>CM060925.1:0-4800000 GCA_030737875.1 Allium sativum | reverse complement strand
GGCTAAGTGGGTCGCACCTAATCAGCATATATTTTCACCATCTAGAGAATATACATATTTATTACTTCTTTCAATTATGTATCTCCCAGGAATGGTTATGTTGGTATACCAACCATAAGGTGACAATATATTCGGAACATCCAAGCGAAATGAATGGTCGGTCATGTGTGATCGAGTTACAAGATGTTCTTGTTGAACTCCAGTGTATCGCTTCTGGAGTACACTGATCGAAAGGTGGTTCCATACCTTGTGATAGTTGGAAATCCATTACCCAATAAGAGCTCGTGGTTTTTGATTGAATATTATATATGTAGAGCGTGAGATGAAAGCGTTCTGTTAGTTTGCTATCTACTTGATTTAGACATTATTATAATATCAGAAAATATTGATCTTAAGAAATATTTTGGGTTACCATAAGGTAAAAACCGTCTGTGTTTATGTGTGGATCAGTCTTATGACTATCATTTCTTTTAAAAGGATTTTAAAAGTTAAACCAAGTGATTAGAGTTTACTTACACCAGTCACATGACTGACCCAGAGTTTATTTTGTTTTATTTTCCCTAACCTCTTGGGTGCCCAATTTTGTACGAACAGTCAAGTAGTCAGGATTTACAGTTACTTGGAGAGCTGGAGCAGGAGCTTTCAGGATTATATAGCTACTGTTTATTTCCATTGTGATCTTATGTGTTATACTCTGAAATTGTATGTATATACAGTTATAAGTTTTGTATTTCAAATATTACATTATATAATATATTTTATTCATTCCACTGTGAGATTCATGTTACTCTGATTATGTTGTTATGTTCTTCTCCTTCTTATATTCTAATTTTCTATCTTATCTACTCTCATCCTATAATTTCTTTCTATTAATGATCTGGAATGTTCGATGCTTGAAATATCGACATGGTGTGTTGTTTCGATTTTCAGGATCGAAAATCTTGGTTCGTTACAGTGGTATCAGAGCTGAAGGTTAAGTGATTACCTTGGCTCTGTGGCGTGACTCAGTAGAGACATGGTTACTTAATACTCTAGATTGAGTTTGAGTGTATATATATGAGTGCGTATTTGTAAATTGATATAAAAATTGTTTTATATTGTGTTGATTGGTTTGACGACTAGTTTATGAATTCTGGTCGATACAATATTGCAAATAGTGCCGATAGGTGTTTTTAAACTCTTAAACAGAGTAATTCGACACAATATTGTTTTAAAAACTGGGTAAACGAAATAATTTTACCTGAAATATATTTTGATATAAAAGAAGTATATATATTGGAATTATTATAATATATATTAGATGTGTTGGTTGTTATTATAATTGAATAAGATTATAAGTGAGTTGCTTATAAATAACCAATCAAAACTCGTATAAGTATAATATATATAATTCAGATGAATTAAATCTGTATTTGAAACAGAATTGAGATCAAAACTATGGAAAATTGGAAAGGTGTTTGAAAATGAATATTAGATTTAATATATGAAAATTTTAAAATTGTGGAGGAATTTGGAAATATTTTCTAGACGTTGAAAGGGATATTTTGAAGTGATTTCAAAATAAAAGTATTTAAAACTAAATTTTGAAAGTGATATAGTATTGAACTCATTTTGGACACTGGAAAATAACACTGATGATGGGTTGCGATATCATTAGTATTCATTTTCGAGTTTCTTAGTGATGGATTACTACCCAAGATTTTGTTTTGAATTGTTTTGAGAAAGCAAGTTGTCGAAAGTTCAAATGTTTTGAATTTCTACTATTAGATGTTAATATATATGATTTCGATCTGATTTGAAATTAAACCTAGGAATTTGAATGTTAAAATTTAACTTATAAAGATAATAAATTGGAATTATAAAAGTGAATAATAAAATTAGAATTTAACTTAAACTAAGTTAAATAAAGTTGGATTGGATTAGATATAATCTGGAAGGGAATTGGATTGTGGAGTAAGATTGTGGAATTGAGATTGGGATTGGAGTTTGAATGGAATATGGCTTGATTATAAGAAAATGATATAGTTCAATGATGAATTGAGTTAAGACCAAATTAGAAATGCATTTGTATATGCTGGATTGATAGCAGATAGATGTGATAGAGTTGAGATGTCCGACAAAAAGGTACGAGTTTATATTATATTGAGTATGAGATTTTTGTGAGCCTATCTGGCAAGCCGCTTGGCAATTTGATTTTCTTTTGGGTTGAAGAAGGCCTAGGGAGGCGAGTTGTAGTTGTACCGATTGTGTTGTACAAAGGAGACGCTGGCGAAATTTTTCGGGAATTTATAATGTTAGAGAATTTTCAAAATTTTCGAAAATTGTCGTTTGTAGAATTAAATTAACTATTTAATTAAAATAAATTGGTTTAGTTTATACTAAAATTAATATGTAAAACAAATGATTTATAACCCAGTTAATAGAGTTCGTAGTATTCTTCCCACTCTAGTAATTTCGGGGATGAAATTCTTTTAAGGGGGAAAGAATGTAATGTACCGTAATTTATAGCGATTTAATAATTAACTTATTAATTATTATAATATATTGGTTTGATAATTTAAATGGGTTGAATTTAAATATTTGAATATTTAAATAATATTAATAATGGAATAATTGTTTCAATTCTGAATGGTCGGAAATAAGCTGAATTCGCAATAGTGTGTGAATTGGATAATATATGAGATTTAATTTAGTTAGAATTGAATTATATTAATGAATATTTTTATATATGACAGTTGAACGTATTAGTTATAAAATAAATTATAATCGAGCTCGAATTTGTCGTGGCAGTTCGTAATATTACGATTTAAACTTCAATTGAGTATATATGATACGTTATAAGTCCTATTTCCTTGAAACAAGAAATGTTGAAATCTAATTAACTGTATTTTTCTAATGAAGGTGAAAAATCAAGATTTCGTCTTATAGATGGTGAGTTATGTCTAAATCAAATTTTCAGGAAGTCGCTATGAAATCGTTTATAAAGCATAACGATATATTTAATTATAATTAAATATTCGATTCGAATTTGGGCAAGATTTTTGAGGTGTAGTTATAATTTAATTTTTAGAATTTTTCTGTAATTTTAATTTTGGGAAATAAGCAACTTTTTATTTGAAGTGTTTGGCACCCTATATCAGTGGGTTGAGATTTCACAAAACAAATTAACTTGTCTATATTATTATATTTTTGGAGTCGTGGCACCTTACTCGTCACAACAGTATTTTTATTTTTGTCCATGGCAGTCCGTACGCAAACGGAACTTTTCATAGCTAGGTATGTTTAACGTTATAACTTAAAATAACTTGGAAATACAGGGGTTTGATGGATGGAACGCGTTTAAACTTTTTGCATGATTTTGATGTGAGGTTACACCAACGTGAGCACGGTTGCAATAAGAACAGATTAAAAAGGTAACAAGAGTTCATTGCCTTATGAATGAAGTTGCTTATATATCCACTGTTAACATGATGAGATAAAGAAGTGTGGAAAAATTAATACTAACGCTATATACATACATCATGATTTTAACACAGATACTAGCACTGATGACATTGTGCATTACAGGCGTGTGATAAAATATGGTTGCGCATACATATTTATATCTGGGCTAGTATACATTGGTGATAGAACAATTCATAGGGATAGGGTATAGAACATATGTATAGAGTACCACCGTTTCTTTTGGCACACTAAAAAGTCTATATAAATAAAACGCACACGTATGCTGTACTTTTAAGATTAATTTACCGTGAAGTAATCTTAGGCTAGAAGTATAGTCTGCAAAACCAAATGCGAGGAAGGTATACCCTAATACACTATAACTTAGCAATTAAGTTAACTAAGTATATATTATATTGATTCTCATTTCTTCGCTATTAAGGAAAAACTCTGCATATATATACGCAAAAGGAAGGTGTCCTCATTTAATTTTCATTTTCTTTCCCTTCCCCATCTCTTCTTTTCGCTTCCAGTAATCATTACACGCAAGATTACACTTCGACAACCAAACAGCAAGAAATAATGGAAGCCACTGATGGCCGCATTCATGGCTGTCAACGCAAACCAGTGGGCGGAGGAGTCAAGTGTTGAAAACAAGGTAGATGTGTCTTTTGCATGGAGAGTGGTGGGTGACGAAACTGAGAAACCATGACGTGGGGGGAAGGAACCCGGAATTAATGGCCATCTCAAAAGAACTGGACTGTAGTGTGTTTGTTTTTGTGTATTGAGGAAGAGAGATTTGCGGCTATGATATGAAATACTGGAGTGTGATAACGGTGCAAATATGGGATTGTTTGAAGATGGAAGCGTTTGAATGTGAGGAGGTGCATGCATTTTAAATTATGGGGAGAAGCGAAAACGTGAAGGAATAAAAAGTGGGGTGTGTGCATGAATGAATAAGAGGAGAAAGGGGTTGCTGTGTTAAAGAGGAATGGCCATGACTTTATGATCATATATAGGTTCCAAGTTTACAGTGGGCACATGAATCAAATGAATAGGTAGCAGTATGGGTGCTCAAATATGGAATGCGAGGTACAGTTATGATGGAAATAAAATGCCAATGAAGATGACATGCCTATACAATAAGATCTATGATCACTTTATGTTTGAATAATATTAGAAAAGACATACTTCACTGTGTGTGTGGGTACGGCTTGAACTGCGGATGGAGAAGGATGCAAACTGTTCACACTTGGTGAGGATCAGAAGAGCTGAAGTTGCGGCGTAGACTCCTTTCGGCAATGCATATTAAAAATGTGGAGCAGTAATGGCCATTCAAATGTTGTTAAATACTGAAGAGCAGTTGTATTCTGGGGAAGAAGGGACAAGGAAGTACTGCAAAAATAATATGCGGGTCTGGATTTCTTTTTGAACATGGGTATGAGCCTTAACTAAATGACGAGGCCCATCTATAAAAAGAAAAGAAAAGAAAAAAGAGAAAAAGAAAGGTAAGAAGTAAAAAAATGTGGAGCATGTTGGTTCATTTTTGGAGAGGATGGATCCATGCATGGATGGAGTGGTTTGATATTAAATTGGGTAGGGTGCGGATCTGTTGTGGGCAGGGTCAAAAAGACTAAAGCCATATTTAATTTACTTAAATTAAAATGAAATAGTGCATTAGCTTTAAAGATCATATCTTATACTCACATAATCCAAATTCGACAAAACAGAGTCCATCGGGATCGTAGCATCACTGGGTACACAATGGAAGCTGGTTTGGAACTGTTCGGAGCTTGTTTGGATTTATGGTAGAATATAATGCTGATATAAACCAGCCGATGTTAATCGTTATTCAATAATTAACAAACTAGGTGAGTAAAACTCACTAACTCTGCCCAGTTTATATTTTATAAACGTATTTTAGAATAGATAAAAATGGTTGAATGCTTTGTGTGATGATTGTTTGGATGAATTATCGATAATTTGTTAAGATTATATATATATATATTCATGTATAAGCCGTTGTTTTAAATATTGAGTTCATTTGTTAGACTATTTCATATTGATATGAAATCGATATAATTTATGTGATTAACATCTGTGATGCAGGAAACAGGTTGGAGGGATCCAACTGGATTCCTCAATATTTCAAATATTGTTTTTATATATATTGTGATATATAATCTGTGATTGATTATGATGAGACTAGTCTTGTTATTTGGTATTTTAAATACCATAAGAAATACTGGAATGTAAAAAGGGAATTTTCAAAGTGTATATTGAAAATAAATATTTATATAAAATCAATGGAGTTTATAAAAAGGAATTATTTGGAAAATTAAGTAAGAACTTTTGTATAAGATTATTAACAGTTATATGAATGTTTCAAAAGGCCGTTTTGATATAAATGTTGAATAAAAGTAATAAGAGGTAAATAAGTGAGTATATGGAATAAATATAAAATTTTGGGAAATTTATAGGATTATAAAAAGAGAAATTTACATTAGGGAGGTTTTGACCCATGCTTCGCACACAGATGTAACATGATATTGATTAAGGGGAATTGGCGAGATATAAATGAATTATGGGAAGATTAATTGATTTTAAATAGAATTTGTTTTAAAAGATAAATTGAGAAGATTAATTTATAAATAACATTTTATAAAATAAATAAAATATTTATCATTTGATAAATGGAATATATAAGTCTGAGGTTCACATAGAGAAGTAAAATCTGTTCCAACACCATTATTTGAAATCAAATGTGAACGTAGTAGATGTAAAGGGAGTTATAAATAAGACTTTAACGAATAGACTATAAATAGAAGTATAAATAGAATTGGGTTTGAGATATTGTTTTTAAATACAAAATCAAAATGTTTTCATTTTATAAAGAAATATTTTTCACATTCTATGTGAAAATTAGATTAATGTAAATATTTTGCTAATAAAATATTTATAAAGGAAATAAGCTTTGAAATAGTAATTAAAATGGAGTTAAAGGAATTAGAAACTGACTGGAGATCAGTTAAGTTGAACAGCTGTCTGGGTATTATTCTGATGTTGGTTTCGACCTTCGAGGTAAATACATAGGGGGATGTTCTCTTACTAGCTTACAGTGAGAGACTGATGGTGTAGGAGTATTTTTATGCGTGAATAAGGAATGTAATTGTTTTCCAATGTTAATAACGTTTTTTTCTAAATTTAGAAAATAAGGATTCACGAATATATGGAAATAGGAAATGGGGAAATGAATAAATTAATGATAAATTAATTTAAAAAGGAAAAGTGTTGAATGATGAATGATCGGTAAGATTTCCATTCAGAAATACGACCGTTATTTATACACATGTTTTCCTTTGATAGTTAAATCACCAACTATCAAAGTTTTAGACCATTTCCGTAGTCAAAACGGAGAGACCGGGGTCAGATTTATAATCTGGAAACCACTCCGTATGGGAATTATCGTTTCAAATCAAATATATCGAAGACAATTGAAGACGGAGATTATGCAAGGGTTATTCTAGCGATCCTAGGTAGAAATTTCCTAAGATGGATTTACGGAATAGTGCCTCCGGGTTGTCCAGTCCTAGGACAACTTGAATGGATGAATGTCTGACAGAGTATACCAGTAAGGTCGCGTAACTTAATCATTTCAAACGTATTTACGTTGGTGGCAAAGGAATTCGTTTCTCTTAGCTTATACCCGTGGTAGTTTTGGAAAAATCAATTTGTGATTAGATGGGTATGACGATGTGGAATTCAAAGTAAATAAAGGGTGATCTGTTAAAAGATACGTTATGACCTCAAGCCTCATCAACTAGGAAATGATAGAAATCGGACAGGCATCATGGCTAAGTGGGTCGCACCCAATTAGGGTATATGGTCACCATCTAGGAAATATTCATATTTGTTACTTCTTTCAATTCTGTATCTCCCAGGAACGATTATGTTGGTATACCAATCGTAAGGTGACAATATATTCGGAACATTCAAGCGAAATGAATGGTCGGTCATGTGTGGCCAGGTTACAAGATGTTCTTGTTGAACTCCAGTGTATCGCTTCTAGAATACACTAATCGGAAGGTGGTTCCATACCTTGTCATATTTGGAAATCCATTATCCGGTAAGAGCCCACGGTTTTTGATTGAATATTATATATGTAGAGCGTGAGATGAAAGCGTTCTGCTAGTTTTCTATCTACTTGATTTAGACATTATTATAATATCAGAAAATATTGATCTTAAGAAATATTTTTGGTTACCATAAGGTAAAAACCGTCTTTGTTTATGTGTGAACCGGTCTTCTGATTATCATTTCTTTTAAAAGGATTTAAAAAGTTAAACCAAGTGATTAGAGTTTACTCACGCCAATCACATGACTGACCCAGAGTTTATTTTGTTTTGTTTTCCCTAAAATCTTGGGTGCCTAATTTTGTACGGGGAGTCAAGAAGTCGGGATTTACAGATACTTGGAGAGCTGGAGCAGAAGGCTTCAGGATTATATAGCTATTGTTTATTTCCGCTATGATCTTATGTGTTATATTCTGAAATGGTATGTATATACAGTTATAATTTTTTTATTTCAAATATTATGTTATATAATATATTTTATTCGTTCCACTATGAGATTCTTGTTACTCTGATTCTATTGTTATGTTCTTCTCCTTCTTCTATTCCAATTTTGTATCTTATCTATTCTCTCCCTCTAATTTCTTTCTATTAATGATCTGGAATGTTCAATGCTTGAAATGTCAACATGGTGTGTTGTGTTGATTTTCAGGATCGAAAATCCTGGTTCATTACATTATGATTTTACACAATTTTTTCATATTTTTAATAATTTTATTAAGGCCTTTACAGTAGGTTTCCAATAACGGGGACCGAACTGCATCCATAGCGTCCTTTTCCAAAAATGATTTGGACATATCTTAAAATCTAACTAATAGATTTCAAATCACTTATATTCATTGGAAATCTCTTTTCGATACGAACCCAACGGTTTCAGTTTTAGGCGAATCCGACTGTCGGATCTCCCGTTACGTCCATTTGAAGTTAATGGTCGAAATTCACGAATTATCGCTGCGCGGCGCATTCTGTTCAGGCCATGAAATATCTATAATATGTAACGACCCGGGTTTTTTCGTGATTCTTAATAATCAACATATAACCCAATGTCAAATATCAAGCATCGGAAATACCATATAGTTAATGAAAGAAAGTAGAGGGTGAAAATAGATAAGATAGAAAATTAGAATAGAAGAAGGAGAAGAACATCACAATCAGAGTAAACACGAATCTCACAGTGGAACTAATAAATATATTTCATAACGTAACTTTGAAATAAAACATTACAATACCATTATAATAGTATAACACTTACAACACAGCGGAAATAACAATAGCTATACATTCTGAAGCCTACTACTCCAGCTCTTCAAGTATCTATAAATCCCGACTACTTGAATGCCCGTACAAAATTGGACACCCAAGAGTTTAGGGAAAACAAAACAAAACAAACTCTGTGTTAGTCATGTGACTGGTGTGAGTAAACTCCAATCATTTCGGTTTAAATTTTCAAAATCCTTTTCCAATGAATGATAATCATAAGACTGATCCACACATAAACATGGATGGTTTTTACCTTATGATAACTCAAAACAATCTTTTAAAATCCATACTCTTCTGATATTACAATAATGTCTAAATCAAATAAATAGAAATTTAGTGGAAACACTTTCATCTCACGTTCCACATATATTATATATAATCAAACACCGCGGGCGCTTATTGGCTAATGGATTTCCAACTATGACAAGGTATGGAACCACCTTCCGATCAGTGTACTCTAGAAGCGATACATTGGAGTTCAACAAGAACATCTTGCAACTCGACCACACATGATCGACCATTCATTTTGCTTGAATGTTCCGAATATATTATCACATTACAGTTGGTATACCAACATAACCGTTCCCGGGAGATACAGAATCGAAAGAAGTAACAAATATGAATATTCCCTAGATGGTGACAGTATACCATAATTGGGTGCGACCCACTTAGCCATGCTGCTTGCCCGATTTCTGTCATTTACCAGTTGATGAGGCTTGAGGTCATAACTTATTCTTTGACAGATCATCCTCATTTACTTTGAATGCCACATCGTCATGCCCGCCAAATCACAAATTGATTTCCCCGAAAATACTACAGGTATAAGCTAAGGGAAACGAATTCCTCCGCCACCAATGTAAATACGTTTGAAACGATCAACTTACGCGATCTACCAAATATACTCTATCATACATTCGTCCATTCAAGTTGTCGTAGGACTGGACAACCCGAAGGCACTGTTCTGTAAATCCATCTTAGGCAATTTGTACCTAGAATTCACTGAACAGGCCTTGCAAAACTCCGTCTTCAATTATCTTCATCATATTTGGTTCGCAACACTAATGCCATATGGAGTGGTTCTCAAATAATATACTGATCCCATTCTCCCCGTATTGACAACGGAAATGGTCAAAATCTTTGATTGTCAATGATTTAACTATCAAAGGGAAACATGTGTGCAACCAACGATATTATTTCCAAATGGAAATTCTATCGATCAATCTTCATTCAACATTTATTCATTTCCCCATCTCTAGTTTCCATATATTCATCAAATCCTTATTTTCTAATTTAAGAAAATATACATTATTAAATTTGGAAAACGTTTCCATTTCTGATTCAAGCATCACTATCTTCCCACCTCTATCAGCCTCTAACTGTAAACTAGTAAGAGAACAACCCTCTATGTATTAACCCCGAAGGATGAAACCAACATCAGATCAATACCCAGAAAGTCACTCAATTCAACTAATTTCCAATCAGTTTCTAATTTCAATACTTCCATTTTAAATTCCTATTTCAAACCCCAAATTCCTTTATAATATTTTGTTTGCAAAATATTTACATTAAATCAATATCGTGTTACCCCCGCGTGCGAAGCACGGGTCTAAACCTTCCTAATGTAAAATTCTCTTTTTATAAAACTCTAATCATTTTCCAAATATTTCCCTTTTATAATTCTTCTATTTATTTTATAAATATTTCCTTTTATAAAATTCTACTTATTTTATATAAATCCTTTTATATAATTCTATTCATTCTATATATTCGCTTTGAAAATTTCCTTTTTACATTCCAGTATTTCATATGTTATTTAAAATATCAAAAAACATGACCAGTGTCATCATAGTCAATCACAGATTATATATCACATCATATATCACAATATATGGAAAAAAAACAGTATTATAAATATTAAAGAATCCAGTTGGATCCCTCCAACTTGTTTCCCTGCAATCACACATGTTAAAAAATATAAATAACAT
This sequence comes from Allium sativum, assembly GCA_030737875.1. NCBI lineage: Eukaryota > Viridiplantae > Streptophyta > Magnoliopsida > Asparagales > Amaryllidaceae > Allium > Allium sativum. The sequence continues at coordinate 4,789,184 of CM060925.1, read as the reverse complement.
CGATTTCATGTCAATATGAAATATTATGATAAACAGAATCAATATTTGATTAACGATTTATATATATATATATATATATATATATATATTTCAAGCAATAAATCAGCAATTCAACCAAACTATCAACACATAGCAATCAGTCATCATTTATCAATACTAGATTATATTTATAAAAATATAACTGTACAGAGTTAGTGAGATTTACTCACATTGGAAGATCATCGTTAAATAATGATAACTATCGGTTGATTCAGATAGACAATTTATTTTGCTATAAATTGTAACGAGCTCCAATTCACTCCCAGTCAATTCCATTGTGTGTAGCGCTCGTCCATACAATCCCAACGGATCCGACCGTTCTTTAATCTAACACCGATGGACACGATATTATAAATACACGTTTATCAATATTTTAAATCAAATTTAAAACTAAATTAATTAAATCATTGGGCTTTACCAATATATATTCTAGGCGGCCCAAATCCACCATAAAACGACCAGCCCACTTATGAACTTCTCCATCATCCTCTTCTTTTAACCAGTAATTCTTACTGCTCCTCACGAAATAATTACCATAGCTGTATCTTTCCATTTCCATTCCTCTTCCATTTCATCACTGATTTTCAAAATGAAATCATCAACTTCATTCCCTTTCAAACTACATCTCCTCACCACCAGACAGGAACCTCCCTTCCTATTTATGTCTTCCAGGCATCACGCTACCAAAAAGAAAAACTACCAACTTTCTCACGTCCCCTTTTCCCTTACTGAAAGTCACCTTCCTGTTACAACAGGTTATTAACATAATGCCATTAACTAAAGTAATTAATTTATTTAAAAACTAATTACTTTTATAATTCTTACCGCTAATATTTTGGCATTTATATTCCTTCTTTTATTGCTTAAACTATGTTGTTTTACTTCCCCGGAGTTTCAGCAAAGCCGACTATCCTCCTACAGGTAACAAACGAGTGAACTGCCACCGTTTCAACTTCCTACCGCCACTGTTCTTGATCACCGATGAGCACCCCAACCACGCTGGCACCATAACCATCCCCTGACACCTTACCGCCTGAAGCGATGACCCCTCTCACCTCCAGGAACTCACCGCATACCACTACATCGAACCCAGTTCGCCTCATCCATCTGTGACAACAGTAGTTTCCACGAAAACCAGAGAAAAAATACGAACAATTTTCTCTTCGAACTCCACCAAAATCCCACGCTAGATCCTAAACTACCTCATCACCCCAACTACAATAACCAAAAATTAATTTGAAGCTCGAAAACCCCAAATATCGGAACCCTAATTAACGCTGCACCTTCAGACATCGAAGTGGGATTAGTTCGATCCATATAAAATGTATATCAGTTTGAAGAGGAGGTTTCATGGATTGCAAATATGTATATATTATAATTTTAGGGAATTTACATGATTTTATATAGATTTTTCATATATGGAATTTGCACTGTATAATTATTATTTTGTATCGGCTGATATTTTTGACCACCGAGAAGAATGGTTTAGGGTTAGAGATCCTGAAGGATATTTATAGAATAGATTAGCTTGTATTGGAAGCTTCATCTATATTTTATATTAATTTATATTCACAACGCTATTTTCATTCGTCTTTTAAAAATCCGTATGATCACATACGATACCCAAAAATCATGAAAATGAGCATGCAGCTATAGTTCGACGTCAAGGACCCAACGAAATTGGTTTCATCGAATTCCGACTTCGTTTGCTCACACAACTTATTTTTAAAGTCAAATAATTGACTATTTTTCACATTAAAATTCCGTACGGCCACATACCGACTTCAAAAATCACTAAAATTGAAATATAGCAATAATTTAATATTACGGATCCAACAAAATTAGTTTCGTCGAAAACAGAGGTCATTTGCGAAACTGGCTATTTTTAAATCCCTAAATAAACCCATTTACATATTAATATATTTAAAAATAATTAAATTTAATATTTATAAATAAATATTATCGTATATATTCACAATAGAATATCATACAGCTGCAATTGGATTTATAATTCGATATTCAAATCCCGGTTGAATCGATATTCAATTTATATTGAAAAATCCATTTATAATATATATAAATCTTTATGAATTATAAGGGAATTCCATAGAGACTTTTCAAACATTTGATTTGGACATAACTCAAAATCTACACGATGAAATCTTGATTTTTCTCTTCCATTAGAAAAATATACTTCACTAGCTCCAAACGTTTCTTGTTTCACAGAAATCCGACTTAAAACGGATTCGATATATTCGTTTAAACTTCAAATTGCCAAATTACGAACTACCACTCCATTTCGAGCTCGATTATAATTATAATATAATTATACATTAAAACTTCATTTATTATATATATTCGTTATTATAATTCAACTCTAAACTGAATTATATCTTATAAATAATCCAATTCACACAATAATGTGAATTCTGTTATTTCCGATTATTTTGGAAATAAATATTTTATTATGTTATTTATATAAATTAAATATTCAATATTATTTAATTAAACGACCATTTAAATCTCTAAATCACTATTTAAATAATTTAATAAATTAATTATTATATTGTTAAAAATACGGGACGTTACATTCTTCCCCCTTAATATAATTTTGTCCTCGAAATTGCTAAGGTAGAAAACAAATCCTATTGATTGGTTAGAACTTATTTGTTCACTTCTTAACTTCAGTTTCAACTGAACCAATTTAATTTCAGTTAAATATTTATTCATTCCTACTAACGAAAATTTTCAAAAATCCTGAAAATTTTCTAACACCTTAACTTTTCGAAAAATTTTGCCAGCACATCCTTTGTACTGGTTAATAGCTCAAACTCTTACTCGCCTCTCTAGGCCTTCTTCAACCCAAAAGAAAATTAAATAGCTAAGCGGCTTGCCAATTCGGCTCATTAAAATCTCAAACCCATATATAATATAAACTGGTACCTTTTCGTTGGGCACATCAATATATCATTTCCATGTGTTACCAATTCTGCATATACCAATGTCATCCCAATCATTCGGTTATACCCAAGCCGAATTCTGTTCTTAACTCAGAATCCATTTTTAATTTCAAATCTTACTTACCAGTAAAATTCCATTCTGGATTATCTCTAATCCAATCTAATTCGATACTTTCTATCTCAATTCATTTTCCGCTTAACTGGTTTCAATTCAATTTCTATTTGCTTTTACAAATTCTAATTTAATTTGTTTTAATCCAAACAATCTCCCCCAGCGAATTTTTAAACATTTTAGCTTTTCTAAAACCAGATATCCCTTTTCAGGATTCAAAACAACTTGCTTTTCACAAAACAATTCAAAAACAAAATTCTTGGTAGTAATCCGTCACTTAGCAACTCGAAAATGACACTGATGATGTGGCCATCATCATCAGAGTTATTTTCCAGCTATAGAAGTGAGTTCAATACTATAACAAATTCAAAACCATATTTAAACACCTAAATTTTGAAATCAGTTCCAAAATATCTTTCACAATGCTTGTAAACAATTTAAAATCTCCCAGGATTTTAAAATTCTCATATATTAATTCCAAATCCATTTACAAACACTTCTCCAACATTTAATTCCAATTCTAATTCTAAATTCAGATTTATTTCATCTTATTTAATGTATTATATTTATATGAATTTTGATTGGCTATTTACATAACCATTCCAATTAAAATTTTATTCGATTATAATTACAACTAACACATTCAATAATAATATCAATATAAATCATCTGTTTATATCAAAAATATATTTTCGGTAATTATATCATTTACCATCTTTTCAAAACATATCATGTCGGTTCATCGTATTCGAGTGTTTATAAACTCCTACCGATACAGTGGATCAAACTGATCGACCAGAACATAAACAACTCAACCAACAAAACTCCACAATATAAAATCTTTTTATATTGAATAACAAATACACGCTTATATATACACATTCAAACTCAATCTAGGGTAATGCTAACCCTATCTCTACTGAGTCACGCCACAGAGCCAACGTAATTTCTTAACCTTCAGCTCTGATACCACTGTAATGACCCGGGTTTTTTCGCGATTCTTAATAATCGACATATAACCCAATGCCGATTATCAAGCACCGAAAATACCGGATAGTTAATGAAAGAAAATAGAGGGTGAGAATAGATAAGATAGAAAATTAGAATAGAAGAAGGAGAAGAACATCACAACATCAGAGTAAACCCGAATCTCACAGCGGAACGAATAAATATATTTCATAACATAACTTTGAAATAAAACAGTATCTGTATACAATACAATTATTAGAGTATAAAACTTACAGCACAACAGAAATAACAATAACAATATATTCCTGAAGCCTCCTGCTCCAGCTCTTCAAGTATCTGTAAATCCCGACTACTTGACTGCCCATACAAAATTGGGCACCCAAGAGTCTAGGGAAAACAAAACAAAATAAATTCTGGATCAGTCATGTGACTGGTGTGAGTAAACTCCAATCATTTCGGTTTAACTTTTCAAAATCCTTTTCCAGTGAATGATAATCGTAAGACCGATCCACACATAAACACAGATGGTTTTTACCTTACGATAACCCAAAAAAATCTTTTAAAATCCATACTCTTCAGATATTATAATAACGTCTAAATCAAATAAATAGCAATCTAGTGGAAACACTTTCATGTCACATTCCACAAATATTATATATAATCAAACATCGCGGGCGCTTATTGGGTAATGGATTTCCAACTATGACAAGGTATGGAACCACCTTCCGATCAGTGTACTCTAAGAGCGATACACTGGAGTTCAACAAGAACATCTTGCAACTCGGCCACACATGACCGGCCATTCATTTCGCTTGAATGTTCCGAATATATTATCACCTTACGGTCGGCATACCAACATAACCATTCCCGGGAGACACAGAATCGAAAGAAGTAACAAATATGAATATTCTCTAGATGGTGACAGTATACCCTAAATGAGTGCGACCCACTTAGCCATGCTGCCCACCCGATTTCTTTCATTTCCTAGTTGATGAGGCTTGAGGTCATAACGTATTCTTTGACAGATCATCCTCATTTACTTTGAACGCCACATCGTCATACTCGCCAAATCACAAATTGATTTCCCCAAAAATACCATGGGTATAAGATAAGAGAAACGAATTGCTCCGCCACCAACGTAAATACGTTTGAAACGATCAACTTACGCGATCTACCAAATATACTCTGTCAGACATTCGTCCATTCAAGTTGTCCTGGGGCTGGACAACCCAAAGGCACTATTCTGTAAATCTGTCTTAGGAAATTTCTACCTAGGATATACTGAACAGCCCTTGCATAACTCCGTCTTCAGTTATCTTCATCATATTTGATTCGCAATGCTAATGCCATACGGAGTGGTTTTCAGATATATATTTGATCTCGGTCTCTCCGTATTGACAACGGAAATGGTCAAAATCTTTGATAGTCGGTGATTTAACTATCAAAGGAAAACATGTGTGCAACCAATAGTATTATTTCCGGATGGAAATTCTGTCGATCAATCAATCAACATTTATTCATTTCCCCATTTCTCATTTTCATGTATTCATCAAATCCTTATTTTCTAATTTTAGAATATATACGTTATTAACTTTGGAATACGTTTCCACTTCCGATTCACACATCACTACTTCCCACCTCTATCGGTTTCTAACTGTAAACTAGTAAGAGAACAACCCCTTATGTATTAACCCCGAAGGCCGAAACCAACATCAGATCGATATCCAGAAGGTCGTTCAATTTAACTAATTTCCATTCAGTTTCTAATTTCAGTACTTCCATTTTTAATTCCTATTTCAAACCCCAAATTCCTTTATAATATTTTATTTGCAAAATATTTACTTTAAATCAATATCATGTTACCCCTGTGTGCGAAGCACGGGTCTAAACCTTCCTAATGTAAAATTCTCTTTTTATAAAACTCTGTTCATTTTCCACATATTTCCCTTTTATAATTCTATTTACTTTCTAAATCAATATTCCTTTTAAAATTCTATTTATTTTATTAATATTTCCTTTTATAAAAATCTATCTATTTTATATAAATACTTTTATATAATTCTATTCATTCTGTATAAAACATTTTATATAATTCTATTCATTTCCCAATTTTCCATTTATTATATTTCCCAATATTTGTTTTTCAAATATTACCTTATATAATATCCTATTTATTTCATATATAAATATTTCATTTCAATATTTACTTAGAAATTTTACTTTTTACATTGCAGTATTTCATATGGTATTTAAAATTCCAAATAACATGACTAGTGTCGTCATAATCAATCACAGATTATATATCACATCATATATCACAATATATGAAAACAAACAGTATTATAAATATTGAGGAATCCAGTTGGATCCCTCCAACTTGTTTCCCTGCATTCACAGAAGTTAAACAATATAAATAACATCGATTTCATTTCAATATGAAATATTCTGATAAACAGAATCAATATTTGATTAACGATTTATATATATATCGTTATCTACAATTTCAACCAATAAATCAGCAATTCAACCAAATAATCAACACACAGCAATCAATCATCATTTATCAATACTAGATTATATTTATAAAAATATAACTGTACAAAGTTAGTGATATTTACTCACACTGAACGATCATCATTAAATAACGATAACCGTCGGTTGACTCAGACAGACGATTTATTTCGCTATAAATTGTAACAAGCTCCAATTCATTCCCCGTCAGTTCCATTGTGTGTAGCGCTCGTCCATACAATCCCAACGGATCTGACAGTTCGTTTATCTGACACCGTATGGACACGATATTATAAATACACGTTTATGAATATTATAAATCAAATTTAAAACTAAATTAATTAAATTCATCGGGCTTTACCAATATATATTCTAGGCGGCCCAAATCCACCATAAAACGACCAGCCCACTTATAAACTTCTCCACCATCCTTTTGTTTTAACTAGTAACTCTTACTTCTCCTCACGAAATACTTACCATAGCTGTATCTTTCCATTTCCATTCCTCTTCCATCTCATCACCGATTTTCAAAATGAAATCATCAACTTCATTCCCTTTCAAATTACACCTCCTCACCACCAGGCAAGAACCTACCTTCCTGTTTGTGTCTTCCAGGCATCACGCTACCACAAAGAAAAACTACCAACTTTCTCACGTCCCATTTTCCCTTACTAAAAGTCACCTTCCTGTTACAACAGGTTGTTAATTTAATGCCATCAACTAAAATATTTAATTTATTTAAAAACTAATTACTTTTATAATTCTTACCGCTAATGTTTAGGCATATATATTCCTTCTTTCATTGCTTAAACTACGCTATTTTACTTCCCTGGAGTTTCAGCAAAGCCGACTATCCTCCTACAGGTAACCAACGAGTGAACTGCCACCGTTTCAACCTCCTACTACCACTATTCTCGATCACATATGAGCACCCCAACCACGCTCGCACCACCGCCCTCCCCTGACACCTCACCGCCTGAAGTGACAACCCCTCTCACCTCTAGGAACTCACTGCATACCAATACATTGAACCCAGTCCGCCTCATCCATCTGCGACAACGGTAATTACCACGAAAACCAGAGAAAAAATGCGAACAATTTGCTCTTCGAACTCCACCAAAATCCCATGCTAGATCCAAAACTACCTCATCACCCCAACTATAATAACCAAAAATCAATTTGAAGCTCGAAAACCCTAAATCCCGGAACCCTAACTGGCGCTGCACCTTCAGACATCGAAGTGGGATTAGTTCGATCCATACAAAATGTATATTAGGTTGAAGAGGAGGTTTCAAGGATTGCAAATATGTACATATTATAATGTTAGGGAATTTACATGATTTTATATAGATTTTTCAGAGATGGAATTTGCACTGTATATTTATTATTTTGTGTCGGCTGATGTTTTTGACCACCGAGAAGAATGGTTTAGGGTTAGAGATCCTTAAGGATATTCATAGAATAGATTAGCTTGTATAGGAAGCTTCATCTATATTTTATATTAATTTATATTCACAACGTTACTTGCATTCGTCTTTTAAAATTCCCTATGATCACATACGATACCCAAAAATCATGAAAATAGGCATGCAGCTACAGTTCGACGTTACGGACCCAACGAAACTGGTCTCATCGAATTCTGACTTCGTTTGCTCACACAACGTATTTTTAAAGTCAAATAATTGACTGTTTTTAAATATTAAAATTCCGTATGGCCACATACCGACTTCAAAAATCACAAAAATTAAAATCTAGCAATGATTTAATATTCCAGATCCAACAAATTTGTTTCGTCGAAAACGGAGGTCGTTTGCAAAACTGGCTATTTTTAAATCCCTAAATAAACCCATTTAAATGTTAATATATTTAAAATAATTAAATTTAATATTTATAAATAAATATTATCGTATATATTCACAATAGAATATCATACAACTGCAATTTGATTTATAACTCGATATTCAAATCCCGGTTGAATCGACATTCAATTTATATTGAAAAATACATTTATAATATAAATAAATCATTATAAATTATAAAGGAATTCCATATTGACTTTTCAAAAATTTGATTCGGACATAACACAAATTCTACACGATGGAATCTCGATTTATCTCTTCCATTAGGAAAATATACTTTACCAGCTCCTAACGTTTCTTGTTTCACAGAAATCCGGCTTAAAAAGGATTCTATATATTCATTTAAACTTCGAATCGCCAAATTACGAACTGCCACGCCATTACGAGCTCGATTATAATTATAATATAATTATACGTTCAAACTTCATTTATTATATATTCTCGTTATTATAATTCAACTCTAAACTGAATTATATCTTATAAATAATCCAATTCGCACAATATTGTGAATTCTGTTATTTCCGATTATTTTGGAAATAAATATGTTATTCTATTATTTATATAAATTAAATATTCAATATTATTTAATTAAACGACCATCTAAATCTCTAAATCACTATTTAAATAATTAAATAAATTAATTATTATAATGTTAAAAATACGGGATGTTACATAATATATGTATCCATCGATTTCTATTTGAAAAGAATTTTATAAATGGTTTAAAAATTCACTTCAAAAAATGAATTCAACTTCCATTTCATTACATGACAATTTCATTTATTGAATATATACGATAAAAATTATATTTTTATCCAACTAATAATATTTCCATATCATGACAATTTTAAATATCGCATATATAATTTTATACAATGCTCTTATATATATATATATATATATATATATATATATATATAAATTCATACAAAGCTTATATATATAAATATAATTTTATACAATGCATATATATGTAATTTCATACAATGCTTATATATAATTTATACAACGTATATATACGTTATACAACGTACATATATGTTAAAAAAAATTTTAATGAACAAACATTTATTCCATTTCATGCCCATTTTGTATATCGCATATATATAATTTATACAACGCATATATATTTTATTCACATCGCATATTTATATTTTATTCACGTCGCGTATATATTATTTTTATTAACATCGCATATATATATATATATATGTATATGTATATGTATATGTATATGTATATGTATATTTCACATCCAATCACAACTCAATACAGTCAATTAAATCGTCCATGGTTTGTGGACAAGGGAGGTGAGCTAACTGGCGCTGTATACACTTGTGATAATTAAAAACTTATAAAAATCAATACTGGTAGTTCATATATGCAGTTATAAAGTAAATAATTGTACAAGAATTTTAGTGAGAAGTTCTCATAATAGTTTCTACTTTGTCGTTCTTTTATTTGACGATTTGATTATGGTTCAGATTTGAATTTTATTGAAATCCTAATTTGCTCCAAATCGCTTCTAATCGGCTTCACTACAAAGCTCTCTGTTCTGCGATTCTAACGCAATTGAAATCACTCAATTCTGATTCAACATGGACAAGTTATGGTTGTTTAAACATTGTATCATTAAGTAAGTAATTAACTAAATATTATAATTTAATTAAACCTTTATTAATTTTCATTGGCTACAGGAGAAAAATCCAGGCCGCCTTCTTCTTGACTCCTGGTTCGCGTCTTCGAACCCAACTTCAACGCCTAGGGCATCACATCGCGCCACCCACAGTTGATCGGAGATCGATCAGAGGGCGCCACCCTGAAGAGCATCATCTCGCCTACGAGCGGCCTGACCTTCGCCCAACTCGGTTTCCCCGCGACCCCCCATATCTCACGCGAAAATTGGTGGTTTGAGCCCCAAATATGAACGAATTACATCACTGTAAATAATCTCAACCGTTGAGTTTGGCGACCTCACCAAGAACTTCGATTTAACCTCAGGAAGTTTTTGAAATCATTCACTCGATTGGGAGATAATGGAGATTTAAATTTCTTAAAATCCGGTCGTTGAATCGCTTGGAGGCGCTGGACAGATGTTTACCACGATGGAATGAGCTTTAGGGTTTTGACATAGGGTTTTATAATAATTTAATTAATATTTAATTCAAAAAGGTGAATTTTGCGTTCGAACTCCAAATCAAACCCAACGACTATCGTTCCTAACCAAATGCCCCCACTCTGGACACAAATGGGACATGTTTCGTAAGCCAATTCGACTGTTTCGATCAGTTTTTATTAAAACTAACATATAAATCAATATGTATTGAATTTAAACGTGCATTTTAATTTATCGGGGCCACATACTAACTCCAAAAATTACAGAAAAATAAATCTTGCAATGTTTTGATGAAATAGTCCTAACAAAACTAATTTCGTCGAATTTAGAGACCATTTGAAAAATGGCCATTTTCCAGTCGATTAAATTCAAACTGAGATTACCAAACACATTTAAATTAACCACGCTCACATATTATATCCAAAAATTATGAAATTTAAAACCTAGCAATAATTTGACATTCTGGATCCAACAAAAGTGGTTTCGTCGAAAACAGAGGTCTTTTGCAAAATGACTATTTTTAAGGGATATATATTATATTAAAAATATATATAAATTCCATATCGACTATTTTAAATTTTAAACTGGACATAACTTTCAATTTATACTATGAAATCTGAATTTTTCACATCCTTAGAAAGATATTATTAAACAGATTCAAATATTTCTGGTTTTACTGAAATCTGATTTATTTTGAATTCTGTAAATTTAGTTGAAATTTAAAATCAAATTGTCAAACTATCGCGCCATTCCAAACTCTATTTATAATTAAAATAAATTTATACATTCTAACTTCGATTCAAATAAATTTTTAGTCTTTATTATTTAAAATAAATCATTTTAAATATTAAAAACCAATTAAAATAGCTTAAATAAAATTTTAAATTGGTTTAGAATTTCCGGGTTGTTACAACAACCTTATTTCAATGTTAACTGATTATAAAATATATGCAAATGCTTTTATCTAGAATATATACACACACATACACATATGCAGGATTTATATACAGGAATTATTACTGAAGGCTATACAGTTTTAAAAATGTTAGAGATTCAGAATTCAGAGAAATTTCAAGACTCATGAGTATTCAAGATTTCAAGAGTTCAAGACAAATATAGTAATAGAGTCTAGATTATGTAAGACTCTGAATAGCACTCCAGGTTCATATTCAAAATAATTTCAAATTCCGTTTTCAAATTCTATATTCAATCCCTTTCTTCTCTATTTTACTATCTATTTTAATTTAATTTAAAACTTGATTTTTATAAGTTTATACTTTATAAGTTTTATATAATTATACTTTATATTTATATAGTTTAAAATTTATAATTTTACAAATATGTTTATATAGTTTATATTTATGTTTCTATATGATTTTCTACTTTACAATATTTATTTATAACACTATATTTTAATTCAAGAATTTCTGGAATTATACATACATATATATTTATTTATTTATAAATATATATTTACAACATATATGTATACATATTTACAATATTTATTTTTAAATATGTTTATAGAGTTTATATTTATGTTTCTATATGATTTTCTTCTTTAAATATTTATAATACTATATTTTAATTCAATAATTTTTGGAATTATGTATATATATATATATATATATATATCAAAGCACTTGAAAAATTCTCAAAAATCAATTTTGTACTAAGGTATGTCGACATAAAAATAACCCCATGTTGACATATAATTGACATTTTTTCAAAATTGAAAGCAATTGCCTTTTCACTATTTGTGATAGTTCTGAGACGTTGCAACCTTTCACACATTATAAAAAGGGGTTGACTTCGAATTTTTAGTTATGTCTTCTTCTCCATCTTCATCCCCTTTATTTACACCATTATTTTTTATCATTTTTATGATTTCTACACCTATACTCTGCCGAATTCAATTCTATTTTCATTAAACTTCTTCTCTTCTCGCTCTCTACTAATTACTCCCTGAATCAAGTGCTATTGAAGAGTTATAGTGCTGCTTGTAATTGTTTGAGTTGTGTAAGTAGTCGGTGGTATCCCTTGTAGCCGTAAAATCAAGGATGGGTAATCGATGGTTTCCCTTATAGCCGTAAAATCAAGGATGGGTAATCGGTGGTATCCTTTTTAGCCGTGAGATCAAGGACGGGTAATCGGTGGTATCCCTTGTAGCCGTGAAATCAAGGAGGTTGTACTTCACTATTGATATAGTAATAAAACTATGCGCAGTCCAGCGTTGTGCGGGATGGACGTAGAAGCAATCCGAACCAGTATAAAGTCCAGTGTTTTTTTTTCTGCACTTTATTTTTGTTTATATTTGTGATTGTATTTGATTCTGTATCTCTGATTATTTATGTACTATTTTATTCATATAGTAATTCACTTAAGTTTTAGATTTTGTTTCAATTCTCGAAAACAATATTCACCCCCCTCTAGTGTTTGTTTTGCCTTAACGATCCATTCTGCTATTATGCAATCTATGGGATCATTGTTGTTCATCATCGGTTTTTTTCTTTGGAATCATCATCATAACCATATTCGGATAAAGTTTCATAGTCTTCACCATGCTGTTCCCATCGATTATAAGTTTTATCTATACGATTGTTCCATAAATGCTCTTCAACCACATTAATATGAGAATCACCCACTATATTTTTGCATTTACCACATGGGCACATCACTCTACCCATTATATCTTTATTATTATGGGCTTTCTCTAAGAATTATTTAGTGCCATTTATGTATTCATGCCAATGTTTATTATGCAAATAGACCCAATTTTTATCCATTTCTGCATAATACAATAAAGTAACGATATTCACATAAACTGATTTTCAAGTAATATTACAAATAGAAACATAATTTAAAATAGGGAGATATATTTTGATTTCATAATTTTACTTATGTGTTTTTATGCATAAGGAAGACAAATTCCAATTCCCATTTGAAAAGAAAAGTATAATTTAGATCAAGTCATGAGAAAAAAATGTGAAATTTTACTTGGAAACGAATACGTGAAAAATGAGAATAATCAAACACATTGTTATTGTGTTCGGTTATTATTACAATATGCAAAAAAATGATATAAGTAAATAAAAAAATGAACTAAAAGGTTAGGCAGAAGACGTAAAATGAAGGATTAATTGTTAAGAATAATCCGAAAGTTTAACGTGTCTTCCCATAATAATCCCAAGTTTGAATTATTTCTGAATAGTCCGAATTTTGGGGGAGTGTCTTCCCATATTGATCTCGATGATCCCCTGACGTGTTATTTTGGGATCAATATGGGAAGACACCCCTAAACTTAGGATTAATATGGGAAAACACGTTAAATTTTGGATTATTCTTGACAATTAATCCTAAAATGAATACTAAATTAAATCATCTAAAACGACTGATGGGCCCAATTTTTTATTCATGTTCAAATTTTGAAACTATGCACATATTTGATGTTCCAATCATATTTTGTGTCCACGTTCAAATTGTAGTTTATCATATTAGTGCATAGTGAATGCTTAAAGTGTAGTTTATTGTAGTACAGCTAACATGTTGAAGGCATAGTGCATAGCGTGCTCACTTAAGCTATAAAAGTACAAAAGACGAAGAAACCGTACTTCGCATTTATGGCAACATTTGAGGAAAAAAGGGATACAAGCTAAATTTTGTTTATTAGATATGACAAAAAAGATGCAATTTCAAATCATAAATCAAAGCAACATAGTAGGTAGAATTTTCAGTACGTTAATAGAAGCCACTGATCAATCATAGGTATGAACAATGCTGCATTTGTAGGTTAATTAATAAATTAATTTTGACTACGAAAAGTTTATTATGGAAAGGTCCCATACTATAGTATTAGTTCCTGAAATGTTCGATTAGTAAGAATGTTTATAGGCTTCAGCTTAGTAAGCATGCATGTAAAGAGTTTTATGTTAATAACAGTCTCGGTTCATCACGGCGTGGAACCCAATCAAACCTCATTAATGCATGAACCCTGGTCGGACTTCAAACCAGCGGTCCAACCTTCAATTTTACACGGTTAAACCATGCTTTTTATTCATTCTAATTCTCATTGTGTAATTCTCTTTGATCATTTCATATTTTGTATTGTTTTAAAAATAACAACTAAAATATTTCAAAAAATCATGACTGTTCAAATATCTAAACCGTAAACTTTACCACTTTATTCTAAAACATGTGTTTGTTTGTGTCTTTGCTATTTGATTATATCGTACAATCTATTAATGTTAGTGAATAAATAGATGACTTTCAAATTTTACTATTTATTTGTTTGAATACAAATAAGACTTGATTAACCACATTTCCACCATTAACAAGCACGTGTGGTTCTTGACGGTTCGACCAGTCAAACCTTCAAAACCTTCGACCCTAAGTCCTCATGGTTCGATTCATGGACGGGTTAGAAAAACATTGATTTTAGGTAATAATATTGGAATTTATAATAAAGAATGGGATGAAGAGAAAGTGATTTGTTTATGTTGATAACAATGTTGAATTTGGAGAACCACCCAATAACATAAACCCATTTTGTCATGATTCCTTGGTTAAAGATAAGACTGCTTTGAAGTGGATTCAGCTTTATCAAGTTATGAAATAATCCATCCCATAAATGGGTTCAGTTATGAAATAAGTAAAAAATATTAAATCAAATCCAACCATGTTGAATCTGAAATGAAACTTCATTTAGAAAATCTAATAGGTTAGACTACAAATATTTTTAGCAAATAGTAGACGTGTTGGAACTATATTTCCTGTGCTGATTATCCAAGCGTTCCCATAATTATTATCTAATAATCTTAATGTATTACGATATCTATTTAAGGTAGCCTTAAGGTATCACCATACATTCCAAAAACATAACCAAACGAATAATGCAAGACATCATTGTTGTAAAACCAAATTAAGTCCTTTAACCATGTACATGGGATGATTAGTTATGGTATGATGAATAAAGATTTTTAAGTTGTAATTGTTGTCGATATACTTTAACTGATATCCAACCTTTTTTTCTAATTACAATACAAAACAAAGCCATTAAGATTTATGTAGAAAAAACAATACCCTCTTTTTGTATTTAAGTAATAATTTATTTGTTGGACAACAAAATGGCCAAGATGAAAATAGTTCTTTTATTGAAACCAAACAATGCAATCGTTGTCTTTGTTGGAGTTAAGAAGCTCTGATACCAATTGTTGGAGGAAGGAGACAATAATTTGTAGGAATGTGGAGGAGAACATTAAATGAAAGATTATTGGGAAATTAAAAAATGTGAATGGTTATGTCAATTAGTGAAAAGGTAGTGTGTTTAGAGTCAAAAGTCATGTCCGTTCAACCGAAGAGTTATGTCTGTTGAAATGAAGAGTCGTGTCGGTTGAAACGTAGAGTCGTGTCTGTTCATCAAGAGTTGTGTCTGTTCGTTTAGTGTTGTGTCTATTAATGAAATGGTGTCTATTAGTATGTGTATGGGTGTTTAGTCCACTATATATAGATAATGGTGGTCATTTTGTTATAAAAAAAGAAAGTAAGGAAACTAAGTATCCTCCTCATCTTTAATTCCAACAAATTCGTATCAGAGCTACTCTTATTAAATTCTACAAATTGGTACCAGATCTACTCTTCTTAAATTATACAAATTGGTATCAGAGCCTGGTCGAATCATGGGATTTCTATTGTTTATGCCATTCGTTCTCACAAATGAAAGTTATGAAAGATGGAGTAGTAGAAAGAAAGAAGAGTTAATCTCCAAAGGGATATGGGAGATTGTTGAGAGTGGCTATGAATGGCCAAAAGATGTTAAAAACATGATAGAGAAAGAAATAAAAGCATTTACAAGCTTAAGATGGAAAGATCACAATGCTCGTGTTGTGATGTGTGAGAACGTCGATGGAGTAGCATGTAAACACATTATTGGTGATAAAACTGCAAAAGATTCGTGGAATTTACTGAAAGAGGTATATGAAATGGATTACAAAGGAGAAGATGAAGAGAAAGTTGATGAAGATGATGAAGAAGAGGTAGAAAGATTCAAAGCGGAGCTGATGAGAAAGAAAGATGCTAAAGAAGAAGAACCAGTAGAAAGGTTAGAGCTTCAGGACAACAAGCACAAAAAGGATGAATATGAAGAAGCAAAAGAAAAAGAGATGGTGGAGAGAGAAAACACGTTAAAAAAGGAGGAAGTGGAGAAGGCGAGAAATGAAGATGAGCTGATGAAAGGGAAAACTGCTAATGAAAAAGAAGTCAAAGAAGAAGAAGAAGAGGATGAAAGCGAAGAAGCTGAAGACGAAGAGGAAGAAGAGAAGGTTGAAAAAGTAAAGGACGAGGTGGTTAAAGAAAAAGTGGAAGAAAATTTTGAAAATGACGAAAAAGCGGACGACATAGAGGAGGACAACAGTGAAACAAAAAAGGTTGAGGAGAGAAATGCTGAAGCTGAAATGTTTGGAGTAGAAGACGAGAAAAAGTTCGATGAAAAAGAGAGCTATAAAAGCTAAATTTGTGGTTCCAGAATCTAAAGAAGGTGACAGTGATGACGAAAATGATACGCAAGGAGATAAAGTTGCAGATCGTAACTCAAAAGAAGAAAACATATTTGTAGAGACTATGGATCCTATTGAAGAAAAGCAAGTGGCTGCAATGGAGAATACTGCAGGTAATGTTGATGAGACAATAATGGACAGTAAAGAAGAAACGGTGCAAAATAACAACCCATTGTTGATCGGAGAGCACGGAGTTAGGAAGACAGCTGTGTTAGAAGGGCTAGCACAGAGAATAGTTAAAGGTAATGTACCAAGCAATTTATTGGATGTTAAGTTGATAGACCTTGATATGAGAGCATTGGTGGTTGGTGTGAAATATAGAAGAGAATTTGAGGAGAGGCTGAAATCTATGCTAAAAGAAATGGAGGATTCAGATGGGAAAATGGTATTGTTCATTGATGAGATACATTTGGTGCTTGGAGTAGGAAGGACTGAGAGAATTACGGATGTTGTCAATTTGTTCAAACCAATGATGGCTAGAGGGCAACTGAGGTGCATTGGTGCAACCACATTGGAAGAGAACAGGAAGTATGTGGAAAAGAATGCTGCTAAGAAGGAGACGCCTCCGTATGCTGATTTTGTCGGTGACGTATACAACCCCCTTAAAAGAAATAAAGCATTTAAGTTTATGGGGGAGTTTTGTTGGGTAAACATTAAATAAAAGATTAGTGGGAAATTAAAAAATGTGAATGGTTATGTTAATTAGTGAAAAGGTAGTGTCTTTAGAGTCAAAAGTCATGTCCATTCAACCGAAAAGTCATGTCTGTTGAAATGAAGAGTAGTGTCGGTTGAAATGAAGAGTCGTGTTTGTTCGTGAAGTGTCGTGTCAGTTCATTAAATGTCATGTCCATTAATGTTGTGTCTTTTGAGAAGTTATGTAAACCACTTTATATATGTGTGGTCATTTAGTTTAAGTGAGAGGAAAGAAAAAAGAGTGAGTGAGAGAGGTGAAGAAAAAGAGAGAAAGTGAGTAAGAGAAAGTGAGAGAGGATAAGTCTGAGAAAAAAAAAAGTGTTGTAATGAAAGTTGAATTATAAAAGTAAACAAAATTTGTTGTGTGTCCTCCTCCTCCTCGATAATAATTCCTCCTCTTCTCAATTCTACAATTTTGTTAGGTAAACATTAAATGAAATATTAGTGGGAAATTACAAAATGTGAATGGTTATGTCAATTAGTGAAAAGGTAGTGTCTTTAGAGTCAAAAGTCATGTCCGTTCAACCGAAGAGTAATGTCTGTTGAAATGAAAAGTCATATCGGTTGAAATGACGAGTCATGTCTAATCATGAAGATTTGTGTCTGTTCATTAAGTGTCATATCCATTAAAGTTGTGTCTTTTGAGAAGTTATGTAAACCACTATATATATGTGTGGTCATTTAGTTTAAGTGAGAAGAAAGAGAAAAGAGTGAGTGAGAGAGGGGAAGAAAAAGAGAGAAAGTGAGTAAGAGAAAGTGAGAGGGGATAATTCTGAGAAAAAAAAAAAAGAAAGAGTGTTGTAATGAAAGTTGAATTATAAAAGTAAACAAAATTTGTTGTGTGTCCTCCTCCTCCTCCTCGATAATAATTCTTCCTCTTCTCAATTCTACAAATTGGTATAGGAGCTACTCTTCTTAAATTCTACAAATTGGTATTAGATCTACTCTTCTTAAATTCTACAAATTGGTATTAGAGCCTTGTCGAAATAATGGGATTTCTACTGTTTATGCCGTTCATTCTCACAAATGAAAATTATGAAAGATGGAGTAATAGAAAGAAAGAAGAGTTAATCTCCAAAGGGCTATGGGAGATTTTGAAAGTGGCTATGAATGGCCAAAAGATGTAAAAAAAACATGGCAGAGAAAGAAAGAAAAGCGTTTACAAGCTTGAGATGGAAAGATCACAATGCTTGTGTTGAGAGTGGCTATGTAGGAAAAATAACATAGGAAAATTTAGAGAATTTATTAAAGGAGATTTATGGTAAGAATGTGGAGGAGAACATACATGAAGATAAATTGAAAGAGGCTATTTCTGAAGTCAAAGCAGAAAAGGCTGAAAGTAGGGTAACTGAGCCCGCAAACGTGCCAAATGGCAACAAAGCCAAAGTACACACTGAAGAGGTTAAGTCAACCGATGATGTGAAAGATAATGCGAACAATATGAAATACGGGATGTTGCAAACAAGCCTGAAGAAGAAAAAGATGATGAATCACTACCCAAGGTCGACGATGCTGATGAAACAAAAACTACCGATGATGGTCCGACTATAGTAGCAACTGAATCTATACCTGATGTGGTAGTAGAAAATATTGAAGCTGTTTCTAATACATCTGAAAATAAGAAACAGTTGTTACTGAATCGGATGAAGAATTAGTGTCAGAAAACATCTCAAAAACTGTTGTAACTGAAACTCCTGTTGTAGTTACAGTCAAGGAACTAAAAGATATTGTTTCTGAAAAGAATGCTAAGCTTGCAACTCCAGCTAATAGCAAAAAAGGCGGTGGGGATGCAAAAAAAGAAACTCCAACAAAGAATTGGAAGAAGAGTCCTAAATCTGGTGGCTCTGTTTCTGGCAAATCATGTTCCAAGAGGTTCAACTCAGAAAAGGCTTGAGAGATCAATTCTGTTTGATGGAGGAAGAAGACATATTTTGTAGGAGGAAGAACTAATTTTTTATTTCTTACTTCCAATACAACAAATGATCCCATATATATAGGATTACGTAGGCAACTTTTCACCAAATAGACATGTCACTTTGTCTAATGGGACATGACATTTCATTAATAAACATGACACTTAACTAAATAAACATGACCTTTTATTTTAATAGACACCAGAGTAATTAATGGATTTTGATTTACTCCAACATTGCTCCCCCTAAACCAAAAGTTCCTTCGAATGCCTAATGCAGCAACATTTTTTGAGAAAGCAGTCCCTCCAAGCGGCTTTGTGAAGATATCAGTAATTTGTTCTTCACTTTGACAATACTCAAGACTCACTTCTCCTTTACGAACGAGTTCTCGTAGGAAATGGAAACACAAAAAAATATGCTTTGTTCTTCATTGCAAAATAGGGTCCTTGGAGAAAGAGATAGTAGAACTATTGTCGCAATAAATGATCATAAGATCTTCTTGCTTGAAGCTCAAAATTTCAAGAATTCCTCTTAGCCACAAAGTTTGACATCCTGCTAGAGACGCTGCGATGTATTCTGCTTCGGTGGTAGAAAGAGCCACAGCTGGTTGTTTTTCGAACGCCAAGAAATAATTCCACTTCCATGATTAAATGCATAACCTGAAGTACTTCTTGAATCGTCGATACTTCCACCTAGATCGCTGTCTGTATATCCAACAAGCTTTATGGGCACACGAGCTTCATCGAAAATGCCATAGTCGATAGTTCCTTTAACATATCGCAAAATTCTTTTCGCAGCTTCCCAATGGTTTGAGTAAGGCTTCTCCATAAATTTTCTAATCAAATTTACTGCATACGTGATATCGAGTCTTGTAGTTGTGAGATACTTCAAATTTCCAACTAGGCTTCGAAAGAAAGTTGGATCCACACACTTTCCTTCACCATTTTTGCACAGTTTTAGACCTGTAACACAAGGAGTTGAAACCAGATTTGCATTCATCAAATTGAACTTCTCCTACACTTGAGCAACATATTTTTCTTATGAGATTAAAATCCCACAATTTGATTGTTGAACACCTATCCCCGAAAAATGATGCAATTCTCCCAAATCTGTCATCTCAAACTCCTTTATCATTGATTTTTTGAATTCAGATAACATCTCTAATAAAAATTAGATCGTCCACACATAGACCCACGATCATTAAACCTCCTTTTGAATTCTTCTTCATGTAAAGAGTATGCTCAAAAGGACACCTTTCAAAGCTATTCCTTAGGAAAAAAAATTGATCCGATCATACCATTCACGAGGGGATTGCTTCAGCCCATATAATGCTTTATGCAGGTTATACAACTTTTCCTCATCACCTTTTTTATAAATCTTGGAGGTTGTTGAATACAAATGTCATCTTGAAGAAATCCATTTAAGAAACGATTTCACATCCATTTGCAACATCTTCCAACCATTTTGAGCAGCAAGAGAAATTAATAATCGAACAGTATCAAGTCGAGAGACGGGAGCGAATACCTCATTGAAATCTTCTCCTTCCTTTTGCTTGTACCCTTTGGCAACCAATTGTGCTTTGTACTTGTTGATGGACCATCAAGATTTGTTTTGGTTTTGAACACCCATTTCACACCAATGGATGATTTGTGTGAAGGCAAAGAGGTAAGCTCCCACGTACCATTTTTCTCAATAGACTTGATTTCATTCTTCATTGCATGCAGCCATTTTTTTTCTTCTGATGCTTCTTCATAAGTGACTGGATCTTCCCCTACAAAGAATAAAAAACATACATGATCTGCAGTGTCAACTTCTTCCGTTGTATCGTAGATTTCTCTCAAGGATCACGTCCTTCTTTCCGCCGTTGGTGGTGAATTTTTCTCCTGTTGAAATTCATTATTTTCATGCTACAGTTCCTCAATACCCGCATCAACACCTTGTTCCAAAGAAATTTCATCTTCAAGATTTAGAGTTTGCCATCCTGGTAATTTTGCAAAATCTGAAAAATTATAGCAGCCATTTTCATCAAAGTGAACATCTCTGCTGATAACCATCTTCTTCGTCCTCGGATTGTAAAGCTTGTAAGCTTTAGTCTTTTGGCTATAACCGATGAAAATGCATTTTTCTAATTTGTCATTGAGCATCGATCTCAAAGCATCAGGAATATGAGAGTATGCAAGACAACCAAAAATTTTTAGGTGAACAACATTTGGTTTCTTGCCATACCATACTTCATTTGGTGTAGAATCCTTCAGGCTCTTTGTTGGCGATCGGTTGATTAAGTAAGCGACATAAGAGACCTCTTCAGCCCAAAAACACGCAGGCAAGTTCTTCTTCTTCAACATGCATTTGACCATATTCACGATAGTCTGATTCTTGTGTTCCGTAACTCCGTTTTGTTGAGGCATGTACTTTGCTGTAAATTCATGGCGAATGCCATTGTTTCGACAGAATTCTTCAAATTAAGAAGACATATATTCTCCACTATGATCACTCCTCAGATTCTTTATATGAAGATCAGAATTTTTCTCAACTTGTGTTTTAAAATCTTTAAAACATGAGAAAACTTCTGATTTCTGTAACACCCCACCTCCGCCAATGCCACTCTTGCAAGGACATTAGCTTTGGAGGGGCGTTAAACAAGGTAAACATGCATGCAGATATCACAAGACAGAACATATAAGTAAAACAGAGTAGTAAAGCAGCGAATAAAACTTAGCATTTCAAAACCATAGTCATGTTACAACAAAGTACTTGGTCATTATTTTCCAACAACAAAGTCTAGATAAAGCATAAACTAAAAAACTGAAATATATAAAGTACTATACCCAAAATGAAGTGATAAACCATAGCTAGCTCAATGTCCAAAAACGTACATGAGCAAATCCAGTAAGCAAGCTATAAAGATCCAAGCTAAGCTCCAATGTTCCCACCCTGAGAACCTGAGGGGGGAACGGAAGAAAAGAGGCGAAAGAAAACAGGTCAGTCAAAAAGACTGGTAAGCCCTACTACTATCTGTCTATGAACTAGTAAAGTTAACTGGCATGAGAAGCTGAGATGAACATAAGGATAACAACATACTGGCATGATGATTAACTAACAAGATAGATAAAGGTGTCATCGCATAATTAAGGTTAAGTTTTGCACCACGGGTGTACTAGCATTCTAACATGTCAAGTAAAAACAAGAATTGATCCCTTGGCCCAAGCTTGGCCCAATATAATGAGGTGACCTAAATCAAGGTCCAACTACACAGTCTAGTCGATCGGCTCCCTATAAGCCTAACTCGTCAAGTGTCGGTGTCATACGGCCTAGTCATGTAATGTAGTTGACTGTGCAGGGTCCACCCCATAGGGTGTATCAGGCCCTACGGTGTAACCCTCAGACACCATTACAGGATGCACAGTCCAAACCTAATGATGCCCGTGTTCAACTCCGGACTTGATGTGCACGACCGTGGTCCGCCTGAACAACCGGTGCATCATTCAGCCGTCTCTTTTGGTCTCTTACAATCAGCCCAGTAACCGTGCCCCATCCTAGCATAGTCCTAGGGTCTTATGATACTACCTAGAAGGTTACTGCTAAAAAGGACCACGCAACTAGGGTTTCTTAACGGGTTAAATGTGGTTAACCCGATCCAAACGTGGATTAAATCGGTTAAGAGTACCCAAGGCTCCTGACTTAACCTCGATTAATCCATCAAGCCCAAATTGGTTAAGTATTAAGTGGACCATGACTTAACCCTAATCAGGAGGCATTAATTAACTTAATGCGCTTTAACCTCTCACATTAGACTTTGTTGTGGTTACTAGTTAAGTCGGGCGGGTCCGCGTAGCTTTACACCACAACTAGGTCTAACCTCGGGTTCGAGCACAACATGACCAACTTCTCACATTGGGTCCTATTGTTTGTAGCCACTAGTTAAGCCGGGCGGGTCCAGGTAGATTTATGCTACAAACTCAACCCAACCTCGAGTTGGCCACACTCATATTTGCTAAGTGTCATGTCCATTATGTTTCCAAAACATAATTACAAGTTAACATATCACGTTATGTTATAAAAACAATGTTTATGTCATAATGTTGCCCAACCCCAACGTAATCCCATCGTTTACATACTCGCAATAACGCATAAAGGATAAAATAGGGAACTTGGCATAATCATGACAAAAAGGTGTTGAAGCCACAAGTTTATCATGGTGGCATATGAAATGTACATATATTCATATACTTGCATATTGCATCATTAGGCTTCAAAAGCATGCACAAAACCAAACTTAGCATATGAGTGATACATGGTGATAAATGACATGTAGAAGTTGCTAGAAGTTCGCATTTAGCCTCACATGCAAGTTATCATAAGGGATATGATAACTTCCATGTTGCCAAAATGCAACCTTCAACATAAAGCTTGGAGCTTTTGCTCACAACATCAAGTTTAACTTGCATAACATGATAACATGATCAACCCAAACTTGCATAACATAGCAACATGTGTCATACATAATGATTAACCCAACTTGCATAATGATCATCCAAACTTGCATATAATGATCAACCAAACTTGCATATAATGATCAACCAAACTTGCATATAATTCTCAACCAAACTTGCATATAATGATCAACCAAACTTGCATATAATGATCAACCAAACTTGCATATCATAATGATCAACCAAACTTGCATATCATAATGATCAACCAAACTTGCATATCCTAATGATCAACCCCAAACTTGCATCATTCATTTAACTTTAGAGTTCAAGAAAGAAAGTAGAAAAGGGCTTACAATGCTATGAAGACACAAATAAATAGTTATTAAAAGATTGAGACGAAGCCCTTATGCAATCACCAAAAAGACCCAAATATGCAAGCTCCAAATGAAACACCCTTGAGCCAAATCAATAAAAACCCTTGCTTTGAAATAGAAATGTTGCAACTTGACTTGAATGCAAACTAAGAACATTCATACAAGCTTGAAAATACTTGTATGCATTCAAAATCTCTCATATAATTTAACTTAGAAATTTTAGCATGAGAGTGGAGGCCATGAGAGGAACAATTTTGGCATAGTTTAGTTGTTGGAATGAATAATGATGATTTAGGCTAGGTGTTAGGTCCTTTTTATAGAAGATTAGGGTAATATTAGCCATAGGATTAACCCTAGATTCAATCCAAGCCATCAAAGCATGTCTTAGGGAAGAAGTCAAGTGTAGGAACCATCTAGGGCCTTTAGATTAAAGCTGAACCATGAGAACCATTCAAATGCAAAATCTGCATTTGAGCGAATCGGCCCACGGGTTGACAGCCAAACACCCTGGATTAACCCCTAGTCGACCCAGCTAGCTTGGGTCGACCTCAAAAATCGGCCGGTTCGGTTATTCCCCTCTCCCAATTCGCTGTTTTGAACATTTTTGCATATTTATTTATTTAATTTTCAATTATATATATATATATCAATATATATATATATTTCTCTGCGCAACCCATTTCACTTAATTAAGTATACTTTAATTTGTGAATTTTTCGTGAAACTTCGCGAGGCCATATCTTGGTCATACGGACTCCGATTTTCGAAAACTCGGACTCTATTTCGCGTATTTTTCCGAGACGAACGCAATGGAACAGCCCGTTTCCCTTGATTCAGATTTTACGGTTTAATTCTACCTCCATTTATGTTATAACATGTTATTCAAAAATACGGGTTGTTACATTCTCCCCTCCTTAAAGGATTTCGTCCTCGAAATCTCCAAGTTAGGAAGAACGTATCCTACCATCCATCATCCATCTACTCAAAACATCATCCACGAGCAATCATTGTCCTTAAAAGGTTCTAAATGTTGTATGATCATATGCAAAGGTGTGTGTATATGTACTTATCTAATGCGAAAATCAGGAGGTTACTGATTCAGTAAACCCCCTTAATGCAAAATATGTTAGTGAAATGAGTCCATATGTATGCAAATTCCTAACATAATTTATAATCTCTACATGAGTGCACATAACATTCATCCATATGCAACATCCACGTGATAGCATAACAAGTTTTCATCCATGAATAAGCATAAACACTCATGCATATGCGGTATGAAAGTGTGTGAGCCGATCTTAGTGCCTAACGTGTATTATGCATCCACGAGTATCCACTTGCAAACACTTGCAACCACTTGCAAACATCAAACATAACATGTTTCAAATACATGTTTCAACCAAGGGTTTCTACCTAAGGTTCTCATGACAAGATTTACGAAACAAGATAAACTAGATAAGCATGGATAGCAAAGGGAAGATATACCAATCTAGGAAAATAGATTGAAAATGTATCCTCCAAGAGAAATGGATAAAGCACGCGCCTCTTCTCCTTGGTTTCCCAAGTTGCGTCTCCCTCTGTTTCACTCCATTGCGCCTTAACAAGCTTAACTTCTTTGCTTCTTAGCTTCTTTGTCTTCATTTCCATGATACAAATCGGAGCTCGTCTCAGGGTTGCTTCATCCTCTACCTCCATGTCTTCAAGAATACTTGGTTCAACCACTTTGGCGGATCTGTGCAAACACTTCCGGAGATGCGAGACATGAAAGACATTATGCACTCCGGCCAGCTTCTCGGCAATTCCACCTTATAAGTCATCTTCCCGGCTCTTTCTATAAGAGGGAAGGGTCCTACGATCCTTGGTGTCAGCGAACCATATTTCGCAAAGGAGAAATCTTCACAAAGACCATATCTCCAATTTTAAATTCCAAGTCTGTCCTTCACTTGTCTGCATAGGATTTCTGTCTGTCTTGGGCCGTTCTTATCCGTCTTCGAATCAATTCAACCCTCTCGGATGTGTCCCTTATCATGTCGGGCTCAATTATAAGCTTATCTGTCATCTTCCCACCAACATGTTGGTGGCTTGCACGGCCTCCCATACGAAGCTTCAAATGGTGCCATCCCTATGCTGGCTTGATAGTTATTATTATAAGCAAACTCTACAAGAGGAAGGTGGTCTTCCCAAGTACCACCGAAGTCGAGAACACAAAACCTCAAAAGATCTTCTAGCACTCTATTCACCCTTTCGGTTTGGCCATCCGTCCGGGGGTGATAGGCTGTACTCAGATTCAATCGCGTACCCATTGCTTCTTGCAAACTGTTCCAGAACTGGCTAGTGAAAATTGGGTCACGATCGCTAACTATGCTAGAAGGAACTCCATGCAGCCGCACTATCTTTTGAAGATAAACAGATGCTAGCCGTGATACGGTCCTCTTGCTTTTCACCGGAATAAAATGGGCTTTCTTTGTAAGTCTATCATTTATTACCCATATCCCATAAAGCCCAAATAGTTTGGTGACGAACATCTTTACCCCAACTATATCTCACAAACAGGCGAGTCATACTCCTTATGGGGTTTGCAACAGAACTAAGATTGAGGATAGGACCGAGAGGATATACTTAAAAGATAGCATGCGAGTAAGCTCTACGGAACAATAGGGATCAAGGATATACTCTTAGAAAGAGATATAATGCGCGTATCTAGTCTTCAGTCTTCTAAGCCGCATTTTCTTGTGCTTAATCCCATCATGCCTTGACCGTCTTTTAACTTCATAATTCTGTAGTTCTTAATCCTTATTTCCAAAATATGAGTTAGAACTCATTTCACCATTGCCTCTCATTCCCCTTCCACTTATCCTTTACCTAAAATACTTGGCTTCCACCCAACTGCATACTCATGCAAAGACTAAGTTCTTCTTCATCAACTTAGTGAGAGGGGCCGAAATCTTAGCGAAGTCCCTGATGAACTTCCTATAGTAGCCCGCCAAACCGAGAAAGCTCCTTACTTCGGTTGCATTCCTAGGAGTCTTCCAATCTTGAACCATAACCACTTTCGCGGGATCCACCGCTATGCCTTGCTTAGAAACTATATGTCCAAGAAACCGAACTTCCCTTCTCCAAAAATGACATTGGGAGAACTTGGCTTTCATCTGATGCGCTCTAAGCGTATCCATCACTTCCTTGAGATGCCTTGCATGTTCTTCCTCATCCTTTGAGAAGATCAGAATATCATCCACGAAGACAACAACAAACTTTTTAAGGAACTCCCTGAACACCCTACTCATCAAGTCCACGAAGTATGCGGATGCATTAGTCAAACCGAATGGCATGACAAGCCATTCAAAGAATCCATCTGGGGTCCTAAACGCAGTTTTATCAATGCTATCCTCAGCTACTCTAAGCTGATGGAATCCGGTGGCTAGATCGAGTTGAGAGAAAACAGAAGCACCAAAAGAGATCATCCATCCTCGGTAACGGGTGCCTATTCTCCTTTGTCAGCTTGTTCAACTCTCGATAATCAACACATAGACGAAGCGAACCATCCGCCTTAGTGGCGAATACCACCGGAGCACCCCATTCAGAAATGCTTCGCCTAATAAAAATTTTCTCAAGCAACTCCTTGATTTGCTTACTGAGCTCCCTTCTCTCACGTGGAGCCATGTGCCTAACTGGCAATGATACTGGCTTGGCATTATCAACTAGATAAATGCGGAAATCTATCTCTCGTTTAGGGGGTAACCCCCTAACTTCTTCAAAGACATCAGGATAGTCTCGGGCCACCCTTACAGATTTCAGATCATCGATGGACGAGTCGAGAGATTCAAGATAACATAACATGACGGGACCTCTAGGGTTACAAGAAATTTCTAGGGTATTACCGAGGCGAGTCATGAGCCTCACTACCCTATGCTCACAGTCAAGAATGGCTCCATAACTGGACAACCAATCCACCTCCAAAATCAACCCGTATCCCATAAACCCGAGAACCTAAACATTACACATGAATTCTATGCTCAAGATAGAGATTTTCAAATCTATACAAACCACAGGTAGATGGGCGGAACCCCCAATTGGATTTGAAACACAAACGGGACCCTCAACTAAGCTAGTACTTAGGTGCAAACTTTCAACAATATCAGAAGAGATAAAACTATGCGATGCGCCAGAATCAAATAAGGTGCAAACAGGAAAATCAGAAATGTAAACATGAATTTCTATAAAAACTCTACCTCGATCAAAAGCTGGAAGAGCGAGGAGAGCCTGCAATTGCCCTCCAGAGGGTCTTACTTGCCGAGTTTGTCCTTGCCCTTGTCCTTGCTTCTTGGGGCAATCCTTGCTAAGATGCCCAGGCTCTCCACAGTGAAAGCATTCGCCCAACTTCCTCTTCTTCTTCCTATAGTCTTTGGCTATGTGCCCAGTAATCCCACAGAAGTTTCACTTCATCCTTTCTCTTGACTTGTTGTTCTTGCTATTGTTGTTCTTGCCTCCTTTTCCGGAATCTACCTTCTCGCCTTGAGACTCATTTGCCTTGACCTCCTTCTTGCCACTCTTATCTCCCTCTTGAAGCAGAGCCATATTCACCAAACTCTCGAAAGTCGCCCCCATGGGTATATGAGACATGGCCAAACCGCGCAATGGCTCATTCAATCCTAGAGCAAAGTGTAGGGCCTTCTTCTGAGCTGTGTTTACCAATTCTAGGCCGAACTGAGCAAGTTGATTAAACATATCCACGTATTCCCTAAATGTCATGTCCCCTTGCTTTAGAGATAGGAAGCTCTCCATCTGAAGATTCTCTTCAGTCGATGATAGAAACTTTAGTCCAAACCTTCTCCTAAAGTCATCCCAAGTCTCAATGGGTCTAGTAGTGGTGGTGACTACCCACCAATAAGCAGCTTCCCCTTTCAATAGCCATACCGCCAACAGAACTTTTCTACGATCTTCCACATCAAAGATAGCAAAGAGGTCTTCAGTTTCCTTTAACTAGTTTCTTGCCTCCACAGAAGTCTCTGTTCCAACAAAATTCTTGCAACCCATCGCCTTAAAGTCTTTGCAAAGCTTTGCGAAATCCTCTTGCGGATGCTGAGGGGGAGAAGGAACCTCAGCTACGGGAGGAGGAGAGATGTTAGCGACGGGGGAAGGAGGAGGAATGTTCGCGGGGCCGGCTTCATTCGCCCTTGCCTCCATAAATCTCCGGAACCAGACGGGTACTTGTAAGCCTTCCGGGATGTTAAAGCGATCGGCCATACTAAAACGAAGAAAAAGATAGATTCAGAACGAAGAAACGAAGGATAGTGCTATGGCTTTTGGGGAATAGCCTTTTAAAATAAACTAGACTTTTCTTGGAAAATACTTAATTGGTTTTGAAAATAGTTCTTCAAAAGGTAAGTTTTAAAAACACTTTTGCTCAAATCTTGTAAACCTTATGCTCTGATACCAAATGTAACACCCCACCTCCGCCAATGCCACTCTTGCAAGGACATTAGCTTTGGTGGGGCGTTAAACAAGGTAAACATGCATGCAGATATCACAAGACAGAACATATAAGTAAAACAGAGTAGTAAAGCAGCAGATAAAACTTAGCATTTCAAAACCATAGTCATGTTACAACAAAGTACTTGGTCATTATTTTCCAACAACAAAGTCTAGATAAAAGCATAAACTGAAAAACTGAAATACATAAAGTACTATCCCCAAAATGAAGTGATAAACCATAGCTAGCTCAATGTCCAAAACCGTACATGAGCAAATCCAGTAAGCAAGCTGTAAAGATCCAAGCTAAGCTCCAATGTTCCCACCCTGAGAACCTGAGGGGCGGGGGAACGGAAGAAAAGAGGCGAAAGAAAACAGGTCAGTCAAAAAGACTGGTAAGCCCTACTACTATCTGTCTATGAACTAGTAAAGTTAACTAGCATGAGAAGCTGAGATGAACATAAGGATAACAACATACTGGCATGATGATTAACTAACAAGATAGATAAAGGTGTCATCGCATAATTAAGGTTAAGCTTTGCACCACGGGTGTACTAGCATTCTAACATGTCAAGTAAAAACAAGAATTGATCCCTTGGCCTAAGCTTGGCCCAATATAATGAGGTGACCTAAATCAAGGTCCAACTACACAGTCTAGTCGATCGGCTCCCTATAAGCCTAACTCGTCAAGTGTCGGTGTCATACGGCCTAGTCATGTAATGTAGTTGACTGTGCAGGGTCCACCCCATAGGGTGTATCAGGCCCTACGGTGTAACCCTCAGACACCATTACAGGATGCACAGTCCAAACCTACCGATGCCCATGTTCAACTCCGGACTTGATGTGCACGACCATGGTCCGCCTGAACAACCGGTGCATCATTCAGCCGTCTCTTTTGGTCTCTTACAATCAGCCCAGTAATCGTGCCCCACCCTAGCCTAGTCCTAGGGTCTTATGATACTACCTAGAAGGTTACTGCTGAAAAGGACCACGCAACTAGGGTTTCTTAACGGGTTAAATGTGGTTAAACCGATCCAAACGTGGATTAAATCGGTTAAGAGTACCCAAGGCTCCTGACTTAACCTCGATTAATCCATCAAGCCCAAATTGGTTAAGTATTAAGTGGACCATGACTTAACCCTAATCAGGAGGCATTAATTAACTTAATGCGCTTTAACCTCTCACATTAGACTTTGTTGTGGTTACTAGTTAAGCCGGGCGGGTCCGGGTAGCTTTACACCATAACTAGGTCTAACCTCGGGTTCGAGCACAACATGACCAACTTCTCACATTGGGTCCTATTGTTTGTAGCCACTAGTTAAGCCGGGCGGGTCCGGGTAGATTTATGCTACAAACTCAACCCAACCTCGAGTTGGCCACACTCATATTTGCTAAGTGTAATGTCCATTATGTTTCCAAAACATAATTACAAGTTAACATATCACGTTATGTTATAAAAACCATGTTTATGTCATAATGTTACCCAACCCCAACGTAATCCCATCGTTTACATACTCGCAACAACGCATAAAGGATAAAATAGGGAACTTGGCATAATCATGACAAAAAGATGTTGAAGCCACAAGTTTATCATGGTGGCATATGAAATGTACATATATTCATATACTTGAATATTGCATCAATAGGCTTCAAAAGCATGCACAAAACCAAACTTAGCATATGAGTGATACATGGTGATAAATGACATGTAGAAGTTGCTAGAAGTTCGCATTTAGCCTCACATGCAAGCTATCATAAGGGATATGATAACTTCCATGTTGCCAAAATGCAACCTTCAACATAAAGCTTGGAGCTTTATGCTCACAACATCAAGTTTAACTTGCATAACATGATAACATGATCAACCCAAACTTGCATAACATAGCAACATGTGTCATACATAATGATTAACCCAACTTGCATAATGATCATCCAAACTTGCATATAATGATCAACCAAACTTGCATATAATGATCAACCAAACTTGCATATAATGCTCAACAAACTTGCATATAATGATCAACCAAACTTGCATATAATGATCAACCAAACTTGCATATCATAATGATCAACCAAACTTGCATATCATAATGATCAACCAAACTTGCATATCCTAATGATCAACCCCAAACTTGTATCATTCATTTAACTTTTGAGTTCAAGAAAGAAAGTAGAAAAGGGCTTACAATGCTATGAAGACACAAATAAATAGTTATTAAAAGATTGAGACGAAGCCCTTATGCAATCACCAAAAAGACCCAAATATGCAAGCTCCAAATGAAACACCCTTGAGCCAAATCAATAAAAACCCTTGCTTTGAAATAGAAATGTTGCAACTTGACTTGAATGCAAACTAAGAACATTCATACAAGCTTGAAAATACTTGTATGCATTCAAAATCTCCCATATAATTTAACTTAGAAATTTTAGCATGAGAGTGGAGGCCATGAGAGGAACAATTTTGGCATAGTTTAGTTGTAGGAATGAATAATGATGATTTAGGCTAGGTCCTTTTTATAGAAGAATAGGGTAATATTAGCCATAGGATTAACCCTAGATTCAATCCAAGCCATCAAAGCATGTCTTGGGGAAGAAGTCAAGTGTAGGAACCATCTAGGGCCTTTAGATTAAAGCTGAACCATGAGAACCATTCAAATGCCAAATCTGCATTTGAGCGAATCGGCCCACGGGTTGACAGCCAAACACCCTGCATTAACCCCTAGTCGACCCAGCGAGCTCGGGTCGACCTCAAAAATCGGCCGGTTCAGTTATTCCCCTCTCCCAATTCGCTGTTTTGAACATTTTTGCATATTTGTTTATTTATTTTTCAATTATATATATATATATCAATATATATATATTTCTCTGCGCAACCCATTTCACTTAATTAAGTATACTTTAATTTGTGAATTTTTCGTGAAACTTCGCGAGGCCATATCTTGGTCATACGGACTCCGATTTTCGAAAACTCGGACTCTATTTCGCGTATTTTTCCGAGACGAACGCAATGGCACAGCCCGTTTCCCTTGATTCAGATTTTACAGTTTAATTCTGCCTCCATTTATGTTATAACATGTTATTCAAAAATACGGGTTGTTACAATTTCTCTTTCACATAATAAACCCATATTTTTCTTGTGTAATCATCAACAAACAACAAGAAATACCTGCTACCTCCAAGCGATGGCACTTGCATTGGTCCATAAAGGTCGGTGTGAACAAGCTCCAGAGGTAATTTAGAAATCCACTTTGATTTGGATGGGAAAGATTCACGATATTTTTTTTCACAATTGGCATTCCTCGCATACTTCGTTTATCGCCATAATTTTGGAGAGTCCTTGGACTAGTTCTTCGGTAGACATCTCTTTCAAGCTCTGAAAATTTAGATGCCCAAACCTCTCATGCCATAACTTGGAAACTTCATTATTAGAATCAGCAAGCATGCACTTATCGCTCACGATGTCTAGTTTAATTGGAAATAATTTGTTGGATCCCACCACAATATTCGCCACTTGTTGGTCGTTCTTCTTCATGCTGCATTGATCTCCAATGAATTGAAAATCAAATCCCTTCTTCAGCAAGTGACCGACGCTAAGAAGGTTGCTGCATATGCCTGGTACGTAAATAACCTCCTATGTTTTTTCAACTTTTCGAGCCTTGGTTTTGAAAGATATTTCACTAACACCTTGAATTTTGTATGATTTAGCATCTCCGATAGTAACTTGACCATTGTTTGCTTCTACAAGACTCGAAAACAAATTTTTATTTCCAGTAATATGTCTACTTGCACCACTATCCAAGTACCATATATTTTCAATATTTCCATCTGAAGCAATCAACAAAGATTCAGAATTTCCTACTTCGTTATGCTTAAAACTTTCAACTGGCTTATTATCAGGATGTTTCTCCCAACAATCATTTTCTTTTTGACCAGGCTTGTGGCAAAAATTGCATTCAAAATAAGGTTTGTTACCTTTGTATTTGCCTCGCGCTTTGTTATTTTTGGATGATGGTTTCTCCGCCTTCAATTCTTCATGTTTTCCACCATTCCTGTTGTGATTTTTGCTATGGGATGAACCTTGACCTTTTGTGGATGTGAATTGAGATTTTAAGGCTTGATCTTGAAAAGAATTCGTTTGTTTACTTCTATGCAAGATCCTAGCCTCATGAGCTTCCAGCCACCCTTGCAAGCCTTCAAGAGAAAGTGAAGCAATATCGTTTGATTCTTCAATTGCAACCACAATATGATCAAATTTCATTGGCAGGCTCCGAGAATTTTTTTCAACGTCTCTTTGGGTCTCCATGACTTCTCCATTTGAAGTCATCTGATTGATGATGTAAGTGAGACGAATAAAATACTTTGAGAATTTCTCATCATCCTTCATTTCGAGCTTTTCTAATTCAGCTCACAATGACTGCAGGCGAACCTTTTTTACTTGATCTTGGCTAGAATACGTTGTATTCAATACTCTCCAAGCCTCATGAGCATTTGGAACTTTTCTAATTCTATCATAAACTTGAGTTTCAAGTGTCTTATAGATTTGGTATAGAGCCTTCCGATCTTTTTGCTTTTTGCTTTTCAGAAGTTCCCTTTGGGCGGGTGTGAGACGCGTCTCGTCTTTCGACGCTCTTATACCTTCTTCGGCCACACTCCACAAATCTTGAGATTCAAGACACAACTTCATTAGATCGCACCAATATTCAATTCTCTCACCATTGAAACAAGGAACTTGAGAAGCGGGATTATTTGTTACGTTGAGATTATTTGACATATTGATTTATTTTTCTCTGATACCAGTTTGTTGGAGTTGAGAAGCTTTGATACCAGTTTGACGGCGGAAGATGACAATATTTTTTAGGAGGAAGAACTACTTTTTTGTTTCTTACTTCCAATACGACAAATGATCCCATATATTTAGGATTACATAGACAACTTTTCACCGAACAGACCTGTCACTTCGTCTAATGGGACATGACATTTCATTAATAGACATGACACTTCATTAAAGAAACATGACCTTTTATTTTAATAGACATTAGAGTAATCAATGGATTTTGGTTTACTTCAATAGTCTTATCATTTACTATGTGAAACAATTTGTTTAAACGACGTCAAATGTATTGAAATGCCTGCAAATCAAATTTAAAAAAGGATAACAAAAGTACAATATGGTAGGTGTTTAACCATACCGTATCATCATTAAGTTGTTGGTACAATTTATTTTGTTTATTAGCTGGACGGTTGATTAAGAACTATCTCTAGTCCAACGAAAAAAATATGAACCATCTGAATCAGGTATTCCTGGTTTCATGTTTTTTCACACCCAAAATGATAATTGCATGGTTAGACAGTTAAATAGATATATAGTATGAAGTGGATGACTATAACCTTGACTTTTTCTACCTTTAAGTTTTTTATTTGCATGCATCAATAATAACATCCAGGAATGAGCTAATCTAACAAATATAATCTAATGATATAAAAATTAATAATGAACATCTAAGCATGCAAATGAGAACATCAATAGTTCTTATAATGCCTACAAATCAAGGAGTGATGGATCTTTAACAAACAAAAAATAAATCAGACGATCTGTATTATTATCAATGCTGGTTAATCAAGTTTATATAAATGGATTACAGAGTTAGAGTGCACTAGAGTTAGTTATCAGGAATCATAGTAACAAGTGCATATTAAATTTAAATCTTATATTAAACAAAAATGACGAAACATTCTCTAAAATGATCTTGACCAAAATCAACCAAGTATAAAATGACATAAGAAATTACAGAGATACGTTTATTTAGTGATTAAATTATAAGAAATTTGCAATTTAAACTGTGCCCTTTTACCTTCAGTTCTAATAAAGCAAACTTTTCTTAAAAGGTTAATTTAATTTCTTATTGACTAAGCTTCTTCTAGATCAAAATTTTTATAAAAATCTCCGCGATGTCAAGAAAGAAATTGCACAAAAGGTTGATTATATCTACATCCCTAGCATATGAAAATAGTTTAATCATCAAAAATAGTTTGATAGTTGCATGAAGGGCAAATTTCGCAAAACATCAATAGGTAAATCCCGAATTTCAAATTCTTGGACTTGATTTCCATAAAATGGCAGTTTAATTACCGTGTGTTCCACAGAACTTTACTAAGTTACATTAAACAAAGTATGCCTAAACACAGTAATTTGAAGCCTCCGAAATGTACTCTCATTCTTACCACTAGTAGATCATTATTATCTATCTTATTTTTATCTTTGGCAAAAGATAATAAGGGAAATAAATTTGTAAACAAATAATAATTAGTGCTCATAGAAATATTATAAATAAAACATTTATTTTGAGATTTTATAAATTTAGATTCCATACCTAACTAAAACGAAATAGAAGATAACTGGAGGAAAAAGTAGAAAAATTAAATAAAAAAACAACAGTCTTACCTAATACTATTAGGAGACAATAAACAATGGAAAAAAATTGAAAGATTGAGATAGTTGAACCCAATAGTTGTTTGCAATTGAAAAAAATAGTTAAAAAAGTCTCAAGAGTGCTAGAAGAGGAAGATGATCTTGAACTAGATATGCTAGAAGAGGAAGAAATGATAACCCTGAATATCAAGGGAATGAACAAAATGCAGATTGAAAGCAATAAAACTATTATCTTATACAACGGTGCGGTAGTGGGTCCTTTTTCATTTACCATATACAAAAACTATTATGACTGTATGCAATTTTAGTAATGTATTGTTTAAGGATTTTTCCAAGACACTGTGGAACAAAGGTTTCGAACTTTGAATTTAACACATCAGTTCTATTATGATTAATATTATAATTTAAAAATCAATTTTTATGATTGAAATTTAAAATTATTATAGGTAATAGCTATAAAATGTAAAATATTATCACTTAAAGTACACTTTAAAGTTGATTAAACTAACTTAATGACCCATTGAATTCTTCTCATTTATTATGTTTTAAGGATAACAAAAGTATTTTGAATAAAAAAAATTGTCATTTATCACATAAATCAGATTCTTCGCGTGTGCCCATAAGGGCACACGGTAACAACAACCTTATAAAAATTATATTATATGTTTCCTTGCCAACGTAGAATAAGAAGAATTTTTTTATCCCAATAGCATCTAAAATGTCTTGTTAGTAAACTTATTATTGTTGATTCAGATGACCCATGACACATATTTAAGTGTAATTCCGTAATTAACAAATCGCAAATACAATATCAATCAAAGTTAAAACTTCAGATAGAAAGATGATGTTAAAAAATTAAACTAATTTAGTATTTCATTAAGTAGGATTTTTAACTGTTAATTTATGTCACAAGAATAAATTATTTCTATGGAATTTAAGTACGTGCGATATGAAAAATGCTTACATAGTTGACCTTCGCTAAATAAATAATTATTCAAGGAACAAGATGTTGTATATAATTTATATATGGAATAATAGATACAAAAGTAGAAATATTTGCGTTGTAAAAATATTGTTGATACTAACCTTTAGAGACATAATGATATGTCAATAATGTCATCGAAACATTGCAAACAAAAATTAGCGTCATCAAAAATTGATTTCATTTACGATGCCTATATTACGTAGCAATTTCAAATATGACTAAATGAATGTTAAGTTTTTTATTATTATAGCTGTTTACAACATATATTATAGTGCAGATAATATAAATCACGTACAGGGAGCATTCACTATGTATTTTAGTTGCAATATAAAGTGTGACGAACTAGACTTCCCCGATCCCCGAGTAGATGGAGGAGCTCGGATTGTTTGGAGTACATGACTCATCAGAACACAAACATAAGAAAATTTCATTGCTATTTCAACAATTTACATCAGAGTACAAGATATCAGAGTACAAATAGATAATATACAGTGGAAAAAATACTAGAGAACTAAAAATGTATAAATACAATACACAGTGGAAATACATCAATTACCACAACTGAAAGAAATACACGGATACAAAGCATTCTGAATATAGCTCCAACCATAATCTAGGATCCGCTGAAAAGAAATATCGGCGAAAACAAAAACTACTAACTACCCGTGTGGAAAATATGGGCACCCAGAGTTTAGGTGGAAATAATAAACTCTGAATCAGTCATGGGACTGGTGCAGAACTAAAAACAATTATTAACTTTATTTTAAAGTTAGGTAAATCACGGGATCACGCTGTATGACACGGAATGGATTTACTACACATGAATACCAGAAAACAAAACTCGCAATGCTAAATAAATGAACAATGAAGCTATTATAAGACTCAGGTCCCATCACACAATGCAACGCAAGCCGGAGAATAGAGTTTTACCTTATAATAGTCAAACATGCTGGATACGTTTTAAAACAAATCATTTTGATATTACTATAAGTGCACAGTGTCAAAACCACTTCAAATATAAATGTATTAATGATAGGCGGCATAGGTACCATATATTATGTCGCAATACATAGGTTTACAACTAAAACCGAAAAGCTCGTATTGGAAAGTTGGATTTCCATCATGATGGATGCTGATTCGAAAGATCGATCACATAGTGCAATACTCCACGGCTTATGTCCAGGGCTTTTGGAAAACACCGTAATGCACGTCCGCCAATATCCAAGGAACAAGTATCACCGCGGCTTATGTCCAAGACTTTGGAAAACACCGCGTACTCTATCCATCTAGGAATGAGGTATAAGCCCTATCCTTACTAGGGTAGAGAGACCACACCCAACATATATCGGTCGACTGAATCAATGACAACCCTAGAAGTTGTCGTATATCCTCATCTCGAAAGTATATTGATCTAACCATCAGTTCACCATCATACCAGTGTGTGAGGCTCACGAATTAACGCTACACAAAGTTGTGCTACTTAAAGCTGTGCTTTGATCATCAACCACAAGGCTCTGCTTTTCAATAAAAGCCTTGATCCATGCATCTCAACATGTCACATTGTTAGTCCATACCATACCATTGATTTCTGCTAATGTATAACCTCTGAGCTCGTACACCTCAGAGAAGGGTGTTAAGCAAGACAATAAATTCTCCATCACAAATAGATATATGTTTAGCAGAGATCAACGAATACAGTATAAAGGAATACAACGCCATACACACCATCCATTTGCAAGTCCGTTCTGGGTCTGAACGAAATAAGAGGCATCTTATTCATCATCCCATTTATGTAATACAAGAGAGAGGCCCT
Organism: Allium sativum; assembly: GCA_030737875.1. Classification (NCBI taxonomy): domain Eukaryota; kingdom Viridiplantae; phylum Streptophyta; class Magnoliopsida; order Asparagales; family Amaryllidaceae; genus Allium; species Allium sativum. Next base: position 4,749,954 of record CM060925.1, on the reverse strand, counting down.
CACATGTTTGGACAATCAACAAGTACATCTAAACCAATACCACTATAACCCCTTCATGGGAGCTACCCAAATCCTAGGCATCAGTACTAATCCATTCGATGTGAAGATTGTCGGCCTTGCACCATCTTCAATATCTTTGACTTTTAATCGTCAAATTAGTTATTCAGAATGGGTTAAACCCAGTCTTTTCGAATAGATCGCGTATCTTATAATCATGTGCTGTAAAAACACATCATACGCCTCATTCCAATCCAAAATATTATTTTATTCACAGATTTGTTTCGCAATTTAAATCAAATTAAGGTTTATCAAACTAGTCGGGATTATCGAGCCTTACCGAAGTAATCATTTATTTTATTTTTCCAATCCCAACCTATTCATCCTATGGAGCAAAACTGGTAGTACTCCATATCTAACACCCACTGTGTTGTTGGTAAATTCAATTACCATTCAACGTTTTAAATCTAATTAAAGATTTAACTATCGCATGAAGTAAAACTGGTGGTACTTCATTTTCGAACACTTCTCTAATTTGGAAAATTTAATTACCACATTCACATTTCAATCTAATTAAAGATTCATTAAAACCCCACTTAGTTTTAATCTTCAAAAATCATTATTTAATGATTATTCAAATTCAGGAAATAAATCCCATCTTCAACTGGGTTAAAAAAATCAAATGTCATTTAAAACATCATTCACGATAAATCCAAAATCATCTTCCATAAAATTGGAAACTACACGGAAATCATAACAGTACATAATCAATATAAATTCCCGTATCAGTCTAATACTATAAACGGAATAACAGCAAAGCCTTTTAAGTTCCATATATAGTAACGGTCTTCCTTTGCAGAAGCTCATCTCGATTATTACCCAGTCGAATTCCATTCAATCCAATTTAATATATTAAATTGGAAAACTTTACTTCGGAAAATTACCATTAAATCTTGATTAAAAGATTTATAAATTCCAAATCATATCTTCATTGTTAATTGGATTAAAGAAGAAAATGTTATTTAAGACACAGTTCACGATAAGCCCAAAATCCAATTTCAATTCAATCCAATTAATTGTTAAACTTCTCTATATTCTTAATTAAAAGTTTTATTCTTTTCTCAACTGGGATTAAGAACAGTGTTATTTAAGGCATCATTCACGACAAACCCAAAATCCAGTTTCAATTCAACTCCAATTAAATTAATTAATTGGTAAACTTCTCTACATCTTAATTAAAAGATTTGATCTTTTCTCAACTGGGTTTAAGAATAATGTTATTTAAGACACCATTCACGACAAACCCAAAATCCAATTTCATATTAAATCAAGGCTCTGAATAGAAATTATATCGACTTATATTCAATATCAAATTTTGAAACCAACAGATATTGTATTGATAATAAAATGATATCTATATCTTCCAAATTCCTCAACCATATCCGTACAATAATGGAATCGAGTATTGAAATATTCCGAAGGTTATTCTGGTGATATTAAAACCATTTCAATTCTTTTCAGTACTTTATTCTAGTTGTTAGCTAGTTCATTTAGATTAGAATATCTTTTTTCTTTACAAACATGGAATATTTCATCCAAAATCTTTCCAAATCATTTATTATGATTTTACATAATTTAATCATATTTTTAATAATTTTATTAAGGCCCTTACAATCAGTTTCCAATATCGGCCACCGAACTGCATCCATAGCGACCTTTTCCAAAACTTATAGACGTAACTTGAAATCTAACCATTATATTTCAAATCTCTTATCATCATTTGAAATCTCTATTCGATACGAACCCAACGGTTCTGGTTTTAGGAGAATTCGACATTCGGATCTCCCGTTACGTCAATTCAAAGTCAATTGTCGAAATTCACGAACGGTCGTTGCGCGATACCTTCTATTCAAACCATTTAAATATATAGAATGTATTTCATTGATTTCTATTTAAAATATATTTTTAAGATTGCTTATAAATTCATTTTTAAATCTATTCCAACTTCCATTTCAATTTTAAATCAAAATTGAATATCCCATATCATTATAATATGAAAATGATAGAATTTTCAAAATATCAGATTCCGAAATCAATTCTTTTCGATATTCATTATAAAATGAATAAAATCGACAGAAAAATCCATTGGAGTTAAAATGGCGTAGATCTACTTAACTCGGCTTCATATATTTCAATATTTTCATGTCCCAAAATCAGACATCAAAAATAATATTTTGATTCTACATTAATATTATTTTAAAATATTCGATATTTCTGAATTGTAATCATACTCAATCAATTACCATATAATTTTATTCATATGGATTTCATACATCGCATGTATTCAAAAATAGTGATAAACAACTATTAAACATTCAGTTTACATCCAAAATGCAATTTACAACTGTATAAGCATAAAATAATTAAATAATGCTTATCATAGTCTGTCAATCAATCTGTTGACACACAATGAAACCCAAGGAAGATGTGAATTAATTATCATCCCCAGATCCGTGTAGGGTTTCAGTCAAAAACAATGAATTCAAATTAATCCTTGGTTGATAGATTTAACCAATTCTAGTTTGATTCGAATTAATTTTCTAATTAACCAATTTTCACTGTTTAAATTATAAATGGATATTTATAATTTAATTTCAACTACCACAATGATATTAACATTATTTTTAATATGTTACACATTTCGACATCATAAACAAAACATAACACAGTCAATCAAATCATCCATGGGTTTTCAAACAATAGTGAATGTGAGCTAACAAGCACCGTACAACATTTTTGTGATAATTAAACAAGTAAAAATCAATACTGGCAGTCGCTACATTCAGTTATAAAATAAATATCTGTACAAATATTTGAGTGAGAAGGTTCTCACATTGGTTTCCACTCAACCAGACTTTATTGAAGATTTATTTTTAAACTAAATTAAACGAGCGTTTAATTTAGCTAAAAAGTCCAACTTGCTCCTTTTCCGTTCTGATCAGTTCCATGTTGTAGATCTTGTCTTCACGGTTCCAATGGATCCAATTTTACTGAATTCTGATAACGTATGAGAAAGTTATAGTTTTACAAGCTTGTATACATTGAAAAGTCATTAACTTAATTTTAATATTAATTTATTTACCTTAATAAATGTAATGACCCGAGAAAATTTCGACCCCGAAAATCGACACAAAACATCATGTCGACTATTCAAGCATCGAAAATACCGGATCATTAATGAAAGAATATAGAGGCTGATGTAAGAAAGAAAGAAATATTAGAATAAAAGAAGAAGAAGAACAACACAGAATCTCACATCGCAGTGGAACAAAATTTAATATAGAATTAAATCTTTATAAGGAGCTTGAAAATATTCTTATGTTAAATAAGAAACAAAAGCTATATTCGCAATATCGAAATATTTAAAGAATTTGAAATTAACATTCGTTAATTGTATTAATTAAAAAGGCCAAGTAATGCCGAGTACTGAATCAGTGTACTCATTTTATTCTCATAATTATTTATTTGATAGTTAAATCACCAACTATCAAGATCTGACCTATACGATTGTTGGTACCGACAGATCGGGATCGAATTTTATATTCGAAAACCATTCCGGACCAACAAATCCGTGAAGATAATTGAAGATGGAGTATTGAAGACCGTGGATCTGGAAAACGGAAGAACTACTTATCAAATTCCTCTAGCTTGCAAGCAGGGTTATTTGATTTGTGATTATTTCATGGTTGGAATCTACGGATTGCAAGGACTTCTCGCTACTCATCCATAGGGTAATTCAAGGATTTAGTAGGAGAGTGCCCTCGGTTTGTCCAGTCCCAGGATAACTTATATGGACGAATGTCTAACAGTGTATTTCCAAAAGGATTACGTATATTGATTTCTTCAAACGTACTTTTGTTGGTGGTAGAAGAATTCGTTATTTTTGCGTAAACACCCAGGGTATTTTTTTGGATGTCGATTAATGATTATCTGGGTGACCCGACGATCTGACATTAAAAGTGAATGGTTGCCAGATGTTCTAAAATAATAGTAAAGGTTAATTAATTAAGTAATTAATTATGACCTCAAGCCTCATCAACCGGGAAATGGTATAAAATCAGGCAGGTCGCATGGCTATGTGGGTCGCACCCATCAAAAGGGTATATTCATTACCTGATCTGGTGAAATCAAATGCCTTCGGTTGTCCCTTTTATTTTTATATGTATGCTATTAGTTCGGTTGATTGGCCCCAACCATGTTAATGATATATTCGGTACTCTCAAGCGAAGTGAGGGGCCGATCATGTTTTGCCGGGGTTGCAAGACTTTTTGTTGAATCCCCAATGTATTCATCTCCAGAGGTACATTGTCGGAAGGTGGTCCCATACCTTGCCATAGTTGGAAATCCATTCTCCAATAAGAGCCTACGGATTTGATTGTATACTATGTATGTAGAGCGTGAGATGCAAGCATTCTGCTCGATTGTTATTTACTTGATATTAGACATTATTATGATATCAGAAGAATATTTGATTTCAAAATTATTCTGGGTTATCGTAAGGTAAAAAAACCGTCCATATTTATGTGTGGATTTGGTCTTACTATTATCCTTTTCTTTCATAAGATTTTTACTTTAAAATCAACTTTTGTGATACCTATAAACTTAGTGTGTTTTTCTTACTTTGGTTCACCAGACTGACCCGTCGTTTGTAATGCTTGGGTTAGACCGGGTCGTACAGGTTAAGGTTATCGGATGTAGTGAAGAAACAAGCTATAGAAGTCCTGACGTATGATATATATTTATTTCGTTGTGTGTCGTATATGAGGACAAATCATTATAATTGTTCAGTTGTGTGATGTACCCTCATGACTGTAAGTTTAATTTTCAAGCTCTCTATAAAGATTTACTTCTATATTATATTTTGTTCCGCTGCAATGTGAGACTCTTTGTTGTGTTGTTGTTCTTCTTCTTCTATTCTAATATTTCTTTCTTTCTTACCTCACCCTTATATTCTTTCAATAACGATCCAGTGTTTTCGATGCTTGAATAGTCAACATGATGTTTTGGGTTGATTTTCGGGGTTGAAATTCTCTCAAGCCGTTATAGTGGTATCAGATCAATGGTTCAGTAATAACCTTGGCTCTGTGGTACAACTCGATAGAGATGGGATTAGTAATATCCTAGATTGAGTTGAGTGTATATATATGAGAGAGTGTGTTTGTAGATTTTATATACAAATGTTTTATATTGTGCTTGTTGATCAGTTCGAGTGTTGAGAAGCATTAAATTGGTAATGGACACAATGTTGTTTTGTAATGTGGGTAAATGCAATAATTTTACCCGAATTATATTTTTGTATAGAAAAGTAATAATTTTATCCAATTATTTAATATTGGTTTAATTGTTTGTTTGATTTTTATGAAATTCAAATTTGATTAGGAATTTGAAATGGCAATTTCAATATGAAATTAGAAAGTAAAATTGACTGAATTAGAAATTAACCTAAAAATAAGTTAAACAGAATGTGAAGGGAAATTGAATGATTTTTGAAATAAATCAGAATTTTGATTGTTAATGAAAGTAAACTAATTTTGAAAATAAATTAGTAAATTGAATATTAATTAGAATTAACTTGGTTAAGTAAACGAGTTAGTGAATAAAATTCGAAATTGGAAGTCAATTTGTTGTAAATTAATTATTATGGAGGTATGTTAAACCAAAGTAAATATTGATAATGATTGAATGGTAATTAATCGAGTATTAATCATTGGGTATTAATATATAAACCAAAGTGGAGAAAACCATGTTGATATTAATGTTAAATATAAATTAAGTTAATAAAAAGTTAGATTGTTTGTTTGTATGGGTTATGCATTGATTGCTAATTGTATGTTCAATTGGTTGAATATAATTCATTAATGGTTTAATAACAGTTTAATGAATTAAAGACTAAGAACGAATTCATGTATTATAAATCGGAATGGAATCACATATGAATTGAAATTTGAATTATTTAACCCTTATTTGGTGTTGGAATTTGTGAATTATACATGATGATTAATGAATGTTATTTCGAATTTCATGTGAATGTTACCCATATGATGAACTGAGTTGAGTACAGGTAACCAAAAGCTATGGGGATATGTTTTGATCGCAATAAATTGAGTAATATACTCTAAAGCGCTCACTTAAGGTATGCCTACGCGAAAATATAAATTTTTGGATTTTAAATTTTGTTTTCCAACCGTGTGGTCGATTTATATATATTATTTGTTCCTGCGATATCGCAGATGTCACTCCGTACAGGGGAGACTCTACCGAATTTTTCTAGGAATTAAAGGAGCTAGAAAATTTTCAATATTTTTGAAAATTTATGTTGACTATAATGAATTTGTTTTGATTTAAAATAAATTAGTCTTTTAAATAAATGGGTTTGTAACATTTGTCCACCTTAGTAATTTCGGGGACGAAATTCTATTAAGGGGGAAAATTGTAATGTCCCGTGTTTTTTGTAGTCAAATATTTAATATATTTTTTATTTTAATTATTGATTTGGAATTTTAAACGAATTTAAAATATTTAATTCGTTATTAAAAACGATGTTTGAACGTTAAATTTATATATAATATAAATCGAGTTCGAAATGGCGCGGCAGTTCCAAATATTGTGTTCTGAACTTCAATTGAATATACATAATCCGTTTTAATTCGGAATTCTGTGAAATAAGAAACATTAGAATCTTGTTGATTATAATTTTCATATGAAAGAGAAAAATCGAGATTTCATTTTATTAGTTGTTAGTTATGCCCAATTCAAATTTTAAAATAGTCGTTATGGAAATCGTTATTAAAATATAACGTTTATTTAATATATTTTAAAGGGAAATTTAAATCATTTAACTCAAAATTAACAATATTGAGTTGTATAAATTATATTTGAAGTTGTATATATATTCTGGTTGGATATGTATGATAAAAATAATTTATTTTTATTTTATTGAATTTATTTGGAATTTATATAATATTTTAATAGATATTATATAAGCGTTAAAAATAGCCATTTTTGCAAATATTCTCAGTTTTCGATGAACTTAGTTTCATTGGAACTGTATCATTAAATTATTGTCAGAAAATCAAATTTCGTGGAAAACCGATATCGTATGTGACTTCGATAGCTAGAAATGTCTATGTTTCTATTTAATTGTTTATACAATTTAGACAGGGGTAACTTTTAACGAATAAACGACTGGCCAAACAAACTCCTAATTTAACAAAACAAGACTCATTGGATCCACTAGGAAGAGGTCTAGTAAAATGTCAAGGTCTTATATTTATTAATTTTTTTTGTAATTATAGGAATTTTAAATACTTAATTTTTCATCGATAATTATAAACAACTTTTCACAAACGACCTCGGAATTTGACGAAACCTGTCCCATCGGGTCCAGAATATTTTTTATGCTAGAATTAGCATTTTTATCAAAAAATATAAGTCATCTATGATTAGTTTTGCTCATTACTTCATCACGAAGTACCATTGAATAATATATTATTAACCTATTCCGTGGTCAACGCTCACAAGTTATACGCCTCCACCATTAACCAACGTTCTGAAATCAGTCTCACTTCCTCCCTTTAAATCAACCAATCCATTCATCATTCGAGAATATGTTCAACATCGGTTTGGACAAACTCGGGGAGGACCATCACCTGGACGGTGGCGATGGAATGTCGTGTTTCATGGTGGCAAAAAGAAAGGGGAAAAGCCGCGGCATTGGTCAACGGATTAGTGGCAACTGGAGAGGCCGATGGGAGAACTGCTTCTGATGGAGGGTGATGACAGTGCCGCGCTTCAGGCAAAAGTGCTTGGTAATGTTCCGGCGTTCAACAAGGTGGCGAAAGGATTGGTTGTGAAGGCATTGTTGTTCTGAATATCGAAGGTTAATGGGGGAGACTTATCTCAGGAGAAACGAGCGAGAGTTGAACCGAGTTGTTTGAAAGTCACAGCGAAGACGGAAAGCGGAGTGGTGCGTCTAAGGTTGGTCATTGATGATGTTCAGGTGGAAGGTGGTGGTTGCGAAAGAGGAGGAGAGGCAACGTATGTTGTTGAAGATAGTTGTGGCGGTTTTCAAATTGATCGAGAAAAAGGGAATTTGAAGGAGTCAGCCAAATTTTTATATCCTTAACAAAGTAAACCGTTTACACTATGTTATAGTCTAATTAAATAAATTTATTATGAATAATAACCTGATTGCGCTATTAAATCATCACAGGATTATTGTGGAACCAAGGATGTCTGAGGGTATATAAAACAAAGTGCAGAACATGTCGTTGATTATCTCTAATGACATGTAATAATTTAGCCAAAATTACTGATTAATTAATATACTTAAATTAATTAATTAGTTGTATAATTAGTGGTCAGTTCATGTATAACGTGGGATCTATGAGTTTAAAATGAATGATGTACAAAAGATAAATTGGTTAGATAGGTTAAAACAAATTTATCAGCATGTTAGTTTCTAATAAAATGTTTCGTTAAGTTTAAATTGGATTAAAGAAATTAATAGCTAGATTAAATTGTATTGTCTATAAAATCGATAACTTGTCCATTTATTAACAGAATTGAATGATTCACGATACGTTGGAACCATGTCAACAAGATCTACGTCATGGGACTAATTTGGATAAAAAATGAAGACGACAAGGATTTATAGTTAAATTAAAATTAATTCTATGGTTACAGTGGCAATAAAAAATTTAATTAACTATTTCCAAATAAAAATTTTAATTAAAATTTTTTCTAAACTTAATTACTTTACCATTCAATTTTGTTGAAAACCGATTTCGTTTGTACCACTTTGTTATTTTTATTTCAATATATTTATCGGTTCCCCTTTAAATTTCATCTACCTAATAAATAACTCTGTTTGACTCCAACTTGAAAACTAGCAATAACTGGCTATAAGTTTTCCATAAAATTCATTTTGTCAAAAACGGAGGTTGTTTGAAAAACAATGTTGTTAAGCTTATATAATACATCGATAAATTGAATGAATTAGAATTTAACCTAAAAATAAGTTAAATGGAATGTGAAGGGAAATTGAATGATTTTTGAAATAAGTCAGAATTTTGATTGTTAATGAAAGTAAACTAATTTTGAAAATAAATTAGAAAATTGAATATGAATTAGAATTAACTTGGTTTAGTAAACGAGCTTGTGAATAAAATTCGAAATTGGAAGCCAATTTGTTGTAAATTAATTATTATGGAGGTATGTTAAACCAAAGTAAATATTGATAATGATTGAATGGTAATTAATCGAGTATTAATTGATGGGTATTAATATATAAACCAAAGTGGAGAAACCAAGTTGATATTAATGTTAAACATAATTTGAGTTAATAAAAAGCTGGATTGGTTGTTTATACTGGTTGTGCATTGATTGCTAATTGTATGTTCAATTGGTTGAATAGAATTCATTAATAGTTTAATAGCAGTTTAATGAATTAAAGGCTTAGAAACAAATTCATATATTATAGATTGGAATGGAATCACATATGAATTGAAAACGGAATTATTTAACCCTTATTTGGTGTTGGAATTTGAGAATTATACGTGATGATAAATGAATGTTATTTCGAATTTCATGTGAATGTTACTTATATGTTGAACTGAGTTGAGTACAGGTAACCGAAAGCTATGGGGATATGTTTTAATCGCAATAAATCGAGTAACATACTCAATAGCGCTCACATATGGTACGCCTACGTGAAAATATAAATTTTTGGATTTGAATTTTTGTTTTCCGACCGTGTGGTCAATGTATATATATTATTTGTTCCTGCGATATCGCAGATGTCACTCCGTACAGGGGAGACTTTGTTGAATTTTTCCAGGAATTAAAGGAGTTAGAAATTTTCGATATTTTTGAAAATTTATATTGACTATAATAAACTGGTTTTAATTTAAAATAAATTGGATTTTTAAATGAATGGGTTTGTAACATTTGTCGTACCTTAGTAATTTTGGGGACGAAATTCTATTAAGGGGGAAAGATTGTAATGTCCCGTATTTTTGGTAGTCAAATATTTAGTATATTTTATTATTTTAAATATTGATTTGGAATTTTAAATGGATTTAAAACATTTAATTCGTTATTAAGAATGAAGTTTGAATGTCAAATTTATATATAATATAAATCGAGTTAGAAATGGCGCGACAGTTCGTAATATTGAGTTTCGAACTTCAGTTGAATATACAGAATCTGTTTTAATTCGGAATTCTGTGAAACAAGAAATGTGGGAATCTTGTTGATTATAATTTTCATATGAAAGAGAAAAATCGAGATTTCATTTTATAAGTGCTAGTTTTGCCGAATTCAAATTTTAAAATAGTTGCTACGGAAATCGTTATTAAAATATAACGTTTATTTAATGTATTTAAAAGGTAAATTTAAATCGTTTAACTCAAAATTGACAATATTGAGTTGTATAAATTATATTTGAAGTTGTATATATATTCTAGTTGGATATGTATGATAAAAATAATTTATTTTTATTTTATTGAATTTATTTGGAATTTATATAATATTTTAATCGATATTATATAAGTGTTAAAAATAGCCATTTTCGCAAATGTTCTTAGTTTCGATGAAATTAGTTTCATTGGAACCGTATTGTTAAATTATTGTCAGAAAATCAAATTTCGTGGCAAACTGATATCTTATGTAACTTCGATGACAAAAAATGTCTATGTTTCTATTTAATTGTTTATACAATTTAGACAAGGGTAATTTTTATTGAATAAACGACTGGCCAAACAAACTCCTAATTTAACGAAACAAGATTCAATGGATCCATTAGGAAGAGGTCTAGTAAAATGTTAAGGCCTCATATTTATTGAATTTTTTCTGTAATTATAGGAACTTTAAACACTTAATTTTTCATCGATAATTATAAAGGAGTTTTCACAAACGACATCGGAATTCAACGAAACCTGTCCTATTGCGTCCGAAATATTATTTTATGCTAGGATTAGCATTTTTATCGAAAATTAGAAGCCAGTTGTGATTAGTTTTAATCGTTACTTCATGAAGAAGTTCCATTGAATATTATATTATTTAAATGGTCCCTATAAATCCCCAAACGTGCCCCAAAACCTAATTTCACCCGTCAAAACCTATTCTGTGGTCAACGCTCACAAATTATCCGCCTCCACCATTAACCAACGTTCTGAAATCGGTCCCACTTCCTCCCTTTATATCAATCGATCCATTCATCGTTCAAGAATACGTTCAACGTCGGTTTGGACAAACTCGGGGAGGACCATCATCTGGACGGTGGCAATGGACTGTCGTGTTTCGTGGTGGCCAAAAGAAAGGGGGAAAGCCGCGGCATTTGTCAACGGATTAGTGGCAACTGGAGAGGCCGATGGACAAACTGCTTCTGATGGAGGGTGATGACAGTTCCGCGCTTCAGGTGACAGTGCCTGATAATGTTCCGGTCTTCAACAAGGTGGCGAAAGGGGTGGTTGTGAAGGCATCGTGGGTTTGAATGTCGAATGGTAACGGTGGGGACATGTCTCAGGAGAAATGAACGAGAGTTGAAATGAGTTGTTTGAAACTCACAGCGAAGACGGAAGGTGGAGAGGTGCTTCTAAGGTTGGACGTTGATGATGTTCAGGTGGAAGGTGGTGGTTACGGAAGAGGAGCAGAGGTAGCGTATGTTGAAGATAGTTGTCGGGGTTTTCAAATTGATCAAGAAAAAGGGAATTTGAAGGAGTCAGCCAAATTTTTATATCCTTAACAAAGTAAACCATTTGCACAATGTTATATTCTAATTAATTAAATTTATTATGAATAATAACCTGATTGCACTATTAAATCATCACAAGATTATTGTGGAACCAAGGATGTTTGAGGGTATATCAAACAAAGTGTAGAACATGTCGCTGTTTATCTCTTAAGACATGTAATAATTTAACCAAAATTACTGATTAACTAATATACATAAATTAATTAGTTGTATAATTAGTGGTCAGTTCATGCATAACGTGGGATCAATGAGTTTAAAATGAATGATGTACAAAAGATAAATTGGTCAGACAGGTTAAAACAAATTTATCCGCATGTTAGTTTCTAATAAAATGGTTAGTTAAGTTTAGAATTGGATTAAGGAAATTAATAGTTAGATTAAATCGTATTGTCTATAAAATCAATAACTTGTCCATTTATTAACAGAATTGAATGATACACGATACGTTGGGACTGTATCAACAAGATCTACGCCATTGGACTAATTTGGATAAAAATGATGACGAAAGTGATTTACAGTTAAATTAAACGACTGTTCAATTTAACTGTAACTAAACCATTTAAGAAATAAATGAAATCAAAGTTAGTTAAACTCACTCAGTATTTCCCATATATATTTAATATAAGTTGGGTTCTATAATTGTGTGTTATGATTGCTAATTATTATTATTATGGTTGCCAATGATTAATTGACTATTAAATATATATTTTTATATGTTGACTGAACCAATGAAATTAAACGTTGTTTAATTTCAAATGAAAAACCAAATCATTATTTTAACAATTGGTCCCAATGAAAGTAACATACCTTGTTGGTTACGGTTAAAAAAATAACCATGTTTAATTTAATGAATTATTTGAATTGTTTGTTAGTGTTAAATAAGTTGCTATTAAATTGCTATTATTTTACCGTTTAGAATTAAATTAGTAAAATTAAATTGAATGGTATTATATGTGATATAACCCATTTGGATGTAGAGAAGAACAGGTTGGAGGGATCCAACCGGATTCCTTAAATATATTAGATGTTATTTATTTTCATATTATCATTATATGAACAGTTTAAACCCATCTGTTTGGATGATTGATTTGATTGTGACCATTGATTGAATTTCCATAAATTGTTTTGTTTTAACCAATGGGCACTATTAGTTGAGTAATTGACAGCAGTTGGCCTATAAATCAATCGTTTTGAAATATTGATTTATCGTCGGGTAAATGGATAAAAATGAAGTTATGTAATTTATTTTATAACTGAATACAAATTTTTAAGTATATTATTTGAAAATGAAGTTTATAAAAAGGGAAATCAGCCGTGTGCGGGGCACGTGCCTCATCTTAATGATGTAACGATTTATAACTAAGATTAATTGTTTTTAGAAACAATTAAAATAGGATTATATTATTATTTATTTAATACTAATCGAAGTAAATGAGATTATTTAAATTAATTAATTTATTAATTTAAATAAAGAGAAGAGTTAAAGTTGATCAACGAGTTAATCATGTTTTAGAGTTGACCAAGTCAACTGTTTTAATTGGAAATGATTATTTAATTAAATTAGTTTGTGCCAATTAGAAATGAAATAATTCAGAATATAGTTGTTTAACTTAAATAATATTTTAAAAAGAAATTTAATACTAATTCTAGTTAATGGGGAAGTAAATTATTATTTTAATAATAATTTAAGAAATTACTTCTGAAATGAAATACATTTAAGAAAGTAACCAATTTTTAAAATGGAATATGGTTAACTTGTAAAGAGGTTATGAACCCAAGGTTACAACGAAGTTTTAAAAGAAGATTTTAAGCGAATGTGATAACTTAAAATAAATGTTTACTTAATATTGAATTAATTAAAGGAAACGAATGAAAAACGGGTTATCTTAAATCTGAGATTTTATAAAACAAGATTTATGAAAGGAAAGGAGGAGTCGAGCATGATTTGAATTGGCGATACTTAATAATGGAATTAATTAAAATGGCTGAAATTGAAATGAGATTTTCAAAAAAAGAAACGGTTAAAAGGAACGTGTAATGGAGTTTGGTAAAGAATTTAATAATGAGATTGGGTAATAGTAACTCGAGTTGTAAAATAAATTATTTGAAAAGAAGTTAAGGTTAAGAATTGACTTTTTATTAATAAATTACTTAATATGATTAAGTAATAATAAGTTATATTTTAAAAGAGATATTTTCAGAAGTGAGAAAGTTTTTAAACCATATTTTAAATATAAGAATTTAATACAGTTTGTTTGATACCAGAATGAATATGGGTCTATGAATTTCAATTCATATCCATCTTAAGATCGGAATGGTGTTGATCAAGGTCTAAGAGGTAAATAAGTACCCCAGCTTGAATGACTTCAGGATTATCTGATGGTGATATTAGTTGAAATGGGAAAGGGGTTAAGAACAATTTATTATTTCCATACGTGAAATAATAACGCAACGTTAAGTGAAAGGTTTAAGAATATAAAATGATTTCCCAAGTGACGGAAATAAAAAGACGTAATAATATAAAACAAAATTTCCAAAGTAATGGAAATGGATATATTTGAGAATATAGGTATATATAAGAAATTTCCCAAAATAGTAGAAGTAAAAGAGATTATACAAATTCATAATGATATTCTCAAAGTAAAATAGGAATGAAAAGATGAGCCTTGAAACAAGTTTATTCTAGAAAGAGAAGTGTTAAACTTTGTTTTCAAAAATAAAACAAAGAGATTTCGTAACCATATTTTACGAAAGATAAGTTGAACTGATTTTCCCAATTATAAAAAAATGAGTTAGGATATTAGAATTGGTTTGAAATTGATAGAAGAATAGAGTATTGGATACAATTATATAATGTATTAAAATAAAAGAGTTGAAAATAATCTTGTGTTAAATAAGAAACAAAAGCTATATTCGTAATATCGAAATATTTAAAAATTTTGAAATTAACATTCGTTAATTGTTTTAATTAAAAAGGCCAAGTAATGCCGAGTATTGAATAAGTGAACTCGTTTTATTCTCATGATTATTTATTTGATAGTTAAATCACCAACTATCAAGATCAGACCTATACGATTGTTGGTACGGAAAGACCGGGATCGAATTTTATATTCGAAAACCATTCCGGACCAACAAGTACGTGAAGATAATTGAAGATGGAGCATTAAAGACCATGGATATTCATAAGCGAAAGAGATACTTATCGAATTCCTCTGGCTTGCAAGCAGGGTTATTTGATTTGTGATTTTGTCGTGGTTGGAATCTACGAATTGCAAGGACTTCTCGCTACTGATCCATAGGGTAATTCAAGGATGTAGTAGGAGTGTGCCTTCAGTTTCTCCAGCCCCAGGACAACTTATGTGGATGAATGTCTGAAAGAGTATTTCCAAAAAGATTACGTATATTAATTTCTTCAAACGTCTTTTGTTGGTGGCGGAAGAATTCGTTCGTTTTGCGTAAACACCCAGTGTATTTTTTTGGACGTCAAGTAATGATTATTTAGTCGATCTGACGATGTGACATTCAAAGTGAATGGTAGCCAACTGTTCTAACATAATAATAAAGGTTAATTAATTAATTAATTAATTATGGCCGCAAGCCTCATCAACCAGGAAATGCTATAAAATCGGGTAGGTCGCATGGCTATGTGGGTCGCACCCATCAAAAGGGCATATTCATTACCTGATCTAGTGAAATGAAATGCCTTTGGTTGTCCCTTTTATTTTAATATGTATGGTATCGGTTCGGTTAGCTGGCCCCCAACTGTGGTAACGATATATTCGGTACTCTCAAGCGAAGTGAGGGGTCGGTCATGTTTAGTCGAGGTTGCAAGACGTTCTTGTTGAATCCCCAATGTATTCATCTCCAGAGGTACATTGTCGGAAGGTGGTCCCATACCTTGCCATAGTTGGAAATCCATTCTCCAATAAGAGCCCGCGGTTTTAATTGTATACTATGTATGTAGAGCGTGAGATGCTAGCGATCTGCTAGATTGCTATTTACTTGATATTAGACATTATTATAATATTAGAAGAATATCTGATTTCAAAAATGTTTTAGGTTATCGTAAGGTAAAAAATCGTTCGTATTTATGTGTGGATTTGATCTTATGATTATCCATTTCTTTCAAAAGTATTTTGACTTTAAAATCAACTTGTGTGATACCAATAAACTTACCGTGCTTTTCTCACTCTGGTTCACCAGACTGACCCGTCGTTTGTAATGCTCGGATTAGACCGGGTCGTACAGGTTCAGGTTATCGGATGCAGTGAAGAAACGAGCTGTAGAAGTCCAGACGTATGATATATATTTATTCCGTTGTGTGTTGTATATGAGGATAGGTCATTATAACTGTCCAGTTGTGTGATGTACTCTGATGACTGTAAGTTTTATTTTCAAACTCTCTATAAAGATTTAATTCTAAATTATATTTTGTTCCGCTGCGATGTGAGACTCAGCTTTGTGTTGTTCTTCTTCTTCTATTCTAATATTTCTTTCTTTCTTACCTCACCCTCTGTATTCTTTCAATAACGATCTGGTGTTTTCGATACTTGAATAGTCGACATGATGTCCTATGTCGATTTTCAGGGTTGAAATTCTCTCGGGTCGTTACAATAAAGATGCTAATCCATGTTTACCCCTAAATATCGCTCCTCATCTTCTTCCAGCAAGCATCCAAGTTAAAAAATGTAACAACCCGGAAATTCTGAGCCAATTTAAAGTATTTGTTTTGACAATTTTTACGGAATTTGGTTATTTAAAATGGATTATTTTAAATAATATCGATGGAAAATTCATTTTCAATGAAGTTAAAATGAATAATTTTATTTTAATTATATAACGAGCCTGAAATGGCGCGGTAGCTTGAAAATTCGATTTCGAATTTCAAATGAATATACAGAATTCAATATAAGTCGGAATTGGACGAAACAAGAAATATTTGAATCTGTTGAACTATATCTTTCTAACAGATGTAAGAAACTGAGATTTCGATTTATAAGTTGAGAGATATGTCTAGTTTAAAATTCAGAAAAGTCGCTGTGGAATTTTTATATATTTTAATATATATAAAGGCCTTGAAAATAACCGTTTTGCAAACGACCTCGGTTTTCGATGAAATCACTGTTGTTGGATCCAGAATGTCAAAATATTGTTAGATTCCAAAATTCATAATTTTCTGAATCAATATGTGAGCGTGGCAAAGTTAAACGTGTTTTAACAGTTTCAGTCAATTTGGATCGACCAGAAAATGGCCATTTTTCAAACGGTCTCAGAATTCGATGAAATTAGTTTTGTTAGGACCGTATCGTCAATACGAAGATGGAAATAATTTTTCTGGAATTTTTAGAGACTGTATGTGGCCCTGGTAAATTGAAATGTGTGTTTAAATTGAATATACAAAGTCTTATATTTTAAATTCAACGAAAACTGATCGTAACAGCCGAATTGGGTTACAAAACATATCCCGTTGTGTTCGGAATAGGGGTAATTAGCTAGGGGCGACAGTCGTTGGGTTTGATTTGGAGTTCATGTGCAAAAGCAAAATAAAAAGAAATAAAACATTATAAAATTTAATATAAATAACAACCTTTCTCTTCAAAACCTAGTCAAAGGGTCAACTCGTTCATAGCCGCTCCAAACATAAACCCGACGGCGGATTTCGTTTGATTCTTCCTCCCCAAAATTCTTTCAATCCACGCAACGGTTTCAGAAATTAAAACACGGAAATCATAGCACTTCCTTCACTCTATAAATTCATACCCCTCTGGTGATTTAATGTTGCGTGTGCTGTTCGTATTTCAAGCACAAAGTTGTGTCGTTCGCACGTACATCGAGATGGCTGGAGGCCACTGAACGGGGCGGATTCATGGGCAGAGGAAGCTGGCCCCCCGGCGCTCCTGGTGGCGACATCCGACCATCCTCAGGCGCAGCATGGTGGTCGCAATCTCAAGCCTTACTTTGGAAAGACGGTTCGAACAGTGAAGGTATTAATAACAGTGAAGGTATTAAAATCAGTTTTTTTTCTTTAGCATTATCTTTGAAGATTAAAACAACATGTTCTTTGAAAATAAAGCAACATAATCTTTGAAAATTAAAACAGCATGATCTTTGAAAAATAAAATTAGCAATGTCTTGGAAATAAAATTAGCGAATTTTTGAAAGAAAAATATAGAATTGTTTTGAAAAATTAAAATGGTATTGTCTTAAAGATAAAAATATCTTTGGTTTAGAAAGATAAAAATATCTTTGTTTTAGAAGATAAATATACTTTATTTGAAATATAAAATTCTTTGTTTGAAAATATAAAATATCACGGTTTTAAACATATAAAGAAGTGAATTTGAAAAATATAAAGAAATGAATTTGAAAAATATGAAGAAGTGAATTTGAAAAATAAAGAAGTGAATTTGAGAAATATAAAGATATGAAATTCAAAAATATAGAAAGATTAAATTTTTAGAGCTAAAAAGATAAGATTTTTATTAATATAAAGATAGGATTCTTCATTATAAAAAATATATATGATTCTAGTAAGATAAAAATATAATTTTTATCGTGTGAATGTTATTGACGAAAATCAATCATGTAGGATATCGAGTTCGCTTGAGTGTAGTCAGTGTGACATTTGTCTTCTTCATTTTGGAAGAATGGAGGAGTGGAACCCTAAGGTAAGAACTTCTCACTTTAAATCTTATTTTCTAGTCAAAATATATACTAGGATGCAGACGGTGCTTAGTAGCACCCGACACCCGTCGTCCACAGACCATGGACGACTTGTTTGTTTGATTGCAGTGTTGTGAAATTTGATTGTGTGATGTGAAACGAAATAAAATATTTTATAGTGAAAATATTTTATAGTTAAAAATATAATTTTTAACATGTATATAAAATAAATATTTATAAACAAATCGGATGATTTGTTTATATACACTGATTTGACTGATATTGATTGGGACGATAAATTTTACACGTCGCCCAACTGCACAAATAAAATCTGTGTTTGATTGTTTGAAAACCCCACACGGGTATTGGGATGATATATGACATACACTAATCCCAATAATTAGCTGTATGTCGATCGATTGATTGACAGGCTGTTATAAGCGTTGAATATTTATATTTGATGCTCATACAGTGTAGAACGCACTTTGGATGATGGTTGGGTGTTTATCGTCACTGTTGCATATCTGAATTTGATGAAATCCATATAACTGAAATTATATGGTAACTGACTGTCTGATTCCAGTTCAGAATTATCAAATAATTTAAAAATAATATTCTTTGAATATTGAAATGTGAAGCCGTGTTAAGTAGTTACACGCCATTTTAACATGAACGGGAATTTTGTCGATTTTATAATGAATATTGAAAGTGATTTCAAAATCAAATATTTAGAAATGAATTCGAATTGAAATTGAATAGAAATGAATTCGAATTGAAATTGAAATTGAATAGAAATGAATTCGAATAGATATGAATTCGAATTGAAATTGAATAGAAATGAATTCGAATTGAAATTGAATAAATTTAAAATTCAAATTGAATTGAAAACGAAATGAAATTGAATCAAAAATCGATTTGAGTTGAAATCAATTTGAAATGAATTTAAAACGAATTTATAAGGAAATATTCAATTTTGATTTGAATTTGAATGAAGTTGAAATCGTTTCGAAGACGAATTTAAAACGATTTATAAAATACATTTTAAATGGAAATCGACGAAATATATAATATATATATATATATATATATTATATATATTATATATAATGGCCTGAATAGAATGCGCCACGCCACGGTAGTTCGTGAATTTCGACCATTGACTTCGAATGGATATTGCGGGAGATCCGATCGTCGGATTCTCCTGAAACCGGAACCATGGGTCCATATCGAAAAGATCTTTCCATGGAATATTAAAATTCTGAGATCTAACGGTTGGATTTGGAAATATGTCCAAATCAAATTTGGAAAAGGTCGTTGTAAGTGCAGTTCGATGGCCGTTGATGGAAATCGACTTTACGGGCCTTGATAAAATTATTAAAAATAGTAATAATTAGTGTAAAATCATAAGAAATGATTTGGGAAAAACTAAGATGAAAAACTCCATAATTGAAAAGATAAAAATAGATTTTTATCAAAATGAACTAGTTTTGAACTAGAATTAAAATCAATTTATTATTGAAATAAATAAATTGAATTTGAAATGGTTTTGAAAATAACCAAAATTTCCAATAATTGAATTGGAATGGATTTGAATCGAAATTGTCTTTGGAATATTTCGATGTTGGATTTCGTGATGATACAGATATTGTTATGGGAATTTGAAAGATATATTTATATCGTTATTTCCAATACGATATTTGTTGGTCGTAGAATTTGATATTGAATATAAGCTGATATATTTTCTATTCAAAGCCTTGTATTTAATATCAAATGTGATTTGGGTTTGTCGTGAATGGTGTCTTCATTAACACTATTCTTAAACCCAGTTGAGAAAAAGATTAAATCTTTTTATTTAGATTTAATGAAGTGTACCAATTAAATAGTATTTAATTGGTATTGAATTGGTATTGATTTTTGGGTTTATCGTGAACAGTGTTTTAAATAACACTTATTCTTTAACCCGATAATTAATGAAATGTGATTTTGGGTTGTCGTGAACGGTATCTTCCATAATACTGTTCTTAGACCCAAAAGAGTTAAGAAAATCAGAAACTAACTGGAGATTAGTTTGGTTGAATGGTTTCTGGGGTATTGATCTGATGCTGGTTTCGGCCTTCGGGGTTAATATTTACGGAATTGCTCACTTGCTATTTTACGGTTAAAGGCTGATAGAATGGAGTGTGAATTTGGGGTTTATCGTGAACCGTGTTTTAAATGACATTGATTCTTTAACCCAGTTAAAGATTAAAACTAAGTGGAGTTTTAATGTATCTTTAATTAGATTGAAACGATCGAGAATGGAGTATCACCAGTTTTGCTCCAGGCGATACTTAAATCTTTAATTAGATTTGAACGTGAAATGGTAATGGAATTTACCGATAACACCGTGGTGTTAGATATGAAGTATTACCAGTTCTACTTCATGGGATGAATAGGTTGTGTAACACCCCACTCCCGCTATGATCACTCACTAAGGGAATGCCATAGCATCGGTGGAGTATTTTAGTGAATATAGAACAGAAAAATTACAACAAGACAGATATAAATAGTACTTGAAATTTTAAAACATCATCTCATAACAGCGGAAGTAAAACATGTCTGGTTACATCATAAAACCACAATAAAGGTCAAGTACAATATCCATCAAAATAAAGAAGTACATAATCCCACTCTCATACAATAGCCAAACAAAAGGAAAGATAACTGGATAACTGGAGCTTTACATCTACCCAAGCTCCTAAAGACTGGAACAGCAATCCGATCAAGCTCCACTACTGCTAGGATCCACCACAGGACCTGAGGGTTGGGAAAAAGATAAAGACAACGGGGTCAGACATAAGTCTGAGTGAGTCCTATAACTTTAACAATACAATCGTTAAAGTAACCAGAGAAGACATAACTTGATATACGGTAACATATAGGGATGAACGGCTATACTAAGCAGTTAACTAAACTAAGATAAAGGATAAAGACGCATCTACCCTTCCTAAGGTAAATTACTAAACTGCACCACACCAGTCGTTCCTAACTTAAAGGTTGATCCCACCCAAGGACTTATAAAATTTACTAATTAGTACCTGCGTACCCCTAGGTGACCAAGTAGGCGCCACGGGGCCCTACAATCCACTAGGTGTACACACTACTTCCCATTCGATCGGCTCCCTAACGTAGATACCCGTGCTGGCCCCACCGTGGGATGTATCATTCCCCAATGTGGCAACCCGATATAATTAACGGTGCACGACTTATATCTACTCGATGCAACAACGGCTTACCTACCAGCCCGGGCCCACTCACGCATATGAAGCCCGTTGGACTTGCGTTGCCACCGCTAACCCGTTTGCCTCTTACAGTCAAGCCCAGTATGCGTGTCCCGTCCTCGACATGGGTCGAGCCCACAAAGATACGTATGGGTTACTGGTTGAAATGGGCCTCCACAAGCTACCCACCTAAGCTTGTCCCTTTTTCTAGTATATCCCACTTAACCCTTTAATCATGTTTTAATTACATGTTCTATTTTGGTTAAGTATTCTAATCGTATTTTCTATTGCCACCCAAGGCAACCACTAGATTTTCTCATGCCACCCGAGGCACCCACTTAACCCCTCATGTCCCTCTACATGCTAATGTGGTTAAGTGTTTCTTAATTAATTAATTAAGAACGTAACCTTTGTAAAGACCTCTCACATTAGACTGTCTTTTATGACCGCTGGTTAAGCCGGTTGGGTCCGGGCAGCCTTATGTCATAACAGAGTCTAACCTCGTGTCTTTACATTAATTACGTATTTAGTTTGTGCCTAAGACCTCTCACATTGGGCTAACATTTGTAGCAACTGGTTAAGCCGGTTGGGTCCGGGCAGTTTTACGCTACAACTGAGTCCAACCTCGTGTCTTAGTCAATTAATTACACCTAATTAATCACCCTCATAATTTTATATTAATTATCCCTAATTAATCAAGTTTTCTTAACATGGGTAGACCTAACTTAATAGGTAAATTCCCATGGGGTAGACCTAACTCAATAGGTAAATTCCCAACACATAGTATGGGTACACCTAACCAAATAGGCAAATTCCCATACTATGTTTATTTATTTTGTGTTATGCATAATTATATTAATTTCACACAATCTTATTAACTTATGCATTTAATTACCCCATCGTTCCCACGTAATTTCGTTCATGATATAACACATATAAAAGGTGTCAACTTGCATATGAATGAACATGTTTCAAAGGTGCCATCTTGCATATTAACAAACACATAACTTGCATATGAACTTGCATAACATGTCACATAACTTGCATATAATATGTCACATAACTTACATATTCATTTTGCATAACAAACTTGCATATTAGCTTATAGACTTGCATAATGTGTCATCATGAACTTGCATATTAATAAACATGTAACTTGCATATTTACATACATGTAACTCGCATATTAACAAACATGTAACTTGCATATAAAGAAACATGTAACTTGCATATTTACATACATGTAACTTGCATATTAACAAACATGTAACTTGCATATTAACAAACATGTAACTTGCATATTTACATACATGTAACTTGCATATTAACAAACATGTAACTTGCATATTAACAAACATGTAACTTGCATATTAACAAACATGTAACTTGCATAGCATATTACCATGAACTTGCATAACATGCATATGATTACATAGCCCACAACTTGCATATTTAGCATCATGCAAACATAACATACATCATATTAAACTTGCATAAGCTTACATACTCAACATGCATAAACATAAGATTAATGCTAACATCATATCATATGATTCAAAGCTCATTAACCCACATACAAAACCATAAATCTCATCACATCTCATCTAATTAGTTTACCAAAAGATCATCAAAGTGATAGAAACTCACAACTAGCAACTTTGAACACCAAATGAAGAAGATTAAGATGCTAAGAAGGGATTAGAAGTTGATTAGAGAGTGATTAGTATGCAACCCTCTTCATAAAATTAGTGGAGGCCATGAGAGCTAGCATTTTGCCATAGTTTAGTCACTAGGTTTAATTATGAATGAATTAGGGTAGGTTAGGGTCTTATTTATAGATTAGGCAAGTGTTTTAGGCCATAGGATTAACCCTAGATTCAATCCAAGCCATCAAAGCATGTCTTGGGGAAGAAGTCAAGTGTAGGAACCATCTAGGGCCTTTAGATTAAAGATGGACCATGAGAACCATTCAAATGCAAAATCTGCACTTGAGCGAATCGGCCCACGGGTTGACAGCCAAACACCCTGGATTAACCCCTAGTCGACCCAGCGGGCTCGGGTCGACTTCAAAAATCGGCCGGTTCGGTTATTCCCCTCTCCCAATTCGCTGTTTTGAGCATTTTTGCATATTTATTTATTAAATTTTCAATTATATATATATATATATATCAATATATATATATATATATATATATATCTACACAACCCATTTCACTTAATTAAGTATACTTTAATTTGGGAATTTTCGTGAAACTTCGCGAGGCCATATCTTGGTCATACGGACTCCGATTTTCGAAAACTCGGACTCTATTTCGCGTATTTTTCCGAGACGAACACAATGGCATAGCCCGTTTCCCTTGATTCCCATTTTAGAATTAAATTCTGCCTCGATTTATGTTATTACAGGTTATTGAAAATACGGGTTGTTACATTCTCCCCTCCTTAAAGGATTTCGTCCCCGAAATCTTCAAGTTAGGAAGAACGTATCCTACCATCCAATCATCCATCTACTCAAAGCATCATCCACGAGCAATCATTGTCCTTACAAGATTCTAAATGCTGGATGGATATATGCAAAAGTGTGTGTATATGTACTTACCTAATGCGAAAATCAGGCGGTTACTGATACAGTAAACCTCCTTAATGCAAACCATGATAGTGCCATGCATCCAATATGTATGCGAAACCCTATTGACACATACAAATTTCTACATGCGTGCACAACCATACACAAAAATGCATCATCCATATGATAACACAGCCATGATACATCCATCAATCTAACTACCACATCCATTTATGCAATATGCAACATGAAGTGACTGAGCCGATCTAGTGCCTAACGTGTGTGTATATGCATCCACGAGCAACCACTAGCAAACAATTGCATCCATATGCATCCATCAACCATAACATGTTTCAAACACATGTTTCAACCATAGGTTTTACCCTATCTAAAGGTCATAGGTATTAGCGAGAGGATATACTAAAGATAAGATAAGTACTAGACAAGCAATAAAGGAGAAGTTAAAAGACATACTCTCAAAAAGAAATGGATACAAAGAACGCATCTTTGCTTCCGTCTCCCAAGTAGCATTGCTTTCGTCATCTCCCCATTGCACTTTAACTAGCTGAACTTCTCTGTTCCTCAACTTCCTAGTTTCTGACCCAAGGATGCGAGTAGGAGCTCGTCGAATCGTCGCATCACGCTCTACCTCTACATCTCTAAGCAAGCTCGGCTCTACCACCTCCGCGGTCTCATGTAAGCACTTCCTCAAATGTGATACATGGAATACATCATGAACACCACTAAGTCTGTCGGGCAACTCCACCCTATATGCCATCCGTCCAATCCTTTCCTTAATAGGAAACGGCCCAACAAATCTCGGTGCTAACTTCCCTACGGACCCAAAGCGAACAACATTTCTCAATGGAGATACTTTGACAAAAACCATGTCCCCAACCTCAAACTCAAGATCCGTCCTTCTCCGATCCGCATAAGATTTCTGTCTATCTTGCGCTGCTTTCATCCTTTTTCGAATTAAATCAATCTTCTCTGAAGTCTCTCTAACCATATCCGGCCCAAGCAAGATCTTATCCGTAGATTCCCACCAACATGTAGGAGATCGACAAGGCCTTCCATAAAGAGCTTCGAAAGGAGCCATACCAATACTGGACTGAAAGCTGTTATTATATGCGAACTCCACCAAAGGAAGATGTTCTTCCCATGTACCTCCAAAATCCAAGATACAAAGCCTCAAAAGATCTTCTAAGATACGGTTCACCCTCTCGGTCTGACCGTCCGTCTGAGGATGATATGCGGTGCTCAAACACAACTGAGTCCCTACCGCCTCTTGCAAACTTCTCCAAAACTCACTAGTGAAAATAGGATCTCGATCACTCACAATGCTGGATGGTACGCCATGCAATCTAACAATCTCTCTAACATAGACTGAAGCAAGCCATGGAGCGGTCCTCTTACTCTTTACGGGTATAAAATGGGCACTCTTGGTAAGTCTGTCTACCACAACCCAAATTCCCGTATTGCCCTTCCTCGATCTCGGTAACCCGTCGATGAAATCCATCGAGACACTATCCCACTTCCACTGTGGAACTTCCAATGGGTGTAGCAACCCACCGGGTTTCCTTTGCTCCACTTTAACTTGTTGGCACACTAAGCATCTAGCCACATACTCGGCCACATCTTTCTTCATACCGGCCCAGAAGAAAACTCTCTTCATGTCTTGGTACATTTTGTCTCCACCGGGATGAATAGTCATTCTTGAACGATGTGCATCATCCAAAATAGCCTTCTTCAAACCCTCATCTTGCGGTACACAAAGTCTACCGTCTCTATGCAACCATCCCTTATCATCTATGGTGTATCTACCCAAATGGCTGGACGACTCCCCTCTTATAAGCTTCTCTACCAACACAACCAACTGTGGGTCGTCTCGCTGAGCCTCGCCAATCCGTCTCAAAAGAGTAGGTCTAACCTCCAAGGATGCCAACAAACCAGGTACAAAATCAACAGAAGGTCTGAAGTCAAACAAAGAAAGAAACTCCAAGCTTCGTCGTTCCACGAACAATGGACTCAAAGATAGCCTTTTTCTACTTAAGGCGTCTGCCACCACGTTACCCTTACCAGGGGTATACGCTATCTCGAAATCATAGGATGCTAAGAACTTCATCCACCTTTGCTGTCTTAAGTTTAAATCCTTCTGAGAGAATAAGTACTTCAATGATTTATGGTCGGTGAACAACTCGAATCTCTCACCAAGAAGATAATGGCGCCAAGACTTAAGTGCGAAAACAATCGCGGCCAACTCTAGATCATGGGTAGGGTAATTCTTCTCATGCACTCTCAATTGTCTCCCTCCATAGGCTATTACCCTTCCCTCCTGCATCAAGACTGCGCCTAATCCTGTTCCACAAGCATCGGTATAAACAACAAACGGCTTACTCCCATCTGGAAGCACTAAAACTGGAGCGGTGGTCAAAGCTCTCTTTAACCGTCGGAAAGCATCATCACAATCTACATCCCATGAGAAAACCAGATTCTTCTTCGTCAAGCGGGTTAATGGGGCTGATATCTTCGCGAAGTCTTTGATGAACTTCCTATAATATCCTGCCAACCCCAAGAAACTTCTTACCTCGGTAGCATTTCTAGGAACTTTCCAATCCTGGATAGATACTATCTTTGCGGGATCCACAGCTATCCCTTCCTTAGAGACCACATGCCCTAAGAATCGCACTTCTCTTCTCCAAAAATGGCATTTAGAGAATTTAGCTTTAAGACTATGCGCTCGAAGAGTCTCCAACACTTCCTTGAGATGTAAGGCATGCTCTTCTTCATTCTTGGAAAAGACCAAGATGTCATCCACAAAAACTACTACAAACTTATTCAGATACTCTCTGAACACTCTACTCATGAGATCAACAAAGTATGCGGGGGCGTTTGTCAACCCAAATGGCATCACTAGCCACTCATAAAAACCATCCGGAGTCCGGAAAGCAGTCTTCTCTATACTGTCCTCCGCCACTCTTAACTGATGAAACCCTGTAGCTAAGTCCATCTGCGAAAATACTGACGCGCCAACCAACTGATCAAAGAGATCATCTATCCTCGGTAATGGGTGTCTATTCTTCTTCGTGAGCTTATTAAGTTCCCTATAATCCACACAAAGTCTGAGGGACCCATCCGCCTTCGTGGCAAACACTACTGGAGCTCCCCACTCCGATATACTTCGCCTTATGAACCCCTTCTCAAGCAACTCCCCTACTTGCTTATGAAGTTCTCTTCTCTCACGAGGAGCCATGTGGCGTACTGGCAAAGACACTGGTTTGGCATTATCCACCAAATAAATTCGGAAATCTATCTCCCGCTTCGGAGGCAAACCCTTTACTTCTTCAAACACATCCGGATATTCCCGGACTACTCTGACAGAACACAAACTTTCGACCGAAGCATCGAGCGATTCAAGATAACTTAGCAAAACAGATTCCATGGGATTGCAAGAGATCTCGAGAGTGTTACCCAAGCGGGTCATGAGCCTGACAACTCTCCTTTCGCAATCAAGAACGGCACCATTACTGGATAACCAGTCCATGCCCAAGATCAACCCATAGCCCGTGAAGCCCAATACAAAAGCATCACATCTAAACTCAACGCTAAGTATAGAAATCTTCAAACCCAAACATATCATAGACAGATATATGGAGCCCCCAATTGGGTTTGAGACAACCAAGGGATCATCAACTAGACTGGTGTCTAAGTGCAGTGACTCAACTAACGATGATGAGATAAAAGAATGCGATGCGCCAGAGTCAAACAAAGTACGAACTGGATGATTAAATAGAAAAACCAGACTTTCAACGGAAATAGTTCTACCTCTCTGCTGAATCGGTGGAACTGAGAGAACCTGAACTTGCCCCCCTGACTGAGGTGGTGCTATAAGAGCTTGCACCTGGCCTCCTGAGGTAGACCCCGTCTTCTGCCCCTTCTTTGGGCAGTTTTTCACAAGATGCCCTGCTTCACCACAATGAAAGCAACCGGTCTTCTTCTTTTTGCGACAATCCTTACTGAGGTGTCCTGGTGTTCCACAATTGAAGCACTTCTTCTTCGTCTTCTTTTTGTCACCATTGCCTTTTCCGCCCTTGCCTTGTTGTTGCTGTTGCGGTTTCTTCTGATCCCCCTTTTTCTCTGGTGCCTTAGAATTCTTATCATCCTCATGCATAAGTGCCATGTAGACAAGCTTCTCAAAAGTGGCCCCCATAGGAATGTGAGTCATAGCTATTCCTTGCAATGGTTCGTTCAAGCCTCTAACGAACCTCAAAGCCTTCTTCTCCGGTGTATTCACCAACTCTATGCCAAACCTTGCTAATTGATTGAATTTGTTGACATATTCTTTCACCGTGAGATTCCCTTGCTTCAAATTCAAGAACTTCTCCATAAACAGATTCTCTTCCGCCCTTGAGAGAAACTTAGCCCCAAACCTTTGCTTAAAATCTGCCCAAGAGTCAACAGGGCGTTCTCCATTAGTGACCTCCCACCAGAATGAGGCCTCTCCCTTCATTAACCAAGCCGCCAACTTGACTTTCTTTCCCTCTTCCACTTCAAAGATATCTAGCAACTCTTCCACTTCCTTAAGCCAATCTCTAGCCTCTACGAAAGTCTCTGAACCAAGAAAAGGTTTTCCTCCTATAGCCTTGAACTCCTTGCAAACCTTAGCAAAATTATCCACTCTAGGCTGAGGAGGAGGAGCGGTTGTCTCTGGTGTAGTAGCATTGGCCGGACCCGCAGCCGCGGCCCTAGCCTCTTGCAACCTCCTATACCATAGTGGTATAACTAAACCCTCCGGGATGTTAAGATCTTCAGCCATGCTGAAACGAAAGAGGAAAGATTCAAAAAGGAGATTCCGAAAGATAAAGATATGGCTATTGGGGATTATGCTTTTCTTTTTCAAAAACTTTTTCTCTTAGAAGACATGCTTTTAAAAAATACTTTCTTCGAAAATACTCTTAGAAAGTAGTTTTTCTCAAAAATTTTATCTGTTCTGGTAACCTTAAGCTCTGATACCACGTGTAACACCCCACTCCCGCTATGATCACTCACTAAGGGAATGCCATAGCATCGGTGGAGTATTTTAGTGAATATAGAACAGAAAAATTACAACAAGACAGATATAAATAGTACTTGAAATTTTAAAACATCATCTCATAACAGCGGAAGTAAAACATGTCTGGTTACATCATAAAACCACAATAAAGGTCAAGTACAATATCCATCAAAATAAAGAAGTACATAATCCCACTCTCATACAATAGCCAAACAAAAGGAAAGATAACTGGATAACTGGAGCTTTACATCTACCCAAGCTCCTAAAGACTGGAACAGCAATCCGATCAAGCTCCACTACTGCTAGGATCCACCACAGGACCTGAGGGTTGGGAAAAAGATAAAGACAACGGGGTCAGACATAAGTCTGAGTGAGTCCTATAACTTTAACAATACAATCGTTAAAGTAACCAGAGAAGACATAACTTGATATACGGTAACATATAGGGATGAACGGCTATACTAAGCAGTTAACTAAACTAAGATAAAGGATAAAGACGCATCTACCCTTCCTAAGGTAAATTACTAAACTGCACCACACCAGTCGTTCCTAACTTAAAGGTTGATCCCACCCAAGGACTTATAAAATTTACTAATTAGTACCTGCGTACCCCTAGGTGACCAAGTAGGCGCCACGGGGCCCTACAATCCACTAGGTGTACACACTACTTCCCATTCGATCGGCTCCCTAACGTAGATACCCGTGCTGGCCCCACCGTGGGATGTATCATTCCCCAATGTGGCAACCCGATATAATTAACGGTGCACGGCTTATATCTACTCGATGCAACAACGGCTTACCTACCAGCCCGGGCCCACTCACGCATATGAAGCCCGTTGGACTTGCGTTGCCACCGCTAACCCGTTTGCCTCTTACAGTCAAGCCCAGTATGCGTGTCCCGTCCTCGACATGGGTCGAGCCCACAAAGATACGTATGGGTTACTGGTTGAAATGGGCCTCCACAAGCTACCCACCTAAGCTTGTCCCTTTTTCTAGTATATCCCACTTAACCCTTTAATCATGTTTTAATTACATGTTCTATTTTGGTTAAGTATTCTAATCGTATTTTCTATTGCCACCCAAGGCAACCACTAGATTTTCTCATGCCACCCGAGGCACCCACTTAACCCCTCATGTCCCTCTACATGCTAATGTGGTTAAGTGTTTCTTAATTAATTAATTAAGAACGTAACCTTTGTAAAGACCTCTCACATTAGACTGTCTTTTATGACCGCTGGTTAAGCCGGTTGGGTCCGGGCAGCCTTATGTCATAACAGAGTCTAACCTCGTGTCTTTACATTAATTACGTATTTAGTTTGTGCCTAAGACCTCTCACATTGGGCTAACATTTGTAGCAACTGGTTAAGCCGGTTGGGTCCGGGCAGTTTTACGCTACAACTGAGTCCAACCTCGTGTCTTAGTCAATTAATTACACCTAATTAATCACCCTCATAATTTTATATTAATTATCCCTAATTAATCAAGTTTTCTTAACATGGGTAGACCTAACTTAATAGGTAAATTCCCATGGGGTAGACCTAACTCAATAGGTAAATTCCCAACACATAGTATGGGTACACCTAACCAAATAGGCAAATTCCCATACTATGTTTATTTATTTTGTGTTATGCATAATTATATTAATTTCACACAATCTTATTAACTTATGCATTTAATTACCCCATCGTTCCCACGTAATTTCGTTCATGATATAACACATATAAAAGGTGTCAACTTGCATATGAATGAACATGTTTCAAAGGTGCCATCTTGCATATTAACAAACACATAACTTGCATATGAACTTGCATAACATGTCACATAACTTGCATATAATATGTCACATAACTTACATATTCATTTTGCATAACAAACTTGCATATTAGCTTATAGACTTGCATAATGTGTCATCATGAACTTGCATATTAATAAACATGTAACTTGCATATTTACATACATGTAACTCGCATATTAACAAACATGTAACTTGCATATAAAGAAACATGTAACTTGCATATTTACATACATGTAACTTGCATATTAACAAACATGTAACTTGCATATTAACAAACATGTAACTTGCATATTTACATACATGTAACTTGCATATTAACAAACATGTAACTTGCATATTAACAAACATGTAACTTGCATATTAACAAACATGTAACTTGCATAGCATATTACCATGAACTTGCATAACATGCATATGATTACATAGCCCACAACTTGCATATTTAGCATCATGCAAACATAACATACATCATATTAAACTTTCATAAGCTTACATACTCAACATGCATAAACATAAGATTAATGCTAACATCATATCATATGATTCAAAGCTCATTAACCCACATACAAAACCATAAATCTCATCACATCTCATCTAATTAGTTTACCAAAAGATCATCAAAGTGATAGAAACTCACAACTAGCAACTTTGAACACCAAATGAAGAAGATTAAGATGCTAAGAAGGGATTAGAAGTTGATTAGAGAGTGATTAGTATGCAACCCTCTTCATAAAATTAGTGGAGGCCATGAGAGCTAGCATTTTGCCATAGTTTAGTCACTAGGTTTAATTATGAATGAATTAGGGTAGGTTAGGGTCTTATTTATAGATTAGGCAAGTGTTTTAGGCCATAGGATTAACCCTAGATTCAATCCAAGCCATCAAAGCATGTCTTGGGGAAGAAGTCAAGTGTAGGAACCATCTAGGGCCTTTAGATTAAAGATGGACCATGAGAACCATTCAAATGCAAAATCTGCACTTGAGCGAATCGGCCCACGGGTTGACAGCCAAACACCCTGGATTAACCCCTAGTCGACCCAGCGGGCTCGGGTCGACTTCAAAAATCGGCCGGTTCGGTTATTCCCCTCTCCCAATTCGCTGTTTTGAGCATTTTTGCATATTTATTTATTAAATTTTCAATTATATATATATATATATATCAATATATATATATATATATATATCTACACAACCCATTTCACTTAATTAAGTATACTTTAATTTGGGAATTTTCGTGAAACTTCGCGAGGCCATATCTTGGTCATACGGACTCCGATTTTCGAAAACTCGGACTCTATTTCGCGTATTTTTCCGAGACGAACACAATGGCATAGCCCGTTTCCCTTGATTCCCATTTTAGAATTAAATTCTGCCTCGATTTATGTTATTACAGGTTATTGAAAATACGGGTTGTTACAGGTTGGGATTGGGAAATTAAAACAAATGATTACTTCGGTAAGGTTAGTTAATCCCGGCTAGTTTGAAGTGATATTCAAAGGAAGATTAAAGAATAAATTTAAAGAATTTATCTTTGATAAAATTAATGGGAACCTTTCCCTAGGAAAGTGAAATTCAGAAACTAACTGTAGGTTAGCTAAGAAGAATGGTTTCCTGGTTATCGATCTGATGTTGGTTTCGGCCTTCGTGGTTAATGTTTTGAGGAATTATTCTCTTGCTAATTTACGTTTAGTGACTGATGAATAGGAATGAGGCGCATGTTGTGTTTGTGTAACACTTGTTTATTATATACGCGAGTTATTCAAAAAGACCGGGTTTATCCCATTCTGAATAACTGTTTCGACATGGTGTCGAAGATGAATACGATGGTTGAAGACTGGAGGTCTTCACGTCGTTTGGATAATTACTGATGATCTTGATTGGGCCGTACACCCAAGAGGAGGGAATCAGTTAGTGGTCGTCCAGACGTACTTGGAGATCGCTGGATTTGCGAGGTACTAGGTGCCTCCTGTTTCGTTCAGACCCAGAACGAACTTGTAAATGGACTGTGTGTCTGACATTGGATTTTATTCTGTGTGATTGATTTTTATTAAATATATATCTGTTTGGCGGTGGAGAATTTATTCACTTGCTTAACGCCCTTCTCTGAGACGTACGAGCTCAAGAGTTATATATTGATGGATATCAAACGCATGGAGTGAATTGCCTGTGTGGCATGCTTAAGTGGCAATTGATCAGAGCTTCTGTTGAAAAGCAAAGTCTTGTGGTTGATGATCAAAGCATGGCCATTGTGGTATAGCTTTGTGTAGCATTTAATTTGCGAGTTTCACACCCGATAAGAACAAAAAACGGGAGACGGATATCGGGGGGACATGCGTTTCTTTCTAGTTAGAAGTGGCGACAGTGGTTTTACACGCCCTGACGAGTTTGACTTATGTGGTTGTTGCTGTTGCGAGTCGCCTCGGATATATCGGTGACTATGTGGAGCCGATGGAGTCATTTGTTGGCTCATTTACGCCCCATAGGGCGGGGAAACGTAGTGTTCTGGAATTATAATCCACATCGGTGGACCGGCCCTGAGTCCAAGGGACGATGCGTTCTGTTCCTGAGACACGGGCTAGAGCTTCTTGAATCGGTGAGGACGATCCCTAGCCTCGGTTCATATCATAAATGATAATCCAACTTCCAATACGTGACGTTTCGGTTTTAGTTGTAATTCTATATATGGCGACATAGTGGAATGGGGCGCTCATGCCGTCTACGATTGATATTTATGATGGTATATAAAATCAGAAACTAACTGGAAATGAGCTAAGATGGGTGGTTTCCTGGGTATTGGTCTGATGTTGGTTTCGGCCTTCGGGATTAATACTTAGGGAATCATTCTCTTACTAATTTACGGTTGGAGTCTGATTAAGAATCAAAAGATGAAATTTAGCGTATCAAGCATTCTTTGGCTATTATAAGGTAAAAACCCTATCCTCCGGCTTGCGTTGCATTGTGTGATGGGACCTGGGTCTTATAATAGCTTCATTTTTCTTTATTTAGCATTGCGCTGTTGTTTTATGCACTGGTGTTCTTGGGAAGAAACCCGTTCCATGTTATACGGCGTGGTCCCTTGATTTACCTAACTTTAAAAATAAAGATTAATAACTGTTTTAGTTCTCACACCAGTCACATGACTGACCTGGAGTTTATTGTTTAAACCTAAACTCTGGGTGCCCTTATTTTGACACGGGAAGCTAGTAGTTTTGTTTTTGCAGATTTATATTCACAGGATCCTGGTTTATAGCTGGAGCGATATCTGGAAAGCTCTGTATCCATATATCTCTTCTAGTTTGTGTATTGTATTATTTTTCCACTGCAGTAATGTATTGTAATCTCTGATATTTTATAATGTGTAATATTTATTCATACTCTGTATATTCTTGTATTCTGATGGAATTGTTGTAATTAACAAAGAAACGTTCTTCTATTTGCGTTCTTTTGTGTGTTGTTCTCAAAGTATACTGGCTTTCCTTACCGGGGAAGTTACGGGTTTTTACATAAAAAATCCATTAACGCAACTCTTCCAACACCATAACTCCCTCCATATTACATTTAAGTTTAAACCAAAAATACCAATACTCATCTCTTCTAAATCTGTATCTAGCCATGCTGAAATCATCAAGCTCGATCACAAGTTCGAAAACGCGACATCTCCCAGCTTTTGTACATACGCAACAATATATGGATCGACATTTAATTTCCTCAAACTTTCCCAAAAATTGCCGACATATGCTATTTACCTCTACAAACTTCAATATGAACTCGAAAACTAGAATCAGTGCCTTATCTTCCCAAAACTATCAACCCTAGCACGCATAACCCATTGTAAAAAAAATATGCAGCAAACAGAAAGAAGTAGAACCCATTGTAATACCCATAAGATTGAAGCTCGCGGTGCCAGGATTCAGTATATATATGTTTCGTGATTTTAAAGATTTTATTTGATTTGTTTTTGAATTTTAAAAACCACGATTTTGCTGTAGAAAAGAACTAGAACTGGCGGCGTGAAGAAAGAAGGGAATGAATGGTTTAGGGAGGAATACAATATTATATAGGGTAGGTTTTCTAATTTTTTTTATTTAATTATATATTTTATTTTGTTCAATCACTCAATCGTTGCTTGTTTTCCTTGTTTAAAAATTCGTATGATCACATACAAATCTTGTTTTTAATGAAAACTGACATGGAGCTATATCTTGACATTACAGACCCAAAGAAACTTGTTTCGTTGAATTTCGAGTCCGTTTGCTCCGATAGCGTACTTTTAAAGTTAAAATATTGATTGTTTTTCATTAAAATCGCGCATGGCCAGATGCTGACTCCAAAAATAATTAAATTTGAAATCGCTCTATGTTTTGAAGATATGGTCCTAACAAAATTAATTTCGTCAAATTTGCAGAACATTTGAAAAATGGCCTTTTTAACTAGCTTATTAAATTCAAACTGAAACTGAAAACGCGTTTAAATTTACTACGCTCACATACTAATTCCAAATGACTTGAAATTTTAAACATAACAATAATTTGACATTCCAAATCCAACAAAACTGGTTTCGTCGAAAACGGTGGTCATTTGCAAAATGGCTATTTTTAAGGGATATATATTATTAAAAAATATATAAATTCCATAGCGATTATTATAAATTTTAAACTAGACATAATCTATAATTTATAAAGTGAAATCTTAATTTCTTACATTCGTTAGAAAGATATAGTTAAATAGATTCTAATGTTTCTTGTTTTATCAAATTCTGATTTATATTAAATTCTGTATATTTATTCAAAGTTCAAAACCAAAATTTCAAGCTACCGTGCCATTTCGATTTTGTTTTAATTAAATTTTAAATTCATACATTCTAACTTTGATTTAAATAAATTTTAAATCGTTAATTCTCAAAATATATCATTTTAAAATTCATTAAATCAATTAAACATAAAATTTTATATTGGTTCCAAAATCTGGGTTGTTACAATCTCCCCTACTTAAAATCTTTTCATCCTCGAAAAGGAAGATAGAATCGAAGGTTGTTTACTTAATCAACTCCACCTTCGCTTGACTCAAGTTCTTCAACTTTTTAGTTTCTAAGAACTTTATAATTTCTCAAAAATTTGGCTAACGCCTTAAATTTTTGAAATATTTCGCCATAACCTCCTTTATACGGGCTGATCGGTAAAACCACAACTTTCCTAATAAGGCCCTCATCAACCAAAAAGAAAAAGAAAAAGCCAAGCAGCTAGCCAATCGGCTCATAAAATCATTAAACCCAATGAATATAGTAAACATATACCAATTTGTAGGGAATACAATTTTATTCCTCTTCTTAGCTTCCATGCTATGACCTGTTCGATATACAGTTGCATGTACATATCCAATTCCATCAAATTTTCAATTCAGTTCAATATTAAATTTTATTTGACTAAATTTTACCCTTCCATTTACTTATTGGTTTTATTATTCCAATATATTAGTTAAACTAATAATCATCCATCACAACTAGCAATCAATTAGTTAACCAGTTTTTCAAACATATATCTTTTATATATTCAAAATATCTATTTTTAATGCCAAGTCACAAACAATAAATTCTATTAAGTTTTGGTTCTCACACCAGTCAATTGGAACCATATATATCTTTCGAAACTCGAAAATAACATTGATGATGAGATCTCAGTCAAGAGAATCATCCCCGGGCGACTAGAGCATGATTCTATATCTACCCAGTATATTTGAGAGTTTGAATACACGTCAATTACGCGTATATTCAAAATCTTCTTATACTTGATAGTCCAAAATCAAATAAAATATTTAAATCTTTATAATAAGAAACAATTTTCAAAACTAATTGTATATTATAAATAACATTCCTCAAACTCATTGTAATGCATTGCTAACCCAATATCTAACGAGTTACTCTTATAGGACATTACTAGTCCTACCTCTGATGAATTTTTTCATTTGGTTCTAATGTGTCTTGTTCTCTAGCTTCGTAAACCAAAGCTCTGATACCACCTATGACGACCTAGACTTCCCCGATCCCCGAGGAGACGGAGGAGCCTAGATTGTTTTGCGAACACGACTCATCAAACAAAAACATGAGAACATTTCATTTCTAGTACAACAATTTACATTAGAGTACAAGATATCAGAGTACAAATAAATAATATACAACGGAAAAAATATCAGATATTTAAAAATATATAAATACAATGCATAATAGAAATATATCAACTACCACAACTAAAAGAAATACACGGATACAAAGCATTCTGACTATTGCTCTAGCCGTAATCTAGGATCCTGTGAAAAGAAATATCTACGGAAACTAAAACTACTAGCTACCCGTGTGGAAAATATGGGCACCCAGAGTTTATGTGGAAACAATAAACTCCGAGTCAGTCATGGGATTGGTGTGAGAACTAAAAAAAGTTATTAACTTTATTTTAAAGTTAGGTAAATCATGGGATCATGCTGTATGACACGGAACAGATTTACTCCACATGAATACCATAAAACAAAACTCGCAATGCTAAATAAATGAACAATGAAGCTATTATAAGACTTAGGTCCCATCACACAATGCAGCGCAAGCCGGAGGATAGTGTTTTACCTTATAATAGTCAAACATGCTTGACACATTTCAAAAAAAATCATTTTGATATTTCTATAAGTGCATAGTGTCAAAACCACTTCAAATATGATTTATCAATTATAGGCGGCATAGGTACCATATATTATGTTGCCATACATAGGATTACAACTAAAATCGAAAAGCCCGTATTGGAAAGTTGGATTTCCATCATGATGGATGTTGATTCAAAAGATCGATCATGTAGTGCAATACTCCATGGCTTACATCCAGGGCTTTTGGAAAACACAGTAATGCACGTTCGCCTATATCCAGGAAACAAGTATCTCTGCGGCTTACGTCCAAGGCTTTGGAAAACACCGCTTACTCTATCCATCTAGGAATCAGGTATAATCCCTATCCCTACTAGGGTGGAGCGATCACACCCAGCATATCTCGGTCGATCTAATCCATGACAACCCTAATAGTTGTCGTCTATCCTCATCTTGAAAGTATACTGATCAAACCATTTTTTTCACCATCATACCGTTACACAAAATTGTGCTACTTAAAGCCGTTCTTTGATCATCAAACACAAGGCTTTGCTTTTCAACAAAAGCGTTGATCCATGCATCTCAGCATGTAACATTATCAGTCCATACCATACCATTGATTTCTGCCAATGTATAACCTCTAAGGTCGTACGTCTTAGAGAAGGGTGTTAAGCAAGGGAATAAATTCTCTACCACCAAACAAATATATATATTTAGCAGAGATCAATGAATACAACATAAAGGAATACAATGTCAGACACACCATCCATTTGCAAGTCCGATCTGGGTCTGAACGAAACATGAGGCACCTTATTCCTCATCCCATATGTCCAATACAGGAGAGAGGCCCTCACATATCTGGACAATTAACAAGTACGCCTGAACCACTACCACTATAACCCCTTCATAAGAGCTACCCAAATCCAAGGCACCAGTTGTAATCCATTCGATGTGAAGATTGTCAATCTTGCACCATCTTCAATATCTTCAACTTTTAATCGTCGAATCAGTTATTCAAAATAGGTTAAACCCATTCTTTCTGAATAACTCGCGTATCTTATAATCAAGTGCTATAAAAACACATCATACGCCTCATTCCAATCCAGAATATTGTTTTATTCACATATTCTTTTCACAATTTGAACCAAATTAAGGTTTATCAAACTAGTCGGGATTATCGAGCCTTACCGAAGTAATCATTTATTTTATTTTTTCAATCCCAACCTATTCATCCCATGGAGCCGTAACAACCCGGAAAATCCGAACCAATTTAAATTTTTTATTTTGGCAATTTAGATGAATTTTGAATATTCAAAATGATTTATTTTAAATAATAATGACGAGAAATTTATTTTGAATAGAATTAGAACATATATATTCATTTGAATCGGCGCTAGAATATAATTATTTATTTTTAATTATAAAAGGAATAAAAAATGGCGTGGTAGTTTGAAAATTCGATTTCAAATTTCAATTGAATGTACAAGATTCAAAATAAATCGGATTTTAGTGAAACCAAAAATATTTGAATCAGTTTATAAATATCTTTCTAAGAATCTAAAAAATTGAAATTTCATAGCGGGAATCAAAAGTTATGCCTAGTTGGAAATTCAGAATAGTCGTTATGGAATTCTGGCCCTTAAAAATAGCCATTTTGCAAACGACCTCCGTTTCCGACGAAACCACTTTTGTTGGATCGGGAATGTCAAATTGTTGCTAGATTCCAAAATTCATAATATTTGAAATCAATATGTGAGCGTGGCAAAAGAAAACGTGTTTTGTAAATTTTAGTTAAAATGGATCGACCAGAAAATGGTCATTTTTCAAACGGTCTTCAAATTTACCGAAATTAGTTTTGTTAGGACCTTATCGTCCGTAGAAAGCTAGAAATAATTTTTCTGGAATTTTCAGAGTTAGTATGTGGCCCTGGTAAATTAAATTGTACGTTTAAATTCAACATATACTGATTTATATTTTAATTTTGATGAAAATTGATCGAAACGATAGAGTTGGCTCATGAAACATATCCTATTGTGTTCGGAATGGGGGTATTTAGCTAGGAACGATAGTTGTTGGGTTTGATTGGGAGGTCGTAGTGTTAAACAAGTAATTTTTGAATAAAATAATATTAAACAAATATATAAATAAACCATTTTCACGAAACCCTAGCACAATCTCGTGGCCGTCGCTCTCAACCAAACAAGGGCTGATATCGCTCGAATTTCCAAAGCAATTTTCTTTCAAATCCTTCACGAATTAGAAATCCAATCAGAAGCAATCATTGTAAAGATTGCAAGGGCTTTCAATTGCCCCTAGTATGATCGAAAATAATGGAGTGACGGGTGTGAATTTCCTCTGAGAAGCTGCATCGTTCGAACCGCCGTCGCGAGGGGCTGGGGCCACCGAATCGGCTGAGACCACCTGTGCTGAAAGGGCTTTCGTAGGCGGTTGACGTAGGCCCCTTTAATCGGTGGTCGGTCATCTGTAGAGCGTTCGAATTAAAACCCTAAGGGTTGAGCTTTTCATGATGAAGCCAATGCCTAAAAGGTAGAAGACGGGGAAGAAAGGTCAGAAAGAGGATTAGTGATTTTAACTTTACTTACTTAATTAATTCAATTTTGTAATGCAATGTATATAACACGATATCTTCTTCATACGAGTTTGAATTTCGATGATTTTTGATGCGTTGGGTTCGTCTCAACGAGAGCTTCGCGATGAACCTGATTGGAACTAAAACAGAGTAAATCACAATTTTAGGCAAATTTGAATCAAAACAGGATAGAATTCAGAAATGGAAACCACTGTGAGAATTTCTAACTATTAATTTTGTACAGTTATTTAAATTATTTTGTTAATGCACATATGAACGGCTCCCCGTCGTCCACAGACCATGGACGACTTGTTTGATTGTATTCTGTGTGAAATGGACTGTATTGTGATTGTTGATTGTATTGTGTGGAATAAAATATATGAATAATAAAAATATCGTTTTTATTGTAGAAATGAAATATATAAAAGATTCGTGTATGAAATAAAATATTTGAATAATAAAAATCACATTTTTATTGTATGAATGAACTGTATAAAATAGTCATGTGTTGAAATAAATATTCATTTACAAACCGGAGGGTTTGTTTATGTACACTGATTTGACTGATATGGATTGGAACGATAAATTTTACACATCGCCCAACTGCACAAATAATAAACAGCATTTGTTGTTTGAAAACCCCACACGGGTACTGGGATAATATTTGACATACATTGATCCCAATAATTAGTGGTATGTCAATCGATGGGTTGACAGACTGTATAAGCATTATTTATTTATTTATTTATTTATTTATTTATTTTAATGCTTATACAGTTGTAGAATGCACTATGGATGTTGTTTGAATTTTTAGTGATTGTTTATCATTTTTGGTGTATATATATGATGTTGAAATCCATATAAATAAAATTATATGGTAATTTATTGAGTCTGACTCCAGTTCAGAATTATCGAATATTTTAAAATAATATTCAGTGAATATTGAAATGTGAAGCCGTGTTAAGTAGTCAAACGCCATTTTAACATGAACGGGAATTTGGTCGATTTTATTCATTTTACAATGAATATCGAAAAGTGATTTCAAAATCTGATAAATTGAAATGAATTTGAAATTCTGATAAATTGAAATGAATTTGAAATTCGAATTAAATTGAAATGGATTTGAAATTCGAATTAAATTGAATTGAATTTGAAATTCGAATTAAATTAAATGAATTGAAATTCGAATTAAATTGAAATGAATTTGAAATTCGAATTAAATTGAAATGAATTTGAAATTCGAATTAAATTGAAATGAATTTGAAATTCGAATTAAATTGAAATGAATTTCAAATTCGAATTAAATTGAAATGAATTGAAATTCAAATTAAATTGAAATGAATTGAAATTCGAATTAAATTGAAATGAATTAAAATTGAATTGAAATCGAATAGAACTGAAATCAATTGAAATGAATTGAAATTGAATGGAAATCGAACAGAATTGAAATCGATTGAAATGAATTAAAATAGAATTGAAATTGTTTTGAATTGAATTTAAAATAAATATAAATTGAATTGAAATCGATTTGAATTGAATTTAAAATGATTTTATATTGGAATATTCAATT
Organism: Allium sativum; assembly: GCA_030737875.1. Taxonomy (NCBI): domain Eukaryota; kingdom Viridiplantae; phylum Streptophyta; class Magnoliopsida; order Asparagales; family Amaryllidaceae; genus Allium; species Allium sativum. Next base: position 4,708,022 of record CM060925.1, on the reverse strand, counting down.
TTGTTTTGAATTTGAAATGGAAGTTGAAATCGTTTTTGAAACGAATTTAAAACAATTTATAAAATTCGTTTTAAATGGAAATCGATGAAATATATATTATATATATATGTGTATTATATATATATATATCATATATATATATATATAAGAGGCAGGTTATATGGCACGACAAATTTTTGGCAACCCTTTTGCACCTGCACCCGAGCCACTCATTTATAGTTAAATAAGTTAGTGGGGGAGAGAAAATTAGTGGGAGGAGAAAGAAATGAGACTGTGTGGTGGAAATTATGGGGGCTAAAGGGGTGCTCTTAATCCTTCCTCTATATATAATGGCCTAAATAGAACGCGCCGCGCAGCGGTAGTTCGCGAATTTCGACCATTAACTTCAAATGGACGTTACGGGAGATCCGACCGTCGGATTCTCCTAAAACCGGAATCGTTGGGTTTGTATCGAAAAGAGATTTCCAATGAATACAAGAGATTTGAAATATAAGGGTTGGATTTGGAGATATGTCCAAATCAATTTTAGAAAAGGTCGTTATGGATGCAGTTCGGCGGCCGTTATAGGAAACCGATTGTACGGGCGATAATAAAATTATTAAAAATATCAATAATTAGTGTAAAATCATAATAAATGATTAGGAAAGAGTTGGGATGAAAAATTCCATATTTGAAAAGATAATATATTTTTATCGAAATGAACTAGTTATTAACTAGAATAATAATTTATTTATTTTTAAATAAATAAATTGGATTTGAAATGGTTTTCAAAAACAACCAGAATTTCCAATATACGAATTGGAATGGACTTGAATTGAAATTATCTTCGGAATATTTCGATATTGGATTCCGTGAATATACGGACGTTGTGGAGGAATTTGGAATATATATATATCATTATTCCAATACAATATTTGTTGATTACAAAATTTGATATTGAATATGGGCCAATATATATTCTATTCAGATCTTTGTATTTGATATCAAATTAGATTTCGGGTTCATCATGAATGGTGCCTTCATTAACACTGTCCTTAAACCCCGTAGAGAAAAGATTAAATCTTTTTATTTAGATTTAATAAAGTTTTCCTATTAATTAATAATTAATTGGAATAAAAGAATTGGATTTTTGGGTTTATCGTGAACGGTGTTTTAAATAACACTTGTTCTTTAACCCAATTAACAGTGAAGAATATGATTTGTAATTTATAATCTTTTAATTAAGATTTATGGAATTTTCCAAAGTAAAGATTTCCAATTTAATATATTAAATTGGAATTGAATGGAATTCGATTCAGTAATAATCGAAATGAGCTTCTATAGAGGAAGACTGTTAATATATATGGAATTTAAAAGGCTTTGTCGTTATTCCATTTATATTATTAGTCGGATACGGAAATTGATATTGATTATATATTGATTTGTTTTTCCGTGAAGATTCCATAATTAATGGAATGTGATTTTAGATTTATCGTGAACTGTGTTTTAAATGACATTGGTTCTTAAACCTAGCTAACGATAAGATTAATTTCTTAGCTTTGAATAACCACTAATATTGATTTTTGGGAAGACTAAAACTAAATGAAGTTTTAATGAATCTTTGATTAGATTGAAAAGTGAATGTGATAACTAAAATTATCAATTCAAGAAAATGACCGGAAATGGAGTACCACCAGTTTTACTCCAAGTGATAGTTAAATCTTTAATTAGATTTGAACGCGAAATGGTAATTAGTTTTACCGATAACACTGTGGTGTTAGATATGGAGTATTACCAGTTTTGCTTCATGGGATGAATAGGTTGGGATTGGGAAATAAAATAAATGATTACTTTGGTTTGGTTCGCTAATCCCGACTAGTTTGGAAAACCTTAATATGGTTTGATATCCAAAGGAAGATTAAACAACAAATTTAAAGAATTTATCTTTGATAAAGTTAATGGGAACCTTTCCCAAAGGAAAGGAATATTTGAATAAAAGAATATTCTAGACTGGAATGAGGTGTATGATGTGTTGGTATAGCACTTGATTATAAGATAAGCGAGTTATTCAGAAAGGCCGGGTTTAACCCATTCTGAATAACTGATTCGACGATAAGTCGAAGAGATTGAAGACGGTGCAAGACTGGCGATCTTCACATCGAATGGACGGGCGCTATTGATGCCCATGACTGGAGTAGCTACCTTGAAGGGGCTACAGTGATAGCCGTCCGGACGTACTTGTTGATTGTACGGATATGCGAGGAATAAGGTGCCTCCGGTTTCGTTCAGACCTAGAACGGACTTGTAAATGGATTGTGTGTCTGACATGGGATTTTATTCTGTGGTGATTGATTTCTATTAAACATATATATGTTTGGCGGCGGAGAATTTATTCTCTTGCTTAACGCCCTTCTCTGAGACGTACGAGCTCAGAGGTTATATATCGATAGATATCAGTCGCGTGGCATGAATTGCCTGTGTGGCATGCTGAGATGAAATTGATCAAGACTTCTGTTAAAAAGCAGTGTCTTGTGGTTGATGATCAAAGCACGACTTTAGCATAGCATACCTTTGTGTAGCGTTAATTCGCGAGCCTCCCACCCCGGTGTGAACTAGAAACAGGGAGGACCTCTGGGAAATGGACATATGCTGGTTCCTAGCTAGGAAGGGTGTCAGCGTTCTTCATGCCCTCACACTTTACTCATGCGGATGTTTCTTATGATTACTTGATGGATAGAGAGTCGCCTCGGATATGTGGTGGTTGCAGAGGCGTACGGACCCCATATCACCAAGAGATTCGATAGAACCGGCTAGCATATAGGTTATGGCATTTCTAACCATCGACGGATTGCCGGCCCCGACGATCCAAGGGTCACTCGAGCTATGATCCTGAGGCATGTGCTAGCGTGTCTCGAATTTGCACAGGATATTCCTTTGCCTTGGTTCACAGATGGAATCCAACTTCCAATACGACATTTTGCGGTTTTTATTGTAGAACCTGTACGGCGACATGATATATGGTACCCATGATGTCTATGATTGATACATTTATATTTGAAGTTATTTTCTTCTCTTATAGTAATAATAAAAGATTAAATTTCACTTATCAAGCATTCTTTGGCAATTATAAGGGAAAACCCTATCCTCCGGCTTGCGTTGCACTGTGTGATGGGACTGGGTCTTATATTAGCTTTATTGTTCTTTATTTAGCATTGTGCTGTTTTATTTAATGCACTGGTATTCTTGGAAGGAAACGTGCTCCGTGTTATATGGCATGGTCCCTCGATTTACCTAACTTTAAAATAAAGATTAATATCTGTTTTAGTTCTCACACCAGTCACATGACTGGCCTGGAGTTTATTGTTTTAACCTAAACTCTGGGTGCCCTTATTTTCCACACGGGCAGCTAGTAGTTTTGGTTTTGCAGATTTATATTCACAGGATCCTGGTTTACAGCTGGAATGATACTCGGAAAGCTCTGTATCCGTGTATCTCTTTTGGTTTTATTTGTTATTGTATTTTCCGCTACGCCTTGTATTTATACATTTTATTTCCGTTGCTATGTATTTAAATGTAATTTTAAACTCTGATATTTTTATGATGTATAATATTTATTCATTTATACTCTGTTATATTCTTGTATTCTGATGGAATTGTTGTAAAAAATAGCAATGAAATGTTATTCTTTTTGTGTTCTGATTTGTCGGGTTCTTGAAGCAATCCAGGCTTTCCTTCACGGGGAAGTTTGGGTCGCCACATTTGGTATCAGAGCTTTGGTTACACAGCTAGAGAACATGAAACATTAGAACTGAATGAAAGAATTCATCAGAGATTGGATTAGTAATATCCAATGAGAATGACTCGTTAGAGATGGGATCAGTATTATCCTAAAACGAGTGTGAATAGTGTTATTTTAAAATAAAAATGAATCAAATTTTGTTTTGAAAATTTATACCTAATTATTCGTATTTGAATATTTATTTTATATTGAAATTGGACTATCAAGTGTAAGAAGAGTTTGAATATACACCTTGCAAGCGTGTATTCGAAGTCTCAAATATACTGGGTAGATATGGAATCACACTCTAGTCACCCGGGGATGATACTGGTGATATATATATATATATATATATATATATATATATATATATATATATATATATACAGTGTTTATGTTCGAGTTTGAAGGTGGGATATCTATATAATTTCCAATTGACTAGTGTGAGAACCAAAACTAGATAGGGTTATTATTGTGACTTGGCATCAAAAACATGATTTTCTGTAAATGTATCAAAAATTATGAATTTGAAAAGTTAATTCACTAATTGATTGATGGTTATGTTGTGTGATTATTTATTTAAACCAACATGTGAAAGAAAGGTAAATTTGGGCTAAATTGAACCAAATATTGAACTGTATTGAAAATTGTTTGGAAATGCATGCATTTATATATACATATATATATATATATGTACGAGCAGGTCATTACAATGAAGCTAGAGAAGAGGAATAAAATTGTTTGCCCGACAAATAGGTACATGTTTATTGTATTTCTTGGGTTTTGGATGATTTTATGAGCCGATTGGCTAGCCGCTTGGCTATTTCTTTTTCTTTTTGGATTGGAGAGGCATGTATGCCAATTTCGGGATTTTCCCGGTGCTCCCGTACAGGGGAGGTTATGGCGATTTTTTTCAAAAATTTAGGGTGTTAGCCAAATTTTTAAAATTTTGAAAAGTTCTTAGAAACTGAAAAGTTGAAGAACTTAAGCCATAATGAAAATAATGAAAGTTGAGTTGGTTTGTAAAACAACTTTCAGCTTCATTCCTTTTCAGGGACGAAAAGATTTTAAGTGGGGGAGATTGTAACAAACCGGAAAATCAGAACAAATTTAAAAATTTTATTTTGGCAATTTTGATGAATTTTGAATATTTAAAATGATTCATTTTAAATAATAACGACAAAAAATTATTTTGATTAGAATTAGAACGTATATATTTATTTGAATCGACGTTAGAATATAATTATTTATTTTTAATTATAAAAGGAATTGAAAATGGCGCGGTAGTTTGAAAATTTGATTTCTAATTTCAATTGAATGTACAAGATTCAAAATAAATCAGATTTTAGTGAAACCAAACATATTTGAATCTATTTATAAATATCTTTCTAATGAATCTGAAAAATTGAAATTTCATAGCGGGAATCAAAAGTTATGCCCAATTGAAAATTCAAAATAGTCGTTATGGAATTATGGCCCTTAAAATAGCCATTTTGCAAACGACCTCCGTTTCCGACGAAACCACTTTTGTTGGATCCGAGATGTCAAATTATTGCTAGATTCCAAAATTCATAATTTTTGAAATCAATATGTGAGCTTGGAAAAAGAAAACGTGTTTTTTCACTTTCAGTTGAAATGGATCAACTAGAAAATGGCCATTTTTCAAAAGGTCTTCAAATTCACCGAAATTATTTTTGTTAGGACTGTATTGTCAATACGAAGCAAGAAATAATTTTTCTGGAATTTTTATAGCCAGTATGTGGCCCCAGTAAATTAAAATGTACGTTTAAATTTAATATGTATTAATTTATATTTTAATTTTGATGAAAACTGATCGAAACAATAGAATTGGCTTATGAAACATATCCCATTGAGTTCGAAATGGGGGTATTTAGCTAGGAATGACAGTCGTTGGGTTTGATTTGGAGGTCGTAGTGTTAAACAAGTAATTTCTGAATAAAATAATATTAAGCAAATACATAAATAAACCATTTGCTCGAAACCCTAGCACAATCTCGTGGCCGCCGCTCTCAACGAAACAAGGGATGATATCGCTCGAATTTTCAAAGGATTTTCCTCCAAATCCTTCACGAATTAGAAATCCAATCAGAAGCAAACATTGTATAGGATTGCAAGGGCTTTCAATTGTCCCTGGTATGATCGAAAATAATGGAGTGACGGGTGCGAATTTCATCCGAGAAGCTGCATCGCTCGAACCTCCGTCGCGAGGGGTTGGGGCCACCAAATCGGTCGAGATCACCGGCGCTGGGAGGGCTTTTGTAGGCGGTCGACGTGGGCCCCTTTGATCGGTGGCCGGTAATCTATAGAGCGTTCGAATTAAAACCCTAAGGGTTGAGCTTTTCATGATGAAGCCGATGCCTGAAAGGTAGAAGACGGGGAAGAAAGGTTGGAAAGAGGATTAGTGATTTTAACTTTACTTAATTAATTAATTCAATTTTGTGATTCAATGTATATAATACAATATCTTCTTCATACGTGGTCGGATTTCGATGATTTTTGATGCATTGGGTTCATCTCAACGAGAGCTTTGCGTTGAACCTGATTGGAACTGAAATAGAGCACATCAGAATTTTTGGCAAATTTGAATCAAAACAGGACAGAATTCAGAAACGGAAACCACTGTGAGAATTTCTCACTATTATTTTTGTACACTTATTTAAATTATTTTGTAACTGCACATATGAACTGCTCCCCGTCGTCCACATACCATGGACGACTTGTTTGATTGTATTCTGTGTGAAATGGACTGTATTGTGATTGTTAATTGTATAGTATGGAATAAAATATTTGAATAATAAAAATATCATTTTTATTGTAGAAATGAAATATATAAAAGATTCATGTATGAAATAAAATATTTGAACAATAAAAATCACATTTTTATTGTATGAATGAACTGTATAAAATAGTCCAGTGTTGAAATAAATATTCATTTACAAACCGGACGGTTTGTTTATGTACACTGATTTGACTGATATGGATTGGGACGATAAATTTTATACATCGCCCAACTGCACAAATAACAAACAGTATTTGTTGTTTGGAAACCCCACACGGGTATTGGGATAATATTTGACATACACTGATCCAAATAATTAGTGGTATGTCAATCGATGGGTTGACAGACTGTATAAGCGTTATTTATTTATTTTAATGCTTATACAGTTGTAGAATGCACTCTGGATGTTGTTTGAATTTTTAATGATTGCTTATCATTGTTGTTGTATATATATTGTAATGACCCGAAAATCCGGTCCAATTTGAGCTGACCAAAAACACAAGTCAAACCCCAAATTAAACTGAAAATCAGGAAATTAATAGAAAGAAAATAGAGGGTGAGGAAAGATAAGATGGAAACTTAGAATAGAAGAAGAAGAAGAACACAACATCAGAGTAACACGAATCTCCCAGCGGAACGAAACAACATATAATAGATAACATATCATTGAAATCAAATCATTATATGTATACAATAACATTATCAGAGTACAGCACTTACAACACAACGGAAAAAATTATAACTATATAATCCTAAAGCCTCCTGCTCCAAGCTCTTCCAGTATATATGTAAATCCTGACTACTTGACTACCCGTACAAAATTGGGCACCCAAGAGTTTAGGGAAAACAACAAAATAAACTCCGGGTCAGTCATGGGACTGGTATGAGTAAAACAGTTTAAAACAGTTTGAACAAGTAAACGATATCTCATAAGACCACGCTGTATAACAGAACGGGTTTTTCCCTTATGAGAATCCAAATTATCTTTATATCAAAAACCTTTTGATATTATAATAATGTCTATCAACCACAGTATAATAATCATCTAGCAGAACACTTTCATCTCACGTTCTACATATATTGTATACAATCAAAACCGCAAGCACGTATTGGGTAATGTGTTTCCAACTATGACAAGGTATGGAACCACCTTTTGCTAGTGTGTCTCTAGAAAGGAATACACTGGGTTCAACAAGAACATCTTGCAATCCGGCCACACATGACCGACCACTCATTTCGCTTGAGTGTATTGAATGTATATCACCAACGGTTGGGATCAGCAACCGTTTCCCGAATGGGATAGCATCAACAATAGATTTTTAGAAGTAACTGAAACTCTAGATCAGGTGATTATACCCCCTACTTCGGTGCGACCGACTTAGCCATGCTGCCTGCCCGATTTCTGTCATTTATCGGATTAGAGGCTAGAAGCTACGCTTTATCATCACACCAGATTCACATTGAATGCCACATCGTCAAATCCATCAAATCACCGATTGACGTCCTCAACCATACATTATGTGCTAGCTAAAAGAAGTTTCCTTCTCCGCTTCCACTCTTGGTACGGTTAGAGAAATCAATATACGTGATCGTCTGGAAATACTTTATCAGACATCCGTCCATACAAGTCATCTAGGAACAGGATGAACCGAAGGCACTATTCAATACATCCATCTTAGCCACTGTTAACTAAGACTTATACAATAGCCCTTGCACTCTACTCCATCTTCAATTATCTTTGGCATATATGATTCGCAATGCTTATGCCAATACAGAGTGGTTCTTTGGATAATAATCCAACCGGTCTCTCCATATTAACAACGTGAAAATGGTCAAAACTTCGATAGTCTGTGATTTAACCATCAAAGAAAAACAGGTGTGCAAACAACGATATTATTTCCAAATGGAAATTTTATCAATCAATCATCATTCAACATTTATCTCTTTATTTCGTTAATTTACTTATCTCCTGTTTCCCTATATTCAACATTTCTTATTTTCTAAATTTAGAAAATATATGTTATTACCATTGGAAAACATTTCCATTTCTTGTTTCCTATATCAGAAAATATTTCTGGTTCTTATTTGGAAAACATTTCCAAAACTCCTTCATTGGACTTAGATAGATGTTTAAACAAACCATCGCGATGCCAACTTAAACCATTACGCTTATTAACTAATTTCCTTTAACCCACCTTCACTATCGAACCTTAACCATTCCTTAGTTAAAAATGAAGTCAATCAAGTTGGGGTAATACTACCTCTCAGACCTTAATTGAACAACGTTTCTAACCTTGAAATAGACAAAGTTCACTTTATATTTCTTTAACTAACTTCCTTACTTAACCTTTCTTTCGAGTAACTATATTCGATTAACTCTTTTCAATTAACTCTATTCGATTAACTCCTTTGGATTAACTCTATTTACTTAACTCCTGTCGAATAAACTATATTCGATAACTCCTCTAACTCTATTCGAATAAACTATATTCGATTAAATCCTCTAATTCCATTCGAATAAACTATATTTGATTTATTCCTTTAACTCCATTTAACTCTACTCGCATAACTAATATTCGATAACTCATTTAACTCTTCTTCGAATAACTAATATTCGATAACTCCTTTTACTTTATTCGAATTACTTATATTCGATTAACTAAATTGATTTTATTCGAATAAACTATATTCGATTAACTCCATTATTTTAACTCTATTCGGTTAATTCTAACTGGTTAACTCTTATTTGATTTACTCTATTCACTTAACTCCTGTCGAATAAACTATATCCGATAACTCCTCTAACTCTATTCGAATAAACTATATTCGATTAACTCCTCTAAATCTATTCAAATAAATTATATTCGATTAACTCCTCCAACTCTATTCGAATAAACTATATTCGATAACTCTACTCGATTAACTCCATTTGAATAACTCTAATTAGTTAATTCTAACTCTAACCGATCAACCCTCACTGATTAACTCTATTCAGCTAACTCGACTCGACTAACCCCTTGTCGAATAACATATTCGATTTACTAACTTTCGAATACCTTATCCGATTGACTCCCTTCGAATACCATATTCGATTTAACTCTATTCGAATAACTAAATTCGATTAACTCCATTTGAATAAACTATTCATTTATAAAGATTTACTTTTAGTAACGGTTCTTCACTTTACAAATGATTCCCTTTTTAGTAACGTTTTTTCCTTTTTATAATGTTTTCTTTTTTATAATATCCAGTTCGGTTATAAACAAATTTCCTTTTTATAACTCTACTTATTTTCTAAATATTTCCTTTTTATAAAATCTCCTTTGATTGTTATAAATATTATCTCTTTTATAAAATCCTTTGATTTTATAAATAACCTATTTTCAATATTCATTTTGAAAATTCCCCTTTCACTATCCTGGTATGTTATGGTATTTAACATATCTAATCACGATGACCAATATCGTTCAAACACATATAATCGACAATAGATTATATATCACATCATATATTACAATATATGAATCACAGTAAAATAAATGTTGAGGAATCTAGTTGGATTCCTCCAACCTGTCTCCCTGCATCCACAGATGTTATACAATATAAAATCAACATTACTTTCAGTTCCATATGATATATTCTGTTAAACAGAATCAATATAGAAATTCGACTAACTGACTAGCAGTTTAATCAAACAATTAACACACAGTCAATCAACCAATATTTAACAGTTCTAAAAATACAACATGAAATTATAAACTGTTCAGAGTTAGTGAGATTTACTCACATTGGCAGTTCATCGTTAAAGAACAATAAACTATCGTTTGATTTGAATCAAACAATTTATTTTGCCATAAATTCATACGAGCCCCAATCCACTTCCAGTCAGCTTCATTACGAAGCACTCGTCCATAAGATCCCAACGTGACCGATGGTTCGTGATTCTGATATCGTATGGTAAAGATATTAAGGTTACAAGTTCATATAAATTTAAATTAAATAAACTTTTATAAATAAACCAACTGGGCTTTACTTTCTCTTTCCGGCCCACTAACCCTATGAAACCCGCCTAGCTACCTTTCTTCCCCAAAATTAACTTGCCGTGGCCTCTCCTCCTTCATACACCATAGCCGATCTTCACACTTCCCCCTTCCTTCATTTTCATCACCGAAATTCAAACTGGTACTTCCGTTCATTTCCTCTTTGAACCCCCTTCATCGCCAACACCACACATCCACACTCGATCACCTCCTTCCCAATCCCGTCGTCAGCTACCCCGCGACTTCCCCTACATCGATTGACACTTCTTCAAACTGAGACCACCCAGAATCACCCTCGAGGTGCGGTTTTACCTCAGGACCCCAAATCCAACCTCAACACGACCTAAAACTCCTTCATTTTTGCAAAACTTCGAGCCCTAGCCGCTGCTTGCTTCGCTACACCAAACGCGATGACCCCAAAATAGGATCGAACTCAGAAAATGGCACACCAGATCGAAGATCTTCTCACCACAAATCCAAATAGATATATGTAGTGATTTGTAGAATTTTAGTTGATTTTCCTTTGATTTTCAAAGTTTCGGTTTGCTGGAAAAAAAAATGGAAAAAGAAGCAGCGCATTGTTTGACTTCTGAAAAATGAAATTAGGTTTAGGTTGGTTAGTGGGGGTATTTATAGGCCATTTAGATATTTTTATTTTGTTTATTACATCTGTTTTTGTCCTTCTAAAAATCCGTGTGATCACACACAGTATTCAAAAATCATGAAAATGGTCATGTAGCTACAGTTTGACAGTACAGTCCCAATGAAACTGGTTTCGTGGAATTCTGACTTCGTATGCTCACATAGCGTATTTTTAACCATCAGAATATCGATTGTTTTCCACTATAAAGATCCGTACGGCTACACACTGCCTCTAAAAATCACGAAACTTGGAATCTAACAATAATTTAATATTGCGGATCCAACAAAATTAGTTTCGTCGAATTCTGAGGTTGTTTGCAAAACTGGCTATTTTTAAAGCTCTAAATAACCTTTTTAAATATATAAATATATTTAAATATAATTAAATAAAATATTACTAATTTTATATTATCGTATATATTCACAGTGGAATACCATACAGCTCTAGAATATTTCAATATGAATTTCTAACTTGATATTTCAAATCTGGGTCAACCCGATATTCGATCTATATTGAAATTCCTTTTTAAAATATAAATAATTCCTTTATAAATTATAAAGAAATTCCATAGCGACTTTTCTGAAATTTGATTTGGACGTGAATCAAAATCTACATGATGAAATCCCGATTTTTCTCTTCCACTAGAAAGATATACTCCACCAGCTCCACACGTTTCTTGTTTCACAGAAATCCGATTTGAAACGGCTTCTGTATATTCGTTTGAATTTCAAATCGCCAATTTACGAACTGCAGCGCCATTTCAAGCTCGATTTTAATTATATTATAACTCTATGTTCAAACTATCGTTAATATAATATATTCGTTATTCAAATTCAATTCTAAGCTGAATTAAATATCACAGATGATCTAGTTCACACCATTTCGCCATTTCAGCCAATTCTATTTATTTCAGAATTAAATATATTATTTAATTTATTATTTTAAAATAAATATTCACCATTATTTAATTCCACGACGATTAAAATCACTATACCACTATTTATATAATTAAATAAATTAATGATAATACCTCTGCCAATGCGGGTCATTACAATCTTCCCCACTTAAAATAATTTCGTCCTCGAAATTGCTAAGGTAGAGGATGACCCTATCGACTGGTTAGAACATATTTGTTCACTTCTTAACTTCAGTTTCAACCGAACCAATTTAATTTCAATTTAATTATTAATTAATTCTTATCAACGAAAATTTCCAAAAATCCTGAAAATTTTCTAACTCCTTAACTTTACGAAAAATTTCGCTAGCACCTCCTTTGTACTTGTTAATCGGTCAAACTCCAACTCGCCTCTCTAGGCCATCTCCAACCCAAATGAAAATCAAACAGCCAAGCGGCTTGCCAATTCGGCTCATCAAATTCTCAAACGAGTATATAATATAAACTGGTACCCTTTTGTCGGCATATCATTTTATCCTCTACATCTGCTGTTAGTTCAGCATATACCAATATCATTCAAATCAAATCCAAATCACTTTTATCTCCAATACAATCATTCGCTTATCCAAGCTACATTTCATTTCAAACTCAAGTTTTATTCTTGATTCCACTCTCTTATCAATCCCACTTACCTGATTATCACATTACACTTCAAATTTGAATCTCACAATCCAATTCGTCTTGATATCATTCTAATTCAATCTCAGTTACCACTTTACTGGCTTTACTTTAATTCAATTTTTCTTTCACCAAGTTCTGTTAAAATTATTTTCAATTCAAACAATCTTTCCCTGGGAATTTTTTAAACAGTTTACTCTTTCCAAAAATCAAATTTTCCTTTTGAACATGTCACTGAGCCCTTAATTAATACTCTATTAGTTAAATTACTTCTCTATTTATTTATCAATATTTGTTAACCAAATATTTTCAATAACCATATTGGCCTTTTATGTTATTTGGAAAACATTTCCGAATATCGCCTTCCTTTATTTTCTAAACTTTAGAAAATATATGCTATTTATAATTGGAAAATTTTCCAATTACTTATCTCTTTTCCGATCTCGTTTATTTCTATACTTAGGAAATATTCTTTATTATATTTCCAAGCTTACACTTATTTAGGTTAAAACGGATGTTGTGTAAAACATCGTAACGACAACCCAAATAGTATATTCAACTAACTCTTGTTCAACATTGATCTTCGAGCCTGAAATCTTACTATTTATTTGTTAATAATGAAATCAATCAAGTTGGGGTATAACTACCTCTCAGACCTTGACTGAATAACATTTATAACTTCAAAACAGATATGACTACTTACTCGAATAATCAATACCATACAACTACTTATTCACTTTTAAACATATACGCTTCCTCTTTCCTTTCTTACTAGATTTTATTCTTAGTCTTCCTTTTTGATTTTACTATTCTATTTCTAAGTTTGTTTCCTTATCAACTTCTGTGTATATATATATATATATATATATATATATATATATATATATCTATACGTTGATTTCTAACTATCAAATTATCTTAAAAATATTCTAACTCCTTAAATTCTTGGAAAAATTCGCCATAACCTCCTTTGTACCAGGAGCATCGGGATATTTCAAATAGCCTCCCATGGCCCTCACCAATCCAAAAGAAAAGAAAAAGCCAAGCGGCTAGCCGATATGGCACATAAAATCTCATATATGAATTAAATACATACCTTTTCGTCGAGCATTCTATTTATATACCTTCATACCTTATCCATACCTATCTTATGTATATTTATACCTATCCAATCTATTTTAACTATATCTGATCGTTTTAACTCAATTCGTTAATTAATTTGTTAATTAAATCTTTAGTCTATTTCACTTTTATATTTGAACATGACATGGTCAAATATATTTTAACTTGCTTATTGACTAATTTGAATCCAAATTTCAAATTTAAGTTCTATATTCGATTTCGAATATCCATTTACAAATCCAATTCACCTTTCAAAGTTCAACTTCAAATTCAAAACTAGATTCACTAATTCCTTTTCGACTTAGTTAATTCTATTCAATTTCTATTCAAATTTTATATCACTTCTATTATTCAAATCTATTTCACTTCTATTATTCAAATTCTATATATCAAATCCTATCCAAATTCTATATTATAAATCCCATTTGAATTTCTATATTCAATGTCCATATATTCAAATTCTATATTTGAATTCCTTTTGAATTCTATATTCAAATTCCATATATTCAAATTCTATATTTGAATTCCTTTATATTTTCTATATTCAAATTCTATATTTGAATTCCATTGAATTTCATATATTCAAACTCCCTTTGAATTTTTATATTCAATTTCTATTTCAAACTTTCTTTATTCATTCTTTATTATAAATCCCATTTTGAAATTCAACACAACTTGTCTTTCCCAAAACAATTTCAAAACAGTATCTATGGTAGTAATTCGTCACTTACAGCTCGAAAATGAATACTGATGATGCAGCTGTCATCATCAGAATCTATTTTCCAGTGATCGAAGTGAGTTCAATACTATAAAACCATTTCTAAACATTTCCACTTTGAAATTTATTTCAAAATATAATTCACATGGCTTGTAAAACAATTTAAAGTCTCCCAGGATCTTAAATTTTCCTTATTTTTAATCCAAATCCATTTACAAATACTTATCCAATTTTCCCGAATTTTAATTCAATTAATGGTTTAAAATTTTAGATTCAACTCATCTGATTTCACGTATTTCACTTATATGAATTCTGATTGGTTATTTACATAGCCATTTAATTTATAATCTTACTCGATTATAATAACAACCAATATATCCATTATATATCAAAATATACTTTGGGTAAAATTATTTTCATTTACCCTCTTTTCAAAACATACCATGACGGTTCATCGTATTCCAGTGTTTACAAAATCCCTACCGATACAGTGGATCAAAATGATCGAGCAGAACTCATAAACGACTCAACCAACAAATCTCCACAATATAAAATCATTTTATATTGAATAAAAATACGCTCTCGTATATATACACTCAACTCAGTCTAGCGTATTACTAACCCCATCTCTACTGAGTCACGCCACAGAGCCAAGGTAATTCTTAACTTAAGCTCTGATACCAACTGTAATAACCCGAAAATCCGGTCCAGTTTGAGCTGACCCAAAACACAAGTCCAACCCCAAATTAAACTGAAAATCAGGAAATTAGTAGAAAGAAAAAAGAGGGTGAGGAAAGATAAGATAGAAACTTAGAATAGAAGAAGAAGAACACAACATCAGAGTAGCACGAATCTCACAGCGGAACGAAACAACATATAATAGATAACTTATCATTGAAATCAAATCATTATTTGTATACAATAGCATTATCAGAGTACAACACTTACAACACAGCAAAAATAACTATAGCTATATAATCCTGAAGCCTCCTGCTCCAAGCTCTTCCAGTATATCTGTAACTCCTGACTACTTGACTGCCCGTACAAAATTGTGCACCCAAGAGTTTAGGGAAAACAACAAAATAAACTTTGGGTCAGTCATGAGACTGGTTTGAGCAAAACAGTTTAAAATAGTTTGAACAAGTAAACGATATCTCATAAGACCACGCCGTATAACGGAACGGGTTTTTCCCTTATGAGAATCCAAATTATCTTTATATCAAAAAGTTTTTGATATTATAATAATGTCTATCAACCACAGTATAATAATTATCTAGCAGAACGCTTTCATCTCACGTTCTACATATATAGTATACAATCAAAATCGCAAGCACGTATTGGGTAATGGATTTCCAACTATGACAAGGTATGGAACCACCTTTCGCTAGTGTACCTCTAGAAAGGAATACAGTGGGTTCAACAAGAACATCTTGCAACCCGGCCACACATGACCGACCACTCATTTAGCTTGAGTGTATCGAATGTACATCACCAACGGTAGGGATCAACAACCGCTTCCCGAATGGGACAGCATCAACAATAGATTTTTAGAAGTGAATGAAACTCTAGATCAGGTGATTATACACCCTACTTCGGTGCGACCGACTTAGCCATGCTGCCTGCCCAATTTCTATCATTTACTGGATGTGAGGCTAGAAGCTACGCTTTATCATCACACTAGATTCACTTTGAATGCCACATCGTCAAATTCATCAAATCACCGAATGACGTCCTCAACCATACATTATGTGTTAGCTAAAAGAAGTTTTCTTCTCCGCTTCCACTCTTGGTACGGTTGGAGAAATCAATATACGTGATCGCCTGGAAATACTCTGTCAAACTTCCGTCCATACAAGTCATCCAAGAACAGGATGAACTAAAGGCACTATTCAATACATCCATCTTAGACACTGCTATCTAAGACTTATACAATAGCCCTTGCACTC
Source organism: Allium sativum (assembly GCA_030737875.1). Lineage (NCBI taxonomy): Eukaryota > Viridiplantae > Streptophyta > Magnoliopsida > Asparagales > Amaryllidaceae > Allium > Allium sativum. The sequence continues at coordinate 4,691,423 of CM060925.1, read as the reverse complement.
TACTCCGTCTTCAATTATCTTTGGCATATATGATTCGCAAAGCTTATGCCAATACAGAGTGGTTCTTTGGATAATAATCCAACCGGTCTTTCCATATTAACAACGTTAAAATGGTCAAAACTTCGATAGTCTGTGATTTAACCATCAAAGAAAAACAGGTGTGCAAACAACGATATTATTTCCAAATGGAAATTTTATCAATCAATCATCATTTAACATTTATCTCTTTATTTCACTAATTTACTTATCTCCTGTTTCCCTATAACATTTCTTATTTTCTGAATTTAGAAAATATATGTTATTACCATTGGAAAACATTTCCATTTCTTGTTTTCTATATCAGAAAACATTTCTGGTTCATATTTGGAAAACATTTCCAAAACTACTTCATTGGACTTAGATAGATGTTTAAACAAACCATCGCGATGCCAACTCAAACCATTACGCTTATTAACTAAATTCCTTTAACCCACCTTTACTACCGAACCTTAACCATTCCTTAGTTAAAAATGAAGTCAATCAAGTTGGGGTAATACTACCTCTCAGACCTTAATTGAACAACGTTTCTAACCTTGAAATAGACAAAGTTCACTTTATATTTCTTTAACTAACTTCCTTACTTAACCTTTCTTTCGAGTAACTATATTCGATTAACTCTTTTCAATTAACTCTATTCGATTAACTCCTTTGGATTAACTCTATTCACTTAACTCCTGTCGAATAAACTATATCTAATAACTCCTCTAACTCTATTCGAATAAACTATATTCGGTTTACTCCTCTAATTCCATTCGAATGAACTATATTCGATTTATTCCTCTAACTCCATTTAACTCTATTCGAATAACTAATATTCGATAACTCTATTTAACCTTCGAATAACTAATATTCAATAACTCCTTTTACTTTATTCGAATAACTAATATTCGATTAACTCAATTGATTTTATTCGAATAAACTATATTCGATTAACTCCTTTATTTTAACTCAATTCGATTAATTCTAACCAGTTAACTCTTATTTGTTTACTCTATTCACTTAACTCCTATCGAATAAACTATATCTGATAACTCCTCTAACTCTATTCAAATAAACTGTATTCGATTAACTCCTCTAACTCTATTCGAATAAACTATATTCGATTAACTCCTCTAACTCTATTCGAATAAACTATATTCGATAACTCTACTCGATTAACTCTATTTGAATAACTCTAATTAGTTAATTCTAACTCTAACTAGTCAACCCTCACTGATTAACTCTATTCAACTAACTCGACTCGACTAACCCCTTGTCGAATAACATATTCAATTTATTAACTTTCGAAAACCTTATTCGATTGACTCCCTTCGAATACCATATTCGATTTAACTCTATTTGAATAACTAAATTCGATTAACTCCATTTGAATAAACTATTCATTTATAAAGATTTACTTTTAGTAATGGTTCTTCACTTTACAAATGATTCCCTTTTTAGCAACATTTTTTCCTTTTTATAACGTTTTCCTTTTTATAACATCCTATTCGGTTATAAACAAATTTCCTTTTTATAACTCTACTTATTTTTTAAATATTTCCTTTTTATAAAATCTCCTTTGATTGTTATAAATATTATCTCTTTTATAAAATCCTTTGATTTTATAAATAACCTATTTTCAATATTCATTTTGAAAATTCCCCTTTCACTATCCCGGTATGTTATGGTATTTAACATATCAAATCACGATGACCAATATCATTCAAACACATATAATCGACAATAGATTATATATTACATCATATATTACAATATATGAATCATAGTAAAATAAATGTTGAGGAATCCAGTTGGATTCCTCCAACTTGTCTCCCTGCATCCACAGATGTTATATAATATAAAATCAACATTACTTTCAGTTCCATATGATATATTCTGTTAAACAGGATCAATATAGAAATTCAACTAACTAACTAGAAGTTCAATCAAACAATCAACACACAGTCAATCAGCCAATATTTAACAGTTCTAAAAATACAACATGAAATTATAAACTTTTTAGAGTTAGTGAGATTTACTCACATTGGCAGTTCATCGTTAAAGAACGATAAACAGTAGTTTGATTTGAATCTAACAATTTATTTCACCATAAATTCATACGAGCCCCAATCCACTTCCAGTCAGCTTCATTGTGAAGCTCTCGTCCATACGATCCCAACGTGACTGACGTTTCGTGATATTGATACCGTATGGTATAGATATTAAGGTTACAAGTACAAACAAATTTAAATTAAATAAAATTTATATAAATAAACCAATTGGGCTTTACTTTCTCTTTTCGGCCCACTACCCCTATGAAACCCGCCCAGCTACCTTTCTTCCCCAAAATAAACTTGTCGTGGCCTCTACTCCTTCATACACCATAGCCGATCTTCACACTTCCCTCTTCCTTCATTTCCATCACCGAAATTCAAACTGGTACTTCTATTCATTTCCTCTTTGAACCCCCTTCATCGCCAAATCCACACATCCACACTCGATCACCTCCTTCCCAATCCCGACGTCAGCTACCCCGCGACTTCCCCTACATCGATCGACACTTCCTCAAACCGAGACCACCCAGAATCACCCCCGAGGTGCGGTTTTACCTCAGGACCCCAAATCCAACCTCAACACGACCTAAAACTCCTTCATTTTTGCAAAACTTTGAGCCCTAGCCGCTGCTTGCTTCGCTGCACCAAATGCGATGACCCCAAAATAGGATTGAACTCAGAAAATGGCACACCAGATCGAAGATCTTCTCACCACGAATCCAAATAGATATATGTAGTGATTTGTAGAATTTTAGTTGATTTTCCTTTGATTTTCAAAGTTTCGGTTTGCTAGAAAAAAACATGGAAAAAGAAGCGGCGCATTGTTTGACTTCTGAAAAATGAAATTAGGTTTAGGTTGGTTAGTAGGGGTATTTATAGGCCATTTAGATATTTTTAGTTATTTTAGATATTTTTATTTTGTTTATTATATCTGTTTTTGTCTTTCTAAAAATCCATGTGATCACACACAGTATTCCAAAATTATGAAAATGGTCATGCAGCTACAGTTTGACATTACGGTCCCAATGAAACTGGTTTCGTCGAATTCCGACTTCGTATGCTCACACAGCGTATTTTTAACCATCAGAATATCGACTGTTTTCCACTCTAAAGATCCGTACGGCCACACATTGCCTTTAAAAATCACGAAACTTGGAATGTAACAATAATTTAATATTGCGGATCCAACAAAATTAGTTTCGTCGAATTCTGAGGTTGTTTGCAAAACTGGCTATTTTTAAAGCTCTAAATAACCCTTTTAAATATATAAATATATTTAGATAAAATTAAATAAAATATTAATAATTTTATATTATCGTATATATTCACAGTGGAATACCATACAGCTCTAGAATATTCCTATATGAATTTCTAACTTGATATTTCAAATCTGGGTCAACCCGATATTCGATCTATATTGAAATTCCGTTTTAAAATATAAATAATTCCTTTATAAATTATAAAGAAATTCCATAGCGACTTTTCTAAAATTTGATTTGGACGTGAATCAAAATCTACACGACGAAATCCCGATTTTTCTCTTCCACTAGAAAGATATACTCCACCAGCTCCACACGTTTCTTGTTTCACAAAAATCCGATTTGAAACGGCTTCTGTATATTCGTTTGAAGTTCAAATCGCCAATTTACGAACTACAGCGCCATTTCAAGCTTGATTTTAATTATATTATAACTCTACGTTCAAACTGTCATTTATATAATATATTTGTTATTCAAATTCAATTTTAAGCTGAATTAAATATCACCGATGATCCAGTTCACACCATATCGCCATTTCAGCCAATTCTGTTTATTTCAAAATTAAATATATTATTTAATTTATTATTTTAAATTAAATATTCACCATTATTTAATTCCACAACCATTAAATTCACTATACCACTATTTATATAATTAAATAAATTAATGATAATACCTCTGCCAATGCGGGTCATTACATATTATGATGCTGAAATCCATACAAATAAAATTATATGGTAATTGATTGAGTCTGATTCCAGTTCAGAATTATCAAATATTTTAAAATAATATTCAGTGAATATTGAAATGTGAAGCCATGTTAAGTAGTCAAATGCAATTTTAACACGAACGGGAATTTGGTTGATTTTATTCATTTTACAATGAATATCGAAAAGTGATTTCAAAATATGATAAATTGAAATGAATTTGAAATTCTGATAAATTGAAATGAATTTGAAATTATGATAAAGTGGAGTGATATTGAAATTCGAATTAAATTGAAATGAATTTGAAATTCGAATTAAATTGAAACGAATTGAAATTCGAATTAAATTGAAATGAATTGAAATTCGAATTAAATTGAAACGAATTTGAAATTCGAATTAAATTGAAATGAATTTGAAATTCGAATAAAATTGAAATGAATTTGAAATTCAAATTAATATGAAATGAATTTGAAATTCAAATTAAATTGAAATGAATTGAAATTTGAATTAAATTGGAATGAATTGAAATTCGAATTAAATTGAAATGAATTGAAATTGAATTGATATTGAATAGTATTGAAATCAATTGAAATGAATTGAAATTGAATTCAAATCGAGCAGAATTGAAATCGATTGAAATGAAGTTAAATAGAATTGAAATTGTTTTGAATTGAATTTAAAATAAATTTAAATTGAATTGAAATCGATTTGAATTGAAATAGATTTGAAATGAAATCAATTTGAAATGAATTCAAAACGAATTTATATGGGAATATTCAATTTTAATTTGAATTTGAAATGGAAGTTGAAATCGTTTTTGAAATGAATTTAAACGATTTAAAAAATTCGTTTTAAATGGAAATCGATGAAATATATAATATATACATATATTATATATATAATAGCCTGAATAGAACGCGCCGCGCAACGGTAGTTTGCGAATTTCGACCATTAACTTCAAATGGACGTTGCGGGAGATCCAACCGTCGGATTCTCCTAAAACCGGAACCGTTGGGTTTGTATCAAAAAGAGCTTCCCTATGAATATAAGAGATTTGAAATCTAATGGTTGGATTTGGAGATATGTCCAAATCAATTTCAGAAAAGGTCGCTGTGGATGCAGTTCGGTGGCCGTTATTGGAAACCGACTGTACGAGCGATAATGAAATTATTAAAAATATCAATAATTTGTGTAAAATCATAATAAAAGATTAGGAAAGAGTTGGGACGAAAAATTCCTTATTTGATAAGATAAAAATATATTTTTATCGAAATGAACTAGTTATTAACTGGAATAATAATTTATTTATTTTTAAATAAATAAATTGGATTTGAAATGGTTTTCAAAAACAACCAAAATTTCCAGTATACGAATTGGAATGTATTTGAATTGAAATTATCTTCGGAATATTTCGGTATTGGATTCTGTAATTATACGGACGTTGTTGAAGAATTTGGAATATATATATATACAAATATATATATATATATATATCGTTATTCCAATACAATATTTGTTGATTTCAGAAGTTGATATTGAACATAAGCCAATATATTTTCTATTTAGAGCTTTGTATTTGATATCAAATTTGATTTTGGGTTCATCGTGAATGGTGCCTTCATTAACACTGTCCTTAAACCCCGTAGAGAAAAGATTAAAACTTTTTATTTAGATTTAATGAAGTTTTCCAATTAATTAATAATTAATTGGAATGGAATAAAAGAATTGGATTTTTGGGTTTATCGTGAACGGTGTTTTAAATAACACTTGTTCTTTAACCCAATTAACAGTGAAGAATATGATTTGGAATTTATAATCTTTTAATTAAGATTTATGGAATTTTCCAAAGTAAAGATTTCCAATTTAATATATTAAATTGGAATTGAATGGAATTCGATTCGGTAATAATCAAAATGAGCTTCTGTAGAGGAAGACTGTTAATATATATGGAATTTAAAAGGCTTTGTCGTTATTCCATTTATATTATTAGTCGGATACGGAAATTGATATTGATTATATATTGATTTGTTTTTCCGTGAAGATTCCATAATTAATGGAATGTGATTTTGGGTTTATTGTGAACCGTGTTTTAAATGACATTGGTTCTTCAACCTAGCTAAAGATAAGATTAATTTCTTAGCTTTGAATAACCACTAATATTGATTTTTGGGAAGATTAAAACTAAATGAAGTTTTAATGAATCTTTGATTAGATTGAAAAGTGAATGTGATAACTAAAATTATCAATTCAAGAAAATGACTAGAAATGGAGTACCACCAGTTTTACTCCAAGCGATAGTTAAATCTTTAATTAGATTTGAACGCGAAATGGTAATTAGTTTTACCGATAACACTGTGGTGTTAGATATGGAGTATTACCAGTTTTGCTTCATGGGATGAATAGGTTGGGATTGGGAAATAAAATTAATGATTACTTCGGTATGGTTCGCTAATCCCGACTAGTTTGGAAAACCTTAATATGGTTTGATATCCAAAGGAAGATTAAAGAATAAATTTAAAGAATTTATCTTTGATAAAATTAATGCACTACTACAAAAGTAGGCATATTCGACACTAATTTGTGTGCGTTGCATGAAAAATGTGGCGAAAGCTATGCTTTCTTTTATCTTCTGCCACAATATTCATATGCTATTACATTAGACGTGAATGCACTGTTGCGGTTGGAATTCTAGAACTGTGACAAGCAACACCACTTCAAAGCGTTGCTTTATAAAAATACAATCCAGATCAACGATCCATGTTGTCAGAATAAACAAATAAATAACCGTAGATGATGATTTAATCCAACGGTTGAAACCAATTCCTCTTTGTTATCTAAAACTTTACTCCATCATCCAATCAGTGACAACCACCTCACTCTATCCTTCCGCCAAATTTTAGCGCGATATTTTCCAATTCACAAAATTCTAATCGTTCTTTTCTTTTTCTGACATTTTCTATTCACTTTCCCCTTTATTGAACAAAATTTAAACCTAATTTCACCGAAATTTAAACCTAAATTCTGCTCCTCTTTCACTTTCCCAATTCGATTTCCTCTTCTGTTCGACGCCTCCACAATCATCTCATATTCTATGTTAAAACCAGGGCAAGTTTGATTCGTGCTTGAAATCGAATGGGGAAACTATAATCAGATGAGAGCGATCATAGAAAAGCATTCTGGGTTCAATCTCATCCTCGGTGTTGATATCTGTTTTCAGCTGTCGAGCAAGCTTATTGCTAAGATCATAAACATGCACGGTAACTTTATAATCCTCTTCTGCCATTTCACCTGAATTCTAAAAATACTCAAACTCGAAAATTACAAGTAGATAGTGGAAACGAATAGATGGAGAGATTTAAATATAGGGAAGAGTTTGCCGTGTTCCTGGATAGGTCTCAAATCATACTGTTGATTAGTTATTTTGCCATAATACATAACTGTTAATTTTTCTGTGTTCCTGGGTAGGCCTCAAATCATACTGTTAATTTGTTAGTTTGTCGTGTTACTGTATGGGTAGAAAAGTCTAGTGCTGCATGAAAAGGTGGTTTAGACCATGCTGTTTATAGATATATCCTTGTCAAATATAAGACTTATGTATGTTGTAAATAATTAAACAGAGCAATGCTTGTATGTGTGAACCTGTTTTATGAATTTCGATCATTATATTGAATTGGTCAAGTTTTCTATGGAAAACTTGGGTTGCTAGGAGGTGAAAGAGACGACACTTAAATGATAAGTGCATATATCTTTTATAATCCTCAGCAAGGGTGTTTATATTTATTTACCTGCATAAACGATAATAAGTTGGTCTGTTAGCAGCAGAAGAGGTGGCATGTAAGTGATGCATGTTTATGCCCTTTTGCCATGTACAACAAAAATAGGATTTAAATGTATTTTAAATAATATTCGTATCCAGTTTTATGTATGGCAAGATTATCGGTTTGTTTGAGTGGATGCTCTAAATTTTAAAGTGTAAATGGGAGATATATTAAAGGATAAACGAGTATGGTTGTTCTTTAGAAATTTATCAGGTCTGGACTTGTACTATTTAAAAATATAAATGTTATTATTTGAGTAAGTAGAACATATATGTTAATATTTTCACCCTAACCATTTTCTTGAAAATTAACATGAAATACATTTTTAGACTAATTCTTTTCTTCTTCTTGTAATTGCAGATTTCCCACCATTCAAAGAAAGGTGTATATTTTATTATGTTTGTCGATGAAATTACAACAGAAGTATTAGTTAAAAGAAGGCCAAAAAATGGTTCAATGAGGTTGAATCGTTTTACTCCTCGAGATCAGCTAAGTTTTGCCTACACTTATATGAAACTTAGAATGAATCCTGACAAACCTTTTCACCTTCATAAGTTCAAGGTACAGGGTCTAACATGTTGTTTTCTTCGGTGAATCATTTGATTACATTTTGCAATTCAGTTATATTATCCTTCTTCTTTTTTGATTAATTGCAGGATTGTGAAAGGCGGAAGATTGCAAAACTCTTTCGGCACAAATCAGAAGACAAACGGGTTCTTCCTTTTAAATCAGAAAGATGATTAGTGACACAAAGACTACTTCAGTCTTTAAGGTGAGATTTTATTTCTTGACTTTTCATTATGTTATATATATTCTTTTTATCTGTTCCATTATTTTTTGTTTATAAGTTTTTCTCGCATCTTTATTATAATTATTAATGCAGTTTTCAAAGCCTGCGATGTTCCTGCTAAATTTTTGTATTCTTTTGGGGTTATTGAATCAGTTTTATACTGTCTAGTTAGACTGAAGTATTATAACAGTTAAATAAGCTAAAGGTATTCAACATCCTGAATTGACACTTGAATTTTTGCTATGCTTTTTTTGCCTGCTGCGTCTTTTTCAAACAACTAGAGAAAAAGAATCAATTTGATTATTAGCAAACAAATGCTTCTGTGCTCTTACAAATATATTGAACTTGAGTTGGACTTCTAAATGAAATTGTGCTTGTGCTCAAGACATGGATATAATCATCTTTGCATGTGCTCAAGACATGATTCCTTTGAGATTGTGCTTGTAACATGTAACACCCCGAATTTCAGTTAACACTGATATTCACTAATTACAGAATTAATAATCTCAGATGTGAGAATCAGGGGAAACGGGTTACGTCATTGTGTTCGTCTTGGAAAATACGCGAAATAGAGTCCGAAATTTTGTAAATCGGAGTCCGTATGACCCGGTTAAGGCCCAAAGAAGTTTTTGGGAAATTTGAATTTCGAAACATGCAGAAATGGGGCCAGGCGGGAAAACTCCCGCCCAGCCAAGTCGACTAGGCTGTCGACAGGGCTGTCGACTTGCCTGTCGACATGCCTGTCGACTTGGCAGTCAACAGGGCTGTCGACTTGCCCTATCGGCTGAATCTGGCCTGGGTGCACCTGGTTGAGTTTTGGGCTGGGTTAGAGGGCTTGGGACGAAATCTGACGGACCTAAACTAACCTAGGGTTAATCTAAGGGTCTAAAACACAACCTAATCCTATAAATACACCCTAAGACTACCCTAATCCATACTAAAAATAGAATCTATGCCATCATGCCGCCAAAATGCAACTTAGAAGGAGCCCCCACTAATTAGAGAAGAGGATTGCAAGCTAATCAACTACTAATCCACCTCTACTTTAACTCTAGCAACTATCTAAGGAGCTAATCTTGGAGTTTGTGAGTTTCTATCACTTTAATAACCAATTGCTAAACTAAGTAGATGAGATGTGATGAGATCATATGGTTTTGCTTGCGGATCAATGGGTTTTAGGTCATATGTTATGATGCTAGTTTGCTAATCACTATGTTTAACACTTATTCATGATGACACTATGTTTATGCAAGTTAAGTGTTTGGGTTTATGCATGTTAAGTAGTGGGTTTTATGCATGCTAAGTATTCGGTTTTATGCATGCTAAGTGTTTGGTTTTATGCAAGTTAAATGCTTGGTTTTATGCTAGAATCATGTGTGAAATAAGTGACATGACATGCAAGTTTAACCTATGAGTTTGGATCTATAATATGCATAATCTATGCAAGTTGTTTGGATTAGTGATATGCATAACATATGCGAGTTTACCTTTGTATGTCATACATACATATGTAAGTTCATATGTAACATGTAATGCAAGTTATGTGCATGATTATATGCAAGTTCATATGTAACATGTTATGCAAGTTATGTGTTTGGTTATATGCAAGTTATGTGCATGATTATATGCAAGTTCATATGTAACATGTTATGCAAGTTATGTGTTTGGTTATATGCAAGTTATGTGCATGATTATATGCAAGTTCATATGTAACATGTTATGCAAGTTATGTGTTTGGTTATATGCAAGTTAACATGTGACATGCTATGCAAGTTTACCCCTTTGTATGACATAAGTACATGTGCAAGTTCATCCCTTTTAGACCTATGACATGTATGCAAGTTGACACCTTTATGATAGGTCTATGACATGAACATTTACGCAAGTTACCGTCTTTATGACATATGTGATTCATGCAAGTTTGGGTGGGTTATTTATGCAAGTTGGGTTTATGGTCATATATGCAAGTTGACACCTTTTAAACCCATGATGATGCTAATGATATGCTAAGTTGAACCCATTGTGTGTATGATGAATCTTCTCTTTTGAAGTATGTCATGTTAACGTATTTACGTGGGGACGATGGGGTAAAAGTTAATGAACACATAAAATTGTGTGAAGTGGGTATGATTAAACATACCATAAAGTGGATGGACATAATTGGGAATTTACCTACTAAGTTAGGTCTACCCATATTATGGAATTGGGAATTTACCTATTGAGTTAGGTCTACCCATATTCTTAAATATTTGTAATTAATTAGGGATAATTAATACAAATTATGGGGGTGATTAATTAGGTGTAATTAATCTACTAAGACACGAGGTTGGACCCTTTTTGTAGCATAAGACTGCCCGGAACCGACCGGCAAATCCAGCGGCTACAAATGATTGGCCCAATGTCAGAGGTCTTAGTCTTAAACTAAATACGTGACAAGTGTAAAGACACGAGGTTAGACTCTGTTATGGTGTAAGGCTGCCCGGAACCAACCGGCATATCCAGCTGCCATAACAGACAGTCTAATGTGAGAGGTCTTTACAAAGGTTACGATCTTAATTAATTAAGAAACACTTAACCAAATTAGCATGTAGTGAGGCATGAGGGGTTAAGTGGGTGCCTTGGGTGGCATGTAGTAACTAGTGGGGGTGCCTTGGGTGGCATAAGGAAACTAGTGGGTTGCCTTGGGTGGCAATAGAAAATACGATTAGAATACTTAACCAAAGTGGAACATGTAATTAAACATGATTAAAGGGTTAAGTAAGTGCCTTGGGTGGCATGTGGGAATCAAATAAGTGCCTTGGGTGGCATGTGGAAATCTAGTGGGTGCCTTAAGTGGCAATTGAAATATGATTAAATGACAAGCTTAAGTAGTAGCTTGTGGGGGCCTTAAGTGGCAATTGAAATATGATTAAATGACAAGCTTAAGTAGTAGCTTGTGGGGGCCTTGAGTGGCAATTGAAATATGATTAGATGACTTAACCAAACCTTAACATGTAAGTGGGCATGATTATAAAAAGGGGTTAAGTGGGATGCACTAGATAAAATGACAATCTTAAGTAGTAGCTTGTGGGGGCCCATTTCAACCAATATCCCAAACGTATCTTTGTGGGCTCGACCCAAGTCGAGGACGGGACACGCATATTGGGCTTGACTGTAAGAGGCCAAAACGGGGTAGCGGTGGCAACGCAAGTCCAACGGGTTTCATATGCGTGTGTGGACCCGGGCTGGCAAGTAAGACGTTGTTGCATCGTGTAGGTATAAGCCGTGCACCATTGATATTATCAGGTTGCCACTTTGGGGAATGATACACCCCACTGTGGGGCCAACACGGGTATCTACGTTAGGGAGCCGATCGCTTGGGGAGTAGTGGGTACACCTAGTGGAGATAGGGGCAGACGACACCTATGTAGTCAGCTAGGGGTACACGAAACTACTATTAAAAATTATTAAGTACACTTAGTGGGATCAACCTTAAGTAGGAATTACCCTTGGGTGGGTAGAACTGGTGTGGTGCAGTGTAGTAATTATCCTTGGATGGGTAAATGCGTCTTTACGGTTATCTTAGTTCATCCTAAGTCTAGTTGGCTGCTTGGTGTAGCCATTTATCCCCAGTCGTTACCGTATATCAAGCTCATGTCTTACTCTGGTTACTTTAATGATTGTATTGTTAAACTTATAGGACTCGCTCAGACTTATGTCTGACCCCGTTGTTTTTATCTTTTCCCCAACCCTCAGGTTATCAGAATGGGCCTAGCACTAGTGGGCTTTGATCAGACTACTTTATCTATCTTTTGGAGCTTGGACCGTGGATGTAAAGCTCAGTTTATCTTTTCTAGTATGGCTATTAAGTTATGTAGTTGGATTATGTACTTTTGTTTTATCAGGATGGATATTATGTACTTGACTCTTGTTTATGGTTTTGGTGTAACCAAACATGTTTTACTTTCCGCTGCAATGAAATGATGTTTTAAATTCTCAAGTATTAATTATATCTGTCTTGTTGTAATTTTTCTGTTCTATATTCACTTAAAACACTCCACCGATGTTATGGCATTCCCTTAGTGAGTGACCGTAGCGGGTGTGGGGTGTTACACGTGGTATCAGAGCCAGGTTACCAGAACAGATAAATTTTTTAGAAAAACTATTTTCTAAGAATATTTTTGAAAGGAGTATTTTCAAAAACATGTCTTTTAAGAGAAAAGTTTTTGAAAGAAAAGCATAATCCCCGATAGCCATATCTTTATCTTTCGAATTCTCCGTTTTGAATCTCTTCCTCTCTCGTTTTGAGTTTCCCCTCCGTGTATGGATGATCTTTCTAAGATAGATAAGAATGGAAAACCACTTCAAGGGACTTAGATGTTAGTCGGATTAGAAGCTAGTTCAAGAAGGAGGAGGACTGGTAGGTACCTATTGGATAGACGATGGGAGGAAGGCTCAAATAGTTGTTGGTTAATGAAGGATGAAACCTCATTGGTGGGAGGTTACGAGTGGAGAATGGGAAGAAGAAGGCGAGTAGTTATCCTTTTGGGAGGAATAGGACACCTTATTAGGGTTGTCCAAAGGGGCAAGGGCAAGGTACGGAATCTCCTGGAGGGTAGTTGTATTCCCTCACGGCTAGTGTACCAGATGGGGATAGGACCGTCTAGGTTGGAATTTGGATTTCTTTATTATCCGGTTCGAACTTTATTTGATTCTGACGCATCGAGTTCGTTTATCTCATCATTGTTAGTTGAGTCACTGCACTTAGACACCAGTTTAGTAGATGATCCCTTAGTTGTTTCAAACCCAATTGGGGCTCCATGATGTGTTTGGGTTTGAAAGTTTCTATACTTAGCGTTGAGTTTAGATGTGATGCTTTTTGGGCTTCACGGGCTATGGGTTAGTTTTGGGCATGGACTGGTTATCCAATAGGGGTGCCGTTCTTGATTTTGAAGGGAGAGTTGTTAGGCTTATGACCCGCTTGGGTAACACTCTCGAGATCTCTTGTAATCCCATGGAATCTGTTATGCTAAGTTATCTAGAATCGCTTGACACGTCGGTCGAGAGTTTGCGATCTGTTAGAGTGGTACGGGTATACTCGGATGTGTTTGAGGAGGTGAAGGGCTTACCTCCGGAGCGGGAGATTGACTTCCGAATATATCTGGTAGACAATGCCAAACCAGTATCTTGGCCAGTGTTCCACATGGCTCCTCGTGAGAGGAGGGAACTCCATAAGCAAGTAGGCGATTTGCTTGAGAAGGGGTTCATAAGACGAAGTATATCGGAGTGGTGCTCCAGTAGTTTTTGCCACGAAGGCGGATGGGTCCCTCAGACTTTGTGTAGGCTAAAGATAACTAAATAAACTCACAAAGAAGAATAGACACCCATTGCCGAGGATTGATGATCTCTTTGATCAGTTAGTTGGCGCCTCGGTATTTTCGCAGTTGGACTTAGCCACGGGGTTTCGTCAGTTGAGAGTGGCTGAGGATAGTATAGAGAAGACTGCCTTTAGGACTCCGGATGGGTTTTTATGAGTGGCTGGTGATGCCATTTGGTTTGACGAACGCCCCCGCATACTTTATTGATTTGATGAGAAGGGTGTTCAGGGAGTACCTAAATAAGTTCGTGATGGTCTTTGTAAATGACATCTTGGTCTTTTCTAGGAGCGAAATAAGTTTTCGTATGGGCTCAATAGGTTGAGCAAAGCCAGTTATGGGATAAACGGTGGTTTGGGAGCGAGACTGGCGAGGACATCCAGAGTTGGACAAGGGCTTAATTATTTAGCCGTTTTTACTAGTATCATCTCACGTAGGTCGTCTGAATTCGAAGGAGGTATCCCTTGGGTGTTTGTCTGATATTGGTTTAGGCCTTTGGGGCTTGCATTTGGGGGATGTCGAGTTCGACTAGGGTGGTCTGCGTGAGAGATGGACAGTTGTGATGATTTTGGATGGGATTCTTAGCATCCTATGAGTTTGAGATAGCGTATACCCATGGCAAGGGTAACGTGGTAGCGGACGCCTTAAGTAGAAAAAGGTTGTCCTTGAGTCCATTGTTCGTTGAACGACGGAACTTAGAGTTTATTTCTATGTTTGACTTTAGACCTTCCGTTGACTTTGTACCCGGTTTGCTAGCCTCCTTGGAGGTTAGGCCTACTCTTTACTTATGTGGATATTGCTTATGATTACTTGATGGATAGAGAGGCGCCTCGGATATATGGTGGTTGCAGAGGCCTACGGGCCGCAGATCACGAAGAGGTTCGATAGAACTGGCTAGCATATAGTTTATGGCATTTCTAACCATTGACGGATGGCCGGCCCCGACGATCGAAGGGTCACTCGAGCTATGATGCTGAGGCATGTGCTAGCATGTCTCAAATTTGCACAGGATATTCCCTTTTCCTTGGTACACAGATGGAATCCAGCTTCCAATACGACATTTTGCGGTTTTAATTGTAGAACTAGTATGGCGACATGATATATGGTACCCATGTCGTCTATGATTGATACATTTATATTTGAAGTTGTTTTCTTCACTTATAGTAATAATAAAAGATTAAATTTCGCGTATCAAGCATTCTTTGGCTATTATAAGGAAAAACCCTATCCTTCGGCTTGCGTTGCATTGTGTGATGGGACCTGGGTCTTATAATAGCTTCATTGTTCTTTATTTAGAATTGCGTTGTTTGTTTAATGCACTGGTATTCTTGGGAGGAAACCCGTTCCATGTTATATGGCGTGGTCCCTTGATTTACCTAACTTTAAAATAAAGATTAATAAATGTTTTAGTTCTCACGCCAGTCACATGACTGACCTGGAGTTTATTGTTTTAGCCTAAACTCTGGGTGCCCTTATTTTCCACACGAGCAGCTAGTAGTTTTGGTTTTGCAGATTTATACTCACAGGATCCTGGTTTACAGCTGGAATGATATTCGGAAAGCTCTGTATCCGTGTATCTCTTTCGGTTGTATTTGTTATTGTAATTTCCGCTACGCATTGTATTTACACATTTTATTTCTACTGCTATGTATTCAAATGTAATTTTAAACTCTGATATTTTTCTGATGTATAATATTTATTCATTTATACTCTGTTTTGCTATTGTATTCTGATGGAATTATTGTAAAAAAAAGCAATGAAATGTTCTTATGTTTGTGTTTTGATTTGTCATGTTCTCGAAGCAATCCGGGCTTTCCTTCACGGGGAAGTTTGGGTAGCCACGGGAGCAGAACTGGTAGTACTCCATATCTAACACCCACTGTGTTATTGGTAAATTTGATTACCATTCAAAGTTTTAAATCTAATTTAAGATTTAACTATCGCATGAAGTAAAACCGGTCGTACTCCATTTTCGAGCACTTATCTAGTTTGGAAAATTTGATTACCACATTCACGTTTCAATCTAATTAAAGATTCATTAAAACCCCACTTAGTTTTAATCTTCAAAAATCGTTATTTATTGATTATTCAAATTTAGGAAATAATTCGTGTCCTCAACTGGGTTAAAGAACGAATGTCATTTAAACATCGTTCACGATAAATCCAAAATCATCTTCCATCAAAATGGAATCTACACGAAAATCATAACAGTACATAATTGATATAAATTCCTATTTCAGACTAATAATATAAACAAAATAACGGCAAAACCTTTTAAATTCCATATATAGTAACGGTCTTCCTTTATAGATGTTCATCTCAATTATTACCCAATCGAATTCCATTCAATTCCAATTTAATATATTAAATTGGAAAACTGTAGTTTGAAAATTTTCTATTAAATCTTGATTAAAAGATTTATAAATTCCAAGTCATATCTTCATTGTTAATTGGGTTAAAGAACAAAATGTTATTTAAAACACAGTTCACGATAAACCCAAAATCCAATTTTAATTCAATTCCAATTAAATTAATTAATTGGTAAACTTCTCTAAATCTTGATTAAAAGATTTATTTTTTTCTCAACTAGGTTTAAGAACAATGTTATTTAAGACATCATTCACGACAAACCCAAAATCCAATTTCAATTCGATTCCAATTAAATTAATTAATTTGAAAACTTCTCTATATCTTAATTAAAAGATTTGATCTTTTCTCAACTATGTTTAAGAACAGTGTTATTTAAGACACCATTCATGGAAAACCCAAAATCCAATTTCATATTAAATCAAAGGCTCTAAATAGAAATTATATCGGCTTATATTCAATATCAAATTCTGTAACAAACAAATATTTTATTGGGAATAACGATGTCTCTGTCTTCCAAATTCCTCAACAACATCTGTATAATAACGGAATCTAGTATCGAAATATTTCGAATATTATTTCCATTCAAATCCATTCCAATTTATATATTTTGGAAAAAATCTGTTGATACTAAAACCATTTCAATTCTTTTCAGTACTTTATTCTAGTTGTTAGCTAGTTCATTTAGATAAAAATATCTTTTATCTTTACAAATATGGAATATCTCATCCAAAATCTTTCCAAATCACTTATTATGATTTTACATAATTTATTCATATTATTAATAATTTTATTAAGGCCCTTACAGTCGGTTTCCAATATCGACCACCGAACTACATCTATTACGACCTTTTCCAAAACTGATTTTGACATATTTTGAAATCTAACCATTAGATTTCAAATCTCTTATTATCATTCGAAATTTCTTTTTGATATGAACCCAATGGTTCCGGCTTTAGAAGAATCCGACGTCAGATCTCCTATGACATCAATTCAAAGTTAATGGTCGATATTCGCGAACGGTTGCTGCGCGATACATTTTATTCAAACCATTTAAATATGTATAATATTTTCCGTCGATTTCTATTTAAAACGTGGTTTATAAATCGCTTATAAATTCATTTTTAAAACGATTCCAACTTCTATTTCAATTTTAAATCAAAATTGAATGTTCCATATCATTATAATATTAAAATGATAATATTTTCAAAATATCAGATTCCGAAATCAATTCTTTTCAATATTCATTATAAAATGAATAAAATCGATAAAAAAATCTGTTCGAGTTAAAGTGGCATACATCTACTTAACTCGGCTTAATATATTTCAATATTTTCGTGTCCATCCAAAATCGGACATCAAAAATCATATTTTGATTCTTCATTGAATATTATTTTAAAATATTTGTTATTTCTGAATTAGAATCAGACTCAATCAATTACCATATAAATTTATTTATATGGATTCCATGCATCGCACATATTCAAAAATAGTGATAAACAACTATTAAACATTCAATTCACATCCAGAGTGCAATTTACAACTGTATAAGCATTAAATAATTAAATAACGCTTATCACAGTCTGTCAATCAATCGGTTGACATACAATGAAATCCAAGTGAGATGTGAATTAATTATCATCCCCAGACCCGTTTGTGGTTTTAACCAACAACAATGAATTCAAATTAATCCTTGGTTGATAAATTTAACCAATTCTAATTCGATTCGAATTATTTTTCTAATTAACCAATTTTCACTGTTTAATTATAAATGGATATTTATAATTTAATTTCAACTACCACAATAATATTAACATTATTTTTAATATGTTACACATTTCAACATCACAAAAAACATAACATAGTGAAACAAATCATCCATGGGTTTTCAAACAACAGTGAATGTGAGCTAACAGGCACCGTACAACATTTTTATGATAATTAAACAAATAAAAATCAATATTAGCAATCACTAAACTCAGATATAACATAAATAACTGTATAAATATTTGAGTGAGAAGATTCTCACATTGGTTTCCACTCCGCCAGTCTTTATTGAAGATTATTTTTAAGCTAAATTAAACAAGTGTTTAATTTAGATAAAAAAATCCAACTTGCTCCTTTTCCGTTCTGGTCAATTCCACGTTGTATCTTGTCTTCACGGTTCCAACGGATCCTGTTTTGCTAAATTTTGATAACATACGAGAAAGTTATAGTTTTACCTAGCTTGTATACATTGAAATGTCATTAACTCAAGGTTAATATTAATTTATTTACCTTAATAAAGATGATAATCCATGTTTACCCCTAAATATCGCTCCTCGTCCTCTTCCAACAAGCATCCACATTAAAAAAAACCATTAGTGCAACTCTTCCAAAACCATAACTCCCTCCATACTACATTTAAATTCAAACCAAGAATGCCAATACTCATCTCTTATAAATATCTATCTAGCCATGCTGAAATCACCAAGCTCGACCACAAGTTCGAAATCGCGACATCTCCCAACTTTCATTCGTACGCAAAAATATATGGATCGACATTTATTTTCCTCAAACATTCCCAAAAATTGCCGACAAATGCTATTTACCTATACAAACACCACTATGAACTCGAAAACTAGAATCAGTGCCTTATCTTCCCAAAAATATCAACCCTAGCACGTATAACCCATTGTAAAAAAAATGCGCAACAAATAGAAAGATGTTGAACCCATTGTAATACCCATAAGATTGAAGCTCTCGGTGCCAAGATTCAATATATATATATATTGTAATGGCGCATTTTGTAAGGTATAATAATTAAGTTATTTAATTATTTAAATAACGAATATATTAAATAAACGATAGTTGAACGTATAAATTATAATAATTATTATAATCGAGCCCGTAACGACGCGGCAGTTCGTTATTTGGCGGGTTGAACTTCAACTGAATGTACATGATTCATTTTAAGTCGGATTTCTGTGAAACAAGAAACGTGTGGAGCTGGTAGAGTATATCTTTCTAGTGGAAGAGAAAAATCGAGATTTCGTCGTGTAGATTTTGAGATATGTCCAAATCAAATTTTAAAATAGTCGCTATAAAATCGTTTAACGAACGTAACGGTTTATTCGTTATAACTAGAGATCGGGCTTGAATTTAGACAAGGTTCTTTTGGGAAATAGTGATAATTTAATTTTTAGAATTTTACTGTAATTTTGAATTAATTAAATAAGCAACTTTTTATTTGGAGTATTTCGCACCCTGAAATCAACATTTTGAAGTTTCAAAATATGAGTCCACCTACCGGTATTTTTATATCTTTGGGATCGTGGTACGTTGGTCATCACAATGGTATGATCAACTCTGTCTCCAGCAGTTGTATATGAATGGAATTTTCAAAAATGGATATACAATATCTAAGCCTATATAATCACTTTAACCATAAGTATAACGTCCACGACGCATTTGTTTTCAGCCGCACATCCTTCCTGGATCGAAACAAGCCACCAGTCTACCTATCCCCTATATAAATATAATATCCTTTCCACGCTAACCCTAGTTCATTATCCCACGCAGTCAACCATTTCTTCAATTCCGCCGTTCCTTTTTACAGCGAAAACATTTTTCGATCTTTGAAAAATCACAAACAAATCAAAAGCAAATGGAATCCGAACTAGAGTGACGTTCTCATGGAGGGTCTTTTGCTGTTCTGTCGAGTTCCAGGGGTCACGAGCTCCTATCTGCTGCGTCAAGGAGTCTCCGAACTGAGAAGAGCTGGAGTTGTGCCTTGCGTACGGAGTTAGATGGCGATATTGGTGGCTGCGGGTTTGACAGGGTCGACTGGAGTGGGAAGGAAGGCTACGGGTTCAATGTTGAGGGAGGATGACTGCTGAAAACAAGAGAATTTGAGGAGGGGGCATTCGAGTTTTGTACTGTGGATATGGGTGGTGTTTCGGGAGAAGAACGGAGCTGCGGGTTGATTGCTGTGTGTCCACGGTTTGCATTCGAGTGGGACCGTTATGTCAAGAAGGAGTCGGTGCCTGCATGAGAAGGGTGTATGGACCAGTGGGATTTGTTGTACTAAGAAGTGGATAGGGTGCAAGGTTCTGTTGAAAAAGGAGTTGGGGGGTTGAGCTGTAGGTAGCGGGGAAGAATGATGGGTGGTGCATGCACGTGAGGTGCTGATGGTATAAATGTAAAACGTGAGTTTGAGTGTGGGGTGTTGTCGGTTTGAAAGTGGCGGCATCAGCATCACGTTGGACTGAGCGGCCATCATGCTGAGGGGTGTTTTCACGTGTGAAATGGTGGGATCTGGGAACAAGAATGTGAAGGAGAAAATGTTTAACAATATCTGGTCATGCCAAAACTTTGGGAATGACGGCAGAAGGTTATTCTAGAAGCTTGCGTTGCATGTTGAGGGGGTACACGTGCAGAACAAAAGAAGGGTGAAATTATTGTTGGGAAGATGGACAAGGCGAGAAGCTTGGCTATAGGGTCTGAGTACGGGCTGTGTTCTTAAATAGTGGGAGTGGGCCGACATTTCGAGGAGCGAAACAAGATCCGACAGGATCGTATGGACGGGAGCAACACAATGAGACTGACCGGAAGTGAATCCGAGCTCGTTACAATTTATGGCGAAATAAATTGCCCGTCGTAGTCAAATAACGCAAACCGTTATTTAACGATTAACGCGCAAATGTGAGTAAAACTCACCAACTCTATACAATTCTATTTTTACAATGTGTTCTTAGAACTGTTAATTATCTGTTGTTTGACTGTGTGTTGACTGTTTGATTGAACTGCTAGTCAGTTAGTGGAAATTTTATATATATGTATATATATATTTATAAACCGTTAATTATTTATATGTGATTCTGTTTATCAGAATATTATACTGGTGTTGTTTAACATCTGTGGATGCAGGGAAACAGGTTGGAGGAATCCAACAGGATTCCTCAACAGTATTTTACTGTGATTTTTATAGTGTGATATATAATGTGAAGTATATAATCTGTATGACTATGTGTGGTGGGACGATATTTATCGTTGTTATATGGTGTGTTGAAGACCATGAGAAATACCAGACTGTAGGAGAGGGGTTTTCAAAGTATATTTTGAAAATAGTTTATTTATATAAAATCAAGGGATTTTATATATATATATATAAGAAAAAGGATTTTTGAATATTTAGGGAATATAGTTGGTAAAACAAATATAAAAGAGTTTTATTTGTAAATCAATATAAGGGAATATATATATATATGTTAATCGAATATAACAGGATATATTTGTTAGTCAAAATATAAAGGAATTATATTCGTTAGAACAAATATAAAGGATATTTATTTAGAGATTAAATAAATAGAATATTATAAAGGGTATTTATTTAGAGATTAAATAAATAGAATTAAACAAAAGAAGATATTTATTTGTTACATAAATAGGAGTTAACCAAGTGAATTGGTTGAGTTAAACGAAGTGAATTAGTTAAGTTAAACTAAGTGGTTAATCAAAGTAAATTAGTTAAGTTAAACTAAGTGGTTAACCAAAGTAAATTAGTTAAGTTAAACTAAGCGGTGAATCAAAGTGAATTTTTTAAGTTAAACTAAATGATTAATCGATGTGAATTAGTTAAGTGAAACTAAAGGATTAATCGATGTGAATTAGTTAAGTTAAACTAAAGGATTAATCGATGTGAATTAGTTAAGTTAACTAAGTGGTTAATCGAAGTAAATTAGTTGAGTTAAACTAAGTGAACCGGCTAGAGTTAATCAACGTGAATTAACTAAGTTAAACTAAGTGGATTAGTTCAGTTAATCGAGACAAGTAAATCAAGTTAGGGTAAACCATTTGAGTTAACCAGTTAGAGTTAACCATTTGAGTTAACCAGTTAGAGTTGATCAGTTAGAGTTGACCAGTTAGGGTTGATCAGTTAGAGTTGATCAGTTAGAGTTGACCAGTTAAAGTTGACCAGTCAGAGTGGATCAGTTAGAGTTATCCAAGTAGAGTTAATCGAGTAGAGTTGTCGAATATCACATATCCGAAGTAGAGTTATCGAATATAGGGTATTCGAGAGAAGAGTAATCGAATATAGTTTATTCGAGTGGAGAAATCAAATGTTATTCATTTGAGAAGAGTTATCGAATATAGTTTATTCGAGTGGAGAAAATCAAATGTTATTCATTTGAGAAGAGTTATCGAATATTATTCATTCGAAGAGTTAATCCGAAGGAGTTATTCGAAGTTAGTTAATCCAAAGGAGTTATTCGAAGTTAGCTAATCCAAAGGAGTTATTCGAAGTTAGTTAATCCAAAGGAGTTATTCGAAGTTAGTTAATCCAAAGGAGTTAGTCGAAGAGTTAATCGAATATAGTTATTCGAAAGAAGGTGTAAATCGAATATAGTTATTCGAGTAAAGTTAAAAGAGTTAATCGAATTTAGTTATTCGAAATGAGTTATTCGAATTTGATATTTTGAATAGAGTTAAACACATTAGAGTGATTCGAATTACTTATTCAAATAGAGTTAAACACGTAAGAGTTAATTGAATATTAGTTATTCAATTAGAGTTAAATCGAATTTAGTTATTCGAAAGGAGTTAATCAATTTGAGTTAAGTTAATCGATTTGAATTAAGTTGAATCGAAATGGAGTAAATCGATTAGAATTAAGTTAATCGAGTTAGAGTAAATCGAATATTGGTTATTCGAAGGTAAGTTATTCGAATTAGTTATTCGAAGGAGTTAATCAAATGAGTCGATCCAGAGGAGTTAGTCGAATATTAGTTATTCGAATAGAGTTAAAGGAGTTATCGATTTTAGTTTGATCGAAAGGAGTTATCGATTAGTAAATCGAAAGGAGATTTTCGAATATAGCATATTCGAAAGAAAGAGATCGAATATTGTTTATTCGAAAGAGAGAGATTTCGAATATGAGTTATTCGAAGAGAGATAATCGAATATAGGTTATTCGAAGAAGAGTTAATCAAATAGAGATTACTCGAAAGGGAGTTATACGTCGAATTCAATTATAGCGAATTCGGGAAAGTACTATCTACTTTCCAGGGTTTAAATCAAGATTTAGTTATTGATTTAGAAATTAGGTGTCTGTTAAATTATTCGAGTTAGGAGATAAAGTTATAATTTAGGTTAGATATTGCAGAAGTAGGAATTATAACGTTATAGTTATAATCAAACGTTTTCGTATAAGAAGTAGATTCGTAACCTGAATCCGAGAATTTGCGTAAACAGATGATTGGAAAAAGTGAGTGACGAGCTTCATCTATTTCACGGTAAAGGACGTTGTTTCAATTAAGGTCTGAGAGGTAATTATACCCCAACTTGATTGACTTCAGAATTGACAAAGGAGTAGTTGTGGTTCGATAGAAAAGGTTGATTTGAAATATAGTTAAGTAATAAGCGATTTATGGATTAAGCGTAACGATGTTTTATACAACGTTCATTTGAAATCCATAAATGAGTTTTGGAAACGTTTCCCAAATATAGTCAGATATGTTTTCTAAACATAGAAAATGAAATGTTTTCATGATAAGAATTTAAGAAATAGAGTTAAGCAAATTCAGAAACTGACTGGAGAGGGTAAGTTGAACGGTTTTCTAAGTGACGATCTGATGTTGGTCTCGACCTTCCGGATTGATACTTAGAGAATTGTTCTCATACTAGTTACAATTAGGGACTGATAGATGCGAAAGAATAGTGATGTGAAAATAAGCTATGGAAATGTTTTCCAATGATTAATAACATATATTTTCTAAATATATGAAATAAGGAAATGTGAACATATGATTTATCGATCGAATTCCCATTTGGAAATAAGATCGTTGTTTGTACACCGACATGTTTTCATTTGATAGTTAAATCACAGACTATCAAAGTTTTGACCATATTTACGTTGTTAATATAGAGAGACCGGTTGGATTATTATCCGAAGAACCACTCTGTATTGGCATAAGCGTTGCGAGCAATATATGCCAAAGATAAATTGAAGACGGAGTAAAGTGCAAGGGCTGTTGTATAAGTCTTAGATAACAGTGACTAAGATGGATATACTGAATAGTGCCTTCGGTTTGTCCAGTCCCAGGACAACGTATATGGAAGAAGGTCTGACAGAGTATATCCAATGGATTGCGTAAGTTGATCTGTTCAAACGTATTCACGTTTGGTGGCGGAGGAATTCGTTTCTCTTAGCTATATACCCGTGTTATTTTTGGATAAGTCAATTTGTGATTTGGCGGGTATGACGATGTGGCATTCAAAGTGAATGGTGATCAGATGTTCTGAAGATAGGCGTAGCTTCTAGCCTCACACTGGGAAGTAACAAAAGTTGGGCTAGGCAGCATGGCTAGTTGGGTCATCCCCAAGCAGGGTGTATTGTCAACGATCTAGAGAATATTCATATTTGTACTTCTTTTTGATTCTGTATCTTCGGATGACGGTTTGATGGCCTATAACCGTGGTGGCAATATATTCGCGACACTCAAGATTAATGAGTGAGCGGTCATGTGTGGCCGGGTTGCAAGACGTTCTTGTTGAACCCTGAGTGTATCACCTCTAGAGTACACTATTCAGAAGGTGCTCCCATACCTTGTCTGTTGGAATCCATTCTCCGATAAGAGCCCTGCGGTTTGTGATTTTGTACTATGTATGTAGAACGTGAGATGCAAGCGTTTCTGCTAGTTGATATCTATTTGTACATAGACATTATTATAATATCAAAAGGTTTTTGATATAAAGATATTTTGGATTCTCATAAGGGAAAAACCCGTTCCGTTATGCGGCGTGGTCTTACGAGATATCGTTTACTTGTTCATATACATGTTTAAACTGTTTTACTCATACCAGTCCCATGACTGACCCGGAGTTTACTTTGTTGTTTTCCCTAAACTCTTGGGTGCCTAAATTTGTACAGGCAGTCAAGTAGTCGGGATTTACAGATATACTTGGAGAGCTTGGAGCAGGAGACTTCAAGATTCTATAGCTATAGTTATTTCCGCTGTGTTGTAAGTGTTGTACTCTGATAAGTGCTATTGTATATATATAACTGTTTACTTCAAAGTTATGTTATATATTATATGTTATTCGTTCCGCTGTGAGATTCGTGTTACTCTGATGATTCCGATGTTCTTCTTCTTCTTCTATTCTATTAGTTCTATCTTTTCTTTCTCACCTTCTAAATTCTTTCACTAACGTCGCGGAATTTCCGACTCTCGAGGAGTCGGAAATTTCCAGCCGTTACAGTTGGTATCAGAGCTTAAGTTAAGTGATTACCTTGGCTCTGTGGCGTGACTCGGTAGAGATAGGGTTAGTAATACCCTAGATTGAGTTTGAGTGTATATATACGAGTGCGTATTTGTATTTGATATAAAATGGTTTTATATTGTGGAGATTCATTGGCTGAGTTGTTTATGAGTTCAGGTCGATCAGTTTGATCCACTGTATCGGTAGGAGTAAATAAACACTTGAATATGATGGGTCGTCACGATATGTTTTGAAAGAGGGTAAGTGAATTTAACTTTACCCAAAGTATATTTTGATATAGAGAAATATTTATATATATCAAAATTTTAATATATTAGATATATTGGTTGTAATTATGATCGAGTAAGATTATATAGTGAAAGGGTTATACATAACCAACAGAATTCATATAAGTGAAATCAGATGAGTAAATCTAAATTTAAATCAAAATTTGGAATTAAAATAAGGAAATTTTAAGTTCCTGGGAGATTTTGAAAATGTTTTTCAATTTGAAATAAATATAGTATCTAACTCACCTGGAGGACTGGAAAATAATTCCGAGGATGGATCGATACATCGTCGGTGTGATTTTCGAGTTTCTAAGTGGTGAATTACTACCAATGGTTTTGTTTTCAAATGGTGTTGAGGAAAACAAGTTGTTTAGAAATTCAAAAGTTTTGAATTGGTGTTAGGATTTGAAATTTGATTTGAAATAAATCCCAGGAATTTAAATCTTGAAATTTAAAATTTAACTTGTTAAGTTGAATGAATCAAGATGGTAAAAACAAATAGTAAATTAAAATTTAACTTGAACCAAGTTAAATAAATCGGGATTCGGTTAGAGAATAATCTAGAATGGAACCAAATTGATAAGTCAATAATTTGGAATTTGATATTAGAGTTCGAATGAAATTCGATTTGGTTTGAGGATATAAACTGAGTGGAATGACCATGATATATGCAGAAGTGATAACAGATAAAAAGGATATAATGATACGACCGACAAAAAGGTACAAGTGTATATTATATATGAGTTTGGATTTTATGAGCTGAATTGGCAAGCCGCTTGGCTGTTTGATTTTCTTTTGGGTTGGAGAAGGCCTAGAGAGGCGAGGGGTGGTTTGTCATATTGACCAATACAAAGGAGGTTATGGCGAAATTTTTCGAAAATTCCAGGCGTTAGAACATTCTCATGATTTATGGAAATTCAGGTAGCCAGAATGAATTAATAATTTAATTGAAAATTTAATGGTTCAGTTGAAACTGGAGTTGAGAAGTAAACTAAAAGATATTTGAATCTAGTTAGTAAAGTTGGTAGCATTTTCCTAGCTTAGCAATTTCGAGGACGAAATTATTTTAAGGGGGGAAGTCTGTAATGGCGCGTTTTGTAAGGTATAATAATTAAGTTATTTAATTATTTAAATAACGAATATATTAAATAAACGATAGTTGAACGTATAAATTATAATAATTATTATAATCGAGCCCGTAACGACGCGGCAGTTCGTTATTTGGCGAGTTGAACTTCAACTGAATGTACATGATTCATTTTAAGCCGGATTTCTGTGAAACAAGAAACGTGTGGAGCTGG
Source organism: Allium sativum (assembly GCA_030737875.1). NCBI lineage: Eukaryota > Viridiplantae > Streptophyta > Magnoliopsida > Asparagales > Amaryllidaceae > Allium > Allium sativum. The sequence goes on along the minus strand of CM060925.1, from coordinate 4,664,225 downwards.
TAGAGTATATCTTTCTAGTGGAAGAGAAAAGCCGAGATTTCGTCGTGTAGATTTTGAGATATGTCCAAATCAAATTTTAAAATAGTCGCTATAAAATCGTTTAACGAACGTAACGGTTTATTCGTTATAACTAGAGATCGGGATTGAATTTAGACAAGGTTCTTTTGGGAAATAGTGATAATTTAATTTTTAGAATTTTACTGTAATTTTTAATTAATTAAATAAGCAACTTTTTATTTGGAGTATTTCGCACCCTGAAATCAACATTTTGAAGTTTCAAAATATGAGTCCACCTACCGGTATTTTTATATCTTTGGGATCGTGGTACGTTGGTCATCACAATGGTATGATCAACTCTGTCTCCAGAAGTTGTATATGAATGGAATTTACAAAAATGGATATACAATATCTAAGCCTATATAATCACTTTAACCATAAGTATAACGTCCACAACACATTTGTTTTCAGCCGCACATCCTTCCTGGATCGAAACAAGCCACCAGTCTACCTATCCCCTATATAAATATAATATCCTTTCCACGCTAACCCTAGTTCATTATCCCACGCAGTCAACCATTTCTTCAATTCCGCCGTTCCTTTTTACAGCGAAAACATTTTTCGATCTTTGAAAAATCACAAACAAATCAAAAGCAAATGGAATCCGAACTAGAGTGACGTTCTCATGGAGGGTCTTTTGCTGTTCTGTCGAGTTCCAGGGGTCGCGAGCTCCTATCTGCTGCGTCAAGGAGTCTCCGAACTGAGAAGAGCTGGAGTTGTGCCTTGCGTACGGAGTTAGATGGCGATATTGGTGGCTACGGGTTTGACAGGGTCGACTGGAGTGGGAAGGAAGGCTACGGGTTCAATGTTGAGGGAGGATGACTGCTGAAAACAAGAGAATTTGAGGAGGGGGCGTTCAAGTTTTGTACTGTGGATATGGGTGGTGTTTCGGGAGAAGAACGGAGCTGTGTAGGCGGGTTGATTGCTGTGTGTCCACGGTTTGCATTCGAGTGGGACCGTTATGTCAAGAAGGAGTCGGTGCCTGCATGAGAAGGGTGTATGGACCAGTGGGATTTGTTGTACTAAGAAGTGGATAGGGTGCAAGGTTCTGTTGAAAAAGGAGTTGGGGGGTTGAGCTATAGGTAGCGGGGAAGAATGATGGGTGGTGCATGCACGTGAGTTGCTGATGGTATAAATGTAAAACGTGAGTTTGAGTGTGGGGTGTTGTCGGTTTGAAAGTGGCGGCATCAGCATCACGTTGGACTGAGCGGCCATCATGCTGAGGGGTGTTTTCACATGTGAAATGGTGGGATCTGGGAACAAGAACGTGAAGGAGAAAATGTTTAACAATATCTGGTCATGCCAGAACTTTGGGAATGACGGCAGAAGGTTATTCTAGAAGCTTGCGTTGCATGTTGAGGGGGTACACGTGCGGAACAAAAGAAGGGTGAAATTATTGTTGGGAAGATGGACAAGGCGAGAAGCTTGGCTACAGGGTCTGAGTACGGGCTGTGTTCTTAAATAGTGGGAGTGGGCCGACATTTCGAGGAGCGAAACAAGATCCGACAGGATCGTATAGACGGGAGCAACACAATGAGACTGACCGGAAGTGAATCCGAGCTCGTTACAATTTATGGCGAAATAAATTGCCCGTCGTAGTCAAATAACGCAAACCGTTATTTAACGATTAACGCGCAAATGTGAGTAAAACTCACCAACTCTATACAGTTCTATTTTTACAACGTGTTCTTAGAACTGTTAATTATCTGTTGTTTGACTGTGTGTTGACTGTTTGATTGAACTGCTAGTCAGTTAGTGGAAATTTTATATATGTGTGTATATATATATATTTATAAACCGTTAATTATTTATATGTGATTCTGTTTATCAGAATATTATACTGGTGTTGTTTAACATCTGTGGATGCAGGGAAACAGGTCGGAGGAATCCAACAGGATTCCTCAACAGTATTTTACTGTGATTTTTATAGTGTGATATATAATGTGAAGTATATAATCTGTATGACTATGTGTGGTAGGACGATATTTATCGTTGTTATATGGTGTGTTGAAGACCATGAGAAATACCAGACTGTAGGAGAGGGGTTTTCAAAGTATATTTTGAAAATAGTTTATTTATATAAAATCAAGGGATTTTATATATATATAAGAAAAAGGATTTTTGAATATTTAGGGAATATAGTTGGTAAAACAAATATAAAAGAGTTTTATTTGTAAATCAATATAAGGGAATATATATGTTAATCGAATATAAGAGGATATATTTGTTAGTCAAAATATAAAGGAATTATATTCGTTAGAACAAATATAAAGGATATTTATTTAGAGATTAAATAAATAGAATATTATAAAGGGTATTTATTTAGAGATTAAATAAATAGAATTAAACTAAAGAAGATATTTATTTGTTACATAAATAGGAGTTAACCCAGTGAATTGGTTGAGTTAAACGAAGTGAATTAGTTAAGTTAAACTAAGTGGTTAATCAAAGTAAATTAGTTAAGTTAAACTAAGTGGTTAACCAAAGTAAATTAGTTAAGTTAAACTAAGCGGTGAATCAAAGTGAATTTGTTAAGTTAAACTAAATGATTAATCGATGTGAATTAGTTAAGTGAAACTAAAGGATTAATCGATGTGAATTAGTTAAGTTAAACTAAAGGATTAATCGATGTGAATTAGTTAAGTTAACTAAGTGGTTTAAGTAAATTAGTTGAGTTAAACTAAGTGAACCGGCTAGAGTTAATCAACGTGAATTAACTAAGTTAAACTAAGTGGATTAGTTCAGTTAATCGAGACAAGTAAATCAAGTTAGGGTAAACCATTTGAGTTAACCAGTTAGAGTTAACCATTTGAGTTAACCAGTTAGAGTTGACCAGTTAGAGTTGACCAGTTAGGGTTGATCAGTTAGAGTTGATCAGTTAGAGTTGACCAGTTAAAGTTGACCAGTCAGAGTGGATCAGTTAGAGTTATCCAAGTAGAGTTAATCGAGTAGAGTTGTCGAATATCACATATCCGAAGTAGAGTTATCGAATATAGGGTATTCGAGAGAAGAGTAATCGAATATAGTTTATTCGAGTGGAGAAATCAAATGTTATTCATTTGAGCAGAGTTATCGAATATAGTTTATTCGAGTGGAGAAAATCAAATGTTATTCATTTGAGAAGAGCTATCGAATATTATTCATTCGAAGAGTTAATCCGAAGGAGTTATTCGAAGTTAGTTAATCCAAAGGAGTTATTCGAAGTTAGCTAATCCAAAGGAGTTATTCGAAGTTGGTTAATCCAAAGGAGTTATTCGAAGTTAGTTAATCCAAAGGAGTTAGTCGAAGAGTTAATCGAATATAGTTATTCGAAAGAAGGTGTAAATTGAATATAGTTATTCGAGTAAAGTTAAAAGAGTTAATCGAATTTAGTTATTCGAAATGAGTTATTCGAATTTGATATTTTGAATAGAGTTAAACACATTAGAGTGATTCGAATTACTTATTCAAATAGAGTTAAACACGTAAGAGTTAATTGAATATTAGTTATTCAATTAGAGTTAAATCGAATTTAGTTATTCGAAAGGAGTTAATCAATTTGAGTTAAGTTAATCGATTTGAATTAAGTTGAATCGAAATGGAGTAAATCGATTAGAATTAAGTTAATCGAGTTAGAGTAAATTGAATATTGGTTATTCGAAGGTAAGTTATTCGAATTAGTTATTCGAAGGAGTTAATCAAATGAGTCGATCCAGAGGAGTTAGTCGAATATTAGTTATTCGAATAGAGTTAAAGGAGTTATCGATTTTAGTTTGATCGAAAGGAGTTATCGATTAGTAAATCGAAAGGAGATTTTCGAATATAGCATATTCGAAAGAAAGAGATCGAATATTGTTTATTTGAAAGAGAGAGATTTCGAATATGAGTTATTCGAAGAGAGATAATCGAATATAGGTTATTCGAAGAAGAGTTAATCAAATAGAGATTACTCGAAAGAGAGTTATACGTCGAATTCAATTATAGCGAATTCGGGAAAGTACTATCTACTTTCCAGGGTTTAAATCAAGATTTAGTTATTGATTTAGAAATTAGGTGTCTGTTAAATTATTCGAGTTAGGAGATAAAGTTATAATTTAGGTTAGATATTGCAGAAGTAGGAATTATAACGTTATAGTTATAATCAAACGTTTTCATATAAGAAGTAGATTCGTAACCTGAATCCGAGAATTTGCGTAAACAGATGACTGGAAAAAGTGAGTGACGAGCTTCATCTATTTCACGGTAAAGGACGTTGTTTCAATTAAGGTCTGAGAGGTAATTATACCCCAACTTGATTGACTTCAGAATTGATAAAGGAGTAGTTGTGGTTCGATAGAAAAGGTTGATTTGAAATATAGTTAAGTAATAAGCGATTTATGGATTAAGCGTAACGATGTTTTATACAACGTTCATTTGAAATCCATAAATGAGTTTTGGAAACGTTTTCCAAATATAGTCAGATATGTTTTCTAAACATAGAAAATGAAATGTTTTCATGATAAGAATTTAAGAAATAGAGTTAAGCAAATTTAGAAACTGACTGGAGAGGGTAAGTTGAACGGTTTTCTAAGTGACGATCTGATGTTGGTCTCGACCTTCCGGATTGATACTTAGAGAATTGTTCTCATACTAGTTACAATTAGGGACTGATAGATGCGAAAGAATAGTGATGTGAAAATAAGCTATGGAAATGTTTTCCAATGATTAATAACATATATTTTCTAAATATATGAAATAAGGAAATGTGAACATATGATTTATCGATCGAATTCCCATTTGGAAATAAGATCGTTGTTTGTACACCGACATGTTTTCATTTGATAGTTAAATCACAGACTATCAAGTTTTGACCATATTTACGTTGTTAATATGGAGAGACCGGTTGGATTATTATCCAAAGAACCACTCTGTATTGGCATAAGCGTTGCGAGCAATATATGCCAAAGATAAATTGAAGACGGAGTAAAGTGCAAGGGCTATTGTATAAGTCTTAGGTAACAGTGACTAAGATGGATATACTGAATAGTGCCTTCGGTTTGTCCAGTCCCAGGACAACGTATATGGAAGAAGGTCTGACAGAGTATATCCAATGGATTGCGTAAGTTGATCTGTTCAAACGTATTCACGTTTGGTGGCGGAGGAATTCGTTTCTCTTAGCTATATACCCGTGTTATTTTTGGATAAGTCAATTTGTGATTTGGCGGGTATGACGATGTGGCATTCAAAGTGAATGGTGATCAGATGTTCTGAAGATAGGCGTAGCTTCTAGCCTCACACCGGGAAGTAACAAAAGTTGGGCTAGGCAGCATGGCTAGTTGGGTCATCCCCAAGCAGGGTGTATTGTCACCGATCTAGAGAATATTCATATTTGTACTTCTTTTTGATTCTGTATCTTCAGATGACGGTTTGATGGCCTATAACCGTGGTGGCAATATATTCGCGACACTCAAGATAAATGAGTGAGCGGTCATGTGTGGCCGGGTTGCAAGACATTCTTGTTAAACCCTGAGTGTATCACCTCTAGAGTACACTATTCAGAAGGTGCTCCCATACCCTGTCTGTTGGAATCCATTCTCCGATAAGAGCCCTGCGGTTTATGATTTTATACTATGTATGTAGAACGTGAGATGCAAGCGTTTCTGCTAGTTGATATCTATTTGTACATAGACATTATTATAATATCAAAAGGTTTTTGATATAAAGATATTTTGGATTCTCATAAGGGAAAAACCCGTTCCGTTATGCGGCGTGGTCTTACGAGATATCGTTTACTTGTTCATATACATGTTTAAACTGTTTTACTCATACCAGTCCCATGACTGACCCGGAGTTTACTTTGTTGTTTTCCCTAAACTCTTGGGTGCCTAAATTTGTACGGGCAGTCAAGTAGTCGGGATTTACAGATATACTTGGAGAGCTTGGAGCAGGAGACTTCAAGATTCTATAGCTATAGTTATTTCCGCTGTGTTGTAAGTGTTGTACTCTGATAAGTGCTATTGTATATATATAACTGTTTACTTCAAAGTTATGTTATATATTATATGTTATTCGTCCGCTGTGAGATTCGTGTTACTCTGATGATTCTGATGTTCTTCTTCTTCTTCTATTCTATTAGTTCTATCTTTTCTTTCTCACCTTCTAAATTCTTTCACTAACGTCGCGGAATTTCCGACTCTCGAGGAGTCGGAAATTTCCAGCCGTTACATATATTTCGTGATTTTAAAGATTTTATTTGATTTGTTTCAGAATTTTAAAAACCATGATTTTTTTGTAGAAGTGAACTGGAACTGCCGGCGTGAAGAAAGAAGGGGATGAATGGTTTAGGGAGGAATAAGATATTACATAGGGTAGGTTTTTTATTTGTTTTATTTAATTATATATTTTATTTTGTTCAATTACACTCAATTGTTGCTTGTTTTGCTCGTTTAAAAATTCGTATGATCACATGCAATTTTGTTTTTAATGAAAATTGACACACAACTATATCTTCACATTATGGACCGAACGAAACTTGTTTTGTGGAATTCCGAGTCCGTTTGCTCCAATAGCGTATTTTTAAAGTCAAAATATTGATTGTTTTTCATTAAAATCGCGCACGGCCACATACTGACCCGAAAAATTATGAATTTTAAAATCTCTCTATGTTTTGATGATACATTCCTAACAAAATTAATTTCGTCAAATTTAGAGACTGTTTGAAAAATGTCTGTTTTAACTGGCTTATTAAATTCAAACTAAAATTGAAAACGCATTTAAATTTACTACGCTCACATACTAATTCCAAATGACTTGAAATTTTAAATCTAATAATAATTTAACATTCAAGATCCAACAAAATTGGTTTCGTCGAAAATGAAGGTTGTTTGCAAAATGGCTATTTTTAATGGCTATATGTTATTAAAATATATTTAAATTCCTTAGCGACTATTTTATATTTTTCTTAAATTCGGTCGAAATATATAGTTAAATAGATTCTAACGTTTCTTGTTTTATCAAATTCTGATTTATATTGAATTCTATATATTCATTCAAAGTTCAAAACCAAATTTTCAAATTACTGCGCCATTTCGAGTTCATTTTAATTAGACTTTAAATTTATACATTCTAACTTCGATTTGAATAAATTTTAAATCTTAATTATCAAAATAAATCATTTTAAATTCTTAAAATCCGTTAAATCAATAAAAAATAAAATTTTAAATTGGTTCCAAAATCTGGGTTGTTACATAAACTAACGTTGGAACTACTCTTTTTTTGCGACTTATTATTTTGTATCGTAATATTCTACATACAAAAAACTAATTTTGTTGCAGTGGATGTTAGATACCTCACGTGTAGACTTGTTGATGTAGTTCAACATAATATTATACGCATAACAAATTAAGGTACTATCAGAGGTAGTTATGTGAGTCCTCAACAACAGGGTAATAGCTTTAGGCAAGTATATTAATTAGGGCCAGTTTATAAGGCGCTAGTTTATTGATTTAACAAAATTAGTTATTTCCTATGTAAAATATTGCGACACAAAATAATAAGTCACAAAAAATGGATATTTGCAATGGTTATTTATGTCTTAATTAATATAGGTAGTAAATCCTCATTCTAATTGACTTATATTATCTGCGACTTTACTATACGTTATAAGTAACCATACTAAAACAAAAAATTAACATTCATTCAAATTTGTTTGTAATTATTACATAACACAAGTGTCGCAAATGAAATAAACTTTTGGCAATGATAATATGTGTTTGCAATGTTTCTTTGACATTACTGACATAACTTTATGTCGCTAAAGGTCAGTATTATTGATGGCAAAAAATGTCGTAAACACCAAAGATTCCAATTAATAGGAATTATTAATTTGGTCTTGTAGACAAGAGCGGAAAAAGGTAAATAACAAGAGAGATTTATAGTGGTTCGGCCTCGAGAGGGGCCTACGTCTACTTTGAAGAGGTATTGGAATATTATTGATGACCAAGGATTACAAGGTTTAGACTATCTTGTGATATCTCATTACATTCACTTTTCAAGGTATATGATGTCATAATTATCATATATTGCAGATATTAGGAAAATATAATTTAGTCCTTCTTCTTCCTCAAAGGGGGATGCCATTAAAGGAACTCTATAAAGGTCTCAAGGTCATAAATTCCAACCCCCTTAAAGTACGGAGTCATGGGTATTTATAGGAAAGTGGTTAGGTAGGAGTAGGTAGTAGTAGGTGACCATACCCAAAAATTCGCACTTGGACCCTGCGCATGCCAGAATTTTGCACCTAGCCCTGGGGTGTGAATTTCATACCTTGTGGGGTGCGAAATTTGTACACCAAGGGGAGTGCGAAATTTGTACCTCTCGGGGTGCGAATTTCGCACCCTAGGGTATGAATTTCACACCCCTTAGGGGTATGAAATTCGCACCCCGAGGGGTGCGAAGATCGCCTTTATGGGAGGTGAGAAGGCCATGGGTATGGGTGTTTTGTTGGCCCGAGGTTCGAGTTCATGGCTCGGACTTCGAGGTCTTTGTTTGGCAATGTTAAGAGGAGCGGCGTGGTTCACGGAAGTTGTTGGCTGAATCTTGACTTTGAGTCGATCTGGTAATTCTGGGCAACACACTTGTGGGGCCCCGGACCCCTACCAGCGCTGCGACCGGATGCGCTTGACGGCTCGCCTTCGGCTCGGAGCATGGCTCGCCTTCGGTTCGGCTGCGGACGGATACTGATAGAGGTCACGCTCGAGGGATGTGACATTTTACTGATACTGGACCCCGAATGATATTGGCAATGCCTCCGGGCTGTAATATCACACGATATGTTGAGTCAAGCGTGTCTTGCATACTTTTGGGAACCGGACCAAAAGGCATGTTAATGTTTGCCCCCTCAAAGTATGTTTCGTGTTGACGGGATGTGCTTTAAATTGAGATGAGTCTAATATGGGTGCAAACATCTCCATGCGGTGCATAGCGATTGGTTATGACCTTCCTCTTGAGTTGTATGCTGAGAGCGCACTACTTTAGAGTGGTTGAGATGCCTTGTCGAAATATGTTGATACTGATTTAGGATTCCAACATTGTTAAGAGCTTTGACTTACTTGAGTCTTGCGGCTTGGGTCGGAACCTGTCCAAGGTGTTTAGTTCCTGTTGATTAAAGAAAATAAATGTTAGTTGTTGACTCCTGATTGTGTCGAAGTGTAAACGGTTCATTATCAGGTCATAATTGTGTATGCAATCACAAGTTTGACGTGGTTTTGTGCAATGCGATATGAGCTGGAATAGGTAGCATGAAAGTGAATTGTATGGCCTGGGTTTGCGATTGTGTAATTTCATCTTTCGAAATGTTTTTAGGATCGGGAGCCAACCGCTTTATGTTCATACTTGAACAACTAAGGCTTGTGAGCCTGCATCTGGTTAACGAATCAAGTCAGTCTGTTCGGTTGAGATTTCAAAAGCGTGTATGCATGGTCAATGCCACGGCTTATGCACGCAATCGGCCTACGTGGTTACTCAAATGTCATTGGGATGGAGCTTGATTGTTTGGAGTATCCGCTAAATCACATGGATTTGTGAGCACAAAGTCGTTCAACAATCCAAGCTGGTTCCAACGACCAACATTGTGTATCCGAATGTCGTTGTTAGGACAATGCTTGGCATATGTCATTGCATGTATTCGTGCAGTTTTTTCCTTTGAGGCGAGGTCGGACCCAAATGCTAAGTGCATGCATTTTGAAGATTGGGGACTTGGTGAGTACACGAGTGGTCGTTGAGCCGTGATTGACTTGGCAGTTAGGGCTTCGAAGATAAGTGGATGTGACCGTAGCTTGGTGTACGATCCCGAATTCCGATCCTGAAACATTCGTTTGGAGTATTCTGATGCCTTAATTGTAGTTGCTTCCCTTCTTCTCTTCTTCGGATAGAAAATCAGCTTGAGGCGGGGAGGATGCAAAACACCGCTTCCTGACTTCAGGCGTTCAAGTCGTCTTTAGGTTTCTGGAGAAGGTAAGATATATATGAACAACCAGAGGATTCCCAAGATTGTCACTCAAGAGTGTGGAGTGGTGGATTCTGGGAAGCGAAAGTAGGGATTCGAGAACAAGTATTTACGGATATGAGATTGGACTTCGTATCGCAAAAACTTATTAAATCTTGCTGGCTCTTCAGGGGTTCAAATCTTTCTTGAGGAGACGACCACTATGCCAGCGCACGGGAGCGCGAAACAGAACTTCGCACTCCAATGACTTTGTCGAGCCCTCACTTCAATCTTGAGTTGGTAAACTTGAACCTTTGCATGGCGTCAGATGAGCGAACAATGATTAGTGAGTTACGGTCTTGCGACGCGGTTCTTAAGGAATGGGCCTGCCTAGACTGGTGGGTCGAATGCATATGTAGGATGTTGACACATAATTGAGCTGTTAGTCTCAGGATCCGATCAATAACCCAACCACGACATAGCTGCATCTTGACTCAGGCATTGCGCTGGCGGTTGGTGACAGCCATGACATTAGTTGTTGAGGCTAAAGGTTGGCATCATGTTCTAGAGTATCTGTTTTTTGGAGTCTGGACACTGATGGAGAACCGAAAAGCCTCCAAGGCGCGGACTCTAGCTCAAGATTGTCTTACTTGCGAGGTTTAGGCACCTTCTAGAAGGTGGATTTAAGGGAAGCCACGAGGATGACGTAAGTGCAGGGACTGAAGAAGATCTGACCTGGTGCTACAACGGCCAGTCCAAGTGTGATAATCGGTAGAGGGTTGCCCCTAAGCTTGGGTACCTACTAGATTCAGTTCGACATCAGGGACGAGTTAGCAAGTTTGGATCGCTGCCTAATTTTGAAGGTCAGGACTGTAATTGAAATCGAATGTAACACAACTGATCGGCGAATCATTCTGGAAAAGAACTTGTTCGGACTAACTGCTCGGATGAGCGCATAAGGTTTAGACATACGTCTGAGTCGCTAGCTCCAACCCAATCATATTGTAACCCTTTTCCAATCCGAAAAAGGTGTTAAAGGTTATCGGTAATCACTTCCATAGTTATTAAAACTAGATGTTGTCAACGCTTTCCGATGCGCTTGTAGGTAGGAAGCTTTTGTGTTGCGTTCAAGTACGAGTTTGCTGGCAGGGCGTTGAGACTTTGGGAAACCAGCAAACCGACCATGGGAACTCGAGAACTTGCATCGAGACATGAATTTTTTATTTCACATACTGAGAACTTGTCTAAATTCCCCAGTTCCTCGGGGAACTGTGATTTTATTGCTCCCTCTGTCCTACAGTTCGGGCTTCTAAGCCCGGTCTGCGTATTATTGGCGGGAGATTAGAACTTTTCGAGACTCGAGCTTTTGGTTCTGGATTATCCTCATGGCGAGGTGGATGTCTTTTTTAGAATGGTTGCTCCGAAGGTTGTGGCGTTGGAAATGTCAGCGCGGTAGCTGGTAGGGATCCTCCTTGGGTCCTGCAATGAGTAAGCTGGTGCAAGCATAAGTGGGGGACTGCCCCCAAGCTCAAATACTTCCTAACTGAAGAGGATGTGAGCGATGAACCCTCAGAAGTAAAATAGTTGCCTCTTTTGCTAGGCAGCCCCTTGGAGCGGAGGCGACACCAGGCTTTGCCACCGTGCTTCCTTAAGCGTCTGAGTCCCGATTGGAGTAATAGCGGGAACAATCTGGAGAAGTAGGAGAATCCATGGCTTAGGGATCCCATATTTATACGAGTCCCTTCAGAGGAGGAGAATTTGTGGTTGGACGAAATGCTCATGCGACAGGGTAGCTGATGTAAGTGTGCAAACAATGCAAGTTAAGGTGGAAGATCAGGAGAGGCCCGGCTGGTAGAAAGTCTGAGGAGCCGGAGGGGAAGAGGGATAGGATGAGGCTACCGTACAAGATGCCCAGGCAAAGGCTAGCCCGGATGCCGAGGAGAAATCTGCCACTATGGTGGCGAAGAAGTAGGCCGATGTCAAGGCGGAGAAGGAGAGGGCCTCTGAGTAGGGTAGTAAAAAGGAAAGCCATTGATGATGCCCACCAAAAGAGAGCGAGGGGAGCCTTAGTAAACTTGAAGCGGATGTGATTATGTGACTCCAGGCCGGCGACCTAGACCATCGAAGATGCAGAGAAGAGAGCGGTGTTGGGTGCCAAGAAGGCCTGAGGAGAAACCCAGGCTGCATTGGTCTTCACTTATGACATCATCCCTAAGTCGTTGCCATGTATCACCCTCAGGGAAGTTATGATAACTACCACTACACCAAAATAGCATATTTGGCACACCATGATGCAGAGATTTGATACGGCTTTAAGCCGTATCAAATTTGATAGTGCTCAGGCCTGTACCAAATTGAATTTGGCAATCCGCACCACCTTCAACCTTCAAATCTAACCTTACATCTTCAACCACTCGGATCAGTTAAATTTAATAAGGCTCTATTCCGCATCATATTTTCGCGTTTCCCCCCCACTATTTTTTCATTTCTGATTAATTTTTTGGCCATCCCTTTTGCTTATTGCTGCTCCAAAAATGTCGGCTAGGGTTTCTTCGAATTGGCTTTAAAACAAATTCATGGCTTCAGGCACTTCTTCAGTTGATTGACGATGCTTGCTTGCTCGAATTCGAATCAAAATCTTCCTCGATCCAACGTTGTAAGATTTCTGATTTTATTTGAGAAATTGAATTGTTTTCTGCGAGTTGGATAAGATTTGCCGATGATGATTTGTGTAGTATTTAAAGGATTTTCAATCCCAAATACATACTCTGATTTCTTAAATGATTTGCCCTAATTGTGGACTGATTGCGTAACTGTGTTGATTTGTATGTTGAGTAAGATTTGCCGATGATGATTTGTATGTTGAGTAATTGTGTCCTTAACCGTGTGTAAATTAACTGTGTATCTTTAATTGAAATGTAAATATGTGACACTCACATGTAAGGTTGAAAGCCCTACTCCTGCTAATTGCATATCATTGTGGAATCAGCTAATTTCATGTCTAGTAAGCTAGTTGTGGTAAATATTCACTTCCCATCGCTATAGAAAGTAGGCATATACAATATATTTTTTTTTCAAACCAAACCTTTTGAAATTCAGTAGAAACTCTCTTGTAACATTCGATAAGTCGTCACTTAGGAACCGTTTGACAGAACTGATGCATCTTGTATCTCAGTAACTAAATGTAACAACCCAGAAAATTTTAGTATATTTAAATATAGATTTAAATGAATAAATGGGATAATATTGGTTAAAATCAATATTCCGTCGATTTTATAATGATAAAGGCTTGAATCGAAAGTAAACAGTTTTTATTTGAGTTATATTGGAATGTTCCCAAAGCAAGTCATCTTCCTCAGCATCATACTTCAATAGCAGTCCCGAAGCAATAACTTTGCTGATATCCATCTTCTCCATCGCAGGGTGCTTGCAGGGTATAATAATCGGAATCACAATTGCAGTCGCAATCCCTCGGTTCTTCTGATTTTTCATCCTCTATTCTGATTTTTCATCCTCTAGGCATCTGCAATTGCAATTTGTATCATCCTCAGGTATCTCCTTCCTCACAAATCACTGAAATCCTTACCCTGCCAGCATTGCAATTTCTTTAGAATTATTTATGATATCGAACATAGAATCAACCTTTTTTATATGTGGAACTGTCACTACCACCATAGATTTGCTAGAGTGAAATAAAAATGAACCACTAATCTATTTATATGCTATATATAAAATAGGTAAACGGTGTTGTATATATTTAATTATTTGATCAAAGATCCATTAATTTTAGTTGTTTCGTTGTTTTTGTTTTCAGTATGCTTCTGAATAACAAATTTTAAACCTTCAATGGCAGTCCCGAAGCATGTCATCTTTCTCAGCATCAAACTTCAATAGCAGTCCCGAAGCAATAGCTTTGTTGATATCCATCTTCTTCATCGCAGGGTGCTTGCAGGGCATGATAATAGGTGTTTGAGGGGAAAAGAAGACTGACAAAGGACTGCAGGCTGGTACTTAAGTTTGATCTATCTGGAATAGATCCAGCACCGAGATTTGCATTCTATTTTCCCAGTATTTTAGTTTGGTATATGGTTTGATGATATGATGCTAATAATATGTATGCATTCCAAACTTAGTTTATTCGATACTATCCCTTGCATTAAGAAGATTTCTCTACCGTCCGGGCTGAAGCAATTTTCTAAAGTAGCAGTCTTTGAGCCCACAATCCTGACCACACACGAACAAAGATTGCATCAGTATGCAAAACGGCCATTGTAGTGTTGGAAAGAGAAGGTTAGCATGAAGACCTTGGATAATGTCTTTCATATGATTATTCTTATACCTACGTTGTTTTAAACAAAAAAAGGATTCAATGTTTTGTCAACCATAGTGTTGTTCCTTTTTATTTTCTTACACTTATATGACACATTATCAATGGAAGTGTATATACAAAATTTAACCTCATTTAAATGTGAGTTCAAATTTGAATAGTTGGTGCCTTATCATTTGTTTGTTACTTCATAATTGATTCACATCAGTAAAAATGCATAGTCTGTTTGTAATAGGCAATTGATTCAATATAATACATTCAATATGAACTGTATATTTTCATGCCATAGCTTTTTGATATGTAACATACTATTATGCATCTTTTATTTCATTTTTAAGGCATATTATATGCTCAATGCTGTAAGAGTTGTAGTTTCTTCCAATTGTAATTATATTCTAGAGCTTCAGGATATGAACAGACAACCAATTTTTTGTGTGCAATATGTTTTCATAACTTCTTGGTGCATGAAGGTTAGCATTTGAATATTTTGTTTACCATTTGGATATTTGCTGGACAAAGTTCTGACACGACATCGATGAAAAAAAGGGTTATGTTAAGCTAGAGTAGAGTATAAATCATATGTTGATGAAATAAACACAGTGATATATTACATGTATGCAAACACAGTTTGTCTAATGAGTCGAAGTAACTCTTAAGATAATAAATGCACGCCCAGGTGGATATTACTCAGTGCATGATTATGTACAAATCATAGCCAAACAAAATGGACATTATATACTGAGTTATAACTAAGAATAGCATTATCAATAAAATTGTAGACTTTCAAATGAATAACTCAGGTGTGCTGAGTACACGTGAAACATAAGATATCCTCAGATTATCACGTAATCATAGCATATTACACAGTGTAGTTTTAAGAAGATTATAATTAAGCATAGTATATCTTATGGTTGTATAATATTGTATAGTTCGTGCTTAACGATAACTCAAGATATATTGTAAACATAATCATTTGCTAACTTGAGATATATCACGTTTACTGAGTATAGCTATGATTTATGATAACTTGAGTTATGATTTAAGATATTCTAACTTGAGATATATCACGTGTACATAATCAAGTTATGATTATGATAACATATTTTGTGCTATCATTAAGTAATCATAATCATTATCATTAAGTTAGCATATTAGGTTACGATGTTACGATTAAATTAACATAAGATATACTGAGTTTCCGATTACTTGACAATTTCTTCCTAAAACATTCCAGATCTGAATGAAAAAATATAGTTTTGATGCTCTGAAAGATGATCTGCATCCTTTTACTTTTTCCCTAAAGATACACTGAAGGTCAGATCCCAAATGGTTCGATGATCGCTGCTACAACAGCCGAAGTTATGGAGTACGAAAATCCAGACCTAGATATTAACGGTTGAAATCGGTGATGCTGAATCATAACGCATGGTGATGGATCTCGGGCTAACAGGGTTATTGGACAACGTTTTCAAGTAACTAATGAAATCAGGTATTTCTTTTCAATTTGATGATTTTTTTTTTCAGTTGGGCTATTAATTTGATGTTATGACAGTCGTTTTTCATATTATATTGACTAGATGGTACCACCAAACCTAAGATGTTCTTTGTCCACTAATGTTTTGCGGGTGAAATGAGTTTATAGTCCATTTTATTTTTCTTATCTCAATTTTAAATTTTATAGCCCATTTTATTTTTTACATTGTTATTCTATTATTGTAATTGTTTGGTGGTAGTTGATGTGTCCATTCCATTCTTAATATACGTCTTTCAAATTTGCAGTCACAATGTCTACATAATGATGTAATGATGAACAATGCGTGCATGTATGTGATGATTTATTTGGATATTTTCTTGCATGTATGGTACAGTACTGAGTTTCTTGGTAGATATGATATTAACCATACATAATGATGTCGATATGATTCTTGCATTTTGTTTGAAGATAAAATCATGTTTCATAAAAACTTGAGTAATTTACAGAGAACAGGTTTTGAAGTTATAAACCATTATCCCAGTTTTCATTAATAATTGCAGCTTGAATGGTTAACTGGAGGAGATTGTCTAGCTAGAATGCATGAAGTAGTCGTCACAAAGAGGTCACTTGAAGCAATTGAGTTAGCGCGGAAGCAAAACCGCAGTTTATGGAGAGTTTCTTCTACTGTAAGTGCATACATGTTCATATATTTGAATTTTTGAATTCATTATATCTATATAACATTAACTGATTTGATCTATTTTTATTGCTCAACTAAATAGTTATTCGCTCACATTGCCTCTGATGCAACATTGAAACCCCTGAGTCACTTTACTGAATCTCCTGAAGTTAGCAAATATCCTGCTATTTTAGCGGGGGAGTACGTCGAACAGCAATTGCTTGCTGTTTCGAACAGCAATGTTCAGAACAACAATGGCTTGCTGTTCCGAAACAGCAAGCCTAAGAGCTTGCTGTTCGGAATAGCAAGCAATTGAAGTATCAAATTCTCAATTTGGGAAATGTTATGCATTTTGCAGTTTGTGGTTTACGATCAAATCTCGGGTCTCTTTAGGTCGTTATAAATGAAAAATAAAATATAGTTAGCTCGATTTGAAGATGATGGTAGTTGTTAATGTATTAATAGTTATTTTTGTTTTTACTCATTATTTTTGGATTTGGTCCAAGTCAGTTAGTGGGAGAACAACAATATCAATGCTGCTCTACAAAATAATACATTTTGTGGCCAAAAGCGAGGGAGCTTACATGTGCTAAACCCGCTTTTCTCCCATTAGTGTAATTAGTTCCTATTATATTTAATATATATTCATGAGTTAGTACACTGTACACCCTGAAAGATCGTGTGCAAGAAGACTGATACATGATATTTTGTTACTTAGGAACTGATCAAGTTTTTATCTTTTACTCAATGTTATCTTATGATAAAAGCAATGGGCAACATAAGTGAATACCTAACATGATATAATATATAAATGCCTTATTGCACCATGGCATTACGAGTCAAATAAATCACATGAAACTTTCTTTTTCATTTACAAACTGCTGTTGAGAACAGCAGCTCCCATGCTGTTGTTGTTCAATTTTGCTGCGGTATTTTCAATTGAACTAAAGATATATACCGAATAACCATGGCATAATCATGCTGTTGTTCAATTAAACTAAAGATATACATGTAAAAATTGAACTGTGGTGCCTTATATTCTTATCTCACTTTTATCCCACTTTTAAAGGAAAAAAGGAACCTTCATAGAAATATGGACGCAGGTTTGTGTACTCCAAATTAATTTCTTAATTGATCATTTGGATTTATTGTCAAGTCGTTTATACATGCCTTCCAGATTATTTGTTCTTCTAATTCACAGTTTTGATCTCAAAAATGGTTCACTTTCCAAGTTGTCAATGTAAAGTATTATTGTCCCTGTTAATAGTTCTGTGTTGCAACTTTTTTATTTGGTGAGAGTTCTAGGAAAATAATTAAGGCTTTTAAATACATTTAGTCAGGGTAATGAACTATTTTCCAGTTCTGTTCACAGAAGTAGTTATCATGGCACCAGCATGAAATATCAAAATAATAACATTTCTTTTGCATCAAGTTTTTTTTGCATTAAGTCATACAATATTTGACTAGCAGTCTATATGAATTATAGGACTTTTTTTTTTGGCAGACGTCTGAGAGCAATGGAAAACGTCTGGATGTTGGACCAGATGTCTGGAGCCCCCATGTGCATGACCCGAGTAGAAACTCAGACGTCTGGTGAAGATTTGCAGACATCTGGAAGCCATTGGTAATGATCCCAAACTGTCCGAGTCCACCAAGAACACCATAAAAGAGGTCAGCATTCTGTTTTTCTGCATTAAAATTGCAATATAAGATAAATGAAATTCTATCAAGTGCAATTCTAGCTTTGGTAATGATATATTGATATATTGATATACCTGTAAATCTAGCTTTGGTAATGATCCCAAGCAGAATGCTGACCTCTTTTATGGTGTCTATGATCCGGAGAAGATGGGAGGATGCAGTTATGAGTGTTGTACGTTTCAGTTTAATATTGTTGTGCCATTGGTTTACGTATACATGTAGTTGTGTAACTATAGTTTGTAGATTTGGTGATTGATGTCATGTTACATTAATAAAATAGTTTATAGATTTATTTCTTGGACTAGTTTATGTTTGTGTTGATGATGAGTTTTGAAATCCATAAATGTTTTGTTTATTTTTCTTTCTGTGTAAATTCAGTAGCTAATTTTTTTTTTAAATTAGATACGGCTAATGGCCGTATCAAATTTAGATAAAGATACGGCCATTAGCTGTATCAAATATATGAATTGATATGGCTCAAAGCCGTGTCAAATTCATGGATTGATATGGCTTTGAGCCGTATCAATTCATATATTTGATATGGTTTTGACCCGTATCAATTCATGAGTTTGATACGGCTAATGGCCGTATCAATTCATGAATTTGATACGCCTTTAAGCCGTATCAAATTCATGAATTGAAACGGGTCAAAGCCGTATCAAAGTAACAGAGACGCCATTTTTTGATACGGCTTAAAGCACTGCCAAATCAATTTTGATACGGCTCAGAGCACTACTTAATTGGCATTTCTGGTGTAGTGTACAACCGGTGAGGATGATGGCAGGAGGCGCATATAGATGTCTCACAAATCTGTTACTCTTGTGAAGAGTAGAGGAGGAGGAAGTGATTCCGGAAGGAAGGGGCCCATCGCTTGGTGACCTGACGAGTGCCGAACCTGTACAGAAAAAAGAAATGAAAAGATAAGGATGAGTAGCATCAATAATTGTTAAATGAATTATAGATACTTTGGGTTAGGTAGACCGATAGTATATGCTAGTGTGGCCCTCGCTTTTGTCCCTTAAAGACATGGTGTGGTATTCATGTACACCCTGTCATCAGAGAGAAGAGATGTTAGATATGTAGTCCGTTTAATGTGTGTGTGTGAAAATGAAATATGAATCAGTAAAGATAGCATTTTGTGTTAATTGTTCGAATGTTCTTCTCATGTTTTCCGGCGTCCCGTACTTGCACAAGTGCACTTGTTGTTACACCAACAAAAATGCGATCGGAAACCATGCTCTGGGTCGATTATTCCAGAGGGGTGTGATAGAGTGTTGGCTTCTAGTAAGTTTCCCTCAGCTCAGGAAACCCGTATTTTGCGAAGCCAAGCTGGGTGCCTGTTGTTTTGGGTTGCCCAAGGTAAGACCCAAGTGTAGCGAAGGCGTATGACGTCGAGTTTTGTGGTCCGTCTGGTGTGTGGCTCTCCCATCGTTCATCGGGTTGAGGCGAGCAGCAAACGTCGTTCATTCTCCTGAGAGGAGAATCCTGGATCATCAGCCCGTAGGGTCCGATAGTGGCCATGGGCTACTCCTTACCCTTGAGAGCTTCAGGGAAGAAACGATAAGGTCAGTCTCTGTGATGCGCCAAGATTCGACAAGCACCTGTAGCTAGTGGAGAAATTTGCGTCACTCTTAGCTGGATGTTGGGTGGCCCTAAGTCACTTGGGACTTGGGCGTGGAACGATTTATCCTCGGTGTCAGCGCAGGGCCGAGGTTTGAGTTAGTGGTTATTTATACTCGGTCGCGCCGCGGGGCGGCGACTCGAGTAGCATTACTGGCTCCCGTTCTCAGGGTGCCGATCGTAGCCGATGTAATTCGGCCTCGATGTTGGAACGAGGTTCGGATGGCGGCACCGGCTCCCGTGCTCGGGGAGCCGATGCGGCGATCGAATGTTTGAACGCAAGCTGGTTGTTAGGATTAATCAAACACGTCATGATCGTTATGCACGGAGCGATCATGGAAGGGAGATAAGAAACTGAACATCATTTCTATGGATAACTCTGGTAGTAGTAGCTTTTACATTGCCTCGAATTGCAGGAAAGCAAAACATCGTTGGAAGGCGTGAATCAATTGTACACTAAATTATGTAAAGTAAAGGCGAAGATGTTCATTTTTTCATGCCCTTGAGAGTTCGGCTCCGTCTATGGTTGAGAGTTTGAAAGTTCCATCGCTGAGCTTCCGTCGTATGAGTATAGGCCTTCCTAACGAGGAACGAAGCCTACAAGCGGAGGAAAGACTCGTTTGAAGACGAGGTCACCGATGTTCGTTCGAGCTAGCCTTTGGTTGAGCTTCAAGTCGTGCCCCCAAGTGGCCAGAGCATTAGTTGGAGGAGAATGGCTATGATACAGCAAAGAGGAGGTGTGTCTTGGAGAAGGGGCCTTGCTTTTCGTTTACATTTCATTTTCTTGCAGACCTATATATACATAGGCCGGAATGAGGCATCTATCCGTGAATGGATGATTTTGTTTGAATTGCAATGGTAACAACTATTAGAAAGGTTGCGACCCTTTACTAACAGACATTTCCATCGGCAATTGCGCTCGAGATCCTATGTTTTTACCTTCAAACATTAGTGTGTATGCTTTCTTTATGATATTGAATCATCTCTCTCACCTCCTCTATATTTTTTTATGGGTGAGCTGGTGGTGTTAAAGAGTCGATGGCCGATATCTCCAATGATAACCTCTGGTATTGCTTTATCGTAAAGGACGATCGTGGGGTTGACAGAAGACTAGAACACTCGGGCTTGCTTCTGAACGTTTCTCCGGTAATGTTTCCCAGCGTGCCCCTTGCTGATTGGAGGGGGTCGAAAGCACTGTATGGAGGACCAAAAAGGACATGGCACAGCGAAAAGGAAGTGTCTTTTATAGGAGAAAGTTCGCCTTTAGTTTCTGTTCTGCTTCCAATAAGGGAGGCATAGACAGGGAGGAGTTGCAACTGGTATCTCCGATGACAACGTAAAGTCAACTAGGCCATGAGAGCTATAGTCCTGATGAGGTGGGGGGACAATCTTGAGAGATTAGCTGTTGGTCGAGGTCATGTTAGTGGGAATCTTTGATGAGGGCTGAGTGGCTCGGAGACCCCTGCAGTGCGGATCTTCGATGAGCATCGAGTGGCTCGAAGGTCCCACTAGTGGGAACCCTCGGTGAGCGTTGAATGGCTCGGAGATATAGTGTAGTGGAAGTCTTTGATGAGCGTTGAGTGACTCGGAGTTCCCGTGTGGATGAGTTCCTCGATGTTGTTCTGCAAGTGACGATCCACGGATGTTGTAGAACCAACAATATCACGTAGAGTCCCTTGGTGCTCCCGTCGGACTTTCAGTTCTTGGCCTTTTGCATGGTTGTGAATTTCATGCTACGTGGTGGATTTTCCGGGGGGTGTCCCTGAAAGCAGTATAGCTGCGGAAAGAAGGTAGTCGAAGGCGCTGCCTTCTATTGTTGGGATCATCTTTGGCGTTGCCGGCATGAGCGAGATTGCACAGAGCGATGGAATCAGTTTTTGGAGCTCTGAGCATCTTCACGAGGCAGGATGTTGAGGGTAGGAGCTTGATTCCTTTACGCTATATTTCAGCATAGGAAGTAGTCGGCATTCATGCAAGAAGATATCCTGAATCTTGGATTGCTTTTGATCGGTCCATGCTCTAAGTTTGGAACCAGGTGGTATGCGCTTCATAAGTTGGGCAAGTGTGATTTGAGGAGTAGGTTTCTTGATTTCGACCAAGGTGGTGTGGGATCTTGCTAGATAGCCTTTGAGAGTTTCATGGGTGCCTTGGTAAATGTTCGGGACTGAGTGGATATCTCTGGGCACTACAACGTGCATCCTGGACTGCGTGACCAATCTTCTAGCGAGTTAGTCGAGAGTGGAGATAGTTCAAGGTGGAAGTCGAGAGAACCCGGATAGAGCCGTATTACATAAGTACGGGGAAGCACTTGCACTTTATAGCGTTGGCGACGTGTAATGAACCCATGTTCCATTTGTGGCAGCTAATGAAGCTTCGAGAATCATGGATTCTTTAAGTATGGAGTAAGTGTTGGCTTGTCGAAGTGCTAGTGCCATTCGGTATTAAGGATAGCCACAGTGAATGGGTTATGCCTCGTACTGGTTTTGTAGACGTCGTGGGCATGCCCCCGTGGCTCCCTCGCGATCCCACGAACCGTGTTGGCGATAATTGGAGGTTGGGCTCCGGCCGCATTATAGAGGTCGTGATCTGGTCCAGGACTTTGGAGCCTAGCGCGCCTTCTTGACGGAAGGTCTTCGGCAATCCATGAGCCACCAACTTCGAATGCATGATGCTGTGGAAGTCGGTTGAAGTGAACTTGGGTCTAGTTAGATGCTAGAAGCGTAGGCGATAAGTTCGGACTCATAGCAGTTTGAGTCCACCTAGAGGAGGTTTGAGCGTCAAAGCCGAGGACGGCCGGGATGACACGTTCCATTGATTGTGATTTAGATATTGCCGAGATTAGACGCCAGTCATGCCTTCATAGAATGCCACATGTGGTGTGTTGAAGTGTCGGGGCCACTCAGCTTTGTGTACGATCCTAGTGAAAGGATTACGCCTCAAGTGGGTTTCTCTTGAGTGGTCGGCGTTTCATTGCACATCTTGTGTAATGTTCCGGATTTCGCTCGGACCTAATCGATCGCTAAATCGACCAAGACCGTTCGAATCCC
The DNA here is from genome assembly GCA_030737875.1 of Allium sativum. Lineage (NCBI taxonomy): Eukaryota > Viridiplantae > Streptophyta > Magnoliopsida > Asparagales > Amaryllidaceae > Allium > Allium sativum. The sequence continues at coordinate 4,641,377 of CM060925.1, read as the reverse complement.
GCATACGCTAACTCTGGGCATACAACACATCAGAACAAATAACAGAAGACTTTTATAAACTGTAACAACCCGTATTTTCAATAACCTGTAATAACATAAATCGAGGCAGAATTTAATTCTAAAATGGGAATCAAGGGAAACGGGCTATGCCATTGCGTTCGTCTCGGAAAAATACGCGAAATAGAGTCCGAGTTTTCGAAAATCGGAGTCCGTATGAACAAGATATGGCCTCGCGAAGTTTCACGAAAATTTCCAAATTAAAGTATACTTAATTAAGTGAAATGGGTTGTGTAGATATATATATATATATATATTGATATATATATATATATATATAATTGAAAATTTAATAAATAAATATGCAAAAATGCTCAAAACAGCGAATTGGGAGAGGGGAATAACCGAACCGGCCGATTTTTGAAGTCGACCCGAGCCCGCTGGGTCGACTAGGGGTTAATCCAGGGTGTTTGGCTGTCAACCCGTGGGCCGATTCGCTCAAGTGCAGATTTTGCATTTGAATGGTTCTCATGGTCCATCTTTAATCTAAAGGCCCTAGATGGTTCCTACACTTGACTTCTTCCCCAAGACATGCTTTGATGGCTTGGATTGAATCTAGGGTTAATCCTATGGCCTAAAACACTTGCCTAATCTATAAATAAGACCCTAACCTACCCTAATTCATTCATAATTAAACCTAGTGACTAAACTATGGCAAAATGCTAGCTCTCATGGCCTCCACTAATTTTATGAAGAGGGTTGCATACTAATCACTCTCTAATCAACTTCTAATCCCTTCTTAGCATCTTAATCTTCTTCATTTGGTGTTCAAAGTTGCTAGTTGTGAGTTTCTATCACTTTGATGATCTTTTGGTAAACTAATTAGATGAGATGTGATGAGATTTATGGTTTTGTATGTGGGTTAATGAGCTTTGAATCATATGATATGATGTTAGCATTAATCTTATGTTTATGCATGTTGAGTATGTAAGCTTATGCAAGTTTAATATGATGTATGTTATGTTTGCATGATGCTAAATATGCAAGTTGTGGGCTATGTAATCATATGCATGTTATGCAAGTTCATGGTAATATGCTATGCAAGTTACATGTATGTAAATATGCAAGTTACATGTTTGTTAATATGCAAGTTACATGTATGTAAATATGCAAGTTACATGTTTGTTAATATGCAAGTTACATGTTTGTTAATATGCAAGTTACATGTATGTAAATATGCAAGTTACATGTTTCTTTATATGCAAGTTACATGTTTGTTAATATGCGAGTTACATGTATGTAAATATGCAAGTTACATGTTTATTAATATGCAAGTTCATGATGACACATTATGCAAGTCTATAAGCTAATATGCAAGTTTGTTATGCAAAATGAATATGTAAGTTATGTGACATATTATATGCAAGTTATGTGACATGTTATGCAAGTTCATATGCAAGTTATGTGTTTGTTAATATGCAAGATGGCACCTTTGAAACATGTTCATTCATATGCAAGTTGACACCTTTTATATGTGTTATATCATGAACGAAATTACGTGGGAACGATGGGGTAATTAAATGCATAAGTTAATAAGATTGTGTGAAATTAATATAATTATGCATAACACAAAATAAATAAACATAGTATGGGAATTTGCCTATTTGGTTAGGTGTACCCATACTATGTGTTGGGAATTTACCTATTGAGTTAGGTCTACCCCATGGGAATTTACCTATTAAGTTAGGTCTACCCATGTTAAGAAAACTTGATTAATTAGGGATAATTAATATAAAATTATGAGGGTGATTAATTAGGTGTAATTAATTGACTAAGACACGAGGTTGGACTCAGTTGTAGCGTAAAACTGCCCGGACCCAACCGGCTTAACCAGTTGCTACAAATGTTAGCCCAATGTGAGAGGTCTTAGGCACAAACTAAATACGTAATTAATGTAAAGACACGAGGTTAGACTCTGTTATGACATAAGGCTGCCCGGACCCAACCGGCTTAACCAGCGGTCATAAAAGACAGTCTAATGTGAGAGGTCTTTACAAAGGTTACGTTCTTAATTAATTAATTAAGAAACACTTAACCACATTAGCATGTAGAGGGACATGAGGGGTTAAGTGGGTGCCTCGGGTGGCATGAGAAAATCTAGTGGTTGCCTTGGGTGGCAATAGAAAATACGATTAGAATACTTAACCAAAATGGAACATGTAATTAAAACATGATTAAAGGGTTAAGTGGGATATACTAGAAAAAGGGACAAGCTTAGGTGGGTAGCTTGTGGGGGCCCATTTCAACCAATATCCCAAACGTATCTTTGTGGGCTCGACCCATGTCGAGTGACGGGACACGCATATTGGGCTTGATTATAAGAGGCCAAAACGGGTTAGCGGTGGCAACGCAAGTCCAACGGGCTTCATATGCGTGAGTGGGCCCGGGCTGGTAGATAAGTCGTTGTTGCATCGTGTAGATATAAGCCGTGCACCGTTAATTATATCGGGTTGCCACGTTGGGGGAATGATACATCCCACGGTGGGGCCAGCACGGGTATCTACGTTAGGGAGCCGATCGAATGGGAAGTAGTGTGTACACCTAGTGGATTGTAGGGCCCCGTGGCGCCTACTTGGTCACCTAGGGGTACGCAGGTACTAATTAGTAAATTTTATAAGTCCTTGGGTGGGATCAACCTTTAAGTTAGGAACGACTGGTGTGGTGCAGTTTAGTAATTTACCTTAGGAAGGGTAGATGCGTCTTTATCCTTTATCTTAGTTTAGTTGATTGCTTAGGGTAGCTATTCATCCCTATATGTTACCGTATATCAATTCATGTCTTCTCTGGTTACTTTAACGATTGTATTGTTAAAGTTATAGGACTCACTCAGACTTATGTCTGACCCCGTTGTTTTTATCTTTTTCCCAACCCTCAGGTCCTACGGTGGATCCTAGCAGTAGTGGAGCTTGATCGGATTGCTGTTCCAGTCTTTAGGAGCTTGGATAGATGTAAAGCTCCAGTTATCCAGTTATCTTTTCTTTTGTTTGGCTATTGTATGAGAGTGGGATTATGTACTTCTTTATTTTGATGGATATTGTACTTGACCTTTATTGTGGTTTTATGATGTAACCAGACATGTTTTACTTCCGCTGTTATGAGATGATGTTTTAAAATTTCAAGTACTATTTATATCTGTCTTGTTGTAATTTTTCTGTTCTATATTCACTAAAATACTCCACCGATGCTATGGCATTCCCTTAGTGAGTGATCATAGCGGGAGTGGGGTGTTACATAAACATCATAATAATGTTACATCAGAGCACATAATACCAGAGTATATCAAAATATAATCAATACAGCGGAAGACGATTTTACAATAAATGTAATACAGTGCACAACGGAAATAAATGAATAACACAGCGGAAGACGATAAACGCATTGAACACAGCTTTAAGCTTCGATCCAGAATCCTGCTCAATTTATCTGCAAAATAAAACTACTCGACTACCTGTGTGGAAAAGAGGGGCACCCGAGTTTGCAAGGGAAAAGCAAACTACAGGTCAGTCATGGGACTGGTGTGAGAAACTCTAAACAGTTATAATTAACTTATTTAATAATACGCATATCACGGGACCACGCCGCTAACGCGGAACGGTTCTACCTCCATGAATGCCAGTGTATAAACAACAATCAATATAGATATATGGATCTACTATGCATCAATCAACATGCAATATCCCAATCTACCCTCTTAGATTAATCACTACACTTAGATTTTCCAAATCCAATTCAATTTACAGAAATTATTCCTTTGGATTATATTCACGATTTCTTATTTCAAATCATTTGATATACCTATCTAACTTTTTATATCAAAGTAGATTTCACTTCGGGATCTCAAATCAAATCGTTTGGAAATGTGAATTCCAAAACATAACAATGCATACAAACAAGTATGCAACCAAATATCGTGCTCCCCATCGACAAGGCAAAGGGTACGCACCTCGCAACTCGATATATAAATGTGCACCAACCCCACATAGGAGCAGGCTACACCGACGATGCACCTACCCCACAAAGGAGCAGGCTACACCGACCTCTCACCCATACTTATAGTCTCAGGGTCACCCGACTCTTTAGCCACATACTAAATCATTTCATATCCCGAAGTAGGGAAAATCATTTCACAACATAATAATCACAAGTACTTTCAAAATATTGTACTTCACATCAGTAATTCACACATATGATCAGTCACTATTAATCACATAACCTTTGAGCTCGTACGTCTCAAAGAAGGGTGTTAAGCAAGAGAATAAATTCTCCGCCACCAAACAGATACATCATCAATAGCAACTAATCGAATATGCGATGAACCACAATGTAACATATAATACATTTCTAAATCATTTTAGAAATCATCGGGTTTTAGGCCTCGAAATCCTTTCTATTTTATAAAACATTTTTATAAAACATTCCCTGTCCAAAATCGAGAATATATTTCTTTTCACTTAAGAAAAATATCATTTCCAAATCATTCATTTAATTTGAAATGAACACAACTCGCTAAACACCTTATCGTCAAATCGTGAAGTGTTTTACAAGGTGTTAGCACACAGATATTTTTAACCCAACCCAATGCTAAATGTTAAAGCATATTTTGCTCATAAACTGGTCGAGCACAATCCAAACAATTAATCAATCAAATTTGACATTAAATATAAGGTTTTGAATAGAGATAGTATCTATTTATATTCAACATCAAATCCTGAAACCAACAGATATCATATCGGGAATAACGATATCGATATCTTCCAAATTCCCATCACGATATCTGTATAACCACGGAATCCAATATCGAAAATATCCAAAGATAATTTCAATTCAAATCCATTCCAATTCATATATTGGAAATTCTGGTTATTTTCAAAACCATTTCAAATCCACTTTATTTATTTTAAAAATAAATAGAATTATAATTTTAGTTCAAAACTAGTTCATTTCGATATAAAACTATTTTTATCTTTTCAAATATGTGATTTTTCATCCCAATTCTTACCAAATCATTTCTTATGATTTTACACTAATTATTGATATTTTTAGTAATTTTATCAAGGCCCGTACAGTCGATTTCCATCAACGACAATCGAACTGCACTTACAGCAACCTTTTCCAAATTTGATTTGGACATAATTCCAAATCCATCTGTTAGATTTCAAATTTCTCATATTCGTTGGAAAGCTCTTTTCGATACGAACCCAAGGGTTCCGGTTTCAGGAGAATCCGACTGTCGGATCTCCCGTAATGTTCGTTCGAAGTCAGTGGTCGAAATTCGCGAACTGCCGCAGCGCGGCGCGTTCTATTCAGGTCATTATATTATATATATAATATATAATATATATTTAGTCGATTTCCCTTTTAAAACGAATTTTATAAATCGTTTTAAATTCGTTTCCAAAACAATTTCAACTTCCATTTCAAATTCAAATCAAAATTGAATTTTTCCTTATAAATTCGTTTTAAATTCATTTCAATTCAATTCAAATTTCAAATTCATTTCAATTCGAATTCACTTCAATTTGAATTCATTTTCTATTCAATTTGAATTCATTTTCTATTTAATTCAATTCGAATTCATTTTCTATTCAACTCAATTCGAATTCATTTTCTATACATGACAATTTTATACAGTGTATATATATATATATGTTAAAAATTATATTTTTAACAATCAAATCATTTTCACATCTCGTATATATATCGTTTTCATTTCATATATACATCGTTTTCACATTTCATATATATATATATATATATATTATATATATATCGTTTTCATTTCATATATATCGTTTTCATTTCATATATATCGTTTTCACATTTCATATGTACGATATTTTCACTTTCAATATATACGATATTTTCACTTTCAATATATACGATATTTTCACTTTTCAATATATACGATATTTTCACTTTCAATATATACACGATATTTTCACTTTCAATCTATACGACATTTTCACTTTTCAATATATACGATATTTTCACTTGTCAATATATACTTACCCTTCGCATTTCATATATATACATTCACTTTTCATATATATATTTACCATTCGCATTTCATATATAATCATTCACTTTTCATGTATATTTACCATTTGCATTCATATATAATCATTCACTTTTCATGTATATTTACCATTCGCATTTCATATATAATATTTCACTTTTCATGTATATTTACCATTCGCATATATATATAATCATTCACTTTTCATATATATTTACCGTTCGCATATATATATATATATATATATAATCATTCACTTTTCATATATATTTACCATTCGCATATATATATATATAATCATTCACTTTTCATATATATTTCATTTCACTTCACGACCAATTTTCACATAGAATACAACCAAACAAACAAGTCGTCCATGGTCTGTGGACGACGGGGGAACAGTTCATATATGCAGTTAGGAAATAAATAACTGAACATAAATTTTAAAGTGAGAGAATTCTCACATTGGCATCCACTCTGTCTGTTTTATCTGAATTTCTGAACCATTCGAATTTGAATTTTCGTGAAATTCCCACTTGCTCGGAATTGAACCCGGTCAGTGTTGTTGCAAAGCTCTCGGAAAGAAGATTCCCACGCATCCTTGGTTGCTTGATTCCGTGTTAATATGAAGGAGACCCGATGGTTAATACTTTTGACAGTTTAAACGAGAAATTAATTAATTAATTAATTAATTGACCCCACCCTTAATTCATCTCTTCACTGTTAATCACCGGAGCCCTTCAAAACCCAACATCGACCTTCATCTCAGGCTTGCGCACGACACCAGGGGTCGTTGGTCGGGGATCCGAGGTCGCCACCACGACAGGCTTCACCAGAGCCTCCACCGCCAGCCTGGGCACGGAGTTCGAAGCCCCTAGGGCACCAAAAAACTGCTCCAAGCACAATGTCTTTTAGCTGTCGATTTGGCCATTCCAGTTCGAGATTTCAGATCTCGACCGTATCAATTTGAAGATCTTAGAGTGATCGAGTTTTTTGTTTGATAAATTCTGAAATTCATTGTGTGGATCGAGTGGGATTTAGGATTAAAAATGGGATAATATCGTCCATCGCTTTGAACAGGTGGCGATGCGTTATAATTGGGGCTAGGGTTAGGCTGAGGGTATTTTTGTAGAGAATATTTTATTATTTTAATTCAGAAAATACCCACTAATTCATACGAACTCCAATCCGAACCCAAAGACTGCTGCCTATAGCGTAATACCCTCATTCCGAACACAATGGGATATGTTTCGTAAGCCCATTCTATCGTTTTGACCAGTTTTGATTTAAATTAAAATATAAATCTTTATATATTCAATTTAAATGCACATTTCAAATTACCGAGGCCATACACTAACTCAAAAAATTCCAGAAAAATTATTTCTAGCTTTGTATTGACGATACGGTCCGAACTAAACCAATTTCATCAAATTCTGAGACCGTTTGAAAAATGGCCATTTTCTGGTCGACCGAAATTGACTGAAACTGTCAAATCGCGTTTAACTTCGCCATGCTCACATATTGATTCAGAAAATTATGAAATTTGAAACCTAGCAATAATTCCACATCCCGGATCCAACAAAAGTGGTCTCTCCGAAAACCGAGGTCGTTTGCAAAATTTCCATTTTTAAGGGCCTTTATATATATATATATATATATATATATATTAAAATATATAAATTCCACAGCGACTTTTCAGAATTTTAAACTGGACATATCATTCACTCTATAAAGTGAAATCTCAGTTTCTTACATCCATTAGAAAGATATCGTCAAATAGATTTGAATATTTCTTGTTTCATCCAGTTCCAACTTAAAACAAATTCTGTATATTCATTTGAAATTCGAAATTGAATTTTCGAACTACCGCGCCATTTCAGGATCGTTATATAAGTAAAATAAATTTATTCGTTTTAACTTCATCAAAAATAAATTTTTCATCATTTTTATTTAAAATATATCATTTTAAATAACCAAAATCCTTTAAAATAGCCAAAACAAAAATTTTAAATTTGCCCAGAATTTCCGGGTTGTTACAATCTCCCCCACTTAAAACTTTTCGTCCCCGAAAAGGAACGAAGCTGGAAGTTGTTTAACAAATCAACTCAACTTTCATTATTTTCCTTATGGCTTAAGTTCTTCAACTTTTCAGTTTCTAAGAACTTTTCAATTTTTTCAAAAATTTGGCTAACACCCTAAATTTTCGAAAAATTTCGCCATAACCTCCCCTGCACCGGGGACACCGGGAAAATCCCGAAATTGCCATACATGCCCTCTGATCTCAAAAAGAAAAAGAAAAAGCCAAGCGGCTAGCCAATCGGCTCATAAAATCATCATCACCCAAACAAAACAGTAAATTATATTAAACATGTAACTATTTGTCGGGCAAACAATTTTATTCTTCTGCTCTAGCCTCTTTGCTATGACCTGTTCAATGTAAGTACATGTATATGCAAGCAAATGCGACCAAATTTCAATACAATTCACTTTTTGGTCAATTTGGCTAAATGGTTAAAATTTTAATTAATCAAGCCATAATCAAACAACACAACCATCAATCAATTTATTGATTAAGTTTATAAAATATATAACTTTATATATACTCAAGAATCCTATTTTAAAACCAGATTATATATATAATCACAAATACGTTATTTATAATTATATCACTCTCAACTCATTCTAGGGTATTACTAACCCCATCTCTAATGAGTCACTCATTCTAGAATTCTACTGATTCTATCTCTAATGAGGATTCTTTCATAGGATAACACTAATCCTACCTCTGATGGGTCTTTTATTCTGTTCTAACGAGTTGTACCCCAAATATTTGAGTTTAACCAAAGCTCTGATACCATGTGTAACGTTATGGATTTCGCCCGGACCTAATCGATCGCTAAATCGACCAAGACCGTTCGAATCCCGCATACGCTAACTCTAGGCATACAACACATTAGAACAATAACAGAAGACTTTTATAAACATCATAATAATGTACCATCAGAGCACAGAATATCAGAGTATATCGAAATATAATAATTACAGCGGAAGATGATTTTACAATAAATGTAATACAGTGCACAGCGGAAATAAATGAATAACACAACGGAAAACGATAAACGCACTGGACACAGCTTTAAGCTTTGATCCAGAAGCCTGCTCAATATATCTGCAAAATAAAACTACTCGACTGCCCGTATGGAAAATAGGGGCACCGGAGTTTGCAAGGGAAAAGCAAACTACAGACCAGTCATGGGACTGGTGTGAGAAACTCTAAACAGTTATAGTTAACTTATTTAGTAATACGGCATATCACGGGACCACGCCGCTAACGCGGAACGGGTCTACCACCATGAATGCCAGTGTATAAACAACAATCAATATAGATATATGGATCTACTATGCATCAATCAACATGCAATATCCCAATCTACCCACTTAGATTAATCACTACACTTAGATTTTCCAAATCCAATTCAATTTACAGAAATTATTCCTTTGGATTATATTCCCGATTGCTAATTTCAAATCATTTGAAATACCTATCTAACTTTCTATATCAAAGTAGATTTCACTTCGGTATCTCAAATCAAATGGTTTGGAAATGTGAATTCCAAAACATAACAATGCATACAAACAAGTATGCAACCAAATATCGTGCTCCCCATCGACAAGGCAAAGGGTACGCACCTCGCAACTCGATATATAAATGTGCACCAACCCCACATAGGAGCAGGCTACACCGACGATGCACCTACCCCACAAAGGAGCAGGCTACACCGACCTCTCACCCATAATTTTAGTCTCAGGGTCACCCGACTCTTTAGCCACATACTAAATCATTTCATATCACGAAGTAGGGAAAATCATTTCACAACATAATAATCACAAGTACTTTCAAAATATTGTACTTCACATTAGTAATTCACACATATGATCAGTCACTATTAATCACATAACCTTTGAGCTCGTACGTCTCAAAGAAGGGTGTTAAGCAAGAGAATAAATTCTCCGCCACCAAACAGATACATCATCAATAGCAACTAATCGAATATGCGATGAACCACAATGTAACATATAATACATTTCTAAATCATTTTAGAAATCATCGGGTTTTAGGCCTCGAAATCCTTTCTGTATTATAAAACATTTTTATAAAACATTCCCTATCCAAAATCGAGAATATATTTCTTTTCACTTAAGAAAAATATCATTTCCAAATCATTCATTAAATTTGAAATGAACACAACTCGCTAAACACCTTATCGTCAAATCGTGAAGTGTTTCACAAGGTGTTAGCACACAGATATTTTCCACCCAACCCAAAGCTAAATGTAAAAGCATATTTTGCTCATAAACTGGTCGAGCACAATCCAAACAATTAATCAATCAAATTTGACATTAAATATAAGGTTTTGAATAGAGATAGTATCTACTTATATTCAACATCAAACCCTGAAACCAACAGATATCATATCGGGAATAACGATATCGATATCTTCCAAATTCCCATCACGATATCTGTATAAACACAGAATCCAATATCGAAAATATCCAAAGATAATTTCAATTCAAATCCATTCCAATTCATATATTGGAAATTCTGGTTATTTTCAAAACCATTTCAAATCCACTTTATTTATTTTAAAAATAAATAGAATTATAATTCTAGTTCAAAACTAGTTCATTTCGATAAAAAACTATTTTTATCTTTTCAAATATGTGATTTTTCATCCCAATTCTTACCAAATCATTTCTTATGATTTTACACAAATTAATGATATTTTTAGTAATTTTATCAAGGCCTGTACAGTCGATTTCCATCAACGGCAATCGAACTGCACTTACAGCGACCTTTTCCAAATTTGATTTGGACATAATTCCAAATCCATCTGTTAGATTTCAAATTTCTCATATTCGTTGGAAAGCTCTTTTCGATACGAACACAAGGGTTCTGGTTTCAGGAGAATCCGACGGTCGGATCTCCCGTAATGTTCGTTCGAAGTCAATGGTCGAAATTCGCGAACTGCCGCGGCGCGACGCGTTCTATTCAGGTCATTATATTATATATATAATATATAATATATATTTCATCGATTTCCCTTTTAAAACGAATTTTATAAATCGTTTTAAATTCGTTTCCAAAACAATTTCAACTTCCATTTCAAATTCAAATCAAAATTGAATTTTTCCTTATAAATTCGTTTTAAATTCATTTCAATTCAATTCAAATTTCAAATTCATTTCAATTCGAATTCACTTCAATTTGAATTCATTTTCTATTCAATTCAATTTGAATTCATTTTCTATTTAATTCAATTCGAATTCATTTTCTATTCAACTCAATTCGAATTCATTTTCTATACATGACAATTTTATACAGTGTATATATATATATGTTAAAAATTATATTTTTAACAATCAAATCATTTTCACATCTCATATATATATATATATCATTTTCATTTCATATATACATTGTTTTCACATTTCATATATATATATATATATCGTTTTCATTTCATATATATCGTTTTCATTTCATATATATCGTTTTCACATTTCATATGTACGATATTTTCACTTTCAATATATACGATATTTTCACTTTCAATATATACGATATTTTCACTTTTCAATATATACGATATTTTCACTTTCAATATATACACGATATTTTCACTTTCAATCTATACGACATTTTCACTTTTCAATATATACGATATTTTCACTTTTCAATATGTACTTACCCTTCGCATTTCATATATATACATTCACTTTTCATATATATATTTACCATTCGCATTTCATATGTAATCATTCACTTTTCATGTATATTTACCATTTGCATTCATATATAATCATTCACTTTTCATGTATATTTACCATTCGCATTTCATATATAATATTTCACTTTTCATGTATATTTACCATTCGCATATATATATATATATAATCATTCACTTTTCATATATATTTACCGTTCGCTTATATATATATATATATATATATATATATATATATATTCATTCACTTTTCATATATATTTACCATTCGCATATATATATATATATATATATATAATCATTCACTTTTCATATATATTTCATTTCACTTCACGACCAATTTTCACACAGAATTCAACCAAACAAACAAGTCGTCCATGGTCTGTGGACGACGGGCGAACAGTTCATATATGTAGTTAGGAAATAAATAACTGAACAGAAATTTTAAAGTGAGAGATTCTCACATTGGGATCCACTCTGTCTGTTTTATCTGAATTTCTGAACCATTCGAATTTGAAATTTCGTGAAATTCCCACTTGCTCGGAATTGAACCCGGTCAGTGTTGTTGCAAAGCTCTCGGAAAGACGATTCAAACGCATCCTTGGTTGCTTGATTCCGTGTTAATATGAAGGGGACACGATGGTTAATACTTTTGATAGTTTAAACGATAAATTAATTAATTAATTAATTAATTAATTAACCCCACCCTTAATTCATCTCTTCACTGTTAATCACCGGAGCCCTTCAAAACCCAACATCGACCTTCATCTCAGGCTTGCGCACGACACCAGGGGTCGTTGGTCGGGGATCCGAGGTCGCCACCACGACAGGCTTCACCAGAGCCTCCACCGCCAACCTGGGCGCGGAGTTCGAAGCCCCTAGGGCACCAAAAAACTGCTCCAAGCACAATGTCTTTTAGTCGTCGATTTGGCCATTCCAGTTCGAGATTTCAGATCTCGACCGTATCAATTTGAAGATCTTAGAGTGATCGAGTTTTTTGTTTTATAAATTCTGAAATTCATTGTGTGGATCGAGCGGGATTTAGGGTTAAAAATGGGATAATATCGTCCATCGCTTTGAACAGGCGGCGATGCGTTATAATTGGGGCTAGGGTTAGGCTGAGGGTTTTTTTGTAGAGAATATTTTATTATTTTAATTCAGAAAATACCCACTAATTCATACGAACTCCAATCCGAACCTAAAGACTGCCGCCTATAGCGTAATACCCTCATTCCGAACACAATGGGATATGTTTCGTAAGCCCATTCTATCGTTTTGACCAGTTTTGATTTAAATTAAAATATAAATCTTTATATATTCAATTTAAATGCACATTTCAAATTACCGGGGCCATACACTAACTCGAAAAATTCCAGAAAAATTATTTCTAGCTTCGTATTGACGATACGGTCCGAACGAAACCAATTTCATCAAATTCTGAGACCGTTTGAAAAATGGCCATTTTCTGGTCGACCGAAATTGACTGAAACTGTCAAATCGCGTTTAACTTCGCCACGCTCACATATTGATTCAGAAAATTATGAAATTTGAAACCTAGCAATAATTCCACATCCCGGATCCAACAAAAGTGGTCTCTCCGAAAACCGAGGTCGTTTGCAAAATTTCCATTTTTAAGGGCCTTTATATATATTAAAATATATATAAATTCCACAGCGACTTTTCAGAATTTTAAACTGGACATATCATTCACTCTATAAAGTGAAATCTCAGTTTCTTACATCCATTAGACATATATCGTCGAACAAATTCGAATATTTCTTGTTTCGTCCAGTTCCGACTTAAAACAAATTCTATATATTCATTTGAAATTCGAAATTGAATTTTCGAACTACCGCGCCATTTCAGGATCGTTATATAAGTAAAATAAATTTAATCGTTTTAACTTCATCAAAAATAAATTTTTCATCATTTTTATTTAAAATATATCATTTTAAATAACCAAAATCCTTTAAAATAGCCAAAACAAAAATTTTAAATTTGCCCAGAATTTCCGGGTTGTTACAATCTCCCCCACTTAAAACTTTTCGTCCCCGAAAAGGAACGAAGCCGAAAGTTGTTTAACAAATCAACTCAACTTTCATTATTTTCCTTATGGCTTAAATTCTTCAACTTTTCAGTTTCTAAGAACTTTTCAAATTTTTCAAAAATTTGGCTAACACCCTAAATTTTCGAAAAATTTCGCCATAACCTCCTCTGCACCGGGGACACCGGGAAAATCCCGAAATTTCCATACATGCCCTCTGATCTCAAAAAGAAAAAGAAAAAGCCAAGCGGTTAGCCAATCAGCTCATAAAATCATCATCACCCAAACAAAACAGTAAATTATGGTAAACATGTAACTATTTGTCGGGCAAACAATTTTATTCTTCTTCTCTAGCCTCTTTGCTATGACCTGTTCAATGTAAGTACATGTATATGCAAGCAAATGCGACCAAATTTCAATACAATTCACTTTTTGGTCAATTTGGCTAAATGGTTAAAATTTTAAGTAATCAAGCCATAATCAAACAACACAACCATCAATCAATTTATTGATTAACTTTATAAAATATATAACTTTATATATACTCAAGAATCCTATTTTAAAACCAGATTATATATATAATCACAAATACGTTATTTATAATTATATCACTCTCAACTCATTCTAGGGTATTACTAACCCCATCTCTAATGAGTCACTCATTCTAGAATGCTACTGATTCTATCTCTAATGAGGATTCTTTCATAGGATATCACTAATCCTACCTCTGATGGGTCTTTTATTATGTTCTAACGAGTTGTACCCCAAAGATTTGAGTTTAACCAAAGCTCTGATACCCTGTGTAACGTTATGGATTTCGCCCGGACCTAATCGATCGCTAAGTCGACCAAGACCGTTCGAATCCCGCATACGCTAACTCTAGGCATACAACACATTAGAACAATAACAGAAGACTTTTATAAACATCATAATATTGTTACATCAGAGCACAGAATATCAGAGTATATCGAAATATAATAATTATAGCGGAAGATGATTTTACAATAAATGTAATACAGTGCACAGCGGAAATAAATGAATAACACAGGGGAAAACGATAAACGCACTGGACACAGCTTTAAGCTTCGATCGAGAAGCCTGCTCAATATATCTGCAAAATAAAACTACTCGACTGCCCGTGTGGAAAATAGGGGCACCCGAATTTGCAAGGGAAAAGCAAACTACAGGTCAGTCATGGGACTGGTGTGAGAAACTCTAAACAGTTATAGTTAACTTATTTAATAATACGGCATATCACAGGACCACGCAGCTAACGCGGAACGGGTCTACCCCCATGAATGCCAGTGTATAAACAACAATCAATATAGATATATGGATCTACTATGCATCAATCAACATGCAATATCCCAATCTACCCACTTAGAATAATCACTACACTTAGATTTTCCAAATCCAATTCAATTTACAGAAATTATTCCTTTGGATTATATTCCCGATTGCTTATTTCAAATCATTTGAAATACCTATCTAACTTTCTATATCAAAGTAGATTTCACTTCGGTATCTCAAATCAAATTGTTTGGAAATGTGAATTCCAAAACATAACAATGCATACAAACAAGTATGCAACCAAATATCGTGCTCCCCATCGATAAGGCAAAGGGTACGCACCTCGCAACTCGATATATAAATGTGCACTACCCCACATAGGAGCAGGCTACACTGACGATGCACCTACCCCACAAAGGAGCAGGCTACACCGACCTCTCACCCATACTTTTAGTCTCAGGGTCACCCGACTCTTTAGCCACATACTAAATCATTTCATATCCCGAAGTAGGGAAAATCATTTCACAACATAATAATCACAATTACTTTCAAAATATTGTACTTCACATCAGTAATTCACACATATGATCAGTCACTATTAATCACATAACCTTTGAGCTCGTACGTCTCAAAGAAGGGTGTTAAGCAAGAGAATAAATTCTCCGCCACCAAACAGATACATCATCAATAGCAACTAATCGAATATGCGATGAACCACAATGTAACATATAATACATTTCTAAATCATTTTAGAAATCATCGGGTTTTAGGCCTCGAAATCCTTTTTGTTTTATAAAACATTTTCATTAAACATTCCCTGTCCAAAATCGGGAATATATTTCTTTTCACTTAAGAAAAATATCATTTCCAAATCATTCATTAAATTTGAAATGAACACAACTCGCTAAACACCTTATCGTCAAATCGTGAAGTGCTTCACAAGGTGTTAGCACATAGATATTTTCAACCCAACCCAATGCTAAATGTAAAAGCTTATTTGGCTCATAAACTGGTCGAGCACAATCCAAACAATCAATCAATCAAATTTGACATTAAATATAAGGTTTTGAATAGAGATAGTATCTACTTATATTCAACATCAAATCCTGAAACCAACAGATATCATATCGGGAATAACGATATCGATATCTTCCAAATTCCCATCACGATATTTGTATAATCACGGAATCCAATATCGAAAATATCCAAAGATAATTTCAATTCAAATCCATTCCAATTCATATATTGGAAATTCTGGTTATTTTCAAAACCATTTCAAATCCACTTTATTTATTTTAAAAATAAATAGAATTATAATTCTAATTCAAAACTAGTTCATTTCGATAAAAATCTATTTTTATCTTTTCAAATATGGGATTTTTCATCCCAATTCTTACCAAATCATTTCTTATGATTTTACACTAATTATTGATATTTTTAATACTTTTATCAAGGCCCGTACAGTCGATTTTCATCAACGGCAATCAAACTGCACTTACAACGACCTTTTCCAAATTTGATTTGGACATAATTCCAAATCCAACCGTTAGATTTCAAATTTCTCATATTCGTTGGAAAGCACTTTTCGATACGAACCCAAGGTTCCGGTTTCAAGAGAATCCAACGGTCGGATCTCCCGCAATGCTCGTTCGAAGTCAATGGTCGTAATTCGCGAACTGCCGCGGCGCTGCGCGTTCTATTCAGGCCATTATATTATATATAAAATATATAATATATATTTCGTCGATTTCCCTTTTAAAACGAATTTTATAAATCGTTTTAAATTCCTTTCCATAATAATTTCAGCTTCCATTTTAAATTCAAATCAAAATTGAATTTTTCCTTATATATTCGTTTTAAATTCATTTCAATTCATTTCAATTCATTTCAATTCAATTCAAATTTCAAATTCATTTCAATTCGAATTCATCTCAATTCGAATTCATTTTCTATTCAATTCAATTCGAATTCATTTTCTATTTAATTCAATTCGAATTCATTTTCTATTGAATTCAATTCAATTCGAATTCATTTTCTATACATGACAATTTTATACAGGGTATATATATATATGTTAAAAATTATATTTTTAACAATCAAATCATTTTCACATCTCATATATATATATCGTTTTCATTTCATATATACATCGTTTTCACATTTCATATATATATATATATATATATATATCGTTTTCATTTCATATATATCGTTTTCACATTTCATATGTACGATATTTTCACTTTCAATATATACAATATTTTCACTTTCAATATCTATGATATTTTCACTTTCAGTATATACGATATTTTCACTTTCAATATATACAATATTTTCACTTTTCAATATATACGATATTTTCACTTTCAATATATACATTATATTTTCACTTTCAATCTGTACGACATTTTCACTTTTCAATATATACGATATTTTCACTTTTCAATATATACTTACCCTTCGCATTTCATATATATATACATTCACTTTTCATATATATTTACCATTCGCATTTCATATATAATCATTCACTTTTCATGTATATTTACCATTCGAATTTCATATATAATCATTCACTTTTCATGTATATTTACCATTCGCATTTCATATATAATCATTCACTTTTCATGTATATTTACCATTCGCATATATATATAATCTTCACTTTTCATATATATTTACCATTCGCATATATATATATATATATATATATATAATCATTCACTTTTCATATATATTTACCATTCGCATATATATATATAATCATTCACTTTTCATATATATTTCATTTCACTTCACGACCAATTTTCACATAGAATACAACCAAACAAACAAGTCGTCCATGGTCTGTGGACGACGGGGGAACAGTTCATATATGTAGTTAGGAAATAAATAATTGAACATAAATTTTAAAGTGAGAGAATTCTCACATTAGGATCCACTCTGTCAGTTTTATCTGAATTTCTGAACCATTCGGATTTGAATTTTCCTGAAATTCCCACTTGCTCGGAATTGAACCCGGTCAGTCTTGTTGCAAAGCTCTCGGAAAGACGATTCCAACGCATCCTTGTTTTCTTGATTCCGTGTTAATATGAAGGAGACACGATGGTTAATACTTTTGATAGTTTAAACGAGAAATTAATTAATTAATTAACCCCACCCTTAATTCATCTCTTCACTGTTAATCACCGGAGCCCTTCAAAACCTAACATCGACCTTCATCTCAGGCTTGCGCACGACACCATGGGTCGTTGGTCGAGGATCCGAGGTCGCCACCACGACGGGCTTCACCAGAGCCTCCACCGCTAGCCTGGGCACCAAAAACTGCTCCAAGCACAATGTCTTTAAGCCGTCGATTTGGCCATTCTAGTTCGAGATTTCAGATCTCGACCGTATCAATTTGAAGATCTTAGAGAGATCGAGTTTTTTGTTTTATAAATTCTGAAATTCTTGTGTGGATCGAGCGGGATTTAGGATTAAAAATGGGATAATATCGTCCATCGTTTTGAACAGGCAGCGGAGCGTTATAATTGGGGCTATGGTTAGGCTGAGGTTTTTTTTATAGAGAATATTTTATTATTTTATTATTTTAATTCAGAAAATACCCACTAATTCATACGAATTCCAATCCGAACCCAACGACTGTCGCCTCTAGCGTAGTACCCCCATTCCGAACACAATGGGATATGTTTCGTAAGCCCATTCTATCATTTCGACCAGTTTTGATTTAAATTAAAATATAAATCTTTATATATTCAATTTAAACGCACATTTCAAATTACCGGGGCCATACACTAACTCGAAAAATTCCAGAAAAATTATTTCTAGCTTCGTATTGACGATACGGTCCGAACGAAATCAGTTTCGTCAAATTCTGAGGTCGTTTGAAAAATGGCCATCTTCTGGTCGACCGAAATTGACTGAAACTGTCAAAACGCGTTTAACTTCGCCACGCTCACATATTGATTCAGAAAATTATGAAATTTGAAGCCTAGCAATAATTCCACATCCCGGATCCAACAAAAGTGGTTTCGTCGAATACCAAGGTCGTTTGCAAAATTTCCATTTTTAAGGGCCTTTATATATATTAAAATATATATAAATTCCACAGCGACTTTTCAGAATTTTAAACTGGACATATCTTTCACTCTATAAAGTGAAATCTCAGTTTCTTACATCCATTAGAAAGATATCGTCGAACAGATTCGAATATTTCTTGTTTCGTCCAATTCCGACTTAAAACGAATTCTGTATATTCATTTGAAATTCGAAATCGAATTTTCGAACTACCGCACCATTTCAGGATCGTTATATAATTAAAATAAATTTATTCGTTTTAACTTCATCAAAAATAAATTTTTCATCGTTTTTATTTAAAATATATCATTTTAAATAACCAAAATCCTTTAAAATAGCCAAAACAAAAATTTTTAATTGGCCCAGACTTTCCGGGTTGTTACATCTTTTATGATTATTCGGACCACATCAAGGAGATATGCCGGAGGGGGATTTTCTAATGGAACCCGTTAGCTTTGACGAATTTCGGGAGTTCCATTCTGTCGACGTCTTCTGTTATACACATCCGGCTCGCTCTATTTCATGTCATGGTGTAACAAACCAGATTTTCAAGTAATAAGGAAATGCAGATTTACTGTGTTTTGTGATTTTTAAGATTGTAATTATATGGTGGAGGGCATATTGAAAATATATAGATAATTTAAACACAATTTCTCTATTGATATTATTACCAAAGATACATCTAGTATTTAAAAACTTGGTTAATAATTTAAGAAGTACAACCAACAATTAATATCAAATATTGAAAATATATTTTTCGACTTAACTATTGATTCCACATCAATATAAAAATATATATTTTCAATATGCCCTCAATTATATAATTACAATCTTAAAAATCGCAAAATGCAGTAAATCTGCATTTCGTGATTACGCAAAAATTCGGTTTGTTACACATGGATGGTCTGGTTTTGGTATGGCTGTCGAGGTTCGACGAGCTGGTGTGCACCCTGGTATGCAAGTACTCTGGCCCGACCGCTGCTGGAAGAGTGGGACTCTGGTCGTGAGTGGCCACAGTTGGGCTCTTCGAGTAGAAGGTTGGTTACTCAGACACGGTTTGTTACTGTGTTCCTTGGCCGTAAATGATGATGGTTTGATCATCATCTCATTTCTGTTGTCGTTGTTGTCGCCGTATGAGTGTTGGAGCGGACGGCGGTGATTTTAATGAGGTTGAGCCTTCTTCCTCGACTAGGGCCCCTAGCTTTGAAAGAAGAAATTTCCGATGTAGTGTGCTACGAGCGGGCGCGGTTCTGAGCAAGCTAGAGTAGAATGACGATGTGTCGACTTTCTTGAAGTTGGCGCATAAGGTTGATGTTAATCTTCAATGCCTAGCGCGAGAGCTGCATTTTCATATTTCTTATCAAGCGTGTGAATCTGTGCTTGAGTCGCATGAGCTTGGGGGCCAACGAGTGGAAGGAGATCCGTTTCCAGCGGGTCCTCTACTGCTCGGGGATGCTGAGAGGTACCAGAGTCAATTGCGGCCAATGGGGGGTGTAACACCCCACACCCGCTAAGGTCACTCGCTAAGGGAATGCCTTAACTTCGGTGGAATATTTTAAGTGAATATAGACCAGAAAAATTACAACAAGACAGATATAAATAATACTTGAAATCTAAAACATCATTTCAATGCAGCAGAAGATAAACATGTTTAGTTACAACACCATAAAAGAGTCAAGTA
Organism: Allium sativum; assembly: GCA_030737875.1. Lineage (NCBI taxonomy): Eukaryota > Viridiplantae > Streptophyta > Magnoliopsida > Asparagales > Amaryllidaceae > Allium > Allium sativum. The sequence continues at coordinate 4,620,426 of CM060925.1, read as the reverse complement.
CTAAATATCCATCCTGATAAAAACATAAGTACATAATCCCACTACATAACTAATAGCCATAATAGAAAAGATAAGCTGGGCTTTACATCACGGTCCAAGCTCCAAAAGATAGATAAAGCAATCTGATCAAAGCCCACTAGTGCTAGGCCCACTCTGAGAACCTGAGGGTTGGGAAAAAGATAAAAACAACAGGGTCAGACATAAGTCTGAGTGAGCCCTATAACTTTAACAATACAATCATTAAAATAATTAGGGTATGATATAAACTTGGTACGGTGATGACTGGGGATAAATGACTACACTAAGCAGCCAACTAGACATAGGATGAACTAAGATAACGGTAAAGACGCATCTACCCACCCAAGGGTAATTACTACACTGCACCACACCAGTCATTCCTACTTAAAGGTTGATCCCACCCAAGGACTTAGAAAATTTAACTAGTAGTTTCGTGTACCCCTAGCTGACTACATAGGTGTCGTCTGCCCCTATCTCCACTAGGTGTACCCACTACTCCCCCAAGCGATCGGCTCCCTACCGTAGACACCCGTGCTGGCCCCACAGTGGGGTGTATCATTCCCCAAAGTGGCAACCCGATACAACCAATGGTGCACGGCTTATACCTACATGATGCAACAACGTCTTACCTACCAGCCCGGGTCCACACACGCATATGAAACCCGTTGGACTTGCGTTGCCACCGCTAACCCGTTTTGGCCTCTTATAGTCAAGCCCAGTACGCGTGTCCCGTCCTCGACATGGGTCGAGCCCAATAAGATACATATGGGTTACTGGTTGAAACGGGCCCCCACAAGCTACCCACCTAAGCTTGTCCCTTTTTCTAGTGCATCCCACTTAACCCTTTAATCATGTCTAATTACATGTTTCCACTTGGTTAAGTATTCTAATCGTATTTTCTATTGCCACCCAAGGCAACCCACTAGATTTCCACATGCCACCCAAGGCACTTACTTAATCTGCACATGCCACCCAAGGCACCCACTTAACCCTTCAAGCCCCACTACATGCTTATCTGGTTAAGTGTTTCTTAATTGATTAAGACCGTAACCTTTGCAAAGACCTCTCACATTAGACTATCTTTTATGGCAGCTGGATTTGCCGGTCGGGTCCGGGCAGCCTTACGCCATAACCGAGTCTAACCTCGTGTCTTTATACTTGTCACGTATTTAGTTTGTGCCTAAGACCTCTCACATTGGGCCAATCATTTGTAGCCATTGGATTTGCCGGTCGGTTCCGGACAGTCTTATGCTACAAAAGGGTCCAACCTCGTGTCTTAGTCGATTAATTACACCTAATTAATCACCCCATAATTTGTATTAATTATCCCTAATTAATTACAAATTTAATGATGTACATAATTGACTCAATTATGTCCATCCACTTTATGGTATGCATAATCATACCAACTTCACACCATTTTATTAACATGAATATTAACCCCATCGTTCCCCACGTAATTCCCTAACATGACATACTTAAAAGGGAAGATTCATCACACATACAATGGGTTCAACTTGCATAACATTAGCATCAACATGGGTTTTAAAGATGTCAACATGCATATAGCATTAAACCCAACTAGCATAAATAATCAACCCAAACTTGCATGAATCACATATGTCATCAAGAGGGTAACTTGCATAAGCTACTTATGTCATACAAAGGGGTAAACTTGCATATGTATGTATGACATACAAAGGGGTTAACTTGCATTTGTATGCATATCATCCAAAGGTGTAAACTTGCACATGTTACTTGCATATAATCAAACACCAAACTTGCATAACATGTCATATATGAACTTGCATATAATCAAACACCAAACTTGCATAACATGGTGTCATAATGGATCAATGTTTATCATAGCGATTTGCATAACTAGCATCATGAACACATAGCCTAAAACTTGCATAACTTGCATAACATCATGATCATATAGCATATAACTTGCATAACATCATGAACATATAGCATATGACTTGCATAACTTGCATAACATCATGAACACATAGCATATGACTTGCATAACTTGCATAACATCATGATCACATAGCATATGACTTGCATAACTTGCATAACACATAGCATATGACTTGCATAACTTGCATAACATCATGAACACATAGCATATGATAACATAACTTGCATTGATCCACATACATAACCATAACCTCATTATATCCTATCATAATTAGTTTAGAAATTGCTTGCTAAAGGCATAGAAACTCACAACTTGTTGCTTAGCACTCCTATGAAGAAGATTAAGTTGCTAGAGTTGATTAGAAGTTGATTTGAGAAGCTATCTTCTTCTACAATTTGATGGAGGCTACTTCAAGTTGCATTTTGATGGCATAACGATGTTGTATCTATTTTTAGTATGAATTAGGATAGTCTTAGGGTGTATTTATAAAATTAGGATGTAGTTTAGGCCCTTAGATTAACCCTAGATTAGGTTTGAGCCGTCAGATTTCGTCACAAGCCCCAAAACCTAGCCCAAATCCCAAATCAGTGCACCCAGGTCACACAGACCGACAGGGGGGGTCGACCCCTGGGTCGACCCATGGGTCGACCCCTGGGGGGGGGGGTCGACACCCATGTCGACCCCTGGGTCGACACCTTCTGTCTGGCGGGAATTTTCCCGCCTCTTCTAAACTGTGAAATTTGAATATTTTAAATCTGTTTTGAATTTCTGAAAACTTCTTCGGGCCTTAACTGGGTCATACGGACTCCAATTTTCGAAAACTCGGACTCTATTTCGCGTATTTTTTCGAGACGAACACAATGGCATAGCCCGTTTCCCCTTATTCAGATTTTAAAATTTAATTCTGCCCTGATTTATATTATAACAAGTTATTCAACATACGGGGTGTTACATTCTCCCCCACTTAAAGGATTTCGTCCCCGAAATCTCTAAGTCAAGAAGAACGTATCCTACCATCCAAACAACCATCTACTAAACCATCAAACACTGGCATCCATTGTCCTTAAAGTTTCTAATGCTGTATGAACATATGCAAAAAGTGTGTGTATATGTTCCCTGTATAATGCAAAATCAGGCGGTCTACTGATTCACTTGACCTCCTTAATGCAAACCATGATAGTGCCATGCATTCAATATGTATGCGAAAGAACCCTATCGACACATACTATCTCTACATGTGTGCACAACCATACACCAAAATGCATCATCCATATGATAACACAACCATTATACATCCATTAATATAGCTACCTACACACAGTTATATGCAATATGCAATATGAAGTGACTGAGCCGATCTAGTGTCTAAAGTGTGTGTATATGCATCCACGAGCAACCACTAGCAAACACTTGCATCCACACGCATCCATCAATAATAACATGTCTCAAACAAATGTTTCAACCATAGGTTTATCCTATCTAAAGGTCAAAGGTATTAATGAGAGGACATACTAAAGATAAGATAAGTACTAGACAAACGATAAAGGAGAAGTTAAAAGACATACCCTAAAAAAGGAATGGGTATAGTGAGCGCATCCTCGCTTATGTCTCCCAAGAAGCATTGCTCTCATCCTCTCCCCATTGCGCATTGACTAGTCGAACCTCTTTGTTTCTCAACTTCCTAATCTCTGACCCAAGGATGCGGGTAGGAGCTCGTCGAATAGTCGCATCACGCTCTACCTCCACTTCTCTAAGCAAGCTCGGCTCTACCACCTCTGCGGTCTCATGTAGGTACTTCCCCAAATATGACACATGAAATACGTCATGTACCCAACTAAGTCTCTCGGGTAAATCCACTCTATATGCCATCCGTCCAATCCTTTCCTTAATAGGAAACGGTCCTACAAATCTTGGTGCTAACTTCCCAACGGACCCAAAGCGAACAACATTCCGTAATGGAGATACTTTAACAAAGACCATGTCCCCAACATCAAACTCCAGATCCGTCCTCCTCTTATCCGCGTAAGATTTCTTCCTATCTTGCGCTGCTTTCAACCTTCTTCGAATTAAATCAATCTTTTTCGAAGTCTCCCTAACCATATCAGGCCCAAGCAAGATCTTATCCGTAGATTCCCACCAACATGTAGGTGATCGACAAGGCCTTCTATAAAGAGCTTCAAAAGGAGCTATACCAATACTAGACTGAAAGCTGTTATTATACGCGAACTCCAGCAATGGAAGATGCTCTTCCCATGTACCTCCAAAATCTAAGATACATACCCTCAAAAGGTCTTCTAGAACACAATTCACCCTCTCGGTCTGGCTGTCCGTCTGAGGATGATATGCGGTGCTCAAACATATCTGAGTCCCTACCGCCTCTTGCAAACTCTTCCAAAACTCGCTAGTGAAGATAGGATCTCGATCGCTCACTATGCTCGAAGGTACACCATGCAACTGAACTATCTCTCGAAGGTAAACTGAAGCTAGCCATGGAGCAGTCCTCTTACTCTTTACGGGTATGAAATGAGCACTCTTAGTAAGTCTGTCTACCACAACCCAAATTCCCGTATTACCCTTCCTCGATCTCGGTAACCCATCAATAAAATCCATCGAGACGCTATCCCACTTCCATTGCGGAACTTCCAATGGGTGAAGCAACCCACCTGGTTTCTTTTGCTCCGCTTTCACTTGTTGGCACACCAAGCATCTAGCGACATATTCGGCCACATCTTTCTTCATACCGGCCCAAAAGAAAACTCGCTTCATGTCTTGGTACATCTTGTCCCCACCGGGATGAATGGTCATCTTTGAACGATGCGCATCATCAAGAATAGCCTTCCTCAAACCCTCGTCTTGCGGTACACAAAGTCTACCATCTCTACACAAGCACCCCTTATCGTCTAGGGTGTACCTACTCAAATGGCTGGACGACTCCCCCCTTATGAGCCTCTCTACCAACTCAACCAACAGTGGGTTGTCCCGCTGTGCCTCGCCAATCTGTCCCAAAAGAGTAAGTCTGACCTCTAAGGATGCTAGCAAACCGGGTACAAAGTCAACGGAAGGTCTGAAATCAAACATCGAGATAAATTCCAAGCTTCGTCGTTCCACGTACAATGGACTCAAGGACAACCTTTTTCTGCTTAAGGCGTCTGCCACCACGTTACCCTTGCCAGGGGTATACGCTATCTCGAAATCATAGGATGCTAAGAACTCCATCCACCTTTGCTGTCTCAAGTTCAAATCATTCTGAGAAAACAAGTACTTCAATGATTTGTGGTCAGTGAACAATTCGAATCTCTCGCCAAGAAGATAATGGCGCCAAGTCTTAAGCACAAAAACAATCGCGGCCAACTCTAAATCATGGGTAGGGTAATTTTTCTCACGCTTTCTCAACTGCCTTCCCCCATAGGCTATTACCCTTCCCTCTTGCATTAAGACCGCGCCCAGTCCTGTCCCACAAGCATCGGTATAAACAACAAATGGCTTACTCCCATCTGGCAACACTAAGACTGGAGCTGTGGTTAAAGCTCTCTTTAACCGTTGGAACGCATCATCACAATTTACGTCCCATACGAAGACTAGATTCTTCTTTGTCAGGCGAGTTAATGGGGCTGATATCTTCGCGAAGTCCTTGACAAACTTCCTATAGTAGCCAGCCAACCCCAAGAAACTCCTCACCTCGGTAGCATTCTTCGGAACCTTCCAATCTTGGATGGATACTACCTTCGCGGGATCCACAGCTATCCCTTCCTTGGAGACTACGTGCCCCAAGAACCGCACTTCCTTCCTCCAAAAGTGACATTTAGAGAATTTAGCCTTAAGGTTATGCGCTCGAAGAGTCTCCAACACTTCCCTAAGATGTAGGGCATGCTCTTCTTCACTCTTAGAAAAGACTAAGATGTCATCCACAAAGACCACCACGAACTTATTAAGGTACTCCCTGAACACCCTACTCATCAAATCAACAAAGTATGCAGGGGCGTTCGTCAAACCAAATGGCATCACAAGCCACTCATTGAAACCATCCGGAGTCCTAAAGGCAGTCTTGTCTATGCTATCCTCAGCCACTCTCAACTGATGAAACCCCGTGGCCAAGTCCAACTGCGAAAACACTGAGGCGCCAACCAACTGATCAAAGAGATCATCAATCCTCTGCAATGGGTGTCTATTCTTCTTTGTGAGCTTGTTGAGTTCTCTATAGTCTACACAAAGTCTGAGGGACCCATCCGCCTTCATGGAAAAAACTACTGGAGCACCCCACTCCGATATACTTCGTCTTATGAACCCCTTCTCAAGCAACTCCCCTACTTGCTTGTGGAGTTCCCTCCTCTCACGAGGAGCCATGTGGCGCACTGGCAAAGATACTGGTTTAGCATTGTCCACCAGATATATTCGGAAGTCTATCTCCCGCCTCGGAGGTAAGCCCTTCACCTCCTCAAACACATCCGAGTATTCCCGGACCACTCTAACAGATCGCAAACTCTCGACCGAAGCGTTAAGCGATTCAAGATAACTTAGCATAACAGAATCCATGGGATTACAAGAGATCTCGTGAGTGTTACCCAAGCGGGTCATGAGCCTAACAACTCTCCTTTCACAATCAAGAACGGCACCATTACTGGATACCCAGTCCATGCCCAAAATCAACCCATAACCCGTGAAGCCCAAAACAAAAGCATCACATCTAAACTCAACGCTAAGTATAGAAATCTTCAAACCCAAACATATCATGGACAAATAAGTGGAGCCCCCAATTGGGTTTGAAACAACCAAGGGATCATCTACTAGACTGGTGTCTAAGTGCAGTGACTCAACTATTGTTGATGAGATAAACAAATGCGATGCGCCAGAGTCAAACAAAGTACGGACAGGATGATCAAACAGAAAAACTAGACTTTCAATGGAAATAGTTCTACCTCTTTCCTGAATCGGTGGAACCGCGAGAGCCTGAACTTGCCCCTTGCCTGACCTGGTGCCATAAGAGCTTGCACCTGTCCTCCTGAGGTAGATCCCGTCATTTGCCCCTTCTTAGGGCAGTCCTTCACTAGATGCCCTGCTTCGCCACAGTGGAAGCAGCCAGTCTTCTTCTTCTTCCGACAATCTTTGCTTAGGTGGCCTAGTGTTCCGCAATTGAAGCACTTCTTCTTTCCCTTGCCACCGTTGCTTTTCCCACCCTTGTTTTGCTGTTGCTGTTGAGGTCTCTTCTGATCTCCTTTCTTCTCGGGTGCCTTATTAGCATTGGGACCCTTCTCTTCCTCATGCATGAGTGCCATGTCTATTAGCTTCTCAAAGGTGGCCCCCATAGGGATGTGAGTCATAGCCAATCCACGCATTGGTTCATTCAAGCCCTTAACGAACCTCAAAGCCTTCTTCTCCGGTGTATTCACCATGTCTATGCCAAATCTTGCCAATTGATTAAACTTGTTGACATATTCCTTCACTGATAGGTTTCCTTGCTTTAGAGTCAAGAACCTTTACATATACAAGTTTTCCTCCGCCCTTGAGAGAAACTTTGCCACAAACATTTGCCTGAAATCCGCCCAAGAGTCAACAGGGCGCTCTCCATTAGTGACCTCCCACCAGAAAGAGGCCTCTCCCTTCATTAACCAAGCAGCTAACTTGACTTTCTTTCCTTCTTCCATCTCAAAGATATCCATCAACTCTTCCACCTCCTTAAGCCAATCCCTAGCTTCCACAAAAGTTTCTGATCCTTGAAAAGGTTTCCCTACCATAGCCTTAAATTCCTTGCAAGTCTTAGCAAAAGTGTCCATGCGAGGAGGAGGAGGAGGAGGAAGATTGGGTGCTACTGTTGGTGGAGGAACATTTGCTGGACACGCAGTGGCGGCCCTAGCCTCCATCAATCTCCTATACCATACTGGTATCGTCACACCCTCCGGAAAGTTAAGATCTTCAGCCATGATGAAACGAAAAAGGAAAGATTCAAAACGGAGAATTCGAAAGATAAAGATATGGCTATTGGGGATTATGCTTTTCTTTCAAAAACTTTTCTCTTAAAAGACATGTTTTTGAAAATACTTCTTCCAAAAATGTTTTTAGAAAAATAGTTTTTCTAAAAGTTTTATCTGTTCCGGTAACCTTCAGCTCCGATACCACATGTAACACCCCACACCCGCTAAGGTCACTCGCTAAGGGAATACCTTAACTTCAGTGGAGTATTTTAAGTGAATATAGAACAGAAAAATTATAACAAGACAGATATAAATAATACTTGAAATCTAAAATATCATTTCAATGCAGCAGAAGATAAACGTGTTTAGTTACAACACCATAAAAGAGTCAAGTACTAAATATCCATCCTGATAAAAACATAAGTACATAATCCCACTACATAACTAATAGCCATAATAGAAAAGATAAGCTGGGCTTTACATCACTGTCCAAGCTCCAAAAGATAGATAAAGCAATCTGATCAAAGCCCACTAGTGCTAGGCCCACTCTGAGAACCTGAGGGTTGGGAAAAAGAAAAAAACAACGGGGTCAGACATAAGTCTGAGTGAGCCCTATAACTTTAACAATACAATCATTAAAGTAATTAGGGTATGATATAAACTTGGTACGGTGATGACTGGGGATTAATGACTACACTAAGCAGCCAACTAGACATAGGATGAACTAAGATAACGGTAAAGACGCATCTACCCACCCAAGGGTAATTACTACACTGCACCACACCAGTCATTCCTACTTAAAGGTTGATCCCACCCAAGGACTTAGAAAATTTAACTAGTAGTTTCGTGTACCCCTAGCTGACTACATAGGTGCCGTCTGCCCCTATCTCCAATAGGTGTACCCACTACTCCCCAAGCGATCGGCTCCCTACCGTAGACACCCGTGCTGGCCCCACAGTGGGGTGTATCACTCCCCGAAGTGGCAACCCGATACAACCAATGGTGCACGGCTTATACCTACACGATGCAACAACATCTTACCTACCAGCCCGGGTCCACACACGCATATGAAACCCGTTGGACTTGCGTTGCCACCGCTAACCCGTTTTGGCCTCTTATAGTCAAGCCCGGTACGCGTGTCCCGTCCTAGACATGGGTCGAGCCCAATAAGATACATATGGGTTACTGGTTGAAATGGGCCCCCACAAGCTACCCACTTAAGCTTGTCCCTTTTTCTAGTGCATCCCACTTAACCCAGCTTTAATCATGACTAATTACATGTTTCCACTTGGTTAAGTATTCTAATCGTATTTTCTATTGCCACCCAAGGCAACCCACTAGATTTCCACATGCCACCCAAGGCACTTACTTAATCTGCACATGCCACCCAAGGCACCCACTTTACCCCTCATGCCCCACTACATGCTTATCTGGTTAAGTGTTTCTTAATTGATTAAGACCGTAACCTTTGCAAAGACCTCTCACATTAGACTATCTTTTATGGCAGCTGGATTTGCCGGTCGGGTCCGGGCAGCATTACGCCATAACCGAGTCTAACCTCGTGTCTTTACACTTGTCACGTATTTAGTTTGTGCCTAAGACCTCTCACATTGGGCCAATCATCTGTAGCCGCTGGATTTGCCGGTCGGTTCCGGGCAGTCTTATGCTACAAAAGGGTCCAACCTTGTGTCTTAGTCGATTAATTACACCTAATTAATCACCCCATAATTTGTATTAATTATCCCTAATTAATTACAAATTTAACGATGTACATAATTGACTCAATTATGTCCATCCACTTTATGGTATGCATAATCATACCAACTTCACACCATTTTATTAAAATGAATATTAACCCCATCGTTCCCCACGTAATTCGCTAACATGACATACTTAAAAGGGAAGATTCATCACACATACAATGGGTTCAACTTGCATAACATTAGCATCAACATGGGTTTTAAAGGTGTCAACATGCATATAGCATCAAACCCAACTAGCATAAATAATCAACCCAAACTTGCATGAATCACATATGTCATCAAGAGGGTAACTTGCATAAGCTACTTATGTCATACAAAGGGGTAAACTTGCATATGTATGTATGACATACAAAGGGGTTAACTTGCATATGTATGCATATCATCCAAAGGTGTAAACTTGCACATGTTACTTGCATATAATCAAACACCAAACTTGCATAACATGTCATATATGAACTTGCATATAATCAAACACCAAACTTGCGTAACATGGTGTCATAATGGATCAATGTTTATCATAGCGATTTGCATAACTAGCATCATGAACACATAGCCTAAAACTTGCATAACATCATGATCATATAGCATATAACTTGCATAACATCATGAACATATAGCATATGACTTGCATAACTTGCATAACATCATGAACACATAGCATATGACTTGCATAACTTGCATAACATCGTGATCACATAGCATATGACTTGCATAACTTGCATAACTTATAGCATATGACTTGCATAACTTGCATAACATCATGAACGCATAGCATATGATAACATAACTTGCATTGATCCACATACATAACCATAACCTCATTATATCCTATCATAATTAGTTTAGCAATTGCTTGCTAAAGGCATAGAAACTCACAACTTGTTGCTTAGCACTCCTATGAAGAAGATTAAGTTGCTAGAGTTGATTAGAAGTTGATTTGAGAAGCTATCTTCTTCTACAATTTGATAGAGGCTACTTCAAGTGGCATTTTGACGGCATAACGACGTTGTATCTATTTTTAGTATGAATTAGGGTAGTCTTTGGGTGTATTTATAGAATTAGGATGTAGTTTAGGCCCTTAGATTAACCCTAGATTAGGTTAGAGCCGTCAGATTTCGTCACAAGCCCCAAAACCTAGCCCAAATCCCAAATCAGTGCACCCAGGTCACACAGACCGACAGGGGGGGCGTCCCCTGGGTCGACCCCTAGGGGGGGTCGACACCCATGTCGACCCCTGGGTCGACATCTTCTGTCTGGCCGGAATTTTCCCGCCATTTCTGAACTGTGAAATTTGAATATTTTAAATCTGTTTTGAATTTCTGAAAACTTCTTCGGGCCTTAACTGGGTCATACGGACTCCGATTTTCGAAAACTCGGACTCTATTTCACGTATTTTTCCGAGATGAACGCATTGGCATAGCCCATTTCCCCTGATTCAGATTTTAAAATTTAATTCTGCCCTGATTTATATTATAACAAGTTATTCAACTTACGGGGTGTTATAGGGGGAGCGTTAGATTTTGCCGAAATTCTGCTTAATGCCGGTGAGAGTCATGATCCTTTTTGGACAAGCTATGCTGACTCTAAATTGGTCCACTAGTCGGGTATTCAAAGAATTTCGAGAAGTAGTGGAGTCCGGCTTCAGCTTCCTGTACCACATTGTGACTATGTTTGTTAAGAAAAATCGGTGATTTATTTAGATTGTTCGAAGTGGCACTGGTGCCCCAGTGTTTAAGTCCAAGTTGGGACTCCGTTGATGGAAAAGAAAGTCTGGTTCGATTCCAACTTGAGGAGCCATGTTGGCGTAAGCCTGAATCTCGCAACCTTCGGGGCATTATCGTCCAAAGCTATCGCGTAGGCGCTGGAGCAACATTTCCGACTGTGGGGTCCGTAACTTGACCAATAAAAGTGTCACGGGTTGGGGTGACAATTGGATTAGGTGTTCCCCTGAGTGTAGCGGGACCGCCATCATACCAAGCAGAGATGTAACAACCCTGAATTTTGGGGCCAATTTTAAATTTTAAATTTAGTAATTTTAATGAGTTTTGATATTTAAAATAATCTATTTTAAATAATAATGATCACAAATTTGATTCAAATCGAAGTAAGAATGAATAATTTAATTTTAATTATAAAAGGAGCAGAAATAGCGCTGTAGTTTGAAAAGTCAAACTTGAATTTTGACTGACCGTACGGGACGCAAAATTTAACGGATTTTAGTGAAACAAAAAATATTAGGATTTATTTAAAAATATCTTTCTAACGAATCTGAAAAATCGAAATTTCATAGCGGGAATCAAAAGTTATGCCCTGTTTAAAATTTAGAAAGGTCGCTATGAAATATATAAAGGTCAAAAATGCTACTTTTCACATACGAAGGAATTTGGACTCGAAACCACTTCCATTGAATTTAGAATGACGTTTCTGCATTGAAAAACAGTAAACACTTATATATTTCGAGTTTCAGAAATTATTTGTTTAAAAATGTATTTTTAATATTAAATATATTGGCCTTAAAAATAGCCATTTTTCAAACTGTCTCAGAATTCGACGAAAATAATTTTGTTGGGTTCGTATCGTCAAAATAAAGCTAAAAATGATTTTTCGGTAATTTTTAGAATTAATATATAATTATAAATGATTTTTCAGTGTAAACGGACAATTTTTGACTTTAAAAATTCATTAAAAATTCATACGAGCTCAGAATTGAATGAAATTAATTTTTCTAGGTCCGCAGCGTCAAAACATAGCTAAATATATTTTACGGGAATTTTTGAAGTTAATTTGTGGCCCCGGCATATTTAAATGTACGGTGGAAGTTAAAATATTAATTTAATATTGTAATTTTAATAAAACACCCAACAGAATTCGAAATTGGGCCACAAGACATGTCCCATCGCACTCAGAAGGCATCAAAACCTTAAGTTTGACAGTCGTTGGGCCTAATTCTGAGTTCGGAGCTAATCGGGCCTTAACGGGCTAATTAAATTAATATAATATTATAAATATATACCTAAACTAATCCCTAAACCCTAGAATTATGTCCAGCCGCCGGCCAACTGTTCATGGCTGAAAACACACCAATTTGATTCGCTAATTTCTTCTCATCTACTCCGAATTAGACCACCACCCATATACCAAATCGAAGCGCTCGCCTTCCTCTACATTTCTATACGGTTAGATCTACCCTGGTGGCACACAAACCGAGACACACACACCCAAACCCGCCGCCTATTCAGCCCGCCGCACCCCCCTTGGCCCCACCGCACTCCACCCCAACCTAGGCGCAAGATCCCCTCCCTCCCCTCTTCGATTTGACACCCTCCGATCGACTGCTAGTTGCACCAATTTCGAGATAAAGGCAGACCTAAATTCGAACGAAATGGGTTCAATAATAACATAAAGAAGCGGCCTTGTTACAGTATGAGGAAGAAAGGTATTAGATGGGTAATTTGTAATTAATTATTTAATTAAAGTGATTAATGATTGAAATGGTATAACTTCCTCAAATCAAAACAAAATTGAACGGTTTCAGGTGCGTTGGAATCGTATTTCTGCGATCTACGTGATGGACTGACGTGAATTGATTTAGAGCTCGGTTAGATTTTGGCGAATTGGAAAGCTTTGGGTGAGAATCCTATTTTAAAATAAAATTATTTATCTATTTATTAATTCACTAAAAAAAATTTATTCATATTATTTATAATTCAATTGTATGTGATGTGGATTGATTTATTTGTTTGTGATGATACGTGGAATGAAATTGGATTGGTTAGAAATTGTTTAATCATATATTAGTTAGATTTGTATACAATAAAAATTCTCTTTTATTTGTGAACATTTTGATCAATGAAACTATCACATAAAATTATCATTTTTATGTTAAAGTTAGAATTGACACTTATGTTAAATGAGAATGGTTACTTTGCTAAATTTAGTATTGGCAAACAAAATTCACATTTTGTTAAGAGAATTTACATCATAACAAAATCATTATTTTGTTTATATTAAGAAGGTCATAACAAAACCATTATTTTGTTTATATTAAAAAGGTTATAGTAAAATTCATATTTTGTTACATAAGAATGATCAACAAAATCAACATATTTTGTTAATGAAGTTATGTTGGACTAAATCAACATTTGTGTCACTTTGAAATAAATAAAATAAAATGTATATTTTTATACATTTAAAAGGAAGGAAACAAAATAATCATATTTTGTTTCATTGAGAGAACAAAACTTTTGTTAATTTGATTACAGAGAACAAAACATCACTTTTGTTAATTTGATCCAAAGGTAAAGAATCAACATTTTTGTTGATTTGATTATAAAGTAAAGAATTAACATTTTGTGTTAATTAGATTTTATGTTCAACAAAACTCACATTTTTGTTAATGAAATTATAAAGACAAACTCACATTTTTGTTAATGTAAAGAGTATGATCAAATCCATTTTTTGTATGACAAATTCCTTTTTTGTTAATGTAAAGAGTATGATAAAATCCATTTTTGTATGACAAATTCCTTTTTTGTTAATGTAAAGAGTATGATAAAATCCATTTTTTGTATGACAAATTCCTTTTTGTTAATGTAAAGAGTATGATAAAATCCATTTTTTGTATGACAAATTCCTTTTTGTTAATGTAAAGAGTATGACAAATTCATTTTTGTTAAGGTAAAGAATAGCGACAAATTCCTTTTTATATGTAAAGAGAGAGATGAAATAAACTCGTGTACATATAAATTACCTTTTACATGTAATGAGAGAAATGAAGTAAACTGGTTTACGTATAAATTCATTTTATATGTCGTTAGTAATGAAATAATTATGTTAATGTATAAACTCATTTTTATATGTCACTTACAATGAAAGCTTTGTTAATATATAGAATTCCCTTTTATATGTTACTAGGAATGGAAAATATGTTATGATATAATATTTACTTTTTTATATATCATTAGAAGTAATAGAAAAATGTGAATATATAAGAATGACAAATTACTTTTATATGAAGAGTGTAAAGGAAGAATATAAGAATGGCAAAAGATTCATTTTGACAAATATATGAAGGTGAAAAAAACACCCATTAGAGTGAAGTTACATTTTATTAGGGAATGTAGGTTAAAATAAAATGAACATAACGGTATTTTAGTGTGAAGTTGAAACAGGGAAATAAATGAAATGAAACATATATTTATTTGTTAATGTTGCATACATTGTTTATGAAATGAAACATATATTTATTTGTTAATGTTGCATACACTGCATATGAAATGAAACATATATTTATTTGTTAATGTTGCATACACTGCATATGAAATGAAACATATATTTATTTGTTAATGTTGCATACACTGCATATGAAATGAAACATATATTTATTTGTTAATGTTGCATACACTGCATATGAAATGAAACATATATTTATTTGTTAATGTTGCATACACTGCATATGAAATGAAACATATATTTATTTGTTAATGTTGCATACACTGCATATGAAATGAAACATATATTTATTTGTTAATGTTGCATACACTGCATATGAAATGAAACATATATTTATTTGTTAATGTTTCATACACTGCATATGAAATGAAACATATATTTATTTGTTAATGGTGCATACACTGCATATGAAATATAACATATATTTATTTGTTAATGTTGCATACACTGCATATGAAATGAAGTGCATAGTTAAAATCATACTTTTGCATATAAAGAGAAGTATTTTAAATGTCATGTAGGAAAGAACAAAAATTCATATTTCTGTTCAAAAAGAAAGTAAAGAACAAATTTTACATTTGTGTTTAATGTAAATCCAAAATCAAAAAGGTTACATTTTGTCAAATGAAATTAAAAAGGAAAAAAGTTACATTTCTGTTTTAATGGAATTAAAGGAACAAGAAAATTTACATTTTAAGGAAATGGGTTTTCATATAAAAAGAGATAAAGTTAGGAATTTACATTTTTATTATGTAAAACAAAAATATGAACTTGCATGGTAAAGAGAATTTGCATTTTTATATGTAAACAAAAGTAAGAATGTGCATTGATAATAAAGATTACATTTTTGTTATGTAACTTAGAATGAGAAATTGCATTGCAAATAAAAATTACATTTTTATTTGAACTACAGATATAATATTTGCTATGCAAATAAAAAATTACTTTTTTTTATTTTGAAACTATGATATGCAATTGGCATTGAAAATAAAAATTATATTTTTATTTGTAACTATGGTATGAAATTTGGCAAGCGAACAAAATTTTACATTTTCATATGTAACTATAAGTGAGAATTTGCGATGTAAATTAGAATTACATTTTATTATGTCAATAAAATATGATATTACATTGTAAATTAAAATTACATTTTTATGATAACACCTAAGAATAGAATTTACATTGCCATTATAAAAAGTCAAGATCATTTTGGTTTTTGCATTGAAAGAGATAAGAATTATTATTTTTGTTTGGCATTTAAAAGAATAGCAAAGATATTATTTTTGTTATATTGAAATTAAGCAAACAAAAATATATTCATTTGTATAGAAATGAAGTGGACACCAAAATATGCATGGTTATTGTAATGGAAATGAAACACAAAAATACTTATTTTTGGTTGTAATTGGAATGATACACAAAATATACATTTTGTGTATAGTATATTTTTGGAAATTGAAAAATAAAAGAAAACATTGTTGCATGTGATGATATATATATCAATATTGGATATAAATAAGAAGATTTGTTGTTAGCAAAATATAGTAAAATGAAATGGACGAGGAATTATATTTATATAAATTATATATATATATATATATATATATATAAATTAAAAGTACTTGAATCGAGCATGGTAGTTCACATTTTAGAATCGTATTTTTAATTGATTATACCGTATGATCCGACCGACGGATTTTTCCAAAACTGAAACCGGTAGGTTCGCCTTGGGAATATCTTTCTAATGATATGAAGTATATTAAAATCCAATGGTTAGATTTAGAGAAACGTGTAAAACAAATTTAGGTGAAAATAGCGCCAAAGTCGCCTGTTGACATGAGACGTCGTTAAATAGAGTTTAATTAAAAATAAAGATTGATCGTTATAAATTAATTTTAACGATATGAAATTGCTTTCAAATTTATATATGCGAGAATTATTTGGAAAGTCCGAGTTTACTCTCATTCCAAATAATGATACGACGTTCGAAGAGTTGAAGACGGTGATTGAAGACCGACGATCTTCACATCGAATGGGTGTGTTGCTATTGAGACCCATGATGGGAGTAGCTACCTTGAAGGGGCGACAGTAGTAGTCGTCCGTACGTAGTGTTGATTGCACGGGCTTGGATTTCGCACAAACCCGGAGCATAAGCGCGTAAATGGATTGTATGTCTGACATTGTATTCCTTTATACTGTATTCGTTGATCTCTGCTAAACATATATCTGTTTGGTGTTTTACACCCTTCTCTGAGACGTATAAGCTCAGAGGTTATATGTTGGTAGAAATCAATGGTATGGTATGGATTGACGATGTGGCATGCTAAGATGCATATGATCAAGGATTTGTTGAAAAGCAGGCCTTGTGGGATGATCAAAGCATAGCCTGTTTAGGCATAGCTTTGTGTATAGTGTGACTTCACGAGCCTCACACAACGGCGGAGTCTAAAACGGGAGAAGGCAACGCAGGGAGAGCAGTACGTTTCTTTCTAGCTAGAGTGGTGTCAGTGACCTACCAGCCCTGACATTTTACTTATGTGGATGATGGAATGAGGCGCCTCGGATAGGTCCTATAGGACCGGGGAACGTGTGCTTAGGAATTGCCAATCCTCTAAGCTGTATTTGAGGACCGGCCCTGCCATTTCCAAGGGTTAACTGCGGGTAATCCTGAGGTATCAGCTAGAGTGTCTCGAATCGGTAAGGAGCTCCTCCCTAGCCTTGACTCAGATGGAAATCCAAACTCCAAATACGACCCTTGCGGTTTTGATTGTATTACTAGTATGGAGGCATAGCATATGGTACCTATGCTTCCTAGGATTGATACATTTACTTTGAAATGTTTTAAAACATATACACACTAATAATAATATCGTTTTTATCGTATCAAGCATGTTTGACCATTATAAGGTAAAACCCTATCCTCCGGTTTGCGTTGCATTGTGTGATGGGACTTGGGTCTTATGATGGTTTCATTTTTCTACAAAGCATTGCGTTGTTTTGACGATTTACTTAAATTATGCACGGCAATCCATTGGAATAAAACCCGTTCCGCTTTAGCGGCGTGGTCCTTGGATTTGCCTTATTACTATTAGTTATATTAGTTAAGAATTCTCACACCAGTCCCACGACTGACCCGTTGTTTGTTTCCACTTTTGCAAACTCGGGTGCCCTCTTTTCCACACGGGCAGTCGAGTAGCTTTTTGCAGATATTTATCTCTTTAGCAGGATCCTGGATTGAAGCTCAAAGCTGTGTCCAGAGCATAGAAAAGTCTTCCGCTGTCTTAGTTATTTTATTTCCGCTGCACTGTATTAAAGTAATGTAAAATTATCTTCCGCTGTAAATTTATCTAATGTACTCTGATATATATTCTGTACTCTGATGTAACATTTATTATGATGTTATAAAAGTGTGCTGTTATTGTTCTGATGTTGTTGTATTCCCAAAGTTAAAGTATTCGTGGATTTCCGACCTTTGGGTCAGACTTGTGTGGTTTATGGTCGATCCAAAGAGCGGGAATTCACGGATCTTTACAGTTGGTATCAGAGCTTTGGTTAGCTCAAATCTTTGGGATACAACTTATTAGAACTGAACAAAAGACTCATCAGAGATTGGATTAGTAATATCCAATAAGACTACTCATTAGAGATAGGATCAGCAGTATCCTAGAATGAGGAAACTCATTAGAGATGGGGTTAGTAATGTCCTAGAATGAGTTGAGAGTAGCAAGACTATAATATACGTATTTGTGATTAATTATACTCTATTTTGGAAAATATGTTTTTGAATATATAAAAAGTTATATATTTGAAAGTTAATCAACTAATGAAATTATTTAAACCAATGGAGAGAAAATATATATAAATTAGTTAGTTAATTAATCAACTTTTAGCTTCGTTCCTTTTCGAGGACGAAAAGATTTTAAGTCGGGGAGACTGTAACAACCCTGAATTTTAGGGCCAATTTAAAATTTTAAATTTAGTAATTTTAATGAGTTTTGATATTTAAAATAATCTATTTTAAATAATAATGATCACAAATTTGATTCAAATCGAAGTTAGAATGAATAATTTAATTTTAATTATAAAAGGAGTAGAAATAGCGCTGTAGTTTGAAAAGTCAAACTTGAACTTTGACTGACCGTACGGGACGCAAAATTTAACGGATTTTAGTGAAACCAAAAATATTAGGATCTATTTAAAAATATCTTTCTAACGAATCTGAAAAATCGAAATTTCATAGCGGGAATCAAAAGTTATGTCCTGTTTAAAATTTAGAAAGGTCGCTATGAAATATATAAAGGTCAAAAATGCTACTTTTCACATACGAAGGAATTTGGACTCGAAACCACTTCCATTGAATTCAGAATGACGTTTCTGCATTGAAAAACAGTAAACACTTATATATTTCGAGTTTCAGAAATTATTTGTTTAAAAATGTATTTTTAATATTAAATATATTGGCCTTAAAAATAGCCATTTTTCAAACTGTCTCAGAATTCGACGAAAATAATTTTGTTGGGTTCGTATCGTCAAAATAAAGCTAAAAATGATTTTTCGGTAATTTTTAGAATTAATATATAATTATAAATGATTTTTCAGTGTAAACGGACAATTTTTGACTTTAAAAATTCATTAAAAATTCATACGAGCTCAGAATTGAATGAAATAAATTTTCTAGGTCCGCAGCGTCAAAACATAGCTAAATATATTTTTCGGGAATTTTTGAAGTTAATTTGTTGCCCCGGCATATTTAAATGTACGGTGGAAGTTAAAATATTAATTTAATATTGTAATTTTAATAAAACACCCAACAGAATTCGAAATTGGGCCACGAGACCTGTCCCATCGCATTCAGAAGGCATCAAAACCTTAAGTTTGACAGTCGTTGGGCCTAATTCTGAGTTCGGAGCTAATCAGGCCTTAACGGGCTAATTAAATTAATATAATATTATAAATATATACCTAAACTAATCCCTAAACCCTAGAATTATGTCCAGCCGCCGGCCAACTGTTCATGGCTGAAAACACACCAATTTGATTTGCTAATTTCTTCTCATCTACTCCAAATTAGACCACCACCCATATACCAAATCGAAGCGCTCGCCTTCCTCTACATTTCTATACGGTTAGATCTACCCTGGTGGCACACAAACCGAGACACACACACCCAAACCCGCCGCCTATTCAGCCCGCCGCACCCCCCTTGGCCCCACCGCACTCCACCCCAACCTAGGCGCAAGATCCCCTCCCTCCCCTCTTCGATTTGACACCCTCCGATCGACTGCTAGTTGCACCAATTTCGAGATAAAGGCAGACCTAAATTCGAACGAAATGGGTTCAATAATAACATAAAGAAGCGGCCTTGTTACAGTATGAGGAAGAAAGGTATTAGATGTGTAATTTGTAATTAATTATTTAATTAAAGTGATTAATGATTGAAATGGTATAACTTCCTCAAATCAAAACAAAATTGAACGGTTTCAGGTGCGTTGGAATCGTATTTCTGCGATCTACGTGATGGACTGACGTGAATTGATTTAGAGCTCGGTTAGATTTTGGCGAATTGGAAAGCTTTGGGTGAGAATTCTATTTTAAAATAAAATTATTTATCTATTTATTAATTCACTAAAAAAAATTTATTCATATTATTTATAATTCAATTGTATGTGATGTGGATTGATTTATTTGTTTGTGATGATACGTGGAATGAAATTGGATTGGTTAGAAATTGTTTAATCATATATTAGTTAGATTTGTTTACAATAAAAATTCTCTTTTATTTGTGAACATTTTGATCAATGAAACTATCACATAAAATTATCATTTTTATGTTAAAGTTAGAATTGACACTTATGTTAAATTTAGAATGGTTACTTTGCTAAATTTAGTATTGGCAAACAAAATTCACATTTTGTTAAGAGAATTTACATCATAACAAAATCATTATTTTTTTTATATTAAGAAGGTCATAACAAAACCATTATTTTGTTTATATTAAAAAGGTTATAGTAAAATTCATATTTTGTTACATAAGAATGATCAACAAAATCAACATATTTTGTTAATGAAGTTATGTTGGACTAAATCAACATTTGTGTCACTTTGAAATAAATAAAATAAAATGTATATTTTTATACATTTAAAAGGAAGGAAACAAAATAATCATATTTTGTTTCATTGAGAGAACAAAACTTTTGTTAATTTGATTAAAGAGAACAAAACATCACTTTTGTTAATTTGATCCAAAGGTAAAGAATCAACATTTTTGTTGATTTGATTATAAAGTAAAGAATTAACATTTTGTGTTAATTAGATTTTATGTTCAACAAAACTCACATTTTTGTTAATGAAATTATAAAGACAAACTCACATTTTTGTTAATGTAAAGAGTATGATCAAATCCATTTTTTGTATGACAAATTCCTTTTTTGTTAATGTAAAGAGTATGATAAAATCCATTTTTGTATGACAAATTCCTTTTTTGTTAATGTAAAGAGTATGATAAAATCCATTTTTTGTATGACAAATTCCTTTTTGTTAATGTAAAGAGTATGATAAAATCCATTTTTTGTATGACAAATTCCTTTTTGTTAATGTAAAGAGTATGACAAATTCATTTTTGTTAAGGTAAAGAATAGCGACAAATTCCTTTTTATATGTAAAGAGAGAGATGAAATAAACTCGTGTACATATAAATTCCCTTTTACATGTAATGAGAGAAATGAAGTAAACTGGTTTACGTATAAATTCATTATATATGTCGTTAGTAATGAAATAATTATGTTAATGTATAAACTCATTTTTATATGTCACTTACAATGAAAGCTTTGTTAATATATAGAATTCCCTTTTATATATTACTAGGAATGGAAAATATGTTATGATATAATATTTACTTTTTTTATATATCATTAGAAGTAATAGAAAAATGTGAATATATAAGAATGACAAATTACTTTTATATGAAGAGTGTAAAGGAAGAATATAAGAATGGCAAAAGATTCATTTTGACAAATATATGAAGGTGACAAAAACACCCATTAGAGTGAAGTTACATTTTATTAGGGAATGTAGGTTAAAATAAAATGAACATAACGGTATTTTAGTGTGAAGTTGAAACAGGGAAATAAATGAAATGAAACATATATTTATTTGTTAATGTTGCATAAACTGCATATGAAATGAAACATATATTTATTTGTTAATGTTGCATACACTGCATATGAAATGAAACATATATTTATTTGTTAATGTTGCATACACTGCATATGAAATGAAACATATATTTATTTGTTAATGTTGCATACACTGCATATGAAATGAAACATATATTTATTTGTTAATGTTGCATACACTGCATATGAAATGAAACATATATTTATTTGTTAATGTTGCATACACTGCATATGAAATGAAACATATATTTATTTGTTAATGTTGCATACACTGCATATGAAATGAAACATATATTTATTTGTTAATGTTGCATACACTGCATATGAAATGAAACATATATTTATTTGTTAATGGTGCATACACTACATATGAAATATAACATATATTTATTTGTTAATGTTGCATACACTGCATATGAAATGAAGTGCATAGTTAAAATCATACTTTTGCATATAAAGAGAAGTATTATAAATGTCATGTAGGAAAGAACAAAAATTCATATTTCTGTTCAAAAAGAAAGTAAAGAACAAATTTTACATTTGTGTTTAATGTAAATCCAAAATCAAAAAGGTTACATTTTGTCAAATGAAATTAAAAAGGAGAAAAGTTACATTTCTGTTTTAATGGAATTAAAGGAACAAGAAAATTTACATTTTAAGGAAATGGATTTTCATATAAAAAGAGATAAAGTTAGGAATTTACATTTTTATTATGTAAAACAAAAATATGAACTTGCATGGTAAAGAGAATTTGCATTTTTATATGTAAACAAAAGTAAGAATGTGCATTGATAATAAAGATTACATTTTTGTTATGTAACTTAGAACGAGAACTTGCATTGCAAATAAAAATTACACTTTTATTTGAAATATAGATATAATATTTGCTATGCAAATAAAAAATTACTTTTTTTTATTTTGAAACTATGATATGCAATTGGCATTGAAAATAAAAATTATATTTTTATTTGTAACTATGGTATGAAATTTGGCAAGCGAACAAAATTTTACATTTTCATATGTAACTATAAGTGAGAATTTGCGATGTAAATTAGAATTACATTTTATTATGTCATTAAAATATGATATTACATTGTAAATTAAAATTACATTTTTATGATGTCACCTAAGAATAGAATTTACATTGCCATTATAAAAAGTCAAGATCATTTTGGTTTTTGCATTGAAAGAGATAGGAATTATTATTTTTGTTTGGCATTTAAAAGAATAGCAAAGATATTATTTTTGTTATATTGAAATTAAGCAAACAAAAATATATTCATTTGTATAGAAATGAAGTGGACACCAAAATATGCATGGTTATTGTAATGGAAATGAAACACAAAAATACTTATTTTTGGTTGTAATTGGAATGATACACAAAACATACATTTTGTGTATAGTATATTTTTGGAAATTGAAAAATAAAAGAAAACATTGTTGCGTGTGATGATATATATATCAATATTGGATATAAATAAGAAGATTTGTTGTTAGCAAAATATAGTAAAATGAAATGGACGAGGAATTATATTTATATAAATTATATATATATATATATATATGTAAATTAAATGTACTTGAATCGAGCATGGTAGTTCACATTTTAGAATCGTATTTTTAATTGATTATACCGTATGATCCGACCGACGGATTTTCCCAAAACTGAAACCGGTAGGTTCGCCTTGGGAATATCTTTCTAATGATATGAAGTATATTAAAATCCAATGGTTAGATTTAGAGAAACGTGTAAAACAAATTTGGGTGAAAACAGCGCCAAAGTCGCCTGTTGACATGAGACGTCGTTAAATAGAGTTTAATTAAAAATAAAGATTGATCGTTATAAATTAATTTTAACGATATGAAATTGCTTTCAAATTTATATATGCGAGAATTATTTGGAAAGTCCGAGTTTACACTCATTCCAAATAATGATACGACGTTCGAAGAGTTGAAGACGGTGATTGAAGACCGACGATCTTCACATCGAATGGGTGTGTTGCTATTGAGACCCATGATGGGAGTAGCTACCTTGAAGGGGCGACAGTAGTAGCCGTCCGGACGTAGTGTTGATTGCACGGGTTTGGCTTTCACTCAAACCCAGAGCACAAGCGCGTAAATGGATTGTATGTCTGACATTGTATTCCTTTATACTGTATTCGTTGATCTCTGCTAAACATATATCTGTTTGGTGTTTTACACCCTTCTCTGAGACGTATGAGCTCAGAGGTTATATGTTGGTAGAAATCAATGGTATGGTATGGATTGACGATGTGGCATGCTAAGATGCATATGATCAAGGCTTTGTTGAAAAGCAGGCCTTGTGGGATGATCAAAGCATAGCCTGTTTAGGCATAGCTTTGTGTATAGCGTGACTTCACGAGCCTCACACACTGGCGGAGTCTAAAACGGGAGAAGGGAACGCAGGGAGAGCAGCACGTTTCTTTCTAGCTAGAGTGGTGTCAGTGACCTACCAGCCCTGACATTTTACTTATGTGGATGATGGAATGAGGCGCCTCGGATAGGTCCTATAGGACCGGGGAACGTGTGCTTAGGAATTGCCAATCCTCTAAGCTGTATTTGAGGACCGGCCCTGCCATTTCCAAGGGTTAACTGCGGGTAATCCTGAGGTATCAGCTAGAGTGTCTCGAATCGGTAAGGAGCTCCTCCCTAGCCTTGACTCAGATGGAAATCCAAATTCCAAATACGACCCTTGCGGTTTTGATTGTATTACTAGTATGGAGGCATAGCATATGGTACCTATGCTTCCTAGGATTGATACATTTACTTTGAAACGTTTTAAAACATATACACACTAATAATAATATCGTTTTTATCGTATCAAGCATGTTTGACCATTATAAGGTAAAACCCTATCCTCCGGTTTGCGTTGCATTGTGTGATGGGACTTGGGTCTTATGATGGTTTCATTTTTCTACAAAACATTGCGTTGTTTTGACAATTTACTTAAATTATGCACGACAATCCATTGGAATAAAACCCGTTCCGCTTTAGCGGCGTGGTCCTTGGATTTGCCTTATTACTATTAGTTATATTAGTTAAGAATTCTCACACCAGTCCCACGACTGACCCGTTGTTTGTTTCCACTTTTGCAAACTCGGGTGCCCTCTTTTCCACACGGGCAGTCGAGTAGCTTTTTGCAGATATTTATCTCTTTAGCAGGATCCTGGATTGAAGCTCAAAGCTGTGTCCAGAGCATAAAAAAGTCTTCCGCTATCTTAGTTATTTTATTTCCGCTGCACTGTATTAAAGTAATGTAAAATTATCTTCCGCTGTAAATTTATTTAATGTACTCTGATATATATTCTGTACTCTGATGTAACATTTATTGTGATATTATAAAGTCTGCTGTTATTGTTCTGATGTTGTTGTATTCCCAAAGTTAAAGTATTCGTGGATTTCCGACCTTTGGGTCAGACTTGTGTGGTTTATGGTCGATCCAAAGAGCGGGAATTCACGGGTCTTTACAAGAGACATCGGATAACTGCTCGAATAGCGAGTTAGTTTTAGAAGCGAGTAATTGAGTCATGGTTGAGAACTGAAGACGAAATCCAAAGGCGGATCGTAGGAACCTATCCATAATCATTTGATTCTTTGTTGCTTAGTCATCATGAGTGGACTCGACCGCAGGTTACAGGAGGAACCTAAAGCGCGTCAAAGTCAAGATGGCAATTTGCGACAAAGAAAAAATTTGATTTCTCTCCATGATGCGCTTCTCTTTGTCGTGAAATGGGGGATGCCTCGTTTATTTTATGAAGGTCTTCCAAGGATGGATTTTCCCATTTCTCGCCACTGCCGAGAAATCTGCTAGGTGAACAAGATGGAATCTGAGTAGCATAAAAAATTTGTGGTCGAGGATTGGTGGGAAAAATCGGCTTTGTCAAGTTTGTGCTAAGGTTTTGTTTGAAGGAGGCTAAGCGCCCAAGTATGCCTGAAGGCGGAGAATACCTCGTTGTTCATATGGTAGAAGCCGTTGTGTTAGTCCGATGGTATGGTGGATTTCGTCGACAAGGCATCGTTGAGCCTCGCTCGACTTCCATGATGTTTTGTCAAACTCTGCTTGATCGGCGGATGCATCGAGGTTGGACGCATTAAGGTTAGTCGGAGCTTTAGGGAGTCGAGGCTAAGGGGGAAATTCCGAATCATAATCGATAGTGGAAGATCCGACCACAGGGTCCTTTCCTTTGTTCACCATTACCGATCGCCTTAGTCGGTAAGTCTGGGAAAACCTAAGGAGCGTCCAAAGCTTTGGTGGTTGAGTAGAAGGAAAGGCGAGGTTTCAATTCCTCGAAGGAAGTGACAGAATGTCGACCATGGGTGCATGCAGTAGAGTTCTGTTGAGGAGGGGATCGGTTGCTCGGACCCAGTTCATTATGGATAACTAATTGGAAGTAGTTTCGATACTATGCCCCCCTCGCTATAAGTGACAATAATTCGGTTGTCGTTTCTATTTCCATCGTCGTTGGCGTAGCCATCACCGTTACCATTGTCGAGGGCATTGGTGTGAATGGCGACGTTGTAGATGAGAATAAACCTTCTTTGATGCGGTCCCCTCGACTTGGAAGAGGAAGTTTCCGAGGTAGTTGGTCGTGGTCGAGCATTGTTCCGAGCTAGCTGGAGTCGAGCGACGATGCACTGACTTTCTTGAAGTTGTCGCACAAGGTCGATATTATTCCTTAATGCTTGATTGAGATCAACCGTCGTGTTCTCATATTTTTTTCCTAAGCGCGCGGATATGATCTTGTGTTACAGGTGCTTCGGGGTCCACAATAGGAAAGACGTTCTCATTAGTGGTCGGGATATCCACCAGCTGAGGCTGTTGAGATGTTCCGGCTTTAGCTGTGGCTGAAGAGCCAATCATTGCATTCTTTGGTCGCTTTATCATCGTAAACGGACTCGACAAGTCCCCCGTTGGCACGCGGTCGGTATTCCGAACCCCTCCTTGGGGTATGAATTTCAAAACCAGGGGTTCGAGATTCGTCCCCCATGGAGGTGCAAAATTTGTCCCCTAGTGGGGTATGAATTTCATACCCCGTGGAAATGAATCTCGAACCCCTCAAGGTTCAGAAATTCGTACCCCGGGGGTTTGATTTTTGCGCCCCGTGGGCGCGAATCTCGAACCCCTCGGGGTTCGAAATTCATACCCCGGGGGCTCGAATTTCATACCTTGAGGGGTTCGAACTCGTACCTCATGGGTACGAATCTTGAACCCCTCGGGGATTGAAATTCGTGCCCCCGGGGGTTCGAATTTTGTACCCCGAGGGGTACGAATTTCGAACCCCTTAGGGATTTCGAAGGTCATACTAGCGTGTGCCGTGGATTCGAGACTTGGGCTTGTGCTCGTTGAAGTCGAGACGATAATGTGCGACATAGACACAGACTTAAGTTCAATTCTTAGTGAAAGCACCAAATGTTGATGGCAAAAAATGTCGTAAACACCGAAGATTCCAGTTACTAGAAATTATTAATTTAGTCATGTAAACAAGAGCAGAAGACGGTAAAAAAAACAAGAGATATTTAAGTGTATCGGGCTTGAGAGAGGCCTAAGTCCATTTTGAAGAGGTATTGGAATATTATTGGTGACCAAGGATTACAAGGTTGAAATTATCTAGTGATATCTCATTTCATTCACTTTTCAAGGTAAATGATGTCATAATTATCATATATTGCACATATTAGGAAAAATATAATTTAGTCCTACTTCCTCAAAGGGGAGATGCTATTAAACGAGCTCTATAAAGGTCTCAAGGCCATAAATTTCAACCCCCTTGAAGTATGAAATCATGGGGTATTTATAGGAAAGGGGTTAAGTAGAAGTAGGTACAAGTAGGGGACCACACCCAGAAATTCACTTCTGGACACTGCGCATGCCAGAATTTCGCACCCAGCCCTAGGGTGCGAATTTCGCTCCTCATGGGGTGCGAAATTCATACCCTAAGGGCGGTACGAAATTCGTACCTCCTAGGGTGCGAATTTCACCCCCTGTTGGGTGTGAATTCCGCACCCCTTAGGGGTGCGAAATTCGCACCCCGGGGGTGCGAAGATCGCCTTTATGGGAGGTGCGAAGGCCATGGTTATGGGTGTTTGGGTGGCGTGAGGTTCGAGTTTCACAGCTCGCACTTCGAGGTCTTTGTTTGGCAATGTTTGGGGGAGCGGCGAGGTTCGTGGAAGTTGTTGGTTGAATCTTGACTTTGAGTCGATCTAGTAATTCTGGCAATGCACTTGTTGGCGGAAATCGGATGGATCGGGCGGTGCCCACTGGTTCGACCTAATCGGCTAGGTCGATCGCCACCGGCGTTGCGCCTGGACCCGCTTGACGGCTCGCCTTCGGCTCGAAGCATAGCTCGCCTTCGGCTCGGCTGCGGACGGATACTAATGTAGGTCGCGCTCGAGGGATGCGATATTCTGCTAGTGGCCAAACTCGAGTCTTCTAATAATGGACTCCGAATGATATTGGCAATGCTTTCGGGCTGTAATATCATGCAATATGTTGAGTCGAGTGGGTCTTGCGTACTTTTGGAAACTGGACCAAAAGGCCGATTAACAGGTATCAACGACATTTTCTACGTTGAAAATATTTATATTTTTACATCCATTATTCTATATAATTTATATAATATATAAATCATCTTGTGCCTTGAATAATTATTCGTTATAAAAACTCAAATATATAAGTACATTTTATATCGCACTTACTTAAATTCCATAAGAAAAAATAATGATGTAAACGAACAACTAAAATAGAATTTTTATGCACTTTTGATGCTATACCAATTTTATTAACCAGACAATTTAGATACTATACAAGGATAAAATTATACTCCTAATAATTCGTTATTATTGTGCTTTTAGGAAAATATATAATATAGGTTTTATAAAAAAAGTCGTTACTGTGTGTTTAATGGCACATGTTAGCAATGTCATTTGTATGTTAATTGACAAATTTATTTATTCAAAATACCAATTTTATTTTTAAATCATGATCAATGAGAGAAATTCAAAGAATCATTAAATTAATTTTGAACATTAAGTTATAATATTAGTCATAATAAAACTACATACACAAAAGTTGGTAATGTGATACATATACTAAAAATTCCGTAGGGTTATAACTTTGTAAAATACATAATTGCATTTCATAACTGCCCACTACCGCACCATTGAACACAGTAATCTCTCTTAATCCTCTCGCTGCTGCAACTCACTTTTCTATGTGTTCTTTTCATTCCTCCGGGAATTAATCTAGGGTTTAATCTTCTTCTTCTTATAGCGTTCATGAGGTTTACCCATTTTCTTCAATCGAACAACAGACTATTGGGGTTCCAACTATCATGTCTCTCAATTCATTTGTCTAGCATCAGTATTTATCAGTAGTATTGGCACGTCATTTTTTGTTCACTTTAGCTTTTTTCTATTTCTGTTCTTTTCTATTGTTTTAAGAAAGGTGTGGAATCTGAAATCATAAAACCTGAAATGGTTATTTTAAAAAAATTCTATGAATACCATTCTTGTTTTTAAATTTATTTCCCCTACAAGTCTCTAGTCAAAGATGAAAATAGCTGCAAATAATCTGAAAGTGGTAAGAATGAGAGTAAATTTAGGAAACTTCAAATTATTATGTTTAGGCAGGCATTGATTCAATATAAATAAGTCATGTTTTATGGAACACTTAATAATTAAACTGCCATTTTCTAGAAATCAGGTCCAAGAATTTGAAATTTGGGATTTACCTTTTGATATTTTGGAAAATCTATGTCAATCTCGGGCTTGTTCTTTTTATCCATGCACTAAGTAACAAAGTAATTATCTATTTCTAATTTAGCCATCTTTATTTTGTAGTGAAACAAACTTGATTTTTCCTTATTTTATAGTGAAACATACTTGACTTTTTCCTTTACCCAAATTTTCGATAATGTAGTGATAAAAGTTCATGATATTATAATAAAGTGAAGAAATAAAGAATTGCTTGCCTTTTATTTATACATTTCTGTCATATATGTAACATGATACAAATGACTATAAATAAGGAAACTCATAAATTCATTCTTATCCTAAACTTATGAATGACTGCAAATGAGGAAACTCATAAACTCATTCTTATCCTAAACTTACGAATGACTGCAAACTCATAAACTCATTCTTATACACATCCTAAACTCACGCTTTACCATGTATACAAAATATCTCGATAATATCTCAACACCCCCTCAAGGTGGAGCATGCAGATCATAAATGCCCATCTAAGAAAGCTAAAACTGAAATTGACGTGTCCCCAAAGGCTTAGTAAAGATGTCTACAAGCTGAATCGTGGTAGGAATGTCTGAAGAAAGAATAGTTCCATCTTGGATTGCATCACGAACGAAATGACAGCCATCTTCAATGTGCTTTGTGCGTTCATGGAAGATCGGATTCTGTGCAATATGTAAAGCTGATTGGCTATCACAATAAACCTCAATTGTTGTAGTATGTTGAGTCCCCAAGCTAAGGAGAAGACCTTTCAACCATTTCAAATCAGAAGCTAGAGCGACCATAGATCGATATTCGTCCTCTACTGAAGAATGTGCCACATTAGGTTGTTTCTTAATTTTCCAAGAAATCGGGGAATGATCAAGGAACACAACCCAACCAGTGAGAGAGCGACGAGTAAGAGGGCAAGCTGCCCAATCAGATTCACACCATCCTATCAAAGGGAGAGAGCTATCAGTTCGAAGTAAAATAGCTTGTCCAGGAGTGTAACACTCCGAATTTTCTGTGATCATAAAAGTAACAAAACAAAGTATATTTAATTTTTAAGAGAAGAATTAAGGAAAACGGGTTACACCATTGCGTTTGTCTCAAAATTCTGCTTGAGATAGAGTCCGAGTTTGCATAAATCGGACTCCGTATGAAGAAGTTATGGCCTTCGGAAGTTTCAGAAAATAAAATAAAATAAAACAGCTCAAAAATAAATTCAACATTTAAAATCGAACACCAAAGCGGGCTGGGTGGGAATTTTCCCGCCCAAGGCCAGGTCGACACTATGATCGACCTGCCCTATACAGGTCGACACTAGGGTCGACCTGGGGGTCGACCTAGGCCCTGTTTTGGCCAAATTTGGACTGTGACGAATTTTTGTGCTGAGTTGTGTCATTAGGGCTTGTGTGGCAATGTCTGATTGGTTCCTTTTGACATGAATGGCCCTAATTGTTCCTAGGTTAATATGACGGCTTACATTAACTTAAAACTCTATATAAGCAACCTAAATCTAAAACCTAAGCCATACAAAAACATTCCTAGAGCCGTTATGCTATCAACATTCAACCTAGGCTAGCCACCATTCTCCATCAACTCAAAGGTTAGATAAAATCTTAGAGAATCAAACTAAATCAAATCTAAATTAGAAGAAAAACTAGTCTACATCAAAGGAGCGCTATTCAGTTTCAGAACACAGATCCCAAAAATCAAGATTTTCCTTTTTGATTGTGAGTACAATTATTTTCAGAAATGAACTTTTATTATGATCTTGGCACGGTTATAAATCTGAATCTGAGGTTATGCATATTCTTATCTGTCAGATCTGTTTTTCTGTGATTATTCTGTATCTCTTTCTTCTTTCTGTTCTATAGCTAGGCTACTACGAGCCTGCGCCAAATCTCATAAGATATTAATGCACGAACACTAAATTTTGGGACAAATAATGGATAATGCATAATTGGATATATCTTTGACTGATTTGAGAAATGGACATATGTTGTAAATTAGATCTAGATCTGTGCATACTCTGTGATTTGAAAGAAGAGGAATCATTGAATGATAACATATGACTAGAAACTTGGGGACATAATGCATATAAAAATTAAGATCTGATTTTGAAATGATATAATTTAAAGATCTAGATTTTTGAGTATATTTTATATAACGATTCATGACTTGAAAAAGGAATATGAAACTTAGGCGTAAAGATCTACGTTAAAATTAGGATAACTATTAAATGTGAATACGCCTAAAAGGGGATTTTTGATATTTGGAAGACGCTGAAAGTAGAGGATATAATTTGGCATAATTCATAGCATGACCTGGTGGCTTTTAGAGAATGTTATGTACTTTGCAATGTTTAAACTAAAATTTGGGGGCATATATTGTATTATGAATTATGACAATGATTTGGGCATGTAAGTTTAGGCTTAATTTATGATCAGGCAAGATATGTAAATAGAATTTTAAGAAATGTTTAATCTGTTAGATCTGTTATCTGTTTAATCTATTGAATTGCCTAATCTGTTGAAAGCTGAATAATTGTAATTTGGGTAAGAAAATCCGTAGGCTCGATCTAAGATTGAGTAAAACATGTCAATGGAAATTTGATTAATATGTTGAAACTTGTAAAGAACTTTAATATGTTAAATAGACATAATTAATCTGATATCTGTATAATCTGTATTGGAATAAATTGGCTATGACACGAGGTTAGACTCCGTTTGCGGTAGAAGCCTGCCCGAAACCAACTGGCTTAACCAGCAACCACAAACTGTCAGTCTAATATGAGAGGTCGTAGGCATAACTAAATATACTTAGACACAAGGTTAAGTCTGGCTTGTGGCAGAAGTCTGCCCGGAACCGCCCGGCACATCCAGCGGCCACAAGCTACTGACCTAATGTGAGAGGTCTATGCATTAATATTTAATTAATGCAAATTTAAGAGAAATGTGGTGTCTAAAAATGTGTTGGGTGTATAGGGTTAAACCAACTGGACTGATGAATCTAATAAACCCGTTTCGTGAATCTGTAGGCCCAATACAAAATTAGACAATCTGTAAGTCTGTTAAAACTGTACATCTGATCCGTTAGTCTGAAAACTTGTTAACTTGATTGTCTAATATGTGAACTAGTAAATCTGAACTTTGTATGTCTGAAACTTGTAAACAAGTTAATCTGAAATCTGTTAGTCTGGGGACACAAGGTTAGGAAGGGAAATACTTGTGTCATCTGTTGTTTAGGGCCTATATTAGTCAGTAACCCTTTCTGGTATCAAAACTTTGACCCCACACTATGTAGGGGTCCGGGCACGCTTACTGAACTAATTATAAGAGGTTCATTCTGATAATGGCGAGGGGTGTTGACGGCGCATTCCAACCGGGTCATGTGCGTGCATGGATCCGGTATGCTCTGAGGATGTAAGACACTGTGACATCTGTAAATAGGTCTGTTCCGACAGGTTGCCACTTTAAGGAGTGATACACCCTACCGTGGGGCCGACACAGGGTATTTATGTATTAGGGAGCCGATCGCTTGGGGTAGGGTTTAGGGTACACTTAGTTCTGTCTGTTTCTATTGGTACTGTCTGTTTCTGTTAGGTGGTAACACATGTCTGTGTCTGCGTGGTACCGCCAGTTGGGATGGGAAAGGCCCATTATTAGTATTTGGTTTCTATACCTTCTGTCCGTTGGGGTGGTAAAGGCCCATTACTAGCATTCTGTTTCTGTATAGATTATTCTGTTTCCGTTTCTGTTTCGGTTTAGACATTAGGGTAGCACCTAATCCTGTTATACTAGTATTAGTGCAGAGAAGTGAAAACTAAGTAAGAAGCTTAGCTTAGCCTATATCATTTTGTTTCTTCTGTTAACCCGCTATTCCTATCACGTTACCTCTCATCCAGTTTTATTTACATGTCTTGGTACTATTATCTATTTATATGCTGAAAGTCACTGGACTCACCAGACTTATGTCTAACCTAGTTTGCTTCGCCTCTTTTCTTTTCGTTTCCCCCCTCCCCCCAGGTGCTCAGGGTGGAAACATAGGAGCTTGATTCAGATTCTCTCTGCTTGGAGTGTTTGAAGTACTGCTTGGCTTTGACTCTATCTTTCCATGGCAGTTTGTGTTGGGGATTATGGCTTTAAAAACTATGCATTCTGAAGGCTTTTGTACAAGACCGATATTTATGTACTTGAATTCCGATATTGTGGTTTTGAAAAATGTAACTAAACTCATTTCTGTTTCTGTTGTAATAAAGTTATAATTTTCCTAGTACTACTTTATATGTCTTGTAAATTTCTGTCCTGTTTACTTATAACATTCCACCGAAGTTAAGGCATTCCCTTTTGTGAGTTACCTTAACAGAGGTAGGGTGTTACAAGGAGAACCCTTCAAGTAGCGAACAACACACAAAGTAGCTTCCCAGTGTTCATGTTTCGGTTCTTGTAGAAACTGGGATAAAATATGGATAGAGTATCCTAAATTAGGTCGTGTGACTGCTAAGTAAATCAAACGCCCGACCAAATGACGATAAGGTTCCGGATTAGACAAAGACTCCCCTGAAGCATGCGCAAGCCGATGGATTTGCTCAATGGGAAAACATGCTGGCTTGGCACCTAGAAGACCAGTCTCAGAAATAATGTCAAGTGAATACTTCCGTTGACAAAGAAATATACCCTCAGAATTTCATGCCACCTCAATCGCAAGGAAACATTTAAGAACCCCAAGATCCTTCTTATGAAAACATGTGGTCAAATACTTCTTAAAAACTCTCAAAGCAGCTGAGTTATTTCTAGAAATAATTAGATCATCAACATACACCAGGACATTGATCTGAGTAGCACCCTTATTGTAAGTAAAGAGAGATTAATCAACATATAACTGGAGAAAGCCATATTCTTTAAAGGCAATAACAAGTTTGGCAAACCAACATCTCGATGCTTGTTTCAAGCCATATAATGACTTTCGAAGACGACAAACCATATTAGGTTGAGAAGACCCAAACCAGGAGGAAGCTTCATATAAACTTCTTCATTGAGATCCCCATGCAAGAAAGCATTATGCACGCCCATCTGATGTAGCTCCCAATTTTTGATGCTGCAATGGCTTAGGAACAGCGAACTGTGACCATCTTTGCAATGGGTGCAAAAGTCTCGTTATAATCAATCCCAGTGGTTTGGTGATTGCCAAAAACAACTGAATGAGCTTTAAGCGGCTCAATGCTGCCATCGGAGTTATATTTGATTTTGTAGACCCATTGACTACCAAGAGCATGTTTACCAGACAGTAATTTTTCCATAGTCCAAGTACCATTATCCTCTAAAGCACGAATTTCTGTTTGCAAAGCACGACGCCATCCTACATCTCTCATAGCTTCTTTAAATGATTTCGGTTCACGACCTGTTGTAACAGCGGCTAGAAATTGTCGATGACTAATAGAAAATTTTGCACAATTAATACAATGTGTTATAGGAAAGGGGGTACCTGAGGAAGCAGATGTCACGGGTGAATTTGGAGAAAGAGTAGATGGACTTTTTGCGAGGATAGTGTTAGTAACATAGTCACGAAGTCAAAGGGATGGAATTTTTTTATGGAATCCACGTCCCATGCGAGGTTCATTTGTAGCATTCGCAGCAACCTCTATGTTCCCCTCTATAGAAGAATGATGGTATGAAGACGGTGATGTAACAGGAATTTTATCAACATTCGGGTCAAACTGCAATTCATCAGCTGCCGAAGAAACAGTGGGAACAGACTCTAAGGTGGTACTTGTTGGATTTTGGGTGGTGATATGTAGTGGGGAGGATGTATTTGTAGTCTCAAGCTCATTGGTAGGTTCTAAAGTGGCAGTTGTGGAGCTTTGGGTTGTGATATGTAGTGGGGTAGATTTATTTGTAGGTTCAAATTCATTTGCCGGCTCTCCAAGAATATCGAACTCATCGTCACTCAAATTCATATTTCCAATATTATATTTAGAACAAATAGTAGCAGGAGCATGTTCAGCGAATGGAAATTGATTTTAAAAAAATTTAACATCTCTAGAAACAAAAAAACTTTTATTTTCTAGATCAAAAAGTCTCCGCCCTTTCTTACCAACAGGATATCCAACAAAAACGCATTTTCGACTTCGACTTGCAAATTTATCACTCTTAGAACGTTGATTATGAGCATAACATAGAGAACCAATTAATCGTAGTTCATCAAAAGCCGACAAATATTGAATAAAATTCTATAAGGTGTTTTATTATGAAGAACACTCGAAGGTGTTAGATTGATCAAATGAAAAGTTGTTATGACACATTCACCCCAAAAATAAAGAGGAAGATGACTTTGAACACGCAAGGCCCGTGCCACTGTTAAAATATGACAGTGCTTACGTTCAACTCTACCATTCTGTTGTGGAGTCCCCACATAAGAGGTTTGAAATAAAATCCCACTTGAAAGAAAATAGTCTATCAAACAATTAAATTTTGTTCCATTATCACTCCGAACAATCTTAATTTTTTGTCAAATTTGTCGATCAACCATAGCCAAAAATGACATAAACATTTTAAATACCTCTAATTTATCAATCAACAGATAAACCCATACAGCTCGAGAAAATTCATCCACAATAGTTAAAAAATAACGAGCTCTATAAGAAGAAATTGTATTGTAGGGCCCCATAAATCACAATGAACCAATTCAAAAATTCGGGGGGCCTTTTGATCACAAAGGGAAAATGAATCACGAGATTGTTTGGCACGAGGGCACACATCACACACCGTATTCAATCTATCGCTAGAATTACGTAAGAAAGGTAATGACTTTACTACTTTCTCTAAAGGATGTCCAAGACGTTGATGCCAAAGTTCCAACATAGATGGAGAAGCATCCACTGATATAGCTTGCACTGTAGATGTAGATGGTTGCTGGAAGTAGTAAAGTCCATCTCTCCGTTCACTCGTTCCAATCAGCTTCCTTGTATGACGGTCCTGTACAAAACACATATTAGAAACAAATTGTACAAAACAGTGCATGTCATCAATGAGTTGTGTAACCGTAGTTAAGTTGCAGTGCAATTTAGGTACATAAAGAAATTTTTAAGATACAATCCGTCCAACAGCCTCACACTTCCCTTTTTTAACTATTTTTTGACCATCAGGAAGTCCAACAAGACATGCGGCAATATCATGAACATCAAACAAATATGAATTCCCCCCCCCCCCCCCCCGTTACATGACTAGAAGCACCGGTGCCAATAATCCAAGAAAAATTGGAAAACTCACCATGTAATCGATCGGTAGAGGATTGAGAATTACCAAATATAGTGGCCAAATGTAACACCCCACCTCCGCTAGGGTCACTGACAAAGGGAATGCACTTGTTTTGGAGGAGCGTTATCGAGGTAAACAATCATAGAAATATTACAAGACAGAACATAAATAAAACAGCGGAAGAATCAAAAGCTAAATTTCATTACTTTCAAAAAGAATCAAAACCTTTTACATCCAAAGTACCAACTGTCATTTTCCATTACAACAAGTTCTGCCTTGAATAGATAAAGAAGCATAAAACTTAAAACAACAAAAGTAGCTTAATTCCCCAAAGGTAGCAGAAATGCAGCCATAGCATAGCTCAAGATCAAACCGTACATGAGCTGAACTGAAAGCAAGAGAAATCCAAGCTAAGTGCTAGAGTTTCCTCCCTAAGAACCTGGGGAGGGGGGGGGGGACGAAAGAAAAAGAGGCGAAAGAAAACGGGTCAGTCATAAAGACTTGTAAGTCCTAGTGACTTTCAGCATGAAAACAGGTAAAGGTAATATGACATGTATAAACTGAAAGTAAACATAAGGATGCAGACAAGATGGGCAAGATAGACTAAGATAACATGATAAATCAAGTATAGCATCGCATGTTCAAGATTCGCTGCACCAACTGTACTAGTATCCCAAACCCATGTCATATATTAACCATGAAATGATCCCTTGGCCCAATATCATGAATGACCCATTACTAGGTCCAACGGAACGATCCATTAATCGATCGGCTCCCTACAAGTTCTACCTCGTCGTGTACCTTTTTCATACGGCCCTATCACGAATGTAGTCACCTGTGCTAGGTCCACCCTAGGGTGTATCAAGCCCTAGGGTGCCAACCACCGACACGAATCAAGCATGCACAGTGTAAACCTAATGTTGCCCAACGCCTGCTTTTTCAACTCCGGACTACGTGCACGACCATAGTCCGCCTGAACCTACACTGGCGCACCAACTCAGCCGTCGTTTTGGTCGCTTACAATCAGCCCAGTAATTGTGCCCCACCCTGCCTAGTTCCAGGGTACCATGATACATCTAAGTGGGCTACTGCTGAAATGGACCGCGTAACTAGGGTTTCCATCAAACAGGTTAAGTGTTGTCATTTAAATTCGTGACTTAACCCTTATCAGTCTAGCATGTCAAGTTGGTTAAGTGTTGTCTTTCAATTTCATGACTTAACCCCACTAATCATGTGTCAAGTTGGTTAAGTGTTGTCTTTCATGTTCATGACTTAACCCTATCATGTGGCATTAATTCATTAATGCACCCCAACCTCTCACATCAGACCTGTTGTTGCTGTCACTGGATATGTCGGGCGGTTCCGGGCAGAATTACACCATAACTCAGTCTGACCTCGGGTTTCAAGCGCGATATGACCAACTACCCACATTGGATCCTATTGTTTGCAGTCACTGGATTTGCCGAGCGGTTCCGGGCAGAATTACACTGCAAGCTCAACCCAACCTCGAGTTGACCATTTTCAAGTTCATTCTATTGTTATGTCCATGTTAAAATTTCATGTCAAGTTCGTGTCAAGTTTCATGACAAGTTTCATGTCAAGTTTCATGTTTCAACTTATGCCTATTATCAAGTTCATGATTCATGTTCATAATCAATTCATGTTTTGCCTAATCTACCCAAATCGTATTCCCATCACATGTAAACATGAATTGATCTAAATTAGAAGTAAATCCAGATCCAAAAATAAAGGGAATAACATCAAAACTATGATAGACACAAAGGACGAGCATAAAGTGATAAAAGGGATTACAAGACTAGCATGATATGACTTGAGATAATTGGTTACAATATCACTGGCACATAGAAAATAATAGGATTTCAAATCTAGCATAATAAGGTGATAGTCATGGCATAAGGTGATAGTCCCAAACTTGTAAATAATAGACTGATTCAACATCACAGGCATGCTAATGTTATGGACATGAAAGAGTTTGATTTACAACATGAATAGGTCCAAACTAATTTCATAGCAATATTTCCAAATGTCAAGATCCAAGATGGAAACTAGAATAGATGTGAATCGATTATCATACTTAAGTCCAATTTCACTTTATCTCATGTCCAAATTAAAGTTAACAAGTTTAAATCTCAAAGTAACTAGAACTTACAAATCGTGGACTAAGAAATTGAGATGCAGAAGTTGAATCTAGAAACTAGTTGTCGAATTGTTGAATCATTGAATCT
The DNA here is from genome assembly GCA_030737875.1 of Allium sativum. Lineage (NCBI taxonomy): Eukaryota > Viridiplantae > Streptophyta > Magnoliopsida > Asparagales > Amaryllidaceae > Allium > Allium sativum. Next base: position 4,581,151 of record CM060925.1, on the reverse strand, counting down.
CAATTTGATTGTAGAAGAAAATCCCCAAAATGCAATTCCTAGCCGTAGTCTTCAAGAAATAGTCTTCGTGTTTTATTTTAATTTTATTTTGAAGAAGAAGCCATGTCCATCAAGAATTTGTGCAGCATAAGGTTAGAGAAGAATGGTGTAAAGAGAATGGGGCTAGGGGGCTGTTTATATAGGATTAGACGAACGAACCTAGACTGAAAACGAGACTAGAAATATCAGGATGAACCCAGACCCAAAACTGGGTTTTAGCACCAGGTCGACCCCCAAGTCGACCATAGGGTCGACTTGGTCCCTAGGAGGTCGACCATAGTGTGGACCCCCAGGTCGACCTAGTCCTGGGCGGGAAAATTCCCTCCCAGTCTGCGTTGGGGTTTGAATTCGAATTCGAATTCGAGCCATTTCTGTTTTGAAAATTCTTGAAACTTCGGGGGGTCATATCTCCCTCATACGGACTCCGTTTCTCGAAAACTCGGACTCATTTCGAAGCAAAATTTCGAGGCGAACGCAATGGTGCAACCCCTTTCCCTTGATTTTTATTTTAAAATTTAATTCTGCCTTGATTTATGGTTTTAACATGTTATTAAAATACCGGGTATTACATTCTCCCCTCCTTAAAGTATTTCGTCCCCGAAATCTCCAAGTTAAGAAGAATGTGTCCTACCATCCAACATCCATCTACTCAACCTTCATCCACAAGCAACCATTGTCCTTAAAAGATTTCTAATGCTGTATAAACTTATGCAAGAGTGTGTGTATATGTACTTATCTAATGCAAAAGATCAGGAGGTTACCGATTCAGTAGACCTCCTTAATGCAAAATATGTTAGTATAATGAGTCCAACATGTATGCAAATTCCTAACATATTTTATTATCCCTACATGAGTGCACAAACATTCATTCATATGCAACATCCATATGATAACATATCAAGTTTCCATCCATATACAAGTATAAGCCCTCATGCATATGCAACATGAAAAATGTGATTAAGCCGATCTAGTGCCTAATGTGTGTTATGCAACCACGAGCAACCACTAGCAACCACTTGCAACCAATTGCAATCATCAACCATAACATGTTTCAGTTACATGTTTACATCCAAAAGGGTTCTACCTAAGGTTCTCAAGATAGGATCGAGAAGATAACAAGACAAACATGGACAGCAAAAGCATGTACATGATATGAAGGTATGTAAACTTATAGGAAAAAGAGATCGAGAAAGTACCCTAAAAAAGAAATGGGTATAGCGAGCATATCTTCTCTTCGGTTTCCCAAGTTCCGTCTTCTTGGGCTTCACTCCACTGGACTTTAACTAGATTGACTTGTCGATTCCTTAGCTTCTTGATCTCCGTTCCTAAGATACAAATCGGAGCTCGCCTCAATGTTGCTTCTCTTTCCACTTCTACGCCTTCAAGGATGCTTGGCTCAACCACTTCGGCAGACTCATGTAAGCACTTTCAGAGATGCGAAACGTGAAAGACATTGTGTACTCCGTCCAACCTCTCGGGTAACTCTACATTATAGGCCATCTGTCCAATCCTCTCGATGATAGGGAACGGTCCTACGAACCTCGGTGCTAACTTTCCAACCGCTCCAAAGCGAACCACATTGCGTAAAGGAGAAACTTTTATAAAGACCATATCTCCGACTTCGAACTTTAGGTCTGTCCTTCTCTTGTCCGCGTAGGATTTCTGTCTATCTTGGGACGTTTTCATCTGTCTTCGTATCAACTCAACCCTGCGGAACCTCCAAAGGATGCAATAGCCCACCAGGCTTTTTTGACTTGGCCTTTACTTGTTGGCACACCATGCACTTAGAAACGAATTCTACCACGTCCTTTTTCATCCCGTTCCAAAAGAAAATGCGTTTCATATCCTTGTACATTTTATCCCCTCCGGGATGTATAGTCATCTTCGAGTGATGCGCCTCTTCGAGAACTCTCTTTACTAAGTCTCCCACTTGTGGGACACATAGTCTACCATCACACCTTAGCCATCCCTTGTCATCTATGGCATACCTATTGAGGTGACTTGACATCTCACCTCTAATCAACTTGTCCATGATCTCGATTATCTGTGGGTCTTCCTTCTATGAAGTCCCTACTTGTTCTAGAAGCGTAGGCCTTAACTCAAGAGATGCTAACATGCTAGCCAACGACTCAACAATAGGTGTGAAATCAAAGATTGCTATAAACTCTAGACTTTTCCTTTCAACAAACAAAGGACTCAAAGTCAACCTTTTCCTACTTAGCGCATCTGCCACCACGTTACCCTTGCCAGGAGTATAAGCTATATCGAAGTCATACGATGCCAAGAATTCCATCCGCCTCTGTTGCCTTAGATTCAAATCTTTTTTGCGAAAAGAGTACTTAACCGATTTGTGATCGGTATACAACTCGAACTTCTCACCTAGAAGATAGTGGCGCCAAGACTTAAGTGCAAAAACAATCGCGACCAATTCCAAGTCATGTGTGGGATAGTTTTTCTCATGAACTTTAAGTTGTCTACCCCCATAGCATATCACTTTCCCTTCTTGCATTAGGATAGCGCCTGATCCCGTGCCGCACGCATCTGTGTACACCGTAAACATCTTACCTCCGTCGGGTAATGCCAGAACTGGAGCTTTGGTAAGGGCTCTCTTAAGCCTTTGAAAAGCAACGTCACACTCTATGTCCCATGCAAAAGCTAGGTTCTTCTTCGTTAACCTAGTAAGAGGGGCTGAAATCTTAGCGAAGTCCTTAATGAAATTCCTATAGTAGCCCGCCAAACCGAGAAATCTTCTCACTTCTATTGCATTCTTAGGAACATTCCAGTCTGGCACCGCAGCTACCTTTGCGGAGTCCACAGCTATACCTTGCTTCGAAACTACATGTCCAAGAAACCGAACTTCTTTTCTCCAAAAATGACACTTGGAGAACTTAGCCTTTAACTTGTGTGCTCTAAGCGTATCCATGACTTCCTTGAGATGTCTAGCATGTTCTTCCTCATCCTTTGAGAAGATCAAAATATCGTCCATGAAGACCACCACAAACTTGTTAAGGAACTCCCTAAACACCCTACTCATCATGTCTACGAAGTACGCGGGTGCATTCATCAAACCAAACGGCATGACGAGCCATTCGAAGAAACCATCCGGAGTCCTAAACATAGTCTTGTCAATGCTATCCTTAGCCACTCTAAGCTGATGGAATCCTATAGCTAGATCGAGTTTAGAGAAAACAGACGCTCCTACAAACTGGTCGAACAATTCGTCGATTCTCAGTAGTGGGTGCCTATTCTTCTTAGTCAGCTTGTTTAACTCACGATAATCTACGCATAGACGAAGCGAACCATCCCCTTAGTAGCGAATACCACCGGAGCGCCCCATTCAGAAATGCTTCGCCTAATGAAATTTTTCTCAAGCAACTCCTTAACTTGCTTACTAAGCTCTTTTCTCTCTCGCGGGGTCATGTGTCTAACGGGCAATGCAACTGGCTTAGCATTATCAACAAGATATATACTGAAATCTATCTCGTGTTTAGGGGGTAACCCCTTAACCTCATCAAAGACATCGAGATATTCTCGGACTACCCTTACTGATTGCAAATCATCGACAGATGAGTCAAGAGATTCTAGATAACATAACATGACAGGACCCATAGGGTTACAAGAAATTTCAAGGGTATTACCAAGGTGAGTCACGAGCCTAACTACCCTTCGTTCACAATCGAGAATGGCTCCATTATTGGATAGCCAATCCATGCGTAGAATCAAACTGTATCCCATAAATCCGAGAACATAAGCATTACACGTGAATTCTATGCTTAAGATAGAAATCCTCAAATCCACACAAATCATAGATAAATTAGCGGAGCCACCAATTAGATTTGAAACAATGACGGGATCCTCAACTAGACTAGTACTTAGGTGCAGAGTTTCAACAATATCAGAAAAAATAAAAGTATGCGATGCGCCAGAATCAAACAAGGTTCGAGCAAGATGATAAAAAAGATAGACTAAACTTTCGACAGAAATATTTCTACCTCTTTCTTGCGGAGGTACCGTGAGAGTGTGGACTTGTCCTCCAAAAGAAGGTCCAGCTCCCTGCCCTTGCTTCCTTGGGCAGGCCCTAGCCATGTGTCCTGTCTCACCACAGTGGAAACAGCCACCCATCTTCCTTTTCTTCTTCCTGCAGTCTTTGACCAGATGTCCAGGAAAGCCATAGAAATTACACTTTCTCTTTTCACGGGGTTTGTTGTTCTTCCCGCCTTTCTTTGGACCAGCTTTCTTGTTCTGTGACCCTTCCCCCTTCTTATCTTGAGGCACTTCTGCTTTTGCCTCATTCTTGCCCTTGTCTTCCTCATTTAAGAGTGCCATGTCTACTAACCTTTCATAAGTAGCCCCCATAGGTACGTGGGTCATAACAAAGATGTGAAGTGGCTCATTCAATCCCTTGACAAAACGAAGAGCCTTCTTATGAGGAGTATTCACTAAGTCCAGTCCAAACAGGGCCGGCTGATTGAATTGATTGACTCCTCCTTGACCGTCATACATCCTTGCTTCAGAGATAAGAACTTTTCCAGCTGTAGACTTCGTTCAGCTTGTGAGAGGAATTTCATCTCAAACCTTATCCTGAAATACATCTATGTGTCAACAGGTCTCTCAGCGTTAGTGACTTCACACCGAAGCTTCGTCTTTGAGCAACCATACTGCCAACTGTACCTTCTGCCTATCGTCCACCTCGAAGATAACGAACAGATCCTCAGTTTCTTTGGGCCAGTTCCTCGCTTCTACGAATGATTCAGTTCCCTTGAAATCCTTTCCACCCATGTCCCTAAAATCTCTACAGATCTTTGTGAAAGCATTTGCACGAGGAAGAGGAGGAGGAGGAACCACTGCAGCTGGAGGAGGAATATCTGCTGGGCCAGCATCGTTGGCCCTAGCCTCTAAGTACCTCCTGAACCAGCCAGGTATTGGCATGCCTTCTGGAAGGTTAAGATTCCCAGACATGCTGAAATGAAAAAGAAGAGATTCAAAACGAGGAAACAAAGGATAGTGCTAATGGCTTTTGGGGAATAGCCTTTAAATATAACGAAACTTTTCTTGAAAAATACTTCTTTGTAAATGGTTTTGAAAATAGTTTTAGAACGTTTTGAAAACTTTTGCCCAGTCTGGTAACCTTCTGCTCTGATACCAAGTGTAACACCCCACCTCCGCTAGGGTCACTCACAAAGGGAATGCACTAGTTTTGGAGGAGCGTTATCGAGGTAAACAATCATAGAAATATTACAAGACAGAACATAAATAAAACAGCGGAAGAATCAAAAGCCATATTTCATTACTTTCAAAAAGAGTCAAAACCTATTACATCCAAAGTACCAACTATCATTTTCCATTACAACAAGTTCTGCCTTGAATAGATAAAGAAGCATAAAACTTAAAACAACAAAAGTAGCTTAATTCCCCCAAGGTAGCAGAAATGCAACCATAGCATAGCTCAAGATCAAACTGTACATGAGCTGAACCGAAAGCAAGAGAAATCCAAGCTAAGTGCTAGAGTTTCCTCCCTGAGAACCTAGGGGGGACGAAAGAAAAAGAAGCGAGTCATAAAGACTGGTAAGTCCTAGTGACTTTCAGCATAAAAACAGGTAAAGGTAACATGACATGCATAAACTGAAAGTAAACATAAGGATTCTGACAAGATGGGCAAGATAGACTAAGATAACATGATAAATCAAGTATAGCATCGCATGTTCAAGATTCGTTGCACCAATTGTAATAGTATCCCAAACCCATGTCATATATTAACCATGAAATGATCCCTTGGCCCAATATCATGAATGACCCATTACTAGGCCCAACGGAACGATCCATTAATCGATCGGCTCCCTACAAGTTCTAGCTTGTCGTGTACCTGTGTCATATGGCCCTATCACGAATGTAGTTACCTGTGCTAGGTCCACCCTAGGGTGTATCAAGCCTTAGGGTGCCAACCACCGACACGAATCAAGCATGCACAATGTAAACCTGCTGATGCCCAATGCCTGCTTTTTTAACTCCGGACTACGTGTAGTCCACCTGAACCTACACTGGTGCACCAACTCAGGCGTCGTTCTGGTCGCTAACAATCAGCCCAGTAATCGTGCCCCACCCTGCCTAATTCCAGGGTACCATGATACATCTAAGTGGGTTACTACTGAAATGGACCACGTAACTAGGGTTTCCGTCCAAAGGGTTAAGTGTTGTCATTTAAATTCGTGACTTAGCCCTTATCAGTCTAGCATGTCAAGTTGGTTAAGTGTTGTCTTTCAATTTCATGACTTAACCCAACTAATCATGTGTCAAGTTGGTTAAGTGTTGTCTTTCATGTTCATGACTTAACCCTATCATGTGGCATTAATTCATTAATGCACCCCAACCTCTCACATCAGACCTGTTGTTGTGGTCACTGGATATGCCGGGTGGTTCCGGGCAGAATTACACCACAACTCAGTCTGACCTCGGGTTTCAAGCGCGATATGACCAACTACCCACATTGGATCCTATTGTTTGCAGTCACTGGATTTGCCGGGCAGTTCTAGGCAGACTTACACTGCAAACTCAACCCAACCTCGAGTTGGCCATTTTCAAGTTCATTCTAGTGTCATGTCCATGTTCAAATTTCATGTCAAGTTCGTGTCAAGTTTCATGTCAAGTTTCATGTTTCAACTTATGCCTATTATCAAGTTCATGATTCATGTTCATAACTAATTCGTGTTTTGCCTAATCTACCCAAATTGTATTCCCATCGCATGTAAACGTGAATTGATCTAAATTACAAGTAAATCCAGATCCAGAAATAAAGGGAATAACATCAAAACTATGATAGGCACAAAGGACGAGCATAAAGTGATAAAAGGGATTACAAGACTAGCATGATATAACTTGAGATAATTGGTTACAACATCGCTGGTATATAGAAAATAATAGGATTTCAAATCTAGCATAATAACTAGATAGTCATGGCATAAGGTGATAGTCCCAAACTTGTAAATAATAGACTGATTCAACATCACAGGCATGATAATGTTATGGACATGAAAGAGTTTGATTTACAACATGAATAGGTCCAAACTGATTTCATAGCAATATTCCCAAATGTCAAGATCCAAGATGGAAACTAGAATAGATGTGAATTGATTGTCATACTTAAGTCCAATTTCACTTTATCTAATGTCCAAATTACAATTAACAAGTTTAAATCTCAAAGTAACTAGAACTTACAGATCGTGGACTAAGAAATTGAGATGCAGAAGTTGAATCTAGAAAGTAGTCGTCGAATTGTTGAATCGTTGAATCTCGGTTTGAATGTAGAAGAAAATCCCCGATATGCAATTCCTAACCATAGTCTTCAACAAATAGACTTCGTGTTTTATTTTAATTTAATTTTGAAGAAGAAGCCATGTCCATCAAGAATTTGTGCAACATAACGTTAGAGAAGAATGGTGTAAAGAGAATGGGGCTAGAGGACTATTTATATAGGATTAGACGAACGAACCTAGACTGAAAACGAGACCAGAAACATCAGGATGAACCCAGACTCAAAACTGGGTTTTAGCACCAGGTCGACCCCCAGGTCGACCATAGGGTCGACCTGGTCCCTGGGAGGTCGACCTTTGTGTCGACCCCCAGGTCGACCTAGTCCTGGGCGAGAAAATTCCCGCCCAGTCTGCGCTAGGGTTTGAATTCGAATTTCGAATTCGAATTCGAGCTGTTTTTCTGTTCTGAAAATTCTTGAAACTTTGGAGGGTCATATCTCCCTCATATGGACTCCGTTTCTCGAAAACTTGGACTCGTTTCCAAGTAGAATTTCGAGACGAACGCAATCGCGTAACCTGTTTCCCTTGATTCTTATTTTAAAATTTAATTCTGCCTTGATTTATGGTTTTAACATGTTATTAAAATATCGGGTATTACACTATAGATTCCTTTGTTTCGTAGTCAAATTAGGAAGAGAAGTAGGAGTGCTTGACGTGCTAGATGTAGCACTTGAAGAATTTATGTCATCACCCATTGCTGGATTTGTATCTTAGCTGTGTTGCTCTTATACCATGAAGAAATAAAGAATGGCTTGCCTTTTATTGATACATTTCTGTCATATATATAACATGATACAAATGACTACAAATAAGGAAAGTCATAAAGTCATTCTTATCTTAAACTTACGAATGACTGCAAATGAGGAAACTCATAAACACATTCTTATCCTAAACTTATGAATGACTGCAAATGAGGAAACGCATAAACTCATTCTTACACACATCCTTAACTCACGCTTAACCATGTATACAAAATATCTCAATAATATCTCAACATAAATTGTATTGAAGATGAGTTATTTCCTATCACACAACGAAATTTCGGAAGTTTAAATTTTGGGGTGTAATTATTCAATCACACAAGAATCTCAAAAGGATTAGTTATCTGTGCTTGTAAAATGGTAGGCTAGCAATCCTCTTTTTTACCTTTACCAATTATACTACCAGCATATCTATTCCTACATCGGGAATTATTTATATTGTATGATCCTGTTACGTTCATCTTCCATATTCTTCTGTAGTAGATTCTCTTCATGTGATTTGTAGGAATCTTCGATGTAAATCTTTGAAAATGATTTGATTATTCTAGAAAATAGGAAATATAATACTTTCTTCCTTTTATTTACATTTACATTCTTCCTCATTTATATTTATAATAAGCCATTAGACATAACTATATATATCAGGTTTCGTGAATCAGTAGATTCTTAGATGTTTAACAATAAGGCATGTCTAATTTTCTATACTTAAGCATACGTTTTATATGGCTGACCATATACAATTGTAACCCTGTTATTATGCTTATTACATTGTTTACATAGAAATTCTGATGAGTAGATGTTTGTTAAGAAGAGACTCGCTCTTATTTCCCTTGATTAGTTACTGGAACTATCATTTTTAGGTGTAGTAATTCTAAAAATAGTTACTTGTATTGTTTAGTATACACTTCAATGCCATACCGCTTAATATAGGTAAAAGTCGCGCTTTCTCCCGATTTTATTCAAAGTTGGAAATAAGGATTAAAATGAAACCAATTACACTTTGTAGCCAGTAAATTAGCTGTAACCAAACCTTAATTTGTATGTATATAAATTTACTTTTAATGTTTATAACCTGCAACAGGATCTTAGAAGATACAATGGAGGCAACCTCCTGAACAAGATCAAAGAAGTGGTAGGGGAACAAAAAGAATTGTATATCATTCATATGAAAACTGTTACAGTCATATACATGTGTATTTGTACGAAAGAATACAAAATAGCACGTGTTATGCACATGTATGACTATTTTCTATTACATTCCTTCCTCCTTATTAAAAGTTTTGACCTCAAAACGTAAATCTTCACAGTTGAATTACTTAATTCTCGCAAACCAAAATTTCTATCAACCCAACTATTCTATTAAAAAATTAGGATATTTCGCTTCAAACTCCACAGTAGGCTCCCAGGTTGTTTCAGATTCTAGATATCCCTCCCATTGCACTAAATACCGCACTTGAACTTGATTTCTATGCTTCACCATTTTTCTGTCAATAATAGCAGCATGGATCAATAAGGCATTGCTATCATGTCCTTGGTACATTGCTGGAATATGAACCACATTAGGCAATGCTCCTCTAACTTTCTTCAATTGCGATTCAAGGAAAACTGGATGAATCTGCTCATCCTCAGGCAATTTCAATTTGTAAGCAACTACCCCAACCTTCTCTGCAACTTGAAAGGGACCAAAGAATTTAGCTACCGGTTTTTCATTCAAAACATGTTTGACTGTCTTTTGCCTATAAGGCTGCAACTTTAACCATACCCAATCTCCTGCCCCAAAGCTCCTGTCTATTCTATGTATATCAACCTGCATTTTCATTCTAATTTTTGCCCTCTACAAATGAAACTTCAACAATCTAATCATTTCCTCTCTTCTACACAACGACCTATCCACTGCTTCTACTTTGGTTTCACAAGGCATATAAGGTAAGTGAAGGGGAGGAGGCTAACTGTACACAATTTCATAAGGAGTTGCTTGAATACATGTATGAAATTTTTTATTATACCACCACTCAGCCAAAGGAATCCAAAAACTCCAATCTTTAGGGTTCTCAAAAATGTTTCCAAATATTTTTTTACCACTTCAGTTTGCTCGTCAGTTCCAGGATGATATGAAGATCACAACAACAAATCAGTTCCTTGAATACTGAACAATGCTTTCCAGAAATTACTTAGAAATACAGGATCTCTGTCACTTACTATAGATCGTGGCCATCCATGCAGTTTGAACACTTGGTCCAAATATAGTTGAGCAACATCCATTATTGTATATTAATGAGACAAAGCAGCAAAATGAGCATATTTGCTAAGTTTATCCACCACTACCATAATGACATCCTTGCCTTGAGATTTCGGCAAGAAATCCATAGAAACATCTACCCATACCTTTTGAGTAATAGGTAATGGTTGTAACGAACCCGGATAAGCAACATTCTCATGTTTATTGGCTTGGCATACTAAGCAATGTCTCACAAAACTGCTTACAAATTTTGACATTCCTCACCAATAGAATAATGCTTTGATTCTCTTCAATGTAGCATCTCTTCCCGAATGTCCACCCCGGTGAGAAGAATGTAACCACTCTAGAATAGATTTCTTTAGATCATCATTAGGTCCTATCATTATCTTTCCCTTCCTCCTCATCAACCCATCAGCTAGTGAAAAATCATGTATCTTTTCCCCTTGGCTCAGCTTATCTAACAACTGCTGAAAATTTAAATCAAGCTTGTAGCTCTCCTTAATGAGCTCACTCAGATTTGAATTGATAACAGATAAAGCCATGCACAACACCTCTGATCCAGTAACTCTAGATAATGCATCAGCTACCACATTTTCACTCCCACTTCTATATTGAATTTCATAATCAAAACCCATAAGTTTCGAGAGCCAAAACTGCAGAAAAGGAGAAGAAATCTTTTGCTGTAATAACCACTTCAAACTTTTTTGATCAGTTTTTATAATAAACTTCTGACTAGACAAATATCGCTCCCACTTTTGTACTGCAATCACAACAGCAAGCAGTTCCTTTTCATACACTGAAAGCCTTTGCCATTTTAGACCCAGAGACTTGCTCATAAAAGCCAAACGGTGTCCTTCTTGCATTAACACAACACCAATACCAATGTTGGATGCATTAGTCTCCACAATAAACGGCTTTGAGAAATCAGGTAAAGCCAATACAGGTGCTGAACTTAATGCCTCTTTCAAAACATTCAATGCTTGTGTTGCCATATCTGACCACTTAAATTCTCCTTTCTTCAAAAGTTGAGTCAAAGGCTTACTAATCCAAGCATAATTCCTCACAAATTTTCTGTAGTAACCAGCCAGTCCTAAAAAACTCTTCAACTCCTTAACATTCTTAGGTATTGGCCAATTCTTAACAGCAGCGATCTTTTGAGGATTTGTTTCCACTCCCTTTCCAGAAACGAAGTGACCAAGATATTCCACTTTATCAGTTGCAAATGAACATTTACTCTTATTTGCAAATAACTGATGCTCCTTCATAAGCTGGAAAACTACTTGCAAATGCTTTTCATGTTTTGTCAACTTAGGACTGTATACCAGGATGTCATCAAAGAAAACTAATACATACTTCCTCAATAAAGCTTTGAAAATATTATTCATCCAACACTGAAATGAGGCTGGTGCATTGGTCAAGCCGAAAGGCATGACTAAGAATTCATAAGGTCTATTATGTGACTTAAATGCAGTTTTATACATGTCATCTTTATGAACCCTCAACTGATGATATCCAACTCTCAAGTCAATTTTACTAAAAAACGGTTGCTCTAACCAATTCATCTATGAGTTCTTCCACCACAGGGATAGGAAATTTATCCTTAACAGTTTTCTTGTTCAATTCTCTATAGTCAATACATAGTCTCCATGATCCATCTTTTTTCCCCACTAACACAACAGGAGAAGCAAAAGGACAGCTACTGTCTCGTATAATTCCTTGGGTTATCATTTCATTCACCAAATTTTCAATAATATCTCTTTGCTTCAAGGGGTACCTGTAAGGTCTTATGTTCACAGGCTTGGTTCCAAATTCTAGAGGAATTCTATGATCAAACACACTGCATGATGGAGGTAAACATTTAGGTTCTTCGAATACACATGCATAATTATGTAGTAGATCAGCTATGCACTTAGGATAGGCTTGGATTCAATGTTAAAAATCCCTAACCCCTTTTCATTAATTCCCCCTAATTGCATAAAGAACAATTGGATTGAGTTCAACATCACTTTCTGATTGGAAGAAGACTTAACTGCTTTCGGTGGAATACCCTTTAAGACAGGATGATTATTTCCATAATCAAATTCCATCAGTAACTTCTTAAAGTCCCACTTCACTGTACCCAAATCACTTAACCATTAAACTCCTAACACCATATCACAACTTCCCAGTGCAATCAAAAGCATATCAGATGCAAAGTGTGAATTCTGCAATTTCCACTTGAAATTCTTACAAATACACTGGCAAGCCAAATGGTTCCCATCAGCTACAGTAATAGCTTGTGGAGCAATGGATTCTGAGCTCAGTCCTAACTTCTTCACTAGCCCCAAATCAGGGAAGTTATGAGTACTCCCTGAATCAATCAAAATGTGCAGAGGTGTTCCTTTATGGACACCAATAACCCTCATGGTTTAAAAGTTATAAGTTCCACTTAAGGCATTAATGGAAATACAAGGACTCGAAAGTTCAAAAGTTTGATCACTAGATTCAACATTCACCTCCCTTTCCTTATCATCACTCTCCAACTCCTCGTCTTCTCCTGGTATTTCAACATTTAACAATTGAGTAAGCTTCAGTTGACATTTAAGCCCCTTTTCATAGGACTGGTCATAGAAATAACACAACCCCTTAAGTTGTTTTTTCTTTCTCTCAGCAGCTGATATGGGGGTTTGAGGTCTAGAAAAGGATGTATTGGGTTTTGTGGGTAATGAATTACTTTTCAAAGAACTTAAGGAAGTAGGTAGTAGTGAAGGTAGGGTTTGCGTAGATGTTTCTATGGAAGGTCTAGGAATAAAAGAGGTTTTATAAATGGTTTTGGCTGCTTCAAGGTTCTTCTCCTGCAATCTAGCATACTCAACTGCTTGAGTCAAATCTTTAGGCTTAAAAGCCTTAACAAAAGGTCTTACTATTGGCTTTGATCCACCCACAAAACTTTCCAAAAAATAAGAATCAGGTAACACTTGATTTTGTTGGAGTACTAAAGATCTAAGTTCCTCAAATTCATCAATATAGGATTCAATTTTTCCTGTTTGACACAAATTATTGAACCTTTCAACTACATTGCTTCCATTCTCATCTTTAAATCTTGCTGACAAATCAATGATGAATTCAGACCAATCAACATTCTTTTTTGCAACCATATAACTAGACATCCAACTTTCCGCCCTGTCTATCATATTTAAGCAAGCCAAATCTACTTTCTGATCATCACTTATTTTACATAAGCTGAAATACTTATCGCATTTTTTGATCCACATTCTACAATTAATTCCATCAAACTTAGGAAATTCCAGTTTAGGAACGTACCCTTGCACTCTGTTGAAATTATGTTCTGAAGATCCGGTAGAAGACGATTCAATCCTTGATTCTGTGTCTCTCATTCTGTCCTCCACCTTGTTATTTATTTCTTTGAATGACTGAGTAATTTTCTGCATAGCTTCTTGCATGATCTTCTGCAAAGATTCTTGTAGCATCTTCTGCACAATTTCCTCCAATTGCTTGCTCAGGACTTGTTGTGCTTCTAACCTGTCGTTGATGATTTTGATCTGATCTTTCATTGCTTCTACTCTTCTTGTAACTGCAGGTGCCAGATTTGTAGGTTTTTTCTGGAAATAGGGTTAGGTAAAGTGGATCGGCTTTAGTCTTCAAGAATTGGATCGGATTTTTCTCTCGAGCTTTTCTACAAACACCTAATCGGCATTCAGGAAAACACAACTTTCTTACAGATTATTGGCTGCTAAATCAACAAATGCTCCAAGAATTTGCCGTACAGTGTTGCAGTATAGCGAATTAACTTGCAGCGACAACCGCTCTGATATCAGTGCAACAGGGTCTTAGAAGATACAATGGAAGCAACATCCTGAACAAGATGGAAAAAGTAGTAGGGGAACGAAAAGAATTGTATATCATTCATCTGAAAACTGTTACAGTCATATACATGTGTATTTATACAAAAGAATACAAAATAGCACGTGTTATGCACATGTATGACTATATTCTATTTATATTTATATTAAGCCATTAGACATAACTATATATCAGGTTTCGTGAATCAGTAGATTCTTAGATGTTTAACAATAAGGCATGTCTAATTTTCTATATTTAAGCATACGTTTTATATGGCTGACCATATACAATTGTAACCCTGTTATTACGCTTATTACATTGTTTACATAGAAATTCTGATGAGTAGATGTTTGTTAAGAAGAGACTTGCTCTTATTTCCCTTGATTAGTTACTGGAACTATCCTTTTTAGGTGTAGTAATTTTAAAAATAGTTACTTGTATTGTTTAGTATATACACTTCAATGCCATACCGCTTAATATAGGTAAAAGTCGTGCTTTCTCCCGATTTTATTCAAAGTTGGAAAAAAGGATTAAAATGAAACCAATTATACTTTGTAGTCAGTAAATTAACTGTAACGAAACCTTAATTTGTATGCATATAAATTTACTTTTAATGTTTATAACCACCCTGATGTTTTCACTTGATTTGACTTGCTGTTAGATATTGAAATGATAGACTGTTACATTTACCATGTAATATTTTAAGGATATCAATCTCTTACAACTTCATGACGATAATCTTGTCAGTAATGTTTATCACATCCACTTGTTCTGGATCAATCACTAAGGTTCATCCACTATGCTGCTTTAAATGAATCTTACTATATGATGGAATAATAACTTAGGCAATGGATAAATTCTAGTAACTTGTTATTGCAAACTTCACATTCTACATTAATAATGCATTTATATTAAAAACTTGTTCAGTTTTTGTTCTAGATTGTTAATAAAATACTGTGTATTATTTAACTTATGTACGCAAGCCTTCCAGCTGAAACATTGGTCATTTTGATCAAACAGACTTGGTATACATCTACATTTAACACAATTAATGGTAAATTTTTTGGGGTATTAGCTGATAAGTTTCTAAGTTATATTTCTGCTGTACTCTCATTTTACCAATCACACGGGGTAGATCTGTTTTAAGCGGAAAGAGTGCTGCAAAATAAGGGGTGCACATACTGATTCCTGTTTGTCTTAAGATGCTAATAGGGAAAAACCTGGACTTCAAGTTGCTCGTGGGCAAATGTGATATAAAAAATAGCAGTGAAAATCTCTGTCCTCAGTTCGATCAAGAAACACATCAAATGTTAGCCTATTGAAACTAGCACAAAATGTAAATTACCTTTCAGATGTATGCAATACTAATATAAATCGACATGGAATTATATCTTTCAATATATGCCACTAGCTTTAAACTTAGAAATTTCACTCATCTTCTACATAAATTTCTTTTGACAAGTGAAGAAGTGAAAATGGAAGATCTATCCCCAGCGGAAATCAAACAATTCAAGAGGGCCATAGCATCCGGCGAGCTGAGCAAAATGATAGAACAATGGACCCCCATGGTGGAAGCAACCATCAGCAAAAGCAATCTCCTTGTCTTCCGAAGGCACCCACCTCTCATAACTCCAGTTGAAAGCGAAAACGACCCATCCATCAATGAAATTCCACCCGCTTCACAAACCCCCATACCCGGCTTTCCCAAATAACCACAGCAAACCCCTCTCCGTTTCTGCCCATTCACTTGATCAACACAGTCTGCAGTTACTGCTTTGATCTCCGCCTGTACAACGGCGACTGGCGTTCTGATCCATTAGGCGCAGCTACCGAGATGCTGAACGTTTCCTTCGTCCTTTGCGACAATAAGAGACCCGAGAGCATTGCAGATGCGTTGGGTGTTTGTTTAGAGAAGACGTGCTCTCCTTTGTATAAGCATGCAGGAGGCTTGGGTTCATGAACAGGTTAGATGATGTTTGGGAGTCTTTTCTGAGTACCATGATTATTTTTTCTCTTTTTTCAAACTCTCCAACGTCTCACTTACATTTATCCAGTGGATGGAGAGAGTCGCTGTGACACTGCTGAAAGCAATGTCAACAAACTCGGTCTCTCCTTTACCCTCTATAGTACAATATTCAGCCGAGACCAATCTTCTGTCCCCATTTCCACTATCCCTCCGTGTCACTCCAATCAAATCCCCTGATTTTTGTTGTTTTACATTTAAATTCACCAACAATTCAAGGGTTTAAGTGAAAAAAATAGAAATCAGAGGCTCCGGTTAGATGGAACACCGAGAGACACTGAAAATTGAAACAGAACAATTGGCGTGATTTATTCACCCTACCCGTTCTTTTGGAAAGTGCATTCTTTGTGTTACTTTACAATCACATGTCTAAGTGAATAACGTATTAACATTCAATATTAATTATCATTCAAAGATCAAACTTTTTAGTTGGAACAATGTCTAAGTGAATCCGATTAGACATCTGCAGATCCAGTTGCATGTAGAGTAGACTGACTAGTGTTTGGCATCTATGATTTTCTAGTAGGAGATTAGATTTCATAATTGCCATCATTTGATATTATACACTATTTGATTTTTGAGAAAACCTGTCGGCGTAATTCTAGTGATATTAAATAGCTTAACAAGGTCAGCTTTTGATGATCGAGGCCATTTTCGAATTTACAAACTAAAAATTAGTATCACTTGTCGTTGGATATCGACATATTGGCCCAAAGAGAGAACCCAAGTTTGCTCTTGGATCTTACTAGGATGGAAAAATAACCGCTAAGGATTTACAGAAAGTTTCTGTAGATCTTAGAGTTTCTAATTGGAAACGAATGCCTAGTTTACTGATGTAGCGTACGAGTTAGTTGAGTTCGTTCTAATATTCATACCATACCCTTGTGCGTACACATGCACATGTTTGTATTTTTGCGCATGCAATTCTCTTTTTACGTTCAATTTGAATTATAATTATTTTATTTTAGTGCTTTCAGGACCATCGCATCTTTAAGCTATTGCTAGGAACAGAGAAAATCCAGACTTAGTCAAAAGCAATTTTGATGCTGCGGAATATTTATTAGCTGGAGTAGTTGATGGAAGAAAGGCTAATGACTTGATGCATCTGTAGCTACTCTTATACCTGTTGAGTGACTTGAGTCTACCATTGGAAAAGTTTTTCATAATAATTATATACATTTTCTTATCTTGGTCCTTGTGCACTAGGTATTTAAAATAAGATTCAAATTGTGAAGTTTAAATTTTAAATTGATACAGAATCCAATAGTAAAACATTGACTTAGAAAATCCGTATTATAAGTTTGCACACACATTAAAGAGAATTTTAATACTTGAATATTTTTTTAAACAGCAAATCCGTATTATAATTATATACATCGGTTTGGATTTGATTTTTTTTTTTATTTTTTTTTTATTTTTAAACAGCGGTATTATCAATTATGTGTGTTTGAATTAGTATATGGATTGAATTGTAAGTGAGACTCATTTCCTCGAACGAGATTTAATTCCTAAATTACAGTTTTTTGGGCAATTATGCTTACGTGTAACTTTGAGATTACTGAACCTCTTGCTCACTCATGCAGACCGATGTTGATCTTTTACCAAGACGAAATTGGATGATGAAATCAAGTCGTGGCCAGCTTTTGCTGATCAGAGGGTTGTCGAAGTCAGTGCATTGGCCCAGGTATTGGCAGAGTCAAAACATGAGGTATTTGGTTTCTCACACCTGAATGGCACACTTAGGGGTGAGCATTTCGTTGGTTTGGTTTATCCGATGATAAATTTGTCAAACCAATAAAAATGAAAACCAAACCAAATCAACCAAATTAAGTTTGGTTGGTTTGGTTGGTTATCCGATTAAACCGAACTAAAAATATTTTTTGCTTTATGTTTGAAATATTCACTATAATTTGAAACAAATTATATATATATATGATTACATTATTATTATTTTTTATTTTTATGCTTTTTAATATTAATTTTGACACATAGGTGATGATTAATATATACTTAAATAAGTAAACTAACCTAAAATATTTATTTCAATACCGATAATTTTGAAAATATAGTAAAAATTCGGTTAATTTGGTTAAACCGATAATCGAACTTAATATTTTTTCGGGTCAATTACAAACCGATTTAATTTCAAAACCGAACCAAACCGACCAAAATAAATTGGTTTGGTTGGTTTATTTGGTTTAACCGAATAATGCTCACCCCTAGGCACATCACAGTATCCAGAATAAAAATGTTAAATCAGTTGCTAGTGTTACAAGTTAGGACTAAAACTGAAGCCTACATTTTATATTAAAGTGTACTAACTTAATACCATTTTGGTGTTATAACTTAAAAATCATGTTAACTGTGCCAATGTCAACATATATATATATATATATATATATATATATATATATATATATATATATATATATATGTTGAGAAAGAATGGCTGAGTCGCGAACTAGATCGCTTTCTTCAAGACGATTCGACGATCTGGTCGGTGGTGCAAATCAATTCGTACTTGTCGCCGCCGCCTCTGGGATAAAATAGCCTTCTGAGAAAAATAATTGATTTGATTGCACAACAAAGCAATTCGGGTTTGCAATTTCGATTTAAATTTAACTGCTCGTTCTGATTTTGTTTTTGAAGAACTTTTTTTAATAGTGGAGGAAGAAGAAGAGAGATATAAGAATAAAAAGTTGTTGTTTTGAGTAGTTCGGCAATAAATAAACATGGTAATACATGTAGAGGAAGTCGGTTCAGATCTAAAAAAATGGATCTCAATTTTTTACCAAGTCAAAAAAAAAAAATTGGTTTTTTTTTCATATAATCTCATGATGTGGAACTATTCATATATGAGTCATCTCACACTTATCGAATTTTTTTAAATAATTCATCTTTTAAAAAATGAATCATTTTTCCAACAATCCCCCACTGAATTAAAAAAAAAAAAAATTGAGCAGTTTCTAGAAATATAAGATTGTGCATAAACAAAGGTGTCATCCGACTTGAACCTTTGCATAGTGAATAAGATTCAGTTTTTACTAAAATGACACGTAGTCTTGAAATTTATTCTTGACATCAGACCACACACAACCTTTTCTATAGTGCAATCAAATAAGCCCGTGCATTAATGACCATGCACGTCTATCCCAGTTTAGTGAACGCTCTAGAAGTTTTGCTCAAAACTTCATAGAAAACGGCCATATTTCCACATTCATAAAGGTGAGTCTATCAAGAGCACTTCTGAAGGTAGGTACTCCACTCCAAATAGAGTATAGATCTCATTAAGAGTTTCTATTAACTCATCCTCTAATCACTTCAGGAATACATGCTTCTTAATATATAAATTTAGCATGTTCATCTACTATCACTACACAACTTATTTTTACCCATTAAACCTAGTTCTTGGGATCTCCAGTCATTTAGATCGGGTTACCATTGTGCGTAATTCCACAATCTCAGGGCAATAGTCTCATTCTTTTAGAATCATTATGGACTTTCTTTTGGTCAGTCCTTTCGTCAAAGGATCTACCAAATTGTCATCACTTCATATGTGATGTTCTCTAACAATACTGTGCATACGACTGTCATTTCTTACCATTGTAATATCGGTTCTTTCCTACTTTCAGTAGTAATCAAATTTTCATCACTATGTATGTGATGTTCTCTTACAGTATTGTACTTAAGACGTCGTCTTTTACCGTTGTTATAACGGTTCTATACTTTTTGCAATAGCCGCGGTACTATAGCAATCGATTACACCACTGATGTCGATTTTTCCCTTATGGGGATCTCAAATAGCAGATTTATTTAGTTCTCTGCTTCTGAACTAGCTGTGGCTAGTACTATTATTTCAGCCTCTATAGTAGACCGAGTCAAAATAGTCTGTTTCTTGAGTTTCCAAGAGACAGCTTCTTTAGCGATGCTAAATATATAGCCACTGGTCCTTTAAAATCATCAGATAAAGTATTTCAGCCTGTATCAGAATATCCTTCAAGTACAACTGAAAACTTTTCATAATGTAATACATGGTTCATAGTTTATTATAGGTATTTCATAAGCCTCTCATTAGCATGTTAATGCTCTATACTGGGTCTACTGAAAAACATGCATAATAATCCCACGACATAGGTAATGTCGGGTCTAGTACAATCAATGACATCCGAAGGCTGCCAATGATGCTCGCTTAAACAGACTATCTTATACATTCACCAGTGTTCTTAAATAATTTTACACTGGGATCATATAGTGTACATGCAGATTTACAGTCAAAGTAATCGTATTTCTTTAGAGTCTTCTCAATTTAATGAGATTGATCCAAAGAAAATCCCGCTTTTTACCTAGTAATATTAATATCAGGGATTACACTCGCCTTACCTAGATCTTTCATATCAAAATTGGCACTTAATAAGGATTTGACTGAGTTTATGGCATGAATATTTGACCCAATGTAACAACCCGAATTTTTATAACATGTTAAAACAAGAAATCAGGGCAGAATTAAATTATAAGTTAAGAATCAGTGGGAACAGGTTACGCCATTGCGTTCGTCTCGAAATTCTACTTAAAAACGAGTCCGAAATTTCGAAAATCGGAGTCCGTATGACCAAGATATGGCCCATAGAAGATTTCAGAAAATTCAAAATTCAGCCTAAAATTCAAATTCAGCCCCAAACAGATTGAGCAGGAAAATTTCCCGTCCAGCCCCAGGTCGACTGGGGAGTCGACCTCCCTAGCCCCAGGTCGACTGCCCAGTCGACTTGGGTGTCGACCTGGGGGTCGACTTCCCTGGTCGGCCATGTTTGCCGGGTGCACCTGTTTGCTCCTTTGGGTCTGTTCAGTTGGCCTGTGACGGGATTTGATGGTTCAGATCTAAACTAGGGTTAATCCTATGGCCTAAACTTGTCTCTACACCTATAAAAACACCCTAAGACCTAGCCTAAACCACCACAAATCATCCTAACAATTAAGTGCTGCCAAAATGCTCCTAAATAATGGCCTCCATCTTCATCATTGAGAGCTTGAGAGTTCTAAACTAAAGCTAAGGCAAAGGTGCAATCTTTCTCCATCAAATCAAAGGAGCTACTTATATTCTCAAGGCTTCTAGTGTTGCTACATCATTCCTAGAGCTTCTACAACGTCTCTATCTTGTTCTATTTTGTTCTAGTTCTCATAGCCACGATTTGTAAGCCCCATTCTACTCTTAGATTTAAACTATGAAATTAATATGAACATGTAGCAAGTTGAAATGAGATTCTTGAGTAATACTTGTCTTTGGTCTATCATTGTATGCATAGATCCATTCATGACTCTTTTGATCTATGATTGTGGAACTATCATGAACCTAGTACCGTTCATCTTGATTTTTGGGTAGAAAGCTATGAGCTTTATTTGGGGATTATGCATAATGCAACATAGAACCCCTCATAACCTTGATGTTAACTTGCCTATGATGTTGAACTACATGCTAGTCACAAGTTTATCACTTTATGTCAACTATTACCATGTTATCACCCTATTTGCTAAGTTTGATGTCATACATGTTTTTAAGGCCAATAATCCTATATGCTAGTTGTGATGAACACCTTTGCCTCAAATATCATCATGTTTAACTTATGACCAACTTTACCACCTTATGCCCATCTTTGTCATATTGTTATATTCCCCTTCTTGATCTATTTGTATTGATGCGAATTTACGTGCGATGGGAATACGTTATGGGTAGTTAGGCGAACTTGAAATGACATAAAAAAACATGACTTGAAAATATGACATAAAAATTGATTATGCTTGAAAACTTGAATGTGGTCATGACATGTAGAAAACCATAAAGTGGCCAACTCGAGGTTGGGTTGAGTTTGTAGCGTAAATCTGCCCGGAACCGCCCGGGAAATCCAGTGGCTACAAACAATAGGACCCAATGTGAGTAGTTGGTCATATCGCGCTTGAAACCCGAGGTTAGACTAGGTTGTGGTGTAAATCTGCCCGGACCCACCCGGCACATCCAGTTACCACAACAAAGTCTAATGTGAGAGGTTGGGCGCATTAAGTTAATTAATGCCACATGATTGGGTTAAGTCATGAACCACTTGGATACACTTAACCAACTTGATACATGATTGGATAGGGTTAACCACACTTAACCCGTTAGAAACCCTAGTTACGTGGTCCTTTTCAGCAGTAACGCTCTTGGATGTATCACGATACCCTAGGGACTAGGCTAGGGTGGGGCACGATTACTGGGCTGATTGTAAGCGACCAGAAAGACGGCTGAGTAGGTGCGCCAGTGTAGGTTCAGGCGGGCTATGGTCGTGCACATAGTCCGGAGTTGAAAAAAACAGACATGGGCACCAGCAGGTTTAGACTGTGCGTGCTTGATTTGTGTCAGTGGTTGGCACCCTAGGGCTTGATACACCCTAGGGTGTACCTAGCACAGTTGACTACATTCCATGATTGGGCCGTATGACACCGACACTCGACGAGTTAGGCTTATAGGGAGCCGATCGACTAGATCGTATAGTTGGACCTTGACTTGGGTCATCTCATGTTATTGGGCCAAGGGATCATTTCTTGTTTATACTTGACATGGGTTAGAATACTAGTACTATTGGTGTAAAACTAAACCTTGTATATGCGATGCCACACTTGATCTACCTTGTTATCTATTTATCATGCCAGTTAGTTACCATCTTTATGTTTCATCTCAGTTTCTCAAGTTTAGTTAACTTTATTAGTTTTTATACTAATAGTAGGTAGGACTTACCAGTCTTTATGACTGACCCTTTTTCTTTCGCCTCTTTTCTTCCGTTCCCCCCTAGGTTCTCAGGGAGGGAACACTAGTGCTTAGCTTGGACATTTGGCTTGCTTTCTTGACAGCTCATGTACGGTTTGGACTTGAGCTTGCTATGGCTTCACCGCATCTATTATGGGGATAGTTTACTTTATGTTATTTTCAGTTTATGTTTTTCTAGACTTGTGGTAGTTGGAAAATGATGACTAAGTATTTTGATGTAAGTTGACTTTGGTTTTGAAATGGTTAACTATGGTTTTTTAAATTTCTACCGCTGCTTTACTTATTTATTTATCTATGTTCTTCTTGTGATATCTCTGTGCATGTTTACCTAGACAACACCCCTCCAAAGCTAGTGCAATCACTCGTGAGTGGCCCTGGTGGAGGTGGGGTGTTACATTTGGTATCAGAGCGAGGTTTACTAGACCGGACAAAAGTTTTAAAAACCCTTTTGAAAAAAAAACTATTTTCAAAACCAATTAAGTATTTTTCCAAGGAAAGTCTAGTTTATTTTAAAAGGCTATTCCCCAAAAGCCATTAGCACTATCCTTCGTTTCCTCGTTCTAAATCTATCTTTTACTTCGTTTCAGTATGGCCGATAACTTTATCATCCCGGAGGGAATACCGGTACCTCTTTGGTTTAGGAGGTACATGGAGGCTAGGGCAAATGGAGCCGGCCCAGCAAAAACTCCCACTCCTCCTCCCATACTTGAGGTTCCTCCTCCTCCTCCTCAGCGTCCACAAGCGAATTTCGCGAAGATTTGCAAAGACTTTAAGGCGATGGGTGGCAAGAATTTTGTTGGGACAGAGACTTATGTTGAGGCAAGAAACTAGTTAAGGGAAACTGAAGACCTTTTTGCTATCTTTGATGTAGAAGATCGTAGGAAAGTTCTGTTGGCAGTATGGCTATTGAAAGAGGAAGCTGCTTATTGGTGGGAAGTCACCAACGCTACTAGGCCTATAGTGACTTAGGCCGACTTTAGGATGAGGTTTGGGCTTAGGTTTCTATCATTTGCTGAAGAGAATTTGCAAATGGAGAGGTTTATATCTTTGAAGCAAGGGGACATGACCGTGAGGGAGTATGTGAATAAGTTTAACCAGCTTGCTCGATTCGGTTTAGACATGGTTAACACACCTCAGAAGAAGGCTCTACGCTTTGCTCGAGGATTGAATGAGCCATTGCATGGTTTGGCCATGTCTCATATACCCATGGGGCCACTTTTGAGAGTTTAGTGGATATGGCCTTGCTTCAAGGAGATGATAAGAATGGCAAGAAAGAAGTTAAGCTTAATGAGACTCAAACCAAGAAGGCGGACTCCAAGTGGGGAGGCAATCAGAACAAAAAGAGCAACAAGGGTAACAAGGCAAGGGAGACAAGGAAGTGCAACTTCTGTGGGATCACTGGACACATAATCAAAGATTGTAGGAAGAAGAAGAGGAAGTTGGGAGAATGCTTTCATTGCGGAGAGTTTGGACACTACAGTAAGGGTTGCCCAAAGAAGCAAGGACAGGGGCAAGGATAGACTTAGCGAGAAGGACCTTCTGGAGGGCAGATGCATGCTCTCAACACTACTCCAGCTCCAGACCGAGGTAGTATTTCTGTAGAAAGCCTTGTTTACATTTCTGGTTTTCCTGTTCGAACTTTATTTGATTCTGGCGCATTGCATACCTTTATTTCTTCTGACATTGTTGAAAGTTTGCACCTAAGTACTAGTCTAGTTGAGGATCCCGTTAGTGTTTCAAATCCAATTGGGGGTTCCGCCCATCTATCTATGATTCGTATGGATTTGAGGATTTCTATCTTGACCGTAGAATTCACATGTAATGCTTATGTTCTCGGGTTCAGGGGATATGGGTTGATTTTGGGCATGGATTGGTTGTCCAGTTATGGAGCCATTCTCGATTGTGAGCATAGGGCAGTGAGGCTTATGACTCGCCTTGGCAATACCCTAGAAATTTCTTGTAACCCTATGGATCCCGTCATGTTATGTTATCTTGAATCCCTCGATTCGTCTATTGACAATCTTCAATCTGTGAGGGTGGTTCGAGAATATCCTGATGTCTTTGATGAGGTGAAGGGGTTACCCCGTAAACTCGAGATAGACTTCCATATTTATCTTGTTGATAATGCCAAGCCAGTTTCATTGCCTGTTAGGCACATGGCCCCGCGAGAAAGAAGAGAGCATAGCAAGCAAGTCAAGGAGTTGCTTGAGAAAAATTTCATTAGGCGAAGCATTTCTGAATGGGGTGCTCCTGTGGTATTCACTACTAAGGCGGATGGTTCGCTTCGTCTATGTGTTGATTATCGTGAGTTAAACAAGCTGACAAAGAAGAATAGGCACCCGTTACCGAGGATTGATGATCTCTTTGACCAGCTTGTAGGTGCTTCTGTTTTCTCTCAACTCGATCTAGCCACCGGATTCCATCAGCTTAGAGTGGTTGAAGATAGTATTGACAAGACTGCGTTTAGGACTCCAGATGGATTCTTTGAATGGCTCGTCATTCCTTTCGGTTTGACTAATGCACCCGCATACTTCGTTGATTTGATGAGTAGGGTGTTTAGGGAGTTACTTAACAAGTTTGTGGTTGTCTTCATGGATGATATTCTGATCTTCTCTAACGACGAGGAAGAGCATGCTACACATCTCAAGGAGGTTATGGATACGCTTAGAGCTCATCAGTTAAAAGCCAAGTTCTCAAAATGCCATTTTTGGAGAAGGGAAGTTCGGTTCCTTAGGCATATAGTTTCTAAGCAAGGCATAGCTGTGGATCCCGCTAAAGTAGTGGCGGTACAAGACTGGAAAGTTCCGAAGAATGCAACTGAAGTGAGAAGCTTTCTCGGCCTGGCAGGATTTTATAGGAAGTTCATTAAGGACTTCGCTAAGATTTCAGCCCCTCTCACTAAGTTAACGAAGAAGAACTTAGTCTTTGCATGGGACTTAGAGTGTGAGCTTGCTTTTCAAAGGCTCAAGAAAGCCCTCACCACAGCTCCAGTTCTAGCATTACCTGATGGAGGGAAGTTGTTTACCGTGTACACCGATGCATGTGGCACGGGATTAGGCGCTGTCCTGATGCAAGAAGGGAGAGTGATATGCTTTGGGGGTAGGCAACTCAAAGTTCATGAGAAGAACTATCCCACTCATGATTTGGAGTTGGCGGCGATCGTCTTTGCACTCAAATCTTGGCGCCATTATCTCCTAGGTGAAAGGTTTGAGTTATATACTGATCACAAGTCGCTCAAGTACCTCTTCTAGTAGAAAGATTTGAATCTAAGATAGCAGAGGTGGATGGAATTCTTGGCATCATATGACTTCGATATAGCTTATACCCCTGGCAAGGGTAATGTTGTGGCGGATGCACTAAATAGAAGAAGGTTGACTTTGAGTCCCTTGTTTGTTGAGATGAAGAGCCTAGAGTTCTTGGCAACCTTTGATTTTACACCTGCTGTTGAGTCGATGACTGGTTCGTTAGCATCCCTTGAGCTTAGACCTACACTTCTTGATCTAGTTGGGACTTCACAGAGGGAAGACCCGCAGATAGTCGAGATCATGGACAAGTTGATTCGTGGTGAGATGTCAAGTCACCTCGCTAGATATACTATTGATGATAAGGGGTGGCTAAGGCGTGATGGAAGACTATGTGTCCCACAAGTGGGAGACTTAGTAAATAAAGTTCTTGAGGAGGCGCATCTCTCGAGGATGACCATACATCCCGGAGGGGATAAGATGTATCGGGATATGAAGCGCATTTTCTTTTGGGATGGGATGAAAAAGGATGTTGCAGAGTTTGTTTCTAGATGCATTGTTTTCCAACAAGTAAAGGCCGAGTCGAAGAAGCCCGGTGGGCTGCTGCATCCATTGGAGGTCCCGCAATGGAAGTGGGTAAGTATCTCTATGGATTTTGTGGATGGATTGCCGAGATCAAGGAAGGGAAATACTAGCATATGGGTCATAGTGGATAGACTCACGAAGAGCGCTCATTTCATTCCAGTGAAGAGCAAGAGGACCGCATCATGGCTAACATCTGTTTATCTTCGAGAGATAGTACGATTGCATGGAGTTCCTTCTAGCATAGTTAGCGATCGTGACCCAATCTTCACTAGCCAATTTTGGAATAGTTTGCAAGAAGCGATGGGTATGCGATTGAATCTAAGTACAACCTATCACCCACAGACGGATGGTCAGACCGAAAGGGTGAATAGGGTACTAGAAGATCTGTTGAGGCTATGCATTCTTGACTTTGGTGGCACTTGGGAAGACCACCTTCCTCTCGTAGAGTTTGCTTATAATAATAGCTACCAAGAAAGCATAGGGATGGCACCATTCGAAGCTTTGTATGGGAGGCCGTGCAAGTCACCAACATGTTGGTGGGAGACGATGGATAAGCTTATACTTGGGCCCGACATGATGAGGGACACATCCGAGAAGGTTGAGTTGATTCGAAGGCGGATGAAAACGGCCCAAGACAGACAGAAATCCTATGCAGACAAGCGAAGGACAGACTTAGAGTTTGAAGTTGGAGATATGGTCTTTGTGAAGGTTTCTCCCTTGCGAAATGTGGTTCGTTTTGGAGCAGTTGGAAAGCTAGCACCAAGGTTCGTAGGACCCTTCCCTATCATCGAGAAGATTGGGCAAATGGCTTATAGGGTGGAATTGCCCGAGAAGCTGGCTGGAGTGCACAATGTCTTTCATGTCTCGCATCTCCGAAAATGCCTACATGAATCAGCCGAAGTAGTTGAGCCTAGCATTCTTGAAGACGTGGAGGTAGAGAAAGAGGCAACCCTGAGGCGAGCTCCGATTCGTATCTTGGGAACGGAGATCAAGCAGCTGAGGAATCGAGAAGTCAAGTTAGTAAATGTTCAGTGAAGTGAAGCCGATGAAGATGCAACTTGGGAAACCGAGGAGAAGATGCGTGTGCTTTATCCATTTCTTTTTGAGGGTACATTCTCAATCTCTTTTCCTAGTTAGCATATCTTTCTTTTGCTATCCATGTTTATCTTGTTACTTCGTTAATCTTGTCATGAGAACCATAGGTAGAAACCCTTTGGATGAAACATGTATTTGAAACATGTTATGCTTGATGGTTGCAAATGGTTGCAAGTGTTTGCAAGTGGTTACTCTTGGATGCATGATACAGTTAGGCACTAAGATCGGCTCACACACTTTCATATTGCATATGCATGAGTGTTTATGCTTATTCATGGATGAAACTTGTTATGCTATCACGTGGATGTTGCATATGAATGAATGTTATGTGCACTCATTTAGAGATTATAAATTATGTTAGGAATTTGCATACATTTGGACTCATTTCACTAACATATTCTGCATTAAGGAGGTTTACTGAGTCAGTAACCGCCTGATTTTCGCTTTAGATAGGTGCATATACACACACTTTTGCATATGTTCATATAGCATTAGAAATCTTTTAAGGGCAATGATTACTTGTGGATGATGTTTTGAGTAGATGGATGATGGATGGTAGGATACGTTCTTCCTAATTTGGAGATTTCGGGGACGAAATCCTTTAAGGTGGGGAGAATGTAACAACCCAAATTTTTATAACATGTTAAAACAAGAAATCTGGGCAGAATTAAATTATAAGTTAAGAATCAATGGGAACGGGTTATGCCATTGCGTTCGTCTCGAAATTCTGCTTGAAAACGAGTCCGAATTTTCGTAAATCGGAGTCCGTATGACCAAGATATGGCCTATAGAAGATTTCAGAAAATTCAAAATTCAGCCCAAAATTCAAATTCAGCCCCAAACAGATTGGGCGGGAAAATTTCCCGCCCAGCCCCAGGTCGACTGGGGAGTCGACCTCCCCAGCCCCAGGTCGACTGCCCAGTCGACTTGGGTGTCGACCTGGGGGTCGACTTCCCTGGTCGTCCATGTTTTCCTGGTGCACCTGTTTGCTCCTTTGGGTCTGTTCAGTTGGCCTGTGACGAGATTTGATGGTTCAGATCTAAACTAGGGTTAATCCTATGGCCTAAGCTTGTCTCTACACCTATAAAAACACCCTAAGACCTATCCTAAACCACCACAAATCATCCTAACAATTAAGTGCTGCCGAAATGCTCCTAAATCATGGCCTCCGTCTTCATCATTGAGAGCTTGAGAATTCTAAACTAAAGCTAAGGCAAAGGAGCAATCTTTCTCCATCAAATCAAAGGAGCTACTTATATTCTCAAGGCTTCTAGTGTTGCTACATCATTCGTTGAGCTTCTACAACGTCTCTATCTTGTTCTATTTTGTTCTAGTTCTCATAGCCACGATTTGTAAGCCCCACTCTACTCTTAGATTTAAACTATGAAATTAATATGAACATGTAGCAAGTTGAAATGAGATTCTTGAGTAATACTTGCCTTTGGTCTATCATTGTATGCATAGATCCATTCATGACTCTTTTGATCTATGATTGTGGAACTATCATGAACCTAGTACCGTTCATCTTGATTTTTGGGTAGAAAGCTATGAGCTTTATTTGGGGATTATGCATAATGCAACATAGAACCCCTCATAACCTTGATGTTAACTTGCCTATAATGTTGAACTACATGCTAGTCACAAGTTTATCACTTTATGTCAACTATTACCATGTTATCACCCTATTTGCTAAGTTTGATGTCATACATGTTTTTGAGGCCAATAATCCTATATGCTAGTTGTGATGAACACCTTTGCCTCAAATATCATCATGTTTAACTTATGACCAACTTTACCACCTTATGCCCATCTTTGTCATATTGTTATATTCCCCTTCTTGATCTATTTGTATTGATGCGAATTTACGTGCGATGGTAATACGTTATGGGTAGTTAGGCGAACTTGAAATGACATGAAAAAACATGACTTGAAAATATGACATGAAAATTGATTATGCTTGAAAACTTGAATGTGGTCATGACATGTAGAAAACCATAAAGTGGCCAACTCGAGGTTGGGTTGAGTTTGTAGCGTAAATCTGCCTGGAACCGCCCGACAAATCCAGTGGCTACAAACAATAGGACCCAATGTGAGTAGTTGGTCATATCGCGCTTGAAACCCGAGGTTAAACTAGGTTGTGGTGTAAATCTGCCCGGACCCGCCCGGCACATCCAGTAACCACAACAAAGTCTAATGTGAGAGGTTGCGCACATCCAGTGACTTACTTGAGACCGTTAATGTTTTTGAGACAAATGTTTTCTGTTCCCATTTATTTAGACTCTTATTATAAAGACAACATTTTTTGTTTTAAGTGGGTCTCAGGTATAAACTAGTAACAAAATATTTTATTTAGAGAAAAAATAAAGGAGTTTCAACTAACCTTTTTTGTTGTAGTGTTTTACACGAATGTTTAAACATGCGTCTTAACATCTAGCCCTCAATCATGGTAAGAACTGAGTATAATTATCTTATGTCCAAAAAGTACAATCAGAGCAATTCAATATGTAACAACCTCAATTTTAAGTATATTTTTTTAATGATTTACTTTAAATTTTGTTTTATTTATTTTATTTGTTTGGACTTTTTTTTCTTTTATTTTGTCTATTATTTATTTGATTTGCAAAAATATTTATATTGTTTCCTTTATTTACCAACATTGTTTACGTTTTAAAGTTAAACGTCCATTCCTTGATATTATTCCTTTCCTTACCTGGTTGTTAATTTCAAAGAAATCAAACGTTCATTTCCTTCCATTTATTTCACTATGTTCATTCCTTTTGGTTCCCTGTTTCCATTCGTTCACTTATGTTCCAATGGCAAGTTTCTATTCCAAAACAGTCTTATGCGTTTTGAATTTCGAAACGTTTGATTGTTTATTTATTGCAAAACCATTCATCCTCTGAATTAAAAAATTTGTATTTCCTTTTATTTGCAAGTATTGATTACCTTTTTAATGTTCAACGTCCGTTCCTTAGTATTAATGTTTTTATACGTTCGTTGTTTCAAAATTTAAATCGTTCCAATTTTTAGTTGCCTAAACTTTCGCACGTTCATTTTAAAAGCACCATTCCATTCGAAATCGTTCGTTTATTGCAATGGAAAATTTTCAAATCATACACTAAACCAGTGCCTTTAATAATGCCAAAAATTTAGTTCCTCTGCTAACTTTGCAAAGCATACTTTCATTCCTTTTTTTTGTTATTTCAAACGCAACGTTTCCAATTTCAAAATCATTTCCTTTTTATTTCCTGTACGTGACTTTGCCTACAATTGAAGAATAAGATTGAAGAAAATACGAAGAATATTGAGGAAGCAAAAGATTTTATTAATGAATATTATTTCTTGTACAAGGAGTAACGTAACAATGGTATGCTTATATAGAGAAGCATTCTAACGGCTAATAGATAATTACAAAACATACTAAATATGATAAAACGTGTTCACATGCTAACGGCTAATAGATAATTACAAAACATACTAAATATGATAAAACGTGTTCACATGCTAACAACTCTATTGTCTTCATTATGCCCCCTTAGTTCAAACTAGGGGTTGCTTTTTTATTTCCGCCTCCACCAACTACCATCAGCTCCTCTCTCAATCTCACAAAATTCTTTGCTGATAATGCTTTTGTAAGAACGTCAGCTCGTTGATAGTGAGCAGGAATATGACAGATGACAAGCTTTCCATTCTGCGTTCTTTCTCTGATGAAATGAAGATCGATTTCAAAATGCTTTGTCCTTGAATGTTGAATTGGATTGAGGGAAATAGGAACCGTACTCTTGTTGTCGCACCAGATGACAGATTTTCGTGTTAAACCCAGCTCTAATTCCTCCATCTTCGTTTCAATCCAAGATACTTCTGCAGTTGCACTTGCGAGAGCCCTATATTCGGCTTCTGCACTGGACCTGGATGTAGTCTGTTACTTCTTAGTGCACCAGGAAATTATGTTGTCTTCAAGGTAAACGCAGTATCCTGATACAGATCGTCAATCATCAACATCATTTGTCCAATCAGAATCACTAAAGCACTGTAAAGAAAAATGTTTCTATGATTTTATAATTATTCTTAAATGCTTTGTGCCCTGCAAATATCTTAGACCCTTTTTAAAACAATCCAATGTTCTGATAACGGATTTTGGATAAATTGGCTAAGCTTGTTAACACTATAACAAATACCTGGGCGAGTGACTGTTGCATATTGCAGTGCTCCTATTAAACTTCTGTACTGTTTTGCATTTGTGATGGCCTCCCCTTTGTGTTTAGATAAGCGTAGATTAATTATCATTGGTGTTGGTAGATGTTTGGCATATTGCATATTGGCCCTACGCAAAATTTCATAATTATAATTTTCCTAGGATAAAATCAATTTTCCTTCACTGTGTTTGATAATTTGAATTCCAAGAAAATATTTTAACCCTCCTAAATATTTAATAGAAAAATGTTGATCCAATAATTGTATGACTTTTCTTATCTCTTTATCATTATCTCCAGTGATTAATATATCATCCACATATACTAAAATAAAGATAGTTCCTTGCCTACTCCTTTTCCTGTATAATGAGTTGTCAGACTTGACTTGAATAAACCTAAATTTAATAATGTCATATTGAGTTTCTCATACCAAGCCCTTGAAGCTTGCTTGAGTCCATAGATTGCTTTATAAAGCCTGCAAACCCTTTTATCGTCAGAATTGTATCCTTCAGGTTGTTGCATGTAGACTTCTTTAGTTAATTCTTCATTCAAAAAAGCATTGTCCACATCAAGTTGTTTTATATTCCGCCCCTTACCTAAGGAAACAATTAAAATTATCCTAATAGTAGCGGGTTTTATAGCTGGAGAAAAAATTTCATTGAAATCAAAACCAAATTGTTATGCAAACCTTTAGCTACCAGACTGGCTTTGTATTTGTCAATAGATCTATCAGCCTTTCTTTTTATCTTATATACCCATCTACAACCAATAACATTCTTGTGTGCTGGTGGTACAACAAGTTCCGAAGTTTTGTTTTTTATAAGTGCTTCATATTCTGTATCCATGGCCTTTTTCCAATTTCTTTACTTTAGTGCTTGAGTGAAATTAAATGGTTCAGTTTCAGCGATGGCCACATCATAGACTTTTGGTTTAAAAATACCGCTTTTTGATCTAGTAGTCATGTGATGCCTGCTTTGATGTTGTTGTTCCTGTTGTGATTGTTGCTTTTGTTGTGATATCCTTGTACTGCTATTGCTTTGCTTGCTACAATCATTATCAATGTTGTGCATGTTATTATCATCTTGACTTATTTCTGTGTCATCTGAATTTCTTTCTTCTGATCCACTGATATGCATACTTGTTTCTCTTATATACTCAGCTTGTGTGCCTCAATGTTCATTGTCTTTAATTATTTCAAGAGCAGCTGGTCTAAACTCCATAGTCATAATAGATTCCACTCTATTGTCTTCTTTGGAATTATGTCTATTTGCATAAGGAAATTTACTTTCATCAAATATCACATGTCTTGAGACATAAATTCTACCATTCTTATCAAGACATTTATAACCTTTTTGATTTTGAGCATAGCCAATAAATGTGCATGGACTTGACCTCATACTTAATTTATGTTTATTATAATCTTTCAAACATGAAAAACACAGACAACCATATATTTTTAGAAACTTATAGTCTGGTGTAACATTGTATATCATCTCATGTGGAGTTTTATTATCTAGGATCTTAGTAGGTAAATGTTAATGAGAAAAACTGAAGTAAAAAAGCCTTCATTCCAATACTTCATTGGTAATGAGCTTTGTGATAAAAATGTTAAACCAGTTTCTACAATGTGTCTGTGTTTTCTTTCAACCAAACCATTCTGCTTAGATGTGTAAGGATATGTTAATCTGTGTTTAATTCCACTTTTTGCAAAATAATCAGCCAAAGGTTTTGAATTCATCCCCACCATCTATTTGCAAAATTTTGACATTACAATTAAGTTTCTTTTCAACATGAGTTATAAATTGTATAACTGTGTTAGAAGTTTCAGATTTATTTTTAGCATATATAACTAAGTATATCTCGAATAGACATCTACAAAAGAAAGATAGTAACTGTTCCCATGTTATGAATTTAGAGGTGCCGGCCCCCATAAATCTGCAGCTACAAGCTCCAATGGCTTGTTATACCTGGTTTTAGAATTACTAAAAGGAAGCTTGATGCTCTTGCCAAGCTGACAATGTGTACTTGTGTGTTCAACATATGCATTTTTAAAAGCGATATTATTAATAGATAAAAAAGTTCCGACAGTTTCAAAATTTGGATGACCAAGTTTCATATGCCATTGTTGCACCAGAGTTCACCACTTGAATTTCCAGTCTTCAAGTTGTTAAATCTGTAAAGTCCATTATGTAGACTACCCTACAGTAATATTTCATGACTTAGAATATCTTTGACTAAGCAAAATTTTGGATGAAACTCAAAATATATACAATTATCACTGGAAAATTTTGATACACTTAAAAGATTTTTATTTATGATAGGAACCCTTAGCATGTTGTTTAGTTGAAGTTGTCTTTTACCAAAAATAGTTCCTTTGCCAGTATGTGTTATATTTGTAGTCTCACCATTGCCCATATATAATTATTTCATACCTGAGTAATCTTTGCTACCAATGTTTAAATTCTGAAGATTATTTGTAATATGATGGGTTGCACCTGAGTCTGGATACCATTCCTGAAAGTTACCTTCATCACCCTTATTAGCATTCTTACTGCTTTGACAATCATTGTTGCCTATGCTTGAGTTTATTGTAACAAAATTTGCATGTGCTCCTTTCTGAGAAAAACTACCTTGACTGCTTTGAGAACTATTATCTGGATTGTACCTGAAGTAACATTTGTTTGCCACATGACCAAATTTTTGACAAATTTGACATTTTACACGATTGTTATTATTCCATCGGCCTCTTCCACGACCTCTCTGAGACTGGAAACCCCCTCTTTGTGCTTGAAAACCTCCTCTTTGTGATCGGAAACCTCCTTAAAAACCTCCTCTTTGTGATTGAAAACTTCTTGAATACTGACTTTCTTGTCTGTTTGAATCATTGTTGTAGTTGTTTCTTTGTTGATTACTTGTAGCTGCTGCATTGTTGAAAAAAAAATCCCCTCGTATGTTTTTTATTTGTTCAATCCTTCGTTCATGAGCAAGTAGAGCGGATCGAACAAACTGCAAGTCAGGTAATGTTTGCTGAGTAGCAATAACAGTTATTAATGAATCATATTCTTTATCAAGTCTACGAATGATAAAAAATATTTGTTCACTATCACTTATCTTATGCCCAATAATATTTAATCTATCACAAGTATTTTAATTTTTGCCTAAATATTCTTTCATACTCATGCCTTCTTTTCTGGAGTTTTGTAATTCCCTTCTATACTGCATTATCCAAGCTGCAGACCAAGAACTAAAAATTTGCTCAATAGATGACCAAATTTCACGAGAATTGTTACATCCTATTATTTGTGATAACAAATTTGAATTTATAGAAGACATAAGCCATGATGATAATAGATTATCCTACTATTGATATCTAACATAATCTGGATTTGAAAAAGTGCTACCATCTTGACTTAAAGTCTTGACTGGTGGTATAGTTATGGTTCCATTGATGTATTCCAGAAGTCTATAAGCTTTTAAGGCAACTTCCACTTGATATTTCCATAATATATAATTGTCTTCATAAAGTGATGCGGTAATAATTTGACTTTTGGGTTTTATCAGGTTAGGGCTGTTTGGTGGTGGATCAGTGCTAATGTTGACTGTTGATGTAGACGTGGCTTCATTACTGTTCACCATAATTGATCAGACAAAAATAAAACCGGGGAGAAAGAATAAAACCGATGAGAAAGAACAAAATAGAACAACTCTTGGTTAATAGAAAGCCTTTTGACAATTTGCTCTGATACCAAATTGAAGAATAAGATTGAAGAAAATAAAAAGAATATTGAGGAAGCAGAAGATTTTATTAATGAATATTATTTATTGTACAAGGAGTAATGTAACAATGGTATGCTTATATAGAGAAACATTCTAACGGCTAATAGATAACTACAAAACATACGAAATATGATAAAACTTGTTCACACGCTAACGGCTAATATATAATTACAAAACATACTAAATATGATAAAACGTGTTCACACGCTAACGGCTAATAGATAATTAAAAAACATACTAAATATGATAAACGTGTTCACATGCTAACGGTTCTATTGTCTTCATTACAAACAGACCTATTATTTTCCTCTATCTTCGTTTCTCTTCTACTTATTCACATTTTCCATCTTCTACTTTTCCATTTTTCTCCACTCTCTTTGTCCTCTCTCCAAAAAAAATCATTCCTTCCCGAAAACACTGTGTTCTTCCATATCTTCCCTATATTCGGCTTCTGCATTGGACCTGGATAGTTCCTTCCCAAAAACACTGTGTTCACCATTTTTGTCTCTCACCACCTTCCTTTCTGCAAAGACATCCAACAAAAAGAGCAAATAAAAACCTGGAACTTCCCTTCACCTCATAGCCTCGTCAGCTGCCCTACTCCAACCGTGCCACCTTACCAGTGCTTCACCCAAACGCCGCCTGCTATTGCTGTCGTTGCTAGCCCAACCCATGTCCATGCCCCAGTTGACTAACTCATCCGTTCTGTTGTGATGCTTGCATGTGAGTATGTTTCTTTATGTTTTGCGTAGCGTGAGTTTGGGTATATTTTCCCATTTGAATCAGTGTGTTCTTGTGCGGGTGCGTGTGAATTGTTTTTTTTTTTTTTTTTTGCATGGATGCATGTGTGTGTATATTTACGGTGTTGTGTTTGGGTGAGTTATTTGAAAATTTATTTGTTTTGAGAACATGTGTATACATATATATTAGTTTGAAAGGCGTGTATATATATTGTTTGGTGTGAGTTGTTTTAAAATTTATTAGTTTTGAAAAAATATATATTTGTGTATTTGGTTTTGTATGTGCTTAACATTGTGTTGATTTTATTGTATATATGTTATAATTTTACTTTTCGTTATGTGTTTGTGTGAGTTTATCTTACTTCGGTTTTTTTCTGAGTTATGTTTAATTTATATTATATATATGTTTGTTTGGGGCTTGCATTTTGTTTTATTTCGTCTTTTTGTGTTTGTGTAATTTATATAAGGAAAAGTCTATATAGACACAAAGATTTGATACAAATTGAGTGACACAAAAATCTAAACCATAGGATTACCTCATGACTTGCATCCCTCACATAAAGGAAAATTAATCATGTGGTTGAGATTTTAGGCCTTCTGATTTGTGTCAAAATTTTGTGTTCATATATTTGCTCCCTTTATATAATATGTACGTTGTTGTTGTGTGCGTGAGTTTGATGAGCTGTGTAAGTTTATGGGTTATTTTTACGTGTGCGTTCATGTGTCGAGGTATGAGTATTAACATGTATGTGTGTTATTTTGTTTGTGTGGTTTGTTGACCGTGTGTGTTTGTGTTACTGTGTGGCGTGAGCGATCTTCTTTGTGTGTTAGAGTGATTTTGTGTGTGTCCCCTGTTGTTGAGTGTGTACATTTTTGTTTAAAAATTTATTATTTTAGAAATATATATGTATAGATATATAGAGATAAATATATTGTTTGGTTGTGTGCATCAATTTGTATAAAATATTTATATATGGTTTTTTGTGATAAATGTTTGTATGCATTTATAAATCTATTATTATATATAAAAGAAACATATTTCGGTGTTGAATGCGTGGCGTTCAGTCGTTTTGGAAATTTAATTATTTTGAAAATAATAATTATGTGTATATATATTTTTTTAAATATTTATTTATATATATACCATTTTTACGGCTTTATTTGGGTGTGTTTGCGTTGTATGTAATTTAAAAATATATATGGTTTGGTGCTATATAATTTTATTTATATATAAATATAAATATATATATATATATATATTTATATAAGTGATTTGGAATGTGTCGAATTTTAAATACATAGGTATATATTAATTTTACGGTGTAAACGTTTATATTAAATATATATATATATATATACTATTTTGAAAAAGGATTTTTTGTGTGTTTATGTATGATTTATAATATATATACTATTATAATTTGTGTTGTGTGTACGGTGTGTGTATGAGTTTATGTGTGTGTTTCAAATTTTATATTATATATAAGTACATATGATTTAGTATGCGTTAGCGTGATGTTCTATTTAAACTTATAATTTATAAAATATATTTTTGTGCGTTGAATTTTAAATATATATATGTAAAATTTTGTGTTTGTTAGTATATAAAAAATATATTTTTTGTGTTAAAGAATTTATTGGGTTTATTTTGAGTCAAGTTTGGTGTTGAGTTTGAGAACCATTCCAAAACCCAAATAGCCATACCGATCCATTGAAAAATTCCTAGCCTCCTCTTATAAAATAATATAAAATATTGAGCGATCTTCGAGTTAAAATCCATTTTGAATCATGCCTGCAAGTCGTCATTTCATTTTGGGCCACGAAAGGTGGGTTTATCTCACACCTGACCTTATTATTTCATAGATGTTAGATTAACTAAATGAACTGTTATGAAATGTACAGGAGTGCCAGTAGAAATTGTTTGTTTAAAATATACACTTTCATATGTGATACGATATTCATATGAGATGTATGTACACTAATTATGTATAACAGTAATGTGATTGATGATATGTGATGATTTTTAATGTTGTAGATACCCCTAGTTTAGGAAAAATCAATACGGTTTGAAATGGTACATACACGAACGGACATTAGATTAGGGAAAAATCGTTATGGGTTGAAATTATAGACCTAAACGATTTTTACTGAATTTGGGATTGCAGGTTGAAATGATAAACCAGTAGAAATTTTATAAATTGCAGATTGAAATGATAAATATCCGTATCACTTGACCATAGGGTAGAAAACTATATACAGACACCGTTGGTCACGTTTCCAATTAAAATGATATTGAAAATTTGATTGTAATAAAATAATTTTAAGATCTTATATTTAATATTTATATTTTAAAGATTTATACTTAAATTTTGTGTGAAGACACGTAACTTCCCCGCTAAGGAAAGAGCGGATACTTTGAGGGCAAGACGAATCAGAACGCAAACAGAAGAACATTTCATTGTCAATTACAACAATTCCATCAGAATACAAGAATATACAGAGAATGAATCAATATTACACATCATAAAATATCAGATATTTAAATTACATTACATAGCAGCGGAAAATAATACAATACACAACTGAAAGTAATACACGGATACAGAGCTTTCCGAGTATCGTTCCAGCTGTAAATCAGGATCCTATGAATATAAATCTGCAAAACCAAAACTACTAGCTGCTCGTGTCGAAAATAAGGGCACCCAGAGTTTAGGTTAAAACAATAAACTCCAGGCCAGTCATGTGACTGGTGTGAGAACAAAAACAATTATTTAAAAATTTACTTTAAATCAAAAATATCAAGGGGCCACGCCGTATAACACGGAACGGGTTTCCTCCCAACAATACATGTGCATATAACAAAACAACGCAATGTTTTTTTGGAAAAAATGAAGCTATTATAAGACCCAGGTCCTATCACACAATGCAACGCAAGCCGGGGGATAGGGTTTTCCCTTATAATAGCCAAACATGCTTAGTACGTTTAAAACAAATCATTTGATACTATTATAAGTGCATACTGTATAGAACAACTTCAAATCATAAGTATCAATCATAGATGGCATGAGTACCATATATCATGTCGCCAATACTAGGCTCTACAATCAAGACCGCAAAGTCACGTATTGTTAGTTGGATTTCCATCTATGAACCGAGGGAAAAGATAGTCCTCTACCGATTTTGAGACTCTTTAGCCCGAGCCTCAGGACAATTACTCAGTCAAGCCCTTGGAGCGACTTGGTTGGTCCATCGATGTGGATTAAAATGCCTGAACACTGCGTTTCCCCACCCTTTGGGGCGTAAATGAGCCAAATGACTCCATCGGCTCCACACAGTCACTGATATATCCGAGGTGCCTCGCAAAGCAACAACGACATAGGTGAAAATAATATAAATGTCAGGGCTGGTAGGTCACTGACACCACCCTAGCTAGAAGGAAACGCATGCCCTCCCTGAGGTCCTCTCCCGTTTTTGGTTCACAACCGGGGTGTGAGGCTCGCGAATCAACCCTACACAAAGCTATGCCACACAGGCCGTGCATTGATCATCAACCACAAGACTCTGCTTTTCAACATAAGCCTTGATCATATTGCCACTTAGGCATGCCACACAGGCAATTCATTCCGCGCGTTTGATATCCATCAATATATAACCTCTGAGCTCGTACGTCTCAGAGAACGGCATTAAGCAAGAGAATAAATTCTCCGCCACCAAACAGATATATATTTAATAGAAATCAATGACACATAATAAAATCCAATGTTAGATACACAGTCCATTTACAAGTTCGTTCTGGGTCTGAACGAAACCGGAGGCACCTTGTACCTCGCATATCCATCGATCTCCAAGTACTTCTGGATGATCACCAACTAATTCCCTCCTCATGGGTGTGCAGCCCAATCAAGATCATCAGTAATCACCCAAACGATGTGAAGACCTCTGGTCTTAGACCATCGTCTTCATCATCGACACCTCGTCGAATCAGTTATTCAGAATGGGGTAAACCCGGCCTTTCTGAATAACTCACGTATATAATAAACAAGTGTTACACAAACACAACACACGCCTCATTCCAATTCAGAATATTCTTTTATTCAAATATTCTTACACTTTGGGAAAGATTACCATTAATTTTATCAAAGATAAATTCTTTAAATTTATTCTTTAATCTCCTTTTGAATATCAATTCAAATTAGTCGGGATTAGCGAACCACACCGAAGTAATCATTTATTTTATTTCCCAATCCCAACCTATTCATCCCATGAAGTAAAACTGGTCATACTTCATATCTAACACCACGGTGTTATCAGTAAATTCAGTTACCATTTCACGTTCAAATCTAACTAAAGATTTAACTTTCGTCTGGAGCAAAACTGGTGACACTCCATTCTCGATCATTTCAATCTAATTAAAGATTCATTATAACTCCACTTAGTTTTAATCTTCCCAAAAATCAATATTAATGATTGTTTAACTTGGGAAATCATATCCTGTCTTTAACAGGGTTAAAGAACCAACGTCACTTAAAACACAGTTACGATAAACCCAAAATCACATTCTAATCCAATTCCAATTAAATCCCATTTAATTGGTACACTTCATTAAATCTAAATAAAAAGATTTAATCTTTTTTTCAACTGGGTTTAAGAACATTGTTAATGAAGACACCATTCACGACAAAACCAAATCCCATTTGATATTAAATACAAGGCTCTGAATAGAAAATATCGGCTTATATTCAATATCGAATTCTATGACCAACAAATATCGTATTGGAAATAACGATATAAATATATCTTTCAAATTTCCATAACAATATCTGTATAATCATGAAATCCAACATCGAAATATTCCAAAGACAATTTTGATTCAAATCCGTTCCAATTCAATTATTGGAATTTTTGGTTACCTTTAAAACCCTTTCAAATCCACTTTATTTATTGTAAAAATAAATGGGATTATAATTCTAGTTCAAAACTAGTTCATTTCGATAAAAATCTGCTTTTATCTTTTCAAAAATGGAGTTTTTTGTCCCAATTCTTCACAAATCATTTCTTATGATTTTACACAAATTATTACTATTTTTAACAATTTTATCAAGGCCCGTACAGTCGATTTCCATCAATGGCCATCGAACTGCACTTACAGCGACCTTTTCCAAATTTGATTTGGACATAATTCCAAATCCATTCGTTAGATTTCTAGTTTATAATATTCGTTAGAAATCTCTTTTCGATACGAACCAACGGTTCTAGTTTTAGGAGAATCCAACGGTCGGATCTCCCGTAATATCCAATCGAAGTCAATGGTCGAAATTCGCGAACTACCACGGTGCGGCGCGTTCTATTCAGGCCATTATATATATAATATATATTTCGTCAATTTCCTTTTAAAATGTATTTTATAAATCGTTTTAAATTCGTTTTCGAAACGATTTCAACTTCATATTCAATTTCGAATCAAAATTGAATATTCCTCATCATCGATATTCAAATGATAATATTTTCAAAACGTTACATTTTGAACTCACTTCCTTTTCTATATTCACTATAAAAATGAATAAAATCGATATAAATATCGTTCGCGTCAAAGTGGCACATATCTAACCAACACGGCTTTATATATTTCAATAACTTCGTTATTATATTCAACAAATGAATATTTTCTTCAACACATGAATATATATTTTTATTCAACACATGAATATTTATTTTATTCAACACATGAATATTTATTTTATTCAACACATGAATAATTATTTTATTCAACACATGAATAATTTTCTATTCAACACATGAATTTTCTTTTTATTCAACACATGAATATTCTTTTATTCTATTCCTTATTTTCCAAATTGAAATGAGGCCCAATCAATTACCATATAATGTTAATTATATGGATTCCCTACAACGCATGTATATAATAGCAACGATAAATCATCAACCATCATCCAGAGTGCACCACACAACTGCATAAGCATTAAATATAAATAATTAACACTTACACAGTCTGTCAACCCATCGATTGACATATAACTAAGCAATCGGGATTAGTGTACATCAAATATCATCCCAATACCCGTGTAGGATTTCAAATCAACAAACACAGATTTTTATTTGTGCAGTTGGGCGATGTGTAAAATTTTATCGTCCCAATCAATATCAGTCAAATCGGTGTACATAAACAAATCGTTCGATTTGTAAATGAAAATATATTTTACTTCAACACATGAATATATATTTTTATTCAACACACGAATATTTATTTTATTTCAACATATGAATATATATATTTTATTTCAACACATGAATATATATATTTTATTCAACACATGAATATATATTTTATTTCAACACATGAATATATATATTTTAGTTCAACACATGAATATATATATTTTATTCAACACATGAATATATATTTTACTCAACACATGAATATATATTTTTATTCAACATATGATTATATATTTTTATTCAATACATGAGTATATATTTCACACATCATAATCAACAGTCAAATTTCACAACACAAACAATCAAACAAACAAGTCATCCATGGTCTGTGGACGACGGGTGTTGGATGCTACTAAGCACCGTCTCCATCCTAGTATATATTTCAACTAGAAATCAAAATAAAAGTGAGGAGTTCTCACCGACTAGCTAAACCAATACACCGCGACTCTTCATATGTAGAAATCCTTGTCGTGCTCGCCTTTTGTCAATTTCATTGTCTGTGGCCACTACTTATATAAAAATCACATTTTTATATTGTTGCCATGTATATAAAAATCACATTTTTATACCGTTACTATATTGATTAAGAAATTCTATTTTTATTCTGGTACCGTTCATATAAAAATTATATTTTTATCACTTCATTTCAATAAATAAAAATCATATTTTTATTAATAAAAATCAAATCTTTGTCTTGCCTTTTAATGTAAAATTCGAAATTTTATTTTTAAAAATACTTCCATATCGATCTACAAAGATCTGAACATTAAAAACAGATTTTAATTGGTATATACCAATTATTTTAAATAAATAACTAAATAAATAACATAAATAAAAACTTACAGTCGCATTGGAGGGGGGGGGGGTTGAAACGGCGCAGGCGGTCGGTGGCAGGGGTGGCGCTAGGTTTCAGGGCGTTAGGGTTTAGGGGCTATTGGGTGCGGGGTTCCAACGGAGAGGGAGAGGGGTCACCTGCGATGTGGAGGAGGGGCTCGCCTGATGCGCGGCGGGGTGGGGCCCTCCGGCGGCGCGGTAAGGTCACGAGATCGGGGGGTGGGGGGGAGGGGGGTTGGGACATCGCGGTTCTCCACTTTTTAATTTATTTTGAGTGCGTTGACTGATTATATGAAGAGAGAGAAGAGGGAAAACCGTTTATAGCCCTTTTTATTTTATTTATTTATTAATTAATTCTCCAATTATTTGCTTATTGATTCGAATTCAAAATCAAACCCAACGACTGTCGTCCCTAGCGTAATACCCCCATTCCGAACACAATGGGATAACCCTATTCGGCTGTTACGATCAGTTTCCACTTAAATTAAAATAT
Organism: Allium sativum; assembly: GCA_030737875.1. Lineage (NCBI taxonomy): Eukaryota > Viridiplantae > Streptophyta > Magnoliopsida > Asparagales > Amaryllidaceae > Allium > Allium sativum. Next base: position 4,536,947 of record CM060925.1, on the reverse strand, counting down.
AAATATATATATATATATATTCAATTCAAAAATACATATTAATTTATTGTGCCCACATACAGACTCTAAAAATTTCAGAAAAATTATTTCTAGCTTCGTATTGACGATACATTCCCAACAAAACTAATTTCATCAAATTATGAGACTGGATGAAACATGGCCATTTTCTGGTCGATTGAAATTGACTGAAACTGTCAAAACACGTTTTCTTTCGCCACGCTCACATATTGATTCGAAAAATTATGAATTTTGGAATCTAGCAATAATTTGACATCACGGATCCAACAAAAGTGGATTTGTCCAAAACCGAGGTCGTTTGCAAAATCTCCATTTTTAAGGGCCAGAATTCCATAGCAACTATTCTGAATTTTCAACTGGACGTAACTTTTTATCCCCGCTATGAAATTTCAATTTTTCGGATTCGTTGGAAAGATATTCTCAAATAGATTCCTTTCGCCAAAATCCGGTTTATTTTGAATCCTGTACATTCATTTGAAATTTGAAATCGAATTTTCGAACTACCGCGCCATTTTTAATTCCTTTTTTAAATAAAAATAAATATTTATATTCTAATGACGATCTACATAAATATATACGTTCTATTTCTATTCCAAATAAATTTCTCATCATTATTATTTAAAATAATTCATTTTAAATACTTAAAATTCACTGAAATTGCCAAAATAAAATTTTTAAATTGGCTCAGATTTTCGGGTTATTGCAATCTCCCCCACATAAAACTTTTCATCCCCGAAAAGGAATGAAGCCGAAAGTTGTTTTACAAACTAACTCAACTTTCATTATGGCTTAAGTTCTTTAACTTTTCAGTTTCTAGAACTTTCCAAATTCTTCAAAAATTTGGCTAACACCCTAAATTTTCAAAAAATTTCTCCATAACCTCCGCTGCACCGGGTGCTTGGGGATATTTCGAATAGCCTCCCATGGCCCTTACCAATCCAAAAAGAAAAAGAATCAGCTAAGCGGCTGGCCAATCGGCTCATAAAATCATCAAAACCCAAGAAATACAATAAACATGTACCTATTTGTCGGGCAAACAATTTTATTCCTCTTCTCTAGCCTCCTTGCTATGACCTGTTCAATGTATATACAAGTATATGCATGCAATTGTAATAAATTTTCGATACAATCAATGTTCGGTTCAATTTGGCATAATGGTTCAAAATTTTAATTAATCAAACCAACAATCAAACAAAACAACCATCAATCAATTAGTGGATTATCGTTTCAAATTCATAACTTTGATATATAGTCAAAAAATCATATTTTTGATGTCAAATCACAACAATATATTCTAACTATATTTTGGTTCTCACACCAGTCTAATGGAAATATATACAAATCCCACTTTCAGCACTCGAATATAAATACTGACGATGCGGCCGCATCATCAGAATTATCCCCGAGCGACTAGAGTCACTACAACAAAAAACACTTTTCGCAACAGGCGATATCTGTTGCAGTAGACCTATTGCAACAGGCCTGCGCCTGTTGGTATAGCCGAAGTTGCTAAAAGTCTGCAACATTTTCTGCCTGTTGCAATAAGATGTTGCAATATACTTTTTTGCAACAGGCTTTTGCTGTTGCAACAGACCATTTTGCAACAGTATATGCCCGTTGCAATAGATTCATAAATCTATAAAAAAAATATTATAGCTTATAGATATTACATATTAAATGTATTTATTTTAGTAATAGTGTATATCACGGAATGAAATAAACAAATAAAAATTTTATTTTAACAAAGTTTTAATAATACAAACAATTACAATAAAAGTTTCTACAATTTTCATATACTATTCATATATAACAATTTCTTCACTCACACAACACATTTTTTTTCGAACAGAGTAGCTTCTACCCATCATGCTCCAGACCAAGACCTTTTACCTTCCATTTAGCATTGGCAACTTTATCAGCATACCCATTAATACGGAGAAGCATAGGTGCAACTGTCCTATGAATATGTTCTATAAATAGAGTCATCAACAAGTTATACAACCAAAAAACATAAAATATGTACTAAAAGTGCATATCAACCATAAAGTTTGACCCAAAAAAATTATCTTCCATACATCGTTTTTGGCAGTAACTAACCTTAGCAATGCATCGCTTGGCATCCATCACATAACAAAAGGAACGAATGTTATTTGTATAAATCAACTTCTGTGTACTGCATAAAAAGAAACAGAAGAGGAAACTCAGGTTTAAGTTACTGTGTACACACAAGAATAAAAGGATATAGTTCATTTAAATTAAGATATTTCAGAGCTCAGGAGAGAGGGAAAATAAATCTCAGCATTCATTATTATTTATTTACAACAATTATTCCATCATAGATGATTTACTCTTGGCAAAAAGCAACAGAAACAAAATCTGAATATAAAAGTTCCGTTCACAAAGCAACATCAAGATAACATACTGAACCATCTGTACAAGTATATGGAAGTTAGTACTACTAATATAACATGTAAAAAAATTCATATACATATGTAAAAATAGTCATTTTCAAGGTTTTTTGTTCAGTTATCTGGGCTAAACTGTAGTAGTTTGTTTAAGTCCTTAAAATCTGGTATTGAAAATCAAAAGACAATCATGAGTGTGAATATCAATTGAAGTGTATCTTGATATATTTGATTACTGCTTGTTATTGGAAATCCAATGCAAGGGTTACAGCTTAATTAGATGATGTTTACTCAGTATATAAATACATGAAATAGCAAGCATACAGACATTCAAATGATAGAGGCAAGTGACATTTTTAACACAATAAAATACAGGAAAAAAAATAGAAACAAAAATATCAAATGCTACCTCATTATCCAGTTCATCATGCGATTCCGCTATATAAAGGATATCAATATCCCTCCAGCCCTCCTCTCCTCATAATTCATACTCATCATCAAGCTTCAGTGCCTCAGCTGTAGCCTCCTCATCTTCGTCAATTACCAAATACAGCTTATGAACTTCTGGTCTAAATTTGTCTCTCATAGACAACAGTAAGCAAATTTCACAGATCTGTCATATACACCAAGATGTCTAATTGATCATAGTATGACAGTGGTAAGTATGACTTTGGTAAGTATGATTTTGGTAAGTATGACAGTGGGGATGTTGCATGAGTAGTGAACTGACTTTGTTACTTGATCATAGTCAGGTGCTCATTTTAGGAAATATTTATATCCTACTTTCCCAAGTTGACATATTTTTCTTATATGTTGCATTCATTTAAAATGTATAATGTGATAGCTAGCACGTCCATACTTTTAAGTACTTACCGTTTATCAGAAGAAACATTATAAACTCCAAACGCTCGAAGTAAAACCGAGTCCATGTCTGGCTTATCAATCTCCATTGACCTTGCTAAGCAAACACTGATCCAAACAGCAGCGGTAAAAGGAAACAAAGAAAACACAAGGAAAATCATGCGCTAAGGTAAGAATATTCATATAACTAGCTCACATTTAACAATCCTTTATTTAAAAAAAAAAAAAACACCTCCGCATTGCATTAGCTGTTCAAGATGACTGCATGGCGTGCCATAAAAATCAACTGCCATTATCCAATATCAATACACAAAGTTAAACAAAATCAGATAATAATAGTATGATAACGTCATTCTGAAAATTCCTCTTAACTAGTATCCAAAGAAAATTCATCCGCAGGACATATCATCATCTTCCCAACCTGGGCACACTGCCAGTAAAGAGCATGAAAAATGAGCAGTTAAACAAAATAAAAAATATGAACAAGACTTAGGTAAAATGCACAACAGCTATTATACCTCAAAACACAAAGCACCAGTTTCAATTATCATTGCCTCCTCTAGTTGACATGCCTCTCGAGTAAAAATCACCACCGTCACGCTGATAACTGCGTCCCCGACCTCTATGCCTCGATCCAGGACCATTACGGCCCTCAAAAGTGATTTCACGCTCGCCATTTGGTCCAGTTTGCTGATATCCATCATGCGAAATATTATTGTAGTTGACTCGCTTGTTTTCATCGTTTGCTTGAAGGTTTCGCTCCCTATCATCCTGGTTTCTATAGTTAATTTTAATTTGTATATTACATTCTGATAATAAACCAAGAGTTAACGCAGTACCTAGAAACAGAAAACAGTGCACAATTGCAATTCAGAGGACCATAACAAGGCGTACATATTGCATATCAACATTAGAAGCTGTTTTGAGATCCCAAAGTGCAGCATATCCCAACCAAAGATGCTCAGAGACATTAATATACTGTAGTCACGAGCCAAAATACACAGATGATTGGAATGCACAATTAACATCCTCACAGCTTATAGGTTGTCCGCACATTCCAATGGCAACCTAAGCAGCACTGTAAGAAGTCAAAAGCATTCCAAACCACTGACATAGCACCAATCAAATAATGTTTCAATGCAAATCCACACTAATAAGCAAATCTTACATATAAACTAAAAGTTATTAGAAATAATACTTGAAATTCCCACCTTTTACTCTGTAACTTTACCTAAAGCCGAACATGAATCCACAGATCCCTTTGTAAGTCGAACAGGAATCAACAAATCCAATTGATTGAAGGATCGGTTTACAGGAATTCTTTCCGAGTGGCTCACTGCAAACAACAATCTAATTCGGAATGCGAAAGTCTCCGCGTAGCTTTCCACCCTTGTTCGAAGCCCAGAACTGGCACGAAGTCAAACTCGGATTGGTATAAGAAGGATATTTGGAGGAGAAGTAGAGAAGAGGCTCCGATTGGTGATGTTGATTTTGTTTTTTCTGAAATTTGAGGCGGCTGAAAGTAGTATCTATTTAGGGTTTTGTCAAAGAGAAGGGACTGGGAGGGAAACGAAATATTTGAGGCGGGCATCGAAATGTCTTAACAGCGAAACAAAATTTATCTGCGGAAGTGGCTACAGCCTGTAGCGGAAAGAAATTTTAAAACTGAAGTTTAACTAAAGAAAAGTTAACAAACATTATTATAAATTATTAAATATTAAGTATGTATTATTATTTATACATTTTTGTTTGTACATTATTATTCAAAATTATTGGCTATAATTTAGTTGTCAATAACTAGTTATAAAATTTTTTGTTACCAGCCATATTTTGATTTTTTTTGTAAAATTTCAAAATTTTCATTTAAAAATAATAATAATTATAATTTTTTGTTATGATTATAAAATATCAAATACTAAATGTCACTTCTTAGTTATTAAATTTTATTATTAATTATTAATCATTAGTCTTAATTATTACATAATTATTAATATTTAATTATTTGATGGTGATTATTAGTAATAATTGTTAAAAATCAATTATTAATCATCAAATATTACTTTGTAATTATTAATATTAGATATTAATTCAATATCGAACATGAACACCAATTATTAAAATTAATTTATTAATTATTTGACAGTAACTATTAATTATTTAGTATTAGTTTTTAATTATTAATTAAATATACAATTATTAAATATTATCAATAAATGACAGCTGCTTAAGATCGTTTTTCGCAAGTGTCATACGTCGTTTGTTGCAAATAAATAGTTTCTATAGGTTATTTTTCTTGTAATAATCTAATTTTTTATTATTTTTATTATTTATCTATGTTACTGACTTATAAAAAGCAAAGTTGTAAACAATGTTTGTTTATTAGATCATATTTTAAGTGATATTAAGATTTATTAATTATTACATACTCATCATTAATTATTTAAATTTATATTAATTATTAAATAATTACTTCATATTTGTTTATTATTAAAGTATTAATTCATATTAATAATTATTATTACTTGATACTTCTTATAATATAACTAAATATTACTTATTACTTTATACTTTTGTATTTAATAGTAACTATATTTACCAAATGTAAGGGGAAAAAATAATTTTTAAAAGTATGTTTTTCGCAATTGGCTTTACCAGTTGTAAAAAAATACAGTTATTGCAACTGGCAAAAACAGTTGCCAAAGATTATTGTTTTGCAACAAGATTGGAAGTGCAGTTGCAAATAATATGTTTTCTGCAACTTTTATGAATGCGCAGTTGCTAAAAGTATGTTTTTGCAACTGGTAGTGAAGCACAGTTGCAAAAAATATGTTTTTCGCAACAGTAGCAAAAGGTCTGTTGCTAAATCTCATCTATTGCAACGGCTACAAAAGGTCTGTTGCTAAATATCATTTACTACAACTGTCGTTTGAAGCCTGTTGCAAATAGCTAGTTGCAGTAGGGTATTTTTCTTGTAGTGAGTGTGACTCTATATCTATCCAGTATAATGGAGGATTCGAATACACGTGGATCAGACGTATATTAAAATCTCTATATACCTGATGGTCCAAATCAATATAAATAAATATTCAAATACGTATAATTGAATTAAATTTTCAAAACAAATCTTGTTTTAAATTTTATTTTTTCAAAACAACACTCTTTACACTCCTTCTAGGATACTACTGATCCTATCTCTAACGAGTCATTCTCATTGGATATTACTAATCCAATCTCCGATAAATTCTTTCGTATGGTTCTAATGTGTCTTGTTCTCAAGCTCTGTAAACCAAAGCTCTGATACCAACTGTGAAGACCCGTAACTTACCCGGTAAGGAAAGAGCGGATACTTTGAGGACAAGACAAATCAGAACGCAAACAGAAGAACATTTCATTGTCAATTACAATAATTCCATCAGAATACAAGAATATGCAGAGTATGAATCAATATTGCACATCATAAAATATCTGAAATTTAAATTACATTACATAGCAACGGAAAATAATACAATACACAACTGAAAGTAATACACGGATACAGAGCTTTCCGAGTATCATTCCAGCTGTAAATCAGGATCCTATGAATATAAATCTGCAAAACCAAAACTACTAGCTGCCCGCATCGAAAATAAGGGCACCCAGAGTTTAGGTTAAAACAATAAACTCCAGGTCAGTCATGTGACTGGTGTGAGAATTAAAACAGTTATTTAAAACTTTACTTTAAATCAGATATATCAAGGGACCACGCCGTATAACACGGAACGAGTTTGCTCCTAAGAATAACAGTGCATATAACAAAACAACACAATGCTTTTTGGAAAAATGAAGCTATTATAAGACCCAGGTCCTATCACACAATGCAACGCAAGCCGGGGGATAGGGTTTTCCCATATAATAGCCAAACATGCTTTGTACATTTAAAACAAATCATCTGATACTATTACAAGTGCATAGTATATAAAACAACGTCAAATGATAAGTATCAATCGTAGACGGCATGGGTACCATATATCATGTCGCCAATACTAGGCTCTACAATCAAAACCGCAAAGTCACGTATTGGAAGTTGGATTTCCATCTGTGAGCCGAGGCAAAAGATAGTCCTCTACCGATTTCGAGACCCTCTATCCCGAGCCTCAGGACAAGTACTCAGTCAAGCCCTTGGAGCGACAAGGCCGATCCACCGATGTGAATTAAAATGCCTGAACACTGCGTCTCCCTACCCTTTGGGGCGTAAATGAGCCAAATGACTCCATCGGCTCCACAAAGTCACCGATATATCCGAGGCGCCTCGCAACAGCAACAACCACACAGGTGAAAATAATATAAATGTTAGGGAATGTAGGTCACTGACACCACCATAGCTAGAAGGAAACGCATGCCCTCCCTGAGGTCCTCTCCCGTTTTTGGTTCACAACCGGGTTGTGAGGCTCGTGAATCAACGCTACACAAAGCTATGCCACAAAGGCCGTGCTTTGATCATCAACCACAAGACTCTGCTTTGCAACAGAAGCCTTGATCATATTGTCACTTAGGCATGCCACACCGACAATTCACTCCATGCATTTGATATCCATCAATATATAACCTTTGAGCTCATACGTCTCAGAGAAGGGAGTTAAGCAAGAGAATAAATTCTCCGCTGCCAAACAGATATATATTTAATAGAAATCAATCACAAAGAATAAAATCCAATGTCAGACACACAGTCCATTTACAAGTCCGTTCTGGGTCTGAATGAAACCGGAGGCACCTTGTACCTCGCATATCCATCGATCTCCAAGCACGTCTGGACGATCACCAACTGATTCCCTCCTCTCGGGTGCACAGCCCAATCAAGATCGTTAGCAATCACCCAAATGATGTGAAGACCTTCGGTCTTCGACCACCGTCGTCATCCTCGACACATCGTCGAATTAGTTATTCAGAATGGGGTATACCCGGCCTTTCTGAATAACTCGCGTATATAATAAACAAGTGTTACACAAGCATAACATACGCCTCATTCCAATTCAGAATATTCTTTTATTCAAATATTCTTACACTTTGGGAAAGGTTCCCATTAATTTTATCAAAGATAAATTCTTTAAATTTATTCTTTAATCTCCTTTTGAATATCAATTCAAATTAGTCGGGATTAGCGAACCACACCGAAGTAATCATTTATTTTATTTCCCAATCCCAACCTATTCATCCCATGAAGTAAAACTGGTCACACTTCATATCTAACACCACGGTGTTATCGGTAAATTCAATTACCATTTCATGTTCAAATCTAACTAAAGATTTAACTATCGTCTGGAGAAAAACTGGTGACACTCCATTCTCGATCATTTCAATCTAATTAAAGATTCATTAAAACTCCACTTTGTTTTAATTTTCCCAAAAATCAATATTAATGATTGTTTAACTTGGAAAATCATATCCTGTCTTTAACTGGGTTAAAGAACCAAACATGGTTCACGATAAACCCAAAATCACATTCTAATCCAATTCCAATTAAATCCCATTTAATTGGTACACTTCATTAAATCTAAATAAAAAGATTTAATCTTTTTCTCAACTGGGTTTAAGAACAGTGTTAATGAAGACACTATTCACGACAAACCCAAATCCCATTTGACATTAAATACAAGGCTCTAAATAGAAAATATATCGGTTTATATTCAATATCAAATTCTACGACCGACAAATATCGTATGGAAATAACGATATAAATATATCTTTCAAATTTCCATAACAATATCTGTATAATCACGAAATCCAACATCGAAATATTCCAATGACAATTTCGATTCAAATCCATTCCAATTCAATTATTGGAATTTTTGGTTACCTATAAAACCCTTTCAAATCCACTTTATTTATTGTAAAAGTAGATGGGATTATAATTCTAGTTCAAAACTAGTACATTTCGATAAAAATTTGCTTTTATCTTTTCAAATATGGAATTTTTCATCCCAATTCTTCACAAATCATTTCTTATGATTTTACATAAATTATTACTATTTTTAATAATTTTATCAAGGCCCGTACAGTCGATTACCATCAACGGCCATCGAACTGCACTTACAGCGACCTTTTCCAAATTTGATTTGGACATAATTCCAAATCTGTAATGGCCTGCAAATCCGTACTATCTGAGTTGAATAATAACACCACACGTCCAACCCAAATTGCACAGAAATACGAATCATTTTTTGAAAGAAGTTAGAGGATGAGAAATAGAAAGAAAGAAATATCAGAATAGAAGAAAACAAAGAAGACAAATCTCAGAGCGGAACAAATAAAATATATTATATAACATAACTTTTGAAGTACAAATCAATAACTTTACATACATACCATCATCAGAGCACAGTAGTTATTCCTGGAACAGTTATAAACACCTGTTTCCAGATACAAACATGGTTCACAGCAGAATATATGATAGTCTATAGCTAACTGGTGAAGCCTCCTGCTTCTAGCTCTTCCAAGTGAATCTGAAAAATCCCGACTACTTGACTGCCCATACTAATTTGGGCACCCAAGAGTTTATGGAAAACAATCAAAATAAACTCTGGGTCAGTCATGGGACTGGCGTGAGTAAACTCCAACCATTTGTTTAACTTTTGAAATCCTTTCGAGCGAAAAGATAATAGTAAGACCAGCCCACACATAAACGTGGATGGTTTTTACCTTACTATAACCCAAAACACTTCGATATGAAATCTCGTGATATTATAATAGTGTCTAAATCAAATAAATAACCAAATAGCAGAACGCTTGCATCTCACGCTCCTCATATATAGTATAAAATCAAAACCGCATGGCGCTTATTGGAGATTTGATTTCCAACATGACAAGGTATGGAACCACCTTCCGATCAGTGTACTCTAGAGGTGATACACTGGGGTTCAACAAGAACGTCTTGCAACCCGACCCACACATGACTGACCACTCATTTCGCTTGAGTGTATCGAATGTATATCACCAACGGTTTCCCGAATAGGACAGCATTGAACAGAATAAGAAATTAAATGAATCTCTAGATAGGTGATTATACATCCTAATGGGAGCGACCCACATAGCCATGCTACCTGCCCGATTTTTGTCATTCCCCGGTTGTTGAGGCCTGAGGTTACATTTTCTTGCAATTCATTGATAGCACAATCACTTTGAATGCCACATTTGTCAGACCTGTTAATCACTAATTGATTTGCACAAATATTCTGGATGTTAAGCTAAGGGGATAAATCCGTTGCACCCATATATATTTATACAGACTAACCCATTAGATCATTGGAAATACTTTGTCAGACATTCGTCCATATACTTTTGTTCTAGGACTGAACGAAACCGAAGGCACAATTTTTATTAACAAAAAAAACCCTTACACTTTACTCCATCTTCGATTATCTTCATATATAATTTGATTCGCAACGCTACTACCAATACAGAGTGGTTCACGGATAATAATCCAACCGGTCTCTCCATATTGACAACGATATTGGCAAACACTTCGATAGTCTGTTATTTAACTATCGAAGAAAAACAAACAAACATTCATCCATAACATCCATCAATCACTGGGCCTGTTAGTTAATATTTCATTAATTAATTCACTTCTCTATTTCTCTATCAATATTTGTTAACCAAATGATTTCGATAATCATCATGGTCTCTTACGCTATTTTGAAAACATTCCCATATATCGCCCTCTATTATTTTCTATAGTTAGAAAATATATTCTATTTGCAATTGAAACAAATTCCAATCACTTTCCCTACTACTTAAATTATACTCAGAAAATATTACTTTTATATTCCCAAAATTCCACTATCTGGGTTCAAACAAATGCTGTGTAAAACATCGTTACAACATCCCAAAATTTATTTTATTCAACTAACTATTTTCCAACACTTCTCTTCGAGGCTGGATCTTGCTATTTATCAATTAAAAACGAAATCAATCAAGTTGGGGTAAAATTACCTCTCAGACCTTGACTGAAAACATCCTTAACTTCAAAACGGGAAAACCACTTACCTCGAATAAACAGACTATAAAACCAAATTATTCAATTTTAAAACATGTATATAGTTGGCTTTCTATTTCTAATTTATAGATTTCCTTTTTGTTTATAGTATCCTACTTTTGATTTCGTTCCTTATCGAATTCTATTTATATCAATACATTGATTTCCTACTATCAAAATTTCTTAAACATATTCTAACTCCTTAAATTCCCAGAAAAATTCGCCACAACCTCCTTTGTACCGGGAGCTTCAGGATATTTAAATAGCCTCCCATGGCCCTCAGCAATCCAAAAGAAAAAGGAAAAGCCAAGCGGCTTGTCGATACGGCGCATAAAATCTCATATATGAATTTAAATGTGTACCTTTTTGTCGGGTACATAAATTAAAATCTTCATATACTTCATCCCATACATGTCTAACACATGCTCACCTATTTCAATTCAATTCAACACTATCTGATCGTTTGAATTCAGTTTCGCACGTTTATTCTTTAATTAGCTATTTTGCCTATTTCACTTCTTTGTTTGAACATAACATGTTCAAACAAAATATTTAACTTGCTTATAACCAAATTGAATTTCAATTTCAATTCTAGTTTTCTTTTTCGATTTCTAATATAAATTTTTCAAATTGAATTCACTTATTCAAAGCCTAGATCAATTCAAAATCTCATTAACTAATTACTATTCAAATTAGTTAATTTTATTCAATAATCAAAAATCTGATTTCTGTTTCAAAAATCAATTCATTACTCCACTTAAGTTCACATATAATCTACAACTCAAACCTGAAATTTTTTTAAATAGAAATTCGGATTTTATTCGCTTAAAATCCTTTTATAAAATTAAATAAACCGTTATGGTTTTTAAATGGTTATGGCGCTGTTTTTCTGAAAATTTGATTTTGATATAACTCAAAATCTATTCGACGAAATCCAGATTTTTCTCTTCCTTTCGAAAACTATTATTAAATCGGTTCTGACGTTTCTTGTTTCAAAGAATTTCGACTTCAATCGAGTTCTTCATACTCAATTGATGTTCGAATCGCCAATTTACGAACTGCAGCGCTGCGGCGAGTTCGTTTTTAATTATATTTATATTTATAAACGTTTTAACTTCATTTAAATAATTTTAACTCTATTCTGATATACTTTTAATCTATATATCAAATCCAATTTTCCAATTCAACATAGTACTTCCACTATATTTCACTTCTATTTGAAATTCTATATTCAAATTTCAATCCACTTCTATTTTTTTTCAAATTTTATTTGAATTTCTATATTCAAATTCCCTTTATTCAAATCTCATTTGAATTTCTACGTTCAAATTCTATGTTTGAATTTCCTTTGAATTTCATATATTCAAACTCCATTTGAATTTTCTATTTGAATCCTATATTCAAATTCATATTTTAAATTCCATTTGAATTCTCTATTCAAATCCCATAGTTTAAATTCCATTATTTTCAAATCTCTATATTTGAATTTCATTTGAGCTCCCTTTCTTCAAATCCATTTGAATTCAAATTCTATTTAAATTCTTTTGAATTCGAATTTCTGTATATTCAAATTTTATTCAAATTCAATATATTCAAATTCTATTTAAATTTTCTATGTATAAATTCTATTTGAATTTTGTTTTCAAATTCCATTTTTTACTCTATTAAATTCTATACTCAAAGTCTGTTTCTATTTGAATTCTATATTTAAATTCTCGTTTCAATTTGTTTGAATTCTATATTTGAATTCCTTTATATTTTCTATATTCATTCTTTAAACAAGTCTCGATTTCAATTTCGTTTTGAAATCGATATTTCTATTTTTTTTAAAAAATAGATTTCCCTTTTCAATTTCACACTTATGATCTTATTTCTGAATTATCAAATGATAATTCTTTTCACTTCATTTATAACTTTGTTATAAAAGAACTATTTATAAACTTCGTTTATAAAGGAACTACTTGTTTTATTTTTCAAAACAAGTTTATATTTCAAATCTATTTAAAAATTCAAATTCTATTTTAGGAAAATAGAATTTCCCTTTTAAATCTCAAATATTCTTTTTCATGATATTTTAAATATCAACACTTAGGCCCAGTGATATTTAAACACCAAACAACTAGGTATTTATTTCAGGTTTTCTAACACATCATATATGACAGTACATATGCAAGCAAATAAACAAACAAAAAATATATTTTTGAGGAATCCAGTCGGATTCCACCAACCTGTTTTTCCTGCATCCAAGGACGTTAGTCAACATAGTAATACCCATCCTGCTTCGTGGCAGGATATCGCGGTATAAAAGGGGATCCACTTATATACGTGGGAGTAGGGTCATCCGCTAATGATACTGCGGGCCGCTAATGAGACTGCGAGAATCAATCCAATCACCAAATCAATATATATATATATAATAGTCAACCCTAAATAACTAATATTTTTAAATCAACTAGAAAGCATTCAAACAAGCAACAAACAATTATTTTTAACGAATAAAAATAATTCTAAATAACAGGTGAGTGAGATTTACTCACCGTGATGGTTATTTTCCGAATTAAATCAGCGAGCGTTCAAGTTAAATCCCAACTAATGCCGGAAAATCCCATATTATTACCCGATTGCATCTCCAGCAACTACAACTCCAGGGAACTGATTTATCCATTTAATTACCTCGTACAAGATTTTATTTTAGCATTCATTAGCTATACCAATTTTATTAGCTAAGGGAATTAAAAGCAAAATAAGTATTTGATTTTAAATTTAATTCAAACAATAAATTTTTGCCTTCTTCTTTACTGTTTATGGCCTTTTGCAAACACGTGGTTAACATTTAATCGATTCACCCAAAATCAATGCACTGAGCCTCAACTCTGACTGTAGGCAGACCTGCGCTTGCCATACTATCGAAAATGAAAGCCATGACTTCCCATATTTTTGGCCAGAAGACTTCAGCAGGGACGCACAGTTTCAGCGCAGTACCCCCTCCTATCGCCATCGGATTTCCTCACTCCTCCTAGCAACGATGCTGCTCAATGCTCCACCAACCCCACGTCCTGCCAAATCCCATCGCCTGCACCATTTTTGAGTTCGAACCCACCCACAAACCAATGTCGCTTCCTTCCTCCCATCGCGAACTGAACCCCGACAGTCTCTTCCCGAAATTGCGATGCCATACTTAGACCTTCCCTAGCCTCCCAAATCGCCATCGCACCATCCACGAACCTAGCATGTAGCTTGCGCTGCCTAGACCCAATTGAAGTAAGTCGAAGCCCTAAATTGCCAGTAGAAGAATCGAACTCAATCACGCCCCTGAAACCCGCGTCAAATTGAAACCTCAGGCCATTAATTTGAACTCGCCCCTCCCCCTTTTACAGTATTTGATTTTTCTTCTGAGGAAGGAAAACGAGATGAATGAGAAAGAGAGTCGCATTTATTTATAATTGAAGAATACTCGTAGCTGAAAGGGTTAGGTCTGCGTATAGTTATCGGTAAGGTACCTTATTTTTAATGTGATTTGATTTCTAACTAAATATGATTTGAAATAAAGAGATTTTTATTTCTTTTAAATAGATATCGATTTGATTTTTATCCTATCCACTGATCAAATAAATCGGGGTTCACAATTAAAAATCATGAACCGTTATTTTAGCGTACCGACCGTCGTTATAATGTTATAACGTTATACTGAACTCAACAGAGTATTTTTCTGAAATTTATTTCGAACGTATATATATAATAACCATATAAATTGATATAACACAATCAAAATAATCAATTACTCAATAATAAATTATAATTATTATCGATTCTATTCAAACTGAATTTCTATAAATCATTTGAATTGTTTTTGATTCAGTTTTTCTTCGATTTCAATTATATTTCGTCTTACGAAAATCTAATATATTCGATATAAATTTGAAATTGATATTTAAAACGATAACGTAGTATAAATATTCATGTATATTATCAATTCAATATTTAAATCCATATTAAATATTTAAAATAAACCGTTTAAAAATCTGGGTCGTTACATTCTTTCCCCCTTAAAATAATTTCGTCCTCGAAATTGCTAAGGTAGGAAAAATGGTACGAACTCATTACTTTCCAACAATTCACTTATGTTGAAACTCAACTTTTCATATTTCAACAATTTTAGTCCCAACCAACTTTTGGTTTTCACACATTCAATCTAAATGATCTTCACCCAATTCAAATTCTATTCATTCTTATTCAATTTGAATTTCATTAATTTATTTACCTCGATCCATTTAACTTGCTTCAGTTAAATTTAAACTTCAGAATTCAAATTCCTGGGTTTTCCTTTCAAATCCTTCGGAAATCACATAAATATATTCATATATATTTCCATTTCAAATTCAAAACATTTGAATTTTCAAACCAATTGTTTTCTTTCAAAACAAATTTCCATGAAAACTTTTCTAAGGTAGCAATCCATCACTTAGAAACTCGAAAATGAACACTGATGCTGCTGCAGTCATCATCAGAATTATTTCCCAGACACTGAAGTGAGTTCAGTGCTTTATCACTTTCAAAATCCATTCAAAGTGATTTCTATTCAAAAATCCTTCTAACACAAAGCTATATTATTAAATATACTTTGAAAGATATTTTTCAAATCTCCCAGGATTTAAAATTCCAAATTCTGGTTTGGATTCAATTTTAATTCATCTCGTTTGTATATTTAATACATCTACAATTTATGTTTGGTTATAGATAACCATTTCAATTTTTATAATCAAATTTGATTATAACGATAACAACCAACACATCCAATAATTTCAGAAAATTATTAGTTTTATATTAAAATAGAATTTTGGGTAAAACTATTTCATTCACCCACTAAAACAATATTGTGTCAAGTCTTCTGTTTAAGTGTTTAGAAACTCCTATCGATGTCGTGGCGTCCCACGATTCGACCAGAATTCATAAACTACCCAACAGACAAGCCAACACAATATAAAACAATTTTAAATCAACTTACAAATAAGCTCTCTCATATATATACACCCTACTCACTCTAGGGTACTACTGACCCTATCTCTAATGAGTAAACCCCCACCAAAGCCTAGGTGTTCGCTAAACCAAAGCTCTGATACCAATTGTAACGACCCGCAAATCCGTACTATCTGAGTTGACTAATAACACCACACGTCCAACCTAAATTGCACAGAAATATGAATCATTATTAGAAATAAGTTAGAGGATGAGAAATAGAAAGAAAGAAATATCAGAATAGAAGAAAACAAAGAAGACAAATCTCACAGCGGAACGAATAAAACATATTTTATAACATAACTTTTGAAGTACAAATCAATAACTTTACATACATACCATCATCAGAGCACAACAGTTATTCCTGGAACAGTTATAAACACCTGTTTCCAGATACAAACATGGTTCACAGTGGAATATATGATAGTCTATAGCTAACTGGTGAAGCCTCCTACTTCTAGCTCTTCCAAGTGAATTTGAAAAATCCCGACTACTTGACTGCCCATACAAATTTGGGCACCCAAGAGTTTAGGGATAACAAACAAAATAAACTCTGGGTCAGTAATGGGACTGGGGTGAGTAAACTCAAACCATTTGTTTAACTTTTAAAATCCTTTCGAAAGAAAATATAACAGTAAGACCAGCCCACACATAAACGTGGACGGTTTTTACCTTACTATAACCCAAAACACATTGATATGAAATCCAGTGATATTACAATAGTGTCTAAATCAAATAAATAACCAAATAGAAGAACGCTTGCATCTCACGCTCCACATACATAGTATAAAATCAAAAACCGCATTGCGCTTATTGGAGATTTGATTTCCAACATGACAAGGTATGGAACCACCTTCCGATCAGTGTACTCTAGAGGCGATACACTGGGGTTCAACAAGAACGTCTTGCAACCCGGCCCACACATGACCGACCACTCATTTCGCTTGAGTGTATCGAATGTATATCACCAACGGTTGGGATCAACAACCGTTTCCCGAATAGGACAGCATCGATCAGAATAAGAAATTAAATGAATCTCTAGATAGATGATTATACATCCTAATGGGAGCGACCCACATAGCCATGTTGCCTGCCCGATTTTTGTCATTCCCCGGTTGTTGAGGCCTGAGGTTACGTTTTCTTGCAATTCATTGATAACACAATCACTTTGAATGCCACATTTGTCAGATCCGTTAATCACTTATTGATTTGCACAAATATTCTAGATATTATGCTAAGTGGATAAATCCGTTGCAACCATATATATTTATACAGACCAACCCATTAGATCATTGGAAACACTTTGTCAGACATTCGTCCATATACTTTCGTTCTGGGACTGAACGAAACCGAAGGCACAATTTTTATTAATAGAAAAAAGCCCTTGCACTTTACTCTGTCTTCGATTATCTTCATATAATCTGATTCGCAACGCTACTGCCAATACAGAGTGGTTCACGGATAATAATCCAACCGTTCTCTTCATATTGACAACGATATTGGCAAATACTTCGATAGTCGGTTATTTAACTATCGAAGAAAAACAAACAAACATTCATCCATAACATCCATCAATCACTGGGCCTGTTAATTAATATTTAATTAATTCACTTCTCTATTTCTCTATCAATATTTGTTAACCAAATGATTTCGATAATCATCTTGGTCTCTTACGCTATTTTGAAAACATTTCCATATATCGCCCTCTATTATTTTCTATAGTTAGAAAATATATTCTATTTGCAATTGAAACAAATTCCAATCACTTATCACTTTCCCTACTACTTAAATTATACTCAGAAAATATTACTTTTATATTCCCAAAATTCCACCAACTGGGTTCAAACGAATGCTGTGTAAAACATCGTTACAACAACCCAAAATTTATTTTATTCAGCTAACTGTTTTCCAACACTTCTCTTCAAGGCTGGATCTTGCTATTTATCAATTAAAAATGAAATCAATCAAGTTGGGGTAAATTTACCTCTCAGACCTTGACTGAAAACATCCTCAACTTCAAACGGCAAAACCACTTACCTCGAATAAACAGACTATAAAACCAAATTATTCAATTTTAAAACATGTATATAGTTCACTTTCAATTTCTAATTTATAGATTACCTTTTTGTTTATAATATCCTATTTTTGATTTCGTTCCTTATCGAATTCTATATATATCAATACATTGATTTCCTACTATCAAAATTTCTTAAAAATATTCTAACTCTTTAAATTCCCGGAAAAATTCGCTATAACCTCCTTTATACCGGGAGTTTCAGGATATTTCAAATAGCCTCTCATGGCCCTCAGCAATCCAAAAGAAAAAGGAAAAGCCAAGCGGCTTGCCGATACGGCGCATAAAATTTCATATATGAATTTAAATGTGTACCTTTTTGTCGGGCACATAAATTAAAATCTTCATATACTTCGTTCCATACCTGTCTAGCACATGCTCACCTGTTTCAATTCAATTCAACACTATCTGATCGTTTGAATTCAGTTTCGCACGTTTATTCTTTAATTAGCTATTTTGTCTATTTCACTTCTTTGTTTGAACATAACATGTACAAACAAAATATTTAACTTGCTCATAACCAAATTGAATTTCAATTTCATTTCTAGTTTTCTTTTTCGATTTCTAATATAATTTTTTCAAATCGAATTCACTTATTCAAAGCCCAGATCAATTCAAAATCTCATTAACTAATTACTATTCAAATTAGTTAATTTTATTCAATAATCAAAAATCTGATTTTTGTTTCAAAAATCAATTCATTACTCCACTTAAGTTCACATATAATCTACAACTCAAACCTGAAAATTTTTTAAATAGAAATTCTGATTTTATTCGCTTAAAATCCTTTTATAAAATTAAATAAACCATTATGGTTTTTAAATGGTTATGGCGCTGTTTTTTTGAAAATTTGATTTTGATATAACTCAAAATCTATTCGATGAAATCCAGATTTTTCTCTTCCATTCGAAAACTATTATTAAATCGGTCCTGTCGTTTCTTGTTTCAAAGAATTTCAACTTCAATCGAGTTATGTATACTCAATTGAAGTTCGAATCGCCAATTTATGAACTGCAGCGCTGCAGCGAGTTCGTTTTTAATTATATTTATATATATAAACGTTTTAACTTCATTTAAATAATTTCAACTCTATTCTGATATATTTTTAATCTATATATCAAATCCATTTTTCCAATTTAACATAGTATTTCCCTTCTATTTCACTTCTATTTGAAATTCTATATTCAAATTTCAATCCACTTCTATTTTTTTTCAAATTCTATTTGAATTTCTATATTCGAATTCCCTTTATTCAAATCTCATTTGAATTTCTACGTTCAAATTCTATGTTTGAATTTCCTTTGAATTTCATATATTCAAACTCCATTTGAATTTTCGATTTGAATCCTATATTCAAATTCCATATTTTAAATTCCATTTGAATTCTCTATTCAAATCCCATAGTTTAAATTGCATTATTTTCAAATCTCTATATTTGAATTTCATTTGAGCTCCCTTTCTTCAAATCCATTTGAATTCCTTTGAATTCAAATTCTATTTGAATTCTTTTGAATTCGAATTTCTGTATATTCAAATTCTATTCGAATTCAATATATCAAATTTTATTTAAATTTTCTATGTATAAATTTTATTGAATTTTGTTTTCAAATTCCATTTTTTACACTATTAAATTCTATACTCAAAGTCTGTTTCTATTTGAATTCTATATTCAAATTCTCGTTTCATTCTGTTTGAATTCTATATTTGAATTCCTTTATATTTTCTATATTCATTCTTTAAACAAGTCTTGATTTCAATTCCTTTTGAAATCAATATTTTTATTATTTTGAAAATAGATTTCCCTTTTCAATTTCACACTTATATTCTTAATTCTGAATTATCAAATGATAATTCTTTTCACTTCATTTATAACTTTGTTATAAAAGAACTATTTATAAACTTCGTTTATAAAGGAACTACTTGTTTAATTTTTCAAAACAAGTTTATATTTCAAATCTATTTAAAAATTCAAATTCTATTTTAGAAAAATAGAATTTCCCTTTTAAATCTCAAATATTCTTTTTCATGATATTTTAAATATCAACACTCAGGCCCAGTGATATTTAAACACCAAACAACCAGGTATTTATTTCAGGTTTTCTAACACATCATATATGACAGTACATATGCAAGCAAATAAACAAACAGAAAATATATTTTTGAGAAATCCAGTCGGATTCCTCCAACCTGTTTTTCCTGCATCCACAGACGTTAGTCAACATAGTAATACCCATCCTGCTTCATGGCAGGATATCGCGGTATAAAAGGGGATCCACTTATATACGAGGGCATAGGGTCATCCGCTTATGATACTGCGGGCATCCGCTAATGAGATTGCGGGAATCAATCCAATCACCAAACTAATATATATAATAGTCAACCGTAAATAACTAATATTTTTAAATCAACTAGAAAGCATTCAAACAAGCAACAAACAATTATCTTTAACGAATAAAAATAATTCTAAATAACATGTGAGTGAGATTTACCCACCATGATAATTATTTTCCGAATAAAATCAGCGAGCGTTCAAGTTAAATCCCAACTAATGCCGGAAAATCCCACATTAATACCCGATTGCATCTCCAGCAACTACAGCTCCAGGGGACTGATTTATCCATTTCATTACCTCGTACAAGATTTTATTTTAGCATTCATTAGCTATACCAATTTTATTAGCTAAGGGAATTAAAAGCAAAATAATTATTTGATTTTAAATCTAATTCAAACAATAGATTTTTTACCTTCTTCTTTATTGTTTATGGCCTTTTGCAATCACGTGGTTAACATTTAATCGAATCACTTAAAATCAATGCACAGAGCCTCAACTCCGACTGTAGGCATACCTACGCTCACCATACTATCGAAAATGAAAGCCATGACTTCCCATATTTTTGGCCAAAAGACTTCTGCAGGGTTGCACAGTTTCAGCGCAGTACCCCCTCCTGTCGCCACCAGATTTCCTCACTCCTCCTAGCAACGACATTGCTCAATGCTCCACCAACCCCACGTCCTGCCAAATCCCATTGCCTGCACCATTTTTGAGTTCGAACCCACCCACAAACCAATGTCGCTTCTTTCCTGCCATCGCGAACTGAACCCCGACAGTCTCAACCCGAAATTGCGATGCCAGACTTCGACCTTCCCTGGCCTCCCAAATCGCCATCGCACCATCCACGAACCTAGCATGTAGCTTGCGCTGCCTAGACCCAATTGAAGTAAGTCGAAGCCCTAAATTTCCAGTAGAAGAATCAAACTCAATCGCGCCCCTGAAACCCGCATCGAATTGAAACCTCAGGCCATGAATTCGAACTCGCCCCTCCCCCTTTTCCAGTATTTGATTTTTCTTCTGAGGAAAGAAAACGAGATGAATGAGAAAGAGAGTCGCATTTATTTATAATTGAAGAATACTTGTAGCTGAAGGGGTTAGGTCTGCGTATAGTTATAGGTAAGGTACCATATTTTCAATGTGATTTGATTTCTAACTAAATATGATTTGAAATAAAGAGATTTTTATTTCTTTTAAACAGATATCGATTTGATTTTGATCCTATCCACTGATCAAATAAATCGGGGTTCACAATTAAAAATTATGAACTGTTATTTTAGCGTACCGACCGTCGTTATAATGTTATAGCGTTATACTGAACTCAATAGAATATTTTTCTGAAATTTATTTTGAACGTATATATATAATAACCATATAAATTGATATAACACAATCAAAATAATTAATTCCTCAATAATAAATTATAATTATTATCGATACTATTCAAACCGAATTTCTATAAATCATTTGAATTGTTTTTGATTCAGTTTTTCTTCGATTTCAATTATATTTCATCTTACAAAAATCTAATATATTCGATATTAAATTTGAAATCGATATTTAAAACGATAACATAGTATAAATATTCATGTATATTATCAATTCAATATTTAAATCCATATTAAATATTTAAAATAAACCGTTCAAAAATCTGGGTCGTTACAAAATCCAACCATTAGATTTCTAATTTCTAATATTTTTAGAAAGATCTTTTCAATACGAACCCAACGGTTCCAGTTTTAGGATAATCCGATGGTCGAATCTCCCGTAATATCCATTCGAAGTCAATGGTCGAAAGTCGCGAACTACCGCGGTGCGGCGCGTTCTATTCAGGCCATTATATATATGTAATATATATATTATATATATATACTTCGTTTATTTAATTTTAAAACGTATTTTATAAATGTTTTAAATTCGTTTTCGAAATGATTTCAACTTCATATTCAATTTCAAATCAAAATTGAATATTCCACATCATCGATATACGAATGATAATTGTTGGCTAGCTTTTTGACCAAGCCACCAAGGTTCACTCACAAGAAGAAGGTATGAAACTACGTTCCTTAAATTCATGAAGGATCGGATCGCACCAGAGGATCGTCCCTCATCGGATCGCCCCTCATCGGATCGTCCCCCATCGGATCGCCCCCATTGCATCAGCGATCCGACTACTTCTATGCGACTCGATCCGTACATACGCTACTACCCAGCACAGACCGATCCGATCCCCTGATGCATAGCGAAGCCTCTGACCTGTTCAAGCACGAGCTAGTCTTCGGCGATCCGAGATGCACGGATCCAGCGACACGTGTCCCCAACTGTCACTTTGACTGATTCTCCCCCTTTGCTCGATCCGATATTTAAGGGGATCGCGACACCTGTCCACAACGGCTAATTTGACTAATTCTTCGTCGGGCTGCTATACGATCCGATATTCTCGGGATTTGTGCCACGTGTGACCGCGATCCGCCCGACAAAATCAGCTATAAATAGCCCAGAGCTTGGCATTTTTCAGGATCTTTTGGCAGTATTGAGCATTGATTAAGCCATTATTGTCATACCACCATTTCTTATCAGTTTTATTACTAGTTTACTGAGAGAAATCACAATTGTAAAAGTGAGTTTGAGAGAAATCATTGATTGTACTAGCATTCAAAGTATAATTGATAACATATAAAGTGGGCGTAGGCTCGTTAACGCCGAACCACTATAAATTCTGTGTGTTTTCTGCTTTTTCTTCATTCTCCAGTTAAAATTCTTTAAGAATCAGAACAATTTGGGTGTTAGGTCCAAATTTTGATCTAACATTTTGGTGCTTTCACTAAGAAGATAGTCTCAAAACTTCACTATTCAGTTTTTTTTGAAGATTCCAGAGACATCTGATATCATGGCTGGAAAGAGGTCTAAGGAAGTACCAGCTTCACGAACAAATGAAATCGTGAATGAAGCAGTTGAAGAAAGTGTGCACGAGCTGGGCAATGAGGGAACTTTGGATCGCAGAGCGCCAGGGGCGAACCGATTCGATGAAGGTGCCATGCTCCGAGTCGACGAGGACGAGACGATCCGGACTGCTGAAGGGGTTGTTACTCGATCCCGTGATAACGCCTCGAATCCTCCGCGTACCGTGACCACGAAACGATCCCAGGGGGGCGCTGCGACCCACCATCCTTGATCCACAGCGATCCGAATTGATGATCAGACTACAACTCGACCAGGAAAGGAGCCTATGGCTCGCTCCTATCGTCCTGGTCCCTCCGCTGGACCTGGCTCAAGCTCTTTGCGCATAAGAGAAAGTGATGATGATCAATATGACCTTCTGCTCCCGTTACTGAGGGGGATCTCTCTCGCTTTTCCGAAATGTGGGAAAGACTGTTTGATGAATTGGCTGCTCAAAGGCAGGAAAGCTCCGTTCTGCGACAGAATTTGACCACTATGGATAGAAGGCTTAATGATCTCGTAAGGCAAATGACGCCACCAGTTCGTCCGCTCACCCCAGAATACTCTTCTTCGTCAGAGGAATCGCCGAGGCCTCCGCGGCGACCGTATGAGAGGCCCGAAAACATAGGGCAGCTTCGATTTGGAACCCTGCCATCACGGGAAGAAGAGGCACTGGGTGCAGGGCCCTCAAACCGTAATGTGAACGATCACGCTGCAACTCCTAGAGCTCGAGGTGTGGATAGCCCTGTACAGAACAGACTACCTCAGCCCCGTCGTCGTGCAAATGCTCATAGTAACAGGGGGCAACGAAGCCCAATCCGAGCCTCGGATTTTGTGACTGCTCCCGGAAGAGAGATTAGAGAACCCCACCGAGGAAGAAGCGCTGACCCCGAACCTCCGCTGACCAGTGCAAATGTTGCAGCTATGATCCAACAAATTCTGGCAGATAGCCGTGGACAACGGAATGAAGATTGGGGAATTGACCGCAGTCATACCCCTTTCACTGATGATATTTTAGATGCGACGTTCCCGAGGTGCTTTAACATGCCGCAGATGAACCGTTACGCAGGTAGATCTGATCCCGTCCAGCATCTGATGAGATATTCTTGGTCAATGACCGCTGCCGCAGCCTCTGACGCTGTTAAGTGCAAAGCGTTTCCCATATTCTTGGACGATGTAGCATTATTATGGTTTACTCGCTTACCAGCAAGATCAATTTCCAGCTTCAGGGAGTTGAGTGAAAGGTTCGTGGAACAGTTCCGCATCTATGCACAAAAGACGAAGAGTGTGATTGACTTGTTCCTTGTCAAGCAACGGCCAGGCGAGAGTTTGAGGGTGTATCTATACCGTTTCAACCTGGCCGCTACTGAAGTTAAAGATCCTCATGAGCCAACTGTTGTGGCAGCCCTGATTGATGGGGTAGATAAAGACACTGAATTTGGGAGATACCTGGCCGGCAAGCCACCCCATACTAGAGAGTTATTCTACGAAAAAGCTAACGTCCATTTACGTCGGGAGGAAGTATATGCTAACCGAAAGGCAAAAACGGCTGATAAAGAGGAAATCCATAGCAATGTCGCCATCAAGCAGACATGAGACAGCTCGGGTAAGGTCGAGGTTAATGTCGGAAATCGGAATCAGGGTGGTCGTCAGTCAGGAAACAATGATAATAACAGTAATGGCAACAACCGGAAGAGGAATCGAGGGAACGACTCCCAGAGAAGGACTCGTCCCAGGTCTTTTGAGAGTTATACGCCAATAAACGATACTTTGGAAAATATCTTCATGGATTCGTACAACGTCCTCCAAAATAAAAGGCCACCTCCCAGAGAGTCGGCGGAGAAAGAACGCGAAACGGGGAAGTTTTGTCTCTTTCATCAGATTCATGGCCATTCGACAAATGAATGCCGTCACCTAAGAGAGGTAGTCGAGAGGCTTCTCCGAGAACGAAAATTGGATGAATACAGAGTAACGCCCAGGGACAAGGGGCAAGCCGTACAAGCCTCAAATCAGAACCAGAATCAACCTTCTGTCAGGCCAACCGCCCAGCAAAAGGGAAAGGACCTTGTTATCAATACCGTAATCGGAGGGCTTTATCTCGCTGGACACGGTTCCAAGGCATTGGATCAGTATGTTAATGCAACCAAGAAACACCTCGAGGTAGGGGAGTGTAGCAACCCCGAGGACAACGTCCCAGTAAAGCAACAAAAAATGATGTCCGACGATGTCGTTTTCCGCGAACGAGAAAGCATTGGAGTCCATGCTCCAACTGAAGATCCGTTTGTAATCACAGTACCTATTGGCCCGGCCACAGTTCATAAAGTTTTGGTGGATAATGGGAGTTCCATCAATATTTTTTTCAAAAGGACATTCGACCAGACGAACCTCGAGATAAAAGACTTGAAGCCCTGTCAGGGATGGATCCGTGGATTTAACGGAGCATCCACCGCTCCAATGGGTTATGTAGAGCTACCAGTTACGCTTGGGGAAGGAGAACGCCAGAGAGTGAGAATCCTCCCCTTCGTGTTTTTGGATATTGAATCACCCTACAATGCCTTCTTGGGCCGACCGGCCCTCGCAAAGTTTAGAGCCTGTATAGCCCCCTAGTGCTTACTATTGAAATTTCCTACGGAAGCTGGTGTTGGTATTGTCAGAGGAGATCAGGTTGCCGCACGAGCATGTTATGTTGCAGAGCTAAATCTACTCCGCAATGGAGGGGACATAGAAACCAAGGGCGCTTCTCCCCCTACAAGGCTGGAGACCTTATAGCAACTAAAGAGGATAACCGTAGGAGAGTCGCCCAGAGAGTTGCCCGAGGATATAGATCCCAGAGAGGACAAAGAACCTGGGGGCAGAATGGCGACTCCCAATGAGACAACTGTGGATGTACCGATCGATGATAGTGACCCAGAGAAGGTCCTTAAGATTGGATCCCAGTTAAATCCGAATGTAGCTAAAGAACTGATGAATTTCTTAAAAAATAACTTGGATGTATTTGCTTGGACCCACGCAGACATGTGCGGGATATCTCCATCAATCATGAGCCATTCATTAAGCAATAACCCTAAACATCCTCCGGTAAAACAAAAAAGGCGAATGTTGGGTCCAGAGAGGTCCGCTGCCTTGAAAGAAGAAGTTGGAAAGCTAAAGAGTAATGGATTTATCAGAGACTCAATCTACCCTGACTGGATTTCAAATCCAGTTCTGGTGAAGAAGGCTAACGGGAAGTGGCGAATGTGTATCGATTTCTCGGACTTGAATAAAGCCTGCCCGAAAGACAGCTTCCCGTTACCCAGGATCGATCAGTTGGTGGACTCAACGGCGTGTCATGAACTCCTCTCCTTTATGGATGATTATTCAGGCTATAACCAGATCCCTATGCATGTTCCAGATCAAGAACACACTAGCTTTATTACGGATCTGGGATTATATTGCTATGTAGTAATGCCCTTTGGATTGAAGAACGCAGGCGCTACATATCAACGGTTAGTGAACAGAATGTTCTATAACCAGATCGGGAAAACAATGGAAGTATACTTCGACGACATGTTGGTTAAGTCCAGGCAATCCTCCAATCACACTACGGACTTGGCAGAGATGTTCGGCATTCTTCGAAAGTACGGGATGAAACTCAACCCAACAAAATGTTCATTCGGGGTCACTTCCGGAAAATTCTTGGGATTCATCGTCAGTTCTCGTGGGATTGAGATTAATCCAGACCAGATCGCAGCAATCAGAGACATTCAGGAACCTAGGCAAATTAAAGATGTGCAAAGCCTTGCAGGAAAAGTAGCCGCACTAAGCAGATTTATCTCCAGGGCTACGGACAAATGCATCCCATTCTTCGAATTGATAAAGCGAGGAAAACACCACTTCAAATGGACGCCCGGCTGCATAGAAGCGTTTCAGAACTTGCTGAGACACCAGGAGAAACCTCCGATATTATCTAAGCCGATGGATCACGAGGACTTATTCGTGTACTTGGCAGTGTCGTCCCACTCGATCAGCTCAGCATTGGTAAGAGAAGAAGATAAGGTCCAAAGACCTGTGTATTACGTGAGCAAAAAATTGACGGCAACAGAGCGTAATTATCCAAGGATAGAAAAGTTGGCGTATAGTTTGCTGATCGCCTCTAGAAAGCTTCGACATTATTTTCAGGCGCATCCCATTACCGTATACACTGATCATCCACTCAAGCAAGTTCTACATAGACCAGAAGCATCTGGAAGGCTACTCAAGTGGAACATTGAGTTGAGTCAATTTGATCTGAACTTTCAGCCCCGGCGGTCAATTCGGGGGCAAGTGATAGCCGACTTCATAGCGGAGTTTACCGTCCCGGAGGAAGATGTAGCAAACGAAGAAGTTGACCCCTCAAAATTACTTCTCGATCCCAGTGCCTGGAGATTGTATACTGATGGCGCTAGGAATGACAAGAGAGACGGCGCTGGAGTAGTGCTTGAAACTCCCGAGAAACGGCTGATATCCAATGCTATCCGGATGGAGTTTCACGCCACTAACAATGACTCCGAATATGAAGCCCTGATAGCCGGACTAAGGATCGCAAAGGAGTTGGAAGTCACAAAGCTGGACATCTTTTGCGACTCCAAGTTAGTTGTGAGCCTGGTTACTAGAAAATTCCAAGCCAAAAGTGCAAGATTGATCTTATACTTGGAGAAAGTGAAGGAGTTGCTGAACGGCTTCGATCACTACAGCATATCTCATATTCCGCGGTCGGAGAATCAGCAAGCAGATAAGTTAGCGAAGATGGCTAGCTCTGACGATCCTGAAGAGACCGGGCTAGCCCCAGTTGAAGTACTTCGGTCTCCTAGTATAGATCAGATGGAAATTTATCCAGTACTAGAGACGGAACCAGAAAGGGAGTCATGGACGACCCCTCTAAAGAATTTCTTGATGAATGGAGCACTTCCGACCAAGAAAAGCGAGAGGCGTAAAGTAATTCGTAAAGCTGCCCGATACGTTCTGCAAGGCGGAGTTCTTTACAGACAAGGATTTTCGATGCCCCTTCTTCAGTGTATAGCTCATGACGACATCAAGCGTGTGCTGTAGGAGGTACACGAAGGTGAATGCGGCGATCACACTGGAGGGAAAACATTGGCGAAAAAGGTGTTGCGGCATGGTTATTTCTGGCCTACCATAAATAAGGATGCGGCGAAATACGCACGACGGTGTGATGCATGCCAGAGATTTTTAAAGATACCTAGAGCACCTCCTAATCAGTTAAAAACAATGACGAGCCCATGGCCTTTCGCTATGTGGGGAATTGATACCATCGGAAGTCTCCCCATAGCTAGGGGCGGAGCGAAGTTCACTATTGTAGCCGTAGATTATTTCACTAAGTGCGTCGAGGCTGAACCGCTGACTACAATCACAACCAAACGAGTGATCAATTTTGTCGTTAGAAACATCATTTGTCGATTTGGGATTCCAAAGATTGTTATAACTGATAAAGGAACTCAGTTCGATAGCACTGAATTCAGAAACTTCTGCCAGAAATACCACATTGAGAAACGGTACACCTCTGTGGCGCACCCGCAATCGAATGGACAAGTCGAAGCGGCGAATAAAGTGATTAAGTCCATTCTGAAAAGAAGACTGAAACGGGCCAGAGCCATGTGGGCTGATGAATTACTTTTAGCGCTATGGGCCTACAAGACAACATATAAATTGGCAACAGGACATACCCCCTTCTCCCTTGCTTTTGGAGCGGAAGCAGTCATCCCGGTTGAGATAAAAGTACCTTCTCACCGAGTGGCTTATTACGATCCGATGACTAATAACGAATTGCTCCTTGAATCCCTGGATATGATCGAAGAAAAGAGGGACGAAGCAGACCTGCGGGCTTTGAGATGCAAACAACAGGTCGCCCGATACTACAACAAAAAGGTTCGAGCTCGAACCTTGGAACCCGGAGACTTGGTTCTGAAGCGTGTCTTTCCAGCCCCAACTCATATGGGTGCGAAGTGGGAAGGACCGTACTCCATACTGTGCAAGCTTGATAATGGAACCTTCAAGCTAGCAACCGTAGATGGAAAGGAAATCCCCAGAGTGTGGAATGCCCAACATTTACGGCCGTACCTAACGTAAAGATGTCAGATCTGTTCTTTTGCTTTGTTAAGAACCATGTACAAGGCACGACTTGCCTAGAATAGTCCGATTTCTTAAAGCAAAAAATTATAAAGTGGACGTAGGTCATGATTCGACCCAACCACTATAAAAATATTGTGTGTTTTTTAGCTTTATTGCACTAATATTTATCTGCCTTTCTATTTTTATGGAAATTGCTGTGAATCATGCAACGATCCCAGAAGCATATAATTATAGGTGTCTTCCATCAGAATGGAATGTAATCACCAGTCAAAACTCTGAAGGTGTGATAAAGTAAATCATATCATTGATAGCGCTCTAACTCTCCAGAGCCGAGAGAGAGCATAACGGACATGAAGACGATGTCCGTAAGTCATGGCGGTGTACCATGATCGGAACCGCCTTGACGAAACTCTAACCTCGGCGACCGCCAGGAGAGTATAAAAGCGTCTCCGACAGAGCGCTGAGAAAGAGCTCTCGCCCCGCTGAAGGATCAGGGAGCGATTGAACTGCTGAGCTCGAACTCTAACTCTCTAGAGAGAGAGAGAGAGAGAGAGTATAAAAGCGTCTCCGACTGAGCGCTGAGAAAGAACTCTTGCCCCGCTAAAGGATAGGGGAGCGACTGAACTGTTAAATTCAAACTCTGACCTCGGCGACCGCCAGGGGAATATAAGAGAGTCTATGGTTAAGCACTAAGAAAGGTGCCGGAAACTCAACACCATAAGGACAATTATCTTGCTAAATTTTCTAAGTCCCCCATATTCAGAAATAAGGGGCAACGTGCAGACAATGCTAATCAATCCTTAATAAGCCCTAGTCAGGCGCTACATTAACGATTGATTGGGAGCATATACATATATACATATACACATGAACACTGAAATTTTTAAATTTTTCTTTCTGTTGCTTGACAGATTTGTAGTTATAATCAGATGGTCCATGACTAAGCATGAAAAGTTTATTAAATGCAGGTACACGGTGATGCAAAAAGAGATAAACTTTTATTTATAAACTGCAAGCCTCGAAAGCGAAAAAACAACCAAAAACAAAAGTGAGGGCCAGTCTCACAATTACATTTCATGGCCAGTAAGAAGCCTAAAAACAAAATATAAACGAGCAACAACATCCTATTTACGCTTGGATTTCTTATCCTGTTTCTGCTTCTCCAGCCTCGCCTTGTCAATATCGGATTGATCACCCTTCTTTCTTTTCCTTTTGTCTATAAGAGGAATGTCCGACTCTTCAGAAGATTCCTCCTCCACCTCCTTTCTCTTTCTTTTATCAGTAAGGGAAGCTGGGAAATCATCCGGGTTCGCAAAATGAAGCTGTTTGCTGATGGATTTGGGCTGGAGTTTCAAAACCATCCCAGTTTTGGGATTAAACTCCGAGATAGGGACTATGTTCAAAGGCTCTCGTCCCACCTTCTTTAAAGCCATCTCCTTTTCCTGCCTAGCTTTTCTGTTAGCCAAAGTTTTTTCGTCATCATCTTCGACTTCTTTGGTGCTAATGATATCCTCCTCATCCTCTACATGGCGCCCATCCATATCTTTCAAGGCCTCGATGGTTTCATCATCCTTGGGAGCATCAGCACCGGGTGATAGGACGCCCTTCTCTGTTGTTGTACCCTCGACCTGCTTCGGTATCTCAACACCGGCGCTAGGCGAGACGACAACCTTCTCTGCCTCTTTCCTCTTCTCGACATCCTTGTCGATGGGCCCGCCACCTGTATTATGGGGAACACATGTTATTAATTCAATTGGTTGCTCTACCAGACGACGACAACTCACAATTGTTTTGACAAATTGTGGGGAAAAAAGGGAGATACCTTCCGCTGATCCTCCATCTAGGCTAGCTGCAGAAGCTCCGACGACCACAGGAGTTAGGCCCAAAGGAATTAATGGATCATCAGGATGGTACTCCTCAACTCCGGAGGATTTAGGCTCTACAGCTGAGCTCGAACCTTCGTCAATCTTACTTTTTCCCTTAGCCAGGGCTCTTTCCTTCTCCATTTCTTCTTGAATTAGACGACGACCTTCTGCCAGATCCTCGGGCTCATTATCCCTCAGGATGGTCTTCATCAGCTCATCTTCATCAATTTCTTCAACTCCGAATCTCTGCTTCTCACCCTCAACGATGGCATCCCATAAATTGGCTAAAGTAACGTGGTAATCCGGGATCCACGAGATGTTACGGGTTTTGAGGACATGGCCGAGGAAGTCAAAGATCATCTCTTCGAACCCTTCGATATCCTTTTCTCTCTCAAGGAGCTTGTTGTTAGAAGCAGTAGCCATTTCAATGGCATTTTCAACATTCTTTTCGATGAGAGCCGCGCGCCTCTCCGCATTCGCGACTTGATCATTTAAAATCACCTTTTCCGCTTCAGCCAAAGCTATACTTTCTTTAAAACTTGCTTTTTCTGCCTCCCAGGCAGCTCTCTCAGCTTCAAAATGGCCTTGTGCTGTCTTCAACTCAATGTTGGCCATTTTAAGATCTTCTATCTCCTTCTTTAAGGCCATTTTCTCCTGACTATTTGAGTCAAGTTCCGAATGAAAGCGTTTCTTGGCACTCTCCAATTCGGTCTTATAATTTTCAGCATCTCTCCGCGCTAAGGCAAGTTGGGATTGAGCATCTTCCAAGTCCTTCTCCATCTTTGTCTTGGCCCTTTCGTTGTTATCAATCTTCACCTTGGATCTGTGTGCTTCCATTTCAAGCGTTCGGATAACTTCTGAAAGATTAACAGCATGTTTATTCATCATTTCATACTGCCTGGCTACATGGCGAATGTGCCCGATGACTTCATTACTAGGGACTGGTTCTAGGGCTGGAACAAACGTCATCCTTTCGAAGAAGATGTTGGGGAATTGTTCCCGCAACTTTTCCAACCTACCTTGAGTCTCGGGACCATGGATGTAATCTCGCGACCCGAGGGCAACCAACTCTGGTTGGCTGGAAGGGACAATGTCACTTCTCTCCTTTTCAGAATCTTTGATTGGATCCTTGCTTTTATCCTTGGGCTCGTAATGTCTTTTTGACGACCTACTGTGAGAGGGTGCACTCTTCGGAGGAGTTAACTCTTTAGGAAGTTGTTTTCCCCCTACAGGAGCTACCAGATAACTGGGAAGCTTGCCAGAAGTCGATTTTGATGGAGACCGGTGTTGCGAAGAAGTAGGATTGTGAGAAAGGCCGCGAGAGCGCTCGGTACTCGGATGAAGACTGGGTGTGCCTTCATGAAGATAGTGATAAGAATAAGACCGCCTGCGAGACATCTTTCCTACAAAGGAGAAAAGAGCGTATTAAAACCTTGGATACTGTTGATATAAAAATGTGGGGTCAGGCAGTGCGTGTGATTTGTGCATCCCATATAATTCCCCCTAACAGACCTGGGCCTGAAGTCAGGCTCATCCGAGTAGTTTCTTGTCCTCTAATTGGAACGGTGGTCTCCTCAGAAGCAGGGAATAATGGCTCCCCTTCAAAGTCCCCCTCTATGTATACATCATCGGGTAAAGGAATTTTGCTCAGCTCTTTAAATAGCTGTTCTTCTGTCAAATCATCAGGAGCAGCAGGTTCGATCGGAAGAGAAGCCCTTGAAGGGAAACCCACCGGAGAAACTGGGATTTCCTTAGACTTGTCACCACGGGCCTCATCTCCTCTATATATGTTTAGGTCCTCGTCGTCCTGGATGATTATCGGGGAAGGACTCTTACGAAATTTAGTTGTTTCTTCTGCCCGTGATGTTCCCTCTTCCTCCGTTGAGGGCACGTATTTGTAGGGTTTCCCGCCAGCACCAAGTCCAAATCTTATATCCAGAAGGCGATGCTTATGAAGATTCTCGTCAGTGATGCACTTCTTGATCCTTAGAAAATCGGATCTGCTTTGTAGAAGAATAGATAATCGATTATTGTATAACAAGCCTTCCGTCTTGGGAAAGACGTGACCTGCTTAAAACAAAAAATGGGGGGATGTTAATGCTTCGGTTTCTTAAGCAAGATATTCAGTCAAAAGATTAAAATTTACTTGATTTAAGCCATCTTCTTGAGCACCCAGCCTGTCTCTTTATATAGAACCAATCATACTTGGGATCCCCTATATTGCTGTATCCGTCATACAGAACCTTCCTATTCGCCACCGATTCAAAGAAAGAGAAATTTGGGGTTGCCAAGGAGCGATGCTTGAAAAGATAAAAGAATGTTAAATCTTTAAATGAGAGCTCGGTATGCAAGATCTCCGCGTATGCGATATATAGAGTGTATAGAGCCGCGTAGGCGTTAGGATGAAGCTGCATCGGAGCGATACCCAGTCGTTTTAAGGTCTCAATGACGATTGGAGGAAATGGAGGAATAGCTCCTGGCAAGCACATGATTCGGCTGACTGCCATATACCCTTCCGGAGCTAAGTGGGGTCTATCTTCGCTAACAGGTGTCCTCACATCATCCCAAGGGATCCCGTGTCTCAGGGAAATTCTTTTAAGCTTTATGTCATCGAGTTTAGATGCTAAAGAATCAGTAAATTTCTCTATCCCAAGTGCATCAGGAATCTCGTCAGGAGCTCGACCATCTACTTCAGACTCCTCGTCAAGTGAAGTACTTTCAGTTGGATCCGATTCCGTTGCTTCATATTCGGAACCAGAATCCTCGCCCCTTGGATTAGTTGGATGGACCTCAGGGTTATGATGCTCAGACACCTCGGGATCCGTCTCGGTGTTAGATCTCGGAGAGGAGTGATTATCCGACATTACTGTTTAGGCGAAGAAACATGAGAAATAAGATTAAAACTACCCGTCCCCCCTGTGTGTGCAAGTGTCGGTGTGTGTGCTTGTGCGTTCATTAAAGAAAAGAACAAAGGTCAACAAAGTCATCTATGCATTGGTCGTTGTTCGATTGATAGATTATGCATTTGTTCAATCCGGAATGTTCGTCCCAAAGGCTCTAACCTAACTGTTCATCGATTTGTTAGAGTTGCATTATTTAGTCAGCGTGTGTATCAAATCGTTCGTCAGTCGGATCGCAGGGCAGGTTCAGATCGCAACATATGAACGGATCGTGCTGAAGGACTCGGTACGCGGAAAGGTGTAAGCTCGTAGAAAGGCTTCGAATCGTAAAGCGCACCAATCCATCCAAACGGATCGCTATGGTATCTTGACGATCCGCATCGCCTCCTATTCTCCACGATCCGAAGCTCCTCCCTTCCCGCGACTCGATCCTTTAACCGAATCTATGCTTCGTCCTCATCTCTCCGAACCCTCGCCTCGCCAACGAAACACACTGAACTGCTCTTTACTTCCTCTCCCTCTTCCCTGAACCTCGCATCGCCACGAACCAATGCTCCCCTCCGATCTGATTCCTCCTTCTTCTCCCTCGCCTCTTCCTCTTCACTTCTCCTCGATTCGTCACGCGAGCACCTGAACCCATCAACCATCGCGGGTGCGGTCTCAAACATCACCAATTTTCTCATTTTTTCTTCTTAGATTCCAGAAAAACAAGTGAAAAATTGCATGAGAATGATTTTGGCGAAATTACCTTTCTTAAATTAGGAAGAACAATCGTATTTTTGGAAGGAAGAATTAGGGTTTTATCTCGAGAAAAATAGGCGGCACGTTGCTGAAAGAAGAAGAAGGAGAAGAGTAAAGTGAGGATCGATTTATATAGGTAAAAGGGTGACCGTTAGTCTCCCCCTTTTTTGTCTTATTCGATCCATGAAAGTCGATGGGCCGTGAACCAAAGCCCATCGCGTCACGAACCAAAAGCCCACCTCGTTCCGTAAAGAGGCCCAAGTACTCACCAAAGGACGAGGCGAATAACTTGCTAACGGACTGTGACTCGCCCATGCGATACGAACCGATAAATGACCGACAGGAATGAAAATTCAAAAATGCACCTGATAGATTCGATGAT
This sequence comes from Allium sativum, assembly GCA_030737875.1. NCBI lineage: Eukaryota > Viridiplantae > Streptophyta > Magnoliopsida > Asparagales > Amaryllidaceae > Allium > Allium sativum. The sequence goes on along the minus strand of CM060925.1, from coordinate 4,501,297 downwards.
GAAGACTCTGAAAGATCCCAGAAAAGAATTGTCCAATAAACAGGGAAACTATTAAAGATTCATCTGATGTTTATAGCAAGCAAAGAAACAACTTTCCGTAAATGATATGGCCTTCCGGATAGACGCTACCACTGATTTTTATCTCTTTATGAAAAGACGTTTCTATAGTTTCGAAGCATGTTCCATCATCGATAAAACATACTTCGAGGGGGCAAAATGTTGGCTAGCTTTTTGACCAAGCCACCAAGGTTCACTCACAAGAAGAAGGTATGAAACTGCGTTCCTTAAATTCATGAAGGATCGGATCGCACCAGAGGATCGTCCCTCATCGAATCGCCCCTCATCGGATCGCCCCCCATCGGATCGCCCCCATTGCATCAGCGATCCGACTACTTCTACGCGACTCGATCCGTACATACACTACTACCCAGCACAGACCGATACGATCCCCTGATGCATAGCGAAGCCTCTGACTTGTTCAAGCACGAGCTAGTCTTCGGCGATCCGAGATGCACGGATCCAGCGACACGTGTCCCTAACTGTCACTTTGACTGAATCTCCCCCTTTGCTCGATCCGATATTTAAGGGGATCGCGACACCTGTCCACAACGGCTAATTTGACTAATTCTTCGTCGGGCTGCGATACGATCCGATATTCTCAGGATTTGTGCCACGTGTGACCGCGATCCGCCTGACAAAATCAGCTATAAATATCCCAGAGCTTGGCATTTTTCAGGATCTTTTGGCAGTATTGAGCATTGATTCCACCATTATTGTCATACCACCATTTCTTATCATTTTTATTACTAGTTTACTGAGAGAAATCACAATTGTAAAAGTGATTTTGAGAGAAATCATTGATTGTACTAGCATTCAAAGTATAATTGATAACATATAAAGTGGACGTAGGCTCGTTAACGCCGAGCCACTATAAATTCTGTGTGTTTTCTGTTTTTCTTCATTCTCCAGTTCAAATTCTTTAAGAATCAGAACAATTTGGGTGTTAGGTCCAAATTTTGATCTAACAATAATATTTTCAAAACGTTATATTTTGAAATCACTTCCTTTTCTATATTCACTATAAAAATGTATAAAATCGATATAAATATAGTTCGCGTCAAAGTGGCGCATATCTAACCAACACGGCTTTATATATTTCAATAACTTCGTTATTCTATTCAACAAATGGATATTTTTTCAACACATGAATATATATTTTTATTCAACACATGAATATTTATTTTATTCAACACATGAATATTTATTTTATTCGACACATGAGTATTTATTTTATTCAACACATGAATATTTTTCTATTCAACACATGAATTTTCTTTTTATTCAACACATGAATATTCTTTTATTTTATTCCTTATTTTCCAAATTGGAATGAGGCCCAATCAATTACCATATAATGTTAATTATATGGATTCCATACAACACATGTATATAATAGTAACGATAAATCATCAACCATCATCCAGAGTGCACCACACAACTGCATAAGCATTAAAAATAAATAATTAACGCTTACACAGTCTATCAACCCATCGATTGACATATAACTAAACAATCGGGATTAGTGTACGTCAAATATCGTCTCAATACCCGTGTGGGGTTTCAAATCAACAACCACAGATTTTTATTTGTGCAGTTGTGCGATGTGTAAAATTTTATCGTCCCAATCAATATCAGTCAAATCGGTGTACATAAACAAATCGTTCGATTTGTAAATGAATATTTATTTTACTTCAACACATGAATATATTTTTTTTATTCAACACATGAATATTTATTTTATTTCAACATATGAATATATATATTTTATTTCAACACATGAATATATATATTTTATTCAACACAAGAATATATATATTTTATTTCAACACATGAATATATATATTTTATTTCAACACATGAATATATATATTTTATTCAACACATGAATATATATTTTATTCAACACATGAATATATATATTTCACAGATGAATATATATTTTTATTCAATACATGAATATATATTTTTATTCAACTCATGAATATATATTTTTATTCAACACATGAATATATATTTCACACATCACAATCAATAGTCAAATTTCACAACACAAACAATCAAACAAACAAGTCATCCATGGTCTGTGGACGACGTGTGTCGGGTGCTACTAAGCACCGTCTACATCCTAGTATATATTTCAACTAGAAATCAAAATAGAAGTGAGGAGTTCTCACCGACTAGCTAAACCAATACACCGCGACTCTTCATATGTAGAAATCTTCGTCGTGCTCGCCTTTTGTCAATTTCATTGTCCGTAGCCACTACATATATAAAAATCACATTTTTATATTATTGCCATGTATATAAAAATCACATTTTTATACCGCTACTATATAGATAAAAAAATTCTATTTTTATTCTGGTACCGTTCATATAAAATTATATTTTTATCACTTCATTTCAATAAATAAAAATCATATTTTTATTAATAAAAATCAAATCTTTATCTTGCCTTTTTAATGTAAAAATCAGAATTTTATTTTTAAAAATACTTCCATATCGATCTACAAAGATATGAACATTAAAAACTAATTTTAATTGGTTTATACTAATTATTTTAAATAAATAACTAAATAAATAACATAAATAAAAACTTACAGTCGCATTGGGGGGGTTTGAAGCGGCGCAGGCGGTCAGTGGCCTCAGGTGGTGCTAGGGGCGGCGCTCGGTTTCAGGGCATTAGGTTTTGGGGCTTATTGGGTGCGGGGTTCCAACGGAGAGGGGGCGGGGTCACCTGCGACGTGGAGGAGGGGCTCGCCTGATGCGCGGCGGGGTGAGGCTCTCCGGCCGTGCGGTAAGGTCACAAGATCGGGGAGGGGGGCATCGCAGTTCTCCCCTTTTTAATTTATTTTGAGTGCGTTGACTGATTATATGAAGAGAGAGAAGAGGGATAACCGTTTATACCCCTTTTTATTTTATTTATTTATTAATTAACTCTCCAATTATTTGCTTATTGATTCGAATTCAAAATCAAACCCAACGAATGTCGTCCCTAGCGTAATACACCCATTCTGAACACAATGGGATATGTATCGTAACCCTATTCGGCTGTTACGATCAGTTTCCGCTTAAATTAAAATATAAATCTATATATATTCAATTCAAACGTACATATTAATTTACCGGGCCCACATACAGACTCTAAAAATTCCAGAAAAATTATTTCTAGCTTTGTATTGACGATACGGTCCCAAAAAAACTAATTTCACCAAATTATGAGACTGTTTGAAACATGGCCATTTTCTGGTCGATTGAAATTGACTGAAACTGTCAAAACACGTTTTCTTTCGCCACGCTCACATATTGATTCAAAAAATTACGAATATTGGAATCTAGCAATAATTTTACGTCATGGATCCAACAAAAGTGGTGTCGTCGAAAACCAAGGTCGTTTGCAAAATCTTCATTTTTAAGGGCCAAAATTCCATAGCGACAATTCTGAATTATCAACTGGACGTAACTTTTTATCCCCGCTATGAAATTTCAATTTTTCGGACTCGTTGGAAAGATATTCTCAAATAGATTCTAATATTTTTGGTTTCGCCAAAATCCGGTTTATTTTAATCCTGTACATTCATTTGAAATTTGAAATTGAATTTTCGAACTACCGCGCCATTTTCAATTCCTTTTATAAATAAAAATAAATATTTATATTCTAACGATGATCTATATAAATATATACGTTCTATTTCTATTCCAAATAAATTTCCCATCATTATTATTTAAAATAATTCATTTTAAATACTCGAAGTTCACTAAAATTGCCAAAATAAAAATTTTAAATTGGCTCAGATTTCCGGGTTATTACAATTTGTAAATTTTAATATTATATGTTTTAAAATGATTTTATGGGTTAAAATGTATTTAAAAGCTTATTTAAGATTTTACTTATAATTTATTTATTTTAAACTATATAATTTAATCATATATATATTTTTAACTTTAAATTAATATATTATAATAAATTGTTCTTTTTAAACCTATTTCTAAATTATTTTAAATGTATATATGTTTATAGAGCTATTTTTATATAAATTTATAACTTATAAATATATTTTCAATGCTTATTTTATATATATATTATAAACTTTAATAATAAACTCAATAGGTCGATAAGTTTTGATTTTGCGATTTAAAATTCAAGGTTTAAGGATTTAAATGTATATAACGATACTTGATTCAACGAATTTGATTTTAATTCAACTAAATGTGAATTTTGAATTGACTTAAACATTGAACTTTATAGGAAATGAACGTGAATTGTGTAATCAATTGGAATTTGAAATTATAATTGATATGAATATGTGAATTCGATTATAAACTGACCTAATATGAATTGAAATAAATTTACATTTGGAATTGACTCATAAACTTTTTGGTTTGAATTTAAGAAATTTCTTAAATCTATTTATTTCAAGATATGATTTTATAAAATGGCCACAGTGTGAAAAATGTAAACGTTTGGCTGTTAAAGAGACCGGGATCGGATATTGTCATACTCTCTGCCAATACCAAAAACCACTTTAACAACTATGTACGCGGTGGAATTCCAGAGTGAAGTAGGATGGTTTGGTGGCGATTACTGGATTTGAAGAAGAGAACGATGATGGATATCCTTGACCTTCGAGTCATAATTAAAATGACTAAAACCGGGCTATACCGGACCAAGTGGAGTTAGCTACCTCCATCGGCAACACCTCTTCCTTTATTACTATAGTCCCTCGGTTTGATTGATTTGATTTGATGCGCATTCGTGATTTAGGAGTGTTTTTCGAGGTGGGTGGTAGTCGCAGCTATGCGTTACCACCAGTTTGGGCATGCAACTAGTATATTCCTACTCTGGGCATTCCTGGTGTGCCTTGTCATATTATCCTGATCCAGCCCCCTACGACTTTGATTTGTACCATACCTATGGAGTGCCCTCTGATAGCCACTACGCACTGTGGACTTTACAATATCTGTATAGAGTACGGTATTATAAACGGTGTAAGGGTAAAAATGTAATCCCGCTTACGCTATTTTAATATGTTATATTTAACAATAGACACTATTATAATAGCGTATTATGTTATATGATATTAGTTTAATGGGTCCTTAGAGGATGGTGATCCCAAAGATACTTTAAGTTATTGATGCATTTCATTGAATATTTCATTTAAGTTGATTTACTTCCATGAGAATGTTAGTCCTGATCCGAGTTGTTTTGTTTTGAATTATTGCTTGGATCAGATCGAGTATTGTAGTGTTGAGATTTCACCTTTTAAAGCTAGAGACTACTGAAGATATCACCTCTACCTGTTGATTCTAGCTATTTCTCTTTTGTCTTAGAAATTTTTGTATTTAGACTTCTGTTGTATTTATTGTTGTAACTCCGATATTATGTATGAAATTTGATTTTATTTAGTAGCTTCATGAACTACTATTATATAATTTATTATTCCACTGCGAGATATTCTGTTTTTCTATGGATGTGATCTTGTGATTTATTCGATTTACCTCAAAAGCTAATAACATTTTGTCATTTCGAACGGTTTGAGTTGGTTTAATTACCAGCTTGAAGAGCACAAAAGACGGTATGTTACATTTGGTTTATCAAAGCTTTAGCCTATGGGGTGAAAGATCATTAGAGATAGGGTAGTAACACTCTAGAATGAGTGGAATTACTCGCAGAATCTTTCTTGAGAAAGCGTATTTTGAAATTAAATGGTTAAAAAATGGTTTTAGAATGTTTTAAACAAATATTTTTGGATATAAATTTTGTTCAATATTTAAATCTTTTATGAAATTCCCTTTCATTTGAATCCATCTTCCTTCGTAGATTGACACGACAAATCAGAACACAACCAGAAGAACATTTCATTGCTTATTACAACAATTTACATCAGAGTACAAGAATATACAGGGTATGAACAAATAATATACATGTGATAAATGTCAGAGATTTAAAATTAATATGCAGCGGAAAAATAATACATAACACTACTGTAAGAAATACACGGATACAGAGCATTCTGAATATAGCTCCAGCTGTAAACAAGGATCCTGTAAACTAGAAATCTACAAAACCAAAACTACTAGCCGCCTGTGTGGAAATTAGGGGCACCCAGTGTTTAGGTTAAAACAATAAACTTCAAGTCAGTCATGTGACTGGTGTGAGAACTAAAACAGTTATTAAAACTTTACTTCAAAGATAAAAGAAATCAAGGGACCACGCCGTATAACACAGAACGGGTTTTCTCCCAAGAATACCATGCATAAATAGTTATAAACATCATAATGCTTTTTGAAAAATGAAGCTATTATAAGACTCAGGTCCCATCACACAATGCAACGCAAGCCGGAGGATAGAGTTTTCCCTTATAATAGCCAAATATGCTTGGTACATTAAAAAAAAATCATTTGATACTATTATAAGTGCATAGTGTATAAAACAACTTCAAATATAAATGTATCAATCATAGACGACATGGGTACCTTATATCATGTCGCCATACTAGGCTTTACAATCAAAACTGAAATGTCACGTATTGGAAATTGGATTTCCGTCATGAATCGAGGCAAGGGTTGTACTCTTCACCGCTTTGACACATTCTAGCAAATGCCTCGGGACTGCAAACTCTGGGCAACCCCTGGATCCTCCAAGGCCGGTCCTCTCTTACGTTTGAGGATTGGCAATTCCTAAACACACGTTTCCCGGTCCTATAGGACCTATCCATCTGTTCCATAATAACTGATATATCTGAGGCGGCTCGCAATCCATCGTCCACATAGGTAAAAATATAATAAATGTCTGGGCTCCATACCATGATACCACCCAAAGCTAGAAATAAACGTCATGTCCTCGTTGGGTCCCTTATCCCGTTTTTGACTCATACCGAGGTGTGAGGCTCGCGAATCAACGCTATACACAAAGCTATGCTATATTAAAGTTGTGATTTGATCATCAACCACAAGACTCTGCTTTTCAATAGAAGCCTTGATCATTTGCATCTCAGCATGCCACACAGGCAATTCACGCCATGCGACTGATGTCTATCGATATATAACGTCTGAGCTCGTACATCTCAGAGAAGGGCGTTAAGCAAGAGAACAAATTCTCCACCGCCAAACAGATATATATTTAATAGAAATCAATCAATATAGAATAAAATCCAATGTCAGACACACATCCATTTACTAGTTCGTTCTAGGTCTGAACGAAACCGGAGGCACCTTATTCCTCGTCCTATATGTCCAATACAGGAGAGAGGTCCTCGCATATCTGGTCGATCTCCAAGTACGTATGATGATCACCACTTATTACCTCATCTTGGGTGTACATCCCAATAAAGACATCAGTAATCATCCAAACGATGTGAAGACCTTCGGTCTTCAACCACCGTCTTCATTATCGAATCAGTTATTCAAAATGGGTATAAACCCGGCCTTTCCGAATAGCCCACGTATTTTATAAACAAGTGTTATAATAACACACATATGCCTCATTCCAATCCATAATATACTTTTATTCAAATATTCTTATACTTTGGGAATAGGTTCCAGTTAATTTTATCAAAGATAATTTCTTTTAAATTTACTCTTTAATCTTCCTTTGGATATCAATTTTAAACAAAATTAAGGTTTATCCAAACTAGTCGGGATTAATGGACCATACCGAAGTGATCATTTGTTTAATTTCCCAATCCCAACCTATTCATCCCACGGAGCAAAACTAGTAATACTCCATATCTAACACCACGGTGTTATCGGTAAAATTAATTACCATTTCACGTTCAAATCTAATTAAAGATTTAACTATCGCTTGGATTAAAACTGGTGATACTCCACTCTCGATCAATTCCCAAATTTATAATTTAAATTATCACATTCGCATTTCAATCTAATTAAGGATTCATTATAACTCCACTTAGTTTAAATCTTCCCAAAAATCAATATTAATGATTATTTAACTTTGGAAAATCAAACATACTGCATCGACAATCTACACCGTACTATTGATTTCAGCCTATATATAACCTCTAAGCTCGTACGTCTTAGAGAAGGGTGTTAAGAAAGAGAATAAATTCTCCACCATCAAACAGATATATATTTAGAGATCAACCATACAGTTCGAAATACAATGTTAGACATGTAATCTTGTCTTTAACTGGGTTAAAGAACTAATGTCATTTAAAACACAGTTCACGATAAACCTAAATCCTTTTCCATAAAAATGGAATCTTCACAGAAAATAGATCAATATATAATCGACATCAATTTCCGTATCTGAATAATAATATAAATGGAATAACGACAAATCCTTGTAAATTCCATATATATTAATAGTCTTCCTCCACAGAAGGTCACTTCAATTATTACCAAATCGAATTCCATTCAATTCAAGTTTAACATATTATATTAGGAAACTTTACTTTGGAAAATTTCCATTAAATCTTAATAAAAGATTTATAAATTCCAAATCACATTTCACTGCAAATCGGGTTAAAGAACGAATGTCGTTAAAAACACAGTTCACAATAAACCCAATTCAAATCCCATTTTATTATAATTAAATGTTAATTAACTGGAAACACTAATAATCTTGATTAAAAGATTTATTGTTTTCACACGGGGTTTAAGAAAAGTGTTATTTAAGACACCATTCACGACAAACCCAAAATCCAATTCTTTTATCAAATTCAAATTATATATTAATTAATTGGAAAAACATCACTAAATCTTAATTAAAAATTTATTCTTTTCTCAACTGGGTTTAAGAACAGTGTTAATGAAGACACCATTCACGACAAACCCAAAATCCAATTTAATATTAAATACAAGGCTCTAAATAGAAATTATATCGACATATATTCAACATCAAATTCTGAAATCAACAAATATCGTATTGGGATAACGATATATATCTTCCAAATTCCTCCACAATATCCGTATAATCACGGAATCTATATCGAAATATTTCGGAGATAATTTCGATTCAAATCCATTCCAATTCATATATTGGAAATTCTGGTTATTTCTAAAACCATTCCAAATCCAATTTATTTATTTAAAAATATTGGATTATAATTCGAGTTCATAACTAGTTCATTATGATAAAAATATATTTTCATCTTTAGAAACATGGAATTTTTCATCCAAATTCTTTCCAAATCATTTATTTTGATTGTACACAAATTATTTATATTTTTAATAATTTTATCAAGGCCCGTACAGTCGATTTCCACAAACGGTCATTTGACTGCACTCACAGCGAACTTTTCCAAATTTGATTTGGACATAATTCCAAATCCAACCATTAGAATTCAAATCTCTTATATTCGTTGGAAATCCCTTTTCGATACGAACCCAACGGTTCCGGTTTTATTAGAATCCGACGGTCGGATCTCCTGTAATATCAATTCGAAGTCAATGGTCGAAATTCGCGAATGGTCGCGGTGCTGCGCGTACTATTTAGGCCATTTAATATATATATATATATATATAATATATTATACATATTTCGTCGATTTCCATTTAAACGTATTTTATAAATTCGTTTTAAATTCATTTTAAAAATGATTCCTACTTCATTTTCAATTTTAAATCAAAATTGAATATTCTATATCATAATATAATATAAATGATAATATTTTCAAAGTTTCAGATTTTGAAATCATCTCCTTTTCGATATTCATTATAAAAATGAATAAAATATATATAAATATCGTTCGCATCAAAATGGCGCATATCAAATCAACACGTCTTCATATATTCCAATATTTCCGTGTCCATCCAAAATCGGACATCAAAATCACATTTTGATCCATTACTAAATATTATTTTAAAATATTAGTTATTTTAAATATTGATTATTCATCATTTTAAAATATTCGTTAATTTAAAATATTCGTTCTTTTTGAATTGGAATCAGACACAGTCAATTATCATATAATTTTATTTATATGGATTTCATACACACATGTACACAACGATAATCAAACACAGTCAACCATCATCCATAGTGCAATACACAGCTGCATAAGCATTAAATATAAATAATTAATGCATACAACAGTCTGTCAACCAATCGATTGACATACAACTAAACAATTGGGATTAGTGTATGTCAAATATTATCCCAATACCCGTGTAGGGTTTCAATCAACACACACCGATGTTGTTTGTGCAGTTGGGCGAAAATATATCGTCCCAATCAATATCAGTTAAATGAGTGTACATATAAAAATCGTCTGATTTATAGATGAATATTTATTTTCATTCATATACTCGGTAAAAATTATATTTTTAATGATAAAATATACATTTCAACACACGAATATTTTATACAGTTCATTTATACAATAAAAATGATATTTTTATTGTTCTAACATTTTAAGAAAATTTCAGAAGCATAAGGGCGCGATAGTAGAACCGGAATAAGGTCTAGCTTTATCCCTCGCCTAATACTGGCTCGCGCCATACACATACTAATTCTAATCAATTCAATTTACATCCCAAACCAAATTCAAACAAGCAACCAAACATCCATGGATTCAATCAAAGATGTCGGTTGCTTCTAAGCACCGTATGCATCCTAGTATATATATTTAACTAGAAAATAAATTAGAGTGAGAAGTTCTCACATTGGGATCCACTCTGCCATGTTTTATGAATTTCTAAACAGTTTGGATTTGCTCGAAATTCAAATGCAATCTTTTTCACGATGTTCATGGTAAAAATCACATTTTTAATATGACGTTTATATATTTAAAAATGGCATATTTATACCGCTACAAGATATATAAAAATCGAATTTTTATCTCATAACCATACGCATAAAAATCATATTTTTATAGCGACGTTCATATCGTAAAAATCAAATCTTTATAGAGATGTTTACATTTTAAAAATCATATTTTTATATCGTTGTTTAAATTATAAAAATCATATTTTTATTCGCATTCATATAAATAAAAATTCTATTTTTATAATATCACTACATGTATAAAAGTAACATTTTTATCTCTCTATCTTCATAATAAAAATCATATTTTTATTTCGCTCTCTTCATAATAAAAATCATATTTTTATATCGCTATTATATAAAAAATCGAATTTTTATACCATAAACATATATGTAAAAAATCGAAATTTTTTCTATTATAAAAATCTAATCTTTTATATTATGAAATTCTAACCTTTTTATTGTGCTATGTTTATATAAAAATCAAATTTATTTATACAAATATTTCTCTATAAAAATCATACTTCTTCATGAACTAAAGATTTTTTTCCCATGAACTAAAAATTATATTTTTAACAACATAAAAATCATATCTTTAACGACATAAGAATCATAATTTTATCAACATAAAAATCACATTTTTAAAATCAAAGAAATCATAATTAAAATCGGAAAACTTACGGTAGAATATTTAGGGTCTCGGTCGTCAGAGACGTCGGAAGTAGGGGATGCTGCTAGCAATCACACGGCGCTTGGAGGAGGAGGCAGCGTTGTCTCTGGCGGCGGCTGTAGCGAGAAAGGGGCTAGGGTTATTTTGGGGGTGCGGTTTGTAGAGGGAGAGGCGGCGAAGGAGGCTAGGGGGAGGGCGAAGGGCAGCTACGCGTCATCGGAGGTGATGCGGCGCGATGGGGGGTGCGGTGGTCTGGAGCGATCAACAAGATCGTGTTTTTTTTCGATCTGTTAATTAGGGAGAGAGAGTGAGGGGAGAGAGAGAGGGGTGAGGGTATAATAATATATATATTTATTATTTTAATTCTCTAATTTGTTTATTTTCGTCCGAACTCCAATTTAAACCCAACGACTGTCGGCCCTAGCTAAATACCCCCATTCTAGACACAATGGGACATGTTCGGTAAGCTGATTCGACTGTTTCGATCAGTTTTCATTTAAATAAGAATATAAATCAATATATATTTAATTTTAATGCACATTTTAATTTACCGGGGCCACATACTGACTCCAAAAATTCCCAAAAAGTAAATCTAGCTATGTATTGATGATACGGTCCTAACAAAACTAATTTCGTCCAATTTGGAGATCATTTGAAAAATGATCATTTTCCAGTCGATTAAATTCAAACTGAAATTACCAAACACGTTTAAATTCACCACGCTTACATATTAATTCCAAAAATTATGAAAATCGGAATCTAGCAATGATTTGACATTCCGGATCCAACAAAAGTGGTCTCGTTCAAAATGGAGGTCGTTTGCAAAATCGCTATTTTTAAGGGCTATATATTATATTAAATTCCATAGTGACTATTCTGAATTTTCAACTGGACATAACTTTTTATTCCCGTTATGAAATCTGGATTTTTCACATTCGTTGAAAAGATATTTTCAAACAGATTTAAATATTTTTTGTTTTACTGAAATCCAGTTTATTTTGAATCTTTTACATTCAATTGAAAATTGAAATCAAAATTTCAAACTGCCGCACCATTTCAGGTTCGTTTTATAATTTAAATAAATTTATTCGTTCTAACTTCGATTTAAATAAATTTTTAGTCGTTATTATTTAAAATAAATCATTTTAAATATTGAAAATTCATTAAAATAGCTAGAATAAAATTTTTAAATTGGTTTTGATTTTCCGGGTTGTTACAATCTCCCCCACTTAAAATCTTTTTGTCCTCGAAAAGGAACGGAGCTGAAAATTGTTTAACTAACTCAACTTTCATTCTGGCGTTTATTCTTCAACTTTTCAAGTTTCTAAAAAATTTCTAACTTTTCAAAGATTTTGCTAACACCCTAAATTTTCGAAAATTTCGACATAACCTCCTTTGTACGGGGAGACATTTAAAACCGGAACTAGCCACGCAGGGCCCTCATCATCTAAAAAGCAAAAGCCAATCGGCTCATAAAATCATCCAAACCCAAGAAATATAGTAAACATGTACCTATTTGTCGGGCATACAATTTTATTCCTCTTCTTAGCCTCCTTGCTATGACCTGTTCATTATATACGCATGTACATATATGCAATTCCAACAAATTTCCAATTCTGTTCAACATTTGATTCAATTTGGCTTAACGGTTCAAAATTTTAATTAATCAAACAACACAATCAGCAATCAATTAGTTGATTTTCTTTTCGTATTCATAAACTTTTTTTTATACTCAGAAATCATGTTTTTTTATGCCGAATCACAAACAATAAATCCTATCTAGTTTTGGTCCTCACATCAGTCAATTGGAAATATATAGATATCCCGCTTTTGAAACTCGAACATAAATTTTGACGATACTCAATTAATTATCAGAATCATCTCCGGGTGACTACATTGTGATTCTATATCTATCCAGTATATTTGAGGCTTTGTATACACGTTTGCAAGGCGTATATGCAAAATCTTTATATACTCGATTGTCCAAATTCAATATAAAATAAATAATCAAATATGTTTAATAAGGTTTAAATTTTCAAAACAATATTTGTTTTTTTATAAATAATACCCTTTTAACTCATTCTAGGATACTACTGATCCTTTCTCTAATGAGTCATTCTTATTGGATATTGCTAATCCAATCTCTAATGAATTCTTTCGTTCGGTTCTAATGTGTCTTGTTCTCGAGCTCGGTAAACCAAAGCTCTGATACCAACCTGACACGACAAATCAGAACACAACCAGAAGAACATTTCATTGCTTATTACTACAATTTACATCAGAGTACAAGAATATACAGAGTATGAACAAATAATATACATTTGATAAATGTCAGAGATTTAAAATTACTATGCAGCGGAAAAATAATACATAGCACAACTGTAAGAAATACATAGATACAGAGCATTCCGAATATAGCTCCAGCTGTAAACCAGGATCCTGTAAACTAGAAATATGCAAAGCCAAAACACTAGCTGCCCGTGTGGAAAATAGGGGCACCCAGAGTTTAGGTTAAAACAATAAACTCCAGGTCAGTTATGTGACTAGTGTAAGAACTAAAACAGTTATTAAAAGTTTACTTCAAAGATAAAGTAAATCAAGGGACCACGCCGTATAACACGGAACGAGTTTTCTCCCAAGAATACAAGTGCACAAACAGTTATAAACAGCGCAATGCTTTTTAAAAAATGAAGCTATTATAAGACTCAAGTCCCATCACGCAGTGCATCGCAAGCCGTAGGATAGAGTTTTCCCTTACAATAGCCAAATATGCTTGGTACGTTTAAAACAAATCATTTGATACTATTATAAGTGCATAGTGTATAAAACAGCCTCAAATATAAATGTATCAATCATAGACGACATGGGTACTATATATCATGTCGCTATACTAGATCTACAATCAAAACCGAAATGCCACATATTGGAAATTGGATTTCCGTCATGAGTCGAGACAAGGGATGTACTCCTCACCGCTGTGAGACACTCTAGCAAATGCCTCAGGACTACACACTCTGGGCAACCCCTCGATCCTCCGAGGCTGGTCCTCTCTTACGTTTGAGTATTGGCAATTCCTGAACACATATTTCCGGGTCCTTTAGGACCTATCCGTCGGCTTCGTAGTAACCGATATATCCGAGGCGCCTCGCATTCCATCATCCACATAGGTAAAAATGTAATAAATGTCTGGGCTCCATACCATGACACCACCCATAGCTAGAAAGAAACCTCATGTCCTACTTGGGTTCCTTATCCCGTTTTTGACTCATACCGAGGTGTGAGGCTCGCGAATTAACGCTATACACAAAGCTATGCTATATTAAAGCTGTGCTTTGATCATCAACCACAAGACTCTGCTTTTCAACAGAAGCCTTGATCATTTGCATCTCAGCATGCCACACAGGCAATTCACGCCATGTGACTGATGTCTATCGATATTTAACCTCTGAGCTCGTACGTCTTAGAGAAGGGCGTCAAGCAAGAGAATAAATTCTCTGTCGCCAAACAGATATATATTTAACAAAAATCAATCAACACAGAATAAAATCCAATGTCAGACACACATCCATTTACTAGTTCGTTCTGGGTCTGAACGAAACCGGAGGCACCTTATTCCTCGTCCCATATGTCCAACACAGGAGAGAGGTCCTCGCATATCCGGTCGATCTCCAAGTACTTCTGGACGATCACAACTTATAACCTCGTCTTGGGTGTGCAACCCAATCAAGACATCAGTAATCATCCAAACGATGTGAAGACCTCCGGTCTTCAACCACCGCCTTCATCGTTGAATCAGTTATTCAGAATGTGTATAAACCCGGCCTCTCCAAATAACCCGCGTAGTTTATAAACAAGTGCTATAAAAACACACATACGCCTCATTCCAATTTAGAATATTCTTTTATTCAAATATTCTTATACTTTGGGAACAGGTTCCTATTAATTTTATCAAAGATAAATTCTTTTAAATTTACGCTTTAATCTTCCTTTGGATATCAATTTAAAACGAAATTAATGTTTATCCAAAATAGTCGAGATTAACGGACCATATCGAAGTGATCATTTGTATAATTTCCCAATCCCAACCAATTCATCCCACGGAGCAAAACTGGTAATACTCCATATCTAACACCACGGTGTTATCGGTAAAATTAATTACCATTTCACGTTCAAATCTAATTAACGATTTAACCATTGCTTGGAGCAAAATTGGTGGTACTCCACTCTGGATCGTTTCCCAAATTTATAATTTAAATTATCACAATCGCATTTCAATCTAATTAAAGATTCATTATAACTCCGCTTGGTTTTAATCTTCCCAAAAATCAATATTAATGATTATTTAACTTTGGAAAATCGAACATTCCACATCAACAATGTACACCGTACTATTGATTTCTGCTTATATATAACCTGTAAGCTCGTACGTCTTCGAGAAGGGTGTTAAGCAAGAGAATAAATTCTTCGCCACCAAACAGTTACATATTTAGTAGAGATCAACCATAAAGTTTGAAATACAACGTTAGACATGTAATCCTGTCTTTAACTGGGTTAAAGAACTAATGTCATTTAAAACACAATTCACGATAAATCCAAATCCTTTTCCATAAAAATGGAATCTTCATGGAAAATAGATCAATATATAATCGATATCAATTTCCATATCCGACTAATAATATAAATGGAATAACGACAAATCCTTTTAAATTCAATATATATATATATATATATATATATATATATATATATATATATATATTAATAGTCTTCCTCCACAGGATCTCACTTTGATTATTACCAAATCGAATTCCATTCAATTCCAACTTAATAATTAAATTGGAAAACTTTACTTTGGAAAATTTCCATTAAATCTTAATAAAGATTTATAAACTCCAAATCACATTTCATTGTAAATCGGGTTAAAGAACGAATGTTGTTAAAAACACAGTTCACAATAAACCCAATTCACATCCCATTTTATTCCAATTAAATGTTAATTAGCTGGAAACACTAATAATCTTAATTAAAAGATTTATTCTTTTCACACGGGGTTTAAGAACAGTGTTATTGGAGACACCATTCATGACAAACCCAAAATCCAATTCTTTTACTCAATTCCAATTAAATATTAATTAATTGGAAAGACATCACTAAATCTTTGTTAAAGATTTATTCTTTTCTCAACCGGGTTTAAAAACAGTGTTAATGAAGACACCATTCACGACAAACCCAAAATCCAATTCAATATTAAATACAAGGCTTTGAATAGAAATTATATCGGCTTATATTCAATATCAAATTCTGAAATCAACAAATATCGTATTGGAATAACGATATATATATCTTCCAAATTCCTCCACAATATCCGTATATTCACGGAATCCAATATCGAAATATTCCGAAGATAATTTCGATTCGAACCCACTCCAATTCATATATTGGAAATTCTGGTTATTTTTAAAACCATTCCAAACCCAATTTATTTATTTAAAAATATTGGATTATAATTCTAGTTCATGACTAGTTCATTTTGATAAAAGTATATTTTCATCTTTACAAACATGGAATTTTTCATCCAAATTCTTTCCAAATCATTTATTATGATTTTACAAAAATTATTAATATTTTTAATAATTTTATTAAGGCCCGTACAGTCGGTTTCCATAAACGGTCGTCTGACTACACTCACATCGAACTTTTCCAAATTTGATTTGGACATAATTCCAAATCCAACTGTTAGATTTCAAATCTCTTATATTCGTTGGAAAGCTCTTTTCGAAATGAACGCAACGGTTCTTGCTTTAGGAGAATCCGACGGTTAGATCTCCGGCAATATCAATTCGAAGTCAATGGTCGAAATTCGCAAACGATCGCGGCGCGGCGCGTTCTATTCAGGCCATTTAATATAATATATATATATTATATATTTCGTTGATTTCCTTTAAAAAGTATTTTATAAATTTTTTTAAATCAATTTTAAAAACGATTCCAACTTCATTTTCAATTTTAAATCAAAATTGATTATTTTATATCATAATATAATATAAATGATAATATTTTAAAAATATCAGATATCGAAATCATTTCCTTTTCGATATTCATTATAAAAATGAATAAAATCGATATAAATATCGTTTGTGTCAAAATGGCGCATATCAAATCAACATGGCCTCATATATTCCAATATTTCCGTGTCCATCCAAAATCGGATGTCAAAATCACATTTTGATCCATTACTGAATATTATTTTAAAATATTAGTTATTTTAAATTATCATTATTCGTCATTCTAAAATATTCATTAATTTGAAATATTCGTTCTTTCCGAATTGGAATCAGACATGGTCAATTACCATATAATTTTATTTATACGGATTTCATACACACATGTACACAACGATAATCAAACACAGTCAACCATCATCCAGAGTGCATTACACAACTGCATAAGCATTAAATATAAATAATTAACTCTTACAACAGTCTGTCAACCAATCGATTGAGATACAACTGGGATTAGTGTATGTCAAATATTATCCCAATACCCGTGTGGGGTTTCAATCAACACAGAACGATTTTATTTGTGTAGTTAGGCGATGTGTAAAATATATAGTCCCAATCAATATCAGTTAAATGAGTGTACATTAACAAATCATCCAATTTGTAAATGAATATTTATTTTCATTTATATAATCACTAAAAATTATATTTTTAAATGATAAAATATTCATTTCAACACACGAATATTTTATACAGTTCACTTATATAATAAAAATGATATTTTTATTTTTCTAACATTTTTGGAAAATTTCGCCAGCATAACGACGCGATACTAGAACCGGAATAAGGTCTAGCCTTATCCCTCGCCTAATACTGGCTCGCGCCATACACATACCAATTCTAATCAATTTAATTTACATCCCAAACCAAATTCAAACAAATATACCAATCAAACAAACAACCAAACAACCAAACATCCATGGTTTCAATCAAAGGTGTCGGATGCTTCAAAGCACCGTCCGCATCCTAGTATATATATTTAACAAAAAAATAAATTAGAGTGAGAATTTCTCCCATTGGGATCAAGTCCGCTGTGCTTTTCTGAATTTCTGAACAGTTTGGATTTGCCCGAAATTCCAACGCAACGCTATTCATAGTAAAAATCACATTTTTAATATGATGTTTATATATTTAAAAATCGCATTTTTATACCGCTACAACATATATAAAAATCGAATTTTTATCTCATAACCATATGCATAAAAATCATATTTTTATAGCCATAATCATATCATAAAAATCAAATCTATATAGCGATGTTAGCATTTTAAAATTCATATTTTTTATATCGATGTTTAAATTATAAAAATCATATTTTTATTCGCATTCAAATAAATAAAAATTCTATTTTTTTAATACCTCTACATGTATAAAAGTCACATTTTTATCTCTCTATCTTCATAATAAAAAACATATTTTTATTCCGCTCTCTTCATAATAAAAATCATATTTTTATATCGCTATCATATAAAAAAATCGAATTTTTATACCATAAACATATATGTCAAAATCGAACTTTTTTCTATTATAAAAATCTAATCTTTCCTGTTATGAAAATCTAACCTTTTTATTATGCTATGTTTATATAAAAATCAAATTTCTTTATGCAAAGATTTCTCTATAAAAATCATACTTCTTCATGAACTAAAGATTATTTTTTTCCCACGAACTAAAAATTATATTTTTAACAACATAAAAATCATATCTTTAACGACATAAGAATCATAATTTTACCAACATGAAAATCCCAACTTTAAAATCAAAGAAATCATAATTAAAATAGGAAAACTTACAGTCGAAAAATTTAGGGTCTCGGTCGTCGGAGCAGGGTGGTACTGCCGGCAATCGCGCGACGCCTGGAGGAGAAGGCGGTGGCTATAGCAAGAAAGGGGCTAGGGTTCTTTTGGGGGTGCGGTTTTTAGAGGGAGAGGCGGCGAAAGAGGCTAGGGGGAGGGCGGCGGCGCGTCATCGGAGGTGATTTTGCTCAATGGGGGGTGCGGTGGTCTGGAGCGATCGACGAGATCGCCTTTTTTTCTTTTTTATCTGTTAATCGGGGAGAGAGAGTGAGGAGAGAGAGAGGGGTGAAGGTATAATAATATATATTTATTATTTCAAATCTAATTTGTTTACTTTCGTCCGAACTCCAAAGGTATAATAATATATATTTATTATTTTAATTCTCTAATTTGTTTATTTTCGTCTGAACTCCAATTTAAACCCAACGACTGTCTCCCCTAGCTAAATACCCCCATTCCGGACACAATGGGGTTGCCCGATAAGTTAATTCGACTGTTTCGATCAGTTTCTGTTTAAATTAAAATATAAATTAATATATACTTAATTTCAACGCATATTTTAATTTATCGGGGCCGTATACTAACTCCAAAAATTCTCGAAAAATAAATCCAGCTATGTTTTGACGATATGATCCTAACAAAACTATTTTCGTCCAATTTGGAGACCGTTTGAAAAGCATTCATTTTCCAATCGATTAAATTCAAACTGAAATTACCAAACACGTTTAAATTCACCACGCTCACATATTAATTCCAAAAATTATGAAAATTGGAATCTAGCATTAATTTGACATTCCGGATCCAGCAAAAGTTGTCTCGTCGAAAACGGAGGTCATTTGCAAAATTGTTATTTTTAAGGGCTATATATTATATTAAATTCCATAGTGACTATTCTGAATTTTCAATTGGACATAACTTTTTATTCCCGTTATGAAATCTGGATTTTTCACATTCGTTTGAAAGATATTTTCAAACAGATTCAAATATTTTTGGTTTTGCTGAAATTCGGTTTATTTTGAATCCTGTAGATTCAATTGAAAATTGAAATCGAATTTTCAAACTACCGCGCCATTTCAGGCTCGTTTTATAATTTAAATAAATTTACTCGTTCTAACTTTGGTTTAATAAATATATATTCTTTATTATTTAAAATAAATCGTTTGTTCAACTTTTAACTCGATTTATATAATTTATCCTTATCTATAACAAGGTAGGAAGTAGTAGAAGAGTATAAGACTTCTAGCGAGTCCAGTCTTATGTAATATTAAATTGGAATTTGTATTTTGAAAGGTATTATAATATAAGTTTTGTTAGGGCAATTTTGTTATATATATTTTGTAAATAATATTATGTTTTGGTAATAATTTTTTTTTGAAAAGATTTGATGTTTATACTTTAAGATTTTATAAACTATATATTTTGAATAAGATTTAAAGATGTAGATTTTGTTAGAAATTGATTTTATCTAGATTTCATAATATTTATTTTTGTATTTGATTTAATAATAATATTGTTTGTATATTTTTTATGGATTGAGGTTGAATTTTAATAAATGAGTAGAGGAGACATATAATTTTCCCTACTTAAAATTTCAATTCTTATGATTTGATATATATTATTTATAATAAATGATTGAAAATTTGGTATATGTATTGTTTAAGTATTGAAAAAGGTTTTGAGTATTTGCTTGACGTTAAAATTGGCTTACCGAGTACTTAGTGATTTGGGTATAAGTCTGATCAACGTATATGTTAAATCCTATGTGCATTAGACAAATATTGAGTCACACTCTAGTCGCTTGAAAATGATTCTAATGATGATCGGGGATTGTCGATATCTATTTTCAGGTTTCGAAAGTAGGATAAATATATTTAGCAATCGAGACATCGAGTAAATACTTAAAACTATTTTGAAATGTCTGGAAAAATTTATATATATATATATATATATTTCTAAATATATATATAGGTATGAAAATAAATATGAACCATTTGGTTTAAATATAATAATTATTTAATTACTATTTTCCTACCTCGTTCCTTTTCGGTGACGAAAAGGTTTGGGGGGGGGGGGGAGGGAGATTGTAACAACCTCAATTTTAAGTATATTTTTTTTAATGATTTAATTTAAGTTTTTTTTATTTGTTTGGATTTTTTTCTTTTATTTCATCTATTATTTATTTTATTTGCAAAAATATTTATGTTGTTTCCTTTATTTGCCCACGCTGTTTAAATTTTAAAGTTAAACATCCATTCCTTGATATTATTTCTTCCCTTACCTGGTTGTTAATTTCAAAGAAATTAAACATTCATTTCCTTCCATTTATTTCCCTATGTTCATTCCTTTTGGTTCCCTGTTTCCATTCGTTCACTTACGTTCCAATGGCAAGTTCCAATTTCCAAAACAGTCTTGTGCGTTTTGAATTTCTAAACGTTTGATTGTTCATTTATTTATTGCCAAACCATTCGTCCTCTGAATTACAAAATTTGTATTTCCTTTCATTTTCAAGCATTGATTACCTTCTTAATGTTCAATGTCCGTTCCTTAGTATTAATGTTTTCCTTATACATTCGTTGTTTCAAAATTTAAACTGTTCCAATTTTTTATTGACTAAACTTTCTCATGTTCATTTTAAAAGTACCGTTCCATTTTCGAAATCATTTGTTTATTGTAATGGAAAATTTCCAAATCATACACTAAACCAGTTCCTTTAATAATGCCAAACATTTAGTTCCTTTGCTAACTTGGCAAAACATACTTTCGTTCCTTTTTTTGTTATTTCAAATGCAACTTTTGTAATTCTAAAATCATTCCCTTTTTATTGCCTGTACGCGACTTTGCCCACAAACCTATTATTTTCCTCTCTCTTCGTTTCTCTTCTTCTTATTCGCATTTTACATCTTCTGCTTTTCTATTTTTCTCCACTCTCTTTGTCCTCTCTCTAGAAAAAAAATCATTCCTTCCCAAAAACACTGTGTTCTTCCATCATCTTCCCACCGCATATATGTACCTTCACCAATTTTGTCTCTCACCACCTTCCTTTCTGCAAAGACATCCAACAAAAAGAGGAAAAAAACCTGGAACTTCCCTTCATCTCATAGCCTCATCAGCTGCCCTACTCCAACCGGCCACTTTGTCAGCGCTTCACCCAAACGCCGCCTGCTATTGCCGCCGTCGCTAGCCCAACCCACGTCCATGCCCCAGTTGACCAACTCATCCGTTCTGTTGTGATGCTTGAGTGTGAGTGTGATTCTTTCTGTTTTGCGTGGCGTGAGTTTGGGTATATTTCCCATTTGAATCAGTGTGTGTGCGTGTTCTTGTGCAGGTGTGAATGAGTTGTTTTTTTTTTTTTGCATGGATGTGTATGTGTGTATATTTATGGTGTTGTGTTTGGGTGAGTTATTTGAAAATTTATTTGTTTTGAGAACATATGTATACATATATATTAGTTTGAAAGGTGTGTGTATATGTATATAGTTTGGTGTGTGTTGTTTTAAAATTTGTTGGTTTTGAAAAAAATATATTTGTGTTTGTGGTTTTGTATGTGCATAGCGTCGTGTTGATTTTATTGTATATATGTTATAATTTTAATTTGCGTTATGTGTTTGTGTGAGTTTATCTTACTTTAGGTTTTTTTTTGAGTTATATTTAGTTTACATTATATATATATATGTTTGTTTGGGGCTTGCATTTTATTTTATTTCGTCTGCGTGTTTGTGTGATTTATATAAGGGAAAATCTATATAGACACAAAGATTTGACACAAATTGAGGGACACAAAAAATCTAAAGTATAGGATTACCTCATGACTTGCATCCCTCACATAAAGACAAATTAATCACGTGGTTGGGATTTTATTCCTTCTGATTTGTGTCAAAATTTTGTATTCATATAGTTGCTCCCTTTATATAATATGTATGTAGTTGTTGTGTGCTTGATTTTAGTGAGCTGTGTAAGTTTATGGGGTATGTTTTACATGTGCGTTCATGTGTCGAGGTATGAGTATTAACATGTATATGTGTTATTTTGTTTGTGTGGTGTGTTGACAGTGTGTGTTTGTGTTATTGTGTTGCGTGAGTGATCTTGTTTGTGCTTTAGAGTGATTTTGTGTGTATCCCCTTTTGTTGAGTGTGTACATTTTTGTTTAAAAATTTATTATTTTAGAAATATATATGTATGGAAATATAGAGATATATATAGTTTGATTGTGTGCATCAATTTGTATAAAATATTTATATATGGTTTTTGGTGATAAATGTTTGGATGCATTTATAAATCTATGATTATATATATAAAAAAATATTTTAGTGTTGAATGCGTGGCGTTGAGTCACTTTGGGAATTTAATTATTTTGAAAAAAGTGTGTATATACATATTTGTTTTAAATATCTATCTACATATAAACCATTTTTATGATTTTATTTGGGGGTGTTTGCGTTGTATGTAATTTAAAAATATATATGGTTTAGTGCTATATAATTTAATATATATATAAATATATATTTATATTTATATAAGTTATTAGGAATGTGTCGAATTTTAAATATATAGGTATATTTTTATTTTACTGTGTATACGTTTATATTAAATATATATATATACTATTTTGAAAATGATTTGTTGTGCGTTTATGTATGATTTATAATATATATACTATTATAATTTGTGTTGTGTGTACGGTGTGTGTGTATGAGTTTATGTGTGTGTTTCAAATTTTATATTAAGTATAAGTATATATGATTTAGTATGCATTAGCATTGTGTTTTATTTAAATTTATAATTTGTAAAATATATTTTTGTGCGTTGAATTTTGAATATATATATGTGTTAAAATTTTCTGTGTATTAGTATATATATATATATATATATATATATATATATATATATTGTGTTAAAGAATTTATTGTGTTTATTTTAAGTCAAGTTTGGTGTTGAGTTTGAGAACCATTCCAAAACCCAAATAGCCGTACTGATCCATTGAAAATTCCCTAGTCTCCTCTTATAAAATAAAATAAAATAAAATAAAATATTGAGCGATCATCGAGTTAAAATCCATTCTAAATCATGCCTGCAAGTCATCTTTTCATTTTGGGCCACGAAAGGTGAGTTTATTTCACACCTGACTCACATTATTTCGTAGATGTTAGATCTACTAAATGAACTGTTAGGAGATGTACAGGAGTGCCAGTAGAAATTGTTTGCTTAAAATATACACTTTCATATGTGAAACGATATTCATATGACATGTATGTCCACTGATTATGTATGACTATGATGTGATTGATGATATGTGATGATTTGTTATGTTTTAGACACCCCTAGTTTAGGAAAAATCAATAAGGGTTGAAATGATACATACCCGAACGGACATTAGATTAGGGATAAATCGTTATGGGTTTAAATGATAGACCTGAACGATTTTTACTGAATTTGGGATTGCGGGTTGAAATGATACCGTAGAAATTTTATAAATTGCTGGTTGAAATGATAAAAATCTGTATCACTTGACCATAGGGTAGAAAACTATATACGGACACCGTTTGTCAAGTTTTCAAATGAAAATGATTTAGAAATTTTGATTGTAATAATAGTAATTTAAGATCTTAAATTTTATATTTATATTTTAAAGATTTGTACTTAAATTTTGTAAATTTTTATATTATATGTTTTAAAATGATTTTATGAGTAAACATGTATTTAAATGCTTATTTAAGATTTTACTTATAATTTATTATTTTAATCTATATAATTTAATCACATATGTATTTTTAACTTTAATTAATGTATTATAATAAATTATTCTTTTTAAACCTATTTTTAAAGTATTATAAACCTATATATGTTTATAAAGCTATTTTTAATATAAATTTATAACTTATAAATATATTTTCAATGCATATTTTATATAAATTTTATAAATTTTAACAATAAACCCAATAGGTGGATAAGTTTTGATTTTGCGATTTAAAATTCAAGGTTCAAGGATTTAAATGTATATAACGATATTTGATTCAATGAATTTGATTTTAATTCAACTAAATGTGAATTTTGAATTGACTTAGACATTGAACTTTATAGGAAATGAACATAAACTATGTAATTAATTGGAATTTGAAATTATAATTGATATGAATATACGAATTCGATTATAAATTACTGAATATGAATTGAAATAAATTTACATTTGGAATTGATTCATAAACTGTTTGGTTCGAATTAAAGAAATTTCTTAAATCAATTTATTTCAAGATGTGATTTTATAAAATGGCCACGGTGTGGAAAATGTAAACGTCTGGTTGTTAAAGAGACCGGGATCGGATATTGTCATACTCTTTGCCAATACCGAAAACCACTTTAACAACTGTGTACACGGTGGAGTTCCTGAATGAAGTAGGATGGTTTGGTGGCGATTACTGGATTTGAAGAAAGAGAACGATGATGGATATCCTTGACCTTCGGGTCATAACTAAAATGACTAAAATAGGGCTATACTAGACCAAGTGGGGTTAGCTACCTCCATCAGCAACACTTCTTCCCTTTTTACTATAGTCCCTCGGTTTGATTGATTTGCTTTGATGCGCATCCGTGATTTGGGAATGTTGTTTGAGGTGGGCGGTAGTCGCAGCTATGCGTTACCACTAGTCCGGGCATGCAACTAGTATATTCCCACTCTGGTCATTCCTCATGTGCCTTGTCATATTATCCTGATCGAGCCCCCTACGACTTTGATTTGTATCGTACCTATGGAGCGCCCTCTGATAGCCACTATGTACTGTGGACTTTATGGTATCTGTATAGACTATAGTGTTATAAACGGTGTAAGGATAAAAATGTAATCCCGCTTACGCTATTTTAATATGTTATATTTAACCAAAGACACTATTATAATAGCATATTATATTATATGATATTAGTTTAACGGATCCTTAGAGGATGGTGATCCCAAACATCCTTTAAGTTATTGGTGCATTTCATTGAATATTTCATTTAAGTTGATTTACTTCCATGAGAATGTAAATCCTGATCCGAGTTGTTTTGTTTTGTATTATTGCTCGGGCCAGATCGAGTATTGCAGTGCTGAGATTTCACCTTTTGAAGCTAATGACTATTGAATATATCACCTCTACCTGTTGATTCTGGATATTTCTCTTTTGTCTTAGAAATTCTTGTATTTAGACTTCCGTTGTATTTATTTTGTAACTCTGATATTATGTATAAAATTTGATTTTATTTAGTAGCTTCAATTCATGAACTACTATTGTATAATTTATTATTCCGCTGCAAGATATTCTGTTTTTCTATGGCCGTGATTCAGTGATTTATTCTATTTACCTTAGAAGCTTATAACATTCTGCCATTTCGAACGGTTTGAGTTGGTTTAAGACGAAAGATGGTATGTTACACAATAAATCCCCAAATTTTCCCTCCGACAAAGACTTTGATTAGGACACTTTTTTTACTCCTGAAATGTTATTATCCTAATATTCTTATATGTTTTAACTACATATTCTAGCAGAACAGTCGCGTTAACAGCTGGCGGAAGCATCATTTTTACTTCAGTTTCCATTTTGTTTACTCTTCTCACAATAAGTTTGTACATCAGTGGACCTGTTGTCTGTTTATTAGAATTTATCCAACTGATAACAATATCTTTGATTTTCTTCAATTTCAGCAATACTAAACAGATACGAAGGTATGTGGTGAGCATGAAGCTAATTGAATCTGTTTATTAGGGGTTCGCCATTTGATAAAAATTGCGATAGAACAAACGTCGTAAATAATTGTATTTCATTCAAGCTTCCACCTATTATTACCCACAACATTGTGTTGCTATAAGTGTACATATTAGCAACATATAAGATGTTGGCAGCAATATAATTACTTACGACACAAAAATCCGTGTGTAATAAATCAACAATTTACGGTGAAAATTTACGTCGCAGCTAACGTTGTTTAATGACACTAAATCTATGTCGCAAATACTAGTGGAGAAGCTTTTCCCAATTTGTGACACAATAAATTTGCAACGTTAAGTACCTTCTACGACTTATAATATGTCATAAATGCTATGTTTTTTGCGATACATAATTATGTCGGAAAAATTTTCTTGTGTCACACCTTTTACGGCGCTTGTGCGATGCAAAATTTTATGCAGCTAATTTTTTTTAATGACACAAACATTATTTTCAGCGATAGATATTTACGTCGTTAAAGGTCAGATTTGTTGTAGTAAACTAAACTGATTTTCACCAATATCATATACATAATATTATTAATGTACCAATAACTAACATCTTATTTTTTATTTTGGATTTCTATATTTTTATTTTTGCAACATTAATAATAAAGCATAAATTAAATCCATATTATTATCATGTTCAGCTGATAACCAACATCGCATATATGGAGAGTTATAAATAATAAAGTGATAACATGTGAATGAGGATTGTAAAACATACATTATCATACAACTCATGAGAAAATCATGCGCTCACATGTTAAGCACGAACTATTTTTTGTAATGTTTTAATTTTTTATTGTTGTACTAAATTAGTAATACATATAACAATTTTATTAATTGTGAAAACCACCACATACCACCTTCACTAAATGACATGGAATATGTGCTTCAACTGTGCTAGGTTGATATAGGATGAACATCAATGAGGAAAACCTAAACAAAGCATCTCGTATATCTCACGACGCATGGATAATATATAATGCATATACAACAGAATAGTAGTAAGTCATAAAAAAATGGAAATATCATATCAATAACAATGATATTTACAAAATGTCATGAATGTCATAATACATCCTATCCTCACTACAAAGCTCTTAGAGTGAATCAGTACATCAAAAAAAATAAAAATAGAATATCTATAAAGAATAACATGCTAATACTTCAATAATGCAACCTAACCTGATATCTACTGTATTTATCAACATTGTCGATGAGCACCCAAGATAATAAGAAGAAACAAAAAAATTAAATCAAACAACTATCTGGTTTGAGCGATTAATGATTATCAATAGTTATACTACAAAATATGAAATAGGTTTAAGTCTCATGCTGGACATATCCTAATAGCCAAAGAATTAGCATATAATAACTAAATAAAATATGATACTCAATTAGCAATAATGATAATTACGGCACAAAATAGGATATCAGAATCTAAGCAGCCTATTTTAGCTCTTTGTTCCCTAATCTCCACTTCACTTCCTTATCTTTTAGGTGATAGCCTACCAAAAGAAAGAAGAGAGAGAGCATATATAGAAAGCTAGAATCCACCAAATAAAATGTAGCTATCACCTCCTAAAGTCTTAAATACATTGATAGCCCATTAAACTATCCTAACTCATTCTAAGTGCCAGTGGGAAACTCCAGTTCTGAATAGACTATCGTGTTTGTGAAACCCACTTATCTAAAATGTTGTCGTAACTGACACAGGTTCCCCTCATTTGGGACGTAATACATGATACACGACAATAACTACCATTCCTTAAGGGTGTCCCCATGATACGACTGTTTTTGAGTCAATGTCTTGAATACTCTGAGCTAATAATGATTACTTGGAACACCAAAGCACAAGAGCCATCCACAACCCCAGCTTTAGGTAAGAGTCATACACTAACCAATCAATAATCATGTTGTATCATTCCATCCTATGTTATTCATCATACTCCTTCAACCACTCCAATCCGAATTCACAATCGTAAGGTCACAACTTCTATAATTCAAAACTTCCTCTCTGTAGAACCAATCATTAAAACATAAGTTCTCAAAAGCTCCTATTAAAGTACTCTACAACCCACTTGGATCACACCTCCATATGGCCATCCCTGATGGATCGGTACTTATCCTTACCCTATGGATCTGCACCGATCCATATACTTAAACTGAATTTCGGTTATGTTTCTTACGTATCCTTCGCATACTTCCTCCGATGCTTTTGGACAATCCACTTCCTTCTAAACTCAAGTATGACTATTCACTCCATCCATAGTCGATCCATCATCTTACTGCCACTTGTTCTATAAAACTCCATAAATTCCTTATAGTAGCATCTACAGAGCACCAACAATCCTCCACATTAAGTTGAATCACCGTACAAGCTGCCTGTATGGATCAGTGCTAACCCATGCTCTATGTATTGGTGCTGATTCATGTACTTATCCACTTTTCTAGTGAATTTTCTCGTGTGCCATCTCAACATCCTCCTGAGCCTATCCTCCAAGTTTGATGCAAATATGATAAAGTGTGATCATGACGTACTCAGATCTTTAACCGAAGTCCTACTTCAAGAATACACTAACACACAAATTAAGCATAGGAAACAATTCAATCATCCAAACGGAAAATTCAACCACACTTAATTATATGCAATCAAAAAACTGCACATAAGAAGAATCAGTCGAATATAATCATAGATTTAGCAACAAACATGTCTAATTCCTCACAGATTATATTAGATCTTACAAATTACTCAACATATGTCATAATTGGTTGTCGTAGGGTTTCTAAATGACAAATCAATATATCTAATTAGATTTTAGGGTTAAGTTAACAATTAACAGATACAAATGTCTAATTACAACATATAATCTAATATAGACATTTGAGAGGTTTTAACCACTCATCTAATATCATAATTCAATGAAACTGAATGGTGATCCATCTTAGACAATAATGAAAAGTGTGGAACTTGGAAATCAATGGATGAGATCTAGTCTTCCTATGTATATTTAGCCTCTAATTAGAAAATAAGACGATTTGATTTGAAATTTATAATTGAATTGAAAAATTAGAATGAGCTAGAGCAGATCATAACGCAAAACCGAAATGAAAATAAAAGCGAAGGCTTCTAATCTCGCATTTTCCCCTTGTTTATAATTAAGGGTGATTATAATAATGAACTTGCTAATATGAACCTATTAGCATTAGCTAATTGTACCCAATTGTATAAAAAAAACTAAAACTGAAATATCTCTAAAACTGCTAGTTTGGTTTCTTCATATGACTACTAGAAATGGAAAACCACCACCTGTTAATGATATTTTTTGTTAACACTGGAGATAGGTCTATGGAAGCGGATTTAGGGAAAAAACGGGGTTATTTAGTTTCGGCAAGCTTGACTTAGTTCACCGTTTCCTAGATATCAAAGTTTAGAGTTCGAAAGATTAGTTACTCTTCCATCAAAGCGGTGAGCATCACGCTTAAGTGACTTAAGAAAAAGCAATTATCTTGGGATAAGGGTTCCTTAAGCACACCACTCGGTAGAAGACTAAATGGCTTGTAGGAAGGGGTTCTGTAATAAATTTGCAGAAGGGTTCAAGCTTGAGTGGGAAACCATGACCATGTAGGAACCATAAGGTACATTGTGTAGGAAATAGCTAAGAAAACTCATAAGTAGCTCATAAGAAATATGCTAATTGTTGATCCGTTCTTTATTGATCTTTGATTTGAAGTACATAAGTGATTACCATAGAAATTCCCAAATCAATTTAGAAATTAGGATTTACTCTAGAAGAAAAGAGTACAAGAATGAGAAATGAGAATTTGGTCCCGCAAATGAGACCCTTAGGGTCTTATTTATAGACAAATTAGGACCCCTTTTACCATTTGGCCACTAGAAGCCTCTGCCGTCCACTTTCCCTCTGGTTTTGGTTGCTTTGGATCTCGGTCGCTCCTTCGGCTTTACTTATTGGTTTTTGGGTGCCGGTCTTAGCTCTCGGAAAGATGTTTTCGGTCTTTGGAGCTTTTCTCTGAAGTTATTTTATCTTCTTTGTATCAATACCAAGCCTGTTGGTATTGATAACTTTAGGAAAGGCTTTTGGCTTCCGGTCGTAAGCTTTTGGTCTTGTTATTAATTCTTCATGGTATTTGCCTTAATGCTTAAAATGCATGATAATGGGATCTGCCACCCCTTCCGGTATTGACACTAATTGAATTAGTGTGGATAGCTTGTCTCTTTTAGAAAGTTGGGTCTGATTTCATTAGTCCTCCGGGTTCGGTTTCGGTCTTCCGAAAGGACTGATTGCGGAGTGCAATTAGTTGCCCCCTAAAGCTTCCTTCCGGAGATTACCCATTCCTTTTACTCTCACTAACTAGCTTCCAGAAGGCCCTCTTTCCTTCATCATTTCCGTTCTTCCTTATATCGGTATTATGCAAATTAATGTCGATACCTCTATCACTTCCCTTAGCTCTCGGTTGTTCCCTTTGGATTTGAGCTTCCGTTGACTATCTCATGTGTCGGAGTCACCCTGTCGGAATTCCCCCATTTTCATCAGTTTAATCTTCCTTCATTGCTAATGGTTATGGTTGCGCTGCTTTCACATGTTCTCTTATGCGAGTGATGGTTCGTTACCGCTTCACTGATAGTCTGTCTCGGTGTTAATTTTGGTACTAACATTTACCCTCCTTGTGAAGGGGTAATTTCGATTATTCATGTCAAATTTTGGACATTCTTTTGGCATTTCGACTCCCTATCTCTTGATCTTCCTCGATCGGACCCGTTGATCGGTTCTTGCCTGTGCAGCTTGTATTTAAAAGGTGATTTGACATAAGTATTACCTATTCTTTTTCATCCTTTTACTTGCACAATCAATTACTTAAACCAGATTACCGTTCTTCCATAATTACCCAAGCTTTTCGAGAATCTCAAATTCGATCCTCTGTAAGTATCCTTATTACAAATATAAACAGAAGCTTAAGCAAAGCATTTAAATCCAATAGGAATTCGATCAGGATTTTCACGTATTTAATATGAGTTATTCAATCATAGGCTGTTTAGATAGGAACTTATGGTAAATCAAACAAATGCTCTATCCTCCCAATGTAATTTTCTAGGGATACGAAATGCAAAATTTATGTAAAGAAGGTTATTTTGTGTTACAAAGTAAATTCTATGCTTCTGGTGTCGGTGAACTCATCGTCACTATTATCGGCTTGTTTATTCCGATTTTACCGACACCAATTCCTATACTTATTTAGTATGCAAGTGCGATTAGTTCGAAAATGATGAATCATCTGAAACGGTTGCAAAAAGGTTGGTTCCTTTTTGGTTTTGGTGTTGGTAAAATTTAAGAATTTCATTGCTATAACATTTCACTTTGATTTCATATGTACCGGACCTGAAGGTCAATCAAGCTCTCGGTGATGACTTAGGATCACTTGGTCCCTATTTAACTGTAACTTGTTTCTTTTGAGGGTTTAATCTCTCCGACACACTTCCTTTGCTCTTCTGATTTTGGTGCTAGGGTGACCAGCTTTATCATCACTAAGAGCTTAATTGTTTCTAATTGAACGTAAATCATACATGGACTTTGCCAAGATTAACATTTATAACTAACTTGACATGCAATAGTTTGAATTCATAGCATTACTTGGTTTTCATTCTTTTACCCATTTTGTGTAAATGGATGTGGTGCTAATGCATGTGTTATGAAATTATATCACCTGCCAGCACGATGTCTGATATAATGAGCTCTAGTCACTCAACGTCTGGTGCTTCTAGCACCTCTTGAAAGAAGAAGCTACTTACTTTGAAGGAGTCTCTTATTACTTCTCATAACGAAGTAAACGTCATCCTTAACAGCTTTAGGATATCGGATATGGATGTCGTTCTTGCTACCATTCGGGATAATATCAGAAATCAACCAGAAGGTTACTTCGCATATTCTGCCATCCACATTTGGGATAGGGGCTTCTTTCCCTTCTCGACTTTTATTTCTCAACTCTTATGGGACCTTGGAATTGCATCTATCCAACTTCTGCCGAACACTTACATTTTACTTTTATGTCTCGATGTTTTGGCACTCGAATCGGGCTAGGCTTCTCTTACTTCCAACCTTATTCAACATTTGATATGATTTTCGAAGGGAGCAGACTCACCTATTTTTCATGCCAATCCTTTGATGAAAATTATTAGTTGTGGTATAAGTAAGACTAAATCCTGGGAGAACCAGTTCTTTTTCATTAAATGCACTATCAACATTTCAGGTGATTTGGCAGATTTTGGTGAGTCTCCTTGCTTTCCCATGAGTAACCATACTTTTCCTAGGCTTTGTTTGACTTTACTTTCTTCTTAGATCCTGCTTCCAAGAGGATTGCTTTAACGAAGAGTGAGTCTCATGCTTTTGAAGTTATTTCCAAAGCGTTTGAAGATCCATGATGTTTATCAGTTTTGCTAATTTTTGGACAAATTGCCTCAATATAACCTTCACCCTGATGGGAAAAATATCCTAGGGTGTCCACCTATTCATTCCTTAAGCTCCAAGAATTTGACTTTGGGTTCGAACGCGTTCATTACTTCATCTCCTTTGTTTCCAGGTATCTTGGTTGCTATTTTCTTTTCACAGCAGCTTTAATTTATAAGATCTTCACCCATGAGTTTACCCTTGTACTTGAATTTGACCAGGGGCCTTGGCTTCTGAAGTTATAACCCCTACCGATGCTCCAGATCAATCCACTGTCGTTGCTATCAAGAGGCTGGCTGAATCGATCGTTGAGCTACTAGCTAAAAGATTGAAACATGACGTTTTTGTTTCTCTCCCTCAGGATGTTGTTGTTGAGATTGCTGATCAGGAAATTTCTAGTTCCAGAGCTTTTGTTGTCGATTCTACTATTGTCACTATTATTGCCATTCCCGAAGGTATCTTTGGTCGTTAGCATGAGGGTCGCATTTTACTGTCAACCTTTCTGAGTACATTGGAAGAGGACAATCATGCCATGATCCAAACTTCTACTTCTCAACACGTCAACCCTCCAAGGTCTCTCATGCCAACCATGAGCTTTGATGAACTAGTGAAGCTCTCTCTTTCTTTCCCTGAAGTTACTAACATTCCGCTGCCTTCCACTTCTTTAGACTGGGAGGGTCTTTGTTAGCACCTAGTCGAGCAACAACTTTCGGTAAAGATTCTTCTCCCTAATCCTTCCCTTATCTTTAATTTTTCATGATGCCTGATCGGACACTATTTCCTTCTTATGTTACTAAAGGATGGCCCTTATCTAGAGCAATGCCCTCCTCATCTTCTTCCGAGGTTACTTGGCTTCGGGAAGCGAACATGCCTTTAAGTAATGAGTGTGAGAGGTTGAAGGCTTCTCTTGAGAATGTCGAAGCAGCTCTAGAATAAGAAAGGTAGGCAAAGAGTCTTTTACCTGACCAAGTTTCAACCTTCGAGCACCAAATAACAGAAAATGTGGTAACTCATGCCGGCGTAATTAAGAAGGAGGATGCAAAGCTCTCTCAAGCACCGCGAAAAATTTATGAGGCCAAGGGCATAATCTCTAATTTTTTGCAAGTTCACCTTCCCTAGATAAAGACTGAATGTTATAAGGATGCTTTATTTCATGCCTTTTTAGATAACTTTGGAAGCCTTCCGGAGATGCGATTTACCTCTGTTCCTCCTTTCGTTAGGGATAGGGTCATGGAAAGGATCAGTATGGCCAACCAAGGAGTTGAGATGCCAAAGAAGGACAAGCTCAGAGCCGAAGATTTCTGATACGTCAGGGACCTTTCTGACGACTCCGGTGATGAAGAGGAATAATCAACTTTTGTTGATGATGATGGAGGTGATAATGGTGATTGTCCTGATGGCGATGACTGCCGAGATGAGCATGATAACGACAGGAGTGACCCTTCTGTAGATGCCGAGGTCTCACATGATTCTGGAAGAACCGGTCCTGACGTTGTAGGTTCCCGTGCCACTCAAGACTCTGGTGCTCCTACAGCTAAGAAACGTGGTACTTCTAAGCCTTTTGGAAGAGAACAACTTACCCAGCCTGAGGTTCCTCTTTCCCTGGTACAGATTTTTTTCGCAATGATTTTTCCTTTTTCTAGTATATGGTAGTAATTAGCTTCCAATCATTACATTGTTGGAGAATGGAGTTTTGATGACAACAACCTTATTTTAATATCAATTGATTATAAAATATATACTAGCACTTTTGTATAGAATACACACACACACACACATGTGCATGATTTATATAAAGGAAATATTATTGAAGACTGTACAGTTTAAAGATATTAGAGATTCAGAGTTCAGAGAAACTTCAAGACTCGTGAGTGTTCAAAATTTCAAGAGTTCAAGACTAATATAATTATAGAGTCTAGATTATGTAAGACTCTAAATAGCACTCCAGGTTCAAATTCAAATTCTGTTTTCAAAATCTATCTTCAACCCTTTTTATTTTATTTTCTCTCTATTTTATTTTCTATCCTTTCTAGTTTCCTTTCTTACTTTACTTTTGTTTTCAAACTCATGTTTTATAATTTTAATATATTTATACTTTTATACACTTTATAATTATATAGTTTTAATTCTATAATTTTATAAATATGTTTATAAGGTTTGTATTTATGTTTTAATATGATTTCATACTTTATAATATTTATTTATAACACTATTTTTAATTCAAGAATTTCCAGAATTATATTTTTATCAAAACACATAAAAAATGCTCAAAATTTAATTTTACATTATATGTATGTCAACATATAAAAAGCTATATGTCGACATATAACTGTCATTTTTTCAATTTTGAACGGAAGTGTCTTTTCACTAACTGTGATGGTTCTGAAGCGTGACATCCTTTCATACGATATAAAAGGGATTGAATTCGAATTTTCCGTTATCTCTTCTTCTCTAACTCCACTCTCTTCCATTACACCATTATTCTTAATCATGTTTATGATTTCTACACTTATACTCGGCCGAATTCAATTCCGTTTTGATCAAACTACTTCTCTCTACACTCTCTACTCACTACTCTCTGAATCAAGTGCTAATGATGAGTTATAGGGGTGTTTGTAATTGTTTGTGTTGGGTAAAGGAATCGATGGCATTCCTTGTAGCCGTGAAATCAAGGATGGGTAATCGGTGGTATCCTTTGTAGCCGTGAAATCAAGGAAGGTATACGTGTTCAAGTGTCTGGGTGGAAACGGTGGTATCCCTTGTAGCCGCAGAATCAAGGAGGGTTGTAATTGGATTTTGATATTGCATGGGACTGGACGCAGGAGCAATTCCGAACCAATATAAAATCCGGTGTGTTCTTTCTTTTTTGTAATTTTATTTCTGTTTATTTTGCATTTGTGTTTGATTCTATGCCAGTGATTATTTCTATGGTGTTTGATTCATATAGTTTATAACATAAGTTTTAGATTTTCGTTAAATTCTCAAAAACACTATTCACCCCCCTCTAGTGTTGGTTTTGCCTTAACGATCCTTTCTGCAATCCCTAACATACATTGCATAGACCAACTGAAATATCGTCTCATGACTTAGAGCAGAATTAGATTAAAAAATAGAGGGAAATAACTCGTTCCTATATAGAGCAAGGAAGGTTGTTGAAAGATTATAATGCTTTATCTCAAAAATATTATGATCTGGAGAAGAGAACATCTAATATTATGCTTTACAAGGAGCACGAAGCTGCGCCCAGACTAAAGAAAGCCCGTTGGCATAGGGAAGCACTTCGCAAGGAAAACAAGGAGTTGATGACCCTATTTTGGATATTGATTAAGGATAGAGATATTTTAATTAACTTCTTATATGAAGTTTATAAACGATACACAAAAGTAGACTTTTCTTTTCTAGGGGATCATAGTGGGGGTTTAATGCATCACCTTCATAGGCGTTATCTAGATGAATTCGGAACCGACCCACATCCCGGGTTTGCTGGAACCTCGAAAGGGTTCTCTCAATTCCTAGGGATCTTCCCTCAGAAAATCTTAAGTACAACAAGGATAGGTTTATGGCTGAACTATTTAAGAGGTCGGTTGTGTATGAACAGAAGGAGTATTTGTACACTTGATATTGAGAATGTGTGAAATATGTTTGTAAATATACTCATTATTTATGATTGCTGATTCCCTTATTTATGTTATGAAAGAATTTTATTTACCTTGAAGACACATACGTTTGACTTGTAGATTGAGAAAGGAATTTTCAACATCATCTCATGTTTTCGGAAGAAAACGTTTTCTAAGAGAGCTTATGTATGTTTATACGAAATTCCCACGACTCTCCCTTAACTTTTTGGGTGAAGACCGTGTGGTGATCTTAAAAAGACTTAGGATTGAACGTGCCGAGCTGATATGTAAACAATAAATGCATCGATGAGTTAGTTTGAACCCTTGTTACTCATTTTGGTTCATGCGTTTATCAAAGCGATTGAAAGTTGGTCTTGAATAAAGTTCATGCAAAGCCTTTACATAGAAACATAACACTACTCCGGTAGGTAAGAAAACTTGTGCATAGCTACTTTTTTTAGTTGTGAGTAGGGTGACCAATATGGAATCTCGCCGATTTGGGATGGAATATCAAGAGCTGTTGAGAAAAGTGATGTTCTAAACGAGAGATCTTCTGTACCCCGAAAAAGAACGATTTTACTTCAAGACTTAACTATCAAGCACTTGAATGAGAGAATATATGTCTTGGAAGGACAATTAGAGGGAAAGGATAGAATTATTCTTGGACTGAAGACATAAAAATGAAACCATCTATTGACTTCGAAGATGAATTGAGAAGTGTATGCCAGCATGCATCCAACTTGGAGATTGAGATAGATGATGTTAATGAAAGATGTCAGACATGGGAATAATCTTTCAAGAGCATTCCTATTATAATGGTGTCTCGGCTTTCCGACGCTACGACCGAGACTAGAGATTCAGTCTCTCATAAGTATTTTTTTCTGAAAAAACCTCCTTGAGGATTAAAAGAACCAATCATGTCTGAGTGGTGTAAGAGAGTGATAGCTAAGATGAAAAGTATCTACGACACCAATTTATTTGAGGACAAGTCCAGTCGTATCAACCGGTACATTGATCAAACCAGACATTTGCAAGAATAAAAACATAATCTACGTATGAACATCTTTGAGTTAAAGAAAGAAAATAATTAAGTCTCTAAGGGCTATGTGTAGAGCTTATGATAGAGCTAGTAGGAAGGTGCGCAAGCTTAACGAGCTCATTAGGGTTTAAGTCCTCTTCTGATTTGAAAACAAAACTGTCCTGCGATTATCTAGGACTTGAACGGTCTCCAATACTTCCAGCTTTTCCACGACCGCTGCTTGTTTCGACATCTTAGACTGTTTTCTGAAGTGATGATTTCCATTTCACGTGATTAACAAATAGGTCATACACATTCATGAACTGATAGAAATGAGGTCCTTTTTTACTTTCTGGTTTATATATCTGTTTGAATAACTTTTTTGCGGAAAGTCTCTACATTAATAATATGACACTTTAAGTATACCTCTATGACTTACAGTATAAAAATAAAAAGTAAACAAATATTACCATATGAGTATCATTTCCGAATCCGCTTTGGTTACTCTGCTTCAGCTTGAACATCTAAGAATCAAAACATTGGGTTTGATGATTTATTTTACAATAACGCCCTTTGATGGAAGCTAAACTTCTATTTCGATCCTTGTTCTTCCTGTTGTACGCAAGAGCGATTCTGCCCTAAAATGTGTCACCACTCTGATTGGTACCCCTAAGAGGATCGAGGGAAATTGAGCAGTATATGTAGCAAAGATCGTAGTCTTTCTCAACACTCCAACTTGCGGAAGTAACCATTCTACCATTCGGATGTGTAACACCTTGTAAATCAAAAGATTCGAAGATATTTCTTGTTGCATCGACATCAAAATTAGCACTCATTTTAGTTTATAAGTTTAGTTTTGTGGAGGAAGATTTGACGTTGAAGAGAATAGAGGAGTGTTGTATTTATAGGGTTGTATGGAAAATAGTCGTTACTAAATTTTGCCATTGAAAATATATCCGCTGCCCTCTAGGCGTCTGTTCCACAAACTTCTGGAATATTATAGTTGTTGGACTCCAGGCGTTGTTGTACAAACGCCTGAGTAAAGCGTTTGTTCAGCAAACGCTTCAAGCTAGGTGTTTGTTGAACAAACGTCTGATACCACTATTTGTTCAACAAGCACGTCGATTGTTCTGAAGCTTTTCCTTCTGAAATCCAAGCTATCGACAAAATGCAAACTCTGTTGGAATCCTATTAAAGTGTGGATTTGTGATTTTTGAAAATTCAATGTTTTGTTGGATATGCTTTTATACTACAGCTCACATGTTGAAGACATATGGCATAGCATGCTCACATAATGAAGCTATAAAAGTATGAAAGACGAAGAAATCGTACTTTGCATTTATGGCAACATTTGAGCAAAAAAAGGATACAAAATAATTTTTGTTTATTAGATATGACCAAAAAGATACAATTTCAAATCAGAAATCAAAGGCAATACAGTAGGCAGAATTTTCGGTATGTTAATAGAAGTCACTTGTCAATCATAGGTATGAACAATGCTCCATTTGTAGGTTAATTAATAACTTAATTCTGATTGCGAAAAGTTTATTATAGAAATGTCCCATATTATTAGTTACTGCAATGGTTCGATTAATAAGAATGTTTATAGGCTTCAGCTTCGGTAAATATGTAAATTAGCAAGCATGCTTATAAAAATAGTTCTTTTAGGGTGTTGTTATTAACACTCCAAGTATTGTTAAGGGGGGTCAATTTAAAAAGAAAAAAGAATTTGTTAAAGGGATTATCAATGCAGAGAGCACCCCCTTAACAAATAAAGTTTATTTTACCAAATTAGCATTTTTTACAGTAACTCTTTCTTTAGTTTTTAATTAAAAAAATGTATACGGTATATTAGTCGAACTGCATCAGATTTTTATATCAATAATATCATTTATCGATCGTTTTTTTAAATAATTTCATTTCTCATTTATCGATCGCATATTTTTAAATAATTTCATTTCTCATATGTTAAATTATCAATAATCTAATTCGTTTGTACCATTATTTCTCCACATAGGATCACTTTTTTTTTGTTTGCAAATAATTTAGAGATTTTATTTTTTTTTGCATTTGAAATTGATTGAGATTTGATGGTAACTGATTTTATTACCAGGGTAAAAAGGAAATGTAAAAATTATGTACGTGACCCCCCTAACATTCTTTTTATGATTGGAGTGTTTTTAAAATTTGACGTCCCCTTAACAATATTTGGAGTGTCAATAACAATGCCCATGCCCTTCTTTTATTGAAACAAAACAATGCAATCGTTGTCTTATCATTTACTATATAAAAGATTTGTTTAAATGACGTCAGATGTATTGAAATGCCTGCAATTCAAATTTTAAAAAGGATAACAAAAGTACGATATGGTAGATGTTTGCAACAAGATAGTTTTTTTCCATAATAAACTCACATCCAGTAAGCAAAATTGCATTTGAAAAACAATAAATGAATCAACAAGTATGAAGAAAAGATATACCTGAGACTACCCTGCATGCTAGTATGAGATAATTGAACAAACTCTGAATCACAGATTTATGGCACGCTCGAGTAATCAAACACAAAAGTACAATGAAATTGCAGAGATAAGAAACAAGATAAACAGACAACAAAACGAAGAAGCGTCGTCTTCTTGATTAATAAAAGTTGTATAGTGCTAAGGGCACCCCAATACGTTCTTCTTAA
The DNA here is from genome assembly GCA_030737875.1 of Allium sativum. Classification (NCBI taxonomy): domain Eukaryota; kingdom Viridiplantae; phylum Streptophyta; class Magnoliopsida; order Asparagales; family Amaryllidaceae; genus Allium; species Allium sativum. Next base: position 4,460,467 of record CM060925.1, on the reverse strand, counting down.
TACCGCAACTAAAAAATACCACAAAATAGTACATTCGTCTGTTCCTAATACCAAGCAATTAAAAATAGTGGCTACCACCATATTGTACCTATTTCCCCATCTTGCTGCCATTGCCTTCGAAAACCCTAAGTTAAAATCGATCTGCAAAAAAGCGTTGGACTCAAACGATGACGAGAAGAGGCAAGAAAACCGTGTCAATCGAGCGGGAAGAAAGCAAAAGATACATCATCGTCTCAACCTCAAGCAACTCAATCGAGTAAGTAATTAACCTTAATTTTTGATTTGTTTGAAGATTACATGAATTATATTGGATTGGATTTTCATTGAATGATCGACGATAGCTTGCTACGACATGTATGGTCGTGCGGTGGTTAATCGTCGAATGTATAAAAGTTAGGTCGGTTGTTGATCACCGTATACAATGTTTTTCTGAGTTGATTAGAATTTTGATTTCAAAATAAACATGTTATAGCTGTAATTTGAATTTTGCCACTATAAAGGTGGAGAAGACAACGATTCAGTTGCGAAGAGAGATTAGGGTTTTCAGATTAGGGCTGAGTGCGTGATTAGTTCGGCAAATAACGGTTGAGTGAGAGAATAAAATGGAGAGGTAATGTGGTATTATGGAGCACATAAAATTTAATGAATTTTATTTTTTTAATTGCGGTATTAGGAAGAACATATTGGGGTGCCCTTAGCACCATACTGGAAGTTTGATTGCAACTTTTTATTTTTTCGATGTGTAATATGAGGCTAATTTGTTATTTTAAATTTTAATTGCCCGTCTATATTATAATTTAAAGCAGATTTCTATTATGAATTAGACTTTGACTATATATAAGGGATATGTCAACAACGGGTGCGGATCCTCTAAACCCAAAAATACGTGGTTCCGTGGACCAAAGAAATTTGGTCATTTGATTTTGGTGGAACCCATATGAAATCAGGAGGCCATATGTGTTTGGTCCACGGGACCACGTTATTTTGGGTCCAGATGATCACCTACCGTCAACAACCATCTAAAACAGACATGGATGCAGAATAATTTATATGGAACAGTGTTCTTGTCAGGTTCCAGATTATTATTATTATATAAGACTAGTCTTTAACCATCACTTATCATCATTAAGTTGTTGTTACAATGTATTTTATTTATTACCTGGATGGTTGATTAAGAACAATCTCTAATCCAACGCAAACATATGAACATCTGAATCAATTATTCCTGATTTTATGTTTTCTCACACCCGAAATGATAATTTGCAAATCAGACAGTTAAGTAGATATATTGTATGAAGTAGACGACTATAACCATGACTTTTCTACTTTCAAGTTTATTATTTGCATGCATTAATAATCACATCCTGGAAAGAGTAAATCTAACAAATATAATCTAATGATATATTAGTTTAACAATGAACTTCTAGAGCATGAAAATAAGAACATCATTAATTCATATAATGCCTACAAATCAAGGATTAGTGGATCTTCAATAAACAAAAAAAAAATAAGACCAGCTATATTATTGTCAGTGGTGGTTAATTAAGTTTATATAAATGGATCACAGAGTTAGTTATCAACAATCCTAGTAACAAGTGCATATAAAAGTTAAACCTTACAATAAACAAAAGCGACAAAACATATTGCTTCAATGATCTTAAACAAAATAACCAAAACAAAGCATGTACATAGGAAATTATGGAGATACGTTTATTTATTGATTAAGTTGTAAGAAATTTTCAATTTACACTGTGTCCTTTTACCATCGATTCTAATAACACAAATATTTCTTAAAAAGTTAACTTAATTCCATCTTGACTAAGCTTCTTCTAAATCAAAATCTTTATAAAAAATTAAGCAATGTTAGGAAAGCAATTGCACAAAAGGCTAATTATATCTACATCCCTAGCATATAGAAATAGTTTAATTATCAAAAATAGTTTGACGGTTGCATGCGGGGAAATTTCCCAAAACATCAACATGTAAATTATAAATTTCAGATTCTTGGACCTGATTTCTAGAAAATAGCAGTTTAATTATCATATGTTCCACAAAACTTGAGTAAGTTACAATGAACGAAGTCCTCCTAAACATAATAATTTGAAGCCTCCCTAACGTACTCTCATTCTTACCACTTTTAGATCATTATTGGCTATCATACTTTCATCTTTGGCAAAAGCTAGATAGGGAAAATAACTTTATAAAAATAAGAATTAATGTTCATTGAAATGTTTATAAATAAAACATTTCTTGTAAGATATTATAAATTCAGATCCCATACCTAACAAAAACGAAATAGAAGATAACCAGAGTCAAAAGTAGCAAAACTCAAAAAAGAAAAGAAAAAACTCACGAGTGCTAGAAGAGGAAGATGGTCTTGAACTGGATATGCTAGAAGAGGAAGAAGATAATAACAGTAAATTGAATATCGAGGGAATGAACAAAATGCAGATTGAAAGAAATAAGACTATTGTCTTATTTAATGGTGAGATAGTGGGTCGTTTTTCATTTCCATACAAAAACTATTATGACTATATGCAATTTTAGTAATGTATTGTTTAAGGGTTTTTCCAAGACACCGTGGAACAAACATTTCGAACTTTGGATTTAACACGTCAGTTTTATTCTGATTAATATTAATTATAATTAAAAAATCGAGTTGTTTGTTTAAAATTTACCATTATTATAAGTAATTACTATAAAATGTAAAATATCACCTATAGCACACTTTAAAGTTGATTAAATTAACTTAACAACCCGTTGAATTATTCTCATTTATTATGTTTTAATGTTAAAATAAGAATTTTGAGTAAACAAATTTATCGTTTATCACATAAATGAGATTCTTCACATGTACCCCTAAGTGCACATAGTATCAACAACCTTATAAAATTTTATTTGATGTTTCCTTGCCAACGCGGAATAAGAAGCAAATTTATATCACAGTAGCATCTAAAATGTCTCATTAATAAACTTATTATTGTTGAATCTAATGACCCATGATACATATTTAAGCATAATTTTGTAATTATCAAATCACGATACTATATCCATCAAAGTTAAAACTTCAAGATAGAAATATATGATGTTAAAAATAATTAAACTAATTTAATATTTCATTAAGTAGGATTTTTTTTTAATTGTTAATTTGTATCACTAGAATAAACAATTTCAATGGAATTTATGTATGTGCGATATGAAAATGCTTACATAGTTGGGCTTCTCTTAATAAATAATCATTTAATGCACAAGATGTTGTACCTATTTATAAATGGAATAATAGATGTAAAAGTATAAATATTTGCATCATAAAAAATGTTGTTGATACTGACCTTTAGAGACATAATGATATGTCGATAATGTCAAAGAAACTTTGCAAATACAAATGAGCGTCATTAAAAATTGATTTCAGTTGCGACACCTATATTACATAGCAATTAAAGATAAGATTGAATGAGTATTAAGTTTTTTTTATTAGTATAGCTATTTACAACGTACAATACATAATAGCTACTAGACGTCAAGTGGAATAAGCATTCACTACGTATATTAATTGCGACATAAATTAGAACTGCAAATATTATTATTTTTTCTACTTTTTTTCTTTTGTCGCAATATTTTACGTTGCAAAAAAAAATTTAAAATTTGTGTAACGGATGTCGAATACCTCACGCGTAGACTTGCTGGTGTTGTTCAATATAATATTATATGCATAACAAACTATGGTACCATCCACGGTATTTCTGTGAGTCCACAACAGCAGGATAATGGCTTCAAGTCTGTATATTAATAAGGTCAAGTATACAAAGCTCTAGTATATTAATTTTTATGTATATCCTTTTTCCATGCTCCTATTAAATTTTAAAACTAAACTTATTTTCACCAATATCATACCAATGATATTATTAATGTACTAATAACAAACATGTAATTTTTTATTTTGGAATTCTATATTTTTATTTTTGCAATATCAATAATAAATCATAAATTAAATCAATATTATTATCAAGTTTAGCTGATAACCAACATCGCATATATGGAGAGCTATAAATAATAATGTGATAGCATGTGACCGAGGATGGTAAAACAAACATTTTCATAAAACTCATGAGAAAATCATGCACTCACACATTAAGGGTGGACTATTTTTTGTAGTGTGTTAATTTTCTATCGCTGTACCAAATTAGTACTACATATAACAATTTTATTAATTGCATCAACCACCACATACCACCAGCATTGAATGGCAAGAAATATGTGATAAATTTGTGCTAGGTTGATATAGGATGAACATCAATAAGGAAAACCCAAACAAAACCTATCGTATATCTCACAACGCATAGATAATATATAATACATATTCAATAGAATAGTAGAGAGTCATAAAAATTGAAAATATCATATCAATAACAATGTCATGTACAAAATATCATAAATGTCATAATACACCCTATCCTAACTACGAAGCTCTTAGAGTGAATTAGTACAGTAGAAATAAAATAGAATACCTACAAAGAATAATATGTTAATACTGCAACAACGTAACCAAATCTGATATTTAATCTACTTATCAACATCTTCGATGAGCACCCACGAGAATTAGTGGAAACAAAAAACATTAGATAGAACAACTGTTTGGTGTGAGCAGTAAACGACTATCAATAGTTATATTGCCAAATATGAAACTAAACAGATTATATCTCATGTTGGACATGCCTTTACAACCAAAGAATTAGCACATAATAACGAAATATAATATGATACACAACTAACAACAATGATAAATACTACATAAAATAGGATATCAGAATCTAAGCAGCTTATTTTAGCTCTTTTTCCTCTAATCCCCACTTTACTTGGGTATCTTTTTGGTGATAGCCTACATATAGAAAGAAGAGAGAGACCATACGCAGAAAATGTAGCTATCACCTCTGTAATGACCTGGATTTTTTATATAGGAAAGTTATATTTATTTAAATATTTAAACCAATTAATTTTAAGATTTAACGACTTGAAATTTATTTATTTAAGAATTTGAACATCAATTTACTTGAAAATGAAAATGTTAAATTTAAAATCTAAATTAGTTTCTTTCGAAGCTATTTTTTTATTTTAAAGCTATGTTAAAATTTGTTTGGATATATACGATGTTAATAATTTAGTACTATGAATGAGTACAAGTACAATGAAATTCTCCACTCAGTCTCACACTTACAATGATTAATCACTCAACATTGTTCAAATAAAACTCAGCAAATCCGATTTAAATCTGGTTAGAGATGAATGAAATATAATAATGGAGGAAGGAGAACTCTCAAGTGCCAAAAGATCCCAAAAATTGACAAGTCTTGGGCTATTAATAGGCTATACCAGCTGGCGGTTTGTGAAGTCACATGTCAAAAGATGAGTACAAGTACAACGAAACTCTCAAGTGCTTTAAGATCCTAAATAATAGAGGAAGGAGAAGTGGTCAATGTAGCCATTATCAATACATGTCATCAGATCCGTAGTTTTCGGTTCATGGTGATCGTTGGGTTTGACAAAGCCTTCATGCTTCTTTCCTGGAGATGGGATCAGGTCGGTTCAATAGACGCCTAGAATATTAAAGCCGTTGGATTCCAGGCGGTTGTTGAACAAATGCCTTGAGTAAAGCGCTTGTTCAACAAACGCTTCTAGCTAGGCGTTTGTTGAACAAACGTTTGATACCATACATTTGTCAACAAGCGCGTTGATAGTTTGCAAATTCCGAACCTTTTCCTTTTGAAATCCGAACTATCGACAAAATGCAAACTTTGTTGGAAGCCTATTTAAGTGTGAATTTGTGATTTTTGAAAATCATATGTTTATTTGGATATGATCTTATACTACAACTCACATGTTGAAGGCATAGGGCATAGCATGCTTACAAAATGAAGCTATAAAAGTGCAGAAGACGAAGAAACCGTACTTTGCATTTATGGTAACATTTGAGCAAGAAAAGGATAAAAAATAATTTTTTTTATTAGGTATGACCAGAAAGATACAATTTCACATCAGAAATCAAAGGCAACACAGTAGGTATAATTTTTGGTACGTTAATAGAAGCCACTGGTCAGTCATAAGTATGAACAATGCTCCATTTTGTAGATTAACTAATAACTTAATTCTGACTATGAAAAATTCATTATAGAAAGGTCCCATACTATTAGTTCCTGCAATGGTTCGATTAATAAGAATGTTTACAGGCTTCAGCTTCCGTACATATGTAAATTAGTAAGCATGCATATAAAGAGTATTATGTAATAACATTCGAATTTGTATTTAAGTAAATTTAAGTTATATAATGAATGATATATACTTGGTTATGTTTGAAATTGAATTCTACTAGGTGATGAAGGTAAAACAAATCAATGAAATAAAATAATAAAATAAATTGTTGGTTATGAATTAAATCGTATAGCTGTTGATAGTTAGATATTCGACGATTTAAGATAATCGATATTTCCATGTCAAAAATAAATGTTTAACTTGTTTTGTGAAAATAAAAGTGAATTGGTTTATAAATTATAAATTTAAACAAAGATTGAATGAATTAATTAAATTTAATTAAAACGAGCTTGTCGCGAAGCTGCAGTTCGTAATTTTCTGAGTTAAAGTTTAAATGAATGTATAGGATCCAAAATAAGTCAGAATTCTTTGAAACAAGAATCCTTCGGATCCGTTTGAATATAGTTTTCTAATGAAAGAGAAAATTTTAAATTTTGACTTGTAAATTTTAAGATATGTGTAATACAAATTTTCAGAGAAATCGCAGCTTAGTAATTCATGATTCAGAATTAAATTTTTAACGAAATTGGTTTCGTACACTAATAAACTAGACAAGTTGAATAAGAAATTACATGGAGAAACATATATAAATTGACAACTTTCTTACGACGCCTTTTCGAGGATGAAAAGTTTTAAGTGGGGGAGAGTGTAACATCCCGATATTTTACAATAATTTAAAATATTAAATTTAATGTGTTTTTGAACAAAATTGCTCTAAATATTAAAATTTATGAATTAACTAATTTTGGAATTTCATATATGTTGGAAATTTTATATTAATTAATATGGTAATAATATACATTCGTTGTTTGTATAATAAAGGTTGATGGGTAATAAATGTCATTATTTATATGGATTTAAAATACAAATTATACATTGATTTGTATGGTAATTATTGAGGGTTATTTGGACTTAATTAAGTCAATAAATTTATAATTAAACTTTAAATATTGAAATTGTATTAAGACATGGTGGAAACTTAAATAAATTGTTCAAGTGATTAATTTTAACTTATTTTGATAATTGTAGCATATTTTGATTGTAAATAATTTTGTGATCTTGTTTATATTGGTTAACTTGAAGGTTGGAATTTAATATTAATACATTTAATGAAACTGATTGGTGTAATTAATAATTGAAATAAAGTTTAAATTTGCAAATAATGAATTTTGAATTCACAGTGAACAATTTGTTGACTTGAAAATTTATATGAATTTTAATTTCAATTTGAATTTAATTTACTGGATAATAAACAAAAAATGAATATTTTATTATATTTATGGACTAGTTAAATTTGTCAATTTATAAATTTATAAATAATCATAGAATTTGATGAAATTAATTTTATTAGATCCGAAGTTATAAATTATTATATGATCTGAAACTTCGTAACAGTCGGAATTATAGTTTGATCGTAAGAAATTAAAACGCGTATAATTTTTTACGTACAATCCAGTTAAATAATCAACTTTAAAAGAAAAATGTGATAGACTTTGGAATTGGGCCTAGAAACCTATTCTATTGCGTTTAGAAGGCATCAAAACTATTGTTATGCAATAAGCCAGCCTGATTTTGACTCAGTCCAAATTTTGGCTTAAATACATGCAAATCGATAAATATATTATTATTTTATTTCAGAAAAACCTAATTTACTATGGCCGTCGTCCTTAGTTTCTTTGGCCGAAATATTTAGATTTTAAATCATTTATATCTTCTTATGCACTCAACGATTCGAGATAGTTTCTGAAGCAAAAATCAAGCCCTCGACGAGATCTACACATCCATACGGCTGGATCAAATTTTAGCACCATATATTTTCCAGAATTTAACCATGAAGTCAGTGCGGTTTAAGGGTTGTTCTAGGTCGTGGGGACCATCGCGAGAAGCGGATTATTGATCGATGGTCGAGCTTCTGGTGGCGGTCGATGTGGTAGTGTCTGATCGAGGAATGGTGGAATGTTGATGGGTGCGTGATTCAAGGGTTTTGTTCATTTTGGGTTCTTTTTGCTCACGGCTGGAATAGAATACGCGATGGAGAAGGAGGGCGCAGGGACAAGGGTGACGTGGCATCTTTTAATTGGGATGGGAATTATTTTATATAATTCCGAAACTCAAATGTTTAAAAACGTATAACTTTTTCATACGAGATCTAATTGACACGCAATTTGTTGCGTTGAAATTCAGGTTGATCCGAAAATGATGCGTCAACTAAATAGGTCGGCTTAACCACCTTATTTCCATGTGTTTTCGGGTCAGGTTCAGATTGTGTACGAAATTAGACCATCATCCTTTTGGCATAAAAGGACAAACAAGAAAAGCTAGTTGGAAATTTTATATGAAGCCGCCTCGTGTTTCCTTGCCTAGTAAACAACAAGCATACGTGCGTGAAACGACCAGTTTTCTAATAAGTGGTAGCTGGATATTATAGGTACGGTCAACGAATAAAATTAATATATGAAATGGCCTTGTATTTCCCTTAATTACCTACATTGTATATATGTCAGTGTAAACAACCGACTTAAATAAGGAAGTTGAACTTGTATATCGCTAATTCTCCTTGTAGTATTTCTCTAGAGACATGCATATAAATCAATCCTGACTTTTATACACACATACACGAGGAATGAAGCTTCTTCTTAATGTATATATATTTCTTTTGCTGTAGTTCACTCACCAGATGCCTATAGTTGTTTCCTAAGAAAAGACTAAAACTGAAGACTGCTGTTGTGCTTAAATCATTTCTGGTCTCATAAGCTCCTTTGTACAAATGAATACGAACAGTGAAAGCATGACCTCTAACGTCACCATAACCTCCTTTGTACGGGGAGAGTCTGAAAAATTTATTAGGCCGTATTAGGCACTCAATAAATCAATAAAAAGCATACACATGTTTTGTGGCCTATCTATGCCCAAGGGAGATTGTGTAAAAAGTCAAAATCTCAGACCTTGCCCTAGTGTTAGAAATGAAATAATCCATGTGCCATATCTAAAAACAAAAGAGACGTAAATTTTTGTCATCTCCAGACCCATGTAGGGTTTTCATTAAACCCTTCCCCGAGCACCTCTATATGTATTTTATTAAGTCCATGATCAGTCTTCTGTTCAATCTGTAATTCAGTCCTCTCCATACAAGCATCTCGCCCGCATGGAAATTCAAACCTCGTCATATAAGCACCAAATGCTTATATGGAATATGATATGCTATGCTGTCTTCATGTAGTATGCCATGTGGTGTAGTTCATAATTTATTTGTTGCTATCCTATGGCGTATGTTTTTAATCTCACATAGAACAACCATCAAAACGCATCCAAATTCATTCACAGTAGTTTATATAATAAATAAAATTGCGCAACCAACTCATTAAGGTGTACCTGTTTGTCTGGCACGCAATATATTTCTTTACTCAACAGTAAATCCATAGCCTGCTCCACATATATATATATATATATATATATATATATACATGCAATTCCAATCAATTTTCAATTCAGTTTAAAATTTGACTCGATTTGGCTTTACTTATCACTCATTCCTTTATTGGTTTTATCAGTCCAATATTTTTATTAGTTAAATTAATTATCACACAACACAACTAGAAATCAATTAGTCGATTAACGTTTCAAATATATAACTTCTATATATTCAAATATCCAATTTCAAGGCCAAATCAGAATCAATAAATCCTATCTAATTTTGGTTCTCACACCAGTCGATTGGAATCATATAGACATCCGACTTTCGAAACTCGAACACAAGCACTAGTAATGTGATCACAATTACTAGCATCATCCCCGAGTAACTAGAGTGTTATTCTATATTTACCCAGTATATTTGAGACTTCGGATACACGTGGATCAGATGTATATTAAAAATCTTCTTATACTCGATAGTCAAAAATCAATTTAAAATAAAATAATCAAATACGTATAAAAAATATAATTTTCAAAACTAAATTCATTTTTAGAAATAGCACTCTTCAAACTCATTCTAGGATACTACTGATCCTATCTCTAACTAGTCATTCTTATAGGATATTACTAATCCTATCGCCAATGAATTCTTTTGTTTGGTTCTAATGTGTCTTGTTCTCTAACTTTGTAAACCAAAGCTCAGATACCAAACTATAGCGACCCAGAATTCCCCGATCCCCGAAGTGACGGAGGAGCCCGGATTGCTTTGAGAACACGACGCATCATAACACAAACACGAGAACATTTCATTGCTATTACAACAATATTACATCAGAGTACAAGATATATCATAGTTCAAATAAATAATACACAACGGAAAAATATCACAGATTAGAATACACAAATTTAAATGTATGAATATAATGTACAACGATAAATATATCAACTAGCACAACTGAATGAAATACACAGATACAAAGCTTTCCGAGTATAACTCCAGTTGTAATCCAGGATCCTGTGAAAAGAAATATATGCAAACCAAAACTACAAGCTGCCAGTGTGGAAAATACGGGCACCAGAGTTTAGGTAGAAACAATAAAATGCGAGTTAGTCATGGGACTGGTGTGAGAACTCAAAACAGTTATTAAACTTTTACTTTAAATAGGGTAAATCATGAGACCACGCCGCATGTCACGAAATGGGTTTCCTCCCACGAATACATGTGCATACACAATAACCAATAATAGATATATGGATTTACAATGCATCATACAACATGCAATTTTCTAATCTACCCATTTAGGTTTTAACCCAAATTTAGATTTTTCCAAATCCAATTCACTTTACATAAATGGTTTCTTTGGACTTTGTTCCCGATTTCTTATTTCAAATCATTTTGAAATACATATCTAGCTTTTATATCAAAGTAGATTTCACTTCGGGATCTCAAACCAAAATCTTTGGAAATATGAATTCCAAAACATCATAATGCATACAAACAGTATGCAACCAAATATCGGGAGGTTTCTCCCATCAACAAGGAAAAGGGTCACTTTCCTTAGTCACTCTATATATATATATATAGGTGCACCTCCCACGATGGAGCAGGCTACACCGTCCAATGCACCTCCCACGCCCTCGGGAACTACACTGTCTGATGCCCAAACTTTTAGTCGCATGGTTACCCGAATCTTTAGCTGCATACTAAACCATTTTATGTCCCTAAGCAGGAAAAATCATTTCACAACATAATAATCACAAGTACTTTCAAACAATAATACTTTACATCAGCAATTCACACATATGATCAGTCACTATTAATCGCATAACCTTTGAGCTCGTACGTCTCAAAGAAGGGTGTTAAACAAGAGAATAAATTCTCCGCCACCAAACAGATATATCATTAATAACAACTAATTGGTTATGTGATGAACTAGAATGTCAAACACATAATACATTTCGAAATCATTTCGACAACATCGGGTTTTTGCCTCAAAATCCTTTCTGCTTTATAAAACATTTTTGTAAAACATTCCCTGTACAGAATCGGGAAAACATTCTTTTTACTTAAGAAAATCTCATTTCAAAATAGTTCATTAAATTTGAGCTAAACTCAACAACATCGCTAAACATCTCATAGTCAAATCGTGAAGTGTTTCACAAGATACTAGCATACAAATATTTCTACCCAACCCAATGCTAAATGTAAACGGATATTTTTCTCATAAATTGGTCGAACACAATCCAGACAATCACACAATCACAATCAATATCAACAACCAGGTATATTTGGTTTACATTGCTTCTCATATTTTGGTAAATTTAATTACCATCTCTCGTTTCAAATGTAAGTAATGATTTGGCTATCGCATGGACTAAATCTGGTAATACTCCATTCTTGAACATTTCTTGAATTCATTAAATTTAGTTTCCTTATTCGCATTTCAATCTAATTAAAGATTCACTAAAACTCTACTTAGTTTTAATCTTCAAAAATCATTACTTAATGATTATTCAATCATTAGGAAATTAATCATGATTTTAACTAGGTTAAAGAACAAATGTTATTTAAAACATGGTTCACGATAAACCCAAAATTGTCTTCCATTTAATATGGAACCTTCACGAAAATTCGATCAGTCATAATCGATATAAATTTCAGTATCAAACTAATACTATAAGTGGAATAACGACAAAGCCTTTTAAAATCCATATATTGTGACGGTCTTGCTTTACAGAAGCTCGTCTCGATTATTACCAAATAGAATTCCATTCAATTATAATTTAATATATTAAATTAGAATACCTTACTTTGGAAAATTTCATTAATCTTAAATAAAAGATTATAAATTCCAAATCATAACTTCACTGTTAATTGGGTTAAAGAATGAATGTTATTTAAAACATTGTTCCTGATAAATCCAAAATCCAATTTGATATTAAATACAAGGCTCTAAATAAAAATAGTATCGGCTTATATTCAGTATCAAATTATGAAACCAATGGATATCGTATTAGAAATAGCGATATCTGTATCTTCCAAATTCCTCAACAGTATCCGTATAATCGCGAAATCCAATATTGAAGTATTTCGAAAATTATTTCCACTTACATCCTTTCCAATTCATACGTAGGAAAATTCTGGTTATATTAAAATCATTTCAATTCCTTTCAGTTCTTTACTTAAGTTGATAAACAACTTATCTTGATAAAAATATATTTTATCTTTACAAACTTGGAATATTTAATCCAAAATCATTTCAAATTATTTATTATGATTTTGCATAATATATTTATATTTTTAGTAATTTTATTTTGGCCCTTGTAGTCGGTTTCTGTTAGACTAAAATATGGTTCTAACACCCAAATTATGTTGATTTGCCGAAAATTAAAACTATAAATGAAATAAAAAGCAAAAACACAACAAATTTATAGTGGTTTGACATTAAAGAGCATACGTCCACTTTATATGACTTTGATTATACGTTTGAATGCAAGTACAATCAGAATATTCTCTCAATCTCAATTTTACAACAGTGATTCACTCAACCATTTCGAATATCTTTGATTATAAATGGTGAAGGTTTGATAATGGTGCAATCAGAGCTCTGAATCGCCAAAAGATCCCAAAAATGCAAAGTACTGGGCTATTTATAGGTGATTTCCGCAGGCGGTTCGTGAAGACACGTGGCACCAATCCCGAGGATCTCGGACTCGTTCGTGGCTTGATGGAGAAATGGACAATATGGCGGTTATGGACATATGTCACAAGATCCTTCAATTTTGGTTCATGGGTGACCAGGTCGTGGCCATGTTTTCAGAGATATAGTGCAACACCCCGTATTTTCTGTAATCATATAAGTAACAAATCAGAGAATAATTAAATTATAAAATAAGACTGAAGAAAAACGGGTTGCGCCATTGCGTTCGTCTCGAAATTCTGCTTGGAAATGAGTCCGAGTTTTCGAGAAACGGAGTCCATATGAGAGAGATATGGCCCTCCGAAGTTTCAGAGAATTTTAGAATAAAAAACAGCTCGAAAATTCAAATTCAAATTCGAATTCGAAATCCCAGAACAGTCTGGGCAGGAAAATTCCCGCCCATGGACCAGGTCGACCTGGGGGTCGACCATAGTGTCGACCCCTCAGGGCCAGGTCGATCATAGTGTCGACCTGGGGGGACCAGGTCGACCATAGTGTTGACCTGGGGGTTGACCTGCTCCCGAAACCCAGTTTTTTAACCTTGTTCATTCTGATGTATGCGGTCTCGTTTCTGTCTAGATTCGTCCGCCTAATCCTATTTAAACACCCCCAGATTCTCTCCACATAATTTCATTCTGTCTATATTCTGTCTCTGTTCTAAATTAAAAATAAAAATGGTGTCGCTACCCTGCTGAGATCAAAACTTGGACTGATGAATCTTCTTCCAACCTGAATAGAATCAAAAGCTAAATCAAATCTCAAATCCAAATTTAGAGCTACGACAACAATTAAAGAGGAATAATTCAGCATTTCTGCATCAACAACAGTTTATTATCCTTTTTTAAAACCACGAAAGGCAAGTACAATTATTTTCCGCTATAAATGTTAATTATGATTGTGACATGAACTGTAAATCTGAATTTGAGGTTATGTTTATTCTGTTCTGTTTAGATCTATCTTATTTCGTATCTCTTTCTTCTTTTTGTTCTATAGCCAGGCTACCACGAGCCTGAGCCAAATCTCATAAGAGATTAACGCACGAACGAGAAAATGTTTGGGACAAATAACGAATGATGCATAATTGGACAGGACTGATTCGAGGACATGACATAAAATCTGAGGCATATAATAACATATGACTTGAGATTGAGGCATAAAATATATTGGACTTATGACTTAGGATTCAGGGCGTAGATTTAACCGTAAACATGAAACTAATTTAGATGCATAGTACATGTTGTAATCTAGATCTGTAGTTAATTTGAGAAATAAACATATGTTAGATCTAGATCTGTTCATACTAGGTATGATAATCTGTGATTTGGGAGAAGGGGAAATATAGGACAACTTGAAAACTTGGGAGGCATAATGCATGTTTTAAATCAAGGTCTGATGTTAGAGTTCAAAGATAATTTACAACATGTTATGCATGAATGATAATGCATGTTGAGGACATACTACATGTTATAGTTTAAAAATCTAGATTTTTGGGACATATTCTTTTATGTAAAAATTCATGACTTGAAAAGGGAATATGTGACTTAGGCGTAGAGACTTATACAAAAACAAGATAACTGTGAATGTGAATGCGCCTAAATAAGGGTTTTGGATATCTGGCATCATAGGCTATAATTTGGCATAATTCATATTGTTTATCGTGGTTTATGGAGAATATTATGTACTGTGTAATGTTTAACTAAAATTAGGAGTATATGTGGTATTAGGAATTATGACCATGATTTGGCAAGTGAGTTTGGCTAAATTTATGATTAGGCAAGGTATGATCTATATAATCTACTAAATCTGTTATCTGCTAAATCTGTTATATTGCCTAATCTGCTAGTTCTGTTATATTGCCTAACTGCTAATTAGATTGAATAGCCTAATCTGCAAGATCTGTTATCTGTTTAATCTGTAGAATGACATAATCTGTTGGAACTGAAATGCTGAAGTTTGAAGTATGTGAATCTGTAGGCTCGACTTAAAATTGAGCAAAACTTGTTAATAGAACCTCGAATAATCTGCTGTAACTTGTACAGAAGTTTAATCTGTTAAATAAACAGAATTAGTCTGATATCTGAAAAATCTGTATTAGAATGAATTGGCTATGACACGAGGTTAGACTCTGTTTGTGGTAGAAGCCTGCCCGGAACCAACCGGCTTAGCCAACAACCGCAAACAGTCAGTCTAATGTGAGAGGTCGTAGGCATAACTAAAATATGCTTAGACACGAGGTTAGGTCTGGCTTGTGGCAGAAGTCTGCCCGGAACCGCCCGACATATCCAGCGGCCACAAACTACCGACCTAATGTGAGAGGTCTGTGCATTAATATTTAATTAATGCAAATCTGGGATAAATATGATGTCTAAAACGTGTTGGGTGGGTACGGTTAAACCAATTGGACTAATGAATTTAACAAACCCGTTTTTCGTGTATCTGTAGGCCCAAATACAAAGTTAGACAAATCTGTAAATCTGTTAAGTCCGTATATCTGATCCGTTAGTCTGAAAACTTGCCTGATCTGTTAACAAGTTGATCTGAACTCTGTATGTCTGGACCTGTAAACAAGTTAATCTTAAATCTATTAGTCCGGGGACACAAGGTTAGGAGGGAAATTACTTGTGTCATCTGTTGTTTGGGACCCATATTAGTCAGTAACCCTTTCTGGTATCAAAACTTTGACCCAACAGTAGATAGGGTCCGGGCACGCTTACTGAACTAATTATAAGTGGTTCATTCTGATAATGGCGAGGGGTGTTGATGGTGCGTTCCAACCAGGTCATGTGCGTGCATGGATCCCGGTCTACCTCTGAGGTTGTAAGACGCCGTGACATCTGTAAATAGGTCTGTGCCAATTGGTTGTCACTTTAGGGAGTGATACACCCTATTGTGGAGCCGACACAGGGTATTTATGTAGTAGGGAGCCGATCGCTTGGGGTAGGGTTTTAGGGTACACTTAGTTCTGTCTGTTTCTGTTGGTACCGTCTATTCTGTTGGGTGGCAACACCTGTCTGCGTGGTACCGTCTGCTCGGGTGGTAAAGGCCCATTTACTAGTGTACACCTAATTCTACATTCTGTTTCCGTAAGGATTAATCTGTTTCTGTTTCTGTCTGTCTCTGTTCGGGTAGTAAAGGCCCATTATTAGCATTCTATTTCTGTCTGTTTCGGTTCGGGTGGTAAAGGCCCATTGTTAGCATTCTGTTTCTGTCTGTTTCTGTTCGGGTGGTAAAGGCCCATTATTAGCATTCTGTTTCTGTCTGTTTCTATTTAAGTGGTAAAGGCCCATTATTAGCATTCTGTTTCTGTCCGTTTCTGTTGGGATGGTAAAGGCCCATTACTAGCATTCTCTTCTGTGGAAATTATTCTGTTCCCGTCTCTGTTTCAGTTTAGACATTAGGGTGACACCTAATCCTGTTATACTAGTATTAGTGTAGAGAAATGAAAATTAATATTATTCTGTTCCTTCTGTTTAACCTAAGTACATCTGCTGCTCCTGTTACTGTTATCTCTCATCCAGTTTTATTTGCATGCCATGATTATTATTATATGTTCGTATGCTGAAAGTCACTGGACTTGCCAGACTTTATGTCTGACCTTGCTTTTTCCCTCCACTTTTCTTCCATTCCCCTCTAAGGTTTTCCAAGGAGGGAATACTTTAGCTTGATCCGGATTTCTCCTGCTAGAAGTACTTGAAGTGCGTAGAGCATGGCTTAACTTCTTATGGCACCTTCTGTGGGGATTATGATTTTAAAGTTTTGTACTCTAATGACTTTCTGAACAAGACTGAGATTTATGTACTTGAGTTTTTGGTAAAGATGTAACCAAACTGATTTCTGTTTTCCACTGTAATAAAGTTATAATTTCTCAAGTATTGTTTATCTGTCTTGTAAATTTCTGTTCTATCTACTAAAATGCTCTACCAAAGTTAAGGCATTCCCTTTGTGAGTGTTCTTAATGGAGGTGGGGTGTTACATATAGGGCCAGTTCGTGACCCTTTACTGCGAGCGGATCGTGACACCTATCACGAGAAGGTCGTGGTGATTATGGCGAGTCGTAGAGGAAAGTGGCCGTCGAGCCGATGGGGTAATACAGAACCACGATCCGATGGGGGTATGTGGACCACGAGCCGGGTTTGTCTATGTGTGAGTATCCTTGTTCACCAAATTTAAGTCTTTATATTCTTGGTGGCTTGGTCAAAAGCTAACCAACATTTTGGCCCTACAAAGTATGTTTTATTGAAGATGGAACATGCTTCGAAATTGCCAGACTACCTTTTCTTGAAATGGTGTGAGCCAACAGTCGTATTTGGTTGTACCATCACGCTACTTCACAGAGTTATGCCTCTTTATGGATCCGCGTTTTCTATTATCTCTGAGCGAGTATAAATATTAGATTGAGTTTCCAATTATTTCTTTGTTCATTGGTCATCTCCTAATCTTTGAATTCCAGAGCATATCGCGAGAAATTCTTCAGGTAACTCATCAAACTTTCATAAATAGTTTTAAAGAAGTTCATTACCCCTGTCAATAAAAAGTCTCAACTTTTGAATCCGATAATTATCTCAAAATCTGGGCTGCCAAGATACACTACGGTCCACATCCCTTAATGTGTGTTACGAACCGGCGGTAGAAGGTATTCTCGCTTAAGCACTGGCAGGCTCACTCGAGCGTTCATGGCCCACTAGGCCGATCCGATCCGTCAGGACCAAAAAAAGAGGGGGAGACCATGAGTATTCTAAGAGGCTATATAAGCCAATCCATCATTCATTCTTTGTGATGACCCTAAACTTCAACGGAATGAAAGTAAGGAATAATCATTTGGAATACAACATAAATACAATAACACATATCACAGATACAACATAGCATAGGAAATTCATTAACAGATTTAAATATTTTTTGGTTTCACCAAAATCCGGTTTATTCTGCATCATGTGTGGTCAGTCAAAGTTCAGGTTTGACTTTTCAAACTACCGTCCTTTTCTAATTCCTTTTATAATTAAATTAAATATATTCACATTAAATTCAATGAAAATAAATTTCTAGTCATTTTTATTTAAAATAATTCATTTCAACAATTTAAACACCTCTAAAATCTCTAAAATGAAAATTTTAAATTGGCCCCAAATTCCGGGTTGTTACAATCTCCCCCGCTTAAGAACTTTTCGTCCTCGAAAAGAAGAAACAAAAAAAAAGGGAATGATAGAAGAGTAGGAACCAACTCAGAAAATGTAAAATGTTTTAATTTCTAATTTCTTATCCGTGTTGCTAGAAATAAAGCCCCTCGATGTGTCTGTGTCAAACAAAGCAGTCGCAGGAATGTTTTTAACAAAGACGGTACCGTCTAAAACATCAGGCTTTCCTCCTCCTTCAATAGAAGCTGACACTGAAGAAGTTGGTCCTTTCGATCCTTCGTAAACATTTGCCACTTGAGCATCGCCACTTCTCTTAGTCTTCTTCGAATGTACGATCAAGGGAAGAGTCAAAACATTGGTAATGGTGATTCTAAGAGATAGAAAAGATCGAAGGATGAATGAAAAGATGATCATAAAGTGACTGGATATTATGTATCTCATGAAATGTTCGCCATAGAATATTGTGATTCTATGTAAACGAATTATCATAAATATGTTATAGTCCAAAGTTAAGTTTAACCAAAGCTCTGATACCAACTGTGATGACCCCAAACTTCCACGGAATGAAAGTAAGGAATAATCATTTGGAATACAACATAAATACAATAACACATATAATAGTTACAACATAGCATAGGAAATTCATTAACAGATTTAAATATTCTTTGGTTTCACCAAAATCCAGTTTATTCTGCATCCTGTGTGGTCAGTCAAAGTTCAGGTTTGACTTTTCAAACTACCGTCCTTTACTAATTCCTTTTATAATTAAATTAAATATATTCGCATTAAATTCAGTCAAAATAAATTTCTAGTCATTTTTATTTAGAATAATTCATTTCAACAATTTAAACACCTCTAAAATCTCTAAAATGAAAATTTTAAATTGGCCCCAAATTCCGGGTTGTCACATTCTTCCACCTCTCCTTTCCACTTTTACTAACGTCGTCTCTCCTTCTCCAATTTCA
Source organism: Allium sativum (assembly GCA_030737875.1). Taxonomy (NCBI): domain Eukaryota; kingdom Viridiplantae; phylum Streptophyta; class Magnoliopsida; order Asparagales; family Amaryllidaceae; genus Allium; species Allium sativum. The sequence continues at coordinate 4,440,949 of CM060925.1, read as the reverse complement.
AACCCTAATTTGCATCTTTCCCCAAATTCACACAACTTTGAAATCATTCAATTGATCTTAAAAAGGTAATAATAAAAAAGGCTCTTGATTTTGATTATCATCCTATTTCTTGAACTTCGTGTCGACTCAAGTGTCAATTCCTCCTTCATTTTCCTTCGATTCCCATGGGTTCGATGTCGATTTCGAAGTCGTCGCCAATATTGGTGATGATGGCAGCGGAGTTCGTGGAGTTGGGGTCGAATAGAGGAGACGTGTTGGGTAACTGCGAATTGAGGAAGAAAAGTTAAGAGACGGTTCAGATAGGAGGTATAACTTTGCAGGTAGAAAAAGGGATTGGTTGGAAGGGGGATGAGCATCAATAGCATGGTTCATAGGTCATGATATCGAGGCAGGTCATGGAGTATAGTGACAGGTTCGCTCATGGAGGAAGCAAAGCATTGGTTCGCAAAGGGGTCATTGAAGCGAGTCGTGATGGTGGTCCATGGGTCAATCAAGCACGAGCCGATAAGCCCCATGCTTTTTTTTTCGATCCATCCCCAAATAATGACCCGGTCTCCTCTTCACGAGCTGGATAGAGCGAGCCGATATGGCGCCCACGAGAATGCTTGACTACGAACCGTACTGTAATCATGATCCTAAATACCCCCGTGAGCCGATTCCCTCCTCACGAACCACATTACAGAGCCTAATGAACCAATCTAACTAGTGAACCGGCATGTATCTTGACTGAAATTCGATGTAGCTTAATCATATCAACGAACAGTTAGGATAGAGTCTTCGAACAATTTATTCTAGATTGAACGGGGATTTAACTTAAAGAAAAGTCATAACTAATTATTCTCTCATCCTCTTTACTTCATGATTTTCTTCTCAGCACTGCACGTACTTGTATACACTACCACTTGCACATACATGGCGTTCATGGGTAACTTATCATCTAATATCTTATGCTTGTTCTACACCACCACAAACATGTTCGATAGACGCTCAGCAAGATTATCAGAGAAGAGTACAGATCCAGAATCATCAAGCTATTACAATCCTGACGCACTTCCATCACACCTAGAATGGGGTAAATCTCGATATGATTATGAAACAAATATAGATACAGAATCAACGTCTTCTGAAAGCACGTTGCTTGAGGATGAAAAGGATGATCGGGCCCCTGATGAGCTTGAAGCTGTTAAAAAATTAGGCAAGCCGAGTAATTCCATAGCTTCCAAACTGGTTGATATAAAGCTAAAGAAAATCTGCTTAAGACATGGGATCCCCTGGGATGACGTGAAAACCCCGAAGAAAGAGGACAGGCCTCACTCTTCTTCGGAAGGGTATATTGCTATTAGCAAGGTTACGTGCTTGGTATGTGACATCCCTCCGTTTCCTCCAATTGTCATCGATCTCTTAAGATGACTGCGCATTGCTCCCGTGCAACTCCATCCCAACGTTTATGCTTCACTATATACCTCGTATATTGCATATGCAGAAATTTTGGAGACCGAGCTTGTTTTCAAAGATTTGAACTTCTATTATTATTTCAAGCATCGTTCCACAGTGACCCCGAACTTTATTTTCTTTGAGTCAATCCCCTCCAAGAAGGTCTTGACAGATGGACACAGTAACTTAGGCAATGCCAAGTCCAAATGGTTCTACATAAAACATCAAGTTGGATGTACGAGGAGGTGGCTACAATCAAGTATGTTTTGAATCCTTCAGTGTAGATCCCAACTACATGATTAAATGCTAATACCTTCTTTTTCTGTACAGACCATAATTTCCAGAAACAAGAGGGTGAAGTATACGAAGGTCGCTTGTCCCGCCTTGTAAAAAGCAACTTAGAATTTTGCAAAATCAAGAAGTGTATAACCGACAAGAACCTTCATAAACACCATCTCCTTAACATAAGATTTGGGCTAGGTAAGGATGGCAGGCCTTACAAGTATGTGCCCTGTAACAACCTGGAGAATCAAAAGCAATTTAAAATTTTTATTTTGGCAATTTTAATGAATTTTGAATTTTTAAAATGAATTATTTTGAATAATAACGATGAGAAATTTATTCTGAATAGAATTAGAACGTATATATTAATTGAATCGATGTTAGAATATAAACATTTATTTTAATTATAAAATAAATTGGAAATGGCGCGGTAGTTCGAAAATTCAAATTTCAAATGAATGTACATGATTCAAAATAAACCGGATTTTAGCGAAACCAAAATTATTAGAATCAATTTGAAAATATCTTTCCAACGAATCCGAAAAAATGAAATTTCATAGCAGAATAAAAAGTTATGTCCAGTTGTAAATTCAGAATAGTCGCTATGGAATTTTAGCCCTTAAAAATGGAAATTTTGAAGACGACCTCCGTTTTCGATCAAACCACTTTTGTTAGATCGGGGGTGTCAAGTTATTGATAGATTCCAAAACTCATAATTTTTGGGATTAATATGTGAGCGTGGCGCAGGAAAACGTATTTTGACAGTTTCAGTCAATTTGGGTCGACCAGAAAATGGCCATTTTTCAGACGGTCTTCAAATTTGACGAAGTTAGTTTTGTTAGGACCATATCGTCCATGCGAGGCTAGAAATAATTTTTCTGGAATTTTTAGATTCAGTATGTGGCCTCGGTAAATTGAAATGTATGTTTAAAATTCTATATATTGATTTATATTTTAATTTAAAGCAAAACTGATCGAAATAAAATAAAAAATAAAATAAAATAAAAAATATATAAATATATTCTCCATCATAGTATAACCCTAACCCCCTTTCACATCCCGTCGTTCCCAAATCAAGGCCACCTCACCCATTCCTGCTCGCCACGACTCACCGCCGGAGGCGCGCCCCCCCATCAGCACCCCTCCGCCACCACAGCCCATCCCCCTCACTCCCCATCTCCCTTCTCTCTTTCCTCTTCTAAATATGAACGTGGCCTCCAAACCCTCGCTGCTCCGACCAAACCAGGCATGTCGCAGCCCCTGGACTCCGCGCTGACCACGAGGACCCCCTTCCATCTCCCTGACCCTAGCGCCGCTTCAGGCGGTCCCCCTTCGATCAACGTTCGACGGTGGCCTGCGAAAGAATTGGGTGATCGATGGTTTCAGGGTTTCAGCGAACGAAGAAGACGATGAAAACAGTGAGCTTCTCCTTTTTATTTTTATTTTAATTCAGTTTTTAATTTATAAATACATAGTTTTTAAGTTTAGTTTTCAATTAATATAAAGAAGGAAAAATTAGATTTTAAAAGAAGTAAAAATATAATCTTTTAAGAAGTAAAAATATAATCTTTTGAGAAGTAAAAATATAATCTTTTGTTAAGTAAAGATATAATCTTTTGTTAATTAAAGGTATGATCTTTTATTCATGAAAGGGATGTTTTTATCAACATTAGAGTGATAAAGATTATATTTTTAACAATGAAAAGAGTAGATTTTTATCATGTGAAAGGAAAGAAAAAAAATTAGATCTTTATATATGAAGGAGCGATGAAAAAAAAATGGATTTTTATATGTGAAGTAGAAGTATAAAAATATGATTTTTGTATATGTAAAGGCGATATAAAAATTAGATTTTTATATATAACTTTGAATTAAAAATTTTATTTTTATTTATTTGAATATGGACATTAGCAAGGTAAAGAATCTATTTTTATATAGAAAGTAGCGATGTATAAATACGATTTTTATATATGAAGTGATGATATAAAAATGTGATTTTTTAACATATATTTAGCAAAGTAAAAAATATAATTTTTGTTCTTTAAATGGCAATGTGAAAACATGATTTTTATATATTCATTAGCGATAGAAAGATTCAATTTTTATCTATATAGTAGCGGTATAAAAAAAAATGTTATTTTTATCTATGTATCGCTGTTATAAAAATAAGAAATTATTTTTAGAACGATGAAAATATAATTTTTAGCCTATGTATGTTATTTATAAAATAATCATACAAAGAAATAATTAATTATTGGTTAAAAATATAATTTTTAATGTAGGTATACTACATAGATCGAGAATCAAAGCACGGCGGAGTGGATCTCCAAGGTGAGAACTCCTCACTTTAAATTTATTTTCTATTTGAAATATATACTAGGATGCAGACGGCTCTTAGCAGCACGCGACACCCGTCGTCCACAGACCATGGATAACTTGTTTGATTGATGTGTTGTGAAAATTGATTACGTGATGTGGAATGGAAATAAATATTTTATAGTTAAAAATATAATTTTTAACGTGTATATAAATTAAATTTTAATTCATAAACAAATCAGACGATTTGTTTATGTACACTGATTTGCCTAATATTGATTGCGACGATAAATTTTACACATCGCCCAACTGCACAAACAAAATTCATTATTTGTTGATTGAAACCCCACACGGGTATTGGGACAAAATTGGACATACACTAATCCCAATATTTAGTAGTATGTCGATCGATTGATTGACAAGCTGTGTAAGCGTTAAATATTTATATTTAATTCTTATGCAGTGTAAAATGCACTATGAATGATGGTTGAATGCGTTTGATTGTTATTGTATACCCGTGTGTATGAAATCCAAATAAATCACATTATATGGTAATTGACTCTGTCTGATTCCAGTTCAGAAAGAATGAATATTTTAAAATAACGATTATTTTAAAATAACGAATATTTTCAAATAATATTCAGAAAAGAATCAAAATATGATTTGATGTCTGATTTGGGATGCACACAAAAATATTTAAATATATATAGTCGTTTTGATTAGATAACGCCATTTTGACATGAATGATATTTATATCGATTTTATTCATTTTATAATGAATATCGAAAAGGAAATGATTTCAAAATCTAATGTTTTGAAAATACTATCATTTATATATCGATGATGTGAAATATACAATTTTGATTAGAAATTGAATATGAAGTTGAAATCGTTTTAAAAACGAATTTAAAACGATTTATAAAATACGTTTTTAAAGGAAAACGAAGAAATATATATTATATATATTATATATATATATATATATAATATAATGGCCTGAATAGAATGCGCCGCGCATCGGTAGTTCGTGAATTTCGACCATTGACTTCTCCTTAAACCAGAACCAATGGGTTCGTATCGAAAAGAGCTTTCTAACGAATATTAGAGATTTGAAATCTAATAGTTGGATTTGGAATTATGTCCAAATCGAATTTGGAAAAGGTCGTTGTAAGTGCGGTTCGATGGCCGTTTATGGAAATCGACTGTACAGGCCTTGATAAAATTATTAAATATATCAATAATTTGTGTAGAATCATAAAAAATGATTTGGAAAGAATTGGGATGAAAACTTCCATATTTGAAAAGAAAAAAAATAGTTTTTTATCGAAATGAACTAGTTTTAAACTAGAATTATAATCCATTTATTTTTAAAAATAAATAAATTGGATTTGAAATGGTTTTAAAAATAACCAGAATTTCCAATATATAAATTGGAAATGGATTTGAATCGAAATTGCCTTCGGAATATTTCGATGTTGGATTTTGTGATTATACAGATATTGTTATGCAAATTTGAAAGATATATTTATATCGTTATTTCCAATACGATATTTGTTGGTCGTAGAATTTGATATTGAATATAAGCCGATATATTTTCTATTTAGAGCCTTGTGTTTGATATCAAATGGGATTTGGGTTTGCTGTGAATGGCGTCTTCAATAACGCTGTTCAAAAAGCCAGTTGAGAAATAGATTAAATCTTTTTATTTAGATTTAATGAAGTATACTAATTAAATAATACTTAATTGGAATTGAATTGGAATCGATTTTTGGGTTTATCCTGAATGGTGTTTTAATTAACACTTGTTCTTTAACTCGATAATTAATGGAACGTTAATGGGGTTTATTGTGAACTGTGTTTTAGCGACATTCGTTCTTTAACCCGATTTACAGCGAAATGTGATTTGGAATTTATAAATCTTTTGTTAATATTTAAAGGAAATTTTCCAAAGTGGAGTTTTCCAATTTAATAAAATAAATTGGAATGGAATGGAATTCGATTTGGTAATAATCGAAGTGGACTTATGTGGAGGAAGACTGTTACTGTATATGGAATTTAAGAGGCTTTGCCGTTATTCCACTTACAATATCGGTTGGATATGGAAGTTCATATCGATTATACATATTGATCTGTTTTCCGTGAAGATTCCACGGTTAATGGAATGTGATTGTGGGTTTATCGTGAGCTGTGTTTTTAAATGACATTAGTTCTTTAACCCAGTTAAAGATAAGATTTATTACTTAACTTTGTATAATCATTAAGTAATGATTTTTGGAAATTAAAACTGAATTAGAGTTTTAATGAATCTTTAAATAGATTGAAAGGTGGTTTTGATAACTAAAATTATCAAATCCAAGAAATGATCGAGAATGGAGTATCATCAGTTTTGCTCCAAGCGTTAGTTAAATGTTTAATTAGATTTGAACGTGAAATGGTAATTAATTTTACTGATAACACCGTGGTGTCAGATATGAAGTATTACCAGTTTTACTTCATGCGATGAATAGGTTGGGATTGGGAAATTAAATAAATGATTACTTTGGTAAGGTTCGCTAAACCCGACTAGTTTGGATAAACTATAATTTGTTTTGGATTGATATCCAAAGGAAGATTAAAGAATAAATTTAAGGAATTTATCTTTGATAAAATTAATGAGAACCTTTCCTAAAGGATAAGAATATTTGAATAAAGAAATGTTAAGGATTGGAATACGGCGTATCTTGTGTTTTTATAGCACCTGTTTATTATATACGCGAGTTATTCGGAAAGAGCGGGTTTATCCCATTCTGAATAACTGATTTGACGATATGTTGAGGATAAAGATGGTGGTCAAAGACCGGAGGTCTTCACATCGTTTGGATGATTACTGATGTCTTGATTGGGCTGTACACCCAAGGCAGGGTAATAAGTGGTGATCATACAGACGTACTTGGAGATCGACCGGATATGTGAGGTATAAGGTGCCTCCGGTTTCGTTCAGACCCAGAACGAACTGGTAAACGGATGTGTGTCTGACATTGGATTTCATTCTATGTGATTGATATACATCAGTTGCATAGCGTGAATTACCTGTGTGGCATGCTGAGATGCAAATGATCAAGGCTTCTGCTGAATAGCAGAGTCTTGTGGTTGATGATCAAAGCACAGCTTTAATACAGCGTAGCTCAGTGTAGAGTTAATTAGCGACCCTCACACCCCGGTGTGAACCAGAAATGGGAGAGGACATCAGGGAGGTCATGCGTTTCCTTCTAGCTCGGAGTGGTGTTTTGAGTTTTACACGCCCGGACATTTTACTTATGTGGATGATGGATTGCGAGGCGCCTCGGTTATATCGGTCGATCCAGGACCGATGGAGTCATTTGGCTCATTTACGCCCCATAGGGTGGGGAAACCAATTGTTCAAGGTTTTTTTAATCCACATTGCACTTTGATGGGCCATCCCTGACGATCCAAGGGCCCACCTGTGTCTGGGTCCTGAGACATGGGCTAGATTGTCTCGAAGCGGTGAGGACGATTCCTTGCCACGGTTCACAGACGAAAATCCAACTTCCAATACGTGACTACGTAGTTTTGATTGTAGAGCCTAGTACTGGTGAAATGATATATGGTACCCATGCTGTCTAGGATTGATACATTTATATTTGAAGTTGTTTTAAACACTATGCACTTATAATAGTATCAAATGATTTGTTTTAACGTACCAAGCATGTTTGGCTATTATAAGGAAGAACCCTATCCCCCGGCTTGCGTTGCATTGTGTGATAGGACCTGGGTCTTATAATAGCTTCATTTTTCCAAAAAGCATTGCGCTGTTTTGTTGTATGCACTGGTATTCTTGGGAGGAAACCTGTTCTGTATTATACGGCGTGGTCCCTTGATATATCTGGTTTAAAGTAAAGTTTTAAATAACTTTCTTAGTTCTCACACCAGTCACATGGCTGGCCTGGAGTTTATTGTTTTAAGAGAAACTCTGGGTGCCCCTATTTTCAACACGGGCAGATATTAGTTTTGGTTTTGCAGATTTATATTCACAGGATCCTGGTTTACAGCTGGAATGATATTCGGAAAGCTCTATATCCGCATATTCTTTTCAGTTGTGTTTTGTATTATTTTCCGTTGCTTTGCAACTTGTAAATCTCTAATATTTATCGAATGTGTAATATTTATTCATACTCGGTATATTCTTGTATTCTGATGTAATTGTTGTAATAAGCAATGAAATATTCTTCTGTTTGTGTTCTGATTCGTCTTGTTCTCAGACAATCCGTTCTTTCTCTTCTCTTCGGAGACCAAGGAAGTTCGGGTCGTTTCAGTTGCTATCAGAGCTCTGGTTTATAGAGCTCGAGAACAAGACACATTAGAACCATACAAAAGAACTCATCAGAGATTGGATTAGTAATATCCAATGAGAATGACTCATTAGAGATAGGATCAGCAGTATCCTAGAACGAGTGAGAAGAGCAGTGTTTTTAAAATAAAAGTGAAAAAAAAGTTTGTTTTGTAAATTTAAATCGTATTATATGTACTTGAATATTTATTTGTATTGAATTTGGGCAATCCAGTATATAAAGATTTTGCATATACGCCTCGCAAACATGTATTCGAAGTTTTAATATACTGAATAGATATAAAATCACGCTCTAGTCGCCCGGAGATGATTCTGATGATCGGTGAACCATCATCAGTATTTGTGTTCGAGTTTATAATGTGGGATTTCTATATATTTCCAATAGACTGGTGCAAGAACCAAACTAGATAGGGCTTATTGTTGTGAATTGACATCAGAAATGTGATTTTTTGACTATGTATCAAAGTTATGAATTTGAAAAGCTAATCAACTAATTAATTGATGATTGTGTTGTGTGATTATTTATTTAAACCATTATGTGAAAGAAAGGTAAATTTGGGCCAAATGGTACCAAATATTGAACTGTATTGAAACTTATTTGAAATTGCATGCATATACATGTGTATCCATTGAACATGTCATTGCAAAGAGGCTAGAGCAGAAGAATAAAATTTTTTTCCCGACAAATAGGTACATGTTTACTAATTTATTTGGTATGGATGATTTTATGAGCCGCTTGGCTGTTTTTTTTTTTTTTTTTTGGATTGGAGAGGCATGTATGGCGATTTCGGGATTTTCCCGGTGCTCCCGTACATGGGAGGTTATGGCGAAATTTTTCGAAAATTTAGGGTGTTAGCCAAATTTTTGAAAAATTTGAAAAGTTCTTAGAAACTGAAAAGTTGAAGAACTTAAGCCATAATGGAAATGATGAAAATTGAGTTGATTTGTTAAACAACATTCAGCTCCGTTCCTTTTCGAGGATGAATAGATTTTAAGTGGGGGAGATTGTAACAACCCGGAGAATCAGAACAAATTTAAATTTTTTATTTTGGCAATTTTATTGAATTTTGAATATTTATAATGAATTATTTTAAATAATAACAATGACAAATTTATTTTGAATAGAGTTAGAACGTATATATTTATTGAATCGACGTTAGAATATAAATATTTATTTTAATTATAAAATAAATTGGAAATGGCGCGATAGTTCGAAAATTCGATTTCAAATTTCAAATTTCAAATGAATGTACAGGATTCAAAATAAATCGTATTTTGGAAAAACCAAAAATATTGGAATCAATTTGAAAATATCTTTCCAACGAATCCGAAAAATTGAAATTTCATAGTGGGGATAAAAAGTTATGTCCAGTTATAAATTCAGAATAGTTACTATGGAATTTTGTCCCTTAAAAATGGAAATTTTGCAAACGACCTCCGTTTTCGACAAAACCACTTTTGTTGGATCCGGAATGTGAAGTTATTGCTAGATTCCAAAATTCATAATTTTTGGGATTAATATGTGAGCGTGGCGCAGGAAAATATGTTTTGACAGTTTTAATCAATTTGGATCGACCAAAAAATGGTCATTTTTCAAACGGTCTTCAAATTTGACGAAGTTAGTTTTGTTAGGACCGTATTGCCCATGCGAGGCTAGAAATAATTTTTCTGGAATTTTTAGAGTCAGTATGTGGCCTCCGTAAATTGAAATGTACGTTTAAAATTCTATATATTGATTTATATTTTAATTTAAAGCAAAATTGATAGAAACGATAAAATTGGCTCACGAAACATATCCCATAGTGTTCGGAATGGGGTTAATTAGCTGGGGGTGACAGTCGGTGGGTCTGAATTGATGATTAGATGAAAAACTAACTTTTTAAAAGAATAAAATAATATATATACACACCCTCTCCCTCATCGTATAACTCTAACCCTATTTCACAACCCGTCGTTCCCAAATCTAGGCCGCGTCACCCATTCCTTCTCGCCACCACCCACCGCCAGGCGCGCCCTCCACCAGCACCCCTCCGCCGCCACAGCCCATCCCCCTCCCTCACCGTCGCCCTTCTCTCTTTCCTCTTCTAAGTATGAACGTGGCCCCCAAATCCCTGCCGCTCCGACCAAACCTGGCCTTCCGCAGCCCCTGGCCTCCGTGCCGACCACGAGGACCCCCTTCCACCTCCCTGATCCTAGCGCCGCTTCAGGCGATCCCCCTTCGATCAACGTTCGAAGATGGCCTACGAAAGAATTGGGTGATCGATGGTTTCAGGGTTTTAGCGAACGAAGAAGACGATGAAAATGGTGAGCTTCTCCTTTTTATTTTTATTTTAATTCAGTTTTTAATTTATAAATACATAGTGTTTAAATTCAGTTTTTAATTAATATAAAGAAGGAAAAATTAGATTTTAAAAGAAGTAAAAATATAATCTTTTGAGAAGTAAAAATATAATATTTTGTTAATTAAAGGTATGATCTTTTATTCATGAAAGGGATGTTTTTATCAACATTAGAGTGATAAAGATTATATTTTTAACAATGAAAAGAGTAGACTTTTATCATGTGAAAGCGAAGAAAAAAATTAGATCTTTATATATGAAGGAGCGATGAAAAAAAAATTGGATTTTTATATGTGAAGTAGAAGTATAAAAATATGATTTTCATATATGTTAAGGCGGCATAAAAATTAGATTTTTATATATAAATTTGAATTAAAAATTTGATTTTTATTTATTTGAAGAAGGACATTAGCAAGGTAAAGATTCTATTTTTATATAGAAAGTAGCGATGTATAAATACGATTTTTATATATGAAGTGATGATATAAAATTGTGATTTTTTATCATATATGTAGCAAAGTAAAATATAATTTTTATCATTTGAATGGCAATGTAAAAACGTAATTTTATATATTCAATAGCGATAGAAAGATTCGATTTTTATCTATATGGTAGCGGTATAAAAAAAATAAGATTTTTATCTATGTATCGTTGTTATAAAAATATGAAATTATTTTTAGAAAGATGAAAATATTTTTTTTTAGCTTATGTATGTTATTTATAAAATAATCATACAAAGAAATAATTACTGATTGGGTAAAAATATAATTTTTAACGTAGGTATACTACATAGATCGAGAATCAAAGCATGTCTGAGTGGATCTCCAAGGTGAGAACTCCTCACTTTAAATTTATTTTCTAGTTGAAATATATACTAGGATGCAGACGGCTCTTAGCAGCACGCGACACCCGTCGTCCACAGACCATGGATAACTTGTTTGATTGATGTGTTGTGAAAATTGATTGTGTGATGTGGAATGGAAATAAATATTTTATAGTTAAAAATATAATTTTTAACGTGTATATGAAATAAAATAAATATTCATAAACAAATCAGACGTTTTGTTTATGTACACTGATTTGACTGATATTGATTGGGACGATAAATTTTACACATCGCTCAACTAAAAAAATAAAATTCATTATTTGTTGATTGAAACCCCATACGGGTATTGGGACAAAATTGGACATATACTAATCCTAATATTTAGTAGTATGTTGATCGATTGATTGACAAGCTTTGTAAGCGTTAAATATTTATATTTAATGCTTATGTAGTGTAAAATGCACTATGGATGATGGTTGAATGCGTTTGATTGTTGTTGTATACTCGTGTGTATGAAATCCATATAAATCACATTATATGGTAATTGACTGTGGCTAATACCAGTTCCAAAAGAATGAATATTTTAAAATAACGATTATTTTAAAATAACGAATATTTTCAAATAATATTCAGAAAAGAGTCAAAATATGATTTTGATGTACGATTTGGGATGGACACGAAAATATATAAATATTTATAACGTCATTTTGACGTGAAAGTTATTTATAACGATTTTATTCTTTTTTATAATGAATATTGAAAAGGAAATGATTTTAAAATCTAATGTTTTGAAAATACTACCATTTATATATCGATGATGTTGAATATTCAATTTTGGTTAGAAATTGAATATGAAGTTGAAATCGTTTTGAAAACGAATTTAAAACGATTTATAAAATACGTTTATAAGGAATTCAACGAAATATATATTATATATTATATATAATATAATGGCCTGAATAGAACGCGCCGCGCAGCGGTAGTTCGCGAATTTCGACCATTGACCTTGAATGGACATTACGGGAGATCCGACTGTCGGATTCTTCTAAAACCGGAACCATTGGGTTCTTATGGAAAAGAGCTTTCTAACGAATATTAGAGATTTGAAATCTAATAGTTGGATTTGGAAGTATGTCCAAATCAAATTTGAAAAAGGTCATTGTAAGTGCAGTTCGATGGCCGTTTATGGAAATCGACTGTACAGGAATGTATAAGCCTTGATAAAATTATTAAAAATATCAATAATTTGTGTAAAATCATAGCAAATGATTTGGAAAGAATTGGGATGAAAAATTCAATATTTGAAAAGATAAAAATAGATTTTTATCGAAATGAACTAGTTTTGAACTAGAATTATAATCCATTTATTTTTAAAAATAAATAAATTGGATTTGGAATGGTTTTAAAAATAACCAAAATTTCCAATATATAAATTGGAAATGGATTTGAATCGAAATTGTCTTTGGAATATTTCGATGTTGGATTTTGTGATCATACAGATATTGTTATGGAAATTTGAAAGATATATTTATATCGTTATTTCCAATACGATATTAGTGGGTCGTAGAATTTGATATTGAATATAAGCCGATATATTTTCTATTCAGAGCCTTGTATTTAATATGAAATGGGATTTGGGTTTGCCGTCAATGGTGTCTTCATTAACACTGTTCTTCAACCCAGTTGAGAAAAAGTTTAAATCTTTTTATTTATATTTAATGAAGTATACCAATTAAATAATGTTTAATTGGAATTGAATTGGAATTGATTTTTGGGTTTATCGTGAATGGTGTTTTAAATAACACTTGTTCTTTAACCCGATAATTAATGGAATGTGAATGGGGTTTGTTGTGAACTGTGTTTTAACGACATTCGTTCTTTAACCCGATTTACAGCAAAATGTGATTTGGAATTTATAAATCTTTTGTTAAGATTTAAAGGAAATTTTCCAAAGTGGAGTTTTCCAATTTAATAAAATATATTGGAGTGGAATGGAATTCGATTTGGTAATAATCGAAGTGCACTTCTATGGAGGAAGACTGTTACTATATATGGAATTTATGAGGCTTTGTCGTTATTCCACTTATAGTATCGGCTGGATATGGAAGTTCATATCGATTATATATATTGATCTGTTTTCTGTGAAGATTCCGTTGTTAAAGGAATGTGATTGTGGGTTTATCGTGAGCTGTGTTTTTAAATGACATTAGTTCTTTAACCCAGTTAAATATAAGATTTATTTCTTAACTCTTAATAATCATTGAGTAATGATTTTTGGAAATTAAAACTGAATTAGAGTTTTAATGAATCTTTAAATAAATTGAAAGGTGGATTTGATAACTAAAATTATCAAATCCAAGAAATGATCGAGAATGGACTATCACCAGTTTTTCTCCATGCGTTAGTTAAATCTTAAATTAGATTTGAACGTGAAATGGTAATTAATTTTACCAATAACACCGTGGTGTTAGATATGAAGTATTACCAGTTTTACTTCATGGGATGAATAGGTTGGGATTGGGAAATTAAATAAACGATTACTTCGCTAAGGTTTTGGATAAACTATAATTTGTTTTGGATTGATATCCAAAGGAAGATTAAAGAATAAATTTAAGGAATTTATCTTTGATTAAATTAATGGGAACCTTTCCCAAAGGATAAGAATATTTGAATAAAGAAATGTTTTGGATTGGAATAAGGCGTATGCTGTGTTTTTATAGCACCTGTTTATTATATACGCGAGTTATTCGGAAAGACCGGGTTTATCCCATTCTGAATAACTGATTCGACGATATGTCGAGGATAAAGACGGTGGTCGAAGACCGGAGGTCTTCACATCATTTGGATGATTATTGATGTCTTGATTAGGCTGTACACCCAAGGCAGGGTAATAAGTAGTGATCATCCAGAAGTACTTGGAGATCGACCGGATATGCGAGGTAGAAGGTGCCTCTGGTTTCATTCAGACCCGGAACGAACTTGTAAATGGATGTGTGTCTAACATCGAATTTCAATCTATGTGATTGATATACATCGGTTGCATAGCGTGAATTGCCTGTGTGGCATGCTAAGATGCAAATGATCAAGGCTTATGTTGAAAAGCAGAGTCTTGTGGTTGATGATCAAAGCACGGCTTTAATACAGCGTAGCTTTGTGTAGCATTAATTCGCGAGCCTCGCACCCCGATGTGAACCAGAAACGGGAGAGGACATCAGGGAGGGCATGCGTTTCCTTCTAGCTAGGAGTGGTGTTTTGGGTTTTACACACCCGGGCATTAAACTTATGTGAATGCGCCTCGGTTATATCGGTCGATCCGGTACCGATGGAGTCATTTGGCTAATTTACGCCCCATAGGGCGGGGAAACGTATTGTTCAAGGTTTTTTAATCCACATTGCACTTTGATGGGCCATCCCTGATGATCCAAGGGCCCACCTGTGTCTTGGTCCTGAGACAAGGGCTAGATTGTCTCGAAGCGGTGAGGACGATCCCTTGCCTCGGTTCACAGACGAAAATCCAACTTCCAATACATGACTTTGTGGTTTTGATTGTAGAGCCTAGTATTGGCGACATGATATATGGTACCCATGCTGTCTAGGATTGATACATTTATATTTGAAGTTGTTTTAAACACCATGCACTTATAATAGTATCAAATGATTTGTTTTAACGTACCAAGCATGTTTGGCTATTATAAGGAAAACCCTATCCCCCGGCATGCGTTGCATTGTGTGATAGGACATGGGTCTTATAATAGCTTCATTTTTCCAAAAAGCATCGCGTTGTTTTGTTTTATGCACTGGTATTCTTGGGAGGAAACCTGTTCCGTGTTATATGGCGTGGTCCCTTGATATATCTGATTTAAAGTAAAGTTTTAAATAACTATCTTAGTTCTCACACCGGTCACATGACTGACTTAGATTTTATTGTTTTAACCTAAACTCTGGGTGCCCCTGTTTTTCACACGGGCAACTAGTAGTTTTGGTTTTGCAGATTTATATTCACAGGATCCTGGTTTACAGCTGGAATGATATTCGGAAAGCTCTGTATCCGCATATTCTTTTCAGTTGTGTTTTGTACTATTTTCCGCTGCATTGTAACTTGTAAATATCTGATATTTATCGAATGTGTAATATTTATTCATACTCAGTATATTCTTGAATTCTGATGTAATTGTTGTAATAATCAATGAAATGTTCTTCTGTTTGTGTTCTAATTCATCTTGCTCTCAGATAATCCGTTCTTTCTCTTCTCTTCGGAGACCGGGGAAGTTCTGGTCGTTTCATGCCACCTATTCAAGCGATCGGGGAATCTAGCAGCGTGCCCCCTACCGAGGGGGAAGTGACCACGGAAGCCACCAAGGAAATCGAGTTTCATAAAAGTCCTTCACCTATGGATGTTCAAGATGATGAAGAGATGAACACATACAAAGGAGGTGAAGCTCAAGCCAACGAACCTCAGGATGATTCTGTTACCGAAGGAGGCTCATCTCATAAAACACCATCGCTGACTAAACCTTCGGCTGGTAATTCTTTAATGGAGGAACAGATATACGGGGATTTAGACAGGCTCGCCCTGCCAGATAATATTTATACATCTGAGGACTTTGGAGCAGAACCATTCTTCTCTATCTCCGAGGACGAATCCACCCCAGTCAGAGAGAAGAAAATTGTACAGACGAGCCTAGATATGGGCCTTGGTCCGTTAGGGGGTTTGACACATACATCACATGCATCACACATTATAACATTCATACACTGTATGTATTCATGGTCCTTCTACTTGCTTATCATTTTTTCTTGGAAGATGGCTCGTCGCCACTCTTATTCTCATCGTGAAATTCGTAAGTGCACGCCCGGACTCAATCTCGTAACTGAGCATGATCGCAGTGATAGCCGGGGAAGGGATAGTCAAAGACGCTATGATTCTTACCAGCCTCATCCTACGCGATCTCGCTCTCCTTCAAGGCAAGATCCCGGGAAACACCACGGTCGTCAAGTGCCACATGCGGGGGGCAAACAACTTCCCAAAGCTCCGACTCCCCCGAAGGGTATACCTCCTCAGGGTAAATCCTCCAAGAAGCACCATAAACCCAAGGATAAGCACAAGGATCCAAGCAAAGGTTTGGAAAAAGAGAAGACGACCCTTGTCTCCTCTAGTCAATGCAACCTAGAAGTTACCACTACTCAGGAGGTGGTCCTTTCTTTTGAAAATAAGGAAAAACCGGAGCATCTGCGAAAACAATTCCCTGACATCTATTTCGGAAAGATGCTCTTTGTTCCAGACCTTGAACCGGTTTCTAGTGATTGGGATACGAAATTCATTAACCGAGTGAGCCACGCGGCTACTCAATATAGAGCAATAACGAAGCATGTCAAAAAACTTTCTGAGGTTATCTATCGTCTGGAAATGGATGTGGCCAAAGCTAAAGAAAAGGTTGAACATGATATCAAGGCTAGGGACAAAATTGAGAAGCAACTCGAATTTACCCAAGATCCTCTTGCCTTAGCTCAAAGGGATGCCGAAAATTACAAGACAGAATTAGAAAGTGCAAAGAAACGCTTCCACTTTGAACTCGATTCTAACAGCCAAGAGCGTGTGGCTATGAAAAAGGAGAAAGAGGATCTCAAGCCAATTAATACTGAGCTTAAAATATCACAAGATCGCTTCACCGCGGAAAAGGCTGCTTGGGAGAAAGAAATGTCAGGCTTAAAGGATAAACTTGCTCATGCTGAGGAGAGAGTAGCTCTTGCTGAAGGACATGCCATCGAAGACCTTGAGTCCACCTCGAATGCTACTGCTAAACTAGCAGCAGCTGAACAAGAGATAGAAGGATTCGATGAACTATTAATCGACTTTTTCGCTTAGGTCATTCGGACTCGAGACATTTCCTGGATCAAGAACTATCCCTTTACTTTAGTTGATGTATGGGACCAGATTGTTGAAAGCGAGAGGCAACGCTTAAAGGTCAAGACTATCAATGAAGACAGCTTATTACAGACCTTCCTTAGAGGTGAAGAGCCTGTGGTTTTAGCAGAGGCCAGACGTCAAATTAAAGAGTCTATGGAGGCAGAGAGGCTTAAGCTCAAAGGTAAGGAAAAAATCGATGAGTGTTCAAGCTTAGCTATGGAGCTCAAAACTTCTGGGGCCGACGAGTATAACCCTGATGACTCGTTGATCTCTGAGATTCCCATCCCTCTACCTGTGGGGGCTTCCACTACAACTCCGAATGAGCAGTCAGCGGAAGGTATCTCCACATTCTCTCCATAATTTGTTAAAGCTGTCATAAATTGTCATCGGATTGTGGAGCAAACAATTGAGAAGGCCACATTTTCTCCCAAATTAATAACAGTTTCTTCTCATAACATAGGTGCTAAACTATCCAAGGGGACTGTAGCAAAGCAAGCAAAGGTCGAGAAAACCACCATGCTATCGAGCCTTAAGGCCCCTGAAATCCATAAACAAACTGAGGTTGAAGCGACCGAGAATGCTATTGTGCCATCGAGCACTAATGCTCCTAAGGATGCCGAAATCATTGGGGTCCTAAAAGACACTGACGGTGATGACGGGGATGAAAAAGAGGATGTTACTATTATAGGGGAGACAAAGGATGACGATAATCTGACCTTAGCTGACATGAAGGCAAAGCAGGATGAGTAGTTGAGAATTAAGGACGAGGAAGGGCCTTTAAATGTGCGCCCTCTCTCTGCAGCTTCTTCTGGATCCAGACTGGTTATAAAGATCTCCTCCAAGTCTATAACCACACAGCTCATGTCATAGTCCTCTACTGTTCCACAAGATCCTCCTTCAGATAAGAAGAAGAGGAAAAAGCACGACGAGTTTCGAACTAACAAGGAGGAGCCTGAGAAGCAAAAGAAAGAGAAGAAAACGAAGCAGTCTCCGAAGCCTGAGTAGAGATTTTTTACTTTTGCTTGTTTTAAATTTCTCCCGGCCTTATGATGTAATTGTGAGAGTGGCCCTCACATTTTGGCTTTCTTGTATTTCTGCACTTTGTAAATGAAATTTTATTTCTTTCGTATTATGGTGTACCTGCAAGTTTATCATACTTAGTCACACATAAACATTCAGATCATAACTAAGTTAAAATCATGTCATAAACCATTCTGGTATCAAAAAGATTAAAATTTCTTCATCGTATATTTGTGTGACGTATATGCCCCCAATCAATCATTAACGTGATGCCTAGCCAGGGCTTGTTGAGGATTGATTAGGATCGTATAAGTTTTGCCCCCCATGCCTGAAAATGAGGGGTTCGGGCTCAGCGTTCATTCTTGTTCCTGGCCGTGCAGCAGGATAGGAGCCCATTTGTGGCATTTAATCAAAACACCTTTATACTCTCCTATCGTATGCCCAGGATAGAGTTCGAACTCAGCTTTCAGTTTGCCGCACAATCCTTCAGTGGGGTAGGAGTTCATTTGTGGCGCCCAGTCCCTGGAGCCTTTAAACTCTCCCGTCGGATACCAAGGGTAGAGTGGGGTTGAGACGGACTTTTAATCGTGGTGCACCTGTACGCCTTATGGACAATTCATTTCTTTGTCCTTCTGATTTGATAGAAAACTCTTTTAATTACGTGTTTTAGAATCGTCATGAGGTTTATAACAAATATTACAATCATGAGCGAACAAAAAATGGTGCGATAAAAGTAAATGAGACACGATGTTTTTATAGTGGTTCGGTCGAATCATAAACTACGTCCACTTTATAATCTTTTGCTTATGTAACCAGACTGTTCTAGGCAAGTCGTGCCTTTTTACATGGTCCTAAAAACAAAAGAGTAAAAAATGACAATTTCATGTCAAGTAATGCCGATAATGCTGGGCATTCCACACTATGGGGACTTCATCTCCATCCACGATCGCTAGCTTGAAGGATCCATTATCAAGCCTCCGTAGGATGGTATACGGTCCTTCCCATTTCGAACCCAAATGGATTGGGGGTGGAAAGACCCGCTTTAGAACAAAGTCTCTGGGTGGAAATGTTCAAGCTCGGACCTTCTTATTGTAATACCGGGCGATCTGTTGTTTGTGGCTCAAGGCGTGCAGGTCCGCTTCATCCCTTTTTCTTTAATCATATCCAGGGATTCGAGGAGCAGTTTATTATTAGTCATTGGGTCATAGTAAGTAGTTCTATGTGATGGTACTTTCAATTCAACCAGGATGACAGCTTCTGACCAGAAGGCGAGGGAGAAGGGGGTGTGCCCCGTGGATGATTTATAAGTCATTCTATAGGCCCACAATCCCAAAGGTAACTCATTGACCGACGTGGCTCTGGCCCGCTTTAGTCGCTTCTTCAAAATGGAGTTAGTTACTTTGTTTTCCGCTTCTACTTGTCTGTTTGACTCCAGATGCGCCACGGTGGTATATCTTTTCTCGATGTGATATTTTTGGCAAAATTCCCGAAATTCCATACTATCGAATTGGGTCCCATTGTCTATTACAATGATTTTTGGGATCCCAAACCGACATATAATATTCTTGACGATAAAATTTATCACTCATTTGGTTGTGATCGTGGTTTGCGGTTTAGCTTTGACCCACTTTGTAAAGTAATCCACGACGACGATGGAAAATTTAGCTCCTCCCTTTGCAATGAAGAGGCTTCCGATAATGTCACTTCCCTATAGCGAAGAGCCATGGGCTCATTATTGTCTTTAACCGGCTAGGAGGTACCATGGGGATCTTAGAAAATCTCTAGCATCTGCCGCAACGCCGTGCATATTTAGCTGCATCTTTATTCACGGCAGGCCTGAAATAAACATATCATTATATCTTCTTAGCCAATGTTTGACCTCCGGTGTGGTTGCCACATTCACCTTTGTGTACTTCACTCTGTACCCGCTCGAAGTCGTAATGGGCTACGCACCAGAGGAGTGCATCAAGAATCCTTGTCTGTAGAGGACTTCGCCCTGCATGACATATCTATAAGATTTTCAAATAATAGTGCGCCTTTCACTTTTCTTGGTTGGAAGCATTCCATTCATCAGGAAGTTCTTTAGGGGTGTCATCCACGACCCCCTTTCTGGTTCAGTTTCCAGTACTGGATCAACTTCCATCTGGTCGATACTTGGAGACTGCAATATTTCAATGGGGACCATCTCTGTGTCCTCAAGACTGTCAAAACTATCCAACTTGGCCAATTTATCTACCTTCAGATTCTCTAATTGGGGAATATGGGATATGCTGTAGTGTTCAAAACCGTCGAGCAATTTTCTCACTTTTTTCAAATAAGATAAAAGTCTTGGCCCCTTGGCCTGAAACTCCTCATTGACATGGTTTATGACAATCTTGTAATCGCAAAAGATATCCAACCTCGATATCCTGAACTCCGTTGCAAGCCTTAGTCCGACAATCAGGGCTTCGTACTCTGAATTATTATTTGTGGCGTGGAACTCTAATCTGAGAGCATAGTATATTATTCGTCCTTCGGTAGTAACCAACACGACTCCAGCACCAGATCGTCTATCGTTCTTGGCACCGTCGGTGTATACCTTCTAGGATTTTAGGTCGAATAACTGTTTTAAGGGACTGGCTTCTTCGCTCACTACATCTTCCTCAGGAATAGTAAATTCTGCTATGAAATCTGCCAATACTTCACGCTTATCGATCTTCGGTGCTGAAATTTCATATCGAACTGACTTAACTCTATGTTCCATTTGAGTAGTCTTCCTAACGACTCTTGTCTCTGCAAGACTTGTCGGAGTGGATGGTCAGTATACACGGTGATGGGATGAGCTTGGAAATAGTGGCGAAGCTTTCTAGATGCGGTCAGCAAACTGTACGCAAGTTTGTCTATTCTCGGATAGTTTTGCTCGGCTGCCACTAGTTTTTTAATCATGTAGTTCACCGGCCTTTGGACTTTATCTTCTTCCCTTACCAGTGATGAACTTATTGCATGAGATGACACAACGAAGTATACAAACAAATCCTCATGGTCGAATGGTTTGGAAAGTATCAGGATCTTTCCAGGCGAGTCAAAAGGTTCTGAAATGCTTCCACACAATTCCACGTGAAATGACGATAAAGCCTAAGAATTTCCCAGAGGCAACTCTAAACGAACACTTCATAGGGTTGAGCTTCTTTCCTTATTGCCGAAGGATATCAAACATTTCCGCTAGGTCAGCTGTATGCTTGGAAGACTGCTAGGATTTAACAAGCATATTGTCAATGTACACTTCCATTGTCTTCCCGATCTGATTGTAAAACATCCGATTCACTAGTCATTGATAGGTTGCACCGGCGTTCTTCAAACCGAAGGGAATCACCACATAATAGTATAGTCCCAAATCTGTAATAAAGATAGTGTGTTCCTGGTCTGGAACATGCACGGTAATTTGATTATATCCTACGTATGCATCCATGAAGGAGAGAAGTTCATGACCTACTGTTTAATCCACCAATTGGTCAATTCTAGGCAGTGGAAAACTGTCCTTTGGGCAAGCTTTATTCAAATCTGAGAAATCAATGCAAGTATGCCATTTTCTGTTGGCCTTCTTAACCAAGGCTGGATTTGAAATCCATTCTGGGTAAGTTGAATCTTTAATGAATCCATTTCTTCTTAACTTCTCAGCTTCTACCTTTAGGGTAGCTGACCTCTTCGGGCTAAGCATTCGCCTTTTCTGCTTAATGGTGGATGCATTGGGTTGATGCTCAACGAGTGGCTCATGGTTGAGGGAGATATCCCACACATGTCACCATGAGTCCAGGCAAACACATCTAGGTTGGCTTTTAAAAAGTCCATCAATTCCTTTGCTCGAAGAGGGACTAGCTAGGATCCGATTTTCAAAATCTTTGTTGGGTCATTATCATCGATCGGGATATCTTCAGTCGCTTCATTAGTTGTCGCCATTCTGCCCTCGGGTTCCTCATTCTCTCTTGGATTAATGTCCTCGGGCAGTTCTCTGGGCGACTCCTTCAGGGTCATTTTCTTTAATTGCTATGACGAACCCTCCTTTTGGGTGGAAGAAATGCCCTTAGTTTCGACTTCTTTTCCCTTGTGTAACAACTTTAACTCCGCTATATAGCAGGCTCGTCCAGCGACTTGATCACTCCTGACTATTCCCACTCCTGCATCTATCAGGAACTTCAACAACAGACACGAGGGCGCAATGTAAGCCCTGAATTCCGCTAGGGCCGGTCGGCCCAAAAAGGCGTTATAAGGTGATTCAATATCCAAAACTACGAATGGGAGAATTCTCACTCTCTGATGGTCTCCTTCTCCAAGAGTCGCTGACAATTCTACATATCTGATCAAAGATGTTGAGGCTCCATTGAAGCTGCATATCCATCCGTTGCAAGGCTTCAAATCTTCAGCTTCGAGCTTCATCTGATCATACACTTTCTTAAATAGAATGTTAACTGAGTTTCCATTTTCCGCTAAGACCTTGTGGAATAAATCAGGACCAATAGTGGTTGTGATCACTAAGGGGTCTTCGGTAGTGGAATGAACTCCGATACTATCTCTATCGCGAAATATGACATCATCAGACATTGTTTTCTATTGTTTTATCGGGGCGGTATCTTCGGGATTACTGCACTCTCCTACTCCAACGTGCTTGGCTGCATTTACATATTGATCCATCACCCTAAAGCTATGTCCAGCCGGGTGAGGTCCTCCAACTATAGTGTTGATAACAATATTCTTTCCCTTCTACTGGGAAGTGGGCCTAGAAGTAGGTTAGTTTTCATTCGGGGCATGTCCGGCTTGCCCCTGTCTCTTGGAGCAACCTTGTATTCGTACAATTTTCCTTCTCGAAGCAGTTTTTCTACCACGTCTCTCAAATGGCGGCACTCATTAGTGGAGTGACCATGGGTCTAATGGAAAAGGTAAAATTTTCCTGTTTCACGCTCTTTTTCTATAGAGTCTCGTGGTGGAGGCCTCTTATACTGAAGAACATTGTAAGTGTCAAGGTAAATATTCTCCAATGTATCATTCAACGATGTGAAGTTTTCAAAACTCCTGAAACGAGGTCTCTTCTGTGAGTCGTTTCCCCGATTCTTCTTTGTGTTGTCGTTTCTAGCTTGATGGCTATTTCCTTGGATCTTATTTGCAACATTGACCTCTACCTTTCCTGAACTATCTCCAGACAGTTTGATGGACACATTGCTCTGTATATCTTCCTTATCCATGGCCTTTCTCTTTTGATTAGCATACAATTCCTTTAGGCATAGACGAATATTGGCTTTCTTATAGAATATTTCCTTGGTAAGTGGCAGTTTTCCAGCTAAGTATCTGCCAAACTCCATATCTTTATCTACTCCGTTAATCAAGGCCATCTGGACTGATTGTTCATGAGGGTCTCTGACCTCCGTAATTGCCAAGTTGAAGCGGTCTAGGTATGATCTCAGAGTATCATCAGGGTGTTTCTTGATGAGCGATAGTTCAACGACGTTTTTGGACCTTTGAGCATGAAGTCGGAATTGATTTATGAATATTTCGCTCAATTCCTTGAAGCTGGAGATCGATCTAGCAGGCAAGTGGGGAAACCACATTAATGCCACATCCTCTAGAAAGATCGGGAATGATTTGCACTTCACGGCATCGAAAGCGGCTGCAGCATTCATATACCATGAATATCTCATTAAATGCTAAACCGGGTCCGTCTTGCCCGAATAACGGTTCATAGTTGGCATGTTGAATTGTCTCGAGAATCGAACATCTAATATATCATCAGTGAACAACATGTGACTGCGGTCTGTACCCCAATCCTAGTTTCTTTGCCCATAGATGTCTGTCATGATATGCCTTACCATTGCCTCAACGTCAACATTAGTCAAAGTGGATTCTAGATCAGCACTTCTTGCCCTATGGGCCCCCCAATATCTCTTAGATGTACTGCCCCAAGGTTTGGTGCCTGAGCAGAACTTCCTTGCCCCTATGGCCATGGTCAATCACACGACAAGGGGTTAGTACTGGTTGATTCTGAGTAAGGTCATCAGCACCCTGACCCCAAGGTAGTATGGTAGGTCCTCATATTGGCAGAAAAGTGGGATTATTCGAGTTACGGTTGTCAGGTCCTAAGTTGAGTGTCGTTTCTTCTCCAGAAGGAATGGATCCAAATCGAAGCTGCACTATGTTTTCTAGCCTTTCATATTATCGTCGTGGGGGTCTAGGAGGTTCTTCTGACGAAGAGGTATAGCCGGAAGTCAAGCGATGAGTCTGTGAAGGTGTTCTGCGTCTTTGGAGCTCCTTGATTTGTTTGCTCATCACCGTCATATTCTACCGCAGCAGAGAACTCTCGCGCCTTTGAGCTGCTAACTCGTCATTTGTCCTTTCCAACATGTCAAGTTCACTAGAGAATTCTCTTTATGTTACTAGGGCCGAGGCATGTAGCTGATCATTAACATTCACAGTTGGACGTAGAGCACTGGAGCCAGGTCGAGCTGAAGCATCTACATGAGTGGAATGGGTCATAACCTCCTTGCCTTGTCGGGTCGTGGTCCTTTGGCTGAACCGGTTAGTGATCATCTCTTCCTGTGGGCGGCTCGTAGTGTGATCATGGGGGCGGCTCGTGATGCCCTCCTGCGACAGGGTCATGACCCCCTCCTAAGGTTGGTTCTCCCCCGCGATCCGCGAGACAGGGAGACCACCTCGGCTTGCTCCTAAACATTTTCATCGTTAACTTCGTTTACTCGAGAAGCTCGTGAATCCTTGGATTTCTTTACGGCCATAACGTACTGACTTTGCTGAAATCTTCAAAAAACAAAATAGTGAGAATGTGGACTATTTTCTTCGGGCTTGAAAATCAAAATAGTAGAGCAATAATCCGATAGGTTGAGAATTCAACTCTCAGTGAAAGCAGCAAAATGTTGGACCAAAATTTGGTTCTAACACCCAAATTATCTTGATTTTTTGAAAATTAAAACTAGAAATGAAAGAAAAAGAAACAAACACACCAAATTTATAGTGGTTCGGCATTAAAGAGCCTACGTCCGCTTTATATGACTTTGATTATACGTTTGAATGCAAGTACAATCATAATATTCTCTCAATCTCACTTTTATAATAGTGATTGACTCAACAATTTTGAAATATCTCTGATTAGAAATGGTGAAAGTTTGATAATGGTGGAATCAGAGCCCTGAATCGCCAAAAGATCCCCAAAAATGCCAAGTACTAGGATATTTATAGGTGATTTCCGCAGGCGGTTCATGAAGACACATGGCACCAATCCCGAGGATCTCGAACTCGTTCGTGGCTTGATGGAGAAGTGGTCAATATGACGGTTATGGACATGAGTCACAAGATACTTCAATTTCGATTCATGGGTGACCAGGACGTGGCCATGTTTTCAGAGATATAGGGTCGGTTCGTGACCCTTTACTGCAAGCGGATCGTGACACCTATCACGAGCGGGTCATGGTGATTAGGCGAGTCGTAGAGGAACATAGCCCACGAGCCAATAGGGGAATACAGAATCATGAGCCTATGGGGTTATGTGGACCACGAGCAGGGTTTGTCTATGCGTGAGTATCCTTGTTCACCAAATGTAAGTCTTTGTATTCTTGGTGGCTTGGCTCAAAAGCTAGCCAATAGTTTCCAATAACGACCACCGAACTGCATCCACGGCGACCTTGTCTTAAATTGATTTGGACATAATTTAAAATCCAACTGTTCAAATTTAAATCTCTTATATTCATTGGAATCCACCGATTGACATACAATCGATTGACATACAACTAAATATTTGGTTCTAACACCCAACTGTTTGCTGAAATCTTCAAGAAACGAAACAGTGGGTCTGTCAACCAATCGATTGACATATAACCAAATATTGGGATTAGTGTATGTCAAATATCATCCCAATACCCATGTGGGGTTTTCAAACAACAACAGTCTATTTAAATAAATCATTGGTTAATTAATTTAACCAATTCTAATTCGGTTTGAATTATTTTTCTAATTAATCAATTTACTGTTTAAATTATAAATGGATATTTATAATTTTATTTCAACTACCACATTAATGTTAACATTGTTTTTAATACGTTAATCATCACAATCACAATACACAAGTCACCAAATCATCCATATATATAAATACTCGCAACTAAATGCAATTTACGGAGCCACAAGTGTCCATCTACGGAGTATGAAATGCGAGTCTCGCTAATATCCACACATCGCTTCCAATTCAAATGATTTGTGTGATTTCTTATGTTGAACTCCAAAAATAACTACTTGATAAAATATTGGGTGAGAAGGTTTCCTCACATTGGTTTCCATTCCATCATTCTTTAGTTGATTATTTTTATTTTTAAACTAAATTAAACGAGCGTTTAATTTAGCCCAAAAATAAACATGCTCCATTTCCGCCCTAGTCAGTCCCATTTTGTAGACACTATAAGAAAAATACCCTATTGCAACTAGTTATTTGCAACAGACGATAAATGACAGTTGCAGTAAATGATATTTAGCAACAGAACACTTATAACAGTTGCAATAGATGGGATTTAGCAACATGCCTTTTTTCTGTCGCGATAAGCATATTTTTAGCAACTGCACTTCCTTTCCTATTGAAAAAACATACATTTAGCAACTTTGCTTTCATAACAGTTGCAACATACATATTATTTGCAACAACATTTTCAAGCTAGTTGCGAATAAATATCTTTAGCAACTGTTTTCACCTCTTGCAATAACTATATTTTTTTACAACTGGTAATGCCAGTTGTGGAAAACATACTATTAAAAATTAATATTAGCTTTTAATGATTAATTTTCACTTATTAATTTTAAATAATTACTACTAAATGATTAACTACTAGCAATTATATAATAATTAAGATTAATATTTAATAATATTAATTAATAATAAAATTTAAGTATTATAAAATGATATTTATAAATGGTAATTAAATCATAATAATTACTAATTAACAAGTAATAATAATAATTAACATTTAAAAAATAATAAAATAAATAATTATTGAATAATAATAAATTAATAATAAAAAACTAATGGATAATAATCAGTAATTAATTGAAATATGAATATGTTTAAATACTAAATAATTAATTAATAAATAAATTCATAATAAATAAATGATAAATGATTAATATTACTATTACGGAGTAATTAATAGTCAATAATAATTTCTTGTATGAATTAATTTATAATTAGTGTTTGATAGAGGTATTTTTATGAATCAATTAATAGTTAACAAAAGTATACTAAATAATTAATAATGATTAATTGATAATTAATAATTTAATAATTAAAATAATATTCAATACTTAATAATAAAATGTTAATAATTAATAATTACTAATTATTATCAATAACAAATACATTTTTTTATATCTAGAATTTTTTATAGTTATTTATTAACAATTAGCAAATTATAGTTAATAATTAATGAATATATTTAATAATTATTATTAGATAACTAATAATTATTTTTGATAATCGATGTTTAACATTTAATTAATAAGTAATATTAATAATTAGGAAGTAATATTCAATATTTAATAATTAATTTTAAAGATTATTAATTAGTAATTACTAGTATATAATAATTAATAAAAATTATATGATAAGCATTTAGTACTTAATATTAGTATTATTTAGTTAATAATTGATTATATTATTGTTTTTCACTACAGTTATTAAATATTAACTTTTGATTTTATTTTAAATATTAACACATTTTCGATGATGCGTATAACATGTTTTTCACTACTGCTCAAAAGCCCAAACTCTAGATGTTATTAAATATTAACACATTTTTGTTGTTGGGTACAACACGTTTTCGCCCCAAATTACGAAATTTTGGCTCCAACCTTTGAAATTTTGGCTCCACCCTCTGCAATTCTATCTTAAATTTTTGCTACAGCTCTCCATCAAACAAATCCCTAATCTTCGACATAAAATGGCAATTTTCGTATCCAAACCGATGGCATACTAACTCCCGTCCACCTCCCCACTTTCAGCACCCATTTTCGACACCTTCAAATCCTCTGCCTCCATCAGCCATTCCCCCCGACCCTCCAGACACCACTACAACCGAATCTAATTAAAATTGAATGGAAGCACACAAAACCCTAACTACTGAAGAATAGGTCACTGCCAGATCCCAAAAATTGAACTCTAACGTGGAGGACCTGCCAACTCAAACTTGAAAGAGCGGCTCAAAAGATGGTACGAGGCCTGCAACGGAAGATGGAAGAAGGAAAGGTGTCACTCATTTGGCTGGACTCTATGGAAGGAGGAGATCGAACTCGAACTCAAACCGAGGTCTAGCATCTCTGAATATGGTAAAATATATAGATTATTTTGATTTTACTTTGTAAAATGAATTTAGGAAGAAAATTGCGCTAATTTTTGAATTTAGGAGTAGGAAGTAAATATTGGAATTCAGCAACTTATGTTTAAAACGAGCCATTTTTTAAGCCTTTAAATGATGAATAAAGTTTGATTTTAAGCAAACAAGTTACTTGATTTAACCTTGAAATTCAGTTCAAATGTTCCTACCAATAAGATTCAGTTCAACTGACTTGATAAGGAACAAAATAGTCAACCATATGTGCTTTTGACATACCAACACAAATGATGTCGTAGTGATTTCCTACAGATCCAGTATTTATTATACAATTAAAGTCAATAAATTTAAATTAAAATATAAAACTGAAGCAAAATATAGAGAATCATAGGTTTTTTGACAGTAATGGCACTTTCCAAAATCAAGCTACGTTAACCTAGTATATCATGTCATTCGACCGAGAAGGTTCTTGTCCCACTTTTTAGTAAAACAACTCTAGCTACATGAAGCTTTTAATGCAGCTTTAAAGAATTAGGGCGATAAAGGGAATGATTCGATACCATGCATAACAAATAGATGCATAAGTTTTTTACACTAAGAGAGACAAAATGGTGCAAGTTTCTTATGCAAGAGTAAGAAGATGGACATTTGGATTTCTACTTCCAAGGCGCTTCTTAATGCTTTTTACAAATCCTTTGCTTGTCTAGCATATAAATTGAATTAAAAGAAACGATAGGATTTAATATATGCTAGAATGATACTCTGATTTAACTTTCAACAGACCATCAACTGGGAGTATTAATTATACAGATAAATGTCAGCCCATAGTACTGCATTCATATTGCCATTCTAACAGAGGAATAACTAGTAGAAAGCATGGGCTGGCTAAATACTGTGCGAAAGTTGGACTAAGTTCATGCTGTTTATAAAATGATGTATGGCCAGTCTCTTTGAGAAATCTCTGTTTACCATCATGAAACAAATTCCACCATATCATAAAGTAGGCTACATCATTGTAGAACAATTTGAGTTGCTGTAAAATGAAGTAACATTCACCAAACAAGATGAATTGGATGTCCAACCAATCCTTCCTGAGTTGCTTCGATGCTGATAATGCATCCACTTGACTTCTATGAAGCTCTTATCCTGTTTTATTTACATTTTATATCTATTAGTCTTATATTATAACATATCACCCAAATTTTATATCTAGAACAACAACAGCATAATTGTTCTGACTATGTATTCCATGCTCCATTTAGACATCAATCATGGAAGGTAGAGCCGTAGGCAGTAGCAAAGCACACAAGTTTTCAATTGACCATCTTCACTTTTTTCATGAATTGGGGAGAACCAGTAGCACATTGGCTGATGTTTGTACAATCTGGTAATTTTTTGAAGTTGCACCAAGTAGTCATGAACTCTTCGTTAGTTTTCCTAAAACAGAAAAAGTCAAATGAACTTCTATTTTGAATATTTATTTCGTTTAAAAGTAGATGAAGTACAGTGAGCAGAATATGCCAGATTTTTTTATTTCATTTTGTCTGTTCTTGATTATAACATGCAAATGTTTGTTTTCTTTTTTAAATAATTGAAAAAAAAGATGTAAAAATAGAGCAATCCTTTCCCTTATTGTAACTTACCATATGTTTACCCATAATTTTTCAATTTTAGTTTATTGTATCCTAGATTGCGGAATATGCCAGAATCCTTTCCCTTATTGTAACTTTGAAATAATATCACATTAATATGTTTATTTTGATCTGTAATATGAACCTTATTGTTTTCCAGCAAAAGAAGGATATGTAGAAAAAATAAGTGGTTTCTGTTCAAAGAATTAGAAATTGAAGAATCGAAATCAGTTTCAAAACTATAAATAATTCCTATAAGAAAGAAAATCAATGCTTTTACTTGTTACATACTGAAAAGCCATTCTGATAGAAATATTTGGTGAACAATCTTTATATTATTACTTTCTTATTTATCCAGCAATCATATTTTTGTATATTCTTAAATTGGTTAATTTGATTATTTTGTTACGAGATAACATCCATTAATTTGTTTAAGTCACTTTGTTCCTTGCTGCACCCTGCAATTTGAATAAGGAATACAATTACAAATTGGCATATGATGTGTTCCGATCTAAGATTTCTATCCCAATATTAATTTTTTCTTTCTAAAATTTATGTTCTACAACTTTTTTTGATTTGGCAGATGTATTGCTTGGAAAAGATGAACACGGAATCAAAGATTGACCGGGATGTAAAGGACGTGTAAAGTGACAACTTGTCCCCTTGACCTTGCAGGCAATCCCTCATTGTGAACTCAAAATATCCTTCGAGTAAATTATTCATTTATTACTCTTTACTATGAATATGAGTGTAATATTGTATACCATATACTCTCTTTGTCTCTCATCTTTGTAGTATCGTATTTTACAGGTTTCACATGAGAGCTTATTGTGTAAACTACCATATGTATGATAGAGTAGAAAATGAATAGAAAAACTCTATTCGAAAAAAATGTGTTGTGAGAGAAGAAATTGTTATACATAAATGGTATATGAAAATTGAAGAAATTTTTGTTGCAATTGTTTGTTCTGTTAAAACATTGTTAAAATAAATTTTTTATTTAGGGTGCGTTTTTTACAGGTCCCTATTAAGTTTCAAAATATAAAAAAAAACGCTGATAAAAGGAATATAAAATACATCCTTGTTTTTGAACTTCCGCTCAAAAAAATACCAGATGTACCCTTACGAACTTAAAAAACTATCCAACAACGATACGTTATCATTTAATCAGCCAATCGTTCCTTCTAACTCGCTGAAAACCCTAATTCCACAATTCTGCAAATCGTTTGATCACTGTAGTCGTCCCCCTCCTACGATCTGACATCGCCATCATTCCACCCGCAATAGCCGCTGCGCCGCCCACCGATGGCTCCACCGCCATCGACAAACCCTCCTCTTCCTCCTCCTTCCTCAATCCGACCCCCCCAAACCTCTACAGCCCCAAAACTGCACCCCACCGCGAAGTGACCACCGTCGCCGCCCCTGACTGGACTGCCTCCACCTCAGGCGCCGCCTGCTCTCCCTCCTCCACCACCTAGCATCGCCATTCCCCCTAAACCCGCTGTACGCTTTATTTATTTATTTTATTTATTTAATGTTATCACGTAATTCTTGCAAATCAGTATGAATCTATATAGTAGTGTTGCATGATTGTATTATTTTCAATCAGTACCATTGTATGCTTGTATGCAAGTATGTAGACAAATTGAACATTTTGATACATTTATTCAGAGTGAATGCACGTTGGTATTTAAATATTCAAAATACTTGCTTAATTGTATGCATATATTCAAAATTATTGCATTTGTGAATGCGTATTTTCAAAACATATGCAAACATGGATGAACTTATTCATAACAGTTGCATATATGCATACGTATAATCAGAAAAGTTGCAGACATTTAAATATTTATTCAGAACATTTGCATAAGCAGAAGAATTTAGCATGAGTTGTTGGAGATTTGAATACATCAATTTAAAATTGTTGCATAATTGTATACATATATATTGAATAGTTGCATACTAGTATGCAAATATTTACAAAATTCTATTATGAGTTCTTGCATGATTTTAAGGTATTGTTATGAATATTTACAAACATGTAAGCATATGTACGGAATGCTTGAACACTTGTTGGCATCTATGCATGATAGTTGAAAGCTAGTGTACATATATTTAGAATACTTGCACATTAGTGTGCATTTATTATTTTCATTTGCACAGTTGTATGCTATGATTAATATTATTTGTACAATTTTGTGCGTATGTGCAGAATATTTGCACACATTTGTTCATGTATCAACACTAATGGCGAAATTTCACACATTCATATAAAATACTTGCATTCTTGTGTGCATATAGCCAGAATGCTTGCACACTAGTGTGCATATATTTAGAACATTTGTACATTTAATAACTTTTTACTTCTTATTACAAACACTTATGCTGGAAGATGATCCTGTTGTAGGTGTTGAAAAAGAGGGAGCATTAGTAATTACAAAGCAGCTGTAATTACGAAAACAAACCCAGTGATTAATAGGGGGAAATGGTGTTTGTATTTTGTATAAAAAATTTGAGTGATATTTTGTTTTCGAACTGGTTGAAATGATTATTTAATGTGTAAGCTGAATTACTTTGGTATTTAATGAATTAAAATAAGTTGTTGTAATTGCTCATGACATTATGAAATGTTGTGTTCTTGGGTACAGTTATTCATAATATTTTGCAGGCTTATGTGCATTTTTTCAATATAATTGCTTATGTAACCGCAAATATTTGCAGAATTACTCCAACTGACTATGATTTTTTTAAACATACTTACTATACAAACAGAACTTCATAACACTTTACGAATAGATTACGAAATTAAAACTGTACAATAAACTGATTAAGTAAAAAAATTCAAGATTAAAAAGGAACAAATGTTCAAAGTTAAAAGAGTATATGCATACAAGCTGAACATTTGAATACTTGCATGCACATAACAAGAATACTTGCATACTTTTATGCAACAATGGAGAATACTTGCATACATTATCCATTAATAAAAATAATTTCATACCTATAAATAGTTAATACTATTTTTTCATACATTTATGAATATATGCAAAATACTAGCAAAGTTGATATAAACATTAAGTATAATTGCATACATGCATGCAAATATACAAAATAATTGTATACATATAAGCTCTCAACAAAAAAAAAATGAAAAAAAATCACATAATTAACATTAAAATACTGAACTAAATTTAATGCAACACGTAAAAGTTGTCCACATTATACAGTTTAACCAAGTTTTTAAAAAAAGTAACAAAAAAACATCTACTAGTCTGCTAAAGAACATGTCCTTTTATTATGACCCAACTTCTTGCACAAAGCACATATAGTAGTCTTCGTAAATTCACCTGCAGATTTCAACCTCTTCGAATATGATAGACAACTAGGCATTCTTCAACTATCATTCCCAAACTTCAACAACACCAATACACCAATATCTGCAGGACAACTGTTATACAAAGAAAAAAAATCAACATTACTAAGCCTAATCTGGAGTAATAAAATAAAATTACATAAACATAATCATATAATTATAACTAGATACATACATGACAGCATACAGTAATAGCTGCATATTTATATGCAAAATTCCAGAATATTTGAACATATGTTAATACAACATATTCAGAAGAGATGCATACGAGTATGCATATATTATGAATGAAAGCATATTTTTATGCAATTTTTATCGTACATAGAGATAAACAAAATATTCTGGATAGTTTCATATAGGTATGCAATTATTAAGAATATTTGCACATATATACGCAACTATCCAGAATATATGCAAATCAGTATGAATGTATTTTAACAATAGTGGCATATTTGTATGCTTATATTCACATTATTTGCGTACCAATTTCATTTCCGCCGTACATACAAATTAGAAAATCACAGTCCCTAGTCGCCCCCTCCTACGAACTGATATCGCCGTCGTTCCCACAGCAATAGCCACCGCGCCGCCCACCGCCGTCGACAAACCCTCCTCTTCCTCCTCCTTCACCAATCCGACCCCCCAAACCTCTACAGCCCCAAAACTGCACCCCACCGCGAAGTGACCACCGCCGCCGCCCCTGACTGGACCACCTCCACCTCAGGCGTCGCTTGCTCCCCCTCCTCCACCACCCAGCCCAAATTTTAGATCGATGGAATGAAAATATTGAGAATGAAGGCGGCGCCGCCATGACACCGAACTATTTGATTGTGGAAAAAATAAAACCCTAAAACGTGTATCGTATTACATAAATTACCGCGTGAGTTAAGTGAGAAAGGGTAGTTCTGTAAAAAAAAAAGAGCGGCTATTTGAAAATAGGGATGAAATTTATATGTTTCTAAACGGGAGGATGTGAGCCTAATTAAGTTTAGTTTTAAGGATGTGAGCCTAATTTTCACTTTTATTTATTTATTTCATTCTGTGATACACTATTACTAAAAAGAATACATTTAATATGTAGTATCTGTAAGCTATAATTTTTTCTATAGATTTATAAATCTATTGCAAATGCCATATACTGTTGCAAAAGGATTTGTTGCAACAGCAAAAGCCTATTGCAAAAAAGTCTACTACAACAGGTTATTGCAATAGGCGGAAAATGTTGTGAACTTTTTGCAACTTTGGCTATACCAACAGGCGCGGGTCTGTTGTAATTGGTCTACTGCAACAAATATTTCATGTTGCGAAAAGTGTTTTTTGTTGTAGTGAGAGTTCGTTGTTGCGAATCCAATGTAACTTGTTTCACTAACTTCCGATATCACATGAAAGAGTTACATAAATTTAAACACTAATTACATTTATAAATAATTAATTTTATAATTAATAAATTAATTACGTTGTTAGGGTAATTAAGCCTCTTCCCCTTCATTCCAAATATGGAGCAGTGGGCCTAAAAAGTTTAATTCCCTTTCACCACGTCACACGCACCACTGGGGCTCTGTCCATAGATTAACCTCCACCGTCACCAAGCCGTCAGCGAATCCACCCTCCTGCCATGACAACCTCGAGCTCGGTGCCTCCATCTGCGACGAAACACACCACAAACGATCTACGTTTGAGAGAGAAATCCGACCACCTTTGATTGAATTTTCAGATCATGGCCATTGGGATCGAAGACCCCGCATAGCTTAACCATTTTGCTTTCGAAACTTTTACCAATTGATTAGTGAATTTTATGGAAATTTGGGAGGAGGATTTGAAGAGAATCCACCGTTCATAAGGAAGGAGGCAGCGATTTCTTGGGGTGACCATACATTAATGAAGAGAGGGTTTGACTAGGGAGGGGGGTGTGCGTGTGTGTGTGTATATATATTATTTAGTCCCAAAAATACTAGTTTATCGATCCAAACTCCAAATCAAACCAAACGACTGTCGTTTCTAGCCAAACACCCCCATTCCGGACACAATGGGGTATGTTTCATAAGTCAATTCGACTATTTCAGTCAGTTTTTATCAAACTAAAATATTATCTAATATAACGGTCAATATTGAATTTGAACGTACATTTTAATTTACCAGGGCCACATACCGACTCCAAAAAATATGCAAATTGAAATATAGCTATTTTTTGATGATACGGTCCCAACGAAATTAACTTCGTTGAATTTGTAGACTGTTTGAAAATTGGCTTGTTAGCAGGTCGATTAAATTTAAACTGAAATTGAAAACGCGTTTAAATTCACCACACTCACATATTAATTCCACCAGTTATGAATTTTTAAACCTAATAATAATTTGACATTCTAGATCCAACAAAAGTGGTTTCGTCGAAAACGAAGGTCGTTTGCAAAATGGCTAGTTTTAAGGGCTATATATTATATTAATATATATATATATATATATATATATAAATTCCATAGCGCCTATTTTTAACTTTAAAATGGACATAATTTACTGTTTATAAAGTGAAATCTCATTTTCTTACATTCGTTAGAAAATTATAGTTCAAAAGATTCCAACGTTTCTTGTTTCGTCAAATTCTGATGTATATTGAATTCTGTATATTTATTTGAAATTAAAAATCAAATTTTCAAACTACTACGCCATTTAGGCTCGTTTTATAATTAAAATAATTTTATACATTCTAACTTCGATCTAAATAAATTTTTTGTCATTAATATTTAAAATAAATCATTTTAAATATTCCCGAACCCATTTAAATAGCTAAAATAAAAATTTTAAATTGGTTCAGAAATTCCGGGTTGTTACAGTATTGACATGATATATGGGTTGATTTTGATATGTTTACATATTAATGTTTGTTTATATGAATTTACCAGTTATTCACCTTGATTTTATATGACCTGTGTTTATATTGATTAATCCCAAACATTACCCTATGTATTACGAGCATCAAATAAACCAGGGATTAATCATTAAAATGAGTTAAGAATGTTGGTTGAAATGATAAATACCTATGACCCTAATTTGGATTGAAATGATATTTATCCTTTCCCAAAATACTAAAATTAAATTTTAAGTATTACTTGACCGTAGGGTAGAAAATTATATATGGACACCGGTTGGTTAAATAAAAATTGTTTTTAATCTTGAGTTTTGGAATATTATTTCAAAGGCAAAATAAATTACATTATTAACCGATTTTCTTTAAATTTGGACTTTGAGCTTTGAAATTAAAATTTTCAATTTTAATAGAATTCGTAAATGTGGATAACAAAAGTTAAACTAAATTGAATATGAACTAAATTTATCAAAATTGAATTGTTTATCCATCTTTGATATTACATTAAATTAACCTGATTTATAGTAATAATTGAATCGTGAACTCGAGATTTTTATAAACAAATAATTAAAAGTGAGAATTATAATTGATATTTAATTATTAAATCGAATTATTGAATCAGATTGTTTGAAATCGAACTGTTGAATCGAATTGAATATGAATGGGAAGTCAAATCCTTTTGAATTAAGATATCGAAATTTAGTCGATTGATTTGAAATTGAAATATGATTTCTTGTTTGGTTAAATTTTGTAGAAACGATTCTAATTCCGACTTTAGTATTTTAAAACATTTTGAACACAAATTTATATTAATTATTTCCTTTATAAACAATTTACCTTTTAACTATTTTATTTCATTACTTATTTTAAACAAACCATTTTAATAATTAACTATTTATTTTATAAACTTTTTTATAATAATTTTTTTTATAAACAAATTTACCTTACAACTATTTCATTTTGTTAATTATTTAAACAAAACATATTAATAATTTACTATTTATTTTATAAACTACTTTATTATCTCGACTATAGATTTTACAAAATTTGATTATTCTATTTTAAATTACAAACTATTTATCTTTCAAACTATTTTAATTATATATCTAAACTGTTTAAAATATATTTTTAACTATTTTAAATATTCAAATTATTTTAAAGTTGGAATTATTTCAAGATTTTAAATTAGTTTAAATGTAGATTTTATGATGAATAATATTCTTTCTTGAATATTGAAATGATTTTTATGAAAATATGATATTTTGATATAAAGTACAATCCCCTTTGAAATGTAAAAGAACTGACTGGTGTGAAAAATGTAAACGTTTGGTTGTTAAAGAGACTGGGATGGAATATTGTCATACTCTCTGCTAAAACCGAAAGCCACTTTAACAACTGTGTATGTGGTGGAGTTCTAGAATGAAGTAGGATGGATTTGGAGGCGATTACTAGATTTGAAGAAATAGAACGATGATGGATAACCTTGACCCACGGGTCACAATTAAAATGACTAAAACAGGAGCCATACCCAGGTTAATGTGACTAGCTCCTCTTAGCAGACGTGCTTCTTTGTTACCATATATATATATATATATATATATATATATATATTACTTTTTGATTGATTGGTGCCATTGATTTTGGGAGTATTGTCTAAGGTGGGAGGTAGTCGCGGCTATGCATTACCACCGGCATGGGCCTGCAATTCGGTAAAATCCCACTGATGGGTATTGCCTCGGTGCCTTGTCATATTTATCCCGATCGAGCCACCTACGACTTTGATTTATATCGTACATATGGAGTGCCCTCTGATAAACACTACATACTGTGGACTTTACGGTAGCTGTATAGACTACATTATTATAAACAGTGTAAGGGTAAAAATGTAATCCCGCTTACGCTATTTTAATATGTTATATTTATCCATAGACACTATTATAATAACGTATTTCATTATATAGTATATAGTTTAACGGATCCTTAGGAGATGGAAATTCCCATCATGTCTCTTAAGTTATTGCACTAATATTATTGCATGAATTTGATTTAATGAGAATATTTTAGTTCTAATCTGAGTATTTTTGTCCTTTCGTTTGTGCTCGAGTCAGCCTGAGTTTTCGGTTATTGAAGACAATGTTATGAAGATGAAGATGGAGCTCAACAAACGTATTTATTATTATTACTCCGCTGCAAACATTGGCATGTTTATGATAGTTAACTCTGATAATTGTTGTAGAATATAATCAAATGTATGTTTTAATAACTTCATGAACTGTTATTTATTTATTATACTTTGTCCTGCTGCTGTGAGATTCTATGTTTGTTTTTACTGTTTCTTCTTTTTCTTATATAAATCCCAATAACTATCCGTATTTCTGATTTGTTTAAGTCTACATGGAGGACCGTTGTCGATTTGAATGATCAAAAATCACGGATGTTACATTTTGTATCATAGCTTTGGTTTAGCGAAAACCTTGGCTCTATTTGGGATTAACTCATTAGCGATAGGGTAGTAATACTCTGAAATGAGTTTGAGTGTATATGAGAGAACGTACTAGTAATTTTGATATAAAATGATTTCGTATTGTGTTGGTTTATTCCGTTGAGTATTTATGAATTATGGTCGGTACTTGGGATGCCAAAGCATCGATAGGGATTTCTAAACACTCGAATAGGGCTTATTGACATAATATGGTTGAATTATATTTTTCTATGTATAAAGAAATATTTGAAAATATATGAATTTTGATTTCGTTGATGATAATATTAAATTTTCATCATTTATTACTCGATTAATCAATAATTTAAAACTATTGGTAATTGAATGATTTAAGAAATAAATATTTAAAATAAACTGATAATGAAATATTGAAAATTTATTGGTAATGAAATAAGAAATTAAATATCAATTTGAGAATTTAATTTCAGGTGGTTTTGCAATATCGTTTTGCAAATGGTTTGAAATAATATATGTATATTTTAATGGTTGTTTCATATAGAAATTGTTTTCGAATGAATTTTGAAATAAGTGTATACTTCCCTTTGCCTTTGCAAAATGATTTCGGTGATGAGTGCATGCATTATCGACATTATTTTCCAGAAACTAAGTTGGGGAGACCACATAGAATTTTTATATTTTGTTTGGAAATTTGGATTCCATATAAAATCCTTTAAATTATGACTTGATAAAAAAGATTATATATATATATATATATAATTTTAAAGTTGATTTGGAAACGAACCCAAAGTTGAAAATTTTAAGTTCTTGAATAGTTAATGAATTTCAAATTTGTTGAAATGAACTAAAATTGAAATTAATATATAATAAGAAAATGAAAACAGAGTTATAATTAAAATAAAACTCTTTGTAGGTTACACAATGAATTCAAAATAAACTGAAACTATGGAACTTGTATAAAAATTGAATATTTCCATAGCATATAAATTACTTACCAATTAATCAATAGTTAACATGTTATTGGAATAAAATTAGATAATATACAAGTACTGGTAAGAATAATGAATGTTGGAAAATTTTATGGGTTATAAATACGAATGAAATTTAAGTTATGGAATGAATGATATATACTTGGTTATGTTTGAAATTGATTTCTACTAGGTAATGAAGATAAACCATATCAGTGAAATAAACTAGTAAAATAAATTGTTGGTTATGGATTAAATCGTATAGCTATTAATAGTTAGATATTCAACGACTTAAGATAATCGATATTTCCATGTCGAAAATAAATGTTTAACTTGTTTTTTGAAAATAAAAGTGAATTGGTTTATAAATTATAAATTTAAATGAAGATTGAACGAATTAATTAAATTTAATTAAAACGAACTCATCGCGAAGCTGTAGTTCGTAATTTTTCGAATTAAAGTATAAATGAATGTATTGGATCGAAAATAAGTCGGAATTCTTTGAAACAAGAATCCTTCGAATCTGTTTGAATACAGTTTTCTACTGAAAGAGAAAATTTTAAATTTCAACTTGTAAATTTTAGGATATGTGTAATTCAAATTTTCAGAAAAATCACGACTCAGACATTTAGGATTTAGAATTAATTTTTTAACGAAATTGGTTATGTACACTAACAAATGAGACAAGTTGAACAAGAAATTATATGGTGAAACATATATAAATTGACAACTTTCTTACTACGCCTTTTCGAGGACGAAAATTTTTAAGTGGGGGAGAGTGTAACATCCTGATATTTTGCGATAATTGAAAATATTAAATTCAATGTTCTTTTGAACAAAATTTCTCTAAATACTAAAATTTATGAATTAACTAATTTTGCAATTTCATATATGTTGGAAATTTTAAATTAATTAATATGGTAATAATATACATTCGTTTTTTGTATAATGAAGGTCGACTGGTAATAAACGTCATTATTTTTGTGGATTTAAAATATAAATTGATTTGTATGGTAATTATTGAGAGTTATTCGGACTTAATTAAGTCACAAATTTTGAATTAAACCTTAAATATTGAAATTGTATTAATACATGGTGGAAACCTAAATAAATTGTTTAAGTGATTAATTTTAACTTATTTTGATAATTATAGCATGTATTGATTGTAAATAATTTAGTGATCTTGTTTATATTGGTTAACATGAAAGGTTGAAATTTAATATCAATACATTTAATGAAATTGGTTGGTGTAATTAATAATTGAAATAAAGTTTGAAATTGTAAGTAATGAATTTTGAATTCACAGTAAACAATTTGTTGACTTGAAAATTTATATGAATTTTAATTTCTATTCGAATATAATTTATAAACCTTTAAATTTAATTCATTGGCTAATAACCAGAAAATTAATATTCTATCATATTTATGGACTGGTTAAAATTTTCAATTTATAAATAATCTCAAAATTCGATGAAATTAATTTTATTGGATCTGGAGTTATAAATTATTATATGTTCTAGAATTTCGTAGTAGTCGGAATTATAGTTTGATCGTAAGAAATAAAAAACGCGTATAAATTTATTTGTACAATTCAGTTAAATAATCAAGTTTTGAAAGAAAATTGCTATAGACTTTGGAATTGTGCCTTGAAACCTATTTGATTACGTTCAGAAGGCGTCAAAACCTATTGTTAGGTAGTAAGCGGGCCTGATTTGGACTTAGTACAAATTTTGGCTTAAATACATGCAAATTGATAAATATATTATTATTTTATTTTCGAAAACCCTAATTTACTTTGGATGCCATCCTTAGTTTCTTTGGTCGAAATATTCAGATTTTAAATCGTTAACATTTTCTTCTCCACTCAACGATCCGAGATAGTTTCTGAAGCAAAGATCAAGCCCTCGACGAGATCTAACATCCATACGGTTGGATCGAATTTTAGCACGTATATTTGCCAGAATTTAACCATGAAGTCAGCACGGTTTTAGGGTTGTTTTGGGCCGTGGGGACCACCGCGAGAAGCGGATTATTGGCCAATGGTTGAGCTTCCGGTGGCGGTCTATGTGGTAGTGTCTGATCGAGGAATGGTGGAGTGTTAATAGGTGCATGATTCAAGGGTTTTGTTTGGTTTGGGTTCTTTTTTGTAATAACCCGAAAAATCGAAACCAAATTAAAATTTTTAGTTTTGCTGTTTTAATAAAATTTGAATATTTAAAATGATTTATTTTAAATAATAATGACTAAAAATTTATTTAAATCGAAGTTAGAATGAGTAAATTTATTTTAATTATATAACGAGCCTGAAATGGAGCGGTTGTTCAAAAATTCGATTTCAAATTTCAAATGAATGTACAGGATTCAAAATAAATCGGATTTCAGTAAAACCAGAAATATTTGAACCTGTTTGAAAATATCTTTCCAACGAATGTGAAAAATTCAAATTTCATAACGGGAAAATTAAGAATATTCACTATGGAATTTATATAATATATAGCCCATAAAAAAAGTGATTGTGCAAACGACATCCGTTTTTGATGAGACCACTTTTGTTGGATTCGGAATGTCGAATTATTGCTAGATTCCAATTTTTAGAATTTTTGGAATTAATATGTGAGCGTGGTGAATTTAAACGTGTTTGGTCATTTCAGTTTGAATTTTATCGACTGGAAAATGATAGTTTTTCAAACGGTCTCCAAATTCGACGGAATTAGTTTTGTTAGGACCCTATCGTCAAAACATAGACAGATTTATTTTTCTGGAATTTTTGGAGTCAGTATGTGGCCTCGGTAAATTAAAATGTATGTTCAAATTCAATATATATTGATTTATATTTTAATTTAAAGCAAAACTGACCGAAACGATAGAATTAGCTTACGAAACATATCCCATTGAGTTCGGAATTGGGGTATTTAGCTAGAAGCAACAGTCGGTTGGTTCGATTCGGAGTTAGAATAAAAAGTTAATTTTTGTAAATTAATTTAATTAAAATATATAAATATATATGGCCCCTCCCCTTTATCTCTCTCTTCCCGATTCAGTTTAAAATATAAAAAAAAGGAAAAGCGTCGGAAACCCTAGCCGCCACCGTCCCTGGTCACCGCCGCCCTCGCCCACGCTGACCCGACCGCGCCGCCACCCATACTAGCCACTAGCTCCTCCACCGTCGCCCCTTTTCTCTCTCCCTCCTTCTCTGAAGAACCCAAACCCGTTCAGCCCCAAACCCCGCTGCCACGGCCACTGTAACACCCCTAAGTCCCACATCGTGGAAGACTATGTGAAGTGAGTACTTATATAGTAGAACCCATCTCTTACTAACGTCGAGGCCTTTTGAGGAACAAACCCCCACACCTATACGGTGGCTAAGTTAGGGACAATATCTTGCGTGAACGGAGGTGTGTGTTGTTACAGTGGTATCAAAGCCAATACCCAGCCATAATTGTGGCTCCTATGTGGACCCCAACGCCTGGGTGAGGTGTTTGTGAGCCAACGGGACGTTGGGCTCTGTAGGAGGGGAGAATGTAACAACCCTAAGTCCCACATCGTGGAAGCCCGTGTGAAGTGGGTACTCATATAGTAGAGCCCATCTCTTACTAATGCCGAGGCCTAGTGATGGAAAACCCTACACCTGAGAGGTGGAAAAGTAGGGACAATATCGGTGTTAGTAGGGAGGTTGGCTCAGCCTGTGTCGCAACGCCATGTGTTAGCGGATCTCGAAACTTAGCCGAGGCCTTTTGAGAAACAAAACCCCACACCTATGCGGTGGCTAAGTTGGGGACAATATCTTGTGTGAACGGAGGTGCGTGTTGTTACAGTGGTATCAAAGCCAATACCCTACCGGAATTGTGGCTCCTTTGTAGACCACAACGCCTGGGTGAGTTTTTTGTGAGCCAACAGGGACGTTGGGATCTGTAGGAGGGGAGAATGTAACACCCCTAAGTTGCACATTGTGGAAGCCTGTGTGAAGTGGGTACTTATATAGTAGAACCCATCTCTTACTAACGTCGAGGCATTTTGAGGAACAAAACCCCACATCTACACGGTGGCTAAGTTGGGGACAATATCTTGCGTGAATGGAGGTGCGGGTTGTCACAGCCACCGCCCGCCACCAACGACCTGCCCCGCCACCCCTACAACCTCCTCCTCCTGCGCTGCTCCTCCTCCGACCGTTGGACCCCCCTCCCTTCGCTGAAAACATGTGAGTAATTCTTTAAATTAAAAGCATTGTTTTTTATGCGAATTCTTTTTATGAAATGGATTAAAATTGGAAAAGATTAGATTTTTTAAAGATTAAAAGATTAGAATTTTAAATAAGAAAAGTTTAGATTTTTAAAAAATAGGAAAAGATT
Source organism: Allium sativum (assembly GCA_030737875.1). Classification (NCBI taxonomy): domain Eukaryota; kingdom Viridiplantae; phylum Streptophyta; class Magnoliopsida; order Asparagales; family Amaryllidaceae; genus Allium; species Allium sativum. The sequence continues at coordinate 4,396,485 of CM060925.1, read as the reverse complement.
AGATTTTTAAAAATAAAAAATTAGACTTTTAAATAGGAAAAGATTAGATTTTTAAATTGGAAAAGATTAGATTTTTAAATAAGAAAAGCATTATAAAAATATGATTTTTAGCATTATAAAAACATAATTTTTATATAGAAAGTAGCATTGTAAAAATATGATTTTTATATAGATTATATGAAGATAAAAATATAATTTTTATATATATTAGAATTATAAAAATATGATTTTTATATTGAAAGAGAGATTATAAAAATATGATTTTTATAAGAATGAAATCATTTTAAAGATACGATTTTTATATGAATGAAATTGTTTTAAAGATGCGATTTTTATATAAATGATTGTTTTAAATTCGATTTTTAGTTGTATAGAAATATTTTTTTTATTATATATATAGCGATATAAAATGCGATTTTTAAATATATAAACATCATATTAAAAATGTTATTTTTACTATGAACAACGTGAAAAGGTTGCGTTGGAATTTCGGGCAAATCCAAGCTGTTCAGAAATTCAGAAATAAAACTGGAGGAGTGGATCCCAAAGATGAGAACTTCTCACTCTAATTATTTTCTAGTTAAATATATACTAGGATGCAGACGATGCTTAGTAGCACCCGACACCTTTGATTGAAACCATGGATGTTTGGTTGTTTGTTTGAATTTGATTTGGGAAGTGAAATGGATTGAATAGAATTGGTATGTGTATGGCACGATCCAGTATTAGGCGAGGGATAAGGCTAGACCTTATTCCGGTTCTTGTATCACGCCGTTATGCTGCCGAAATTTTCCAAAATAAAATGTGTTAGTTAAAAATAACATTTTTATTATGTATATAAACTGTATAAAATATTCATGTGTTGAAATAAATATTTTATAGTTAAAAATATAATTTTAGCATGTATATGAATAAAATAAATATTCATTTAAAAATCGAACGATTTGTTTTTGTATGCCTATTTAACTGACATTGATTGGAGCGTTAAATTTTACACATCGCCCAACTGCACAAACAATATTCAGTATTTGTTGGTTGAAACCCCACACGGGTATTGGGATGATATTTAACGTACATAATCCCATTTGTTTAGTTGTATGTCAATCGATGGGTTGACAGATTGTTGTAAGCGTTAATTATTTATATTTAACGCTTATGCAGTTGTGTAATGCACTCTGGATGATGGTTGACTGTGTTTGATTGTGGTTGTGTACATGTGTGTATGAAAACCATATAAATAAAATTATATGGTAATTGACTGTGTCTGATTCCAATTCGAAAACAACGAATATTTTAAATTAACGAGTATTTTAAATTGACGAATAATGAATATTTTAAAATAACTAATATTTTAAAATAATATTCAGTAATGGATCAAAATATGATTTTGATGTCCGATTTGGGATAGACACGAAAATATTGAAATATATGAAGCCGTGTTGATTAAATACGTGCCATTTTGACGCGAACGATAATTATATCGATTTTATTCATTTTTATAATGAATATAAAAAAGGAAGTGATTTCAAAATTTGATGTTTTGAAAATATTATCATTTATATATTAATGATATGGAATATTCAATTTGGATTTAAAATTGAATATGAAGTTGAAATCGTTTTTAAAATGAATTTAAAACGGTTTATAAAATACATTTTAAATGGAAATCGATGAAATATATAATATACATATTATATATATTAAATGGCCTGAATAGAACGCGCCGCGACCGTTCCCGAATTTTGACCATTGACTTCAAATTGACATTATGGGAGATCTGACCTTCGGATTCTCCTAAAACTAGAACTATTGGGTTCGTATCGAAAAAAGCTTTCCAAAATATATAAGAGATTTGAAATCTAAAAGTTGGATTTGGAATTACGTCCAAATCAAATTTGGAAAAGTTCGGTGTAAGTGCAGTTCGATGGCCGTTTATAGAAATCCGTTGAAAGGGCCTTAATAATATTAATTAAAATACTAATAATTTTTATAAAATCAAAATAAATGATTTGGAAAGAATTAGGATGAAAAATTCCATGTTTGTAAAGATAAAAATATATTTTTATCAAAATGAATTAGTTATTAACTAGAATAATAATCCAATATATTTAAATAAATAAATTGGATTTGAAATGGGTTTAAAATAACCAGAATATTCCAATAAATAAATTATAATGATATGGAATGGAAATAATCTTAGGAATATTTCGGTATTGGATTCCGTGATGATACAGATATTGATATGGAAATTTGGAAGATATATATATATCGTTATTCCCAATACGTTATTTGCTGATTTCAGAATTTGATATTGAATATAAGCCGATATAATTTCTACTCAGAGTCTTGTATTTAATATCAAATGAGACTTTTGGTTTGTCGTGAATGGTGTCTTCAGTAACACTGTTCTTAAAACCAGTTGAGGAAAGAATAAATCTTTTTATTAAGATTTAGTGAAATTTTCCAATTAATTAATATTTAGATGGAATTGGATAAAAGAATTGGATTTTGGGTTTGTCGTGAATGGTGTCTTAAATAACGCTGTTCTTAAACCTCGTGTGAGAGGAATAATTCTTTTAAACAAGATTACTAAAGTTTCCAGTTATATTTAGTAAATGGAATAAAATGGAATGTGAATCGGGTTTATAGTGAACTATGTTTTTAACGACATTCGTTTTTTAACCTGATTTACTGTGAAATGTGATTTGGAATTTATAAATCTTTTTATTAAGATTTAACGGGAATTTTCCAAAGTAAAGTTTTCCAATTTAATATATTAAATTGGAATTGAATGGAATTCGATCTGATAAAAATCGAAATGAGCTTCTGTGGAGGAAGACTGTTAATGTATATGAAATTTAAAAGGCTTTGTTGTTATTCCATTTATATTATTAGTCGGATATGAAAATTGATATCGATTATATATTGATCTATTTTCCATGAGGATTCCATAATTAATGGAATGTGATTTTGGGTTTATCGTGAACTGCGTTTTAAGTGACATTTGTTCTTTAACCCAGTTAAAGACAGGATTACATGTCAAACATTGTATTTCGAACTGTATGGTTGACCTCTGCTAAATATGTATCTGTTTGGTGGTGGAGAATTTAGTCTCTTGCTTAGCACCCTTCTCTAAGACGTACGAGCTTAGAGGTTATATATAGGCAGAAATCAATAGTACGGTGTAGATTGTCGATGCGGCATGTTCAATTTTCCAAAGTTAAATAATCATTAATATTGATTTTTGGGAAGATTAAAATCAAGTGGAGTTTTAATGAATCTTTAATTAGATTGATAGGTAAATATGATAATTTAAATTATCAAATTTGGGAAATGATCGAGAATGGAGTATCACCAGTTTTGCTCCAAGCGATAGTTAAATCTTTAATTAGATTTGAATGTGAAATGGTAATTAAATTTACCGATAACAATGTGGAGTTAGATATGGAGTATTACCATTTTTGCTCCATGGGATGAATAGGTTGGGACTGGGAAATTAAACAAATGATCACTTATGTATGGTCCGTTATTCCCGACTAGTTTGGATAAACCTTAATTTGGTTTAAAATTGATATCCAAAGGAAGATTAAAGAATAAATTTAAAAGAATTTATCTTTGATAAAATTAGTGGGAACCTTTCCCAAAGTATAAGAATATTTAAACAAAAGAATATTCTGGATTGGAATGAGGCGTATGTTGTGTTTTTATAGCACTTGTTTATTATATACGCCAGTTATTCAGAAAGGTCATGTTTATATCCATTCCGAATAACTGATTCGACGATAAGTCGACGATGAAGGCGATGGTTGAAGACCGGAGGTCTTCACATCGTTTGGATGATTACTGATGTCTTGATTGGGCTGTACACCCAAGACAAGGTAATAAGTAGTGATCGTCCAGACGTACTTGGAGATCAACCGGATATGCGAGGACCTCTCTCCTGTATTGGTCATATGGGACGAGGAATAAGGTGCCTCCGGTTTCGTGCAGACCCAGAACGAACTCGTAAATTGTAACACCCCGAATTTTTAATGATTGAACTAACTAAATTTAAGAAATACTTAATTTTTAAAATAAGAATGAAGGGAAATGGGTTGCGCCATTGCGATCGTCTCAGAATTCTGCTTGAGATAGAGTTCAAGTTTGCGTAAATCGGACTTCGTATGAGGAAGTTATGGGCCTCGGAAGTTTGAGTAATTAAGCAGAATTAATTAAAGTTAAAACCGGCCAGAATATTCAAATTCAAATTCGAAAACTTCAGGCACCCGGGCTGGGCGGGAAAATTCCCCCCCAGGACCCAGGTCGACCAGGCGGTCGACCTGATCAGGTAGGTCGACCAGGGGGTCGACCTAGGGGTCGACCTCCCTAGGTTTTCCAGACTCGAAAATTCGAACCTAGTTTGGCCAGTGTTGCTGCGTGGTGCGATTTTTGGGCCTTGGATGATTTTTGATGGTCTAGATCAGTTCTAGGGTTAATCCTAAGGCCTAAATAACTTCCTACACCTATAAATATGTCATCAACCTAACCCTAATTCATAAACTAATTTCTAAGACACCATTATGTTGTCAAACTCTCTCCTAAACCCTAGCCGCCGCCTCTAATCAAATTTCAAGTCTTCATACACAATTCAAATCAAAGTTTAGAGCTTTAACAACAATTAATGAAGATCAATCAACAACGCCGCAACGTTTCTATACCAATTTCAGTGCATAATTCTATTCGTTAACCATGAAAGGTGAGTACGGTGATTTTCACAATATAATGGGATTAAAAGTAACATGATGAAGTTGTAAAGTGGATTCATATGTATGTATGTTATTTAAATCTCATCCAAGTTTTCACCTTTTGATCCATGTCATCATATGACTATGTTTCTATGTAAAGTTCATACCTTTTATCAGTTTATTCATGTTGAATCTTCTATTATGCCTCTATGCCAGTCTATATGCATCTTTATTTCATGATGATGTTTAATTCCAATTTTTTGTGAATTGATTCTCTCTTCTTACCCCTATTCCTTTTATTTGTGGATCTTGGCTACCTTCGAGCCTATATTAAAAATATGCGCGAATGCGAATACGTAGGAACAATAGGGAATATGGGAAATTTGGAAAATTGGATATGATTGGATAATATGTGAAATTGGCATATTTGGGTATGAATTGCACGGAACCGATGAAATTGACTATAATTGGAAATTTGTAATTGAGGCTAATTAATATGTAAATAGTATAATTAATGATAAGTTGAAATAGGCAAAAAAAATTGTAAGCATGATTATATGTTTAATTGGAAACACATGACATGAAAATTTGGGTTTGGAGGAAATACGACTATTAATAAACATTTGACACGAGGTTAAGCACAATTGTGGTGTTAGACTGCCCGGAACCGCCCGACAAATCCAGCTGCCACAATTGGACGCCTAATGTGAGAGGTCAAAGGCATGAATTATAGGCGTAACGATGGGTGACACGAGGTTAGATCCGGTTTGTGGCGTAAGACTGCCCGGAACCGCCCAACAAATCCAGCGGCCACAAAGTGTTCGGTCTAATGTGAGAGGTCATGCACCGTTTGTCATAAGGAATGAATTAAGGAATACTAACCATAATAAGACATGGGTATGGTTAGAGGGTTAAGTGGGGTGTCATGTAAATTATGACATGTAAATATGGACTTAACCAGAATAAGATAAGGCATGTAAATTATGACATGTAAGTATGGACTTAACCATAGCATGTGTAAGACATGGACATTTAAATTAAAATGGTTAATTGGGGAAAAACCTAGTGGGGGCCAAGCATAGGTGGGAGGCTTGTGTCGGTGGAGATCAACCAGTAACCCGTTTGAGTATCTAATTGGGCCCGGTACTAAGCCGGGGTTGGGACACGCTTACTGGGCTTGAATATAAGAGGTGAAAACGTGAATAGTGGGGGCAACGCAAGTCCAACGGGTTCATGTGCGTGCATGGGTCCGGGCTGGTAGGTAAGACGTTGTTGCATCCTGCAGGTATGGCCGTGCATTTCGTTTTGGTATCGGGGTTGCCACTTTGGGGAGTGATACACCCCACTGTGGGGCTAGCACGGGTGCCTACGGGGTTTAGGGAGCCGATCGAATGCGTAGAGTAAAGGGTACCTTAGCGGTGTTAGGAGCTAGCCGACACCTACGATAGCAGCTAGGTACAAGTAACTACCAAGTTTGTCATGTGGGTACAGTTAGTGGGAAGGGATCAACCTTAAGTAAATGAGACTAGTAGATGTGCAGTGTAATTAAGTAATGTTGTGTAACTTAGCAAAAGTGCGGTGTAACGAAATACATGTTGGTTGAGTTGGATAGTCCTTTGGGTGCTAGTCTGATGTTGACTTCTGTCTTCGGGGTTAGTACTTGGAGGGTTGTTCGCTTAGCCAAAGTGTTGGATTGTCTTAGTACTTAGGAACAAAATCATCTTGTCCATCCCTTTTTATCTACCTTATCTATGTTACAGCTATATCATGATGCCTATTTATGTCTTGATCATTTACCTGCCCTATTATTTGTTAAAATTACTGGACTTGCCAGACTTTATGTCTGACCCATTTGTTTCCACCTCTTTTCTTTCCTTCCCCCCCCCCTCAGGTTTGCAAGGAGGGAATACTACAGCTTAGTGCCAATTTCTTTCAGTTGCTTGAAAAGAGTAGATGTATCGCTTTGGACTCTCTCATCTTTATGGCTTTGCTTATGCTCAGTGGGGATTTATGCATTTACGTTATTTAAGTATTTGCTTCTTTATGTACTTTGAAGTTTTTGGAAAAGACTATTGATCCTGTTGTAATGGTTTTGGAAATTACTTATGTAAGCTTGTTTTGAGTTATGATGCTATGAAATAAGTTTTATCTTCAGCTGTGTTGTTTTATTTATTTATTCTTGTAATTTATCTGTTCTATACAACAATAATGCTTCATGGACATTGATGCATTCCCATTGTGAGTGACATTAATGGACATGGGGTGTTACATGTGGTGTCAGAGCTATGGTTACAAGAATAGATAAAATGTTTTGAAAAGTGTTTTCAAAAGTATTATTTTCCTAGAAAATATTTTCAAAAACTTGTTTTAAAGAAGCTATTTTCAAGGAAAGTTTACTTTAAAGAGCATAATCCCCATAAGCCATACATCTCTCTTTCGCTTCCCTTGTTTTGAAACTCTTTCTTTTTCTTTTCAGCATGTCTGGAGCATCTGGGATACCAGAGTTTGTTCATGTACCCAGTTGATTTCGTCAATATCTCGAGGCTAGGGCCGCTGCCACGGGTCCGGCCAACGTTCTTCCTCCTCCTCCCCCAGCTCCAGTAATTCCTCCGCATGGAGATGCTTTCTCCAAGATATGTAAAGACTTTTGTTCGATGGGTGGAAAACCTTTTAGTGGGTCTGAAACGTTCGTTGAAGCTAGAAATTGGTTAAAAGATGTGGAGGATCTGTTTGGTATTTTCGATTTGGATGATTGTAGGAAGGTCCAATTGGCTGCTTGGTTGATAAAGGACGAAGCTTCGTTTTGGTGGGAGGATACTAATGCAGAGCGTTCTGTAGAGACGTGGGTAGATTTTAGGGGAAGGTTTGAGTTGAAATTCCTTTATCAAGCTGAGGAGAGTATGTACATGGAGAGGTTCTTGACATTGAAGCATAAAACATGACCGTGAAGGAGTATGTGGCTGAATTTAATAAGTTGGCGAGATTTGGGCTAGAGTTGGTGAATACGCCTCACAAGAAGGCCTTGAGGTTTGCAAAGGGCCTAAACGAACCGCTTCATAGTTTGGCTATGTCCCACATTCTAATGGGGGATACATATGAAAAGCTTGTTGATATGGCATGCATGCATGAAGAAGAGAAGGGTGTAAGTACTTTTAGGTTGCAAGATAAGAAGGAGGATCCAAAGAAAGCCCAACAACAAAAGAAAGATGGTAAAGAAAAGAGGAAGTGTCACAACTGTGGGAAACCCGGCCATTTGAAGAAAGACTGTAGGAAGAAGAAGAAGTTCGCTTGTTATCATTGTGGTGATGTGGGTCATGCTGTGAAGGACTGTCCTAAGAAGCAAGGGCAGAGGGAAGGTTCTACTTCGGGAGGGCAGATTCACGCTCTCATGGCTCCGGGACAGGAAGAAGGTAGAAAAATTTATGTCAAAAGTTTGATTTTCTTGTTTGATCATCCTGTCCGTACATTACTCGATTCTGGCGCATCACATTTGTTTATCTCTACATCATTAGTTGAAACACTACACTTAAATACTAGTCTCGTTGTGGATCCCATTGTAGTCTCAAATCCTATTGGTGGGTCGGCTCATTTATCCATGGTTTGTAGGGATTTGAGATTGTTTATCGTAGGCGTTGGTTTTGAATGTAATGCTTTTGTGCTTGGTTTCATGGGCTATCGGTTGATTCTAGGGATGGATTGGCTAGCAAGATATGGTGCCATCCTAGATTGTGAACGAAGGGTAATAAATTTTTTGACTCGTAGTGGAAAGGCCCTTGATATTTCTTGTGACCCTAGAGGATCGGTGATGATTAGTTATATTGAGTCACTTGACGCATCCAATGATGATTTACATTCTATTCGTATAGCCCGTGAATATGTTGATGTCTTCGATGAGGTGGGGGGTCTACCCCTAAAACGTGAGATAGACTTTCGTATTTATCTTGTAGACAATGCAAAACCAATATCTCTGCCAGTACGCCAGATGGCTCCTCGTGAGAGGAGGGAGCTCAATAAGCAAGTAGGGGAGCTGCTTGAGAAGGGATTCATAAGATTTAGTATATCGTAGTTGGGTGCTCCAGTAGTATTTACCATGAAGGCGGATGGTCCCTTAGACTTTGTGTGGACTATAGAGAACTTAATAAGCTTACTAAGAAGAATAGGCACCCACTACCGAGGATTAACGATCTCTTCGATCAGTTAGTTGGCACCTCAGTGTTTTCGCAATTGGACTTAGCCACTGGTTTCCATCAGTTGAGAGTGGTTGAGGATAGCATAGACAAGACTGCCTTTAGGACTCCGAACGGTTTCTATGAGTGGCTTGTAATGCCTTTTGGTTTGACCAACGCCCCTACATACTTTGTTGACTTGATGAGTACGGTGTTTAGGGAGTACCTTAATAAATTCGTGGTGGTCTTTGTGGATGACATCTTGATCTTTTCTAAGAGCGAGGAAGAGCATGCCCTACATCTTAGGGATGTGTTGGAGACCCTTCGAGCGCATGACCTTAAAGCTAAATTTTCTAAATGTCACTTTTGGAGGAAGGAAGTGTGAATTTTAGGGCACGTGGTTTCCAAAGAAGGGATAGCTGTGGATCCCGCGAAGGTGGTGGCCATCTAAGATTGGAAGGTCCCTAAAAATGCAACCGAGTTGAGGAGTTTCTTGGGGTTGGCAGGCTACTATAGGAAGTTTATCAAGGACTTCGCAAAGATATCGGTCCCATTGACACGCTTGACAAAGAAGAGCCTAGTTTTCACGTGGGACGTAGAGTGTGATGATGCGCTCCAGCGTTTATAGAGAGCTTTGACCGCAGCCCCAGTCTTAGTGTTGTCAGATGGGAGTAAGCCATTTACTGTTTATATCGATGCTTGTGGGACAGGACTAGGCGCAGTCTTAATGCAAGAGTGGAGGGTAATAGCATATGGAGGAAGGCAGTTGAGAGTGCATGAGAGAAATTACCCTACACATGACCTAGAGTTGGTCGCTATTGTTTTAGCGCTTAAGTCTTGGCTCCATTATCTTCTTGGCGAGAAATTCGAATTATTCACAGACCACAAATCGCTAAATTACTTGTTCTCTTAGAAGGACTTGAACTTAAGGCAACAAAGGTGGATGGAATTCTTAGCGTCCTACGATTTCGGGATAGCATAAACCCCTAGCAAGGGTAATGCGGTGGCAGACGCCTTAAGTAGGAAAAGGTTGTCCTTGAGTCCGTTGTTTGTTGAGCAGCAAAGCTTAGAGTTCGTCTCTACGTTTGACTTTAGACCTTCCATTGGCTTTGTACCTGGATTTCTAGCATCCTTAGAGGTCAGACCTACGCTTTTGGGATGGATTGGTGAGGCACAGCGAGATGACCCTCAGTTGGTTGAGTTTATAGAGAAGCTCATAAGGGGGGAGTAATCGAGCCATCTCAGTAGGTACACCCTAGATGATAAGGGTTGGTTACGTAGGGACGGTAGACTTTGTGTACCACGAGACGAGAACTTGAGGAAGACCATTCTTGATGATGCACATCGTTCGAAGATGACCATTCATCCCGGCGGGGACAAGATGTACATGGACATGAGACGAGTTTGCTTTTGGGCCGTATGAAGAAGGATGTGGTCGAGTTTGTCGCTAGATTCTTGGTATGCCAACAAGTAAAAGCAGAGCAAAAGAAGCCCGGTGGGTTGCTTCACCCATTGGAGGTCCCACAATGGAAGTGGGAGAGTGTCTCGATGGACTTTGTTGATGGGTTACCAAGATCGAGGAAGGGTGATACGGGGATTTGGGTCATGGTAGACAGACTAACTAAGAGCGCCCATTTCATTCCCGTGAAGAGTAAGAGGACTGCTCTATGGTTAGCCTCCATATACATTCGAGAGATAGTTCATTTGCATGGTGTTCCTTCTAGCATAGTGAGCGGTCGCGATCCTATCTTTACTAGCGAGTTTTGGAAGAGCTTGCAAGAGGTGGTAGGGACTCAGTTATGTTTGAGCACTGCATATCATCCTCAGACAGACGGCCAGACCGAGAGGGTGAATCGTATTCTAGAGGACCTTTTGGGGCTATGTGTTTTAGACTTCGGAGGTACATGGGAGGAGCATCTTCCTTTGGTGGAGTTCGCATATAATAATAGTTTTCAGTCTAGCATTGGCATGGCACCTTTCGAGGCTCTTTATGGAAGGCCTTGCCGTTCACCTACATGTTGGTGGGAATCTATGGATAAGATCTTACTTGGGCCCGATATGATTAGAGAGACTTCGAAAAAGATCGATTTGATTCGAAGTAGGATGAAGTTGGTGCAAGATAGGCAGAAATCGTATGCGGACAAGAGGAGGCCAAATTTTGAATTTGATATTGGGGACATGGTCTTTATCAAGGTGTCTGCATTACGGAATGTTGTTCGCTTTGGGTCCATTGGGAAGTTAGCACCAAGGTTCATAGGGTCGTTTCCTATTAAGCTGAGGATTGGACAGATGACGTATAGAGTGGAGTTGCCCAAGAGACTTAGTGGTGTACAAGATGTATTCCATTTTCACATTTGAGGAAGTGCTTTCATGAGACCGCGGAAGTGGTAGAGCCGAGCTTGCTTAGAGAGGTGGAGATAGAGCGTGATGCGACGATTCGACGAGCTCCTACATGCATTCTTGGGTCGGAGATTAAGAAGTTGAGGAATCGAGAGGTCAAGCTAGTCAAAGTGCAATGGGGAGATGATGAGAGCGACGCTACTTGGGGGACGGAAGAGAAGATGCGTTCATTGTACCCTTTTCTTTTCGAGGGTATGTCTTTTAATTTCTCCTTTATCGCTTAGCTTGTACTTGTTCTATCTTTAGTATGTCCTCTCGCTAGTATCTTTGACCTTTAGATAGGGTAGTCCTATGGTTGAAACATGTGTTTGTGACATGTTATGTATGGTGGATGCATGTGGATGCAAGTGTTTACTAGTGGTTGCTCGTGGATGCATATACACACACTTTAGGCACTAGATCGGCTCAGTCACTTTCATAATTGCATATTGCATATAAATGGATGTATTTAGTAAAATGGATGTACATTGAATATGTGTATCATACGGATGTTTCATTTAAATGAATGGTTGTGCACGCATGTAGTAATGATATGTATAGGGTTCTTTGCATACATGATGGATACATGGCACTATCATTATTTGCATTAAGGAGGTCGACCGAATCAGTCGACCGCCTGATTTTGCATTATTATACGAACATATACACACACTATGCATATGTACATGAAAAGCATTAGAAATCTTTTAAGGATCATGGTTGCTAGTGGTTGATGGTTGAGTAGATGGATGATTGGATGGTAGGATACGTTCTTCTTGACTTAGAGATTTCGAGGATGAAATCCTTTAAGTAGGGGAGAATGTAACACCCCGAATTTTTAATGATTGAACTAACTAAATTTAAGAACACTTAATTTTTAAAAGAGGAATGAAGGGAAATGAGTTATGCCATTGCGATCGTCTCGGAATTCTACTTGAGATAGAGTCCGAGTTTGCGTAAATCGGACTACGTATGAGGAAGTTATGGGCCTCGGAAGTTTGAGTAATTAAGTAGATTTAATTAAAGTTAAACCCAGCCAGAAAATTCAAATCCAAATTCGAAAATTTCAGGTACCCGGGCTGGGCGGGAAAATTCCCGCCCAAGACCCAGGTCGACCAGGGGGTCGACCTCCCTAGGTTTTCCAGACCCGAAAATTCGAACCTGGTTCGGCCAGTATTGCTGCGTGGTGCGATTTTTGGGCCTGGGACGATTTTTGATGGTCCAGATCAGTTCTAGGTTTAATCCTAAGGCCTAAACAACTTCCTACACCTATAAATATGTCATCAACCTAACCCTAATTCATAAAATAATTTCTAAAACACCATTATGTTGTCAAACTCTCTCGTAAACTCTAGCCGCCGCCTCTAATCAAATCTCAAGTGTTCATACGCAATTCAAATCAAAGTTTAGAGCTTCAACAACGATTAAAGAAGATCAATCAACAATGCCGCAATGTTTATACACCAATTTCAGTGCATAATTCTATTCTTTAACCATAAAAGGTGAGTACGGTGATTTTCACAACATAATGGAAATAATAGTAACATGATGAAGTTTTAAAAAGGATTCATATGTATGTATGTAATTTAAATCCCATCCAAGTTTTCACCTTTTGATCCATGTCATCATATGCCTATGTTTCTATGTAAAGTTCATACCTTTTATCAGTTTATTCATGTTGAATCTTTTATTATGCCTCTATGCCAGTCTATATGCCTCTTTATTTCATGATGTTGTTTTATCCCATTTTTTTATGAATTGATTCTCTCTTCTTACCCCTATTCCTTTTATTTGTGGATCTAGGCTACCTTCGAGCCTATATTAAAAATACGCGTGAATGCGAATACGTGGGAACGATGGGGAATATTGGGAATATAAGGAATTTTGGAAAATTGGATATTATTGGATAATTGGATAATATGTGAAATTGGCATATTTGGGTATGAATTGCATGGAACTGATGAAATTGCCTATAATTGGAAATTTTAAGCTAATTAATATGTAATTAGTATAATTAATGACAAGTTGAAATAGGCAAAAAAAATTGTAAGCATGAATATATGTTGAATTGGAAACACATGACATGAAAATTTGGGTTTGGGTGAAATACGATTATTAATAAACCTTTGACATGAAGTTAGGCACAGTTGTGGTGTAAGACTGCCCGGAACCGCCCGGCAAATCCAGCGGTCACAAAGAGTTCGGTCTAATGTGAGAGGTCATGCACCGTTTGTCATAAGGAATGAATTAAGGAATACTAACCATAATAAGACATGGGTATGGTTAGAGGTTTAATTGGGGTGACATGTAAATTATGACATGTAAATATGGACTTAGCCGAAATAAGATAAGGCATATAAATTATGACATGTAAGTATGGACTTAACCATAGCATGTGTAAGACATGGATATTTAAATTAAAATGGTTAAGTGGGGGAAAAACCTAGTGGGGTCCAAGCATAGGTGAGAGGCCTGTGTCGATGGGGAGTCATTTCAACCAGTAACCCATTTGAGTATCCAATTGAACCCGGTACTAGGCTGGGGTTGGGACACGCTTACTGGGCTTGAATATAAGAGGTCAAAACGTGAATAGCGGTGGCGACGCAAGTTCAACGGGTTAATGTGCATGCTTGGGTCCGAGCTGGTAGGTAAGACGTTGTTGCATCATGTAGGTATGGCCGTGCATTTCATGTTGGTATCGGGGTTGCCACTTTGGGGAGTGATACACCCACTGTGGTGCCAACACGGGTGCCTACGGGGTTTAGGGAGCCGATCGAATGGGTAGAGTAGAGGGTACCTTAGCGGTGGTAGGAGCAAGCCGGCATCTACGATAGCAGCTAGGTACAAGTGACTACCAAGTTTGTCATGTGGGTACAGTTAATGGGAAGGGATCAACCTTGAGTAAAAGAGACTAGTAGATGTGCGGTGTAATTAAGTAATGTGGTGTAACTTAGCAAAAGTGCGGTGTAATGAAATACATGTTGAGTTGGACAGTCCTTTGGGTGCTTGTCTGATGTTGACTTCGGTCTTCGGGGTTAGTACTTGGAGGGTTGTTCGCTTAGCCAAGGTGTAGGATTGTCTTAGTACTTAGGAACGAAATCATCTTGTCCATCCCTTTTTATCTACCTTATCTATGTTACAGCCATATCATGATGCCTATTTATGTCTGGATCATTTACCTTGCCTATTATTGGTTAAAATTACTAGACTCGCCGGACTTTATGTCTGACCCGTTTGTTTCCACCTCTTTTCTTTCCTCCCCCCCAGGTTTGCAAGGAGGGAATACTACAGCTTAGTGCCGATTTCTTACAGTTGCTTGAAAAGAGTAGATGTATCGCTATGGACTCTCTCATTTTTATGGCTTTGCTTATGCTCGGTGGGGATTTATGCATTTATGTTATTTAAGTATTTGCTTCTTTATGTACTTTGAAGTTTTTGGAAAAGACTATTGATCCTGTTGTAATGGTTTTGGAAACTACTTATGTAAGCTTGTTTTGAGTTATGATGCTATGAAATAAGTTTTATCTTCCGCTATGTTGTTTTATTTATTTATTCTTGTAATATTTCTGTTCTATACAAAAATAACGCTTCATGGACATTGATGCATTCCCTTTGTGAGTGACATTAATGGACATGGGGTGTTACATTAATGGATGTGTGTCTGACATTGGATTTTATTCTGTGTTGATTGATCTCTATTAAATATATATCTGTCTGGTGGCGGAGAATTTATTCTCTTGCTTAACGCCTTTCTCTAAGACGTATGAGCTCAGAGATTATATATCGATAGACATCAGTCGCATGGCGTGAATTGCCTGTGTGGCTTGCTAAGATGCAAATGATCAAGGCTTCTGTCGAAAAGCAGAGTCTTGTGGTTGATGATCAAAGCACGGCTTTAATATAGCATAGCTTTGTGCATAGCATTAATTCGCGAGCCTCACACCTCGGTATGAGTCAAAAACGGGATAAGGGACCCGAGGAGTGCATGACGTTTCCTTCTAGCTATGGATGGTGTCATGATATGCCGCTGTAACACCCCACCTCCATTAAGGACACTCACAAAGGGAATGCCTTAACTTTGGAGGAGCATTTTAGTAAACAGAACAGAAAATCTCAAGACAGATAAACAATACTTGAGAAATTATAACTTTATTACAGTGGAAAACAGAAATCAGTTTGGTTACATCTTTACCAAAAACTCAAGTACATAAATATCAGCCTTGTTCAGAAAATCATCAGAGTACAAAACTTTAAAATCATAATCCCCACAGAAGCTGCCATAAGGAGTCAAGCCGTACTTTAAGCACTCTAAGTACTTCAAGCAGAAGAAATCTGGATCAAGCTGTTGTTGATGCAGAAATACTGAATTATTCCTCTTTAATTATTGTTGTAGCTCTAAACTTGGATTTGAGATTTGATTTAGCTTTTAATTCTATCTAGGTTGGAAGAAGATGCATCAGTCCAAGTTTTGACTCCAGCAGAGTAGCGACGCCATTTTTATTTTTAATTAGAACAGAGGCAGAGTATAGACAGAATGAAATTGTGTAGAGAAAATAGGCTAGGGGGCTGTTTATATAGGATTAGGCGGACGAATCTAGACAGAAAACGAGACCGGATACATCAGAAT
Organism: Allium sativum; assembly: GCA_030737875.1. NCBI lineage: Eukaryota > Viridiplantae > Streptophyta > Magnoliopsida > Asparagales > Amaryllidaceae > Allium > Allium sativum. The sequence goes on along the minus strand of CM060925.1, from coordinate 4,380,589 downwards.
GAACCAGGTTCAAAAACTGGGTTTCGGGAGCAGGTCGACCCCCAGGTCGACTCCCCAGTCGACCTGGTCATGGGGAGGTCGACACCCCAGTCGGCTCCCCAAATGACCTGGTTGGGGGGGGGGGTCGACTCCCCAGTCGACCTGGTTATATGGGAGGGAATTTTCCAGCCAGCCTTCACTGGGTTTGAATTTCGAATTTCTGGCTTTATTTTCAAGTTGTTTTATTTTATTTAAATTCCTGAAACTTCGGAGGGTCATAACTTGGTCATACAGACTCCATTTTTTGAAAACTCAGACTCGTTTTCAAGTAGAATTTTGAGATGAACGCAATGGCGCAACTCGTTTCCCTTGATTCTTATTTTTATAATTAATTATTCTCTGATTTGTTACTTATACGTTCACAAAAAATACGTGGTGTTAAATTCTTCCCTTCTTAAAGGATTTTGTCCCCGAAATCTTCAAGTTAAGAAGAATGTGTCCTACCATCCAATCATCCATCTACTCAACCATCATCCACAAGCATCCATTGTCCTTAGAAAACTTCTAATGTTGTATGAACATATGCAAAAGTGTGTGTATATGTTCCTTATCTAAGGCAAGAATCAGGCGGTCCACTGATTCAGCAGACCTCCTTAATGCGAATTATGTCAGTGCCATGAGTCCAACATGTATGAAATTTTCTTATTTGATACATATCATTCTTATATGAGTGACAACCATTCATTCATATGCAACATCCATGGGATGAGCCAATCATTTTGCATCCACAGAAATTCAAAATGCTCACACATCGATATGCAGTATGAGAGTGTATTCGAGCCGATCTAGTGCCTAGTGTGTGTATATGCATCCACGAGCAACCACTATCAACCACTTGCATCCACTTGCAACCATCAAACATAACATGTCTCAAACACATGTTTACACCCATTAGTTTCTACCTAAAGTTCGAAGATTCGATCGATAGGATATAGTCGAGTGATGGGAGCGAGTGCAGATAAACAAAAACTTGGTTTCCATTAGACCTTGGTTGAGAGACAAATTCCCCTAAGTATCAATCCCGAAGACCGAAATCAACATCAAATTGACACCCAGAGGATTACCCTCCTCAGACAATGTGAAAACTGGAAATCTCAACCTTATCAGAAATATTCAGATATTTATAGATTATCGGTACAGATCAGATTACTAAATGATTCTTAGGAAACTAAGCATGATAAAAACCCAGAATGTATGCGTCATAGTCAACTTAACACTCAACACAGATACCCAACTTATCACAATTGGATGAGTCATAACCCTTATGGGTCTGAGTCTACAGCGAAATCAGAAATAATACTAGTATTCAAGTGCAGAGTATCGATTACAGAATCGAAATGCCAGAATCAGAAAAGAGTTTTAACTCAAAAATCAGATAAATAAATTAAACTTCCTACAGAAAGTTTTCCTATTTCTATCAAATCCACTAGCCTCGAGAGTGTTCGCCTGCCCTCCAGAAGTTGGTCCTGCCCACGGTCCTTGCCCTCGTTTCTTCGTGCAATCCCTAGTGAAGTGTCCCATCTCACTACAGTTGAAGCAAGTGCCCTCTCTTTTTCTTCAATCCTTGTTTAGATGAGTTGAGCTTCCACAAGTAAAGCACTTTTCTCCTTCTTATCTTTAGACTTTTCATCCTTCTTTTGTTTTTCCTTTTTGGGCCATGCTTTCTTGTTCTGTGGTTCTTCCTTGTTTGCCTCCTTCTTGCCCTTATCTTCCTCGTGTAGTAGTGCCATGTCCACCAATCTCTCAAAAGTCGCTCCCATGGGTACATGGGTCATGGCTAGGCTGTGCAGTGGCTTGTTCAATCCTTTAACAAAGCGGAGAGCCTTTTTATGCTGGGTGTTGACTAAATCTAGCCCGAACCTCGCCAGTTGGTTGAACTGGTTGACGTATTCCTTGACCGTCACACTTCCTTGCCTAAGAGATAAGAACCTTTCCAGTTGCAGACCTCGTTCAGCTTGCGAGAGGAATTTCATCTCAAACCTTGTTCTGAAATCCATCCATGTTTCAACCGGTCTCTCGGCGTTAGTGACTTCCCACCAATAGGAAGCTTCATCCTTGAGCAACCATACCACCAATTGTACCTTCTGCCTATCGTCCACCTCGAAGATAACGAACAGATCCTCAGTTTCTTTGAGCCAATTCCTTGCTTCTACGAATGATTCAGTTCCCTTGAAATCCTTTCCACCCATGGCCCTAAAATCTTTACAGATTTTTGAAAAAGCAATTCCATGAGGAGGGGCGGCGGAGGAGGAATCGCTGCAGCTGGAGGAGGAATATCTGCTGGGCCTGCATCGTTGGCCCTAGCTTCTAGGTACCTCCTGAACTAGCTAGGTATTGGCATGCCCTCTGGAAAGTTAAGATTCCCAGACATGCTGGAATAAAAGAAAAAGATTAAAACGGAGAACTGAAAAGATAGATATATGGCTTTTTGGGGATTATGTTTTTCAAAATAAACTTTATTTTGGAAAATACTTCCTTTTAAAACCTTTTTGAAAATAGTTTTCAAAAACTTTACCCAATCTGGTAACCTTCGGCTCTGATACCAAGTGTAACACCCCATCTCCGTTAAGGACACTCACAAAGGGAATGTCTTAACTTTGGAGGAGCATTTTAGTAAACAGAACAGAAAATCTCAAGACAGATAAACAATACTTGAGAAATTATAACTTTATTACAGTAGAAAACAGAAATCAGTTTGGTTACATCTTTACCAAAAACTCAAGTACATAAATATCAGTCTTGTTCAGAAAATCATCAGAGTACAAAACTTTAAAATCATAATCCCCATAGAAGCTGCCATAAGGAGTCAAGCCATACTTTAAGCACTCTAAGTACTTCAAGCAGAAGAAATCCGTATCAAGCTAAAGTGTTACCTCCTTGGAAAACCATGGGGGGGAACGGAAGAAAAATGGGCGAAAACACGCAAGGTCGGACATAAAGTCTGGCAAGTCCAGTGACTTTCAGCATATGAACAGATAATAATAATCATGAAATGTAAATAAGCTGGATAAGAGATAACAGTAACAGGAGCAGCAGATGTACTTAGGTTAAACAGAAGAAACTGAATAATATTACTTTTCATTTCTCTGCACTAATACTAGTATAACCAGATTAGGTGTCACCCCAATGTCTAAACTGAACCAAAAACGGGAACAGAATAATTTCCACAGAAGAGAATGCTAGTAATGGGCCTTTACCACCCCAACAGAAATAGACAGAAACAGAATGCTAATAATGAGCCTTTACCACCCGAACAGAAGGTACAGAAACAGAAACAGATTAATCCCTACGGAAACAGAATGTAGAATTAGGTGTACACTAGTAAATGGGCCTTTACCACCCGAACAGACGGTACCACGCAGAAACAGACAGGTTTTGCCACCTAACAGAAACAGACAGTACCAACAGAAATAGACAGAAGTAAGTGTACCCTAAAACCCTACCCCAAGGGATCGGCTCCCTAATACATAAATACCCTGTGTCGGCCCCACAGTAGGGTGTATCACTCCCTAAAGTGAAAACCAATTGGCATAGACCTATTTACAGATGTCACGGTGTCTTACATCCTTAGAGGCAGACCGGGATCCATGCACGCACATGACCCGGTTGGGACACAACATCAACACTCCTCGCTATTATCAGAATGAACCGCTTATAATTAGTTCAGTAAGCATGCCCGGACCCTACCTACTGTTGGGTCAAAGTTTTGATACCAGAAAGGGTTACTGACTAATATGGGTCCCAAACAACTTATGCCACAAGTAATTTCCCTCCTAACCTTGTGGCCCCAGACTAACAGATTTCAGATTAACTTGTTTACAAGTTCAGACATACAGAGTTCAGATCAACTAGTTCACAAATCAGACAAGTTTTCATACTAACGGATCAGATATACGGATTTAACAGATTTACAGATTTGTCTAACTTTGTAATTGGGCCTACAGATTCACGAAACGGGTTTGTTAAATTCATTAGTCCAATTGGTTTAACCCTATCCACCCAATACGTTTTAGACATCATGTTTATCCCAGATTTGCATTAATTAAATATTAATGCACAGACCTCTCACATTAGGTCGGTAGCTTGTGGCCGCTGGATATGTCGGGCGGTTCCGGGCAGACTTCTGCCATAAGCCAGACCTAATCTCGTGTCTAATCATATTTTAGTTATGCCTACGACCTCTCACATTAGACTGACAGTTTGCGGTCACTGGTTTAGCCGGTTGGTTCCGGGCAGGCTTCTACCGCAAACAGAGTCTAACCTCGTGTCATAGCCAATTCATTCCAATACAGTTTTTTCAGATATCAGACTAATTCTGTTTATTTAACAGATTAAACTTCTTCATAGGATATAACAGATTAATCAAATTTCCATGTTCTACTAAATCTTAGGTCGTGCTTACGGATTTCCATACCCAGATTACCATTATCTAGTTTCAACAGATCAAACAATTCAACAGTTAGCAGATTTAGCAGTTTAAGCGATTCAACAGATTTAGCAGATAACAGATTTAGCAGTTTAGGCAATTCAATAGTTTTAGCAGATAACGGATTAGGCAATTTAACAGATTTAGCAGATAACAGATTTAGCAGATTATATATATCTTAAACTCTATTTACATATCTTGCCTGATCATAAATTTAGCCTAAACTTACACGCTTAAATCAAGGTCATAATTCATAATACAATATATGCCCCAAATTTTAGCCTTTATATTCCCATTTATAGTTCATGTCAAAACTAGATTTAATATTCTAGTTCAACATTTATGTAAAAGACTAATACACATGTAAATCATTCTCTATTATAGCCAACTCAGATTATGCCAACACATTTGCTATGCCAGATTTACTTAATTAAGCTACGCCCAATCCCCATATAACATGTTTCCACAAGTTCTCTAAATACTCATGAAATGGCCCTATAGGCTCGATGTACATAACAGTGAATGGGAATAAACTAGCAAAGTTACATACTAAATATGAGATCTAACATCATTAAGGGAATAGGCATAAGAAACTAACTACAATAGTTATAGGCAAATAACTACAATAGTCATGGGCGACTAATCACAATAGTTTCTTATTCAATGTCATAGGCAATAGTCTCATAGTCATGGATCATAGTCATAGGCAATAGTCTCATAGTCAATGAATCATAGTCATAGGCAATAATCTCATAGTCAATGAATCATAGTCATAGGCAATAGTCTCATAGGCAACAGTTTCATGTCCAATTATGCATTATTATTTGTCCAAAATTTAGCGTTCGTGCGTTAATCTCTTATGAGATGAGGCACAGGCTCGTGGTAGCCTGGCTATAGAACAGAAATAAGAAAGAGATACAGAATAAAATATATCAGAACAGAACATACACAACCTCAAATTCAGATTTACACTCATGTCACAATTATAATTACAGTTTATAGAGGAAAATAACTGTACTTGCCTTTCGTGATTTTAAGAAAGGATAATAAACTGTTGTTGATGCAGAAATACTGAATTATTCCTCTTTAATTGTTGTTGCAGCTCTAAACTTGGATTTGAGATTTGACTTAGCTTTTAATTCTATCCAGGTTGGAAGAAGATGCATCAGTCCAAGTTTTGACTCCAGCAGAGTAGCGAAGCCATTTTTATTTTTAATTAGAACAGAGGCAGAGTATAGACAAAATGAAATTGTGTAGAGAAAATGAGGCTAGGGGGCTGTTTATATAGGATTAGACGGACGAATCTGGACAGAAAATGAGACCGGATACATCAGAACGAACCAGGTTCAAAAACTGGGTTTCGGGAGCAGGTCGACCCCAGGTCGACTCCCAAGTCGACCTGGTCATGGGGAGGTCGATACCCCAGGTCCACTCCCCAGTCGACCTGTTTGGGGGGGGGGGGGGGTCGACTCCCCAGTCGACCTGGTTATATGGGCGGGAATTTCCCCGCCAGCCTTCTCTGGGTTTGAATTTCAAATTTCTGGCTTTATTTTCGAGCTGTTTTATTTTATTTAAATTCCTGAAACTTCGAAGGGTCATAACTTGGTCATACGGACTCCGTTTTTTCGAAAACTCGGACTCGTTTTCAAGCATAATTTCGAGATGAAGGCAATGGCGCAACCCGTTTCCCTTGATTCTTATTTTTATAATTAACTATTCTCTGATTTGTTACTTACACGTTCACAGAAAATACGGGGTGTTACATTCTCCCCTCCTTAAAGGATTTCGGCCCCGAAATCTTCAAGTTAAGAAGAATGTGTCCTACCATCCAATCAACCATCTACTCAACCATCATCCACAAGCATCCATTGTCCTTAGAAAACTTCTAATGTTGTATGAACATATGCAAAAGTGTGTGTATATGTTCCTTATCTAATGCAAGGATCAGGCGGTCCACTGATTCAGCTGACCTCCTTAATGCGAATTATGTTAGTGCCATGAGTCCAACATGTATGAAATTTTCTTATTTGATACATATCATTCTTATATGAGTGACAACCATTCATTCATATGCAACATCCATGTGATGAGTCAATCATTTTGCATCCACAGAAATTGAAAATGCTCACATATCCATGTGCAGTATGAGAGTGTATTCGAGCCGATCTAGTGCCTAGTGTGTGTATATGCATCCACGAGCAACCACTAGCAACCAGTTGCATCCACTTGCAACCATCAAACATAACTTGTCTCAAACACATGCTTACACCCATTAGTTTCTACCTAACGTTCGAAGATTCGATCGATAGGTTGTAGTCGAGTGATGGGAGCGAGTGCAGATAAACAAAAACTTGGTTTCCATTAGACCTTGGTTGAGAGACAAATTCCCCTAAGTATCAACCCCGAAGACCGAAATCAACATCAGATTGGCACCCAGAGGATTACCCTCCTTAGACAATGTGAAAACTGGAGATCTCAACCTTATCAGAAATATTCAGATATTTATAGATTATCGGTACAGATCAGATTACTAAATGATTCTTAGGAAACTAAGCATGATAAAAACCCAGAATGTATGCGTCATAGTCAACTTAACGCTCAACACAGATACACAACTTATCACAATTGGATGAGTCATAACCCTTATGGGTCTGAGTCTACAGCGGAATCAGAAACAATACAAGTATTCAAGTGCAGAGTATCGATTACAAAATCGAAATGCCAGAATCAGAACAGAGTTTTAACTCAAAAATTAGATAAAGAAATTAAACATCCTACAGAAAGTTTTCCTATTTCTATCTAATCCACCAGCCTCGAGAGTGCTCGCCTGCCCTCCAGAAGTTGGTCCTGCCCTCTGCCCTTGCCCTCGTTTCTTCGGGCAGTCCCTAGTGAAGTGTCCCATCTCACCACAGTTGAAGCAAGTGCCCTTTCTTTTTCTGCAATCCTTGTTTAGATGAGTCGAGCTACCACAAGTAAAGCACTTTTTCTCCTTCTTATCTTCAGACTTTTCATCCTTCTTTTGTTTTTCCTTTTTGGGCCATGCTTTCTTGTTCTTTGGTTCTTCCTTGTTTGCCTCCTTCTTGCCCTTGCCTTCCTCGTGTTGTAGTGCCATGCCCACCAATCTCTCGTAAGTCGCTCCCATGGGTACATGGGTCATGGCTAGGCTGTGCAGTGGCTCGTTCAATCCTTTAACAAAGCCGAGAGCCTTTTTATGCTGGGTGTTGACTAAATCTAGCCCGAACCTCGCCAGTTGGTTGAACTTATTGACGTATTCCTTGATCGTCATACTTCCCTGCTTAAGAGATAAGAACCTTTCCAGTAGTAGACCTCATTCAGCTTGCGAGAGGAATTTCGTCTCAAACCTTGTTCTGAAATCCATCCATGTTTCAACCGGTCTCTCGGCATTAGTGACTTCCCACCAATAGGAAGCTTCGTCCTTGAGCAACCATACCGCCAATTGTACCTTCTGCCTATCGTCCACGTCGAAGATAACGAACAGATCCTCAGTTTGTTTGAGCCAATTCCTTGCTTCTATGAATGATTCAGTTCCCTTGAAATCCTTTCCACCCATGGCCCTAAAATCTTTACAGATTTTTGAAAAAACAATTGAACGAGGAGGGGGCGGAGGAGGAGGAATCGCTGCAGCTGGAGGAGGAATAATTGCTGGGCCTGCATCGTTGGCCCTAGCCTCTAGGTACCTCCTAAACCAGCCAGGTATTGGCACGCCCTTTGGAAAGTTAAGATTCCCAGACATGCTGGAATGAAAGAAAAAGATTAAAACGGAGAAATGAAAAGATAGATATATGGCTTTTTGGGGATTATGTTTTTCAAAATAAACTTTATTTTTGAAAATACTTCCTTTTATAACCTTTTTGAAAATAGTTTTCAAAAACTTTACCCAATCTAGTAACCTTCGGCTCTGATACCAAGTGTAACATCCCACCTTCGTTAAGGACACTCACAAAGGGAATGACTTTACTTTGGGGGAGCATTTTAGTAAACAGAACAGAAAATCTCAAGATAGATAAACAATACTTGAGAAATTATAACTTTATTACAGCGAAAAACAGAAATCAGTTTGGTTACATCTTTACCAAAAACTCAAGTACATAAATATCAGTCCTGTTTAGAAAATCATCAGAGTACAAAACTTTAAAATCATAATCCCCACAGAAGCTGCATAAGGAGTCAAGCCATACTTTAAGCACTCTAAGTACTTCAAGCAGAAGAAATCCGGATCAAGCTAAAGTGTTCCCTCCTTGGAAAACCTGGGGGGAGGAAACGGAAGATAAAGGGGCGAAAACAAGCAAGGTCAGACATAAAGTCTGGCAAGTCCAGTGACTTTCAGCATATGAAAAGATAATAATAATCATGAAATGAAAACAAGCTGGATAAGAGATAACATTAACAGGAGTAGCAGATGTACTTAGGTTAAACCGAAGAAACAGAATAATATTACTTTTCATTTCTCTGCACTAATACTAGTATAATAGGATTAGGTGTCACCCAATGTCTAAACTGAACCAGAAACGGGAACAGAATAATTTCCACAGAAGAGAATGCTAGTAATGGGCCTTTGCCACCCCAACGGAAACAGACAGAAACAGAATGCTAATAATGGGCCTTTACCACCCGAACAGAAGGTATAGAAACAGAAACAGATTAATCCCTATGGAAACAGAATGTAGAATTAGGTGTACACTAGTAAATGGGCCTTTACCACCCGAACAGATGGTACCACGCAGAAACAGACAGGTGTTGCCACCCAACAGAAACAGACAGTACCAATAGAAACAGACAGAACTAAGTGTACCCTAAAACCCTACCCCAAGCCATCGGCTCCCTAATACATAAATACCCTGTGTCGGCCCCACGGTAGGGTGTATCACTCCCTAAAGTGACAACCAAATGGAAAAGACCTATTTATAGATGTCACGACGTCTTACATCCTCAGAGGCAGACCGGGATCCATGCACGCACATGACCCGGTTGGAACGCACCATCAACACCCCTCGCCATTATCAGAATGAACCGCTTATAATTAGTTCAGTAAGCGTGCCCGGACCCTACCTACTATTGGGTCAAAGTTTTGATACCAGAAAGGATTACTGACAAATATGGATCCCAAACAACAGATGACACAAGCAATTTTCCTCCAAACCTTATGTCCCCAGACTAACAGATTTCAGATTAACTTGTTTACAAGTTCAGACATACAGAGTTCAAATCAACTAGTTCACAGATCAGACAAGTTTTCAGACTAACGGATCAGATATACGGATTTAACAGATTTACAAATTTGTCTAACTTTGTATTTAGGCCTACAGATTCACGAAACGGGTTTGTTAAATTCATTAGTCCAATTGGTTTAACCCTATCCACCCAACACGTTTTAGACATCATATTTTTCCCAGATTTGCATTAATTAAATATTAATGCAGAGACCTCTCACATTAGGTCGGTAGCTTGTGGCCGCTGGATATGCCGGGCGGTTTCGGGCAGACTTCTGCCACAAGCCAGACCTAACCTCGTGTCTAAGCATATTTTAGTTATGCCTACGACCTCTCACATTAGACTGACAGTTTGCGGTTGCTGGTTAAGCCAGTTGGTTCCGGGCAGGTTTCTACCGCAAACAGAGTCTAACCTCGTGTCATAACCAATTCATTCCAATACTGATTTCCAGATATCAGACTAATTCTGTTTATTTAACAGATTAAATTTCTTCATAGGATATAACAGATCAATCAAATTTTCATGTTCTACTAAATCTTAGGTCGAGCCTACGGATTTCCATACCCAGATTACCATTATCTAGTTTCAACAGATCAGACAATTCAACTGGTAGCAGATTTAGCAGTTTAAGCGATTCAACAGATTTAGCAGATAACAGATTTAGCAGTTTAGGCAATTCAATAGTTTTAGTAGATAACGGATTAGGCAATTTAGTAGATTTAGCAGATAACAGATTTAACAGATTATATATATCTAAAACACTATTTAAATATCTTGCCTAATCATAAATTTAGCCTAAACTTACATGCCTAAATCAAGGTCATAATTCGTAATACAATATATGCCCCAAATTTTAACCTTAATATTCCCATTTATAGTTCATGTCAAAACTAGATTTAATATTCTAGTTCACCATTTATGTCCAAGACTAATACACATGTAAATCATTCTCTATTATAGCCAACTCAGATTATGCCAACATATTTGGTATGCCAGATTTACTTAATTAATCTACGCCCAATCCCCGTATAACATGTTTCCACAAGTTCTATAAATACTCATGAAATGGCCTTATAGGCTCGATGTACATAACAGTGAATGGGAATAAACTAGCAAAGTTACATACTAAATATGAGATCTAACATCATTTAGGGAATAGGTATAAGAAACTAACTACAATAGTTATAGGCAACTAACCACAATAGTCATGGGCGACTAATCACAATAGTTTCTTATTCAATGTCATAGGCAATAGTCTCATAGTCATGAATCATAGTCATAGGCAATAGTCTCATAGTCAATGAATCATAGTCATAGGCAATAGTCTCATAGTCAATGAATCATATTCATAGGAAATAGTCTCATAGGCAACAGTTTCATGTCCAATTATGCATTATTATTTGTCCAAAATTTAGCGTTCGTGCGTTAATCTCTTATGAGATGAGGCGCAGGCTCGTGGTAGCCTGCCTGTAGAACAGAAAGGATAAAAAGATACATAATAAAATATATCAAAATAGAACGTACACAACCTCAAATTCAGATTTACAATCATGTCACAATTATAATTACAGTTTATAGCGGAAGATAACTGTACTTGCCTTTCGTGGTTTTCAGAAAGGATAATAAACTGTTGTTGATGCAGAAATACTAAATTATTCCTCTTTATTTTTTGTTGTAGCTCTAAACTTAGATTTGAGATTTGATTTGGTTTTTAATTCTATCCAGGTTGGAAGAAGATGCATCAGTCTAAGTTTTGACTCCAGCAGAGTAGCGACGCCATTTTTATTTTTAATTAGAACAGAGGCAGAGTATAGATAGAATGAAATTGTGTAGAGAAAATGAGGCTAGTGGGCTGTTTATATAGGATTAGGAGGATGAATCTAGACTAGAAAACGAGACCGGATACATCAGAATGAACCAGGTTCAAAAACTGGGTTTCGGGAGTAGGTCGACCCCCAGGTCGACTCCCCAGTCGACCTGGTCATAGGGAGGTCGATACCCCAGTCGACTCCTCAGTCGACCTAGTTGGGGGGGGGGGGGGGTCGACTCCCCAGTCGACCTGGTTATATAGGCGGGAATTTTCCCTCCAACCTTCTCTGGGTTTGAATTTCGAATTTCTGGCTTTATTTTCGAGATGTTTTATTTTATTTAAATTCCTGAAACTTCGGAGGGTCATAACTTGGTCATACGGACTCCGTTTTTCGAAAACTCGAACTCGTTTTCAAGAAGAATTTCGAGATGAACGCAATGGCGCAACCCGTTTCCCTTGATTCTTATTTTTATAATTAATTATTCTCTGATTTGTTCCTTATACGTTCAAAGAAAATACGGGGTGTTACAACCGTCCAGACATTTATTTATTTTTACCTATGTGGATAACGGATAGCGAGGCGCCTCAGATATACCAGTTACTACGGAGCTGATGGATATAGGTCCTGTAAGACCGGAAAACGTGTGTTCAGGAATAATTAATCCTCAAACGTAAGGGTGGACCGGCCTTGGAGTACCCAGGGGTCTTCTGCGAGAGATCCTGAGGCGTTTGCTAAAGTGTCTCGAAGCCGACGAGGAGTACATCCCTTACCTCGACTCATGACAGAAATCCAATTTCAAATATGTGACATTCGTTTTTGTTTATAGAGCCTAGTATGGGGACCATATATATGGTACCCATGCCGTCTATGATTGATACATTTATATTTGAAGTTGTTTTATACACTATGCATTTATAATAGTATCAAATGATTTGTTTTAAAGGTACCAAGCATGTTTGGCTATTATAAGGGAAAACCATATCCTCCGGCTTGCGTTGCATTGTGTGATGGGACCTGGGTCTTGTAATAGCTTCATTTTTTCAATAAGCATTGCGCTGTTAGTTTTATGCACTGGTATTCTTGGTAGGAAACCCGTGCTGTGATACACGGCATGGTCCCTTGATTTACTTTATTTCTAAAGTAAAGTTTTAAATAATTGTTTTAGTTGTCACGCTAGTCACATGACTGACCTAGAGTTTATTGTTTTAACCTAAACTCTGGGTGCCCCTATTTTCCACACGGGCAGCTAGTAGTTTTGGTTTTGCAGATATTATATTCACAGGATCCTGGTTTACCGTTGGAGCTATATTTGGAATGCTCTGTATCGGTATATTTCTTTCAGTTGTGTTTTGTATTATTTTCTGCTGCATAAGAATTTGTAAATCTCTGATATTTATCAATTGCGTATTATTTGTTCATACTCTGAATATTCTTGTACTCTGATGTAAATTGTTGTAATAGCAATGAAATGTTCTTCTATTTGTGTTATGATTTGTCGTGTTCTCAACTCAATCCGGGCTTTCCCATAAGGGCGAGTTTGGGTCGTTTTATTTTTGCTCACGGCTGGAATAGAATACGCGATGGAGAAGGAGGGAGCAGGGACAAGGGGGACGTGGCATCTTTTAATTGGGGTGGGAATTATTTAATTATTTTAGATAATTCTGAAACTCAAATGTTTAAAAACGTATATCCTTTTCATACAAGATCTAATTGACATGTGGTTTGTTGCGTTGGAATCACATCGACGAGCTCTTCGCGATGGCACTGATTTGAACTGATTCCGAGGCCGTTGATTTTTAGGCTAAACTTTGGATTTTGATCTATTTTGAAACCTAGGTGAGTGATTAAACCCACTCACATCTAACTAAAATATTATAGTATTAGTTAAATTAACATCAAGTCATGATATGATTGTATTGTTTGATGTTTGATAGTTATAATTGCATATTATGTTGATTGACACTGGTAGTTTAATTTAGTTGGATTGTTAGTATGAAAATTTTAGTTAAGTTGAAATTCTATATAGTTGCTAGTTAAAAAAAACCGACATCTGATAACCGGTAAAATTATGAACTGTTGGAATGTATTGACATGATATATGGATTGATTTTGAAATGTTTACATGTTAATGTTTATTTTTTTGAATTTACCTGTTATTCACCTTAATTTTATATTACTAGTGTTTGTATTGATTAATCCAAACCATTACCCTAGATGTTACGGGCATCAAATAAACTAGGGATTAATCATCAAAATGAATTAAGAACATAGGTTGAAATGATAAATACGTATGACCCTAATTTGGACTGAAAAGATATATATCCTTTTACAAAATACTAAAATTAAATTTTAAGTAATACTTGGCCATAGGATAGAAAATTATATACGAACACCAATTGGTTAAATAAAAATTGATTTTAATCTTGAATTTTGGAATATTATTTTAAAGACAAAATAAATGACATTATTAATCGATTTTCTTTAAATTTGAACTTTTAGCTTTGAAATTAAAATTTTCAGTTTTAATAGAATTAGTAAATGTGGATAACTGAAGTTAAACTAAATTGAATATGAACTAAACTTACCAAAATTGAATTTTTTATCCATCTTTGGTATTACTTTAAATTAACCTAATTTATTGTAGTAATTGTACTATGAACTCGAGAATTTTTATAAACGAATAATTCAAAGTGAGACTTATAATTGAAATTTAATTATTAAATCAAATTATTAAATCGAATTTTTTGAAATTGAATTGTTGAATTGAATTGAATATGAATGGGAAGTCAAATCCTTTTGAATTAAGATATCGAAATTTAGTTAATTGATTTGAAACTGAAATATGATTTCCAATTTGGTTAAATTTTGAAGAAACGATTCTAATTCCGAGCATAGTATTTTAAAACATTTTGAAAACTATTTTATATTAATTATTTCCTTTATAAACTATTTACCTTTTAACTATTTTATTTTATTGCTTATTTTAAATAAACCATTTTAAGAATTAACTATTTAATTTATAATAATTATTTTCATTATAAACTAATTTACCGTACAACTAATTCATTTTGTTAATTATTTAAATAAAACATATTAATAATTTACTATTTATTTTATAAACTATTTTATTTTCTCGACTATAGATTTTCCAAAATTTGATTATTCTATTTTAAATTACAAACTATGTATTTTTCAAACTATTTTAATTATATATCTAAACTATTTCAAATATTTTTTTTACTATTTTAAATATTCAAATTATTTTAAAGTTGGAATTGTTTGAAAATTTTAAATTAGTTTAAATGTAGATTTTATGATGAATAATATTCTCTCTTGAATATTGAAATGATTTTTATGAAAATATGATATTTTAATATAAAGTACGAACCCCTTTGAAATGTAAAAGAACTGACCTGTGTGAAAAATGTAAACGTTTGGTTGTTAAAGAGAACGGGATCGAATATTGCCATACTCTCTGCCAATACTGAAAACCACTTTAACAACTGTGTATGTGGTGGAGTTCCAGAATGAAGTAGGATGGATTTAGAGGCTAGTACTGGATTTGAAGAAAGAGAATGATGATGGATAGCCTTAACCTTTAGGTCATTATTAAAATGACTAAAACAGGAGTCACAGCCAGGTTAATGTGAGCTAGCTCCTCTTAGCAGACATGCTTCTTTGATACTATATATATTACTTTGTGATTGATTGGCGCCTTTGATTTTGGGAGTATTGTCTGGGGTGGGCGGTAGTCGCGGCTATGCATTACCACTAGTCTAGGTCCGCAATCCGGTAGAATTCTACTGATGGGTATTGCCTCGATGCCTTGTCATATTTATCCTGATCGAGCCCCCTACGACTTTGATTTGTGCCGTACCTATGGAGTTCCCTCTGATAGGCACTATGTACCGTGGACTTTACGGCATCTGTATAGACTATGGTATTATAAATGGTGTAAGGGTGAAAATGTAATCGCGCTTACGCTATTTTAATATTTTATATTTAGCCATAGATACTGTTATAATAACGTATTGTATTATATAGTATCTAGTTTAACGGATCCTTAGGAGATGTAAATTCCCGTAACATCTCTTAAGTTATTACACTCATATTATCGCATGAATTTGATTTAACTAATATGAGAATATTTTAGTTCTGATCCGAGTATTTTTGTCTTTTCATTTGTGCTCGGGTCAGCCTGAGTTTTCAGTTATTGAAGACAATGTTATGATGATGGATCTCAATAAACATATTTATTATTATTACTCCACTGCAAACATTGGTATGTTTACGATATTAACTCTCATAATTGTTGTAAAATATAATCAAATGTATGTTTTAACAGCTTCATGAACTGTTATTTATTTATTATAATTTGTCCTACCGCTATGAGATTCTATGTTTGTTTTTCTGCTTTCTTCTTTTTCTTACATAAATCCCAATAACTATCTGTATTTTTGATTTGTTTAAGTTGACATGGAGGACAATTGTCGATTTGAACGGTCAGAAAACACTAATGTTACAGAGAGAGATTAAACAATAAAATAGAGTAGACTACATTGTATTCACACATTTTATTGAGAACTTAGTGCATCTATATATAGGCTACATAAACGATTGCTGGAATAAAAATAAAAAACTAAACATGCTCAAATGTAGGATCGTAGACCTCCTCTTAGAATGAGAATAGTACACATGCTTTGACTTATTAAAATAACCTGTTACACTTTTAATTATTCATGAACTTATTATTTTGAAGCACCAATATAACTTTAACAATATATATATATATATATGTATGTATATATGTATATATATTAACATTTGAGCATTAGATTATTCCACCATTTAGACATTTTATGCCATTAATTATCATTATTGTAACATCCGTCTAACTTCGTTGCATGCACCTTTACTCACTAAGAATTAACATATAACATCATTTGCAGGCCTTCTTCTCTGCAAATGCAGCTGCCCAAGCCTCAAGGAGATCACTTGCTTAGAGTGACAAATGAAGAGATACAAGCAGATGTAATTTAATCACAGTAACCTTTTATAGGTCAAATTGAACCTTTTCGTTTCAACATGATACATATTACAAAATCAGGTTGCTGCTTAGAAATGATTGGATTACTGCAGAGACAAATGTCACTACAAGATTAGACGCTACACAAAAGAAATTAATTCTTCAAATTCTTCCAGCCACCCTAAATTTTCATTTCCTAAAGGTTATTGAGCCCAGAAGAGTTTGTTGTGAGTATAAAGAAAAGAAATAAGCATTTTTTTATTTCCATTTGACTTGACAGTATATGCACCAATTTTTTTAATGAACCTTATCTTCTGGTGCAGAATTTTCCAAGAGGCATATATTAGCACCATTAAAGAAGAAATCGATAAGGTGGTCAAGCCCCAAGAGGAACTTGTTATTAACATTCTTGTCCATGAAGAGCACGAGGTAACTAACATCTTTAGGTTATAATTAAAGTCAAAATTTAGAATACAATTTTGACACTTGTATTTTTCTCATTACCCTAGGAAGTTACTTAGAATAGAAACATTATACGACTTGCCATAGTAAACATGTTTTTTAAAATAAGATCAAATAGCATACCATTAGGTTAATGTTTTTTCCTTATGAAACATGATTTTAGTCATGAACCTTGGATTCAAATGTAGCATGTGCGTGCTTGCGCATGTGCATGTGTGTATTGAAGCCTGAAAGAACCAAGTTTTGGTTGTAAATCTTAATACTTATCACAGGGTTTCTTTGTCATGTGTATGCATATTTGAATGCCAAGAATTTTGTAGAAACCATAGGTTGCAGTTTGTTAGTCATATTTAGTTTTTGATTTTTAGCTACATAAGTAGTGAACATTGTAAGTATATCATTAAAGATGGCAAATTATGAAAAGAAAATTAACACAGAAATAGAAAACAACCTTTTTTCATGTTTCTGAAAATAATGTAAGTACGAGAAATAGTCCATTATTTCGTCGTTCCTCCTTGTCTTTCATCATTTACTCTATTTTCCTCTCACCCTCTCATCTCTATACGAATCTCATATATTTTAATTGCCATTGAAAATACTAAACAAACAATTTATTTCCTCTTACCATGATAACATTTCATACAATTGAATTCAATTTTGATGTTGGTTAATAAACCTTAAAACTTAGTTTAATATTTTGTCTTTATTTTGATACTGGGGAATATGTAGTTTAATAAACCTTAACACTCTTCTAGAATGGAAGAAAATTAAATAAATTTTGATATGGTTGAGGAAAGGAATAATTTAGTATAACATAAATACATTTAAAATCAATTATAGTTCATACAGAAAATGCAAATGGATTTTCAAATTCAATTCGAACTTTCTAAAAGAGCATGTTAACTTTTTCTTTAGTGTGTTTTCCCTCTTTTTTTAAATAAAAAAATAAGGGTCTTGTTTACATAACCAATGTGCCATTTAAACTCCAGAGAAATGGCATGATTCAGTACGCAGTATGTATCCACACTTGAATATAAGGATGGTGATTAGGTTTAAGTTGGAGATGTACTACGGAAGCATGGTTCAGTATATTATATTCTGATTTTATTTTGATATAGGGAAGACTGTTCTTGTCCATGTTGATTTGACACCCTAACAAATGGTAAAGAGAATGTGTAAAATAATGCTTTGCTACTTCTGTTAGTTTCGCCCTATATTTTTGTTAGAGTTTATGCCCTAGAGGCAATCCATTTGATGAGATTGATAACACTGCTGATGTTATTATTTTATTTGGAATAAAATAATATTCTTCCATATTATATTTACTACGTAATATAAATATTAATATATTAGAAGTCCATAGAATTATAATACGTAATTAAGTTCAAGTAAGTAACTTGAACTTGAGATTATATAATATTTTAAGTATTGTAATTCTTAAATGTCCCTAGTCAAGTTTTATTGTATACAAAGGACAACAACAAAACATTGAGACTAGTATGTCGATTGACTGATGATCACATCTCATTGATCATTAATATACGTGATATTTATGTCAAAACATAAATACATGTTGGAGAATATCGTATTAGGTTGACCCAACGTGAGAAAAACTAAATGGAATATAATTAACAGTATCACAAGTTATTCTCATAGTGGCGGTGATGTAATGGTCCTAAGACCTGAAATCATTATAATTTTATTCAAGGATATTGGTGTTTTGATATCATCTAAAGTTTCTCGTAACAGAGTAATGATAACGGTGATTATTTGATACATCTCGAATCGAGTGAAAATTATGAATGATCTAGATGGAATTTAACCCTACAATATATATATATATATATATATTTGTAGTGATATCCATAGGCCTTTTGATTAAGTGAGACTGTGAAATGCACGGTCGTGCTCAAATATTGATTTGTTTTAAACAGGCTACTCATCGATCAAGTTAAACGAATTATATTTTAAAGAAGATGATACGACCCATGCCTTGAGTTTAATCCTGGATATATTGGTTAAAAGAATTATATTACATTGAAACACTGGTCATAGAAAGGTTTTATCAAATCGATAATATTATTGTAACTTAGGTAGCAGTGATGTGTTGCTAGGTACCGCTCACTGTTTATAATTTAAATACGATTTAAATTATTGCCAACGTTATAGTAACCTATAGGGTCACGCACTTAGAACATTATAAAGGGAAAACATGTATTGGATAAATAAAATATCAGATATGTTGATGTTTTATTTAATGTTGAAATGGTACAATGATGGTTTCCTTATTTCTTGGTAAGCACTTGATTTTATGAGGATATTATTTTATCCCTTATAATAACACGCATGAACTAAGACTTTTAGATAAGATCTAATTGGAAAACACTAGCCATAATATACCCTTTTCAATTTATTTCCAAATCATGGCAGCTAACACCTTATTCCTTTTTCCTCTTCGGTCTAATCAAAGGAAAGGCGTTCTCGAGGACATCTCTAGAGGCATGGCGCTTGACATGCTTTCGATTCAATCTTCCAAACACTAGCGAGGTTGACATTCGGAGCGTATCAGATCTGATTCAAATTCACGAATCCATGGAAGTTTTTATAGGTATAAGCTTCGGTTTACTCAATTCGCATTAGATCCTGATTTGGGGTTTTATAATTATGCTATAAAATCAATTGAAACCCTAAATTTTTTCTTATAATTTAAACCTTTTATTCTAGGTTTTTGTTTGAATTATTATCATGACTAAGGTGTGCTAAATATAACGAATATAATCCTGCAAGTTTTTCTTGTTATATTATATGTAATGGATACTTTGTATTTTTGTTCTTCTAGCAATGACAGCGGGATATTTATTTTTTATATAAAAATTTTTCTGTTACCTATCTGCATGTTTAGTTTTACACCTGAGACTGTGCTTTTACAATAATCTATGATGATACCGAAACATTGTATAATAGAAATTGTATGTTATTGCATTTCCTATTGTTAGTGACCGATCTGAAACACTATTAATGGTATCAAGTGTTGTACGGTGACCCATAAGTTATCTCTAATGAGTTTATAACCCAGCGACTTACTTGAGACCGTTAATGTTTTTGAGACAAATGTTTTCTGTTCCTATTTATCTAGAAACCTTATTTTAAAGACAACATTTTTTGTTTTAAGTGGGTCTCAAGTATAAACTAGTAACAAAATATTTTACTTAGAGACAAAATAAAGGAGTTTCAAATAACCTTTTTTGTTGTATTGTTTTACACGAACGTTTAAACATGCATCTTAACATCTATCCCTCAATCATGGTAAGAATTGAGTATAACAATTTTATGTCCAGAACGTAAAATCAGAGCAATTCAATAAATCACCAAATTTTCCACCCTACGACGAAGACCTTGATTGGGACACTTTTTTTTACTCCTGTAGTGTTATAATCCTAATATTCTTATATGTTTTAACTACATATTCTAGCAGAACGGTCACATTAACGACTGGCAAATGCATAGTTTTTACATAAGTTTCCATTTTTGTTTACTCTTTTCACAATAAGTTTGTACATCAGTGGACCTGTTGTCTGTTTATTAGATTTTATCCAACTGATAATAATATCTTTGATTATCTTCAGTTTCACCAATACTAAACAAATATGAAGGTATGGTGTGAGCATGAAGCTAGTTGAATCTAGTTATTGGGGGTCGTCATTTGATAACAATTGCGATAGAACAAACGTCATAAATAATGTTATTTCATTCAAGCTTTCACCAATTATTACCCACTACATTGTGTGTTGCTGTAAGTATACATATTAGGGACATATAAGATGTTGGGAGAAATTGTTACCCACAAAAGTTATTCACACACTGATATGGGTCGGTCTATTTCCATAAAACAACGGATTGGCCTATTTAGAAGGATCAGGTCAGACCAAGTTGGAAGCAACATTTTGGCCTAGTACAATGGATTGGGTCGGCACGGTGGAATGCAGCAGGTCGGTCTAGCTTAACGACATCGAATCGGTCTGTCCAACAAAGAGTGGGTCGATCAGCTCACCATGTAACGGATCGGGTCGGCATGATCTGGAAGCAACGGGTTGGCATGATTTGGAAGCAGCGGGTCAGATTGATCAGGAAGCAGTGGGTCGGTGTATTTATCATCAAGTAGATCGACTTAGTATGGATCGGTCGGGAAGATGCTGGATCTTCTGGGACGTTCTGGTTCGGTCAGATGCATAGAAACTGGCAGTTAGCTAGCAACAGCTAGCGAGGGCTGGTAGTGGCATTTTCGTAAATACCCAATAGGCCGATCCAAAACCTGAAGGCTATATTTTAGCTATCCCTCACTTCTATAAATAGGGGTTCAACTTCACTTCCAAGAGGGAGGATTTTTCATGACCCTGAAGAGCTTCCCAATCTAATTCTCAACCTTTTCTAAGTGACTTGATCATCTCCAACCACTTCTAATTGAAGATTTAACTTCGAATCGATTATGAAATCATGGAAATTCACTAAAGCTCATGGAAAAGTCTAGATTCGTCCAATCACTTGCTATATTTGAAGAATCTCATCGGTTTTTCTCCCTAACCATTTCTAGTAGATTGAAAGAGAGTTGTGAGGTTAATGATGAATGTAATAAGAGGATATTCTTGCCTTGTAAATCTGGATGTGGTAATGGAATCATTCTCTAAAGTGGACGTAGATTACGCTTGGTGGAACCACATTAAAACATTGTGCCCTCTACTTGCATTTCTACTATTTTGTGGCTCCATTTCTTATATTTCCTACACTTTGTGAAGTATTTTCAATACCTTTTTTGTTGATTCTAATTTCGGGATCAACATTTGGCACCAACCGTGGGGCCCGCATTTGATCTTCCATTCTCTCACATTCTCTCTCATAAGGTTCAAGATCATGCATTGAGAATCTAGGCCAATCACACTATGATCTAATTCAAGCTCTTGCCTGAAATTATGGGTAAACCGGGTAGACCAAAAAAGAGGATCACTAGTCAAAATGTTGAAGATGCAGATGATGCCGCCAACAACGAGAATATTCCCCTCACCAACCAATTTGAAGTTAGTGGAAGTTCTAAGACCGGAGCCGCCGTAACGAGATGAGAATTGGATGAAGTTTCTGTGACTTTAACAAGCCAAATAGACATTGCAAGTAATGCCATGTTGAAGAAAATTGAATCCATGTTCACCATGCAAGCTGCTACGGCGAAAGTTACCATGAATGTCGCTCGTGCTACGTCCGTTCAATCCAATCGTACGAAGAACGCGGGCTCCTCTTCTTCAAGTCCAAACCAAGGAGATTCTATTAAAGAGATTACAAATTCTAAAGATCCTCGACCTAAGGAAGCCAAGTCACCCACGTGCAACCATACCGATAAAGCAACTTCTCGACAAGCGCTTGAAACCACCAAAGGGGCACCTCCTCAAGTGGGAGGCCCAGGGCCCCGGAATCTAGCTCCGTGGTCTAGCTCAACGAAGAAGAGCGCATATCAGAAATGGTGCGCA
The DNA here is from genome assembly GCA_030737875.1 of Allium sativum. NCBI lineage: Eukaryota > Viridiplantae > Streptophyta > Magnoliopsida > Asparagales > Amaryllidaceae > Allium > Allium sativum. Next base: position 4,358,077 of record CM060925.1, on the reverse strand, counting down.
AAATTATGGAAAAGAGCTCGAGGAAGCAGGATGACGGGAAGGACTGGGGATTTTCTCTCACCAAAACCCCACTCACATGAAAGATAAAGATGGCACCATATCCAAACAAATTTAAACATCCGACAGTCTACGCTTACAATGGAACAAGTGATCCCAACATATTCCTATTCAAATATGATCGGCATATGGACGGGGCACGTGCCACTGATGAGTTAAAGTGCTTGTACTTTCCGACTTATCTCCAGGGAGTGGCATCACTTTCGTTCAAAAAGCGACCACCCAGATCTATGGATGACTTTGCTACCTTGACAAAACTGTTTCGAGAACAATTCTGGCTCCAAACGACGAAAGTACGAGATGTCATGGAGATAAACGAGCTTGAGCAAAGGCCAGGGGAATTTATAAGGGCTTTTCTCACCCGCTTCAACACCACCGCAGCCGAGGTTGGAAACTATGAGCCTTGTTTGGTTTTAATGACTCAGAAGGGAGCCATAAGCAAGAAAACCAAGCTCGGACGATGGATTAAAAAGAAGAAACCAAGTACTCTTGAAGAACTATTCGATAAAGCTGAGGAGTATATAGGCATGGATGAGGACCGGCCTATACTATGGATGTTCTTAAAGCAGTATACTGCCCGAAAAGAAGAATAATAATGCAGAAGGTGGTCAGAAAAATCCCAGTAGTTAGAAAAGAGGGAACGATGAAAGAAACAACCGACCTACAAAAAGCTTCGTTTCTTTAAGAGTTCGGAATTGACTCCTTTGAACGATATTGTGGAAAACATCTTCATGGAAACCAAAGATACTGAAGATTACCCAGTGCCGAAATAAGTGAAGGTCAGTGATGCAACAATCAAGTCAGGAAGGTTTTGCTGATTTCATAACTAGCCAGGTCATAATAAAAACGAGTGTAGATACTTGAAATGCTTAATTGAAGAACTGATAAGGAAAATAGACTTTAGCAGTATACAAAGAACCCGTAGAATACCCAGAATGCTCAAGGCCAAGAAACGTCTGTGGGACAACCTAAGCAAAATGAGAATGCTTCAGTCGCTGTTATTCCAAGGTTGATCATCAACACTATTTCAGGTGGGCCACACCCGGCCGGAAGAAGCTGGGGGACATTGTGAAATACTCTAATGAAACGAAGAACCAGCTGAAAGGAGAAGAGATCATGATCATGAATGAAGCCTTATCAGCAAAGATGCCAAGAATTCCATGGAATGACATTGTATTCAAAGATGAGAATTCAGATGGACTCATAGCTCCAACAACGGATCCCATGGTAGTAACCACAGGCCTGGGTTCATCCATTATCAGTTAGGTCATAGTTGACAGTGGGGCATCGGTCAATGTCCTCTTCATCAATGCATTTCATAGAATGAAACTCTCAATGGATGATGTGAAAGCTTGCCAGAATGAAATTCGCGGACTCAGGGGGCAAGCTATTCGACCAATTGGAATCATCAATCTGCTCATCGTGCTTGGAGAAGGAGAGCATAATGCGGCACTAAAGCAAGATTTTGTCATAATCGATGAGTTCTCTGCTTACAACGCCTTCCTTGGGAGGCCAACCCTCGCAGCATTTAGAATAACGATGGCTCCGTGGTGTATCATGTTGAAATTCCCTACTAAAAACGGAATTAGCACAGTTAAGGGCGACAATCTGGCAGTAAGGGAGTGATATATGGTTGAGCTTGCTGAGGCAAGGAAGAAGGAAGTGAAGAAGGATGTGGAGCCTCCACTCCGCATTCATGATCCCCCTTATAGCAATTATGGCGAGGCCCTCATACTGGCGAGCACAGTGGAGCCAAGAAGGAAATTGATCCAAGTAAAGCCGTATGGGGGAAAACAGAGCGGTACCGTCTGAGGACACCATCTCCGTTCCCGTACACGATAAAAATCCTAACCGACTCCTAAAGATAGGTTCTTAGCTAGGCCTAAAATTGCAGAAGGATTTGATATTGTTTTTAAAAGCAAACTTAAATGTTTTCGCATGGACGCACTCTGACATTTGCGAAATATCACCAGATGTAATTGTGCATAAGTTGAATTTTAATCCTAGTTTGACTCCTATAAAACAAAAAAGATGAATACAAGGACCTGAAAGATCTGTGCCGTTAAAAGAAGAGGTAGATAGATTGTTCCAAAATAACTTTATAAGGGAATCTACGTATCCCGACTGGGTCTCGAATCATGCCCTTGTTAAAAAATGCAACGGCAAATGGAGAGTGTGTATAGATTAATCGGACCTTAACAAAGTGTGTCCCAAAGGCAGTTTTCCATTACCGAGAATTGACCAACTTGTCAACGCAACTATGGGGCATGAATTGTTATCGTTTATGGATGCATACTCCTGATATAATCAAATCATGATGCATAAGCTGGATGAGGAGAACACGAGTTTCATAACAGATAGAGGCCTATATTGCTACAAAGTTATGCCATTTGGACTAAAGAATGCAGGAGCAACCTATCAGCGCCTTGTGAATTCCATGTTCAAATCCCAAATTGGGAACACTATGGAAGTCTACGTCGATGATATGCTGGTAAAGTCAAAGAAATCCAAAGATCATTTGGAGAATCTAGCTGAAATGTTTCATATCCTTAGAAAGTATGGCATGAAGCTAAATCCTCTGAAATGCTCATTTGGAGTTTCATCTAGAAAATTTCTTGGGTTCATAGTCAATGCCAGGGGCTTCGAAGCTAATCCTTCCAAAGTCACGGCAATACGAGAAATGCGAGCTCCAAGGACAAAGAAAGAACTTCAAAGCTTGAATGGGAAAGTTGTTGCTCTTAACCGGTTCATCTCTAAAATAACGGATCAGTGCATCCGACTTTTCGATGCTTTAAAAAAGGGAAAGAAAGATTTACAGTGGACTCCTGAATGTCAAACAGCCTTCGAAGAGTTGATAAAGTACATGGAGTCACCATTGAATGCTTTCCAAACCTAGAGATGGAGAGGAGTTGTTCCTATATTTGTTTGTCTCATCACATGCCTTAAGCGTTGCACTTGTCCAAGAGGATGCCAAAGTCCTATAGCCAGTTTATTACATTAGCAAGCGGCTCGCTGGAGCATAATTAAACAACCCAAAGTTGGAGAACTTGCATACTATCTTCTTATTGTGTCAAAAAGTTGAGACCATATTTCCAATCCCATCCTATAAAAGTTCTCACCGATCAACCGCTAAGACAAGTTCTATTTCGCCCAGAATTTTCGGGAAGGTTATTGAAGTCGAACATTGAACTTAGCCAATATGACATCACTTATCATCCTCGAAGAGCTATTAAGGAGCAAGCCTTAGAGGATTTCATCGCTGAATTCATGGACAGGGGAGAGGATATTGAAGAACCGGCAGAGACAGTGGCTAGTTGGAAGCTATACTTTGATTTATCCAGAAATGGTTACTGTTCAGGGGCTGGAGTTGTTCTAGAAAATCCAGATGGTCATTCTCTGTGCCACGCCTTAAGATTGGGGTTCCCATCGACAAACAATGAAGCTGAGTATGAAGCATTAATAACAGGGCTAAAACTGGCAAAAGTGCTGAATCTAAAAGTCTTACAAATCTTGAGTGATTCTCAATTGGTAGTGTGTCAAGTCCTCAAAGAGTTCCGGACTAAAGTTGGAAACCTTCCTTCTTATCTTATCAAAGCCATGGAACTTCTCAATGACCTCGACCACTACACTATATCTCACATTCCTAGGGAAGAAAACTCAAAGGCAGATTCTCTTGCTAAGTATGCTGGTTCTTTAGATGCATAGTTGTTGGGATTGTTACCTATTGATGTCTTACAACCCCTGCAATTGAAGAAGTGGACATTGATTAGATCATGGAGACTATCGAAGAGCCTGTGTCCTGGATGGCACCGATTAAGGAATATATCCTCTAGACACTTCCAGAAGAGCCCAAAAAACGAAGGAAGATATTACATAAAGCTCCATTATACCTTGTCCATGACGGAAAGTTATACAGACGAGGATTCTCTATGCCAATGCTTCGATGTGTAACAAAGGAGGAATCAAAGGCAATCTAGGCAAAGTTGTATGGGGGAGATTGCGGTGGTCACATAGGCGGTCAAACACTGGCCAAGAAAATTTTGTGATATGGCTACTTTTGGCCCAATGCGAACCTAAATGCGATGACCTATGTTAAAAAGTGTGATAGATGCTAAAGATTCGCAAAAATTCAAAGAGCGCCTCCCACTGAATTGACTCAAATGGTCAGTCCGTGGCCATTTTCCATCGGGGGCATAGACTTGATCGGAGCACTACCTACAGCTAAATCAAATATGAAGTACACGATAGTAGCAGTTGACTATTTCACTAAATGGGCTGAAGCTGAACCACTAGCTAATATTACTTCAAAGAAGGTGATCAATTTTGTCTTGAAGAACATCAACTGCAGGTTCGAAGTACCACAAAAAATAATCACCGATAATGGAACTCAATTTGAGAGCAGTGAGTTTCTAGATTTCTATGCCAAGTACAAGATCAAGAAGAGTTTCACAGCCGTTGCTCATCTGCAGGCCGACAAGCAAGTTAAAGCAATCAATAAAATCTTGAAGTCAACCATTAAGAAGGGACTTGAAAAAGCTAAGGGTGCTTGGGTAAACGAGCTTCCGCTTGCAATATGGGCATACCGTACCACTCATAAAACTATGATAGAGCACACTCCATTCTCGCTTGCGTTTGGATCCGAGGCTATGAACCCATTGGAACTGGAAGTCCCACCTCACAGAAGAATCCACTTCAACCAAGAAGAGAATTAGAAACTGCAACTCAAAGCACTCAATTTTCTTGAAGAGAAAAGAAGAGAAGCAGAACTCAGAATCATGGCACATCAGAGAAGAATAGCTCATCATTTCAATGCTAAATTAAAGCGCAGAACCTTCCAAACTGGGGACCTTTTTCTGAAAAGAATCATGACAGGAACTGGAGTACTCGTACCTAACTGGGAGGGGCCATATATGATTAACCAAAAATTCTCAGATGGTGCAGTTGAGTTAAAAATGACGGGTTGAATCTGACTTCTGAGAGCATGGAACGCTATACACCTCCGTCACTAATTCACTTAGTGGTTCTTTCATATATTCTGAAAAAATTGTAAATATCATGCATTATAAATACCATGCAACATCATTACACGTTTTGTACAGAGTAATGAAAGAAATTGCTTTACTTGCTGTAATGGCGCGTTTTGTAAGGTATAATAATTAAGTTATTTAATTATTTAAATAACGAATATATTAAATAAACGATAGTTGAACGTATAATTTACAATATAATTATAATCAAGCTCGAAACGGCGCGGCAGTTCGCTATTTGGCGAGTTGAACTTCAACTGAACGTACATGATTCATTCTAAGTCGGATTTCTGTGAAACAAGAAACGTGTGAAGCTGATGGAAAATATCTTTCTAGTGGAGAAGAAAAATCGGGATTTCGTCGTGTAGATTTTGAGTTACGTCCAAATCAAATTTCAGAAAAGTCGCTATGGAATTCGTATATAATTCGTAACGCTTTATATACGTTATAAAAGGGAATTTCAATATAAATTGAAATTCGATTCAATCTGAACTTGGAATATCAAACATATAATTTTTCTGGAGTCGTATGGTATTCCACTGTGAATATATACGGTAATATAAATTTATTTATATTTAATTTAATTTATTTAAATATATTTATATATTTAAATGGATTACCCAAGGGTCTAAAAATAGCCACTTTTGCAAACGAAGTCGGAATTCGACGAAACCAGTTTTGTTGGATCCTCAATATCAAATAGTTGTTAGATTTCCAGTTTCGTGATTTTTAGAGTCACTGTGTGGCCGTACGGATTTTTAGAGTGAAAAATAGTCAGTATTTTGACAGCTAAAAATACGTTGTGTGAGCATACGAAGTCGGAATTCGAGGAAACCAGTTCCGTTGGGTCCGTAATGACAAACTCTAGCAGCATGTCAGTTTTCGTGATTTTAGGGGATCGTATATAGTCGCTGGGATTTTTAGAAGGCAGATGCAAGGAGAAAATCGAGTAAATAAATTACAAAAATCAAATTGAAAATATCCCTCCCATTTTCTGAGGTTCTGCACAGGCCACACGGCCTTCAATCCCTACCACAAACGCTACCTACCACCAACAGGCTATATAACCCGTATAAACTATCACAGCAAACAATTTTTCCCCAAAGAAATTAAATCAAAACAAATAGAAATAATTCTCCTAAAATCACATAAACTATATTTCTAAGCTCGTGTAAAGATTCTGGGTGCCTCGATGTATTTTGTTCTGAGTTCGATCGAATTTTTCATCGTTCGAAAATAGGGCAGCAAACTAGGGTTTGGGATTGGAGGAATCTCAGGCGATTGAAGTCAGAATGGAAGGCGGATTCGGTTTCACCATGCGATTTAGTATCTGCGTATGGATTTTTATGGGATTCGGTGCAGAATATTGTCGATGGTGTCTAGCTACGTCGTAGACTTTGCTGGAGTCGGAGTCCTGGAGGAGGACGCGAGCTGTACCTTGTGGTGATGAGGAGGATGAGGAGGGGAAGAGAAGGAGTTCGGTGTATTTGAGTTTGAGAATCATGGGGTAGGGAGGAAGCTTGGATAGCAGGAGGATACGACAATGGAGAGATGAAGGAGCAGCTGCGGGATTTTCTGGTTTGGGGGAGACGAGGGTAGCGGGTACGGGTTCAAAAAGGTAGTGTCGGCTGATGGGCCAGAAAGAGAAGTAAAGCCCAATTAAAGTTAAGGTTTAGTTTTAATTTAATTTAAAAATGAGTGTATAACTTGTAACCCTTATATCTTACTCACACGTTATCAGAATTTGACGCCGTCAGTTGCGTTAAGATCGTATGGACAATGGCTATGTCATGGAACTGACGGGAAGTCCATCGGAGCTCGTTACAATTTATGGCGAAATAAATTGTCCAACTGAGTCAAATAACGCAAACCATTATTTAACGATTAATGCGCCAAAGTGAGTAAATCTCACAAACTCTAAACAGTTTTATTTTCACGTTGTATTCTTAGAACTGTTAAAATATTGTCTGTTTGACTGTGTGTTGATTGTTTGCTTGAACTGCTAGTCAGTTAGTAGAGATTTTATATATATATATATATTTACGTATGTATATATATAAACCGTCAAATAGTTATATGTTGATTCTGTTTATCAGAATATTATATTGGTGTTGTTTAACATCTGTGGATGCAGGGAAACAGGTTGGAGGAATCCAACTGGATTCCTCAACAGTTATTTTTACTGTGATTTATGTATTGTGATATATAAATGTGATGTATATAATCTGTTGTGTGTACGTGTGGTTGGACGATATTCATCATTGTTAGGTAATGTGTTAAAAACAATAAGAAATACCAGAGTGTGATAAAAGGATTAAACAAAGTAATTGGTTAGTTTAACCAAAGCAAAGTTAGTGGAGTTAAACAAAGTAATTTGTTAGGTTTACCAAAGCAAGTTAGTCGAGTTAATCAAAGTAATTGGTTAAGTTAACCAAAGTAAATTAGTTAAGATAAACCAAGCGGTTAATCGAAGTGAATTAGTTAAGTTAAACTAATTGGTAAATCAAAGTGAATTAGTTGCGTCAAACTAAGTGACTTAGTTAAGTTAAACTAATTTGTAAATCAAAGTGAATTAGTTGCGTCAAACTAAGTGAATTAGTCAAGTTAAACTAATTGGTTAATCGAAGTAAATTAGTTGGGTTAATCAAAGTGAATTAGCTGAGTTAAACTAAGTAAATCGGTTAGAGTTAATCAAAGTGAATTAACTAAGTTAAACTAAGTGGATTAGTTCAGTTAATCGAGACAAGTAAATCAAGTTAGGTTAAACCATTTGAGTTAACCAGTTAGGTTAAACCATTTGAGTTAACCAGTTAAAGTTTACCAGTTAAAGATAAACAGTTAGAGTTGACCAGTTAAAGTTGACCAGTTAGAGTTGACCAGTTAAAGTTGACCAGTTAAAGTTGACCAGTTAGAGTTGATCAGTTAGAGTTACTCAGTTAGAGTTGACCAGTTAGAGTTGACCAGTTAGAGTTATCCAAATGGAGTTAATCGAGTAGAGTTGCCGAATATCACTTATTCGAAGTAGAGTTATCGAATATAGAGTATTCGAGAGAAGAGAAATCGAATATTGTTTATTTGAGTGGAGAAATCAAATGTTATCCATTTGAGAAGAGTTATCGAATATTATTTATACGATGAGGAGTTATCGAATATTGGTTATTCAAAGTTAGTTAATCCAAAGGAGTTATTCGAAGTTAGTTAATCCAAAGGAGTTATTCGAAGTTAGTTAATCCGAAGGAGTTAATCGAAGAGTTAATCCGAAGGAGTTAGTCGAAGAGTTAATCCAAAGGAGTTATTCGAAGTTAGTTAATCCAAAGGAGTTATTCGGAGTTAGTTAATCCAAAGGAGTTATTCGAAGTAAGTTAATCCAAAGGAGTTATTCGAAGTTAGTTAATCCAAAGGAGTTATTCGAAGTTAGTTAATCCAAAGGAGTTATTCGAAGTTAGTTAATCCAAAGGAGTTATTCGAAGTTAGTTAATCCAAAGGAGTTATTCGAAGTTAGTTAATCCAAAGGAGTTATTCGAAGTTAGCTAATCCAAAGGAGTTATTCGAAGTTAGCTAATCCAAAGGAGTTATTCGAAGTTAGTTAATCCAAAGGAGTTAGTCGAAGTGTTAATCGAATATAGTTATTCGAAAGGTGTTAATCGAATATAGTTATTCGAGTAAAGTTAAAAGAGTTAATCGAATTTAGTTATTCGAAATGAGTTATTGGAATTAGATATTTGAATAGAGTTAAACACATTAGAGTTATTTGAATTAGTTATTCGAATAGAGTTAAACACATTAGAGTTATTCGAATTAGTTATTCGAATAGAGTTAAACACGTAAGAGTTAATTGAATATTAGTTATTCAATTTGAGTTAATCGAATGTAGTTATTCGAGAAGAGTTAAATCAAATTTAGTTATTCGAAAAGAGTTAATCAATTTGAGTTAAGTTAATCGATTTGAATTAAGTTGAATCGAAATGGAGTAAATCGATTAGAATTAAGATTTATCGAGTTAAGTAATCAAGTTAAGTAATCGAGTTGAGATAATCGAGTTAAGAAAATCAAGTTGAGTTAATCGAATAAGTTATTCGATAAGGGTAAATCCATTTAAGTTAAATCGGATGTTAGTTATTCGATAAGAATTGACACATTTAAGAAAATCGAATATTTGCTATTCGATAAGAGTTAATGAAATAGAGCCAACCAAGAAGAGTTATTCGAATATTAGTTATTCGAATATTAGTTATTCGATAGGAGTTAATCGAAATAGAGTTTATCGAATATCAGTTATTAAAAAGGGAGAGTTAATCGAATAGAGATTACTCGAAAGAGAGTTATACGTCGAATTCGATTATAGTGAATTCGGGAAAGTACTATTTACTTTCCAGGGTTTAAATCAAGATTTAGTTATTGATTTAGAAATTAGGTGTCTGTTAAATTATTCGAGTTAGGAGATAAAGTTATAATTTAGGTTAGATATTGCAGAAGTAGAAATTATAACGTTATAGTTATAATCAAACACTGTCATATAAGAAGTGGATTCGTAACCTGAATCCGAGAATTTGCGTAAACAGATGATTGGAAAAAGTGAGTGACGAGCTTCATCTATTTCACAGTAAAGGACGTTGTTAAATTAAGGTCTGAGAGGTAATTATACCCCAACTTGATTGACTTCAGAATTGACAAAGGAATAGTTGTGGTTCGATCTAAAAGGTTGATTAGGAATAAAGCTAAGGAATAAGCGATAAATGGATTAAGCGAAACGATGCTTTATACAACGTTCATTGGAAATCCGTAAATGAGTTTTGGAAACGTTTTCCAAATATAGTCAGATATGTTTTCTAAACATAGAAAATGAAATGTTTTCATGATAAGAATTTAAGAAATAGAGTTAAGCAAATTTAGAAACTAACTGGAGAGGGTAAGTTGAACGGTTTTCTAAGTGACGATCTGATGTTGGTTTCGACCTTCCGTATTGATACTTAGAGAATTGTTCTCATACTAGTTACAGTTAGGGACTGATAGTTGCGAAATAATAGTGATGTGAAAATAAGCTATGGAAATGTTTTCCAATGATTAATAACATATATTTTCTAAATATATGAAATAAGGAAATATGAACATATGATGATTGATCGATCGAATTTCCATTTGGAAATAAGATCGTTGTTTGTACACCGACATGTTTTCATGTGATAGTTGAATCACAGACTATCAAAGTTTTTACCATTTTAACGTTGTTATTATGGAGAGACCGGTTGGATTATTATCCAAAGAACCACTCTGTATTGGCATAAGCGTTGCGAGCAATATCTACCAAAGATAAATTGAAGACGGAGTAAAGTGCAAGGGCTGTTGTATAAGTCTTAGATAACAGTGACTAAGATGGATATACTGAATAGTGCCTTCGGTTTGTCCAGTCCCAGGACAACGTGTATGGAAGAAGGTCTGACAGAGTATATCCAATGGATCGCGTAAGTTGATCTGTTCAAACGTATTCACGTTTGGTGGCGGAGGAATTCGTTTCTCTTAGCTATATACCCGTGTTATTTTTGGATAAGTCAATTTGTGATTTGGCGGGTATGACGATGTGGCATTCAAAGTGAATGGTGATCAGATGTTCTGAAGATAGACATAGCTTCTAGCCTCACACCGGGAAGTATCAAAAGTTGGGCTAGGCAGCATGGCTAGTTGGGTCATCCCCAAGCAGGGTGTATTGTCACCGATCTAGGGAATATTCATATTTATACTTCTTTTTGATTCTGTATCTTCGGATGACGGTTTGATGGCCTATAACCGTGGTGGCAATATATTCGCGACACTCAAGCTAAATGAGTGAGCGGTCATGTGTGGCCGGGTTGCAAGACGTTCTTGTTGAACCCTGAGTGTATCACCTCTAGAGTACACTATTCAGAAGGTGCTCCCATACCTTGTCTGTTGGAATCCATTCTCCGATAAGAGCCCTGCGGTTTATGATTTTATACTATGTATGTAGAACGTGAGATGCAAGCGTTTCTACTAGATTGATACCTATTTGTACTTAGACATTATTATAATATCAGAATGATATTGCTTGTCAAAGTTGTTCAGATACTCATAAGGGAAAACCCGTTCCGTATTCACGGCGTGGTCTTATGAGATATCCTATACCTGTTTTAAACTATTTTACTCATACCAGTCCCATGACTGACCCGGAGTTTACTTTGATGTTTTCCCTAAACTCTTGGGTGCCTAAATTTGTACGGGCAGTCAAGTAGTTGGGATTTACAGATATACTTGGAGAGCTTGGAGCAGGAGGCTGCAAGATTCTATAGCTATAGTTATTTCCGCTGTGTTGTAAGTGTTGTACTCTGATAAGTGCTATTGTATATATATAACTGTTTACTTCAAAGCTATGTTATATATTATATGTTATTCGTTCCGCTGTGAGATTCGTGTTACTCTGATGATTCTGATGTTCTTCTTCTTCTTCTATTCTATTAGTTCTATCTTTTCTTTCTCACCTTCTAAATTCTTTCACTAACGTTCTCGGAATTTCCGACTCTCGAGGAGTCGCAAATTTCCAGCCGTTACACTTGCCTAAATCGTACGATTTGCAAACTGTTTGCTAAGATTCCATTTTGATTGCAAGTCTCTTAAAAGAACGTTGATGCGTCTATGACCTAATAAGACCTGATGACCATTATAGCACACCCCGATTGGTATAGCTCAAGTATCCATTGCTCAATGTTTAAAACATCATTCGTAACTAACTCAAAGATGTAGTGCATATCAGAGCAAGGAGGGAACACCAGGGATTGAATGGTAAAATGGCATGGCACTCGAAGTTACAGGTAAAGCTACGAGTTTCACAAAAGGGGCACCTTCTTAATTGCAAGGCTCCAAGCCCCAGTTCTAACAAATTGTGGTAAAACCCGATAAATGAACTGGAGGCTGCCCCGTGAAATAATGATACTCTAAAACCAAAGACCTCCCAGAGGGGCACACAGTCGATCGTCGATGCCATTGATACATGGCTGGATTGCGATAAACACTGTGCTTTAAAACCAAAGACCTCCCCGAGGGGCACCCGGTTCATCGTCAACGCAATCAATACATGGTCGGATAGCGATATAAACACTGGGCTTTAAAACCAAAGACCTCCCCGAGGGGCACTCGGTTGATCGTCGAAGCCATTAATACATGGTTGGATAGTGATACAAACACCGGGTTCCAAAAGACCCCTTCCGAGGCATCTGATCAGATGCTGGGTCTACCAAATCCAGCTATTGATTCTGGGTCTTCCAAATCTAATTACTGATGGACCCAAAGCCCTTTTCGAAGGCGCCCTACAAATTTTACAAGTGGCTGAGTCATTCAGTCACAACGAATAATGGGTTTACAAATATCTCTTCAGAGAAACGGAAAATAAGACCCCTGCAGGGATATATGTTCAAATCTAATCTCCAAAGAGCCCGGATTACCAGGCTAGCGAGAAATATGATTGAATATACGAAGGAACACTCGAGCAGGGGCACAAAATTAGTAATTCAACTCCACAAAAAGGCACGAGTAGGATCGATTAAACTGGAAACCTTTGATCGTAATACAACAATGGCAAAAACACATGATCAAATGATTCCAAATAAATTCGGCCACATAATTTCACGCCTAATCTTTAAAGTCTATGACAAATTTTGGTATGAGGGCATTACCACCGCCTTAAAGAGGTCTAACAATGCTCACTTTTTAAGACATACCACAAACTTGTCGCAACTTTAAAATTGAAGGATCGACATTTGCAAGGGCCATTTTGACCAATAAGGCAAAACTTTGAAATGATAGAGGAAGAATAGATAATCCTGATATTGCGATAAGCATAAAGGTGGTTATTCATAAAAATCTCAAAAACTGCCATAGTCAAGATCAAAGTGATCCAACGAAGCTGGTCTAGTTTGGTCCAACTAATAATGATCTGTGGCTACAATTGAAAAACTAACTTGCCAAAAGTGTCATGAAATCATTTTTATGCAAAAGTATTGCAATAACAGATGACTTGCAATGTAAAAAAATTATGTGGAATGCAAAGTAATAAAGTACGACAAAGTTCAGGCACAATAAGCAAAACACAATTCCATTTCAGCAATACAAGATCAGATTACAAAGTTACAAGTCAAATACAAGGCATCAAACATAAAAGTGTGCAGAGTAATACGCGCAAAAGTAGTATGCGAGGGCCGGTACCCGCATATACAACTGGTCTGAATGTAGTACATAAAAAGAAAATGACAAGAAATAAAGGAAACTGGTTGTAAGCACTATTTCTTCTTTCCATTCTTTGGATCCTCGGACCTTAAACCCGGATTGTCAACTTTGGAAAGAGGGGATGGGCCAGTTGATTAGCTTTCTCCTTTGGTCAATGGCCCACAAGGAATCGCCTGGGAGGATATAGTGATAACACCCTTCTTCTTCTTCTTCTTCTTCTTAGTAACCACCTTCTTTCTTTTGCTTCCCGATGATGTTCCTCGCTGTAACAACCCTGAATTTTGGGGTAAATTTAAAATTTTATTTTAAGTTATTTTAATGAGTTTTGGTTATTTAAAACAATTTCTTTTAAATAATCACAATTAAAAATTTATTTTATTTGAAGTAAAACTTAAAATTTATATTAATTATATTCCGAGCCTAAAATGGCGCGGTAATTTCAGATTTCGGTTTCCAACTTTGGAAAATATATAAAATTCATTTTTAAATTAAAATTATTTTTATAAATGATGTTATTAATGAATAATTTCAATTTTATTTCTAATAAACAATTTGTAATTAGATAAATGGTAATTTATAACAATTGAATTGTTTATGAATAAACTTCATGAACGAATACTCAAAATTGTTAATTTTGATTTCACTGTATAAATCAATTTATGATATTCATTTTGAGATTTAAAATATAAATTAAATTAAGATGCAATGTAAAATAAATATTTATATTTGAAGTTTTAGGTGCGAACCATTTCATAAATTTATAAACAAACGTGATTTGCGTTACTAACTAACTTGAATATTTAGCGTTGTTTAAAAATAAATATTATGGAAAGAGTTGTACCGTCATAAATTTAGAAATGAATTTAATACTTATCATGCAACTTGATAAGAAGAAAATTTATGTCTGAAATCAATTCTTAATTTACAAGTTGAAATCTTTAATAGTAATAGTAAAAGTTTTGTTTTAGATAAACCGTTAAAATCTAAATTTATTACGGCAAACTTAATGAAATTTTGTTGTACAAACGTTGTCATTAAACAAAAAATTTAACGTATATTTATATAAGCAAGGCATTATGTTTGTCCCATTATTTCACGCATTGTTGGGGCCCGCAACATAAGTGAAACGTCGTGCAAAGTAAAAAAAAATACATTTTTCTTTGCAAATAAAAAGAATCACATTTTTCTTTGTAATATAAAAAGGATTCAAGTATAATAAAATGTCAATACATTAAAAATAATAATTATATTCTCATAAAAAAAAGACATTTTTATATGATAAAGTAAGATAAATGAGAAATAAATGGGATATAGCTAAATTTAGTAAATAATTAATCAACATTTATTTTCCTTCATTCTATTAATTCCTTCTCTAAATTCAGTGCTTCTTTCTCTCCAATCTATTTTTTTTCTTTCATTAATCACGCATTCATTCCTTTTCCCTCTTCTATTTGTTTATTTTCTTTCATTCTATTGATTTCTTTTCTTCGATCTATTATTTTCTTTCCATTTTGTTCTATTTACATGCATTCTATTTCATTTATGTATTTTCATTCCTTAAATTTTTGTTTTCCGTCATTATTCTCTCCAAAAGCAAATCTTATACATATATATATGTTTTTCCCTTATCTTTTATACCTTTTTGTTTATATTCAGAAAAGAAAAAAATTATAAAACTTTCAACATTACCTATGCGTATTTTAATCCATTTTCTCTTCCTTATACTTGTTTATACATGTGAAAAATGTTCCTTAACTTCTCAAAATTTTAATATTATGTGTTTTAAAATTTAGAAAGTCACAAACTTTCTAACAATTAGTGTTAAACTATTAAATACGCATTCATTTCTTTGCATTATTCTTTTAATTTATTTCCCTTAATCGTATTAATTTCTTTCTCCTCATTCTTTTTTTTCACGCATCTTATTCCATTTATGTACTTTTTATGCCTTAAATATACATCCTCTTATTTCTTCTTTCTCCTTCCTCCTTTCATTGTTTCATTCCAAACTAAATCGATTCAATCTCCTAATCTAAGCCATGATTTTAGAAACTCCAAACACTAAATTGAAGAGCTATGCAAGCTTAACAAAATGAACGGGCATGATTTTCTAATTGTTAATGGATCGAGAGAATTTCTTCCAAGAAGGCGCCGACTTTAGGGGTATGCGGTTCCATGGATTACGGGTGCGACTGTGTAAATGAAGAAGATGGAGGACTAATTAACGGTAAAGGATGGATTAGGAAATAGTTAATTAAAGTTAATTATTCGTTAATGAAAATTAAATTATTCTAATGTTTATAATGTCATATCTTTTACATATGAACACGGAATGGAATGAAACGAAATGCTTTGGAACCGTCTTGAAGAGACCTTCACAATAGAATAGATCAGAGCAGAAACAGAACGATCTACAATTTTGAGGAATTTGAAATCAAGGTGAGAATTCTATTTTAAAAATATAATTATTTATTTATTTATTCAATTCAATGCAAAATCTATATTTATTATATAAAATTCATATGATGCTGCATATTTTTGTTGGAGTGTTGATTTGTGTTGTGACTGCGATTGACCGCTGAATTGGATTGTTTGTACAGTTGAAAATACACATCTCATGTTTGTATACGAAAATACATATCTCATGTTTGTTTGTTGAATAGGAAATTGTTATGATAAATTCATATTTTTGTCAGTGTTAAGAGTAGTGATAAAAATCAAATCTTTATTGTATATGTTAAATTACTCAAGTTAGTAATGTAAATATGTTGACACTAAAAATTATATTTTTATTGGGTATGGAAAATATTCATGTTAAAATGAATTTGTCCCTTATGTAAAAATGAAATTGTCATTATGTTGAAATGAATGTGTGATCTTCGATGAGATAAATTGGTCATTCATGTTAAATTATATGAAACAACAAATTTTATAAATTTGACTGTATTAGATTGGCAACCAAATATGAACAAATATTGCAATGTTATTTTGCTGAACTATATTTTTAACAAAAATATATATATCACTTTTTGATCGTTATGTTGAACTAGAGTTTCAACATAAAGGAGATATACACTTTTCTAATTTAAAAGAATGTAAACAAACATTCATTTTTGTCACTTAATAGAACGAGACTAAAAGATTTGAATTTCAAGATATCATTTTTATGTCAAAAGAAAAAAATTCACATTTTTGTTTATTAAAAAGTATGGAACAAAAATTCCCATTTTTGTCAAATTTAGAATTTGCATATAAATGTGTCAATTTTTGTCAAACTTAGAACTTACCTAAAATCATGTTAGGAAAATGTAAAAAGTCAATTTTTTTTTATGTTAATCTAGAAAGAAAAAGAAAAACATGTTATGAATAACTTCACCGTCGTGTTATGTTATTTAGAAATGAACATTTTTACTGTCATTTGTGTTAACTAGAAAAACAATATTTTCACCGTCATGTTATGCTGTGAACATTTTTGCCGGTATAAAATTGTTGCGACAAAAATATGCATTAGAATGAAGTTACATTTTTTTTTTTAGAAAGTGTAGATTAAAATAAATATATTATAGTTTTGATGGCATTTCATTGCATATAAAGTAAAGTATATTTATTTGTTAATGGCATTTCATTACATATGAAATAAAGTATATTTATTTGTTAATGGCATACATTGCATATGAAAAAGAAAATACATTTATTTGTTAATGGCATATACTGCATTTGAAATAAAGTATATTTATTTATTAATGTTGCATTGCATTGCATATGAAATAAAGTATATTTATTTGTTAATGTTGCATGCATAGCATATGAAATGAAATATATATTTGTAAGGTCATATATGGCATATGAAATAAAGTGCATAGTTAAAAATCATTCCTTTTGCATATAAAGCGAAGTATTGTAAATGTCATTTAGAAAAGAACAAAAAAAATTCACATTTTTGTTTAAAGAAAAGAAAAGAACAAAAATTCATATTTTTGTTCAAAGAGAAGAAGAGAACAAAATTTACATTTTTGTTTAATATAAATCCAAGACAAAAGATTACATTGCTGCTAAATATAAAAAAAAAAAAAAAGAAGGAAAGTTACTTTTTTTTTTGTTTAATGTAATCAAAGAAGAAGATTTACATTTTTATTTAGAGGAAGGAAAAGATTTCAATTTGAAACGAAATAATACATTGGAATAAAAGATTATATACTCCAATGTTATGAGAGGTTGAAATAAGTTTCACATTCTTATATAAGTGTGAAACCATATGAAGAATCCAAGGTATAATAAAGAATTAGTAAAGTTACATTTTCTTAATGTAATTAGTAATAGTAAGAAAATTCACACCTTAATGTAAATAAATAAAAGTAAGAAAGTTTACATTTTAAATTGGATTTTTATTAAAAAAGAAAGATAAAGTTAGAGATTTACATTTTTATGCAGATAGGTTAACACACAAGAATATATTCTGTTGTAATGAAGATTAACACAAAATTATCAAATTGGTTGCATGGAATGATTTACACAAAGTTAGTCGTTTTGTTGTACTGAAGTTGAAACACAAATTATATTCATGTAAGTAGAATGGAAGTCAGGAAACAAAAGATATTTATTTTTGTCGTGATTGGAATGATACGCCAAATTTACATTTTGTGCATAGGTTAAGTATGAAAATTATAAAAATAAAAGAAACATTTGTTGTGTGTAATGATTCATTGGATGTAGATAAGAAGATTTGTTGGTTGCATAATATAGAAAAACGAAATGGATGAGGAATGATATATAATTATATATAAAAATTAAAATCAAGAGATAATAAATGATTTCCAACTTATATATATATGCGAGAATTGTTTGGAAAGTCCGAGTTTATCTCATTCCAAATAATGTAACGGCTGGAAATTTCCGACTACTCGAGAGTCGGAAATTCCGAGACGTTAGTGAAAGAAAGTAGAAGGTGAGAAAGAAAAGATAGAACTAATAGAATAGAAGAAGAAGAAGAACATCAGAATCATCAGAGTAACATGAATCTCACAGCGGAACGAATAACATATAATATATAACATAACTTTGAAGTAAACAGTTATATATATACAATAGCCCTTATCAGAGTACAACACTTACAACACAGCGGAAATAACTATAGCTATAAAATCTTGCAGCCTCCTGCTCCAAGATCTCCAAGTATATCTGTAAATCTCGACTACTTGACTGCCCGTACAAATTTAGGCACCCAAGAGTTTAGGGAAAACAACAAAGTAAACTCTGGGTCAGTCATGGGACTGGTGTGAGTAAAATAGTTTAAAACAGGTATAGGATATCTCATAAGACCACGCCGTGAATACGGAACGGGTTTTTCCCTTATGAGTATCTGAACAACTTTGACAAGCATATCATTGTGATATTATAATAATGTCTAAGTACAAATAGGTATCAATCTAGCAGAAACGCTTGCATCTCACATTCTACATACATAGTATAAAATCATAAACCGCAGGGCGCTTATCGGAGAATGGATTCCAACAGACAAGGTATGGGAGCACCTTCTGAATAGTGTACTCTAGAGGTGATACACTCAGGGTTCAACAAGAACGTCTTGCAACCCGGCCACACATGACCGCTCACTCATTTAGCTTGAGTGTCGCGAATATATTGCCACCACGGTTATAGGCCATCAAACCGTCATCCGAAGATACAGAATCAAAAGAAGTATAAATATGAATATTCTCTAGATCGGTGACAATACACCCTGCTTGGGGATGACCCAACTAGCCATGCTGCCTAGCCCAACTTTTGTTACCTCCTGGTTGTGAGGCTAGAGGCTACGTCTATATTCAGAACATCTGATCATCATTCACTTTGAATGCCACATTGTCATACCCGCCAAATCACAAATTGACTTACCCAAAAATAACACGGGTATACAGCTAAGAGAAACGAATTCCTCCACCACCAAACGTGAATACGTTTGAACAGATCAACTTACGCGATCCATTGGATATACTCTGTCAGACCTTCTTCCATATACGTTGTCCTGGGACTGGACAAACCGAAGGCACTATTCAGTATATCCATCTTAGTCACTGTTATCTAAGACTTATACAACAGCCCTTGCACTTTACTCCGTCTTCGATTTATCTTTGGCATATATTGCTCGTAACGCTTATGCCGATACAGAGTGGTTCTTTGGATAATAATCCAACCGGTCTCTCCATATTAACAACGTTAAAATGGTAAAAACTTTGATAGTCTGTGATTCAACTATCAAATGAAAACATGTCGGTGTACAAACAACGATCTTATTTCCAAATGGGAATTCGATCGATCAATCATCATATGTTCATATTTCCTTATTTCATATATTTAGAAAATATATGTTATTAATCATTGGAAAACATTTCCATAGCTTATTTTCACATCACTATTATTTCACAACTATCAGTCCCTAACTGTAACTAGTATGAGAACAATTCTCTAAGTATCAATCCGGAAGGTCGAAACCAACATCAGATCGTCACTTAGAAAACCGTTCAACTTACCCTCTCCAGTCAGTTTCTGAATTTGCTTAACTCTATTTCTTAAATTCTTATCATGAAAACATTTCATTTTCTATGTTTAGAAAACATATCTGGCTATATTTGGAAAACGTTTCCAAAACTCATTTACGGATTTCCAATGGACGTTGTATAAAACATCGTTACGCTTAATCCATTAATCGCTTATTCCTTAACTTTATTCCTAATCAACCTTTTAGATCGAACCACACTATTCCTTTGTCAATTCTGAAGTCAATCAAGTTGGGGTATAATTACCTCTCAGACCTTAATTGAACAACGTCCTTTACCGTGAAATAGATGAAGCTCATCACTCACTTTTTACAATCATCTGTTTATGCAAATTCTCGGATTCAGGTTACGAATCCACTTCTTAAATGACAACGTTTGATTATAACTATAACGTTATAATTCCTACCCCCAAAATATCTAACCTAAATTATGAATTTATTTCCTAACTCGAATAATTTAACAGACACCTAATTTCTAAATAAATAACTAAATCTTGATTCAAACCCTGGAAAGTAAATAGTACTTTCCCGAATTTGCTATAATCGAATTCGACGTATAACTCTCTTTCGAGTAATCTCTATTTGGTTAACTCTTCTTTGAATAACCTATATTCGATTATCTCTCTTCGAATAACTCATATTCGAAATCTCTCTCTTTCGAATAAACAATATTCGATCCCTTTCTTTCGAATATGCTATATTCGAAAATCTCCTTTCGATTTACTAATCGATAACCCCTTTCGATCAAACTAAAATCGATAACACCTTTAACTCTATTCGAATAACAAATATTCGACTAACTCCTTTGGATCAACTCGTTTGATTAACTCCTTCGAATAACTAATTCGAATACTTACCTTCGAATAACTAATATTCGATTTACTCTAACTCGATTAACTTAATTCTAATCGATTTACTCCATTTCGATTCAACTTAATTCAAATCAATTAACTTAACTCAAATTGATTAACTCTTTTCGAATAACTAAATTCGATTTAACTCTTCTCGAATAACTACATTCGATTAACTCAAATTGAATAACTAATATTCAATTAACTCTTACGTGTTTAACTCTATTCGAATAACAAATTCGAATAACTCTAATGTGTTTAACTCTATTCAAATATCTAATTCGAATAACTCATTTCGAATAACTAAATTCGATTAACTCTTTTAACTTTACTCGAATAACAATATTCGATTAACACCTTCTTTCGAATAACTATATTCGATTAACTCTTCGACTAACTCCTTTGGATTAACTAACTTCGAATAACTCCTTTGGATTAACTCTTCGACTAACTCCTTCGGATTAACTCTTCGATTAACTCCTTCGGATTAACTAACTTCGAATAACTCCTTTGGATTAACTAACTTCGAATAACTCTTCGACTAACTCCTTCGGATTAACTAACTTCGAATAACTCCTTTGGATTAACTAACTTCGAATAACTCTTCGACTAGCTCCTTCGGATTAACTAACTTCGAATAACTCCTTTGGATTAACTAACTTCGAATAACTCTTCGACTAGCTCCTTCGGATTAACTCTTCGATTAACTCCTTCGGATTAACTAACTTCGAATAACTACTTTGGAATAACTAACTTCGAATAACTCTTCGACTAACTCCTTCGGCTTAACTAACTTCGAATAACTCCTTTGGATTAACTAACTTCGAATAACTCTTCGACTAGCTCCTTCGGATTAACTAACTTCGAATAACTCCTTTGGATTAACTAACTTCGAATAACTCTTCGACTAGCTCCTTCGGATTAACTCTTCGATTAACCCCTTCGGATTAACTAACTTCGAATAACTCCTTTGGATTAACTAACTTCGAATAACTCTTCGACTAACTCCTTCGGATTAACTAACTTCGAATAACTCCTTTGGATTAACTAACTTCGAATAACTCTTCGACTAGCTCCTTCGGATTAACTAACTTCGAATAACTCCTTTGGATTAACTAACTTCGAATAACTTTTCGACTAGCTCCTTCGGATTAACCCTTCGATTAACTCCTTCGGATTAACTAACTTCGAATAACCAATATTCGATAACTACTCTTCGAATAAATAATATTCGATAACTCTTCTCAAATGAATCACATTTGATTTCTCCACTCGAATAAACTATATTCGATAACTCTTCTCAAATGAATAACATTTGATTTCTCCACTCGAATAAACTATATTCGATAACTCTTCTCTCGAATACACCATATTCGATAACTTTACTTCGGATAAGTGATATTCGACAACTCTACTCGATTAACTCTACTTGGATAACTCTAACTGATCAACTCTATCTGGTCAACTCTGACTGGTCAACTCTAACAGGTCAACTCTAACTGGTTAACTCAACTGGTTAACTCTAACAGATTAACTCTAACTGGTTAACTCTAACTGGTCAACTCAACTGGTTTAACCTAACTGGTTAACTCTAACTGGTTAACTCTAACTGGTCAACTCAACTGGTTTAACCTAACTGGTTAACTCTAACTGGTTAACTCGTCTTGATTAACTGAACAAATCCACTTAGTTTAACTTAGCTAATTCACGTTGATTAACTCTAACCGATTCACTTAGTTTAACTCAACTAATTCACTTCGATTAACCACTTAGTTAACTTAACTAATTTACTTCGATTAACCACTTAATTTAACTTAGCTAATTCACATCGATTTATCGCTTAGTTTAACTTAACTAACTTACTTTGGTTAACCTAACCAATTACTTTGTTTAGCTCGACTAACTCGCTTTGGTTAACTTATGGTTTTTAACACATCATCTAACAACGGTGAATATTTGTCCAAACACGCATAATCACAACGGATTATGTACATCACATTATATGTCACAATATATAAATCACAGTAAAAATAACTGTTGAGGAATCCAGTTGGATTCCTCCAACCTGTTTCCCTGCATCACAGATGTTAGACAACAACAGTATAATATTATGATAACCAGAATCAACATATAACTATTTGACGGCTTATATATATATATATCTATACGTAAATATATATATATGTAAAATCTCTACTAACTGACTAGCAGTTCAATCAAACAGTCAACATACAGTCAAACAGACCATATCTTGCAGTTCTAAGAATACACTGTAAAAATAGAACTATTTAGAGTTTGTGAGATTTACTCACATTTGGACAATCATCGTCAACGACGATAACCATCGCTTGATTCAGACAATTTATTTTGCTGTAAATTGTGACGGACTCCAATTGACTCGCGGTCAGTTCCAGTGCGTAGTGTTCGTCCCCACGATCCCAACGCAACTCACGGTTCGCGAATCTGATGTCGTATGTTCAAGATATTTAAGCTACAAGTTCGAGTACATTTTTAAAGTAATTTTAACTTAAACTATTTAATTAAAAAGGAATTGGGCTTTACCGAATGAAACACGGCCCACTCCCATCATTTTAGGACCCGCCCAAACATCCGTCCCATCAGCAAATACCCAACCCGCTGACAACTCCTCTTCTTCTCTGAACAGAACAATCCCTCTGTCTAATCCTTCTTCTCCCTTCGCCAACAAATTTTCTGTAGTTCGCTCCAACTAACAGCCGTGCCAAAGCTTCAACTATACCCCAACGACATGCTCCACTTATGTTGCACCCACCCTCATTTTTTTCTGCAAGTTTCGATCATCAGAAACTGGGCACCGCGCAGGGTCGAAGCTCTCACGTTATCAGCTGAAACCACCATTTTTTTTTCTGCTCGTTAAAAGTGCTGCACGTCCATTTACTTCACCGCCCATGCTTCACATCTGTCCTCTTTTCTTTCCCAACGTCCTCCTTTCTATGACCAACTCCATCATCCTTGAATGAAGACAAGAGCCGAGACCACCGTTATATCCATCATCTCGATCTTTCGGACCCGTCTCCAAAACTCCAGTTCGATGTCAACGTTCCAAATGCGCCCCAGATGCGTCGACCAGCTTCTCGCACTGGTACAGTGCATGTACACATTCTCTCGTGCTTGTCCCATATATCCCATTGTTTCTTTTTATATATATAATTAGTTTTTTTTTCTTTTCTTTTCCTAGCGTTATGAAAATTGGAAAGAGTTCGAAACTTATCAGGCAAGAAGAAGTGAGCCCAATGCTTTGTATTTAATAGTCTGATGATAACTTCACAAATGAAGCTTCGTAAGGGTTGCGTTGAGTTGTCTGTCCTTGTCCACGTTATATACATATTATTATATATATAAGTTTTAGCTGTGAGTTGTCCACGTTGCTATGCTTTCCTAGTTGATTTGGGTTCCACGTTTTACTCACAATGTTACCATACGTTTGATTTTCTCCACCACGAAGCAATAGAGAATACGGTCAGAAAATTTAAGGTACAATAGGTATACACATCCAAAAGGAAATGTGAGTTTTGTATTTTTGTTTGTTTTAAAAAAGGTTAGGGTACCATGTTATATAAAACTTCATTCACGTACGAGTCACAATGGACAGAGATAAAAATACGGTTGTGCCAAGCTCAGTACCCCGATCCCAAAAATATAATAATACCGGTAGATTAACTCATATTTTGAAACTTCAAAATGTTGACTATAAGGTGCGAAATACTCTAAATAAAAAGTTGCTTATTAAATTAATTAAAAATTACGATAAAATTCTAAAAATTAAATTATCACTATGTCTCTAAAGAACCTTATCTAAATTCAAAAACGATCACTAGTTATATCGAATAAACCGATATGGTCGATAAACGATTCTATAGCGACTATTCTGAAATTTGATTTGGACATATCTCAAAATCTATCCGACGAAATCCAGATTTTTCTCTTCTACTAGAAAGATATACTCTACCAGCTCCACACGTTTCTTGTTTCACAGAAATCCGGCTAAAAATGAATTCTGTACATTCAGTTGAAGTTCAAATCGCCAAATTGCGAACTGCCGCGACGTTTCAGGTTCGTTTTAATTATAATTATAAATTATAAGTTCGAACGTTGTACTTTAAGTTATCGATATTGCCAAATCGATATATAAATCATTAAATAAATTAATTATTCGACAGCTAACCAAACGCGCCATTACAGACTTCCCCCCTTAAAATAATTTCGTCCTCGAAATTGCTAAGTTAGAGGTTGACCCTATATATTGGAACTCCTAAGATTGGTTTACCCCTTATTTCTGATTTCAACCGAACCACTTAATATCGACTGAAATATTTATTCTTCCGACTAATTAAAATTTTCAAAAATTCTGAAAATTTTCTAACACTTTAAATTTTCGAAAAATTTCGCCATAACCTCCTTTGTACAGCCCTATCGGTAAAACCACAACTCGCCTCTCTAGGCCATCTTCAACCCAAAAAGAAAATCAAACAGCCAAGCGGCTTGCCGATTCGGCTCATAAATCTCATGCTTATATCAAAAATAGACTTGTACCTTTTTGTCGGGCATATCACCCTTATCACTTTCAACTGTATTAACCCGAACATATACCCAAGGTCTTTTCAATCCAATCTTCAACTCAACCACTTGGTTCTATCCAAGTCAAATTCTATTCAAACTCCAATATCAGATTTCAAACTCTTAACCCATCAACTTAATTCCAATCCAGATTATTCTCTAACCAAATCCCGATTTATTTAACTTGGTTCAAGTTAAATTTTAATTTACTATTTGTTTTTACCATCTTGATTCATTCAACTTAACAAGTTAAATTTTAAATTTCAAGATTTAAATTCCTGGGATTTATTTCAAATCAATTTCAAATCCTAACACCAATTCAAACTTTTTGAATTTCTAAACAACTTGTTTTCCTCAACACCATTTGAAAACAAAACCATTGGTAGTAATCCGCTACTTAGAAACTCGAAAATTACACCGACGATGTATCGATCCATCCTCGGAATTATTTTCCAGTCCTCCAAGTGAGTTCAATACTATATTTATTTTGAATTGAAAAACATTTTCAAAATCTCCCAGGAACTTAAAATTTCCTTATTTTAATTCCAAATTTTCATTTAAATTCAGATTTACTCATCTGATTTCACTTATATGAATTCTGTTGGTTATGTATAACCCTTTCACTATATAATCTTACTCGATCATATTTACAACCAATATATCTAATATATTAAAATTTTGATATATATAAATATATCTCTATATCAAAATATACTTTGGGTAAAGTTAAATTCACTTACCCTCTTTCAAAACATATCGTGACGACCCATCGTATTTGAGTGTTTATTTACTCCTACCGATACAGTGGATCAAACTGATCGACCAGAACTCATAAACAACTCAGCCAATGAATCTCCACAATATAAAACCATTTTTATATCAAATACAAATACGCACTCATATATATACACTCAAACTCAATCTAGGGTATTACTAACCCTATCTCTACCGAGTCACGCCACAGAGCCAAGGTAATCACTTAACTTAAGCTCTGATACCAACTGTAACGGCTGGAAATTTCCGACTACTCGAGAGTTGGAAATTCCGAGACGTTAGTGAAAGAAAGTAGAAGGTGAGAAAAAAAGATAGAACTAATAGAATAGAAGAAGAAGAAGAACATCAGAATCATCAGAGTAACATGAATCTCACAGCGGAACGAATAACATATAATATATAACTTAACTTTGAAGTAAACAGTTATATATATACAATAGCACTTATCAGAGTACAACACTTACAACACAGCGGAAATAACTATAGCTATAAAATCTTGCAGCCGCCTGCTCCAAGCTCTCCAAGTATATCTGTAAATCCCGACTACTTGACTTCCCTTACAAATTTAGGCACCCAAGAGTTTAGGGAAAACAACAAAGTAAACTCCGGGTCAGTCATGGGACTGGTGTGAGTAAAATAGTTTAAAACAGGTATAAGATATCTCATAAGACCACGCCATGAATACGGAACGGGTTTTTCCCTTATGAGTATCTGAACAACTTTGACAAGCATATCATTGTGATATTATAATAATGTCTAAGTACAAATAGGTATCAATCTAGCAGAAACGCTTGCATCTCACGTTCTACATACATAGTATAAAATCATAAACCGCAGGGCGCTTATCGGAGAATGGATTCCAACAGACAAGGTATGGGAGCACCTTCTGAATAGTGTACTCTAGAGGTGATACACTCAGGGTTCAACAAGAACGTCTTGCAACCCGGCCACACATGACCGCTCACTCATTTAGCTTGAGTGTCGCGAATATATTGCCACCACGGTTATAGGCCATCAAACCGTCATCCGAAGATACAGAATCAAAAGAAGTATAAATATGAATATTCTCTAGATCGGTGACAATACACCCTGCTTGGGGATGACCCAACTAGCCATGCTGCCTAGCCCAACTTTTGTTACCTCCTGGTTGTGAGGCTAGAGGCTACGTCTATCTTCAGAACATCTGATCATCATTCACTTTGAATGCCACATTGTCATACCTGCCAAATCACAAATTGACTTACCCAAAAATAACACGGGTATACAGCTAAGAGAAACGAATTCCTCCGCCACCAAACGTGAATACGTTTGAACAGATCAACTTACGCGATCCATTGGATATACTCTGTCAGACCTTCTTCCATATACGTTGTCCTGGGACTGGACAAACCGAAGGCACTATTCAATATATCCATCTTAGTCACTGTTATCTTAGACTTATACAACAGCCCTTGCACTTTACTCCGTCTTCAATTTATCTTTGGCATATATTGCTCGTAACGCTTATGCCGATACAGAGTGGTTCTTTGGATAATAATCCAACCGGTCTCTCCATATTAACAACGTTAAAATGGTAAAAACTTTGATAGTCTGTGATTCAACTATCAAATGAAAACATGTCGGTGTACAAACAACGATCTTATTTCCAAATGGGAATTCGATCGATCAATCATCATATGTTCATATTTCCTTATTTCATATATTTAGAAAATATATGTTATTAATCATTGGAAAACATTTCCATAGCTTATTTTCACATCACTATTATTTCGCAACTATCAGTCCCTAACTGTAACTAGTATGAGAACAATTCTCTAAGTATCAATCCGGAAGGTCGAAACAAACATCAGAT
The DNA here is from genome assembly GCA_030737875.1 of Allium sativum. NCBI lineage: Eukaryota > Viridiplantae > Streptophyta > Magnoliopsida > Asparagales > Amaryllidaceae > Allium > Allium sativum. The sequence continues at coordinate 4,330,135 of CM060925.1, read as the reverse complement.
CGTCACTTAGAAAACCGTTCAACTTACCCTCTCCAGTCAGTTTCTGAATTTTCTTAACTCCATTTCTTAAATTCTTATCATGAAAACATTTCATTTTCTATGTTTAGAAAACATATCTTACTATATTTGGAAAACGTTTCCAAAACTCATTTACGGATTTCCAATGGACGTTGTATAAAACATCGTTACGCTTAATCCATTAATCGCTTATTCCTTAACTTTATTCCTAATCAACCTTTTAGATCGAACCACACTATTCCTTTGTCAATTCTGAAGTCAATCAAGTTGGGGTATAATTACCTCTCAGACCTTAATTGAACAACGTCCTTTACTGTGAAATAGATAAAGCTCATCACTCACTTTTTAAAATCATCTGTTTATGCAAATTCTCAGATTCAGGTTACGAATCCACTTCTTAAATGACAACGTTTGATTATAACTATAACGTTATAATTCCTACCCCCAAAATATCTAACCTAAATTATGAATTTATTTCCTAACTCGAATAATTTAACAGACACCTAATTTCTAAATCAATAACTAAATCTTGATTCAAACCCTGGAAAGTAAATAGTACTTTCCCGAATTTGCTATAATCGAATTCGACGTATAACTCTCTTTCGAGTAATCTCTATTTGGTTAACTCTTCTTCGAATAACCTATGTTCGATTATCTCTCTTCGAATAACTCATATTCGAAATCTCTCTCTTTCGAATAAACAATATTCGATCTCTTTCTTTCGAAATGCTATATTCGAAAATCTCCTTTCGATTTACTAATCGATAACCCCTTTCGATCAAACTAAAATCGATAACTCCTTTAACTCTATTCGAATAACAAATATTCGACTAACTCCTTTGGATCAACTCCTTTGATTAACTCCTTCGAATAACTAATTCGAATACTTACCTTCGAATAACTAATATTCGATTTACTCTAACTCGATTAACTTAATTCTAATCGATTTACTCCATTTCGATTCAACTTAATTCAAATCGATTAACTTAACTCAAATTGATTAACTCTTTTCGAATAACTAAATTCGATTTAACTCTTCTCGAATAACTACATTCGATTAACTCAAATTGAATAACTAATATTCAATTAACTCTTACGTGTTTAACTCTATTCGAATAACAAATTCGAATAACTCTAATGTGTTTAACTCTATTCAAATATCTAATTCGAATAACTCATTTCGAATAACTAAATTCGATTAACTCTTTTAACTTTACTCGAATAACAATATTCGATTAACACCTTCTTTCGAATAACTATATTCAATTAACTCTTCGACTAACTCCTTTGGATTAACTAACTTCGAATAACTCCTTTGGATTAACTCTTCGACTAACTCCTTCGGATTAACTCTTCGATTAACTCCTTCGGATTAACTAACTTCGAATAACTCCTTTGGATTAACTAACTTCGAATAACTCCTTTGGATTAACTAACTTCGAATAACTCTTCGACTAACTCCTTCGGATTAACTAACTTCGAATAACTCCTTTGGATTAACTAACTTCAAATAACTCTTCGACTAGCTCCTTCGGATTAACTAACTTCAAATAACTCCTTTGGATTAACTAACTTCGAATAACTCTTCGACTAGCTCCTTCGGATTAACTCTTCGATTAACTCCTTCGGATTAACTAACTTCGAATAACTCCTTTGGATTTACTAACTTCGAATAACTCTTCGACTAACTCCTTCGGATTAACTAACTTCGAATAACTCCTTTGGATTAACTAACTTCGAATAACTCTTCGACTAGCTCCTTCGATTAACTAACTTCAAATAACTCCTTTGGATTAACTAACTTCGAATAACTCTTCGACTAGCTCCTTCGGATTAACTCTTCGATTAACCCCTTCGGATTAACTAACTTCGAATAACTCCTTTGGATTAACTAACTTCGAATAACTCTTCGACTAACTCCTTCGGATTAACTAACTTCGAATAACTCCTTTGGATTAACTAACTTCGAATAACTCTTCGACTAGCTCCTTCGGATTAACTAACTTCGAATAACTCCTTTGGATTAACTAACTTCGAATAACTCTTCGACTATCTCCTTCGGATTAACCCTTCGATTAACTCCTTCGGATTAACTAACTTCGAATAACCAATATTCGATAACTACTCTTCGAATAAATAATATTCGATAACTCTTCTCAAATGAATCACATTTGATTTCTCCACTCGAATAAACTATATTCGATAACTCTTCTCAAATGAATAACATTTGATTTCTCCACTCGAATAAACTATATTCGATAACCCTTCTCTCGAATACACCATATTCGATAACTCTACTTCGGATAAGTGATATTCGACAACTCTACTCGATTAACTCTACTTGGATAACTCTAACTGATCAACTCTAACTGGTCAACTCTAACTGGTCAACTCTAACAGGTCAACTCTAACTGGTTAACTCAACTGGTTACCTCTAACAGATTAACTCTAACTGGTTAACTCTAACTGGTCAACTCAACTGGTTTAACCTAACTGGTTAACTCTAACTGGTTAACTCTAACTGGTCAACTCAACTGGTTTAACCTAACTGGTTAACTCTAACTGGTTAACTCGTCTTGATTAACTGAACAAATCCACTTAGTTTAACTTAGCTAATTCACGTTGATTAACTCTAACCGATTCACTTAGTTTAACTCAACTAATTCACTTCGATTAACCACTTAGTTAACTTAACTAATTTACTTCGATTAACCACTTAATTTAACTTAGCTAATTCACATCGATTTATCGCTTAGTTTAACTTAACTAACTTACTTTAGTTAACCTAACCAATTACTTTGTTTAGCTTGACTAACTCGCTTTGGTTAACTTATGGTTTTTAACACATCATCTAACAACGGTGAATATTTGTCCAAACACGCATAATCACAACGGATTATGTACATCACATTATATGTCACAATATATAAATCACAGTAAAAATAACTGTTGAGGAATCCTGTTGGATTCCTCTAACCTGTTTCCCTGCATCACAGATGTTAGACAACAACAGTATAATATTATGATAAACAGAATCAACATATAACTATTTGACGGCTTATATATATATATCTATACGTAAATATATATATGTAAAATCTCTACTAACTGACTAGCAGTTCAATCAAACAGTCAACATACAGTCAAACAGACCATATCTAGCAGTTCTAAGAATACACTGTAAAAATAGAACTATTTAGAGTTTGTGAGATTTACTCACATTTGGACGATCATCGTCAACGACGATAACCATCGCTTGATTCAGACAATTTATTTTGCTGTAAATTGTGACGGACTCCAATTGACTCGCGGTCAGTTCCAGTGCGTAGTGTTCGTCCCCACGATCCCAACGCAACTCACGGTTCGCGAATCTGATGTAGTATGTTCAAGATATTTAAGTTACAAGTTCGAGTACATTTTTAAATTAATTTAAACTTAAACTATTTAATTAAAAAGGAATTGGGCTTTACCGAATGAAACACGGCCCACTCCCATCAATTTAGGACCCGCCCAAACATCCGGCCCATCAGCAAATACCCAACCCGCTGACAACTCCTCTTCTTCTCTGAACAGAACAATCCCTCTGTCTAATCCTTCTCCTCCCTTCGCCAACAAATTTTCTGTAGTTCGCTCCAACTAACAGCCGTGCCAAAGCTTCAACTATAACCCAACGACATGCTCCACTTATGTTGCACCCACCCTCATTTTTTTCTGCAAGTTTCGATCATCAGAAACTGGGCACCGCGCAGGGTCGAAGCTCTCACGTTATCAGCTGAAACCACCATTTTTTTTTCTGCTCGTTAAAAGTGCTGCACGTCCATTTACTTCACCGCCCATGCTTCACATCTGTCCTCTTTTCTTTCCCAACGTCCTCCTTTCTATGACCAACTCCATCATCCTTGAATGAAGACAAGAGCCGAGACCACCGTTATATCCATCATCTCGATCTTTCGGACCCGTCACCAAAACTCCAGTTCGATGTCAACGTTCCAGATGCGCCCCAGATGCGTCGACCAGCTTCTCGCACTGGTACAGTGCATGTACACATTCTCTCGTGCTTGTCCCATATATCCCATTGTTTCTTTTTATATATATAATTAGTTTTTTTTTCTTTTCTTTTCCTAGTGTTATGAAAATTGGAAAGAGTTCGAAACTTATCAGGCAAGAAGAAGTGAGCCCAATGCTTTGTATTTAATAGTGTGATGATAACTTCACAAATGAAGCTTCGTAGGGGTTGCGTTGAGTTGTCTGTCCTTGTCCACGTTATATACATATTATTATATATATAAGTTTTAGCTGTGAGTTGTCCACGTTGCTATGCTTTCCTAGTTGATTTGGGTTCCACGTTTTACTCACAATGTTACCATACGTTTGATTTTCTCCACCACGAAGCAATAGAGAATACGGTCAGAAAATTTAAGGTACAATAGGTATACACATCCAAAAGGAAATGTGAGTTTTGTATTTTTGTTTGTTTTAAAAAAGGTTAGGGTACCATGTTATATAAAACTTCGTTCACGTACGAGTCACAATGGACAGAGATAAAAATACTGTTGTGCCAAGCTCAGTACCCCGATCCCAAAAATATAATAATACCGGTAGATTAACTCATATTTTGAAACTTCAAAATGTTGACTATAGGGTGCGAAATACTCTAAATAAAAAGTTGCTTATTAAATTAATTAAAAATTACGATAAAATTCTAAAAATTAAATTATCACTATGTCTCTAAAGAACCTTATCTAAATTCAAAAACGATCTCTAGTTATATCGAATAAACCGATATGGTCGATAAACGATTCTATAGCGACTATTCTGAAATTTGATTTGGACATATCTCAAAATCTATCCGACGAAATCCAGATTTATCTCTTCTACTAGAAAGATATACTCCACCAGCTCCACACGTTTCTTGTTTCATAGAAATCCGGCTTAAAATGAATTATGTACATTAAGTTGAAGTTCAAATCGCCAAATTGCGAACTACCGCGACGTTTCAGGTTCGTTTTAATTATAATTATAAATTATAAGTTCGAACGTTGTACTTTAAGTTATCGATATCGCCAAATCGATATATAAATCATTAAATAAATTAATTATTCGACAGCTAACCAAACGCGCCATTACAAATAATTTAAACGACGATTAAAATTCAAGATTTAAAGACGACCATAGAAGACCGACAGTCTTCACATCGAATGGACGACGACTGCTGATGCCCGTGATTGGAGTAGCTATCTTGAAGGCGCTACAGTGGTTGCCGTCCGGATGTAGTGTTGATTTGTACGGATTTGACTTTCGCTCGGACCCAGAGCATAAGTTATAAATGGATTGTGTGTCTGACGTCGTACTCCGTTAATATCATGTTATTGATTTTCTGTCTATATATAAATGATTGGTGGTGGAGAATTTATTCTTTACTTAACACCCGTTTATATATTGATGGACGATCAATAGTACGATATGGATTGACAATGTGGCACGCTAAGATGAAGATGATCAAGGCTTTGTTGAAAAGCAGGCCTTGTGGTTATAACGTAACTTCGCGAGCCTCACAAACCGATAGAGTCTAAAACGGGAGAAGGGAACGCAGGGAGAGCAGCACGTTTCTTTCTAGCTAGAAGTGGTGTTTGGGTTTTAACACGGCCCGACATTTTACTTATGTGGATGATGGAATGAGGCGTCTCGGATAGGTCCTATAGGACTGGGAAACGTGTGTTCAGGTATAACTAATCCGCTAAGCTGTATTTGCGGACCGGCCCTGCAGCTATCCAAGGTTTCTCCGCGGGGAATCCTGAGACACTAGCTAGAGTGCTCGAATCGGTAAGGAGCTCCTCTCTAGCCTTGACTCATGATGGAAACCAAAAATCCAAATACGAACCGACGAATTTGATTGTATTACTAGTACAGAGGCATAATATATGGGTACCTATGCTTCCTAGGATTGATACATTTACTTTGAAATGTTTTTGAAACATATATACACTAATAATAATATCAAATTCGTTTTTATCGTATCAAGCATGTTTGACCATTATAAGGTAAAAACCTATCCTCCGGTTTGCGTTGCATTGTGTGATAGGACTTGGGTCTTATGATGGTTTCATTTTTCTACAAAGCATTGCGTTGTTTTGACGATTTACTTAAATTATGCATGGCAATCCATTGGAATAAAACTCGTTCCGCGTTAGCCGCGTGGTCCTTGGATTTGCCTTATAGCTATTAGTTAAATTAGTTAAGAATTCTCACACCATTCCCATGACTGACCCATTGTTTGTTTCCACATTTGCAAACTCGGGTGCCCTCTTTTCCACATGGGCAGTCGAGTAGCTTTTTGCAGATATTTATCTCTTTAGCAGGATCCTGGATTGAAGCTCAAAGTTGTGTCCAGAGCATAGAAAAGTCGTCCGCGGTCTTAATTATTTTATTTCCGCTGCACTATATTAAAGTAATGTAAAATTATCTTCCGCTGTAAATTTATTTAATGTACTCTGATATATATTCTGTACTCTGATGTAACATTTACTATGATGTTATAAAAGTCTGTTGTTATTGTTCTGATGTTGTTGTATTCCCAAAGTTAAAGTATTCGTGGATTTCTGACCTTTGGGTCAGACTTGTGTGGTTTATGGTCGATCCAAAGAGCGGGAATTTACGGGTCTTTACAGTTGGTATCAGAGCTTTGGTTAGCTCATATCTTTGGGATACAACTCGTTAGAACAGAACAAAAGACTCATCAGAGATTGGATTAGTAATATCAAATAAGAATACTCATTAGAGATAGGATCAGCAGTATCCTAGAATGAGAAAACTCATTAGAAATGGGGATAGTAATGCCCTAGAATGAGTTGAGAGTGCTAGCTACTATAAAATTTTTGAAACCAATAAAAGAATGAAAAATGAGTTAATTAATTAAACAACTTTAGCTTCGTTCCTTTTCGAGGACGAAAAGTTTTTAAGTGGGGGAGACTGTAACAACCCTGAATTTTGGGGTAAATTTAAAATTTTATTTATGTTATTATAATGAGTTTTGGTTATTTAAAATAATTTCTTTTAAATAATCACGATTAAAAATTTATTTTATTTGAAGTAAAACTTAAAATTTATATTAATTATATTCCGAGCCTAAAATGGCGCGGTAATTTCAGATTTCGGTTTCCAACTTTGGAAAATATATAAAATTCATTTTTAAATTAAAATTATTTTTATAAATGATGTTATTAATGAGTAATTTCAATTTTATTTCTAATAAACAATTTGTAATTAGATAAATGGTAATTTATAACAATTGAATTGTTTATGAATAAACTTCATGAACGAATACTCAAAATTGTTAATTTTGATTTCACTGCATAAATCAATTTATGATATTCATTTTGAGATTTAAAATATAAATTAAATTAAGATGCAATGTAAAATAAATATTTATATTTGAAGTTTTAGGTGCGAACCATTTCATAAATTTATAAACAAACGTGATTTGCGTTACTAACCAAATTGAATATTTAGCGTTGTTTAAAAATAAATATTATGGAAAGAGTTGTACCGTCATAAATTTAGAAATGAATTTAATACTTATCATGAAACTTGATAAGAAGAAAATTTATGTCTGAAATCAATTCTTAATTTACAAGTTGAAATCTTTAATATTAATAGTAAAAGTTTTGTTTTAGATAAACCGTTAAAATCTAAATTTATTACGGTAAACTTAATGAAATTTTGTTGTACAAACGTTGTCATTAAACAAAAAATTTAACGCATATTTATATAAGCAATGCATTATGTTTGTCCCATTATTTCACGCATTGTTGGGGCCCGCAACATAAGTGAAACGTCGTGTAAAGTAAAAAAAAATACATTTTTCTTTGCAAATAAAAAGGATCACATTTTTCTTTGTCATATAAAAAGCATTCAAGTATAATAAAATGTCGACACATTAAAAATAATAATTATATTCTCATAAAAAAAAGACATTTTTATATGATAAAGTAAGATAAATGAGAAATAAAAGGGATATAGCTAAATTTAGAAAATAATTAATCAACATTTATTTTCCTTCATTCTATTAATTCCTTCTCTAAATTCAATGCTTCTTTCTCTCCAATCTATTTTTTTTTCTTTCATTAATCACGCATTCATTCCTTTTCCCTCATTCTATTTGTTTATTTTCTTTCATTCTATTGATTTCTTTTCTTCGATCTATTATTTTCTTTCCATTTTGTTCTATTTACATGCATTCTATTTCATTTATGTATTTTCATTCCTTAAATTTTTGTTTTCCGTAATTATTCTCTCCAAAAGAAAATCTTATACATATATATATGTTTTTCCCTTATCTTTTATACCTTTTTGCTTATATTCGGAAAAGAAAAAAATTATAAAACTTTCAACATTACCTATGCGTATTTTTATTTATTTTCTCTTCCTTGTACTTGTTTATACATGTGAAAAATGTTCCTTAACTTCTCAAAATTTTAATATTATGTGTTTTAAAATTTAGAAAGTCACAAACTTTCTAACAATTAGTGTTAAACTATTAAATACGCATTCATTTCTTTGCATTATTCTTTTAATTTCTTTTCCTTAATCGTATTAATTTCTTTCTCCTCATTCTTTTTTTTTCACGCATCTTATTCCATTTATGTACTTTTTATGCCTTAAATATACATCCTCTTATTTCTTCTTTCCCCTTCCTCCTTTCATTGTTTCATTCCAAACTAAATCGATTCAATCTCCTAATCTAAGCCATGATTTTAGAAACTCCAAACACTAAATTGAAGAGCTATGCAAGCTTAACAAACTGAACGGGCATGATCTTCTAATTGTTAATGGATCGAGAGAATTTCTGCCAAGAAGGCGCCGACTTTAGGGGTATGCGGTTCCATGGGTTACGGGTGCGACTGTGTAAATGAAGAAGAAGGAGGACTAATTAACGGTAAAGGCTGGATTAGGAAATAGTTAATTAAAGTTAATTATTCATTAATGAAAATTAAATTATTCCAATGTTTATAATGTCATATCTTTTACATATGAACACAGAATGGAATGAAACGAAATGCTTTGGAGCCGTCTTGAAGAGACCTTCACAACAGAATAGATCAGAGCAGAAACAGAACGATCTACAATTTTGAGGAATTTGAAATCATGGTGAGAATTCTATTTTAAAAATTTATTTATTTATTTATTTATTCAATTCAATGCAAAATCTATATTTATTATATAAAATTCATATGATGCTGTATATTTTTGTTGGAGTGTTGATTTGTGTTGTGACTGCGATTGACCGCTGAATTGGATTGTTTGTACAGTTGAAAATACACATCTCATGTTTGTAGACAAAAATACATATCTCATGTTTGTTTGTTGAATAGGAAATTGTTATGATAAATTCATATTTTTGTCAGTGTTAAGAGTAGTGATAAAAATCAAATCTTTATTGTATATGTTAAATTACTCAAGTTAGTAATGTAAATATGTTGACACTAAAAATTATATTTTTATTGGGTATGGAAAATATTCATGTTAAAATGAATTTGTCCCTTATGTAAAAATGAAATTGTCATTATGTTGAAATGAATGTGTGATCTTCGATGAGATAAATTGGTCATTCATGTTAAATTATATGGAACATCAAATTTTATAAATTTGACTGTATTAGATTGGCAACCAAATATGAACAAATATGAACAAATATTGCAATGTTATTTTGCTGAACTATATTTTTAACAAAAATATAAATATCACTTTTTGGTCGTTATGTTGAACTAGAGTTTCAACATAAAGGAGATATACATTTTTCTAATTCAAAAGAATGTAAACGAACATTCATTTTTGTCACTTAATAGAGCGAGACTAAAAGTTTTGAATTTCAAGATATCATTTTTATGTCAAAAGAAAAAAATTCACATTTTTGTTTATTAAAAAGTATGGAACAAAAATTCCCATTTTTGTCAAATTTAGAATTTGCATATAAATGTGTCAATTTTTGTCAAACTTAGAACTTACCTAAAATCATGTTAGGAAAACTTAAAAAGTCATTTTTTTTTAATGTTAATCTAGAAAGAAAAAGAAAAACATGTTATAAATAACTTCACTGTCATGTTATGTTATTTAGAAATGAACATTTTTACTATCATTCGTGTTAACTAGAAAAACAATATTTTCACCGTCATGTTATGTTGTGAACATTTTTGCCGGTATAAAATTGTTGCGACAAAATTATGCATTAGAATGAAGTTACATTTTTTTTTAGAAAGTGTAGATTAAAATAAATATATTATAGTTTTGATGGTATTTCATTGCATATGAAATAAAGTATATTTATTTGTTAATGGCATTTCATTGCAAATGAAATAAAGTATATTTATTTGTTAATGGCATACATTGTATATGAAAAAGAAAATACATTTATTTGTTAATGGCATATACTGCATATGAAATAAAGTATATTTATTTGTTAATGTTGCATTGCATTGCATATGAAATAAAGTATATTTATTTGCTAATGTTGCATGCATAGCATATGAAATGAAATATATATATTTGTAAGGTCGTATATGGCATATGAAATAAAGTGCATAGTTAAAAATCATTCCTTTTGCATATAAAGCGAAGTATTGTAAATGTCATTTAGAAAAGAGCAAAAAAAAAAATTCACATTTTTGTTTAAAGAAAAGAAAAGAACTAAAATTCATATTTTTGTTCAAAGAGAAGAAGAGAACAAAATTTACATTTTTGTTTAATATAAATCCAAGACAAAAGATTACATTGCTGCTAAATATATAAAAAAAAAAGAAGGAAAGTTTTTTTTTTTGGTTTAATGTAATTAAAGAAGAAGATTTACATTTTTATTTAGAGGAAGGAAAAGATTTCAATTTGAAACGAAATAATACATTGGAATAAATGATTATATTCTCCAATGTTATGAGAGGTTGAAATAAGTTTCACATTCTTATAAAAGTGTGAAACCATATGAAGAATCCAAGTTATAATAAAGAATTAGTAAAGTTACATTTTCTTAATGTAATTAGTAATAGTAAGAAAATTCACACCTTAATGTAAATAAATAAAAGTAAGAAAGTTTACATTTTAAATTGGATTTTTATTAAAAAAGAAAGATAAAGTTAGAGATTTACATTTTTATGCAGATAGGTTAACACACAAGAATATATTCTGTTGTAATGAAGATTAACACAAAATTATCAAATTGGTTGCATGGAATGATTTACACAAAGTTAGTCGTTTTGTTGTACTGAAGTTGAAACACAAATTATATTCATGTAAGTAGAATGGAAGTCAGGAAACAAAAGATATTTATTTTTGTTGTGATTGGAATGATACGCCAAATTTACATTTTGTGCATAGGTTATGTCTGAAAATTATAAAAATAAAAGAAACATTTGTTGTGTGTAATGATTCATTGGATGTAGATAAGAAGATTTGTTGGTTGCATAATATAGAAAAACGAAATGGATGAGGAATGATATATAATTATATATAAAAATTAAAATCAAGCGATAATAAATGATTTCCAACTTATGTATATATGCGAGAATTGTTTGGAAAGTCCGAGTTTATCTCATTCCAAATAATTTAAACGACGATTAAAATTCAAGATTTAAAGACGACCATAGAAGACCGACAGTCTTCACATCGAATGGACGACGACTGCTGATGCCCGTGATTGGAGTAGCTACCTTGAAGGGGCTACAGTGGTTGCCGTCCGGACGTAGTGTTTATTTGTACGGATTTGACTTTCGCTCGGACCCAAAGCATAAGTTATAAATGGATTGTGTGTCTGAAGTTGTACTCCGTTAATATCATGTTATTGATTTTTTGTCTATATATAAATGATTGGTGGTGGAGAATTTATTCTTTACTTAACACCCGTTTATATATTGATGGACGATCAATAGTACGATATGGATTGACAATGTGGCACGCTAAGATGAAGATGATCAAGGCTTTGTTGAAAAGGAGGCCTTGTGATTATAACGTAACTTCGCGAGCCTCACAAACCGGTAGAGTCTAAAACGGGAGAAGGGAACATAGGGAGAGCAGCACGTTTCTTTCTAGCTAGAAGTGGTGTTTGGGTTTTAACACGGCCCGGTATTTTACTTATGTGGATGATGGAATGAGGCGTCTCGGATAGGTCCTATAGGACTGGGAAACGTGTGTTCAGGTATAACTAATCCGCTAAGCTGTATTTGCGGACCGGCCCTGCAGCTATCCAAGGTTTCTCCGCGGGGAATCCTGAGACACTAGCTAGAGTGCTCGAATCGATAAGGAGCTCCTCTCTAGCCTTGACTCATGATGGAACCCAAAAATCCAAATACGAACCGACGAATTTGATTATATTACTAGTACGGAGGCATAATATATGGGTACCTTTGCTTCCTAGGATTGATACATTTACTTTGAAATGTTTTTGAAACATATATACACTAATAATAATATCAAATTCGTTTTTATCGTATCAAGCATGATTGACCATTATAAGGTAAAACCCTATCCTCCGGTTTGCGTTGCATTGTGTGATGGGACTTGGGTCTTATGATGGTTTCATTTTTCTACAAAGCATTGCGTCGTTTTGATGATTTAGTTAAATTATGCACGGCAATCCAATGGAGTAAAACTCGTTCCGCGTTAGCGGCGTGGTCCTTGGATTTGCCTTATAGCTATTAGTTAAATTAGTTAAGAATTCTCACACCAGTCCCATGACTGACCCGTTGTTTGTTTCCACATTTGCAAACTCGGGTGCCCTCTTTTCCACACGGGCAGTCGAGTAGCTTTTTGCAGATATTTATCTCTTTAGCAGGATCCTGGATTGAAGCTCAAATCTGTGTCCAGAGCATAGAAAAGTCGTCCGCTGTCTTAATTATTTTATTTCCACTGCACTATATTAAAGTAATGTAAAATTATCTTCCGCTGTAAATTTATTTAATGTACTCTGATATATATTCTGTACTCTGATGTAACATTTACTATGATGTTATAAAAGTCTGTTGTTATTGTTCTGATGTTGTTGTATTCCCAAAGTTAAAGTATTCGTGGATTTCTGACCTTTGGGTCAGACTTGTGTGGTTTATGGTCGATCCAAAGAGCGGGAATTTACGGGTCTTTACACTCGCTTTCCTAGAGTCTCAATATCTTGCACCGGAGTCTCGTCAGTTTGCTCGGAATCTTCCTCACTTTGAAGGTAATCTTCATCGTTATCCAACTCAGTAATTGCACCAATCTTTGTATCCTGTGACCTCGGGGTTTTTGTATCAAGCAAAGATCCATCGCCCGGACGGGGATTATAGGTTGGGACAGCAGGTGTCAATATCAGGGCCGAATGGGTAATTATCGATTCAGTCATCATAGCGGTAAATCCACTAGAAGGAAGATTTGGTGAAATTAGACCTAAGACAGACAAACTGTGAGCATAATATGCAATTTTGCCAGGAAAAGGGCACAGATAGTCTAATTTTGGTATAACTTGAACAACTTCAATTTTACCTGCAGATGTAAGACTCGCCTCAATATCCCGGTGTGTTTCAATCTCGAACCTACCTACGTCAAGGTTATCATCATCGTCGTCATCTTCGCCTTTGTCTTTTCAGAGATAGGGAGATCAGTAGGAGTATGTGGACCAGAAGCCTCGACATCGGAAGTAATTGCATGGGCTTTAGCATTTGTATCTCGAACTGGTTCTCCTGAAAACCCGAATTTGCCATCGAGAAATCCCCTTGCCTCTGCCAACTTAGCCTTCCCAACGACTAAGGCATCACGAGACTCTGGGTCTAGGAGATCCTCGATGAGGTCATCTTCGCTTTGATTACCTTCGTTGATCTCCAAAATTCGTACCCAAACAAGAGCCAGAGTGATCTCAAATTTGCTCTCTAAGTAGCATAAACTCCCTTTGTTCGCAAAACTATAGACATAGAAATTGAACAAGGAAGTTTCAGTATCCAAACAAGCCTTTTCAAGATCAGAGACAACTTTGAGTTTTTGTTCCATAAGGGCTTGTTGTGTTGAGGAAAGAGTTGTGCTTAAGGAAGAAATCCTCTCATGAAGGATAGTGTTCTCTTATCGTAAAGCGGCAGAGGCTTTTTTCTTTTCAGCTAGTTAGGATTCGACAAACTGCTAAGCTATTTCAGCTTCTTGAGCTTGTTTCTTAAGTGTATCTTCTCTCTGTTTGGCAATAGCAAGTTCTTCTTTAAGCTTGGAAACCTCATCCTCTAAGTCCTTTTTGGAACCATGAGATTTAAGTGCATGGATTAAAGTGGCCTTGTCAATCTCCAACATCTCAATATGGTCGAGGCGGATTAAATAAGCCTTTGGAGATCATAGACAAATGTGTTCCATTCAGTAAGCTGTTTTTCGACACGTTCCTTTAGTTTGTCTAATTTAACCTCAGCCTGGCTTCTAACAACTTCATATTGTGTCACCATACTGCTCTTGGTACCAGTTATCTCCTCGAGAAGATCCTGTTTGTCACTGGGATGCAAATCCACATTAAAATATATTCCTCTTAAATCCCAACGGTGAAAATGCTTAGAAAGCATTAAACTGGTCGGCCTTATTTGATAGCGGGGTCTGTCCATGATTACCTGAAGATCAGAAGAAGTAGGGGTCGCCGGTGGCAGAGCCAAAGGTGTGTCATTTCCAATGTCTTGAATATGTGCCATTGAGTAATCCAAAATTGGAAGTTTGTCCGATTTATGATTCTTCTCGTGGCCACTATCATCCTTATTGCTTCTCTCAATCTTCTTGTGGTACTTCTTCTGCTTTTCCTGCTCTTCCCTCTCCTGAGCTTCGAGCATTTCAAGATGATCATGCCTCCACTTCCTCTGTTGATCAGTCTTCATAAGATCACCAATCTGGTGAGGTTGATAGGAATGTTGCGGGTATTGTGAGTATTGTTAATGCTGCGGGGGACAAGATTTCTTTTAAAAAAACGCTTTGGGTCGTGTTGGCTTATCACTTCTTCGAAATCTTTCATGAATGAAGTCTTTGGCATCGTTTTTGTACCTGAGGAAAGAGAAGTGGTAGGAGTTTTAGTGTTCACATCGATGAAGGCTAAGACAAGTTTAAAAAGAAAAATGCAAAGAACAAGTAAGTGATTGAAAAGGTAAGCATTGGTCAGTACACATCTAGTGGTGAACCAGTTTTCATAGTTTGTTCTAAGTTTGGCTGAGCGATACGGGATCCAGCTATGTTGTCTATTCTCATGACCTGAGGCTTGGGGTCCTGAATAACAATTTCCCCCGGGACAATGTCTCTGGCTGAACAAAAGTCACTTAAATTCTTATAAGTGTTCGTAAATCTCTCACCTTGAGCCGCTTGGACAATAGGACCTTTGTCAAACTTATATGCAAAATTCTTAGAAGGGGATTCCATGTCCCTGGAATGTTTGGCCATTAGATCAGAAGAAGTTTCTATTAAAGTCGTCTCTTTTTCAACTTGCTTTGTATCCTTCTCAACTTGCTTACTTTTATCCTCACGCTGTTCAGACTCCCCTTCTTGAATAGAAGTCAATTTGGGTTTTGGGGGTGTTTTGCTACTACTTGTAATATCAGAACATTTTTGTAAAGGAGAATTTTTTGTGGAACATTTTTCGGCAGTTTCTTTCTTAGAAAATAGAGCCAGTTTCAGAGTACTGGAAGGGTCCAACAAATGATACTGGTAAAGAAATTGTTCCGTGATCAGGTATCTCCTACTTCTTTGTGCTTCGACTATAGTCTGCAAAATGTCATACAATTCTTGGCCAGCAGTATCATCTAAGTTAGATGAAGGAAGTACTGCGAAACAAAGGAAGGATTTAATACTTGAAAGCTAATAGCAGAGACGAGTAGAGAAATATGTTGATGTGTTCTTACCTCCTTCCATCCACCTTTCGTAGAAATTACCGGAACAGTGCACAAAGCAATAATTTTCTAAAAATCCCTTGACACTATCCATCAGTTTAGCTATAATTTTGGGGTTTCTCCCTTCTAAACTTATAACCGATGGTGTATCTTGCCTCTTTTCAATAGTATATAGCAAGCAGATCTCATCGAAGGCAGGAGCACGTTGCTTGGTCCTCATTAAAAACATGTAAAGACCGGTTATGATGGCATAGCCGTTAGGATGTAGTGCATGGGGGCAATGGCTAAGCGCTTCAAGAACATCTCTATGAAGGGATTGAATGGAGGAATGCCACCCATTGTCATCATGTGCCGTTTAACCGTAACATATCCATGGGAAGGAGTGTCTGCAAATTCATTATCAACTGGAAATTTGGCTTCAGTCTCTGATGTACTAAATTGAGCACATAAGCTTTTGTATGCGCATTCACCCATTTTATTTGGTTTCCTATTACTAAGTACTCCCGTAAGGGGTTTGGGTATAGGAAATTCTGGTTGTTGTTTAACCTAGGAACATAGTCGCAGCCACATTCATAACTGGGCTAGAAGTGTCAACTTGTGCAGACTTTGATGTTGCCTCAGGCTTTTGGCACGATTTCTGTGTAGTATCCATTTCTACACAAATAACTGTATTTGACGCCAGACTATAAGTATACATTTCTTAAGATGGAAAATGTGGTGTGCATCTAAATAAAAGTAAGATTCGACATTTACGAATCATCATAGAATGATTGGTCAATTTCATATTTTACTATGAACTTATATTCAAGTGTCCAAGTGTAATAGCAAGTAGAGTTTTCCAACACAAATAAGGCATTTCAATATGAGTCGTAAAAGTTGCATGCACGTTTTCTAAAATATTACCTAACTTTTTATCGGTATGGGCAATCGATAATAAAGTATATTGGCCCAAAAACATAAGTCTGAATTGTAGGACAAAAATAATGGGGAAAAGATGTTCACAAAAATTCTAGGCACGGAAAGCCAATTCTGAACCAGAGAAGATCGATCATAACTGACCCAAAACTGGGTCGGCCATAGTTGATCCAGAAATGGGTCGGCCGTGACTGATCCAAAAATGGGTCGGCCATGACCGGTCCATAACTGGATCGGCCATGACTGACACAAAATTGGGTCGGCCATAGCTGATCCAGAGTTGAGTCGGTCATGACCAATCCAGGAATGGGTTGGCCATGATTGAACCAAAATGGTTCGGCCGTAACTGATCCAGAAATGGGTTGGCCATGACTGATCCATAACAGGATCGGGCATGACTGACCCAAACAGGGTCAGTCATAGCTGATCCAGAATAGGGTCGGTCATGATTGATCGAGAAATGGGTCGTCCATGACTGACCCAAGAATGGGTCGGCCATAGCTGATCTAGAATTGGGTTGGCCATGACCGATCCAAAACTGGGTCGGCTTTGACCACCCGGAGCGAAAATGTTAAGAACGACCACAACTGGTTCATTTGCAGCTAAACTCCATGTTTTGAGAAGTGAACATGATCAACACAGCAAATGAAAGATGCAAGCAAGATGCAAGTTTGGGTATGAAAATATGGGCTATCTACAAAGGTTCTCATCTCAGTCATTTCAACAAACACATGGCGGGCGATAAATCAAAACCAAGTTCAAAAAGGGGTTGATATACTTCATGCCCATCGTATGTGACTACAAACTTGTTTCAACTCATTTCTATACAAAAATTTACAACCCATAATGTCGTACATGTGAATGTGCATCTCGACCCCTAAACCAATCCAATCCAAAATTTTATTACCCAAAAACAAACTCAAGTTGGCAAATCAGTAATTCCCATGCATTCAAATCATCACCCTGGCCCTAGTTCGCTCCAACCCGAATTCTAAATCCAAAGTTGTCCATAGCAATGCGAAAGTACCTGTAACTGGATGAGTTTGGAGGCTTGATTTGGGTGCAGGGAGCACGGGTCTGAAGAGTTCTATTGGCGGCTCGAATTGATCGAGAGTGGGGTGCAGTTTGAGTGCGAATCAAGGTAGCGGATTCAATTTAGGAGGGGAGCCGCGGACATTAAAAATGTTTAGATTAGGGTTGTAGAAAATGAGGGAATGTATTAGGCTAAAGGAATTATATAGTAGCCGTCCGTATCGGGCCAATACGATCCATCACAAATGGGTCGATCCAATCATAAAACCAGAGACGTTTGACTCATTTGAACGGACCCATAATTGAAACTTATAGTACAGTGTGTAAGATCCATTTGGGTATGATGTGCTTCGGAGATTACAATTTTCACAAGTAAAATCATAAACTCCGAGGGGCAAAATGTTGCCCACAAAAGTTATGCACACACGGATATGGGTCGGTCTAGTTCCGCAAAACAATGGATCATCCTATTTAGAAGGATCTGGTCAGGCCAAACTAGAAGCAGCGATTTGACCTGGTACAATGGATCGAGTCAGCATGGTGGAATGCAGTGGGTCGGTCTAGCTTAATAACATCTGATCGGTCTGTACAACATAGAGTGGGTCGGTTAGCTCACCATGTAACGGAACAGGTCGGCATGATCTGGAAGCAACGGGTCGGCATGATTAGGAAGCAGCTGGTCGGATTGATCTTGAAGCAGCGGGTCGGTGTATTCATCATCAATCGGATCGGCCTAGTATGGATCGGTTGGGAAGAAGCTGGATCGACCAGGACATTCTGGATCGGTCAAATGCATAAAAACTGGCAATTAGGTGGCAACAGCTAGCGGCAGCTATTAGTGGCATTTTCGTAAATACCCAATAGGTCGATCCAACACCTGAAGGCTATATTTCAGCCATCCCTCACTTCTATAAATAGGGGTTCAACTTCACTTCTAAGGGGGAGGATTTTTCATGACCCCAAAGGGCTGCCCAATCTAATTCTCAACCTTTTCTATGTGATTTGATCATCTCCAACCACTTCTAATTGAAGATTTAACTCCGAACTCCGAATCAATTGTGAAATCATGGAAATGCACTATAGTTGACGGAAAAGTCTAGATTCGTCCGATCACCTGCTACATTTGAAGAATCTCATCGGTTTTTCTCCCTAACCATTTCTAGTAGATTGATAGAGAGTTGTGAGGTTAATGGTGAATGTAATGAGAGGATATTCTTGCTTTGTAAATCTAGATGTGATAATGGAATCATTCTCTAAAGTGGACGTAGATCACGCTTGATCGAACCACTATAAAACATTGTGTCCTCTACTTGCATTTCTGCTATTTTGTGGCTCCATTTCTTCTATTTCCTACACTTTGTGAAGTATTGAAAATACCTTTGATGTTGATTCTAATTTCAGGATCAACAGAAACATAATTACTTACGACACAAAAATTCGTGTGTAATAAATCAATAATTTACGGTGAAAATTTACATCGCAGTTAACGCTGTTTAACGAATCTAAATCTATGTCACAAATATTAGTGGAGAAGCTTTGCCCAGTTTGCGACACAATAAATTTGCAACGTTTAAGTTCCTTCTACGACTTATATTATGTTGCAAATGCTACGTTTTTTGCGATGCATAATTATATCGTAAAATTTTTCTTGCGTCACCACCATTTACAATGCTTGAGCAGCACAAAAATTTATCCAGCTAAAAAGTTTTAATGACGCAAACATTATTTTTAGCGATAGTTATTTACGTCGTTAAAGGTCAGATTTGTTATAGTGAACTAAACTGATTTTCACAGATATCATATACATAATGTTATTAATGTGCCAATAACTAACATCTTATTTTTTGTTTTGGATTTCTATATATTTGTTTTTGCAACATTAATAATAAAGCATAAATTAAATCCATATTATTATCATGTTCAACTGATAAGCAACATCGCGTATATGGAGAGTTATAAATAATAAAGTGATAACATATGACTGAGGATTGTAAAACAAACATTATCATACAACTCATGAGAAAATCATGCACTCACATGTTAAGCACGGACTATTTTTTGAAATGTTTTAATTTTTTATTGTTGTATTAAATTAGTAATACATACAACAATTTTGTTAATTGTGAAAACCACCACATTCCACCTTCACTAAATAACAAGGAATATGTGCTAGAACTGTGCTTGGTTGATACAGGATGAACATCAATGAGGAAAACCTAAACAAAGCATCTCGTATATATCACAACACACGGATAATATATAACACATATACAACAGAATAGTGAAAGTCATAAAAAAATGGAAATATCATATCAATAACAATGATATGTACAAAACGTCATGAATGTCATAATACATCCTATCCTCACTACAAAGCTCTCAGAGTGAATCAGTACAGCAGAAAAAAATATAATATCTACAAAGAATAATATGCTAGTACTACAACAACGCAACCTAACCTGGTATCTACTATATTTACCAACATCGTCGATGAGCACCCAAGATAATAGGAAGAACAAAAAAATTAAATCAAGCAACTATCTGGTTTGAGCGATTAATGACTATCAATAGTTATACTACAAAATATGAACTTGGTATAACACTACAAGAAAAACCGCATATAGTAGTGGCAAAATCCGCTTCTAATCCGTTGCTAGCAGGCCTTAGCGATGGATTTTCTACAAAATGGTATGGTCGGTAAAAACCATGGTGGTATCTATGTCAGATTTTGAGACGGAATTTAGCATGATTTTTTCGACATTTTTTCGTCGTTTTACTAATTTTATAATAAAAATAAAATTTTATTTATTATTTTAATTTTAATTTATACACCGTCGGATAATTAATTTATAATAAAGGCATCGGTAAATCCTTACTAATTACCAAGGGATTAGCGATGAAAATTAATTAAGATAAACCTAACCTCCCTTTTTTTGTTGGTAATCCGCTGCTATTCCCCTTTTGATCTGTCTGTATATATATACACACACACACACATATACATATACATACATACATGCTCATCACATATATAACTTGTGTTCCATTCAATACACAATCCTAGTTTAAATTAATATCAACACACACATCTCATAATCAACGTATTATATTAATCACTCATCTCATAAATAACATTCAACATTACATAATAGACATACTAAACATTCATACATCAAAATATATAATACATCCATAATATTTCGCACTACACCAAATATCTTACACATAATACATAATATTTTCTGCTCCCTGCAAAGGCAGTCGTAGGTTTCACAAATATCTTACATATAATACACACATAAAAGGTACAATTTTATGGTTTTACATAACTGGAAATGGAATGTACCTGGCCAAGTGTAGGAGTAGAAAATGTTTTGTAACTCACATTACAGTTTAACCGACCAGTATCACTATACATTATAGCTTTCTTGCTTTCTCTAGGGTTGAATCTGTGATAAAATAAAAAATCAAACCTAAGAAAGTAATGAAAAGGCAATTATTTAAGTTGGGTCAAGATTTAACCAACTTTACACATGATGATTTTAGTAGCACGCCCACAAACAAACAAGCTTACATGATGAATCTTGTTCAATCATATTATACAAATACTTTAGCTAACAAGTCTCTCCCTCCCCCTCTTTCGAATTACCACATGCTTTTCAGAAAGTTTTTCATTGCTGACTATACAATTAAAAATTTCTATTTTGGGGATTTAAAAACAGGCTTATTGATCTTGTGCAATCATATTATACAAATACATTATTAAGCAAGTTCATGGTTTGTACTCACACAGATACAATGACTTTTGTTGCTCCAAATTCAGCATATGCAGACCCAGCAACAACATTTTCTGCTCCAATCCTAAGAGCTGCAGTGCGTAGGAGAAAATTATAATAGGTAATAATATAATATCAGCATATACATACATTACAGCAAATCATCAAGCATGTTAAGTGCGAAGTCAAAAATGCAAATACTTAACATTCAAAAATATAAACGTTATCTCCTAAAAACAAAGCATATAAAATGCGTATAAAATAGTGATCCATACTCGTTTCAGACTCCAGTAACTCTGGTCGGGGATGGTTGTTATAAATGGTATAGTATTATCAGTGCAAAAGTAGAAACATAATATAAATGATGTAAAGTGAAACTAGTAGTTGTGCAGCTGTAATTTGAGATCCATAAATTGATATGCACTGTCTATTGCTATTTCTATGCGTTGCCTTATTTCATAATATTGAAGATAACAGACCCAGCACGACAACAAAGTCTGGAACTCAGGATGACAAATCCAGTAACTCTTGTATTCAAATCCAATTTTTTTATATGGGGCAAAACGAATCCCTCTGGGGATTCTATCCCGTCTCATCGGTCAAAACTCTCGATAGTTGCATGAGAAAGAGCAAATGAAACTTAAGACGTTGATGGTTTTGTTTACAAGTAGCGGGAAGATCATTTTCCACAGCAAATTCCATACACCTGTAATTCGCCGTAGAGTAAGAATAGTGATAAACAATTTAATATGAACATCCAGCACGTTCGCAAATTTGTAATGGCATACAAGTTCAATTTTACACTTATTATCATTTTTGCGTTCTAAAAGCTTGAATTGCAGAACTCATTTGACAAGCATACCGGTAGTGAGATGTGATAGTAGTATCGCCGCTTCTGCAGATCTAAAACCCGTAAATCACCATAGCCATTCTCACTCCCGATTCCAAAAACTCAAGGCGCAATAGTCAGAATCTCCAAATCGAAGTAAGCACGACGCGATTCAAGCAAGATCCAAGCACAGCGGCCTTGAAGGCAATGCGATTATTTTTGCACTACGAAAAAAATATTTAAGGTCAAAATTCAGATCTAAAAAAAGTAAACAAGAACAAAGGAAAACAAGAGGAGGGATAAGAGGAGTTGGGTAATTTGTTTTGGTTAGGATGCCAATTTAATGGGTTTGTTTTTAATCGAGGACTAGGGAAGTGGAACGAACGGATGGATATGAGGAATAAAAAGTAACCACGGATGGAGGGAATTAAGTAGTTGGAGCGTAGCAAAAGTTTTGTTTGGGGGGAAACTTCGAAACATAAAGAAAATTTCAGTTTGGAGGGAGAATTGTAGGTTATGGAAAAAAAATTTGCCACTTAAACGAATGAATTCTTCTATATACCAAGAATAAATATTACTAAAGAAAACCTTAAAATGCCTATAGAAGTAACAATCTACAACATAATTTTTAAAATTTTAAAATTTCAATTTTTTTAAACATTTATGAGGTTTCTAAAATTTGAATATTTCATTAAGTTTACATTTATCTAAATTTTTAATTTTTGTGAAAAAATATTTTAACAGATTCCAAATTTTCAAAATGTTCGAGATGTAAATTATAATTCTCAATTGTAAGTAGTGAATAATAAATAATAAATTTGAAATAACAAGAAAAAATTAATCACTAATTATTACTTATTTACAATTAGTTATCACTTATTAATTAATTTTCATTTATTATTTATTATGCCATAATTATAATTTAATATATTTCTATTGAATACTAGAATATGAAGTATTATACAATTTAATACTTTATCTTTGTCAAAATTTAAAGAAAAATTTAAAATTAGAATATGAAGTATTATACAACTTTAAAACTATTAAATGAACGTTTTCAATAAATTAAAATTTAGAATTTTTGGTTATTTCATGTCAAACAATAATTGGTTTTATAAACTTTATGAGTTATTTCAAATTTATTAAAGATGATTTCAAATTTTTAAATTTTTCAAAAAATAAAATATAATTATCAACTATAATTATAAAATATAAGTATCAACTATAAATATCAATTGTAATTATTAAATACAATTATTTAAAATTGATTATTGAATACTAGATATCATTTCATAAGTACTAAATTTTATTATTAAATATTAAATAATTATTATAAAAAACTGATATTTTCATCTCTTGCAAATTTGTTGGAGTTCTTCTGCAAAATAACTTCGATAAATATTCGTCGGTATTCTGCCTAGATTTGCAGTGGAAAATAGCCGTGGAAATTTTCTATTGGTAATTTGACGCAATTTGTAACGGCTTAGTGAGGGATGATAGAAGACGATGGTAATAAATAAAAGAAAAAAAGTTGAAAAAACAAAAATATATCCCGTGCAGATCACATGGAAATCTGTCGTAAATTAGCAACGAAAATTTCCGCTTCTAAATATGCGATGCTAAATCAGTGTTTTCTTATAGTGTAAGTCTCATGCTGGACATGACCCTACAACCAAAGAAGTAGCATATAATAACTAAGTAAAATATGATACTCAGCTAACAACAATGATAAATACTGCACAAAATAGGATACCAGAATCTAAGCAGCTTATTCCAGCTCTTTGTTCCCTAATCTCCACTTCACTTACTTTGTTATCTTTTAGGTGATAGCCTACCGACAAAAAAGAGAGAGAGAGAGAGAGAACATACATAGAAAGCTAGCACCCACCAAATAAAATGTAGTTATCACCTACTAAAGTCTTGAATACATTGATATCCCATTAAACTATCGTAACTCATGCTAAGTGCAAAAGGGAAACTCTAGTTCTGAATGGACTATCGTGTTTCTGAAACCCACTCAACTAAAACGTTGTCGCAGCTGACATAGGATCCCCTTGTTTGGGTAATACATGATACACGACCATAACTACCATTCCTAAAGGGTGTCCCAATGATACGACTTTTTTTTAGATGTCTTGAACACTCTAAGCTATTAATGATTACTTGGAACACCAAAGCACAAGAGCCATCCACAATCCCAGCTTTAGGTAAGAGTCATACTTAAACCAATCAATAATTATGTTGTATCATTCCATCCTGTGTTGTTCATCATACTCCTTCAACCACTCCAATCTAAATTTACAATCGTAAGGTCACAACTTCCATATTTCATAACTTCCTCCCTATAGAACAAATCAATAAAACATAAGTTCTCATAGGCTCCTATTAAAGTACTTTACAACCCACATGGATCACACCTTCATATGGCCAACCCTGATGGATCGGTACTTAACCATACCCTATGGGTCTACATCGATCCATATACTTAAACCAAATTTTAGTTATGTTTCTTATTTATCCTTCGCATACTTCCTCTGATGCTTTTGCACAATCCATTTCCTTCTAAACTCAAGTATGACTATTCACTCCATCCATAGTCGGTACATCATCTTGTTGCCACTTGGTCTATAAAAACTCTATAAATTCCCTATAGTGGCATCTACAGTACACGAACAATCCTCCATATGAAGTTGCGTCACCGTACAAACTACCTACATGGATCGGTGCCAATCATGCCCTATGTACTGGTGCTGATTCGTGTACTTAGCCACTTTTCTGATAAATTTCTCGTGTGCCATCTCAACATCGTCCTGGGCCTATCCTCCAAGTTTGATGCAAATCTGATGAAGTGTGATCATGACATGCTCTGATCTGCAACCGAAGTCCTACTTCAATAATACACTGACACACAAATTAAGCATAGACACAATCCAATCATCCAAATGGAAAATTCAACCATACTTAATTATATACTGTAACAACCCGCATTCTACGCACCGAAGGATCGTAGAATATTTATTTCTTTCCCATATGAACTCGTATGGTCATGTAACTTTGGGAAACAAACATTTGACTCATTTCCCATGTTCATGATTTTTGTCGATTTTTAAATGACCATTTTGCCCCTAGCTGATCTTGTTTTGTCCATAACTTTTGATTGGAAAGGAATTTTGATCTGAAACCACATCCATTAGATTCTTTTGATGGTTTACCTTTCCGTAGAGTGGTCACGTGTGAAAAACGGACTTACCGTTCGGAAGATATGGCTGAAATAAGGTTTGGAAGGTGAAAAACTGCTTAACCGGGCCAAATAGGGTAATTAGTGAATGAGCCCATAACCCATTTCGGAATTAGGGTTATGGGGAGGCTGAAAGGAGTTAGAGAATCATTCACTTTCAGTTTTCTAGCCTTCACTTATCCCCAAGAAACCCTAAAAATGGCCTCCAACCTCTAAATCACCTCCAAATCATCTTCTAATCAAGGATTAAGCTTAGCAACATCAAATCAAGGGAGATCTACACTAAATCAACATTGGAGCTGCTGTTTAGCATCGGGATTCGCATCAAATCAGAGATTTATTTCAGATCTTAGTTTATTTGTGGCTAAGGTGAGTGATTTGAATAGTTCCTCACTAATCATGGCTAATTAAGGGTAATTAGTGTTAATTTGCGAATTTAAACATGGTAAAATTCTGGAAAAATATTTATAAAATTCGAAATGATGTTTTAGACCTCTGTATGAATTTGGGTTAATTTGGTTAAGTTTTACTAATCACATCATTAGTTTCACCTAAACATGTTTAAGGGGAAATAGGGGGTTTTGGGTATGTTTGATCCATTTTAACCTATCATATTGATGTTTTGATGTTTGTGGTTGATTATGCATGTTGCTATGACTGTATGGTATGCTTTGTGAATAATTTCAATAGTTAGAATGGTCAAAAACGTCGTCGAATGGCGTAAAATACTTGCTGGAAAGGTTGCAGGAAAAGTGCCGGTTCTGGACCGGATCGGATCGGATATGGGGGCTCGGATCGGAATAGTGACCGGGCAAGGACATCTGAACTGGATCGGAACTTGACACTTGAGAGGCTTGGCAGAAAGGAAGGCCATGTGGGTTAAGCTGGGGATCGGATCGACTTAAGGACGAAGGGCTCGGACCGGAGTATGGCGAAGGGATCGGATCGGATTAGAATAGGGAACGGGACCAGAAGAGGCAACAGGAGATGGAGCACGAACTGGATGGGAGATGGCAACCCGACCCCACCCGAAGTGGGACACCCGACCCGAACCGGTGCGATGTTGTGAATCCGAACCGAACCGTTACCAGAGGAAGACTCCGAACCGAACCAACTCATGGTAGAGGACCCGACCCGAACCGATGGCTAGAAGGGGAACCCGAACCGACCCAGTATTGACCAATAACCCGAGATGCAAAGGTAGTCTAGATGGGAAGTTAGAGCTCAGGATCCAATGGGGAACCAATGAGTTCACTTCATGGTTGGGCTCTGTTGCGGGACGTGTGCTAAGGAGTTGTCGACGTTCATAACTTCGATTCACCACTGAAAATGAATGATGGGCTACTTATCAGTGAAGTAGAGTCATTACGACTCGACAGACAAGGTGATGGTAGCAAGACTACGTTATCAGTGCAGTAGAATCATTACGACTCGAGGGACAAAATGATGCGAAGTAAGACTATGAGCCAGTGCAGTGGGGTCATTGTGGCTCCATGGGGCAGAGTGGACATAATAAAGGATTAGTGAGGCTATGAGCCAGTGCAGTGGGGTCATTGCAACTCCATGGGGCAAAGTGGACATAGCAAAGGATTAGTGGCTACGTTATCAGTGCAGTGAAGCCATTTATGACTTCATGGGGCAAAGTGATCGTAGCAAGGTATGTTGGGTGATCGAAGTGGTGAATATCGTATGCTTTATGCGCTGAGTGAGAGATGTGAGGATGGTTGCTATGTTTGATTGTTTGCCATCACTATGACATGCACGCCCCACCTCCGTTATCTTTACACCATTTGAAATGGCACCTTAGAGTGTTGTACAGTATGTAGTGCTAACTCTTTGGTTGCAGGTCCAGGTTCAGGTATGTTTTTAGTCTACCTGTTATTGTACTGTTTAGATGCTTATCGCTCATACCAGGCTTTATGTCTGACCCAGAGTTTTATGTCTCCTCTTATTACTCTGGGTGCTCACACGAGCAGACTAGAGACAGGTTAGCTGGTGATGCGCGAGTAGCTGATTCGGAGGCAAGCAGGAGGCCTCCACGTATGATATATAGATATTCTCCCTGTGTCGTTGGTGGTCGCTACTTGGGCATTAGTAGTGTACCTCCTTTATCTGGCTTTTGCTTTTGAGACAGTTTGAAAAGTTGTAATAATGTTTAACTTTGGATCATAAGTGTACTTGGATTTTCCGCTGCTATGTTAGTTGTTTCAGCTTATGCACTGTCTCACCTGTTTTATGTCAAGCATGTTATTATTATATTTTGATCCATGCGTTGTGAGACATTTTACAGATTCCGTGTTAGTTCATTTCCTTCTACCCTTTTCCTTCTGACGACCGTCCCGTGCTAACTGGACATGTGTACAACGCACCTTTGGAGTAAGTGTCGGTTGGTGCGGAGCGGGCCGTCACATATACAATCAAAAAACTATACATAAGAAGAATCAATCGAATATGATCATATATTTAGCAACTAACATATCTAATTCCTTATAGATTATATTAGATCTTACAAATTAATCAACATATGTCATAATTGGTTATCGTTGGGTTTCTAGATGAGAAATTAATATATCTAATTAGATTTTAGGGTTAAATTAACAATTAAGAGGTACAAATGTCTAATTACAACATATAATCTAATATAGACATTTGAGAGGTTTTAACCACTCACCTAATATTATAATTCAATGAAGCTGAACGGAGATCTATCTTAGACAACAATGAAAAGTGCGGAACTACAAAATCAATGGAAGATACCTTGTCCTACTATGTATATCTAGCCTCTAATTAGAAAATAAGACGATTTGATGTGAAATTGAGAATTGATTTGAAAAATTAGGATGAGCTAGATTAGATCATAATGCAAAAAAAAGGGAAAACTTCGAATCTCGCATCTTCCCCTTGTTTATAATTAAGGGTGATTATAATAATTAACTTGCTAATTTGAACCTATTAGCATTAGCTAATTGTACCCAATTGTACAAAAAAAACCTAAAACCGGAATATCTCTAAAACTACTGGTTTGGTTTCTTCGTATGACTTCTAGAAATGGAAAACCACCACCTGTTAACGATATTTTTCGTTAACACTGGAGATAGGTCTACGGAAGCGGACCTAGGGGAAAACGGGGTTATTTAGTTTCTACAAGCTTAAGTTAGTTCACCGTTTCCTAGACATCATAGTTAAAGTTCGAAAGATTACCTACTCTTCCATCAAAGGGGTGAGCATCACGCTTAAGCGACTTAAGAACAAGCAGTTATCTTGGGATAAGGGTTCCTTAAGCACACCACTCGGTAGAAGGCTAAATGGCTTGAAGGAAGGGGTTCTGTAATAACATTGCAGAAGGGTTCGAGCTTAAGTGGGAAACCGTGACCATGTAGGAAGCATAAGGTACATTGTGTAGGAAATAGCTAATAAAACTCATAAGTAGCTAATAAGAAATATGCTAATTATTCATCTGCTCTTTATTGATCATTGATTTGAAGTACATAAGTGATTACAATAGAAATCCACAAATCGATTTAGAAATTAGGGTATACTCGAGAAGAAAAGAGTACAAGAATGAGAAATGAGAATTTGTCCCCGAAAATGAGACCCTTAGGGTCTTATTTATAGACAAATCGGGACCCCTTTTGAAATTTGGCTAGTAGAAGCCTCTGTCAGCCGCTTTCCCTCTAGTTCTGGTTGCTTTGGATCTCGGCTGCTCTTTCGGCTTTACTTATTGCTTTTTGGGTGTCGGTCTTAGCTCTCGGAAAGATAGTTTCGGTCGTTAGAGCTTTTCTCTTACGTTATTTTATCTTCTTTGTTTCAATACCAAGCCTATTGGTATGAATAGCTTTAGGAAAGGCTTTTGGCTTCCGTTCGTGAGCTTTTGGTCTTGTTATTGATTCCTCATGGTATATTCCTTTATCCTTAAAATGTATGATAATGGGATTTTCCACCCCTCCTGGTATCGACACTAAGTGAATTAGTGTGGATTGCTTGTCTCTTTTAGAAAGTTGGGTCTGCTTTCAATAGTCCTCCGGGTTGGGTTTTGGTCTTTGGGAAGGACTGCTGGCAGAGTCCAATTAGTTGCCTCTGAAGCTTCCTTCCAGAGATTACCCATTCCTTTTAGTATCGGTAACTAGCTTCCGGAAGGCCCTCTTTTCTTCATCACTTCCGTTCTTCCTTGTATCGGTATTATGCAAATTAATGTTGATACCTCTTATAACATCCCGTATTTTTACGGTATAATAATTAATTTATTTAATTATTTAAATAGTGATTTAGAGATTTAAATTGGCGTTTAATTAAATAACATTGAATATTTAATTAATATAAATAATAGAATAATATATTCATTTCCGAAATAGTCGGAAATAGTGGAATTGACAGTATTGTGTGAATTGGACAATTGAAAAGATATAATTCAGTTTAGAATCGAATTATAATAACGAATATATTTAATGAACGATGGTTGAACGTATTAATTATAATATAATTATAATCAAGCTCGAAATGGCGTGATAATTCGTAATTTGGCGATTCGAACTTTAAACAAATATACAGAACCCGTTTTAAGTCGGATTTCTGTGAAACAAGAAACGTTCAGCGCTGGTGAAGTATATATTTCTAAATGAAGAGAAAATTCGGGATTTCGTCGTTAGATTGTGAGTTGTGTCCAAATCAAATTTTTGAAAAGTCGCTATGAAATTCCTTTACAGTTTATAATGATTTATTTTTATTATAAATGGATTTTAAATATAAATTGAATACTGATTTAACACTGGATTCGAAATACCGAGTTATAAATTCAGATAGAAATATTTTGGAGCTGTATGGTATTCTATTGTGAATATATACGATAATATTTATTTATAAATATTTAATGTAAATTTTTTTAAATATATTAATATTTAAATGGATTTATTTAGAGCATTAAATATAGCCAGTTTTGCAAACGACCTCCTTTTTCGATAAAACTAATTCGTAATATTGAATTATTGTTAGATTTTAATTTTCGTGATTTTTGGAGTCAGTATGTGGCCGTACGGGATTTTAATGTGAAAAACAGTCAATAATTTGACTTTAAAAATATGTTGTGTGAGCAAACGAAGTCGGAATTCGATGAAACAAGTTTCGTTGGGTTCGTAATGTCGAACTATAGCTACATGTCCATTTTCGTCGAATTTGATATGTTATGTGATCGTAGGAATTTTTAAATAATAATGTAAGTAGAGATAGACTAAAAACAAATAAAATAATAAATGTAAAAATATTATTTCTTTCTGTATATACCCTCTCTAAGTTTTTCTAAACCCTAAACTATTTTTTCTTCTGGTCAAAGGAAAGATAGCCGCTAGTTTCTTTCCCTGAAAACTAATTCGTGATTTGCGAAATTCATATAAAATCAAATAAAATGGTATAAATTCCAAAACAATTATATATGACTGCTGCAAGGAAGAGCTCCATTCCTATGGTTCCAGAATGTTATGCGATGGGTTTTGGGGACCGATACTTTTTCCAATATGAAGAAAGAAACCCAATGTAAAATCATTTAAAATCGAAATGCTAACGGAATTTGATTTCATTTGATCTGTTTTGATCATTGGAACATCTACTTTGTTCTGGTATTGATTTCACAAAGTTCCGCTACATTTAATTTCACTCAGGAAAATTCGCCGTGAACCCTAGGTTCGAATCACTGGGGTGTTGGAGAATCAATACAAAGTTTGGAGTTTGAATTCAATATTGTGGGGGTAGTTTAGCTTCTAATATGAGGTTCGTAACACCCCACCTCCGTTAAGGTCACTCACAAAGGGAATGCCTTAACTTTAGTGGAGCGTTTTAGTAGACAGAACAGAAATTTACAAGACAGATAAAAAATACTTGAGAAATTATAACTTTATTACAGCGGAAAACAGAAATCAGTTTGGTTACATATTTACCAAAAACTCAAGTACATAAATATCAGTCTTGTTCAAAAAAATCATCAGAGTACAAAACTTTAAAGTCATAATCCCCACAGAAGCTGCCATAAAGAGTCAAGCCATACTTTAAGCACTCTGAGTACTTCAAGCAGAAGAAATCCGGAACAAGCTAAAGTATTCCCTCCTTGGAAAACCTGGGGGGAAACAGAAGAAAAGGGGCGAAAACAAGCAAGGTCAGACATAAAGTCTGGCAAGGCCAGTGACTTTCAGCATATGAACAGATAATAATAATCATGGCATGCAAATAAAACTGGATGAGGGATAACAGTGACAGGAGCAGCAGATGTACTTAGGTTAAACAGAAGAAACAAAATAATATTACTTTTCATTTCTCTGCACTAATACTAGTATAACCGGATTAGGTGTCACCATAATGTCTAAACTGAAGCTGAAACAGGAACGAAATAATTTCCACAGAAACAGAATGCTAATAATGGGTCTTTACCACCCGAACAGAAATAGACAGAAACATAATGCTAATAGTGGGCCTTTACCACCCGAACAGAAGGTACAGAAATAGATTTATCCCTATGGAAACAAAATGTAGAATTAGGTGTACACTAGTAAATGGGCCTTTACCTACCGAACAGACGGTACCACGCAGACAAGTGTTGCCACCCAACAGAAACAGACACTACCAACAGAAACAGACAGAACCAAGTGTACCCTAAAACCCTACTCCAAGAGATCGGGTCCCTAAACATAAATACCCTGTGTCGGCTCCACAATAGGGTGTATCACTCCGTAAAGTGACCACCAATTGGCACAGGCCTATTTACAGATGCCACGGCGTCTTACATCCTCAGAGGCAGACCGGGATCCATGCATGCACATGACCTGGTTGGAACGCACCAACAACACCCCTCGCCATTATCAGAATGAACCACTTATAATTAGTTCAGTAAGCGTGCCCGGACCCTACCTACTGTTGGGTCAAAGTTTTGATACCAAAAAGGGTTACTGACTAATATGAGTCCCAAACAACAAATGACACAAGTAATTCCCCTCCTAAACTTGTGTCCCCAGACTAACAGATTTCAGATTAATTAGTTTACAAGTTCAGACATACAGAGTTCAGATCAACTATTTCATAGATCAGACAAGTTTTCAGACTAACAGATCAGATATACAGATTTAACAAATTTACTGATTTGCCTAACTTTGTAATTGGGCCCACAGATTCACGAAACGGGTTTGTTAAATTCATTAGTCCAATTGGTTCAACCCTATCCATCCAACACGTTTTAGACATCATATTTATCCCAGATTTGCATTAATTAAATATTAATGCACAGACATCTCACATTAGGTCGGTAGCTTGTGGCCGCTGGATATGCCAGGCGGTTCCGGGCAGACTTCTGCCATAAGCCAGACCTAACCTCGTGTCTAAGCATATTTTAGTTATGCCTACGACCTCTCACATTAGACTGACAGTTTTGCGGTCGCTGGTTAAGCCGGTTGGTTCCGGGCAGGCTTCTACCGCAAACAGAGTCTAACCTCGTGTCATAGCTAATTCATTCTAATACATATCTTTCAGATATCTGACTAATTCTGTCAATTTAACAGATTAAACTTCTGTACAAGTTACAGCAGATTATTCGAGGTTCTATTAACAAGTTTTGCTCAATTTTAAATCGAGCCTACAGATTCACATACTTCAAATTTCAGCATTTCAGTTCCAACAGATTACATCATTTAACAGATTGAATAGATAACAGATCTTGCAGATTAGGCTATTTAGCAAATTTAGCAGATAAGGCAATTTAACATAATCAGTAGATTAGGCAATTCAATCTAATTAGCAGTTTAGGAAATATAACAGAACTTGCAGATTAGGCAATATAACAGATTTAGCAGATAACAGATTTAGCAGATTATATATATCATCTTTTGCCTAATCATAAATTTAGCCCAAACTCACTTGCCAAATCATGGTCATAATTCATAATACCACATCTTGCTCCTAATTTTTAGTTAAACATTATACAGTACAGAATATTCTCCATAAATCACGATAAACAATATTGATTATGCCAAATTATAGGCTATGATGCCAGATATCCAAAAACCATTATTTAGGCGCATTCACATTAATAATTATCCTGTTTTTGTATAGGTCTCTACGCCTAAGTCACATATGCCTTTTTCAAGTCATGAATTTTTAAATGAAAGAATATGTCCCAAAAATCTAAAATTTTAAACTATAACATGTAGTATGTTCTCTATATGCATTATCATTCATGCATAACGTGTTGTAAACTATCTTTAAACTCTAACATCAGACCTTGATTTAAAACATGCATTATGTCCCCATGTTTCAAGTTGTCCTATAATTCCCCTTCTCCCAAATCACAAATTTTCATACCTAGTATGAACAGGTCTAGATCTAACATATGTTTATTTCTCAAATTAACTACAGATCTAGATTACAACATGTACTATGTATCTAAATTAGTTTCATGTTTACGGTTAAATCTACGCCCCGAATCCCAAGTCGTAAGTCCAATACATTTTATGCCTCAATTTCAAGTCATATGTTAAATATGCCACATGTCCAATTATATGCCACAGATTTTATGTCATGTCCTCAAATCAGTCCTGTCCAATTATGCACCATTCATATTTGTCCCAAACATTTTAGCATTCGTGCATTAATCTCTTATGAGATTTGGCTCAGCTCGTGGTAGCCTGGCTATAGAACAGATAGAAGAAAGAGATACAGAATAAGATAGATCTAAACAGAACAGACATAACCTCAAATTCAGATTTACAATTCATGTCACAATCATAATTAACGTTTATAGCGGAAAATAACTGTACTTGCCTTTCGTGGATTTAAGAAAGGATAATAAACTAGTGTTGATGCAGAAATGCGGAATTACTCCTCTTTGATTGTTGTTGTAGCTCTAAACTTTGATTTGGGATTTGATTTAGCTTTTAATTCTATTCAGGTTGAAAGAAGATGCATCAGTCCAAGTTTTGATTCCAGCAGAGTATCGAAGCCATTATTTTATTTAATAAGAACGGAGGCAGAGTATAGGAATGAAATTGTGTAGCATAAGGTTAGAGAAGAATGGTGTAAAGAGAAGGGGGCTAGGGGGCTGTCTGTATAGGGTTTCAAACTAATTAGAGCCGTTGATGAAGCTAGGGTTAATCAAGGCCATCCATCTCAAGAGAAGCCAATCAGAAAGTGACAAGTTAGCCATAGTGACACAGCATGCTCAGAAATTCGACCAGAACCCGACCAGGCCAGCCAGGGTCAAACCAGAAAGCTGTGCAGGTTTCCTCTCGGCCTGGGCGCACTTGGGAAGTGCGCCAATGTAAATTTGTACTGGCGCACTTCCCAAGTGCGCCAGTGCAAACCTTTTTTTTCTCTTTAGCCACCAAACTTTGTTCGTCCATATCTTCTTCATACGATATCCGTTTTATGCAAACTCGGACTCTATTTCAAGAAAATTCCAAGATGAACGCAATGGCATAACCCATTTCCCTTGATTCTTATTTTTGAAATTAATTATTCTCTGATTTGTTACTTATACGTTCACAGAAAATATGGGGTGTTACATTCTCCCCTCCTTAAAGGATTTCATCCCCGAAATCTTCAAGTTAAGAAGAATGTGTCCTACCATCCAATCATCCATCTACTCAACCATCATCCACAAGCATCCATTGTCCTTAGAAAACTTCTAATGTTGTATGAACATGCAAAAGTGTGTGTATATGTTCCTTATCTAATGCAAAGATCAGGTGGTCCACTGATTCAGTTGACCTCCTTAATGCGAATTATGTCAGTGCCATGAGTCCAACATGTATGCAATTTTCCTATTTGATACATATTATTCTTATGTGAGTGACAACCATTCATTCATATGCAACATCCATGTGATGAGTCAATCATTTGCATCCACAGAAATTGAAAATGCTCACACGTCCATAGGCAGTATGAGAGTGTATTCGAGCCGATCTAGTGCGTACTGTGTGTATATGCATCCACGAGCAACCACTTGCATCCACTTGCAACCATCAAACATAACATGTCTCAAACACATGTTTACACCCATTAGTTTCTACCTAAAGTTCGAAGATTCGATCGATAGGATAGTCGAATGATGAGTGCAGATAAAACAAAAACTTGGTTTCCATTAAACCTTGGCTGAGAGACAAATTCCCCTAAGTATCAACCCCGAAGACCAAAATCAACATCAGATTGACACCCAGAGGATTACCCTCCTTAGACAATGTCAAAACTGGAAATCTCAACCTTATCAGAAATTTCCAGATGCTTACAGACTACTAGTACAGATCAGATTATCAAACGATTCTTAGAAAACTAAGCATGATAAAACCCAGAATGTATGCGTCCCACTTGATGCCTAACACAGATATCTCTCAAACCCCAATCTATAACAAGCAGATGAGTCGTAACCCTTATGGGTTTGAGCCTACAGTGGAATCAGAAACAATACTAGTATTCAAGTGCAGAGTACCGATTACTGAATCGAAATGCCAGAATCAGAAAAGATTTTAAACTCAAAAATCAGATAAAGAAATTAAACCCCCTACAGAAAGTTTTCCTATTTCTATCCTATCCACTAGCCTCGAGAGTGTTCGCCTGCCGTCCAGAAGTTGGTCCTGCCCTCAGCCCTTGCCTTCGTTTCTTCGGACAGTCCCTAGTGAAGTGTCCCATCTCACCACAGTTGAAGCAAGTGCCCTTTCTTTTTCTGCAATCCTTATTCAGTTGAGTCGAGCTTCACAAGTAAAGAACTTTTTCTCCTTCTTATCTTCAGACTTTTCACCCTTCTTTTGTGTTTCCTTTTTGCCTCCTTTGTGAACCAAGTCCATATCCATGAGTTTCTCATCCTTGGGTTGTGCTCCTTAGCCAAACTCCCTCATTCTCATCTTTACTATCCGTGTGTAACATGTTGACAAGTCCCTCGAAATCGGGCCCCATCGCACGGAAAATCCTACAAAGCTCGAAAGAAAATTAGCCGTAGGTGAGACTACTGCGGCTATAGATGGAAGTCGGGCGCTTATTTGGCCTTTGACCGGTGTCGTAGTCTTATCAAGCCTACAGAACCATGCCGCGATGAGGTTACCTCCCAGAAACCCGGGAGCCCCGGAGAAAGAAGGAAACAAAGATTCAAACAGAGGATCAAAAGATAGATATATGGCATTTGGTGATTATGTTTTTCAAAAATAAGCTTTACTTTTGAAAATACTTTTTTTTTGAAAATAGTTTTCAAAAGTTTTTATCAAATCTGGTAACCTTCAGCTCTGATACCAAGTGTAACACCCCACCTCCGTTAAGGTCACTCACAAAGGGAATGCCTTAACTTTGTTAGAGCGTTTTAGTAGACAGAACAAAAATTTACAAGACAGATAAACAATACTTGAGAAATTATAACTTTATTACAACGGAAAACAGAAATCAGTTTGGTTACATCTTT
This sequence comes from Allium sativum, assembly GCA_030737875.1. Taxonomy (NCBI): domain Eukaryota; kingdom Viridiplantae; phylum Streptophyta; class Magnoliopsida; order Asparagales; family Amaryllidaceae; genus Allium; species Allium sativum. The sequence goes on along the minus strand of CM060925.1, from coordinate 4,293,060 downwards.
ACCAAAAACTCAAGTACATAAATATCAGTCTTGTTCAGAAAAATCATCAGAGTACAAAAATTTGAAGTCATAATCCCCACTGAAGCTGCCATAAAGAGTCAAGCCATACTTTAAGCACTCTGAGTACTTCAAGCAGAAGAAATCCGGATCAAGCTAAAGTATTCCCTCCTTGGAAAACCTGGGGGAGAAACGGAAGAAAAGGGGCGAAAACAAGCAAGGTCAGACATAAAGTTTGGCAAGTCCAGTGACTTTCAGCATATGAACAGATAATAATAATCATGGCATGCAAATAAAACTGGATGAGGGATAACAGTGACAGGAGCAGCAGATGTACTTAGGTTAAACAGAAGAAACAGAATAATATTACTTTTCATTTCTCTGCACTAATACTAGTATAACCGGGTTAGGTGTCACCCTAATGTCCAAACTGAAGCAGAAACAGGAACGGAATAATTTCCATAGAAAACAGAATGCTAATAGTGGGACTTTACCACCCGAAGAGAAGGTACAGATACAGAAACAGATTTATACCTACGGAAACAAAATGTAGAATTAGGTGTACACTAGTAAATGGGCCTTTACCTCCCGAACAAACGATACCACGCAGACAGGTGTTGCCACCCAACGGAAACAGACGGTACCAACAGAAAAAGACAGAACCAAGTGTGCCCTAAAAACCTACCCCAAGTGATCAGCTCCCTAAACATAAATACCCTGTGTTGGCTCCACAATAGGGTGTATCACTCCCTAAAGTGACCACCAATTGGCACATGCTTATTTACAGATGTCACGGCGTCTTACATCCTCAGATGCAGACCGGTATCCATGCACGCACATGACCTGGTTGGAACGCACCATCAACACCCCTCGCCATTATCAGAACGAACCACTTATAATTAGTTCAGTAAGCATGCCCGAAGCCTACCTACTGTTGGGTCAAAGTTTTGATACCAGAAAGGGTTACTGACTAATATGTGTCCCAAACAACTGATGACACAAGTAATTCCCCTCCTAACCTTGTGTCCCCAGACTAACAAATTTCAGATTAATTAGTTTACAAGTTCAGACATACAGAGTTCAGATGAACTAGTTCACAGATCAGACAAGTTTTCAGACTAACGGATCAGATATACAGATTTAACAGATTTACAGATTTGTCTAACTTTGTAATTGGGCCTACAGATTCACGAAACGGGTTTGTTAAATTCATTACTCCAATTGGTTCAACCCTATCCACCCAAAACGTTTTGGACATCATATTTATCCCAGATTTGCATTAATTAAATATTAATGCACAGACCTCTCACATTAGGTCGGTAGCTTGTGGCCGCTGGATATGTCAGGCGGTTTCGGGCAGACTTCTGCCACAAACCAGACCTAACCTCGTGTCTAAGCATATTTTAGTTATGCCTACGACCTCTCACATTAGACTGACAGTTTTGCGGTCGCTGGTTAAGCCGGTTGGTTTCGGGCAGGCTTCTACCGCAAACAGAGTTTAACCTCGTGTCATAGCCAATTCATTCTAATACAGATTTTTCAGATATCTGACTAATTCTATTTATTTAAAGATTAAACTTCTGTACAAGTTACAGCAGATTATTCGAGGTTCTATTAACAAGTTTTGCTCAATTTTAAATCGAGCCTACAGATTCACATACTTCAAATTTCAGCATTTCAGTTCCAACAGATTACGTCATTCAACAAATTAAACAGATAACAGATCTTGCAGATTAGGCTATTTAGCAGATTTAGCAGATTAGGCAATTTAACATAATCAGTAGATTAGGCAATTCAATCTAATTAGCAGTTTAGGCAATATAACCGAACTAGCGGATTAGGCAATATAACAGATTTAGCTGATAACAGATTTAGCAGATTATATGTATATATATCATCATTTGCTTAATCATAAATTTAGCCTAAACTCACTTGCCAAATCATGGTCATAATTCATAATACCACATCTTGCTCCTAATTTTTAGTTAAACATTACACAGTACAGAATATTCTCCATAAATCACGATAAACAATATTGGTTATGCCAAATTATAGCCTACGATGCCAGATATCCAAAAACCATTATTTAGGCGCATTCTTATTAATAATTATCCTATTTTTGTATACGTCTCTACGCCTATGTCACATATTCCTTTTTCAAGTCATGAATTTTTACATAAAAGAATATGTCCCAAAAATCTAAAATTTTAAACTAAAACATGTAGTATGTTCTCTATATGCATTATCATTCATGCATAACGTGTTGTAAACTATCTTTAAACTCTAACATCAGACCTTGATTTAAAACATGCATTATGCCCCCAGGTTTCAAGTTGTCCTATAATTCCACTTCTCCCAAATCAGAAATTTTCATACCTAGTATGAACAGGTCTAGATCTAACATATGTTTATTTCTCCAATTAACTACAGATCTAGATTACAACATGTACTATGTATCTAAATTAGTTTCATGTTTACGGTTAAATCGACGCCCCGAATCCCAAGTCATAAGTCCACTGTATTTTATGCCTCAATCTCAAGTCATATGTTAAATATGCCATATGTCCAATTATATGCCTCAGATTTGATGTCATGTCCTCAAATCAGTCCTGTCCAATTATGCATCATTCATATTTGTCCCAAACATTTTAGCGTTCGTGTGTTAATCTCTTATGAGATTTGGCTCAGGCTCGTGGTAGCCTGTCCATAGATAAAAAGAAGAAAGAGATACATAATAAGATAGATCTAAACAGAACAGACATAACCTCAAATTTAGATTTACAATTCATGTCACAATCATAATTAACATTTATAGCGGAAAATAACTATACTTTCCTTTCGTGGTTTTAAGAAAGGATAATAAACTAGTGTTGATGCAGAAATTCTGAATTACTCCTCTTTAATTGTTGTTGTAGCTCAAAACTTTGGTTTGCTATTTGATTTAGCTTTTAATTCTATTCAGGTTGAAAGAAGATGCATCAGTCCAAGTTTTGATTCCAGCAGAGTAACGACGCCATTATTTTATTTAATAAGAACGGAGGCAGAGTATAGGAATGAAATTGTGTAGCATAAGGTTAGAGAAGAATGGTGTAAAGAGAAGGGGGCTAGGGGGCTGTTTATATAGGGTTTAAAACTAATTAGAGCCATTGATGAAGCTAGGGTTAATCAAGGCCATCCATCTCTAGAGAAGCCAATCAGAAAGTGACAAGTTAGCCCTAGTGACACAGCAGGCTCAGAAATTCGACCAGAACCCGACCAGGCCAGCCAGGGTCAAACCAGAAAGCTGTGCAGGTTTCCTCTTGGCCTGGGCGCACTTGGGAAGTGCGCCAATGTAAATTTGTACTGGCGCACTTCCCCAGTGCGCCAGTGCAAACCTTTTTTTTCCTCTTTAGCCACCAAAATTTGTTCGTCCATATCTTCTTCATACGGTATCCGTTTTAGGCAAACTCAGACTCTATTTCAAGCAAATTCCGAGACGAACGCAATGGCATAACCCGTTTCCCTTGATTCTTATTTTTGAAATTAATTATTCTCTGATTCGTTACTTATACGTTCACATAAAATTTTGGGTGTTACATTCTCCCCTCCTTAAAGGATTTCGTCCCCTAAATCTTCAAGTTAAGAAGAATGTGTCCTACCATCCAATCATCCATCTACTCAACCATCATCCACAAGCATCCATTGTACTTAGAAAACTTCTAATGTTGTATGAACATATGCAAAAGTTTGTGTATATGTTCCTTATCTAATGCAAAGATCAGGCGGTCCACTGATTCAGTTGACCTCCTTAATGCGAATTATGTCGGTGCCATGAGTCCAACATTTATGCAATTTTCCTATTTGATACATATTATTCTTATATGAGTGACAACCATTCATTCGAATGCAACATCCATGTGATGAGTCAATCATTTTGCATCCACAGAAATTGAAAATGCTCACACGTCCATATGCAGTATGAGAGTGTATTCGAGCCGATCTAGTGCCTAGTGTGTGTATATGCATCCACGAGCAACCACTTGCATCCACTTGCAACCATCAAACATAACATTTCTCAAACACTTGTTTACACCCATTAGTTTCTACCTAAAGTTCGAAGATTCGATCGATAGGATAGTCGAATGATGAGTGCAGATAAAACAAAAACTTGGTTTCCATTAAACCTTGGCTGAGAGACAAATTCCCCTAAGTATCAACCCCGAAGACCAAAATCAACATCAGATTGACACCCAGAGGATTACCCTCCTTAGACAATGTCAAAACTGGAAATCTCAACCTTATCAGAAATTTCCAGATGCTTACAGACTACTAGTACAGATCAGATTATCAAACGATTCTTAGAAAACTAAGCATGATAAAACCCAGAATGTATGCGTCCCACTTGACGCCTAACACAGATATCTCTCAAACCCCAATCTATAACAAGCAGATAAGTCGTAACCCTTATCGGTTTGAGCCTGCAGTGGAATCAGAAACAATACTAGTGTTCAAGTGCAGAGTACCGATTACAGAATCGAAATGCCAGAATCAGAAAAGAGTTTCAACTCAAAAATCAGATAAAGAAATTAAACCCCCTACAGAAAGTTTTCCTATTTCCATCCTATCCACTAGCCTTGAGAGTGTTCACCTACCGTCCAGAAGTTGGTCCTGCCCTCTGCCCTTGCCCTCGTTTCTTCGGACAGTCCCCAGTGAATTGTCCCATCTCACCACAGTTGAAGCAAGTGCCCTTTCTTTTTCTGCAATCCTTGTTCAGATGAGTCGAGCTTCCACAAGTAAAGCACTTTTTCTCCTTCTTATCTTCAGACTTTTCACCCTTCTTTTGTGTTTCCTTTTTGCCTCCTTTGTGAACCAAGTCCATATCCATGAGTTTCTCATCCTTGGGTTGTGCTCCTTAGCCAAACTCCCTCATTCTCATCTTTACTATCCGTGTGTAACATGTTGAAAAGTCCCACGAAAGCGGGCCCCACCGCACGGAAAATACTACAAAGCTCGAAAGAAAATTAGCCGTAGGTGAGACTACTGCGGCTATAGATGGAAGTCGGGCGCTTATTTGCCCTTTGATCGGTGTCGTAGTCTTATCAAGCCTACAGAACCATGCCGCGATGAGGTTACCTCCCAGAAAGCCGGGAGCCCCAGAGAAAGAAGGAAACAAAGATTCAAACAGAGGATCAAAAGATAGATATATGGCATTTGGGGATTATGTTTTTCAAAAATAAGCTTTACTTTTGAAAATACTTTTTTTTAAAATAGTTTTCAAAAGTGTTTATCAAATCTGGTAACCTTCAGCTCTGATACCAAGTGTAACACCCCACCTCCGTTAAGGTCACTCACAAAGGGAATGCCTTAACTTTGTTGGAGCGTTTTAGTAGACAGAACAAAAATTTACAAGATAGATAAACAATACTTGAGAAATTATAACTTTATTACAACGGAAAACAGAAATCAGTTTGGTTACATCTTTACCAAAAACTCAAGTACATAAATATCAGTCTTGTTCAAAAAAATCATCAGAGTGCAAAAATTTAAAGTCATAATCCCAACAGAAGCCGCCATAAAGAGTCAAGCCATACTTTAAGCACTCTGAGTACTTCAAGCAGAAGAAATCCGGATCAAGCTAAAGTATTCCCTCCTTGGAAAACATGGGGGAGAAACGGAAGAAAAGGGGCGAAAAAAAGCAAGGTCAGACATAAAGTCTGGCAAGTCCAGTGACTTTCAGCATATGAACAGATAATAATAATCATGGCATGCAAATAAAACTAGATGAGGGATAACAGTGACAGGAGCAGCAGATGTACTTAGGTTAAATAGAAGAAACAGAATAATATTACTTTTTATTTCTCTGCACTAATACTAGTATAAACGGATTAAGTGTCACCCTAATGTCTAAACTGAAGCAGAAACAAGAACAGAATAATTTCCACAGAAACAGAACACTAATAATGGGCCTTTACCACCCGAACAGAAACAGACAGAAACAGAATGCTAATAGTGGGCCTTTACCACCCGAAGAGAAGGTACAGAAACAGAAACAGATTTATCCCCACGGAAACAAAATGTAGAATTAGGTGTACACTAGTAAATGGGCGTTTACCTCCCGAACGGTACCATGCAGATAGGTGTTGCCACCCAACAGAAACAGATGGTACCAACAGAAACAGACAGAACCAAGTGTGCCCTAAAAACCTACCCAAAGTGATCAGCTCCCTAAACATAAATACCCTGTGTCGGCTCCACAATAGGGTGTATCACTCCCTAAAGTGACCAACAATTGGCACAGGCCTATTTACAGATGTCACGGCGTATTACACCCTCAGAAGAAGACCGGTATCCATGCACGCACATGACCTAGTTGGAACGCACCATCAACACCCCTCGCCATTATCAGAATGAACCACTTATAATTAGTTCAGTAAGCGTGCCCGGACCCTACCTACTGTTGGGTCAAAGTTTTGATACCAGAAAGGGTAACTGACTAATATGGGTCCCAAACAACTGATGACACAAGTAATTCCCCTCCCAACCTTGTGTCCCCAGACTAACAGATTTCAGATTAACTAGTTTACAAGTTCAGACATACATAGTTCAGATGAACTAGTTCACAGATCAGACAAGTTTTCAGACTAACGGATCAGATATACAGATTTAACAGATTTACAGATTTGTCTAACTTTGTAATTGGGCCTACAGATTCACGAAACGGGTTTGTTAAATTCATTAGTCCAATTGGTTCAACCCTATCCACCCAACACGTTTTAGACTTCATATTTATCCCAGATTTGCATTAATTAAATATTAATGCACAGACCTCTCACATTAGGTCGGTAACTTGTGGCCGTTGGATATGTCGGCGGTTCCGGTCAGACTTCTGCCACAAACCAGACCTAACCTCGTGTCTAAGCATATTTTAGTTATGCCTACGACCTCTCACATTAGACTGACAGTTTTGCGGTCGCTGGTTAAGCCGGTTTGTTCCGGGCAGGCTTCTACCGCAAACAGAGTCTAACCTCATGTCATAGACAATTCATTCTAATATAGATTTTTCAGATATCCGACTAATTCTGTTTATTTAACAGATTAAACTTCTGTACAAGTTACAGCAGATTATTCGAGGTTCTATTAACAAGTTTTGCTCAATTTTAAATCGAGCCTACAGATTCACATACTTCAAATTTCAGCATTTCAGTTCCAGCAGATTACGTCACTCAACAGATTAAATAGAAAAAATATCTTGCAGATTAGGCTATTTAGCAGATTTTGCAGATAAGGCAATGTAACATAATCAGTAGATTAGGCAATTCAATCTAATTAGCAGTTTAGGCAATATAACAGAACTAGCGGATTAGGCAATATAACAGATTTAGCATATTATATATATATATATATATATATATATATATATATCATCTTTTGCCTAATCATAAATTTAGCCTAAACTCACTTGCCAAATCATGGTCATAATTCATAATACCACATCTTGCTCCTAATTTTTAGTTCAACATTACAGTACATAATATTCTCCATAGATCACGATAAACAATATTGGTTATGCCAAATTATAGCCTATGATGCCAGATATCCAAAAACCATTATTTAGGCACATTCACATTAATAATTATCCTGTTTTTGTATACGTCTCTACGCCTAAGTCAAATATTCCTTTTTCAAGTCATGAATTTTTAAATAAAAGAATATGTCCCAAAAATCTAAAATTTTAAAATAAAACATGTAGTATGTTCTCTATATGCATTATCATTAATGCATAACGTGTTTTAAACTATCTTTAAACTCTAACATCAGACCTTGATTTAAAACATGCATTATGCCCCCAAGTTTCAAGTTGTCCTATAATTCCACTTCTCACAAATCACAAATTTTCATACCTAGTATGAACAGGTCTAGATCTAACATATGTTTATTTCTCAAATTAACTACAGATCTAGATTACAACATGTACTATGTATCTAAATTAGTTTCATGTTTACGGTTAAATCTACGCCCCGAATCCCAAGTCATAAGTCCACTGTATTTTATGCCTCAATCTCAAGTCATATGTTAAATATGCCACATGTCCAATTATATGCCTCAGATTTGATGTCATGTCCTCAAATCAGTCCTGTCCAATTATGCATCATTCATAATTGTCCCAAACATTTTAGCGTTCGTGTGTTAATCTTTTATGAGATTTTGCTCAGGCTCGTGTCGCCTGGCTATAGATAAGAAAGAAGAAAGAGATATAGAATAAGATAGATCTAAATAGAACATAACAGACATAACCTCAAATTCAGATTTACAATTCATGTCACAATCATAATTAACGTTTATAGTGGAAAATAACTGTACTTGCCTTTCGTGGTTTTAAGAAAGGATAACAAGCTAGTGTTGATGCAGAAATGTTGAATTACTCCTGTTTAATTGTTGTTGTAGGTCTAAACTTTGATTTGAGATTTGATTTAGGTTTTATTCTATTCAGGTTGGAAGAAGATGCATCAGTCCAAGTTTTGATTCCAACAGAGTAGCGATGCCATTATTTTATTTAATAAGAACGGAGGCAGAGTATAGGAATGAAATTGTGTAGCATAAGGTTAGAGAAGAATGGTGTAAAGAGAAGGGGGCTAGGGGGCTGTTTATATAGGGTTTCAAACTAATTAGAGCCGTCGATGAAGCTAGGGTTAATCAACGCCATCCATCTCAAGAGAAGCCAATCAAAAAGTGACAAGTTAGCCCTAGTGACACAGCAGAGCTCAGAAATTCGACCAGAACCCGACCAGGCCAGCCAGGGTCAAACTAGAAAGCTGTGCAGGTTTCCTCTCGGCCTGGGTGCACTTGGGAAGTGCGCCAATGTAAATTTGTACTAGCGCACTTCCCAAGTGCAACAGTGCAAACCTTTTTTTTCCTCTTTAGCCACCAAACTTTGTTCGTCCATATCTTCTTCATACGGTATCCATTTTATGCAAACTCGGACTCTATTTCAAGCAGAATTCCGAGACGAACGTAATGTCGTAACCCATTTCCCTTGATTCTTATCTTTGAAATTAATTATTCTCTGATTTGTTACTTATATGTTCACAGAAAATACGGGGTGTTACAAGGTTTTTAGGGTATTTGGTTACCATTCGGTGCGCTGTCTTTTTCGAGCACAGCAGCGAAAATGGCAAAGTCGCACTATTCATTCGGAGTGTGGTCTGATCAAAATGGGTATGAAGGAGTGCAGTTTTGTATGGGATGTATTATGGTGGTTTTTATTTCGAGATCCATGGACGGGGCAGTGGTGTAAATATTACGGCAAATGGAGGAAGAAAATGGAGCAGCAGGCCGTTATTTTTATCGTTGGGAAGAAAAGGATGAGGACGAGGTATGGGGGTGGTAGCACTTAATTGGAATGGAGTTCGTTTACTACGGAAAAAAAAGGAGAGACGATGGAGCTTTATATTTTTTATATCGGCTTTGGCAAGGAAATACTGGAGAGGAGGTCATGATTTTTGATGGAAGAAGGAACTATTAATTACGGGTTTGGGTATTCAAATGGAAAGTTGGGCCGGGGTTTAAATGGGGTAAGGCCCGTATAAATATAAATTTAGTTTATTTTAAATTAAATAGTACATTAACTTGTAAAACGTATAACTCCGTCATACATTATCAGAATTTGACGAAACAAATCAGTTGGGATCGTATGGACGGCGGCTACACAATGGAACTGATTGAGAGTGAATCGGAGCTCATTACAATTTATAGCGAAATAAATTGTCTGTCTGAATCAACCGACAATATCGTTATTTAACGATGAACGTCCAATGTGAGTAAATCTCACTAACTCTGCCAAGTTATATTTTTATAACGTATTTTTAGAATTGATAAATGATGGTTGATTGTAGTGTGTTGATTGTTGAATAAATTGCTAGTCAATTGTTTGAAAATATCTATATAAATTTATTTATATATATATATGTATCATTAATAAAATATTGATTCTGTTTATCAGAATATTTCATATTGAAATGAAATTTGATGTTAATTACATTGTTTAACATCTGTGGACGCAGGGAAACAGGTTGGAGGGATCCAAATTGATTCATCAATATTTATAATACTGTTTGTTTTCATTCATTGTTGTATAAGATGTGATATATAATCTGTGATTTATTATGATGACACTGGTCATGTTAATTGTTATTTTAAATACCATATGAAATAATGGAATGTAAAAAGGAAAATTTTAAAGTGAATATTGAAAATGAAATATTTATATATGAAATAAATAGGATATTATAAAAGGTAATATTTGGAAAACAAATATTGGAAAATATAATTAATGATTTATATAAAATAAATAGAATTATATAAAAGGACTTATATAAAATAAATAGAATTATATAAAAGGATTTATATAAAATAAATAGAATTATATAGAAAAGGGTTTATTTAAAATAAATAGAATTATATAAAAGGATTTATATAAAATAAATAGAACTATATAAAAGGATTTATATTGACTAAATAGAATTATATAAAGGGAATTTGAACAAGATATTAAGTGTTAGAAGAAAAATATAGATTTGTATGAATAGTTCTACAAATAAAAATATAAATAGAATTTAGGGTTTGAGATATTGTTTTTAAATACGAAATCAAACATTATTGATTATACAAAGAAATATTATTCACATTATATGTGAAAAATTAGACTAAAGTAAATATTTTTCAAATAAAATATTATAAAGGAATTTGGGGTTTGAATTAGGAATTTAAATGGAATTACTGAAATTAGAAACTAACTGAAAATTAGTTGAGCTGAATGGCTTTCTGGGTATCGATCTGATGTTGGTTTCGGCCTTCGGGGTTTATACTTGGGAAGTTGTTCTCTTACTAGTTTACAGTTAGAGACTAATTGAGGTGGGAAGATATTGATGCTTGAATTAGAAATGGAAAGGTTTTCCAAAGTTAATAACGTATATTTTCAAATTTTAGAAATTAAGGAATTTATGAATATATGGAAATGATAAATGGGAAATGAAATGACTATTGATCTATAAGATTTCCATTTGGGAGTACAACCGTTATTTGTATACATGTTTTTCCTTTGATAGTTAAATCACCGACTATCAAAGATTTTGACCATTTCCGTTGTCAATATGGAGAGACCGGGATCAGATATATTATCTGAAAACCACTCCATATGGCATCAACGTTGCGAATCAAATATGATGAAGATAATTGAAGACGGAGTTATGCATGGACTGTTCAGTAAATCCTAGGTTTAAATTTCCTAAGATGGATTTACAGAATAGTGACTTCGGGTTGTCCGGTCCCAGGACAACTTGAACGGACGAATGTTTGACAGAGTATATCTAGTAGATCGCGTAAGTTGATCGTTTCAAACGTATTTACGATGGTGGCAGAGGAATTCGCTTCTCTTAGCTTATACCCGTGGTATTTTTGGGAAAATCAATTTGTGGTTTGACGGGTATGACGATGTGGCATTCAAAGTAAATGAAGGAGTGATTTGTTAAAAGATACGTTATGACTTCAAGCCTCATCAACTGGGAAATGACAGAAATCGGGCAGGTTGCATGGGTAAGTGGGTTCCACCCAATTAGGGTATACTATCACCACCTAGAAAATATTAATATTAGTTACTTCTTTCAATTTTGTATCTCCCGGGAACGGTTATGTTGGTATACCAACCGTAAGGTGACAATATATTTGGAACATTCAAGCGAAATGGATGGCCGGTCATGAGTGGCCGAGTCACAAGATATTCTTGTTGAACTCCATTGTATCGCTTCTAGAGTACACCGATTGGAAGGTGGTTCCATACCTTGTCATAGTTGGAAACCCATTGCCCAATAGGAGTCTGCGGTTTTTGATTGCATATTATATATGTGGAGCGTGAGATGAAAACGTTCTGCTAGATTGATATTTACTTGTATTAGACATTATTATAATATTAGAAGACAATTGATTTAGAAAGAATGTTTGGGATTATCGTAAGGTAAAAACCATTCGTGTTTATTTTTGGATCGGTCTTACGATTATTCTTTTTTTTAAAGGATTTTGAAAGTTAAACAAATGGTTGGAGTTTACTCACACCAGTCACATGATTGACCCAGAGTTTGTTTTGTTTTCCCTAAACTCTTGGGTGCCTAAATTTGTACGGGCAGCCAAGTAGTCGGGATTTTACAGATATACCGAGGGCTTGGAGCAGGAGGCTTCAGGATTATATAGCTATTGTTTATTCCCACTGTGATGTAAGGGTTGTACTCTAATATACAAATGCAGATTTGTATTTCAAAGTTATGTTGTATACTATATTTGATACGTTCCGCTATGAGATTCTTGTTACTCTTATGTCATTGTTATGTTCTTCTCCTTCTTATATTCTAATTCTCTATCTTATCTATTCTCACCCTCTAATTTCTTTCTATTAATGTTCTGGTATTTTCGATTTTTGAATAGTCGACATTGAGTTTATGTCGATTACCATGGTCGCAAAATCCCTGGGTCGTTACGGTGGTATATGAGCTGAAGGTTTAGTAACGACCTTGGCTATGTGGCGTAACTCAATATAGAGGGGGTTAGTAATACCCTATATTAAGTTGATTTTATATATACGAGTGAATGTATTTGAAGATTTTATTAAAATTGTTTTATATTGTGGAGATTTATTGGTTGAGTTGTTTATAAGTACTGGTCGATCAGTTTGATCCACTGTATCAGTAGGAGTTTCTAAACACTCGAATACGATGAATCGACACGGTATGTTTTGAAAAGAGGGTAAATGAAATAATTTTGCCCAAATTATATTTTGATATAAAAGAATGATATTGAAATAATTATAATAAATTGGATATATTGGTTGTTATTATAATCGACTGAGATTATAAATAGTGAGAGGTTAGATATAACCAATCAGAATTTGTATTAATGTAAGGTATATAAAGCATGGTCAATGAAATCTGAATTTAAACCAGAATTAGAATTAAAATTCCTAAAAGTTGGAGAAGTGTTTGTAAATAGATTTGGAATAAAGATATGAGAATTTAAAAATCCTGGGAGATTTTAAATTGTTTTACAAACACTGGAAGGATATTTTTAACTAATTTCAAAATGGAAATGTTTAAGAATGGATTTTGAAGGTGATATAGTATTGAACTCACTTCGGTCACTAGAAAATAATTTCAATGATGACTGCGCAGCATCATCGTTGTTCATTTTCGGGTTCTTAAGTGACAGATTACTACCAACAAGATTTTTTTTGAATTGTTTTGAGAAACAAATTGTTTGAAATCCAAAAAGGAATATTTGGTTTTAGAAAGCAAAGCTATTTAAATTTCCTAGGGAAAGATTGTTTGAACTAAACCCAAATTGAATTGAAGTCGATTAAGTGGAAATGGAATTAAAATAGAACGATATCAAGAATAATTGGATTCTTGAATAAAATTGGACCCATGTGAATTGAGTTGATTGTCGAAACGAAAATCAAAATTGAATTATGAGATAAAGAAAGCTGATTAGAGAAATTAACCAGTTAATGAAATATGTGAATGGAACTTAACGAGGTTAAGTATCTTGGGTTGGTGAGTTAAGAATTTGAAAATCAAGAATGGTACTTAAGATTGAGAATGGAATTCGACTTGGATATAAGCGAATGATTATGTTTGAGGTTAAATTGATCGGAGTTTGATTGGGATGACATTGGTATATGCTGAATTGGTAACATATGGAAATGATATAATGATATGCCCGACAAAAAGGTACAAGTTTATTTTTATATGAGTTTGGTGATTTATGAGCCTGTTTGGCAAGCCGCTTGGCTGTTTGATTTTCTTTTGGATTGGATAAGGCCTAGAGAGGCGAGTTGTAGTTGTACCGATTGAGCCATACAAAGGAGGTGTTGGCGAAATTTTCCGAAAATTTAAGGTGTTAGAAAATTTTCAGAATTTTTGAAAATTTGGGTTATTCAGAATCAATTAATATTTAATTAAAATTAATTGGTGTGGTGAAACTGGATTTAATAAATAAACAAATAATTTTTAACCCAGTTAATAGGAAATGTTTTCTACCTTAGCAATTTTGAGGACGAAATTATTTTAAGGGGGGAAGAATGTAACGTCCCGTATTTTTACGGTATATTAATTACTTTATTTAATTATTTAAATTGTGATGTAGAGATTTAAATGGTCGTTTAATTAAATAATATTGAATATTTAATTAATATAAATAATAGAATAATATATTTATTTCCGAAATAGTCGGAAATAGTGGAATTGACAATACTTTGTGAATTAGACTATTGAAAAGATATAATTCAGTTTAGAATTGAATTATAATAACAAATGTATCTAATGAACGATGGTTGGATGTATTAATTATAATATAATTATAATCAAGCTCGATATGGCGCGGCAGTTCGTAGTATGGCGATTCGAACTTTAAACGAATATACATAATCCGTTTTAAGTCGGATTTCTGTAAAACAAGGAACGTTCGGAGCTAGCGAAGTATATTTTTCTAAATGAAGAGGAAAATCGAGATTTCATCGTGTAGATTGTGAGTTGTGTCCAAATCAAATTTTCGAAAAGTCGCTGTGGAATTCCTTTATAATTTACAGCGATTTATTTATGTTATAAATGGATTTTCAATATAAATTGAATACTGAGTTAACACAGGATTTGAAATATCGAGTTATAAATTCAGATAGAAATATTTTGGAGCTATATGGTATTCAATTGGGAATATATATGATAATATTTATTTATAAATATTTAATTTAATTATTTTTAAAAATATTAATATTTAAATGGATTTATTTAAAGCATTAAAAAAGGCCATTTTTGCAAATGACCTTCGTTTTCAACGAAACTAATTTTGTTGGATTCAGAATATTAAATTATTGTTAGATTTCAATTTTCGCGATTTTTGGAGTCAGTATGTGGCCGTACGGGATTTTAATGTGAAAAATAGTCAATAATTTGACTTTAAAAATATGTTGTGTGAGTAAACAAAGTTGGAATTCGACGAAACAAGTTTCTTTAGGTCCATAATGTCGAACCATAGCTACATATCCATTTTCATCAAATTTGGATATATTATGTGATCGTAGGAATTTTTAAACAATAATGTAAGTAGCGCTAGACTAAAAACAAATAAAATAATAAATATTAAAATATTATTTCTCTCTATATATACCCTCTTTAAGTTTTTCTAAACCCTCAACTATTTTTTCCTTCTGGTCAAAGGAAAGATAGCCGCCAGTTTCTTTCCCTGAAAATCAATTCTTGATTTGCGAAATTCATATAAAATCAAATAATAAGTTATAAATTCCAAAACATTTATATATGGATTGCTGCAAGGTAGAGCTCCATTCCTATGGTTCCAGAATGTTATGCGATGGGTTTTAGGGACCGATACTTTTTCCAACGTAAAGAAAAAAACCCAATGTAAAATCATTTAAAATCGAAATGTTAACGGAATTTAATTTCGTTTGATCCGTTGTGATCCTTGGAACATCTACTTCGTTCTAGTATTAATTTCATAGAGTTCATCTGCATTTAATTTCGCTCAAGAAAATTCGCAATGAACCCTAGGTTCGAATCACTGGGGTGTTGGAGAATCAATACAAAGTTTGAAGTTTGAATTCAGTGTCGTGGGGTAGTTTTGCTTCTAGTATGAGGTTTTTAGGGTATTCGGTTACCATTTGGTGCACTGTCTTTTTCGAGGACAACAACAAAAATGGCGAAGTCGCACTGTTCATTTGGAGCGTAGTTTGATCAAAATGGGTATGAAGGAGTGCGGTTTTGGATGGGATGTATTTTGGTGGTTTTTATTTCGAGATCCATGGACGCGGCAGTGGTGTAAATATCAAGGAAAATGGAGGAAGAAAATGGAGCAGCAGGCCATTGTTTTTATCGTTGGGAAGAAAAGGATGAGGACGAGTTATGGGGGTGGTTGCACTCGCGAACGAAGTGGATTGGAATGGAGTTGGTTACTGCGGAAAACAAGGAGAGACGAGGGAGCATTGTATTTTTGATATCGGCTTTGGCAAGGAAATACAGGAGAGCAGGTCACGATTTTTGATGGAAGAAGGAATTATTAATTACGGGTTTGGTATTCAAATGGAGAGTTGGGCCGGGGTTTAAACGGGGTAAGGCCCGTATAAATAAAAATTCAGTTTAGTTTAAATTAAATAGTACATTAACTTGTAAAATGTATAACTCTGTTATACATTTTCAGGATTTGACGAAACAAGATCCGTTGGGATCGTATGTACGGCAGCTACACAATGGAACCGACTGAGAGTGAATCGGAGATCATTACAATTTATAGCGAAATAAATTGTCTGTCTGAATCAACCGACAGTATCGTTATTTAATGACGAACGTCCAATGTGAGTAAATCTCACTAACTCTGCCCAGTTATATTTTTATAACGTATTTTTAGAATTGATAAATGATGGTTGATTGTTGTGTGTTGATTGTTTAATGAATTGCTAGTTAATTGGTTGAAAATATCGATATAGATTTTTATACATATCGTTAATCAAATATTGATTATGTTTATTTGAATATTTCATATTGAAATGAAATTTGATGTTAATTATATTGTTTAACACCTATGGATGCAGGGAAACAAGTTGGAGGAATCCAACTGGATTCCTCAATATTTATAATACTTTTTCTTTTCATATATTGTGATATATGATGTGATAAATAATATGTGATTGATTATGATGACACTGGTCATGTTATTTGGTATTTTAAATACCATATGAAATACTGGAATGTAAAAAGGAAATTTCCAAAGCGAATATTGAAAATGAAATATTTATATATGAAATAAATAGGATATTATAAAAGGTAATATTAGGGAAACAAATATTGGAAAACATAATTAAGGATTTATATAAAATAAATAGAATTATATAAAAGGATTTATATAAAATAAATAGAATTATATAAAAGGATTTATAAAAGATAAATAGAATTATATAAAAGGATTTACATAGAATAAATATAATTATATAAAGGGTATCTGAATGAGATATTAAGTGTTAGGAGAAAAATATAGATTTGTGTGACTAATTCTACAAATAAAAATATAAATAGAATTTGGGGTTTGAGATATTGTTTTTAAATACGAAATCAAACTGTTTTGATTATACAAAGAAATATTATTCACATTCTATGTGAAAAATTAGATTAAAGTAAATATTTTGCAAATAAAATATTATAAAGGAATTTAGGGTTTGAATTAGGAATTTAAATCGAATTACTGAAATTAGAAACTGACTGAAAATTAGTTGAGTTGAATCGCTTTCTGGGTATCGATCTGATGTTGGTTTCGGCCTTCAGGGTTTATACTTGGGAAGTTGTTCTCTTACTAGTTTACAGTTAGTGACTGATAGAGGTGGGAAGATATTGATGCGTGAATCAGAAATGGAAACGTTTTCCGAAGTTAATAACGTATATTTTCTAATTTTAGAAAATAAGGATTTTATGAATATATGGAAATGATAAATGGAAAATGAAATGACGATTGATCAGTAAGAATTCCATTTGGGAATACGACCGTTGTTTGTATACATGTTTTTCTTTTGATAGTTAAATCATCGACTATCAAAGATTTTGACCATTTCTGTTGTTAATACGGCGAGACCGGGATCAGATATATTATCTGAAAACCACTCCGTATGGCATCAGCGTTGCAAATCAATTATGATGAAGATAATTGAAGACAGAGTTATGCAAGGACTGTTCAGTAAATCTTAGGTAGAAATTGCCTAAGATGGATTTACAGAATAGTGCCTTCGGGTAGTCCAGTCCCAGGACAACTTGAATGGACGAATGTCTGACAGAGTATATCTGATAGATCGCGTAAGTTGATCGTTTCATACGTATTTATGTTGGTGGCAGAGGATTTCGTTTCTCTTAGCTTATACCCACAGTATTTTTGGAAAAATCAATTTGTGATTTGACGGGTATGACGATGTGTCATTCAAAGTAAATGAAGGAGTGATCTATTAAAAGATACGTTATGACTTCAAGCCTCATCAACGGGGAAATGACAAAAATCGGGAAGGTGGCATGGCTAAGTGGGTCGTACCCAATTAGGGTATATTATCACCATCTAGATAATACTAATATTTGTTACTTCTTTTAATTTTGTATCTCCCATCAATGGTTGTGTTGGTATACCAAACCTAAGGTGACAATATATTTGGAACATTCAAGCGAAATGAATGGCTGGTCATGTGTGGCTGAATTACAAGATGTTCTTGTTGAACTCCAGTGTATCGCTTCTGGAGTACACTGATCGGAAGGTGGTTCCATATCATGTCGTAGTTGGAAACCCATTACCCAATAAGAGTCCGCGGTTTTTGATTGTATATTATATATGTGGAGCGTGAGATGAAAGCGTTCTGCTCGATTGATATTTACTTGTATTAGACATTATTATAATATCATAAGCTATTGATTTAAAAAAATGTTTGGAGTTATCGTAAGGTAAAAACCATCCGTGTTTATTTGTGGATCGGTCTTACGATTATTCTTTCTTTTAAAAGGATTTTAAAAGTTAAACAAATGTTTGGAGTTTACTCACACCAGTCGCATGACTAACCTAGAGTTTATTTTGTTTTGTTTTCCCTAAACTCTTGGGTGCCCAAATTTGTACGGGCAGTCAAGTAGTCAGGATTTTACAGATATACTGAGAGCTTGGAGCAGGAGGCTTCAAGATTATATAGCTATTGCTTATTTCCGTTGTGATGTAAGTGTTGTACTCTAATATACGAATGCAGATTTGTGTTTCAAAGTTATATTGTATACTATATTTTATTCGTTCCGCTGTGAGATTCGTGTCACTTTGATGTCGTTGTTACATTCTTCTCCTTCTTCTATTCTAATTTTTTTATCTTATCTATTCTCACACTCTAATTTCTTTTTATTAATGTTCCGGTATTTTCGATTTTTGAATAGTCGACATTGAGTTTATGTCGATTACCAAGGTCGCAAAATCCCCGGGCCGTTACACCTCTTTCGCTTCCCTTAGATCTCAGTTGTTCCCTTTGGATTTTAGCTTCCGTTGACTATCTCATGTGTCGGAGTCACCCTATCATAATTCCCCCTTATTCATCAGCTTCAAGCTTCCATCATTGTTGTTGGTGACTGTTGTGTTGCTTTCGAATGTTCTCTTATGCGAGTGACAGTGCCCCTGCACCGATAGCCTGTCTTGGTGCTAATTTTGGTAATAACATTTCTCCCCTTGTGTAGGGGTAATTTTAATTATTCATGTCAAACTTTGATGTTATTTTGGCGTTTTAACTCTTTATCTCTTGATCTCCCTCGATCGGACTCGTTGATTGGTTCTCGTATGTACGGCTTGGATTTAAAAGGTGATTTGACATAAGTATTACCTCCTCTTCTTCATCATCTTTAACCTGCACAATCAGTTACTCAAACCAGGTGACTGTTCCTCCAGAATTACCCAAGCTTTTTGAGAATTTTAAATTCGATCCTCTATAGGTATCCATGTTATAATTATAAACAGAAATTTAAGCAAAGCATTTAAATCGATTGGGAATTCGATCAGGATTTTCACGTGTTTAATATGAGTTATTCAATCATAGGCAGTTTAGATAGGAACTTTGATAAATCAAGCAAATGCTCTATCCTCCCAGTGTAATTTTCTAGGGGTTCGAAATGCAAAATTTATATAAAGACGGTTATTTTGTGTTACAAAGAAAAATTCTATGCTTCCTATGGTAGTGAACTCATCGTCACTATTATCGGCTCGTTTATTCTGATTTTACCGACACCAATCCTGTGCTTTTTTAGTAAGTAAGTGTCGGATTGGTCCGAAAACGGTGAATCATCTTAAAGGGTAGCCGAAAGGTAGGTTCCTTTTCGGTTTTGGTGTTGGTAAAATTTAAGAATTTCGTTGCTATAACATTTTGACTTTGATTTCACATGTACCGGACCTAAAGGTCAATCAAGCTCTCGGTGATGACTTAGGATCACTTGGTACATGTTTAACCGTTACTTGTTTCTTTTGAGAGTTTAATCTTTTGACACCCTTCCTTTGCTCTTCTGATTTTGGTGCCAGTGTGACCGACCTTTATCATCACTAAGAGCTTCATTGTTTCTAAGCGAACGTAAGTCATATATGGACTTTGCCGAGATTAACATTTATAACTAACTTAACACGCGATAGTTTGAATTCATAGCAATACTAGGTTTTCATGTCTTTTAGCCATTTTGTGTAAATGGATGCGGTGCTAATGCATGTGTTATGAAATTATATCATCTGGTAGCACATTGTCTGATAAAAAGAGCTCTGCTCACTCAAAGTCTGGTGCTTCTAGCACCTCTTGAAGGAAGAAGCTATTTAGTTTGAAGGAGTCTCTTATCACTTCTTAGGACGAAGTAAACGTCATCCTTAACAGCCTTGGGATACCTGATGTGGATGTCATTCCTACCACCATTCAGGATAATATCAGAAATCCTCCAAAAGTTTACTTCGCATATTCTACCATCCACATTTGGGACAGGGGCTTCTTTCCCTTCTCGATTTTTATTTCTCAACTCTTATGGGACCTAGGAATTGCACCTATCCAACTTCTGCCGAACACTTACCTATTATTTTTATGTCTCAATGTTTTGGCACTCGGATCGGGCTAGGCTTCTCTTATTTCCAACCTTATTCAGCATTTGGTATGATTTTCGAAGGGAGAAGACTCGCCTATTTTGCATGTCAATCCTTTGATGAAAGTTATTAGTGATAGTATTAGTAAGACTTAACCTTGGGAGAACTAGTTCTTTTTCATTAAATGTCCTGTCAGCATTTCAGGTGATTTGGCAGATTTTGGTGAGTCTTCCTGATTTCCCATGATTAACCATACTTTTCCTAGGCTTTGTTTGACCTTACATTCTTCCCAGATCCTGCTTCCATGAGGGTTGCTTTAAGTGAGTCTCATGCTTTTTAAGTTATTTCCAAAGCGTTTGAAAATCCACGAGGTCTATTATGTTTGCTGACTTTGGACAAATGGCCTCAATATAACCTTCACCTTGACGGGCAGAATATCCAAGGGCATCCACCTATTCATTTCTTAAGCTCCAAGCATTTGACTTTGGGTTTGAACGCGTTCACTACTTCGTCTTCATTGTTTTCAGGTATCTTGATTGCTATTTTATTTTCACAGCAGCTTTAATTTGTAAGATCTTCACCCATGAGTTTACCCTTGTACTTGAATTTGACCAGGGGCCTTGGCTTCTGAAGTTATAACTCCTACCGATGCTCCAGATCAATCCACTATCGTTGCTATCAAGAGGCTGGCCGAATCGATCGTTGAGCTACCAGCTAAAAGATTGAAACATGACGTTTCTGTGTCTCTCCCTCGGGATGTTGTTGTTGAGATTGCTGATCAAGAAATTTCTGGTTCCACAGCCTTTATTGTCGATTCTACTATTGTCACTATTATTGCCTTTCCCGAAGGTATCTTTGGTCGTTAGCATGAGGGTCGCATTTTACTGTCAACCTTTCTGAGTACATTGGAAGAGGATAATCATGCCATGATCCAAACTTCTACTTCTCAACACGTCAACCCTCCATGGTCTCTCATGCCAACCATGAGCTTTGATGAACTAGTGAAGCTCGCTCTTTCTTCCCCTAAAGTTACTAACATTCCGCTACCTACCACTTCTTTAGACTGGAAGGGTCTTTGTCAGCACCTAGTCGAGCATCAGCTTTCAGTTTAGGTTCTTCTCCCTAATCCTGCCCTTAGCTTTAATGTTTCATGATGGCTGATCAGACTCTATTTCCTTCTTATTTTAATAAAAGATGGCTCTTGTCTAGAGCAACACCCTTCTCATCTTCTTCCGAGGTTACTCGGCTTCGAGAAGTGAACTTGGCTTTAAGTGATGAGTGTGGGAGGTTGAAGGCTTCTCTTGAGAATGCTGAAGCATCTCTTGAAAAAGAGAGGCAGTCGAAGAGTCTTTTATCTGACCAAGTTTCAACCATCGAGCACCAAATACAATAAAATGTGGTTAGTCATGCTGGCGTACTTAAGAAGGAGGATGCAAAGATCTCTCAAGCATCACGGAAAATTGATGAGGCCAAGGGAAGAATCTCTGATTTTTTGCAGGATCACCTTCCTAGACAAAGATTAATGTTATAAGGATGCTTTATTTCATGCCTTTTTGGATAGCTTTGGAAGCCTTCATGAGATGAGATTTACCTTTATTCCTCCTTCCCTTAGGGATAGGGTCAGGGAAAGTATCAACATGGCCAAGCAAGGAGTTGAGACGCCAAAGAAGGACAAGCTCAGAGCCGAAGATTTCCTATACATCGGGGACCTTTCAAACAACTCCGGTGGTGAAGAGGAACAATCAACTTTTGATGACGATGATGATGGAATTGATGATGGTGATGGTCCTGATGGCGATGAGTGCCAAGATGAGCATGATAAGGACGGGAGTGACCCTTCTGCAGATGCTAAGGTCTCACATGATTCTACAAGAACCAGTCCTGATGTTGTAGGAACTTGTGCCACTCGAGACTCCGATGCTCCTCCAACTAAGAAAGGTGGTACATCTAAGCCTTTTGGAAGAGAACAACTTACCCAGCCTGAGGTTCCTCTTTCCCTGGTATATCTTTCTTTTGCAATGCTTTTTCCTTTCTCGAGTATATGGTGGTAATTAGCTTCCTATCATTACATAGTGTAGACCAATTGAAATATTGTCTCACGACTTAGAGAAGAATTAGATAAAAAACAGAGGAAAATAACTAGATCCTATATAGGACAAGGAAGGTTGTTAAAAGATTATAATGCTTTATCTCAGAAATATTATGATATGGAGAAGGGAATATCTAAGCTTATGCTTTAAAAGGAGCAGTAAGCTGCGCCCAGACTAAAGCAAGCCCGCAGGCATAGGGAAGCTCTTCGCGAGGAAAACAAGGAGTTAATGACCCTATTTTGGATGTTGATTAAGGATAGAGATATTTTAGTTAACTTATTGTATGAAGTTTATAAACGATACACAACAGTAGACTATTCTTTTCTAGGGGATCATAGTGGGGGATTAATGCGTCGCCTTTATAGGCATTATCTAGATGAAATCTGAACCAACCCACATCCCGAGATTGTAGGAACCTTGAAAAGGTTTCATAAACTCCTAGGGATCTTCCCCTAGAAAAGCTTAAATACAACAAGGATAGGTTTATGATTGAACTATTTAAGAGGTCGATCGTGTATGAACCGAAGGTGTATTTGTAAACTTGATATTGTGAATGTGTGAAATATGTTTGTAACTCTACTCGTTATTTATGACTGATGATTCCCTTATTTATGTTATGACGGAATCTTGTTTACCATAAAGATGCATTACGTTTGACTTGTAGATTGAGAAAGGAATTTTCAACAACATCATCTCATGTTTTTGGAAGAAAACATTTTCTAAGAGAGCTTAAGATTGTTTATATGAAATTCCCTCGACTCTCCCTTAACTTTTTGGGTGAAGACCATGAGGTGGTCTTAAAAAGACTTAGGATTGAATGTGCCAAGCTAACATGTAAACAATAAATGTATCGATGAGTGAGTTTGAACCCTTTTTACTCTTTTTGGTTCATGCGTTTATCAAAGTGATTGAAAGTTGGTCTTGAATAAAGTTCATGCAAAACCTTTATCTAGAAACATAACATTACTCTGGAAGACAAGAAAACATGTGCATAACTGCTTTTTATATTTGTTAGTAGGTGGACCAATATGGAATCTCACCGATTTGGGATGGATTATCAAGAGCTGTTGAGAAAAGTGATGCTCCAAATGAGAGATCTTCTATACCCCGAAAAAGAACGATCTAACTTCAAGACTTAACTATCAAGTACTTGAATGAGAGAATAGATGTCTTGAAAGGCCAATTAGAGGGAAAGGATAAAATTATTCTTGGATTAAAGACATAAAGACTAACCATCTATTGACTTCGAAGATTAATTGAGAAGTGTGCACTTGTAACACCCCGTATTTTAACAACACTAAAAGAGGATAAATTAAATAATAATTAATTTAATATTTGGAATTAGGGGAAATGGACTGCGCCATTGCATACGTCTCGAAATTATGATCATGATAGACGTTTGATTTACGTGAAACGGACACCGTGTGAAGAAGTTTTGAGGATTTTAAGTTTGTATAAGTGTAGAAGAATTATATATACATATGAGTCGGATATGACTCAGAACCCTATCTAAAACAATTCAAAATTGAAAAAACAATAAGGCGGCAGTTTTCCCACTATAGGGGGTCGAACCCCCTAGAGGGGTGTCGACACCGGGGTCGACCCCCTTAAGGGGTGTCGACACCCCTAGGGCTGACGTGGAAGTCGGTTTTAGCGGGGCTGGCAGCTATAGATACATGGTCATTTCTCTTGTTTTCTTCATTGAGAATCCATGGGGACCAAACTCTACCGGTGACTGAACTAGGATCCGTTATCTTCTAAAGTTATCAACTTTGCAAATCAGACTTAGAGATTCAAGCATAGTTCCAACCTCTACTATTTTCTATCTTCTCTTTTAATCCAAACGCTGTGAGTTAGTTACTTTTAGATTTAAATGATTAAAAGTAATTTGTGACATGACCATGATTTGGATATATACATGCCTGTGACTGAATTATATTGGATCTATCATAATTTGTGAACCTATAATATTCTTGGATCCTACACCTTATCATGCTAGATCTATTTTATAAATCTAATTCTTTGTGGTTAATTCATCATGTCACATATATGGATCTTACCCTTTTTATAAGTTTGTGGTTAATTTGGGATTATCATTATCTAGACAGTGAAACCTTTGTTGAGATCTAGATCATCAAGTTGTGATTAATAGAGATCTATCATTATTGGACATGTGAATTCTTATTTGGATCGGTTCATCCTAATTATGTTAGATCTAGTTTTATCATTACCCTTTTCACTAGATCTGTTTTTTTGTCCACCTTATTCTACCTATTACATGTCCATGCCAGTATGGATGTATATGTTCACCTTATCACCATGTTAGTATATATTTATGCCAGTTATGTTAGAAAATTCACTCTTTTTATATCCCCATCACCTTTCCCTTTTATCATTTATGACTAGTCTATTACCTAGCCTAGGCATGTCGCAAATTGTGTGAATGTGCTAGTCAGGGAACGGGGGAAAAAGGTTAGAATTGGCATAATTTAAATGATGTTTATATGAATTGGACATATAAATCAATACTTGGGTAAATGTGCATTAACACCTATATAGACATAGGTTTAAATAATTTATTAATAATGAATGCCTAGGATTACAATTAGATATTGTAACTACACTTATGGCACGAGGTTAGGTTGCATTAGTGGTGGAAGTCTGCCCGGACCCGACCGGCTTATCCAGCAACCACTAATGTTGAACCTAATGTGAGAGATCTAAGTGCACAAATATGAATCGGTTTAAAACACGAGGTTAGGCCCAACTTGTGGAAGAAGTCTGTCCTGACCAGACTGGCATATCCGGCATCAACAAGTTATAGGCCAAATATGGGAGGTCTAGTCCATTATAAACCAAAAATGGACATGGTAATGAATTGGACTACTTAAACTATTCTAATCCATAGGGATTGTATGCTTATGAATAAAGTTAGGGTTAAGTAAAAAATTGGTTGAAATAGTGGGTGGGTTAAGTAAATCTTGTGGCAGTGGGTAATATTTATATTGGCCCACAAACTTAACCTATTTTATACTTTGGGGTTATGCAACTTTGTTAAGTAAACATGCTTGGATCAGTGAGGGTTAAGTAAATCTTGTGGCGGCGGGGTAATATTTACATATATAGGCCCGAAAACTTCACCTGTTTTACATGTTGGACTGTTAGGCATAACCATTTGAAATCCTAGTAGTGCGGATGCAAGCCTAGGTGGAGCTGGTATCATCTGGTGTATGGGACCTGTTTCAGTCAGTAACCCATCTAGGTATCAAACGGGTACTCCGAACTAGGTCGGAGTAGGGGCACACTTACTGGGCTGATTGTAAGAGATACAAAACGAAGGGGCGATGTCAACAGCGCAGGAAACGAATGGAGTCATGTGCGTGCATGGGTCCGGCTTGCTATGTGAATTAAGACGTTGTGACATCAGTAGATATGGTTGTGCACATCTTGAAAATGAAGGGTTGCCACTTTAGGAAATGATACATCCTACTGTGGGGTCAGCACAGGGTATCTACGGAGTAGGGAGCCAATCGATTAGGGTAGTAGTTAGGGTACATCTAGACTCTGGTAAGTTTAGGAGTCCGTAATTGGGGCTGCCTATGGATTGTATGGGGTTAAAACCTCTCACCAGAAGTACGCCTAAGTCTACCATCTTGTACATGTTGGGGAATAACTCATTCTAGTTATATACTAGTATTAGTGCAGAGAAATAGAAATCATTAGAGAAACGCAACATACTCTATGGTGGTTATCCAGTCATACCTGTCTTTCATGTAGTTATCTCTCTTATCCACTTTATATGCCTGTCATGCTACTTTTAATTATTTACTTGCTAATAGTAACTAGACTCGCCAGACTTTATGTCTGACCCTTTTTTCCTCTTCTTTCTTCCGTTCCCCCTCCCCAGGTTCTAAGGGCGGGAATACTCAGGCTTAGTCAGGACTCACTTATCATCTTGCTAGGAGCTGCTTTCGAAGTATGGCTCAAGTTCTTACCTCTACTATGGCTTAGCTCTTTTTCTTGGGGAATTATGTTATGCTTTTTATATTTATGTACTATGATGGTACAAGACAGAAGTTATATTATTGTAATGGTTTTTGTGACTTATGGTATTTTGGACCACGATGTTATGATTTATGTTTGAAATAAAAATTTGAATTTCCGTTGCTATCTTATTTATATTTGTTTTGTAATTATTCTGCGTCTATTTACCTATAACGCTTCACGGAACTTAATGCATTCCTTAGTGAGTGACATTAACGGACGTGGGGTGTCACACTTGGTACTAGAACTAAAGGTTACCGGATTGGTTAAAGATTTTGAAAATTATTTTCGAAAAGGTTTTAAAGAAAGCATTTTCAAAAGAAAAGTCTGTTTTGAAAAACATATTCCCTAAAGCCATAGGAAATATCTTTCGATCCTTTTGTCTAAATCTCTTTCCTTCTCTTTTTACCATGTCTGGGGAGCCTAATATCCCAGAGGGCATTACGATACCAGGCTGGTACGGTAGGTATCTGAAGGCCACGGTGACTTCCGAAGGCTAAGGAGAAGTTCCTCCCCCAGCTGCACCCATTGTTCCGCCCACTCCTCCCCCTCCGTTTGTAGACAACTTTACCGAGATCTGCAAAGATTTCCATGCTATGGGAGGAAAGCCATTACATGGGACCGAGACATTCGTAGAGGCAAGGAATTGGCTCAAGGAGACCAAGGACTTGTTTGTAATCTTTTAAGTGGAAGATTAAAGGAAGATTCAGTTGGTTTCCTGGCTACTGAAGGTTGAAGCTTCGTTCTGGTGGGAAAGAACCCAAGCGGGGTGTCCAGTGGAAACTTAGGATGACTTTAGACGGACTCTTGAAATGAATTTTCTTTCTCAAGCTGAGAAAATCATGTAAATAGAGAGGTTCTGGTGCTCAAACAAGGATACATGACTATTAAAGAATATGTGAATAAATTCAACCAGCTAGCTAGATTCGGTTTGGAACTAGTAGACATTCCGCATAAGAAGGCCTTGCGGTTTGTTAAAGGACTAAATGAACCCCTTCATGGGTTAGCTATGTCCCATATTCCAATGGGAGCTACTTTTAAAAGACTCGTTGATATGGCATCAAGCTGAAAAGAATGAAGCTAAGGTTGAGGAAACACAAAAGAAGGGAGGAAAGAACGACAAAGCTCAAGACAAAAGGAAATGTATTAATTGTGGACACGTGGGTCATGTAAGCAAAAATTGCAGAAGAAGGAAGAACGCTTGTTTCCATTGTGGAGAGATCAGGCATCTTATTAAGGATTGCTCGAAGAAACAAGGACAAGGTCAAAGGGAGGAGCTTCTGGATGGCAAGTGCATTCTCTCACGATTAGTGCTCTAGATTGAGGTAGGAAAGTTTCTGTGGAAGGTTTGATTTCTCTTTCCAATCATCCTATAAGAACACTTTTTGATTCTAGCGCTTTACATTCATTTATATCTAGTTCTGTAGCTAAATCTCTGCAATTAAATACTAGTATGGTAGTGGATACCGTTGTTGTCTAAAACCTCATTGGTGGTTCGGCTCATTTATCTATGATTTGTCGAGGTCTGAGAATATCTATATTGGGCATCGAGTTCGAGTTCGACGCGTATGTGCTCGAATTCATGGGCTATGTTTTGATTCAAGGGATAGGTTGGCTAGCCATGTATGGTGTCATTCTAAATTGTAAGAGGAGGGTCGTTAGATTTTTGACTTGCCAAGTGAGAACCTTCAAGATTTCTTGTGACCCCAAGGGTCTGTTATGCTTAGTTTCCTAGAGTCTCTTGATGCATCTATAGATGATTTATGATCTGTTCCAGTAGTCTGAGATTATTCTGATGTTTTTGAGAAGGTTCAGGGCCTACCTCCAAGGCGCGAGATCGATTTTCGTATATACTTAGTGGACAATGCAAAGTCAGTTGCATTACTTGTGCGCTATATGGCTCCAAGAGAAAGAAAGGAGCTCAGTGAACAAGTAGGGGAGCTACTTGAGAAAGGATTTATGTGGCAAAGCAATTCTGAATGGGGTGCTCCGGCGGTATTCGCAACCAAGGCGTATAGCTCGCTTCGCATATGTGTGGATATTCATGATGTTTTTCCTTTTTCTTATTCATGGAAGTGTCTACACGATACAGCAGAGGTAGTTGAGCCGAGCATGCGTGAGGACGTAGAGGTAGAATGGGAGGCAAAAATTAGATGATTTCCTACCCGTATACTTGGATCGGAGGTTAAGAAACTGCACAACAGAGAGGTTAGGTTAATAAAAGTGCAACGGGGAGAAGACAACGAGGATGCAACTTGGGAGACAAAAGACAAAGATCATAGTTCATACCCTTTCCTTTTTTGGACCATGTTCTTAACTTCTTTCTCCAAAGATTTTAGTCGCACTTGATTCTATCAACTGAATATATCCTATCGATCAAATCTTCGACCTTTAGGTACGAGTCCGATGATTGTAAACATGTGTTTGAGACATGTTATGTTTGATGAACGCAAGTGGATGCAAGTGGTTGCTAGTGGTTGCTAGTGGATGCATATACACACACATTAGGCACTAGATCAGCTTAATCACTCCCATACTACATATGGATGTGTGTGTATTTTTCTTTATTTAATGGATGAAAATGGATGTATCATCATATGGATGTTGCATTTGGATGAATGAGCGTGCACACATATAGAACTCGCATGTTATAATAGAATTATTTGCATACATATTAGGTACATGGCACTAACATACATTGCATTAAGGAGGTCAACTGAATCAGTAGACCGCATGATCTTCGCATTAGTGTTAGGACATGTACACACACCTTTTCATATATTCATATAAGCATTAGAAATCTTTAAGGACAATGGATGCTAGTGATTGATGGATGAGTAGATTGATGATGGATGGTAGGATATGCATTCTTCTCAACCTAGAGATTTCGGGGACGAAATCCTTTGAGTATGGGAGAATGTAATACCCCGTATTTTAACAACACTAAAAGAGGATAAATTAAATAATAATTAATTTAATGTTCAGAATTAAGGGAAATGGATTACGTCATTGCTTCCGTCTTGAAATTCTGGTCAAGATAGACATTTGGTTTGCGTAAAACGAACATCGTATGAAGAAGTTATGAGGATTTTAAATTTGTATACGCGTAGAAGAATTATGTATATATACATATGAGTCAGATATGAGTCACAACCCAATCCAAAACCTTTCAAAATTGAAAAAACGATAAGGCGGTAGTTTTTCTGCTCTAGGGGGTCGACCCCTCTAGAGGGGTGTCGATACTAGGGTCGACCCTGATACAGGGGCGTTGACACCCGTAGGGATGATGTGGCATTCAGTTTTCGAGGGGCTGGCAGCTATAAATACATGGTCATTTCTCTTGTTTACTTCATTGAGAATTCACGGGGGCCAAACTCTATCGTTGACTGAACTAGGATCTGTTATCTTCTACAACTATCAACTTTGCAAATCAAACTTAGAGATTCAAGCATAGATCCAACCTCTGCTATTTTCTACCTTCTCTTTTAATCCAAACGTTGTGAGTTAGTTACTTTTAGATTTAAATGATTAAAAGTAATTTGTGACATGATTGTGATTTGGATGTATACATGCCTGTGACTGAATTATATTAGATCTATCATAAATTGTGAACCTATAATATTCTTGGATCCTAGACCATATAATGTTAGATATGTTTTATAAATCTAATTCTTTGTGGTTAATTCATCATGTCATATATATGGATCTTACCTTTTTTCTAAGTTTGTGGTTAATTTGGGATTATCATAATCTGGATAGTGAAATCTTTGTTTAGATCTAGATCATCAAGTTGTGATTAATTGAGGTCTGTCATTATTGGATATGTGAATTCTTATTTGGATATGTTCATCCTAATTATGTTAGATCTAGTTTTATCATTACCCTTTTTACGAGATCTGTTTTTATGTCCACCTTATTATGCTAATTACATGTCCATGCCAGTATGTATGTAAATGTTCACCTTATCACCATGTTAGTATATATTTATGCCAGTTATGTTAGAACATTCACTCTTGTTATATCCCCATCACCTTTCCCTTTTATCGTTTATGACTGGGCTATTACCTAGCCTAGGAATGCCGCAAATTATGTGAATGCGCTAGTTAGGTAATGGGAGAAAAAGGTTAGAATTGGCATAATTTAAATGATGTTTATATGAATTGGACATATAATTCAATAATTGGGTAAATGGGCATTAACACCAACAAAGGCATAGGTCTAAATGATTGATTAATAGTGAATGCCTAGGATTACAATTAGAAATTGTAACTACACTTATGGCACGGAGTTAGGTTGCATTAGTGGTGGAAGTCTGCTCGAAATCGACCGGCATATCCGGCAACCACTAGTGTTCAACCTAATGAGAGAGACCTAAGTGCACAAATACGAATCGAGCTAAAACACGAGGTTAGGCCCAACTTGTGGAAGAAGTCTGTCCGGGCTCGACCGACATATCTAGCATCCATAAGTTGTAGGCCTAATGTGGGAGGTCTAGCCCATTATAAACCATAAATGCAAATGGTAATGAATTTGACCACTTAAACTAATCTAATCCATAGGGATTGTATGATTACGAACTAAAGTTAGGGTTAAGTAAAAACTTGGTTGAAATAGTGTGTGGGGTAAGTAAATCATGTGGTGGTTGGTAATATTTATATAGGCCCACAAACTTAACCAATTTTATACTTTGGGGTTATGCAACTTTGTTAAGTAAAGTTGCTTGGATCAGTGAGGGTTAAGTAAATCTTGTAGTGGTGGGTTAATATTTACATATATAGGCCCGACAACTTAACCTGTTTTACATGTTGGACTGTTAGGCATAACCAGTTGAAATCCTAATAGTGGGGATGCAACCTGGGGGAGCTTGTATCATCTTGTATATGGGACCCGTTTCAGTCAGTAACCCATCTAGGTATCAAACGAATTCTCCGAACAAGGTCGGAGTAGGGGCACGCTTACTGGAATGATTGTAAGAGATCCAAAACGAAGGGGTGGTGTCAACAGCGCAGGAAACCAACGGAGTCATGTGCGTGCATGGGTCCGGCTTGCTATGGGAATTAAGACACTGTTACATCAGTAGGTATGGTTGAGCACATCTTGAAAATGAAGGGTTGCCACTTTAGGAATTGATACATCCTACTGTGGGGCCAGCACAGGGTATCTATGGAGTAGGGAGCCGATCGATTAGGGTTGTAGTTAGGGTACATTTAGACTTTTGGTAAGTTTTGGAGTCCGTTATTGGGTCTGCCTGTGGATTGTATGGGGTTAAAACCTCTCATCAGAAGTATGCCTAAGTCTACATTCTTGTACATGTTGGGGATCATCTCATTCCGGTTATATACTAGTAATAGTGCAGAGAAATAGAAATCATTAGAGAAGTGCAACATATTCTATCGTTGTTATCCTATCATACCTGTCTTTTATGTAGTTATCTCTCTTATCCACTTTATATGCCAGTCGTGCTACTTTTATTTATTTACTTTCTAAAATTAACTAGACCCATCAGACTTTATGTCTAGCCCTTTTTGTTTCGTCAGCTTTCTTCCGTTCCCCCCAGGTTCTCAGTGCGGGAATACTCAGGCTTAGTCATGACTCAGTTATCTTCTTGCTTAGAGCTGCTTTCAATGTATGGATCAAGTTCTTATCTCTGCTATGGCTTAACTCTTTTTCTTGGGGAATTATGTTATTTTTTTATATTTATGCACTATGATGGTACAAGACAGAAGTTATATTATTGCAATGGTTTTTGTGACTTATGGTATTTTGGCCCACGATGTTATGATTTATGTTTGAAATAAAAATTTGAATTTCCGCTGCTATCTTATTTATATATGTTTTGTAATTATTCGGTGTCCGTTTACCTATAACGCTTCACGGAACTTAATGCATTCCCTTGGCGAGCGACATTAACGGACGTGGGGTGTCAAACTTGGTATCAGAGCTGAAGGTTACCTGATTAGATAAAGTTTTTGAAAATTATTTTCAAAAAGGTTTTAAAAGAAAGCATTTTCAATAGAAAAGACTATTTTGAAAAACATATTCCCCAAAGCCATAGGAAATATCTTTCGATCCTTTGTCTAAATCTCTTTCCTTTTCTTTTTAGCATGTTTGGGGAACCTAATATCCCAGAGGGCGTTATGATACCATGCTGGTTCCGTAGGTATCTAGGGGTCATGACGCCTGCTGAAGGCCAAGGAAAAGTTCCTCCCCTAGCTGCACCCGTTGTTCCTCCTCCTCCTCCGCGTGTAGACAGCTTTTCCAGGATCTACAAAGAATTTCGTGCTATGGGAGGAAAGCCATTCCATGGAACTGAGATATTCGTAGAGGTAAGGAATTGGCTCAAGGAGACCGAGGACTTGTTTGTAATCTATGAAGTGGAAGATCGAAGGATGATTCAGTTGGTTGCCTGGATACTGAAGTATGAAGCTTCGTTCTGGTGGGAAGTAACCCAAGTGGGGCATTCAGTAGAAACTTGGGATGACTTTAGAAAGAGGTTTGAAATAAAGTTTCTTTCTCAAGCTGAGAAAAGCATGCAAATGGAGAGGTTCTGGGCACTTAAACAAGGAGACATGACAGTTAAAGAATATGTGAACAAATTCAACCAGCTTGCTAGATTCGGTTTGGAACTAGTAGACACTCCGAATAACCAGCTAGCTATGTCACATATTCCAATGGGAGCTACTTTTGAAAGACTCGTTGATATGGCATTAATGCATAAGGAAGATAAAGCTGATTAGAAAGAAGCTAAGGTTGAGGAAACACAAAAGATGGGAGGAAAGAACGACAAAGCTCGAGACAAGAGGAAATGTTTTAATTGTGGATATGTGGGTCATGTAAGAAAAGATTGCAGAAGAAAGAAGAACGCTCCTTTCCATTGTGGAGAGGTTGGGCATCTTATTAAGGATTGCCCGAAGAAATAAGGACAAGGTCAAAGGGCATGAGCTTCTGGAGGGCAAGAGCATGCTCTCACGATTAGTGCTCTAGATCGAGGTTAGGAAAGTTTCTGTGGAAGGTTTGATTTCTCTTTCCAATCATCATATAAGAACTCTTTTTGATTCTAGCACTTCGCATTCATTTATATCTAGTTCTATAGTTAAATCTCTACACTTAAATACTATTATGTTAGTGGATCCCATAGTTGTCTCAAACCCCATTGGTGGTTCAGCTCATTTATCTATGATTTTTCAGGGTTTGAGAATATCTATATTGGGCATCGAGTTCAAGTGCGACCCGTACGTGCTCGGGCTCATGGGTTATAGTTTATTTATAGGGATAGGTTGGCTAGCCATGTATGGTGCCATTCTAGATTGCAAGCGGAGGGTCGTTAGGCTTTTGACTTGCCAAAGGAGAACCCTCGAGATTTCTTGTGACCCCAAGGGTCTGTTACGTTTATTTTCCTAAAGTCTCTTGATGCATCTATAGATGATATGCGATCTATTCCAGTAGTCCTAGATTATTATGATGCTTTTGAGGAGGTTCAGGGCCTACCTCCAAGGTGCGAGATTGATTTTCGTATATACTTAATGGAAAATGCAAAGTCGGTTGCATTACATGTGCGAGAAAGAAAGGGGCTTAGTGAACAAGTAGGGGAGCTACTTGAGAAAGGATTTATTTGGCGAAGCAATTCTGAATGGGGTGCTCCTATGGTATTCACAACCAAGGCGTACAGCTCGCTTCGCATATGTGTGGATATTCATGATTTTTTTTCCTTGTTTCTTATTTATGGAAGTGCCTACACGATACAACAGAGGTAGTTGAGCCGAACATGCGTAAGGAAGTAGACATAGAATGGGAGGCGATAATTAGACGAGTTCCTACCCATATAATTGTATCAAAGGTTAAGAAACTGTATAACAGAGAGGTTAGGTTAATAAAAGTGCAATGGGTGGAAGACAACAAGGATGCGACTTGGGAGACAAAAGACAAAGATCACACTTCATACCCGTTCCTTTTCGAGGCCATATTCTTAACTTCTTTTTCCAAAGCTTTTATTCGCACTTGATTCTATCATCTGAGTATATCCTATCGATCGAATCTTCGACCTTTAGGTAGGAATCCCATGATTGTAAACATGTGTTTGAGACATGTTATGTTTGATGGATGCAAGTGGAAGCAAGTGGTTGTTAGTGGTTGCTCGTGGATGCATATACACACACATTAGACACTAGATCGACTCAATCACTCTCATACTACATATGGATGTGAGTGCATTTTTCTTTATTTGATGGATGAAAATGGATGTATCATCATATGGATGTTGCATTTGGACGAATGAGTGTGCACACATATAGAACTCACAAGTTATAATAAAGTTATTTGCATATATATTGGGTACATGGCATTAACATACATTGCATTAAGGAGGTCAACTGAATCAGTAGACCACCTGATTTTCGCATTAGTATTGGGACAAATAAACACACCTTTGCTAATATTCATATAAGCATTAGAAATCTTTAAGGACAATGGATGCAAGTGATTGATGGATGAATAGATGGATGACGGATGGTAGGATATGCATTCTTCTCAACCTAGAGATTCCGGGGACGAAATCCTTTGAGTAGGGGAGAATGTAACACCCCGTATTTTTACAACACTAAAAGAGGATAAATTGAATAATAATTAATTTAATATTCGAAATTAAGGGAAATGGACTACGCCAGTGCATCCGTCACGAAATTCTGGTCAAGGTAGACATTTGGTTTTCATAAAACAGACACTGTATGAAGAAGTTATGATGATTTTAAATTTGTATACGCATAGAAGAATTATATACATAATTATGGGTCAGAACCCTACCCAAAACCATTCAAAATTTAAAAAATGATAAGTCCGCAGTTTTCCCGCTCTAGGGGGTCGACCCCCCTAGTGGGTGTCGACACCGGGGTCGACCCCCCCTAAAGGGGTGTAGACACCAGGGTCGACCCCCCTGCAGGGATGTTGACACCCCTAAGGATGACGTGGCAGTCAGTTTTAGAGGGGCTGGCAGCTATAAATACATGGTTATTTCTCTTGTTTTTTTCATTGAGAATCCATAGGGGCCAAACTCTGTCGGTGACTGAACTAGGATCCGTTATCTTTTACAACTATCAACTTTGCAAATCAAACTTAGAGATTCAAGCATAGATCCAACCTCTGCGAATGAATGGTAGAATTTATTCGATTAAATCACACATTGAACTGATTAGAAAATAGATAGAAATATATACATGTGCATTATATACGTTTGAACAGGTAAATGGATTGTTGTTGAGTAAAGATTTTAATTGCGTGCCCGACAAATAGGTAAACCTTAATGAGTTTGATGCGCAATTTTATTATTATATCAACTCCTGTGAATGCCGTTGGATGCGGAGTGCTGGTTATTCTGTGTGTAATAATAAACGTCGCCATAGGATAGTAACAATTAATTTTGAAATACACAACATGGCATACTTCTTGAAGATAGGCATACTTCATCATATACCACATAAGCATTTGGAGCTTGTGTGACGAGGTGGAAGATTTACCATACGAGCGAGAGGCTTGTATTGCGATGACTATATATACAGGTTGAACCGATGACCGATATGACCATATAAAATTTGTAACGATAAATTGCCAGATTTATAAAAACCCCACACGGGTCTGGAGTTGACAATAATCACGTCTCTCTAGTCATTAGATACGACACATGGACTATTTATTTCCCATACAGGACGAGGTGATGAGGATTTATCCTCTGGAGTAATTAAAATACACACTCCCTCAGGCTTTGACAGGGTGACGAGAATTTATTTTCTGGAGTTATTATCTATACACACTCCCCTGTAAACACCAGAATATATCACTATAAATATGTGTATGCTTATTAGGATTTACTGGGTACCTAATACGGCCAAATAAATTTCCAAACCTCTCCCCGTACAAAAGAGGTTATGGCGAAATTTTTCGAAAATTCCGAGTGTTAGCCAAATTTTTGAAGAATTTGAAAATTCTCATAAACTGAAAAGTTGGAGATTGGAAGCTAGATTGAACGTAGAGTTGATTAATCAAACCACTTTCGACTTTGTTCCTTTTCGGGGACAAAAAGTTTTAAGTGGGGGAGATTTTAACAACACGGAAAATCTGGACCAATTTAAAAATTTTAAATTGGCTATTTTAGTGGATTTTAAATAATTAAAATAAATATTTTAAATAATAATGATGAAAAGTAAGTTTGAATCGACATTTGAAAACGAATATAATTAATTCTAATTATAAACAAGGTCTGAAATGGCGTGGCAGTTTCAAAATTTGAATTCAAACTATGATTAACTGTACCGGGTGCAAAATAAACCGGATTTAAGTGAAACCAAAAATATTTAAATCTGTTAGTGAATACCTTTCTAACGAATCTGAAAAATCGAAGTTTCATAGCGGAAAGCAAAAGTTATGGCCAAATGAATTTTCAGAAAGGTCGCTATGGAATATATATAGCCTGTGAAATTGGCCATTTTGCCAACGACCTCGGAATTCGACGAACCACTTTTGTTGGATCCGGGATGTGAAGTTATTGCTAGGTTTCAAATTTCATAATTTTTGAAGCTAGTATGTGAGCGTGGCAAAGGAAAATGTGTTTTGGTCAATAACAGTTAAATGGATCGACCAGAAAAAGGGCCATTTTGCAAACGGTCTCAGAATTCGACGAAACTAGTTTTGTTGGGACCGTATCATCAAAACATAGCTAGATTTATTTTTCTAGAATTTTTCGAATCAGTATGTTGCCCCGGCAAATTGAAATGTACGTTCAAATTAAATATTGAATGTTTTATATTTTAATTTGAAGTAAAACTGACTGAAACAGTCGAATGGGCCTACGAAACATATCCCATTGTGTTCGGAATGGGGGTAAAACGCTAGGGACGATAGTCGCTGGGTTTGAATTGGTGTTTGTGTGTGGAAGAGGGTATTTTAGAGATTTTAAAATATGTAAATAAATAAAAATATTTCATTGGTCAATACACTTTCTCTTTCCCCGATACCATCTAAAACAACGGCGGAAACCCTTCCCACGATTCCCTCCTTAATTTTTCATTCCACACTCAATAAAAACCCATCCTCCAATTGAAGATTTTGAAGAGTCGAGACGAGCTTCAAATCCATACCAGGATTGGATTTTTTCGTGGAGATTTCGGGGAGATACGGGTCTCGAAAGTCGAGCCATTTGGATCGCCGCCGCGAGTTCCTCCTGCCACCGAACTGGACGCGGTGCCCATCGACCTGAACGCCTCTCCTAGCCCTTCGAGGTGGTGAAGGCCGATCGTCATATAACTACACGGATTTCACGAAAATCGAAGACCTAGTTTTCAACGAAACAGCTGAGGTACGACTGTTTTTATTTTAAACTATATTATAGCAGTTTGAAGCGCTACGGTTTTTGATTTCACTGTAAAAATCATATCTTTTTCGTTTCTTGACGAAATTCAGTGAAACAAGAAATAGTGGACTCGTGTGGACGTCTTCTACATTCTAGAAGAGGCCGCATATTTTTCTAAGCCTTCTGCTATTTTTGGTGGAGTGGAACCCAATGTGAGATTTCTAATTTATAAAAGATATGGAAAACGACGATGTATAAATTATATAGTCGATGTATGAGTTATATAAGCATTGTACACCTCTTGTATAAGCGTTGTATAAGTTGTACGTTCGATGTATAAGTTATATATGAACTGTAAAAATTATATATGTGTTGAAATAAAAGTGAAATGCTTGTATATATATATATACGCCCCTCGTCCACAAACCATGGACGATATTTATTGGTTGTTATTGTTGTGAAAAATGGTTGATTACGAATGGTGTGAAAAATGGTTGATTATGAATGGTTGATTAGAATTGTTTGTGGTTGAAATTGATTGATCGTGGTTGAAAAATACCCGTTTGTGGTTGAGAAATATTGGGTTGAAACCACATAGGATTAGTTTGTGGAAATTAAAAAAAAAATACATGCCGCCTGCGTGCGAACTAGATGCATGATTCCCGATTGTCAAAAGCTGCGAGGCTTTAGGGTAGAGCGAGGAGCCGTACTAGGGACGGTCCGGTTTTAACTACCCTACCGTTATGCTGTCGAAATTTTGAATAATATTCATGTGTTAGAATTATTTTCATGTGTTGAAACTATATTCGTGTGTTGAATGGAAATTCATCTATTTAACGACATTCATGTTTTGAAATAAATTGTTTTGAAATATAAAAATCACATTTTTACTCTATATATACAAACTATAGAAAACCTTCATGTGATGAATTGAAATTCATTCGTTGAATAGAAATTCATATGTTGAATGGTATTCGTGTTTTAAATATAAAAATTACCTTTTTATCTACATATAAACTATAGAAAACCTTCATGTGTTGAATCGAAATTCATTCGTTGAATTGAAATTCATGTGTTGAATGGTATTCATATTTTGAAATAAATTGTTTTATAAAAAAATCATATTTTTATTACCTATATGAACTATATAAAATAATCTCGTTTTTAAATAAATTGTTTTATAATAAAAAACATATTTTTATTTCCTATATGAACTATATAAAATAATCTTGTTTTGAAATAAATTGTTTTATAATAAAAATCATATTTTTATTACCTATATGAACTATATAAAATAATCGTGTTTTGAAATAAATTGTTTTACAATAAAAATCACATTTTTACTGTACACATGAGTTGTTAAAAATAGTGAAGTGTCGAAGTGAATGTTTGTTGGATAAAAATATATTTTTTATCAAATGTATGAAAAGAATATAGCTTTGAAATCGAAGAATCGATATATATATATATATAAATAGAATTAAAATATATCGAATAACGAAGCTGCTTTTCGTATTTTGAAACCGTGATTTCAAACGATTAGTGCGGGAGATCCGACCATCGGATTTTCCCGAAACCGCAACCGTTGGGTTCGCTTTGGAAATATCTTTCCAACGGCACCAACTTTGTAAAGATCCAACGGTTGGATTGTCTGGAATGTTTAATTCAAATCTGAAGAAAAACAGTGCCAGAATCGATTATATATATATATATATATATATATATATATATAATTAAATTAAATCGAATAACGACGCTGTAGTTCGTATTTTGAAATTGAAACTTCAAACGATTATACCGGGAGATCCGACCGTCGGATTTTCCCGAAACTGGAACCATTGGATTCGTTTTGAAAAGATCTTTCTAATGATATAAATTTTGTGAAGTTCCAATGGTTAGATTTTCAGGTATGTGTAAATCAAATCTGAAGAAAAACAGCGCCACGGCCGCGTTATGGCCCGAAGCGTCGTTTGAATAAATTGGCTATTTTAAAATAAATAAAAATAGCGATAAATCATTATAAAATATTATAAACGATATGGATGTAAAATTTAGAAATTAACTTAAGGTTAGCTAAGTCGAATGGTTTCCTGGATTTTGATCTGATGTTGGTTTCGGCCTTCGGGGTTAATATTTGGGAAATCGTTCTGTTACTGATTGACGGTTAGTGACTAATGAATTGAAATGATGCATATGTAGTGTTTGTGTAGCACGTCTTATTATATTCGAGAGTTGCTCAGAAAGACCGGGTTCATCCCATTCTGAGTAACTGAATCGACGGTAAGAAATCGAAGATGAAGACGGTGGTTGAAGACCGGAAATCTTCACCTCGTTTGGATGGTAACTGATGTCCTGATTGCTAGGCATCCCGAAATATGGATAATGAGTGGTGATCGTCCAGACGTACGTGGAGATCGATGGGTTTGCGAGGTATATAGTGCCCCCGGTTTCGTTCCGACCCAGAACGGACTTGTAAATGGATTGTGTGTCTGACATTGGAATTTATTCTATGTGATTGATAGCCATCAGTTGCATGGTGTGAATTGCTTGTGTGACATGC
Source organism: Allium sativum (assembly GCA_030737875.1). Classification (NCBI taxonomy): domain Eukaryota; kingdom Viridiplantae; phylum Streptophyta; class Magnoliopsida; order Asparagales; family Amaryllidaceae; genus Allium; species Allium sativum. The sequence continues at coordinate 4,252,394 of CM060925.1, read as the reverse complement.
TAAGATGCAGTGATCAGGGCTTCTGTTGAAAAGCAAAGTCTTGTGATTGATGATCAAACCACCGCCTGTGTGGCGTAGCTTTGTATATAACATGAATTCGCGAGCCTCACACCCCAGTATGAACCAGAAACGGGAGAAGGACCTCAGGGAGGGCATGCGTTTCTTTCTAGCTAGAAGTTGTGTCAGTGTTTTTACACGGCCTGACATTTTACTTACGTGGATGATGGATAGTGAGGCGCCTCGGTTATAAGGCGGAGAAACGTAGTGTTCAGGCATAATAATCCACATCGGTGGACCGGCCCTGACGATCCAAGGGCCCACCTGAGTTTGGGTCCTGAGACATGGGCTAGATTGTCTCGAATTCGGTAAGGACTATCTTTTGCCTTGGTTCATGATGGAAATCCAATTAAAAATATTGGTTTGGTAATTTAATGGTTGTTTAATTAAATAATATTGAATATTTAATTAAAATAAATAATATAATGATATATTTAATTTCTGTAATAGTCAGAAATAGTGGAATTCACAATATTGTGTGAATCGGATCTTTTATAATCTATAATTCAGTTTATAATTGAATTAGAATAAAGAATATATTATATAAACGAAGTTTGAATGTATAATTTTATTTTAATTAAATTCGAGCTTGAAATGGCGCAACAGTTCGCTGTTTGGCGATTTGAACTTCAACTGGATATATAGGGTCCATTTTAAATTGGATTTCTGTGAAACGAGAAACATTAGGAGCTAGTGAAGTATATTTTTCTAGAGGAAGAGAAAAATCGGGATTTCATCATGTAGATTTTGAGTTATGTCCAAATCAAATTTTAGAAAAGTCGCAATGGAATTCCTTTGAAATTTATAAATATATATTTATGTTATAAACGGATTTTTAAATATAAATCGAATATCGATATAACTAAGAACTTTGAAATATCGAGTTATGAATCCATTGGAGCTGTAAGATATTATAGTGTGAATATATATGATAATATTAAATTATTTTTATTTTATTTAATTGTTTTTAAATATAATTATATATTTAAATGGGTTATTTAGAGCTTTAAAATTAGCCAGTTTTGCAAACGACCTCCGTTTTCAACGAAACCAGTTTTGTTTGATCCGGAATATTAAATTATTGTTAGATTTCAATTTTTGTGATTTTTAAAGTCAGTGTGTGGCCGTACGGATTTTTAATGTGAAAAACAGTCAGTATTTTGACGGTTAAAAATACGATGTGTGAGTAAACGGAGTCAAAATTCGACGAAACCGGTTTCGTTGGATTCGTAATGTCAAACTCTAGTTGTATGTCCATTTTCATGATTTTTGGATATCATGGCTGATCATAGGAATTTTTAAACAATAAATATACACAGTGGTTGATTAAGATTAAATAAAATAACCAATAAAAATATATTAGAACCCCTCCTATAAATAACCTAACACCCTCTAAACCTAACACATTTTCTTCCTACAATCAAAGAAAAATCCGCCTCCACCAGATTCTTATATCAATGTGAGAATCCCTTCTTTTAAAAATCAAATCAAATTAGACAAAATCCTATAAATCGTAAAACTTATATATTATGATTCGTGAAGGCTTTCTCTTTCTTCCTATATGCATTTTGTGGCTCGCGATGTAAGTTGAGTTCGCTTCCCTTTTCGGGGCGTGAGCTAGGGTTCCAATTATCTAGGAAAGGAGGCTTCGATATGTGAATTAGAGGGTGAAGCGTTGATCATTGGGGTGAGACGCACCTACTACTATAGTTTCATGATTTTCGGTGATCATTCATGTCGCAAGTTTACTGTTTTTGGTCGATGAACAGTATGATTCGCGATTCACCTGGTTGTGACGAAGTGTCTGTTATTGGTATTGGAAGATAGAGAAATCAAAGGAGATTAAAATGGTGTTTTCGGTTCTTGAAAATATGGAATGGTGCGTTAGTCTGTAGTAAGAAGGGAGTGGGTTATTGTGGAAATGCATGAAGTTTTCTCGAAATACCCTACAGTTGGAACTTGCGGTTATATGGTGATAGAGGAGTTTTAACGTGCTCCAGAAGAGGAGACCGAGTAGAGTGTAGATTGTATGGAGATTATGAAGGACAAGAGGATGGAGTTTTTTGTTTTTAATTGTGTTGTAGAAAAGGAGTTAAGGGTGCATGCTGATTAGTTAGAAAAACACATCGTTGAGTTGCTGAGTGAATGGCACACCATGGTCTGATCTTTCAAAGTGGGAGTTGAGGGCAGTTTGAAATGAAGTGGAAATTTGGGTGTACCATTTGTTATTGTACTTATATTTTATGGAGAGAAATGGCCAAGCAGCAGCTCGCAAGTGCTTGGAGGAAGAAGGTTTAAGGAGTCGATCAAGAACTAGGCGGCTCAACAAATATTCAAGAATCAGACGTGACTAAAACTGTTGGGACTGTAACAAGGAGATCGTCGTTTGGGAATTGATGCGACAGAAATCTGAGACACTGGAATTTCGCAGAAATAAAACGTCCGTCTGAATCAACGACAATTGTCATTATTAATGATGATCGTCCAATGTGAATAAAACTCACCAACTCTGAACAGTTATATTTTTATAACTATTTTTAGAACTGATAATTATCTGTTGATTGTTGTGTGTTAACCGTTTGGTTGAATTGCTTATGTATTGTTTGAAATTATAAATAACGATATATATATATATATATATATATATATATATATATATATATATATATAATCATTAATGAACTACTAATTCTGTTTAGCATAATATTTCATATTGAAATGAAATCGATGTTGATTATATTGTTTAACATCTGTGATGCAGGGAAACAGGTTGGAGGGATCCAACTGGATTCCTCAATATTTATAATACCGTTGTTTTCATTTATTGAAATATATGATGTGATATATAATCTGTGTTGATTATGTGTGTTTGAATGATATTAATCATTGTTATTTGGTATTTTTGATACCGTAAGAAATACTGGGATGTAGAAAAGAATATATAACACAATATGAATATAAAGTAGATTTTAAATAGAAATTTATTTTAATAGATAAGTGGAGAAGATAAATTTATAAATAATATTTTATAAATTAAATAAAAAATTTATATTTGATAAATATAATATATAAGTCAGGACTTATATAGAGAAGTAAGAATCGATTTCAACATCGATATTTGAAACTGAATATGGACGTAGAGTTAACTCAAAGGAGTTAATCGAATTATAGTTAATCGATTAGTGTTAGAGTTAAATGATTAGAGTTAGAATTAATCGATTATAGTTAGAGTTAATCGATTAGAGTTAGAATTAATCGATTTGAGTTCGAGTTAATTGGTTAGAGTAAATCAGTTAGAGTTAATCAGTTAGAGTTAACCAGTTAGAGTTAATTAGTTAGAGTTAACTAGTTAGAGTTAATCGATAGAGTTAACCGAATATTAGTTTTTCGAATAGAGTTAAAAGAAGTTATCGAATATTAGTTATTCAATAGAGTTAAAAGGAGTTAATCGAATATTACTTATTCGAAAGTGAATTTATCGAATATTAATTATTCGAAAGGAGTTAATCGAATATAGTTATTCAAAGAAAGGAGTTATCGAATATTAGTTTATTCGAAAGGAGTTAATCGAATATAGTTTATTCGAATAGAATTATCGAATATAAGTTATTCGAAGTGAGATAATCGAATATAAGTTATTCGAAGTGAGAAAGTCGAATATTAGTTATTCGAAGGAGTTAATCGAACAGAGATTACTTGAAAGAGAGTTATATTATATCGAATTCGGGAAAGTATTATTTACTTTTTGGTTTTTAATCAAGATTTGTTTATTTATAAATAAATTAGTTGTTGGCTTATTTATTCAAAATAAGAATTTAAGTTAGATTTCTAAGTTAGATATTTCAAAATTAGGGTTTATAACATTAGCATTATAATAAATGTTTTCATAAAAGAAGTGGATTCATAATCTGAATCCGAGAATTTGTGTAAGCAAGTGATTGTAGAAATTGGAGCGGTGATCTTTGTCTATTGCAAGGTTAAGAACGTTGTTCAGTTAAGGTCAGAGAGGTAATTATACCCCAACTTGATTGACTTCCTTATTTAACTAAGAAATAATTGAGGTTCAAGGGCGAGAGTTAGTTAGAAATATAGTTAAGTAATAAGCGATTTATGGAAGGTGCGGTCGTAATGATGTTTTATACAACGTTAGTTGAAATCCATATAAATGAGTTTTGGAAACGTTTTCCAAATATAGAATCAGAGATATTTTCTAAACATAGAAAATGGAATGTTTTATTTATAAGGAATTAAGAAATAGAGTTAAGCTAAATTAGAAACTGACCGGAGATTTGCTAAGTTGAATGGTTTTCTAAGTGTCTATCTGATGTTGGTTTTGACCTTCAGGATTGATACTTAGGGAATTGTTCTCATACTATTTTACAGTCAGAGACTGATAGATGTGGCAGAATAGTGATAAGTAAATAAGCAATGGGAATGTTTTCCAATGTTCATAACATATATTTTCTAAATATAGAAAATAAGGAAATATGAATATACATATATATATATATGATTGATCAATGGAAATTCCAATTGGAAATAAGATTGTTATTCGCACACATGTTTTCATTTGATAGTTAAATCACCGACTATCAAAGTTTCTGACCATTTTTACGTTATTAATATGGAGAGACCAGTGGGATTATTATCTGAAGAACCATTTCGTATTGGCATAAGCATTACAAACCAAGTATGCTGAACGGAGTAAAGTGCAAGGGCTATTGTATAAATCTTAGGTAGAGATTGCCTAAGATGGATGTACTAAATAGTCCCTTCGGTTTGTCCAGTCCCAGGACAACTTGAATGGATGAATGTCTGACAGAGTATATCTGGTAAATCGCGTAAGTTGATCGTTTCAAACGTATTTACATTAGTGGCGGAGGAATTCGTTTCTCTTAGCTTATACCCGTGGTATTTTGGGGAAATCAATTTGTGATTTGACGGGTATGATGATGTGGCCTTCAAGGTAAATGAAGACGTGATCTGTATAGAGATGCGTTATAACCTCAAGCCTCATCAACTGGGAAATGGCAGAAATCGGGCAGGCAGCATGGCTAAGTGGGCCGCACCCAATTAGGGTATATTGTCACCACCTAGAGAATATTCATATTTGTACTTCTTTCAATTCTGTATCTCCCGGGAATGGTTATGTTGGAATACTAAATGAGGGGTGGCAATATATTTGATACATTTAGGAGAAATGAATGGTCGATCACATGTGGCCGAGTTACAAGATGTTCTTGTTGAACTCCAGTGTATCGCTTCTAGAGTACACTGATCGGAAGGTGGATCCATACCTTGTCATAGTTGGAATCCATTCCCCAAATAAGAGCTCGCGGTTTTGATTGTATATTATATATGTAGAACGTTAGATGCAAGCGTTTTTGCTAGATTTCTATTTACTTGATCTAGACATTATTATAATATCAGACAAGTATCATTTTAGAAATATTTTGGGTTATCATAAGGTAAAAGCCATTCATGTTTATGTGTGGATTAGTCTTATGATTATCCTTTGTTTTAAAAAAATTTGAAAGTTAAACCAAATGATTTGAGTTTACTCACACCAGTCACATGACTGACCCAGAGTTTATTTTGCTTTGTTTTTCCTAAACTCTTGGGTGCCCAATTTTGTACGGGCAGTCCTGTAGTCGGGATTTACAGATACTTGAAGAGTTGGAGCAGGAGGCTTCAGGATTATATATCTATTGTTATTTCCACTGTGTTGTAAGTGTTATACTCTAATAATGGTATTGTATACATATACTGTTTTATCTCAAAGTTATGTTATGAAATATATTTATTCGTTCCGCTGTGAGATTCATGTTTACTCTGATGTTGTATGTTCTTCTTCTTCTTCTATTCTAAGTTTCTATCTTATCTATTCTCACCCTCAAATTTATTTCATTAAATACCAGTATTTTCAATGTTTGGATAATTGACGTGGATTTTATGTCGATGACCAAAGATCGCAAATTTCCGGGACGTTACTTAATCCTACTATCTCCTGTTAATCGCTTTTTATTTGTTTATATGTGGCACAACGGATGACTTAAATAGATATGTCCCTTTTTATTATTTTCCACCAAAAAGTGCACTTGATATCACGGTACATCTTAGTGATTTCTAAATGGATGTCAAACTTGGACTTGTGGCATTCATCCAGCACCATCTATTTAAGCTTTTTAATATTAGGGACATAGATTCTTCCCTTCAACCATACAATACCCTTATCATCTATTTCACTACTCATCTTTTCACCTTGTTGAATTATTTTTCAATTCCTTGTAGAAATTCATCCTTCCTTTGCCTACGAGCAATCTTCTCTAGGACGACCGGAGTGATAACTAGGTAGGCAAGGACAACATATTTCCGACTTAAAGCATCTACAACAACCTTGGCTTTCCCAGGGGTATATTAAACATTCAAATCGTATGATGCTAAATATTCCAACCAAGGCTGTTGTCTTAAATTCAAATCTTTTTGAGTGAATAAATACTTTATAGGCTTATGGTCAGCGTATAATCAAACTTTTCTCCCAAAAGATAGTGCTTCTAAATTTTCAAAGCAAATATTATAGCTAGCAATACCAAATCATGAGTTGGGTAGCTTCTTTTATGTGGTTTTAATTGTTTGCTTGCATAGGCAATTACTCCGCCTTCTTGCATAAAAACTGCGCCAACTCCTTCTTTGTACGTATCGTATAAAGCGATAGCCCTTTATTTCCATTTATAATAGCTAGAGCTAGAGTAATTGTCAGTCTTTTCTATAATTTCTGAAAGGCTTCTTCACATTTTGGGGACCACATAAACTTGGCATTCTTCATGGATAACTTTGTAAGAAGAGAAGCTATTCTTAAAAAATATTGAACAAATCTTCTATAATAGCCGGCCAATCCTAGGAAACTCCAGACTTCTTTTAGCGTCTTAGGTTGCTCCCAATCCAGAAAGGCAGAGATTTTTCCTAGGTCTAATGAAATTCCTTTCTCAAATATGATATGACCAAGGAATTTTACTTCTTTTTCCCAAAAGTTGCATTTCGAAATTTTGCTTTAAGCACATTCTTTCTCAATTTGGCCAAAGCAATTCTTAGATGTTCTGCATGCTCTTCCTCAGTTTTGGAATTGATGAGAATATCATCGTCGAAAACAAATACTAATTTATTCAATACTTCACAAATTACTCTAGTCATCAGGTCAACAAAGTAGATAGGGGCATTAGTTAAACTGAGCGGAATTACTAACCGTTCGTAAAATGTATCAAGTGCCCTAAAGGTAGTTAGATTAATACAACCCTCTATGATTCTATGCTAATGGAAACCGGTGGCTAGGTACGTTTTTGAGAAAACCGCGCACCATTTGATCGATCAAATAGGTTGTCTATACGAGGCAAAGGGTATTTTTTTCCTTAAGAGTTTTCTTATAAAGGTCTCGATAGTCAATCCACAATCTTAAGGAACCGTCAGCCTCAGCTACGAATACCACCGTTGACCCTCAACTTGAATGGCTAGGTCGGATAAATCCTTTTGCCACTAGTTCTTGGACTTGTTTATTTAGCTCTTCTCTTTCTCTTAGGGCCATTCTTCAGCTAGGATGGACAACGGGTCGGGCATTAGGTATCATGTCAATCCAAAATTCGATTTCACGATGTGGAGGAACACTCTTAACTTCTCCAAATACGTCGGAAAATCCCTTAACATATGGGGATAATATTTATGCTGGTACCAGGGTAGCCCAAGGTAAGCATTTGATTATCTCTTTTTGGGCTAGGTTCTTCACAAGATATTTCAATAAAATTCCTGAGATTTTATTTTACCATATTTTCCTATTTGCACAATCAAGATGGGCTTCATATTTATTTAATCAATCCATTCCGAGTAGAGTTCCAAATTTTTTGAAATCCAGAACAATAAGATTAATATGGAATTAAAGAAGAGAATAGGAAACAGGGACCTTTATGTAGTAGAGATAGAGATTTGTGGCACCTCTTACTCGATTATTTACGCAAATGAGTTGGTCAATAAATTCAAGTTCATGTTTTAACTCTTTTGTTGCTTCCTTTGAAATAAAACTGTGTGAAGCACTGCTATCGAACCTTTCTGTAGTAGAGACAGAGATTTGTGGCACCTCCTACTCAATTATTTACGCAAATGGGTTGGTCAATAAATTCAAGTTCAAGTTTTAACTCGTCTATTGTTTCCTTTGAAATAAAACTGTGTGAAGCACCGCTAAAAAATAATACTCTAACAATACTACCACAAATGAAAACATTTCCTTCTACTACTCCTTTCCTTTCTACATCCGATGAGGTTGAAGGTATACCTTTTATTGCAAAGATTTTTACCTTATATGTCTCCTTTACAAGAGGACAATCTCAATTAGATGCCCGAACTCATGACAGTTGCAACACCTCCACATTTCTTGACCTTGATCCTTCAGTTCCCTTGGTTTCTTCCAGCTAATTCCTAAGTGACCTTTTCCCCTATAGTTATAACAAGTAATTTTCATCAAGTGATTTTGCTTAGTTCCTTCCTTTGGTTTCTTTGGCTCTGTCTTCTTTCCTTTAGACTTCCTTTTCTTGTCTTTATCCTTATTATTGTCGTTTCTTTCCTTCTCTTCAAGTTCCTTCTGCTTGTCAGTGGTGGCATGCCTATATCCCATATCTACTAAGTCAAAGAATGATTGCTTGATGTGTGAAGTCATCTTCTCGTGATATTTTGGATTCATCCCCTTAATAAGTCTTACATTCTTCTTCAACGAGGTGTTAATTAGTTCAGTTCCAAAGAGACAAAGCTCGCTGCCCTTATTTAGGTGTTCCTTAAATGACATATTACCTTGCTTAAGATTCATAAACTCTTCATATGTTCGAGAAATTCTTGCTAAGGGCATGTAACGTTCTTTTAAAACATCTTTGAAATCCTTTCATGAAAAGTTATCTTCTAATTTACCATGGATGATAGTCTCCCACCATGCATCAGCTCCTTCCTGTAGTTGCCATATAGCCAGCAGTCTCTTCTGCTTATCTTCTAGATTAGGTCCTTTGAAAATATTATTGCATGATTTAATCCAAACTTGAGCTTCCATAACATCAACCGATCCTATAAATGGTTTTCCACCCAGATTCACGTAATTCCTATTCTGATCAGGAAGGCTAGTTTGTGACGAGGCTCGAATTTTGGTCTCATTAAATGCTGTAGCATCACGACCATTGGTGGTGGTACTGCTTCCTTCCCTACATCTACCCCTACTGCTCATTTCATACTATCTAAAAATAGTATGAAAATGCTATTAGACATGCAGACGAATTACCTAAGGAGTATGAACCGGTTTAAAATCATTTCATTTCATTAGATTCTACTCATTCTAGGTATCACTAACCTCATCTTTAATGAGCTATCTAATGAGTTATACGCTAAATCTTTGTACAAACCAAAGCTCTGATACAAAATGTGATGACCTGGGTTTCGACCCTTGAAAACTAGCACTTTAATAACTTCTCATTTTGAAATGTCGGAGATTCAAGTGTCAGATTCTTGGTTGTCTGGGGATATAACAGATTAGATCAATCACAATGAAATAAAAGAACTTCTCATTTATATAACATGAGATTACATCAGAGTACGAAATACATATCCATAACCAAAAGAACATCGGAAACTGACTAAATTAGGTAAATCCCATAACAGACTCCGTCTTCACCCGAACAACTCCAGATCATAGGTATCCACAAAACAATTTATTCCCAAGGAAATAGCTAATGATCCATAGAAACGACAACTCCACAAAAGCAAGGGATACACTAGGAAAAGTCTCCAAGACACAAGCTCCAAATACTGCTACTATTTGACACTAGGCTGCCTATGTGAAAATTATGGGCACCCAGAGTTTTGTGTGAAACCAAAAAAACTCTGGGTCAGTTATGGAACTGGTGTGAGAACTCAGTATATTTATTTATGCATAGAAATTCGCAATGACTTTTTGAAAAATGAAACTAACCTAATGTCTCACGGCACACACACACTGCAAATGCATACATAAGCGAAATTTCTCCTTATGATGGTCGAAAATGCTTTAATACGCGAAAAAAAAATTTGATGTTATATTTGCACATAGTGTGATTTTTTTTGAAAGTAAATGTATTAATCTTAGCCAGTTAATGCACCATCCCATTATACTGGCGGTATCCTACCGACAATTAGCAGGCTATACAATCAAAACCATACAGGCTCGTAGTGGAGATTGGGTTTCCAACAATGACCAGGCAAAGGAACTTCCTTACCCAACCGAATTTTGAACACCTTTAGAGGGATATCCGATGATCAGCTAATGCTCTTCATGCTAACACAAGGTCGGTTGCATTTGTAACTAGGTAATTTAGAGTACGCCTGGGTATGTTATCTCCCGGTCATTGCCAACCTTTCCGAGCACTCGCCAACAACAACCACAAAGTAGATGTTTTTCACATAGGTTAATACCCGGGCTCCATACCATGGTACACCTTTTATCCAGAAGGAGAATCACACCCATAACCAATTTGCATTTCTTCCTGTTTTGGCCATTTACAGGGGTGTGAGGTTTGTCGAGGTCATGATACCCAAAGTTACGCTTAAATAAGACATGCTCTAATCATTTATAGCTCATCACAAAACATAAGTATGCCACATTTTCCATTTACAACGCATCACTGATTTCTATCGATATATAACCTCTAAGCTCATACGTCTTAGAGAAGTGTATTAAGTTAAGAGAATAAATTTTCCGCCACTAGGCAGATATATATTAATAAAAATCAGTGGTACATAGTCAATTACAATGTTGGACACACAATCCATACAAGTCCGTCATGGGTTTGAACGAAACAAAAATTAGAATTCCTCCAAATACATCCAAACTACTTGCCACTTAACTAATATAAAATCCATTTACGAATGGGAGCCAACCATTCCAGACATTAAGCAAGTCTCCATTATAGTGAGAAGGGCCCTGGTCTTCAATATCATCTTCAATTGCTTCATAATGTTGTATTATTATTCAGAATGGTTTTTATATCCAGTTCTGATCCCAATCTTTCCGAATAATAAGCGCAATTTTGAAATCATGCGGATATACATGACAAAATCAAGTCTCAACCCGTACTCCATGTTTGAAACTCAAATTATCATTTAAAACACTTTATTACTTGTTAGAAACCATTTACTAAGGTCTATAAAAGATTCATAAAATGAAATCCCTCTAAAACTCAACACTACAACAAATTGGGAAATTTGTAACATATGGTATTTTTCACTTGAAACCATTTTTTTAGTTTCTAGGCTTGAAACAATTAACTAGTGTTGCTATATTTACTGAAGTGTTTCCAATATTTTTGATAATTTTAAATATATAATATTGCATGTAAATTAATTAACGTGTTTGGTGACTTAGCTATGACATTACCGTTCCAAGGTGCAAGCCCAAATGTCGTTCCCTTCTTGGTCCGTGATTCAAAAAGAAAAAAAAAGGCCGCATTGCTTTACTTTTCTGCAAACCCTTCCTGCAATTTTCTCTTCTCCCAATTCCAGCACTCGTCGCTTTCTGCTTCCTCTAAAGGTAACCCTCGATTTAATAGTTCCGTAATTCTAAATCTTAGATTCTTATGTTGTTATATTGTCTTCATTTGGTGGCGACTTGTCGATCGGAACAACCTAAGGTATAATCAATGTATCGTCGATTAAAATTGATTTTCTGAGCTAATTTAATTTTGATAATGATTTGATAATCAAACTTCTAATTGTTTTTTAGGTATTTTTTTGTCCACTAAATCTTACACTTACGAAATATGTTCTTTAGGTCATAAGTAACAGATTGTTGTTTCTTACCTTTCTAGTTATTTTTTTAAGTTTGTTATAATGAGTTGTCAAGTTAAAACAAGTAGTTTAAAAGTAGTTTAAACGATGTTTCTATGCTTTATATCCCTAGTGTGTTTAGTTCTCTCTCGAACCCTTGATCTCTTTCATCATGCCCCTTTTTTAGTCTCTTGACTAAAAATGTTTTTTTTCATCTATTACTAATTTATATACTGTGCCTATCCACCTGATCCTATTATATCTTTGTTCGTCAATTTCGTTGTCTTCCTCATGAAATCTTTCGAACTTAAAGACTGTGTTATCGGTGAACGAAACATCACCATTTTCCCTCCTACCAACATGAGAATCAATGAGTTAAGGTTTCACAAATGAAGTTTGATTTTGAATTTTACATACAGGCTACTTATTTCAAAAGTTAGAAACTTAGCTAATCTAATAAAATCGAAGGGATGACAATGTAATTCAAGACAAATTATAATAAACCTTTCCATATGCTGCTAGTTCACAAAAATTAAAATGAATTGCTTATGCAATATGGAACACAAGGAACTTTAAAGGATTTTGATATGAATTGAGGATGCGTTTGCAAGTCAATAATAATACAGGCGCATTTTTCTCTAGTACAAGTATACCTGACATGCTTTCCTCCACGATTCTTCTTTTTCTAGACCATCGTTTGTATAAAAGCACAGAAATAATGATTTTCGAAATAATGAATGCAATACAACAAATTGTATAAGAACAGCATTAGCGGATAACAAACTTAAAACTAAGGGTTATGTTATAACCATAAAGCTAAAACAATCTTATTTTGGGATCAAACAATGACTTCTATTTGTGTATCGTTATGATTTTAGATTTATTTATTTCACATAGTTAGATAAATTTTTAAATATTGGGATTTTCTGATGCAATTCAATACTTAAAGGCATCCATGTTATAAAAAATGATTTTTATATATTGGGATCAAACCATTAGGCCATATATTCTCACCTTGAACTTCACTAATCCCTGCTAACATGATGTCGGATTTCTCCGTGTTGAGTTTCAGACCAAAGCAATTATAAAAAATCATAGAGAGTGCTAAGAATGATTTGTATAGATTTGATATCGAGTAAGCAGACATTGGGTCTCCTTGTGTAAATACTTGGTTGCTTTTAAAATTCTTATATATGATTGGTTAACATAAGTCCATGATGTACTCGTTAGGTTGGAAAAAAGTTAGCCTCATTGCTCGGGCTGACTTAATGGTTGAGACTATTATTGATCTTGGTGTTTTACACCCTCATGTATTACCATTAACTAGAGAATTCACTAATGAGATTAACCACATTATACTTCCTATTGATTATGAATCTGATTATTGGTAGATAGTAGACTCAAATTTGAAAATACGGGACTAACTTTTCTTTGGTAACTACTATTAATTCCATTGGTAAATAAGGTTGAAAACCTTTGAATCTTGGACATAATTTATTTTTGTGAAATAAACAGTGTTAACAGAGAAGGAATTCTAGCTTCTGTTAGTTTTTTGAGTTCATATCTGGTAGATGATGAATAAGTTATTGTTTCTTTAGTTGGCGGATGATTCATATCTATATTAATTACTGCTTGATTATTCAGTCCTTTTATTTCTGTTCGTATTATTTGTTTGTTTCTTCCAATAATGATTCATCATCTGATGATCAAATGTATAGGAAATTTCGGAACTTCTTTTTTTGTTCATTTGCATAGCTTTGATACATGAGGGTTGCACAGCTTTGATACATGAGGGTTTATTAAGTTTTTTATACAACATCCTTGTCCATTTGACATGTATAGCACTAATCAACTAACAAAGAATATTAAATGTGATATCATCAGCAAACTTCATGCATTGTTATTTCGTTCAAGGCTAATGCAAATAAATATTAATTCAAAACTCGTCCCCAATGCTTATTATTCTTTATTCTGAAAATTCTCCAATGCTTGTTAGTCTTTACTTTTTCCCCGAATGCTTAAAACCCCATTTACGAGTAGTTATTGCAGTTTAAGATATATGCCTTCAATCTTAAACCCCAATGACTGTCACGTTATATTGTAAAGTTTACAAACACAATTATATGCTTCCAGGACATAAGTACCTTATAATTCATGTTTATGTCCATCTCATACATGTATTGTCATTGGAATTCAAGCTGTGGTTTAGACATTCAATGATTTATTTACGTGTTTAAACATTCAACATTTTTTTGTTTTTTACAGCAATGTCAACAAATACCATTAAGGAAACTAATGGACGAGATTCTATGTCAAGAACGGATGGAAATCGTCCAAAAAAAATCAAGTTCAATCGAAATGGCTACGTTGTTGGTCCTTATGCAACTCAATTTCAAAGTTCTATAGGCGATCTTGTGAGGACTTTTGTATGAATCAGATTTGCTAAGTGCAAATCAGTTCCAAAAAACTGTAAGGATGATATTTGGAAGAAGTTATTGGTGAGAATTTCTCTTCTTAAGTATACTAAATCACTATATTAGAACAAAAGTTGAAGAATAATTACTATCATCATTATCATTCTTTGAGATTAGTTGCATCAATTCCAATGGTATTTGATTTGTCGGAGACAAGGGGGTATTTAGGCCATAAACATTAAATATACATGTAAAACAGTTCAGTGGGAAGTATTAAAAGTTTAACATAGAATTTGCTTACTAGAATCGCAAGGTTGACAGCCAAGACAGAAGATACTTTATTAGTAGCCTGCTATATTTTGCCTGATATATATGTTCTAATCACTATATTGTAATGAAATTTGTACCGATAATTGTAAAAAAAATATGAAGTGCCTCACTATATTAGAAAAAGCATTCAGAAAACAATGCCAGGGATGTGGAGAAGACATAAGAATACTTTGCGGGAAGAATATTTAGATGTTAAATCGACACTAGATGCGCAACAAAAAAATATTCCGCCCGGTGTAAAAAAGGAGGATTGGGAAGAATTTTGTTGTAATGAGAATGATGAAAATCAGAAAAAAATAAGAAAGACTAATAGCTTGAACAAGGAAAAAACTGTTTGTGGGCATACGGGAGGTCGTAATAGTGCTGCAATGGTGGAGGATAAAATTGTATGTCATCCATATCTTTCTTTATTTGTCATCCTTACCTTTCTTCTTAGTTTCTGTCATATTTCTTCTTAATAATTCAAATACTAGCCAAATCAATTAATCATGCACAGTTAACTTTCTTCTTAGTTTCTGTCATATTTCATAGCATGCTTGTGGTATATATGCATCTCATATTTATGGTCCAGTTTGAGAAAAAGAAACAACAAATCATTTTCAGTAAGACTAAGTCAAATCGTAGTATAGTATTTAATAGAAGTATTTTAAAATTAACTGAGAAAATTGAATGACTATATGCATACTTAAAAAATACTAAAAAAATGATGTCATGACTATATGCATACTTCATTCCTATGTGCAAGTTTATGTTTATGTTTATTAAAACATGTTTTATGCAGATTGAAAATCAAGATGATCGTACTATCCCAATTACATGAACTCAAGTTTGGATTGAAACACATACAAGAAAAGATAAAAGTATAATGTTGAGTGTCGTAGAGCGTATGGTGAGACTAATATAGGCATTTTTATTGCTTTAAGATTAATAAATTGATTAACTTTTGCACATCATAATGTAGGAATTAGTTTAAAAAATATTCAAGAAGCAGAGACAAGTGGCGATAGTAATGTCCATTCTTTGTCACTTGATGATGATCCATTGACACAAGTGCTTGGCAAAAAAAAACTAAAGGCCTCCACGGTGTTGGAAGTTGTGTTAACAAGACCCAATATAAAGCTTGTAACACCCCGCATTTTTAATATAATTAAAAATATGCAAAAATATGTGTATATGCATAGATAGGTAAATAATGGTGATGTATAATGAAAAATCTATTAATATATGAAAGATAAAGGAAAGATTAATTAAATGGCAGTGTACGTAACGGAGAAGATAATAAAGTAAGTATACTTAATTTAAATATCAGGAATTAAGTAAAACGAACATCACTATTGCGTTAGTCTCGAAATTCTGCTTGGAATAGAGTCCAAGTTTACAACAATCGGACTCCGTTTGAAAGAGTTATGGCCTGCGGAAGATTCAACAAAAAATTCAGAAAAATACCCAGGTTGGTCGACCTGGGGGTTGACCTGGGTGTCGACCTACCTAGGGAGGTCGACCTGGGGGTCGACCTAGGGGTTGACCTATCGAGGGAGGTCGACTTGGGGGTCGACCTTAGTGCCGACCTCCCCGTTGATTTTTCCAGATCTGGCCAGCGACAATTTTTGGTGTGTTGTACGGACCGGATGGCTTCTAGGTCAATCCTAGGGCTCTAAAACGCTCGCAACACCTATAAATTGTGCCTAGACCTAACCTAATTCATAAATAATTCCTTCTATGCCTCCATGCCGCTAAGCTTCAACCAAACATGGCCGCCAGCCCAAAACCCTATACTAATTGCAAGTTCTTCACAAACTTTGCAGTTTAATCAACTCAAGAAGCAAAGGTCTTCATCAACAATTCATGCTCTTCACCAATAATCAAATAAAATCAGCGTTCTACATCAACAACAAATCCCTTATTTCTCTAATCCAGTCAATGTGAGTGGATTTGAACTATATTTGTTGTATAATGTTGCTTAGCTCGTGTGGTCTTTACTAGTTGAGGGAGGGGCTGAGGTGGGGCCATAACCACCATAGAAAAACTAGACCCGAGGGATATCTGTACATTGGACACTCTTAGAGGCGGGCACATACAGATATAAAAAAGCTCTCGACCATGTTCCGTGCTGGTGTAGCCCTACCACGGATCTTAGGTGCACAAGTAGAGGTTATGTGCCGTAGAAACATCGAGTAGATTGATGATACGTACATGGGAAAGTCTAGGTACAACCATGTCTGCTCTGGGTGGTGTATCGTAGACTAGAGGGCATTATTCGGTGATGGAACTAAATTCGATCGAATAGTTCGAGGATAGCAGTCAGTATGCTTATGTAGCACTGCGATAGTGGTTCTATGCGGATGTAGGATTGTACGTTACTATGGCATAAGATGAGGTACTGCGCATATTACTGTGGCGATACAGAGGAGACCGTGCGAGTGGGGTACCATGGGGTGTACCTCACTTTGGGGGTAGCTACATATACACTATATTAGGTTAATCTACTAGGGGGCAGATGAGTGTGACGTATGTGTAAGCTTTGAGTGCTAATAACACGTTTAACCTAATAAATAAGAAAATGTAATTAAACGGTATATGTAGGGTTATTCAAGAAGTGTAGTTTAAATTCATTCACACAGAACTTATGTTCTGACCCCCTCCTCAAAACATACGCAGGTTAGACAGAGACTTATAGCTTTGGGAATACTGATTTAGCTGTATTGTGATCAAGGTAAAGCTATGTTTTAAAATATATTATATTTTATTCCTTCCGCAGTGAAGTCTTTTTCCGTACTCTGACATATCTCTTTTCTCTGTCTTTTCTGCACGATACCAGAGTAACCAACTCGTAACAACCCAAATTTTTAAATAACGTGTAAGAACAAGAATCAAGGCAGAATTAAATTTTAAAATAAGAATCAAGAGAAACGGGTTGCGTCGTTGCGTTTGTCTCGGAATTCTGGTTGGAAACGAGTCCGAAATTTCGTAAATCGGAGTCCGTATGACCAAGTTATGGCCCATAGAAGATTTCAGAAAATTCAAAATTCAGCCCGAAATTCAAAATCAGCCCCAAACAGATTGGGTGGAAAAATTTCCCGCCCAGCCCCAGGTCGACTGGGGAGTCGACCTACCCCAGCCCAGGTCGACGGCCCAGTCGCCTTGGGTGTCGACCTGGGGGTCGACTTCCATGGTCGGCCATGTTTGCCTGGTGCACCTATTTGCTCCTTTGGGTCTGTTCAGTTGGCCTGTGATGGGATTTGATGGTTCAGATCTAAACTAGGGTTAATCCTATGGCCTAAACTTGTCTCTACACCTATAAAAACACCCTAAGACCTAGCCTAAACCACCACAATTCATCCTAACAACTAAGTGTTGCCAAAATGCTCCTAAATCATGGCCTCCATCTTCATCATTGAGAGCTTGAGAATTCTAAACTAAAGCTAAGTCAAAGGATCAATCTTTCTCTATCAAATCAAGGAGCTACTTATATTCTCAAGGCTTCTAGTGTTGCTACATCATTCCTAGAGCTTCTACAACGATTCTATGACGATTCTTTACCCTAATTCACTAGCCACGCTTTGTAAGTTCTAGATGCTTTTAGATTGAAACGATAACTTGAATATGACATGTGATAAAGTTGAAATTGGATCTATTCATGATAATCGATCCATGCTCATTCTTGTTCATTTTGGATCTTGACCTTTGGGGATGTTGCTATGACATTAATTTGGACCTATGCATGTTGCTAATCACTCTTTCATATCCTGATCATGCATGTAATGATGTTTTTCTCTCGAATCTTGTTTTATGCAAAGCTTCTACCTTCCCCTATTTATCTTCTTTTGATGAACCTTGGTCGATTTCGGACCTAGGCCTAAACTACGATTTACATGCAGTTTGTATACAGGGGAATGTTGGGATTTCACCTATTTGGACATGGGTGTGTGGTAGAATTGATTTCATAACATGAACAATGGGAATTTGGGTTATTGCCAATGTAATTGGCAAGTTTGGGCATACATGAATTGGCATATGAGTTAAATCACAAGTTTTGGGGACTATGTAAGTTAAATCAAGGGATTGGGCTTATGTAAATTGGGCATAAGTGGAATTGGGAACATGAACCATGATGTGGGTTTATTTGGGCATGAACGTGACAACATGTAACTTTGGCTAGAACATGATTTAGGGTAAATTGGCATAAACTTGACATACATGCAAATAGGCGAGAATTGGACATATGTGAAGTGGCTAGAATTGGGTTCATATTTTGATGGACATGTAATTAGGAACTTGGGAATATGCTTAGTAATATGTAAAGTGGGGATCTTGACTTAGATGACACATATGTAATTAACAATCTAAAGGATGCCTACGACACGAGGTTAGACTTGAGTTGTGGTGTAATTCTGCCCAGAACCGCCTGACATATCCAGTGACCACAACAATAATAGTCTAATGTGAGAGGTCGTAGGCAAAGATTAGATTGTGGTAATGCTTGAACCCGAGGTTGGAATGGGTTTGCGATGTAATTCTTCCCGTAACCGCCCGACGTATCCAGTGACCGCAAATAAGTCCAATGTGAGAGGTTGATGCATTAATAAATAATAAATGAATATGACATGGACGGGTGGGTTAAGTAACTTGATTAGACTAATGGCACTTAACCAATATGACATGAACGTGTGGGTTAAGTAACTTGATAAGACTAATGACACTTAACCAATATGACGTGGATGGGTGGGTTAAGTAAAACCAAACTTGATTTCTTGATGACACTTAACCATATAACACGATTAGAGGATGGGTTAGTCTAACCTGAATGGGTCGATTACACCCGACTAGTACAACGCGATGCATGGTAAGGTTAAGTAAACTAAAAAGGGTAACACTTAACCGTTATAATTTGACTAGTGGATAGGGTTAGGTTAACATATACTTAATCAATCTAACACAGTAATTTGATGGGGTTAAGGTTAAATATACTTAACCAATTTGACACGATGATTTGGATAGGGTTAAGTCATGAACCGTTGGAATACGCTTAACCAACTTGACACGTGATTCGTAGGGCTAAGTCATGAACTTGAATGACAACACTTAGCCAACTTGACATGACATGTAGACGGGTTAAGTCACGAACTTGAATGACCACACTTAACCAACTTGGCATGCTAGACTGATAGGGGTTAAGTCTTGAATTTAGATGACAACACTTAACCTGCTGGACGGAAACCCTAGTTACACGGTCCTTTTCAGCAGTAACCCTCTTGAAGGTATCACGATACCCTAGGGACTAGGCTAGGGTGGGGCACGATTACTGGGATGATTGTAAGCGACCAGAACGATGGCCGAGTTGGTGCGCCATTGTAGGTTCAGGAGGACTATGGTCGTGCACATGAGTCCGGAGTTGAAAAAGCAGGCATGGGCACCAGTAGTTGTACACTGTGCGTGCTTGGAATGGTGTCAGTGGTTGACACCCTAGGGCTTGATACACCCTAGGGTGGACCTAGCACAGAGTAGCTACATTCGCGATTAGGCCGTATGACACCGACACACGACGAGTTAGGACTTGTAAGGAGCCGATCGATTAGATCGTTACGTGGAAAAAGGGCGTTGTTCGATAGGTAGCATAATCCCTAGTGGTCCTAGGTGGCATAAACCCTAATCGAATCTAGAAAACGTCCAATAGGTAGCATAATCCCTAGTGGTCCTAGGTGGCGTAAATCCTAGCTGAACAGGAGATAATTCATGATAAGGGAATCTGGCCAGAACAAGGATGGCAGTCCAAGCGATTTCAAGGATGGTGACACTACGTTGTAGTGGTACAGAATAACGTGATGGAACCCGTACGATATACGGCAAGGGACTATTCATATACATGGAAGGGATGATACGAGTTAGGATGCTAGTACGGTTGGTGCAGAGGACGTTAGACATGCGATGCTATTCCGAGTTTATCTTTTTATCTTGTTACCTTGGTTATCCTGTTACCTTGGTTATCTTGTTACTTGAGTTTATCTTGTAATCTTGTTACCTTGGTCATCCTGTTACCTTGGTTATCTTGTTACTTGAGTTTATCTTGTTATCTTAGTTTGATCTGTTTATCTTGACATCATGTTTATGTTTACTTTCAGTTTATACATGTCATGTTACTTTTACCTGTTTTTTAGGCTGAAAGTAGCTAGGACTTACCAGTCTTTATGACTGACCCCGTTTTGTTTCGCCTCTTTTTCTTCCATTCCCCCCCAGGTTTACAGGGAGGAAATGTAGCTACTTAGTGCAGATTTTCTGCTTCAAGATCATCATCTATGGCTTGGACTTTTCTTGGCTATGGCTATTTTACTGTTTTACTTGGGGAATAATTTATGACTACGGTTTTATGCTTCTTTATTATTGCAAGACAGGTTTCAATGTAAGTAATTTAATGGCACTTTGATGTAAAAGGTTTTAGAACTTACTACTTTTATAAAGTAATGAAATCATGTTTTCTTCCGCTGTTTTATATGTTCTGTCTTGTAATATTTCTGTGCATGTTTACCTAGACAACACCCCTCCAAAGCTAGTGCATTCTCTTGTGAGTGACCCTGGCGGAGGTAGGGTGTTACAGTCTCGATGGATTGAATTTTGAAAAAAATTCGGTCTGTCGGAATCCGAGTTGTTACCTCTGGTATCAGAGCTTCAGTTTAGTGATCTTAGGGAGATACTGAGTGAACGTATTTGTATTTTCTAAAATATAAATATATTATATACATAAACCTAAATCCATAAAGTAGCCCACTGGGTATGGAAAGAGTTGGGATATTTTAGATTGTACACTAAAGTAATAAACATAGAAATTTTTGAGACCCTTAGGTGGTTTGGTTGGAAAGTGTACAATATGATTTGATATTTGAGAAAGAAAGTATCCCATAGAATTAAAACTGGAATGTTATTTCAGAGTAGTGGCTTCGGAAGTGAAACCTTAGAAACTAGAAAAGGTTGAAATATGAAAAATGGATTAGGAATATATATAGTTAAGAGAATTGAATTTGCAGAAGTGCCTAGGAAAGCCTAGTTCAGTTGAAGACCCGCTTTGAGTCTAACCCAATGATAAACTTTTAAGAACTTGAATTTGTAAAAGGATTTGCGGTATTTTCCAAGATTTAATCTTAAAAGTATTCTGATAAATGTGTGTTGGGTTTTAAAGTAAAGTGGGGTATATTGTGTGAAACAATGATTTCTTGTTTTAAAAGAATTCTCTCATAAAAAGATGCATATTATGGAGGATAAATAGCTTGATAGTTTTCATATATGAAAAGAAGTTTTGAAATCTCTATTCGGTTAATAATAAAATTTTGATTATTGTTTTAAAAAGAAATTTTGTTGGGTGGACAAAATAAGAAAAGATATTTGCACCTTAGCAGCCAAAGTTAACATTGTAAATAGAAACAGTGTAACTCATTAGTCATCCTTGTCTACTCCAGTTTTTGATTTGAAAAAATATATTTTTGCAATTTTGCTTTGTACCATGTTTTTATGGTTTGGCAAAAGCAAGTTTTTGAGAAAAGAATAAAAGTTTTACCACTTTGGTTTTTTTTTAAAAAAGAATGTAATAAAAAGAAAGAAGGCCAAACCATGTTTTAAAAATGGAGTAGTTAAGGATTAAGGCCTAGAAAGAACAAGATAAAGTTAAAGCTATTAGAACCAACTGGGAATTGGTTGAGATGAGAAATTCTCTGAGTATCAATCTGATGTTGATTTCAGTTTTCGGGGTTGATACTTAGAGAGTTATTTTCTTGCCAATTTACAGTCAGGGATTAGATAATATTAAACTAATTTCCCGTAGAATGCGTAAGCATTGAGAAACCTTGGATTGTTTCTTGAGAAATGAAAACGGACTGTTGCTTAAAAGATAAGTATAGGCTAGTAATACACAACATGGACTAGTGGTGACTATTAGGTAGTGAAGGGCAAGCGAGTGTATAGATACTGTTGAGTGGACTCTTGACATAAGTCCTAAGATTCTCGGCCTATAGTAGTAGCTGTGTAGGATGTTGTTTAAGTTGAAACGAAAAGGCTTATTTGAAAATAGTAAACTTAAGTAATTTTATTAAGTCAAATAAGCTAAGAAAGAAACTAGCCTAACTAAAAAGAAAACAATAGAATCAATCAAGCAGCAAAACGATATGGGAAAATAAAATGGAAATCTTAAGAAAAAAATGAATAAATATGAATTTTTTCCAAGATAAGTGGGAAAAGAGAAGAAATTTTCTTATGTGGTTGTACTTGGATTGGAAAATAGGAAATCTTTATAGAATAGTTATGTAAAAATCCAAGTGCAATTAGAAAAGAAAAACGAAGGATGTAAAATTTTCCGTTTTCATAACATAAGAAATAGAATTTGGAAAATTAGATTTTTATGAATTTCGAATTTAATGATAGTCGGTAGGATTTTGGATGAACTATGCTCTTACTCCATAAGAGTGTAGGAAAATGTGGATGAAAAACATTTTGATTTTTCAAAAATATTGCATGCATATAGAACTACAAGTATATTTAGGACGTGAGCATCATGTTTTGAAAGAGTTTTTAAGATTTGCATACATATAGGTGGATCCAAATTAGGCATACATACTTTACTATGATGTACCTCACTTTGCACATGGGCACAATGTTTGCAACAAATGGATGCACACTTGATGGATGGATGTTGCAAGGGGTTATCTATTTTACTCTTATCGAATTTCGGGGACGAAATTCGTTAAGGTTGGGAGAATGTAACACCCCGTATTTTTAATATAATTAAAAATATGTAAAAATATGTGTATATGCATAGATAGGTAAATAATGGTGATGTATAATGAAAAATCTATTAATATATGAAAGACAAAGGAAAGATTAATTTAAATATACTTAATTTAAACATCAGGAATTAAGTAAAACGGACATCACCATTGCGTTTGGCTCGAAATTCTACTTGAGATAGAGTCCAAGTTTTCAAAAATCGGACTCCGTATGAAAGAGTTATGGCCTGCGGAAGATTCAACAAAAAATTCCGAAAAATACCCAGGCAGGTCGACCTGGTAGTCGACCTACCCAGGGAGGTCGACCTGGGGGTCGACCTACCCAGGGAGGTCGACCTGGGGGTCAACCTTAGTGTCGACCTCCCCCCTGATTTTTCCAGATTTGGGCAGTGACGATTTTTGGTGTGTTGTACGAACCGTATGGCTTCTAGGTTAATCTTAGGGCTCTAAAACGCTCTCTACACCTATAAAATAGTGCCTAGACCTAACCTAATTCATAAATAATTCCTTCTACGCCTCCATGCCACCAAACTTCAACCAAACATGGTGGCCGCCCCCAAAACCCTAAACTAATTGCAAGTTCTTCACAAACTTTGGGGTTTAATCAAATCAAGAAGCAAAGTTCTTCATCAACAATTCATGCTCTTCACCAATAATCAAATAAAATCAGCATTCTACATCAACAACAAATCGCTTATTTCTCTTATCCAGTCAATGTGAGTGGATTTGAACTATATTTGTTGTATAATGTTGCTTCTATCGTTTACCATTCCCCATAATGAATATGATGTTAATTTAATCAGATTTGTTATTTTAATTATGCCTACGTTTGAGTTCTCTCCTTTTTATCCTTTCCCCTTTTTATGTTGGATCTAGGTTATCTTGAACCTAGACGAAATCTTATTATGAAATACGCACGATTGGAATATGGGGATATTGTAATATAATTTGTAATTTTGGGGTTTGCGGCATAACAATTGTTATTGCATATATTGGGCATAATCTATTTTATGCAGTCGAGGAATATAATCTATGTTGAATAGTGCGCAACTATGAATTTTGATTTATGATGTTAACATGAAATTGTGTAAATTTAATTGGAACTATTGGATATGGAATTGGTATAATTCAATATTAACACATGTAATTGGATAACATGGATTAGTGAAATTTATTCGTGACTTGAAAAGTAAGCCTAGAGAGTGAATCAGATTATATATATGAATGTGGGAATGTTGGGGTATATATATTGGGAAAATATTGATTATATGAAATTAGGTATAATTGGATATTGGAAATTGGCATGTTTGGGTATGAATAACATGGAATTAGTGAATTTGGCTATAATTGGATAATTTGGGTAATATGAAAATTGGCTAACTATTATGTAATTGGTGTAGTGAATGGAAAATTGGAAATAGGCATAAAAATGAAATGTAATTAAGCTGAATTTGGAACATATGACATGAATTTGGGGTTTGGGTGAAAGATGATTGTTAATTAACGCATGTGACACGAGGTTAGACGCGTTTGTGGTGTAAGACTGCCCGGAACCGCCCGGCAAATCCAGCAACCACAAGCGGACGTCTAATGTGAGAGGTCAATAGTAAGAACTAGAGGCGTAATGGTTTATGACACGAGGTTAGGCGCGTTTGTGGTGTAAGATTGCCCAGAACCGCCCAGCAAATCCAGCAACCACGAACGGACGTCTAATGTGAGAGGTCATACATCGTTACGACATTATAAATAGAATAAGAAATACTAACCATAATAAGACATGTGGGTGACATGGGTATGGTTAGAGGGTTAAGTGGGTGATATAAATGACGTATAAAGCATAACAAATGTGGACTTAACCTTTGTGAGACATGTGATGTAAGACATAACCAAGGTAGACTTAACCGTAGTAAAACATGTGTAAGACATGGAAATTGTAATAAAAAGGGGGTTAAGTGGGACACGTGCGACATGTGAAACAGAATTTAGATATGCTTAACCAAATGGGACCGGTAACGGTATCATAAATTAATTGAATTGGGAAAAGTTTAAGTAACGGGTTAAGTAAAAGGAAGGGTTAAGTCAAATCTAAAATTAATGACACAGTAATGGGGGAATGATAATTACCTATTATAAACTTGAGTTGTGGTAATGTAAAATTAAATAATAGGAAAACTTGTCATAGGTACAAGGGAAGGTTATGACTTAAGATGTAATACAAGACTTAAAGGGTGGGACGACTTATACTATGAAATAAGTTGATTTAATATTAATGACAAGAAATGGGGAATGATAAATAACCTATTATGAATAAACTTGAATAAGGCAAGAAAGGATAATAGGTGGAAATTACAACTTATGGGATAAGATAAGTTACAAGAAATGATAAGGAAGATGAGATAACTTATATGTAAAGATATACATAAATTAAGTGGTTTGGAAAGGAGAAATGTGAAATAAAAAATGATATAAGTTATATGAGTGGAAAAGAAGTAAATTAGAATCATATATGTTGGTTGGGTTGAGTAATTCTCTGGGTGCCAGTCTGATGTTGACTTCGGTCTTCGGGGCTGGTGTTTAGAGGGTTATTCTCATAATCAGTATGTATGTGGGATAAGGCATACTTAACTATGAATTAAGTATAACATGTTGTTGTAACCCAAAAAGGGAATAATTTATGAGATTGGAAAATAACATGTCGTGGGCTTATTAATGGACTTAAGTTGGTTAAGTATAAATTGAATTAATAAGAAAAGGTAACTTGGTGAATACGGGGAGATAAAGGAAGCCAGCGTGTGTAACCAAGTTAAATGAGAAAGTTGACGAGGTGGCACAAGCGTGAAATAAATGGTTAGACTTAGTGTCTAATGACATATAAAACTAAGGTGCTTGAAGCAGTCCGTACGTTGTAGGATGAATAACCCAACGAGGTAGATCATGATGGTGTCATAAGGCACGAGGAGAGCGCACGTTCGCTATTTTGGTGGCTCTAACGGACTGGAAGGGGGAGCGTGCGGTTTCCAGAGATGCTAAAGGTGCTCCTGGTAGTCCTCTGTAGTGGTTTAGCTTGGGGCTAGGATTATAGAGGTTGGGTCTGCGCATAACTACCAGGTGTGTGGGCCTTGACTGCACAAGTAGGGGGCAGTCAGAATGTTGTATGCAGTGGCAATAAGGGTGATTTGGCGATTGCCTCAGGAGGATGTGGAGGGTCAAGACCAAACGATAGCAAGATCATCAGACGCCTATCACAAATAGCCTAGGGAAGGCAAAAAGACAAGAGCTAACCCCTAGAGATCGTTAACCTTTGCTATCAAGGGACGGGTGCGGAGAGACTCCACATGGATGTTTAGATTGTTTGCTTGTTAGGGGTGGTCGCTTAGCTTTTGTGGACTTTACTAGTTGAGGGAGGGACTGAGGTGGGGCCATAGCCACCATAGAAAATCCAGACCCGAGGGATATTTGTACATTAGACAATCTTAGAGGTGGGCCGGTACAGATATAGAAAAGCTTCCGACCGAGTTCTGTGTTTTCTGGTGTAGCCCTGCCATGTAACTTAGTTGCACAAGTAGAGGTTATGTGTCGTAGAAACATCGAGTACGACTGATGATACGTACGTGGGAAAGTCTAGGTACAACCATGTCTGCTCTATGTGGTGTATCGTAGATTAGAGTGCATTATTTGGTGATGGAACCAAATTTGATCGAATAGTTCGAGGATAGTAATTAGTACGCTTACGTAGCACTGCGATAGTGGTTCTATGCGGATGTAGCGTTGTAAGTTACTATGGCATAGGATGAGGGACTGCGCATATTACTGTGGCGGTACGGAGGAGACCGTGCGAGTGGGGTATCACGGGGTGTACCTCAGTTTGGGGGTAGCTACGCATACACTATATTAGGTTAATCTACTAGGGGGTAAATTGGTGTGACGTGTGTGTAAGCTTTGAGTGCTAATAACACGTATAACCAAATAAATAAGAAAATGTAATTAAACGGTATATGTAGGGTTATTCAAGAAGTGTAGTTTAAATTCATTCACACAGAACTTATGTTCTGACCCCCTCCTCATAACATTCGCAGGTTAGACAGAGACTTATAGCTTTGGGAATATTGATTCAGCAGTATTGTGATCAAGGTAAAGCTATGTTTTAAAATATATTATATTTTATTCCTTCCGCTGTGAGGTCTTTTTCCGTAATCTGACATATCTCTTTTTTTTGTCTTTTCTACAAGATACCAGAGCAATCAACTCAGGTCTCGACGGATTGAATTTTGAAAAAAATTCGATCTGTCGGAATCCGGGTTGTTACAAAGCTTCGCTTCCTTCTCATATGTACGTCTCCATGACAAAGCTGAAAAGTTAGATTTAGCTGCTAAGTATGATTTTCTCGTTGCACAACATGAGAAGCTTGAGTCCAAACTTGATTATGCTATTGGTCTTTTTCTTGTAAGTTACTTATTTTCTTGCTCATGAATTGCCTAGATATGAAATTATAGTAAATATGCAATATAGCTTGAATATTTTGAATAAGTGCATTTATATATTATTTCGGTGTATAAAACAATACCTCAAAGGGGGAAGCAGTTGTAGAATCAACACCTTTAGTGACTTTAGTTATGAATTCCAAGAAAAAGCACCATGTGGTCCATGAATCAAACACAGCGTCATCCGCACAGAGCGAGCCAAATTCAGCTACAAAGTACTGTGAACTGCTTAATTGGGAAGGAAAATGTGTTGCTATTGCGAAGGAAAATGTGTTGCTATTGCGAAGGAAGTAGTTGATCCAATTCATAGAAAGATTTGTCATGGTTATACTTTGGAAGCTCACGAGATAAAAGTGAGCATGGTTACACAAAAATACTTGATGCAAAACTATACAAGGCTTTAAAAAATCCTGAGTCAAACACAATTGGAGAAGTTGAGATTGGTGATTTCATTATATGGCCTAGGTCATCCTCAGATTACATTAAAATGGATTGATATAAGGTACTTATGTTAAATTTTACTTCAATCTTTTTTTTAGTTGAAATACCATATAAATAATTTTGATGTTATCTTTGGTGACTGGATTAGTCAAGAGAACTGTCAATGTCCAATAGAATGGAGTTGAGTTCAGTACTTACTTCACAGCTAGATGGAAGCAAAATTAGGTTGAAGTCAAATACGAGGTAGAACCTTATGCTTGAGCACATGAAAATGCATTGGAATGAGAGTAGTATATTCATTGCAAACCTTTAGCTTAGAGCCTGAAGTTAGTATATAATGTTCCAGAAGGTTATATATTTAGTTCAGAATGACCTGTAGCACTTAAAATATTATTTATCGTACCATACATGAATTTTAATGATATTATGTTCAATTTAATCTCTTCTACCACAGGCTGTGTTGTCAGCGGCTTCATTATTGAGCCATTAGGTACCATACATGCTTTTGTGCGATGTTACCACTGATTTTGGATTGCCAAAGATTTTTTAGAACAAGACATGGAGGAATAAATAATTCATTTTTTAGAATAAGGCTGGAATGTCTAATAAAAATAATACCCTTTTTATTCCTTTAATTTTGACTATACTATGGAGATGGTATTTTGTTAATTCCAAAAGCTTCATTTGAGAGTTTTGTTGTTCCAAAAATTTATATGTGAACATGTTC
This sequence comes from Allium sativum, assembly GCA_030737875.1. Lineage (NCBI taxonomy): Eukaryota > Viridiplantae > Streptophyta > Magnoliopsida > Asparagales > Amaryllidaceae > Allium > Allium sativum. The sequence goes on along the minus strand of CM060925.1, from coordinate 4,223,353 downwards.
AACCTTTTACATTGGAGAAAGTATAAAATTTGTGATTCTATATGTCCACTGTCGTTGATAAAGCTAGAACTTATGATAGTCAATCAACGCATGCTACACCAACTAGATAATCAGGTGGGAACAACTGCAGTTAATATTTTTTAATAGAAAAGTTTGGTTCAATCTAGCATTAAACCAAAATTAAATTAGAAAATGCATAAAACCTACCAAATAATCAGTGTGTAAAATAATAATATTAATAATAATAACACTTTCTGGTCCGAGGCTGGAACCTCCAATGCTAACCCTGATAGAAGCCCATTCACTGTTTTATTAGCCTGCGAACACTTACCAAATCTAACTTCACAGCGGCAGAAAAATAATCTGATAAGTTCGGAACCCCTAAGTTATGTTCCCCAATGAAAATTACAGCTATGTTCCTCGGTTCAATAGTTTGAGTAGCCATGAACTATTGTTGTCAATGCCCATGTCATATAACACAAGATTATGGAAATCCTGAGATGAAATGGGACGTATGAAACCTTACAGATTGGTGTGGTCTCATAATTCACTGAACTTCCTATTTCTACGTTAAAAAAACGTAGCATAAAAAATGAGATTCTGAATACCCTTGTTTAAAATAAATGACAGGGATCATGAATTGAAATTCTAGGCATTGACCAAGTTCGAGCTGTGGCTTTTAAGAAGATGTTTCTTGGACTTAAAATTCTATGATGCAGCGGCTTTGAATGATAATTTTTTGGCACATCATCTAAGTCATGTTCAGAACATTAGCAGGTTATGCTAATAACACCAAAAATAAGCATTACCATACATAAGATAATTTATGTTAGATTAATGTTCAAGTGAATGTTTGTAAAATAAGATGGTAACAATTCTTTCTGTGGTCTGAATTTTTTTGATTTATAATGATGATTTAGTATTAGGATCTCATTTGCATAACGGAGATTATTGATTGACAAACTTGTAATATTTCCAGCTTGGAAACTACTCATGTTTAACAATTGGTGATAGCATCATGGTGTCATTTGTTTTTTCATATGACTGATAGCTATTCTATGATCAGAATAAATAACAGTTTTTAACTTGTATTAATTTTTATGGTTATGAAGACTGCTAAAAAATGATGGGACATCTTATAGCTTATATTCCATTTAAGCGATGTAGATGTTGCTGGTGACCTAATATACAATTTAATACATTGTTATAATTATTTTGTGAAGTGTGCTAAACCATGGATTTGCTAAAAAATAAAAAAAAACTGAAGCAATCATGAACAGTTCTGTTCAGAACAGAAGCAAGTCATTGTGTGTTCTAATAACACTTCAGTTCAAAACTAAAGTCTCTCTTTAGTTTTTAAACTAAAGCATGATTCAGTTTTTAAATATTATCATGAACAATTTCATTCTACACCATTTCTAACTTTTTATTTTTTGCTTGACTTGCAGGTGCAAAAAACAATCATTTGATCAGAATTCCAATTCACTTTAGCTTGATGCAACAATTTAATCATTGACTATCTGCAACTGAACTTATTAGATTAGTATTAGGTCAGTTTATAATGGCAGATATCAGTTTATGTTATCTTGAGATTGATTAATTTGTAGTATTCATATTGTCTTGAGATTGATTAATTTGTAGTATTCATATTGTCTTGAGATTGATTAATTTGTTATTTTGACAACTAAGATTTGATTAGATTACATATGTTTCAAATTTTTGGTTATGTTTACTGAAATTTAGCGAGTATTGATAATTAATATTCGTATTTATGGTATTGAAAGCATCAATTGCATATATATGGCTAAAACACTCATTAAGAGTTGTAGATTATGAGCTTGAAACACTCATTGTGTGTTGCAGATTATGAGCACGAAACATTCATTGTGTGTTGCAGATTATGAGCATGAAACATTCACCAAGTATTGCTATTTATGAGACTGAAACACTCACCAAGTGTTGCTGTTTATCAAACTGAAACACTCGCCAAGTGTTGTAGTTTATCAAACTAAAACACTCGCCTAGTGTTGCAATTTATCAAACCGAAACACTCACCTAGTGGTGCAATTTATCAAACCGAAACACTTACCAAGTGTTTCAGTTCGTCAATCTGAAATATAAGATAGGTGTTTCAAAAATCTGCAACATCTAAAAAGTGTTCTAAAAATTTTAGCAACATTTTACTACCATTTCAAATTGGCCATTTTGGGGTTGTGCAATATTGAACAAGTAGCATTACAAAAAGTATTTCAAAAATACCGATATTGCCTAGTTTAAGTAAAACGACCTTTGTATTACTTAAAACTTCATGATTTTAACATAAATCACTTTTAAACAATATTTATGATTTTTCAAAAAATCCATATTTTTAAATAATTTATGACAACCATTTATAATTATAGTCAACGAAGTACACTTACAGTGACCTTTTATAAATTGCTTTAAACATAATTAAAAACTATAAGTCAAAATTGAAAATTGTTTCCTCTTGTTTGAAAGCCTTTATTAATAGAAAGTAAACTTTTCTCTTTTCGTGGAAATTCGATTTCATTGCAAAAGTTATAAGAATTTAAAGTTTCTTACAAAATATGTGAACCGCCGCTGCGCGACAAGCTCTATTTTGACCGTAATACAAATTCATATAAAAATTACTCTGAATTGCCTTAAAACAATTTAGAAAACCATCTTGTACTTAACATAGCACATTTCAAACATTATAACATGCCTTATAGAGTTTGATACACTGCATAATTCAGCATATTTAATAACATAGGACATTTTAGACATTAGCACATTTCAAACATTAAAACATATCATATAGAGTTTAATACACTGTATGCATAGTTCATTAGTATTTCATTACAAAATTACATAAAATAGGGCAGACTAATTAAACATAGCCAATTAGATTTTCGCTTCAAAACATGGCAAAATGCCTTCAAAATGCATACCAACATCTCAAACGCTCACTGCCTTATTAATCCTTGTGCTAATCGCAATCCAAATTAAGATCAAGCAAACTGATTTCTGTATATAAAAAAAACAAAGTGTCGGTATCTAATATTGTAACATAAATGTAAATATTCATAAATTCTTAATATTACGAGTCACGTGTTCCAGAAATGTTGTTTTCTTGATGGCCGAAACGTTTTGCATAATCAAACATTGAGTAGTATAACAGTAATATGTTAAATGATAAATATTGAAGTAATATGTTAAATGACAAAAACTGAGGTGAAAAATTACACTAGTTGTCCATCAATTTATACATTTAGGGACATTATCTAGAAATTATACCGGTTCAAAAAATTTCCCTTAAAATTTATGTTCCATGGTACCTTCCATGCCTCAACAACTAATTTCACTAATCAGCCATCAATTTAGTTGGAACATTATTTTTATGGTTTTCTGTAGGTTGGAAATATCCTTGAGCAAGTTCATGTCTTGGAAAGATATATTTTATGAAAAATGCATCGAGTGTATGCTTATTGCATCTCACTAACATCACAAATATAGCCATCTTGAGAAACACCCCACCTCCGTTAAGGTCACACACAAAGGGAATGCATTAACTTTGGTGAAACATTTTAGGTAAAAGGCACAGATAATTTACAAGACAGACATATAGACGGTGGAAAATTGAAATCATTTCACAAATAGCGTGATTCAATCAAAACATTACAAGCAATGTCTCAAAACCCAACTTCTAAATTTTTACAATAAGACATCTGTCTTGATTTAAAACTCCAAGTACATAAAGAAGCATAAAACAGTAGTAAAGCAGCATAAATGCCTAATAAAACTGTAACCACAGCCATAGCCCAAGAAAAAGAGAATCCAAAAAATACATCTACACTCTTCAAGCTGGAAAAGGTCTACACTAAGCTGAAGTATTCACTCCCTGAGGACCTGGGGGAAACGGAAGAAAAGAAGGCGAAAGAAAACAGGTCGGATATAATCCTGGTAAGTCCAGCAATTATTCAGCATGTAAACAGGTAAAAGGATCATGACATGAATTAACAGAACATAGGACAATGCCATAGCGATAAGATAACATAAGGTATGGCAAGATAAACTGAATATACTATCGCACTCATTTCCATTTCTCTGCACCTACTAAGGAATGTTTCAACTACCATCATGTGCTCATAACAAAGTGATCCCTTTTCCGATCGGCTTCTACTCACATGCATTTATTTCTTGTATCATTCGGCCCCCGTTTGATTGTAGATACCTGTGCTGGTCCTACCATAGTGTGTATTAATTCCTATGGTGGCATTCCAACACAAATTCAAGATGAACAGTGTATACTACTGATGCCCAGTGCCTGCTTTTTCCACTCCGGAGTACGCGCACGCCCATACTCGGCCGGAACCTACACTATTACATCACCCGCCGCTATTTTGACTGCTTATAATCAGCCTAGTAATCATGCCCCACTCTACCTAGTTCAGGGTACCGTGATACATCTATGTGGGTTACTGCTGAAATGGGTCTCAGTTACTAGGGTTTCCTAATCAACATGTTTATAACAGTTAAGTGTTCTCAAATTAACCTAACCTCACCCATCTGTTTAATTAACATGTTGCATTGGTTAAGTGTTGTCGTAATTAACTTAACCTTAACATTCTTAGCCTATCCTCTGTTAGCTTTAATTCATTCATTAAAGCACTAACCTCTGACATTAGATCTATGTAACACCCCGTAATTCTGTAACACTAAGATTCACAAATCAAGGCAGAATTAAATTTTAAAATCAAAATCAAGGGAAATGGGCTGCGCTATTGCGTTCGTCTCGGAATTCTGCATGAAAACGAGTCCGAGTTTACGAGAATCGGAGTTCGAATGAAGGAGTTATGGCCTTCAGAAGTTTCAGAATTCGATTTAAAATTCGAACAGGTCAGAAAACAAGATTCAAATTCAAAAAACAGACCCAGATTGGGCTGGGCGGGAAAATTCCCGCCCAGGACCCAGGTCGATTGGGTAGTCGACCTGGGGGTACCCAGGTCGATTGGGTAGTCGACCTGGGGTGCCCAGGTCGACTAGGTAGTCGACCTGGGGTGCCCAGGTCGACTGGGTAGTCGACCTGGGGGTCGACCCCCCTGCTTTTTCCAGATCTGCAGTCTGGTTCGTTCTTCTGTATCCGGACGCCATTCTGACCAGATTCGTCCGCCTAATCCTATATAAACAGCCTTAGTCTCCTTCTCTATTCACAATTCTTTTCTATCCTTATGCTGCCTCTGAGAAAATGTATAAATAAATAAAATAATATGTAAAATAAATCAAGACGAGGAAATGCTTCTCAAGGAGGGGATTCAAAAACAAGCTAGGACTCAAGTGAAGATTCAAACGACTTCAACGATTGTTTTTCTACGAATCTAATCTAATCTCTGTAAGTCGGTTACTTTTTAGATTTGAACGTTTCTCTCTGTTCGTGACATGAAATTAAAGGAATAAAAGAATATGCCAAATCTTTCTGTTCGAATCAGTGCTTATATCTTTGGACTTAATTAAGAACTGTTATGGTTCGATGACCAATGAGACTGTGACTATGAAACTATGGACCTTATAACCTTATGCCTCTTTGACTATGAACATTGCCTACGACTATGAACACTGCCTATGACTGTGACTCATGACTATGAAAATTATTTCCTTGACAATGAACACAAGCCTGTGCCTTTGATTAGGAAACATAAACTATTGCCTATGACATAACAAGGACAACTGTGATTAAACACCTATGATTCATGACTAGGAAAGTGTTGCTTAAGTTTTGTGACTATGAAATTGGTTCTATCTATTCTGTCTATTCTTGATTTTCTTTGGTTTTAGATCCTGGGAATTTACCTATTAAGTTAGGTCTACCCATGCTCTTGAACCTACGTCGTTATTCAACCCTTTTTATGTCATAAGATTTTCAGACCTATAGGCTTTCGATGTTTTAGATCAATTTCAGTGTAATTCATTAGGTCTGTAATTAGTAAATTATCATTTTATGCCAGTTATTATGTCTATCTTTTTCATAGCATCTTTGATTCATTCCCTATTTTTCTACGAATCTAGATTTATCTATAATCTAGATTGAATCACGATTATACAAACGGTGGGAATACGATTTGGGCAAAATATGAAATTTACTAAAACGTAGTTATAAACTTGGAAATTGGAATAAATTGGGAACATGTATTATGGCATGTTCATAAAAATGCAAATTGGATAAATTTGACATGAATTATAGGATGTGTAATTTGAATCTAGTATTGACTTGTAAATCTAGCATTTACATGAATTGTGAACTAGAATAATAGGTCTAGTTTGACATGAACTGTAATTAGAATGTTAAATCAGAATTGGATTAGCTAATTTGGCATGATAAGTATATTGGCATAAATTTGAAATTGGCCATAATTGGGAGTATTTATCAGGTTTAGCAAAATCTTGGTTAGTGACACTTAATTTGGTATAGTTTACATACCAAAAAGGCATAAATATGATATAGAGAGGAAAATGGGCCATAATAATAAATGTTGATAATTTACATTAAAAGAGTAATTAGGAAATAAGTGAATTAGGAATAATTTACTTATAGAATTTGTCCTAAATGAGAAAATGAAAATTTAGACAAATTAAAGGTTTTATTTATGACATCTCTTTTAATAACACACCAGAAAGTTCTAGGGTGACAGAGAGGATAGTGTCCAGGCTTGGGTTTGGAAAATACAAGTTTCAGGCTCTCCCTGGCTATCCCTAACTGATCCAACAGACGGGATGGTTACTTTCAAAACCTGATTTGAAAATTAATCAAAACCCTTTGAACTTAGAAAACACGAATATGCCTAACCCGAGGTTAGACTGAGTTGCGATGTAAACCTGCCCGGAACCAACCGGCACATCCGTTAATCGCAACAATATCTGTCTAATGTGAGTGGTAGCGGCTTTAATTTATTTAGTTAAAGCTAGAACAAGAATGGTAGGGTTATGTTAACCAAGACACTTAACCAATTCAACATGATAACCAAACCGATGGGTGAGGTTAGGTTCATACAGACACTTAACGCAGTTAAGCTAGAATGGGAGGGTTAAGTCCATAGGAACACTTAACCAACTTAACACAGTTAAGCTAGAATGGGAGGGTTAAGTCCATAGGAACACTTAACCAACTTAACACAGTTAATCTAGAATGGGAGCGCTAAGTCCATAGGGACACTTAACCAACTTAACATGGTAACAAGATTAGATTTGTAGGGGTTAAGTAACTAAGAGAACACTTAGCCAAATTAACATGTTAACTAGACTAGAGGGTGAGGTTAAGTAAAGTTAATACACTTAGCCAAATTAACATGTTACTTAGACTAGAGGTTGGGGTTAAGTAAAATTTAATACACTTAGCCAATTTGATATGTTAGCTGGGCTAGACCGTAGGGTTAAGAAAAACTTGAACACTTAACCATCAGATTATGATAAAGGAATAGGGTCAAGTCTAAAACATGAAGGGATAATACTTAACCATTAATAACATGTTAGTTAAAACAGACGGGCAAGGTTAAGTTAAAAAGGAACACTTAACCAATACAGGATGAATGGGTAGGGTTAAGTAATAAGAAATACTTAACCAATATAACTTGGTTTGTGGTAGGGTTAAGTCAACATGAAATACTGATAACACTTAACCAGTTTAACAGGATAAATGAAGAGGGTTAAGTTAGCTCGAATTGACTAATAAAACTTAACCAATCCAAATTGACGAGAAAGAGAACTAAGTAGTAAACCTTAGTTAAAAGGAGCTAAGTAGTAAACCTTAGTTAAGAAAACAACGATTCTAGAAACTAAGTGGTAAACCTTAGTAAAACTAAGTAGTAATTCTTAGTATAACACGGTAAGGAGCGAATGTCCGTCTGAGTAAAAAGAAGGCTCCAACGAATTGGGTTACGAAGCCCTAGGCTTCGAGGGGACGTGAGGGTACTCTTGGTATCCCTCTGTGAGGCTGCAGATGATCCTCCTGGGCTCACAGAGGTTAAGGTCTGCGTTAGAAGAACCAGGGGTATGCCTTGGTTGCAATATATGGCAAACTAAAGACTAGGATGGACCGGCGTGATTCGGCGAGAAAACGGTAGCCCAGTGATAGCAACTCGTCGTCTACCATCCATCTTCAGTCAGTCGAGATACGTGAAGCGGAAAGGCGGAGAACTCCAAAAGACCATATACTTGCTATCTAGTTATGGGTGAGGATTACCATAGGTTAGTGGTGCATAGGGGGTCTGCGTATAGTTCTCATTTTTCAAGGTGTGCCTTTCATTAGTTGAGGGGGGGGGGTCGAGTGGGACCATAGCCACTGGAATAAAAACAGACCTTAGCATCTGCATCGGCAAATATCTGAAAGCTCCCGACCGAGTTCTGTATTCCTTGATTTGCCCTGCCACAGGATTCGGGCCGCACATTACAGGACATGTGCATCTAGACAAGCGATAACGATTCGCGATACATGCGTGGGGAAGTCTAGGAACGTATACCACTCTAGGTAGTGTGTCCTAGACTTGGGGACATCGTTCGACAGGTAGCATAATCCCTAGTTGGACTAGGTGGCATAAACCCTGAATCCGAGAAGCGTTTAGCAGATAGCGTAAAATCTAGTTGAATCAAGAAAGCACTTGATGAAAAACCCTAGATTAGATCTAGGTAATAAATAATAAATGTATGCCTGAAGGCAATGGGAACTACAGGGATTGGGATCGCGTTATCAATACTAGTTGGGACACAAGATAGGTGGTGCAGAGATATAGAAACCTGTATAACAAGGAAATAGCGAAGCGGCAAAAGTATTAGAGCATATCCAGTTTATCTTGTCTTAGCATATCTTGTGTTATTCTTGTCTAACCTTGCTGATCCTATCATCATGGTGCTATCTTGTGTTCAGTTAATTCATGTCGTTTTGTTTTTCCATGTTCACATGCTAGAAGTTACTGAACTTACTCAGGCTTTATGTCGGACTCTGTTTTTCTTTCATCTTCTTTTCTTCCGTTCCCCCCCCCCCCCACAGGTAGTAAAGAAGGGAATAGTATAGCTCAGGTTAAGTTGGATTGTCACTCTTTCCCAGCTTGAAGATTTGTCAAAGTTTTGCTTGGGTTCTCTTTTCAGATGCTATGGCTGGCTCTTGCTACATTGGGGAATATAAATGTTGTTTTATGCTTCTTTATTTTGTAAGACAGATGATACTCTGATATTATAAAGAATTCGTTGTACAAACTATTTTATCAATAAAGAAAAGTTTTATTTTCCGTTGTTGTAATTTTTGTCTGTCTTGTAATTTATCTGCATCTTTTACCCTAAATGCTCCACAGAACTTAGTGCATTCCCTTTGTGAGTGACACTAACGGATGTGGGGTGTTACACGTGGTATCAGAGCTGAAGGTTACCAGATCAGATAAAGGATTTGAAAAATTATTTTCAAAACGGTTTTAAAAGAAGCATTTTCAAGAGAAAATATTTGTTTTAAAGGCATATTCCCCAAAGCCATATGCACCATCTTTTGATTCTCTGTTGAATTCTTGTCTCCTTCTTTCTTGAGTCTCTGGGGCTCCTGGCTTTTTGGAAGGTAACCTCATCGAAGGGCGAAGTAGTACCCGACTTCCATCTATAACCGTAGTAGTTTCACCTACGGCTAGTCTTCTTTCAAGCTTATAGGATTTTCTGTACGATGGAAGCATCTTTCGAGAGATTTGTCAATATGGTTACACACGGAAGGGGATGAGGAGTTTGGCTAAGGAGCACAACCCTAGGATGAGGAATTCATGGATGTAGATTTAGCTCACGAAGGGGGAAGAAATTTTAAAACCTAAGACAAGAGGAAGTATCTTTACTAGGGTATGATAGGACATATAATTAAGGACAAAGGCAAGAACGAGGAACAAGATTTTCAGAAGGGCAAATACATACTTTCACCACTAAGCATACCTAGGAGAAAGGTAGAGAAGTTCTGTTGGAAGAATCTTGTTTTGTTGTTCGTACACTTTGGTTTTAGCGCTTCGCATTTGTTCATATCCACTTCCGTAGTTGAGTCTCTGCACCATAGTACTTGTATAGTAGAAAGATCCCACTAGAGTCTCAAATCCAATTGGTGGTCCGACCAGTTTATTTTTGGTTAGTAGGGATTTGAGAATAGCTATCGAGTTTGCTTATATCATCTCACGTAGATCGTCTAAATTCGGAGGAGATATTCCTTGGGTGCTTGTCTGATAGTGGTTTAGGCCTTTGGGGTTTTTACTTGAGGAATGTCGAGTTCGACTAGGATGGTTTGCGTGAGAGATGAATAGTTGTGACAGGCACTCTAAAAAGCACGTAGTAACCGTTCGACCCTTATAGTTATGGCATGGCGGATATGAGGGAGACCTCTAATCATCTTTGTACATATACTTGGTACCGTGATTGACATCTGTTTATTTTGGAAATGGAGATCAGAAACTTCACAATCGTGAAGTTAAATTAGTTAAGATACAGTGGAGTAAAGCTCAAGAAGGCTAGATACTAGCATCATACCCTTTTCATTAAGGGTGCATCCATGATTTTGTAGGAGCTTTACGCATAATTGTTTCTCTCTTTCCAAAGTATATCCTCTAGGTCATATCTCCGATCCTTAGGTAGAAGCCAATGGATGTAAACATGTATTTGAAACATGTTATGGTTGATGGTTGCAAGTGGTTGCTAATGGTTGCTCGTGAATGCATATACATACGTATTAGGGACTAGATCATTTCGGACGCTTTCATATTGCTTTTACAGATATGTATTAGTTTGTAATTTGAAATTGATATGTATCATATGGATGTTGCATATGGATGAATGGCTATGCACACATGTAGTATTTACATAACTAGGGATGCTTGCATACATGATTGGACGCATGGCACTGACATGATTCGCATTAAGGAGGTCAACTGAATCAGTAGACCGCCTGATTTTGCATTAGATAAAGACATATACACACACTATGCATACGAACATGAAAGCATTAGAAATTTTTTTAAGGACCATGAATGCATGTGATTAAATGGTTGAGTAGATGGGTGATTGGATGGTAGGACACATTCTTCCTAACTTGAAGATTTCGAGGACGAAATCCTTTTAAGTGGGGGAGAATGTAACACCCCGCAATTCTGTAACACTAAGATTCACAAATCAAGGCAGAATTAAATTTTAAAATCAAAATCAAGGGAAACGGGCTGCGCCATTGCGTTCGGCTCGGAATTCTACATGAAAACGAGTCCGACTTTGCGAGAATCGGAGTCTGTATGAAGGAGTTATGGCCTTCAGAAGTTTCAGAATTCGATTTAAAATTCGAACAGGTCAGAAAACAAGATTCAAATTCGAAAAACAGACCCAGATTGGGCTGAGCGGGAAAATTCCCGCCCAGGACCCAGGTCGACTGGGTAGTCAACCTGGGGGTACCCAGGTCGACTGGGTAGTAGACCTGGGGTGCCCAGGTCGACTGGGTAGTCAACCTGGGGGTCGACCCCCCTGCTTTTTCCTGATCTGCAGTTTGGTTCGTTCTTCTGTATCCGGACGCCATTCTGACCAGATTCGTCCGCCTAATCCTATATAAACAGCCTTAGTCTCCTTCTCTATTCACAATTCTTTTCTATCCTTATGCTGCCTCTGAGAAAATGTATAAATAAATAAAATAATATGTAAAATAAATCAAGACGAGGAAATGCTACTCAAGGCTCTCAAGGAGGGGATTCAAAAACAAGCTAGGACTCAAGTGAAGATTCAAACAACTTCAACGATTGTTTTTCTATGAATCTAATCTAATCTCTGTAAGTCGGTTACTTTTTAGATTTGAACGTTTCTCTCTGTTCGTGACATGAAATTAAAGGAATAAAAGAATATGCCAAATCTTTCTGTTCGAATCAGTGCTTATATCTTTGGACTTAATTAAGAACTGTTATGGTTCGATGACCAATGAGACTGTGACTATGAAACTATGGACCTTAAAACCTTATGCCTCTTTGACTATGAACATTGCCTATGACTATGAACACTGCCTATGACTGTGACTCATGACTATGAGAATTATTTCCTTGACTATGAACACAAGCCTATGCCTTTGATTAGGAAACATAAACTATTGCCTATGACATAACAAGGACAACTGTGATTAAACACCTATGATTCATGACTAGGAAAGTGTTGCTTAAGTTTTGTGACTATGAAATTGGGTCTATCTATTCTGTCTATTCCTGGTTTTCTTTGGTTTTAGATCTTGGGAATTTACCTATTAAGTTAGGTCTACCCATGCTCTTGAACCTACGTCGTTATTCAACCCTTTTTATGTCATAAGATTTTCAGACCTATAGGCTTTCGATGTTTTAGATCAATTTCAGTGTAATTCGTTTGGTCTGTAATTAGTAAATTATCATTTTATGCCAGTTATTATGTCTATCTTTTTCATAGCATCTTTGGTTTATTCCCTATTTTTCTATGAATTTAGATTTATCTATAATCTAGATTGAATCACGATTATACGAACGGTGGGAATACGATTTGGGCAAAATATGAAATTTACTAAAATGTAGTTATAAACATGGAAATTGGAATAAATTGGGAACATGTATTATGGCATGTTCATAAAAATGCAAATTGGATAAATTTGACATGAATTATAGGATGTGTAATTTGAATCAAGTATTGACTTGTAAATCTAGCATTTACATGAATTGTGAACTAGAATAATAGGTCTAGTTTGACATGAACTGTAATTAGAATGTTAAATCAGAATTGGAATAACTAATTTGGCATGATAAGTATATTGACATAAATTTGAAATTGGCCATAATTGGGAGTACTTGTCAGGTTTAGCAAAATCTTGGTTAGTGACACTTAATTTGGTATAGTTTACATAACAAAAAGGCATAAATATGATATAGAGGGGAAAATGGGCCATAATAATAAATGTTGACAATTTACATTAAAAAGTAACTAGGAAATAAGTAAATTGGGAATAATTTACATATAGAATTTATCCTAAATGAGAAAATGAAAATTTAGACAAATTAAAGGTTTTATTTATGACATCTCTTTTAATAACACACCAGAAAGTTCTAGGGTGACAGAGAGGATAGTGTCTAGGCTTTGGTTTGGAAAATACAAGTTTCCTGCTCTCCCTGGCTATCCCTAACTGATCCGACGGACAGGATGGTTACTTTTAAAACCTGATTTGAAAATTAATCAAAACCCTTTGAACTTAGAAAACACGAATATGCCTAACCCGAGGTTAGACTGAGTTGCGATGTAAACCTGCCCAAAACCAACCGGCATATATATTAATCGCAACAATATCTGTCTAATGTGAGTGGTAGCGGCTGTAATTTATTTAGTTAAAGCTAGAACAAGAATGGTAGGGTTAAGTTAACCATGACACTTAACCAATTCAACATGATAACCAAACCGATGGGTGGGGTTAGGTTCATACAGACACTTAACGCAGTTAAGCTAGAATGGGATGGTTAAGTCCATAGGAACACTTAACCAACTTAACACAGTTAAGCTAGAATGGGAGGGTTAAGTCCATAGGAACACTTAACCAACTTAACACAGTTAAGCTAGAATGGGAGGGCTAAGTCCATAGGGACACTTAACCAACTTAACATGGTAACAAGATAAGATTTGTAGGGGTTAAGTAACTAAGAGAACACTTAGCCAAATTAACATGTTAACTAGACTAGAGGGTGGGGTTAAGTAAAGTTAATACACTTAGCCAAATTAACATGTTAACTAGACTAGAGGTTGGGGTTAAGTAAAATTTAATACACTTAGCCAATTTGATATGTTAGCTGGGCTAGACCGTAGGGTTAAGAAAAACTTGAACACTTAACCATCAGATTGTGATAAAGGAATAGGGTTAAGTCTAAAACAAGAAGGGATAATACTTAACCATTAATAACATGTTAGTTAAAATAGATGGGCAAGGTTAAGTTAAAAAGGAACACTTAACCAATACAGGATGAATGGGTAGGGTTAAGTAATAAGAAATACTTAACCAATATAACTTGGTTTGCGGTAGGGTTAAGTCAACATGAATTACTGATAACGCTTAACCAGTTTAACAGGATAAATGAAGAGGGTTAAGTTAGCTCGAATTGACTAATGACACTTAACCAATCCAAATTGACGGGAAAGAGAACTAAGTAGTAAACCTTAGTTAAAAGGAGCTAAGTAGTAAACCTTAGTTAAGAAAACAACGATTCTGGAAACTAAGTCGTAAACCTTATTTAGTAAAACTAAGTAGTAATTCTTAGTATAACACGGGAAGGAGCGAATGTCCGTCTGAGTAAAAAGAAGGCTCTAACGAATTGGGTTACGAAGCCCGAGGCTTCGAGGGGACGTGAGGGTACTCTTGGTATCCCTCTGTGAGGCTGCAGATGATCCTCCTGGGCTCACAGAGGTAAAGGTCTGCGTTAGATGAACCAGGGGTATGCCTTGGTTGCAATATATGGCAACCTAAAGACTAGGATGGACCGGCGTGATTCGACGAGAAAACGGTTGCCCTGTGATAGCAACTCGTCGTCTACCATCCATCTTGAGTCAGTCGAGATATGTGAAGCGGAAAGGAGGAGAACTCCAAAAGACCATATACTTGATATCTAGTTATGGGTGAGGATGGCCATAGGTTAGCGGGGCATAGGGGGCCTGCGTATAGTTCTCATTTTTCAAGGTGTTCTTTCATTAGTCGAGGGAGGGGTTGAGTGGGACCATAGCCACTGGAATAAAAACAGACCTTAGCATCTGCATCAACAGATATCTGAAAGCTCCCGACCGAGTTCTGTATTCCTTGATTTGCCCTGCCACAGGACTCGGGCCGCACATTACAGGACATGTGCATCTAGACAAGCGATAACGATTCGCGATACATGCGTGGGGAAGTCTAGGAACGTATAGCACTCTAGGTAGTGTGTCCTAGACTTGGGGAGATCGTTCGACAGGTAGCATAATCCCTAGTTGGACTAGGTGGCATAAACCCTGAATCCGAGAAGCGTTTAGCAGATAGCGTAAACTCTAGTTGAATCTAGAAAGCACTTGATGAAAAACCCTAGATTAGATCTAGGTAATAAATAATAAATGTATGCCTGAAGGCAATGGGAACTACAGGGATTGGGATCACGTTATCAGTACTAGTTGGGACACTAGATAGGTGGTGCAGAGATATAAAAACCAGTATAACAAGGAAAAAGCGAAGCGGCGAAAGTATTAGAGCATATCCAGTTTATCTTGTCTTAGCATATCTAGTGTTGATCTTGTCTAACCTTGCTGATCCTATCATCATGGTGCTATCTTGTATTCAGTTAGTTCATGTCATTTTGTTTTTCCATGTTCACATGCTAGAAGTTACTGAACTTACTCAGGCTTTATGTCTGACTCTGTTTTTCTTTCGTCTTCTTTTCTTCCGTCCCCCCCCCCCCCCACAGGTAGTAAAGAAGGGAATAGTATAGCTCAGGTTAAGTTGGATTGTCACTCTTTCCCAGCTTTAAGATTTGTCGAAGTTTTGCTTGGATTCTCTTTTCAGATGCTATGGCTGGCTCTTGCTACATTGTGGAATATAAATGTTGTTTTATGCTTCTTTATTTTGTAAGACAGATGATACTCTGATATTATAAAGAATTCGTTGTACAAACTATTTTATCAATAAAGCAAAGTTTTATTTTCCGCTGTTGTAATTTTTGTCTGTCTTGTAATTTATCTGCATCTTTTACCCTAAATGCTCCACAGAACTTAGTGCATTCCCTTTGTGAGTGACACTAACAGATGTTGGGTGTTACAATCTATATTGTTATGGTCGCTGGATGTGCCGAACGGTTCGAGCAAGCTTGCACCGCAACTCAATCTAACCTCGGGTTTTTGGGCATAATGCGCTAACCTCTCACATTAGATCTATATTGTTGCGGTCGCTGGATGTGCCGGGCGGTTCCTGGCAGTCTTACACTGCAACTCAATCTAACCTCGGGTTAGGCATGTTCATCTTTAGCCAATTTACATATTTGTCATATGTGTCCAAGTTTTGGTCCATTTATAACTATATTCTCCAAGTGAAGTCAGTACAAGTTTTATGCCACATTCACTTGTTATGCCCAAAATTTACTTAATTAAATTATACCCAATTTTTCCCGTGTTATAATCGCACGTACAACGAGATTCAATCTAAGTTCCGAATGAACCTAGTATTCATAAAAGAAAATAAAAAGGGGAAGAATAGAGAAGGAGCATAAGAATTGACATAAGGAAAAAAGGCATGTAAAGGTGTACCCAATTCAAGAATCATGTTTCCAATAGGCATGTTGTACATTTACAATAAGTGTGGGAAAGCTCAGCAATTTACACCATAGGTATGAAGATTAGATAGAATTGGACTTAAGTGAATCAATAATTTTGATGTACAACATGATAAATTCCATTATATCAATCACAATAGTCTCATAGGCATAGGATGTACAACATGATAGCTTCCATCATATCAATCACAACAGTCTCATAAGCATGGTAGGTTCCATTATGTCAATCACAACAATCTCATAGGCGGGATAGGTATCATTATGTCACTCACAACAGTCTCATAGGCATGATAGGTTTCATTATATCAATCACAATAGTCTCATCGGCGTAGGCAATTCAGATTTGACAAAAGGATAAGCATGAATCAGAGTTAGGCATAATTCTAGATCCGATTATTACAGTCATGATTTCTATTAGGTGTTCAAATCTGAATAATAACTGAACTTATAGAAATAGAACAGATCTTGTATTATGGGATCTGATTTCTAAATTTGTTAAGCTTAACCCTTGATGTAGACGTTTGATTATTTAGTTTGGATTTGGTACGGAGCTTTCTAACTTAATTTCTAGTTTGAAGAAGATGAAGGCTAGGCTAGTTTAGACATGGACAGCTTGACGGCTTCATAGAATAGGGTTATGAGGTCTAGGGTTGAGGTTTGGGGTGATTATATAGAAGTTTAGGATTAATATGGGCCTTTAGATCAACCTAGGAGTCATCAGAGCCATCAAGTCCAAGAAAATGTGTCATCATGCAAATCAGAAGTCGCCACGTAGCCCTATGACTCGGAAAATCGTCACTGTCCAGCATAGTTGGCAGGGGTTGACCTCTATAGGGGATTGACTCCCATCTCGACACCTTTATAGGGGGGGTCGACTCCCATGTCGACACCCCCTGGGGGGGTCAACACCCCTGAGTGGGAGATTTCCCGCACAACCAATTTCTAAGTTTTTGAATTTCGAACTAAATTGATTTTTTAATTATTGTTTTTAATTTATTTTCTATTTACATTAGAAATCTTCTAACCTTCCTAACTTCTTCATACAGAGTCCGATTCATGCAAACTCAGACTCTTTCTCAAGCAGAATTCCGAGAAGAACACAATGGCGTAACCCGTTTCTCCCAATTCTTCTTTTAAAAAATTAAGTGTTCCTAGATTTGTTAATTTTAATATTCAAAGAATATACGGGGTGTTACATTCTCCCCTCCTTAAAGGATTTCGTCCCTGAAATCTCTAAGTTAAGAAGAATGTATCATAGCATCCATCATCCATCTACTCAACCATCAATCACATGCATCCATTGTCCTTAAAAAGATTTCTAATGTTTTCAAGATCATATGCATAGTGTTTATACATGTCCTTATCTAATGCAAAATCAGGCGGTCTATTGATTCAGTTAACCTCCTTGATGCGAATCATGTCGGTGCTATAAGTCCATCATGTATGCAATTGTTCCTAATCGTATTTTGTAACTTCTGCATGAGTGCACATTCGTTCATACAAATGCAACATCCATATGTGTGACGGCCCGCCCCGCACCAACCGACATTTACTCCAAAAGTGCGCTGTACACATGTCCAGTTAGCACGGAACGGGTCGCCAGAAGGGGAAAAAGGAAGAAGGAAATGAACATACAAAGAATCTGTAGAATGTCTCACAGCGCATAGAACAAAATATAATAATAACATACTTGACATAAAACAGGAGAGACAGTGCATAAGCTGAAAATCAGAACTAAACATCATAGCAGCGGAAATTCAGAATATAGCTTATTACAACTTCCAAATTGTCTCAAAGCAAAAGTAAGGTAAATGAGGTACACTACTAATGCCCAAGTAGCGACCACCAACGACACAGGGAGAATGTGTATATATATATCATACGTGGAAGCCTCCTGCCCGCCTCCGAATCAGCTACTCGCACATCACCAGCTAACATGTCTCTAGTCTGCTCGTGTGAGCACCCAGAGTAATAAGAGGAGACATAAAACTCTGGGTCAGACATAAATTCTGGTATGAGCGATAAGCATCTAAAGTGAACAATAACAGGTAGACTAAAACATACCTGAACCTGGACCTGCAACCAAAGAGTTAGCACTACATACTGTACAACACTCTAAGGTATCATATCAAACGGTATAAAGATACGGAGGTGGGGGAGGTGTGCATGTCATAATGATGGCAAACAATCAAGCATAGCATCCATCCTCACATCTCTCACTCAGTGCGTAAAGTATACGATATTCACCACTTCGATCACCCAACATACCTTGCTACGATCACTCTGCCCCATGAAGTCATAAATGGCTTCACTGCACTGATAACGTAGCCACAAATCCTTCGCTATGTCCACTTTGCCCCATGGAGTCACAAGAACCCCACTGCACTGGCTCATAGCCTTACTAATCCTTACTATGTCCACTCTGCCCCATGGAGTTACAAGAACCCCACTGCACTGGATCATAGTCTTACTACGCATCACCTTGCCCCTCGGATCGTAATGACCCTACTGCACTGATAACGTAGTCTTGCTACCATCACTTTGCCCCTCAGGTCATAATGACCCTACTGCACTGATAAGTAGCCCATCATTCCTTTTTAGTGGTGAATCGAAGTTATGAACATCGACAACTCCTTAGCACACGTCCCGCAGCAAAGTCCAACCATGAAGTGAACTCATTGGTTCCCAACTAGTTCCGGGATCCTGAGCTTTAACTTCCATTTGGACTACCTTTGCATCTCGGGTTATTGGTCATCACAATCGAATCGGATCGGATCAGCCTTCACATTCTTCATCGGATCGGATCGGCCTTTGCATTCAGATCGGGTCGCGCCTCTTGCATCGGATCGGGTCGTGGTCCTCCAGCTCATGGCTCCTCTTCCTGATTCGGATCGGCGTCACCACTTCAGATCGGATCGAGTTGCTTCATCTGGGTCGGGTCGTGTCTTCTGATCGGGTCGGATCGTCTCGCCTAGTACCCATCGACTCGTGAGCTCCCCACCCTCCTCTGGTTCGGATCGGAAATACTTGTTGGTTCGGATCGTGCTTCTACCACCGGATCGTGCCACCTAGCTGAGTCGTGACTTACTCCTTTAAACGGATCGTAACGACCATGCTGGAAAGGTTCAAGTCGCTCTACCCTCCACCGATCCGATCCGGATTCTGCGTCATTTCCTGCATGTTTTCCTGCGACTGTCTCTACGCCATTCGACGGCGTTTTCGACCAATATAACACTTCTAAACAACCAAAAAGCATACCATACAGTCATAGCAACATGTAGTGTCGATCCCAAACATCAAAACATAAATCATAGCATATAAAATGGATCAAACATACCCAAAATCCCAAATTTCCCCTTACGTATGCTTAGGTGAAACTAATGATAGGATTATCAAAACTTAACCAAATTAACCCAAATTCATATCAGAGGTCTAAAACATCATTCCGAATTTTATAAACATTTTTCCAGAATTTTATCAGGTTTAAATTCGCTAATTAACACTAATCACCCCTAATTAGCCATAATTAGTGCAAAACTAAGCAAATCACTCACCTTAGCCACAAAATAAACTAAGATCTGAAATGATTCTCTGATTTGATGCGAATTTCAATACCAAACAGCAGCTCCTTTGTTGATTTGGTAAAGATCCTTCTTGATTAGGGGTTGCTAAGCCAAATCCTTAACCTAAAGGTGATTTAGAGGTTCGAGGTCATTTTAAGGGATCCTTGGTGATAAGTGGAGGCTAGAAAACTGAAATGGAATGATTCTCCATCTCATTTCAGCCCTCCCATAACCCTAATCCCGAAATGGGTTATGGGCCTACTCACTAATCACCCGATTTGGCCCGGTTAAGCAGTTTTTCACCCTCCAAACATTGTTTCAGCCATATCTCCCAAACGTTATGTCTGTTTGGCTAATGTGACCACTCTACGGAAAGAGAAACCATCAAACGAATCAAATGGAAGTGGTTTCAAGTCAAAATTCCTTTCCAATCAAAAGTTATGGCCAAAACAGTACCAACTAGGGGCAAAATGGTCATTTAAAAATTGACAAAAATCATGAACATGGGAAATAACTCTAATAGATGTTTCCCAAAGTTACATGACCATACAACTTCATACGGGAAAGAATTAAATATTCTACGATCCCATCATGTGCAGAATACGGGTCATTACACTCTCCCCCCCTTAAGAAATTTCGCCCCCGAAATTCCCTAATCAAAATACACACAAAGGTTCCCGCATGCCTATCAATCATAAAACAATAATCAAACATGCAAACAAGCAAAGCAAGTCTATCCTAGCATGCGGAAAACTAAATCGCAACGTAAATCTTACCAGGTAAAGAGTTCTGGATAAGCCTTCCTAATGCTCTCATCTGTCTCCCAAGTACAATCATTCTCGTTCTCGCCCCACTGAACCTTAACTAGCTTCACCGCCTTCCTTCGAAGTTGCTTCGTATCGTACCCCACAATACGAATTGGCTTGTGGTTCCTAACCGCCTCGGGTTCTACTTCGAAGTCCTCTAACTGATCAGGTGAAATGTCACATCTGAGTCGTGAACGAACTTCCTTAGTTGGGAAACATGAAATACATTGTGAACTCCTGCCATCTTCTCTGGTAAGCCAACTATATACGCCAAATTCCCGACTAATTCAAGAACAGGGAATGGCCCAACAAATCTTGGTGCCAACTTGCCTCTCCTGCCAAATCGAATCACGCTCTTCAACGGAGAGATCTTGACGAACACCAAGTCACCAACGGAGAATTTCAAGTCTCTTCTCCTCTTATCGGCATAGCTTTTCTGCCTATCTTGAGCAGCTTTCATTCGTTGCTGGATGATCTTGATCTTATCTGAAGTTTCCCTCACCACATCTGGTCCAAGCATAAACTTCTCGCCAGTCTCTATCCAACATGATGGTGAGTTGCACGGTCTTCCGTACAAAGCTTCATATGGAGCCATACCGATACTGGATTGGTAGCTATTATTATATGCAAACTCTACTAGATGCAAATGGTCATCCCATGATCCACCAAAATCCAATATACACGCTCTCAAGAGATCTTCCAATATGCGATTCACCCTCTCCGTCTGACCGTAGGTCTGAGGATGATATGCGGTACTGAGATGTAATCTTGACCCTAGAGCCTCTTGTAAGCTCTTCCAAAACCCACTAGTGAACAACGGGTCTCGGTCACTCACAATGCTTTTGGGTACTCCATGAAATCTCACTACCCACTTCATATACAATTCGGCCAACTTGGCTGCCGTTCTGGTCGATTTGACTGGTATAAATCTTGCGCTCTTAGTCAATCGATCCACAATTACCCAAATGCTATCATATCCCGATCTAGTCCTTGGTAGGCCATCGATGAAATCCATCGAGACTTGCTCCCATTTCCATTCGGGAATTTCCAATGGTTGCAACAACCCACTAGGCTTCTTTTGCTCGGCTTTAACTAGCTGGCAATTCATGCATTTGGATATAAACTTCTCAAATTCTCTTTTCATCCCTTCCCAGTAGTAAGTATGTCTCATGTCCCGATACATCTTATTACCGCCGGGATGTATAGTCAGTTTTGAGTGATGACATTCTCTAAGCACTTCATCTCTCAAACCATTCACGTTGGGCACAACTAGTCTTCCATTCTTTTGAAGCCATCCATCTCGATCAAGCCCACACACATTCATCTCCTCATCAATACCCATCTCTAACTTGGAAATGATTTCCAATAGGTTAGGATCGTCCCTCTGGCTAGAACCAATCCGCTCTATCAAAGTGGGTCTGATCGTCAAACTAGCTAGCATAACTGGATCCAATTCGCACTTTGGTCTGAAATCAAACCCCGCGATATACTCCAGCTGCTTCCATTCAAGAAACATTGCCCCTAAGCTGGCATGTCTCCTACTCAAGGCATCGGCTACTGCATTACATTTCCCAGGTGTATATGCGATATCAAAATCATACGAAGCCAAGAACTCTAACCATCTCTGCTGACGGAGATTCAGATCCTTCTGAGAGAAAAGATACTTTAACGATTTATGATCGGTAAACAACTCAAATCTTTCCCCCAAGAGATAATGTCTCCACATCTTCAGCGCAAATACAATCGCTGCTAATTCCAAATCATGGGTAGGATACTTCTTCTCATGCGGCTTTAGTTGTCGACTAGCATAAGCTACAACCCTACCTCCTTGCATCAATACTGCACCTAGTCCGGTACCACAAGCATCCGTGTATACCGTCATCTCTTCATTCCCTTTAGGAATGACTAACACTGGCGCACGCGTCAACCTCTCCTTTAGACTTTTGAAGGCTTCCTCACACACTCCGTCCCAGACGAAGGACTGATTCTTCTTAGTCAATTGAGTCAACGGTGCTGCTATCTTGGAGAAGTCCTGGATAAACTTACGATAATATCCAGCTAATCCCAAGAAACTTCTTACATCTGTAGCATTCTTGGGCGTAGGCCAATCCTGTACCGTAGCCACCTTCGCAGGGTCCACGGCAATACCACTCTCTGAAACAACATGGCCCAAGAATCTTACTTCCCTTCTCCAAAAATGACACTTAGAGAATTTCGCTTTCAATTGGTGTTTCCTCAACACCTCCATCACTATCCTCAAGTGTCCCTTGTGTTCCTCCTCTGTCCTTGAGTAAACAAGGATATCAACCACGAACACAAGAACAAACTTATTCAACTGATCTCTGAATACTCGATTCATAAGATCCACAAAGTAGGCTGGTGCATTGGTCAACCCAAACGGCATGACCAACCACTCATAAAATCCAGACGGCGTCCTAAATGCCGTTTTCGGAACACTCTCATCTGCTACTCGAGGCTGATGAAATCCTGTCGCGAGGTCCAACTGGGAGAACACTCTAGCTCCTTCCAGCTGATCAAACAAATCATCTATCCGCGGTAGAGGATACTTATTCTTCCTCGTCACCTTGTTCAACTCGCGATAGTCCACACACAAACGAAGGGAACCATCTGCCTTAGTGGCAAACACAACTGGTGCTCCCCACTCGGAGACACTCCTTCTGATAAATCCCTTCTTCAATAGATTGCTGACTTGCACCCCGAGCTCTCGCTGCTCCCTTGGTGCCATACGACGAAGTGGCATCACTATAGGTCTGGCATCTTTCACTAAATCAATACGGAACTCAATCTCTCGGTGTGGTGGAAGCCCGGTCACCTCCTCGAAGACGTCCGGATACTGGCCAACCACGGGCACATCTGACAACTCATCTTGCGGGATGTCGAGGGAATTTACAAAACTAGCCATAACCCCATCACTAGGTAGACTACCAAACACTACCCTCCGCCCATCATCCGCCCTCACTGTCACCAAAAAGCCCTCACAGTCTACCACCACCCCGTATCTTTGGAGCCAATCGACTCCCAATATAATGCCATACCCAGTAAAGCCCAAAACAAAGCAATCACATACAAACATACATCCATGACTCGATAAGACCAAATTCCTGCAAATCATACTAAGGCTAGTCGAACCACCAATCGGGTTCGTCATAATCAATGGTCTATCGACTATCTCGGGTTCAAGTCCCAACCTATCTACCAGGTCACTAGATATGAAGGAACGGGAAGCCCCAGTATCAAACAAAACTCGAACTGGTACATCATAAATAGAAAGCATACCTTGAATAACAACATTCTTTCCTTTCTCCGCCGCAGTTGGGGCATTCGACGAAGAAGGAATAGCATCAAGAGCATATGCTTTCACAATCTGCTTCTCCTTAAGAGGTTGCGGACAATTATCCTTCTGATGTCCCACTTGACCACAGTTGTAGCACTTCCTTTCCGCTGGCTTGGCCCGACATTCTTTAGCATAATGGCCCTTCTTTCCACAGCTGAAGCACTCAACATCCTTCTTGCTCTTTTTCTAGCCACCTTTAGATTGGTCCTGCTTCCTCTTATTCTGAGAATTACTCTTGCCTCCACCGCCTGCTTGCGGCTTTGGCCCTTCTGCAGATGCAGCCTCAGTATTTGACTTAGGGTAAAGGCTCTTTGACCTCAAAGCTTTTCCCACGATCGATTCAAAAGTCTCATCGATGTGGTTGATAAGCCTCTCCCCCAAGTACCCATCCAGACCAGTAATGAACTTCTCATTCTTCTTTTCAGGAGTTTCGATAAGAGACAGTCCATACTTCGACAAAGTGTCGAACTCAGCAATATAATCAGAAACTGCCCTTCCATTCTGCTTGAGTTCCATGAACCTCTTAAACAACACTGACTTCTGGGCAGCTGGGATAAACTTCTCGCTAAAGCGAGCCTTGAACTGTTCCCAAGTAACTTTGTCCTCTGGAGTAGTTGTTCTGATAGCATTCCACCAATTCATCGCTCGCCCTTGCAGCTGACGAGACGCTAGCCTTCTCTTCATCGCATCCTCGAGACCCAAGTCATCAAAGATACGGTCACAGCTATCCATCAAGTCTTGAACATCCGTGGCCGACTCCGTCCCGTGGAACGGCTTCCCACCAAGATTGGTGTAATCCTTGCACAACTTGGCGAAATCGACCCTAGGCGCCTGCACTACTGGGCCAACACCAACTCCGGGATTGGGAATTTCCCCTTGCACTTCTCTAAGCATGTCTCTCATGAGGTTAGTAAACATAGCCCTCATATCAGCGGCATTCCCTTGGTTGGTCCCTCTACCAGCACCCCTCGTCTCTCGGCTCATCGTCATTCTGAAAAAGGGAAACGATTAACGACCCCATAGTGGTGCTAGTGCAGTGCGACTTCATTCTTATACTACTAATAGTATATATATACATAGCTTTTGAAAACTAAAGTAATCACAAATACGCGCTCTCATATACGTACTAACTCTCCCTAGTGTCTTTCCCTAGGTTAACTACGCAACCTAGAGCTCTGATACCAAGTGTGACGGCCCGCCCCGCACCAACCGACATTTACTCCAAAAGTGCGCTGTACACATGTCCAGTTAGCATGGAACGGGTCGCCAGAAGGGGAAAAAGGAAGAATGAAATGAACAAACAAAGAACCTGTAGAATGTCTCACAGCGCATAGAACAAAATATAATAATAACATACTTGACATAAAACAGGAGAGACAGTGCATAAGCTGAAAATCAGAACTAAACATGATAGCAGCGGAAATTCTGAATACAGCTTATTACAACTTTCAAACTGTCTCAAAGCAAAAGTAAGGTAAATGAGGTACACTACTAATGCCCAAGTAGCGACCACCAACAACACAGGGAGAATGTGTGTGTATATATATATATATATATATATATATATATATATATATATATATATATATATATATATCATACGTGGAAGCCTCCTGCCCGCCTCCGAATCAGCTACTCGCACATCACCAGCTAACCTGTCTCTAGTCTGCTCGTGTGAGCACCCAGAGTAATAAGAGGAGACATAAAACTCTGGGTCAGACATAAAGTCTGGTATGAGCGATAAGCATCTAAAGTGAACAATAACAGGTAGACTAAAACATACCTGAACCTGGACCTGCAACCAAAGAGTTAGCACTACATACTGTACAACACTCTAAGGTATCATATCAAACGGTATAAAGATACGGAGGTGGGGGATGTGTGCATGTCATAATGATGGCAAACAATCAAGCATAGCATCCATCCTCACATCTCTCACTCAGTGCGTAAAGTATACGATATTCACCACTTCGATCACCCAACATACCTTGCTACGATCACTCTGCCCCATGAAATCATAAATGGCTTTACTGCACTGATAACGTAGCCACAAATCCTTCGCTATGTCCACTTTGCCCCATGGAGTCACAAGAACCCCACTGCACTGGCTCATAGCCTTACTAATCCTTACTATGTCCACTCTGCCCCATGGAGTTACAAGAACCCCACTGCACTGGCTCATAGTCTTACTACGCATCACTTTGCCCCTCGGATCGTAATGACCCTACTGCACTGATAACGTAGTCTTGCTACCATCACTTTGCCCCTCAGTTCATAATGACCATACTGCACTGATAAGTAGCCCATCATTCCTTTTTAGTGGTGAATCGAAGTTATGAACATCGACAACTCCTTAGCACACGTCCCGCAGCAAAGTCCAACCATGAAGTGAACTCATTGGTTCCCAACTGGTTCCGGGATCCTGAGCTCTAACTTCCATTTGGACTACCTTTGCATCTCGGGTTATTGGTCATCACAATCGAATCGGATCGGATCAGCCTTCACATTCTTCATCGGATCGGATCGGCCTTTGCATTCGGATCGGGTCGCGCCTCTTGCATCGGATCAGGTCGTGGTCCTCCAGCTCGTGGCTCCTCTTCCTGATTCGGATCGGCGTCACCACTTCGGATCGGATCGGGTTGCTTCATCCGGGTCGGGTCGTGTCTTCTGATCGGGTCGGATCGTCTCGCCTAGTACCCATCGACTCGTGAGCTCCCCACCCTCCTCTGGTTCGGATCGGAAATACTTGTTGGTTCGGATCGTGCTTCTACCACCGGATCGTGCCACCTAGCTGAGTCGTGACTTACTCCTTTAAACAGATCGTAACGCCCATGCTGGAATGGTTCGAGTCGCTCTACCCTCCACCGATCCGATCCGGATTCTGGGTCATTTCCTGCATGTTTTCCTGCGACTGTTTCTACGCCATTCGACGGCGTTTTCGACCAATCTAACACTTTTAAACAACCAAAAAGCATACCATACAGTCATAACAACATGTAGTGTCGATCCCAAACATCAAAACATAAATCATAGCATATAAAATGGATCAAACATACCCAAAATCCCAAATTTCCCCTTAATCATACTTAGGTGAAACTAATGATAGGATTATCAAAACTTAACCAAATTAACCCAAATTCATATCAGAGGTCTAAAACATCATTCCGAATTTTATAAACATTTCTCCAGAATTTTATCATGTTTAAATTCGTTAATTAACACTAATCACCCCTAATTAGCCATAATTAGTGCAAAACTAAGCAAATCACTCACCTTAGCCACAAAATAAACTAAGATCTGAAATGATTCTCTGATTTGATGCGAATTTCAATACCAAACAGCAGCTCCTTTGTTGATTTGGTAAAGATCCTTCTTGATTAGGGGTTGCTAAGCCAAATCCTTAACCTAAAGGTGATTTGGAGGTGATTTAGAGGTTGGAGGCTATTTTTAGGGATCCTTGGTGATAAGTGGAGGCTAGAAAACTGAAATTGAATGATTCTCCATCTCATTTCAGCCCTCCCATAACCCTAATCCCGAAATGGGTTATGGGCCTACTCACTAATCACCCGATTTGGCCCGGTTAAGCAGTTTTTCACCCTCCAAACCTTGTTTCAGCCATATCTCCCAAACGGTAAGTCCGTTTGGCTAATGTGACCACTCTACGGAAAGAGAAACCATCAAACGAATCAAATAGAAGTGGTTTTAGGTCAAAATTCCTTTCCAATCAAAAGTTATGGCCAAAACAGTACCAACTAGGGGCAAAATGGTCATTTAAAAATCGACAAAAATCATGAACATGGGAAATGACTCTAATAGATGTTTCCCAAAGTTACATGACCATACAACTTCATACGGGAAAGAATTAAATATTCTACGATCCCATGATGTGTAGAATACGGGTCATTACAATATGATAGCACATCAAGTTTCAATCCACATATAAATACATATATGCATATGCAATATGAAAGTGACTAAGCCGATCTAGTACTTAATGTGTGTGTATATGCATCCACTAGCAACCACTTGCCACCACTTGCAACCATCAATCATAACATGTTTCAAATACATGTTTACATCCATTGGTATTCTAACTAAGGATTAAGAATAAGACTGAGGAGATATACTTAAAAGACAGATACAAGCATGCGTAAACTTATGGAAAACAAAGATCAAGGATATACCTTCAAAAAATAAGGATAGGATGCGCGTATCTTGTCTTCAGTCTCCCAAGTTGCGTCTCCTTCAGCGTTACTTCACTGTACTTTAACTATCTTGACCTCATGATTGCGTAGCTTTTTAACTTCTGTAACACCCCGTAATTTTAAATATTAAAATTAACAATTTTTAAGAAAACTTAATTTTTAGGAGAAGAATTAAGGGAAATAGGTTACGCCATTGCGTTAGTTTCAAAATTCTGCTTGGAATAGAGTCCAAGTTTTCGTAAATCGACTTCGTATGAGGATGTCATGGCCCTTAGAAGTTTTAGGAATTTAAATAAATTAAAACAGCTCGGAATTAAATTCAAAATTTCGAATTCAAACAAAGACGCGGGCTGGGCGGGATTTTCCCGCCCTAGGCCAGGTCGACCAGGGGGTCGACCTCCCCTATATAGGTCGACCTGGGGGTCGACTTGGGTGTCGACCTACCCCCTCGGGCAGGTCTGAACTGTTGCTGAGTCTTTTCTGACCTGTTTCTTAGTCACTAGGGCATAGTGGCAATTCTGGATAACTCTATCTAGTCTGGATGGTTGTGATTGCTCCTAGGATGATCTAATGACTCAAATAAGTTTAAACTTCTATATAAGCATGCAAAGACTCAAGCTCTAAACCTAAACTAAATTAATCTCTTGGCCTCCATGCTACAGCTAGAATAGTTCTTCTTCTTAAAGCTTAGGAATTGCAAGTCAGGATTCTAATACAAACGACGAACGAATTATTCTCTTCTGTAATCCGTCTTTATGAGTACAAATCCTTTCAGAAAATAATTAATAAACTAATTATGATGAGTTATAAATTTGGATTATGAGAACATGCCTGTTGAATCATGTGACATTACTTAATTTTGTTACCGCCGGTTTGTGAACATATGACAGTTTTGTTAACTTATGTTAGTAATCTATTCCATATGTCCAATCACATATGTTTAACTTGATTCATTTTATGACATCAATTTATATGCAATTTTGGATGTAAACCATATGCTAGTTTGTATGTGAATCTTATGCAAGTTTGTATGCGAATTATACACAAGTTTATATGTAAATCAAGTATATACATATGCTAGTTTATATGTAAAACATGTGATATTAGTTTACATGTTTAAATTCATAAGCAAGTTTGTAGGAATCCATATGCAAGTTTAGGTGAAAACTATATTCACATATGCAAGTTTAGTTGAAAACCATATTCACATATGCAAGTGTAGGTGAAACCCATATTCATATATGCAATTTCACAATTTTTTGTCCAGATCTATATTTAGATCCATTGTAGTTTATGCAAATTTATGTTCTATATGTCCATTGCCTATACAAGTTATTTGCTATCCAAACTTATGTTATAATTCTTATTCGCAAGTTTGATCTATTTTATGTGTTATGCAAGTTGTGATGTTTCTTTTCTTTTTATGAGATAGACTATTTGTGAGTCTTACATATTTCATATTAAACGTACGAACAGCGTGGGGACAGTGGGAAAATATTAATTATACAAATTGTGAATTGGCATAAAATGGCTTTAAAGGCATATAATTTATTTGAGACAATAATTGGTATAATTTATATACCTAAAAAGTATGGACATAATTCAGGTGAAAATTATAAACATAGATTAATTTGGAAATTACTGGCAATTTTAATAGGGATAATTAATTCATATTGGGGTGAAATAATTATGTGTAATAAAAAATGCCTAAGACACGAGGTTAGACTCGTTTGTGGTATAAAACTGCCCGGTCCCGCTCGGCAAATCCAGCAACCACAAGCGGTATTCTAATATGAGAGGTCGAAGGCATAAATTAAATGTGTAACAATTGTAAAGACACGAGGTTAGGCTCGTTTGTGGTATAAGACTGCACGGACCCGCCTGACAAATCCAGCAACCGCAAACAATAGTCTAATGTAGGAGGTCATGCAAGGTTACAGTTATAATGAATTAAGTAACACTTAACCAAGATAAACATGTGGTGGGACATGGGGGTTAAGTGGGTGACATGTGAAATATGATTAGAAACACTTAACCAAATTGAAACATATAAGAAGACATGAATAAGAAGAGGTTAAGTGGGAAATCTTAGTGGGGACAAGGCATAGGTGGAAAGCTTGTGTCAAGTATGGGGGCCCTTTTCAAACCACTAACCTATTAAGTATCTTTGCGAGCTCGAGTTAGATGGAGGACGGGACACGCTTACTAGGTTTGATTGTAAGAGGTCATAACGGGTTAGCGATGACAACGCAAGTCCAACGGGGTCATGTGCATGCATGGGCCCGGGCTGGTGGTAAGACGTTGTTGCATTGTGTAGATATAAGTCGTGCATCATTAGTGTTCTCGGGTTGCCACTTTGGGGAGTGATACACCCCACTGTGGGACCAGCACCGGTATCTACGAGTTAGGGAGCCGATCGCATGGGGGTAGTGGGTACAACTAGTGGAGATAGGGGTAGGCGGCACCTATGAAGACAGCTAGGAGTACACGAAACAACCATTATGATTATTATGTTCAATAGGCGAGATCAACTTTTAGGGTGACTAGTAATGGTGCAATATGGTAATTATACTATATTGATTAGGAGCACGATTAATGCTGGCATATTCCTCTTGTTTGTTTTGTCTTGCCCATTTGGTTCATAGTCTTTCCTTGTTTTACTACTTTATGCCTTATCCTGAATACTTTAATAATTATATTGTTAAAGTTATTGGACTCGCCAGACTTTATGTCTGACCCCCTTTGTTTTCGCCTCTTTTCTTCCTTACCCCTCCCCCCAGGTTCTCAGGGTGGAACTAGTGCTAGTGGAGCTTGATTTGGACCTCTTTCTCTCTCTCTTTTGAAAGAGTTTGGATTTCTAAAAGTAAAGTTTAGCTTATCTCTCTTATGGCTACTTATGTTGGGGTTATGCTTTTTTACTTTATGTGCTTAGAAAATAATTTATCAAGATGGATATTAAGTGTACTTGGTTTTATTGTTGGTTTTTTATGTTGTTGTAACCAACTATTTCTCCGCTGTAATAAAAGTTATTTTAATTTTTCAAGTACCATTATATGTATCTGTCTTGTTATATTCTGTTCTATACATCAATAATACTCCATGAAAGTTAATCCATTTCCCTTGAGAGTGACATTAATGGACGTGGGGTGTTACATGTGGTATCAGAGCCGAAGGTTACCAGAACAGATAAGAGATTTTGAAAAACTGTTTTTCAAAATCATTTTATAAAGAAATACTTTCAAATATAGGTTTTAAGGAGAGTATTTTCAAGATAAAATTTGTTTTAAAAACATAACCCCGAAGAGACTTATTTCTTTCCTTCGATTCTCCGTTTTGAATCTCTTCCTTTTTCTTTTTAGCATGTCTGGGGTACCCGAGATACCCGAGGGCATACCGAAACTAACCTGTTTCATAAGGTATCTGGAGCTGGGGCCACCGCCGCAGGCCTAGCAGACGTTCCTCCTTCCCCAACTGCAGCCGCTACTCCTCCTCCCCCTCCCCGCGTTGATACTTTTTCGAAAATATGCAAAGACTTTCGGGAAATGGGCGGGAAACCTTTTCAAGGGTCAGAGACATTTGTTGAAGCTCGAAATTGGCTTAAGGAGGTGGAAGACTTGTTTGGTATCTTCGAGATAGAATATGGAAGGAAGGTCCAATTAGCTGCTTGGTTAATGAAGGACGAAACCTCGTTTTGGTGGGAGGTCACGAATGGAGAGCGTCCAGTGGAGACATAGATGGATTTCAGGCATAGGTTCGAGATGAAATTTCTCTCACGAGCGGAAGAGAATTTATACATGGAGAGGTTCTTGGCGTTGAAGCAGGGGAATTTATCAGTAAAGGAGTATGTCAACAAGTTCAATCAGTTGGCGAGATTTGGCTTAGACTCGGTGAACACACCTGAAAAGAAGGCCCTGAGATTCGTTAAAGGTTTGAATGAGCCGCTACATGGGTTGGCTATGACCCACATTCGTATGGAGGCTACCTTTGAGAAACTAGTTGACATGGCGCTTATGCATGAAGAGGAGAAAGGCGTTAATGCTAATAAGGCACCGGAAAAGAAAAGGGATCAAAAGAAGTCACGGCAGCAACTTAAGAAAGGTGGTAAGGATAAAAGAAAAGGTTCTTTACTTGTGGAACACTAGGCCATCTGAGCAAGGACTGCAGGAAGAAAAAGAAGACTAGCTGTTTCAACTGTGTTGAG
This sequence comes from Allium sativum, assembly GCA_030737875.1. Taxonomy (NCBI): domain Eukaryota; kingdom Viridiplantae; phylum Streptophyta; class Magnoliopsida; order Asparagales; family Amaryllidaceae; genus Allium; species Allium sativum. The sequence goes on along the minus strand of CM060925.1, from coordinate 4,190,901 downwards.
GCAGGACATATGATTGAAGACTGCCCGAGAAGACAAGGGCAAGTGCAGAGGATAGGGTCTACTTCTGGAGGGCAGGTTCAGGCTCTCATGGCACCAGGGCAAGCAAGAGGGAAGGTTCATGCTCTTGTGCAACCAGGACAGGAAAAAGGTAGAAACATTTTTGTTGAAAGTTTGGTTTTTCTGTTTGATCATTCGGTTCGTACTTTGTTTGATTCTGGCGCTTCATACTCGTTCATATCTGCTTCGTTAGTTGAAACACTGCACCTAAATACTGGTTTAGTTACGGATCCCATAGTAGTCTCAAATCCTATTTGGGGTTCGGCTCATCTTTCAATGATTTGTCGGGATTTGAAAGTGTCTATCTTGGGCGTTGGGCTTTAATGCAACGCCTTCGTTCTTGGCTTCACGGGCTATGGGTTGATTCTAGGCATGGATTGGTTATCCAGTAATGGTGCCATCCTCGATTGTGAAAAGAGAGTGGTTAGACTTATGACTTACCTCGGTAACACTCTTGAAATCTCTTGTAATCCCATACATTCTGTTATGCTTAGCTACCTAGAATATCTTGATGCGTTTGTTGAAAACTTGAAGTCTGTTAGAGTAGTCCATAAATACTTAGATGTATTTGAAGAGGTGAAGGGCTTTCCACCAAAGCGGGATATAGACTTCCGCACATACCTTGTTGATAATGCAAAACCCATAACTCTACCCGTTAGACACATGGCTCCAAGGGAGAGAAAAGAGCTCAGCAAGCAAGTCAAAGAGTTGCTTGAAAAAGTGTTTATAAGGCGGAGTCTTTCTGAATGGGGTGCTCCTGTAGTATTCGCAACCAAAGAGGATGGTTCACTTCACCTATGCGTTGATTATAGGGAGCTAAACAAGTTGACCAAGAAAAATAGGCACCCACTTCCAAGAATAGACGACTTGTTTGATCAGCTTGTGGGTGTGTCGGTTTTCTCCCAATTAGATCTGGCTACCGGGTTTCATCGGGTAAGAGTGGCTGAAGACAGCATTGATAAGAGCGCGTTCAGAACCCCAGATGGTTTCTTCGAATGGCTTGTCGTGCCTTTCGGCTTGACAAATGCACCTGCTTACTTCATTGACTTGATGAGCAGGGTGTTCAGGGAGTTTCGTAATAAGTTTATGGTGGTCTTCGTAGACCACATTTTGATTTTCTCGAAGAATGAAGAAGAGCATGCTTTGCATTTAAACGGAGTCATGGATGCTTTTCGTGCACATCAGCTGAAAGCCAAATTTGCCAAATGCCATTTCTGGAGAGAAGAAGTGAGGTTTCTTGGAAATGTGGTGTCTAAAGCGGGTATCGCTGTGGGACCCCGTAAAAGAAGTTGCGGTGCTAGATTGGAAGGCTCCACGGAATGCAACCGAAGTCCAAAGCTTTCTCGGGCTAGCGGGCTTTTACCAAAAGTTCATTAAAGACTTTGCAAAAATCTCAGCCCACTCACAAGATTGACAAAGAAGAACCTAACTTTCGCTTGGGATTTGGATTGCGATATTGCTTTCCAACGTTTGCAAAGGGCTCTAATAATAGCCCCATTTCTGACATTGCCTAATAGGAGCAAAATGTTTACCGTATACACAGACGCATGCGGTACAGGATTAGGTGTTGTCTTGATGCAAGAAGGCAAGGTAGTTTGTTATGGGGGAAGGCAATTGAAGGTACATGAGAAGAACTACCCAACTCATGATTTGGAGCTAGATGCCATTGTTTTCTCTCTAAGGTCATGGCGTCATTACCTACTAGGAGAAAAGTTTGAATTGTTTACTGACCATAAATCATTAAAGAACCTTTTCTCACAGAAAGATCTTAATTTAAGACAACAAAGGTGAATGGAATTTCTGGCTTCATATGATTTTAAGATTTCCTATACCCCTTGAAAGGGCAATGTGGTAGCAGACGCCTTGAGTAGAAAGAAGCTGACCTTGAGTCCTCTCTTTGTAGAAAGGAAAAGCTTGGAGTACATAGCAAACTTTAACTTTAGACCCTCCTATGAAATTGTACCTGGTCTATTAGCATCGCTAGAGGTGCGGCCTACTCTTCTGGATTCAATAGGAACTGCACAACAAGAAGACCCTCAGCTAGTTGATATAATGGATAAGCTAGTTAGGGGTGAGACTTCTAGTCACCTCAATAGATACTCCATCGATGATAAGGGTTGGTTGACATGGGATGGAAGGCTATGCATCCCAGAAGTAAGGGATTTAGTGAAGACGGTTCTCGAAGAAGCACCCCATTCTAAGCTGACCATACACCCAGGCGGAGATAAGATGTATAAAGATATAAAAAGTGTTTTCATTTGGAATGGCATGAAGAGGGATGTAGCTGAGTTCATCGCTAAGTGCTTGATATGCCAGCAAGTCAAAGCGGAGAAGAAGAAGCCTGGTGGTCTGCTTCATCCTCTAGAGGTTCCACAGTGGAAGTGGGGTAGCATTTCATGGCTTTGTTGATGGGTTGCCTAGGTCAAGAAGGGGAAATACCTGTATTTGGGTAATAGCGGACAGGCTCACTAAAAGCGCTCACTTTATACCTATTAAGATTAGAAGGATTGCCTCGTCCCTAGCATCCATTTATCTTAAATAGATAGTTCGACTCCATGGGATACCCTCCAGCATAGTGAGTGATTGAGATCCTATCTTTACGAGCGAGTTTTGGAAGAATTTACAAGAGGTTGTAGGCATACAATTATGCTTAAGAACGGCCTATCACTCCCACACCGATGGTCATACGGAAAGGGTGAACAGAGTATTGGAAGACCTCTTGAGATTGTGCATTCTTGACTTTGGAGGGACATGGGAGGATCATCTTCCTTTGGTGGAATTCGCTTACAACAATAGCTACCAAGCCACCACAGGCATGGCACCTTTCGAAGCTTTATATGGAAGACCATGCCGATCACAAACTTGATGGTGGGAGTCTACAGACAAGCTCGTACTAGGGCTAGACATGATTAGAGAAACCTCAGAAAAATTGGACTTAATAAGAAGACAGATGAAGGCTGCACAAGATAGATAGAAGTCCTACGCAGACAAAAGAAGGACAGACCTTGAGTTTGAGGTTGGAGATAGGGTGTTCCTTAAAGTATCTCCTTTGAGGAATGTCATTCGCTTTGGGTCCGTAGAAAAGCTAGCACCAAGAATTGTAGGACCATTTCCTATCATTGGTAGGATTGGGACGATGGCTTACAGAGTTAGAGCAACCCGAAAGACTGGCTGGAGTTCATAATGTTTTTCATGTTTCTCAACTACGAAAGTGCTTACATGAGTCTGCGGAAGTTGTGGAGCCAAGTATATAGAGGAAGTAGAAGTGGAACGAGAATCGACTGTGAGAAGAGTTCCAACTCATATCTTGGGTACGGAAGTCAAAAAGCTACACAACCGTGAAATCAAGCTTGTTAAAGTTCAATGGAGTGATGCTGAGGAAGACGCGACTTAGTAAACTGAGAGAAAAATACGCGCAGCCTACCCTTTTCTTTTTGAGGGTATCTCCTTGATCTCCTTTTCCATAAGTTTATTCATGCTTATATCTATCTTTTAACTATATCTCATCGGTCCTATTCTTTATCCTTAGATAGAAACCAATGGATGTAAACATGTATTTGAAACATGTTGTGATTGATGGTTGTGAGTGGTTGCAAATGGTTGCTCGTAGATGCATGTACACACACATTAGGCACTAGATCGGCTCAATCACTTTCATATTGCATATAAATATGTGTGCATATTTAAATTAATGGATGCATAATGGTTGTGTTATCATATGGATGCTGCATTTTGATGAATTGTTGTGCACATGTGTAGAAGTAATATGTATTGTTAGGATTCTTTCATATACATAATGGACGCATGGCACTATCATGATTTGCATTATGGAGGTCAACTGAATTAGTAGGCCGCCGGATTTTGCATTGGATAAGGAAAATAAACACACACTTTTTGCATATGTTCATACGGTATTAGAAATCTTGTAAGGACAATGAATGCTTGTGTTTGATGGTTGAGTAGATGGATGATTGGATGTTAGGATATACATTCTCCATAACTTTGAGATTTCGGGGGCGAAATTCTTTAAGGAGGGGAGAATGTAACACCCCGTAATTTTAAATATTAAAATTAACAATTTTCAAGAACACTTAATTTTTAGAAGAAAAATTAAGGGAAATGGATTATGCCATTGTGTCCGTCTTGAAATTCTATATGGAATAGAGTCAAAGTTTTTGTAAATCGGACTTCATATGAGGAAGTTATGGCCCTTAGAAGTTTCAGGAATTTAAATTAAGTAAACAACTCAGAATTAAATTCAAAATTTCGAATTCGAACAAAGAAGCGGGCTGGGCGGGATTTTTCCCGCCCCAGGCCAGGTCGACCAGGGGGTCGACCTCCCCTATGCAGGTCGACCTGGGGGTCGACCTGCCCCATCGGGCAAATCTGAACTGTGATGATTCTGACTTGTTGCTGAGATTTTCTGACATATCGTTGAGTCGTTAGGTCATAGGTGGCAATTCCGGATAACTCTATTTAGTCTGGATGGTTGTGATTGTTCCTAGGATGATCTAACGACTCACATAAGTTTAAACTTCTATATAAGCATGCATAGACTCAAGCTCTAAACCTAAACTAAATTAATCTCTTGGCCTCCATGCTACTGCTGGAATAGTTTTTCTTCTTAAAGCTTAGGAATTGCAATTCAGGATTCTAATACAAACGACAAATGAATTATTCTCTCCTCTAATCTGTCTTTGTGACTACAATTTCTTTCACAAAATAATTAATAAACTAATTATGATGAGTTATAAATTTGGATTATGAGAACATGCCTGTTGAATCATGTGACGTTACTTAATTTTGTTATCATCTGTTTGTGAACATATGACAATTTTGTTAACTTATGTTTGTAGATCTATTCCATATGTTCAATCACCTATGTTTAACTTGATTCATTTTATGACATCAGCTTATATGCAAGTTTGGATGTAAACCATATGCTAGTTTGTATGTGAATCTTATGCAAGTCTGTATACGAATTATACACAAGTTTGTATATGAATCAAGTATATACATATGCTAGTTTATATGTAAACATGTGATATTAGTTTACATGTTTAAATTCATATGCAAGTTTGTAGGAATCCATATGCAAGATTAGGTGAAAACTATATTCACATATGCAAGTTTAGGTGAAAATCATATTCACATATGCAAGTTTAGGTGAAACCCATATTCATATATGCAAGTTCACAATTTCATGTTTAGATCTATATTTAGATCCGTGGTAGTTTATGCAAATTTATGTTTTATATGTCCATTGCCTATGCAAGTTATTGGCTATGCAAACTTATGTTATAATTCTTATTTTCAAATTAGATCTATTTTATGTGTTATGCAAGTTGTGATGTTTCTTTTCTTTTTATGAGATAGACTATTTGCGAGTCTAACATATTGATCGACGCTAATCTATGAATTAGAAAAACGCGACATTTGTAATAAATTCTGCAAGCATACAGGTGTGTAGCATACAGGTCGAACACAGGGAGGTAGATTAAAATTAAATTATTTATCTAATCTCTTGGGCGAGTTAGACGAAGCCTGGAGATTTGTTTTGAAAACAATAAAATTGAAATTGCAAACTTATGATTATCGTCGAATCTAATCGAACGATTAATCACAAAAAAGTAAATAGCGAAGCAAGAACCAGAATGAAGAAATTAAAATTGCAAGAAAAGAAGAACAACAAAAGGTAAATTAGGATTGTCGTTGAAACTAATCAAACGACTAATCTCTAAGTAAAAAAATTGTAAAATACAATTGGTGCTCTACCGAATCTAATCGTGTAGACAACACTAATTGCTAAGAAAATAGAAAAATGCTAGAAAATAAAAGAAGAACTTTATTAAGAAGAGAAAATATGATACAGGATGGTGGCTACAAGGGGATTACAAGGGTATTTATAGGAGAACCAAACCCTAACCCTAATTACAAATGGTAAATGGGCCTGGTCATTACACCACTAATTAGTTTACAATGAGAAACATAAATAGGCCTTTGATAAATAAAGCAAATTTGGGCCTTTTCTCTTTTTCCTCTTGCTTCCTTGATATTTCTTCATTGATTTGTGATGTGCAAAGCCTTTTTCTCACTCCTTTTCTTGTCCAACAGCAACTAGATGTGATATCTTCATCTACAATTCTTCAAAATGCAATATACACAGCAAATTGACTCTATTTCTCTACATTTCTGGTTGCATGCGGGCTGGGTTGGACTATCTGTAAAAATAACAAAACAATACCCAAGTAATATTTATTTATATACAAAAGATAAGATATAAGAGCATAAAAATAACACATTTCTATGTCAATCAAATACCCCCACACTTATCTTTTACTCGTCCTCGAGTAAAACAAAAATGAAAAACTAGACTAGGTAGGTCACACTTTTGTAGGAAACACGATTGCATTGAGCGTATGCAACAAGCCGTTAAACCTCTAGGTGTCCCTAGTAGGACGAGTGGTGTCTCGTGAGGGTTTTCAGCGGATACTACCCACAAAATCCAAATGCTGTATGCTATGATTCTAATGAAACTACATGAATGCAGTGGACATATGCAAATAAAAATGAAAAATGAAAAATGACAACACGACTTATTTCAGGAAAGTGGTACAACAAATTAAGTTAATAATTTCTAATCAGTTGATTTTATTTTAGATACCTCGACTTGTCACAAATTTTCAATATAAATCAAGTTTTCAAATGTTAAATTCCAGTTTGGCCAGTTAGTTCGGTCGATAACATAGTGCAGCCATGAAATAAATTCTTAGTTTGCTTGGCACAGTTTGCAAAGTGGTATTCTAATTTTCTCATGTATGGCTAGTCAAATCAATAAGGTCAAGAAGTGTTTGGGTATCATCGCTTATTCTTTATTCTATAAAATTTTAAGATTTATGATTAAGTACATACACCTAAAAAGACCAAGGTTTACCACCCATGCACTGCCTCGCGGACTAACGGAGAGTGGGTAAAGAGCTTGGCGGATTGTGCAGGCCGACTTTGACTTTGTCAACAACGTGTCGGTAATCCTTAGGTGTCCAATCTCATAAAATGAGACCAAGATATTCCAACTTTGACTTTGTCAACAACGTGTCGGATAGAGCTTGGCGGGTTTGCACACCAACGCTCGATATACAAGCAATGTTGGATACCCTTGGAATACTATTATTATTATTATCGAAAATATAAGCACAAAAGAGAGTTATGCGAATTCAACTTAACACAACTTAGTTTTAAAGATTTGAAAAGCCAATATAAGTATTTTAAGTCCTCCACTTATTTAAACAAAGTCTACAATATAGAATAAATTTCATAGCCATCACCTAAGAATCTCCCTATGTACCGGTTACACTATTATCCCTCAAAATTAAACTTTTCATTATATTTCCTATTCGATCTAAGTTGAGAGAGAAAAATACTATCAACTGGCTAAAAATTGTAAACTTATTTTGTTGTATCAATTGAAAATGAGTCGAAATTTTTTTAAAAAATAAAAAATAAAAAAAATGGTATGTTACTACAATCTAAAATGCATGATGGTCCTATTCAAATGATGAAAATGAAAAGAAAGAAAAATTAAAGAAAAATCAAAAGAATGCAATGCAGACTCCCCCCACACTAGAACTAAACAGTGTCCACACTGTATACGTTTCCTAAATTTGAAAGATCGTACCCAGAGATGGATTAAATGCAAAATTATTTGTAAAATGAAATGCAGTTTAACTATATGGAGAAATGGATCATATGTACAATGATATATGTGTTTGCGATGTATGCGATGCAAAGAATTCCACCATCTTTTTCCCCCACACTTGGTTCTTGCCCTATGAGTCCCATTCTCACTGTGTCTAGACATGTTTTCTAACAAGCAAGAGTTTTTGAAAACCATCTCATCTTTATACCTCGACTTGTAGTCCAGGAGATAAATATCTAGGGTCGTCCTAACCTGAAGTTTTTCAACCAAGCCAGCATTCCAAAAGTAATTCATGTATTCAACAAATTTGTCAGTGTAATTTTTCAAAAACTTGTGATCGTGTATAAATTCAGTGAAATTTAAAATCTGAGTGAGATCACATTTCTCATCGTTAACTGACAACGTATTTCCGACACTGACAATTTCAAATTCGTTTGAAATTCTTTCAAAGTTAAAATTTTCGAACTCATGATGTGAATCCACTTCTTCCCCATTTGGCAACTCCTCCTCATACAATCCAAAGAATTCATGTTCGTCCAAATCCATTTCCAATTTTGAGTTTTCGAAAAATTCAACATTTGTCGTTTGTTCAATTTCAAAGAATTCAAGTTTCTCGCAGTCCGGAAGAGAAAGATCAAAATCTAAACCCAAATCTTTTTGAAAAGAATCGAAATCCAAATCATTTATTGAATTTTGAACAACTTCATTTAGATCATCATTCTCAATTTCAAAAGTCGTTATTTGAAAATTTTCAATGTCAGTAGAAATTGGATTATTTTCTGATTCAAGGCTCGTTTGAATTTGATTTTCTTGCTCTTGTTGTTCTTTCAAAGATGTCAATAAATAAAGAAGTTCATCAAGCTTTCTATCTTGGTTTTCTACCCTCTCTCTAAGAATGTTAAGATGATATTCTTCAGAATCGTTGATTTGAAAGCTCTCATTTTGGATTTCTTGATTCTCAAAATTATAGTCCACATCAATTTCACGATCAATATCATTCCCAATGTGGTGGTTGTTTGAATCTTCAGAAAAATGACAATAATATTGGAAATCATTTCGATTTTGAAAATTAGGGTCATAACCAAAACTGTTGAAATTCGATGGAAAATTGAAATTTTGGTTATTTTCAAGATGTTGATATGGGTTGTAATTTTGAAAATTTTGATCGATTTGAAAATCATTTTCAAAATTATTTTCGAATTGGTTTCCAACCCCATATTGATGTTGATCAAAGGTACGTTGCGATTCAAGATCGTTTTGATGTGGATGTGACCCATAATCGAAATTATTGAAATTTAAATTGAAATCATCATTTCGATTATATCTATGATTTTGAAAATGTTGGTCAGTTGGAAAATTTTGAAAATTGTTGACATTGGGCTCACGAAATTTTGGAAAATCTTGTTTCATGAGTTGCAATTCATACTCATACTCTTCAAGAGGACGTCTACTTCGATTATTATTCCACATTTCTCTCAATGATTTTTTTGAATTAGACATTTGAAATGAAATCACGGCAAGACAGAAATTATTCTCAATTCAAAATAATATAAAATAATGAGTTGTGCTCTATTAATTAACTGACTCAATTGGAAGGGGGAAGAGGGTCTTATGGCCGTTCACGTACAGTATAAAACTAAGGGATACGACCAATGTTTTACGGGTAGTATGCAACCTCTTTTGCTAAAAGTTCAATAAATTGAACTAATATATATCCGCGATCCAATTGTACGAGACAGTCAACTTCACAAAACACCACTTTTCAATTATATTATTTTGAAAATCAAATCAAGTTTAATTATTGAAAAACGACGAGCGTGATGATTTTAGTTATGGAAAATAATTCCTAACTAAACAGATTAAGAAAAATTCAATCACAGAACAGTCACAGAACAATAGCAGAATAAAAAAATTTGTACAAGCAAGTCGCTGCCCCTGCAGAAGATTTTTACACACAATTTCTATATTTTTTTCTTTGCAGCAAAGCACCTGTAGAGTTTAGAAAATATTACAGCGGTGTATGGCAATCTGTCCAGAAAAATTGAGCAGTATTAATGATTGAAATCCATTATTTGCAAATCCGTTGATCTTTGAATCCTTGTTCGTTGCTTGAATTCCTTCCTTCCTTTGGCCTTTGATTTGAATTTCACCTCTTCTTCTTCTTCTTTTTTGAGAGAGAGAGAGAAAGGTAGCAAAATCAACAAAAGAAATAAAAGAGAGAAAAGAAAAAAAAAATTATGAAGGAGAGAGCTGGAAAGAAATAAATGAAATAATGGAAAGAGAGATTGTAGGAGGTGAATGAGAAATGCAATTGGAAAGAAATAAATAAAAAGAAAAGAATGCAGTTTTTTTTTTTTTTTTTTTTTTTTTGAAAATTTGAACAAGAAGAAAGGGAAAGAAATGAATGAGAAAAGAAAAACAAAAAAGGGGAAAAATGAAAAAAAGGAAGGAAATAAGGAAAAAAAACAAGGTTTTTTTGAGTAGAGAGGAAGGGTAGAAGGAATGGAGGAAAGAAATAAAAGCAGACAAAAATAAGAAAGAAATCAACGTAGACAGAGAAGAAAATGCAAAAGTTTTTTTTTTTTTTTTTTTTTAGAAAATTGTAGATAAAAGATGGAAACAAATAAAAGAGAAGGAAAGAGAAAAGAAAAATGTGAAAATCAACAAGGTGGAAGAAAGATTAGAGGAAGTGAGAGAGAGTTGTAATTAGAAAGCAATCGATTAAAAAATGCAAGTTTTTTTTTTTTTTTTTTTTTTTTGGTTATAAGAATGGAAACCAGTGTATTGACAATTGGAAAGAAGTAAAAGGAAGGAAGGAATAAATGGAAACCAATTAAAGAAATTTTGGCAAATTAAATGTACAACAATAATGAACAATGAAAATAAAGTAAAAATTGGAAAGAAGGAATAGATGAAGAGGAAAAGAAAAAAAAAGAAATATAAAAGGAAAAACAAAAATGAAAAGGAAAAAAAATCAAGAGAATTTGGCAAGTTCTATTTTTTTTATATTATTATTATTTGTCTAAAGTAGGAATGAATTTGCAAGAGGGAAACAAATAAATGAAAGAAAGGGGAAAGGGGAAAGAGGTTGAAAACAGGAAAGAAACAAAAGAAAAATGGCAAGTTTTTTTTTTTTTTTTTTTGAACTTGTAAAAGAAGAATGAGAAGTAATTGTATTGAAAATTGGAAAGGAGGAATAAAGAGGAAAGAAATCAAAAGTGGATTTTTTTTTTTTTGAAAAGAAAGGAAATTTGTAAGAGAAGAAAAGAAATCAAATGTATTGAGAACAATAAGAACAAAAGAAGAAAGGAAAAAAAAATTAAAAGAGGAATCTTTTTTTTTTTTTTGAAATTTGTAAAAATAAAAAGAATGTAGATGATTGGAAAGATGGAAAGAATAAAGGAAAATTGAAAGTTGTTTTTTTTTTTTTTGAACTGTGATGGAGTGTTATTGGGGTCACGGACGTGTGTTGATGAAAGGGGAGAAGATGGTTTGTGGTTTTTGCTGTTGAATTTTTTTTTTTTTTTTTTTGGGGTATAAGAGGGGATCGGACGATGTGGTATGTTGGCGAAGAGGAGGGACTGTTATGGAAAGGTGAGGATTGGTGGATGTAGTTGATGGTGAAAAGTATAGATCAAGGGGATTGTGGATGTTTGGAATTTGGCAGAGAGGAGGCGCAGTCTAGAGGAAAAAAAAAATGTAAATCTGTATATTTTTTTTTGAAAGGAAAAGAGAAGAAAGACAATGTATTGGGAAAAAGGAAAGGAATAGAAGGAAACAAGGAAAATAGGATTTTTTTATTTTTTATTTAAGGACTTGTAAAAGAAGAAGGAATTACAAGTATGTAAACAAAAGATTTTTTTCAGAATTGTTGAGAGGAAGGAAGAATCGAGACAAGGAAAGAAATACACAAAAAATGGCAAGAACTTTTTTTTTTTGGTTAAGCTTATTACTGAAGAAAATAAATAAATGTATTGAAAACAAGAAGGGGACTAAAGAAAGGAAGAAAATAGATAAGAAGAAGGGAAAGAGATTGAAAGCAAAAAATGGCAAGAATTTTTTTTCTCTTATTTGAAAGATTATGGCATCATTGAACAACACCAAATCTACTCAATTAAGATTTTTTTTATATACAGAAGAAAACAAAAGAAAACTAAAATAAATAAATAAAAACTAACACGAATCAGAAATTAAATAAACAATAAAATTTAATTGTTACCTCCCCGGCAACGGCGCCAAAAACTTGATCGACGCTAATCTATGAATTAGAAAAACGCGACATTTGTAATAAATTCTGCAAGCATACAGGTGTGTAGCATACAGGTCGAACACAGGGAGGTAGATTAAAATTAAATTATTTATCTAATCTCTTGGGCGAGTTAGACGAAGCCTGGAGATTTGTTTTGAAAACAATAAAATTGAAATTGCAAACTTATGATTATCGTCGAATCTAATCGAACGATTAATCACAAAAAAGTAAATAGCGAAGCAAGAACCAGAATGAAGAAATTAAAATTGCAAGAAAAGAAGAACAACAAAAGGTAAATTAGGATTGTCGTTGAAACTAATCAAACGACTAATCTCTAAGTAAAAAAATTGTAAAATACAATTGGTGCTCTACCGAATCTAATCGTGTAGACAACACTAATTGCTAAGAAAATAGAAAAATGCTAGAAAATAAAAGAAGAACTTTATTAAGAAGAGAAAATATGATACAGGATGGTGGCTACAAGGGGATTACAAGGGTATTTATAGGAGAACCAAACCCTAACCCTAATTACAAATGGTAAATGGGCCTGGTCATTACACCACTAATTAGTTTACAATGAGAAACATAAATAGGCCTTTGATAAATAAAGCAAATTTGGGCCTTTTCTCTTTTTCCTCTTGCTTCCTTGATATTTCTTCATTGATTTGTGATGTGCAAAGCCTTTTTCTCACTCCTTTTCTTGTCCAACAGCAACTAGATGTGATATCTTCATCTACAATTCTTCAAAATGCAATATACACAGCAAATTGACTCTATTTCTCTACATTTCTGGTTGCATGCGGGCTGGGTTGGACTATCTGTAAAAATAACAAAACAATACCCAAGTAATATTTATTTATATACAAAAGATAAGATATAAGAGCATAAAAATAACACATTTCTATGTCAATCACATATTTCATATTAAACGTACGAACGGCGTGGGGACAATGGAAAAATATTAATTATACAAATTGTAAATTGGCATAAAATTGCTTTAGAGGCATATAATTAATTTGAGACTGTAACACCCCGTGTATTCTATAGCTGTGAAATTAACAAATTAAAGTATAATTAATTCGAAATCAAAGAACTAAGGGAAACAGGTTACGCCATTGCGTTCTTCTTGAAATTCTGCTTGAGATAGAGTCTGAGTTTGCGTAAATTGGACTCCGTATGAAAAAGATATCCTTAAATTAAAAATTGCAGCAAAACATGAAAAAAGAGGAATGAGAAAAGAATAATGTTTAGCATTGTTCTAACTTTTGTAAGCAAAAGACTTAGTAGCTCATTTAGTTGGAACACATGACTTGCATACAAGAGGTACAGAGTTCGATCCCCGCCAGCGCCTTATTTTTGTTTTAGGGGAATGTCTTAAAATAGCCTAGTGTGAATGCAGTTCAAAAAGTGGTTTAGTGTGAAAATGGGTAATTGGGAAGATAGATAAAAAGAAAAAAAAGAAATATATATATATATATATATATATACATATACGTATACATACATATATATATATGACATGTACGTATCATGAGGCGTATGTTGCGCATTTTTGCCTGCCAAGAATTGTTTTTTTTTATAAGTGGCCTTCTCTAATTGGATTCATGACAAATTAAAGGAAAGAAATATTTAACATATTCGTACATATTTGCATTTATGTCATAAACATACAAATTAAATAAAAATGTGTGGATGCAAGCAGTAAAAAGAAAGGTTTATGCATAATATTTGCATGCAGTAAATGGGGATTTTCAAAGAGGAAGAATATGAATAGGTTAGACTTAATTTTCTATTAATAAGAATGTCATTTATAAACCTGCAATTGACATCAATGTGGCACTGAATAAGAAAAATATGGTATGTGATATTATTTTGCGAACATAACATGCAAGCATATTAATAAGACGAATATTTATCTGGCATTTAATTTAAAGATATGTCAATAGGGCATTGATTTGAAAACATGCTATTAACATTTATCTGTACATGTTAATTTGAGAAATATATAAATATGTTGAGAAATATATAAATATGCTAATTTACAATGAAAAGGATACATTAATATTGTCATTCATATTAATTGACATGTATATATGAATAATTAATGTATACGGTAAAAGGAAAGATGTATCTATTAAATACGTATTTATGTTTGATGGATTGGCAATAAATAATAAATGTTGATAATGTACATTAAGGGAGTAATTATGGCATAAGTGTGTTAGGAATTATTTATATATAGAATTTGTCCTAAATGAGAAATGTGTACATTGTAGGAAATATATATATATATGCTAAAACATGGAATTGCATGTAATTGGAATAGTAATTATGCCATAATTCAAAATGGGGGTAATTTGCATGCATAGTAATTATGACATAATTTAAAATGGGAGTAATTTACAGTCCTTAATTGTGAACATAATTGGCCTCTTTTGAAATTGATGGCCTTGATTTACCCTAGCATCATCGGACGGCTCAAATTAACTTGCAACTCTATAAAAATGGCCCTAGACTCTACCTAGGTTTCTTACACAATTCTCTAGCCTCCATTGCTCTCTTCTTCTAATAAATTAAAAATAAAAATGGCGTCTCTGCTCTGCTGGAATTAAAACTAGAAGATAATCAACATCAGCTTAAGCAACTCAGTTCAAACTAGAGATTAAAGTTCTGCAAAGATTCTACAACAAGTTAAAGTTCTTTCTTTAATCCAATCAAGGCAAGTACAGTTATTCTCCGCTATAAACGTTAATTATAATTTTGATATGCATTTAAATCTGAGTTTGAGGTTGTATTCTCTTCTGTTAGATCTGTTTTCTGTGACTGTTCTGTATCCCTTTCTTCTTTTCTGTTTCTATGGCCAGGCTACCACGAGCCTGTGCCTAATCTCATAGGAGATGAACGTATGAACGCAAGTTTTGGGGATGAATGATGAGAAATTTGACAAAACCAAATTGAATGTATGACTTTAGGTCTGAGGCATAAAATATATTGGACATATGACTTGGGATTGGATGCATGAATTTGATTACGAACGTATAATTTATGCATGTTGTATGCATAGTTATGTTGTAATTTAGACCTGTAATTAATTAGAAAAAAATAAGCATATGTTATAAACTAGTTTTAGACCTATGCATATTTTGTGATAAAAGAAGAAGAGGAACCACTGTAAGATTACATATGATTTGAGACTTTGAACAAAATGCATATAAAAGTCAAGATTTGATTTTTAGAAGATATGATTTAAAGATTTAGATTGTTGGGTATAGTTTGCATAATGATTCATGACTTAAAAAGAAGAAGATATGGAAGCTTAGGTGTAAAAGATTTACATTAATTAGGATATCTATTATTGTGATTACACCTAAATAGGGATTTTTGGATATATGGCATGCATTGGAATTAATGGTTATATTTGGTACAGTTTATATGTGAATCTGCTGTAAAAGGCTAGTTTAACAAAAATTGGAACATATGTTATAGGGTAAAGTATGTCCATATTCTGCGCTATGTAAATGTATGCCAACATGGAAGTATATGATTATATTGTGAATCATGACAATTATTTAGGCATATGAATTTAGGCCTAATTTATGTTTAGGCAAGGCATGTAAATAGAACTTTTAGAAATATTAAATTTGCTAAATCTGCTAATTTGTCAAGTTGCCTAAACTACTAGTTTTGTTATATTGCCTAGACTGCTAATTAGAATGAAATGCCTAATCTGTTAAATTTGTCTGTTGAAATGCCTAACCTGTTATATGCCAAAATCTGCTAAGTTGCTAAATCTGTTAAATCCGTTAAGTCATATAAAATAGGTTATCTGCTATGTTGATATAATCATTCTGTTATTGATATAATCTGAATTGGCATATATATTGGGCGTGCGCATAAACGGTAAATTATTAATTAATTGGCCGCAAACATAAACATGGCTAACTCGAGGTTAGAATGAGTTTGCGGCGTAAATCTGCCCGAAACCGCCCGGCACATCCAGTGGCCGCAAACAATAGGTTCTAATGTGAGAAGTTAGTCATAACATGCGTAAGACACGAGGTTAGGTCTGGCTTGTGGCAGAAGTCTGCCCGGAACCGCCCGGCATATCCAGCGGCCACAAGCTACCGACCTAATGTGAGAGGTCTGTGCATTAATAACGTATGCAAATCTAAGATAAGAATGACGTCTAAAACGTATTGGGGAAAATAGGGTTAAACCAATGGGATTAATAGATGTAGTAAAACCCGTCCATGAATCTGTAGGCCCAATACAAAGTTAGACAAATCTGAAAAATCTGTACATCTGACCCGTTAATCTGAAAACTTGTTAACTTAATTTGTGAATTAGTAAATCTGAATTCTGTATGTCTGAACTTGTAAACAAGTTAATCTGAAATCTGTTAGTCTGGGGACACAAGGTTAGGAGGGGAATTACTTGTGTCATCTGTTGTTTGGGACCCATATTAGTCAGTAACCCTTTCTGGTATCAAAACTTTGACCCAACAGTAAGTAGGGTCCGGGCACGCTTACTGAACTAATTATAAGAGGTTCATTCTGATAATGGCGAGGGGTGTTGATGGTGCGTTCCAACCGGGTCATGTGCGTGCATGGATCCCGGTCTGCCTCTGAGGATGTAAGACGCCGTGACATCTGTAAATAGGTCTGTGCCAATTGGTTGTCACTTTAGGGAGTGATACACCCTACTGTGGGGCCGACACAGGATATTTATGTATTAGGGAGCCGATCGCTTGGGGTAGGGTTTTAGGGTACGCTTAGTTCTGTCTGTTTCTGTTGGTACCGTCTGTTTCTGTTGGGTGGTAACGCCTGTCTGTTTCTGTATGGTACCGTCTGTTCGGGTGGTAAAGGCCCATTACTAGTGTACACCTAATTCCACATTCTATTTCCATAAGGATAAATCTGTTTCTTCTTCTGTCTGTTTCTGATCGGGTAGTAAAGGCCCATTATTAGCATTCTGTTTCTGTTAAAGTATTCTGTACCCGTTCCGGCTTCAATTTAGACGTTAGGGGGACACCTAATTCTGTTATGCTAGTATTAGTGCAGAGAAGTGTAAGACAATAGTTTATATCATTCTGTTTTTCTGTTATATCTGCTACACCTATTACAGTTATCTCACATCCAGTTTTATGTTCATATCATATTATTATTATCTGTTCATATGCTGAAAGTCACTGGACTTGCCAGACTTTTTGTCTGACCCTTGTTGTTTCGCCTCCTTTCTTCCGTTTCCCCCCCCCCCCAAGGTTATCCAAGGAGGGAAATACTTTAGCTTGATCCGGATTTCTCTTTGCTTGAAGTGCTTAAAGTATGGCTTGGCTCTGTATAGCTTCCGTTCCATGGGGATTATGATTTTAAACCATGCATTTTGAAGGCTTTTGAACAAGACTGATATTTTGTACTTGAATTCTGAAATTGAAAGGATGTAACCATACGAATTTCTGTTTCCGCTGTAATGAAGTTAAAAAAAATTCAAGTACTGTTTTATCTGTCTTGTAAGTTTCTGTTCTGTTTACTAAAATGCTCCACCAAAGTTAAGGCATTCCCTTTGTGAGTGACCTTAACGGAGGTGGGGTGTTACACTTGGTATCAGAGCTGAAGGTTACCGGATTTGATAAAGAATTTTTGAAAACTATTTTCAAAAAGGTTTTGAAAAGGAAGTATTTTCAAAAGTAAACCTTATTTTGAAAAACATAGTCCCCTAAGCCATATATCTATCTTTTGATCCTCTGCTTGAATCCTTGTTTCCTTCTTTCTTGAGTCTCTGGGGCTCCCGGTTTTCTGGGACGTAACCTCATCGAAGGGCAAAGTAGTGCCCGACTTCCATCGGTAGCTGTAGTAGTTTCACCTGCGGCTAGTTTTCTTTAGAGCTTTGAAGGATTTTTCCGGGCGATGAAGGCAGCTTTCGAGGGATGGTCGACATGTTACACAAGGTTAGTAAAGATGAGAATGATGAGGTTTGGCTAAGGAGCACAACCCAAAGGTGAGAAACTCATATAGACTTAGTTCACAATGGAGGCAAAAGGGAAATACAAAAGAAGGAAGGAAAGTTTGAAGATAAGGAGGAGGAAAGTGTTTTACTTATGGAAGCTCGACTCATCTGAATAAGGATTACCGAAAGAGGAAGGGGAGGGCGCTTGCTTCAACTGTGGGGAGATGGGACACTTCACTAGGGACTGCCCGAAGAGACGAGGACAAGGAGGGCAGGCGAACACTCTTGAGGCTAGTAGCTAGGATAGAAATAGGAAAATTTCTATAGTAGGTTTAATTTCTTTATCTGATTATGGAGTTAAGACTTTTTTTTCTTCTGATTCTGGTATTTTGGTTTTGTAATCGGTACTCTGCACTTTAATACTAGTATTATTTTTGAATTCCGCTATAGACTCAGACCCATAAGGGTTATGGATCATCTGTTTGAGATTGGGGTTTGAGGGATATCTGTGTTAGGAGTCAAGTATGACGCATACATTCTGAGTTTTCGTGGGGTATAATTTTATCATGCTTAGCTTCCTAAGAATCATTAGGGAACCTGATCTGTACCAGTAGTCTGTAAATATCTAAATACTTTTGATAGGATTTCCAGTTTTGACATTGTCTAAAGAAGGCAATCCTCTGGGTGTCAATTTGATGTTGGTTTCGGTCTTTGGGGCCGATACTTAGGACCCATGTCTAATGGGAACCAAATTTTCGTTCTATCTGTACTCGCTTCCATCATTCGACTGTATCCTATCGATCGAATATTTGAACTTTAGGTAGAAACTAATGGGTGTAAACATGTGTTTGAGACATGTTATGTTTGATGGTTGCAAGTGGTTGCTAGTGGTTGCTCGTGGATGCATATACACACACTAGGCACTAGATCGGCTCGAAAGCACTCTCATACTGCATATGGATGTGTGAGCATTTTTAAATTTTTATGGATGCAAAATGGTTGAATCAGCATATGGATGTTGCATATGAATGAGCAATTGTGCACTCATATAGAAATGATATATATCAAATAGGAAAATTTGCATACATATTGGACTCATGGCACTAACATGATTTGCATTAAGGAGGTCGACTGAATCAGTGGGCCGCCTGATTTTGCATTAGATAAGGAACATATACACACACTTTTGCATATGTTCATACAACATTAGAAGTTTTCTAAGGACAATGGATACTTGTGGATGATGGTTGAGTAGATGGGTGATTGGATGGTAGGACGCATTCTTCTTAACTTGAAGATTTCGGGGACGAAATCCTTTTAAGTAGGGGAGAATGTAACACCCCGTGTATTTTATAGCTGTGAAATTAACAAATTAAAGTATAATTAATTCGAAATCAAAGAACTAAGGGAAACAGGTTACGCCATTGCGTTCTTCTTGAAATTCTGCTTGAGATAGAGTCTGAGTTTGCGTAAATTGGACTCCGTATGAAAAAGATATCCTTAAATTAAAAATTGCAGCAAAACATGAAAAAAGAGGAATGAGAAAAGAATAATGTTTAGCATTGTTCTAACTTTTGTAAGCAAAAGACTTAGTAGCTCATTTGGTTGGAACACATGACTTGCATACAAGAGGTACAAAGTTCGATCCCCGCCAGCGCCTTATTTTTGTTTTAGGGGAATGGCTTAAAATAGCCTAGTGTGAATGCAGTTCAAAAAGTGGTTTAGTGTGAAAATGGGTAATTGGGAAGATAGATAAAAAGAAAAAAAAGAAATATATATATATATACATATACGTATACATACATATATATATATGACATGTACGTATCATGAGGCGTATGTTGCGCATTTTTGCCTGCCAAGAATTGTTTTTTTTATAAGTGGCCTTCTCTAATTGGATTCATGAGAAATTAAAGGAAAGAAATATTTAACATATTCGTACATATTTGCATTTATGTCATAAACATACAAATTAAATAAAAATGTGTGGATGCAAGCAGTGAAAAGAAAGGTTTATGCATAATATTTGTATGCAGTAAATAGGGATTTTCAAAGAGGAAGAATATGAATAGGTTAGACTTAATTTTCTATTAATAGGAATGTCATTTATAAACCTGCAATTGACATCAATGTGGCACTGAATAAGAAAAATATGGTATGTGATATTATTTTGCGAACATAACATGCAAGCATATTAATAAGACGAATATTTATCTGGCATTTAATTTAAAGATATGTCAATAGGGCATTGATTTGAAAACATGCTATTAACATTTATCTGTACATGTTAATTTGAGAAATATATAAATATGTTGAGAAATATATAAATATGCTAATTTACAATGAAAAGGATACATTAATATTGTCATTCATATTAATTGACATGTATATATGAATAATTAATGTATACGGTAAAAGGAAAGATGTATCTATTAAATACGTATTTATGTTTGATGGATTGGCAATAAATAATAAATGTTGATAATGTACATTAAGGGAGTAATTACGGCATAAGTGTGTTAGGAATTATTTATATATAGAATTTGTCCTAAATGAGAAATGTGTACATTGTAGGAAATATATATATATGCTAAAACATGGAATTGCATGTAATTGGAATAGTAATTATGCCATAATTCAAAATGGGGGTAATTTGCATGCATAGTAATTATGACATAATTTAAAATGGGAGTAATTTACAGTCCTTAATTGTGAACATAATTGGCCTCTTTTGAAATTGATGGCCTTGATTTACCCTAGCATCATCGGACGGCTCAAATTAACTTGCAACTCTATAAAAATGGCCCTAGACTCTACCTAGGTTTCTTACACAATTCTCTAGCCTCCATTGCTCACTTCTTCTAATAAAAAAAATAAAAATGGCGTCTCTGCTCTGCTGGAATTAAAACTAGAAGATAATCAACATCAGCCTAAGCAACTCAGTTCAAACTAGAGATTAAAGTTCTGCAAAGATTCTACAACAAGTTAAAGTTCTTTCTTTAATCCAATCAAGGCAAGTACAGTTATTCTCCGCTATAAACGTTAATTATAATTTTGATATGCATTTAAATCTGAGTTTGAGGTTGTATTCTCTTCTGTTAGATCTGTTTTCTGTGACTGTTCTGTATCCCTTTCTTCTTTTCTGTTTCTATGGCCAGGCTACCACGAGCCTGTGCCTAATCTCATAGGAGATGAACGTATGAACGCAAGTTTTGGGGATGAATGATGAGAAATTTGACAAAACCAAATTGAATGTATGACTTTAGGTCTGAGGCATAAAATATATTGGACATATGACTTGGGATTGGATGCATGAATTTGATTATGAACATATAATTTATGCATGTTGTATGCATAGTTATGTTGTAATTTAGACCTGTAATTAATTAGAAAAAAATAAGCATATGTTATAAACTAGTTTTAGACCTATGCATATTTTATGATAAAAGAAGAAGAGGAACCACTATAAGATTACATATGATTTGAGACTTTGAACAAAATGCATATAAAAGTCAAGATTTGATTTTTAGAAGATATGATTTAAAGATTTAGATTGTTGGGTATAGTTTGCATAATGATTCATGACTTAAAAAGAAGAAGATATGGAAGCTTAGGTGTAAAAGATTTACATTAATTAGGATATCTATTATTGTGATTACACCTAAATAGGGATTTTTGGATATATGGCATGCATTGGAATTAATGGTTATATTTGGTACAGTTTATATGTGAATCTGCTGTAAAAGGCTAGTTTAACAAAAATTGGAACATATGTTATAGGGTAAAGTATGTCCATATTCTGCGCTATGTAAATGTATGCCAACATGGAAGTATATGATTATATTGTGAATCATGACAATTATTTAGGCATATGAATTTAGGCCTAATTTATGTTTAGGCAAGGCATGTAAATAGAACTTTTAGAAATATTAAATTTGCTAAATCTGCTAATTTGTCAAGTTGCCTAAACTACTAGTTTTGTTATATTGCCTAGACTGCTAATTAGAATGAAATGCCTAATCTGTTAAATTTGTCGGTTGAAATGCCTAACCTGTTATATGCCAAAATCTGCTAAGTTGCTAAATCTGTTAAATCCGTTAAGTCATATAAAATATGTTATCTGCTATGTTGATATAATCATTCTGTTATTGATATAATCTGAATTGGCATATATATTGGGCGTGCGCATAAACGGTAAATTATTAATTAATTGGCCGCAAAGATAAACATGGCTAACTCGAGGTTAGAATGAGTTTGCGGCGTAAATCTGCCCGAAACCGCCCGGCACATCCAGTGGCCGCAAACAATAGGTTCTAATGTGAGAAGTTAGTCATAACATGCGTAAGACACGAGGTTAGGTCTGGCTTGTGGCAGAAGTCTGCCCGGAACCGCCCGGCATATCCAGCGGCCACAAGCTACCGACCTAATGTGAGAGGTCTGTGCATTAATAATGAATGCAAATCTAAGATAAGAATGACGTCTAAAACGTATTGGGGAAAATAGGGTTAAACCAATGGGATTAATAGATGTAGTAAAACCCGTCCATGAATCTGTAGGCCCAATACAAAGTTAGACAAATCTGAAAAATCTGTACATCTGACCCGTTAATCTGAAAACTTGTTAACTTAATTTGTGAATTAGTAAATCTGAATTATGTATGTCTGAACTTGTAAACAAGTTAATCTGAAATCTGTTAGTCTGGGGACACAAGGTTAGGAGGGGAATTACTTGTGTCATCTGTTGTTTGGGACCCATATTAGTCAGTAACCCTTTCTGGTATCAAAACTTTGACCCAACAGTAAGTAGGGTCTGGGCACGCTTACTGAACTAATTATAAGAGGTTCATTCTGATAATGGCGAGGGGTGTTGATGGTGCGTTCCAACCGGGTCATGTGCGTGCATGGATCCCGGTCTGCCTCTGAGGATGTAAGACGCCGTGACATCTGTAAATAGGTCTGTGCCAATTGGTTGTCACTTTAGGGAGTGATACACCCTACTGTGGGGCCGACACAGGATATTTATGTATTAGGGAGCCGATCGCTTGGGGTAGGGTTTTAGGGTACGCTTAGTTCTGTCTGTTTCTGTTGGTACCGTCTGTTTCTGTTGGGTGGTAACGCCTGTCTGTTTCTGTGTGGTACCGTCTGTTCGGGTGGTAAAGGCCCATTACTAGTGTACACCTAATTCCACATTCTGTTTCCATAAGGATAAATCTGTTTCTTCTTCTGTCTGTTTCTGATCGGGTAGTAAAGGCCCATTATTAGCATTCTGTTTCTGTTAAAGTATTCTGTACCCGTTCCGGCTTCAATTTAGACGTTAGGGGGACACCTAATTCTGTTATGCTAGTATTAGTGCAGAGAAATGTAAGACAATAGTTTATATCATTCTGTTTTTCTGTTATATCTGCTACACCTATTACAGTTATCTCACATCCAGTTTTATGTTCATATCATATTATTATTATCTGTTCATATGCTGAAAGTCACTGGACTTGCCAGACTTTTTGTCTGACCCTTGTTGTTTCGCCTCCTTTCTTCCGTTCCCCCCCCCCCCAGGTTATCCAAGGAGGGAAATACTTTAGCTTGATCCGGATTTCTCTTTGCTTGAAGTGCTTAAAGTATGGCTTGGCTCTGTATAGCTTCCGTTCCATGGGGATTATGATTTTAAACTATGCATTTTGAAGGCTTTTGTACAAGACTGATATTTTGTACTTGAATTCTGAAATTGAAAGGATGTAACCATACTAATTTCTGTTTCCACTGTAATAAAGTTAAAAAAAATTCAAGTACTGTTTTATCTGTCTTGTAAGTTTCTGTTCTGTTTACTAAAATGCTCCACCAAAGTTAAGGCATTCCCTTGGTGAGTGACCTTAACGGAGGTGGGGTGTTACAGAGACACTAATTGGTATAATTAATAGGGTGCGTTTTCTACAGGTCCCTAATAAGTTTCAAAATTAGGCTCACATCCGGTCATAAACTTATTTTAAATTTTGTCCCTATTTTTCAAAAATGCATTAAAAAAATAAATATAAAATATAAAAAAATCACGTAAATTCGTAATTAATTAAAACAATTAATCATGAAAAATTTCAGGTAAAAAAACATAAAAAACAACGTAAAAATCAAAAGTTACACAAAATCAAAAGTTACACAAAAACAGCAAAATGCAGTAAAATGCATCAAAAGATGCATATAATTCAATTAGTTGCATATATGTATCCATTTATTTCAATTCTGCGTCGAATAGCAGCATAGTTGCATACATGTTTGCAGATTTGTGAAATAAATGCATCTTTTGATGCAACTATTCAAATCTGCATAGAAAACATGCATACTTGTATATGTGCATACAAGTATGCAGTTATATAGAAAAAATACATACAAGTATGCACATATTGCATTGCCTATGGCCTTTAACATATACTTGCATACAAGTATGTAGTTATTCTGAATAACTGCATACTTGTATGCAATTATTCTGTATGCATGCACATATTTTTTGCATGTGTATGCAGATAGTTGCATATATGTATGCAACTATTGGCAAAAGTTGCATACATGCATGCAACTTTTTGTTTGTTTTTGTGGACTTCTAGAGAAGTTTCCAGAATTTAGAATTTTTTTTTTTTTTTAGTAATCAGCACATTTTTTTTTGAAGAAAACACGTAACTTTCAAATGAAGATGGCGGAAGTATGGTGGAAGGAAAAAGCGGAAGGCGGCAGCTGAAAATAGGAGGCGAAAACTTATAAAAAAAAGGGAGGTATTTGGGCAACATTAAGTTTGAAAATAGGGATGTGTCCCTAATTTTCACTAATTTATATACCTGAAAAGTATGGACATAATTTAGGTGACAATTATGGACATAGATTAATTTGGAAATTATTGGCAATTTGAATAGGGATAATTAATTCATATTGGGGTGAAATAATTATGTGTAATAATAAACGCCTAATACACGAGGTTAGACTCGTTTGTGGTATAAGACTGCCCGGACCCGCCCAGCAAATCCAAACAAACGGTCGTCTAATGTGAGAGGTCGAAGGCATAAATTAAATTCGTAAAAATTGTAAAGACTCGAGGTTAGGCTCGTTTGCGGTATAAGACTGCTCGACCCGCTCGGCAAATCCAGCAACCGCAAATGGTAGTCTAATGTGGGAGGTCTTACAAGGTTACGGTTATAATGAATTAAGTAACAATTACTAGGATAAACATGTGGTGGGACATGGGGGTTAAGTGGGTGACATGTGAAATACGATTAGAATGAATTAAGTAACACTTATCTAGGATAAACATGTGGTGGGACATGGGGGTTAAGTGGGTGACATGGGTGACATGTGAAATACGATTAAAAATACTTAACCAAATTGAAACATGTAAGAAGACATGAATAAGAAGGGGTTAAGTGGGAAATCTTAGTGGGGACCAAGCATAGGTGGAAAGCTTGGGTCAAGTATGGGGGGCCCTTTTCAAACCAGTAACCCATAAGTATCTTTGTTAGCTCGAGTTAGATCGAGGACGGGACACGCTTACTGGGTTGGATTGTAAGAGGTCAAAACGGGTTAGCGGTGGCAACGCAAGTCCAACAGGGTCATGTGCGTGCGTGGGCCCGGGCTGGTAGGTAAGACATTGTTGCATCGTGTATATATAAGCTGTGCATCTTTAGTGGTATCGGGTTGCAACTTTGGGGAGTGATACACCCCATTGTGGAACCAGCACAGGTATCTACGAGTTAGGAAGCTGATCGCATGGGGGTAGTGGGTACAACTAATGGAGATAGGAGCAGGCGACATCTATGAAGATAGCTAGGGGTACACGAAACTACCATTATGATTATTATGTTCAGTAGGCGGGATCAACTTTTAGTGTGACTAGTAATTGTGTAGTATAGTAATTATCCTATAGTGATTAGAAGCGCGATTAACGTCAGTATATTCCTATTGTTTGTTTTGTCTTGCCCATTTGCTTCACAGTCATTCCTTGTTTTACCAGTTTATGCCTTATCCAAATTACTTTAATAATTATATTGTTAAAGTTATTGGACTCGCCAGACTTTATGTCTGACCCCCTTTATTTTTGCCTCTTTTCTTCTCCCTTCCCCCCCCCCCTCAGGTTCTCAGGGTGGGACTAGTGCTAGTGGAGCTTGATTTGGACCTCTTTCTCTCTCTTTTGGAAGTGCTTGGAATTCTGAAAGTAAAGTTTAGCTTATCTCTCTTTTGGATACTTATTTTGGGGTTATGCTTTTTACTTTATTTTCTCAGAAAATAATTTGTCAAGATGGATATTAAGTGTACTTGGTTTATTGTCGGTTTTTGATGTTGTTGTAACCAAACTATTTATCGGCTGCAATAAAAGTTGTTTTAATTTTTCAAGTACCAATATATGTATCTATCTTGTTATATTCCGTTCTATACACCAATAATACTCCATGAAAGTTAATGCATTTCCCTTGAGAGTGACATTAATCGACGCGGGTTGTTACAACTTCTGTACCCAAGATACGAGTTGGAACTCTTCTCACTGTCGCTTCTCGTTCCACTTCTACTTCCTCTTGTATGCTCGGCTCCACAACTTTTGCGGACTCATGTAAGCACTTCCGTGGATGAGAGACATGAAAAACACTATGAACTCCAGCTAATCTTTCGGGCAGCTCTACTTTATAAGCTATCTTCCCAATCCTCTCAATGATAGGAAATGGCCCTACAAATCTTGGTGCCAATTTTCCAACGGACCCAAAGCAAAGACATTCTTCAAAGGAGGTACTTTAAGAAAAACTCTGCCTCCAACCTCAAACTCAAGGTCGTTCCTTCTTTTATCAGCGTAGGACTTCTGTCTATCCTGTGCGGTCTTCATTCGTCTTCATATCAAGTCCACCTTCTCTGAAGTTTCTCTTATCATGTCAGGCCCTAGTACGAGCTTGTTTGTAGGCTCCCACCAACAAGTTGGTGATCGACATGGTCGTCCATATAAAGCCTCAAAGGTGCCATGCCTATGGTGGCTTGGTAGCAATTGTTGTAGGCGAACTCCACTAAAGGAAAATGATCCTCCCATGTTCCTCCAAAATCAAGAATGCACAATCTCAAAATATCTTCTAATACTCTGTTCACCCTTTCCGTCTGACCATCGGTTTGAGGGTGATAGGCAGTGCTTAAGCATAGCTGTGTGCCTACAGCCTCTTGCAAACTCTTCCAAAGCTCGCTCGTAAAGATAGAATCTCGGTCACTTACTACGCTAGAGGGTATTCCATGCAGTCGAACCACCTCTTTAAGATAAATGGACGCTAATGATGAGGCAGTCCTCCTACTCTTAACAGGTATAAAGTGAGCACTTTTAGTGAGCCTGCCCACTATTACCCAAATACTGGTATTGCCCCTTCTTGACCTAGGCAACCCATCAATAAAGTCCATAGAAATGTTATCCCATTTCCACTGTGGGACCTCTAGAGGATGAAGCAGACCACCAGGCTTGTTCTTCTCTGCTTGACTTGCTGCCATATCAAGCATTTAGAGACAAGCTCAACTACATCCTTCTTCATGCCATTCCAGAAGAAAACTCTTTTTATGTCTTCATACATCTTGTCCCCACCTGGGTGTATGGTCAACTTAGAATTGTGCGCTCCTTCAAGAACGGTTTTCACCAAATCCCTTGCATGTAGGACGTATAGTCTTCCGTGTCGTCTCAACCAACCCTTGTCGTCGATGGAGTATCTATTGAGGTGACTAGAAGTCTCACCTCTAATTAGCTTATGCATCACATTACCTAGATGAGCGTCTTTATGTTGTGTGGTTCCTACTGAGTCCAAAAGAGTAGGTCGCACCTCTAGCGATGCCAACAAACCAGGTTCAAATTCAAAGGAGGGTCTAAAGTCAAAGTTTGCCATGTATTCCAAGATTTGCCTTTACAAAGAGAGGGCTTAAGGTCAGCTCTTTCCTACATAAGGCGTCTGCTACCAGATTGCCCTTGCCAGGGGTATAAGCAATCTCAGAATCGTATGAGGCAAGAAATTGCATCCACCTTTGTTGTCTTAAGTTAAGATAGTTCTATGAGAAAAGGTACTTTAACGATTTATGGTCAGTAAAAAATTCAAACCTTTCTCCTAGTAGGTAATGACACCATGACTTAAGAGCGAAAACAATGGCAGCTAGTTCTAAATCATGAGTTGGGTAGTTCTTCTCATGTACCTTCAATTGCCTTCCCCCATAACAAACTACCTTGCCTTCTTGCATCAAGACAGTGCTTAGTCCGGTACTGCATGCATCTGTGTATACCGTGAACTTCTTACTCCCATCACGAAATGTTAGAACTGGGGTCGTTGTCAAAGCCATTTTCAGTCGTTGGAAAGCAACATAACAATCTAAATCCCTGGCAAAAGTTAGGTTCTTCTTCGTCAACCTAGTAATTGGGGCTGAAATCTTCGCAATGTCCTTCGTGGACTTTCTGTAAAAGCCCGCTAGTCCGATAAAAGTTTATACTTCGGTTGCATTCCGTGGAACCTTCCAATCTTGCACCGCAACTACTTTTGCGGGATCCACAGCCATCCCCTCTTTGGACACCACATGTCTAAGAAACCTTATTTCTTCTCTCTAAAAATGGCATTTGGAGAATTTTGCTTTCAGCCGATGTGCTCAAAGAGTATCCATAACTTTCCTTAAATGGAAAGCATGTTCTTCCTCACTTTTTGAGAAAATCAAAATGTCATCCACGAAGACCACTACAGATTTATTAAGGAACTCTCTGAACACCCTACTCATCAAGTCTACGAAATAAGCGGGTGTGTTTGTCAAGCTGAAAGGAATGACAAGCCATTCGAAGAAATCATCCGGGGTCCTGAACGCGGTCTTATCTATGTTGCCTTCAGCCACTCTTAGCTGATGAAGTCTGGTGGCCAGATCAAGTCGGAAGAAAACCGAGGCACCTACGAGCAGGTCGAGCAAGTCGTCCATTCTAGGAAGTTGGTGCCTGTTCTTCTTGGTCAGCTTGTTTAGCTCCCTATAGTCCACGCATAGGCGAAGTGAACCATCCTCTTTGGTTTCAAACACAACTGGAGCACCCCATTCAGAAATACTCCACCTTATGAACCCCTTTTCAAGCAACTCTTTAACTTGCTTTCTGGGCTCTTTCCTTTCCTTTGGATCCACGTGTCTAATGGGTAAAGAAAAAGGTTTTGCATTATCAATAAGGTATATGCGGAAGTCTATCTCTCGCTTCGGAGGTAAACCCTTCATCTATTCAAAGACGTCCGAGTACTCACAGACTACTCTAACAAACTGTAAGTTTTCAACAGACGCATCAAGAGATTCTAGATAGCTAAGCATAACAAAATTCATGGGATTACAAGAGATTTCGAAAGCGTTACCGAGGCGAGTCATAAGTCTAACCACTCTCCTTTCACAATCAAGGATGACACAATTACTGGATAACCAATCCATGCCTAGAATTAACCCATAGCCCGTGAAACCAAAAACATAAGCATTACATCTAAACCAATGCTTAGTATAGAAATTTCCAAATCCAAACAAATCATTGACAAATAAGCCGAACCCCCAATTGTATTTGAAACAACCATGGGATCCTCTACTATATTGGTATCTAGGTGCAGAGATTTAACTAAAGCAGTAGATATAAAAGAGTGCGATGCTCCAGAATCGAAAAGAGTACGAACTGGATAATCAGAAAGATAAACTAAACTCTCAACATAAATATTTCTACCTCTTTCTTGCGGAGGTGCAATGAGAGCGTGAATTTACCCTCCAAAAGTAGATCCAGTCCTCTGCCCTTGCCCTTGCCTTCTTGGGCAATCCATATCCATATGTCCTGTCTCGCCGCATTGAAAACAACCACTCATCTTCCTATTCTTCTTCCTGTAGTCTTTAATTAGATGTCTAGGTATGCCCCAAAATTTACACTTCCTCTTGTCATGAGGTTTGTTATTCTTCCCTCCTTTCTCGGAATCCGTCTTCTTATTCTGCGATCCCTCCACTTTCTTCTCTAGAGGTTCTTCCACCTTCGCCTCTTTTTTATCTTCTTTGTCTTCCTCCTGTAATAGTGCCATGTCCATCAGTCTCTCAAAAGCCGCACGCATAAGTATTTTATGTGCAGAGGCTCATTTAACCCCTTAACGAATCAAAGAGCCATTTTATGTGGAGTGTTTACTAACTGTAGTCTAAATCTAGCTAGTTGGTTGAATTGTTTGA
Organism: Allium sativum; assembly: GCA_030737875.1. Lineage (NCBI taxonomy): Eukaryota > Viridiplantae > Streptophyta > Magnoliopsida > Asparagales > Amaryllidaceae > Allium > Allium sativum. The sequence continues at coordinate 4,160,765 of CM060925.1, read as the reverse complement.
CGTACTCCTTAAACAAAAGGCTTCCCGGTTTGAGTGCTAAGATCTTCTCCATCTATAGACTTCGTTCAGCTTGCGAGAGGAACTTCATTTCATATCTCATTCTGAAATCCTCCCAAGTTTCAACTGGTCTCTCAGCATTAGTAACTTCCCACTAGTAAGTGACTTCGTACTTAACTAACCATATAGCCAATTGTATCTTCTGCCTATCGTCCACTTCGAAGATAACAAATAAATCTTCCGTTTCCTTGAGCCAGTTTCTTGCTCCCAAAAATGAATCGGTCCCATTAAAGTTCTTTCCACCCATAGCTCGAAAGTCTCTACATATCTTCGAGAAAGCATTCACACGTGGAGAAGGAGGAGGAGGAACGGATGCAACTGGGGGAGGAGGAATGTCTACTGTGCCACCGTCATTAGCCCTAGCCTCTAGATACCTTCTGAACCAGCCAGGTATCGGTATGCCCTCGGGAAGATTAAGATTCCCAGACATGCTGAAACAAAAAAAAGGTTCAAAACAAAGGATAGATAGATAGTGCATAAGGCTTTAGGGATTATGCTTTTAAAATAAAACAACACTTTTCTTGAAAATGCTTCTTTAAACTTCTTTTTTTTTTTTGAAAAATAATTTTCAAAACTTTTATTTGATTGGGTAAACCATCGCTCTGATACCAAGTGAAACACCCCCACCTCCGTTAAGGTCAATCACAAAGGGAACACATTAACTTTGGTGAAGCATTTTAGGTAAAAGGCATAGATAATTTACAAGATAGACATATAAACAGCGGAAAACTGAAATCATTTCATAAATAGCATGGTTCAGTCAATACTTTACAAGCATTGCCTCAAAACCCAACTTCTAAATTATTACAATAAGACATCTGTCTTGATTTAAAACTCCAAGTACATAAAGAAGCATAAAACAGTAGTAAAGCAGCATAAATCCCAAATAAAAGTGTAACAACGACCATAGCCCAAGAAAAAAGAATCAAAGTAATATATCTACTCTCTTCAAGCTGGAAAAGGTATGCACAACGCTGAAGTATTCCCTCCCTAAGGACCTGGGGGGAAACGGAAGAAAAGAAGGCGAAAGCAAACGGGTCAGACATAAGCCTGGTAAGTCCAGTGATTATTCAGCATGTAAACAGGTAAAAGGATCATGACATGAATAAACTGAACATAGGACAATACCATAGCAATAAGATAACATAAGGTAAGGCAAGATAAACTGAATACACTATCGCACTCATTTCCATTTCTCTACACCTATTAACGAATGTTTCAACTACCACCATGTGCTCATAACAAAGTGATCCCTTTTTCGATCGGCTTCTGCTCGCTTACATTTATTGCTTATGTCATTTGGCCCTTCTTGATTGTAGATACTTGTGTTGGCCCCACCATAGGGTGTGTCAATTCCTATGGTGGCAACCCAACACAAATTCAAGATGCACAGTGTATACTACTGATGCACAGTGCCTTCTTTTTTCACTCCGGAGTACGTGCACGCCCATACTCTGCCGGAACCTACAATGCTGCAACACCCACCGCTATTTTTACCGCTTATAATCAGCCCAATAATCATGCCCCACCCATCCTAGTTCAGGGAGTCGTAATACATCCATGTGGGTTATTGCTGAAATTGGTCCCCGTTACTAGGGTTTCCTAATCAACATGTTATAATGGTTAAGTGCTCTCAAGTTAACCTAACCCCAACCATCTGTTTAATTTAACATGTTGTATTGGTTATTTGTTGCCTTAATTAACTTAACCCTACCATTCTTACCTTGTCCGTCCCTTAGCTTTAATTCACTCATTAAAGCACCAACCTCTCACATTAGATCTATATTGTTGCGGTCGCTGGATGTGCCGGGCGGTCCTGGGCAGTCTTACACCGCAACTCAATCTAACCTCGGGGTTTTGGGCTTAATGAGCTAACCTCTCACATTAGATCTATATTGTTGCGGTCCCTGGATGTGCCGGGCGGTTCCGGGCAGTCTTACACCGCAACTCAATCTATCAGGTTAGGCAAGTTCATCTTTACCCAATTTACATATTTGTCATATGTGTCTAAGTTTTGGTCTTTTATATCAATATTCTCCAAGTGTAGTTAGTACAAGTTTTATGCCACATTCACTTGTTATGCCCAAAATTTACCTAATTAAATTACCCAATTTTTCCCATGTTATAATCGCACGTACAACGAGATTCAATCTAAGTTCCGAATGAACCTAGTATTCATAAAAGAAAAAAGGGGAAGAATAGAGAAGGAGCGTAAGAATTGACATAAGGAAAAATAGGCATGTAAAGGTGTACCCAATCCAAGAATCATGTTTCCAATAGACATGTTGTACATTAACAATAAGTGTGGGCATGCTAAGCAATTTACACCATAGGTATAAAGATTAGATAGAATTGGACTTAAGAGAATCACTAATTTTGATGTACACCATGATAAATTCCATTATATCAATCACAATGGTCTCATAGGCATAGGATGTACAACATGATAGGTTCCATCATATCAATCACAATAGTCTCATAGACATGATAGGTTCCATTATGTCAATCACAACAGTCTCATAGGCATGATAGGTTTCATTATGTCAATCACAACATTCTCATAGGCATGATAGGTTTCATTATATCAATCACAATAGTCTCACCAGCGTAGGCAATTCAGATTTGACAAAAGGATAAGCATGAATCAGAATTAAGCATTGTTCTAGATCCGATTATTACAGTTATGTTTTCTATTAGGTGTTCAAATCTGAATAATAAACAAACTTACAGAAAAAGAACGGATCTTGTATTCTGGGATCTTATCTCTGAATTTGTTAAGCTTAACCCTTGATGTAGATGTTTGATTTTCTAGTATGGATTTGGTTTGGAGCTTTCTAACTTGATTTCTAGTTTGGAGAAGATAAAGGCTAGGCTAGCTTAGACATGGACAACATGACTGTTTCATAGAATAGGGTTATGAGGTCTAGGGTTGAGGTTTGGGGGTGATTATATAGAAGTTTAGGATTAATATGGGCCTTTATATCAACCTAGGAGACATCAGAGCCGTCTGGTCCAAGAAAATGCGTCATCAGGCCAATTAGAAGTCGGCACGCAGCCCTATGACTCAGAAAATCGTCACTCTCCAGAACAGTTGGCAGGGGTCGACCCCTACAAGGGGAGTCGACACCCATGTCGACACCCCTATAGGGGGGTCGACTCCCATGTTGACACCACCTGGGGTGGTCGACACGCCTGGAGATTTCCTGCTCAGCCGATTTCTGAGTTTTTGAATTTCGAACTGAATTGATTATTTAATTATTATTTTTAATTTATTTTCTGGTTACACTAGAAATCTTCTAACCTCCATAACTTCTTCACACGAAGTTTGATTCATGCAAACTCGGACTCTATCTCAAGCAGAATTCTGAGACGAACGCAATGGCGTAACCCGTTTCTCCTAATTCTTCTTTTAAAAATTGACTGTTCCTAGATTTGTAAATTTTAATATTCATAGAAAATATGGGGGGTTACATCTTGATATTTCTTGCATGCTGACTATTTATCAATTATCTTTTAATTACATCAAATTTACTAGCCTGATAACATTTTCATGGTTACATTACTTGCATGCTAGCCCTATTCAGTTAATCAAATGTGCTTTCTATATTATGTAGAACATTAATGAAATGACACATAATAATCTAGAGTTTGCTTATTAAAATAAGACTAGTGGATAACAATTACATACATTGGTGCAATTTGATGCTACTTTATGGATTTGGTAGCAATGGTTCATTTGATTATGTACAGAGTTATTTGCATGGAAAATACCACAAATAAATGTCAGAGCACATTAGTAATTCTCTATTCAATTATTTGGATGAAATAAGAAGCTCGGAACAGAGGAATTTAGTAGTATTGGTTTTTTGCCCTACTTTGCTCATTGCACCCTTTTATAACTTACCAAACTTCGCAAACCATCCATGGACTAAAATTGTATAACTTTTATAAGAACCTAAAATAAAGGCATTATAAATACTGGTATCTTGTAACATGGATAGTCAATGGCGATGCCCATTACGGATATAAATAATAAGCATGTATAGTGTACTTGAGGATATTAGGGACAACGATTTATATATGCATGAAAAAAATAAACTTGCTATTGATATGTCTTTGGGTGATGATCTTTTTTGCTTCATTGTTGCAAGTTCAAAAAGAAGTGCCTGTGTATAATCGAATAACAAAACTAAATAAACTTAGTAGATTCAATTACCATGTTCAAGTTGTTATAATTCTTCAACTTCACTCTGTTTAGCTTGAATGCCAACTGATATTGGCTTTTCTCTAAACGAATTTTAACAGAACACAAGTAACTGATGCATATTGTAAAAATATAACAGTAAATTTGTAACACCCCATAATTTTAAAACGGTACATAAGAGATAATTAAAGAATAATTAATTATTAAAAGAAGAATAAGGTGAAACGGGTTATGTCATTGCGTTTCTCCCGGAATTCTGCTTGATCTAGAGTCCGAGTTTGCGTAAAACGGATACCGTATGAAGAAGATATGGACGAACGAAGTTAGGTAGAAAAACCGGAAGTTGACCAGAATGCACTGGCGCACTTCACAAGTGTGCCAGTACAAAATGAACTGGCGCACCTGAGAAGTGCGCCCATAACGATCTAGCACAGAATTCTAGAGTGTTCTGTGATGATGTGTCTTCTTCTAAGTGGCCGGATGATGTGTATTTGAGCTGGGTGGTTCTGATGGTCTCCTAGTTCATCTAAGGGCTCTAAAACACTCTCTACACCTATAAATACATAGCAAGACTCAACCCTAATTCATTAACAAAGAGGAATAGCGCATCCATGCTCCTGAAACCTAAAGTGACCTAGCCTCCACCCTAATCAATCAATTCAAGCGAGAAGATAAAGATAACAGATCAACGCCTACATCAACAGAAAGCTAATCAACTCTAGAAATCAGATCCCATAATCGTTCTTCTCTTTCTTAAATCACGATTTCTGAGTACAGTTATTCTCAGATATGAAATTTAATTATGATCTTGACATGGGTATAAATATGAATTGGAGATTTATCTTATTCTTGTTTATCAGATCTGTTTTTCTGTGTAGATCCATATTATTCTTATTTATCAGATCTGTTTTTCTATGTAGATCCATCTTATTCTTGTTTATCGGATCTGTTTTTTTGTGTAAATCTATCTTATTGTAATATTCTGTATCTCTTCCTTCCTTCTGTTCTATAGCCAGGCTACCACGAGCCTGAGCCAAATCTCATAAGAGATTAACACGCGAAAATTTGGGGAAAATATTGAATGTTGCATAATTGGACATAACTGATTTGTGACTAAATTGGGAACACAACATAAGTTGTAATTTAAGATCTAGATCCAGGCATACTATATATTACGGTTTATGATTTGGAAGAAGGAGAATTATTGTATGACAACATATGACGTGTAATTTGGGGGCATAATGCATGTTATAATTCAAGATCTGATTTTGAGAACATAATAGATGTTGTAATTTAATATCTAGATTCAGGGGCATATTTTATATGACGATCTATGACTTGGAAGAAGAAAAAAAAGGATATATGATTTAGGCATAAAAGATCTATATTAAAATAGGGATAACTATTAATGTGAATACGCCAAATTCAGATTTTTGGATATTTGACATACGCGGTAATCAACGACTATAATTTGGCATAATTTATATTGTGCATCATGATTTGGGGTTTTTAGAGAATATTCTGTACGGTGCAAATTCAACAAAAATTTGGGACATACATTATATGGTGAATTATGACCATAATTTGGGCATGTAAAATTAGGCTTAATTTTATGATTAGGCGAGGTATGTCAATGGAATTTTAAGAGATGATTAAATATGTTAAATTGCCCAATCTGCTAAATTAGTTGAAAGTGAATACGATAATTTGGGGTATGAAATCTATAGGCTCGATCTAAAATTGAGCAAAACTTGTTAATAGAACTATGAATAATCTGTTGTAACTTCTGAAGAAGTTAATTAGTTGAATTGGCATAATTAGTCCGATATTGGCATAATCTGTGAATTAATACTTTAGCTAAAAATAAGAATGTTGAGGCACGAGATTAGACTCTCTTTGCGGTAGAAGCCTGCCCGGACCCAATTGGCTTAACCAGTAACCGCAAACTGTCAGTCTAATGTGAGAGGTTGTAGGCATAAAGATGCTCAGACACGAGGTTAGGTCTGGCTTGTGGCAGAAGTCTGCCCGGAACCGCCCGGCACATCCAGCGGCCACAAGCTACAGACCTAATGTGAGAGGTCTGTGCATTAATATTTAATTAATACAAATATAAGATAAAGGTGATGCCTAAAATGTGTTGGGTGGATAGGGTTAAATCAACTGGACTGATGAATCTAATAAACCCGTTTCATAAATCTGTAGGCCCAATGCAAGGTTAGGTGAAACAATCTGTAAGTCTGTTAATCTGTATATCTGATCCGTTAGTCTGGAAACTTGTTAATCTGTATACCTGACCCGCTAGTCTGAAAACTTGTTAATCTGTATACCCGATCCGTTAGTCTGAAAACTTGTTAATATGAATATCTGATCTGCTAGTCTGAATACTTGTTAACTTGAATGTCTGATCTGAGAACCAGGTAATCTAAACTTTGTACATCTGAAATCTGTAAGCAAGTTAATCTGAAATCTATTAGTCTGGGGACACATGGTTAGGAGGGGTAATTACTTGTGTCATCTATTGTTTGTGACCCATATTAGCCAGTAACTCTTTCTGGTATCAAACTATGACCCAACACTAAGAGGGGTCCGGGCACACTTACTGAACTAATTGTAAGAGGTTCACTCTGATAATGGCGAGGGGTGTTGATGGCGCATTCCAACCGGGTCATGTGCGTGCATGGATCCGGTCTGCTCTGAGGATGTAAGACACTGTGATATCTGTAAACAGGTTTGTGTCCATAGGTTGCCACTTTAGGGAGCGATACACTCTTCTGTGGGGCCGGTACAGGGTATTTATGTATTAGGGAGCCGATCGCTTAGGGTAGAATTTTGGGTACACTTAGTTCTGTATGTTTCTGTTGGGGTACCATCTGTTTCTGTTGGGGTGGTAACACCTGTCTGTTTCTGTGTGGTACCGTCTGTTGGGGTGGTAAAGGCCCAATACAAGTGTACACCTAATTCTAATATTTTGTTTTCGTAGGGAATATTCTGTTTCAGTCTCTGATTCCGTTTCTGCTTCTGTTTCTGTAATCGTCTATCTCCGTTCGGGGAGTAAAGGCCCATTACTAGCATTCTGTTTCTGTACGTCTGTCTCTGTTTGGATAGTAAAGGCCCATTACTAGCATTCTGTTTCTGTACATCTGTCTCTTTAGGGTGGTAAAGGCCCATTACTAGCATCGTGTTTCTGAAGAGATCGTTTTGTTTTCTGCTTAGATATTAGGACAACACCTAATTCTCTTATTAGTGCAGACAAGTAAGATATAGTAAGAAGCATAACTTGGTCTATATCATTTTGTTAACCTGCTAATCCTGTTACGGCTGTCTCTCATCCGTTTTATTTACATGTCATGATATTGTTATCTGTTTATATGCTGAAAGTCACTGGACTCACCAGACATATGTCTGACCTAGTTTGTTTCGCCTCTTTTCTTTCGTCCCCCCCCCCCCACAGGTACTCAGGTTGGGAACGTAGGAGCTTGATTTAGATTTCTCTCTGCTTGAAGTGCTAGAAGTGCTTGAAGTATTGCTTGGCTTTGATTCTACCTATTTATGGCATTTTCTGTTGGGGATTATGGCTTTAAAATTATGTACTCTGAAGGATTTTATACAAGACTGATATTTATGTACTTAAATTTCGATATTGTTGTTTTGAAGGATGTAACCAAACTTACTTCTGTTTCTGCTGTAATAAAGTTATAAATTTTTCAAGTGCTACTTTATGTATATGTCTTGTAATATTCTGTTCTGTTTACTTATAATGTTTCATGGAAGATAATGCATTCCCTTTGTGAGTGACATTAACGGAAGTGGGGTGTTACACTTGGTATCAGAGCTGAAGGTTACCAGATTTGATTAAAAAAAATTTGAAAACTATTTTCAACAAGGTTTTAAAAAGGAAGTATTTTCAAAAGGAAAGTTATTTCGAAAAACATAATTCCCAAAGCCATATGTCTATCTTTTGATTTTCTGTTTAATTCTTGTTTCCTTCTTTTCTGAGTCTCCAGGGCTCCTGGCTATCTAGGAGGTAACCTCATTGCGACATGGTTCCGTAGGGATGATTAGACTACGGTGCCTGTCAAAGGGCAAAGAAGTGCCTAACTTCCATCTGTAGTCGTAGTAATTTCACCTACAGCTAATCCTTTTTCGAGCTTCGTAGGGTTTTTCACGCGATGGGGGCAACTTTAGAGAAAGACTTGTTAATATGTAAGAAGACTGGTTGTTTTCAGTGCGGTGAGATAGGACATCTGATCAAGGATTTCCCCAGAAGGCAAGGGCAAAGGGCAGGATCTTCTGGAAGGTACGCAAATGCTCTCATAGTTGGAGGATAGGATATAGGTGGAAAATTTTTCGTAGAAAGTTTAATTTCATTATCTGACCATTCTGGCATTTTAATTCTGTAGTTGAGTCTTTGCACTTTAATACCAGTCTTGTTTCTGATCCTTCTATAGTCTCAAACCCGAGAAGGGTTACGACTCATTTGTTTGTGATAGTTTGGGGTTTGAAGGTACCTGTGTTGGGCGTTAAGTTGACTCTGACGCATACGTTCTGGGTTTTGTGGGATATGGTGGGGTTTTGTCGTGCTTAGTTTCCTAAGAATCATTTGATAATCTGATCTATAACAGTAGTCTGTAAGTATCTGGATATTTCTGGAAAGGATAGGGGTTTTTACTCGGAGCGTGAAGTAGATTTCCAGTTTTGACATTGTTTAATGGGACTAATTCTCTGAGTGCCAATCTGATGTTGATTTCGATCTTCGGGGTTGAGACTTAGGGAATTATTCTCTTAACCGATGTCTAATAGGAACAGAACTTTTGTTTTAATTGAACTTGGTTTTATCACTCGGTTGTATCCTATCGATCGAGTCTTCGACCTTTAGGTAGAAACCAATGGATGTAAACACATGTTTGAGACATGTTATGTTTGATGGTTGCAAGTGGATGCAAGTGGTTGCTAGTGGTTTCTCGTGGATGCATATACACACACTAGGCACTAGATCGGCTCAAAAACACCCTCATACTACATATGGATGTGAGTGCATTTTTAAATGTTTGTGGATGAAAAATGACTGACTCATCACATGGTTGTTGCATTTGGATGAATGGTTATGCACTCATATAAAAATGATGTGTATCAAATAGAATTGTTTTCATACATGATTGGACACATGGCACTTACATAATTTGCATTAAGGAGGTCAACTGAATCAGTAGACCGCCTGATCTTTAGCATTCGATAGGGGACATGAACACACACTTTTGCATATATTCATATGGCATTATAAAACTTTTAAGGACAATGGATGCTTATGGATGATGGTTGAGTAGATGGGTGATTGGATTGTAGGACACATTCTTCTTAACTTGAAGATTTCGGGGACGAATTCCTTTAAGTAGGGGAGAGTGTAACACCCCGTAATTTTAAAATGGGACATAAGAGATAATTAAAGAATAATTAATTATTAAAAGAAGAATTAGGTGAACCGGGTTACGCCATTGCATTCCTCTAGGAATTCTGCTTGAGATAGAGTCCGAGTTTGCGTAAAATGGATACTGTATGAAGAAGATATGGACGAACGAAGTCAGGAAGAAAAACCAGAATTGGACCAGAATGCACTGGCGCACTTCACAAGTGTGCCAGTACAAAAATGCACTGGCGCACATGCCAAGTGCGCCCATATCGATCCAGCACAGAATTCTGGAGTGTTCTATGATGATGTGTCTTCTTCTGAGTGGTTGGATGATGTGTATTTGAGATAGGTGGTTCTGATGGTCTCCTATTTCATCTAAGGGCTCTAAAACACTCTCTACACAGCAAGATCCAACCCTAATTCATTAACAAAGAGGAATGGCGCCTCCATGCTCCTAAAACGTATAGTGACCAAGCCTCCACCCTAATCAATCAATTCAAGCGAGAAGATAAAGATAACAAATCAATACCTACATCAACGGAAAGCTAATCAACTCCAGAAATCAGATCCCAGAATCGTTCTTCTCTTTCTTAAATCATGATTTGTGAGTATAGTTATTTTCAGATATGAAATTTAATTATGATCTTGACATGGGTATAAATCTGAATTGGAGATCTATCTTATTTTTGTTTATCAGATCTGTTTTTCTGTGTAGGTCCATCTTATTCTTATTTATCAGATCTGTTTTTCTGTGTAGATCCATCTTATTCTTGTTTATCAGATCTGTTTTTTTGTGTCGATCTATCTTGTTGTAACTATTCTTTATCTCTTCCTTCCTTCTGTTCTATAGCCAGGCTACCACGAGCTTGAACCAAATCTCATAAGAGATTGACACGCGAACGCTAAATTTAGGGAAAATATTGAATGATGTATAATTGGATATAACTGACTTGTGAATAAATTGGGAACACAACATAAGTCGTAATTTAAGATCTAGATCTAGGCATACTATATATGACAGTTTATGATTTGGAAGAAAGAGAATTATAGTATGACAACATATGACTTGTAATTTGGGGGCATAATGCATGTTATAATTGAAGATCTGATTTTGAGAACATAATACATGTTGTAATTTAATATTTAGATTTGGGGGCATTTTTATGTGACGATCTATGACTTGGAAGAAGAAAAAAGGATATATGATTTAGGCGTAAAAGATCTATATTAAAATAGGGATAATTATTAATGTGAATACGCCTAATTCAGATTTTTGGATATTTGACATACGCGGTAATCAACGGCTATAATTTGGCATAATTTATATTGTGCATCATGATTTGGGGTTTTTAGAGAATATTCTGTACGGTGCAAATTTAACAAAAATTTGGGACATATGTTATACGGTGAATTATGACCATAATTGGCTTAATCTTATGATTAGGCGAGGTATGTCAATGGAATTTTAAGGAATGATTAAATCTGTTAAATTTCCCAATCTGCTAAATCAGTTGAAACTGAATACGGTAATTTGGGGTATGAAATCTGTAGGCTCGATCTAAAATTGAGTAAAACATGTTAATAGAACTTTGGATAATCTGTTGTAACTTGTGAAGAAGTTAATTTGTTTAATTGGCATAATTAGTTTGATATTGGCATAATCTGTGAATGAATACTTTAGCTAAAAATATGAATGCTGAGAAACGTGGTTAGACTCTGTTTGCGGCAGAAGCTTGGCCGGACCCAACCGGCTTAACCAACAACCGCAAACTGTCAGTCTAATGTGAGAGGTCATAGGCATAAAGATGCTCATACACGACGTTAGGTCTGGCTTGTGGCAGAAGTCTGCCTGGAACCGCCCGGCACATCCAGCGGCAACAAGCTACCGACCTAATGTGAGAGATCTTTGCATTAATATTTAATTAATGCAAATCTAAGATAAAGGTGATGCCTAAAATGTGTTGGGTGGATAGGGTTCAATCAAATGGACTGATGAATCTAATAAACCCGTTTCATAAATCTGTAGGCCCAATACAAGGTTAGGTGAAACAATCTGTAAGTCTGTTAATCTATATATCTGATCCGTTAGTCTGAAAACTTGTTAATCTGTATACCTGACCCATTAGTCTGAAAACTTGTTAATCTGTATACCTGACCCGCTAGTCTAAAAACTTGTTAATCTGTATATCTGATCTGTTAGTCTGAAAACTTGTTAACTTGTATGTCTGATCTGAGAACTAGGTAATCTGAACTTTGTACATCTGAAATCTGTATGCAAGTTAATCTGGAATCTGTTAGCCTGGGGACACAAGGTTAGGAGGGGTAATTACTTATGTTTGTTTGGGACCCATATTAGTCAGTAACCCTTTCTAGTATCAAAACTATGGCCCAACACTAAGAGGGGTTCCGGCACGCTTACTGAACAAATTGTAAGAGGTTCACTCTGATAATGTCGAGGGGTTTTGATGGCGCATTCCAAACGGGTCATGTGCGTGCATGGATCCGGTCTGCTCTGAGGATGTAAGACACCATGACATCTATAAATAGGTCTATGTCTATAGGTTGCCACTTTAGGGAATGATACACCCTTATGAGGGGCCGACAAAAGGTATTAATGTATTAAGGAGCCGATCGCTTGGGGTAGAATTTACGGTACACTTAGTTCTGTCTGTTACTGTTGGGGTACTGTCTGTTTCTGTTGGGGTGGTAACACCTATGTGTTTCTGTGTGGTACCGTCTGTTGGGGTGGTAAAGGCCCATTACTAGTGTATACCTAATTCTAATATTCTATTTTCGTTGGGAATATTCTGTTTCCGTCTCTGATTCTGTTTCTGCTTCTGTTTCTGTAATCGTCTGTCCCTGTTCGAGTAGTAAAGGCCTATTACTAGCATTCTGTTTTTGTATGTCTGCCTATGTTCGGGTAGTAAAGGCCCAATACTAGCATTCTAATTCTGTACATCTGTCTTTGTTAGGGTGGTAAAGGCCCATTACTAGCATCGTGTTTCTGAAGAGATCGTTCTGTTTTCTTTTTAGATATTAGGACAACACCTAATTCTGTTATTACTGCAGAGAAGTAAGATATAATAAGAAGCATAACTTGGTCTATATCATTCTGTTTCTTCAGTTAACCTGCTGCTCCTGTTACGGCTATCTCTTATCAAGTTTTATTTACATGTCATGATACTTTTATCTGTTTATATGCTGAAAGTCACTGGACTCACCAGACATATGTCAGACCTAGCTTGTTTCGCCTCTTTTCTTTCATTCCCTCCCCCAGGTACTCAGGTAGGGAACGTAGGAGCTTGATTTAGATTTCTCTCTGCTTGAAGTGCTAGAAGTGCTTCACGTATTGCTTGGCTTTGATTCTACCTATTTGTGGCATTTTCAGTTGGGGATTATGGCTTTAAAATTACGTAGTCTGAAGGCTTTTGTACAAGACTGATATTTATGTACTTGAATTCCAATATTGTAGTTTTGAAGGATGCAGCCAAACTTACTTCTATTTCTGCTGTAATAAAGTTATAAATTTTTCAAGTACTACTTTATGTATCTGTCTTGTAATATTCTGTTCTGTTTACTTATAATGCTTCATGAAAGTTAATGCATTCCCTTTGTGAGTGACGTTAACGGACATGGGGTGTTACAAAATTAGAATTTTTCATAACAATATTAAAAAAATTGATTTAGTAATATAGATTAAAATATACTTCTATAGTTCAAAGAGACAAAGAGCTCATATATGGACAAATAACTCTAACGCTCGTACTAAATGTGAACTTCGAAGCAATTGTTGAGACTAATATCACCAATACAGCCCTAGCAACACAAGATAGAATAGGATATCTGTTTCCATTGACCTTCCACCAAACAAAAACATCAAATTTTTCTATAAATTTCTCACAAGTCTCATCTAAGTATATTCCCATCTCAGTCATGTTCATCAAGTTTTCGTCTTCTTTTATTCTCATAGTCACCTTTGAAGCAAACAATTTTACGTAGTCTTCTTCATTATCTTCCACTCTCATCAGCAACCTGGGCTTTGAAATTGATCAAAACCATCTATATTATCATTCATCTCATTATTAATATGATCATACAGTTTAGCCAATATGTCTTTCACTTTCTTTATCATTGACTCCCTCTTATATTGATCATAGATTTCCTCAAAACAATATTTAAGATACTTTAGCTTAAAATGAGAATCAAGAATAATAACTGCATATAACAAATAGTTCATGTTCTTGAAACTGCATATAACAAATAGTTCATGTTCTTGAAACTATCCCAATATTTTTCAAATTTTAATTTCATTTTTTGAGCCATAACTTTCATGCCATTATCATCACTTTTGCAAAATTCTAACAATCTACTATGAAGACGAGTTGGCACTAACATTGAGAGATGTAGAGAATCTTAAGGTCGTTTGGTGGAAAGCTTTAAAAACCTGTAAATTGCATAAGCATTTTTCCAATCTTGTTCGTTTGGTGGTCCAATATTCCTTTTTTTTCTTGCTTTCCTTACACTAAAATCATCACCATTTTCACTATTATCAAAATACTTATAATATCTTTTATCATCTTCCTCAATCTTTTTAAAAGCTTTTTCATACTTCAAAGCAACTTCTAGCATCAAGTATGAGGATTTCCATTAAGTTTCCACATCTAAACACAGGGATTGCTTACAATCGATCTTTACTTTATCCATGCACTTTCTAAATGTATATAACCTAGGAGGAGATGATCTCACATAGCAGACAGCGTTATGGATTTCTAAAATGGATTCGTCATGCTCATCCTATCCATCCTTGACAATGAGGTTTAAAATATGTGTACCGCAGTGCATATGTATAAACTTATGGTCCAAGAATGCACCCTTCCATTCTTTAGTGACAAGGTGCAAGAGCCTTATCGCTACATCATTCGAACTTGCATTGTCAACCGTGATAGTGAACAACTTTTCAATACCCTTATCTGACAACAATAATTCTATAGCTAAACTAATGTTATGGTTTGTGATATTTTTCACATAGGTATAAAAGTGGAGATATTGGAAGTTGCGGGATTTTAGGATCTTTTGACCGAGTTTTATGGATTTGTTGAGATATTTTAGGGAAAGTTTATTTTGAACAAGTTTTAAAAGCATTTATTTCTGAGATATTTTAGGGCCCAATTGGGTATAGATCTAGTCTTTCCATTTGTCTATATAAGCATTTCATTAGAGAGAGATTTATTTGTACATTTGAGGGAGAAAAACTTGTTTCTGTTTTTTTAGGGATTGAGATATCTTCTCAATTTCAGGTCTTTCTTCGTAATTAATTGGTGGAATAATAAAGGTTTGTTTGGTGGAATTTGCTTGTTATTGTTATCTTCGTCCCTCTTTCAAAATCTAATTGTGTAGTGATCTTGAGGAAACCCTAACAATTTATTCATCAGCCACTGGACTATTATGTAATGACGGTCGGAACAAAGCCCTCCTTCCTTGCACGCATATGAGCTGGCACACAACTCCCATATAACAAAAGGAATCCCTATTGTTACGTGCCCACCAGCTAATATTTGTACAAAATTCCTTCAATTTATTCCATGATGTGAGACTATTAATTCCAAACCACAATTCCTCCTTAACAACATGCGAGGCAATCCTAACAGTCTCCCCCTTGACTCGCATCCTACGAGTATCTTTTGAGAGCACTGCCTTGCCCGCATGGACCAATCCGAACCTTCGGCCCCGATACCGCTGTTATGAAATGACAGTCGGAACAAAGCCCCCCTTCTTTGCACGCGTATGAGCTGGCACACAACTCCCATATAACAAAAGGAATCCCTATTGTTACGTTCCTACCAGCTCATATTTTTACACAATTCCTTCAATTCATTCCATGATGTGGGACTATTAATTCTAAACCATCATTCCTCCTTAACAACATGCGAGGCAATCAAAACAACTAATTGCTCCCCATTGTGACTTTGAATTTGAACAAAAATTATTATTCTTGTATTCAAATTCCAATGTGCAGTGATGCACAAAAATTTTATGTTTTGAATCAATGTCCATGTATCTGTGGTGATGCAAACCATATCACTCTTTAGTTGTTTTTTAAGTTTCTCCTTCTCTTTTAAAAACAAATTCATACACTATATAGCAATTGTTGTTCTAAAGGAAGTCTTGAATTAAGTTTGAATGGTATGTATGAAATTTTTGAAGCCTTCATTCTCAAAAATTCTAAATGATATCTCATCACATATGATCATCTTAGCCAGTTCCCTCTTAGCATCATTTTGATTAAAGCTCACTGCTCTAAAATGGGCATTATTTGTACACCATCTTCCCTCTTCGTATTTTTTAAAGCCAATTTTTTTAATCTTTTGGCGCTTTCCTAAAAGGAGACTTAACACATCTTTCAAAATGACTCCTTAAATTTGAAATTCCATGCGATTTTAATGAGCGTGGATATTTTGTTGAACAATATTTACATTTGGCACACTCAGGAGGGCCTATAATGTAATCATAGTAAGTCCATACCTGAAACACCCCACCTCCGTTAAAGTTACTCACAAAAGGGAATGACTTAACTTCGGTGGAGCGCAATAGGTAATAAATACAGATAATTTACAAGACAGACATATAAACAGCGGAAAAACTAAATTTATTTCATAAGCACGTGGTTCAGTCAAAACATTACAACAACTGTCTCAAACCAACTTCCAAATCAATA
The DNA here is from genome assembly GCA_030737875.1 of Allium sativum. NCBI lineage: Eukaryota > Viridiplantae > Streptophyta > Magnoliopsida > Asparagales > Amaryllidaceae > Allium > Allium sativum. The sequence goes on along the minus strand of CM060925.1, from coordinate 4,144,382 downwards.
CAACAAAATCTCTGTCTTGATTGAAACATAAAGAAGCATAAAATAAAAAAAGGCAGCATAAATCACCAATAAGAGTGTATCCGAAGCCATAGCCCAACGAAAGAGAATCCAAGAAATACATTTACTCTTTTCAAGCTGAAAAGGGTCTGAACTAAGCTGAAGTATTCCCTCCCTACGGACCGGGGGGCGGGGGGGGGGGGGGGGGGGGACGGAAGAAAAGAAGACGAAAGAAAATGGGTCAGACATAAGCCTGGTAAGTCCAGTGATTATTCAGCATGTAAACAGGTAAAAGGATCATGACATGAATAAAATGAACATAAGACAATACCCTAGAAATAAGATAACAACAATTAAAGTAGGATATACTATCGCACTCATTTCCATTTCTCTACATCTACAAACTATTGTTTCAACCAGCCTCACGTGTTCATAAAAGAATGATCCCCCTTATCGATCGGCTCCTACTCGTATACGTTTACCACTTGTGTCATTCAGCCCCACTTGATTGTAGATACCTGTGTTGGTCCCACTATGGAGTGTATCAACTATGGTAGCAACCCGACACAATTCAAGATGCACAGTGTATAACTACTGATGCTCATTGCCTGCTTTTTCCACTCCAGAGTACGTGCATGCCCGCACTCCGCCGGAACCTACACTGATGCACCACTCGCCGTTGTTTTGACCGCTTATAATCAGCCCGGTAATCGTGCCCTACCCTGCCTAGCTCAAGGGACCATGATACATCTATATGGGTTACCGCTGAAATGGGTCCCCGTTACTAGGGTTTCCTAACGAACATGTTAAAATGGTTAAGTGTTCTCGAATTAATCTAACCCCACCCATCAATTTGTTAACATGTTGTATTGGTTAAGTGTTGCCTTAATTAACTCAACCCTACCTTCTTAACCTTCCTGTTCCTTAGCTTTAATTCATTCATTAAAGCACCAACCACTCACATTAGATCTATATTGTTGCGGTTGCTGGATGTGTCGGTCGGTTCCGAGCAGTCTTACACTGCAACTCAATCTGACCTCGGATCTTTTGGGCTTAATGCGCTAACCTCTCACATTAGATCTATATTGTTACAGTTGCTACATGTGTCGGGCGGTTTCGGGCAGTCTTACACCATAACTCAATCTAACCGCGGGTTAGGCATATTCGTCTTTTACTTAATCTACATATTTACCCTTCATATTTATATGTAAATTATCCACAATTATTGTCATTCAAATCATGCTCCATTTACCCCCTAAATCATGTTCATGATTTTTAGGTATATAAATTATACCATTTCATGCCACTAATCATTTACATGATTATAAGCCAAATTATGCTAATAATATGTAATTTAATGTTTTTTTTCCAACGTTACCCCCGTTATACGTTCGCATAATTCACATAGAACGTTAGGCTTGCAACTTAACCTAACTCATAAACAAAAGGGAAAAGAAAGGAGCATGTACCATTCCAACAACATAAAATAATATGGATCTAACTAAACATGTGTCATATAAATTTGGCATAGAACAATGAACTTGCATTTTAGAACCAATTAACATGAATCTTAAGCATATGAAGGGAACTTACATAGAATTACACAGATCCAATTAGGCATATAAATGTGAACTTGCATTTGAGTTGGATCAAATTAACATAGATATAAACATATAAGAATGTAGATCCAAACATATAGGCATATATGACTTAGCCTAAAAACTTGCATGTATCATAACATATGATTGGTTTAACATACAACATGACAAGTCCAATAAACCTCAATAGTCTCATAGGCACATATGATAGAACTGTCACAGTAATAGACATGAATCAGCATCATCATTTTCTTACAACTAGGCACAGTTCTAGTTTCACTTAATTACAAATCATGACTTTTATTTGTTCACATCTAAAGAATAACTGAACTTATAAACAAAAGTAAAATCTTGTTTTATGGAAAAATCTTGTTTTCTAGGATCTGTTTTCTGAAACTGAAAAGCTATCCTTTGATGTAGACAATTGGTTCCCTAATTTTAGTTTGGTTTCAGGCTTCTAACTTTCTTCTTATCTTTCTTTCTAGTTGGAGAAGAATGGTGGCTATGCTAGGTTGACCATGGACAGCATGACGGCTCCTTGGAATGAAATTGTGTGGTTTAGGGTTGAGGGTTGGGGTTGTTTATATAGAACTTTAGATTTTTATGCTAGGATCTGTTTTCTGAACCTGAAAAGCTATCCTTTGATGTAGACTATTGGTTCGCTAATTTTAATTTGGTTTGAGTCTTCTAACTTGCTTCCTAGCTTGCTTTCTAGTTGGAGAAGAATGGTGGCTATGCCAGGTTAACCATGAACAGCATGACGGCTCCATGGAATGAAATTGTGTGGTTCAGGGTTGAGGGTTGGGGTTGTTTATATAGAAGTTTAGATTTATGTCAGCCGTTAGATCAATCTAGGAGCAATCAGAACCATCCAGACCAGATATAGCTATCTAGAAACAGCCACCTATGCCCTAGTGACTCAGCAGTGAGTCAGAAATCGTCACTGTTTGGATCAGAATACAGGAGTCGACCCCACAGGGGGGTCGACACCTATGTCGACTCCCCCTGGGGTGGTCGACCCTCTGAGCGGGAATTTTCCCGCTCAGCCTCTTTTGCCTAAATTTGAAATTCGAACTACTTTTGTTTATTTAATTATTTAATTTTCTGTTTAAACATGAAATCTTTTGAACTCCATAACTTCTTTATACGGAGTCTGATTCAGGCAAACTCGGACTCTATCTCGAGCAGAGTTCCGAGGCGAACGCAATGGCATAACCTGTTTTCCCTTAATTATCACTTTTACAATTTAATATTCTTTAATTCGTTACTTTAATAAACATAGAAAATACAAGTGTTACGTTCTCCTCTCCATAAAGGATTTCATCCCCCAAATCTTCAAGTCAAGAAGAATGTATATCCTACCATCCAATCGTCCATCTACTCAACCATCACACACCGACACCCATTGTCCTTAAAAAGATTTCTAATGCTTTCATGACTGTATGCATAGTGTGTGTATATGTCCTTATCTAATGCAAAATCAGGCAGTTTACTAATTCAGTTGACCTCCTTAATGCAAATTATGTCAGTGCCATGAGTCCATTATGCATGCAATTATTCCTAATCATACTCTCTATATGAGTGCACAATCATCCATACAAATGGAACGTCCATATGATAACACTCCAAGTTTCAATCCATATACAAATACATATATGCATATGCAAGATGAAAGTGACTGAGCCGATCTAATACCTAATGTGTGTGTATATGCATCCACGAGCAACCACTTGCAACCATCAATCATAACATGTTTCAAATACATGTTTACATCCATTGGTTTCTACCTAAGGATAAAGAATAGGACCGAGGAGATATACATAAAAAGGTAGATACAAGTATGTATAAACTTATGGAAAAAGAGATCAAGGATGTGCCCTCAAAAAGAAAAGGGTAGGCGGCGCGTATTTTTCCCTAAGTTTCCCAAGTCGCATCTTCCTCAGTGTCACTCCATTGACCTTTAACAAGCTTGACTTCACGATTGCGTAGCTTTTTGACTTCTGTACCCAAGGTACAAGTTGGAACTCTTCTCGCAGATGCTTCTCGTTCCACTTATACTTCCGCTAGTATACTAGGCTCCACAACTTCCGCAAACTCATGTAAGCACTTTCGTAGTTGAGAAACATGAAAAACATTATGAACTCCAGCCAGTCTACCTTGTAAGCCATCGCCCCAACCCTTTCAATGATAGGAAATGGTCCTACAAATCAAGGTGCCAACTTTCCTGTGGACCCAAAGCGAATAACATTCCTCAAAGGAGATACTTTAAGGAACACCCTATCTCCAACCACAAACTCAAGGTCGGACCTTCTTTTGTCTGCGTAGGACTTCTACCTATCTTGGGCTGTTTTCATTCGTATTCGTACAAAGTCCACCTTTTCTCAAGTTTCTTTGATCATGTCTGGCCCAAGTAGGAGCTTGTTTGTAGACTCCCACCAACAAGTTGGTGATCGGCATGGTCTTCCATAAAAAGCTTCAAAAGGTGTCATGCCTATGGTGGCTTGGTAGCTATTGTTGTAAGCGAATTCCACCAAAGGAAGATGATCCTCCCATGTTCCTCCAATGTAAAGAATGCACAATCTCAAGAGATCTTCTAGTACTTTGTTCACCCTTTCCGTCTTACCATCGGTTTGAGGGTGATAGGCAGTGCTTAAGCATAGCTGTGTGCCCACGGCCTCTTGCAAACTCCTCCAAAACACGCTCGTAAATATAGGATCTCGATCACTCACTATGTTGGAGGGTATCCCATGGAGTCAAACTATCTCTTTAAGATAAATGGATGCTAAAGACGAGGCAGTCCTTCTACTCTTAACAGGTATAAAATGAGCGCTTTTAGTGAGTCTGTCCACTATTACCCAAATATTGGTATTGCCCCTTCTTGACCTAGGCAACCCATCAACAAAGTCCATCGAAATGTTATCCCATTTCCACTGTGGGACCTCTAGAGGATGAAGCAGACCACCAGGCTTCTTCTGCTCCGCTTTGACTTACTGGCATATCAAGCACTTAGTGACGAACCCAGTTACATCCCTCTTCATGCCATTCCAAAAGAAAACCCTTTTTATGTCTTTATACATCTTGTCTCCACCTGGGTGTATGGTCAACTTAGAATGGTGTGATTCTTCGAGATCCATTTTCATTTTTCACCAAATCCCTTTCCTGTGGGATGCATAGTCTTTCACCCCGCCTCAACCAACCCTTGTCATCGATGGAGTATCTATTGAGGTGACTAGAAGTCTCACCCATAATTAGCTTACCAATTACATCAACTAGCTGAGGGTCTTCACATTGCGCGGTTCCTATTGAGTCCAAAAGAGTAGGCTGCACTTCTAGCGATGCTAACAAACCAAGTACAAATTCTGAGGAGGGTCTAAAGTCAAAGTTTGCTAAGTACTCCAAGCTTTACCTTTATACAAAGAGAGGACATAAGGTCAGCTACTTTCTACTCAATGCGTCCGCTACCACGTTGCCCTTGCCAGGGGTATTGGAAATCTCAAAATCATATACGGCAAGGAACTCCATCCACCTTTGTTGTCTTTGGTTAAGATCTTTCTATGAGAAAATGTACTTTAATGATTTATGGTCGGTAAACACTTCAAACTGTTCTCCTAACAGGTAATGATGTCATGACTTAAGAGCGAAAACAATGGCAGCTAGCCCCAAATCATGAGTTGGGTAGTTCTTCTCATGTACCTTCAATTGCCTTCCCCCATAACAAAATACCTTGCCTTCTTGCATCAAGACAGCGCCTAATCCTGTACCGCATTCGTCCGTGTATACTATAAACATTTTGCTCCCATCAGGCAATGTCAGAACTGGGGCTCTTATAAGAGCCCATTCCAAACGTTGGAAAGCAAAATCGCAATCCAAATCCCAAGCAAAAGTTAGGTTCTTCTTCGTCAACCTTATAAGTGGGGCTGAGATTCGCAAAGTCTTTAATGAACTTTTGGTAAAAGCCCGCTAGCCCGAGAAAGCTTCGGACTTCGGTTGCATTCCGTGGAACCTTCCAATCTTGAACTGCAACTACTTTTGCGGGGTTCGCAGCTATCCCCTCTTTGGACAACACATGCCCAAGAAACCTTACTTCTTCTCTCCAGAAATGGCATTTGGAGAATTCGGCTTTCAGCTGATGTGCATGAAGTGAATCCATGACTTCCCTTAAATGCAAAACATGCTCTTCCTCACATTTCGAGAAAATCAAAATGTCGTCCATGAAGACAACCACAAACTTATTAAGGAACTCCCTGAACACCCTGCTCATTAGGTCAACGAAATAAGCGGGTGCATTTGTTAAGCCGAAAGGCATGACAAGCCATTCGAAGAAACCATCTGGGGATCTGAAGCGGTTTTATCAATGTTGTCTTCAGCCACTCTTAGCTGATGAAACCCGGTAGCCAGATCTAGTTGGGAGAAAACCGATGCACCTACAAGTTGATTAAACAAGTCGTCTATTCTTGGAAATGGATGCTTGTTCAGCTCCCTATAGCCAACGCATAGGCGAAGGGAACCGTCTGCTTTGGTTGCGAATACTACTAGAGCACCCCATTCAGAAATACCCTGCATTATGAACCCTTTCTCGAACAGTTCTTTAACTTGCTTGCTGGGCTATTTCCTCTCCCTTGGAGCCAAGTGTCTAATAGGTAGAGCTACGAGTTTTACTTTTATCAATAAGGTATATGCGAAAGTCTATCTCCCGCTTCGGGGGTAAGCCCTTCACCTCTTTAAATACATCTGAGTATTCACGGAGTACTCTAATAGACTGCAAGTTTTCAACAGATGCATCAAAAGATTCTAGGTAGCTAAGCATAACAAAATTCATGGGATTACAAGAGATTTCGAGAGTGTTACCAAGGAGAGTCATAAGTTTAACCACTATCTTTTCACAATCGAGGATGGCACCATTACTGGATAACCAATCCATGCCTAGAATCAACCCATAGCCCGTGAAGCCCAAAACAAAGGCATTACATTTAAACCCAACGCTTAGTATAGAAATTTCCAAATCCAAACAAATCATTGACAAATAAGTCGAGCTCCCAATCGGATTTGAAACAACCAAGGGATCCTCTACTACACCTTTGCCTAGGTGTAGAGATTCAACTAAAGCAGTAGATATAAAAGAGTGCGATGCGCCAAAATCAAAGAGTGTACGAATAGGATGATCAAAAAGATAAAGTAAACTCTCAATAGAAATATTTCTACCTCGTTCTTGCGGAGGTGCTATGAGAGCGTGAATCTGCCCACTAGAAGTAGATCCAGTCCTCTGCCCTTGCCCTTGCTTTCTTAGGCAGTCCTTAGCCACGTGTCATGTCTCGCCGCACTTAAAACAACCACCTATCTTCCTCTTTTTCTTTCTGTAGTCCTTAATCAAATATCCAGGAATACCACAAAAATTACACTTCCTTTTGTCATGGGGTTTGTTGTTCATCCCGCCCTTCTTTGAATTTGTCTTCTTATTCTGCGATCCCTCCACTTTCTTATCTTGAGGTACTTCCACCTTTGCCTCTTTCTTGCCATCCTTGTCTTCTTCCTGTAACAGTGCCATGTCCACCAGTCTCTCATAAGTCACACCCAGAGGTATATGGGACATAGCTAGGCTGTGCAGTGGCTCATTCAACCCATTAACAAAATGACAGCCTTCTTATCTGAAGTGTTCACTAACTCCAGTCTGAATCTAGCCAGATGGTTGAATTGGTTGACGTATTCCTTGACCAACATACTTCCATGTTCGAGAGCTAAGGACTTCTACATCTGTAGGCTTCGTTCAGCTTGTGAGAGGAATTTCATTTCAAACCTCATTCTAAAATCCACCCAAGTTTCAACTGGTCTCTCAGCATTAGTAACTTTCCACCAACAAGAGGCTTCGTCCTTAAGCAACCATACGGTCAACTGTAACTTCTGCATGTCGTCCACTTCGAAGATAACAAACAAATCCTCAGTTTCTTTTAGCCAGTTTCATACTCCCACGAATGATTCGGTTCCTTAAAGTTCTTTCCACCCATAGCTCGAAAGTCTCTACATATCTTTGAGAAAGCGTTTGTACGTGGGGGAGGAGGAACGGCTGCAGCTGGGGCGAAGGAACTGTCTGTTGGGCCTGCATCATTAGCACTAGCCTCTAGGTACCTTCTGAACCAGCCTAGTACCAATACGCCCTCTGGAAGGTTAAGATCCCCAGACATGCTGAAACGAAAAAGAAAAGATTCAAAACAAAGGATAAAAAGATAGTGCATATGGCTTTGGGGATTATGCCTTTTAGAACAACACTTTTTCTTGGAAATGCTTCTTTAAACTTCTTTTTTTGAAAATTAGTTTCCAAAATTTTTGTCTGATCTGGCAATCATCAGCTCTGATACCAAGTGAAACACCTCAACTCTGTTAAAGTCGCTCACAAAAGAGAATGCCTTAACTTCTGTGGAGCGCTACAGGTAAAAGATACAGATAATTTACAAGATAGACATATAAACAGCGGAAAAACTAAATTTATTTCATAAGCATGTGGTTTAGTCAAAACATTACAACTACTATCTCAAACCAACTTCCAAATCATTACAACAAAATCTCTGTCTTGATTAAAACATAAAATAAAAATAACGCAACATAAATCCCCAATAAGAGTGTATCCGATGCCATAGCCCAAGGAAAGAGAATCCAAGAAATACATCTACTCTCTTCAAGCTGGAAAGGGTTTGAACTAAGTATTCCCCCCTGTAGACCTGGGGGGAAACGGAAGAAAAGAAGACGAAAGAAAATGGGTCAGACATAAGCCTGGTAAGTCCAGTGATTATTCAACATGTAAACAGATAAAAGGATCATGACATGAATAAACTGAACATAGGACAATACCCTAGAAATAAGATAACAACAAATAAGGTAAAATATTCTAAATATACTATCGCACTCCTTTCCATTTCTCTGCACATACTAACTATTGTTCCAACCAGCCCCATGTGTTCATAAAAGAATGATCCCCCTTATCGATCGACTCCAACTCGTATATGTTTACCACTTGTGTCATTCGGCCCCGCTTGACTGTAGATACCTGTGCTGGTCCCACCATGGGGTGTATCCAATCCTATGGTGACAACCCGACACAATTCAAGATGCACAGTGCATAACTACTGATGCCCAGTGCCTGCTTTTTCCACTCCAGAGTACGTGCACGCCCGCACTCCATCGGAACCTACACTGACACACCAAACGTCGTTGTTTTGACCGCTTATAATCAGCCCAGTAATCATGCCCCACCCTGCCTAGTTCAGGGTACCATGACACATCTATGTGGGTTACTGCTAAAATGGGTCCCCATTACTAGGGTTTCCTAATCAACATGTTAAAATGGTTAAGTGTTCTCGAATTAACCTAACCCCACCCATCATTTAGTTAACATGTTGTATTGGTTAAGTGTTGCCTTTATTAACTTAACCCTAACTTCTTAACCTTCATGTTCCTTAGCTTTAATTCATTCATGAAAGCACCATCCTCTCACATTAGATCTATATTATTGCGGTTGCTGGACGTGCCGGCCGATTCCGGGCAGTCTTACACCGCAACTCAATCTAAACTCGGGTTCTTTTGGGCTTAATGTGCTACCATTTCACATTAGATCTATATCGTTAAGGTTAGTGGATGTGCCGGGTGGTTCCGGGCAGTCTTACACCGTAACTCAATCTAACCTCCTGGTTAGGTATATTCGTCTTTTACTTAATCTACATATTTACTCCTCATATTTATATGTAAATTATCCACAATTATTGTCATTCAAGTCATGCCCCATTTAACCTCTAAATCATGTTCATAATTTTAAGGTATATAAATTATACCATTTCATGCCATTAATCATTTACATGATTATGAGCCAAACTATGCCATTAATATGTAATTTAATGTTTTTTCCCCAACGTTACCCCGGTTATACGTTTGCATAATTCACATAGACCGCTAGGCTCGCATCTTAGCCTAACTCATCAACAAAAGGGAAAAGAAAGGAGCATGTACCATTCCAACAACATAAAATAATATGGATCTAACTAAACGTATGTCATATAAATTTGGCATAGAACAATGAACTTGCATTTTAGATCCAATTAACATGAATCTTAAGCATATGAACGGGAGCTTACATAGAATTACACAGATCCAATTAGGCATGCAAATGTGAACTTGCATTTGAGTTGGATCAAATTAAGAAAGATCTAAACATATGAGAATGTAGATCTAAACATATAGGCATATATGACTTAGCCTAAAAACTTGCATGTAACATAACATGAAAGAGTCACCAAATTTATATAATACATGATTGGTTTAACATACAACATGATAATTCCAATAAACTAGAATAGTCTCGTAGATACATATGATGGAATTGTCACAAGAATAGACATGAATCAACATCACCATTTTCTTACAACTAGGCACAGTTCTAGTTTCACTTTGTTACAAATCATGACTTTTACTTGTTCACATCTAAAGAATAACTGAACTTACAAACAAAAGAAAAATCTTGTTTTCTAGGATCTATTTTCTGAAACTGAAAAGCTATCCTTTGATGTAGACTATTGGTTCTCTAATTTTAATTTGGTTTGAGGCTTCTAGCTTGCTTCCTAGCTTGCTTTCTAGTTGGAGTAGAATGGTGGCTATGTTAGGTTGACCATGGACGGCATGACGACTCCTTGGAATGAAATTGTGTGGTTCAAGGTTGAGGGTTGGGGTTGTTTATATAGAAATTTAGATTTATGTGAGTCGTTAGATCAACTTAGGTGCAATCAGAACCATCCAGACTGGATAGAGCTATCCAGAAACGGCCACCTATGCCCTAGTGACTCAGCAGCGAGTCAGAAATCGTCACTGTTTGGAACAGAATATTTGAGTCAACCACTACAGGGGGGTCGACATCTATGTTGACTCCCCTATGGGGGGGGGGGTCAACACCTATGTCCACTCCCCCTGGGGGGTCGACCCCCTGAGCAGGAATTTTCCCGCTCAGCCTCTTTTGCCTAAATTTGAATTTTGAACTGCTTTTGTTTATTTAAATATTTAATTTTCTGTTTAAACATGAAATCTTCTGAACTCCATAACTTCTTCATACGGAGTCCGATTGACGCAAACTCGGACTCTAACTCAAGCAAAATTCCAAGACTAACGCAATGGTGTAACCCGTTTCTCTTAATTCTCACTTTTACAATTTAGTATCCATTAATTCGTTACTTTAGTAAACATAGAAAATACAGGGTGTTACAATACCCATGATGTTTGCTTACGTTTGCGTCCGCTGCGCTTTGGAGGAATATCCTCTCTAACGTTAGCAGTATCTTTTTCAAGATTACATTGGGACTAATTGTTCACCTCCATGCTAATGTGATTGTCTTCAACATTTAAATTTTGCTCCAAATTAACAACAGCTGCACATTTTAATTAATTCACAGATTGGTTGATTCTATTCAATAAAAAGTTTAATCACAAGTTCTTAATATATGTTGATTATTCAGCAATTGAAACATCGTGATATTTCATAATTATTAAAGTGTTTGCACTATGCTTTAAAAATAATCAGAGAATGTTAAAATTAAAATTTAAAAATAAGCATAAATTTTGAGTTCATGTTTTGGTGACATTAAAAATCAATGGTACTTACATGACACACATATATAAAGATATACTAAGCCTCCCTGTTAAATTGTATTCTTGTTTTACAATAAAAATCGAAAATAAAGGAAGGACAAAAGTTTAACTTCCATGCACAAGGAAAACAAAAGAAATATGCACAGGTTTTTGTGTTTGTCTTTATTTTGCAAAAAAGAGAAAACTAAATGGAAAGTATGTTTCCAGAGAAAAAGAATGGAAACATATATGTGTTATTCATGAAAACATAAAGGTCAAGAAAAACAAATATCTGCTAAATGAATGCTTCCATGCGTTTTGTATTTGTTAGAACATGAAGTGGAAACATTGTCTTGTTGCATGAAAATATAAAGGTCTGGAAAAACAAATATCTGCTAAATGAATGCTTCTATATATGAATCTTTTTACAAATAATCAGATAAGAAATTGATGAAATGCGATCAAAGATTACAAAGCATAACAGACGTACCAAGCATAAAGAGATGTTAACTAAACTTCATATCTAACATATTTCGCTGCCCAGATCTAACATGCAAATACTTATTCCAATTTCCAATTGAACAAGCAAATATATCGATCAGTTGTATCCAAAAACAAAATAAAATGTGCAAGTACCTTAAGTTCTAACAAGTGATTACCATCAAACAATTTACTGTTATGCTAACCCAAATAAACATCATTATAAATAGCAACAAGAACAACTGCAACAAGCAAAACTGGATATGTTGTGTTACTGTCTATTATTAGTGTTTTGGTAAATACATAAAAATTCATTAAAACGATTGACATAGGCATTATAGAAAACTGAACGAGCAAGGAAGACCAAAAAATAGAGAACTGAATAAGTAAATTTGAAGGTAGCAAAAAAAGAAGGTCAGTACGAAAAATTACAGCAATCTCAAAAAAGCAGTTGCCTTATCCCTAATTTTATATCCATCAGAAAAATAAGTTACCACCTTAAAATGATCTTTATATATATATATATATATATATATGAAGAAATAATAAAGGAGAAATTGATAACTAATATTAACATACCCACAGTGCAACAATAATAAATCAATCGATTCACTAAAAACTAATTAGATCCGATGAACTAATTTAATTCCGTTATATTAAAAAATATTTTAATTTATAGATATCCCAAATAAAAAGTACCTTGAGAAGAAGGGTTTGCGGACCCGTTGATTTCAATTCCCATAATTTCGTTGCTACCCTATTGCAGCATCAGTTCATTAGAAGATAATCAAAAGACTTATTCATTACTTGTGTTTTATGAAATAGAAATTTAGGAATTAGGGATTGAAATATAAAAGGTTAAAAGTTACATAGGAAGAAGATACGTCATTGTGTTGAGAATAGTGCAGAGTGCAGACTGCGAAGAGAATGCCTAGGATGGATAAAATTTTAGTAATTTGGTGCAAAGATCAAAGCAAAAAATCTTAAAGGTTTTTTATTTTTTAAAGTGAGATTGGGTTAGGTTAATTTAGGGTTGGGTTAATTGAAAAATTACACCCGACCCGTTAACCCATATATAGTATGGATTAAAAATTGAAATCCATATCCAGACAGAACTACATTGGGTTGCGTCAGATTTAAGTGTGTTGCGTCGGGTTGGATATGTGTTGTATGCAGCCCTACACACATATATAATATAATAGATATACACCAGACCTCTCACATCAAGCCGTCTACTTATAGATGTCGGATTTGCCGGGTGATTCTCGGCAGGCTTCTACTACAAGTGGGCTTAACGTCGTGCCTTAGTGTAATAATAATAATGGCCCATGACACATAAACCTTTCACATTAACCAAGCTTACTTGTAGATGATGGATATGCCGGTCGGTTCTAGGAAGGCTTCTCTACAAATAATGGTTAAACTCTTGTCTTTGTGTCATTATTACTATTTATAAAGCCATTAATGCACACACATACAAACTAATTCCTAAGGGAACAATTGAAATCAAATTACTACTTTCCTAAATTAATCACATTTACGCATTTATTTCACATTTATTATACGTTAATTGCGTTATTTAATATATATATATATATAGAAATAACAAATATCCTAAATTAAATGAATACTAAACATTAGAATTTAATGTTTCTAAACCGTTGAATGTTAATCTCTAACCAAAGAAAGGCACATAATTTAATTCCGCACATTCAATAATTAAGCATAGACATGTATATAAAAATATATTTAAATGGGAAACAAACAATAATAACATATAAAACTCGTGTCCTAGGCTTGACTAATTGCTACAATAACAAAAAATAACAATTGTGAAATGCATCCAAACATGCGCGCGCACACACACACTCACACACACACACACACACACACACACACACACACACATATATATATATATATATATATATTACAGTTCAAATCCACTTTTGAATACGTTTATGTTAAAGACTAATATTTGAACATTGTATAAAAAAATATGTTAAAATGATATATTTATAAAAGTAGATATTTAAACCTATTTTGACTCATACAAAAATCCAGATCTGTACTATTTGACAATAAACAGTATATGTAAATCATAAGATATGAAATATGAATTTGACAAAAAACAATAACCATACAACACAACTATGTCATCTTCTTCATTGCTTTAACAACCACAAACCACAGTTTTACAAAATTGTACATTTCCACCAATGAACTTAAAAGAGAGGAATTTGGGTGGTTTCTATTTTTATTGTTTTTGTACAAATCCCAAATCCTCTTAGGCATACAGATCAAATCAATACTACTAAATAAAAGAATAACAATACAGGTAATTTCCACTCATAGTGATTAAACTTTTTGGAAATGATACAGATTTGATGTTGTCTGCCCTATTAGATCTGAAACCTCGCATGAACACAAAAATGAGTATGAACTCCAATTCTGTATTAATCTACATATAGGAATTGAACAATTAGAATTCTTACATAAACTTTCAAATTAAAATTTATGCTAAATCCTAAAAGAAAAGATATTAGAAAGAATATAGATTTGAAGGTTTGTAAAAGAAAACCTAATATAATCTTTATAGAATTTAATGGCAAAACAAGGGCTATCAAAATAGAGAAGACTATGTGTAAAGGCGGTGAAATGGAGTGCTATTTATAGGTGTGTGTATGTATGTATGTATGTAAATAAGGGTCGTATGATTAATAAGATTAAACCCTGGTTATTTATTTTATAAAAATCACTCTAGAACCTAACCCAAACTAACTTCACCACACACTGGCCAACCCAAGTAGTCGAACTCCACCTTAGGAAGGTGGTAGAGCGATGGGCAACCACTAGGGGTCGACCCTTCAGGTTCGAAAATGCCCAGTGAATTTATGTAACAACTGAAATTATTTTATTAGTTAATAACTTCCTTTTTATATTAATTCCTTTTATTATTTTAAATATTTTTGTCCCCTTGTGCACTCATATATGTACACACAAATTTTAATTTCATGGAATATTCCCATTATCCATTAATTAGATGTTTATATTCCATATATTTATTTATTTTAATTCAAAATTCAAACATTGTGTATATATTATTACGTACAACACAATTAAAGGTGAATTCCTCATAGGATCTGTTTTCATCATATTATATAAGAAAACTGATCATGATCTCTCCCCAAGTACAATTATGATATTTTCATGGCCAAATTCCTAATTTTAAAAAAATTCATTTTTCAGCTTGACAAATTTATAATTTTTAATGTTTAATTTAAATTTATATTATTTATTAATTATCTTGTCTAATTAATTGGTTTTTACCTGGTCTTACATTTCCCTCCCTTTTTCGTCACGGAAACTACTTGAAGGCAGCGAAAGCACAACTCGCTCTAAACAGCCTTGTTATACACCCATGTTATGTAAAACAACCATGAAAAAACCATGACTCATTGTGATTATGTATTGCAGACTTGCTAAAGTGAGCTTAGTCCTGGCATGTATGTGTAATAAGTGGTGTAGTATGTATGCAAACATTCTAATATGCATATTTTTCTATGTGAGTGCGTTGTGCAATTGTGTTGCAATCATTTCCTACCATCCAATCCAAAAATCAAAATCCAACCATAAATGAAATGTTAGGGGAAATAATTACCTTAAAAAAGCTCTCGATGAGGCTTTCTCATCCTTTCTATGGTCTCTCAAGTGCTTTCCGCCGGATAATCTTCCCACTGTACTCAGACGAGATGAATTGTCTTATTGCAGAGTCTCATAATTATGCGCTCCACTATCCTTGCGGTGGCACGGGGCACCTTATACTCCATCTCAAACATTCCTATGTCCCTATTCTCGTCAAGCTCGAGTCTAATAGCAGAATCATGAAGGCATTTTCTTAGATTATAAACATAGAAAACGTTACAAACTCACGATAGGCATTCGAGCAGATCCACATGATAAGCCATCTTCCTAATCCTTTTGATGACCTTAAAATGCCCAATGGATCTGGGAGCCAACTTCCCAGTCTTACCAAAGCGAACAGTGCTTTGGAGAGGGAAGCTTTCATGAGTACTAAGCCACCATCACAAAACTCTAATTCCTTTCTACTTCTATTCGCATACGATTTCTAATGGTCTTAGGCTGCCTTCATCCTCTGCCTAGTCAAAGCGATTTTCTCCATGGAATCATGGATAAGGTCTGGTCCGAGTAGAACCTTGTTAGTAGTTTCTCACCAACAAGTAAGTGATTTGCATGACCACCCGTATAGCACTTTAAAAGGGTCATACTATTCGTCGTTTATTAACTATTATTAAACGAAAATGCTATTAAAGGAAAATGTTACTTCCATGCTCCTCAAAATCGATGATGCAGGCTCTAAGTGAATCCTCAAGAATTATGATGGCTTTCTTTGTCTATCCATTCGTCTGCGGGTGACATGTTATACTTAAACTTAATGCCAACCTAGAGATTTTTGCAGGCTTCTCTATAATTTACTTGTAAACATCTCGATCACTTATTATACTTGATGGAATACCGTGTAATTCGACGATCTCCTTGACGTATAGTTGGGCTAATAAAGTCGCAGTCCTATTCTTTTTTATCAAAATAAAGTAAGCACTCTTTGTAAGGCAATCCACGATGACCTAAATAGCATCATTTCCCTTTTGACTCCTTGGAAGCACATCAATGAAATCCATAGAAATATGCTCCCATTTCCATATGGGAACCTCTAAAGGCAACAATAGTCATCTGGGTCTTCCTTGTTCCGCTTAAACTTTTGGCATGTCAAGCACATACCCACAAATTTTGCTATATCACTCTTCATTCCTTCCCAGCGGAAACACTTTTTTATCATGGTACATCATATCCTCACCAGGATGTATGGTCATTCTCGAGCTATGGAAGTCCTCCAAAATTCACCTTCTTAGCTCTTTATTCTTATAGACGCAAAGTCATCCATCCCTAAGAAAACTCCCATCACCACTGATAGGATATCTGTCCAAATGAAGAAACGGCTCCCTCCAGTTAACTTTTTCCCTTAAGTTTCTCAATTCATCATCGAGATCTTGTAGACTTCTAATTATTTCCATCAAAGAGGGCCTAACCATAAGAACAACAAAAACCCACTAGACACTTCAATCGATGGTTGCAAATTGAAATTGGAAAGGAAATTCAACTGCTTCCATTTAGATACCGCGTTTAAGGTAGCATGCTTCCTACTTAAGGAATCTTCTACAACATTACCTTGTTCATGGGTATACTAGATAGCAAAGTCCAAAAGACGCAATATACTCCATCCAACGCTGATGTCGCAATTTCATATTACGCTAAGAGAACAAGTACTTCAAAGACTTATGATCCGAGAAAGGATCGAACTTCTCTTCAAGAAATGCCTCCACATCTTCAAGGCAAATAACACCGCAACCAACTCTAAATCAATACATTAGTACAAAACTGCTTTTTTGTGTCGCCTTATTTGCGACGGTTTAGCTAAAAACTGTAGCACATATGGTTATGTGCGAATGTTTTAATTACTAACCGCAGCATGTTGTTAGGACAATATTGTAGATAACTAATTAGCAACGGTTTTGTTTTAAAACAGTAGAAAATATTTACAATTTGTGACGGTTATATTTAAATCTATAGCAAATAAAATGGGGCTAAAATTGGTGGAGTCTCATTTTGCGATGGTTATGCATAAAACAGTCGCACATACCTCTCGTAACTTTTTATTTAGGGATGTTCCTTTACACCAGCCTTCACCACTCGTTAACCTACTTATTTTTTCAATCAAACAAATTAAATCTCCACCTGATTCGATTAAACAAAATCTCCTCCATTTTGATTCCAAAAACGCAATAGCCGCTGATATTGCTTCAATTGGAGACTCATGGCTTAGCTTTGCAATTAAAGATCGGTTGATTGAACCCTTATAGAACGTTGATGAGCAAGACTGGTTTCTAATTCCTAATTATCGTTGTAAGTATGTATTTCTTATTAGGAAATTATGGAAATTTCTTTATAATTAGATTTGTGGAGGAAAGAAATAAAATGTAGAAAGGTAAGAGACACACAAACTTGAAAACGGAGTTCAGCCAATTATGCCTACATCTCCGAGCTACTATAGATCTTTTATTCAAGAGAATATTACTAAGTGATTACACAAAACACTTTTCACTCAACACTCGATCTCACTCTTAAGCTTATTTCCTTTCTTCTTATTGGATTCGAGATGAGATATAAGTTATGAGTAAGAAGGATGTATATATAGGTGAGAATGATGGTTGGTGGGGGTCGGTGGCTTGGTTGGTGGCCCGGTAGGTGGCAAGGTTGGTGGGCAGCCCATGTGTATTGTATGGGTGGCCTGAAGGTTGTTGTTGTTGTAGTTGCAGGTTCCAACAATCTCCCACATAAAGATTGATTTCAATCCGTCTTCACACCTTGACTGATGCAACAACCATTCTGCTCTTCTTACTCTAGCAGACCAACTGAAGTTAAACATGATTGAATCAAAAAATGACTCAAACACCAATGGTGCAAATTTGCACTTCACCAATTATGGTCAGAAATATAAAGGAGCCGCAATCACAAAATAAACGGATAAAAACAAGTAAAGGACAAAGGATTTTTATAGTGGTTCGATTCAATGTGAATCTACGTCCACTTTCCAATCACTTTTCACCATTATGGAGAGAATTACAAATTTTATCATCTCATACATTGCATTAATTACCCTTGACCACTTTTGTGGTAATTCTCCACTTTTTATTCTCTTTCCGCTTTAGATCACACTTAGATTCGACAAGGAACGGATTGGATTGTGCAATTATATACTTTTCCTTGAATCCGTCATGAAAAAAATTTATATCCATGCATTAAAGAGGAGCTATGGAGGTTGGAGATTAATTGGAATAGATCGAAGTGTGAATTAATGGTGCTCGGAGAAAATGAGATCCATTTCATGTAGGAGGAAGAAGGAGAGAAGTTTGTCGGCCATTAATGAAGTTTTCAAGTGATTGAAAGTGGTGGAAAAATGATTTAAATAGCTCGGGAGAGTGGAATCCCTCCCTTGAATTATGGAGCAAGGGGCTATTTATAGAAGAAGTTTGAAGGTAGTGGCAGTTTCGTAATTACAGGGTGAATAGTTTGGATCGGGCATAAGTTTGGATCGAGCTGAAACTAAATGCAGAAATGCCACTGGATTATTGAATATACTGATCCATTCTTGCCTTCTAATGTGCCGATCCAGCTTGGCATAGTGCCTCCACCCTTTATTTTATTGTCCCGGTCCAGAATAAAGTATAGAACGAC
The DNA here is from genome assembly GCA_030737875.1 of Allium sativum. Lineage (NCBI taxonomy): Eukaryota > Viridiplantae > Streptophyta > Magnoliopsida > Asparagales > Amaryllidaceae > Allium > Allium sativum. The sequence goes on along the minus strand of CM060925.1, from coordinate 4,125,393 downwards.
CCACTTTGCAGCATATGACCGATCCACAATGAAACAACGTACCGATCTAATAATTTATTATAGAATCAATCCAGCTAAGAATGAAAGGGACCGACCCAACTGTTTTAAACAGTACCACGTAATTCACCAATAAACTAATCCCACCGTCTGTAAATCATATTTCCAATACGTGGTATATGTTTATAATTCTTGCATGTAATGCGTCCCATACCGATGTTGCTGCCATTTCAAATAAACACATGGTGTCGATCCAATACTACCGATCCACTTTGTACACGTGTTTGCAAGTTGAAGCTTCACATGCCTCATACATTTATGTGTTCAAACTGCTACAGATACTCTATATTATTTGGTTCATATAAATAAAATGTTTGCATCTCCTTTTTGATCAATTGTTTCGTACCAACATAGTCCATACGATGTGCAAATGCCCACTAACTTCGTATTTTGCTTTCCTTCTCTATGTATCCTCTTTATGTAATTTGTTCTAGGCCCACGCAGCGTCAGGATGATGCTGTGTACTGTTTGTATATGATGGACTTAATACATGTGATTGACCCTATCGCGTTCCATAAACCATGCCTTGCTCTCATGTATATGTAGTGTTGACTGAAAGATACTTCTTTTATAAAGTATTTGAGAACATACGTGGATTGCATTAGATCGCATGGCTCTTTGTTTCCATGTTACGAGTATTTGAGAAACACATGTCCAACTTTCTAGCATTTATAATATTGCCTTATGTTATGCATTCACTTCGTTCTGAAGCATTGATCCAATTCTTTATGTTAGTACTGATCCAGTATGTTGCTATGTACCGGTCCACATGCATGTAAATGGGACTGATCAGATGCTATTGTCTTCACTACCGATCCAAATATAATACTCTGAGTTTTTGCCATTTGATCCTAGACCGATCCTGTTTGTATTGTTTTACTTTAAATATGGATCACGTGTCCATTTATGAAATATTGTGGCCGATCCGTTTGCACTTCTACAGACCGAACCATTGTAATAATAGTAGTGGCGACCCAGTGTAGTGACTGATCCTGTCCCTTTCAATTGACTGACCCAGTCCATTAATTCTGATCGACACGACCTATTCTTCAAGAAATCAAGACTGACCCAGTTCCTTTTTATTGACTGACCCATATGATTGATACTGATCCATATTTTCGACCGACCCGATCCGTTCTGAATGGATAGACCCAGCACTTTGAACTGTGCTTTAATAGTGTTAACATTTGCCCCTCGAAGCTTGTATTTTTTGCCTACGAGAAATGCGGGCTTTGAAATAAACATTGTTGCCGATATATTCTGCATTGAGATCCAGTCATAGCTTTCTGTCTTGCTATGGCGAACCGTGCTTTGAATTCATATGCTTCGTGTCACCTGTTTTGCAATTAAAAAAAGCGTTTGCACAATTCTGGACTTATACTCACCATCGGCTGTCCATATCGATGGTGGAATAGTTAATCATCAGAAAATGAATTATAGAAAATTTTCTTTTGAACTGAATAGGGTGTTTGTGCTGAACTTGTTTTATTCAATAGTTAAAAACTCATTGAAAATTATTTGTGCAAACATGATATCCTAATTCGAATTCGCATTAATGCTTGAAATCAATTAATCGGCTAAAGCCGACTGTGGATTTTAAACACTATTGTTTTGATGACTTATACAGTGGTGTACGATATTTCTCATTTGAGAAATACATATTTGTAACTTGTTTTATGCTTCTCCTTGGAGAAGTTTTTGATTATTGGTGCCCCGACTTTGGAGGTCATTGTCAGACTTCGCTATGGGAAGATAATTTTACTGCTCAAAGTTTGTCTACATTGTTGATCAGCTTTGAAATTGGCAATTTCGTTGGATGCCCCGTGTTTTAGTGATGCCATTTTAATCCAACGTTTTGTCTCTTCTTGTTGACTGATTTGACGTTGTAGAGTTCATTGAATGTTGATCTATGTTAAGGAGAGGTTACTTTTTCTATAGAAAATATTTTTGATTATCGCATCATTTCGTTGTGCGGACTCCTGCGAACCTTTGGGATAAGGTTAAGGTTGAGTCGATCCACGGAGCGGGCATCAGTCATCGGTCGGAGTCACTTAACTTGGTAAGTGATCGCTGCCCAACTGAAGAATCCTGGACCTCCATGAATCATGAGGTAAAGGTTGGGTTGATCCACGAAGCGGGCATCAGTCATCGGTCGGATTCACTTAACTCAGTAAGTGATCACTGCCCAACTAAAGCATCCTGGACCTCTATGAATCATGAGGTAAGGGTTGGGTTGATCCACGGGGCGCGCATCAGTCATCGGTCGGAGTCACTTGACTCGGTAAGTGATCGCTGCCTGACTAAAGCATCCTAGACCTCCATGAACCATGAGGTAAGGGTTGGGTTGATCCATGGAGCGGGCATCAGTCAGCGATCGGAGTCACTTAACTCGATAAGTGATCGCTGCCCGACTGAAGCATCATGGCCCTCCATGAACCATGAGGTAAGTGTTGGGTTGATCCACGGAGCGGGCATCAGTCATCGGTCAGAGTCACTTAACTCGGTAAGTGATCGTTGCCCGACTGAAGCATCCTGGACCTCCATGAACCATGAGGTAAGGGTTAGGTTGATCCATGAAGTGGGCATCAGTCATCGGTCGGAGTCACTTAACTCGGTAAGTGATCACTGCTCGACTGAAGCATCCTAGACGTCCATGAACCATGAGGTAAGGGTTAGGTTGATCCACGGAGCGGGCATCAGTCATCGGTCAGAGTTACTTAACTCGGTAAGTGATCGCTGCAGGACTGAAGCATCTTGTACCTCCATGAACCATGAGGTAAGGTTAAGGTTTCATTGAACCGTAGAGCAATCCTCGATCATTGGTCGGAGTCACTTAACTCGGTGAGTGATCGCCGCCCGAATGAGGTGCCCTGGACTCCTGCAAACCTTTAATGTTTTGGATCCGTGGCTATTTGCTAATCTCTTGAGTGTTTGACTCGTCGGGACTTTCTCTACCATTGAATCGGTGTTATCGGGTGGCCTCACTTGGTCGGGTTGTGAGGAAGCGAGCACTGGTCAGATAGCCTGTAATGAAAAATCATCTGTTAGCAAATTTTCGTATAAATTTGGCAAGTTAGAGATTTATACAGGCAGGTAATACTTCATTCATAGAGCAATTGTTAAGTATAATGCATGTAAACCATTACTGACTATTTAAAGGAAAGTAGAACATATCGGAAAGTAAAGTAATGTAGGAAGTAAAGTAAATGCGGTAGAGATCGCTTATTTTGAGCTGTAGATATTAGATCATCATTAACGATCATCAATCGATTATCAGCCTTTGCATAGTGTGAGCAGAAGCTGCGTTGCTTGGACAGGATTGCTCATTTGATGCCCCTTGCCCCTGGGTAGTCGCAGAAGGATTTGCATCTTGGGAATTTTTCACATGCTGTTGTAAATGGTTCTTCTTATTCATCTCTTCGATTAATGATCTCAATTGTCTGCGCTCATTGGTGTTGTGGCCTGGTTGATTATGAAACTGACAAAACTTCCCAGATTTGGTCAGATGATCATTCATTCTCATTGATCGAGGCTCTGGATTATCTTCTGCAATCTTTGTGGCAAGGTAAATGTTCTCAGAAGTGCCATTCAGAGGTGTTAGATTAGATGATCAAGAGGGAGAAACTTTTTATTTGCTTTGTTGTCATTTTCGTCATTAGCTCGCTTCTTCCCTTGAGTATTTTTCTGATTAGGTTGATTAGCTGCATTCTTGGGAGCTTCAAGGAGTTGGTTTCTGCCAATGATCTGAAGAGGTAAAGGATTATCGTCCACTCTCATGTACTCCTCTACTTTCTTATATAACTTTTCAAGTGTAGTTGGTTCCTTCATCTTTATCCATCTTCCGAATTCGCTTGTTTTGTCTATAGCATCGAGTAGAGCCATGAGGACTATGCGTGTTTCCGAATTCCTTACTTCAGACAAGGCAATATTGAATCGACGGAGGAATGCTTTGATGGTCTCCCCTGGCTTCTGCTTCATGGCTGAGAGCGTTATAGCATCCTTTGCCTTGGTAGCGTACAAGGGAAACTGCTCGTTGAACTTTTTTGTTAGATCAGAGAATCGATCGATGGATTTGGTGGTAGCTTCATGAACCATAGTGATGCAGCACGTTTTAAGTAGAGAGGAAAATACGTGCATCTCATCTCATCAGTTGCTTTGGCAGCACTCATATGTCGCTCATATGACTAGGAAGTAGTTCGGATCAACGAGACTGTTGTACGGAGGCAAAGCAGGAGGATTAAATTTCTTTGGACATTCTACTCCGAGGATTCTTTCGGCGAACGGAGTCCTATCAGGAGAGAAGTCCCATTCTCTTTCATCGTCCTTGTTAGCTTGACTCCTTTTATTGACTCGTTCTATCATATCCGAGATGTATTCTTCAGTGTTATGGCGCTCTGTGAAGCTGAGCACTTTACTAAATGTTCGTCTAGGCATATGATCCCGACTAGAGAGCTTTGGCTCTTTGCCTTTTCGATGAGAAAGTGCCCCCGTGACAGGATTGGTAGCCTTTCGAGCGTTCTCTTTGGAATGAATCCTAGCCTTTGATTTCAATTCTTCGATATTAGCCCCTTCCTTGTCACTCATCCGATCAAAATCGTCTTCCATGTTATCGTTTCGGTTTTGATTGGAAGCGGGTGATTTGTCATTCTCTTCAAGATCAACATGGACCTTTGGAGGGGTTGGATTTAGTCGAGCATTTAAAAGAGCGTTCATTTTCTCCATTAGAGCATCATTAGCATCCATCAAAGCTTTATTCGAAGTTTCAATTCGGCGGTTCAAGTTGGCAATAGCGGCATTTAGTTCATTTCTAGTCACGCCAGCACCACTTATCGAGTTTTCACCAACATCGAAACGGTTAGCAAGCGGTATCTCTTCATTAGCATCATTATCGGCATTTTCAACATCTTTACTTATGGTCTTCTTCGATTTCACCATTATTTCGGAGAAGAAGGCGGTTTAGAGCTTTAATGCAAGGCTTTCAACTTTGTGAGTGTGTGAGAGGAGGTAGGAGATGCGAACGCGGCCCCATGGTGGGAGCCAAATATTTGAATCAAAAAATGACTCAAACACCAATGGTTCAAATATGCACTTCACAAATTATGGTCAGAAATATAAAGGAGCCGCAATCACAAAATAAATAGATAAAAAACAAGTATAGTACACAGGATTTTTATGGTGGTTCGATTCAATGTGATTCTACGTCCACTTTTCAATCACTTTTTATCATTATGGAGAGAATTACAAATTTTATCATCTCATACATCGCATTAGTTACACTTGACCACTTTTGTGATAATTCACCACTTTTTGTTCCCTTTCCGCTTTAGATCACACTTAGATTCGAGAAGGAATGGATTGGATTGTGCAATTATATACTTTTCCTTGGTTCCATAATGAAAATGATTTTAGATCCGTGCATTAAAGAGGAGCTATGGCAGTTGGAGATTACTTAGAATAAATCGAAGTGTGAATTAATGGTGCTTGGAGAAGATGAGATCCATTCCATGTAGAAAGAAGTAGGAGAGAAATTTGGCGTCCATTAATGAAGTTTTCAAGTGTTTGAAAGTGGTGGAGAAATGATTTAGACAGCCCTTCAGGGTAGTGAAATCCCTCCCTTGAATTGTGGAGCAAGGGGCTATTTATAGAAGAAGTTTGAAGGTAGTGGCAGTTTCATAATTACAGAGTGCAGAATTTGGATCGGATGTCAACTTAGATCGGGCTAAATTTGGATCAGGCGTAAACTTGGATCGGGTGTATGTTTGGATCGGGCATAAGTTTGGATCGGGCTGAAACTAATTATAGAAATGCCACTGGAGTATTGAATATACCGATCCATTCTTGTCTTTTAATGTGCCGATCCAGCTTGGCACAGTGCTTCCGCCCTTTATTTAATGTCCCAATCCAGAATAAAGTATAGACTGACCCACTTTGCAGCATATGACCGATCCAAAATGAAACAATGTATAGATCCAATTATTTATTAAAGAATTGATCCAGCTAAGAATGAAAGGGACCGACCCAACTATTTTAAACAGTACCATGTAATTCACCAATGAACTGATCCCACCGTCTCTAAATCATATTTCCAATACGTGGTATATGTTTATAATTCTTGCATGTAATATGTCCTATACTGATGTTGCTGCCATTTTGTATAAACACACGATGCCGATCCAATACTACCGGTCCACTTTGTACACTTGTCTGCAAGTTGGAGCGTCATATGCCTCATACATTTACGTGTTCAAACTGCTTTAGATACTCTATATTATTTGGTGCATATAAATACAATGTTTGCATCTCCCTTTTGATCAACTGTTTCGTCCCAACGTGGTCCATACGATGTGCAAATGTCCACTAACTTCGTATTTTGCGTACCTTCTATATGTATCCTCTTCATATAATTCGTTCCCGGTCCACGTAGCGTCAGGAAGATGATGTGTACTATTTGTACATGATGGACTGAATACATATGAATGACCTTATCACGATCCATAAACCATGCCTTGCTCTCATGTATATGTTGTGTTGACTGTATGATACTTCTTTTATAAAGTATTTGAGAACATACGTGGATTGCATTGGATTGCATGGCTCTTTCTTTCCATGTTACGAGTATTTGAGAACCACATGTCCAACTTTCTAGCATTTATAATACTTCCTTACATTATGCATTGACTTCGTTTTGAACCACTAATCCAGTTCTTTATGTTAGTACCGATCTAGTATGTTGCTATGTACCGGTCCAAATGCGTGTAAATGAGAGTGATCAGATGCTACTGTCTTCACTACCAATCCAAATATAATATTTGGAGTTTTATCCCTTTGTTCCTAGACCCCAGCTTGAATTGTTATACTTTAAATATGGATCACGTGCATTGATGAAATATTATGGCCAATCCGTTTGCACTTTTACAGACCGAACCATTGTAACAATAGTAGTGGCAACCCAGTGTAATGACTGATCCTGTCCCTTTCAACTGACCGACCGGGTCCATTAATTCTAATCGACCCGACCTATTCTTCAAGCGATCAAGACCGACCAGATCCTTGTTATTGACTGACCCATATGATTGAGAACGATCCATATTTGCGACCGACCCGATCCGTTCTGAATTGACCAACCTAGCACTTTGAACTGTGCTTTAACAGTGTTAACATTTTCCCCTCGAAGCTCATATTTTTTGCTTGTGAGAAATGCAGGCTTCGAAATAAACACTTCCGTTGATTTATTATGCATTGAGATTTAGTCATAGCTTCCTGTCTTGCTATGGCGAACCATGCTTTGAATTCATGTGCTTCGTGTCGCCTGTTTTGCAATTAAAATAAGCGTTTGCACAATTCTAGACTTATACTCACCGCCAACTGTCCAAATCGATGGTGGATTAGTTAATCATCAGAAAATGAATTATAGCGAATTTTCTTTTGAACTGAATAGGGTGATTGTGTGGGCACCAAACGTTAAATTCAAAATATGACTCGAACACCACTGGTGCAAATGTGCACTTCACCAATTATGTTTGGAACTTAAAGGAGCCGCAATCACAAAATAAACGGGTAAAAACAAGTAAGAAAACTAAGGAATTGTTACAGTCGTTCGATTCGAAATTAAGCTACATCCACTTTTCAATCAATTTTCATTGGCATTTTGCCTTACAACATTCATGAAATCTCTCATACATTCATTTTTGCTCATTCTCTCTTTACATAGTGATTTACTTTACTTCTCTCTCTTTTCGTGATGATCTCTTGTATTTGCACTTTAATTTGCTTGAAATCATGGATGAATAGATGAGATTTTTTGGCTTGTGATGGTAGATGCGTAGATCCTTCCTCACTTTACCAATTGGACGATTTTTGCGGACTTCGTCGTGATTTAGCACTTGATCTAAGCTTTGGGAAGGAATAATGGATATTTTGGATCACTTGAGTTAATTCGAGAGATTGTTAATGAAGATCGGAAGAGATTTGATCACTTTGTTGTAGCATGAAGTTAAATGGAGTTGGAGAAGCCACTAATGGAGTTTTAGTGTTTAAAAGTGGTGGAGAAATGATTTAGGCAGTCCTTCGAGGTAGTGGAATCGGTCCCTTGAATTGTGGTGCAAAGGGCTATTTATAGAAGACATTTGAAGGTAGTGGCAGTTTCATAATTATGGGGTACAGAGTATGGATCTGGCATGTATTTGTGTCGGGCTGAAACTAATTACAGAAATGCCACAAGTCCGGATCTGTCCGATCTAGTTCTGTCCGAACCAGATCTGTCCGATCCAGATCTGTCTGATCCAGATCTGTCTAATCCAGATCTCTCCAATCAAGTTTTGTCCAATCCAGTTCTGTCCGATCCAGATCTGTCTGATCCAGCTCTGTTGGATCTGGCATGTATTTGTGTCGGGTTTAAAACACGTCGAATGCTATCTGCACAAACACGTTATTCTAATTTGAATCCGCGTTAACGCTTGAAATCAACTAATCGTCTAAGGTCCACTATGGATTCCAAACGCTATCATTTTAATGACTAATATAATGGTGTACGATATTTTTCATTTGGGAAATTTGCATCGGTAATTTATTCTCTGCTTCTCTTTGGAGAAGTCTTTGATTATTGGTGACCCGACTATGGAGGTCATTGTTAATCTGCATTATGGTAAGAAATCTGGAATCTCATGCCTCTGCTTGGGCTAAAAGCTGGCACTTGTTGTGTTTGAGGTTTTTGGACACAACACAAGTTTATTGGTTAAATTCGAACCTCATCCAAAATCCGGCTTGGTTAATTCAAATATTGGAGACTTTCATCACTCAATCATGTTGATTAATCCAAGCATCCGTAGATTCAGAAGGAGTGCCCCTAGAAAGGACTTCGGTTAAAACCCAATGTTTTATCATGATTGAATCAGTTACTTCCTGATTCTAATAATCAATTAGATGTTCCCGGAGAGGACTTTGGTTAGAACCCCAATTTTGTCGTTATCGCATCAGGTGCTTCCTGACTCTGGCGATCAATTGGGTGCCCCCGGAGAGGTCTTTGGCTGAAACCCCAATGTTTATCGTTATCGCATCTGGTACTTCTTGATTTTGACGCTCAATTGGTGCCCCTGGAGAGGTCTTTGGCTAAAACCCCAATGTTTGTCATCATCACATCAGGTACTTCCTGATTTTGGCAATCAATAGGGTGCCCTCGTAGAGGTCTTTGACTAAAACCCCAATGTTTTTCGTTATCGCATCAGGTGCTTCCTGATTCTAACGATCAATTGGGTGCCCTCGGAGAGATATTTGGAGGAAACCCCAATGTTTGTTATTATCGCATCAGGTGCTTCCTGATTCTGACGATCAATTGGTTGCCCCCGGAGAGGTCTTTGGCTGAAACCCCAATGTTTGTCGTTATCTCCTCGGGTACTTCCTGATTCTGACGATCAATTGGGTGCCCCCGGAGAGATATTTGGCTGAAACCCCAATGTTTGTCGTTATCGCATTAGGTACTTGATCAATTTGGTGCTCCAGGAGAGGCCTTTGGCTGAAACCCCAATGTTTGTCGTTATCGCATCAGGTAATTCCTGATTCTGACAATCAATTGGGTGCCCCCGGAGAGGTCTTTGGTTGAAACCACAATGTTTTTCGTTATCGCATCAAGCGCTTCCTGTTTCTGACGATCAATTTGGTACCCTCGGAGAGGTCTTTGGCTGAAGCCTCAATGTTTGTCGTTATCGCATCAGGTGCTTCCTGATTCTGACGATCAATTGGGTGCCCCCGGATAGGTCTTTGGCTGAAACCCCAATGTATGTCATTATCGCATCAGGTACTTCCTAATTCTGACAATCAATTGGGTGTCTGACACTCTTCACATCTAATATTTCAGATACTACGCGAATGGTTTTCATTCTTCACGTTTGAAGATACCAGAAGCTATGCAAACGAATTGAAGCAGTCATTGTATTGTTCAAGGGGAAGCTACTAGCTCATTGGTCGGACGATCGACTTGGCAGGCTATTTCAGTTTTAGAAACTTGAAGCTTTAAACCTCCCTCTTTGAAAGGTGCCGCTTGACAAAGTTTATAGCTCCCTCGTTTTTTCGTCGTGGCGCTTGCTCATTGTTTGAATCTTTGCAACTTCACCTGTTCACTTTTCACGGCGATGCTTTTCTATTTTCATATTTCTGCGTGTTGATATTTATAGCACTTGGCACTTAAACTAGTGTTGTTTGGGTCGCTATGTTTTGTCAGATTTCGCAAGAACAAATGCTCGACAGATGGCCTGCAATATGAAATCAACTTTTAAATAAGTTTTGATTTGACACAAAATTTGGCAAGCTAGAAATTCATTCAAACATACATGCTCTTAATCGTTGAGCTAACGTTCAGTGCATCACTCGAAAATTATAACAGACTGTTTACAAGAAGTTTTGAATATAACAGAAAGTAAAACATGAAGTAAAGCAGTGGCGATGTTGATCGCTTATTCTGAATGTTTGAATCAAAAAATGACTCAAACACCAATGGTGCAAATATGCACTTCACCAATTATGGTCAGAAATATAAAGGAGTCGCAATCACAAAATAAACGGATAAAAACAAGTAAAGGACACAGGATTTTTATAGTGGCTCAATTCAATGTGAATCAACGTCCACTTTTCAATCACTTTTCATCATTATGGAGAGAATTACATATTTTATCATCTCATACGTCGCATTAATAACACTTGATCACTTTTGTGATAATTCTCCACTTTTTGTTCTCTTTCCGCTTTAGATCACACTTAGATTCGAGAAGGAACGAATTGGATTGTGCAATTATATACTTTTCCTTGGTTCCGTCATGAAAATGATTTTAGATCCGTGCATTAAAGAGGATCTATGGTGGTTGGAGATTACTTGGAATTAATCGAAGTGTGAATTAATGGTGCTCAGAGAAGATGAGAACCATTCCATGTAGGAGGAAGGAGAGAAGTTTGGTGGCCATTAATGAAGTTTTCAAGTGTTTGAAGGTGGTGGAGAAATGATTTAGATTGCCCTTCGGGGTAGTGGAATCCCTCCCTTGAATTCTGGAACAAGGGACTATTTATAGAAGAAGTTTGAAGGAAGTGGCAGTTTCGTAATTACAGGGTGCAGAGTTTGGATCGGACGTTAACTTGGATCGGGCGTAAACTTGGATCGGGCGTATGTTTGGATCGAGCGTAAGTTTGGATCGGAGTGAAACTAATTGCAGAAATGCCACTGGATTATTGAATATACTGATCCATTCTTGCCTTTTAATGTGCCGATCCAGCTTGGCACAGTGCCTCTGCCCTTTATTTTAATGTCCCGATCCAGAATAAAGTATAAACCAACCCACTTTGCACCCTATGACCGATCCAAAATGAAACAACGTACCGATCCAATTATTTATTATAGAATTGATCCAGCTAAGAATGAAAGGGACCGACCCAACTGTTTTAAACAGTACCACGTAATTCACCAATGAACTGATTCCACCGTCTGTAAATCATGTTTCCAGTACATGGTATATGTTTGTAATTCTTCCATGTAATGCATCCCGTCTTGATGCTTCTGCCATTTTGTATAAACACATGGTGCCAATCCTATACTATCGGTCCACTTTGTACATGTGTCTGCAAAATTGGAGCTTCATATGCCTCATACATTTACGTGTTCAAACTGCTTCAGATACTCTATATTATTTGGTGCATATAAATACAATGTTTGCATCTCCTTTTTGATCAATTGTTTCGTACCAACGTGGTCCATACGATGTGCAAATGTCCACTAACTTTGTATTTTGCGTACCTTCTGTATGTATCCTCTTTATGTAATTTGTTCCCGCTCCATATAGCATTAGGATGATGCTATGTACTGTTTGTAATTAATGGACTAAATACATGTGAATGACCCTATCGCGCTCCATAAATCATGCCTTGCTCTATGTATATGTTGTGTTGACTGTATGGTATTTCTTTTATAAAGTATTTGAGAACATACGTGGATTGCATTAGATTACATGGCTCTTTGTTTCCATGTTACGAGTATTTGCTAACCACGTTTCCAACTTTGTAGCATATATAATACTGCCTTATGCTATGCATTCACTTCATTTTGAAGCACTGATCCAGTTCTTTATGTTAGAACCGATCCCGTATGTTGCTATGTACCGGTCCAAATGCATGTAAATGGGACGATCAGATGCTATTGTCTTCACTACCGATCCAAATATAATATTTGGAGTGTTTGCCCTTTGTTCCTAGACCGATCCAGTTTGTATTGTTTTAATTTAAATATGGATCACGTGTCCATTTATGAAATATTGTGGCCGATCCATTTGCACTTTTACAGATCAAACCATTGTAACAAGGCGACCTGGTGTAATGATCGATCCTGTCCCTTTCAACTGACTAACCCAGTCCATTAATTCTGATCGACCTGACCTATTCTTCAAGCGATCAAGACCGACCTGTTCCTTGTTACTGACTGACCCATACGATTGAGACTGATCTATATTTGCGACCGACCTGATACGTTCTGAATGGACCGAACCGGCACTTTGAACTGTGCTTTAACACTGTTAACATTTGCCCCTCGAAGCTTGCATTTTTTGCTTGCAAGAAATGCGGGCTTCGAAATAAACATTGTTGTCGATATATTATGCATTGAGATCCAGTCATAGCTTTCTGTCTTGCCATGCTGAACCATTCTTTGAATTCATGTGCTTCGTGTCACCTGTTTTGCAATTAAAACAAGCGTTTGCACAATTATGGACTTATACTCACCAACGACTGTCCATATCGATGGTGGATTAGTTAATCATTAGAAAATGAGTTATTGTGAATTTTCATTTGAACTTAATAGGGTGTTTGTGCTGAACTTGTTTTATTCAATGGTTAAAAACTCATTGAAAATTATTTGTGCAAAAATATCCTAATTTGAATTCGCATTAATGCTTGAAATCAACTAATCAACTAAAGCCGACTGTGGATTTTAAACACTGTTGTTTTGATGACTTATATGGTGGTGTACGCTATTTCTTATCTGAGAAATGCGTATTTGTAACTTATTCTATGCTTCTCCTTGGAGAAGTTTTTAATTATTGGTGATTTCGTTGGATGCCCCGTGTTTTAGTGAGGTCATTTTAATCCAATGTTTTGTCCCTTCTTGTTGACAGATTTGACATTGCAGAGTTCATTGAATGTTGATCTCTATTAAGGAGAGGTTACTTTTTCTATGGAAAAGATTTTTGATTGTCGCATCATTTCGTTGTGCAGACTCCCGCGAATTTTTGGGATAAGGTTAAGGTGGAGCTGATCCACAGAGCGAGCATTAGTCGTCAGTCGGAGTCACTTAATTCGGTAAGTGATCGCTGCCCGACTGGAGCATCCTAGACCTCCATGAATCATGAGGTAAAAATTGGGTTGATCCACGAAGCAGGCATCAGTCATCGGTCGGAGTCACTTAACTCGATAAATGATCGCTGCCCGGCTGAAGCATCCTGTACCTCCATGAACCACGAGGTAAGGGTTGGGTTGTTACATGGAGTGGGCATCAGTCATCGGTCGGAGTCACTTAACTCGGTAAGTGATCGCTGCCCGACTGAAGCATCCTGAACCTCCATGAACCATGAGGTAAGGGTTGGGTTGATCCACGGAGGGAGCATCAGTCATCGGACAGAGTCACTTAACTCGGTAAGTGATCATTGCCCAACTGAAGCATCCTGGACCTCCATGAACCATGACGTAAGGGTTGGTTTGATCCACGGAGCGGGCAGCAGTCATCGGTCGGAGTCACTTAACTCGGTAAGTGATCGCTGCCCGATTAAAGCATCCTGGACCTCCATTAACCATGAGGTAAGGGTCGGGTTGATCCACGGAGCGGGAATCAGTCATCGGTCGAAATTACTTAACTCGATAAGTGATCGCTTCCCGACTGAAGCATCCTGGACCTCCATGAACCATGAGGTAAGGTTAAGGTTGCATCGTTCCGTAGAGAAAACCTCGGTCATCGGTCGGAGTCACTTAACTCTATGATTGATCGTTTCCCGACGGAGGTGCCCTGAACTCCCGCAAACCTTAAATGTTTTGGATCCATGGCTACTTTCTAATCTCTTGAGTGTTTGACTCGTCGGGACTTTCTCTACCATTGAATCGGTGTTATCGGGGATGCCTCACTTGGTCGGGTTGTGAGGAAGCAGGCGCTGGTCGGATAGCCTGTAATGAAAAATTGTCTATTAGCATATTTTAGTATAAATTTGGCAAGTCAGAGATTTATGCAGGCAGGTAATACTTCATTCATAGAGCTATTGTTCAGTACAATGCATGTAAATAATTACAGATTATTTACAGGAAAGTAGAACATAGCGGAAAGTAAAGTAGTGCGAGAAGTAAAGTAAATGCGATAGAGATCGCTTATTTTGAGTTGTAAATATTAGATCATCATTAACGGTCATCAGTTGATTATCAGCCTTGGTATAGTATGAGAAGATGCTACATTGCTTCTACCGGATTGGTCATTTGATGCCCCTTGCCCCAGGGTAGTCGTAGAAGGATTTGCATCTTGAGAATTTTTCACATACTGTTGCAAACGGTTCTTCTTAATCAGCTCTTCGATCAATGATCTCAGTTGTCTGCACTCGGTGCTATGGCCTGGCTGATTCTGAAATCGACAAAACTTACCAGATTTGGCTAGACGGTCATTCATTCTTACTGGTTGAGGCTCTGGATAATCTTATGCATCCTTTGCGGCAAGGTAAATGTTCACAGGAGTGTCATTCAGAGGTGCTAGATTAGATGAGTCAAAAGGGCGAAACTTTTTATTAGCTTTGCTATCGTTTCCGTCATTAGCTCGCTTTTTCCCTTGAGTATTCTCCTGATTAGATTGAGTAGCTGCATTGTTATGAGCTTCAAGGAGTTAGTTTCCACCAATGATCTAAAGAGGTACAGGATTATCATCCACTCTCATGTACTTCTCTGCTTTCTTATAGAACTTGTCAAGTGCCAAATGTTTGAGTCAAAAAATGACTCAAACACCAATGGTGCAAATATGCACTTCACCAATTATGGTCAGAAATATAAAGGAGTCGTAATCACAAAATAAACGGATAAAAACAAGTAAAGGACACTTGATTTTTATAGTGGTTGGATTCAGTGTGAATCTACGTCCACTTTTCAATCACTTTTCATCATTATGGAGAGAATTACAAATTTTATCATCTCATACATCGCATTAATTACAATTGACCACATTTGTGATAATTCTCCACATTTTGTTTTCTTTCCGCTTTAGATCACACTTAGATTCGAGAAGGAACGGATTGGATTGTGCAATTGTATACTTTTCCTTAGTTCCGTCATGAAAATGATTTTAGATCCGTGCATTAAAGAGGAGCTATGGCGGTTGGAGATTACTAGCAATAGATCGAAGTGTGAATTAATGGTGCTCAGAGAAGATGAGATCCATTCCATGTAGGAGGAAGAAAGAGAGAAGTTTGGCGGCCATTAATGAAGTTTTCAAGTGTTTGAAGTAGATGGAGAAATGATTAGATAGCTCTTCGGGATAGTGGAATCCCTCCCTTGAATTGTGGTCGATAGTTACCGTCTTTGTCAACGTATCTGCTGGATTCTTGCTTCCTTCGATCTTCTCTAGTATTAACACGTCATCTTCCAGTAGAGATCTGATGAAGTGATAACGAATCCCAATATGTTTGGTTCTGGAATGAAATGTTGAATTCTTTGCCAAGTGTATTCCACTTTGGCTATCACTGTATAAGGCATTCTTTTCCTGTTTGAATCCTTGTTCAGTTAACAACTTTGAAGCCATATCATTTCTTTACTAGCTTCACTGATTGCCATATACTCAGACTTAGTAGTAGATAAAGTGACAATCTTTTGTATCTTTGACATCCAACTAACAGTTGTAGTTACAACTGTGAATACATAACCTGTAGTTCTTCTTCGATGATTGACTTCACGTCCAAAGTCTGTATCTACATTGCCTTGAGCTTTTAACTACCCTTTACCAAAGTACAGTCCATTCTATATGGTGCCTCGTAGATACCTCAAAATCCATTTGACTGCTTCCTAATGAACTTTACTTGGATTTGACATGACCTGCTAACAATTCCTACTGCATGACCAATGTCTGGTCTCATACAGACCATGGCATACATCAAACTTCCAATATCTGAGGAAGAAGGAACATCAATCATGAAATTTCTTTCTTCCTTCATTTGAGGGGACTTATCCTTGTATAAGCGAAAGTGATTGGCCAACGGTGTACTGACTGGCTTAGTATCGTCCATGCTGAATCTCTGCAAAACACGACTGATGTAATCTGCCTGAGGTAGCTGCAAGAGTCCTTTCTTCTTATATCTAGTGATTTGCATTTCAAGAATCTTCTTTACTGAACCTAAGTCTTTCATGTCAAACTCCTTCAATGGTTGCTGATTCAACCTTCTGAAGTCATCCATATTTGATCTTGCTACTAACATGTCATCAACATAAAGTAGTAAAATGATATAAGTAGACCTATATCGCTTGAAGTAGCAACAATGATCAGCATTGCAATTCTGGAACTCTCCCTTGTGCGTGAATCCATCAAACTTTTTGTACCATTGTCTTGGGGCTTGTTTCTTTCCATACAAGCTTTTCTTTAGTCTGCACACCTTTTGCTTCTTCTCTTTCTTGAAGAAATTTTCTAGTTGGTGCATGTATATCTCCTCATCCAAGTCTCCATGAAGAAATGCGGTCTTCACATCTAACTGTTCAAGATGAAGGTCTTCGACGTCAACAATACATAATACTGACATGAGAGTATTGAGCTTCACAACGGGAGAAAAAATATCATTGTAGTCCACTCCTTCATTTTGTTGGAATCCTTTGATAACTAGTTGAGCTTTGTATCTCTTAGAATTATCATGCTCCTTTTTCACCTAATACACCCATTTATTATGAAGTGCCTTCTTTCCTATGGGTAACTCGGCTAGTTCCTATGTCTGGTTGGAGATAGGAGATTTCATCTCATCTTTCATGGCAAACTCCCACTTGCTAGCATCTTCAGTCTGAGAAGCTTCATTATAGATTTCAGGTTCCCTTGCATCAGTCAACAACAATTAGTTCATGTATCTTTTGTTAGGTACATGAGGTCGAGTAGACCTTCTCAATATAGGAGCCGGAGTAGGATGTTGTGGTGTGTCGGACTGGTCCACACTGCTCAAATCAACAATTTGATTAGGTTGAGAATTTGCTACAGTTGGTTCTATTATGAGACTATCTGGAATATCATTTGAATCTGCAAATACTGGCTCACTCTGCTTTGAGTCATTGACTTATGTTTTATGTTTGTCTTTATACATTACTCTTTTATCCAAAAACACATCTAAGCTACGGATCACCTTCTCGTTTTCATCATTCCAAATGTGGTAGCCAAACTAATTTTCACCATAGCTGATGAGAGTGCATTTCTTGGATTTGGGATCAAGTTTATTCCTGCCCTGATCATTAATATGCACATATGTTATACAACCGAAAACTTTTAAATGTGATAGTTTTACCTCTTTCCCACTCCATAACTCCTCTGGTATTTTGTGCTCTAATGGAACTGAAGGAGCTTTATTGATCAAATAAGCTGATATCTTGACTGCTTCTTCCCGGAACTGCTTTGGTAGACCTGACTGTATATAAATGCTTCTTGCACTTTCTATCAACGTTCAACTCGTATGCTTAGCTACACAATTTTGTTGAGGCGTACCCAGCATGGTTCCTTGCATTTTGATCCCATTCTCATAACAGAAGTGCTTGAATCTGGTGTCTTCATATTCACCTCCATTGTCATTTCTAAACTTTTTGATCTTTAGATTTTTCTCATTTTCAACCATAGCTTTCCATATTCTAAAAATCTCGAACACTTCATATGTATGCCTTAAAAAATAAAGTCATACCTTTCGCGAGTGATCATTGATGAAAGAAACGAAGTAATGCTTTCCACCAGTGGATGAGACAGTCGTTGACCCCCAAACATTGGAATGAGCAAGTTCCAGCCTTTCCTTCTTTAGGGTTTTACTGCTTATTTGAAAGCTGACTCTCTTCTGCTTCCCAATTATGCAATTTTCGCACATGCCTATTTCCATTGACTACAAACCTGGAAGTTTCTCCTTCGACTGCATAATATTCATTACCTTTTCACTCATATGGCCTAGCCTTTGGTGCCATATGTTGGAATTTTCATTGCTAGCTGCAACAGTAATTGAACACCATGCTCCTATTGTCATGTAAAGAGTACCACTCTTCTTGCCTTGACCAATCGCCATTGCACCCTTTGAAATTTTCCAATCATCACCATGGAAAGTCATAGTGTAGCATTCACTATCCAATTGTCCTACGGAGATCAAATTATTTCTCAAGTCAGGTATGTGTCTGGCATCCTTTAGCTCTTAAACTGACGCAATTAGCTTAATCTTCGCAGCACCTTTACCAATGATATGACAAGGTTGATTGTCACCAAGATATACTTTTCCAAGACTTCCAAAGGCATACCTTTCGAAGAATTATTTCTACGAAGTGGCATGAAATGATGCTCCAGTGTCTAGCACCCAAGACTCTTACTTGCTCTCCAAAGAGCATATCAACGCTTCATCTCCTCCTGAGGTATAAGTAAATTTGCCTCTTCCTTCGCCTCCTGGTCCTTTGCGAACTTCTATATAGATTTTTGTAGTGTTCGATCATTCCACAATTCCATCTGTAACATCCCGTAATTTTAACAATATTAAAAGAGGATAAATTAAATAATACATAATTTAATATTCAGAATTAAAGGAAATGGACTGAACCATTGCTTCCATCTCGAAATTCTGGTCAAGATAGACATTTGGTTTGCGTAAAACGGACATCGTGTGAAGAGGATATGAGAGTTTAAAGTTTGTATATGCATAGAAGAAATATATATATATACATATAAGTCAGGACCTTATCCAAAATTGTTCAAAATTGAAGAAAAAAACGTGGTAGTTTTCCGCTCTAGGGGGTCGGCCCCCTAGAGGGGTGTCGACACCGAGGTCGACTCCCCTTAAGGGGTTTTGACACCAAGGTCGACCCCACTATAAGGGTGTCAACACCCCTATGGCTGCCGTGGCAGATGATTTAAGGGGGCTGGAAGAGATATATACATGTCCATTTCTCTTGTTTTCTTCACTGGAAATCGATGGAGGCCAAATGCTGTCAGTGCCTGGGTTGAATAGGATTCCTTTCTTCTTCTTCTGCAATTAAAATATTAGAGAATTAAGATCCATTCTTCTTCTATTTTCTAATCCAAACACTATGAGTTCCTAGTTACTTTTAGATTTAAATATTTAAAAGTAAACGTGATATGACTATAGTTTGGATTTATTCATATGACTAAATTATACCAAATCCATTGTAAATTGTGAATATATGACATTCTGAATTGGTCAGGATTTGGATCACAATCTTTATCTTAACAGATCTATTGTAACTTCTATGACAATCTATGATGTGGATCTTGACCTTATTTGTGTTAGATCTATTTTTAACTATTGGATCTGAATTATGTGGACATTTAAATTATTAATCAGATCTAGTTTATCACCTTGTGCCTATCATATTAGATCTGAACCAGCTGGACATTTAAATTGTTAATTTAGATCTTATTATGCTTATTATGACATCATAGTTATGTTAGAATTAGTTAACTACCACAAGTTCATCAGATTTATGCTTATATGTCCACCTTATGCCAGAACAATCACCTTTGTCATATTCCCATCACTTTTCCCTTTTTATCGTTTTTGACTAGGCTTTTATCTAGCCGAGACATGCCACGAATTATGTGAATGAGCTAGTTAGGGAACGGGGGAAAAAGGTTAGAATTGGCATAATTTAAACAATGTTTATATGAATTGGACATATAATTCAAAATGGGGAAAAAAAGGGCATAATCACCTATAAAGAGATAGGTGAGAATTCGGAAAATAATGAAATGTTTAAGATTACGATTAGAAATTGTAATTGCACTTATGACACGAGGTTGGGTTGCATTAGTGGTGGAAGTCTGCCCGGACCCGACTGGCATATCCAGCAACCCCTAATTTCGAACCTGATGTCAGAGGTCTAAGAGCATAAATACGAATCGGGCTAAGACACGAGGTTAGGCCCAACTTGTGGAAGAAGTCTGCCTGGACCCGACTGGCATATCCAACATCCACAAGTTGTAGGCCCAATGTGGGAAGGCTAGCCCATTATAACCATAAATCAAAATATGGTAATAAATTGAAATACTTAGCCTAGTGGAATCCATTAGGATTATGTGAACATGAAAATGAATAAGGGTTAAATAAACTTGAATAATGGGAGGGTTAAATTAAGTATATCTGAGATGGGTGGGTAATATCTAAATATAAGCCCATGGAACTTAACCAATTGGGTGGTTATGTAATTAAAGACACCTAGTGGTATACATAACTGGTGGAAATAATAAAGTTATGAAACTAAAGACACCTTCTAGGGTAAGGATAACTTGTAGAAATGATAGGGTTATCTAATTAAGGATACCTAGTGGTATACATAGCCAAATGAAAACCTAGTGGGGGATACAAAACAAATGGGAGAGCTTGTATCATATTGTGTAAGACCAATTTCAGTATGTAACCCGGAGTATATATCAGGCAGAGTACTCCGAACTTGGTCGGAGAAGGGGCATGCTTACTGAAATGATTGTAAGAGATCCAAACGCGGATTTCGGTGTGGGCGGCGCAAACTGATCGAGTCATGTGCGTGCATGAGTCGGGCAGAGGGCGATAAGACGACCGTGACACCTGTAGATATGGGGTTGTGCATATCAGCGAGTGGTTGCCACCTTAGGACATGATACATCCTACGGTGGGCTGGCACAGAGCATCTACGCGGATTAGGGAGCCGATCGATTAGGGTAGTGGCTAGGGTACACTTGGATGTACGCCTAAGTCTACCACCTTATGAAGAGATCATCTCATTCTGGATATACTTGTAATAGTGCAGAGTAATCATTAGAAGCGTATACACCCTATCCTATTTACCTTGTCATACCTTCCTTTTATGTAGTTATCTCTCTCTTATCAACTTTATATGCCTTATATTTTGCGTAATCTTTTGTTAAAAGTAAGTGGACTCGCCAGACTTTATGTTTGACCCTTTATGTTGCCTCTTCTTTCTTCCATTTCCCCCTCCCCCAGGTTCTCAGGGCGGGAACACTCAGGCTTGACCGTGAATCTGCTTACTTTTGCTCGAGCTGCTGAGATGTATGGCTCAAGCTCCTATTCTTGTTTCTATGGCTATATTTTATTTTTGGAGAATTTTATTTCTTTTATGTACTCTGATATTTTTGAAGTACAAGGCAGTAGCTTTATGTTGTAATGGGCTTTTGTGTTTCAGACATGTGATGTTTTTGGACCACAGTATCTTATGATAAATAAAGTTTTTGTTTCGCTGTTATTTTATATGTCTGTCTTCTAATATTTTTGTTCTATTTACTATAACACTTCACGAAATTTATTGCATTCCCTTTGTGATTGACATTAACGTACGTGGGGTGTCACACTTGGTATCAGAGCTGAAGGCTACCAGATTATACTAAAGTTTTTGAAAGCTATTTTCAAAAAGGTTTTAAAAGAAAGCATCTCAAAAGGAAAAGTCTGTTTTGAAAAACATTCCCCAAAGAGCCATAAGTAATATCTTTCGATCTCTTGTCTGAATATCATTCCTTTTCTTTTTCATTATGTTTGGGGAACACAATATTCCAGAGGGTGTTACGATACCAGGATGGTTCTGTGGGTATCTGGAGGCTATGACGCCTGCCGAAGGCCAAGGAAACATTCCTCCCCCAACTGCACCCGTTGCTCCTCCTCCGCGTGCAGAGAACTTCTCAAGGATCTGCAATGATTTCCGTGCTATGGGAGGGAAGCCATTCCATGGAACCGAGACATTTGTGGAGGCAAGGAACTGGCTCAAGGAGACCGAGGACTTGTTTGTAATCTTCAAAGTAGAGGATCGTAGAAAGATTCAGTTCCCAAGCTATTGAAGGATGATGCTTCATTTTGGTAGGAGGTAACCCAAGCAGGTCGTCCGGTGGAAACATGGGATGACTTTAGACAGCCATTTGAGATGAAATTACTTTCCCAAGCTGAGAAGAGCATGCAGATGGAGAGGTTCTTAGTACTCAAACAAGGGAACTTGACGGTTAAAGAGTATGTGAACAAATTTAATCAGCTGGCAAGATTTGGACTAGAACTGGTAGACACATTGCATAAAAAGGCTTTGCGGATTGTTAAAGGACTGAACGAAACCCCTTCATGGGTTAGCCATGTCCCATATCCCAATGGGAGCCACCTTTGAAAGACTTATTGATATGGCCTTGCTATATGAGGAAGAGAAAGGGGAAAAGAAGGAGGTTAAAGCTGAGGAAACAATGCAAAATAAGAAGGTGTTGCCCAAGAAGGGGCAACAACAGCAACAACAAAAGATATGTGGAAAGAATTACAAGGCCAAGGATAAGAGGAAATCTCATAGTTGTGGGAAATAGGGTCACTTGATCAAAAACTGTAAAAGAAGGAAGAACACTTGCTTCAATTATGGAGAAGTCGGACACTTTGCTAGGGAGTTCCTGAAGAAACAGGGATCACAGGGACAAGGTCAAAGGACAGGAACTTCTTGAGGGTAGGTGCATGCTCTCACGACTAGTGCCCCTGATAGGGCTAGAAAAATTCCTATGGAAGGTTTAATTTCTCTTTCAAACCATCCTATTAGAACACTTTTTTATTTTGGTGCTTCTCATTATTTATATCTAGTTCTGTGGTTGAATCTCTGCTCTTAATTACTCGTATGGTAGTGAATCCCGTAGTTGACTCAAACCCCATTGCTGGTTCAGCTCATTTATCTTTGATTTATCGGGGTTTAAAAATATCTGTGTTAGGCGTTGAGTTTGAGTGCGATGCGTATGTGCTTGGGTTTATGGGCTATCAGTTGATTCTAGAAATGGATTAGCTTACCACGTATGGTGTCATTCTGGATTGTGAAAGGAGGGTCGTTAGGCTTCTGACTTGTCATAGGAGGACCATCGAGATTTCTTTTGACCCCCAAGGGTCTGCTATGCTTAGTTTCCTAGAGTCTCTTGATGCATCTATCGATGATCTGAAATCTGTTCCAGTAGTCTGAGATTATTCTGATGTTTTTGACGAGGTACGGTGTTTATCTCTGAGGTGCAAGTTCGATTTTCGCATATATCTGGTGGACAATGCAAAGACAATTGCATTACCAGTGTGCCATATGGCTCCGAGGGAAAGGAAGGAGTTGAGTAAACAAGTAGGGGAGCTACATGAGAAAGGATTTATCAGATGAAGCATTTCTGAATGGGGTGCTCCATTTGTATTCGTAACTAAGGAGGATGGTTCGCTTCGTTTTTGTGTGGACTATAGAGAATTGAAGAAACTCCCAAAGAAGAATAGGCACCCACTCCCAAGGATAGACGACTTGTTTGACCAGCTTGTCGGGTCCTCGGTGTTCTTTCAGTTAGACTTGACCATGGGGTTTCATCAGTTGAGGGTGGCTGAGGACAGTATAGACAAGACTGGTTTTAGGACTCCGGATGGTTTCTTTGAATGGCTAGTTATGCCTTTTGGGCTGATGAATGCACCCGCCTATTTTGTCGATCTAATGAGTAGGGTATTTCAGGAGTTCCTAAATAAATTTGTCGTAGTCTTTGTTGATGATATTTTGATCTTCTCCAAGAGTCAAGAAGAACTTGCCCAGCATTTGAGAGAAGTTTTACAAACACTCCGACCATCAGCTTTAGGCAAAGTTCTCTAAATGCCATTTTTGGAGAAAGGAAGACAGATTCTTAGAGCATGTAGTATCTAAAGAAGGGATAGCTGTGGTTCCTATGAAAGTAGTTGCAGTGCAAGATTGGCAGATTCCTAAAAATGCAACAAAGGTGAGGAGCTTTCTGGGATTGGCAGGATATTATAGGAAGTTCATTAAGGACTTCGCAAAGATATCAGCCCCTCTCACTAGGATGACGAAGAAGAACTTGGTATTTTCATGGGATATAGATTGTGATGTTGCTTTCCAACATTTGAAAATGGCTCTAACAACAGCCCCAGTCATGATTTTGCCCGATGGGAACAAACTGTTTATTGTTTACTGTTTACGCTGATGCGTGTGGTACAGGGCTTGGTGCGGTTCTAATGCAAGAAGGAAGGGTAGTGTGTTATGGGGGTAGAAATTTGAGAGTTCATGAGAAGAACTACCCACCTATGGTCTAGAACTAGCTGCCATAGTATTCGCGCTACGTGGCGTCATTATTTACTTGGAGAGAAGTTCGAGTTATACACCAATCATAAATCTCTCAAGTATCTGTTCTCACAGAAGGATCTTAATTTAAGACAACAAAGGTGGATGGAGTGCCTAGCTTCTTAGGATTTTGAAATCGCTTATACTCCTGGACAGGGTAATGTGGTGGCTGACGCACTAAGTAGGCAGATGATGGCCTTAAGTCCTCTGTTTGTGGAGAGGAAAAGCTTGGAGTCCATATCAACCTTTGACTTTAAACCCTCCCACAAGATTTTTCCTGATTTGCTTGCATCACTAGAAATACGACCAACTCTTATGGATCAGATAGGAGCCTTGCAACAAGGTGACCCACAGATTTTAGACATCATGGATAAGCTCAGAAAATGGCAGACTTCTAGTCACCTCAGTCAATATACCATATACGAAAAGGGGTGGTTGCGACGAGATAGAAGGCTTTGTGTCCCTCAAACTGGAAGTTTAATAAAAGCAGTCCTAGAAGAAGCCCACCATTCTAAGATGACTATTCATCCAGGCGATGACAAGATGTATAGAGACATGAAAAGAATTTTCTTTTAGGCTGGGATGAAGAAAGATGTGGCAGAATTTGTTTCTCAATGTTTAGTTTGCCTGAAAGTTAAAGCTGGAAAAAAGAAGCCCAGTGGTTTACTTCATCCTTTGGAAGTTCTGCAGTGTAAATGGGAGAGCGTCTCTATGGATTTCATTGTTGGTTTGCCTAAACCAAAGAAAGGCAATAACAGTATCTAGGTTGTGGTAGATAGACTCACCAAGAGCGCTCAAATTATTCCAGTTAAGAGTAAGAGGACGACATCCTGGTTGGCAGCAATTTATGTTCGTGAGACAGTTCATCATCATGGAGTACCTTCCAGCATCGTAAGTGATCGTGACCCCATCTTTACCAATGAATTTTGGAGGAGCTTGCAAGAAGCATTAAGTACACAGTTGTGTTTGAGCACCACTTATCATCCTCAGACCAATGGGCAAACGGGGAGAGTGAACAGAATTCTTGAGGATGTTTTAAGGCCGTGTATCCTATACTTCGAAGGAACTTGGGAACAACACCTTCCTGTAGTGGAGTTTGCTTATAACAACAGTTATCAAGCCAGTATCGACATGGAACCCATCGAAGAATTGTACGGACGACCCTGTAGATCACCAATTTGTTGGTGGGAATCGGCAGAAAGTTTATTACCTGGACCAGATATGGTTAGAGAAACGTCCTAGAAGATTGACCTTATTCGATGGCGGATGAAGACGACCCAAGATTGGAAGAAATCCTACGCAGACAAGAGAAGGACTGACATCGAATTTGAAGTGGGAGACTTAGTTTTTATTAAAGTGTCACTTCTGAGGAATGTGGTTCGCTTCGGATCTGTAGGGAAGTTGGCAACCAGATTTGTGGGACCATTTCCCATAACCGAAAGGATTGACAAAATGGCCTATAGAATAAAGCTCCCAAAAAATCTATCCGGCGTTCATGATTTTTCCACGTTTGTCATCTATGGAAGTGCTTGCATGACACCTCGGAAGTTGTTGAGCCAAGTGTATTAGAGGAAGTAGAAGCGGAACGGAAGGCAACAGTTTGATGAGTTCCTACCCGTATTCTTAGATCATAAGTTAAGAAGCTACGCAATAAAGAGATCAAGCTGATAAAGGTTCAATTGTGAGATAACCCAGAGGATGCGACTTGGGAGACCGAAGACAAAATTCAGGCTTCGTACCCTTTTTCTTTACGAGGGTATGTTCTTAACTCCTTTTCCCAAATTTTATCTGTGCTTGTTTCTATCATTTGAATATATCCTATCCATAGTATTTTCGACCATTAGATAGGAATCCTATGGATGTAAACATGTGTTTGAGAGATGTTATGTTTGATGGATGCAAGTGGATGCAAGTGTTTGCTAGTGGTTGCTCGTGGATGCATATACACGCACATTAAGCACTAGATCGGCTCAATCACTCTCATACTGCATATGGATGTGTGCGCATTTTCTTTTCTTTTATGGATGAAAATGGATGTATTAGCATATGGATGTTGCATTTGGACCAATGAGTGTGCACACATATAGAACTCACATGTTATAATAGGATTATTTGCATACATATTGGATACATGGCACTAACATACATTGCATTAAGGAGGTCGACTCGATAAGTAGACCGCCTAATCTTTGCATTAGTATTGGGACATATACACACACCTATGCATATGTTCATATATGCATTAGAAGTCTTTACGGACAATGGATGCCTGTGATTGGTGGATGAGTAGATGGATGTGGAAGGTAGGATACATTCTTCTTAACATGGTGATTTCGGTGACGAAATCCTTTGAGTAGGGGAGAATGTAACACCTTGTAATATTAATAAAATTAAAAGAGGATAAATTAAATAATAATTAATTTAATATTCTAAATTAAAGGAAACAAACTGCATCATTGCGTCCGTCTCAAAATTCTGGTCAAGATAGACATTTGGTTTGCGTAAAACGGACACTGTATGAAGAGGGTATAAGCGTTTAAAGTTTGTACACGCGCAGAAGAAATATATATATACGTATGAGTCAGAACCTTATCCAAAACATTCAAAATTGAAAAAAAAAATGGCGGCAGTTTTCCCGCTTTAGGGGGTTGACCCCCCTAAAGGGGTTTCGACATCAGGGTCGACCCCCCTACAGGGGTGTTGACACCCCTAGGACCGAGGTGGCAGATGATTTTAGGGGGCTGGAAGCTATATATACGGGTCCATTTCTCTTTTTTTTCTTCACTGGAAATCAATGGAGGCCAAATGCTATCATTTCGTGGATTGAATAGGATTCTTTTATTCTTCTTCTGCAATTAAAAGATTAGAGATTCAAGATCCAATCTTCTTCTACTATCTAATCCAAACACTGTGAGTTCCTAATTGCTTTTAGATTTAAATATTTAAAAGTAAACGTGATATGACTATAGTTTGGATTTTTTTTATATGACTAAATTATACCAGATCCATTGTAAATTGTGAATATATGATATTATGAATTGGTTAGGATTTGGATCTCAATCTTCGTCTTATCAGATCTATTGTAACTTCTATGACATTCTATGATGTTGATCTTGACCTTATTTGTGTTAGATCTATTTTTAACTATTGGATCTGAATTATGCTGACATCTAAATTATTAATAAGATCTAGTTTATCAACTTGTGCCTATCATATTAGATGTGAGCCAATTAGACATCTAAATTGTTAACTTAGATCTTATTATGCTTATTATGACATCATAATTATGTTAGAATTAGTTAACTGCCTCATGTTCATCAGATTTATGTTTATATGTCCACCTTATCACCATGCTAGTTTATGTTTATGCCAGACCAATCACCTTTTTCATATTCTTATCAATTTTCCCTTTTTGTTGTTTATGACTAGGCTATTATCTAGCTTAGGCATGCCGCGAATTATGTGAATGCACTAGTTAGGGAACGGGAAAAAGTTTATAATTGGCATAATTTAAATAATGTTTATATCAATTGGACATATTGTTCAAAATGGGGTAAAAGGGGCATAATCACCTATAAAGACATAGGTGAGAATTTGATTACAATCAAACATTGTAATTGCACTTATGACCCGAGGTTAGGTTGCATTAGTGGTGGAAGTTTGCACGGACCCAGCCGGCATATCCAGCAACTGCTAATGTCGAACATAATGTAAGAGGTCTAAGGGCATAAATACGAATCAGGCTAATACACGAGGTTAGGCACAACTTGTGGAAGAAGTCTGCCCGGACCCGACCGGCATATCCAGCATCCACAAGTTGTAGGCCTAATGTGGGAGGTCTAGCCCATTATAACCATAAATGAAAATATGGTAATAAATTGAAATACTTAACCTAGTGGAATCCATAGGGATTGTGTGAACATGAACATGAATAAAGGGTTAAGTAAACTTGAACAATGGGAGGGTTAAGTTAAGTATATCTGAGATGAGTGGGTGATATCTAAATATAGGCCCACGAAACTTAACCAATTGGAGGGGTTATGTAATTAAAGACACCAAGTGGTATACATAACCGGTGGAAATAATAAAGTTATGAAATTAAAGACACCTTCTAGGGTAAGCATAACTTATAGAAATGATAGGGTTGTGTGATTAAAGATGCCTAGTGGTATACATAGCCAATGAAAACCTAGTGGGGAATACAAGACAAAGGGGAAAGCTTGTATCATATTGCATGGGACCCATTTCAGTCAGTATCTCAGAGTAGGTATCAAACAGAGTACTCCGAACTAGGTTGGAGAAGGGGCACACTTAGTGAGCTGATTGTAAGAGATCCAAATGTGGAGTTCGGTGTAACAACCCGTAAAATGCGAGTCAGTTTGAAATTTTTATTTTGGCAACTTTAGCGAATTTTGATTATTTAAAATGAATTATTTTAAATAATATCGACGAGAAATTTATTTTGAATATAATTCGAACGAATATATTTATACGCGTCATCGTTAGAATATAAATAATTATATATAATTATAAATAGAATTGAAAATGGCGCGGTAGTTCGATAATTCGATTTCAAACTTCAATTGAATGTACCGGGTGCAAAACAATCCGGATTTTAGTGAAACAAAAAATAATGGAATCTAATAGTGAATATCTTTCCAACGAATCCGAAAAATCAAGATTTCATATCGGGAAGCAAAAGATATGTCCAGTTGAAAATTCTGAATAGTCGCTATGGAATTCAGGCCCTTAAAAATGGACATTTTGCAAACGACCTCGGATTTCGACGAAACCAGTTTTGTTGGGTCCGCAGTGTCAAGTTATTGCTAGGTTTCAAATTTCGTAATTTTTCGAATCAATATGTGAGCGTGGCAAAGGAAAACGCGTTTGACCAGTTTTAGTTGATTTTAATCGACTGGAAATTGGCCATTTTTCTAACGGTCTCAGAATTCGACGAAACTAGTTTTGTTAGGACCGTATCGTCAATACGAAGCTAGAAAATATTTTTCTGGAATTTTTCTAGTTCGCATGTGACCCCGGTAATTTGAAATGTACGTTTAAAATTCAATATAGTGATTTAAATGTAAATTCAAAGGAAACTAATCGAAACGATCAAATCAGCTTGCGATACATATCCCATTGTGTTCGGAATAGGGGTTAAACGCTATGGACGACAGGCGGTGGGCCTCGTTTAGAGGTCGTATGTAAAAGTCAACTTTTTGCGATTAAATTAATTAAATTAAATAAAAAATTAAAACATATAGCCCCCCCCCCTCTTTCGTTCTCATTCAACAGATCGAAGCAAAGAAAAAAGAAAAAAAAAACCTGCTACCAATCCAAATCAGCCACCGCCGATTCAAGGACCGCCGCTCCTCCCCACAGCATCGCCTCCACCTCCGGCGGCCCTTCCCCCTCTCTCCTGGAAACCCGAACACCCTCCCAATCCCTAACCCGAAGTTGAGACCACTTCATCGCAAACCCTCCAGACATCGCGACGCCTCCCGAAACCCCAATCCGCCAGCGAGCTTCGCCCTCCTCCGCTATCATCGTGGTTTCCCACCGCTCGCGCCTGACAGCCCCCCCCCCCCCCCCTGTGAGTTTTAATGATTTATTTAACTGTTTTTATTTATTTATTTTAGTTTAAAACTGATTTTTAATTTTAGTGTAAAACTGATTTTTAATTTTAGTGTAAAACTGATTTTTAATTTTAGTTTATAACTGTTTTTTTAATTTAAGTTTAAAACTGTTTTTTTTATTTGATTTTTAAAAAAACTGAATTTTTAATGATTTTAAAAAAACTGATTTTATTTTAAAAGGTTTAATCTTTTAATAAATAAAAAAAAGATTGTTTTGAAAACATATATGAAATTGTTTTGAAAATATATGTTGTTTTTAAAAATAAAAAACAACTTTGTTTTTAAACAAAAGATATGAACTTTAAAAATGAAAAGGCGAGTTCTTTAAAAATGAAAAGGCGTGTTCTTTAAAAGTGAAAAGGCGAAATCTTTATTTTAGAAAAGGCAAAATCTTTAGGTGGAAAATAGCGTGATAAAAATATAATTTTTATCTATATAACATAGTAATAAAAATTCGATTTTTATCTGTTGAAAAGCAAAGTAAAAATAGAATTTTTATATATTGAACTTCGATAGAAAAATAGAATTTTTATATATTGAACTTCGATAGAAAAATATGATTTTTATATATTGAACTTCGATAGAAAAATATGATTTTTATATATTGAACATCGAAGTAAAAATTCGATTTTTATATATTGAATAGCGAAGTAAAAATGTGATTTTTACGTATGTAGTGAAAGCAGCAACGAAGGTGACAAAAAGGCGAAACGACGAAGACTTCTGCAAATGAAGAGCCGTGGAGCTAGGATAGCTATATGTGAGAACTTCTCACCTTTCAATTTAATTTTTCTAGTTATATATATACTAGGATGCAGACGGTGCTTAGTAGCACCCGACACAATCGTCCACAGACCATGGACTTGTTTGTTTGGTTGTTTGGTGATTGATTGCGGTATTGGTTTGAATGTGGTTTGTGGTGTGAAAAATCGAATCGATAAATTGGTTAGGATTAGACGTGCGCCGTTATAAGGCGAAGGAGTAAGGCTAGGTTAGACTCTTACTCCAAGTGTTGTGGTTTGCATAACGAATTGATTTGATTGATGTGTGAATGGCGTGGGCCTTCACTAGACCGGGGATAAGGCTAGGCCTTGTCCCGTTTCTAGTATCGTGCCGTTATGCCGCCGAAATTTTCTAAAATATGTTAGAAAATAAAAATATCATTTTATTGTGTAAATGAATTGAATAGAAATTCATAGGTTGAAATAAAATGTTTTATCGTTAAAAATATAATTTTTAACGTGAAGTGAATAAAATAAAATATTCATTTATAAACCGGACGGTTTGTTTATGTACACTTATTTGAATGACATTGATTGGGACGATAAATTTTACACATCGCCCAACTGCACAACTAAAATCAGTGTTTGATTGTTTGAAACCCCACACGGGTGTTGGGATGAAATTTGAAGTTCACTCATCCTGATTGATTAAATATGTCGATCGATTGATTGACAGGCTGTTATAAGCGTTAGATATCTATATTTGATGCTTATACAGTGTAGTGCACTTTGGTTGATGGTTGATTATTTTTCAATGCTATGATACATGTGTTGTATGAAAATCCATATAATTAATTTTATATGGTAATTGATTGGGCCTCATTCCAGTTTTTAAAAAGAAATATTTGAAAAAGAAATATTTGAAATAGAATATTTGAAAATAAAGAAATTTATGAAGCCGTGTTGATTAGATTGACGCCATTTTGACGTAAACGATATTTATATCGATCTTATTCATTTTAAAAATGAATATTGAAAAGTAATCTCGAAATCGAAGATTTCGAAATGAATTGAATTGAAAACGATTTCGAAATGAATTGAATTGAAAACGATTTCGAAATGAATTGAATTGAAAACGATTTCGAAATGAATTGAATTGAAAACGATTTCGAAATGAATTGAATTGAAAACGATTTCGAAATGAATTGAATTGAAAACGATTTCGAAATGAATTGAATTGAAAACGATTTCGAAATGAATTGAATTGAAAACGATTTCGAAATGAATTGAATTGAAAACGATTTCGAAAGGAATCGAATTGAAAACGAATTCAAATGGAATTGAAAAAGAATTGAAATGAATTCAAATTGAATTGAAATTTGAATTGAATAGAAATGAATTTTGAAACAAATTTATAAAGAAGAATTCAATTTTGATTTGAATTGAAAAGGAAGTTGAAATTGCTTTTGAAACGAATTTAAAACTATTTATATAATTCGTTTTAAATAGAAATCGACGAAGTATATATTATATATATTATATATATAATATAATGGCCTGAATAGAACGCGCCGCGCCGCGGCAGTTCGTGAATTTCGACCATTTATTTCAAACGGACATTGCGGGAGATCCGACCGTCGGATTCTCCTAAAACCGGAACCGTTGGGTTCGTATCGAAAAGAGCTTTCTAATGAATGTTAGAAATTTGAAATCTAACGGTTGGATTTGGAGATACGTCCAAATCAAATTCGAAAAAGGTCGCTGTAAGTGCAGTTCGATGGCCGTTGATGGAAATCGACTGTACGGGCCTTGATAAAATTATTAAAAATAGTAATAATTTGTGTAAAATCATAAGAGATGATTTGTGAAAGTTTGGGATGAAAAACTCCATATTTGAAAAGATAAAAATAGATTTTTATCGAAATGAACTAGTTTTGAACTAGAATTATAATTCTATTTATTTTTAAATAAATAAATTGAATTTGAAATGGTTTTGAAAATAACCAAAATTTCCAATGATTGCATTGGAGTGGATTTGAATCGAAATTGTCTTCGGAATATTTCGATGTTTGGAATTCGTGATATTACAGGTGTTGTTATGGAAATTTGAAAGATATATATTTGTATCGTTATTTCCAATACGACATTTGTTAGTCGTAGAATTCGATATTGAATATAAGCCGATATATTTTCTATTCAGAGCCTTGTATTGAATATCGAATGTGATTTGGGTTTGTCGTGAATGGTGTCTTCACTAACACTGTTCTTGAACCCAGTTGAGAAAAGATTAAATCTTTTTATTTAGATTTAATGAAGTGTACCAATTAAATGATATTTAATTGGAATTGAATTGGTATTGATTTTTGGGTTTATCGTGAACAGTGTTTTAAATAACACTTGTTCTTTAACCCGATAATTAATGGAATGTGATTTGGGTTTGTCGTGAATGGTGTCTTCACTAACACTGTTCTTGAACCCAGTTGAGAAAAGATTAAATCTTTTTATTTAGATTTAATGAAGTGTACCAATTAAATGATATTTAATTGGAATTGAATTGGTATTGATTTTTGGGTTTATCGTGAACAGTGTTTTAAATAACACTTGTTCTTTAACCCGATAATTAATGGAATGTGATTTGGGTTTGTCGTGAATGGTGTCTTCACTAACACTGTTCTTGAACCCAGTTGAGAAAAGATTAAATCTTTTTATTTAGATTTAATGAAGTGTACCAATTAAATGTTATTTAATTGGAATTGAATTGGTATTGATTTTTGGGTTTATCGTGAACAGTGTTTTAAATAACACTTGTTCTTTAACCCGATAATTAATGGAATGTGATTTTGGGTTTATCGTGAATCGTGTTTTAAATGACACTGATTCTTTAACCCAGATAATGATTAAAACTAAGTGGAGTTTTAATGAATCTTTAATTAGATTGAAAAGATCGAGAATGGAGTATCACCAGTTTTGCTCCAGGCGATAGTTAAATCTTTAATTAGATTTGAACGTGAAATTTAGAAACTAACGGTCGGTTAGCCAAGCAGAATGGTTTTCTGGATATTGATCTGATGTTGGTTTCGGCCTTCGGGGTTAATATTTGGGGAATTATTCTCTTGATTAATTTACGGTTAGTGACTATTGAATTGGAATGAGGCGTATGTTGTGTTTGGGTAACACTTATTTAAAATATACGCGAGTTATTCGGAAAGACCGGGTTTATCCCATTCTGAATAACTGATACGACGTTAAGTCGAAGATGAAGACGATGGTCGAAGACCGGAGGTCTTCACGTCGTTTGGGTGATAGCTGATGATCTTGATTGGGCTGTACACCCAAGAAGATGGAAACAGTTGGTGATCGTCCAGACGTACTTGGAGATCGATGGATATGCGGGGTACTAGGTGCCTCCGGTTTCGTTCAGCCCCAGAACGGACTTGTAAATGGACTGTGTGTCTGACATCGGATTTCATTCTGTGTGACTGATATCGGTTGCATAGGATGGTTTGCCTGTGTGGCATGCTAAGATGCAAATGATCAAGGCTTCTGTTGAAAAGCAAAGTCTTGTGTTGATGATCGAAGCACGGCCTTTGTGGCGTAGCTTTGTGTAACGTTTACCTCGCGAGTTTCACACCCGGTATGAACCAAGAACGGGAGACGGACGTCAGGGGGGACATGCGTTTTCTTTCTAGCTAGAAGTGGCGTCAGTGGTTTTACACGCCCTGACGAGTTTGACTTATGTGGTTGTTGCTGTTGCGAGGCGCCTCGGATTGATCGGTCGTTCTCGAACCGATGGAGTCATTCGTTGGCTCATTTACGCCCCAAAGGGCGGAGAAACGCATTGTTCAGGCATTATAATCCACATCGGTGGACCGGCCCTGACGATCCAAGGGGCAGTTGCGGCTGTTCCTGAGACACGGGCTAGAGCGTCTCGAATCGGTTGAGGACTATCTTTTGCCTCGGTTCATAGACGGAAATCCAATTTCCCAATACGTGACATTTGCGGTTTTATTTGTAGAGCCTAGTATGGCGACATAGTGGGATGGGGCATTCATGCCGCCTATGATTGATACTTATGATGTGAAGTTGTTTTATACACTATGCACTTATAATAGTATCAAATGATTTGTTTTAAACGTATCAAGCATTCTTTGGCTGTTATAAGGGAAAACCCTATCCCCCGGCTTGCGTTGCATTGTGTGATAGGACCTGGGTCTTATAACAGCTTCATTTTTCTTTATTTAGCATTGCGCTGTTTGTTTTATGCACTGGTGTTCTTGGGAGGAAACCCGTTCCGTGTTATACGGCGTGGTCCCTTGAATTACTCTCTTTTAAAATAAAGATTAATAACTGTTTTAGTTCTCACACCAGTCACATGACTGACCTGGAGTTTATTGTTTTAACCTAAACTCTGGGTGCCCTTATTTTGACACGGGCAGCTAGTAGTTTTGGTTTTGCAGATTTATATTCACAGGATCCTGGTTTACAGCTGGAACGATATCCGGAAAGCTTTGTATCCGTATATCTCTTCTAGTTGTGTATTGTATTATTTTCCGCTGCTATGTATTTAAATGTAATTTAAATCTCTGATATTTCTGTGTAATTTTCATTTGTACTCTGTATATTCTTGTAATCTGATGCATTGTTGTAAAATACAATGAAATGTTCTTCTGTATGCGTTCTGTTTTGGTTTGTTCTCGAACTATCCGACGCTTTCCTTTACGGGGAAGTTACGGGTCTTTACAGTTGGTATCAGAGCTTTGGTTTACAAAGCTAGAGAACAAGACACATTAGAAACATACGAAAGAATTCATCAGATATTGGATTAGCAATATCCAATTAGAATGACTCGTTAGAGATGGGATCAGTAGTATCCTAGAACGAGTGTGAAGAGTGTATTTTTAAAATAAAACCAATTTTGTTTTGAAAATTTAAATCAATTGTTCGTAGTTGATTATTTATTCATATTGATTTGGACAGTCCAGTATATAAAGAATTTGCATATACGCCTTGCAAACGTATATTCGAAGTTTTAATATACTGGATAGATACAGAACCACACTCTAGTCACTCGGGGATGATCCTGATGATGGTGCATCATCATCAGCATTTATATTCGAGTGTCGAAGGTGTGATTTCTATATATTTCCTATTGACTGGTGTGAGAACCAAAATTAGATAGGGCTTATTGTTGTGATTTGGCATCAAAAATCTGATTTTTGACTATGTATCAAAGTTATGAATTTGAAACTCTAATTCACTAATTGATTGATGTTTGTGTTGTTTGTTTATTTGGTTGCTAATTTTGAACCATTATGACTAATTTAACCAAATATTGAAATATATTGAAAATTGGTTACATTTGCTTGCATATACATATATATCTTTGAACAGGTCATAGCAAGGAGGCTAGAGCAGAGAATAAAATTTGTTTGCCCGACAAATAGGTACATGTTTACTACATAATTTCCTGTTTTGTTTGGGTGATGATGATTTTGTGAGCCTATTGGCTAGCCGCTTGGCTTTTTCTTTTTCTTTTTGAGATCTGAAGGACCGGGGAAGCTATTTGAAATTCCCCGATGCTCCCGGTGCAGGGGAGGTTATGGCGAAATTTTTCAAAAATTTAGGGTGTTAGCCAAATTTTTGAAGTTTTGAAAATTCTCAGAAACTAAAGAGTTGGAGAATGGAAGCCTGATCGAAAGTAGAGTTAATTAATCAAACCACTTTCGACTTTGTTCCTTTTCGGGGACGAAAAGTTTTAAGTGGGGGAGATTGTAACAACCCGTAAAATGCGAGTCAGTTTGAAATTTTTATTTTGGCAACTTTAGCGAATTTTGATTATTTAAAATGAATTATTTTAAATAATATCGACGAGAAATTTATTTTGAATATAATTCGAACGAATATATTTATACGCGTCGTCGTTAGAATATAAATAATTATATATAATTATAAATAGAATTGAAAATGGCGCGGTAGTTCGATAATTCGATTTCAAACTTCAATTGAATGTACCGGGTGCAAAACAATCCGGATTTTAGTGAAACAAAAAATAATGGAATCTAATAGTGAATATCTTTCCAACGAATCCGAAAAATCAAGATTTCATATCGGGAAGCAAAAGATATGTCCAGTTGAAAATTCTGAATAGTCGCTATGGAATTCAGGCCCTTAAAAATGGACATTTTGCAAACGACCTCGGATTTCGACGAAACCAGTTTTGTTGGGTCCGCAGTGTCAAGTTATTGCTAGGTTTCAAATTTCGTAATTTTTCGAATCAATATGTGAGCGTGGCAAAGGAAAACGCATTTGACCAGTTTCAGTTGATTTTAATCGACTGGAAATTGGCCATTTTTCTAACGGTCTCAGAATTCGACGAAACTAGTTTTGTTAGGACCGTATCGTCAATACGAAGCTAGAAAATATTTTTCTGGAATTTTTCTAGTTCGCATGTGACCCCGATAATTTGAAATGTACGTTTAAAATTCAATATAGTGATTTAAATGTAAATTCAAAGGAAACTAATCGAAACGATCAAATCAGATTGCGATACATATCCCATTGTGTTCGGAATGGGGGTTAAACGCTATGGACGACAGGCGGTGGGCCTCGTTTAGAGGACGTATGTAAAAGTCAACTTTTTGCGATTAAATTAATTAAATTAAATAAAAAATTAAAACATATAGCCCCCCCCTCTTTCGTTCTCATTCAACAGATCGAAGCAAAGAAAAAAGAAAAAAAAAAAACCCTGCTGCCAATCCAAATCAACCACCGCCGATTCAAGGACCGCCGCTCCTCCCCACAGCATCGCCTCCACCTCCGGCGGCCCTTCCCCCTCTCTCCTGGAAACCCGAACACCCTCCCAATCCCTAACCCGAAGTTGAGACCACTTCATCGCAAACCCTCCAGACATCGCGACGCCTCCCGAAACCCCAATCCGCCAGCGAGCTTCGCCCTCCTCCGCTATCATCGTGGTTTCCCACCGCTCGCGCCTAACAGCCCCCCCCCCCTGTGAGTTTTAATGATTTATTTAACTGTTTTTTTTTATTTATTTTAGTTTAAAACTGATTTTTAATTTTAGTGTAAAACTGATTTTTAATTTTAGTGTAAAACTGATTTTTAATTTTAGTTTATAACTGTTTTTTTAATTTAAGTTTAAAACTGTTTTTTTTATTTGATTTTTAAAAAAACTGAATTTTTAATGATTTTAAAAAAACTGATTTTATTTTAAAAGGTTTAATCTTTTAATAAATAAAAAAAAGATTGTTTTGAAAACATATATGAAATTGTTTTGAAAATATATGTTGTTTTTAAAAATAAAAACCACTTTGTTTTTAAACAAAAGATATGAACTTTAAAAATGAAAAGGCGAGTTCTTTAAAAATGAAAAGGCGTGTTCTTTGAAAGTGAAAAGGCGAAATCTTTATTTTAGAAAAGGCAAAATCTTTAGGTGGAAAATAGCGTGATAAAAATATAATTTTTATCTATATAACATAGTAATAAAAATTCGATTTTTATCTGTTGAAAAGCAAAGTAAAAATAGAATTTTTATATATTGAACTTCGATAGAAAAATAGAATTTTTATATATTGAACTTCGATAGAAAATTATGATTTTTATATATTGAACTTCGATAGAAAAATATGATTTTTATATATTGAACATCGAAGTAAAAATTCGATTTTTATATATTGAATAGCGAAGTAAAAATGTGATTTTTACGTATGTAGTGAAAGCAGCAACGAAGGTGACAAAAAGGCGAAACGACGAAGACTTCTGCAAATGAAGAGCCGTGGAGCTAGGATAGCTATATGTGAGAACTTCTCACCTTTCAATTTAATTTTTCTAGTTATATATATACTAGGATGCAGACGGTGCTTAGTAGCACCCGACACAATCGTCCACAGACCATGGACTTGTTTGTTTGGTTGTTTGGTGATTGATTGCGGTATTGGTTTGAATGTGGTTTGTGGTGTGAAAAATCGAATCGATAAATTGGTTAGGATTAGACGTGCGCCGTTATAAGGCGAAGGAGTAAGGCTAGGTTAGACTCTTACTCCAAGTGTTGTGGTTTGCATAACGAATTGATTTGATTGATGTGTGAATGGCGTGGGCCTTCACTAGACCGGGGATAAGGCTAGGCCTTGTCCCGTTTCTAGTATCGTGCCGTTATGCCGCCGAAATTTTCTAAAATATGTTAGAAAATAAAAATATCATTTTATTGTGTAAATGAATTGAATAGAAATTCATAGGTTGAAATAAAAATTTTATCGTTAAAAATATAATTTTTAACGTGAAGTGAATAAAATAAAATATTCATTTATAAACCGGACGGTTTGTTTATGTACACTTATTTGAATGACATTGATTGGGACGATAAATTTTACACATCGCCCAACTGCACAACTAAAATCAGTGTTTGATTGTTTGAAACCCCACACGGGTGTTGGGATGAAATTTGAAGTTCACTCATCCTGATTGATTAAATATGTCGATCGATTGATTGACAGGCTGTTATAAGCGTTAGATATCTATATTTGATGCTTATACAGTGTAGTGCACTTTGGTTGATGGTTGATTATTTTTCAATGCTATGATACATGTGTTGTATGAAAATCCATATAATTAATTTTATATGGTAATTGATTGGGCCTCATTCCAGTTTTTAAAAAGAAATATTTGAAAAAGAAATATTTGAAATAGAATATTTGAAAATAAAGAAATTTATGAAGCCGTGTTGATTAGATTGACGCCATTTTGACGTAAACGATATTTATATCGATCTTATTCATTTTAAAAATGAATATTGAAAAGTAATCTCGAAATCGAAGATTTCGAAATGAATTGAATTGAAAACGATTTCGAAATGAATTGAATTGAAAACGATTTCGAAATGAATTGAATTGAAAACGATTTCAAAATGAATTGAATTGAAAACGATTTCGAAATGAATTGAATTGAAAACGATTTCGAAATGAATTGAATTGAAAACGATTTCGAAATGAATTGAATTGAAAACGATTTCGAAATGAATTGAATTGAAAACGATTTCGAAATGAATTGAATTGAAAACGATTTCGAAATGAATTGAATTGAAAACGATTTCGAAAGGAATCGAATTGAAAACGAATTCAAATGGAATTGAAAACGAATTGAAATGAATTCAAATTGAATTGAAATTTGAATTGAATAGAAATGAATTTTGAAACAAATTTATAAAGAAGAATTCAATTTTGATTTGAATTGAAAAGGAAGTTGAAATTGCTTTTGAAACGAATTTAAAACTATTTATATAATTCGTTTTAAATAGAAATCGACGAAGTATATATTATATATATTATATATATAATATAATGGCCTGAATAGAACGCGCCGCGCCGCGGCAGTTCGTGAATTTCGACCATTTATTTCAAACGGACATTGCGGGAGATCCGACCGTCGGATTCTCCTAAAACCGGAACCGTTGGGTTCGTATCGAAAAGAGCTTTCTAATGAATGTTAGAAATTTGAAATCTAACGGTTGGATTTGGAGATACGTCCAAATCAAATTCGAAAAAGGTCGCTGTAAGTGCAGTTCGATGGCCGTTGATGGAAATCGACTGTACGGGCCTTGATAAAATTATTAAAAATAGTAATAATTTGTGTAAAATCATAAGAGATGATTTGTGAAAGTTTGGGATGAAAAACTCCATATTTGAAAAGATAAAAATAGATTTTTATCGAAATGAACTAGTTTTGAACTAGAATTATAATTCTATTTATTTTTAAATAAATAAATTGAATTTGAAATGGTTTTGAAAATAACCAAAATTTCCAATGATTGCATTGGAGTGGATTTGAATCGAAATTGTCTTCGGAATATTTCGATGTTTGGAATTCGTGATATTACAGGTGTTGTTATGGAAATTTGAAAGATATATATTTGTATCGTTATTTCCAATACGACATTTGTTAGTCATAGAATTCGATATTGAATATAAGCCGATATATTTTCTATTCAGAGCCTTGTATTGAATATCGAATGTGATTTGGGTTTGTCGTGAATGGTGTCTTCACTAACACTGTTCTTGAACCCAGTTGAGAAAAGATTAAATCTTTTTATTTAGATTTAATGAAGTGTACCAATTAAATGATATTTAATTGGAATTGAATTGGTATTGATTTTTGGGTTTATCGTGAACAGTGTTTTAAATAACACTTGTTCTTTAACCCGATAATTAATGGAATGTGATTTGGGTTTGTCGTGAATGGTGTCTTCACTAACACTGTTCTTGAACCCAGTTGAGAAAAGATTAAATCTTTTTATTTAGATTTAATGAAGTGTACCAATTAAATGATATTTAATTGGAATTGAATTGGTATTGATTTTTGGGTTTATCGTGAACAGTGTTTTAAATAACACTTGTTCTTTAACCCGATAATTAATGGAATGTGATTTGGGTTTGTCGTGAATGGTGTCTTCACTAACACTGTTCTTGAACCCAGTTGAGAAAAGATTAAATCTTTTTATTTAGATTTAATGAAGTGTACCAATTAAATGTTATTTAATTGGAATTGAATTGGTATTGATTTTTGGGTTTATCGTGAACAGTGTTTTAAATAACACTTGTTCTTTAACCCGATAATTAATGGAATGTGATTTTGGGTTTATCGTGAATCGTGTTTTAAATGACACTGATTCTTTAACCCAGATAATGATTAAAACTAAGTGGAGTTTTAATGAATCTTTAATTAGATTGAAAAGATCGAGAATGGAGTATCACCAGTTTTGCTCCAGGCGATAGTTAAATCTTTAATTAGATTTGAACGTGAAATTTAGAAACTAACGGTCGGTTAGCCAAGCAGAATGGTTTTCTGGATATTGATCTGATGTTGGTTTCGGCCTTCGGGGTTAATATTTGGGGAATTATTCTCTTGATTAATTTACGGTTAGTGACTATTGAATTGGAATGAGGCGTATGTTGTGTTTGTGTAACACTTATTTAAAATATACGCGAGTTATTCGGAAAGACCGGGTTTATCCCATTCTGAATAACTGATACGACGTTAAGTCGAAGATGAAGACGATGGTCGAAGACCGGAGGTCTTCACGTCGTTTGGGTGATAGCTGATGATCTTGATTGGGCTGTACACCCAAGAAGATGGAAACAGTTGGTGATCGTCCAGACGTACTTGGAGATCGATGGATATGCGGGGTACTAGGTGCCTCCGGTTTCGTTCAGCCCCAGAACGGACTTGTAAATGGACTGTGTGTTTGACATCGGATTTCATTCTGTGTGACTGATATCGGTTGCATAGGATGGTTTGCCTGTGTGGCATGCTAAGATGCAAATGATCAAGGCTTCTGTTGAAAAGCAAAGTCTTGTGTTGATGATCGAAGCACGGCCTTTGTGGCGTAGCTTTGTGTAACGTTTACCTCGCGAGTTTCACACCCGGTATGAACCAAGAACGGGAGACGGACGTCAGGGGGGACATGCGTTTTCTTTCTAGCTAGAAGTGGCGTCAGTGGTTTTACACGCCCTGACGAGTTTGACTTATGTGGTTGTTGCTGTTGCGAGGCGCCTCAGATTGATCGGTCGTTCTCGAACCGATGGAGTCATTCGTTGGCTCATTTACGCCCCAAAGGGCGGAGAAACGCATTGTTCAGGCATTATAATCCACATCGGTGGACCGGCCCTGACGATCCAAGGGGCAGTTGCGACTGTTCCTGAGACACGGGCTAGAGCGTCTCGAATCGGTTGAGGACTATCTTTTGCCTCGGTTCATAGACGGAAATCCAATTTCCCAATACGTGACATTTGCGGTTTTATTTGTAGAGCCTAGTATGGCGACATAGTGGGATGGGGCATTCATGCCGCCTATGATTGATACTTATGATGTGAAGTTGTTTTATACACTATGCACTTATAATAGTATCAAATGATTTGTTTTAAACGTATCAAGCATTCTTTGGCTGTTATAAGGGAAAACCCTATCCCCCGGCTTGCGTTGCATTGTGTGATAGGACCTGGGTCTTATAACAGCTTCATTTTTCTTTATTTAGCATTGCGCTGTTTGTTTTATGCACTGGTGTTCTTGGGAGGAAACCCATTCCGTGTTATACGGCGTGGTCCCTTGAATTACTCTCTTTTAAAATAAAGATTAATAACTGTTTTAGTTCTCACACCAGTCACATGACTGACCTGGAGTTTATTGTTTTAACCTAAACTCTGGGTGCCCTTATTTTGACACGGGCAGCTAGTAGTTTTGGTTTTGCAGATTTATATTCACAGGATCCTGGTTTACAGCTGGAACGATATCCGGAAAGCTTTGTATCCGTATATCTCTTCTAGTTGTGTATTGTATTATTTTCCGCTGCTATGTATTTAAATGTAATTTAAATCTCTGATATTTCTGTGTAATTTTCATTTGTACTCTGTATATTCTTGTAATCTGATGCATTGTTGTAAAATACAATGAAATGTTCTTCTGTATGCGTTCTGTTTTGGTTTGTTCTCGAACTATCCGACGCTTTCCTTTACGGGGAAGTTACGGGTCTTTACATTCGGTGTGGGTGGCGGCGCAAACCGACTAGGCCGTGTGCGTGCATGAGACGGGCAGAGGGGGATAAGACGACCATGACACCTGTAGATATGGGGCTATACATATCAGCGAGGGGTTGCCACCTCAAGAAGTAATACATCCTACGGTGGGTTTGGAATAGAGTATCTACACGGATTAGG
Source organism: Allium sativum (assembly GCA_030737875.1). Taxonomy (NCBI): domain Eukaryota; kingdom Viridiplantae; phylum Streptophyta; class Magnoliopsida; order Asparagales; family Amaryllidaceae; genus Allium; species Allium sativum. The sequence goes on along the minus strand of CM060925.1, from coordinate 4,081,950 downwards.
GAGCTGGTCGATTGGGGTAGTAGTTAGGGTACACTTGGACGGATGCCTAAGTCTACCACCTTATAGTGGATGGGATCATCTCATTCTAGATGTACTAGTAATAGTGCAGGGTAATCATTAGAAGCGTATACGTCCTATTCAGTTTACCTTGTCATACCTACCTTTTATGTAGTTTCCTCTCTCTTATCCACTTTATATGCCTGTCATGCTACTTTTATTTATTAACTTGCTAAAAGTAACTGGACTCTCCAGACTTTATGTCTGACCCTTTTTGTTTCCTCTTCTTTCTTCTGTTCAACCCCCCTCCCACCCGGTTCTCAGGGAGGGAACACCAAGGCTTGACCGTGATTCTGCTTACTTTTGCTTGAGCTACTGAGATGTATGGCTCAAAGTAAAGGCCCGAAAATTCATACTATCTAAGTTGACTAAAACAACACTCGTCCAACCAAAATAGATTAGAAATAGAGTCATTAGGTTTAAAGAAATAGAAATAGACAGAAGAAGAACAGAAATAAGAAAACAGAATCTAACAGCGGAACGAATAAAATATATTATATCACATAACTTTTGAAATACAAATTTTTGTATCATATATACATACCATTATCAGAGTACAAACAACATTTGATACAGTGGATAATAACTGTAAAATAACTAGCGGTGAAGCCTCCTGCTTCAAGCTCCCCCAAATGTGTCTGTAAAAGCCTGAACACTTGACTGGCCATACAAATTTGGGTACCCAAGAGTTTAGGAAAACAAAAATAATAAAATCTGGGTCAGTCATAGGACCGGTGTGAGTAAACTCCAACCATATTGTTTAACTTTGAAAAAACTTTCGAAAGGAAGGGTAATAGTAAGACCAGCCCACACATAAACATGGACGATTTTTACCTTACTATAACCAAAACATTTTTGATATCAAAATCCAGTGATATTATAATAATGTCTAATCAAATAAATAACCAAATAGTAGAACGCTTGCATCTCACGCTCTATATATATAGTATAAAATCAAAAACTACAGGGTGCTATTGGAGATTGGATTCCAATTATGACAAGTTATGGGACCACCTTCCGCTCATTGTACTCTAGAGGGGATACACTGCGGTTCAACAAGAACATCTTGCAACCCGGCCACACATGATCGACCACTCATTTAGCTTGAGTGTATCGAATATATTGTCACCATATTACCGTTTTAAGGGCCCATCGTACATCCACGGAGATACAGAAAATGAAAGAAGAACAAATAATGAAATTTTCTCAAAATGGTAACAATACACCCTGCTTGGGAATGACCCACCTAGCCATGCTGCCCGCCCTATTTTTGTCATTTCCCGGGTGATGAGGCTTGAGGCTATGTTTCCGCCTTAGAACAACCGACCACCATACACTTTGAATGTCACATCGCCAAATCCATAAATCACTAATTTGATTAATACAAATACACTTCAGGAGTTAGAATAAAGAGAATTTGCCTTCTCCCCACCAACCTGGTATATTCGTAAAAACCAGCAGGCGTGATCATTAGAAATACTCCGTCAGACATTCATTCATACAAGTTGTCCTGGGTCTGGAAAACAGAACAACCCTTGAATTTCACTCCGTCTCCAATTCCTTTAGCATAATTTATTTCGCAACACCTATGCCTATACGGAGTGGTTTTGGATATTAAATCCAACCGGTCTCTCCATATTGACAATGATGGTTAACAAAATCTTTGATAGCCGATGATTTAAGTATCAAAGGAAAACAAACATCCATCAAACAATCACTGGCCCCTTTTTAATTAATATTCATTCATTTATTATTTTCCCAATTTCTTATGGAATTCTATATACCTCGATATACTGATTTCCGGTTCTCAAATTTTCTCAAAAGTATTCTAATACCATAAATTTTCGGAAAAATTGTCCAGCACCTCCTTTGTACAGGTCAATAGTTCAAACTGCAACTCGCCTCTCTAGGCCATTTCCATTCAAAAAGAAAATCAAAAAGCCAAGCGGCTTGCCAATTCAGCGCATAAAACCTCATATAGAAATTTAATCATGTACCTTTTTGTCGGGCACTTAAATCAAAATCTTCATACTCTTCATTCACTTTATTTCATACCTATCTAATATGCATGCACCTGCGTTTTCATTCTATCTCAATCCATTCGACCAGTTTGATTTAAATCGCATTCAATTCCACTAATTAATTTTTTAAACAATTCACCTGCCCTATTCACTTATAGTTTGAATCAATAGCATTCAAACATATTGCAATTCACTTATGATAATTCGAATTCCATTTATAACTCACACCTCATATTTGAGTTCAAATTCTAATTTACAAATCCACTTTTCTTAACCCACATCAAGTTCCATTGAAACCATATTATCTAACTTCTGGTATTATTTAGTTAATACCATTTCATCATTCAAAATCTGATTTTATTATCAAAAATCACTTTATTCAACTTTCTTGGGTTCATATTTATTTTATACTCAAATTTGGATTTTTCTAATTAAAATTTGGATTTTTATTCACTAAAAATCCTTTTAATTGATTAATTAAATCGTTATAGTTTTAAATCAATTTTACAGCGTCTTTTCTAAAATTTGATTTTGATATGACTCAAAATCTATAAAATGAAATCCAGATTCTACTTCCCTTCCATTTGAAAACTATCATTTAATAGGCCCGAATGTTTCTTGTTTCATTGAATTCCGTGTAATATAAAGTTCTATATACTCAACTGAAGTTCATAATGCCAATTTACGAACTACCACCCTGTGGCGAGTTCGTTTTAATTAAATTAAATATAAACCTTTAAAAACTTCATTTAGTAAATAAATTTCAACTCCACTTTAAATATTTTAAAATAAACTCATTATCTGAATCTTAACTTAACAATTCAGATTTTCCAAACTAGTCGATTATTTTATTCCATATACTCCACTATAAATTTATTCAAACTCAAATTTTCTATATTCAATTCCAATGCACATGGTATAAGATTAAAATTAGATATAATCGATTCCAATTATAAATTCCTTTGTGGGAAAAATCAATTTATTCAACAAACCATTACAAAATAATGTCATCCCTTGATAATAGTGAAGTCGTACAAGTTGGGGTATTTTATTTACCTCTCATACCTCGACCAACAACATTCTTGTCTTGAGACAGATAAGAGTTTGTAATACAAGACCGCCATTAATATCATAAAAATCCCCTCTTATATCTCATTTAAAAATATGATTTTTAAATGGAAGTTCTTATATTTGGAAAAATCTATTTCTAATTTATCCAATGAAAATTACTTCATTACATTTATAACCTTATTATTAACTTAACTTTACTCTATCTCAAATTTCTAGGAAACAAATCCTTTCATAAAATTCGATATAATTCCATTCAATATATATATTCCGAGTTTTCGGAATAAAATCTAACGTCCCTTTTTGAAACGATTTCAATTCCTCTTCTAATCTCATACTTGACTTATCAAATCAAATTTTTGTTCCCACTACCATTTAAAACATTGTTTATAAATTCCACTTCATGTTTTACATATTAACAAGTTTCTATTTTAAATTTCATTGAAATTCCGTTTCTACTTTAAGAAGATAAATTCCCTTTTAGAATCATGCTTGCACTCATGTTTCCAAATTATCAAATGATAATTACCTTTTCATTTTTAAATACCATTTATAAATTCGATTACTTGTTTTATTACTTAAAACAGGTTAATATTTTCCAGTATATTCGAAATTCAATTTCTATTTCGAAAAAAATAAAATTTTCCTTTTTAAAATCTAAAAATCTCTTTGTATAATATTTTTAAATATCAATCTAGGGCCAGTAATATTTAAACACCCAAAAACACAAGCATCAATTCAGTTCATCACACCACAAACATGATACGTAAGCAATAATAAATAAATTTAAGGAATCCAGTTGGATCCCTCCAACCCGTTTTCCCTGCATCCACCGATGTTAGTCAACAGTAACAATAATACCAATCATACTTCAAGGCAGGATATCGCGGTATGAAGGTCATCCACTATATTTTTTATTTTTTGAAAATGGGTTCAAACTTTATTAGGAAAATCAGCCCATAAGTATGTACAAAATAGCGTTGCTCAGCCCATTTGGCCAAGCCAGCCCAATTAGCTAAGTCGCATCTTTAATTTCACATAAATTGACACATCGACTTCAACTAAAACATTCCCAAATTGAAGACAAACTTCCTTAACCCTAGCCGATCATGGCGGCTGAAATAGGTTCGAAGTATCTGGGATTCCAACATCTCTCACCCTTCGATCCTCGTGTATCTCATCATTTTCGTTGCATTCCAGGAATGGTGTAAGTCTCCTTCTCAATTTAGTCTTCTTCGTTATGCTTACATCGATCTGTATATGCCGACAAATCTCTTCTGATGTTTAACTCTTATTGTTATGAACTCTTCGGTTTCGCTCCTTCCATATCCACCAAATTAAAGTAGTGTAGGTGATGATGTTTACTTCGGTCACCATGTCTTTACTCTTCCAACCGCTGAGCAGGTGAGCAATTAACTCTTCTAGTTTATTTTTGTTGACATGAATGGTGTTTTAAACAATTTTTTTAGTGTATGGACATAAGAAAAATAAATGGCTATGAGATTTTTCTGCACTGTTGCACAAAACACAATTTGGCTCCACATTGATCCCCCATTTGCACAATCTATCTTTAGTGGGTAAGCGTTGTAATATAACTTTGTAAGATGCGCATGCCATCTTGGGTACATTGACTGTATTCCACAAAATTTTGTGCCATTCAGCAATTGAGTTTGCATGTCTTATATTGTCATAGGCCTTGTTGAGAATAAAACTATCATGCTGGTTCCATGCCCAAATATCGTTGTCGCGAGAGTTAAAATTAGGAGTTTGTATGATTTCATTTTAGAGGTCAGTAGAAATAGGCAACTGAAAGCATTCCCAGTTACCATTTCTTATAATATCATTGACAGTCTTACTCGGACAACCATATGCTGAATATGTGTCCCATCACACTCGTTCGACAATAGACTTACCTCATAGCCAAGGGTCCCGCCACAAATCAGTATCATACCCATTAGCAATTTCTTTCATACAATTTGTCAACAATGTGTCACGAGCTTTGAGAATAGCTTTCCAGGTGGCTGAGGCGTTGTTATCCATCCCCATAGTCCAAAAATTATCTCAAATATATCTTTTCTTCATCCGTCTGGCCTATAATCTATGCGAATTCATGATTTTCCATCCCATCTTAGCCGCAAAAGTTTCTCTGATAACTCTGAGATTTCGTAAACCAACGCCTTCTTCTTTCTTTGGCCTGCATAGATCAGAATATTTAATTTTATGGAGCCCCCCTCTCCATATGAAGTCTGCACAAACACATTCAATTTTATTGATAGTTGCATCAGGCAGTTGAAAGTTTGTAGCCAAAAATATATCTTTGCTTGAATAACCGTATGAACCAGTTCTATTTTACCAGCAAAAGAAAGTAATCTAGAGCTCTATCCTTGCAGTCTATCTCTTATACCAGTAATCAGTGTATCACATTCGTTGTCTGTAATTTTGTTAGAAGATAGGGGAACCCCCAAGTATTTAATTGGTAACTCACCTTCAGAGACATTTAAAATCCTCAAAATTTCTTCTCTTCTAGAACAGAAAGAATTAAAATAACATTTTGTATTCTGTTCATTAACTTTCAAACAAACAAATCTATCCAGATTATTAAATATGTCCCTCACTTCTCTTGCTGCATCACAATTAGATTTTATACATATAATAAGGTCATCAGCGCATAACAAGTGACTAATTTTAGGAAGGAAGTTATGAATGGTTTGAATTTTCTTGTGATGAGTGGAAATTTCCATCTGAAGGGAGAAAAATTCCATTGCAACTGCAAACAAGTAGGGGAATAAAGGATCCCCTTATCTGACGCCCCAATTACTTGAAATAAAACCCTTCAGAACTCCATTAATCAAAATGGAGAAGGTAGGCGTGGTTATACATTCTCTAATTAGCTCCACAATTTTATCCGGAAACCCCATGCATTTAACCATATGAATAATAAAATTTCTACTAATTTTATCATATGCTTTCTGAAGGTCAACTTTTAGGCAAAATTTGTCAGCACCTTTCTTTTTAAAGTTTCTAATCAATTCATGAGCCAGCAAAGAATTTTCAGATATGTTCCGCCCTTTAATGAATGCACTTTGACACTCGGCAATCAAGCCAGGGAGCACTTTTTTCATTCTGTTGCAAATGACTTTACTCAAAATTTATTAAATAACATTGCAACAAGCAATCGGTATGTAATCCGCAATGCAAGAAGGTTTGTCTTCTTTTGGAATAAGGCATAAGAAAGTACTATTTATTTCTTTGAGAAATTTACCGAATCTGAAAGCTTCTTGTATTTCTAACACTACATATCTCTGCAGGTCCCCCCAATGGTTCAAATAGAAAGCAGATCCAAGGCCGTCGGGCTCAGAAGCAGAATCCCGATGGATGGATTTCAAGGCAGTAGTGACCTCCTCACTATCAATGTCAGCAATTAGCATGCGCCTCCCACTAGCATTAACGAGCCGTCGAGGAATAATGTTGGGTAAGTTTTCATTTGTTTCCCCATTGTACATTTCATTAAAATAAGATATAGCCTCCTACTCAAGCACTTCAAAATTTGTGATTGAAATTCCATCCCGGTCTAGAATTTGCAAATTATAGTTAGTGTTACGGCGTACAGACATTTTATATAAAAAAATTAGAATAAGTATCGCCATTAGTAATCCATTTTTCTTTCGCTTTATGTTTTAACTCCACCGCCTTGATTTGAAGGGCAGACTTGAGTTCCTACTGTTTTTCTGCATAGAATTTCCATGCTCTATCTGAATTGTCACCATCTTCAATAGCTTTAATAGCATCAGCACATTAAATTTGAAGTCTTTCAATTGTATCATTGTTCTTTGGCCGTAATTTATTCCAATCCTTGAGCTTTGCTTTAGTGCTTTTAAGAAATTGCAACAGATTGTACATAAAACAGTCTCGCACCATCACCAGTTCAGACAGGCATATATTGTTATGATAACCTTCCAATTGTTGCCAATGATTGGCGTACTTGAACGGTTTTCCTTTCTCTTGGCCTTGTCTGATAGTTAGAGATATGTGAATAGAACCATGGTCGCTGTTAGATCAAAAATTGGGTCTAACACCCAATCTGTTCTGATCTACGAAGAATTATAACTACAATATAAAGAAAAAGCAGAAAAACACACGAAATTTATAGTGGTTCGGCGTTAACGAGCCTACGTCCACTTTATATGTAGTTGATTATATGCTGAATGCAAGTACAATCAATAGTTTTACTCGATCTCACTCTTATAATTATGATTCTCTCAATAATCTCAGGATAACTCTAAGCAGAAACAATGGAGATATGATAATGGTGGAGTCAGATCTCTCAATTGCTAAAAGATCCTTAAAAATGCCAAGTTCTGGGCTATTTATAGCTGATTTCTTCAGACGGATCGCAGTCATACGTGGCACACATCCCGAGGATCTCGTACTGCTTCATATCTTGATGAAGAAATTGTCAAATTAGCCGTTGTGGACAGGTGTCGCGAGATCCATACATTTCGGATCGTGGTTGAACAGGTCGTGATCTTCATTTTCTAGATTCTGGAATTCGATCGGGTCGAGCTAGTGTTGGACGGATCAGATCGCGAGACATGGGGCGATCGCGATTGTGGTGATGTAGGGCGATACGATCGGGTCTTCGATGGCCAAAGGAGTGAAGTTCCACATTTTCTACGTGTGTGTAAACCTTGGTGGCTTGGTTAAAAAGCTAACCAACATTTTGCCCCCTCGAAGTATGTTCTATTGAGGATGGAACATGCTTCGAAAGTTCTGAGTTGTCTTTTTACAAAGTGGCGCAAATAAGAGGTCGTGTCTGCCCGTCTGTATCATCACATCATTTTTAAAGAGTCGCATTCCTCGACTGGTATAAATATCCAGTAAAATTTTCAATCTTTTCTCCGTTTATCGGATGATTTCTATCTCTAGAATTTTGGAGGAAGTAAAAATCAGCTTATCGAGTATGTTTTCAAATCCTTGCGCGTATTTTCACCTCTTTTGTTTCATAGTTGTTTTCAAGTTCGGTTCCGTGTGGTTCGCTACCAGAGTGGATACCACGTGCTGATCAAATGAAGGGATTTGATCGTTAGCCCCGATGGGCCTTTTCCAACGATCGCGGCTCGTGGGCTTTCATGGATCGAATCGCAACAAAGAAAGGGAGATAAAAATCACCTCCTCCTCTATATAAATCGGACCCCTCCCCATACGTTCCCTTCTTTTTCTTGCTATCGCCGCTGCCTATTTCTTCTCCAACTCAGTCCCTACGCCGTAAATTTCGAAGAATTAAATGGTTTCTTTGCTCAAATCGAAGAGGTAATTACATTAGGAGTGTTTCAATGTGATTTCTTCTTCGCTTGTCTTGAGTTTACACTGATTTGAGAGGAAAGGACGACGGTGTTTTGTGGTGTTCGAGGCTTGGGAGGCGACTTGATTGATGTGTTCAGCTGTTTGAGTTCGAAGATGGAGGGATGATGAGGGAGAAACGAGGAAGAAGAAGAGGAGCGGGTTAGGTCAGATCGTGGGTGAGGAGGAACGAGGAGAAAGATGAAGGAGAATGGCAAGGCAGTGGATCGTGGCGATGGCCTGGGAGCGGATCGTGGTGGGAGGAAATAGGAGGAGTAGGATTTGGAGAACGGATCGGGTCGTGGTCATGAAGGGGGTCACTGGTTCACGAGAGGACAAGGGATTGTGGATCGCAAGAGGTCATCGCGATCCGTTTCGGTGTTCATGATCCAATACTCTTCCACGAGTTAGTGTTTTTGCTGTGAATCCATACCCGTTCCGCGATCCAGAGATGTACCACGATCCGACATCGCGTCACGATCCAAATGATGAACGATCCGATGAACCTTAAATAAACAATGCAACTTAACTCTGGTATATCAATGGATGGTTAGGCTAGAGCCCTTGAAACTTTCTGAACTGGACAGCAGCATAACTTGACTGCATATGACAACTAATAATTCGATGATCTTGCTAATTTTTATGCTTTCTTCCTATGCATGCACAAACACACACTTGCACTTGAACACACGGGGGACGGGTAATTATATTCTAATTTCTCACGTTTATTCGCCTAAACAGTAATGTCGGATAATCGTTCCCCTTCAAGATCTGAAACAGAGATGGATCCCGGGACGTCTAAGCACCACAGCCCCGAGGTTCTTCCAATTAACCCAGAGGGTGAGGACTCTGAATCCGAATACGAGGCAGAAACGGAATCGGATTCATCTAAGAGTACCTCGCTTGATGAGGAGTCCGAGGTAGATGACAGAGCTCCCGATGAGATTCCTGGTGCTCTAGAAATAGAGAAATTCACTGACTCTTTAGCTTCCAAATTAGATGACATAAAGCTTAAGAAAATCTGGTTGAAACACGGGATCCCCTCGGATGATGTGAGAACACCCGGAAGCGAAGATAGACCTCATCTGGCCCTAGAAGGGTATATGACAGTCAGCCGACTCATGTGCTGGGTAGGTGCTATTCCTCCATTTCCTCCAATCGTCATTGAAACCTTAAAACGATTGGGTATTACTCTGATGCAGCTTCATCCCAATGCCTATGCAGCCCTATACACTTTATACATCGCGTATGCGGAAATCATGCAAACTGAGCTCATGTTTAAAGACTTGAAATTCTATTACCTTTTCAAGCATCACTCTACAGCAACCCCAAATTTTTCTTTCTTCGAGTCGGTAGTGAATAGGAAGGTCATGTTTGATGGTTACAGCAACATAGGGGATCCCAAGGCCGATTGGTTCTATATAAAGAGACAGGCTGGGTGTGCGAGAAGATGGCTTAAATCAAGTAAATTTTAAACCTTTGAACGAATAACCTGTTTAAGAAATCGAAACGCTAACTTACTTCTTTCCTCTATGCAGATCACACCTTTCCAAAGACGGAAGGCTCGGTGTATAGTAATCGACTATCCCTTCTTCTGAAAAGCAAATCTGACTTCCTAAGAATCAAGAAATGCATTACTGACGAGAATCTTCACCGGCACCGCCTTCTGGACATAAGATTTGGACTTGGTGCGGGTGGCAAACCTTACAAATGTGTGCCCCGGCCGAGGGAGAAGGAACGTCACAGGCAGCAGAGACAACTAAACCTCATAAGAGTCCTTCACCGATGATTAACCAGGACGATGAAGATTTAAATGTATATAAGGAGATGAGGCCCGTGCTGACGAGCTTAAGGAAATCCCAGCCTCTCCGAGGGATTCCCCCTCAAGGGCCTCTCAACCGGTTGAGCCTGCCGCTCCTGATGATTTAACAGAGGAGTAGTTATTCAAGGAATTGAACAAGATTCCTATACCCGACGATGTATATACAAAGGAAGATTTCGAAGGGGATCCATTTTTTCCTATCTCTGAGGAAACAAATGCTCCAATAGAAGAACGAGAAACCACCCCGACGAGCCTAACTTCGGGCCCTGGTCTGTTAGGGGGAATTATATGGGATGCACAAATCACATGCACTGTCTGACTCCACACTTTTATACCAACTGTAATCAAACTTTTAATGTGTACTTGTTTCTCTTGCAGGAAAGATGACTCGCAAACGATCTTATTCTTATCGCTCCCTTCGTGAAGGCACACCTAGTCTTCATTCAAATCCAAATCCTGCTCGCAATGATAGTCGGGGAAGGGATAGTTATCGTCCTCGTGACCCTCCACAAACCTATCCTACACGATCCCGGTCTCCTTCCAGGCATGGTTCTGGGAAACCTCACAGTCGTCCACTACCACCAGCTGGGGGTAAACAGCTTCCTAGGGACTTAACCCCTCCAAAAAGTACGCCTTCTCACGTCCAATCTTCCAAGAAACAGCACGAGTCAGTGGACAAAAATAAAGACGAGGGTAAGATCGTGAAGAAAGGAAAAGAAGCTCTGGTCTCCCCTGATGATCATGACTCTGATAGTCTCGTTGCACGAGATGTTATCCATGGCCCCGAAAATCAGGCTACATTGGCGCGCTTGCGCAAGTAATTCCCCGATATTTTCTTTGAGAGGATGATGTTTGTACCGAATCTCGAGCCGGTTCCCAGGGACTGGGATACTGAGGTGATAGGATATGTGTGCCATGTAGCCAAACAGTATGAGGTAATGAAAAAGCACGCTGTTAACCTCTCAGATGCCATCCGTCGCCTAGAAACGGATGCAGCCAAATCCAAGGTGAGAATTGAGAATAATGACATGGCCAGGAGTAAAATGGAAAAAGACTTAGAAGACGCACAGGCTCGTCTGGCTTTAGCTCAGCGAGACGCAGAGAACTACAAGACAGATATGGAGGAAGCTAGGAAGCGTTTTCGTAGCGAGCTAGATTTTAACAGCCAAGAACGATTATCTTTGAAAAAGGAAATATAGGACCTTAGAATGGCCAGTGCTGATTTGAGGACAGCGCAGAATCATTTTGATGCTGAGAAGGCTGATTGGGAGAAGGAGACGGCGGACTTAAAAAACAGTCTTGCGGCTGTCGAGAAAGAAAAGGAGGCCTTGAGTGACCAACTTGTTTAGGCTGAGGAGCGAGCGGTTCTTGCTGAGACTAATGCTAACAGCATTCTTGAATTGGCTTCCACCACTACCGACAAGCTTGCCGAAGCTGAAAAAGAAATAGAAGGTTTTGGGGAGCTGATATTCGATTTCTTAGGCCAAGTCATCAAAACTCGAGACATTTCTTGGATCCCAGACTATCACGTTACTCTTGCCAACATATGGGATGCAATTGTCGAGGATGAGAAGCAGCGATTGAAGGTCAACTAGATTGATGAAGGCCAGCTAATGCAGAGGCTCCTCAAAGGAAAAGACGCCTAATACAAGAAGAGGTGGAAAGGGAGAATACTGAGGCCAAAGGCAAAAACAAACTTGACGAAGACTCGAGCTCAGTGGCGGAACCCAAAGCTCCCGAAGTTGAGGAATATAATCCTGACGATCCATTAATTCCCTTACGCCCAACTCCTCCGGCTGTCGGAGCTTCTGCTGTAAACTTGGATGAAATGTTAGCTGAAGGTATATCCATATTTTCTCCGCAATTTGCCAAAGAAGTTATGACTTTTCGCCGTTCTACGGAGCAGCCCATTGAGTTACTAACATGTGCCTCTCATAATACAGGTGACACATAGACCGAGAAAAGGGGAGGAAAGAAGGCGGAGGCAGAGAAAGTTAACATCCCCTCAGGCACTGATGCTGAAATTTCTGAGATTTCAAAGCAAACTGAGGGTGGTGAAAAGGTAACCATGGCATCTGTGATACCCAACACTGATGTTCCTGCAGATGCCGAGGTTATTGCTGCTTTGAAGGACACGGACGGTGGTCACGGGGATGAAGAGGATGACGTTGTTATTACAGATGAAGTCAAGGGTGGTGGTGATGAAACCTTGGCTGATCAACAGGCTGGGGAGGAGAGGCAGTTGCTTCTTATGAAATATGAAGAGGACCCAGTATACGTGCCTCCTATCTATGAAATCGATCCTAAAACTGGGTTGGTCATAAGATTCTCCTCCCGGTCAATAACTTCACAACGAGCCTCTCAATCTTCTAGTTCTTCGCCAGAGCCTCTTGTTGATAAGAGGAAGAAGAAAAAAGGCGATCGTTCGGATGTTGACAATGTTGATACAAAAGATTTTGATTAATGACAACATGGAAATAGAGATCATTGACGAGCTGAATTCATATTTATCAAAGTGGAAATCAATGAAGATCATATAGAAGATCAATGGAAATCATGACATGGAGCTAAGATTATATATATGTAGGTATGGAGTCGTGTTAGATTTATGTTAAAATCTATCCTCAAAGTATAACACGAATGCACAAAACAATTTAGAAACTGAAATTAGCTGGGGCTGAAATCTGTATATTTGAGGAATTGAAAAGTCACAGAAAAAGCCCAAACGGTCCAGGCTTCGACCGGGAAAGATTGCAGAGTGATATAAACTGTGGACCGAGGTTCTCCGGTCCACAGCAAGAAAACGGTCGACCGCCCAAAAAGGACCTGTCGACCGGTCCTATTGTCTTTTGTGCATAACGGCTATTTTTTCAAATTCCTGTCGACCTGTTAATTTCGACCTGTCGACCTTTTTTCTTGCTGTAATTTTTCTGAAAGGATGCTTCTTTTTGTGAAGTGATTTCTATTCAATTTCAAGAGAAATGGACACAACTCTTTATAGAAACTCTTCATGAAGGAATGCAACTATTCTACACTATAAATAGACTTGAAATCATACTTTCAAATCACCGAATCTTCTTCAATTTTCTGATCTTAACTCTATACTCTCTTGCATTCTAAAAGCTCTCTCAAATATTCAATACTTGTTGAATCCTTGAATCAGTTTTATATCATTTGATTCAACAAGCAATCTTTCTTCGTTAAATCTTTGCATTCAAATCATATACTTGAGGATAAGATTATAGGAAGGGTGTACTCAATCGTTGGAAAATCAGTGTTGAAAGAAGAACACAATCAGAAGTCAAACTCTTGTAATTGTCCTGTGTGGGTAAGCTTGTAGCCCGTGAAATCAAGTGGGTAAGCTTGTGGCCCGTAAATCAAGTGGGTAAGCTTGTAGCCCGTGAAATCAAGTGGATAAGCTTGTGGCCCGTAAATCAAGTGGGTAAGCTTGTAGCCCGTGAAATCAAGTGGGTAAACTTGTAGCCCGTAAATCAAGTAGTTGCGAACCTGTTCCTCCGGGTGAAGCGAGGGTGTTGTTTAGTGAAAAGCCGAAGAGAAGCTTCGGGACTGGACGTAGGACTGGAGGTCCGAACCAGTATAAAAATCCTGGTGTCATTACTCTACTTTATTTATTGCATTTATAGTTATCTGTGATATATATTGTTATCATATCATATTCCACATAGCCATATTAAAGATCCTACACAAGTCGCGTACACAACCGACCTTTTCAATTGGTATCAGAGCAAGGTTGTTCTAGAGATCGTAACAACATCTTAGAACAAATGGCAATAAAGAAATCTAGTCAGGGATATAGAAAATGGAAAAGCAACAAAACAGAATCAGGAGAGCAAGGAAACAAATGTCTCATGGCTAAAGTCAGATCACAATCGGTATGTACAGATTCATTATATAAAGATCTTATGTTAGACCATGAAAAATTATTGAAACTCCATAAAATTGTTTTAGCTATGTCAAAAAAGTATAAGGAAGAAAATTCCAAATTAAAAGAAGAAAACAATCGTTTGGTAAAACAAGCCAAATGTTTTGAAGATACCTTAGAAGAGCTTGTTTCTCAAAAAGATTTCCTTCAAAAAGAAAATGAGCAACTAGAAGATAAAAACAATGTTCTTTTAAAGGAAATCGATCTTTTGCAAAATAGAAATATATCATTAGAAGATTCTTTAAATAATTCTAGTTCTTTAATTTCGTCTCTTGAGAAAGAGAATGGAGCTTTAACTGAAAAGAATTTAGAACTATCTAAAGAATGTGAGTTTTTAAAGGTGAATAATAATATTTTGCAAAATGAAATTTCTGACTCAAAAGAAAATTTTGAAAAGTTACAATCTTCTTTAGATAATTCAGAATCTCAAATTTTAGGTCTCAAAACTGAGAATGGTACTTTAAAAAGGAAAATTTCTGAATTAAATAAGGAAATTGATGATTTAAAGAATAACAAAATTTCTTTTGAAAATGTCAATAGCGGCTTTGGAAATAAATTTGATAAAAGTGCAAATAAGTTCGCAAAATTTAATAAAGGTCAAAATGATTTAAATATGATTTTATCTAGATCTCGACCTTTACATGACAAAAGTGGTTTAGGATATAATAAAACTAATCTTAGAAATAGTACTAGATATGCTTTCATGTACAATAAAAATATTACTGCTAGTACTAATGCTCATCCTAGATCCAATTATTATAGAAATTCGAATACTTCTATGACTAGAGATCTATATAATAGATCTAGAAGTATGAAAAGGAATATCAATAGAGATTACTTAAGTATTTGGGTTCCTGTAAGTTGGAAAAACAGAGAAAAATATATTGATGATTATTTTGATTCAGTAGTTAATAATGAAAATTTTATCTTTAAAGGTTCCATTAAACCCTCTTGGGTATGGCTACCTTCCATCTAACCCATGGACCCAAACAAAGCAAGTGGGTACCAAAGTATATATATTCTACTTTTTTGCAGGTACACCACAATAAAAGGAAGGCGATTTTGATTTCTCCAAATGTCTCTGAAAACAAAATTCAGTTTATCAAATTGCACATGATCCAATATCTCCCGAAGGTACTTTAATTTATGTCTTATGTTCGATTACTGTTCTATCATGATATTTATTCTTTTTAATCGATGACAAAGGGGGAGAAATATGCATATATATATATATATATATATTCATGTATCATATAAATATTCATTTTATATGCACTAACATTTTGTTACAGGAAACAGTAAGTTTTTATTATACTAACAAAATGTGCAGAAAGCTTTTAGACAGGGGGAGATAAAAATATATAAGCATATATTCAGGGGGAGCTACTCAGTATCTCAAAAATATATGCAAGATATTGTCATCAATCAAAAAGGGGGAGAATGTTGATACACAAGATTTTGATTAATGACAACATGGAAATAGAGATCATTGACGAGCTGAATTCATATTTATCAAAGTGGAAATCAATGAAGATCGTATAGAAGATCAATGGAAATCATGACATGGAGCTAAGATTATATATATGTAGGTATGGAGTCGTGTTAGATTTATGTTAAAATCTATCCTCAAAGTATAACACGAATGCACAAAACAATTTAGAAACTGAAATTAGCTGGGGCTGAAATCTGTATATTTGAGGAATTGAAAAGTCACAGAAAAAGCCCAAACGGTCCAGGCTTCGACCGGGAAACAGTGCAGAGTGATATAGACTGTGGACCGAGGTCCCCTGGTCCACAGCAAGAAAACAGTCGACCGCCCAAAAAGGACCTGTCGACCGGTCCTATTGTCTTTTGTGCATAATGGCTATTTTTTCAAATTCCTGTCGACCTGTTAATTTCGACCTGTCGACCTTTTTTCTTGCTGTAATTTTTCTGAAAGGATGCTTCTTTTTGTGAAAAGATTTCTATTCAATTTCAAGAGAAATGGACACAACTCTTTATAGAAACTCTTCATGAAGGAATGCAACTATTCTACACTATAAATAGACTTGAAATCATACTTTCAAATCACCGAATCTTCTTCTATTTTCTGATCTTAACTCTATACTCTCTTGCATTCTAAAAGCTCTCTCAAATATTCAATACTTGTTGAATCCTTGAATCAGTTTTATATCATTTGATTCAACAAGCAATCTTTCTTCGTTAAATCTTTGCATTCAAATCATATACTTGAGGATAAGATTATAGGAAGGGTGTACTCAATCGTTGGCAAATCAGTGTTGAAAGAAGAACACAATCAGAAGTCAAACTCTTGTAATTGTCCTGTGTGGGTAAGCTTGTAGCCCGTGAAATCAAGTGGGTAAGCTTGTGGCCCGTAAATCAAGTGGGTAAGCTTGTAGCCCGTGAAATCAAGTGGGTAAGCTTGTGGCCCGTAAATCAAGTGGGTAAGCTTGTAGCCCGTGAAATCAAGTGGGTAAACTTGTAGCCCGTAAATCAAGTAGTTGCGAACCTGTTCCTCCGGGTGAAGCGAGGGTGTTGTTTAGTGAAAAGCCGAAGAGAAGCTTCGGGACTGGACGTAGGACTGGAGGTCCGAACCAGTATAAAAATCCTGGTGTCATTACTCTACTTTATTTATTGCATTTATAGTTATCTGTGATATATATTGTTATCATATCATATTCCACATAGCCATATTAAAGATCCTACACAAGTCGCGTACACAACCGACCTTTTCAGACAAGGAGGAGTCGGGGAAGCATAAGAAGAGCAAGAAGCCAAAATAACCCCCCAAGCATAAGTAGGATGCAGATATTAGTTCATATTTTGTTCTTAGGATTTTTAGACTTTCCACTGGCCAGAAAATGTAATTGTGGGAATGGCCCTCACTTTTGTTTAGCTATCTTATCTCGTATCCCAACAACTTAGTAAATAAAAATTGATTTTTGTTGCCTTTAATTTAATATGCAATGCAGTGATTCCAAGTTCCTTGCATCTCTGTGCAACCTCCTTAGTAGCCAACATAACGGCATGAGGGGATGATTCATCTTGGTCGACCTTGATTTTCATCCTTGTCGTAATATGAACAGGAGTTTCCCTTCAAGATAGATCAGTCACATAAAAAAGGGGAACTAAACCTGCGAACCTGCAATTTTAATTTATCGCGTTAGCCACAAATATTTAAACCATAACTAATCGAAAATTAAATCATGAATCGCGTTAGCAAAATTTTAAAATTTCTGTGTAGAGATGTGATGTGTGTATGCCCCCAATCAATCATTTACTATGATGCCTGGCCAGGGCTTATTAATGATTGATTTGAGTCATGTGTGTTGCCCCCTATTACGAGAGGTGGGGGGAAAGGATTCTTTTAGCGCTAAATTTCTAACAATTTTATACTCTCCCGATCCTTCTACGGGTTAGAGTTCGAGCTCATTTCAGGTCTGCTCTCCGATCCTTCAGCGGGGCAGAAATTCTAGGGGTGCTAAATCTCTGGCGCCTTTATACTCTCCCGATCCTTCAGTGGGTTAGAGTGGTGGCAAGGCGGTTTTATCATGGTTCACCTTCACACCTTGCAGACGTCATCTTCGCGTCCTTTATACTCTCTCCTAATTCTGGGGAGTTAGAGTTTGATCGTGGGGTGATTAACTTTGCCGCACCTTGTGGTCCTTGATTATGGTTCCTCTTTCACCTTGTGGCACAGTGCATTGGGTGTTCCAATATTGCTGCATAATCTGTGACAGACTCAAAAAATAACAATAATTTATATTAATCGAGATAAAGCAAATAGGTAATGGTGCAGTAAAGGTAAATGACAAATGATATTTTATAGTGGTTCGGTCGAATCATGACCTACGTCCACTTTATAATCTTTTGTTCAAGTAACCAGACTATTCTAGACA
This sequence comes from Allium sativum, assembly GCA_030737875.1. Taxonomy (NCBI): domain Eukaryota; kingdom Viridiplantae; phylum Streptophyta; class Magnoliopsida; order Asparagales; family Amaryllidaceae; genus Allium; species Allium sativum. The sequence continues at coordinate 4,063,800 of CM060925.1, read as the reverse complement.
AGTCGTGCCTTTTTACATGGTCCTAAAAACAAAAGAATAAAACTGACGATTTCACGTCAGGTAAGGCCGCAAATGCTGGGCGTTCCACACTCTGGGGATTTCGTCTCCATCTATGGTTGCTAGCTTGAAGGTTCCATTATCAAGTCTTCGCAGGATGGAATATGGTCGTTCCCATTTCGAACCCATATGCTCTGAGTATGGGAATACACATTTTAGAACCAAGTCTCCGGGTTCAAAGGTTTGTGCTCGGACTTTCTTATTGTAATATTGAGCTATCTGCTGCTTATGTCTTGAGGCACGTAAATCGGCTTCGTCCCTCTTCTCTTCGATCATGTCCAAGGATTCAAGGAGCAACTCATTGTTGGTCATCGGGTCGTAATAGGTGACTCGGTGAGAAGGTACTTCTAACTCGACCGGGATGACCGCTTCAGTTCCAAAGGCGAGGGAAAATGGTGTATGGCCCGTTGCTGATTTATAGGTCGTTCTATAAGCACATAGTGCCAAAGGCAATTCATCGACCCACATGGCCTTGGCCCAGTTCAATCTCTTCTTCAGGATAGATTTAATCGCTTTATTTTCTGCCTCCACTTTTCTTCGTAGGGAGCGCTCCATACATTAGGAAATTCTTCAAAGAGTCATCCACGACTCCCTTTCAGGTTCAACATCTATTACCGGATCAACTTCCATCTGATCTATACTGGGTCACTGTAAGACTTCCATCGGGACCAGTTCTATATTTTCAGGACTATCAGAACTGGCCATTTTCACCAATTTATCTGCTTTTTGGTTCTCTGTTCGAGGAATGTGGGATATGGTGTGATGATCAAAACCATCCAGCAACTTTTTCACTTTTTCTAAATATGATATCAGCCTAGGACTTTTGGCCTGGAATTTTCCTATGACCTGATTCACAACTATTTTGGAGTCGCAAAAGATGTCTAACTTCGGAATCTTCAACTCCTTTGCGAGTACCAAACCAGCAATTAGGGCTTCGTATTCTGAGTCATTGTTTGTGGCGCGGAACTCCAATCTGAGAGCATAGTACATCATCCGTTTTTCTGGAGTTTCGAGCACCACTCCGGCACCAGATCGTCTATCGTTCTTTGCTCCGTCAGTGAACAATTTCCAGGCACTGGGATCGAGGAGTAGCCTTGGCGGATCGACTTCTTCGCTTATTGTGTCATCTTCTGGGATGGTAAACTCTGCTATGAAGTCTGCCAGCACTTGCCACCTTATTGATCGTCGGGGTTGAAAATTCAAATCGAACGGACTTAGTTCAATGTTCCACTTAAGTAATCTTCCCGAAGCCTCTGGCCATTGAAGAACTTGTTTTAACGGGTGATCAGTGTATATAGTAATCGGGTGAGCTTGAAAATTGTGGTGAAGCTTCCTTGATGCAATCAACAAACTGTACGCAAGCTTTTCTATCCTTGGATAATTTCGTTCAACTGCCGCCAACTTCTTACTCACATAATATACTGGTCTTTGCACCTTATCTTCTTCTCTAACCAAAGCCGAACTGATCGCATTGGATTACACTGCAAAATATACGAATAATTCTTCATGATCTGCGGGTTTAGACAGGATTGGCGGTTTTTCTAAACGATTCAGGAGATTATGGAATGCTTCAACACAATCAGGGGTCCATTCGAAGTTGTGCTTTCCTCGCTTTATTAATTCGAAGAACGGGATACATTTATCTGTAGCTTTGGAGATAAATCTACTCAACGCCGCTACTTTCCCCGCGAGGCTTTGCACATCTTTAATCTGTTTAGGTTTCTGAATATTCCGGATTGCTGCGATCTGGTCTGGATTAATCTCGATCCCACGCGAATTGATGATAAATCCTAAAAAAATTCCTGATGCTACTCCAAATGAGCATTTCAAAGGGTTCAATTTCATTCCATATTTTTGGAGAATTTCAAACATTTCCGCTAAATCGGCAGTATGGTCGGATGATTGTTTAGACTTTACTAACATGTCATCGACATACACCTCCATCGTCTTCCCAATCTGGTTGTAAAACATCCTATTGACCAATCGCTAATACGTAGCACCGGCGTTCTTCAAGGCAAAAGGCATCACTACATAGAAATACAATCCCAAATCTGTAACGAAGCTTGTGTGCTCTTGGTCTGGGACGTGCATAGGGATCTGATTGTATCCTGAATAAGCATCCATGAAAGAGAGGAGTTCGTGGCCAGCGTCGAATCAACCAGCTAGTCAATTATTGGCAACAGAAAACTGTCCTTTGGGCAAGCTTTATTCAGGTCCGAGAAATCAATACAGGTGCGCCACTTTCCATTGTCCTTTTTTACCAAGACCGGGTTGGAAATCCAATCTGGATATGCTGAATCTCTAACGAACCCATTACTTCTCAATTTCTCAACTTCCTCTTTCATAGCAGCCGAACCCTCCGGGCCAAGCATTCGCCTTTTCTATTTGACAGGAGGATGCTTCGGGTTGATGCTTAGCGAATGACTCATAATCGAAGGAGATATCCCACACATATCCGAGTGGGTCCAAGCGAATGCATCTAAATTGGCTTTCAAGAAATCTGTTAGCTCTCCAGCTCGAATAGGGTCTAACTAGGATCCAATTTTCAGGACCTTCTCTGGGTCTCCATCATCGATTGAAATATCCACAGTTGTTTCATTGGGAGTCACCATTCTGCCCCAGGATCTTCGTCCTCTCTGGGATCTATGTCCTCTGGCAGTTCTTTGGGCGACTCTCCCATGGTTATTTTCTTTAGTTGCTATAACATTTCCTTCCTTGCGGGGGAGGAAGCACCTTTGGTCTCTACATCTTTTCCTTTGCGGAGCATCTTCAATTCTGCAATGTAGCATGCTCGGGCCACGACTTGATCTCCTCTTATTATACCTATACCAGCTTCAGTCAGGAACTTCATTAATAAACACCAAGGGGCTATACAAGCTTTGAACTTTGCTAGGGCCGCTCGGCTTAGAAAAGCATTGTATCGGGATTCGACATGCATAATCACAAAAGGAAGGATTCTTACTCTCTGGTGCTCCCCTTCCCCAAGGGTTACCGACAACTCTACATATCCCATTGGAGCAGTTGAGGCTCCATTGAATCCACGTATCCACCCTTCACATGGTTTTAAATCCTTCGGCTCAAGTTTCATTTGGTCGAACATTTTCTTGAATAAAATGTTGACCGAGCTTCCTTTATCTACCAGAACTTTATGGACTATGGCTGGACCAATTGCGGCTGTGATTACTAATGGATCTTCGGTTGGGGAGTGAACGCCAATGCTATCTCTATCATGAAATATGATGTCATCGGTCATTGCCTTCTGTTGTTTGACTGGAGCAATGTCCTCAGGGTTACTACCTTCCCCTGCCATGAGGGGTTGTTTAGCTGCGTTGACATACTGGTCCATTGCCCTGAAGCTATGCCCGACCATATGAAGCCCTCCTACTATGGTGTTAATGACAATGTTCTTCCCTTTTTGCTGAGCAGTGGGCCGGGGAGTAGGCTGGCTCTGATTCTGATTCTGGTTTTGATTTTGGTTTGGGGCAGATGCGGCTTGCCCCCTGTCTCTGGGTGTGACCCTGTACTCATCGAGTTTTCCTTCTCGGAGTATCCTCTCGGCCAAGTCTCTCAGATGACGGTATTCATTTGTGGAATGACCATGAATTTGGTGAAATAGACATAACTTTCCGGTTTCGCGCTCTTTGTCTGTCAACTCTCTCGGGGGAGGCCTTTTATATGGAAGGACATTATAGGTATCCAGGAAGATATTTTCCAATGTATCATTTAACGGTGTGAAACTCTCAAATGGCCTAGGCCGAGATCTTCTCTGAGAATCATTTCCTCGGTTTCTCTTCCGATTATTGCTATTATTGTTTCCCGGTTGGCGACAATTTCCTTGATTTTTATTCCCAACATTGACTTCAACCTTTCCTGAGCTATCTCCTGTCTGCTTGATGGCTACATTTCTCTGGATATCTTCCTTATCAGTAGCCTTCCTTTTTCGATTAGCATATATCTCTTCTTGTCATAAACGGACATTAGTTTTTTCATAAAATATTTCTCTGGTCGGAGGTGGTTTGTCGGCCAGATATCTTCTGAACTCGGTATCCTTATCGACACCGTCGATTAAGGCCATCAACACGGTTTGCTCATGCGGATCTTTAACTTCTGTGACTGCTAAATTAAAATGATCCAAGTACGACCTTAAGCTTTCATCCGGTCACTGCTTAATAAGAGACAGCTCAATCACAGTCTTAGATCTCTGAGCTTGAAGGCGGAATTGGTTTACGAACTTCTCACTCAATTCCCTGAAACTGGATATCGACCGGGCTGGCAAGTGGGTAAACCACACTAATGCCATATCTTCCAGAAATATAGGGAATGACTTACACTTTATCTCGTCTGTAGCTGCGGTGGCATTCATGGACCAGGAATATCGCATCAGATGCTGGATTGGGTCAGATTTGCCCGCATAGCGATTCATTGTCGGCATATTAAAACGTCTCGGGAATGTGACCTCCAATATACAATCGGTAAAAGGCGTATGACTGCGATCTATGCCCCAGTCTTCATCCCTGTACCCTCGTCTAGCTATCATGTTTTCCCTGATCATTGCTTCAACATCTGCCCGGGTCAAAGTGGACTCAGGATCGGCACTTCTTGCCCAATGGGCTTCTTCAGCATTTCTTTGACGTGCAGCTACAAAGTCTGGGATTCGGGCGGAGCTTCTTTGCCCCCTGTTGTCGAGGTCAACTACGCGACGAGCGGGGGGATGGGTCGATTCTGAGCAGTGTCAACCACGTTTCCATTCCTCGGCGGTAAAGCAGGTTCATTCAAGTTACGATTGCTAGTTCCCTGGTTAAGCACTTCTTCTTCCCGAGATCGAAGTTGCTCTATGTTCGCAGCTCTTTCTAGCGGAGGCCAACGTCGGTTTCTCCGGGGCTCCTCAGACGAGGATGTGTGTTCTAGGGAAGGAAGACGGGTTGGTGAGGAAACCCTCTGCCTTTTGAGGTTGTCAATTCGCCTGTCCATAGTAGTCAGATTCTGTCGCAATACTGAACTCTCTTGCCACTGAGCAGCTAACTCGTCAAATAATCTCTCCCACATGTCAATAATGCGAGAGAGATCCCCTTCAGTAGCCGGGGCAGAAGGGTCAAATTGGTCATCATCATTCTCTCTTATACGTAAAGAGATTGTGCCAGGTCGAGCAGATGTTCCAGCACTGGAGGATCTAGCCATAACCTCCTTTCTGGGTCGAGTCGTAGTCTGCTTGCCTTTTTGGATCGCGGGATCCTTACCTCGATGGCTCGGAGCGCCCCCCTGGGATCGGATCGCGGAAGTGTTATGGGGACGGTTCGAGACGAGGTCATGGGAGCGTGTGGCAACTCCTTCAGCTGGTCGGGTCGCAATCCCCTCAACGGATCTGTTCGCCCCTCCTCTCGACGATCTGTGACCTCCTCCTCGGGCTGCTCGTGCACACTTTCTTCAATTGCTTCATTTTCAGCTTCGTTCGCCTGCGAAGCTCATACTTCCTTAGACTTCTTTCCATCCATGATATCTGAATTTCAGTGAAATCTTCAAAAACTGAAACAGTGGAGTTTTGGACTGTTTTCTTCGGACTTGAGTATCCAAACAACGGAACAATAATCCAATGTACTAAAAATTCTCTCAGTGAAAGCACCAAAATGTTAGATCCAAAATTGGGTCTAACACCCAAGCTGTTCTGATCTATGAAGAATTATAACTACAATATGAAGAAAAAGCAGAAAAATACACGAAATTTATAGTGGTTTGGCGTTAACGAGCCTACGTCCACTTTATATGTAGTTGATTATGTGTTGAATGCAAGTACTATCAATAGTTTCACTCGATATCAATCTTAATTATGTTTCTCTCAATAATCTCAGGATAACTCTAAGTAGAAACAATGGAGATATGATAATGGTGGAGTCAGATCTCTCAATTGCTAAAAGATCCTTAAAAATGCCAAGTTCTGGGCTATTTATAGCTGATTTCTTCAGACGGACCGCGGTCATACATGGCACACATCCCGAGGATCTCGTACTGGTTCATATCTTGATGAGGAAATTGTCAAATTAGCCGTTGTGGACAGGTGTCGCGAGATCCATACATTTCGGATCGTGGTTGAACAGGTCATGATCTTCATTTTCTAGCTTCTGGAATTCGATCGGGTCGAGCTAGTGTTGGACGGATCGGATCGCGAGACATGGGGCGATCGCGATTGTGGTGATGTAGGGCGATTCGATCTGGTCTTCGATGGCCATAGGAGTGAAGTTCCACATTTTCTTCGTGTGTGTAGACCTTGGTGGCTTGGTCAAAAAGCTAGCCAACAGTCGCTATATGATGGTGGTAAGACAACGACTTTCATATCAGCGAATTTGGTCATACATCTGGCATTAACAAGAAGACGATCAAGTTTGCAAAAAAAAAAAAAATTGTTTTGACCCGCTGACCATGTAAATCCCAGACCACTACTAAATGGTTCAATCATTCCTGTTGCAAGCACTACTTTATTGAATTCAGCGAGTTGGGAGGTACGAATTGTATTTCCACCCTGTTTTTCATTAATACTTAAGTAAGCATTAAAATCACCCATCACTATCCAAGGTAGATTAGTGTTTAATGTCGTTTCTTTTATTTGATTCCATAAAGCAATTCTTTTCTCGGCTAGATTATGTGCATACACCATAGTGATCTGTAATTTAAGTCCCCCTAAATTGTCATCCACAATATATATTGTGGGGCGCATAGGGAAATCATCTGCTAATGGTACTGCGGGCATCTGCTAATGGTACAGCGGGAAATATCCAATCACCAACACTATATATATATATATATTTAACCATCAAGCCTAAATAACTAAAATTTATGCAACCATAATAATCCAGTAATTTATGCATGCATCCAAACAACTAATAATTTATTTTTAAAATAAAACTATGAGTGAGATTTGCTCACCTTATTTTTCCTTTGCCGAATATCCATTTAAAATGCCATAATGTCCCAGCTACATATCTACTTGAGTCATCTCAACTAAATCTATCTCGAATTGATTTATTTCGTACCTACAATTATATGATTTAATTTAACCATTAACATTTATTCATTCAAGTTAACAATATACTTTATTCTATGTAATTTAAATTATGTAAAATATCGGATACCTTATTTCCTGCAAACCCATCACTACTGAACTCCATTAAACCCCATCTATCGAACACCTATTCAACAACACTGAACTTGAATTTCTCATCTTCATTATACAAGCGTACCAATCCCACATGATTCCACTGTAAAATCCAACAGGAAGTTCACCATACTTTGATTGTCAAACTGAAAAGAACAGCTCGAACTCCCAAATCCAAAAAAAGAAGAAGTCGAACTCTAGTTCATCAACAGGAAGCGTACCCCAGATCGAAATCCCCACCACATCGCACTCTAGATCCATGTTGCAAACACCTCTTCAGTTCAAACTCCAAGTGACAGGCCATGCCAGCATCCATATCTCCACAAAACCCAAATCCAAGCACCCCATTCAACATCGCCTTAACTCCTCCAGCACGCGAGCGTCGAGTGATGTCGAGCTTCAGGAATCTGGTGGTGTCGAACTTCATCTGCCCTTCGCGGTTTTACTTTAAAATGGTTTGCATGATATTGATTTTCGGCAACTAGAGATCTCGCGTTGTCCACTGGAATAGCAATTTGATTTGTCTTTTTTTTCAAATTGGAGGACATAATTGGGGAAAAGAAAAGAACAGTTGGCTTAGAAATGCCTTGCTGGTTTTGGGATGGAACAGAGGCGACCTCGATTATATAAGCTGATGGATGACATTTCGTACGAGAGCCATTACCTTCGTGTTTGTTTGATATCCAAAATGGAAGACAAAAGTGTGTGCTCGAGGAAGACCGTAGCACTGCGTAAGAGAAAATAAGTCAACCATTAAATTCTTATTTGCCTTCGTATTGAAGCTGGGAGACAAAGTTGTCTGCGTTGGTAAAAGAAAGGTCAGCGCAATGTAAAAGAAACAGGCCGTCCTTATTATATATATTTTATTTGACTTGATCTAATTTTATCCTTGTCCATTCAATCTTTATTTCGGGGTTCCGGACTCCTATTTTATTGTATAGAAAAGGTACAATTTAAATTGATGATATAAACTAAATTCAAAACAATCTAACTTGTCGATAATAAATTATTATCATTTATATCCACATATAATTTTATATTGATAATCTGAATTGCTTTGATTCAGTTTTAACTACGGATTCAATTATTTCACTTTTTCCGTATAATGATAATTCGATATTAAAACATATATAAATTATTAAATTGATAAATTCAATAAAAATCCATTTATAATTCTAATTCATTATTTAAAATAAATTTTAAATGTTCAAAATAAACAGCAAAAAATCCGGGATGTTACACTCAAGCTCCAATCCTTGTTGCTATGGCTATATTTTGTTTTTGGGGAATCTTATTTCTTTTATGTACTCTGATATTTTTGAAGTACAAGACAAGAGCTTTTATGTTGTAATGGGATTTTGTGTTTCAGCCTTGTGATGTTTTTGGACCATGGCATCTTATGATAAATAAAGTTTTTATTCCGCTGTTATTTTATATGTATGTTTTGTAATATTTCTGTTATGTTTACTATAACGCTTCATGAAACTTAATGCATTCCCTTTGTGAGTGACAATAACGGACATGGGGTGTCACAACAACACTCAATAGTTTTTGAGCTATGGGAATTGTTAGGATTTCTGGATTTAGATCTCCAGTTGTTGACATGCTTTTTTGTTGAAGCGGTCACACGTCAAGTATTTGGCGAGCGACGCGCTCAAGCGTCAAAAATCACAAAGCAGCAGGGTCGAAGTCGCGTCGCAAGCACAAGGAGACTCGAAGCCTCTATCAGATGGCCTCTTATGGGCCCAGTGAACTCTTAAGAAAATCGTCATTCGAGTCGAAGGCGAGACGTCAAGCGGGTCTGGGCACAGCGCTGGTGGGGGTTTGGGGCCCCACAATCCCGGTGGCCAGTTAGGTCGAACTAGTGGGCACCGCCCGATTCATCTGATTTTCTCCACGCCGGAAGCTCAGATTCCTTCACTTCGGACTAGCAAAACCGCGGATTCCCTCACTTCGCATTCAGAAACTTCGACACCCTAAAATATCTTGGTTTCTGCACCAAGAAGACTGACCTCCTCTATCAAATTTGTATACCCGGTGGGGTTCGAGTCTCTCACCCCTCCGGGAGTTACCAAATTCTGCACCCGCCGGCGAGGCGCGAATTTCGCATCCCCCAGAGAGGTGCGAAATTCCACACCTCCTAGCGGGGTGCGAATTTCGCATCCACCAGGGAGGTGCGAAATTCTGCACCCCTCTAGCGGGTTGCGAATTCCGCCCCCACCAGGGAGGTGCGAAATTTTGCACCCCCTGGTGGGATGCGAATTTTGCACCCCTCCAAAGGGTGCGAAATTTCGCACCCCAGGGCCAGGGGGTATGAAATTTCGCACCCTGGGCCAGGGGTGCGAATTTCTTGATGTAGGGGGTGCGAAAATGGCTTTTGTGGGTCCCGCTGCTCACCTACCCCCACCTAACCTTCCTCCTATAAATACCCCAAGCCTTGGCCTTCATTTGGATCCTTCTCCCTTGGAATTTTTGGAGTTTGAGAGCTCTAATTGCTTCCAACACCTCCACTATGGCCATGGGATATAACATGGATGATTAAAACATGGCATGCATGTTTTCCTTCAACACTTGAACAGTAACAAGGATTTTTATGCTATTTTTGAGTTTCATGGACATGGACACCGAACTTGGATATTGTTGACCAAGTCAACGCTTTTCAACGAAGAAGAAGGGCCATTTAATCAAAGTGTATACCAAGCATATATTTTGCTATTCTATTGTAACACTTTGTACTTAGCTATTATCCGAACTCGTATAACTTTGTAAAAGACAAAAGATATGATGAATGATGATCCTAAAGTGGACATAGGACATAGGTGTTAGTGTCGAACCACTATAAAAGTTGTGTCCCCTGCACTTACTTACTTCACTGCTTATTTGGATAATTGCACACACATACTGTTAGCCTGCTTTGTGACCAGGCCACCCAAAGCAAAGATCATGTTGACACACCTCTGGGTAAATGCTATCTCATGTGGAATCTCTGGATAACATTGCTCTCCGGCATTGGAAGCATCATCCAAAGACACAAGGCAGTTTGGTCAAAATCACAATATCAGTACAAACTGGCCCGAAACCCCTATCAAATGACCTCATTTGGATCTATTCACATCATATACTTGTAGCCCTTTGAATTAGCTTCAATTTGAGCTTTGGTTTGGCTCAATCGGACTTACGGTTTGAAAGTTACGCCCATTTCCGTGAACGGGTGTAAGCTGGCATATGACCGCGATCCGATCCGCCCTTGCCTACGCGATCCGATTCGACCTATGACCGCGATCCGACCTATGACCGTGATCCGACCCATGACCGCGATCCGACCTATGACCGCGATCCGACCCATGACCGCAATCCGACCATATGACCGCGATCCGACCTTCGGACCTGTTCATACGCAGCTTGTTTTGACATATTCTCAAGGCTACTGGCTCTCCTATTTTTCTGGATTGCCTGCTACGTACCCCATCACGAACCAGTCCTCCCAGGAGCTTTCCTACAGCTATAAATACACCTTCAGAGGGCATTTTGAAGGGACTTTTGGAATCTCCTTGTCCATGGCAGCCATGGCTAACACTTCTCCATGAATAACTATCATCTTCCTCAATAAAAATTCAATGAATTCGGAGAGAATTTTCATTGTAATTGTAATCCATGAATGAAATGAGAAAATATGAAGTGGACGTAGGCTCTTTAACGCCGAACCACTATAAAAATTCTGTTGTCTTGTTTTTCTCTTATTTTTTCAGTTATTTCTTCATATCCTACGCTCTAAATACGACGATTTGGGTGTTAGGACCATTTTTTGGTCTAACATTTTGGTGCTTTCACTGAGAATTGAAGATTTCAGATGTTTGAGGATTTTCTAATCTAATTGTTGGATCGCCAAGTCCGACGAGGAGACCTCACAAATTGTTTACCTTCCAAGTATTTTTACAAGAATGACAACAAATGTAAATCGAGCTACTTCTACAACATTAATTTTCTGATCGGATCTCTAAAAACAAGATTTGGCATCAGCTAAGTGTCGAAGGTTGTGGGACTCACGATGGCAGATGACGAAGCTGCTTGATGTTGGAACTCTTAACAACAGTTCGGGTTGTGTTCATTCACACAAAAGAAGGCATCAGGTTGGATGTGAGAATACGTGGAATCAGAGCGGAGAAATGTACTTCAGTTTGTGCTGATAGGAGAAATTGGATCGGATCGCTGAACTAGACCAGAATATAATTGAGCATACAACTTTTCTACGATCCAGACAAATTCATGAAGGGTACATGGGTCCTCTTGTGCTCCAACCACTTTGCATTGGTTCATAAATGACAGCTTCAGTGACAGCTGTACTTTGCTAGCAATCTTGTATATGGTTCATATAAGACAAGCCGTACATACAGTCATACATTCTACCCACGTTCTCAGTAATGTGCAATATGACATGAAGATGGTTCGTGAAGCATCAGGCGTTCCAACCCCTTCGTATTTGCAACAAGGCATATTCCATCCCGCTCGTTTCGTGAAGATATACTCCGACCCGTTCCGAGGACATTGATCCAACCCCAACCCGATCTTGAAGAACAGCAGCGAACCGAGATCACGAACTGGTTCCGAAGAGCTGTCACGAATCAACGGGTTAGGCCGATCCGACCTGTAGCTGTGATCCATATTTGACTTGAACGATTCGTTGAAGTTCTGTTCGGATGAAGAAGAGCAAAGGAGGGGATATTTTCCAAGCATATGCATGTAGGCATTCATATCTGAGGACTGAAGACCACATGTTACGAAGAACACTCGTGACCCTACTTCTCTTATCACCGTCGAGGCTCCATAGTATGCATGCGGAGAGTGAAATTCAAATGCAAGGTCATGAGATTAGGTACACCTGGCAGGTCCGAACAGTTCAACAGCTGCTTGCAACTTATCTCTGATCCATGACCCGAAAAGATATTCGAATGATGACCCTGAGGACACCCTTGACCTGCTTGCAAAACTTAACTCAATCCAGTCGTAAAGGCACATTTAACGACTAGCGAACTAAAAAAAAGATCAAATCAGCACCTACGCTCACTGGCAATGGACTGAAACAATTGGATTTCGGTGATGCGAGTTTGCAGAGACTCAACGACGTCGAAATGGTTCGGACCCAAGAGGTACAACCCAGAAATAATACGTGCGGTCCATTTTGTTGAAGATGATGTGCCGCGTGCATGTGTATTTGGTCGGTTAATAATCGAATCAACAAGAAGTGGCTCGCAGAAGCATGCATGGATCGTGCATATCATATATGCGTGGATCTTGGCCAGATGAAGTATACATGGATCATGAAGAGCTGGCGAATCGAACGGATCGAAATATGAATACACAGATCGCATGTCCATGGATCATGATAAATTGATTGGTTGGAACGCATGCATACTGTATACATGATTGTGGTAGACTGGTAGTACATATGGGTCATAAATGATGGAGTGTGGCCCAAGAAAAACATGGAGCATGAACTGATCCATTTAATTACAGGCATAAAGTGGACCACGTGTATGTACATGGATCAGTTACAAAATGGTAACAATCCAGTGTGAGAAGTTTAGGAACGTTTTTCTATCCAATATGTGGAACGCATGCTTTTATAACATGTGGACCATTCCAATTCAAGTGAATGGGTTAGTCTGAACACAAATACACAAACGCATGGAACGTGGCAAAGTGAAGTGCTGGATCGTGTATACAGTGGCAGCATGGATCATGGCATGTTGGTACACTAATAATGTGGAGCATTCAACGAAGAAGCTGTTCACGAGTGGGTTAGGCTGCCTCGTGCCTCCCCAGTCACGAATGGAATAATATGTATTCACGATCCATACCATGCATAATGTGCTGGTGCAATATCAGCTCATAGCACATGTTATCCATGATAGGGGGACAACCTTCCTTCTGATCACTCGGGCCCCGGACCCCCGCCGGCGCTGCGCCCGGACCCGCTGACGGCCTCGCCTTCGGTTCGGAGCACGGCTCGCCTTCGGCTCGAAATACGTTTTGGCGTAGAATTATTACCAACGCTTATCAACCGAGATTCAGTAAATAGTCTGAGGGCATCGACAGCAAAATGACAGCGATCAGAATTCTTCCGAGAGCCATGCTCTCTATTTACGGATATTATTCAATCAGCGGAGCTATTAGGAAGGTTCAGCTTGATGACTGTGACAGCATACGAGACATGATTATCTCATAGCGGCTCCCTCTTCCCGAGTTCTGACGGTGTATTGATTTCATCAATGCAACTGAATGCTGCAAATAGGCAAACAATAAATAGTTTTCAGGAGGATCTGGCAGATAAAGTTACTAAACTATGCAATATGTTGTCCGCTTCAATGGAAAAACAAAATAAACACCTTCAGTTTTTTGGGCATAACTGCCAATCATCGCTTTCTTTCCATGACAAGGCCTTTTTAAAACTGAAGAGGAAGGTAATGACATCAAGGGCTTTGTAGTATCCCATATTGAAGGAATTCAAAATGCAGTGCACTGGCGTAAGTTTTCCTCCAATGCTGGCGTTGATGAGATTTCATCTTTGACCTCTGAGAATTGCTCCTCTCTCCTTCACTTGTTAGTTGTGGGAGAAGGAGAGGTTGATGTAGTCTTAAAGGGGTTGGAGAGTACATTATCTACTCATCAAAGAGAGGTTGCAAATTCCATAAGAGAAGTAGAAAGAAGTTTGATTCAAGTCTAGGGCATGCGAAAGAAATGTCCTCCTTCATCATTGGATTTCTCGACAAGATGAGTGAAGAGTCAAAAACATTTCAAAACCATTTAAATTTTTTGAATCAAGCACCTGGAAACTGAATACAGACGATGTGAGAAATGACCGACGGTTCAACGCCGGAGGTTTTGTAGACAACCCTCGAACGGCGGTTCGAAAGGAATTCCAGGCGTAGGAACCACAACTCGCAGCTTACCTAGAACCTGTTAGATGAGAGATGTACATGAATGAAACTTCGGGCAAACGGCGTTTTGAAGTTGAAAAATGATAACTCACACTTCCACCCCTTTCATCTACCAAGTGACTCATCCCCCAGATGCTGGGGGCAACTGTGGATTTGAGCACGAATCGCCCGAGATTACATCATCCAATTTAAAGCTAGTACATCAGGAGTTTGCACGGCCGATTGCTTTAGTCTTGCCTGAAGGTTAGCAAGTTGAAGGTTTAGAACACTTATGCCCGAATGATGATTGATTGTTTCCGCACAAACCCTTGTCCTTAATATGGGATTGAAGGCGCATCAGCAAATTTATGAGACATGACTATTTCCTAGCATAGAAAGTGCAAAAGTTTCTATAAGCATGAACCCGTTGTTCTCATGCCAATTGTCGTCCCAACACCAATGCGATGATATGCAACAATTAGCGATACAATCATGACTTCCTGGCGCTCTATCCTTACCCTTGGCATGAGGGCAAAAAGGCGATTCAAAGGAAATGCGACCTCATCACTCACCTATGATACTTACCAAACCGCCTTTGCCATCTCAAGACCCCCATCAAGGTCTATTCATTTTTGGGACTGCCGCCCCATGATAGTTTGAAAAGATACTCCTCATCAACTAAAAGACTTTGGCATCCCTTCATTAGCAAAGATAGGGCGAAGCAAAATGGACCTGCAATGAACATGCAACGCCATTTTTCGATCAGAATGATACTCATTCCTTTAACAGGATTATTCTCTAACCATGACTCTTATATTTGCATGCTTTATGAGTTATTGATGTAATTAACTCAGATGAAATAATATATGGATGGTGTAGGTATCCAGGATTTGCTACCGATCAAACTTGTAACACCCGCATATAGAGCCATAGAGCAATACTATAACGAGCTCGACTGAACTGCTCGTTTACAAAGCCACGCACTTCGTCTAAAGAATGCTGTTTAGCTCAAGGTGGATCCGGGATGACCATCCAATCCTTGGCTCACACATGGCAGACCACAAGACAATAATATATGAATCATTGAATCGCAAAGTCATAGTCCGACTCCAGATGAACGCGGTGTGACCGCCTACATGGCTCGATCCCATGCTCGACGCCACTAGATTACATGGATTCAAATAAAGGAGGCAACACTGCCCCTTGATATGCTCACTTTTCAACCATGCAATTTACTTTCACATGCTTTCCGAGTTATTGACATGACTAACTCGTGCAATATGAATGACGCAGGTACCCGAAGTTTGGTGCCAACCAATCCTCCCAAAGACTGTTCGGAGGAAAGCAAAGCCTTGGCAAACGTTTTCCAACTGTTTGTCTGACTGACCTTAATCCTCAGAGCTTGGATTAAAATATAAATCTAGGATGAGTTTGATGGGAAATGCATGATTGAAGACCGCTCGATCCACAACTCTAACTCTCAAGAGTCGAGAGAGAGTACAAAGGACGCGAAGATGACGTCCGCAAGGTGTGACGATGCATCATGATAAGAACCGCCTTGACAGCACTCTAACCTTGGCGACCGCCAGGAGATTATAAAAGCGTCTCCGATTGAGCGCAGAGAAAGAGCTCTTACCCCGCTGAAGGATCGGGGAGCGACAGAACTGCTGAGCTCGAACTCTAACCTCGGCAACTGCCAGGAGAGTATAAAAGCGTCCCTGATTGTGCGCTGAGAAAGAACTCTTACCCCGCTGAAGGATCGACGAGCGACAGAACAGCTGAGTACGAACTCTAACCTTGGCGACCGCTAGGAGAGTATAAATGCGTCTATGATTAAGCACTGAGAAAGGTGCTGGAGACTCAGCACCCCCCATAATTTCTGCTCCGCTGAAGGATCGTTGAGCATATCATGAAACAAGCTAGAACTCCTACCCCGCTGAAGGATTGGGGAGTAGATTGAAAGCTGAGTTCGAGCTCCAGAGAGAGTATAAAGGCGCTATAGACTTAGCACCGCAAGGGCTCCTACCCCACCAGAGTGTCGGGGGACTGACTGAACTCCGAGCCCGGATCCTCCATGTCCGGACAGGGGGGCAAAACAGTTAAGATCCTAATCAATCCTCAGCAATGTCCTGGCCAGGCACTAAGTTAATGATTGATTGGGAGCATACCTATACACACATACTACTTTAGTGCATTTTCATTTATAATTGCATTGACTACTTATAACGCTTCATGACTTATTTGTCCATTCGCAGGTACAAGACAATGCGGAAGGAACAAAATTTTTATTAGTAAATGCAGGTTTACAAAAGATAACTAGTCAAGAACGCGAGGGCCTCACTTGCAATGATGGCAACATGCTAATGGAAAACGAACAAAGGGTCGCGTCCAGAAGGATGATGCAGGCCCCTTGAAGACCAGAAAGCAGATGCAAAGAGAACGTCTATCTGCTGATCCCAACTTACTTCCAGAATGGGAAGCTCAGATAAGGCTGGATATATCCCACGTAATAATTGAACATGATGCAACCATTTCGTCCCCGACCTTTCCCTTGATGCAAAAAGCAAACGGGAGCACTCGAGGCGACTACAATATGACCCTTCACCACTTAATTTCTGTCCTCGGAGCTTGGATGGGAGACTAGGGCTTAGCATGGGCTGAATACCAACAATTCATTTTTGCACTCAACTCCGGCTCTTGATGCGAGAAGTGAACATGAATCCAGAGAAGACATGAATTCGAAGTGTACTGCTCAACAAAACCCCCTGTGGATAGGGGGCACATGATACGAGCCTTGAGCAGCATAGTTCAATTACTCGATGCCTCCGTTCCCAGCCGAATGACAAAAGCCTGATTGACGGCTAATGCTCGTGTAGAATCAAGAAGCTCGAGTCCGACCTTCACCTATTTCAGGAATGAACTGGAAGGCCGAGCAACAATCATCAATTCGCTGGAAATGATAAAATAGAAGTTCAGGTAGTGACGAACTTGGTACAGTCAGATATCAACCACCAGCTTGGGTTGAACACAAACCAATCAGCAGGCGCGCAGCATGCGGTTTCGATTCAGAACATCGCAGGTGGAAACATGGGTAGTGGAACAACTACCTGCAACATCCTAGATGAAAATGCAAAAATGGTAACAAACTCAGGTCATGCACGACCAGCTTTAGCTCCAACCCGAATGGATATTCGAGCGATATTCCATACTCAGCTCCAAACAAGAAATCAGCAAAACCCCCTTTGTAATCTCAGATTCGATGCTGGGGGCACCAGCCAGGATCTTGATAATGTGCATTAATTCTTTGATGGAAACCTGCTCGCTAGTTTGATTCGGCGCCTCTCGAGAGGCGGCACTTCTCGAGATGATATGGATAACAACAATTACAGCCCTCACACGTGGGACGTCAGGATCCCCTGTTATTCCCCCGGACTTTAAACTTTCTCTATAACAAGACTTGCTCAGAGATTTTGATGAATTCAACACTGAAGTGGATAGACTTTCATGACAAAAAGGTGTTAGCGTCAAGACGAATGACCTAGATGCCTTCCTGACTAAAGAATGGAGTACCTTCTAATTCCTGAAATGATAAGGACAAAGGAAAAGCCCTGGAAAATAATGACAAGAATGTGCAATTCCAAAGTGAATCTATACCACTTATTGAGCCCATGATCTTATTTGTCAAGCACAATTGAACCGAGCATGAGAAAGAGACTCAATAAGACTGTGATAACCATTTCGGACTAAGCTAAAGCATAAATGGTGGGGCCCAACTAACTTCATAACGACATTTGTTCACTCGCATTCAACAACCTTACTTGACTCCGCAACCGATCTGATGAGAGTAACCGAAGTCGCTGATGCCAGATGAGGCAATCCTCACTATCTGACTAAAGAGAAGAGATGATATCAAAGCAAATGTGGTTCAACCATTCGCATATACAATTCCAATTTTTGCTAAATTGAGAAACAGTACAGAATGATCTGGGTCGACCAAGATTGCTGAACCTGCAACTCTTACCAGATGCAATGACAGGAAGTATAAAATCTTCAAGATTAAATGCCTTATTGACTCAACTCAACCCCCGTCGATACTGGGGGCATAAGTACTGACCTCGCTTGTCCTCCGATGGCACTGAGAGCACAAGTGTTGGTTCATAGACTAACTTTGAAGACAGTCCTGGCATGAAATGGGATTCAAAACATGTACGTCATGCCTCCGGAGTACAACCTTACTCATCTTTGCCGACCAAGCGAGCTAGCTTGTGGATCAAGTGTGAACTTAAAGACTCAAACTACACTGAATGGAAGGTGTGACAAACCTATCTATTACCTTGCGATGGTGACGATCCTATAGGCACTGATCCACATAATTTTAACAACATCCCTTACTAACTACTTCATATGTGAATATTGGATTAAGAAATGATCCGTAACAATTGTGGATTCTCTCGACTACGATCCAGAGTGATCATGGCTTTTGAATTCCTTACTGTTACAATTCAATGCGATTTTAAGATCCTGAATCAATATCAAGATACCAGGCTAGTCCAAACTTGAGTACAAATGACAAATTCGTATGTTGATTCTGATGTGCTTTATCCCAATAGTCCAGTTGTTAGCTCAGAGCCCAAAGATTCTTACATCGCCCCATGATTTGGGTGGCTACTTCATTTATTGACTCATATGTAAAAGAAAGTCCAACCCTACCATGCGCTTGGCTTGCATAGAGTTATGATGTTGTTTGGCAACGACCCGTGCATGTAGAATCACGCTCGGGAGCCAATGATTTAGCATGACATCTGACGGATGAATAAGATCTTTTGACCCGACAAGGTTTAAACAATTTCTTGATCATCTTGAATACTCCTTCCATGGAACTTGTGTAACGACCCGGAAAAATGCGATCTTGGTTATCCGATATACAACACATATCGAACATCCAAGGATCGAAAATAACCGAATAGTTAATGAAAGAAATTAGAAGGTGAGAATAGATAAGATAGAAACTTAGAATAGAAGAAGAAGAAGAACACAACATCAGAGTAACACGAACCTCACAGCGGAACGAATAACATATAATATATAACATAACTTTGGAAATATAACAGTTATGTATACAATAGCACTTATCAGAGTACAGCACTTACAACACAGCGGAAATAACTATAGCTATATGATCTTGAAGCCTCCTGCTCCACGCTCTTCCAGTATATCTGTAAATTCCTGACTACTTGACTGCCCGTACAAAATTAGGCACCCAAGAGTTTAGGGGAAACAAAACAAATAAACTCCGGGTCAGTCATGGGACTGGTATGAGTAAAACAATTTAAACAGGTATATGAACAAGTAAACGATATCTCATAAGACCACGCCGCAGAACGGAACGGGTTTTTCCCTTATGAGAATCCAAAATATCTTTATATCAAAAACCTTTTGATATTATAATAATGTCCATGTACAAATAGATATCAACTAGCAGAAACGCTTTCATCTCACGTTCTACATATATAGTATACAATCAAAATCCCAAGCACGTATTGGATAATGGATTTCCTACTATGACAAGGTATGGAATCACCTTCCGATCAGTGTACTCTAGGAACGATACACTGGAGTTCAACAAGAACATCTTGCAACTCAGCCACACATGACCGACCACTCATTTCGCTTGAGTGTATCGAATGTACATCACCAACGGTTGGGATCAGCAACCGTTCCCGTATATATATGGGACAGCATTGATAGATTTAAGAAACAAATGAATATTCTCTAGATAGGTGATTATACACCCTACTTCGGTGCGACCGACTTAGCCATGCTGCCTGCCCGATTTCTGTCATTTACCGGTTGATGAGGCTAGAAGCTACGCTTTATCATTACATCAGATTCACTTAACCTTATGCTACATTGTCAAATCCATCAGAATCACTAATTGACGTCTACAACCATACATTACGTGTCAGCTAAAAGAAGTTTCCTTCTCCGCTTCCACTCTTGGTATAGTTGAAGAAATCAATGTACGTGACCGTCTGGAAATACTCTGTCATACATCCATCTTCATTCACTTAGAACGTCACATCGTCATACCCGCCAAATCACAAATTGACTTATCCAAAAATAACACGGGTATACAGCTAAGAGAAACGAATTCCTCCGCCACCAAACGTGAATATGTTTGAACAGATCAACTTACGCGATCTATTGGATATACTCTGTCAGACCTTCGTCCATACAAGTTGCCCTGGGACTGGACAAACCGAAGGCACTATTCTGTAAACAGGATAGCCCTTGCATTTTACTCCGTCTTCAATTATCTTTGGCATATATGATTCGCGACGCTTATGCCAATACAGAGTGGTTCTTTGGATAATAATCCAACCGGTCTCTCCATATTAACAACGTTAAAATGGTCAAAACTTCGATAGTCGGTGAGTTAACTATCAAAGAAAAATAAGTGTGCAAACAAAGATATTATTTCCAAATGGAAATTATATCGAACAAACATCATTTAACATAAATCTCTTTAGTTCATTTATTTACTTATCTCCTGTTTCCCTATATTCTAAATTCTTATTTTCTTTTATCAGAAAACATTTCTGATTCTCGTTTGGAAAACATTTCCAACACTCCTTTACGATCAAACCTTACCATTTCTTAGTTAAGAAGGAAGCCACTCAAGTTGGGGTATAATTACCTCTCAGACCTTAACTGAACAACGTTATAACTTTGAAATGGTCAAAGTTTATCTTTTTAATCTTTAACAACTTCTTTACGCCTTTCTCGGATCCAATTTTACTAATCCACTTCTATATTTAAAACATTGGTTATAATGATAATGTTATAATCCCTACTTTCGAATTATCTAACTTTAGTTATAACTTCTATTCTTATTAGTGAATAATTAACCTAACACTTATTTATTTATAAATAAATAAATCTCTATTTAAACACTGGAATGTATAAGTACTTTCCCGAATTCGATATAATCGAATTTGCCGATTAACTCTCTTCGAGAAATCTCTATTTGATTAACTCTTCTTCGAATAACCTATATTCGATTAACTCCTTCTCGAATAAACGATATTCGATAATCTCTCTTCGAATAACTAATATTCGATAACTCTTCTTTTTCAAATATCTCATATTTGAAAATCTTACTTCGATTAAACTATAATCGATAACTCCCTTCGATGAAACTAACATCGATAACTCCTTTCGATGAAACTAACATCGATAACTCCTTTCGATGAAACTAACATCGATAACTCCTTTCGATGAAACTAACATCGATTAATTTAACTCGACGAACTGAACTTATTTACTTAACTCGATCATCTTGACTTGATAACTTAACTTGCTAACTTAACTCGATTATCTTAACTCGATTATCTTAACTAAATCACTTGACTCAATCATCTTGACTTGATAACTTAACTTGCTAACTTAACTCGATTATCTTAACTTGATTATCTTAACTTGATTATCTCATATCGAATAACTAATATTCGATTTAACTCCATTTAACTCTATTCGAATAACTACTATTCGATTAACTCTATTCAACTCTATTCGAATAAACTATATTCGACTAACTCTATTTAACTCCATTCGCTTAACTCTAGATCGCAGCGATCACAATGGTTATGCCTGATTCCCTCAGGAAACATCCGACCGCCTTAGGCTATTTACAGCCCTGCGAATTACGCTAGCAGTCGTACACGATGGCAACTTACCCTGAATACTATGTTTGACTAACTCTGTCTCAAATAACTATATTTGATTAACTCTAGTTCGTTTTAATTCTAATCGATTAACTCTAACTAATTAACTCTAACTGATCAACTCTAACTGATCAACTCTAACTGATCAACTCTAACTGGTTAACCCTAACTGGTTAACTCTAACTGGTTAACTCTAACTGGTTAACTCTAACTGGTTAACTCTAACTGGTTAACTCTAACTGGTTAACTCTAACTGGTGGTTAACTCTAACTGGTGGTTAACTCTAACTGGTGGTTAACTCTAACTGGTGGTTAATTCTAACTGGTGGTTAACTCAAACTGGTTAACCCTTATTTGAATAACTAATATTCGATTCACTAACCGTCGAATACCATATTCGATTTAACTCCTTTCGAATACCATATTCGAATTAACTAACTTCGAATACCAAATTCAATAAACTAACTTCGAATACCAAATTCGATAAACTAACTTCGAATACCAAATTCGATTAACTAACTTCGAATACCAAATTCGATTAACTAACTTCGAATACCATATTCGATTTTCTCCTTATTCACTTTATAAAGATTTCCCTTTTACAACGGTTTCCTTTTTATCTCTATTTATTTTCTAAATAAAGTCTCCTTTATAATTCTATTTATTTCCTAAATAAATAATCCATTTATAATATCTAATTTATTTACAAATTAAATAATCCATTTAAATTCCTTATTTATTTATCTTAAATAAATAATTCATCATCTAATCTTATTTATTTAACAAATAAATATCTCCTTAAATCTCTTTATTTATTCCCTAAATAAATAATTCCTTTATATTTACTTCAAATATATTTCCTTTCAAATGTATCTCCTTTATATTTCATTTCAAATATACTCCTTTATATTTCCTTCCAAATATAACTCCTTTATATTTCCTTTCAAATATAACTCCTTTATATTTCATTTCCACATTTATTCTTTAAAATATTCTAACTCCTTAAATTTCTGGGAAAATTCGCCATAACCTCCTTTGTATCGGGAGCATCGGGAAAATCCCCAAACTCGCCACACAGGCCTTTCCATTCACAAAGAAAATGTTTTGAATTTATTTCCTTTTTAAAATATCTCATATTTATAAATATTCCAATTTATAAATATTCCTTATTTATAAATATTCAAATTTATAAATATCTCTTATTTATAAATATTCCAGTTTATAAATATTCCTGTTTTCAATATCACTTTGAAAATCCCCTTATCAACATCTTAGTATGTTATGGTATTCCATCATATCAAATCACGATTTTCAATATCGACCATACCCACACAATCAACAACATGTTATAATTCACATCATATATCAAATATATGAAAAACAATAAAATAACTGTTGAGGAATCCAGTCGGATTCCTCCAACCTGTTTCCCTGCATCACAGATGTTAGACAATATAGATAACATCACTTTCAGTTCCATATGATATATTCTGTTAAACAGAATCAATATAGAAATTTAACTAACTGACTAGCAGTTCAATCAATCAACCAACACACAGTCAAACAGACAAATTTTAACGGTTCTAACAATACAACATGAAATTATAAACTGTTCAGAGTTAGTGAGATTTACTCACCTTTGCGCTTTAACCAATAAATATCGGTTTGCGTTCACTAATTCAGTCGAACAATTTATTTCGCCATAAATTGTTATGAGCTCGGATTGACTCGCGGTCAGTCCCATTGTGTTGCTCCCGTCCATACGATCACAACGCAACTTACGGTTCGTCAATCTGATATCGTATGGTCAAGTTATGATATATTAAAGTTAGTTCATGACTTTAAATTAAAAAAAAACATGGATTATTTTCTAAGTGGGCTTTCCCTTATTTCTTCGGCCCACTTACCATTTACATATCAGACCCGAATCTTCCTCCCTTCTTCCCCGACTCTTGCTTCAGGAACCAACCATACCATGGCCGCATCTTCCATTGCTTCCGTCTCCTTCTTCTCGTTTAAATCCTGACGCTTCATAAAGCCATTTCCGATGGTTTCCATCCATCCTTTATTAACGCAAATCTGCTGCTCCTTAAATCGTCTTCACCATTTACCATTCAAACCCAAAAACACCCTATGCGATGGCCTTCCCTTCCATGAATCTCCCTCTCCACTGCACCGAACTAACCACCGAGATTACCATTCTCTCTCTCATCTCTGCCTCCTCCTTTACAACTCCATTTGCCAAAGCTCGGATCCATCCCCTTGACTGCGTTTGAACATTAGGCGGAACTCAACAGCAGGTAACGACGGTTTTGCACCTCGGTTTCGCCCAAATAACGGGGTATCCACCCTTCCTGAAGCCACCAGAACATACTGATGTCCGAACGCAGATCTCACGGCTACCATGATTATCGGCATCTGCTTCAAGACTGTTGTGCGTTCATCATTTTTAATGCACTGAGATTTCGTGTTCGATATGATTTCTAGAAGAGAGGAAAAGAGCAGTTGTTTGGTTTTCAGAAAAGAAGGAGAGGCCGTAATGCTAAGTAAAGTGAAGGGTACATAAAAATCTAAGGAGGAAATTTGGGTGGAAGAGAGAAAAGAACCGTGTCCCTTTTAGTGTCCACTCGTGAAGTGTATAAAGTATAAACGTGGTCCTTTGTTTCGGTCAGAATATAGATTAGGATATTTTGCCTAAAGTTTTAAACTTTTAACATACTTCGTTAAATGAAATTATATCCACATACGAGCATTGCGGACTAAGATAAATACACCGTTGAGATGAGCTCGGTGTCACGATCCCAAAACTATAATAATACCGGTAGGTGGACCCATATTTTGAAACTTCAAAATGTTGATTACAGGGTGCAAAATACTCCCAATAAAAAGTCGCATATTTAATTAATTAAAAATTACAGTAAAATTCTAAAAATTAAATTATCACTACTTCCCAAAAGGACCTTGTCTAAATTCAAACCCGATCACTAGTTATATCGAATAAACCGATACGGTTGATAAACGATTCTATAGCGACTATTTCAAAATTTGATTTGAAGATAAAACAAAATATATACGACGAAATCCCGATTTTTCTCTTCCACTAGAAAGATATACTCCACCAGCTCCACATGTTTCTTGTTTCACAGAAATCCGGCTTAAAACGAATCCTGTACATTCAGTTGAAGTTCGAATTGCCAATTAGCGAACTGCAGCGCCATTTCGAGCTCGTTTATAAATACTTTATAAACTATACGTTCAACTATCGTCGATTCAATATATCGTTCTTATATTTCGAATCGAAACTCCACCAAATCTCGTATGCTCTTCAATTCACATGATATTGTGAATTTCACTATTTCCGACTATTTCGACATTATAATATATTATTATATTATGATTATTTATTAAATATTCAATATTATTTAATTAAACGATCATTAACTTCTCTAAATCACCAATTATATAATTAAATAAATTAATTATATATCTCTAAAAATGCGGGTCATTACATTCTTCCCCACTTAAAAATAATTTCGTCCTCGAAATTGCTAAGCTAGAGGACGACCCTATCTATTGGAACTCCTAAGATTTGTTTGCCCCTTATTTCTGATTTCAACTAAACCAATTGATATCGACTAAAATATTTATTCATTCCGACTAACTAAAATTTTCAAAAAATTCTGAAAATTTTCTAACACTTTAAACTTTCGAAAAATTTCGCCAGCGTTTCCTTTGTACGGGGTTACCGGAAAAATTCAAACCTTGCCACACAGGCCCTCTCCAATCCCAAAGAAAATCAAACAGCCAAGCGGCTTGCCAAATCGGCTCATAAATTCCAAACTCATATAGAATATAAACTTGTACCTTTTTGTCGGGCATATCGCTGTATCCCTGCTATTCGTTACCACTTCTGCATATAACAATGCATTACCAACTTGATCTCCAATCAGTTCATTCTCAAAACCAAATCATTAGCTTATACCTAAGTCGGATTCTATTTCAACTCGAGTTCCATTCTCGATTTCAACTCTTAACTCATCAATTCAATTCTATCCTAGAATATTCTATAATCAAATCAAGTTTTATTTAACTTGGTTCAAGTTAAATTCCAATTTATTTATTCAATTTTTACCATCTCAATCTCATTAACTTCATAAGTTAAATTCTAATTCCATAACTTAAATTCCTGGGTTTCTTTTAAATCAATTTGAAATAACAATACCAATTCAAAACATTTGAATTTCTAAACAACTTGTTTTCTCAAAACAATTCAAAAACAAAACCTTTGGTAGTAATCCACCACTTAGAAACTCGAAAATCACACCGATGATACTGCGCAGTCATCATCGGAATTATTTTCCAACGACCCAAGTGATTTCAATACTATATCATTTTTAATACTATTACTAAATACTTCCATTTTGAAAACATTTCAAAATCTCCCAGGAACTTAAAATTTCCTTATTTTAATTCCAAATCTGATTTAAATTCATATTTAATTCATCTTATTTCATATACTTTACTTATATGAATTCTGATTAGTCATTTATAATCATTTTACCTTTTTATAATCTTACTCGATTATAATAACAACCAACACAATCAATATACTATATCCAATATATTCGGGTAAAATTATTCCATTTACCCTCTTTCAAAACATACCATGACGGTTCATCGTATTCGAGTGTTTAGTAACCCTTATCGATGCAGTGGATCAAACTGATCGACCAGAATTCACAAACAACTTAACCAATGAATCTCCACAATATAATTCATTTTATATTGAAAAAAAAATACGTTCACTCGTATATATACACTCAAATTCAGTCTAAGATATTACTAATCCCATCTCTACTGAATCACGCCACAGAGCCAAGGTAATTCACTTAACCTTATGCTCTGATACCAACTGTAACGACCCGGAAAAATGCGATCTTGGTTATCCGATATACAACACATATCGAACATCCAAGGATCGAAAATAACCGAATAGTTAATGAAAGAAATTAGAAGGTGAGAATAGATAAGATAGAAACTTAGAATAGAAGAAGAAGAAGAACACAACATCAGAGTAACACGAACCTCACAGCGGAACGAATAACATATAATATATAACATAACTTTGGAAATATAACAGTTATGTATACAATAGCACTTATCAGAGTACAGCACTTACAACACAGCGGAAATAACTATAGCTATATGATCTTGAAGCCTCCTGCTCCACGCTCTTCCAGTATATCTGTAAATTCCTGACTACTTGACTGCCCGTACAAAATTAGGCACCCAAGAGTTTAGGGGAAACAAAACAAATAAACTCCGGGTCAGTCATGGGACTGGTATGAGTAAAACAATTTAAACAGGTATATGAACAAGTAAACGATATCTCATAAGACCACGCCGCAGAACGGAACGGGTTTTTCCCTTATGAGAATCCAAAATATCTTTATATCAAAAACCTTTTGATATTATAATAATGTCCATGTACAAATAGATATCAACTAGCAGAAACGCTTTCATCTCACGTTCTACATATATAGTATACAATCAAAATCCCAAGCACGTATTGGATAATGGATTTCCTACTATGACAAGGTATGGAATCACCTTCCGATCAGTGTACTCTAGGAACGATACACTGGAGTTCAACAAGAACATCTTGCAACTCAGCCACACATGACCGACCACTCATTTCGCTTGAGTGTATCGAATGTACATCACCAACGGTTGGGATCAGCAACCGTTCCCGTATATATATGGGACAGCATTGATAGATTTAAGAAACAAATGAATATTCTCTAGATAGGTGATTATACACCCTACTTCGGTGCGACCGACTTAGCCATGCTGCCTGCCCGATTTCTGTCATTTACCGGTTGATGAGGCTAGAAGCTACGCTTTATCATTACATCAGATTCACTTAACCTTATGCTACATTGTCAAATCCATCAGAATCACTAATTGACGTCTACAACCATACATTACGTGTCAGCTAAAAGAAGTTTCCTTCTCCGCTTCCACTCTTGGTATAGTTGAAGAAATCAATGTACGTGACCGTCTGGAAATACTCTGTCATACATCCATCTTCATTCACTTAGAACGTCACATCGTCATACCCGCCAAATCACAAATTGACTTATCCAAAAATAACACGGGTATACAGCTAAGAGAAACGAATTCCTCCGCCACCAAACGTGAATATGTTTGAACAGATCAACTTACGCGATCTATTGGATATACTCTGTCAGACCTTCGTCCATACAAGTTGCCCTGGGACTGGACAAACCGAAGGCACTATTCTGTAAACAGGATAGCCCTTGCATTTTACTCCGTCTTCAATTATCTTTGGCATATATGATTCGCGACGCTTATGCCAATACAGAGTGGTTCTTTGGATAATAATCCAACCGGTCTCTCCATATTAACAACGTTAAAATGGTCAAAACTTCGATAGTCGGTGAGTTAACTATCAAAGAAAAATAAGTGTGCAAACAAAGATATTATTTCCAAATGGAAATTATATCGAACAAACATCATTTAACATAAATCTCTTTAGTTCATTTATTTACTTATCTCCTGTTTCCCTATATTCTAAATTCTTATTTTCTTTTATCAGAAAACATTTCTGATTCTCGTTTGGAAAACATTTCCAACACTCCTTTACGATCAAACCTTACCATTTCTTAGTTAAGAAGGAAGCCACTCAAGTTGGGGTATAATTACCTCTCAGACCTTAACTGAACAACGTTATAACTTTGAAATGGTCAAAGTTTATCTTTTTAATCTTTAACAACTTCTTTACGCCTTTCTCGGATCCAATTTTACTAATCCACTTCTATATTTAAAACATTGGTTATAATGATAACGTTATAATCCCTACTTTCGAATTATCTAACTTTAGTTATAACTTCTATTCTTATTAGTGAATAATTAACCTAACACTTATTTATTTATAAATAAATAAATCTCTATTTAAACACTGGAATGTATAAGTACTTTCCCGAATTCGATATAATCGAATTTGCCGATTAACTCTCTTCGAGAAATCTCTATTTGATTAACTCTTCTTCGAATAACCTATATTCGATTAACTCCTTCTCGAATAAACGATATTCGATAATCTCTCTTCGAATAACTAATATTCGATAACTCTTCTTTTTCAAATATCTCATATTTGAAAATCTTACTTCGATTAAACTATAATCGATAACTCCCTTCGATGAAACTAACATCGATAACTCCTTTCGATGAAACTAACATCGATAACTCCTTTCGATGAAACTAACATCGATAACTCCTTTCGATGAAACTAACATCGATAACTCCTTTCGATGAAACTAACATCGATTAATTTAACTCGACGAACTGAACTTATTTACTTAACTCGATCATCTTGACTTGATAACTTAACTTGCTAACTTAACTCGATTATCTTAACTCGATTATCTTAACTAAATCACTTGACTCAATCATCTTGACTTGATAACTTAACTTGCTAACTTAACTCGATTATCTTAACTTGATTATCTTAACTTGATTATCTCATATCGAATAACTAATATTCGATTTAACTCCATTTAACTCTATTCGAATAACTACTATTCGATTAACTCTATTCAACTCTATTCGAATAAACTATATTCGACTAACTCTATTTAACTCCATTCGCTTAACTCTAGATCGCAGCGATCACAATGGTTATGCCTGATTCCCTCAGGAAACATCCGACCGCCTTAGGCTATTTACAGCCCTGCGAATTACGCTAGCAGTCGTACACGATGGCAACTTACCCTGAATACTATGTTTGACTAACTCTGTCTCAAATAACTATATTTGATTAACTCTAGTTCGTTTTAACTCTAATCGATTAACTCTAACTAATTAACTCTAACTGATCACTCTAACTGATCAACTCTAACTGATCAACTCTAACTGATCAACTCTAACTGGTTAACCCTAACTGGTTAACTCTAACTGGTTAACTCTAACTGGTTAACTCTAACTGGTTAACTCTAACTGGTTAAC
This sequence comes from Allium sativum, assembly GCA_030737875.1. Taxonomy (NCBI): domain Eukaryota; kingdom Viridiplantae; phylum Streptophyta; class Magnoliopsida; order Asparagales; family Amaryllidaceae; genus Allium; species Allium sativum. Next base: position 4,033,928 of record CM060925.1, on the reverse strand, counting down.
TCTAACTGGTTAACTCTAACTGGTGGTTAACTCTAACTGGTGGTTAACTCTAACTGGTGGTTCACTCTAACTGGTGGTTAATTCTAACTGGTGGTTAACTCAAACTGGTTAACCCTTATTTGAATAACTAATATTCGATTCACTAACCGTCGAATACCATATTCGATTTAACTCCTTTCGAATACCATATTCGAATTAACTAACTTCGAATACCAAATTCAATAAACTAACTTCGAATACCAAATTCGATAAACTAACTTCGAATACCAAATTCGATTAACTAACTTCGAATACCAAATTCGATTAACTAACTTCGAATACCATATTCGATTTTCTCCTTATTCACTTTATAAAGATTTCCCTTTTACAACGGTTTCCTTTTTATCTCTATTTATTTTCTAAATAAAGTCTCCTTTATAATTCTATTTATTTCCTAAATAAATAATCCATTTATAATATCTAATTTATTTACAAATTAAATAATCCATTTAAATTCCTTATTTATTTATCTTAAATAAATAATTCATCATCTAATCTTATTTATTTAACAAATAAATATCTCCTTAAATCTCTTTATTTATTCCCTAAATAAATAATTCCTTTATATTTACTTCAAATATATTTCCTTTCAAATGTATCTCCTTTATATTTCATTTCAAATATACTCCTTTATATTTCCTTCCAAATATAACTCCTTTATATTTCCTTTCAAATATAACTCCTTTATATTTCATTTCCACATTTATTCTTTAAAATATTCTAACTCCTTAAATTTCTGGGAAAATTCGCCATAACCTCCTTTGTATCGGGAGCATCGGGAAAATCCCCAAACTCGCCACACAGGCCTTTCCATTCACAAAGAAAATGTTTTGAATTTATTTCCTTTTTAAAATATCTCATATTTATAAATATTCCAATTTATAAATATTCCTTATTTATAAATATTCAAATTTATAAATATCTCTTATTTATAAATATTCCAGTTTATAAATATTCCTGTTTTCAATATCACTTTGAAAATCCCCTTATCAACATCTTAGTATGTTATGGTATTCCATCATATCAAATCACGATTTTCAATATCGACCATACCCACACAATCAACAACATGTTATAATTCACATCATATATCAAATATATGAAAAACAATAAAATAACTGTTGAGGAATCCAGTCGGATTCCTCCAACCTGTTTCCCTGCATCACAGATGTTAGACAATATAGATAACATCACTTTCAGTTCCATATGATATATTCTGTTAAACAGAATCAATATAGAAATTTAACTAACTGACTAGCAGTTCAATCAATCAACCAACACACAGTCAAACAGACAAATTTTAACGGTTCTAACAATACAACATGAAATTATAAACTGTTCAGAGTTAGTGAGATTTACTCACCTTTGCGCTTTAACCAATAAATATCGGTTTGCGTTCACTAATTCAGTCGAACAATTTATTTCGCCATAAATTGTTATGAGCTCGGATTGACTCGCGGTCAGTCCCATTGTGTTGCTCCCGTCCATACGATCACAACGCAACTTACGGTTCGTCAATCTGATATCGTATGGTCAAGTTATGATATATTAAAGTTAGTTCATGACTTTAAATTAAAAAAAAACATGGATTATTTTCTAAGTGGGCTTTCCCTTATTTCTTCGGCCCACTTACCATTTACATATCAGACCCGAATCTTCCTCCCTTCTTCCCCGACTCTTGCTTCAGGAACCAACCATACCATGGCCGCATCTTCCATTGCTTCCGTCTCCTTCTTCTCGTTTAAATCCTGACGCTTCATAAAGCCATTTCCGATGGTTTCCATCCATCCTTTATTAACGCAAATCTGCTGCTCCTTAAATCGTCTTCACCATTTACCATTCAAACCCAAAAACACCCTATGTGATGGCCTTCCCTTCCATGAATCTCCCTCTCCACTGCACCGAACTAACCACCGAGATTACCATTCTCTCTCTCATCTCGGCCTCCTCCTTTCCAACTCCATTTGCCAAAGCTCGGATCCATCCCCTTGACTGCGTTTGAACATTAGGCGGAACTCAACAGCAGGTAACGACGGTTTTGCACCTCGGTTTCGCCCAAATAACGGGGTATCCACCCTTCCTGAAGCCACCAGAACATACTGATGTCCGAACGCAGATCTCACGGCTACCATGATTATCGGCATCTGCTTCAAGACTGTTGTGCGTTCATCATTTTTAATGCACTGAGATTTCGTGTTCGATATGATTTCTAGAAGAGAGGAAAAGAGCAGTGGTTTGGTTTCAGAAAAGAAGGAGAGGCCGTAATGCTAAGTAAAGTGAAGGGTACATAAAAATCTAAGGAGGAAATTTGGGTGGAAGAGAGAAAAGAACCGTGTCCCTTTTAGTGTCCACTCGTGAAGTGTATAAAGTATAAACGTGGTCCTTTGTTTCGGTCAGAATATAGATTAGGATATTTTGCCTAAAGTTTTAAACTTTTAACATACTTCGTTAAATGAAATTATATCCACATACGAGCATTGCGGACTAAGATAAATACACCGTTGAGATGAGCTCGGTGTCACGATCCCAAAACTATAATAATACCGGTAGGTGGACCCATATTTTGAAACTTCAAAATGTTGATTACAGGGTGCAAAATACTCCCAATAAAAAGTCGCATATTTAATTAATTAAAAATTACAGTAAAATTCTAAAAATTAAATTATCACTACTTCCCAAAAGGACCTTGTCTAAATTCAAACCCGATCACTAGTTATATCGAATAAACCGATACGGTTGATAAACGATTCTATAGCGACTATTTCAAAATTTGATTTGAAGATAAAACAAAATCTATACGACGAAATCCCGATTTTTCTCTTCCACTAGAAAGATATACTCCACCAGCTCCACATGTTTCTTGTTTCACAGAAATCCGGCTTAAAACGAATCCTGTACATTCAGTTGAAGTTCGAATTGCCAATTAGCGAACTGCAGCGCCATTTCGAGCTCGTTTATAAATACTTTATAAACTATACGTTCAACTATCGTCGATTCAATATATCGTTCTTATATTTCGAATCGAAACTCCACCAAATCTCGTATGCTCTTCAATTCACATGATATTGTGAATTTCACTATTTCCGACTATTTCGACATTATAATATATTATTATATTATGATTATTTATTAAATATTCAATATTATTTAATTAAACGATCATTAACTTCTCTAAATCACCAATTATATAATTAAATAAATTAATTATATATCTCTAAAAATGCGGGTCATTACAACTTGGCCTGACTAGCTCCCAGGGAAGCAATGCAATAGTTGGATGAAGCCTTCTCAAGGATAATTGACGTTCCATAGAGATTTAGCTCAATATATTCAAAGCACATCTCATATTCGTTAAGATGTACTTTGGGGGGCAAAATGTTAGCCTGCTTTGTGACCAGGCCACCCAAAGCAAAGATCATGTTGACACACCTCTGGGTAAATGCTGTCTCATGTGGAATCTCTGGATAACATCGCTCTCCGGCATTGAAAGCATCATCAGAAGACACAAGGCAGTTTGGTCAAAATCACAACATCAGTATAAACTGGCCCGAAACCCCTATCAAATGACCTCATTTGGATCTATTCATATCATATACTTGTAGCCCTTTGAATTAGCTTCAATTTGAGATTTGGTTTGGCTCAATCGGACTTACGGTTTGAAAGTTACGCCCATTTCCGTGAACGGGTGTAAGCTGGCATATGACCGCGATCCGATCCGCCCTTGCCTACGCGATCCGATCCGACCTATGACCGCGATCCGACCTATGACCGCGATCCGACCTATGACCGCGATCCGACCTATGACCGCGATACGACCCATGACTGCGATCCAACCATATGACCGCGATCCGACCTTCGGACCTGTTCATACGCAGCTTGTTTTGACCTATTCTCAAGGCTACTGGCTCTCCTATTTTTCTGGATCGCCTGCCACGTACCCCATCACGAACCAGTCCTCCCAGGAGCTTTCCTATAGCTATAAATACACCTTCAGAGGGCATTTTCAAGGGACTTTTGGCATCTCCTTGTCCATGGCAGCCATGGCTAACACTTCTCCATGAATAACTATCATCTTCCTCAATAAAAATTCAATGAATTCGGAGAGAATTTTCATTGTAATTGTAATCCATGAATGAAATGAGAAAATATGAAGTGGACGTAGGCTCGTTAACGCCGAACCACTAAAAAATTCTGTTGTCTTGCTTTTCGCTTATTTTTTCAGTTATTTCTTCATATCCTACGCTCTAAATACGATGATTTGGGTGTTAGGACCATTTTTTGGTCTAACACATACACATTAGGTGTTGGCATGCGACAAATTTTCCCATCAACACCAGTCCTTTGTCCTACCTTGGTTGTTCGATTTGCTATGTCCATTTCCTTGTATTGAATTTCTTCCTCTTGATTGCATATGCAAAATTGAAAATTTTAACGACTCACCAGAATCTCTTCGTCGGGTCTCTTCATTGAGAACCATATAACAGATATCATCAAATTTTAACTTATTGCTTCCCAATGAGCTATTCATTGCCGTGACAGTAGCATTCCAACTTTCTGGCAGGGAAGGCAAAAGTATCAATGCTTGTACTTCATCATCAAATTCAATTTCAACTGAATTTAGCTGAGAAGTAACTGCATTCATCTCATTGAGATGTTGTGCAATTGATGCACCTACTGTCATTCGCAAATTGAACAATCGCCTCATCAGATAAACTTTGTTAGAGGCCGATGGCTTCTTATGCATACTAGAGAGAGCCACCATAAGACCTATCATGGTCTTTTCCTTTGTTATGTCGAAAGCAACATTGTGAGATAACGTCAATCGAATAACTCCAAGAGCTTATCTATGAAGAAGAGCCCAATCTTCATCCTTTATATTCTCTGGCTTCTTTTCTAAGAGAGGTTGATAGAGCTTTTTCTGATATAGATAATCTTCAATTAGCATTTTCTAAAAGCCAAAGTCTGCTCCATTAAACTTCTCGATTTTCTTCCTTCCTTCATCTACCGCCATTGCTCTCACTCGAATTTGATTTCTTTTCTAACAAATTATGGCTCTGATACCAGTTGTTGTGAAATTACGCAAATTTCCTTATAATATGATTTTTAGAGAAAACAAATGAAATGTAGAATGGCAAGAGACACACAAACCTGATAACGGAGTTTGACCAATTATGCCTACATCTCCGGGCTGCTACAAATCTTTTATTTAAGAGAATATTACAAAGTGATTACACAAAACACTTTTCACTCAACACTCGATCTCACTCTTAAACTTGTTTCCTTTCTTCTTGTTGGATTTGAGATGGGATATAAGTTATAAGGGAGAAGGATGTATATATAGGTGAGAATGATGGTTGGTGGAGGTTGGTGGCTTGGTTGGTGGCCGGGTAGGTGGCAAGATTGGTGGGCAGCCCATGTTTATTGTATGGGAGGCTTGAAGGCTGTTGCTACAGCTGCAGGTTCCAACAATATTTCTGTCAATTATATGAATTGTGGCACCTGTCTTCTTAGTTAATTCTACTATTATTATGTACTGAGTTTGTTTCCCGCAATTTGTATGCATTTTATAATGAATTGTAGTGTGCGAAGCAGCTTCGATAGATGCATGGAGACTAGATTATTTGAATTTTGTAGGTCTGAATCTACATTGTAGGAAGGACACTTCACATTTTCTTTAATTACATTTGGGATAAAAAATAGGGAGAAATGTAGAGGTAAAGTGCTTTGAAATTTAATTTTCAAAGAAATTAGGGTTTTGCAAGGTTCTAATTAGAAAATATGGAGAATGGCGGAGAGCCTTAGTGATCTGAGCAAGCCAATTGACGGCGCTTTGCTTGATGCGACTGTTGCTGCTTTTTATGGTAGTAGATTGAAAGAGGAGAGTGCGGTTGTAGATCAAATATTGAGAGAACTGTTTGTTGGAATATTTCAACAATTTGGTCATATATGTAAAATAAAATGTGTTGTGCTATTTTGGTGTAAAGACTAATTAAAGTGATCTAATTTTAGATTAGAATAAAAAGGCTTATAGCTTAACTTATCATGGGCCTAATTTGTAGATACGGGGGCGTTTTATAATTTGTTGAAGGGTCGAATTACAAAATGCCAACTCCATAAATAAAGGGTTATGGTCCCCGAATTACACAAGCCTTAGCGACTCTCTAACTTCTTCTATGGAGAACTACTTCCAGATCTAGGGTTTGTGTCAATTTGGAAGACCGAACCAAATTCATCTTCTCCTTAGCCACTGGTTATGGAATTCAGGTACTGCAATAACTAACTACGGATTCAGGTACGCTTACGCTACTTATTACTTATGTGTGTTCTCAATAAATCAATATGGGTAACATATTTGGATCTAGGGTTTCATGACTGTCTATGGTTAAGATAATATTGAAATTCTAACAAGTGGTATAAGAGCAGTCCATATTTGATTTTATTGAGAGAATTTTTTTTAAATTTTGAGTTATTGAAACTTAGGCTGATGGTTGTAATTCATAGTTTCTGTTGCCATAAATTTATTTTGTTCTTTAGCTGTAATTCATGAAATACATTTTTTTTAATTGATTTGGCAACAACAAACCAGCTGCATAAGAACGAAATTATAAGATAGACCTTAATATTGAGTGGTTGCTGATGAGTTTGTGAATCGACAGTAGTAAAAGTTCGGATCCGATTTGCAATCAACGGTAAAGTTAAAAGAGTGGCAATTGCGGTTTTCTGCATACTGTTCTTAATTAACTTCGGCTTCTGTATGTTTCATGACATAGAACACTTAACATATATTACATTGTTATTAGTATTATTTTAAACTTTGGATCGTTGATAAAGTCAATGCAAGGACCCAGTCAAATTTCTTTTTATATAAAATGGGAGCATAAAAGTACATCTCTCCACCAGATGGACATGTGACTCGGGACACCTCATCATTATCAGTTAACACATGGTGCTACAAATTGATGCCATGTGTGTATACATATACATACATACATACATATACATATGTATGTATGTATAATTCAACATTTGTTTTGTACACCTAAATTTTTCAGTTGGTTACTTTTGTTCGCTGTTCAGTTTTGAGGTGCATGAATTATACAAAACAGCGCAAATTTCGTACTCCTGCATTTTATTAAAAGATATTCAGTAAAAAAAATAAAAATTGGAGCCATTATTATAGCTCGCTACATGGACGTAAGACATGGCACGTTACCTTGTTTGTTATATGCAAACAGTGTATCATAGCATGTGTATTGTTTCAATAAATCATCATGCATAGACAATGATGCATATATATATATATATATATATATATATATATATATATATATAGACACACACACATGTGCATGCGTCATACAGTTTGTACATTTTGGGCTATAAAAACTATAATGTTTTAGTAACTTGGCATGCTACTTTCAGATTGTACCCTTTGAATCTTTGACCATTTCGCCTACGTTTTAGCATGATTAGTAGGTTAATTTATTATGGTCAAACTGCATTCGTATCTACGGATTCAAAAAAATTAAGCAAAATACGGGATGTATTTCAGTTCACATGCATATATAAAGATTTTATGTGCATCATAATACCAAAGTATTAAGCTTATTCTACGTTAATTCCTATGCGATTTGTTTATTTAGAATGCAAATTGAGTTTAAATTAGATAAAGTGACACAATATCATGTATAGTTGAATTATGGTTTAGATATACACAATAGCTAATTCATTCATGCTATTCAGTACGACATCCATTATGATATTTATATGTACTTTTATGTGACACTTAATTCTGATATTAATTTATGACATTTATTATGTGATATATTTATGATATCTTATATCATATTTATCTAAGGAATGTCATGAATGTAACTACGGATCTAAAGAAAAGAATTATTACAGCTATGGTTAAAACATATTATGTCACTGTCATATTTCTGAGATCTTCAAGTGTCATATAGAACTGAAGTATTTTTTTGAGAGTATTTTTTATAATACTAAAAATATATTATATACTAAGGATAAATTCAAATATAATTTTGGTGTCTTTTTATAATCGTAAATATCCTACATACATAGTGAATTAACTGAAATAATATGTCACCAAAGTGACCTCTATGTTTTGGTGGTTCATGAAAATGTTTGATATTTGTGTGTAGTTGTTTATGCAAGTATTAGCCGGACCAAAGGAAGACTAATATTTATCCGAATCGCTTACACATGTGTGATGATAAATATGTGATAATTATAAAGTTTTTTTTCGAGTGAATAATTAATCGGCCCAAAGGAAGGTTGTTATTTGACTTGAATTTATTGTCAGTATTTGATCATTACAACAAGAGTACCATTTACAGTTAATATTATTTTCCAAAAACTTGATATTAATGTGTACTAGGTATCTTGAAAAGAGACTTACCAGTTATTTGAGTTTACTATGGTTGATATTTGGCTATGAGCATATACGGTTAGTCGTCATTTTATTTTTTGTTCATTTTCAGCTAATTTAACTGAATTATCTGCCAATTTAAATAATAATTCCCATCTTGTTTTGGGATAAATATAAGAATTTGTATGAGAGCATGTTATTTGTTCTTGACTTTATAGATTTATCTTTTGTAACTAGGAGGGTTACAGCCAAACCTACTACGGTTAGATATTCTTATAATGTTATGAAGAATATTGAAAGGTGGTATAATTTAAGAAGGCAAGAGTTAAGGAATCATTAATTAAATATTTCAGAAGCTTTTCAATGATGGACTATATGTAACGATACCTATTTTTTGATAGGTTATCTACTAAGAATGGAATCAATTATGTGAAAACAATAAGGGGAAACTAGCATTTTTGTGGTGCTTGATTCCATAAATTCAAAGTAAAAGAAATCTAAGTGAGTACTATACGAAAAAAGATATTGCTTCAAAAGCTAAAGATGCTCAATTTATTGCTATTTTTGTGTTATCTTCAGTATATTCATTTAAAGATTACAATTATTTTAAGAATAAGATGTCATCTTATTGGGCTAATTTATACAGCGTTTTGGTAAATAAAGCAGAGATTGAAGCTTATAAGACTGAAAGTACTCATTTGATATACATCGTATAAATATATGAATAAGGATTAAGAAGTCGCTAGGGATCTAGAAGAAAAGAAATAACATACATAAATGTTTGTAGTTCTTTCTTTAATAAGATATACAGACATATAAAGTAAAATATACTTGATATTTTAAAGTTAATATTGAGATTGAAGTCAAATTGTTTGGATTTACTTGATATTTTTTTTACGTTGTCATTCGGACACATTACGTTTTCCTATTTCTAATATGAACAAATTTGGTTATTATTGTTCATTTAGAAATAATAAGGTTGATTTATGAATAAACAAATTCAGTTTTTTTCTGGAATTAAAGTTATTAAAGCTTATATCTAGTTGCGTTGAATACCGTTAATAATATAATTTCCAATTTTGGATTTGGTGATTCATATAATTATATATTTCAACTTACTAGACAATTCTAGATTGAGATACCGAAGATAACAAATATCTTATTGACATTCTAAGTGATTTAAAGTTTACAGTTTTTATGAACCTACACTAAGGAAAAAAAATTAAAGCGGGAAATGCAATATTTTTTTTCTTTTTTTTGTTGAGGATGTTGAGTTTGGGAGAGAAATAAAAATTGTCATTGTATTTAGATAGAATCATTATCTTTGATTCAACTACGGTTATTTCTTCTGCTAATGTTTAAGACTTGTTTTCTTCCATTAAGAAGTAAATTAAGAACTATAATAAGACGATGTTAAAGAAAATTCCCCTTTAAGCTAAGGTTACTGCTTTAAGAAAACAAACTCAACAACCTCAAAATGCAAGATCATTAAGGAAATCCACCTAAATGGTAAGAAATGCTATTTCGAATAATTGTGTAGTATTTCTTCATAAAGGTAAATAATGGATTGATAAATATGATGCTATGGACTTACATCAATCCATGCAAGGTACTAATTTAAAATGTGGATTTAAGAAATGAACATATAGTATAAACTTATATGGATAATAAGGTTTGAAATTTCCCTCTAACTTAAGTAATAAAATCATTGGTTATGAATAACTATTCAAAGCCCAAAGGGATCAAGTGGGTAATATTGAATTTTATAAGGCACTTTTATTGAAATCACTATAATTAAAAGGAAATTATATTTTCTTTTAAGAATGTTTCAATTTGTACTTAATAAACGATTCTTTAGAATCTATCACTTTGGAGCTTACTACATTTTATACTTTTGAGTATTATCTGATGAAGATTAAAGTTATGTTTCTCAATGGAGACAGTGGTGAAATAGCTTAAGAAACTCATTTATGGATTAGTCTTTTGTATTTCGAATTCAAATACACCATTACTGTTCATGGGGTGATATTTGGATTATTAAAAAAAATTAAGAAGATAAATGCTTAAAGTTAGGTATGTAAACTGCAATTCAGTTGATTTTCTTTTACCAAAACAGATAATTGCTACCATCCTTGAAAGGAAAGAAATGCAAAAAAAAAAAAAAAAAAAAAAAAAAAAATCTCATGCATTTGCATTGTGAATTCTAATGCGTACTAGTGTATATACACATATGGATATAAGTGTATTATTTGGCAGATACCTTACTGATATGAAAAGTGGATCACTGATTTAGTAGTCAAAATGTTTACGATGTATTTTTAAGGAATAAAATAAAAGATTGTATGCTTATAGATAAAAGATCGGATCGGTTGGATATCATAAAGAATAACGATCTGAATATTTTAGATGTCATTACAATAAAAGATCCACTTTAGGTGATGGTAATATACTTTATAGGGAAAAACTATATAAGGAAAAGTGTCATTTGAACACTTATAGCTTCCACCACTTTGAAAATATCGTCTTTGGTTCATTATAAGACATCCAAATATGGAAAATAATAATGGAACTTTGTCACAAGACTCCAGTTATTGATAAAGAATTGAAAGACCAAGTAATATTGTGACAGTAAAGAATATATTATTTTCCAATAAGGGAAGAGTGCAAAATAAATTGTAATTCATAGAGCACACTTAGACAAACTCCATTATGGAGGATCCGCTTACCAAAAGGTTATCACTTAAGGTCTTTCAGGAGCATGTAGCTCAATAGTGTAACTTTTATGTAAGAATATTTTGGTTCAGGGGGAGTTTATATTTGGTATTGTCATATGACTCATTGCTCTATATTTCAGTTACAGATATATGCATATCAAGTTCTTCTTCTGATCAGAAATAAAGTAACGAATTTTTCTTTGCACTAAGGTTGTTTAAATATTAAATGTTTTGATCGCACTAAAGAACGACCAGTTGGAAATAGACATGTATAGATCACATTTCATGTAATTTCCATGTTACGCATCCATGATTGATCTATGTCATTTGATTGTATTGATATATGTGACCATTGATGGGGTATAGTTATGATAAGTGTAACGAATGCCGCTTTGATCCTTTGTCAACACAATAAATGGACAAGATTATTTCAGATATACCATATGCTATAAATAGTAAAGTTTGGAGCTCATAAAGTTAAACACATTTTAAGGTTATTTCATATGTGGCACAAGGGGAGATTGTCGGAATATTTCGACAATTGGGTCACATTTGTAAAATAAAATGTGTTGTGCTATTTTGGTGTAAAGCATAATTAAAGTGATCTAATTTTAGATTAGAATTAAAAGACTTACAGCTTAACTTATCATGGGCCTAATATGTAGATACCGGGGCATTTTATAATTTGTTGAAGGGCCGAATTACAACATGTCAACTCTATAAATAAGGGGTTATGGTCTCCGAATTACACAAGCCATAGCAACTCTCTAACCTCTTCTACGGAGAGCACATTTCAGATCTAGGGTTTGTGTCAATTTGGAAGATCGAACCAAATTCGTCTTCTTCTTAGCCACCAGTTATGGAATTCAGGTACTGCAATAACTAATTACGGATTCAGGTACGCTTCCACTACTTATTATTTATGTGTGTTCTCAATTAAATCAATATGGATAACATATTTGGATCTAGGGTTTCATGACTGTCTGTGGTTAATATATTTAAAATTCTAACAACCTTGGCACATGGTTTGAGGCAGTTCATATACTACAAAACTCTCAAAATCTTAATACCAAGTTCTTTACCCTTCAGTTTTAGAAGGTGTTATCAAATGTAGATGGAATGCATTGTTAGTTGAACAAATAGATGGATTGAAAAAAATTACATATCTGGCATTATTGTACAACTTTCAAGCAATGAAGCCTCTTTGTAAAAACATATTTTAACAATAAAATAATTTTTTAGTTACAAATTAAAATTGTCATCATTCATTGTTATACAATTACAATTTGACGTGACAATATTATTGCATAATCTGTATGCAATGCATAAGTCAGTAGTCATTAAACGTACTAATATCATTCAAAGTTGGTAGCTGTCAAAATATGACATTTGGCCAACTCAGACCTTTTTTGAATATTCCTACCATATACTATCATAGGGAAATCCAGCAGCTTGCTATTTGATAATCTTAAAGTTTGCATAATATTTCTGCTTGGAATATGGATGCAGTAGTGATAAAACCTGGGCATGCAATATAAATGCCTGAGTGTCAAATGTTCATTTAAAGACTTTCAATTTCTTCAATTAGTCTTACAGAAGTAAAGAACCATACCATGTCATGTTCTATATCTATTTCCATATCCCCTGGTCCTCATGATTCGAGATTGATTATTGTGTATCAGATATAATATGTTATTTATATCAGATTTAATATGTTATCTAGTTGCACTAAGGTGTTTTTAATTTGGATCGATGATAATTGTTTGAAAATAGATTTCTCAGGCCTTTTGTTGTCACGTAATGAAGAAACAAGATATGGACATGGTTTCGCTCACGAGTTACTTTGACTTCTATGTGTCTTGCTCAGATCATGTTATTTTTTCTTTAAGTCTCCGACCAATGGTGGTCTATTGCAGGTCATGGTAATTGGTGTACATGTCTTGAAAATAAACGCTATGCCGGGATAGAATATTTCACAAGGTGTAAACTGCATTATTCTTTAACTTCATTTCTATTCATTTTCTTAAATAAAACTGGTTACTTTGAAAACAAAAGCAATCAAGCAAAATCAAAATAAGATTCAGTTTTATCTCTATGTTAGTTGTGTTATTTTTTCTTTAAGTCTCCGACCAATGGTGGTCTATTGCAGGTCATGGTAATTGGTGTACATGTCTTGAAAATAAACGCTATGCCGGGATAGAATATTTCACAAGGTGTTAACTGCATTATTCTTTAACTTCATTTCTATTCATTTTCTTCCATAAAACTGGTTACTTTGAAAACAAAAGCAATCAAGCAAAATCAAAATAAGATTCAGTTTTATCTCTATGTTGGTTGTGTTATTTTTTCTTTAAGTCTCCGACCACTATTGCAGGTTATGGTAATTGGTGTACATGTCTTGAAAAATACACGCTATGTCGGGATAGAATATTTCACAATGCGTTAACTGTATTATTCTTTAACTTCATTTCTATTCATTTTCTTCCATAAAACTGGTTACTTTGAAAATAAAAGCAATCAAGCAAAATCAAAATAAGATTCAGTTTTATCTCTATGTTGGTTGGTGTATCTTTTTTTAATATTGTGCAGCAAGACCAATTCCAGCGGATGTTGCCGACTATCATACAAATTATAGATATAACAAAGCAAGAAGAATCTGAGTATTGGAGAGTAGTGACAACAGTATTTGAAGGAAAATTGTCCGAGTCTATTCCTTCGCCTTCAAAACTCACTGGTAGGTCTTACGCTCCATTGCCAACATCAAATGGGATTAACAACAAGGTTAGATAAATCAATGATCTTAAAACATCAAAGTTAGATGAAAACTGCATTTGTATCACACTTTGAATGTAGTATGCTTTGAAATAGAAGGTCCACCTTCTGAGGACAATGCTATAGTGGGAAGAGCAGGTACAATAAACCTGGAAGTGTCGCATGTCGGTCTCTGCATGTAATGACTCGGATATTTCGTCGGTTAATTTTAAATATTTAATATGGATTTAAATATTGAGTCAATAATATAAACGAATTTTTATATTAAGTTGTCGATTTAAAAATCGATTTTTGATTTAATATCAAATATATTAAATTATCGTAATACGAAGTTAATTCAATTCGAAGTTAAAACTAAACTGAAAACAGTTCGGATGATCAATACAAACTCCTGATTGAAGTGGAATAATAATATTAATTTATTTCCGAAGAATTTATGGTTCGAAATTTAAATTATATTGATTTAAATTAATATCTTCTCAAGACGATCAAATGAGACATCGGAACAAGTTCCAATAGGTCCAGAATATAGGAATAACCCTAAAAATGTCAGTTGTTGGGTTCAGAAAGGAGTTCGGAATCATTGGGTATTTTAATTAAAGGACACCGATCCAAAAACAAATTAAAATAAAATAAATTGCACCCTGTTCCTTGTTGAGTGGACAGAAACAAAACATCAAAGAAGAAAATTTGACCTCGCTGTTCAATTCAAAACCGCGCCCTTCCTTTATAAAATTGCAACTTCACTCCTCAATCCAAAGCAAACAACTGCAGTAAATCAAAACCAAAATGAAGCCGTCCACTCCTATTTCAGTGTTTAAAACATTCCCACTAATCAAAATCAGTTCGATTCAAGAACTGGAGGAAGGGTACCAAATCGATAATCGTACGCGATAAAGAAATGGATACCTCAACTTAAAGCGAATCGCGACTTAAGGTTTTATATTTTTGGGGGTTTTCTATCATATTTTTCCGCACCTGTGTGTGTCATGTCGCGGTGGTAGGAGGGCGTTTGAGTGTTGATTGGTGGTGCTCGGGGAGGCTTTCACGAAGGGAGGTCTGAGGCGAGTTCATGGGTGCGACAGTGAGTAACTCGAGTTGGGTTTTGGTCGCTATCAGACCTGCGAGCTGTTCTAGTGCGGTCCTGATGGGAAAGAAGGGTGGTTGTTTGTGAAAGTCAGTGACTGACTCGCTGTGTGTTCAGTGAAGAAGAAAAGTCTGGTCTGTTGATTTCTGGGGAGCTCGTGACAGGGTACAAGTCTTTCATTTGAAGGAAGAAGCTGTCAGGTTATTGAGGCAGATGGTTTGTGGAGTTAAGGGTTCAAGTCTGAAAGTTAAAAACAATTGTCGTCGATGGAGGAGTTTCCTGGATGATGATGGTGTTTAGGCCGATTTGAGTGATAGCATAGAAAGGGTATACTGTCAGTAGGTGTTTGAAGAAAGGCAAAAGAGGGATGGTTCAAATTTTGGGTTGAGTGAATTCAGTGATTTCTTGGTTGGCTTTAAACATCGAGGTATACGTTTTATAAATTTAGATACATATAATCATTTGTTTGTTTATATTAGTAATTAATTAAAATGAATAAATGTTTAATCGGTAAATTAAAATAAATAATCATAGGTTCCTGATAGACGATTTGAGCATATACATGCACGACGATATGGAAGTAAACAGGATATTCGACAATGGAAAATCATCGGTGAGTAAATCTCACTCAAATTATTATTTAAAATTATTTTTAGTCGTTAAAAATAATTGATGGTTGTTTGGTTGCATTAAAATATTACTGTGGCTATTATAAATATATATTAATTATTTAGGATTAGTGTTTGTGGCTATTATATATATATATATATATATATATATATATATATGGTTGGAGTCCCGTTGAACCATTAGCGGATGCCCGTAGTATCATTAGCGGATGACCCTATACGCCCCACGCTATGATAGTGGATGACCTTCTATACCGCGATATCCTGCCATGAAGCAGGATGAGTATTATTTCTGTTGACTAACATCTATGGATGCAGGAAAACAGATTGGAGGGATCCAACTGGATACCTCAAATTTTATTATTGCTTGTTTTCATATATATAATCATGTATAATGTGTTGATTGAAAACTGGTAGTTTGATTGTTTAAATATCATTGGGGCCAAAATGTTGATATATAAATATCAGGGAAAAAGGATATTTGAAATTTAAAGGGAAAATTCTATTTATCTAAAATAAAAATCGAATTTCAATTGGGCAATAAATATATTAACTTGTTTTGAATATATAAAACAAGTAATGAATTTACAAACGTTGTTTATAAATTAATAATATGAGATTTGAAGTGAAAATATAAATGTTGTTTATAAATTAAATAATGCAGAGAATTGAGATGAATTTATAAACAGTGTTTGTAAATAAAGTGGAAAAATTATCATTAGATAATTTGAATATTTAAATTCAAATGTGAATTTAAAAATAGAAATGGGGAAATCGTTTTAAAGAAATAAACGATGGAATTTATTCTGATGTTCATAATATAAATTAAACTAAAATAAATCCGTAAGGATTTATGATTTGAATTTGATTAATTTGAATTTATTAAAAGAGAAGTTAAATTGAATATGAAAATAAATTGGGTGTTATATATATAAGTTATTATAAATAGAAATTTCCAAGATAAGATTTTGGTTTCAAATAGAAATTTGAAATGGAAAACTTGTTTTATTATATAAAACAAGAAATTTGGATTTATGGACGATATTTATAAATCAAATATAATAAATTATCATTAGATAATTTAGAGGTTTAAATTAAAGTATGAATTTGAAAAGTAGAATCTGAAATGGAATCAAAATGGAAACTTGTTTTAATATATATAAAACAAGGAAGTTAAATTTATAAATGACGTTTATAAATTAAGTGAGATAATTATCAGTTGGATAATTTAAATATTTAAATATTTAAATTCAAATATGAATTTAAAAGTGAATTGGGAAGTGTTTGAAATAGAACAATTGATTTTATTTCGAAATTCGGAATATAAGCTGAATTTGCATTTGAAAAGTCCAACGAGTTTATAATTAGAATTCGATTATATCGAATTTCATAAAATAATTTATGTCTAAATAAATTAGAATTAGATATGGAAATTTAAGTTATAAATAAATTTATAACTGAGTAATGAAAAATCGACGATTTGAAATTATCGAAAATATTAAGTTGGATTTGAAAACTAGATTTAGTATATATTAAAAATATGTTAGAATAGAGTTGAAATTTATTTTAAATGAAGTTTAAACATTTATATTTAAATATAATTAAAACGAACTCGCCACAGCACGGTAGTTCGTAAATTGGCGATTCAAACTTCAATTGAGTATATATAACTTAAATTAAGTCGGAATTCTTTGAAATAAGAACCCTCAGGACCAATTAAGATAATAGTTTTCTAATGGAAGAGAAAAATATGTATTTCGTCTTATAGATTTTGAGTTATGTCAAAATAGAATTTTCAGAAAAAAAGCGCCATAACCATTATAAACTATAACGGTTTATTTAAATGAATATAAGGATTTTGAGTAAATAAAAATCCAAATTTCCATTAGAAAATTCAGACTTGAGTTGTAAAATAAGTAGGAACTCAAGTGATGTGATGAAATGATTTTTGGAACAAAAATCGTATTTTTAATTTATTGAATAAAACTAACTAATTTGAATAATAATTGGTTAATCGAAATTTGATAAGAAATTGTCTTTGAATAAGTTAAGGTGATTTGAGAAAAAAAATTCGAAATCAAAAAGAGAACTTGAGTTGGAAATGAAACTCGACTTGTTTATAAGCCAATTAAAATATATACGAACTTGATATGTTCAAATAAAAGTGAAATGGGCAAATTAGCTAATTGGAGAATAAATTAGCAAAATGGAGTTAAAATGACCGGATTGAGTTAGGATAAATTGGAAATAGATGAATATAAATTAAACAGGCTTGGAATGAAGTGTATGAAGTTATAATTTAAGTGCCCGACATAAAGGTACCGTTTAAATTTCATATGAGGTTTTATGCGCCGAATCGGCAAGCCACTTGGCTTTTTTATTTTCTTTTTGAATGGAAAGGGCCTAGAAGGGCGAGTTGTGGTTTGAACGATCGACCGGTACAAAGGAGGTTATGGCGAAATTTTCTGGAAATTTGAGTAGTTAAAATATTTTTAAGATAATTTGATAATTAGAAATCTATATATCTATATATATAGAATCCGATAAGGAAACGAACTTAAAAATAGAATATTATAAACAAAAGAGAAATCGAAAATCTGGTAATAGAAAGAGAAATATATACGTTTTTAAAAATGAATGAGTGGTTTTTATGGTTTTGATGATTTGAGATAAGTGGTCTTGTTTGTTTTGAAGTTAATGATGTTATTTAGTCAAGGTCTGAGAGGTAATCATACACCAACTTGATTGATTTCATTATTAACTGATAAACAACAAGATTCAGTCCCAAAGAGAAATGTTTGAAAAAGAGTTAGTTGAAGGCAGTATTTTGGGTTGTTGTAACGATGTTTTACACAACATTCGTTTTAACCCAGGTAAGTGGGAATTTGGAAATATAATAATAAATATTTCCTGAGTATAGAAATAAATGAATGGTTGTGGAAGAGATAACTAATAGGAATGTTTTCCAATTATAAATAGAATATATTTTCTAAATATAGAAAATAAAAGAAGTTGATATTTGGAAATGTTCCCCAAATAGCGTAAGAGGTCAAGGTGATTATCAAAAATATCGTGTTAACGAATATGGATAAGGAAATGGAGAAGTGTAACACCCCGTAATTTTATAACATTAAAATTCACAAATTAAAGTATACTTAATTTTTAGAAAAGAATTAAGTGAAATGGGTTGCACAGAGAAATATATATATATATATATATATATTGATATATATATATATATTAAAAATTAAATAAATAAATATGCGAAAAAGTTCAAAACAGCAAATTGGAAGGGGGAATAACCGAACCGGCCCATTTTTGAGGTCGACCCGAAACGGGGAACGGTGGCAACGCAAGTCCAACGGGTTTCGTATGCGTGTGTGGACCCGGGCTGGTAGGTAAGACGTTGTTGCATCGTGTAGGTATAAGCCGTGCATTCTCAATTTGTATCGGGTTGCCACTTTAGGGGAGTGATACACCCCACTATGGGGCCAGCACGGGTATCTACGAGTAGGGAGCCGATCGAAAGTGGGTAGTGGGGTACACCTAGTGGAGATAGGGGCAGACGGCACCTATGTAGTCAGCTAGGGGTACGTAAGGCTATTTATAAAGTTTCTGTGTGAAGCAAGTGGGATCAAACAATAGGGTGACTGGTGTGGTGCAGTGTAGTAATGTGCGGTGCAGTGTAGTAATCATTCGTTAGTAATTAGGTGTGCCTTTACCGTTATCTTTAACGTTATCTTAAACGCTATCTTTATCTTCCTAAGAGTTCATAGACATTTACTTGTCTTCCAGCTTATGCCTTAGTCTAGTTATTTTGATAATAGTATTGTTAGAATTATCATACTCGCCAGACTTTATGTCTGACCCCCTCTATTTCTATCCTTTTTCCCCCTCCAGGTCCTCAGGTTGGGCCCAGCTCTAGTGGAGTTTGATTGAATTGCTTCATCTCTCTTTGGAAAGCTTGGACCGTTGAATTAATGTCCAGCTTGTTATCTTTTTAATGGCTATTTATGTAATGGGATTATGTATTTTGTTTTTATGAAGATGGATATTGTACTTGGTTATGATCTATGGTTTTATGATGTAACAAACATGTTTAATTTCCGCTGCAATAAAATGAAGTTTTAGATTTTCAAGTACTATTTATTATCTGTCTTGTTGTAATTTTTCTATTCTATATTCACTTATAACCTCCATGGAAGTTAATGCATTCCCTTTGTGAGTGACATTAATGGACGTGGGGTGTTACACGTTGTATCAGAGCTTAAGGTTACTAGAACAGATAAAAATACTTTAGAAAAATAGTTATTTTTGGAAGAAAGGTTTTCAAAAACATGTTTTAATGAGAAATTTAAAGAGGAAGTTTTTAAGAAAAACATAATCCCCAATAGCCACGTATCTTTATCTTTCGAATTCTCCATTTTGAATCTTTCCTTTTTTGTTTCAGCATGGCTGAAGATCTTAATCTACCCGACGGTGTAACGATACCAGGATGGTATAGGAGGTTATTGGAGGCTAGGGCCGCTGCAAGTCCAGTCAATGTTCCTCCACCACCAGTTGCACCCGTTCCTCCTCCTCCTCGCGTAGATACTTTTGCAAAGACGTGCAAGGAATTCAAGGCTATGGGTGGAAAACCATTTCAAGGGTCAGAAACGTTTATGGAAGCTAGAGATTGGCTTAAGGAGGTGGAAGAATTGCTAGAAATCTTTGAAGTAGAAGAAGGGAGGATAGTTCGTTTTTCGGCTTGGTTGACGAAGGGAGAGGCCTCGTTTTGGTGGGAGGTCACTAATGGGGAGCGTCCTGTGACTCTTGGGCGGATTTCAGACGTAGGTTCGAAGCGAAGTTTCTCTCAAGGGCGGAAGAAAATCTATATATAGAAAGGTTCTTGACATTGAAGCAAGGAAGCTCATCAATGAAAGAATATGTCAATAAATTTAATCAGTTAGCAAGGTTTGGCTTGGACTTAGTAAACACGCCGGAGAAGAAGGCTCTAAGGTTCGTGAATGGCTTGAATGAACCATTGCAAGGGTTGGCTATGACGCACATCCCGATTGGGGCCACCTTTGAGAAGTTAGTAGAAATGGCGCTCATGCATGAGGAGAAAAGCACTAAAGCTGATAAGGCACCCGAGAAGAAGGGGGATCAGAAGAAACCACAACAACAAAACAAGAAGGGTGGAAAAGACAATAATGGCAAGGGAAAGAAGAAGTGCTTTAACTGTGGAACCCCAGGCCATCTCAGCAAGGATTGCCGAAAGAAAAAGAAGACAGGCTGTTTCCATTGTGGCGATGCGGGACATCTAGTGAAGGACTGCCCAAGGAAGGGGCAGAGGGCAGGGGCTACCTCGGGAGGACAGGTGAAGGCTCTTACAGCACCAGGGCAGTCAAGGGGACAAGTTCAGGCTCACACGGTCCCACCGCTGCAAGAACGAGGTAGAACCATTTTTGTTGAAAGCTTAGTTTTTCTGTTTGATCATCATGTCCGTACCTTATTCGATTCGGGCGCATCGCATTCGTTTATTTCTTCATCATTAGTTGAATCACTGCACCTAAACACCAGTTTAGTAGAGGATCCCTTAGTTGTTTCGAATCCAATTGGGGGCTCAGCTCATTTGTCCATGATGTGTTTGGACTTGAAAATTTCTATACTTAGCGTTGAGTTTCGATGTGATGCTTATGTGTTGGGCTTCACGGGCTATGGGCTAATTTTAGGAATGGATTGGTTATCCAGAAATGGGGTCGTTCTTGATTGTGAAAGGAGAGTAGTTAGGCTCATGACTCGCCTTGGCAACACTCTCGAAATCTTCTGTAATCCCATAAATTCGGTTATGCTAAGTTATCTAGAATCGCTTGACGCGTCTGAGGAAAATCTACGATCTGTTAGAGTGGTCCGAGAATATTCGGATGTGTTTGAGGAGGTGAAGGGCTTGCCTTCGAAGTGGGAGATAGATTTTCGAATATATCTTGTGGATAATGCGAAACCAGTATCTTTGCCAGTACGCCACATGGCTCCACGTGAAAGGAGGGAACTCGGTAAGCAAGTGAAGGAGTTGCTTGAGAAGGGGTTCATAAGACGAAGTATAGCGGAGTGGGGTGCTCCAGTAGTATTTGCCACGAAGGCAGATGGGTCCCTTAGACTGTGTGTGGACTATAGAGAACTTAATAAACTTACTAAGAAGAACAGACACCCACTGCCGAGGATTAACGATCTCTTCTATCAGTTAGTTGGCACCTCAGTGTTTTCGCAGTTGGACTTAGCCACTGGGTTCCATCAGTTGAGAGTGGTTGAGGATAGCATTGACAAGACTGCCTTTAGGACTCCGGACGGTTTTTATGAATGGCTAGTGATGCCCTTTGGTTTGATAAACGCCCCCGCATACTTTGTTGATTTGATTAGTAGGGTGTTTAGGGAGTACCTTAACAAATTTGTGGTAGTCTTTGTAGATGACATCTTGATCTTTTCTATGGATGAAGAAGAGCATGCCCTACATCTTAGGGAAGTGTTGGAGACTCTTCGAGTGCATAAGCTTAAAGCTAAATTTTCTAAGTGTCACTTTTGGAGGAAGGAAGTACGGTTCTTAGGACACGTGGTTTCCAAAGAAGGGATAGCTGTAGATCCCGCGAAGGTGGTGACCATCCAAGATTGGAAGGTCCCTAAAAATGCTACCGAAGTGAGAAGTTTCTTGGGGTTGGCTGGCTACTAAAGGAAGTTTATCAAAGACTTCGCAAAGATATCAGCTCAATTGACACGCTTGACGAAGAAGAACCTAGTTTTCACATGGGACGTAGATTGTGATGATGCGTTCCAACGTTTGAAGAGAGCTTTGACTTCATCCCCAGTCTTAGTATTGCCAGACGGGAGTAAGCCGTTTACCGTTTATACTGATGCTTGTGGGACAGGACTAGGCGCAGTCTTAATGCAAGAGGGTAGGGTAATAGCCTATGGTGGAAGGCAGTTGAGAGCGCATGAGAAAAATTATCCTACACATGACCTAGAATTGGCCGCTATTGTTTTCGCGCTTAAGTCTTGGCGTCATTATCTTCTTGGCGAGAAATTCGAATTAATCACTGACCACAAGTCTTTAAAATACCTATTCTCTCAAAAGGACTTGAACTTAAGGTAGCAAAGGTGGATGGAGTTCTTAGCGTCCTACGACTTCGAAATAGCCTATACCCCTGGCAAGGGTAACGTGGTGGCAGACGCCTTAAGTAGAAAAAGATTATCCTTAAGTCCTTTATTTGTTGAGCGGCGAAGTTTAGAATTCATTTCGATGTTTGACTTTAGACCTTCCGTTGACTTCGTACCCGGTTTGCTAGCATCCTTGGAGGTCAGACCTACGCTTTTGGGACGGATTGGCGAGGCACAGCGAGACGACCAGCAGTTGGTTGAGTTAGTAAAAAAACTCAAAGGAGGGGAGTCATCAAGCCATCTCCGTAGGTATACCCTAGATGATAAGGTTGGTTACATAGGGACGGTAGACTTTGTGTACCAAAAGACGATGACCTAAGGAAGACTATTCTTGATGAAGCACATTATTCGAAGATGACCATTCATCCCGGCGGGGACAAGATGTACAAAGACATGAAGAGAGTTTACTTTTGGGCCGGCATGAAGAAAGATGTGGCCGAGTATGTCGCTAGATGCTTGGTGTGCCAACAAGTAAAAGCGGAGCAAAAGAAACCCGGTGGGTTGCTTCACCTATTGGAGGTTCCACTATGGAATTGGGAAAGTGTCTCGATGGATTTTGTGGATGGATTACCAAGATCGAGGAAGGGTAATACGGGAATTTGGGTTATAGTAGATAGACTTACTAAAAGCGCCCATTTCATTCCCGTAAAGAGTAAGAGGACTGCTCCATGGTTAGCCTCCCAATACGTTCGAGAAATAGTTTGTTTGCACGGTGTTCCTTCTAGCATAGTGAGCGACCGCGATCCTATTTTCACTAGCGAATTTTGGAGAAGCTTACAAGAGGCGGTAGGGACTCAGTTATGTTTGAGCACCGCATATCATCCTCAGACGGACGGCCAGACCGAGAGGGTGAATCGCATTCTAGAGGATCTTTTGAGGCTATGTATCCTAGACTTTGGGGGACATGGGAAGAGCATCTTCCATTAGTGGAGTTCGCGTATAATAACAGCTTTCAGTCTAGCATTAGCATGGAACCTTTCGAAGCTCTTTATGGACGACCTTGTCGTTCACCTACATGTTGGTGGGAATCTACGGATAAGATCTTACTTGGGCCCGATATGATTAGGGAGACTTCGGAGAAGATCGACTTGATTCGAAGGAGGAGGAAAGCAGCATAGGATAGGCAGAAATCTTATGCGGATAAGAGGAGGACAGATCTCAAGTTTGAAGTTGGGGACATGGTCTTTGTCAAAGTGTCTCCATTATGGAACGTTGTTCGCTTTGGGTCCGTTTGGAAGTTAGCACCAAGGTTTGTAGGACCGTTTCCTATTAAGGAGAGGATTGGACGGATGGCGTATAGAGTGGAGTTGCCAGAGAGACTTAGTGGTGTACACGACGTATTCCATGTGTCACATTTGAGGAAATGCTTGCACGAGACCGCAGAGGTAGTAGAACCGAGCTTGCTTAGAGAGGTGGAGATAGAGCGTGATGCGATGATTCGACGAGCTCCTACATGCATTCTTGGGTCGGAGATTAAGAGGCGGAGAAATCGAGAGGTTAGACTAGTCAAAGTACAATGGGGAGATGATGAGAGCAACGCTGCTTGGGAGACAGAAGAGAAGATGCGTTCACGATACCCTTTTCTTTTCAAGGGTATGTCCTTTAATTTCTCCTTTATCGCTTATCTTGTACTTATCTTACCTTTAGCGTATCCTCTCGCTAGTATCTTTGACCTTTAGTTAGGATAATCCTATGGTTGAAACATGTGTTTGACACATGTTATGTATGATGAATGCAAAGTGGATGCAAGTGTTTGCTAGTGGTTGTTCGTGGACGCATATACACACACTATTAGGCACTAGATCGGCTCAGTCACTTCATATTGCATATTGCATATATATGGATGTATTTAGTAAAATGGATGTATAATGGTTGTATTATCATATGGTTGCTGCATTCGGGTGGATGGTTGTGCACGCATATAGAATTAATATGTATCATTAGGAATCTTTTGCATACATATTGGACGCATGGCACTATCATGAATTGCACTAAGGAGGTCGACTGAATCAGTAGACCGCCTAATTTTGCATTAGATATGGACATATACACACACTGTGCATATAAACATTAAAGCATTAGAAGTCTTTTAAGGACAATGGATGCTGGTGTTTGATGGTTGAGTAGATGTACGATTAGATGGTAGGATATACATTCTTCTTGACTTGGAGATTTCGGGGATGAAATCCTTTAAGGAGGGGAGAATGTAACACCCCGTAATTTTATAACATTAAAATTCACAAATTAAAGTATACTTAATTTTTAGAAAAGAATTAAGTGAAATGGGTTGCGCAGAGAAATATATATTGATATATATATATATATAAATTAAAAATTAAATAAATAAATATGCGAAAAAGTTCAAAACAGCGAATTGGGAGGGGGAATAACCGAACCGGCCCATTTTTGAGGTCGACCCGAGCCCCACTGGGTCGACTAGGGGTTAATCCAGGGTGTTTGGTTGTCAACCCATGGGCCGATTCGCTCAAATGCAGATTTTGCATTTGATTGGTTCTCATGGTTCAGGGTTAATCTAATGGTCCTAAATAACTTCCTACACCTATAAATACATCCTAATGCTAACCCTAAACCTAATTAAAATAGAATAGTTACCGTCATACCATCGCCATGGAAATCAATGGAGTCGCCGCCAACTAAGAAAGAAGAAAAGCAAATTCAATTCTAATTCTCCCAACCCTAAAGTAAAGCAAAACTCTCTCTTTTCTTCTCTAAATTGTGAGTATGATGATCTTAACAAGATTATTATCATTTTAATTAGGTTGAGTTATGAATGGATTATGAGTAGATGATGTGAATTATCATATATGTTGTTGTAAACCCCTTTTGCTATCATGTATATTGTAAATACAATGTTATGTGATGATGATATCTTACATGTTGTAAATCATGCTATGATGATGATATGTATGTTGAAAGTTTCTATGCTAAGTTGTGATGAATCATACATGTTAAAAAGGCCATGATGTTACCATCTAAGCTAGTTAGTTCATATTAATTAAATCATCATGTTTGGGTTATGTTGATCTATATGACAAGTCACATATGCAAGTTAGATTGATTAGAAAAGTTATGAACATATACCAAGACATCTATTATGACATCTAGAATTATGCTATGACATATGTGATATCCTATGCTAGTTCACACCATCATTATGTTGCCTAAAAACCCCATATGCAAGTTTATGTATAGATTTGGGCTATGATCATATCATATAAATTGAGACATTTAACAAGTTGACACCTTTTGATCCTTAACATGTGTAGTTTATGCAAGTTTCACCCCTATTATGATTAGATTTATTTTAATTGTCTATATGTTGTGATAATTTATCTTTGTGCTAGCTGTTAGACTATACAAGTCTAGCCTATATTATGCGTTGAATAAGCGAACGTATAAACGTGGGGTAGGGGTAATATTAAGGATTTAATATTAAAAAGTTGGGGTGCAATTGATATGATTTTGCATGCCACAAGTGGATGGCCATAATTGAGTCAATTATGGACATCATTAAAAGTTGACTTAGTTAATAATTTGAATAGGGAATTATTAAAACTGGGGTAAAAGATTTTAAGTGTTAATCAATGCTTAGGACACGAGGTTAGACTCGTTTGTGACGTAAACCTGCCCGGACCCGCCCGGCAAATCCAGTGGTCACAAATGTCAGCCTAATGTGAGAGGTCCTAGGCCTAAACTAAAGCATAACGGTTGTAAAGACACGAGGTTAGACTCTTTTATGGTGTAAGACTGCCCGGACCCGCCCGGCAAATCCAGCTGCCATAAATACCAGTCTAATGTGAGAGGTCTTTATGAGGTTATAGCCTGAATGAATTAAGAAATACTTAACCAGATAAACATGTAAGGTGGGACATAGGGGTTAAGTAGGTGCCTTGGGTGGCATGAGGAATCTAGGGGGTGCCCTTAGTGGCATGTGAAATACGATTAGTAAGACTTAACCAAACACACATGTAAATGAACATGACTAAGAGGGTTAAGTGGGATATACTAGTGACAAGCTTAGGTGGGTAGCTTGTGGGGGCCCATTTCGACCAGTATCCCAAACGTATCTTTGTGGGCTCGACCCAAGTCGAGGACGGGACACGCATGCTGGGTTCGACTATAAGAGGCCAAAACGGGGAGCGGTGGCAACGCAAGTCCAACGGGTTTCGTATGCGTGTGTGGACCCGGGCTGGTAGGAAAGACGTTGTTGCATCGTGTAGGTATAAGCCGTGCATTCTCAAGTTGTATCGGGTTGCCACTTTAGGGGAGTGATACACCCCACTATGGGGCCAGCACGGGTATCTACGAGTAGGGAGCCGATCGAAAGTGGGTAGTGGGGTACACCTAGTGGAGATAGGGGCAGACGGCACCTATGTAGTCAGCTAGGGGTACGTAAGGCTATTTATAAAGTTTCTGTGTGAAGCAAGTGGGATCAAACAATAGGGTGACTGGTGTGGTGCAGTGTAGTAATGTGCGGTGCAGTGTAGTAATCATTCGTTAGTAATTAGGTGTGCCTTTACCGTTATCTTTAACGTTATCTTAAACGCTATCTTTATCTTCCTAAGAGTTCATAGACATTTACTTGTCTTCCAGCTTATGCCTTAGTCTAGTTATTTTGATAATAGTATTGTTAGAATTATCATACTCGCCAGACTTTATGTCTGACCCCCTCTATTTCTATCCTTTTTCCCCCTCCAGGTCCTCAGGTTGGGCCCAGCTCTAGTGGAGTTTGATTGAATTGCTTCATCTCTCTTTGGAAAGCTTGGACCGTTGAAGTAAAGTCCAGCTTGTTATCTTTTTAATGGCTATTTATGTAATGGGATTATGTATTTTGTTTTTATGAAGATGGATATTGTACTTGGTTATGATCTATGGTTTTATGATGTAACAAACATGTTTAATTTCCGCTGCAATAAAATGAAGTTTTAGATTTCCAAGTACTATTTATTATCTGTCTTGTTGTAATTTTTCTGTTCTATATTCACTTATAACCACCATGGAAGTTAATGCATTCCCTTTGTGAGTGACATTAATGGACGTGGGGTGTTACAAGAAGTGTTTTAATTAATGAAATATTAATTAAGAAGCCTAATGATTTGTTTTATGGTTGGAATGTTTGTTTATTTTTCTTCGAAAGTTAAATGACCGACTATTGAAGTGCTTGACAATATCGTTGTCAATAGGGAGAGACCAGTTGGATTATTATCCGAGAACCACTCCGTATTGGCAGTGGCGTTGCGAATCAGATTATATGAACGAGTAAAGTGCAAGGACTTTTCTATTAATGGAAATTGTGCCTTCAGTTTAGTTCAATCCCAGCACGAACTTATATGGATGAATGTACGACAACATATTTCCAATGATCGAATATGTTGGTCTGTATAAATATATATGGTGGCAACAGATTTATTCTCTTAGCATAATATCCAAAATATATTTGTGCAAATCAATTATTGATTAACGGATCTGAAAATGTGACATTCAAAGTGAGTGTGTTATCAATGAATGATAAGTAATCGTAGCCTCAGGCCTCAACCAGGAAATGACAAAAATCGGGCAGGCAGCATGGCTAAGTGGGTAGCTCCCATTAGGGTGTATTATCACCTATCTAGAGAAATTCATTTAATTCCTTATTTTATTTGATGCTGTCCCATTCGGGAAACGGTTGCTGATCCCAACCGTTTGTGATATACATTCGATACACTCAAGCGAAAAGAGTGGTTGGTCATGTGTGGTCGGGTTACAAGATGTTCTTGTTGAACTCAGTTTTTTATCCTCTAAAGATACACTATCGGAAGGTGGTTTCATACCTTGTCATAGTTGGAAATTCATTACCCAATAAGTGCTTACGGTTTTGATTGTATACTATATATGTGGAACGTGAGATGCAAATGTTCCACTCGATTGTTATTTATTTGATTTAGACACTATCATAATATCATAAGAGTTTTGACATAAATATTATCATTTCTTTCAAAAGGAGTTTTAAAGTTAAATCAAGTGGTTTGGATTCTCATAAGGATAAAACATGTTCCGTGTTATACGGCGTGGTCTTATGAGATATCATTTACTTTCTGAAACTGTTTTAAATTGTTTACTCATACCAGTCCCATGACTGACCCAGAGTTTATTTTGTTTTGTTTAACCTAAACTCTTGGGTGCCTAAATTTGTACAAGCAGTCAAGTAGTTCAGGATTTTACAGATTTATCTAAAGGAGCTTGGAGCAGGAGGCTTCAACATTATGTAGTTATTGTTTTTCCGCTGTGTTGTAAGTGTTGTACTCTGATAAGTGAATGTTACACAGTTAAAATTTTTGTATTTCAAAGTTATGATATTATATTTTGTTCCATTGCAATGTGAGATTCTGTGATGTTATTTCTGTTCTTCTTCTACCTTTTTCTTCTAAAAAAATGATTCGTATTTTCGTGATATTTGGGTTGGATGTATGACGTACGTAGTCAACTCTGATATTACGGATTTGCGGGACATTACAGTTGGTATCAAAGCTTAGGTTGAGCGAATACCTAGGCTTTGGTGGGGTTGTGCTCATTAGAGATAGGGTCAGCAGTACCCTATAATGAGTTGAGCGTATATATATGAGAGCGCATATTTGTTAATTGATATAAAAACTATTTTATATTGTGTTGGCTAGTCTCTTGGGTGGTTTATGAATTCTGGTCGAATCATGGGACGCCACGACGTCGATAAGAGTTTGTAAATACTTGAACAGAATATTGAACACGATATTGTTTTAAGTGGGTAAATGAAATAAATTTACTCAAAATTCTATTTTTGATAGAAAAGGATTAATTTTCTGAAATTATTATATTATATGGATGTGTTGATTGTTATTTTTATAATCAAATAAGATTATAAAATTGAAATGGTTATTTATAATCAAATGTAATTTGTATATGAATAAGATATACAAATGAGATGAATTAGAATTAGATTCAAAATTTGAATTAGAATTAAGTTTTAAAATCCAGGGTGTTTCAAAAATATTTTATGAAAGTATATTGATATAATATAGCTTTGTTTTGCAAGGGTTTTTGAATAAAAATAATTTTTTGAATGGATTTAGAAAGTGATTAAGCATTGAACTCACTTCAGTGGCTGGAAAATATATTTGATGATGATTGCAACATTATCATTGTTCATTTTCGGGTTCCTAAGTGATGGATTTCTACCTTAGAAAAGTTAGATGGAAATTTGTTTGAAACAATTTGGTTTGAAAAATACAAATGTTCTGAATTTGGGATG
Source organism: Allium sativum (assembly GCA_030737875.1). Lineage (NCBI taxonomy): Eukaryota > Viridiplantae > Streptophyta > Magnoliopsida > Asparagales > Amaryllidaceae > Allium > Allium sativum. The sequence continues at coordinate 4,003,822 of CM060925.1, read as the reverse complement.
GAAATAAATATAATATATATATTGATGTGATTTCAAAAGGATTTGAAATGAAAACCTGGGGATTTGAATTCTGGAATTTAAAATTTAACTCAAGCAAGTTAAAGTTGTATAATAAATTATCATTAGTGAATAAATTGACTAAATTCAATTTGAATAGATTAATGGAATACAAATGTAATGTGAATTGATTGTAAATCATTCAGACTAATTGAATGCAAACATATACGGGGTGCCATATGAAGGAAAAACCAAATGTTTTGGTGAATTAAAGTTGTAGAAATGTAAAATGTTGAGTTCAACATAAATTGATTTCGAAAAGTAAATAGGTTAGTAGCATTTTTTCTACCTTAGTAATTTCGGGGATGAAATTCTTTTAAGGGGAAGAATGTAATGACACGGATATTTCGTCGGTTAATTTTAAATATTTAATATGGATTTAAATATTGAGTTGATAATATAAACGAATTTTTATATTAAATTGTCGATTTAAAAATTGATTTTTGATTTAATATCGAATATATTAAATTGTCGTAATACGAAGTTAATTCAATTCGAAGTTAAAACTAAACTGAAAACAGCTCGGATGATAAATACAAACTTCTGTTTAAAGTGGAATAATAATATTAATTTATTTTCGAAGAATTTATGGTTTCAAATTTAAATTATACTGATTTAAATTAATATCTTCTCAAGACGATCAAATGAGACATCGGAACCTGTTCCAATAGGTCCAGAATATAGGAATAGCCCTAAAAATGTCTGTTCTTGGGTTCAGAAAGGAATTCGGAATCATGGGGTATTTTAATTAAAGGACATCGGTCCAAAAAAAAATTAAAATAAAATAAATCGCACCCTATTCCTTGTTTAGTGGATAGAAACAAAACATCAAAGAAGAAAATTTGACCTCGCTGTTCAATTCAAAACCGCGCCCTTCCTTTATAAAATCGCAACTTCACTCCTCAAACCAAAGCAAACAACTGTAGTAAATCAAAACTAAAATGAAGTTATCCACTCCATATCATTTCAGCGTTTAAAACCATTCCCAATAATCAAAATCAGTTCGATTCAAGAACTGGAGGAAGGGTACCAAATCGATAATCGTACACGATAAAGAAATGGAAGCCTCAACTTAGAGCGAATCGCGATTTAAGGTTTTAGTTTTTTGGGGGTTTTCTGTCAGATTTTTCCGCACCTGTGTGTGTCATGTAGTTGTGGTAGGAGGGCATTTGAGTGTTGACTGGTGGTGCTCGGGGGAGGCTTTCACGAAGGGAGGTCTGAGGCGAGTTCATGGGTGCGACAATGAGCAACTCGAGTTGGGTTGGTCGCTGTCAGACCTGCGAGCTATTCTAGTGCAGTCCTGATGGGAAAGAAGGGTGGTTGCTTGTGAAAGTCAATGATTGACTTGATGTATGTTCAGTGAAGAAGAAAAGTCTGGTCTGTTGATTTCTGGGGTGCTCGTGATAAGGTATAAGTCTTTCATTTGAAGGAAGAAGCTGTCAGATTATTGAGGCAGATGATTTTTGGAGGTGAGGGTTCAAATCTGAAAGTTAAAAACAATTGTCGTCGATGGAGGAGTTTCCTGGATGATGAGGGTGTTTAGGCCGATTTGAGTGATAACATAGAAAGGGTATACTGATAGTAAGTGTTTGAGGAAAGGCAAAAGCGGGATGGTGCAAATTTTGGGTTGACTGAAGTCAGTGATTTCTTAGTTGGCTTTAAACATCGAGGTATACGTTTTATAAATTTAGATACATATAATCATTTGTTTGTTTATGTTAGTAATTAATTAAAATGAATAAATGTTTAATCGGTAAATTAAAATAAATAATCATAGGTTCCTGATAGATGATTCGAGCGTATTCATACGCGATGATATGGAAGTAAACACGATATTCGACAATGGAAAATCATCGGTGAGTAAATCTCACTCAATTTATTATTTAAAATTATTTTTAGTCGTTAAAAATAATATATGGTTGTTTGGTTGCATTAAAATATTACAGTGGCTGTTATAAATATATATATATATATTAGTTATTTAGGATTGGTGTTTGTGGCTATTATATATATATATATATATATTGGTGGTTGGAGTCCCGCAGTCGCATTAGCGGATGCCCGTAGTATCATTAGCGGATGACCCTATACGCCCTACGCTATGATAGTGGATGACCTTCTATACTGCGATATCCCGCCACGAAGCAGGATGGGTATTATTTCTGTTTACTAACGTCAGTGGATGCAGGAAAACAGATTGGAGGGATCCAACTGGATTCCTCAAATTTTACTACTGTCTGTTTTCACATATATTATCATATATAATGTGTTGATTGAAAATTGGGTTGTTTGATTGTTTAAATATCATTGGGGCCAAAATGTTGATATATAAATATCAGGGAAAAAGGATATTTGAAATTTAAAGGGAAAAGTCTATTTATCTAAAACAAAAATCGAATTTCAATTAGGCTAGAAATATATTAACTTGTTTTGAATATATAAAACAAGTAGTGAATTTATAAACGTTGTTTATAAATTAATAATACGAGATTTGAAGTGAAAATATAAACGTTGTTTATAAATTAAATAATGCAGAAAATTGAGATGAATTTATAAATAGTGTTTATAAATAAAGTGGGAAAATTATCATTAGAAAATTTGAATATTTAAATTCAAATGTGAATTTAAAAATAGAAATGGGGAAATCGTTTTAAAGAAATAAATGATGGAATTTATTCTGATATTCAGAATATAAATTGAACTAAAATAAATCTGTAAGGATTTATGATTTGAATTCGATTAATTCAAATTTTTTTAAAAAGAAGTTAAATTGAATATGAAAATAAATTGGGTGTTATATATAAAAGTTATTATAAATAGAAATTTCCAAGATAAGATTTTGGTTTTAAATAGAAATTTGAAATGAAAAACTTGTTTAATTATATAAAACAAGAAAGTTGGATTTATAGATGTATAATAAATTATCATTAGATAATTTAGACGTTTAAATTCAAGTATGAATTTGAAAAGTAGACTTTGAAATGGAATCAAAATGGAAACTTGTTTTAATATATATAAACCAAGGAAGTTAAATTTATAAACGACGTTTATAAATTAAGTGAGATAATTATCAGTTGGATAATTTAAATATTTAAATTCAAATATGAATTTATAAGTGAATTGGGAAGTGTTTGAAATAGAACGATTGATTTTATTTCGAAATTCGGAATATAAGTTGAATTTGCATTTGAAAAATCCAACGAGTTTACAATTGGAATTCGACTATATCGAATTTCATAAAATAATTTATTTCTAAATAAATTAGAATTAGATATAGAAATTTAAGTTATAAATAAATTCATAACTGAGTAATGAAAAATCGACGATTTGAGATGATCGAAAATATTAAGTAGGATTTGAAAACTAGATTTAATATATATTAAAAATATATTAGAATAGAGTTGCAATTTATTTTAAACAAAGTTTAAATGTTTATATTTAAAAATAATTAAAACGAACTCGCCGCAGCGCGGTAGTTCGTAAATTGGTGATCCGAACTTCAATTGAGTATATATAACTCAAATTAAGTCGGAATTCTTTGAAACAAGAACCGTCAGGACCAATTAGATAATAGTTTTCTAATGAAAGAGAAAAATTTGGATTTCGTCTTATAGATTTTGAGTTATGTCAAAATAGAATTTTCAAAAAAACAGCGCCATAACCATTATAAAACTATAATGGTTTATTTAAATGAATATAAGGATTTTAAGTATATAAAAATCCGAATTTCCATTATAAAATCCAGACTTGAGTTGTAAAATAAATACGAACTCAAGTGATGTAATGAAATGATTTTTGGAACAAAAATCATAGTTTTATTTTATTGAATAAAACTAACTAATTTGAATAATAATTAGTTAATCGAAATTTGATAAGAAATTGGGCTTTGAATAAGTAAAGGTGATTTGAGAAATTTTATTCGAAATCGAAAAGGGAACTTGAGTTGGAAATGAAATTCAACTTGTTTATAAGCGAATTAAAATATATAAGAACATGATATGTTCAAATAAAAGTGAAATGGGCAAATTAGCTAATTAAAGAATAAATTAGCAAAACGGAGTTAAAATGACCGGATTGAGTTGGGATAAATTGGAAACAGGTGAACATAGATTAAGCAGGTTAGGAATGAAGTGTATGAAGTTATAATTTAGGTGCCCGACATAAAGGTACACGTTTAAATTCCATATGAGGTTTTATGCGCTGAATCAGCAAGCCACTTAGCTTTTTGATTTTCTTTTTGAATGGAAAAGGCCTAGAGAAGCGAGTTGAGGTTTGAACTATCGACAGGTACAAATGAAGTTATGGCGAAATTTTCCAGAAATTAAGGAGTTAGAATATTTTAAGATAATTTGATAATTAGAAATCTATATATATATATATATAGAATCCAGTAAGGAAACAAACTTAAAAATAGAATATTATAAACAAAAGGGAAATCAAAAATCTGGTAATAGAAAGAGAAATATATATATATACGTATTAAAAAATGAATAAGTGGTTTTATGGTGTTGATGATTTGAGATAAGTGGTCTTGTTTGTTTTGAAGTTAAAGATGTTATTCAGTCATGGTCTGAGAGGTAATTATACCCCAACTTGGATGATTTCATTATTAATTGATAAACAGCAAGATTCAATCCCGAAGAGAAATGTTTGAAAAAGAGTTTGTTGAATGCAGTATTTTGGGTTGTTGTAACGATGTTTTACACAACATTCGTTTAAACCCAAGTAAGTGGAAATTTGGAAATATAATAATAAATATTTCCTGAGTATAGAAATAAATGAATGGTCGTGGAAGAGATAAGTAATTGGAATGTTTTTCAATTATAAATAGAATATATTTTCTAAATATAGAAAATAAAAGAAGTTGATATTTGGAAATGTTCTCCAAATAGCGTAAGTGGCCAAGATGATTATCGAAAATATCATGTTAACGTATATGGATAAGGAAATGGAGAAGTGTTTTAATTAATGAAATATTAATTAAGAGGCCCAGTGATTTGTTTGATGGGTGGAAGGTTTGTTTATTTTTCTTCGATAGTTAAATAACTGACTATCGAAGTGTTTGCCAATATCGTTGTTAATAGGGAGAGACCGGTTGGATTATTATTCGAGAACCACTTTGTATTGGAAGTAGCATTGCGAATCAGATTATATGAAGATAATCGAAGACGGAGTAAAGTGCAAGGACTTTTTCTATTAATTGAAATTGTGCCTTCGGTTTCATTCAATCGCAGAACGAACTTATATGGACGAATGTCTGACAAAGTATTTCCAATGATCGAATATGTTGGTATGTATAAATATATGTGGTGGCAACAGATTTATTCTCTTAGCATAATATCCAGAATATATTTGTGCAAATCAATTAGTGATTAACGGATATAATAATGTGATATTCAAAGTGATTGTGTTAGCAATGAATGATAAGTAAGCGTAGCCTTAGGCCTCAACAACCAAGAAATGACAAAAATCGGGCAGGCAGAATGGTTAAGTGGGTAGCTCCCATTAGGGTGTATTATCACCTATATAGAGAAATTCATTAAATTCCTTATTTTATTCGATGCTGTCCCATTCGGGAAACGGTTGCTGATCCCAACCGTTGGTGATATACATTCGATACACTCAAGCGAAATGAGTGATCGGACATATGTGGCCGGGTTACAAGATGTTCTTATTTAACCTGGTGTATTCTCCTCTAGAGATACACTATCGGAAGGTGGTTCCATACCTTGTCATAGTTGGAAATTCATTACCCAATAAGTGCTTGCGGTTTTGATTGTATATTATATATGTGGAACGTGAGATGCAAACGTTCCACTAGATTGTTATTTATTTGATTTAGACACTATCATAATATCAAAAGAGTTTTGATATGAAGATTATCGTTTCTTTCAAAAGGATTTTTAAAGTTAAATCAAGTGGTTTGGATTCTCATAAGGATAAAACCCGTTCCGTGTTATACGGTTGGTCTTATGAGATATCATTTACTTTCTGAAACTGTTTTAAATTGTTTACTCATACCAGTCCCATGACTGACCCGTAGTTTATTTTGTTTTGTCTTACCTATACTCTTGGTTGCCTAAATTTGTATGGGCGGTCAAGTAGCTCAGGATTTTACAGATTTATCTAAAGGAGCTTGGAGCAGGTGGCTTCAGCATTATGTAGTTATTGTTTTTCCGCTATGTTGTAAGTGTTGTACTCTGATAAGTGAATATTATACAGTTAAATTTTTTGTATTTCAAAGTTATGATATTATATATTTTTCCACTGCGATCTGAGATTCTGTGATGTTATTTATGTTCTTCTTCTACCTTTTTCTTCTAAAAAAAATGATTCGTATTTTCGTGATATTTGGGTTGGATGTATGTTGTATGTAGTCAACTATGATATTACAGATTTGCGGGACATTACACTGCAACACTTGGAGAAGTAGTAATAGTGCGCTGGCTATATGGGGACATAGTGAGGATGGCAGTTGGTAGCACTACCGCTAATGTTTCTCGCAGACTGGGCCTTGACGGAAAGCTTGTATTGATAAACGGATAACTTGTTTTACCATACGTCGAGCTCAAAGACGACGATATAGTTAAAGTGCAAACGTGAATATTTGCTGTTACTGGTTCTGTGAATTGAGAATCAAATGGTATTCACCAAATTTGGACAGATTGGTGTAAAACTTGAGTATCCATTTTGTAAAATTTTCATATAGATACAACATTAACTATAGTTAAATTCATAATTAACATCCAAGGTTTTGAATAACTGTTTCGAGGCTGAGGTGCTAAAGGCAACTCTAGCCACCGATGCTGTAATCGGGAGCATGGTACGTTGAAGGTGGGATGGGGTCTATGTCATTAGCTATAAGTAATGCTTCTCGTGAAGTGGGGGCACATATATTTACTAATACTGAGCTCTCCCAAGTGTTAGTGGATGAAAAAGTACAATTGGCTGATGGAACAGAGTTGCAGTCAAATGTTGTGCTGTCAAATGCAACCGCATATAGGACATTTGTGGAATTGTTGCCTGCAGATGTCCTACCTGATGATTTTCTCCATGCTATAAAAAGTTTGGATTACAGCACTGGTATAACAAAGATAAACCTTTTTGTTGATAAACGGCCTTAGTTCGTATGTATGCAACGCTGGTCAGTATCAAGGCTAAATACATAACTGATAACCGAGGTCTCCCGTCCTAAAAGCGTTTCCAGCAGCTGAAGAAATTCAGAGCGTGAATCGCTCATTTTGAGCGTTGACCCCCCTCCCCCCGCTATTTCATCAGCCGATGGGGGGACGCTCTATCTTTTTTTAATTTTATTTTTTTATCGTTAATGGTTTTCTGAAAACCGTTTATGGGCTAAACGATTTTCAGAAAACCATTTACCCACAAAAGGGTTTTCAGAAAACCATTAAATTTTTTATTTGTCCTTCCCCATATATAATTTATAATATATCAATGGAAAAATTGTCGAGACGTTTTAATGAAAAATAAAAACAAATTATCAAGTCATTTTATTGAAAATTGATTTATTTTCAGTGTTAACAGGTATAAAAATAAGGTACAAGTATATGGTCGTTATCGAATACAAAATTATACGTTATATATATAGAGCTGTTTTGGAGTATTAAAATATAGTACATATAAATAAAGTCGTTGCCGAATATTAAATTTTAGTTTGAACTACGTTGTTGAATAGTAAAATATAGTTCAAATTTATAGCCGTTGCAGATCATTAAAATTTTGTTTGAATTTATAGCCATTGACGAATATATTTGTATACAATATTCTTATAGCTGTTGCAACTATGGATTGAAGAAGCTATAAAACCACTCCTTGTGTGTACAGTTAGATTCATAACACAAAAATGTCTCATAACGTCTACAATGATGATGCTGTTTACGAATCAGATATGCAAACCGAAGATTCAAAATACTTTAGCCAAAATGGTCCGGATTATACTGACTCCGATTCCGACAAAGGCGATGATTTGTTGGGGCATACAAAATTTATTCAATTTTCTTCGGATAGCGCGACCAATAGAGATGAGTTAGAGATTATGATGCAAGCTGTTGCCGTTCAACAATTAAAGATTAACCAACATTTCCTAACGGAAGGATCGTCTAGTAATACTCGAGGAGGCAGTGCGTACGGTCGTGCAGCCATACGGAAGATGCGGGATCATAAAGGAGGTACTGCTAGATTACTTTAAGATTATTTCAACACCCTCTGTACGTATGGTCCTGACGACTTTCGACGCCGTTTTCATATGAGCAAGAATATGTTTATGTGCATTTTCAATAGAGTTGTTAAACACGATAATTACTTGTTCAAAAACGTAATAGTGCTGGTAACTTAGGATGTTTTCCGTACCAAAAAATTAAAGGCACATTACATGTAATAGCATATGGAATAGCTCTAGATGTGTTTGATGAGGTTGTCCGAATGGGTGAGAGTACTATTACCTTAAGCCTTAAAAGGTTTTGTGTAGCCATAATTGAATAGTATGGTGAGGAGTATCTACGTGCTCCAACGCAAAGCGATGTCAACAAATTGAAAAGGTTAGCAGCCAAGAGAGGATTTCCCGTCATGTTAGTTAGCCAATACTGTATGCACTGGGAATGGAAAAAACTGTACTACAGCATGGCACGGTCAATTTATTGGACATTACACTAAATTGACAATGATACTTGAAGTTGTTGCTTCACATGATCTATGGTTTTGGCATGTATTTTTCGGATGTCGTGGTTCAATGAACGATATTAATGTACTTCACCAATCACGTTTGTTTAAGAGTCTTACACATGGAAAAGCCCTTGCATGTGATTTTAATATTGCAGGAAATATGTACGACATCGGGTATTATTTAGCAGATGGCATCTAACCCTTTATGGGGTACGCTTGTCAAAACTATTTCAGGTCCTGAAACAGAAAAAGAAAAATATTATGTTAAAAGGCAAGAGGCAGCGAGAAAAGACGTAGAATGTGCATTCGGGGTTCTCCAAGCAAGGTTTGCCATTGTTAAAAACCCTGTTAAATTACTTAAGCCATAGGTTTTGAGCAACATTATGCGTGCTTGTATTATAATGCATAACATGATCACTGAAGAAGAAAGAGGAACATTTCCATCTTATTTGGGATATGATCCATATAACACCGCAGTTGTTGTTGCTGCTAGAAATCCAGCGACTCTTGAGGTATTTCTTAGGCGCCTGCATAAAATTAGGTCTAGGGAAGTACAAAGTAAACTGCAGGATGACCTGGTTGAACATCTATGGCATATGAAAGGGACTGCTTAGATATATTCTATGCATTTGTTGAACTATTGTAACGTTGTAGTACTCAATTATTGTATTGTTTTATGTACCTTAAATATATCGCATTTCTATTTTCTATTGTAGCTAATATGCAAAATGAACGTTTGCTGAGGATAACCCAACTATATATAACTCCTTAACTCTTTATATTCACAATTCAACAGAGGACGACCCAAACTGTATATAACTCCTTAACTCTTTATATTCACAATTCAGAAGAGGACGACCCGCAATATTTAACTCCTTAACTCTTTCTTTCCAGCACGACTTTTAACCTGATTAGAGCACGAATTTTAATGTAAGTGGAGCATGACTTTTAATGTGAGTGGAGCATGATTTTGAGTGCGAGTGGAGAACGACTTTTAATGTGAGTGTAGCACGACTTTTAATGTGATTGGAGCACGACTTTTAATGTTCAAATACTTTTCATTTCAGTTGAATAACACACAAAATATATCCATGAATTGAAATTAAACTCTACGGATACATCCAAACTTTCCTAATACATAAACCAAACGATACGTATTGAATACGACAGATAATATAACGATATGCTACTCAAACTGTATAATATGATTGTACCATAACCCGTACGCTTCGTGACCAATGAAGTTTGAACGGTGCTTGAAAAGGTAGAGTGGTTCGTACGTCGACCGTTTCTCTTGAAAAACATCGCCCTTTTTTACCTCATCAATTACTTTGCAGTAATTCTTACAATCGGTAGTAAATAAGCAAAAAGCACTTCTGGTTGCTAAGTTGGGCCTCTGTATTCTACAACTAGTATGAATGTTGTATTTTTCATTGAGGATTGCCTAAAAATCTTGATCTATCTCTTCTTCCATCTGTAGTACGTCTGCTTGAATGTACGCCTTTATCAAAACAATGTAATCTGAAGTAGTCCAGTTTTCGTTAGTCATTTTGAAGTGTGTAGTTAAACTAAAATTCCAATGTTTTATATAGGCAAAGCAAGGCAAAGCAAAGCAAAGCAAAGTAAATTAAAGTAAAGCATCACACCATTCAAGGGAATCATTTGTCTTCATAAATACAGGGGTATGGTAGTTTACTTCATATTCACAAACAATTCCAATGCTAAACAAAAAACAATGACTGATTCCAACAACCACAATTTCTATGGCTATACTAATGATAACATTGGTAATTTCGCTAGTTTATTATCTCAAGTTGATGGCCCGTAAATGATTCCACTCCCTTTCCTAACTCCCCAACAAAGTCAGTGTCTCCACCAATTAAACCTCGCTCAGCAGTACGGTAACATGTATGGCAAAGTTCCTCAAACCAACAACTATGTTGGGTCACAGTCCAGTGATCCTACTCAAAACGTACAACAAGAGGTGGCTTCTCTGACCCTAGTACCTGACAAAGGCCAAACCAAGGCCAAATGGTCTTACACCAAGTGAAAACCAAAAGAAACTCACGTTCAAAGTGTCATGGAAAAAACTGTAGCTACTGGTAAAATATGGAAAGTAGTTGACTATAAACTGCTAGCTAATGCATGGGTAAGCACGTCTGTCATTGCTGAAGTCCGTTCTGGTGGTAAGTTTTTCTACCAGAGGGTTAATGATTTGTACAATGTAGATCCTGAATGCGTAATACGAAGATCAATTGAGAGCACAAAGACTGCATGGTATAATTTGAATACTATGTGTACCAAGTACAAAGGGATAAAAGCACTAAAGGGGGATTCGCTTAGGAGCGGTCAAACATTCATAGATTTAAAGGACGATTACGATAGCATCTATCGTGACACCTATAAAACTGAATTCACTGCTCATGAAGCATTGGAAATCCTTTCTTTTTGTCAACATTGGGCCAATCTATGCGAACCAGATAATGTATATCTTGGAGACATCAAAGGTTCTAACTTAAGAAATGTAGCTTCTAGACTTTCGGTGGATTCATCCCCAGGAAATACGGTTGAATGTCTTATGGCTACAGACGAGGATGGGAATAACAGTACTCCTGTGATTCCTGATTCGGGAATTCTGTATGGTGGGGTTGAAACAAGGCCAGAAGGAATAAAATCAAGCAAGAGAGCAATACTGAGAAATAAGGAAACAAAGGATTTGGCAGTGTCTAGTGATAAACTAACTTCATTGTTAAGTGATATATCACTTGCATCTGTCTCCAACAAAGAAGACCGTGAAAAGCGTAAAGATAAGAAGCTGTAGATCATGGAGATGCAACTGCAGCAAGATGTCGCTAGAACTACAGCTCTCATCCAAAGAACTATTTATAAAGAAAAACGTGAAAGACGTTTGAAGGAAGAAAAATATGAGGAGTACCTAGCAAAAGATATATCCTATTTGACTTGACAGGCCCTTCAGTATGCGATAGTAAAAAAGGATCGTATTTTGAGGGCTCAACAGAAACGATATCAGGATGAAGAAGGAAGTTCCGAGATGTAGACGAATTCTATGTTGCTATTTCTAGCTTGTTGTACCCTAGAATTATTTTTCTAAGTTGGCTGTAATGTTGTTATTTCTATGTTGCTATTTCTGGCTTGTTGTATCCTAGTTTTAGTTTTCTATGTTGGTTATACTGTTTTGTGGGTTATTAAAAAAATTAACTAGTTTTCAGTAATTTATATATATTTTTCTAATGCATATGTGATATTCAAACTTATTTTACATTGCTTTAAATAATTAACTTACTAACAACTTTAAATAATTAAATAACTAACAACTTTAAATAATTAAATAATTTAAATATACGATGTGCATTTAAACATAATAAAAATAACTAACAACTTTAAACTCATTTTACGGATCTGCATTTAATTTAGAAAGATTTAAAGTGCTTAAGTATGTGCATTTACATACAATGGACAAAATATATAAACAGTTTTCTGAAAACCATTTATATGTTAAATGGTTTTCTGAAAACCTTTTGACGTATAAATAGTTTTCACAAAACCATTTTTCTATCGCCACTCCCAATTAGAAATGTCAAGAGTCGCCATTTCAATCGTTCCCCCACGTCCTTCGTCCTGTTGCTAGAGAGCATGAATAACCCTTCTCTCCCTGTTTCCTCTTCTCTCCCCACTGCTAGGAATGTTCTAACAAGTGAAGAAATTTTGTTTAATGAATTTTCATTGTTTGTTCTATTTATCTAGTGACTAAACGATATTAAATATGTTGTTCATAAAAACGATTATTGGGACCAGTACCACTGTTCTTGGTAAGGTGCATCGACTTTGCAAGTGATGCATCTTTAGCTCCTGAATGCATCTTGTAATATGTCTACCATGTTTCGTCTGTAGGTAGAGAATGGTTTGATGCATGCTACGATGCTTTTACTGTTGTGCACATTGCTTTTGAGTGGTACGCGCCTTTTATGGTTGGGTCCACTATTTCTTCTATTTTCGGTTCTCTTATTGATGACTTTGCCTGTATAATCATATAACATAAATCAAATACATCTATATCTACATATCTATGCTAACAAAGAGATATTTTGTAAACTTACGTATATACTGGTCGATATATTCAGCAAATACTTCCAAATGGTGAATACATCCATGCCATTGCATTTTGAATATAATGGGTTAGATCTCACGAATTCATCAACAATTACCTACTAATCTTTCTCACACAAATGACAAAAAAAACGTAACCATTAGATTTAAGTCACTGAATTTACAATTAATTAACTAGATTTGATAGGTGATCTTCTTCTGTAATGTTTTTTCGCAAAGTAGGTGATTTAATGTTGCATCCAAATTAGCCATATGATTAAGTAAAATAGTAATAATTGAGCTGTAACATAGCTTACACTGTTGTTTTACCAAGAACAAAGTTCACGAAAAAGTACCCATTCAACTAAGTTCCACTCATCACGAGGTTTGTGTATATTAAGAGGCTCTCTACCAGTTATAATTTCTAGAAGCACTACTCCAAAGCTAAATACATCACTTTTCGCAGAGAGCTGCTGAGCTGAGTAGTAACTGGAATAAAATAAAATTTCACTTCAAACATTTACTTACACTTGCAAACTTTTTAACAGTTTCTACTATGTGTCCTTGGATTGTGGTTGCATATTCAGATCGTAACCGCATCTTGTTAGATGTTGACACTCATAGCCTGTAAATTTATAATTTATCTGCTTGTTATTAATTATAGTTTTAATTCATTATGTGTTAAAACAACGTCTTTATCATTTTATAATAGATCATATAGACCAGTTAAGTAGCTGTGGTAAGAATTCCCTTTATTAAAATGCATTATATGTGTCTTGTATTTAATTTCAATGTTATTTTGAATGGTGTACAATTATTTTGAAGTGTGTTTATTTGAAAATATATACTGACTTATGTTGTGTGTTTAACTTTTTCTTTCAGATTTGATGAATTGTCAAAGCGGGCCAAAATCAACACAATTTTTACATTGAGTAATGCAAAGGTGATTGGATCATGCAGAGGTCATGCATTCCTTTTCTTCTATAATTTTAGTTGTGTAATTATCTTCATGTAGTAGATATTTAGTAATATATTTTCACTATGAAATATTTTATGTTTGGATCCATATATATTTTAAAGTGTTATGAAGTTAATGGTAAATTATGTATCATATGAATTGGTATTAAATATGGTAAACTTGACCGTTGTTATTATTTTGATTTATACATATAGTTTTTTTGTGTTAAATGTTGATTATTGGAAGTGAATTTGATGTATGTTCATTTGTGTAGTCTATTCTGAGTTATGTGGATTTTTATCTAAGCTCATATGCATATTAATTTTATGATACTAGTAGTTTTTTACTACTTTCAAATATAGGGTGGTGTGGAGCAGCTAAAAAATTGTTATTTGCGATAGTTAATGTTAAAAACCATAGCAAAATAACAAACTTTTATAAGCACCAACAAGTCTACTGCGACGGTTATATAAAAAGTAGTCGCGGAAGATACCTTTTTGCTACGGTTTTTATAAAAACCATCGCAAAAAAGCATAGTTTTGAAACTAAACAACATTTATTTGTGACTGTTGGTATAAAAAGAATCGCAAATTCTTTATATATGTGACTGCTCTTTGTAAAAACCGTCGCACAAAGTCATTTTCTGCGACAGTTTTTTAACTGTCGCAAAGAGGGTTTTTTTGCGACGGTCGCAGTTGCTACGGTTGTTGTACCATCGCAAGTGAACATAAAAAACCATCGCAAATGACCTATTTTGTGGTAGTTTGAACAGGATATCTCTTCTTGTGATCTTTGAGTTGTTTACTAGCATAGGCAACTACTCTACCTTCTTGCATGAGTATCGCACCTTGCCTGGTCACATGCATCAGTGAAAACTGTGAACATCTTTTGATCCATCGAGAATGATAAGAACAGGCGCACTGGTCAATGATTCCTTCAACTTTCTAAATGCAATATTACACTTCTCATTCCAAACGAATTCTAAATTCTTCTTTGTTAATTATGTTAGAGGGTAGTTATCTTCGCAAAATCTTTAATAAATTTTCAATAATAATCTGCTAACCCAAGGAAGCTTCTAACATCTGTAACATTTCAGGGTATCCTCCATTCTTTGATAGCTTCGACCTTAGCAGGGTCAACTGCTAATCCTTTCCCTGAAACGATGTAACCAAGAAACCTAATTTCTTCTCTCCAGAAAAGACATTTCGAGAGCTTAGCCTTCAATTGGTTCTCTCTTAGAATTCCCAAGACCTCTGTTAAATGATCTTCATGTTCTTTATGGTCCTTGGAAAAAATAAGAACATCATCCACAAATACAACTACGATCTTATTCAGAATATCCCTAAAACTATACTCATAAGGTCAACAAAGAAAGCAGGCGCATTCGTCAAACCAAAGGGCATAATCTCCCATTGGAATAACACATCAGGTGTCCTAAATGCAATCTTGTCTTGATTATCTTCATCAATCCTCAGCTGACGGAATACAATTGCTAGGTCCAATTGAGAAAATACTTGGTTGCCTCCCAAGTGGTCAAACAAATCATCAATCCTTTGCAAAGGACTTCTATTCTTCTTGGTGAGCATATTTAGCTCCCTATAATCCACACACAATCTTCCGGATCCATCGGCCTTAATGGCAAATACTACTAGCGCTCCCCACTTAGATGTACTATGACGGATAAAGCCTTTCTACAATAATTTCGTAATTTGCTTATCCAACTCCCTCCTTTCCTTAGGATCCATGTGCCTCAAAGGCAAACCTATAGGTCTTGCATTTTTCTCTAGGTCAATCCCGAAAGAAATCTCTCTATGTGGGGGAAGTCTTGCGGCTTCCTAAAAGACATCCAAGAACTCACATATGACAGAGAATGAGGTCAATCTTCTAAATTAGCAGGTAAAAATTATAATAGGGTCGTAACCTTATTACCTGTCCTACACGAAACTGTCAGATGATGACCTCCACAACTTCTTAGGTAAACTGCCCTCTTGTTGCAATCAAGGATGGCCCTATAAAATGATAGCCAATCCATACTGAAAATAAGACCATACCCCACGAATTCTAACACATACGCATCACAAAAGAAATTGACACCGTCAATTTTCAATACTAGGGCTTTACAAATACGAATGAGATTCTTAGCTCCTATGACTGGATTAGTCACCTCTTTCGGACTACTAGCAATAAATAGAGGAAGGTTTAGGGATTTAGTTATTCTCCTGGAAATAAAGGAATGAGTTGCTCCAAAGTCAAATAAAGTACGCACTGGATTTTCTAAAATAGAAAGTATACCTTCCAATGCAGATTGTCCTTGTTCTCTAGGTGGAATACTCTAAAGTGGTGTTGCTTTTAATGCTTAATTTTGACTTCTTTGTCCAACCTTTGGCTTCGGGAAGTCCTTAGACATGTGGCCTTCCTCATGGCAGTTGAAGCATCTCCCCTTAAACTCCTTGTTCACCAAGCTAACCCTACAATCTTTAGCCTCATAGCCCTTACGTTTGCATCTAGCACAAACTTTTGCCTCCTTCTTGAACTTTCCACCCTTCTTCCTATTCTTCCAGTATTCTTTCTACTTATGCTTAGCAGAGCTAGGAACCAACTTTGTCATCATTTTTATTTTACTTTCCTCTTTTGACCCTAGACAAAATAGCCATTTCCACCAATGTTTCAAATTTTGCTCCTAAAGTGACTTGAGCCAATAATGTTTCTTTCAATGGCGAATTCTACCCTTTTATGAACCTTAAGGCCTTATTCATTTTGGTGTCTACCAACCCCAAATCAAACTTAGACAATTCAGCGAATTAGGCTAAATAATCACTCAAACTCATATTTCCTTACTTTAAGTAGATAAACCTTTCTAGTTGTATATTCATTTAAGCGTTTAGCAAAAACTTCATCTCAAAACGGGTCTTAAATTCATTCCAGGTGAATACCCGATCCATATTTTCCCTCGAAACAACATTCCACTGTTCCAGAGCTTGTCCTTTTAAGTGCTAGGCCGCTACGCTCTGTTTGGTTTGATCATCCCATCTGGTGACTTCAAACATACCCTCGTAGTTCATCTTCCAAGCTTGGGCCTTAAGGAAGCTTTTAGTGCCCAAGAACAGTTTTCCTACTGAGTGAACAAGACTTTTGCAGAGGCAGAGAAAATTGAACGCCTCGGTAGCGGGTTGGGCTACTGCTAGCATCGCTGAGGAAGGATTCGCTGTAGGTACTTTTTCCACAGTTCTAAGGTACTACTGGAATCATTCAGGCAAGTATTTGGCCTTCCCGGGTTTCCCTTTTTTTGGGTTATCGGCCATTCTACTATCTGAAAAGGGAAAAACCATTTAGTGGACATTCCTAAGATAGTATTCAAGCCAAAAGATAAGGATTTTCCTTGTATAATTGTGTATGTCTTTTGTGGTATAGTAAAAATACATATTATATATATAGTTTGAAAACCTTTTTCAAATAACAAATACGTCCCTCATACGTATTTTCCCCTTAATCGGATAACCTAAGCTCTGATAACAAATGTAACAACCTACTCGGTGCGGGCCTAAATTTCGACAAAGAAAAGGCCCATTGAAAATCAGAGCCACCTTAGATGGGTCGTTAGTTCCTATAAGAAATTACATTCGCACAAAATAACAGAACAATATAATGAGATGAAATCTCACACACCAGAAGGGATAAAATATAATAATGAGGAAGTAGATGTACCATTTAAATTAAAAACCAATAATGTAGCATACAACCATGTTTTAGACAATTACATCAGGTACATAAATTAATATCTGAATATTTAATAATAATACTGCCAATAATAAATACAACATAAAAATATATTTAGCAGGATAAATTTTTCACCATATGTCTATGTGAACAAGCATACACACAAGGAAATCAATCTGATTAATGAGGAATACATTCATATAGTCTCTTAAGACCTACATTAACACTTGAGGGTGGATCCCTGATCACTTAATACCCAACGTGGTCGACATTCTCGGTCATTTAAGGCCATACTACTATATTAAATTTAGGATATAATCAGTTATGCTCCTAAGGCAGACCCTAACCACTTAAGACCCTGTCTTATCACGTCAACGCTATACACACACACATTTGTAATATGAGAAGTAGTAACTTGCCACTTAATATCAGTTTATGGTAGGCCAAGTTTGCCATTTAAGACCTCTCCGGTGGACTCCCATGTTACTACTTAACTGGTATCACGAGTGAAATCCTATGCCTCTTAAGACTTTATGTAGACAGGCAGTTATAGTTGCATGTAGCGTAAGGTACCTACCTTGTCCATAGGTTAGCCCTCATGCAGCTCCTAAAGGATGTGGAAAACTACAGGAGAACTTCCCTACTCAACGTTACTGTTATCTTTAGCGTGTTTTAGAGGAGGACCCAATGACCACTTAGAACCTAATAAGGGAGGGTCTCATGACTTTCGCCCAAACCAACGAGTGAAACTTAGTAACATGCCTAGTCCTAACCATTTAAGACCCAAATTAGGTAGGTGAGCCACTTAAGGCCTTCTCAAGGCAGGCATGCCTACTGATACACACATATAATACATATAGATACACATACCCCAGGCCTCGCACATTAAACCGTCTACTTGTAGATGTTGGATTTGTCAGGCGATTCCGGGCAGGTTTCTACTATAAGTGGGATTAATCTCGTGCTTTAGTGTAATAATTATAATGGTCATGACACCTAGACCTCTCATATTAACCAAGATTACTTATAAATGTTGGATATGTAGGTCGGTTTCTAGCAGGTTTCCACTACAAGTAATGGTTAACCTTATGTCTTTGGGTCATTTATTACTATTTATAAAGCCATTAACACACAAAAATACAAAAAAAATTCTTAAGGAGACATTTGAAATTCAAATTACTACTTTGTTAAATTAACCGTATTTACTACGCATTTATTATGCATTTATTATAACTTAATTACGTTATTTAATATATATATATATATATATATATGGAAATAATAAATATCCTAAATTAAACGTATACTAAACTTTTGAATTTAAAGTTTCTAAACCATTGAAATGTTAATCTCTAACCAAAGAAAGGCATACAAATTAATTCCGACAATTCACTAATCAGGCATAAACATATATTTAAACATATATCCAAATGGGAAACAAACAATAATAACATATAAAATTTATATCCTATGCTTGACTGATTTCTACAACAATAAAAGATAACAATTGTGAAATGCATCCATATATATATATATATATATATAGTATTTTATGGTTCAAAATCACTTTTGAATACATTTATGTGTAAAACATTAATATTTTAACATTGTATAAATAAATACGTTCAAGAAATCTATTTATAAAAACGGACATTCAAACCTATTTTGATTCATATAAAAATCCAAGTTCTTAATGTTTAAGAATAAACAGTTCATGTAAATCACAACATATGAAATAAAAATTTGACCAAAAATAATAATTATATACAACACAACTTTATCATCTTCTTCATTGCTTTAACAACCACAAACCCCAAATTTACACAGATTGTACAATTCCGCCAACAAACTTAAAAGAGAGGAATTTGGGTGGTTTGCTATTTTTATTATTCTCGTAGAAATCCAAAATCCTCTTAGGCATATAGATCCAAATCAATATTACTTAAAAAAGAATAGCTACATCGGTAATTTACACTCACAGTGATTTAACTGTATGGAAATGACGGTTTGATATTGTTTACCCTATTAGATCTAAAACCTCGCACGAACACGAACACCAATTCTGTATTAATCTATATATAAGAATTAAACAATTAGAATTCTTATAAAAAATCTAGAATTCTAGATTCAAATCTATAATAAATCCTAAAAGAAAAGAGATTATAAAGAATACAGATTAGAAGGTTTGTAGAAGAAAACCTAATAAAATCTTTCTGGAATTCAATGGAAAAATAGGAGCTAAAGAGATGGAGCAGATTAGCTTTAAGGGAAGTGAATGGAGTGTTATTTATAAGTGTGTGTGCAAATAAATGTCGTAGGATTAGTCAAATTAAATCCTGGCTGTTTTTTTTTATAATAATCACTCTAAAACCAAACCCAAACCAACTTCGCTACTCGTTGGCCGACCCAAGCGGTCGACCTCCACCCTAGAAGAGAGGTCGACCCCTTGGGTGCCAAAAAGCACAGTGAATTTATATAATGGCTGAAAAAATTTTATTAAATAAAATGTTTTATATTAATTTCTTTCCTTCTTTTAAATATTCTTGTCTCCTTCTACGTGTATATATACACACAGAGATTTGAATTCCATGGAATATTCTAATTGGCCATTAATTAGATGTTTGTATTCCATATGTTTATTTATTTTAATTTGAATTTCAAACATTGTGTATATATTATTTACGTACAACATAATTTAAGATGAATTCTTCATGCGGACTCCATTTTCGACATATTATATATGAAAACAGATCAAAATCTCGCCTCGAGTATAACTATGATATTTTTGAGGCTATATTCCTAATTTTACAAAATACCATTTATCAACTTTACAATATTTTAATGTTTAATTTAACTTATTATTATTAATTATTAATTATCATGTCTAGTTAATTGATTTTTACAGGTGTTACATCAAAACTGTTGGTTTGGATTGATTTGACTAAGGTGGGTGATATTGTCTCCCATTGAAACATAATAGTTTGTACGGTATAATTGATATTTTAACATGATTTCTATTCTTAATGTAAAATTTCAAGAATAGTTGAACCTAGTAAGTAATAAATAAAGGAATTAAAAGGTAATTTGATTAGTTTAAATTGACACCAACTCTAGATTTGAACTATTTTAACACTAAACTCATATTAATCACCTTAGATAGATTATATTTATGTTATGGATGTTTATATTCTATTTTAGGTAATTATAGGATTATTTGTTACATAATCGCTCATTTGCATAGTTTTGTTAAAGAGTCATTCATTGGCGAAATAGGACTAGAAAATCTCATTCATTAGAGTTTGATGTTTATTGATCAAATGCATAAGAGGTACATATTGATTAACGCATAAGGATAATTGACTCAACCGGATGAGATAGATTCACGAAGAAGTACTAGAGCTTGAAAACTGATTTGAGGACGGTGGAGCATAAGAGCGTAGTGACTAACTGAAAGATGGGGGCAATATTAGAGTTTGGCGATGAATCTAAAGACGAAGGTGGGTTGGTGACAAGCTTGGATTATTCACGATGAATGTCAAACATTTTCACTTGATGTGCTTTAACCAGATTTGGTTAAATACATGATAAGAGTGGTTGTTATCGATTACTATAGTGTGGTCGCTATCGACTATAGTGTTGCTAGCCACTTTGTCCAATTTAACATGGACGTGGGTGAAACTTCGAGAAATAGGATATGGCGATTCGTCCAACGATAGTCTCGACATGTTGGCTCTTCGACGGGTGGTTTTACCATGAGGCAAAGATCTGCTGCTTCAACGCAGTGATACGTCATGCGACGATGGTGATTCCACAACGGGGGTAAAGGCTTCTAGGATGGATGGATTTTCTCGAAGATGCTGAGATGGCGATGACGAGTAGAGATGGGAAGCTACTAGAAAGAGATGGAGATAGTTTATTGGGTTTGACGACAAGTAGGTTGTCTATGCTTATTTCTTTTGATCTTGATGACAAGTTGGTTGTCTACATTTTTGTTCTAACCAAGGAGACCCCAAGTTAGGGGGTCATAGGAGTAGTTCCAAATATAGACATTGTGGTAGAAGATATGTGCAAAGTGATTATCGATAGGTATGTTCGATGTATACTTAGGAAGAAGAGGTAGTGGGTGTAATGTCCATTTGGAATAAGATAGAATCCCTATCTCCAAGTATGGGAAATTGTTTCCATCTTCGAGAAACTTTGGCTTTCCACCTAGTCCAAATTTGGGTCCTTACTTTAGGTTGTATGTTGGTACGGCTTAGTTCCTGGACGATTGTGTGGCAATGATTCGAGTATCAAGGAAAAAGAGTGTTATCATATATATAATACACTACGTGAATAAATGTGAGGATGAATGATGGATGTTATGTTTTCTTGATCATTTATAACCTTAGAGGCATCGAGCAATGTGGATATCATAGATTCATATATCTATACAACTCGAGTATTCTGATATAGAATAAGCCCTTGATTGCTATCGGGGAGTTTAAATATTTTATAAGTGCTAACATTATGGATACATGAACAGGTCTAGTATGATTATCCATACTCAATGTGCCTTATACAATTATTATACAATTACAGCTTTTACAATATTATGAGATTTATTTGTCGTTCATACCATACTATTGCTTGATCCAGGGTTTTATGTTCTTACTTATTACCTTGGATACTCACTAATAATGCTAATGAGTAGGCTAGATAACAAGTGTAATGGTTAAAGTTCAAAGTTGGTAAAATGGTTATTTTTCCCTTACTAAAAAAGACAAGAATTCATATTTTAATTATTATTTGAAGTTTAATTAGATAAAAATGGTGACATAAGAAATCTCAATTATTAGATCTTCTTCCTGAATCTCACATTTCCATAAAGACAAACGAATCTCATGGTTCACAATACATGTGTTTAATTTTGTGTCTCATTATCTACTCCTTTGTTAAAATGTTGGGCACTAAACTCCTTTATTCTCATTTTCCTTTTCTGGAGTCTTAATCGTGATCTTTGATTACAAATCTGTTTCTAATTTTAAGTAATTTCCTTAATTATGTTCTTTATTCATGGGTTTTAAACCAAGATTTGTATATGCGTTATTGTTATCTTTCAAGACAATTGTTTACCGATTAGACTGAAGGTGAAATTTTCTGTCACTCTTCAACAATATTTGATATTTTGTTCTTACATTTGGATTTTTAGATTATGTCCCTTAAAACTGATTCATTATGAATGTATCTTGTTATCGCAAACTTCTGATGATATACGACTTAAACTTTTGGGTGATATTAGAGAAGATTACATCAAATTAGTTGTCTTAATACTTAATTATTAATTACTACAAGTGCGTACCCGTGCTTCGCACACGGGTGTTGTAAATTATTTGTATTATCAATGTTTCTTTTATGTAGTAAAGAAATAATATTGAATATAAACCAAATGAATAATATATTAGTACTGTAAGATTGTATATATGTACAAAGGTAACGTAATTCGATAGTGCTTGATTGATATTAATAACTTTATTGTAAAAAAAATTGATGTACAGGTGCAGTTAAACATGCATAATGTTTCCAGCTTCAATGTTTTTCAAATGAGAGAATAACCGGCAACATATTAAAGTAACAGGGACAAACTACGTCAATATAAACAAAATAGTATAATATAACACATGCTTGGTTTAAAGCATAATCCAAGTCGAAACGATTGAAATATGTAATATATAGATCATGCATGATAATATATTATGTCTAATCAGAGTTATTGTAGCAAAAAATATAGGGGAAAATGGAACAACATACATATAATGAAGGTTAAAGAGAGCTAATATTTCAAATCAAATTTTGTGATAGCATTGATCAACAGTCCTGTAGCCTTGAAAATAACATTAATCTAAGTAAATAGCTGCTAATTGTGACAGTTAGAAAAGCATATACATCCGAAGAAAAATAAAGGTGGCAAAAGCAAAATTGAAATGAAAAAGGATGCAGCTATCTGATTAAGTGATAAGTCTTAGTCGGTTGCAACGATTGTCAACCTACAGTGGTAGGACACCGCATAAGCTTCTACGCGACTTCTCTTAAATTTAAGATTGGAAAATACTATGGGGACACAAATTTCATTATAATTTTCAACAAAAATAATTACTGGTTAGCTATAAGAAAAACCTTAGATAAAGTGCACAGATCATACAAAGACAACATCCGATGGTGTAGCACAATGTATATATACACACACACATAAGGAAAAAGCTAAACTATATGCTACTCTCTGTTCTCACATGCCATGCCCGCTTTGGACTTTCTTGTGCTTCCAAGGACCTGAAAATCAATAAGTTCCATCAACCGGTCAGCTTCACAAAACGAATAGACATTTAAAATACTCTGTATGCCTGGATCTTCTCAAAACTTAAGTACAGTAACTTTATGCGTAAAAATTCATTCATGAAGTTTCGGAAAGATTTCAGTCAAAGCACAATAAACTATCATATTTTTAAACATATGAGGTTGTGGCTTTATAAGTGACACTTACATTTCCATAGCTAAATGTTCCATAATCATGAGCATCCAGTTAATTGTATTATGCATAAGTTTCTATTTTTTTGAAGTCAGTGAAAACACATACATACAAAACTTAAAGGAATTCACTCATTAAGGGCCCATGTATATGATGCACTCTGCTGTAATAGTAGCAGCATATCAGTGAACTCTATATAGTTGTTTGTCAGTGTGCCATTTCATCAAATCTTACAGCTATAGTGCCTTCAAGTAGACATGACTACAAATGTATGGTGTAAAACAATAGTTAGAAAGCACAATAATATAGACAGTGTCATACGACTTAGCATTGAATAAACACTGTTAAATTGTTCTATTATCATAAAAATGGACATCTCTACACTATCTAGTTCTACTATGTCAATTGATAATAGCAAACATTTTCCATTGTCATGGAAATAGTGCACTGTTCTTGTTATCATATACAAAGTAAACATCAAGAGTTAAAATTGAATGGGTGAATCAAATTTATTATGAGTTAAAAGAGAATGGATGGATCAAATTTAACGATAGAGTAGTTGAACAATGACCAAACCAACATTGTCATACCACATAAGAGTTGGAAAAGGCCATAGACTTAAAATAGCAATGGTTAGCACAAAAGTGCTTAACAGATATAACCATTTTCATGGAAATATCTTCATTCAAATACAACCTGCTTTAACTTAAATTTAACCGAAGCTACCTATCCCCGTTTCAAGTTAACTGTAATTTTCTTCTCATGTATGAGGTATGTTGGTTCCATAGGCATAGCTTAAAATCATGTTACCTATATTTTGCATAGAAAGTACTTTATTTTGACAAAAGAACAATTTACTTAGTAATCTTATAATATTTCATGTGCGATACAGGTGTCATCCTAGTAATGAAAACTCAACTTTCGATAGTAATCAACCTACATAAACCAGTCATTGATAGCAAATTTCCCATCCTAAGCTAGAAATAGTAAATGACTTACTTAACCAACATATACAAAATCCATCTTGCATTGCATTGTAAATTTATCATTCTAACAGTTGTGATTAGTGTTTCTAGTAGTAAAAACTTTCTTTTTAAGAAAGTTAATATAGGCTAGTTGTATGTTAAAAAAGCGACCAAGCTGCTTGATGTGAAAATAAAAAATGACTGAATTTGTGACAATGTAATTCCTAACATGCATTGACACTATCATACAATTCTGTTATCTTTGTAATGAACTGGAAAGTACCACAATATGACAAAACAAAACAAAAACAATTTTTTTTATTATTAAATCACTATAATGTTTATCAAACTATCAACATAAATTCAATATCCTACACATATTTGATGACCGACATATACTTTTTCAAATTCTAGCTTTATAAGTCTTGTAGATTTAGCAATCTAGTTGTTGTGCTAAGCACTCCTAGTAATAAAATATTTGTCCTTGAAAAGGTTATTTTGTACAATCTGTTAATTAGAATGCTACAAAGGTGTTTGAAGTGATAATAACAACAGCTGATTTTGTGTTAAATAAGTTTTAAGCAACCATGTTCATACATAGTAATAAACAAAAAAAGTTAAAAATAAAAATGAAATAAATGGTATAAATGAAATTAATGTAACTGTAACTAACATGTATATTATTAGTATTTGCATAAGCTCTAGTTTCTTATCTAACAAACATATTACTAAATGAAAGTTGGTCTTGCATAGCTAGTGGCGTTGTCTCTTATTATAAATCAGCAGTGAAAATATTCCCAACATATAAATGGTTAACCACATATGTGCAAATTATAATCATGTGCTCTATTTCAGAATTGAAGCATAGACATGAAAATTCAAACACACATAAATCAAGTACATATTGATAATATATACCGTAGGTATACATGTGCACACATAAACATACGCGCAAAAGCATGATACGCACACGAAACATTATAAGGTTTTCGTTTAAATAATAATTTTAGTCAATCTGGATGCACCATCTGATATTGTCTACATAAACAAACTAATATATGTTTTTTAAGCTTTTTTCTACATGCTCATTGTAGAGAGGACAATATACAGTGAATGACATAAATAAATCATTAGATCTTAACAAATGAGAATATTACTAATTAATAATTTCAC
Source organism: Allium sativum (assembly GCA_030737875.1). Classification (NCBI taxonomy): domain Eukaryota; kingdom Viridiplantae; phylum Streptophyta; class Magnoliopsida; order Asparagales; family Amaryllidaceae; genus Allium; species Allium sativum. The sequence continues at coordinate 3,977,661 of CM060925.1, read as the reverse complement.
TTGAATTATAATCGGAAAACACCAAGAGATACTTTGGTTAACAAAGAACCAATTTGTTGTATTGGTGACCGATGCTTAGAGGCTAGTGTGATAATATAGTCATATTCAAGCCTTTAAGATGAAAAGTAAATACAATTAGCATTTTAGTTGATCGTTTAATTATAGCCAAATTTGTTAAGTCAATTAACTGCTAAAATTGGACAGTGTAGGATGTGCAGTATGTTTATAAATTTTATTGCAACCTAACATAAAATTAGATGCAAAATTTGTGGTTATTTTTTCCTAAATCAGGTAGCAGCACTTGTTAGTGTGATTGAGGTAGTATAAATGCAAAGATAATTGTATATGTAAATAAATTATTGTTGCATACCTCAAACTCAATCAACAGATTGGAGCTTATCACTCCAGAGATGCTTTTTCCATCAATTAGATCAGATTATGTCTTGTACTGGATGTCCTTAGTGGAGAAGGCAGGCGATTTCGTTTATTGAAGCCAATAAGTTGGAAAATTAGACAAACTATGTTATTTTAGTTGAATAATTTAAATTAAACAGTACGGTATTATAGCAGGCAGTTTGTAGGTAAAAGACTATATATTATAAACCATATAACAGTATTAAATATAATTGTTTTCATTCCATTGATTATGCATTCAATGTACAGTGTAGATCACGTAAAATAACATTGTATTTTTTAAAATGGTAATAAAAAATTATGACATGAAAGCGTTAAGAATGGTGGCCCAAAAAGAAAAAAGAAAAGAAAAAATAAGGGTGAAAAAAGGGGATTGACATTTTCATAAACAATTGATCTCCAAAGTAAAAATGAAATGCTTAGCATAATACATATACCTATTTTAGCTATACACCTGTTTTACAAATCGGTCCACGACTCTAATCAATAATTCATTGCATCTTTGTTTTCTAGTCAAATTTCATATTCAAAAACTATTAATTGCACGGATTCTTGATTTCAAGCTAGAACTATAATCATTTTGTAAATTTCAGCGCAGAATGATGATAAAATCATTGAGTATCATAGTTATAAATCGAGAACATGGCATATGTGAACTAATCTTCAAACATACGTTGAAAGCATACATAGACGCACAAAAGGAAAGTTATACTCATTATTATTGTCTCCTTTGGAATAAATGTACACCTTACGTCTATTATCATATATCTACTCTATAAAAGAAAACAAATTTTTCCATCTATTTTTGCATAGACAAAGAAAAACATGTCATTTCTTGAATCACCATGACAATCATTACTAAAAAATACAATAGCAAGAATCACAAAAGCATGATTGAACATATGTAATTTAAGAATTTTTTTAAATTGATATGGACATCGGACAAAACTGATGGAGCTCCTAAAAATAAGGAATCCATTATTTAGCACCTCCAAAAAAATTATGAAGAAAGAAATACCTACATTTAAATGAAATGAAAAAAAAAATATAAAACTTAATGAATGAACATATAATTACATATCTTATCTACGGTATTACATTGAATTCTATAGTTTTGTTTTATCACTTTGTTTAATATTCTTGGTACATATAGAGAAAAAGATGTGCATGTACATTCACAACTAATGATATCTTAAATGTATCATAGTTAATTTCAGTGGTACTGAAGCATTTACTACTTTCAAAACTTAAAATATAAAGTTAAAAAATACTTGGGTCTTTTACAACCATTTAAGCTTTTGAGGATATCAATTTGTTTATAGGTTTGTTTCAACTAAAACTATAAAAGTATCATAATCAAATAAAGTAATTAACTACACTACATTCTTTTATGATTCTTTACATAGTTCAAATCAGATTACATATCCCATAGAGTAATCTAAAAATAGTTTATTAAAAAATCATTTTTATTACAGGCATTTTTTTCGAAAAATAATAATTAAGATTAATTCTGTAAGAATATGGTATTACTAAATAAAGGAACCCAAAGAGAAATTTTATTACTATTTATTAGATATCCGGCTGAACTAAGAAATACTCTTAATGCATAACATTTTGTTAAAAACAATTAATTGATTTTGCATAAAACAATTAATGGATAATTACTAAATTAAGGGAAAATCATAAATGGCCGTAGGTTATGTTTATTGTGTAACAACAAATAAATGCACATAAATGCTAATAGTTTATTAATCATCACAGTATATTAACACATAGGAAATGAATAAGCAGAAAGATCCAAAGGAAGCGACCATATAATTATATACAATTTTTAAATCACTATGCAAATTAGAGGAAGGGAATTAAATCAGTAAATACACATTTAGTACTAACCATAAAACCACACCATAGTGTATATAAAATTCTCGGACCTTCTATTGCACTTAATTTAGTTATTGTGTATGAAGAGCTAGCAAACTTGAAAATAAAATATACTAATTAATATTTTGCACTGGAATACTGCATATTAAGGGAAATAACTTGTTGAATATGCATGCATAATGCAACTTACATATGTTAAAAATATATCACATCAAGTAGTAATATCTGATTAAGAAACACACACATATATTTACTTAATATTCGTATGCATTTATATTGTAAAATGTTTATTAATTACTCATTAAAACAAATACTTGAACATATATGTAAGGAAATAAATGATAAATCAAACTAATTGATAAGTGTTTGTATAAGGAAATAAATGATAAATCAAACTCGTATGCTACTAAATTTAATCATCCTAACAACACTGGTACTATGGACATCAGACTTTGAATGTAGAAAATGAAAGAAACAGACAAACATTTTGTAAGACTGTTAGATTTTTATAGCCATTTTTCAATACGGGAAAAAAAATACTTATTTCTAATAGGACTTGGTACCTAATTGGGTAGTAGAATCCAAAAGGACCATCATTATCGGTAAATGCATGAAACATTAATAAACGTATCAAAATTGTGCTGCTGTTTTAAATGCATATAATATTTATTCTCTTTAAAATGACAGTAGTGCTAACTGAAGATAAGATATATCTATATTCTTTAAAACGATAGCAGCAATAACTGAAGATAAATTATATATTTTTATTTTCTTTAAACTGATAGCAGCACTAACTAAAGATAAAATACATTTATTTTCTTCGAAATGACAGCAACACTAAATGGAAGGAAAATCTTATTTGAACTTGCACGAAATTATACTACCCAACATTTAATATGGTAAGATAATAATATCTCTAATTATATAAAAGTATTACAATAAATAAATGTTTAAAATGGGTTTTTATAATATTTTCTCAAGTAATATTCTAAAGTTATTATAATACTTTTAGAATATTAGCACATATGGTAAATTATTTAATAATTTTATTAGTTAATCATATGTTGAATGTTTTTTGACATATTACGATTACCTGTTGTGGCCAAGATGATATTCAGAGTACTTTCTAACCCCAATAAGAAGATCTGGATGCTGTATGGAATATTCAAGACTGGAATGAATAGTTTTCAGCAACAATTTATTAATTTGGTAAGTTCAAACCATCCATTTATCTATTGAATGTTTACGTAATGCCAGTTTAGTTATTGAACCCCTTTACATATAGAAGATAATTAATTTAGCAATCATAACTCGTGTGATTCACACATATGTACTTCACCCTTGCATTAAGATTAATGATCTCGTGGTATGTACTTTTCTAGCTTTAAAAACATAAGAAACCTAACAGAGGCTATGTGCAGGCAATAAATCAGGAAAGTGCTTTTACATAGAGGGTAATAAATTCATTACAGCCAATATTTATAATAAATATAGATAGATTAGACATGATTATAATAGTTATATAACCTTTAATTGTGCAAATATACTCAAAATATTAAAAAATTACACTGAAAACAGTTTCGGAAAATTCTACAATACTTTATGATTATATAAAACAGATTCAAAATCCGTGCCATAAGGCCATAGTAGATGAGGTAGATAGGTTTCGCAATTGAAGAATTATTTTCCTGTGATAGTTGTTAATGAATTTTTTTTTTACCATTTACTCCTCAAAAATCACTTTTACAGTTGAGGGTCTGTTGCAATCATGTAACTAAATTAAGCAGTTATATATCCATTGAAAGCAATATCGATCAGTTTCTCTGCTAATTTACCCATAAAAATCATGGCCAAGGAGTACTCTTAGGACTAAATAGTAACATCTTATGACAAAATATATCAAAGAAAATATCAGAGGTTAAAATTTCTCCCCTATTGAAATGTAAACTTTTGATATATTGTCCTTAAAGGTACAGTTAGGAATGTAATTTGCTAGCATCAAAATTAAATATCAAGCATGGACACTGAGCAAATACGTACACAGTTAAATATAGGATAAATAGTGTAATAGGCTATGTTATCCACTAAAAGAATATACAATAATGTTTTGTGTTTTCAGAATGCAAAATAATCATATATTTTAGAATGCTCACATAAATATTTATAAATTCACTAAATAAAAATGCAATCACAACTGTGGTGGTTTTCTGCCTTAATTAAGCACCAACATTCACCAGCTTTTAAAGAAGATTAGTTGATTGAGTACCCACAGTTATTACCATTTTGCGGTAATTAGACAACGACCAAGGAGCAGATTATAGTGCATGTTGTTCCCTAAAATAATAGAACTACGGAAACTATTTCTGCTTTTGAAAATGAAAATTTGTAAAACTGGATACTTTTTAACTAATGCATTTAAAACTTAATCAGTATACATTAATATTTTCCTCGATTGAATATGATTGCTTTACTATTCATGATGCTAAACTGTTAAGGAGTTTATTGAAATATTATTTGTTATACAAAAAATTCACGATTCTAAACTCAATTGAATAACCATAGGACAAAAGATATGAAATGAATATGAAGTACTAAATATATGAAAGATGTTGAATTCAACAACCAATTCCAACCGCATGAAAGGAAATCGTGTAAATAGATAATAATACAAATCTAGGGTTTGAAATTTACCTGATACCATATGTAACAACCCGTATTTTCAATAACCTGTTATAACATAAATCGAGGCAGAATTTAATTCAAAAATCTGAATCAAGGGAAACGGGCTATGCCATTGCGTTCGTCTCGGGAAAATACGCGAAATAGAGTCCGAGTTTTCGAAAATCGGAGTCCGTATGACCCAGTTAAGGCCCATTGAAGTTTTCAGAAATTTCCATGTTAAAAACAGATTTAAATTTTAAATTAAAAACAAGGATTAGGGCTAACTGACGTCAGGAGGGAAAACTCCCGCCAAGACCCCCATGTCGACAGGCATGTCGACAGGGGTCTAAGGGTGTCGACTGCCCTGTCGACAGCCCTGTCGACACGGGGTGGCCGGGCAGTTTTGCCTGGCGCACCATTTTTGATTTGGGCTTGGTTGTGTGGCTTGGTTCTAGAGAATTCCGAAATCTGATGGACCTAATTCAACCTAGGGTTAATCCTATGGTCTAAATCACTAGCCTAATCTATAAATAAGACCCTAACCTACCCTAAATCACTCATTATTCATTCTAGCAACCAAACTATGTCAAATTGAATTCTCAAATGGCCTCCACCTAAAAACCCTAGCCTCCACCCTCTTCAAAAATCATTCCTATGAAGGTTTTGATGTTCATACAAGCATTTCTAAGTTGTATGAATGATCATTAGCTTGCATACATCATCAAGTTGCAAGCTTAATTTGCTAAGCTAGAGTTTTTGGGATTTTTGTTAATTGGAGCTTTGTTTTGGGTTTTTATATGCTTGCATAAAGGGCTTCTCAATCTTTATTAGTAGATTTGTGTCTTCATAATATTTGTAAGCCCTCTTACCTTCATTTTAGAAACTCTAAAGTTAATATGTGATGAAAGTTGGGATTTATGCATGTTTAGTAAGTTATGCATGCTTATGCGAGTTCACTATGCTATGTTATGCATGTTTAATAAGTTATGCATGCTTATGCGAGTTCACTATGCTATGTTATGCATGTTTAATAAGTTATGCATGCTTATGCGAGTTCACTATGCTATGTTACACATGTTTGATAAGTTATGCATGTTTATGTAAGTTCACTATGCCATGATTTACAAGTTTAACAAGTTATGCATGTTTATGCAAGTTCACTATGCCATGATTTGCAAGTTTAACAAGTTATGCATGTTTATGCAAGTTCACTAGGCCATGATTTGCAAGTTTAACAAGTTATGCATGTTTATGCAAGTTCACTATGCTAAGTTATGCAAGTCCAACATGTTATGCATGTTTATTATGATAGGTAAGATTCATCATGTATGTTGTGTCAAGTTCCCTCTTTCTATCCTTTATGCGTTATAACGAATATGTAAGCGATAGAATGACGTTGGGGGGGTTTGGGGTAAAACTTAAAATACATGAAAATATGAGATTGGGAATTTACCTATTAAGTTAGGTCTACCCCTTGGGAATTTACCTATTAAGTTAGGTCTACCCAAGTATTTGTTAAACTTGTAATTATGTTTTGAAAATAAAGTGGACATGACACTTAGAAAACATAAGTGTGGCCAACTCGAGGTTGGGTTGAGTTTGTAGCGTAAACCTACCCGGAACCGACCGGCTTAACTAGTTGCTACAAACAATAGGACCCAATGTAAGAAGCTGGTCATGTGTACCTTGGACCCGAGGTTAGACCAAGTTGTGGTGTAAAGCTACCCGGACCCGCCCGGCTTAACTAGTAACCGCAACAAAGTCTAATGTGAGAGGTTAAGGCACAATTAAATTAATTAATGCCTCATGATTAGGGTTAAGTCATGGCCCACTAATACTTAACCAATTTTGGGGATACGAGGGATTAAATGGGGTTAAGTGGTGAACTGTTGGTTACACTTAACTAATTTAATCCATGATTAGTGAGGGGTTAAACCACACTTAACCCTCTTAGAAAACCCTAGCAACGTGGTATGTTCCAGCAGTAATCCCAGTTTGGTATCATTCACAACCCTAGAGGCTAGGCTAGGGCGGGCACGATTACTGGACTGATGTAAGCGACCAAAGCGACGGCTGAGTGGTACAGCGGTGCGGGTCCAGGCGGGCTACGGACGTGCACGTAGTCCGGTGTTGGACAAACTCGAGGCACGGGTACCAGTAGGTTTAGACTGTGCATTATTGCTTAGGTGTCTGGGGTTGACACCCGAGGGCTTGATACACCCGAAGGTGGACCCAGCACAGTCTGACTACAACCATATGTGGGCCGTATGGACACCAACACTTGACGTGTTAGGTTTATAGGGAGCCGATCGACTAGACCGTTGGGCTGGACCTTGTATTAAGGTCACCTCATGCTATTGGGCCAAAGTTTGGGCTGAGGGATTAATACCTGTTATGTTAGTTTGCTAGTACAATGTGGTGCAAAGCTTAATCTTCTTTATGTGATGACACCTTTGTCTATTGCCAGTATGTTCATCTCAGTTTCCATCATGATGTTAACTTTATTAGTTTATAGACTGATCGTAGTAGGGCTTACCAGTCTTTTTGACTGACCTGTTTTCTTTCGCTTCTTTTCTTCCGTTCCCCCCCCCCCAGGTTCTCAGGGAGGGAACAGTGGTGCTTAGCTTGGATCGCTTGCTTGTTCGCTGGATAGCTCATGTATGTCTGGACATTGAGCTCGCTATGGTTTATCATCTTTATTTTGGGGATAGCACTATGTATTTCAGTATTTCTGTTTATGATGTACTAGACATGTTTATTTTTGGCAGTTGACTTTATGATGTACTAGACTTGTTTTGAGATGGTTTGAGATATTCCACTGTTTTATTCTCACTTACTCTATTTTACATATATTTATGTTCTTGTTCTACCTAGATATATCATTATGCATGCTTACCCAGTTCTAACGCCCCCCAGAAGCTAGTGCCCCCGAAAGAGTGACCCTAGCGGAGGTGGGGTGTTACAAATTTGGTATCAGAGCATATGGTTTATAAGAAAGAACAAAAAGTTTTTAAAAGACTTTTGAAAAACAATATTCAAAACAAGTATAATGTATTTTCCAAAGAAAAGTCTAGTATTTTAAAAGGCTATTCCCCAAAAAGCCATTAGCGTTATCCTTCATTCCCTTGACTTAATCTTATCTTATCCTTCGTTTCAGTATGGCTGAGGATCTTGCCATCCCAGATGGAGTAAACGTACCACTCTGGTATAGGAGACTTCTAGAAGCTAGGGCGGCAGCCGGCCCCGCAAACCCTACTCCCACTCCTCCCCCCGTAGTTGAGAATCCTCCCCCTAATGTCCCTCCTCCGGTGGTTGCTGTTCCCCCTCCTCCAGTAGTTAATGTTCCTCCTCCTCCAGTTGCTGAGGCTCCTCTTCCTCCTCCTCCCCCTCAGCATCCTCAGGTTGAGTTCACGAAGGTTTGTAAAGACTTCAAGGCGATGGGAGGCAAGAAATTCCTAGGCACGGAATCTTTTGTTGAAGCTAGGAATTGGCTGAAAGACACTGAGGACTTATTTGCTATCTTTAGGATTGATGACGAGAGGAAGATCTTATTGACAGTGTGGCTTTTGAAGGACGAAGCAGCCTATTGGTGGGAAGTCACCAATGGGACAAGGCCCGTTGAGACTTGGGCCGATTTGAGGGCTAGATTTGTGGCCAAGTTTCTATCTTCTGCTGAGGCGAATTTACAGATGGAGAAGTTCATTGCATTAAAGCAAGGTGATATGTCTGTCAAGGAGTATGTGAACAAGTTTAATCAGCTGGCCCGTTTTGGTTTGGATATGGTGAACACTCCTGAGAAGAAGGCTCTTCGATTTGCTAGAGGGTTGAATGAGCCGCTGCAGGGTTTGGCGATGTCACATATTCCGCATGGGGCTACTTTTGAGAGTTTGGTCGATATGGCTCTACTTCAGGGAGATGGAAAGAAAGAGGTCAAGTCGAGTGATACTCAAGCAAAGAAGACTGATTCTCAAGGTAAAGGCAATCAAGGTGGTCAAAGCAGTCAAGGGAATCAGAGCAAGAACAAGAAGGGGAACAACAACAAAGGCAAGGGAAAGTGCAATTACTGTGGTGCGCCTGGACACTTTGCTAAGGATTGTAGGAAGAAGAAAAGGAAGCTTAGTGGTGGATGTTTTTCCTGTGGTGAGACTGGACACTTCAGCAAGGAATGCCCGAAGAAGAAAGGACAGGCTAGACCTTTAGGAGGGCAAGTTCATGCTCTTAATACCGCTCCAGTTCCCGATCGAGGTAGTGTTTCTGTTGAGAACCTTGTTTATGTTTCCGATCTTCCAGTTCGTACCTTGTTTGATTCTGGTGCATCACATAGCTTTATTTCATCTGATCTTGTTGATAGTTTACACCTTAGTACTAGCTTAGTGGATGATCCCGTTTGTGTTTCGAATCCCATTGGGGGTTCTGCTTATCTATCTATGATATGTGAGGATCTAAGGATCTCTATACTCAGTGTAGAGTTCTTGTGTAGTGCGTATGTTCTTGGTTTCAGGGGATACGGATTGAAATTGGGCATGGATTGGCTGTCCAGATATGGAGCCATTCTTGATTGTGAGCATAGGGTTGTGAGGCTTGTGACTCGCCTTGGCAACACCTTAGAGATTTCATGCAATCCGAAGGATCCCGTCATGTTGTGCTATCTTGAATCTCTCGACTCGTCAGAGGAAGCCCTTCAGTCTGTAAGGGTGGTCCGAGATTATCCAGATGTTTTTGAAGAAGTTAAGGGGTTGCCCCCTAAACGAGAGATTGATTTTCGCATTTATCTGGTGGATAATGCTAAGCCTGTTTCTTTGCCCGTTCGGCACATGGCTCCGCGTGAGAGACGGGAGCTCAGCAAGCAAGTAAAGGAGTTACTTGAGAAGAACTTCATCAGACGAAGTATATCCGAATGGGGAGCGCCTGTGGTGTTTGCTACTAAGGCAGATGGTTCTCTTCGACTCTGTGTGGACTATAGAGAATTGAATAAGCTGACTAAGAAGAACAGACACCCGTTACCGAGGATCGATGATCTCTTTGACCAGCTTGTTGGTGCTTCTGTTTTCTCTCAGCTTGATCTTGCTACTGGATTTCATCAGCTCAGAGTGGCTGAAGATAGTATAGACAAGACTGCATTCAGAACTCCAGATGGATTCTTTGAATGGCTTGTTATGCCGTTCGGTTTGACGAATGCACCCGCGTATTTCGTGGACTTGATGAGTAGGGTGTTTCGAGAGTTCTTGAACAAGTTTGTCGTGGTCTTTGTGGATGATATTCCGATCTTCTCCAAGGATGAAGAAGAGCACGCGAGGCATCTTGTAGAGGTGATGGATACGCTTAGAGCGCATCAGTTAAAGGCTAAGTTCTCCAAGTGTCACTTTTGGAGAAGGGAAGTTAGATTCCTTGGGCATATCGTATCCAAGCAAGGCTTAGCGGTGGATCCCGCTAAGGTGGTTGCAGTTCAGGATTGGAAGACTCCAAGGAATGCAACCGAGGTGAGAAGTTTTCTATGTCTTGCGGGTTTTTACCGGAAGTTCATCAAGGACTTCGCGAAGATATCCGCTCCTCTTACTAAGTTGACGAAGAAGCACTTAGTTTTTGCTTGGGATATGGACTGTGAGCTTGCTTTTCAGAGACTCAAGAGAGCCCTTACCTCAGCACCAGTTCTAGCTTTACCCGATGGTGGTAAGATGTTTACCGTGTACACTGATGCTTGTGGCACGGGATTGGGCGCCGTTCTGATGCAAGAAGGCAGAGTTATATGTTTTGGTGGTAGGCAACTTAAGGTGCATGAGAAGAAATATCCCACTCATGATCTAGAGCTGGCAGCGATTGTATATGCACTCAAGGCTTGGCGTCATTATCTTCTGGGAGAGAGGTTTGAGCTGTATACTGATCATAAGTCTTTGAAGTATCTCTTTTCGCAGAAGGATCTGAACTTGAGGCAGCAAAGGTGGATGGAATTCTTGGCGTCCTACGATTTTGATATAGCCTATACCCCTGGCAAGGGGAATGTTGTAGCGGATGCATTGAGTAGAAAAAGGTTGACACTAAGTCCTCTATTTGTTGAGATGAAGAATTTAGAGTTCTTGGCAACCTTTGATTTCTCTTTGGCGGTTGAGTCGATGACCGGTTCTTTAGCATCTCTAGAGCTCAGGCCTACCCTTCTGGATCAAGTTGGAGCTTCGCAGAAGGAAGACCCTCAGATAATTGAGATTATGGATAAGCTAATTCGAGGGGAGACATCTAGCCACCTCGCTCGATATTCTGTTGATGACAAGGGTTGGCTGAGGAGAGATGGAAGGTTATGTGTTCCCATGGTAGAAGATTTAGTAAGAAAAGTTCTGGAGGAAGCGCATCGCTCTAAGTTGACTATACATCCGGGTGGAGATAAGATGTATAAGGATATGAAGCGCATTTTCTTCTGGCCTGGAATGAAGAAGGATGTGGCAGAGTTTGTCTCTAGATGTGTTGTTTGTCAGAGAGTAAAAGCCGAGTCGAAGAAGCCCGGTGGGCTATTGCATCCTTTAGAGGTCCCGCTATGGAAGTGGGAGAGTATTTCTATGGACTTTATTGATGGGCTTCCAAGGTCAAGGAAAGGGAATACGAGCATTTGGGTCATTGTAGATAGGCTTACGAAGAGTGCTCATTTCATTCCGGTGAAGAGCAAAAGGATCGCATCTGGACTAGCATCAGTATATCTTCGTGAGATAGTACGACTACATGGAGTCCCTTCCAGCATAGTCAGTGACCGAGACCCCATCTTTACTAGTCAGTTCTGGAACAGTTTGCAGGAAGCTATGGGCACGAGGTTGAACCTGAGTACGGCCTATCACCCACAAACGGACGGTCAGACAGAAAGGGTGAATAGGGTACTTGAGGACTTGTTGAGGCTTTGCATTCTGGATTTTGGTGGTACTTGGGAAGACCATCTTCCTCTTGTTGAGTTTGCATATAATAACAGTTATCAGGCAAGCATAGGGATGGCACCATTTGATGCTTTATATGGGAGGCCGTGCAAGTCGCCTACATGTTGGTGGGAGACTACAGAGAAGCTCATACTTGGGCCTGACATGATCAGAGATACGTCCGAGAAGATCGAGTTGATTCGGAGACGAATGAAAGCGGCCCAAGACCGACAGAAATCCTATGCTGATAAGCGAAGATCTGATTTGGAGTTTGATATTGGGGACATGGTTTTCGTAAAGGTTTCCCCTTTGCGGAATGTGGTCCGATTTGGAGCTGTTGGGAAGTTAGCACCGAGATTTATTGGACCCTTCCCTATCATAGAGAGAATTGGGAAGATGGCTTATAAAGTGCAATTGCCCGAGAAGCTGTCCGGAGTGCATAATGTCTTTCATGTCTCGCATCTCCGAAAGTGCCTACATGAGTCCGCTGAGGTGGTTGAACCTAGCATTCTTGAAGACGTGGAAGTAGAGAAAGAGGCAACTTTGAGGAGAGCTCTGATTCGTATCTTGGGGACGGAGACCAAGAAGCTAAGGAATCGAGAGGTCAAGTTGGTGAAGGTTCAATGGGGTGAAGCCGAAGAAGACGCAACTTGGGAAACCGAGGAGAAGATGCGTGGGCTTTATCCATTCCTTTTTTAGGGTACACTCTCAATCTCTTTCCTTTGTTAGCATATCTTTCTCTTTGCTATCCATGTTTATCTAGTTATCGTGCTAATCTTGTCATGAGAACCTTAGGTAGAAACCCTTTGGATGAAACATGTGTTTGAGACATGTTATGTTTGATGGTTGCAAGTGGTTTCAAGTGTTTGCAAGTGGTTACTCGTGGATGCATGATACACATTAGGCACTAGATCGGCTCACACACTCCTCATATTGCATGTGCATGAGTGTTTATGCTTATTCTTGGATGAAATTTGTATGCCATCACATGGATGTTGCATATGGATGTATGATTGAGCACGCATGTAGATATTATACATTATGTTAGGGATTTGCATACATATGGATACATTTCACTAACATATTTTGCATTGATCTTTGCATTAGATAAGTACATATACACACACTTTTGCATATGTTCATACAACATTTAGAATCTTTTAAGGACAATGATTGCTCATGGATGATGCTTTGAGTAGATGGATGATTGGATGGTAGGATACGTTCTTCCTAACTTGAAGATTTCGGGGACGAAATCCTTTAAGGAGGGGAGAATGTAACAACCCGTATTTTCAATAACCTGTTATAACATAAATCGAGGCAGAATTTAATTCAAAAATCTGAATCAAGGGAAACGGGCTATGCCATTGCGTTCGTCTCGGGAAAATACGCGAAATAGAGTCCGAGTTTTCGAAAATCGGAGTCCGTATGACCCAGTTAAGGCCCATTGAAGTTTTCAGAAATTTCCATGTTAAAAACAGATTTAAATTTTAAATTAAAAACAAGGATTAGGGCTAACTGGCGTCAGGCGGGAAAACTCCCGCCAAGACCCCCATGTCGACAGGCATGTCGACAGGGGTCTAAGGGTGTCGACTGCCCTGTCGACAGCCCTGTCGACACGGGGTGGCCGGGCAGTTTTGCCTGGCGCACCATTTTTGATTTGGGCTTGGTTGTGTGGCTTGGTTCTGGAGAATTCCGAAATCTGATGGACCTAATTCAACCTAGGGTTAATCCTATGGTCTAAATCACTAGCCTAATCTATAAATAAGACCCTAACCTACCCTAAATCACTCATTATTCATTCTAGCAACCAAACTATGTCAAATTGAATTCTCAAATGGCCTCCACCTAAAAACCCTAGCCTCCACCCTCTTCAAAAACCATTCCTATGAAGGTTTTGATGTTCATACAAGCATTTCTAAGTTGTATGAATGATCATTAGCTTGCATACATCATCAAGTTGCAAGCTTTAATTGCTAAGCTAGAGTTTTTGGGATTTTTGTTAATTGGAGCTTTGTTTTGGGTTTTTATATGCTTGCATAAAGGGCTTCTCAATCTTTATTAGTAGATTTGTGTCTTCATAATATTTGTAAGCCCTCTTACCTTCATTTTAGAAACTCTAAAGTTAATATGTGATGAAAGTTGGGATTTATGCATGTTTAGTAAGTTATGCATGCTTATGCGAGTTCACTATGCTATGTTATGCATGTTTAATAAGTTATGCATGCTTATGCGAGTTCACTATGTTATGTTATGCATGTTTAATAAGTTATACATGCTTATGCGAGTTCACTATGCTATGTTACACATGTTTGACAAGTTATGCATGTTTATGCAAGTTCACTATGCCATGATTTGCAAGTTTAACAAGTTATGCATGTTTATGCAAGTTCACTATGCCATGATTTGCAAGTTTAACAAGTTATGCATGTTTATGCAAGTTCACTAGGCCATGATTTGCAAGTTTAACAAGTTATGCATGTTTATGCAAGTTCACTATGCTAAGTTATGCAAGTCCAACATGTTATGCATGTTTATTATGATAGGTAAGATTCATCATGTATGTTGTGTCAAGTTCCCTCTTTCTATCCTTTATGCGTTATAACGAATATGTAAGCGATAGAATGACGTTGGGGGGGTTTGGGGTAAAACTTAAAATACATGAAAATATGAGATTGGGAATTTACCTATTAAGTTAGGTCTACCCCTTGGGAATTTACCTATTAAGTTAGGTCTACCCAAGTATTTGTTAAACTTGTAATTATGTTTTGAAAATAAAGTGGACATGACACTTAGAAAACATAAGTGTGGCCAACTCGAGGTTGGGTTGAGTTTGTAGCGTAAACCTACCCGGAACCGACCGGCTTAACTAGTTGCTACAAACAATAGGACCCAATGTGAGAAGCTGGTCATGTGTACCTTGGACCCGAGGTTAGACCAAGTTGTGGTGTAAAGCTACCCGGACCCGCCCGGCTTAACTAGTAACCGCAACAAAGTCTAATGTGAGAGGTTAAGGCACAATTAAATTAATTAATGCCTCATGATTAGGGTTAAGTCATGGCCCACTAATACTTAACCAATTTTGGGGATACGAGGGATTAAATGGGGTTAAGTGGTGAACTGTTGGTTACACTTAACTAATTTAATCCATGATTAGTGAGGGGTTAAACCACACTTAACCCTCTTAGAAAACCCTAGCAACGTGGTCTGTTCCAGCAGTAATCCCAGTTTGGTATCATTCACAACCCTAGAGGCTAGGCTAGGGCGGGGCACGATTACTGGACTGATGTAAGCGACCAAAGCGAAGGCTGAGTGGTACAGCGGTGCGGGTCCAGGCGGGCTACGGACGTGCACGTAGTCCGGTGTTGGACAAACTCGAGGCACGGGTACCAGTAGGTTTAGACTGTGCATTATTGCTTAGGTGTCTGGGGTTGACACCCGAGGGCTTGATACACCCGAAGGTGGACCCAGCACAGTCTGACTACAACCATATGTGGGCCGTATGGACACCAACACTTGACGTGTTAGGTTTATAGGGAGCCGATCGACTAGACCGTTGGGCTGGACCTTGTATTAAGGTCACCTCATGCTATTGGGCCAAAGTTTGGGCGGAGGGATCAATACCTGTTATGTTAGTTTGCTAGTACACTGTGGTGCAAAGCTTAATCTTCTTTATGTGATGACACCTTTGTCTATTGCCAGTATGTTCATCTCAGTTTCCATCATGATGTTAACTTTATTAGTTTATAGACTGATCGTAGTAGGGCTTACCAGTCTTTTTGACTGACCTGTTTTCTTTCGCTTCTTTTCTTCCGTCCCCCCCCCCCCCCCCTAAGGTTCTCAGGGAGGGAACAGTGGTGCTTAGCTTGGATCGCTTGCTTGTTCGCTGGATAGCTCATGTATGTCTGGACATTGAGCTCGCTATGGTTTATCATCTTTATTTTGGGGATAGCACTATGTATTTCAGTATTTCTGTTTATGATGTACTAGACATGTTTATTTTTGGCAGTTGACTTTATGATGTACTAGACTTGTTTTGAGATGGTTTGAGATATTCCGCTGTTTTATTCTCACTTACTCTGTTTTACATATATTTATGTTCTTGTTCTGCCTTGATATATCATTATGCATGCTTACCCAGTTCTAACGCCCCCCAGAAGCTAGTGCCCCCGAAAGAGTGACCCTAGCGGAGGTGGGGTGTTACACCATATTTATGATGAGCAGACAGCATCGGCTGAATAGTATTACGGACTGTGATTGCAAAGGGAAAGGCAAAGCGATTGGGAGTAATTATCGCAAATCATGGGGTGGTGATTCAAAGGGCTTTGATCCAATTTCAATTAGGAAAAAAGGTAGAGGAGATGAATCTAGAGTTCGAAATCTAAAGAGGAATGGAGATGCTGGAGGATGGAATGACCAACACCAATTGGATATATTTGATCGTGTGAATTCCTTAAAATAGGAGAATGAAGATGAAAAGAGCGAAAGGGGGAGAACGATTAAAAATCGGCCTTACAAACCAAAAAAAAGACGCTTGGGTTTTTCATTGACGTGGCATGCCTAAGGGCTAAGGAATCCAAACTCAGTAATTATAATATAGTATAGATTTGCAGTAGATAATTTTAATGAAGATTAACATCATTGTCATTCACCTATTATTAAATATTTTTCTACTTTATATAAATTTAATTTGCACATCATATGGTTATAAATACCTTTTGCGTTATATTGTTTCAACGGCAGCAATATCAATTTAAAAAATTACATTTTTTTTAAATTACATTATCATTGCATTCACTTCTTTAAATTATATCCATTTATTTTCCTCTCTTCTTCTTCTATTTTAACTTTTTTTTATTTTCATATCCATTTTTTCTAGTAGAATCAACATGGATAATTTTCCGACAATCTAATATTAGTTTATAAGTCACCATCAATCTATATGTTGGTCATAAATTTCACAACAGAACTAGTGTTTTTACATATTATTACCTAGAGTAAGTTCAATCTATACGTTAAAAAATAAACAACTTGCACCTAATTTTTTTCCCTTAATTTTCATACAACATGAGTACGCTGACACGGTATGTCATAGCTATGCATAATTTACATGTAATGATTGAAACAAAAATTCAGGTGCTGCAAGACAACATTTAGATATAAGATGTCATTATTGGCAGATGTTATCATATGTCGAAGAAGAAATAATCATTTATATTATATTTATAATAACTGTTCATATGTCGAAGAAGATATGAGATATAAATTTACATACTAAAATACATGATGCTAAATTATTATCGGTCTAAGCAATCTTCCTATATAATCACAACAATTTCTTTCATGCTTGCTAATAGTGTTATCCCCTAACATGCAGAAGTTTAAAATTAATATTAATTGCAAAAAATAATGGTACCGATAAATGGCTTAATATTACTACTCTTGGCAATGCAGATAAAACAATAAAGCATTCCTACTTAATAAAGTCTGTAAAAAAATCCAAATCTTAATATTTCAACCAATCATAAGTTTAGATATGACTACGAAGGTGAGTCAAATATAGCAACATAAGAAATCCTGAAGGCAAGCACATAAAATAAGACAAAGAAAAAACTAGAGAGGATTCTGAATCCATTGTGACAATAATATAAAAAGGTGGAAGTTAACCACGTTATTATTGTTATTTAACAACACTATTACTACTGTTGATGGCTGTGCAGATACCAAAACCACTGTGACAAAACAATGTGATCACTACCACATGCTCATACACAAAGGATGACCAAATTCAGGAGGAGACTTTTTATTTCAACCGACGAGTGTTGGTTGGAGGAAACTTGCATGGAACAAGGGTTAAAAATACAATTCGCCGCAACAAAGTAACGATATGGTACAATCATTAAAAGCGAACAGCTAAATATGTAGTCATGGACAGTTTTCCTGCGCTGTAGTCAGCAATAAGAAATCAATGCATTAACTGGAAGAAAACAAACAACTTCAGTTCACTGTGCCAAAGACCAATATATTTATTAATATATAGACTTTTTTGTAACATCACTACTAAATATCTATTGTGCAAAGTACTTTTACAAAATTCAAGTTTGATACATTATATATGAGCTAATCCTAAATATTCAATTAGAAAAGAAAATTACAGTTCACATGGTTTTAAAACATTGCTACACTTTGGCTTAGAATTCGCCTCGCACCCCTTCTAGATGCAAAAATGCTCAATATATATTAAATCTATCCACAAAATTACTGAAAGAAATAATCTAGACATAATATTGTTGCTGATTATTTAAGTATACGAGCTTTTGGTCAAATTAAATTAAGTGTGAGTTGTAACCCATTAAGTAAATGTATGACATACAAAGAAATTTACAGAATTCTAATTGCATATCATTAACTGTCGTTTATATAGAACCTAGTTGTGTAAAATGATATATTCGTATCCATAAGATAAATAGTGTATACGTTGGAGAAAAAAAATATTAAGTAAAATGATGTAACCTATTAAGTAAAATGGTTATGTAAAATGAACAATTTTATTAGGCACATGACAATAATTTCAAGATATACTAAGATGTAGAAAAACGGGGCAAACTAAAATACAACACTATTTTACTGAAATACAGCAAGTTTACGAAATCGAAGAAACTAAATAATAATTTACAAATTCTATTAGGATTTGGTCGGGTGAGAGATGTAAGTAAAAGAAATTATAAGTGGAAGAATCTAAGAATATTTACAAACAACAATAACAACTAATCCTTACATGAGAACCGGACAAAATCGCAAGCTAAGGTTTGCAAATTTGAAACCGACGAAGCTCGTAATGATGAGGACTCAATCGGATTCGAAGTTAGGGATGTCGAATGTATCCATATACTCTTCAAATCAAGATTTTTTTTTTTTTTTGAAATTAAGGCTGCAGAATGAAGGAAGAGGGATCACCTGCGTCTCTTTCTTTCGTGGTTCTAGGGTTCGACGGGTATCCGGTTTAGGTCGGTTTTTGAGATATAGTCTGTCGACAGTAAGCAGGTTGGGTTTAAAAAAAATGAAAGCTAAATGGTTTGGATTCAACCCTTCTAATTTTAGGGTAAATGGGTAAGAGTCCATTTTGATAGGTCTATGCTGGAGCATCTCTTGCATTGCCAGGTACAACGGTGATACCAGTCGAGCAAAGACTAAACAAACGATCATACTGTATGCATGGACCAAGAAAATGAATAGCATAATATGTTATAGATCCATGCAAATTCAAACGAGAGAGGGAAACCAAGCACCAGATTAATAAAACAATTTGCAAACAATAAACAGTCCCGAAACCAAGATCAAACAACAAGACGAAAACTGAGAGTACATTGAATACCCTTCAGAAATTAAGAACCATCACAAACGCAAAAAAATCTCTGTCCAGATGCGAATTGAACCAACATAAAGGAAGTTACTACACACCCTATTAGCTCGACATTAGTGCCATACCTCCTTTTCGTCGCTCGACTACTAGTTGAAGAACCTCCCGAAAAGGTAGTTACTTGAAATAGCAGATTGATGAATAAAAGGCGGATTCAGAGTCAATTGCGGGTGCAAATAGGTTAGATCTAATGAAATAAAGGGAAAATGGGCGATTTGCACTAATCTACTTTGGTAAAAAATGCTTGGGTTAGATAGTGATGAGGAGAGTTGATGGAGGCCACTAAGCATGACAAAAGCAGGAACAAGAAATTGTGGGAAGTTGGAGGAGAAAGAGCAATGAAAGAACCAACTTATGAGGAGATAAAGTTGTATGAAGAAAAGTGAGTTCGTATCGCCATTTACAGTAGTCTCCAAACAACGAAGCTTTTTTGGATGCCTAAAAGTTGGAGGAAAAAGATCGATGAAGGAATCAATTTATGAGGTTTACTAACGAATAACGTGTATAGTATAATAAAGATGCATTGTGTACAAAAAATATGCCAAGATACTAACTTTGGTAAACAAATAGTAATTTTCCATTACCAGTGTAATAGCTACCAGATTATCGGTATACAAGTCGATCGGCAAGAATAGCGGTAAGCCATTTTGGCTTACCAGTAAAAACGATACGGTAATGATATTTTCCAAATGGTAACGGTAACCATTACTATAACATCCATATTTAGAACTGCTCCTAATATTTTTTTTACTTTTGAACCAATTTCTTTCATATTAACCCTTGGTCACGTTTATTATAGTTAGTGGTGAGCAAATGGTGCTGAATTTTTTGATTCAAATATTTTATAAAAAGAATGTAATTAATTGATTTGATTGATTGCTTGATTTGATTGATTGATTAACTAATTGATTTGATTGGTTGATTGATTGATTTTATCATAGAAGGAAAGAAATGAAAGTTTACATTCTGGAGATATTTTGAAGGGGCAATTTGGATATTTGTTTAGGTCTTCTATTCTCCTATATATGCAGCCCTATTGGTTAGATCAAGTGAATAACAATCAAAAACGTGACCGTTGCTTTTTTTCCTTTGGCCATGGGGACTAAAATTATTTTCTCCTTCTTCTGTCACGTCTAACTTTCTTCCAAAACTTAATCCTCCACATTCTTCTCTCCTGCTGCTCCTTCATACCGTTTCCTCTTCTTATTCTAGCTTTCTCCTGTATCCTTCGAAATAAGCTCGTCTCTAATCGGACTCATTTTGCGCTTTCTTCTTCAGATCTTAAAGTCACTGTTGTTCTTCATCGTCCTCGGATGGTCTTGATCCCCTCCTTTGTGTCCGTTGGTTCAGCTTGTTAGGGATTGGTGTATGCAGTTTAGTCCTTTCAGACCTGTAATCTTCTTAAGGTTCGGTTGGCTTCATGCTCGTCTGCACTCACCCTAGCCCTTGTCGGTCTCATCTCTCAATCCATTGATCCACAGTGTAGAGAGTAAATAGTATAGGAAGCTCCTGAGCCCCTTATTGTACCTGTCTATTGTTATCGGTAGCTCTAATGTAAGCGTTGTGTTTTACTTGAGGTTGTTTGTTTTCTTTGATGGGTTTATGCGTTCGATAGACAGTTAACCGATGTTACATATTTGTTTGCTCTGCATGGATCCTGATCTTGGTTTCTTTGGCTAGTTTGTTGTTTCGCAGGTTTTTGGTTCATATGAAATCCTTCGACGCCATTTCTGCTATTGGTGGCAGTGAACTCTCTTGCTACTAGGTCTGCTCTGCTCCAATCTGCTCGAGCTACTTGTGCTTGATCTTCCTAGTTGATGTAGTATTGTTGTCTTCGTCCTTTGTTTTTCGAAGTGTCTTGATGGTCTTTGAGGTTGTGCATCTCCAGTTTATGTCGCCCGCTTCTTCTCAACTCCATCTATCTCCATGGGGTTGTGATATATAGGTTTTGATTGTTGCTCTTCATGGGAGTTTGCTTGATGTACTCTAGTGGAGCTCATTTATCCTTGTTTTTTGCCATTCGCTAAGGCATGCACTGCGCTTGGACTGCTTTGTTATATTTTCTTTGCAGATTTTGGTCATCTACCTTGCGACTTTAAGACCTTATGGATATATTTTTGTTGCTTGGCTCTATTGGTGGTTCGATTTCTTCCTTGTCTATATTTGGAAGAGCTTATTCTGTGTGCTTGATTTTTATTCGTGCTTCTTTTTGTATTGGTGTGCTGGCTTTTGCATTGTTCGGTTATGTCTTAGGTGTTTCGCATTTTGTGTGTGTAGGCACCCTCTTTGGCTAGCTATCAAGTCTTATTGGTCGTTATTTTGGTTTATTGTTATATGTTTATTTTGCTAAAAAATTAACAATCGGAAACCATGTAAACATATATGGAGAGGAATATGTAGGAATTTGGGCTAAGAGTGGCAATACCTATTTACTACTGAAAGACGTAGTTGGTGCCTCTAGATTTTCCAAGGGTTTGTTGTCATTCTTCATTGCTCTTCTACTCCAATAAATATTGGTAGTCATCTAGGTATTCTTTGCCTATTCAATAAGGTTATTGATTCAATTGTATTTTGTTTATTTTTGGTTTTGATCCATTAAATGTAAACATTTTTTTTGGTGAATCAATAAAGAGGGTGGTTGGGCGGAATATTGTGAATCAATAAAGAGGGTGGTTGGGCGGAATATTTGTGTATTGCTATTATTTCTGATCCATTGTGTGGTTAATTTCAATCAAATTCTTCTTCAAGTAATTAGGTGAAGAAGATCATGTTTTTCGGGTGTTTTGTCAAGCTTCCAGTATGCACAAAACCCCAACAGCTGGTATTAGAGCTTAGATCATCACATAGCTTGGAGTGATATTGGACTGAAGATTGTAAATGTTGGAGATGATGTTGCTTTCATAGATGACTATTTTTTATGGTATATACTGAGGGAATTTGAAGGCCTGTAATGGTGGATGCTTCATACCTCAATGGTCTGATTGATGGAGATGAGAAGAAACCCTCAGATATGGATGAGGGAAGATAGAAGAAAACAAAGAAAAAGGCAGTGACGGTTGAAGAACCTAGTCCGCAGCAAGGTGGAGAGGTTAATATGGTCACTGCTGATGGTTCTAAGGTTCAGGATCATGGTATCGACATGGGTCTAGATGTTGATGTTGATCGACGGATCCCGGAGATGAAGAGGTCATGTCTAGAGGAAGACAGATGTCGATGTTGAAAAATCCACAAGTCAGAGACCTTGTGGTATTGCAAGCAATTTTAGACTGTTGGTTTTTTCTTGGTGCATCTCATCTGGTAGATGCATCTTTTGCAGGCAGTGGGTTGTGTTTGTAATTGAGGTGTAGTCATATCCTTTTAAATTGACTGGGGTGTATCTCATTGCCTTGAAATCGAGGTTGGTTTTAATTGAGAGTAGGTGTTGTTGAAAGAGCTAAGTTGACTTGTTTGTGGATTATTGGAAATATGTGATATTTGAATCAAGGTGGAGTGTTGAATTTTTTGATTCAAATATTTTATGAAGAGGATGTAATCAATTAATTGATTTGATTAATTGATTGATTAATTTGATTGATTGATCAATTAATTGACTAATTGATCTGATTGGCCGGTTGATT
This sequence comes from Allium sativum, assembly GCA_030737875.1. Taxonomy (NCBI): domain Eukaryota; kingdom Viridiplantae; phylum Streptophyta; class Magnoliopsida; order Asparagales; family Amaryllidaceae; genus Allium; species Allium sativum. The sequence goes on along the minus strand of CM060925.1, from coordinate 3,954,775 downwards.
TGTTGGTTGATTGAATGATTTTATCATAGAAGGAAAGAAATAAAAGTTTATATTCTGGAGATATTTTGAAGTACAATTTGGATATTTGCCTAGGTCTTCTGTTATCCTATATATGCAGCCTTCTTGGTTAGATCTGGTGAATCAACAATTAGAAACTATAACGCCCCACATTTTTAAATTAAAAATGTACAAATATGTATATATGCATAGATAGATAAATAATGGTGATGTATAACGAAAATTAATTAATACATGGAAGAGAAGGGAAAATTAATTCAATAACAGTGTGCGCAACGGAAAAGATAATAAAATAAGGATACTTAATTTAAATATCAGGAACTAAGTAAAACGCACATCACCATTGCGTTCGTCTCGAAATTCTGCTTGGAATAGAGTCCAAGTTTTCGTAAATCGGACTCCGTACGAAAGAATTATGGCCTTCGGAAGATTCAACAGAAATTCAGAAATTAAGTAGTAAAATAACCCAGACAGCTCGACGTAGAGGTCGACATATACCAAGGCAGGTTGACCTAGAGGTCGGCCTACCCCAGGCAGGTCGACCTCCCGTAAAACAGGTCGACCTAGGGGTCAACTTCCCCTCCAAATCTGGGCAGAATTCATTTTTTGCACCTGGACGCGATTTCTGACCTGATACGTTGGCTAAACAGCTATATAATGACCCTTAACCCATTCTTTTTCTTCACCCAAGCCTATGGCGACGCCACGGCTCTGTTCTAACTCAAATTCTTCTTCTCCAGGAGATTTCTAGATCCACTTTCTTCCCTCACTTTCTTCCCCTTTTCTCTTCAAAACATCTATTCTTAAAATTAAAAAGTTTAGAATCAAGACAACCTCCAAATTAAAGAGAAAAAGAGGATTCAGATCCGCAATTTACACTACGCAAGGAGGAGAAATTCAGATTCACAACTTACGCTGCACAAAGAAATCAAAGATAGATCAGATCTATGGATTGGGGCATAAAACCAATCAAAGTTAAATAAAATCCATGAATTGAAGATGAAAAGCAAGGTGAGTGGAATTACAATAAACTTGTTGCATAATAGTATTATTATCGTTCGTCATTCCTCAGTTATAAATTCAATTCAAGATTCATGTTATAATAATTGTCCTTTCATTCTCCTTCCTCTTTTTATTTCTGGATCTAGGTTATCTCAAACCTAGACGAAATCTTATTATACATACGTACAATTGAAATATAGGAATATTGGGGCATAATTTATTTTATGCAATCGGGGAATATAATCTGTAATTTGGGGATTGTGGCATAACTATTATTATTGCAAATATTGGGACAATTGGCGAATTATATATTGGGATTATTCAATGAAATAAAGTTTGAATTGGGAATTTTGGAGCGTATTTCAATAATGAATCTTTGGGTATGTTTTCGAAATATGAATCTATGCTGAATAGTGCGCAACAATGAATTCCGATTTATAATGTTAACCTGAAATTGTGTAAATTTAATTGAAATTATTGAATATGGAACGGGATTGGAAAGAAGTGGTTTATTTCAAATCTAATATTGTGGGATTGAGGTTTTAAACTATAAGCTTAAATTTTGGGTTTTGGGAAAAACGAATCTAAAGGTAAGAATCCTAAGTTGATAAAGAAATAGATAAAACTTAGCTTATGCGATTATAAGACTTCTTATGTGATTATGAAACCTAAATCATAACCTGAAATTGATGCTTAACGTTCTCATAAAAATTGTTAATTGGCTAAAGATGAAACATAACTAACTCGAGGTTAGAATGAGGTTGCGGTGTAATTCTACTCGGAACCGCCCGGCATATCCAGTGGCCGCAAACAATAGGGTCTAATGTGAGAAGTTAGTCATAATGCGCTTAAACCCGAGGTTAAATTGAGTTGTGGTGTAAGACTGGCCGGAACCGCCCAACACATCTAGCAATCGCAACAATAGGTCTAATGTGAGAGGTTGGTGCATTAATAATCAATTAATGCTAATGACACATGCTAGTATGGTAAGGTTAGGTTAACAACACTTAACCAATTTGACATGATGCGTGGGTGGGTTAAGTCAATATGAACTGAAAGACAACACTTAACCAAATTTGTAGAATATACAAGTAATGCATGAGCGGGAAGGTAGGGTTACGTAAAACTTGACATGTGGACAAACTTAACCAACACAGTAATGGGGAATGATAACTACGTATTATAAACCAGAGTTGCGGTAATGTAAAATTAAACAATAGGTAAACTTATCCTAGGGACAAGGGAAGATTATGACTTAAGATGTAATACAAGACTTGAAGGGTGGGACGACTTATAATATTAAATAAGTTAATTGAAGCTGAAAAATGTGGGAAAGCACACGGACGCTATCGTTTGATAAAGAAAACTTAAGTCATATTTGAGTTCATTGGTAAACCTTAGTTTGTGAACTAAGTAAATAACAATAAAGGCAACCAAGTGTTGAAGCTTAGTTAGAGAACTGGGTAAATAATGATGATGGCAACTGGGTAATGAACCTTAGTTAGAAAACTAAGTAAAATGGCAACCGAAGTAACGAGCCTTAATTAGAGAACTAAGTAAGCAATGGTAAAGATAACTAAGTAAGTAAACCTTAGTTGAAGAGGACTAAGTAATAAACCTTAGTTAAAGAGAAACTTGGTAATTAGAACTGAAGGACAATATAAACGAGGATAACCAAGTTAATAAGACAAAGCAAGCGCGTAATCAGAAGTTTAGACATAAGGTCTAATAGTATGAAATGATAAGGTGCTTGGACCAGTCCATACGATAGGGGATGAATAACCAAACTCGGTAGATCATCACGGTGCTGTAGGGCGACAGGGGGAGCGTACGTCCATCTGATCATATAGAAGGCTCCAACGGACTGGGTTACGAAGCACGCGGCTACGAGGGGACGTGAGGATACTCTTGGTATCCCTCTGTGAGAATGCAAATGATCCGCCTGGGCTCACAGAGGTTAAGGTCTGCGTAAGAAGAACCAAGAGTATGCCTTGGTGTAATAATAAGGCAACATAAAGACTAGGATGGAACAGCGTGAGTTGGCAATAACCAGTTGGCCCTGTGATAGCACGTCGTCGGCTACCTACCATCTTGAGTCAGTCGAGCAGGAAAAGCGGAAAGGCGGAGAACTCCAAAAGACTATATACTTGCTATCTAGTTATGGGTGAGGTTGGCCAATAGGATTGTGGGGGCATAGAGGGTCCGCGTACATTTCTCATTCTTGATATTCTTGGGTGCCTTTCATTAGTTGAGGGAGGGGTCAAGTGGGACCATAGCCACAGTAAAAAAAGACCTTAGCATCTACATTGGCAGATAACTTAAAGCTCCCGACCGAGTTCCGTGTTTCTTGATTTTCCCTACCACGGGATTCGGGTCGCACATATAGAGGACATGTGCAACTAGATGTCTAACAGTTTAACGATACGGTTGGACGTAAAGTCTAGGAATGCATATCGCTCGGGGTAGTGTGTCCTAGACTAGAGGGCATTGTTCGATAGGTAGCATAAACCCTAGTTCGACCTAGGTAGCGTAAACCTTGGTTGAACCTAGGAAGCGTTCGATAAAGTAAACCCTAGCTGGACCTAGGTAACACTCGATGGTAAACCCTAGTTGGATCTGGGTAGTATTCGATAACAAAACCTAGTGAGACCTAGGTTGGTAGTCCAAACGCTTACACGACAAAGGAATGGTGGTTTTACGCAGACGTAGTGAGAATATATATACATACATGAAAGCCCGTACGACGTACGACATTGGATAAGGAACTGCGTACATATGACAAGATGGCACAAGTTGGATAAGGGACTGCGAACACATGAATAGAGGACACGGGTAGGGGGTAACCATATATACATTTTATTAGGTTAATCTACAAATGGATGGATAAGTATAGCTTAAAGAGCTAACATTGTTAACAACCTAATAACCAAGAAAATGTAACTGAACGATATATGTAGGATTATACAAAAGTTTATTCTAAGTCCAGTTACACAGAACTTATGTTATGACCCCCTCCTCATTACATACTTCCAAGTTAGGTTCATGACAGAGATGGTATAGCTTTGGATACTGGTTTAGCATTATTGTTAATAAGGTAAGGCTATATTTGAATATATTATACTTTATTTCCTTCCGTTATGAGATGCTTTGCGAGTTCTGACGTATTTCTCCATCTCTGTCTTTTTCTGTAGGATACCAGGGCACCCAACTCGGGTTTCGATAGATTGGATTTTTGAGAAAAAAATCGGTATGTCGGAATCCAGGATGTTACATCTGGTATCAGAGCTTTGGTTTAGTGTTCCTGGGGAGATAATGAGTGAACGTATTTGTATTTTCTAAAATATAAATATATTATATATATAAACCTAAGTCCATAAAGTAGCCCACTAGGTATGGAAAGGGTTGGGATAGCTATTTTTTATACTAAAGGAATGAACCTAGAAATTTTAAGACCCTTAGGTGGTTTGGTTAGAAAGTGTACAATACGATTTAGTATTGGAGAAAGGAAGTATCTCATAAGAATTAAAATTGAAATGTTATTATTTCAGAGTAGTGGATTTAGAAGTGAAACCTTATAAATTAGAAAAAGGTTAAAATGTGGAAAATGGATTAGAAATATATATAGTTGAGAGAATCGGTTTAGAAAGTGCCTAGGAAAGCCTGGTTGAGTTGAAAGACCCACTTTGAGTCTAGCCCAATGATTAACTTTTAAGAACTTGAATTTGTAAAAGTTTTGTTAGAAAGATATTGTAGTATATTCAAGTTTTGATCTTAAAAGGTAATTTTTGATGTTTGAGAAATTATATAGTGCATGTTGGGTTTTAAAAGTAAAGTGGGGTATATTTTGTAAAATAAAGATTATTTGGTTTTAAAAAAAAAGAATTCTCTCATTAAAAGGTGCATAATATAGAGCATATATAGCTCGCTAGTTTTCATATTATAATATATAAAAGGATTGAAAAGAAAGTGTTGCGTTTTGTAAAAGAAGTTTTAAAATCTCTATTATGTTAACAATAAATTTTGATTATTGATTTACAAAGAAATTTTGTTGGGTGGACAAAATAAATTGAGGGAATAGAATAGATGTCTGCACCTTATAGCGAGTAGTTAAATTAACATTGTAATTAGAAACAATGTAAGCCTGATAGTAATCCTTGTCTACTCCAGTTTTGTGATTTAAAAAAAAATGTTTTGCATTTTATTTTGTAACATGTTTTTATGGTTTGGCAAAAACAAGTTTTGGAGAAGAAAATAAAGTTTTAACGCTTTTAATTTTGAAAGAAAAATGTAATGAGAAGAAAGGAGGCCAAACCATGTTTTAAAAAGAATGGAGTAGGTAAGGATTAGTGCCTAGAAAAGAATGAGAGAAAGTTGAAGCTATGAATTAAACAATTGGAACCAATTAGAGAATGGTTGAGTTAAGTGATTCTCTGAGTGTCAATCTGATGTTGATTTTCATCTTCGGGGTTGATATTTAGGGAGTTACTCTCTTGCTAATTTACAGTCAGGTATTAGCTAATATTAAACTAATGGAAAGTTTCCCGTAGAATGCATAAGCATTGAGAAACCTAGGTTTGTTGCTTGAGAAAAAGGATAGGCCAGTAATACACAGCAAGGACTAGTAGTGACTACTAAGTAATAAAGGGCAATTAAGTGGGTAGATCATGTTGTGTGGACTCGCAATTGTCTGAGATAACAAAGTCCTAAGATTCTTGGCCCGTAGTAGCTATGTAGGATGTTGGTTGAGTTGAAAACGAAAAGGCTTATTTGAAAATAATAAACTTAAGTAATTTGATTAAGTCAAATAAGCTAAGAAAGAAACTAGCCTAACTAAAAAGAAAACAACAAATCCAGTAAGACAACAAATGTGACGGGAAAAGAAAATGAAAATCTTAAGAAAAAGATGAATAAATATGAATTTTTTCCAAGATAAGTTGAAAAAGAGAAGAAATTTTCTTATGTGGTGGTGCTTGGATAGGAAAATAGGAAATCTTCATAGAATAGTCGTATAAAAATCCAAGTACGATTACAAAAGAAAAACAGAGGATGTGAATTTTTCTGTTTTATACCTTTTCGTAACATAAGGAAATCGAATTTGGAAAATTAGATTTTTTTTTTTCTTTCTAAATTTCGAATTTAATGATGTGTGGTAGGGTTTTGGATGCGACAATCGGGTGAACTATGCTCTCATTCTATAAGAGTATGGGAAAACATGGATGAAAAATATTTTGATTTTTCAAGAATATTGCATTCATATAGAACTGCAAGTATATATTTAGGATGTGAGCATCATGTTTTGAAAGAGTTTTTTAAATTTGCATACATATAGGTGGATCCAAATTAGGCATACATACTTTACTATGATGTATCTCACTTTGCACATGTGCACAATGTTTGCAACAATTGGATGCACACTTGATGGGTGGATATTGCGAGGGATTACCTATTTTACTCTTATTGAATTTCGGGGACGAAATTCTTTAAGGGTGGGAGAATGTAACACCCTGCATTTTTTAAATTAAAAATGTACAAATATTTATATATGCATAGATAAATAAATAATGGTGATGTATAATGAAAATTAATTAATATATGGAAGAGAAGGAAAAATTAATTCGATAATAGTGTGCGTAACGGAAAAGATAATAAAATAAGGATACTTAATTTAAATATCAGGAATTAAGTAAAACGGACATCACCATTGTGTTTGTCTTGGAATTCTGCTTGGAATAGAGTCCAAGTTTTCGAAAATCGGACTCCGTATGAAAGAATTATGGCCTTCGGAAGGTTCAAGAGAAATTCAGAAATTAAATGGTAAATAACCCAGACAGGTCGACCTACCCCAGGCAGGTCGACATGGGGGTCGACCTCCCCTCCAAATCTAGGCAGAATTCATTTTCTTCACTTGGACGCGATTTCTGACCTGATACGTTGACTAAACAGCTATATAATGACCCTTAACCCATTCTTTTTCTTCACCCAAGCCTATGGCGATGCCATGGCTCTGTTCTAACTCAAATTCTTCTTCTCCAAGAGATTTCTAGATCCACTTTCTTCCCCTTTTCTCTTCAAAACATCTATTCTTAAAATTAAAAAGTTTAGAATCAAGACAACCTCCAAATTAAAGAGAAAAAGGGATTCAGATCCGCAATTTACACTACGCAAGGAGGGGAAATTCAGATTCACAACTTACGCTGCGCAAAGAAATCAAAGATAGATCAGATCTATGGATTGGGGCATAAAATCAATCAAAGTTAAATCAAATTCATGAATTGAAGATGAAAGGCAAGGTGAGTGGAATTACAATAAACTTGTTGCATAATAGTATTATTATCGTTCGTCATTCCCCAATTATAAATTCAATTCAAGATTCATGTTATAATAATTGACCTTTTATTCTCCTTCCCCTGTTTATTTTTGGATCTAGGTTATCTCGAACCTAGACAAAATCTTATTATACATACGTACGATTGAAATATGGGAATATTGGGGCATAATTTATTCTATGCAATCGAGGAATATAATCTGTAATTTGGGGATTGTGGCATAACAATTATTATTGCAAATATTGGGACAACTGGCGAATTGTATATTGGGATTATTCAATTAAATAAAGTTCGAATTGGGAATTTTGGAGCGTATTTCAATAATGAATCTTTGAGTATGTTTTCGAAACATGAATCTATGTTGAATAGTGCGCAACTATGAATTCCAATTTGATGTTAACCTAAAATTGTGTAAATTTAATTGGAATTATTGAATATGGAACGGGATTGGGAAGAAGTGATTTATTTCAAATCTAATATTGCGGGATTGAGGTTTTAAACTATAAGTTTAAATTTTGGGTTTTGGGAAAAATGAATCTAAAGGTAAGAATCCTAAGTTGGTAAAGGAACGGATAAAACTTAGCTTTTGCGATTATGAGGCTTCTTATGTGATTATTAAACCTAACTCATAACCTGAAATTGATGCTTAATTTTCTCATAAAAATTGTTAAATGGCTAAAGATGAAACATGACTAACTTGAGGTTAGAATGAGGTTGTGGTGTAATTCTGCCCGGAACCACCGGCATATCCAGTGGTCGCAAACAATAGGGTCTAATGTGAGAAGTTAGTCATAACGCGCTTAAACCCGAGGTTAGAATGAGTTGTGGTGTAAGACTGCCAGGAACCGCTCGGCACATCCATCAACCGCAACAATAGGTCTAATGTGAGAGGTTGGTGCATTAATAATCAATTAATGCTAATGACACATGCTAGTATGGTAAGGTTAGGTTAACAACACTTAACCAATTTGACATGATGCGTGGGTGGGTTAAGTCAATATGAACTGAAAGACAACAATTAACCAAATTTGTGGAATATACGAGTAATGCATGAGCCGGAAGGTAGGGTTAAGTAAAATTTGACATATGGACAAACTTAACCAACACAGTAATGGGGAATGGTAACTACCTATTATAAACCAGAGTTGCGGTAATGTAAAATTAAATAGTAGGTAAACTTGTCCTAGGGACAACGGCAGATTATGACTTAAGATGTAATACAAGACTTGAAAGGTGGTGTAAAGACCCGGAAATTCCCGCTCTTTGAATCGACCATAAACCACACAGGTCTGACCCAAAGGTTGGAAATCTTCGAATACTTTAACTTTGGGAATACAAAACATCAGAACAACAACAGCAGACTTTTATTTCATTATAATAATGTTACATCAGAGTACAGAAAATATCAGAGTACATTGAAATAAAATTACAGCGGAAGATAAACTACAAAAGATTTAATACATTAAACAGCGGAAGACTACAAAGCTCTGGACACAGCTTTAGGCTTCAATCCAGGATCCTGCTAAAGAGAAAGATATCTGCAAAAAGCTACTTGACTGCCCGTGTGGAAAAGAGGGCACCCGAGTTTGCAAAGTGAAACAAACTACGAGTCAGTCATGGGACTGGTGTGAGAATTCTAAACTAATATAACTAATAAGACAAATCCAAGGACCACGCCACTTTCGCGGAACGGGTTTACTCCTATGGATTGCCAGTGCATAAACCAAAGTAAATCGAGAAATAACGCAATGTCTTTTTGGAAAAATGAAACCATTATAAGACCCAGGTCCCATCACACTATGCAACGCACACCAGAGGATAGGGTTTTACCTTATAATGGTCAAAAGATGCTTGATACGTGAAAACGATATTATTATTATTAGTGTGTATATATATATAGGTATATATATAATAAACATTTAAATCATAATGTATCAATCATAGACGGCATAGTACCCCATCCTACTATGTCGCCATACTAGTTCTACAATCAAAACCGCAAGGTCGTATTGGAATTTGGATTCCATCATGAGTCGAGGCTAGGGGCAAGCTCCTCTCCGATTCGAGACACTCTAGCAAATGCCTCAGGATCCCCCGCAGTGAACCCTTGGATCTTCAGGGCCGGTCCCCGCCTATGGGCAGTGGATTAGTTATGCCTGAACACACGCTTCCCGGTCCCTTTGGACCTATAGTATGACCACCAACGGCCTATAAAACACGAGGCGCCTCAAAATCCATCATCCACATAAGTAAAATGTCAGCGCTGGTAGGTCCCTGACATCACTCTAGCTAGAAAGAAACGTGTGCACTCCCTGCAGTCCGTATCCCGTTTTTGACTCATACCGGGGTGTGAGGCTCGCGAAGTCACGCTATACACAAAGCTACGCCTAAACAGGCCGTGCTTTGATCATCAACCACAAGGCCTGCTTTTCAACAAAAGCCTTGATCAATGCATCTTAGCATGCCACATTGTCAGTCCATACTATACCATTGATTTCTGCCAATATATAACCTCTAAGCTCATAAGTCTCAGAGAAGGGTGTTAACCACCAAGCAGATATGTATTAACAGAGATCAACGAATGTAGTATAAAGGCCTACAACGTCAGACATACATTCCATTTATAAACTTATGCTCTGGGTCTGAGCGAAAGTCAAATCCGTACAAATCAACACTACGTCCGGATAACTACCATCTTAGCCCCGTCTTGGGAGCAAATCAATCAAGGACCTCAACGCTAGTTACCCATTCGATGTGAAGATCGTCGGTCTTCAATCGCCGTCTTCAACTCTTAGATTTAAAACGTCGTATAATCATTTGAAATGAGATTGAACTCGGTCTTCTCAAATGATTCTCGCATATATATATATATAATTTGAAAACATTTCATATTGTTATTAATATTTGATAACAACATATCGCTATTTTTATTTATATAAAAATAGCATAAATTAATTTAACAACGCTTCGGGTAAATGGGCGACCCTGGCGTTGTTTTCAACCAAATTTGATTTACACATATTTTGAAATCTAAACGTTGGATTTTGGCGAAATTTATGTCATTGGAAAGATCTTCCCAAAGCGGTCCAAACGGCTCCAGTTTTGGGAAAATCCGACGGTCGGATCTCTCTGTATAACAGTTTAAAGTTACGATTGCCGATACGCGAACTGCCGCGCGCGTTCCGTTTAATTTATAATTTATATTTATATATATAAATATAAATCGTTTGACTATTCCAATTTCAAAAGTCTATTCTTTTTATCGCATCTAAAATGACGATAAAAATATCACTTTTAATAACTCTGTTTCGTTTACACTAAATGTAAATAAATTATACTTTTTTTCTATATTTTGTTTTATTTACCTAAATGTAAATAAATTATATTCCTTCTATGTTTTAATTTATTTACCCTAAATGTAAATAAATTACATTCTTTTTCTTACCCTATTTATTTACCTAAATGTAAATAAATATATTCTTATCTTTTTCTTACTTATTTACCTAAATGTAAATAAATGTTTTACTTTTACTTTTGTTATATTTATTTACATTAATTGTAAATAAATGTATCTAATTTCTTATTCATATTTATTTACACTATTTGTAAATAAATGTTTACCTTTACTTTTACTATATTTATTTACACTAATTATAAATAAATGTACCTTTTCCTTTTATCTTATTTATTTACATAAGAAAATGTAAATAAATATTATTCACAGAATTATTCTTTTAATCCCTTTTATTTACATAAGAAAATGTAAATAATCCTTATTCACATATTTGTTCTTGTAATCTTAATCACATAGAAATGTGATTTTATTTACAATGTAAAACATATATATATATATATATATATATATATATATATATATATATTTACTTACATTGAAAATGTACTTTTATTAAATCCTTTATTTACATTGAACAAATGTAAATGTCTTTATTTCTTTTCTTTACATTGAAAAGTGTAATTCTTAGATTCTTTTCTAATTACATTGAAAAATGTAGTTCTTTAATCCTTTTTCTAATATTTCTTTTTAACATAAAAGAATATCTTATGTTAATTCTTTTCTAACCTTTCTTTTTACTATTTACCTAGAAAATGTAAATAATTACTATTTACAAATTGGTTCTTTTTATTTACATAAGAAAATGTAAATAAATACTTATTCACATAATTATTGTTTTTATTCCTTTTATTTACATAGGAAAATGTAAATAAGTTCTTATTCACATATTTGTTCTTTATATTCTATTTATTCTTAATTACATAAAATGTAATTTTATTTCTTATAATCATAATTACATAAAATGTAATTTTCTTTACAGTGTAAAATATATTCTTTTAATTACATAAAAAAATGTAATTTATTCAATCTCTTATTTATCTAATGTAAATATATGTTTTCCTTTGTCTACATTTTATTTATTTATCATAAATATTTTGAAGTAATTTACAAATATAAAATGTAAATTTAGAAAATTAATATATATGCTTTAACCTCTCACATTGGATAGGTATTGTTGTGACTACTGGACAGCCGGGCGGGTCCGGGCAGATTTACATCACAACTCAATCCAACCTCGGGTTTAAGCATTCTTTTTCTTTATATTGAATAATGTAATTCTTTTTATTCCTTTCTAATTACATTGAAAAATATAATTCTTAAATTCTTATCTTACTATTTCATTAATTCTATTTAAACAAAATGGATATTTTGTTTCTCACATTTTCTATTTACCTAAATGTTTATTTTTACATAAAGCATATTTTTGTCCGCAAACTCTAATGCAACAAAAATAATAATTTAACTAATGTATGTTATTGCATAAAGCATATTTTTGTTCGCAAACTCTAATGCGACAAAAATAGCAATTTAACCTATATATGTTTTTACATAAAATATATTTTGTGCGCAAACTCTAATGCGACAGAAATAACTATTTATTTTTATTTTGAATGCTAATATTTGATTCATTGCAATTATGCAACATGACGATGACTTTTATGTCGTCTCAACTAAATTAAACACGATGGTGATTTTAGCGTCATAACATTCAAAATAACACATTGATGGTTTTGGTGTCACAACATATAAAATAACACACTTATGGCTTTGGTGTCATAACATACAAATTAACACACTTATGGTTTTGGTGTATTTTTTTTTTTTTTTTGATGAATCACAATAACGGTCCCAACTTCACTTTTATTTGCAAATGAAGATTTAAATTGACATTTTATTTATACATAAAAGTAAAGGTTAAACTTACATTCTATTATGTTAACAAAAGCGACATAAAAATTGGTATTTTGACTTTATCAACAAAAGAAAATATAAAAGTTGGTCTTTTTATTTTTAACAAAAGAAACATAAAAAGTGGTCTTTTACTTTGTTAATCAAAAGAAACATAAAAGTTATTCTTTTTATTTTTAAAACAAAGACATAAAAAGTTATTCTTTTTATTTTTAACAAAAGACATAAAAAGTTATTCTTTTTATTTTTAACAAACGAATTATGTAAAAATGTTCTTTTGTTTCAACAACCAAATTAAGTAAAAATGTCCTTTGTTTTGTAAACAAATTTTGTCCCTTTTAATTTTGACAACAAAATAATGTTAAAATTATCCTTTTTGTTTTACAACAAAAATAATGTAAAAATTGTTCCTTTTTGTTTTACAACAAAAATAAGTAAAAATGTCTTTTTGTTTAACAAACAAAAATAAACAAACAAGATTTTTTTTTTTGTATACAAAATTTAAGATTAAATTTTAATAGAAAATAAAAATAAAATAAAGAGGCGAACTTTATTATGAACTACATCACAAATTTCAGATCTAGATAAAGTAGTCATCACAGACATCACCACATATTTCAGCAATAATTATATACAAACATCATCACATCGCAGATCAGTAAATCACAATATACAATCACAATCTCAGCATTTCAATCACCACATAATTAAATTAAAATAATTAATTATCTAAATAAAAGAAGGATTCTCACCTTGTTTTTAATAAAATTAAACCGCGTTTAATTTTACCAAAAATCCCAACTGCTATTGTTCTTGTCTATCAGTTCTGAAATTTTCCTCAAAAATCAACTTGTTCAGAATAACGTCTAGTCAGTGCCATCGCGAAGTATTTTTCGACGCGAGTCCAACGCACTTGAAATCGTCCAATTCTGACAAAATTTGAGCGAGTTATAAAAGTTTGAAGTTTAATTATATTACTTAATTTAATAATAAAAAAAAAGATTAGTGTTTTAACCCTTCTTCATGTTCTGGAAACAGTGGCCGCCACTTCGAGACACCCACAGCCTCTAGGGCTTCAAATTCCAACCAGCACAGTGGGCGAGGAGGTGATCGGAGGGCGGGGTCTGGTCGGCCTTGGAGGGGGAGTAATGGAGAATTCCGCCATCGTTTCTTTTTTTTTCGATTTTGATTGAGGCGACTGAAGAATAATTTGGAGAATTTGGGTTTGGAGAAATAAGGTGTAGGAAGTACTTATATAGATTAATTAATTATTCAATTAGCCAATTAAGGCCCGTAAAACCCCTTGTCCAATTTTAACATATTTAAATAATAACCTTTGTGTTATTATTCATATCAATTTTTTTAGTTCTTTATATAAAAATGCTATAGTGGATAGAGAAGGGATTTACAAAGAAAAGGAAAAAAACAAATAAAGAAAAAGGAAGATGAGAAATAAGGAGCAAGAAATTAATGTTGCATTGCTTTTCCATTTAAAACCATGAATGCATTTCTTTTGTTGCCTTGCACCTTTGAAAATTATATTGCCAAAATTTGATTCTAGAAATAATATTCCATTTGTCATTAATGCCGAAGGAAGGAATAAGAAGAAAGATTTTGAATTAGAAAACGTATCTGTAGGAACATGCATGAATTAAAAACAAAAGAAAATTAATGCACACTAATGAAAATAAGAAATAAAAAGAAACAATATTTGTAGTAACAATAATGCACGCATTAAATAAGGCCATTGAAAACATGTATTGGAATATAATTAAGAAGGAAAAAAAATGAAGAGGGAAGGTCATTGAAAACGTATGCAGCCATTAATATTTTAAAATTTATTAATTAACGATAGTCACACTTTGGATAGAAAAGGGAAGTATTAAAGACAACAAATTTTTTTTTCTTTTAATCTAACAATGAAAAATTGTAACATAATGATATGTCTATCCAACACTACATATTATAACATAATGACATCTTTATCATAATTTATTTAGAGTCCACCTAATATTTTAGACCAACCTATTCAATGCTCATGCAAAAATAATTAAATATACACACATGGAGTAGATTTGCTTTTGGAGAGAGACAATAAAAGGAGAGAAAAAGGGATGTTAGTTTAAGAATTCAAAAGTTGTAAGAGAAAATAAGCATCATGATTTTGGCTTTAAAGGCAAGGCTATAAGGCTGCAATTAATGTGAAATAACTTTCCATATGAAATTAATGTCACTAGTGTTTCTTGGTTCGTCCAATTTCGATTTAAAACTAATTTTATATAATTTCTCAAAGTTGGAAATTAAAATTTGGAATTACCATGAATTTTAAGTTCAGAAAATAATAAACTTAATATTTCAGCCATTATTAATAAAATAATTTAATTAAAAATAGAATTTTTAATTTCTGACTCATTTTGTTAACAAAATTATTTAAAATAAAATTTTTAAATTGGCCCTAAATTGCGGGTTGTTACAGGTGGGATGACTTATACTATGAAATAAGTTAATCTGAGCTGAAAATGTGGGAAAGCACCCGGACGCTATTGTTTGATAAAGAAAACTAAAGTCATGTTTGAGTTCATTGGTAAACCTTAGTTAGTGAACTAAGTAAATAACGATAAAGGCAACCAAGTGTTGAATCTTAGTTAGAGAACAAAGTAAATAATGATGATGGCAACTGGGTAATGAATCTTAGTTAGAAAACTAAGTAAAATGGCAACCGAAGTAACGAACCTTAGTTAGAGAAATAAGTAAGCATCGGTAAAGATAACTAAGTAAGTAAACCTTAGTTGAAGAGGACTAAGTAATAAACCTTAGTTAAAAAGAAACTTGGTAATTAGAATTGAAGGACAACATAAACGAGGATAACCAAGTTAATAAGACAAAGCAAGCGCATAATCAGAAGTTTAGATATAAGGTCTAATAGTACGAAAGGATAAGGCACTTGGACCAGTCCATACGATAGGGAATGAATAACCAAACTCGGTAGATCATCACGGTGACGTAGGGCGTGAGGGGGAGCGTACGTCCATCTGATCATATAGCATGCTCCAACGGACTGGGTTACGGAGCACGCGGCTTCGAGGGGACGTGAGGATACTCTTGGTATCCCTCTGTGAGAATGCAGATGATCCGCCTAGGCTCATAGAGGTTAAGGTCTGCGTAAGAAGAACCAAGAGTATGCCTTGGTTGCAATAATAAGGCAACCTAAAGACTAGGATGGACCTGCATGAGTCGGCGATAACCAATTGGCACTGTGATAGCACGTCGTCGGCTACCTACCATCTTGAGTCAGTCGAGCACGAAAAGCGGAAAGGCGGAGAACTCCAAAAGACCATATACATGCTATCTAGTTATGGGTGAGGTTGGCCAATAGGATTGTGGGGGCATAGAGGGTCTGCGTACAATTCTCATTCTTGATATCCTTGGGTGCCTTTCATTAGTTGAGGGAGGGGTCAAGTGGGACCATAGCCACAGTAAAAACAGACCTTAGCATCTGCATCGGAAGATAACTTAAAGCTCCCGACTGAGTTTCGTGTTTCTTGATTTGCCCTGCCACGGGACTCGGGTTGCACATATAGAGGACATGTGCAACTAGATATCTAGCACGTTTAACGATACAATTGGGACGTAAAGTCTAGGAATGCTAATCGCTCGGGGTAGTGTGTCCTAGACTAGAGGGCACTGTTCGGTAGGTAGCATAAACCCTAGTTGGACCTTGGTAGTGTAAACCCTGGTTGAACCTAAGAAGCGTTCGATAAAGTAAACCCTAGCTGGACCTGGGTAACACTCGATGGTAAACCCTAGTTGGATCTAGGTAGTATTCGATAACAGAACCTAATTAGACCTAGGTTGGCAGTCCAAACGCTTACGCAACAAAGGAATGATGGTTTTACGCAGACGTAGTGAGAATATATATATATATATATATATATACACACACACACACATGAAAGCCCGTACGACATACGACATTGGATAGGGAACTGCATACATATGACAAGACGACACGAGTTGGATAAGGTACTGCGTACACATGAAAAGAGGACATGAGTAGGGGGTAACTACATAGACATTGTATTAGGTTAATCTACTAGTGAATGGATGAGTATAGCTTAAAGAGCTAACATTGTTAACAACCTAATAACCAAGAAAATTAACTCAACAGTATATGTAGGATTATACATAAGTTTTTTCTAAGTCCAGTCACATAGAACTTATGTTCTGAACCCCTCCTCATTACATACTACCAGGTTAGGTTCATGACAGAGATGGTATAGCTTTGGATACTGGTTTAGCAGTATTGTTAATAAGGTAAGGCTATATTTGAATATATTATACTTTATTTCCTTCCGTTGTGAGATGCTTTGCGAGTTCTGACATGTTTCTTTATCTCTGTCTTTTTCTGCAGGATACCAGAGCACCCAACTCGGGTTTCGATAGATTGGATTTTTGAAAAAAAATCGGTCTGTCGGAATCCGGGTTGTTACAAAAACCATGTAAACATATCTGGAGAGGAAAATGTAAGAATTTGGGATAAGAGTGGCTATTTGTATTTCCTGCTGAAAGACGTAGTTGGCGCCTCCAGATTGTCCAAGGGTTTGTTGTCGTTCTTCTTTGCTCTTGTGCTCCAAAAATATTTATGGTCATCTAGATATTCTTTGTCTATCTCAATAAGCTAATTGATCCAATTGTATTTTGTTTATTTTTAGTTTTAATCCATTGAGTGTAAACAAAATTGGTTTTGAGTGAATCAATAAAGAGGGTGGTTGGGTGGAATATTTGTGTATTGCAATTATTTTTGATCTATTGTGTTGTAATTTTCAATCAAATTCATCTTCAAGTGATTGGGTGAAAAAGATAATGTTTTTCACTACAAGAAAACATGTTATTTCCGACAGCTCAAAACCTCGACAACCGTCGCTGGCCGTCGGAAATAACCGTCGCTTTCAAGGGTGTCGAAAATCAAAATTTCCTACGATTTTCGACAGAGACCGTCGTTTATCTTTCCGACGTCTTGGAACTGCTGGCAACGAATTCGGATGGCTTACGTTGGTTGTCGGAAGCCGTCAGAACCCGTTGCGCATAATTCTCAATAACCGTTATTAGCCGTCAGAAACCATTACAAATTAATTACCTATAAGTCGTCGGTAGCCGTCCGAAAACCTGCAAAAAAATTATAATTCAGCAGTTATTTACCTTTCTAACTACATTTCTCTCACAAACCACTATCACAGATATCATACATAATCCCAACATACCATATACCGAACAAATATTAAAATAAAACCATTTCCAACTCAAAAAATAATAACACAATCACCTAGGTTTTTTGATGCATTGCTTATCGATTAAATATTATTTGATATTTAACTAAAAGTAGTACGCTTACCTTCGCCTGGGCATATGAGTCGTGGGTCTACGTACCATCTTGGTGTTTATTTCACATTAAATAAATTAGCATGGGTCTCATATGAATAAAATGAAATTGTTTACACCAGTTTTAAAATATATACAGTATATCAAATATTATAAAAATTAAAACGGAAAAATATATATATGTAAATACTTACTAGCACAACCGAGCCCAAATAACAAACGCCTGAAGAATCCCGCTCCATGAAATACCTACCCATACAAATTATTTTAAAAGAATACCATAACATTATATTGAAATTTATTTTACAGTTAACTTACACAAATGATATAAGTTGCTAAATAAATGACTTAAAACAAAATGAATTTATTTTTACCTATATTAGCTTGGGTCTCATATAAACAAAATGAATTTCTGTGTACCTATTTTAAAATGTGTACAACATATCAGAGACTATAAAATTTAAAATGAAAAAATATATATAAGAAAGTACTTACTAGCACAACCGAGCCCAAATAGCAAACGCCCGAATAATTCTCTCTCGATGATAAACCTGTATTAGTTTGGATTTCATGTTTCAAGGAGCAATATATTATATTGCATTTTTAAGATAAATAAATAGGAAAAACTGCATATAACATAAAAGATATGAATAATGATCATAATATTCAAAAAATTAACAGACTTACATGAATTGCAAAATATACGTCGTATCCTCCATAAGTACGTTAGAATTAAAAGATAATACTGATCAACTACATAACTCATCATCGTCTTCTGATTCAGAATCGGCGTCAGGTTCTTCGATATCTTCTTACGCACTATCAAATGTGTCTACCAAAGCATTTGATTCATCAATCAAAGGTCCAAAATATGCATGATTGTATTTAATTATTACTTCATTGTTCTGCTCGAGATATGCCTGAGAGGCTTCTTCATTCGGAATATTCTTCCCATCAAAAGTAAATCTAGCCTTTGTTTTAAAAACTGCCAACCAATCTGCTTTATCTCTTGTTAGAGACGGATAAGGGGCATAATAAACTGGAAATGCTTGTTTGGGTAGAACAAAAGGATCATATTTGTGATAGTGCGATGTAAGCTTTATTTCAATCAGATTATAATCCGTGTGCACATTAATCTCAGAACCTGGAACATTACTAAACCAATTGCATTTAAATAGAAACACCTCCTCCGCGAGTCATGAGAAATAAGCCAGTTGCAAAGTTTGTGTTAAAACGCTATAAAAATCATTTATGTGATTTTCTGGATCATCGCTGCTTTTAATGAATACACATGTATTGTTCGTTAATTTCTCAGCACTGTATTCCAAGGTGTTAAATTTATATCCATTAACAAAATATATTGGATATGTCTTAACCATTCTTTTTTGTCCCAAAGCAATATATTTCAACCCTTCATCATCAACAAAATTTTTGGGTTCGTAAATGTAATTTGTAAATCAAGCAGAAAAACCTTTACTAAGATCTACATTTGGATGTTGACGTTCATAAACGTTGTATATATAAATAAAATATTACATTAGATTATACATACGCAAGCATTACAGAAATGAATAAAGGACTAAACGAAATTTCAAATTACCTAATAAATGTTGCAACTTTAGGACAATTTAGAAGAACATAAGCGTGTGTTAAATGATGATCTTTATCGTTAAGCCATACGTCTACACATTTCCCAGAAGGTCGACCATGTTGTCTAAAAACAGATAACGTTGTTTAAGACGATTCTTGTTCGTCTCATTCGTTATTACGAGGAATACTTTCAAATGATATATTCACATGATCACTGAAATAATGAGAGAAAAAGAACGAAGCTTCTTCTTGAATTTAAGATTTACATATCGAACCTTCAACTCGTGCTTTTTGTCTCACTTTTTTCTTCAGATGATTCAGATATCTATGCAAAAATAATTTACATTATTTCACATTTTAAGTGCAACTTAAAGTATTAGGTAACATGTTTATTCATACCTCTCAAATAGATACATCCATCCATATTAGACGGGACCTCGAAGCAGTGCTTCAGTTGGTAGGTGAACAAGTAAATGCTCCATTACATTAGAAAAACCTGACGGAAATATTTTCTCTAATTTGCAGAGCAATATATAAATATCTGCTTCAAGTTTACGTAAACATTGCATTTTCAAAGTACTCGAACAAAGCTCTTTGTAAAACATATTAAGCTCTGTTACTACCTTCCAAGCTTTTAAAGGTAGTAGTTCTCTGAACATAACGGGAAATAAATGCTCCATCATAATGTGACAATCGTGACTTTTCATTCCGCTTAATTTACCATTTTTATAGTCAATACATATACGAAGGTTTGATGAAATCCCATCAGGAAATCTTAACTCTTCAACCCATTTTAACAGAACTTTATCGTGATTATTGTATAATTCATAACATGCTTTGGGTTTTTTTACTGCCATTTGAATTCATGTGAAGCTCAGGACGTCTGCTTAATTCTTCTATATCGCGCCTTGATTTCAAATCATCTTTAGTCTTCCCTTTGACATTCAAAATTGTATTAAAGACATTATCAAAGACACTTTTCTCATTGCGCATCACATCAATATTATGATGAAGAAAAAGATATTTCCAATACAGCAACTCCCAAAAAATAGTTTGTTTGCACCAATTGTGAACAATCAATTTGCCTTCAATTTCTATTTGAGCTCCAGTTTCATGAATCTTCGGATATTCTCTAACCAATTCATATATTTCTTTGGTTGTATATATTGTTGCTAGTTGTCTGTTTTCTGTTCTATTAGATTTTTTTATCTCCTCTGAAATGATGATTTACATGCAGAAAACGTCGATGACGGTCAAATCATAAAATTTTCTTACCATGTGGTAAAGAAAACGCTCGTGTTTCTTTCATGCAATATGGACATGCTAGACGACCAGCAGTACTCCATCCCAAAAGCATTATATAGGTGGGAAAATCGCTTATAGTCCATAATAAAGAAGCAAACATACGAAAAAATTTCTTCTTTGAAACATCGTATGTTTCTACTCCTTCATTACATAATGTTTTTAATTCATCAATCAGCGGTTATAAATAAACATCAATTCCTTGTGTCGGATCGTCGGGGCAGAAACAACAACAGTTAGAAACATGTATTGTTTTTTCATACATATCCATGGAGGTAAATTATAAGGTGTGATGATAATGGGCGATGATGAATATTTAGAACCAAACTGAGAAAATGGTGAAAACCATCTATACATAATCCTAGTCTCACATTATGACTCTCCGCTGCAAAATTGGGATACGTTTTATCAAAATGTTTCCATGCTTCCCCATCGGCTGGATGAGTCAATGTACCTTCTTCCTTTGATCTCACCTTATGCCATCTCATACGAGATGCGGTTACCGAAGATGCATATAATCTTTGAAGCCTTGGAGTAATGGGTAAGTAATGCATATGTTTATATGGAACTTCCTTTCCATTTTTCCTTCTTTGTTTATATCTTTCATGATTACACTTTCTACAATTTCTAAGGTTTACATCACCTTTCCAAAACAATATGCATCCTTTTACATATTTATCTATTTTCTGATATGGTAAACCAAATGGCGACATAAGTTTCTTAACTTCGTAATGATTTTCACACATCAAATTATCGGGTAACATGTGCCTTTTTGCAGCTTGTACAATAGTCGTAAACCCAGCTTCAGTAATGTTATATCTTGACTTCATCGCAATGTATTCTGCGATTACCGACAGTTGAGTGTCGCTTTGACAACCCTCCCAAATAGGTTTTTTAGCAGTATTTATTAAATTATAAAAAAAATTAGCTTTGGTATTCAGTTCTTCAGCATTTTTATCATCGTCGTCAACTGCAACCATAGGAAACATTGAGCGTGCTGCATCTTCAATCATATTCTCAATACGGGTCGTACTAACATTTTCGTTAAAACACTTTCTACCTCAGGCTCCACAGAAGTATTTGGTGTTACAACTTCTCCATGACAATACCAAAAATAAAACTTAGGTACTAATCTATTTTTACACATATGAACTTTCACAACATCTGTGACGACCGCCCATAACCCCCGCACTAAACAAGAGGAATAATGCACTGAAAGGTGTACCAGGCTGCTATGGACGATCATCAGAGTAGGTAAACACATTGAAACCTGTCGTAGAACTCACAGCGCAAGGATAAAATATAATAGAGCATATACAACAGGTAATAGTAATGAGGTATCATATAGCAAACTTTTGAAACTTTCTCAACATCCAGAAAAATTATCCAACTGATATCAAAGTTTGTACATAAGGCCTCACTACAACCCTCAAAGCAACTCAAACAGCGGAAACAGAAATACTAGATAGTAATAAAACTGATACGCCAGCCTCCTGCTCGTCATCGCTCAGCTTCCTCGTCTCACTAAGCTCCATTACCTGTAACCTGCTACTTAGTCTTCCCATCCACAACCGGATGAACAGCCCAAGGTAATAAGAGGAGACATAAAACCTTGAGTCAGACAATAGTCTTAGTGAGCGATAAAACAGCTAACAAACTTCAACAAGAAAGTGTATGAGAATGGGTAAATGAAAAACTTATCTACCCACAACACCAGAGAAGAACTCATCCTCATCTTCCCCACATCGGACAGTGATAGCCTTTACGACAAGCATTTCAATCATTCATCCATAGAAATCAGAACACCCATTCAATCTTAGAAAACACACATGACATCCAGATAAGTCTCACGTAGACAACCCTAATCGAGTTTAACATTCCTCAAGTACTCTCGCCAGAGGCCTAGACCAATATCACTTAAGCACTCAAAGAACGTCTCCCTCGACTATGGATAATCTATGTGAGATAGTACAAACAGAACAAATAATCATCCATGACTGACTCTGGCTATCACTGCCAATCCTGCTTCGAAACCATCATTATCGTTTGACGGCCAACCTTGCCATATGTCAAGGGCTAATGATAACCCCGGTTCTAGCATGAACTCCATATGCCCAACCTTGGCAATGTCCAACCTTGACACTAGGCCTTTCCCCAACCAGAAAGACCCAGGGTACTCGACCAACAACCGGTCTTTTGGGCCTTTCAACGATACCCATCGTACCCCTGCTTTGAGCCTGCTAGAACTTACGACAACGATGACTTCTCGGCCTTCGCATCTCTAATTGTCCAACCTTGACGATGTTTCATAGCTCAAGCAACCTTCTCGAGCAGCCATTATCCACCAACTCACGACCTTTGAGTTGTCTCCACATTCGTTGTTCCACCTTGATCAACGAACACATTCATCACTTCGAGTCTTCCTACTTGAATCACCTCGAAGTCACGCCATCACTGAACCAAAACACATCACTGCGCTGCGGCTAGGGTTCGGGGGTTTGCCCCCGAAAAATATTTTTTCCAGACCTTTTTGGTTCGTACCCGAAAACGTACTTTTTCAGAAAATGACCCTGCCAAAACCGACCAGAACCTTGCTCCAGAATGACCAGCCAAAAACCGACCAGCCTTGCTCCAGAACGACCCGCCAAAAACCGACCAGCCTTGCTCCAGAACGACCCGCCTCCATGCAGCTTTGGATCGAATCGACCTCCTTGCAGCTTTGGATCGACTCGACCTCCTTGGGACCGACCAGCTTTGGATCGACCCCGTCAAGACCGACCAGATTTTACTCCACCTGACGGACCAGCTCCTTCACAGCGACCAGGATTTGCTTCCAGTAAAAACCAACCAGAATGCCACCATCTGAAACCGACCAGAATGCCACCATCTGAAACCGACCAGAAACACTTCTGCTCCTTCTGGACCGACCAGAAACACTTCTGCTCCTTCTGGACCGACCAGCTTAAACCGACCAGCTCCCTGACTTGCTTCCCAAGCCATACTATGACCGACTACCTCATTCCAGACCGACCCGACCAACTCCAGGACGACCAGAAACCTGCACATCTCCAATTCGACTCCGATTTCGACCAAAACTTCGCCAAACGACGAATCCGACGAAACCAGCTTATCCGATTCATCCAAACGCAATCACAAACATGTTATGCAACCAACAATATCATCAATCTAACAATTTCCATCAAAACACATAAATTTCCCAAAACATGATAAGTAAATCATATGAACATAAAATGGATCTAACTTGCATAATCTTGAGAAAAAACATAAAATTAACCATTTAAATTATCTAGATCAGATCCTAAGGTGATTCATATATAAAATGGACTTAGCATGGTGTGGATCTAAGGAAAATAACATGGAAATGATGAAATTAACATCCTAAAACCCATATACTTGCATGAATCCGAATGAGAGATGTAAATCACTCACCAATTCTCCAAAACAAAGCAAAAGCGATGAAAAAAAGCAATCCGGACAGCGAACCCTTCGAATCAAACCCTTTAATCCGATGAATTCGCCCTTGAAACGATTTTGATCTAGCCTCGAATGGTATAGATCTTCGATTTCCCCCTTGGATTTGGAATTTTTATGGTGGAAAGGTGTTAGAGGAAGAAGGAGATCAAAGCCTCCCCATAAGAGAATGGAAAATGCCAACCTTTCTCCATATCCCTTACCCCCTATTTATAGTCTCCACCTACCCTCTAATGGGCCTTCTCCAAATCAGCCCATTAGCCTTCCAAAACCTGAACAGCCAACTGAAAAACCTTAAAACAGCGATTTCTCCCAAACCGCTGAACCAAATCCTTAATGTAACCACTCTACGGAAAGACAATCATCAATTCCTTTCCAATGGCACAGGTCTCATCCCCTGATTCGACCTGAGTCAAAAGTTATGCCATGTACAAGACTGACAGGGGAAAAATGGTCACAAACAAAATCGGTAAAATTTATGGATATGTCTCACATCCCCATAAGCAACATACTAAAAGATGAGAATGTTCCAACCCTCAGGGAATAAAATAAAATTATTTTATGATCTTCCGATACATAAAATGCGGGCTGTTACATTCTCCCCACCTTAAGAATTTCGCCCCCGAAATTCCAAGCAAACACAAGCAACCACAACAATTCCGCATGCCTATCATTCATGAGAAGCCAATCCTATCATCCAAACTAGCAACCATCAAGCCATACATCCATAGCCTTATCCTAGCACGTGGAATTCTATCAAACAACAACAAGATACAACGATATAACGATGATACAATCAAAGGGTCCTACCGATGAAAAGTTCTGGATGAGTCGCCTTCATGCTCTCTTCCGTCTCCCATGTACAATCATCGCCATCTTCACTCCATTATACCTTGACTAGCTTAACCGTCTTCCTCCTAAGCTATTTCATGTCATTCCCCACAACACGAAGTCGCTTGCGAGTTTTCGCAACTGCGGTCTCAACTTCTAAATCTTCATACTGTTCTGAAGATACCACCACATTCGAGTCGTGCACAAACTTTCGTAGAAACGACACATGGAAAACATTATGCACACTCGACATCTTCTCGGGTAACTCCAACCTATATGCGAGCTTTCCTATTCGCTCGACTATCGGAAATGGTCCAACAAACCTAGGAGCCAACTTTCCTTTACTTCCGAATCGAACCACTTGCTTCAACGGTAAAATCTTTATGAAAACCATATCACCTACGTCGAACTCCAAATCCTTACGACACTTATCGGCGTAACTTTTCTGACGATCTTGGGCCGCCTTCATTCGTTGCCGAATTATCTCGATACAATCCGAGGTTTCTCTTATCATCTCAGGCCCAAGTATCAACTTATCTCCAGTTTCTAACCAACAAGCTGGAGAATTGCGCGGCCTTCCATACAACGCCTCATATGGTGCCATCCCAATACTCGACTGGTAGCTATTATTATATGCAAATTCGACTAAATGTAGATGGTCCTCCCATGATCCTCCGAAGTCTAACACACAAGCCCTCAGGAGATCTTCTAAAACTCGGTTGACTCTCTCGGTCTGACCATCAGTTTGGGGATGGTATGCCGTACTTAAGCACAACTCGGTTCCCAAAGCTTCTTGCAAACTTTTCCAAAATCCACTCGTGAACAATGGATCCCGGTCACTTACTATACTTTTTGGGACACCATGGAATCGAACTATCCATTTCACATAAAGCTCAGCCAATTTTGATGCTGTTCTAGTCGACTTGACAGGAATAAATCTCGCACTTTTGGTCAAACAATCCACAATGACCCAAATCCCTTCATTTCCTGCCCTAGTTCTAGGTAATCCATCGATAAAATCCATCGATATTTGCTCCCACTTCCATGTAGGAACTTCTAATGGCTGAAGCAAACCACTCGGCTTTTTCTGTTCAGCTTTCACCAACTGACAGTTCATACACTTGGAAATGAACTCTCCAATATCTCGCTTCATGCCTTCCCAATAGTAGATTCTCTTCATGTCCTGATACATCTTATTACCACCGGGATGAATTGTCAACTTTGAGTGATGACATTCTCTTAGAACCTCATCCCTCAATCCGTCGATATCAGGAACAACTAATCGCCCTTGCTTTCGAAGCCAACCTTCTCGATCGACCTCGAATTCTTTATTCTCTGGTTCCAGCTTCTGAATGAACTCGACAAGCTTCACATCTTTCTTTTGGCTCTCGCCAATCCTTTCGATAAGAGTAGGCCTTATCAACAAGCTTGCCAACATTTCAGGTTCCAACTCGCACCTTGGCCTGAAATCGAACCTTGCCAAATACTCGAGGCCCTTCCATTCCGAAAACATCGCTCCCAAACTTGCGTGTCTTCGACTCAATGCATCTGCAACTGCATTGCCTTTGCCAGGAGTATAGGCTATCCCAAAGTCGTACGATGCCAGAAACTCTAACCATCGTTGCTGCCGAAGATTCAAATCCTTTTGGGAGAAAAGATACTTCAACGACTTGTGATCCGTAAACAACTCGAATCGTACCCCCCAACAGGTAATGTCTCCATATCTTCAGAGCAAACACGATCGCTGCCAACTCCAAATCATGAGTTGGATATTTTCTCTCATGCGGCTTTAGCTGTCGACTTGCGTAAGCCACTACCTTATCCTTCTGCATTAGTACCGCTCCAAGTCCAGTACCACATGCATCCGTGTACACCACCATCTCTTCATTCCCACTTGGGATGGTCAACACAGGTGCACTTGTCAATCTCTCCTTCAAGATTCCGAACGCTTGTTCACACTTCACATCCCATGTGAACACTTGGTTCTTTTTCGTCAATCTTGTTAATGGTGCAGCTATCTTGGAGAAATCCTTGATAAACCTTCGGTAATAATCAGCCAACCCAAGGAAACTCCGAACATCCATCGCATTCTTAGGTCTATCCCAGTCCTGGATTGCTGCCACTTTAGCGGGGTCAACCGCTATACCTTTCCCAGAAACAACATGACCCAAGAACCTCACTTCATCTTTCCAAAAGTGACACTTTGAGAACTTAGCCTTAAGCTGATGCTTTCGCAAGATCTCTAACACAACTCTCAAATGCGTCTTATGTTCTTCCACATTTCTGGAGTAAACCAGTATATCATCCACGAACACAAGCACGAACTTATTCAACTGATCTCTGAACACTCTATTCATAAGATCCACAAAATACGCTGGCCCGTTAGTCAATCCGAATGGAATCACCAACCACTCGAAGAACCCGGATGGTGTCCTAAAAGCAGTCTTTGGTACACTATCCTTAGCCACTCTCAACTGGTGAAATCCCGTTGCCAGATCCATCTGAGAAAACACTTTGGCTTCGTGAAGCTGATCGAATAAGTCATCAATCCTTGGCAACGGATACTTGTTCTTCTTAGTCACCTTGTTCAGCTCACGATAGTCCACACACAACCTTAACGAGCCATCTGCCTTAGTTGCAAACACGACTGGTGCACCCCACTTGGAAACACTCCTCCGAATGAATCCTTTACCCAAAAGGTCACGAACTTGCACCTCTAACTCTCGATGTTCCCTAGGCGCCATCCGCCTAAGGGGCATAACAATTGGTCTAGCACCTTCGACCAAATCGATCCTAAACTCGATCTCACGATGCGGCGGCAACCCTTTGACCTCGTCAAAGACATCCACATACTCATTAGCGATCAGCACTGATGATAGGTCTTCCTATGGAATCCCAAGCGAATATAGATAACTCACGAAGACCCCGTCTTCGCGCTTACATCTAATCAACACCTTTCGCCCTTCCACATCCCCGACCCTCACCTCTAGCTTCTCGCAATTCACCCTTACCGCATATCTCTTGAGCCAATCCATGCCCAAGATGATCCCATACCCAGCGAAATTAAGAACAAAGCAATCACACATAAAACAGCAACCATGACTCGATAACACTAAACCACGGCAAATCATGCACAAACTGGACAAACCCCCAACTGGATTAGTCACAATCAATGGTCTATCACAAATCTCGGGTTCCAAACCCAAGCGACACACAAGCTCATTGCAGATGAATGAATGTGATGCTCCAGTATCAAACAAAACTCAAACTGAAACACCGTTAACGGAAAAAGTACCTTGCGCCACAACACCCTTTCCCTTCTCCTCTGCAGTAGGAGCTCTTGAAGAAGATGGCACGGCTTCCAAAGCATATGCCTTCACAATCTGCTTGCCCTTAGCTAATTCTGGACAATCTTTCTTCTCATGCCCAGGCTTTCCACACTTGAAGCACTTCTTCTCAGCTTTGGGATTCTTGCACTCATTTGAATAATGACCCTTCTGTTGGCAGTTAAAGCAAAGCACCTCACTCTTGGGTTTCTTTTGGCCATCCTTTCCTTTCTGTTGTTGCTGCTTCCTCTTTTTATTATTACCACCCTGCTATGGTTTCTGAACCTCCTTGGTTGCAGCAACAACATTTGCTTCCTTGGGAAACAAGCTCTCATGACGAATAGCCTTTTCCACAATCTTTTCAAATGAATCATCAAGGTGGTCCACAAGCGGCTTTCCAATATGAGCATCCAAACCCAAGACAAACTTCTCTTTCTTCTGATAGGGTGTATCAATGTATGAACGAGCATATCTAGACAAAGCCTCAAAAACAGAAATGTAGTCAAGAACTGATCTGCCATTCTGCTTCAACTCTACGAACTTCTTGAAGAGAACGGACTTTTGAGCAGTGGAGATAAACTTTGCTTCAAACTTAGCTTGGAATTGCTCCCATGAAATCTCCTCTTCCGGAGTCTCGAGTATAACAGAATTCCACCATTCCATGGCCCTACTCTGCAGCTGCCTTGATGCAAGCTTTCTCTTCATTGCATCCTCAATACCCAAGTCTCCAAATATTCGAACACATGAATCCATCCACCTCTGAACCTCTTCAGCTGGCTCAGTTCCCTTGAATGGTTTCCCTCCTAGAGATGTAAAGTCCTTGCACATCTTTGCAAAATCTACCCTAGGAACTCGCAACATCTACCGTAGCCGCCACTGGAGCGGGTACCCTTCGCATAATTGCTTCTGCCATGGCTTCAAACATGGCCGGGTAATCTGGTTCACCACCATTTCCCCCTCCAGTATTAGCTCCCCTAGCAGCGTGTCTTGATGGTCGTCTACTCATTCTAAATCTGCAATTTAGAATAATTAGCCACTTCCAAGAAAACTGCTAAAGAGATACAACCGCTACTACTATATATACTAATATATATAGTAAACATCCAACTGAAATCTACAAATACGTCTCTCATACGTAATTACGTCTTCGAACTTTGGCCAAAATCGTTGACCAGAGCTCTGATACCAAATGTGACGACCGCCCATAACCCCCGCACTAAACAAGAGGAATAATGCACTGAAAGGTGTGCCAGGCTGCTATGGACGATCATCAGAGTAGGTAAACACATCGAAACCTGTCGTAGAACTCACAGCGCAAGGATAAAATATAATAGAGCATATACAACAGGTAATAGTAATGAGGTATCATATAGCAAACTTTTGAAACTTTCTCAACATCCAGAAAAATTATCCAACTGATATCAAAGTTTGTACATAAGGCCTCACTACAACCCTCAAAGCAACTCAAACAGTGGAAACAGAAATACTAGATAGTAATAAAACTGATACGCCAGCCTCCTGCTCGTCATCGCTCAGCTTCCTCGTCTCACTAAGCTCCATTACCTGTAACCTGCTACTTAGTCTGCCCATCCACAACCGAATGAACAGCCCAAGGTAATAAGAGGAGACATAAAACCTTGAGTCAGACAATAGTCTTAGTGAGCGATAAAACAGCTAACAAACTTCAACAAGAAAGTATATGAGAATGGGTAAATGAAAAACTTATCTACCCACAACACCAGAGAAGAACTCATCCTTATCTTCCCCACATCGGACAGTGATAGCCTTTACGACAAGCATTTCAATCATTCATCCATAGAAATCAGAACACCCATTCAATCATAGAAAACACACATGACATCCAGATAAGTCTCACGCAGACAACCCTAATCGAGTTTAACATTCCTTAAGTACTCTCGCCAGAGGCCTAGACCAATATCACTTAAGCACTCAAAGAACGTCTCCCTCGACTTTGGATAATCTATGTGAGATAGTACAAACAGAACAACTAATCATCCATGACTGACTCTGGCTATCACTGCCAATCCTGCTTCGAAACCATCATTATCGTATGACGGCCAACCTTGCCATATGTCAAGGGCTAATGATAACCCCAGTTCTAGCATGAACTCCATATGCCCAACCTTGGCAATGTCCAACCTTGACACTAGGCCTTTCCCCAACCAGAAAGACCCAGGGTACTCGACCAACAACCTGTCTTTTGGGCCTTTCAACGATACCCATCGTACCCCTGCTTTGAGCCTGCTAGAACTTACGACAACGATGACTTCTCGGCCTTCGCATCTCTAATCGTCCAACCTTGATGATGTTTCATAGCTCAAGCAACCTTCTCGAGCAGCCATTATCCACCAACTCACGACCATTGAGTTGTCTCCGCATTCGTTGTTCCACCTTGATCAATGAACACATTCATCACTTCGAGTCTTCCTACTTGAATCACCTCGAAGTCACGCCATCACCGAACCAAAAACATCACTGCGCTGCGGCTAGGGTTCGGGGGTTTGCCCCCGAAAAATATTTTTTTCAGACCTTTTTGGTTCGTACCCGAAAACGTACTTTTCAGAAAACGACCCTACCAAAACCGACCAGAACCTTGCTCCAGAATGACCAGCCAAAAACTGACCAGCCAAAAACCGACCAGCCTTGCTCCAGAACGACCCGCCAAAAACCGACCAGCCTTGCTCCAGAACGACCCGCCTCCTTGCAGCTTTGGATCGACTCGACCTCCTTGCAGCTTTGGATCGACTCGACCTCCTTGGGACCGACCAGCTTTGGATCGACCCCGTCAAGACCGACCAGATTTTACTCCACCTGACCGACCAGCTCCTTCAGAGCGACCAGGATTTGCTTCCAGTAAAAACCAACCAGAATGCCACCATCTGAAACCGACCAGAATGCCACCATCTGAAACTGACCAGAATGCCACCATCTGAAACCGACCAGAAACACTTCTGCTCCTTCTGGACCGACCAGAAACACTTCTGCTCCTTCTGGACCGACCAGCTTAAACCGACCAGCTCCCTGACTTGTTTCCCAAGCCATACTATGACCGACCACCTCATTCCAGACCGACCCGACCAACTCCAGGACGACCAGAAACCTGCACATCTCCAATTCGACTCCGATTTCGACCAAAACTTCGCCAAACGACGAATCCGACGAAACCAGCTTATCCGATTCATCCAAACGCAATCACAAACATGTTATGCAACCAACAATATCATCAATCTAACAATTTCCATCAAAACACATAAATTTCCCAAAACATGATAAGTGAATCATATGAACATAAAATGGATCTAACTTGCATAATCTTGAGAAAAAACATAAAATTAACCATTTAAATTATCTAGATCAGATCCTAAGGTGATTCATATATAAAATGGACTTAGCATGGTGTGGATCTAAGGAAAATAACATGGAAATGATGAAATTAACATCCTAAAACCCATATACTTGCATGAATCCGAATGAGAGATGTAAATCACTCACCAATTCTCCAAAACAAAGCAAAAGCGATGAAAAAAAGCAATCCGGACAGCGAACCCTTCGAATCAAACCCTTTAATCCGATGAATTCGCCCTTGAAACGATGTTGATCTAGCCTCGAATGGTATAGATCTTCGATTTCCCCCTTGGATTTGGAATTTTTATGGTGGAAAGGTGTTAGAGGAAGAAGGAGATCAAAGCCTCCCCATAAGAGAATGGAAAATGCCAACCTTTCTCCATATCCCTTACCCCCTATTTATAGTCTCCACCTACCCTCTAATGGGCCTTCTCCAAATCAGCCCATTAGCCTTCCAAAACCTGAACAGCCAACTGAAAAACCTTAAAACAGCAATTTCTCCCAAACCGCTAAACCAAATCCTTAATGTAACCACTCTACGGAAAGACAATCATCAATTCCTTTCCAATGGCACAGGTCTCATCCCCTGATTCGACCTGGGTCAAAAGTTATGCCCTGTACAAGACTGACAGGGGCAAAATGGTCACAAACAAAATCGTTAAAATTTATGGACATGTCTCACATCCCCATAAGCAACATACTTTTAGGTGAGAATGATCCAACCCTCAGGGAATAAAATAAAATTATTTTATGATCTTCCGATACATAAAATGCGGGCTGTTACAACATCGGGTAATAAGTACTTCAAATGCTTACACTTGCTACAGGAACAACGAATTTCTTGATTGCCATTGTTGGTACTTAAAACAAATTCAACAAAGGCATTTATACCATTATAAAAATCTTCTTTTATGGAACCTCTCAGTCATCTTTTTTGATATATCCAACTTCTCCGATCAACAAAATAATTAATCATTTTTCCTATTTAAGAAATTCAGTCACAAGTTCAAAAATTAATATTTATTTTCAAGAATACAAATTAAAAATCGTTTTTTTATGGTCGTATGACGAATGTATATAATGGTTGAAAGCAAATAAAAACGTCAAAAAGTAAAAATAAAAATAAAAAAGACAAACAAACAAATATGACACATGTAACTTTTTATACAAGGCCAAGTATCGTACTTCTCATTACAAACACAGTAAACATTTACATTTTGTATATTACTTCATCTGAAATGATTCAACAAAACTTCGGCAGCTTTTCCCTTTCATTTCCTGCATTGTACACAAATGCATGTACGTAGGAAACAAAAGGAAAGGCTAAATCGAAATTTTGTTAATTGTTTAAAACGAAGTAGTGTACAAAATGTAAACGCTTACTGCGTTTATGACTTGTCCAATACAA
This sequence comes from Allium sativum, assembly GCA_030737875.1. Lineage (NCBI taxonomy): Eukaryota > Viridiplantae > Streptophyta > Magnoliopsida > Asparagales > Amaryllidaceae > Allium > Allium sativum. The sequence goes on along the minus strand of CM060925.1, from coordinate 3,921,472 downwards.
GAACGAATCCAACAAATATTGTACCAGATGAATATAAATGATCATTTTTTAATTTGACAAAAACGACAATTTATATAACAATCATGTACAACACTTGTTAGACAGGGCCAACAACACTCTAGGGGATATTAGCCAATTAGATGTGCACAATGTATTATTCCTAGCACGTACATTCAATTTTTCTTACACAAACTAAAACAATACAAGAATCACATCAATTCTACAACAGCAGAAACCAAGCTAAATAGGAACATATTAACAAATAATCAAAAATTGCACGTAAAATTTTCAATTCCACCATTTCGCATGAGATATGCATATAATATGATGCTATTACCCACTACTATGTTATTGAAACCAATTATAATTAATAAATAACCCTAATTTTTTATTTAGGACATACATAGGTTTAGTTAAAAAATTAATTTTTCAGTAAATAAAGAGATTATACCTCAAAGTGTTTGCTCAAGGTGTTGGAGATGAAGCCAGGAAGGATTGTACGTGAAGAAATCGACGTTTGGGAGTGAAAAAATCGATTTTAGGGCTGGTAGGGTTTAGGATTCGTGTGCTGGAATTTTAGAGCAATGGGGAAAATGAGGAAGAAAGGGGACGGGCTGCTGGTTATCTCGATTATAATCGACGGTTACCGACGGCTAGCGATGGCCCGTTGAAAGCCGTCAGAAACCTCGCCCCCTTCCGTTAAAAATAACAATGTTTCTTGTAGTGATTCAGGTGTTTATACTTCCGTTGCACTTAAACCCCAACAAATGGTTGATTTAATTTGAAATCAATCAAAAATGTTGAAATCAAAATAACCGTTTAAGAAATATAAACTGAACCAAAGCAAACTGGTAATTTTTTTAAACCAAAACTAATCGAACTAATAATAATTGATTTGGTTTGGTTGGTTTATTTGGTTTATATTAAAATAAAATAGATCTTCTAGTTTTTCGTATAACATAAGATTTAAACAACTAATTTAGCTCATATAATGCAAACATTTTGGAAAACAAACTCATCTTCTAAAAATGTTTGTGTGAAATTAAAGGAAAATAATATTTGTGAAAATATTGTAAATAATAACATTATTAGTGATAATTATTTTAACTTTATAATAAATTAATTATTAATTTGGTTTAATTGGTTAGTTCGGTTTTCAAATACTAAAAACCAAAACCAATCGATAAACCAAAATAATATAAAAATCAAAATTAAAATCAAATAATTAAATTATAAAACCAATCAAAACCGACCATACTTAATTGATTTGGTTGGCTTAATTGGTTTTAACCAATAAATATTCATCCCTAATTATAGCTATTCGAATGGCTTAAGGACTAAATATTGAGCCCTTATATATTGGAGAGCCCAATAGAAAAGCATCTATTTAATAAGTGTCCCCTTATATGTTGGAGGGCACAATAGAAAAGTATGTGTTTAATATGTGTCTAAGGTTGTACATCTATTTAATTGATGCACAATTTTGGATGTTTATTAAATAAGCATCCAATACCAGATGTTTATTTATTAATAGATGCTCAGACATTAGGCATTAATTAATTAGGCATTTGATGTTGAATGGTTATATAAGCTGAGCCAGGGACCCTTTCCTCCAATAGGTTATCGTTTAAGTCTTCTTTTTATTCTAAAAATGATTGAATCGTCGCAGCGCGTCATCAACATCACAAGGTATACATCTTTAAACTGCCAAAGACGATGATTTACTACTTATGGATCTTGTATGAGCTACCCAAGGGATGCAAGTATCGCACACGAACAGCTTCAGATATTGTCCAAGCATAATTCTGAATATTAAATAACTGTTAGTTTATCAAAATCGCGTTAATTATATATTGATCATGAAATGTTGTTAAGTGTCATATGCGGTATATTAATCAACGTTATGTCGATCGTACATTAATCACTAACTACGGTATATTTTTACAGACTGACATGCCAGTTGTCAGAGAAACAGGTGAAAGCACACTGTTATGAGTGCGATTTTGTTCAATTTTTTAAGGGATGTGAACAAAACACTCGGTCCCCATTGGTGGAAATCAGGGGTGTGCATATGGGTCCCCCTGATTTCCACCAATCAGGGTGGAGTGTTTTGTTCACATCCCTAAAATGGATGTGAACAAAATCCTATTCCACTGTTGTGGGTTTGCTACATAGGCTGAATGCTAATCTTTTTATTAATTCTTACGGATTCAAGCCACCCAATGATTTGATCGTTCACCCATTATCAGCCTAGAACTGTCCATGAATATCTGAAAAATATGAAATTCGTCCGTATCCGCATTTGAAAAACAAATAAATATCCGGTATTTAAAAAAAAAAGCAAATTCTATTTAAACCCAGAAATATGCTGAGTATACCGATTTTTTATACAAAAATTTAGAACAAAACTACCCCTGTTTGGCAATATTTTTTTTTAAAGTTTCTCAGCACACCTCGTAGAAAAGGTACGTGGTGCCTTTAGGGCACCATGTAGGACCATTACGTGATACCATAAAGGCGCCACGTAGGGGCTCAACGAGGTGTCCTAAGGGCACCACATAGTTGCTCTACGTGTCTACGTGGTGCCTTTATGGAACCACGTAGGGTTCTTACGTAGGACGGCAAAATTGTCTTTTTTTTAGTTGTGTATGGGTAAACTCAGCAAAACGCTGGGTTTAACCATTTTTTAGAGTTTCATGCGTATACTCAGCACATTTAGGGTTTAAATAGAATTTCCCTTAGAAAAAAGGATGAGGATATAGACATATCCGCATCCGAAAATTATTCATCTACACTTTTTCACGACTATAGCCTAAATTATGTTTATTTTAAAATAATTAAGTATACTAATTTATTATTTTGCAAAACTAAAAGTGTATCAAATGCATTCTAATTGCTCAAATCACATATTATCATCATAGTTAACTATTTTTGGTATTTTAGTAATCAATTAAGCTGAAAAATCTTAACATTAAGCTAAAAAAATAAGTTATTTTCATTGATTTATCGACCGTTGATGAAACGGATAATTATCCGATATTCGATATCCGAAAATGGTTTTCGGATGCAAATGCAGATATGACATTATCCGCATCCAAAAGTATTCGTTTACTGCCCTACCAGCCATAATTAAAAGGTGGTTTCGTCTAGCATGGATTTTTATATATTGAAATAGGAGGCTCATATCGATGTATTTTTTTAATCTTTCATGTGAAAGTATTGATCCTTCTATTGTTATGTATCTACACAAATTTAAGGATGGTTGTTGGAATTGTCCCACATCGGGAAATTGTCTACCTAATCTTCCTTAAAATATGAGGAGTTCTTCCTTCACATTGCCAATTGGTTTTGTGATAATTCGGGGTTCTCTAACATGGTATCAGAGCAGGTTTAATTCGTGCGCACAATGCCACACTTATCCACGTTACCCAATATAAAGATCCACGTGTTAGGATCATGATATGTCACACGTGCGGGGACGTGTTGAGACAAGTCTCACATTGGGGAATTTGTAAAATGAATTTTGTATAAGTGTAATGAGTTCACCCTTCACATTGCCAATTGGTTTTGTGATAATATGGGGGCTCCATCATTTCTGTCATGGTATCAGAGCGCTGATCCAAAACTCTTCTTCATCTTCTTGCCCAATCGTCCACGTGCTATGGCATATGTATGCCTAGGCGTGCGGGGGCGTGTTGGAATTGTCCCACATCGGGAAATTGTCTACCTAATCTTCCTTGAAATATGAGGAATTCTCCCTTCACATTGCCAATTGGTTTTATGATAATTCGGGGTTCTCTAACAATGGTCATGTTTATTTAGGCACTATTCTCTTGACGCATCTTCAGGAGTACACTCCAGAAGCATACAAGTACAGATTTTATACAGCTATAGGACTTTCGTTACTTTCTTTCAAAACTTATCGTCATGTTTTTTTTTTTCGTTATCTTGAATCTAATTTATGGTACAATGATTAGGTCGCATAAGTCGTAGTCTTCATCCATTCGTCATGGGTTAGATGAATGCTGGCTCGATATAATGTAGTACTGCTCGCTAGTTTCCTTCAAAACATAGTATTGAGAATTCGAAACAATCGAAAACTGTTTGACTGGCGCAAACATTGTGAAGAACTAGTTTAATACAATATCGTTGAGATGCATAAGAATAAATATTGAAGAGTTGGACAAAAATTTTAGAGTTCAAAGTGAGTTTTTTTATTAAAGAAAATACAACAATCACGAGGTCATTGGATATGGCCATTGCTCATTGTGTGCCTCATTAATAAATTCTTAAATCTGAACATTTATTAAATAGACATCCAAAGCTAGACATACGAGGCCAATTCGCTGAAAAATACATGATATTATGTGTATTGTCCTCCCATCACCAATAATAGCGTATAACTCATGCATTGCACATACCAGTATTACTAAAATTAGTATTTATTATTTAAATGTTAAAACTTTGTTATGCAATATATGATGAATTTTGGTGAAATAATACATAAACTACATATTAAAACTATTATTTTTCCGTGTGTATTCGAAAAACATAATAATTTTATCGTTTTTGGTTGTATGAGTATATGATACATGTTGAAATTGATATACATTAGTAATTTATTGGATGAATTAACAACCTATTTAATGTAACTTGTTTAAATAAGCTAAATTCAAAATTATGAAAATATCTTAATATATTATCATATTGACTTATAGTAGGAAAAATTAAGAAGAACTTTTTAAAAAAAGTATAAGTTTGTTGTGGAACATTGATGTAAAAAGAAATCTGTTGATATAATGTATGATAAATTATTGATATAAATGAATCATTAATTATTTACTAATTAACTTTGTCGTCGTTGTTGATGTACATAATTTTCGTTCTGTGAGTTATACATCGTTATAATTGAATGGATATTTCTTCGTGTATGTGTGTACATACACACACGCGCGCATGCACACACACACACATTCACATATTAAAAATTGAAACATGTTCTTAAGATTTATTAGAAAAACAAACAAAATATTCACTAAAATTATTTAAACATTTGAAATTGAAGATTTCATGAATAGTTCAAATACATGGATTTAAAAATAAAAATCATGAAAGAATCAATGAGGTTCAGTAAATGATTGTGGAAAGTTTAAAATGCAGGTATTTGAAGCTGTCTTTTTTTCTCAACATATTATAAATTCATTAAGATAAATAAACAATACATTAAATTTGTTATTATTTTTTATGTGTATTATTTATATTTTGTGACATGTTTAACTTTAGATTTGAATGTGAAACTAATTTTACTGCATTTGTTCATATGAATATGGTATACATTTTAATACGTAATATTTAGCATTCATTAGATTAATTTAGAAATATTAATTAATTAAATTTAATTATTAAATTCAAGATCTCATAACTAGTCTAAATATGTTGATTTGAATGTACAATGTTAAGTGATATTTTGGAGTATTTTGTAAATAACTAAATAAGTTTTGAAGTGTAGGTGCTTGATGTCAATATTACAATGCAATATAAGGTAATTATAGTAATATAAATGAATTAAATTTTTAATCTGTGATTATTATTTAATTGACGTATTTATGTGTGCATAATTGTTTTTTTTTCTCATTTCTGTTAATTTGAATATGATTGATATTAACGTGATTTATTAGGTGAATCAAGGAATAATAGTTTGTTAAAATTATTTAATTAATTTTAATATTATGTAACCAATTATAATATAGAGCTATAAATGTTAAATATTAGAGAAGAATTGAGTAAGGCTTTGTAAATGATTAGAAAAATCTCGAAGTATAGGCATTCGGAGCAAAAAACATAACTTAGTCATTCTTTTATTTAAGAAATGTTAATTAAACTTATATAAATAACTTAAATTTTGGGTTGTATGATAACTAATTTAAATATTTGGGTTTAAATATGAAACACTTAGAAGATAATTGATAAATTATTTTACTTTAGAATTCTAATACAATTTTGATTGCATGGTAATAATTGTATAAATTCTAGAATGATCACACCGAAATATAAAATGATGGGAGTAGTGAGAAGATTAATTAACAAGTGTAAAATGGTAAATTAATTTGAAAATTAAATAAGAGAAAATCAAGGCACAGTTAATTAATGAAAAAAACTTCAAATTCTTCTATTTATTATTAATGGATGGATTGTCTCCCTTTCTAGAGATGAGAATTTATTGGTTAAAACCAATCAAACCAATTAAGTTTATTCGTTTTGGTTTGGTTTTGCAAGTTAATTTGTTGGTTTTGGTTTTATTTTGATATTACGTTGGTTTATTGATCGAATTTGGTTTTTAATACTTGAAAACCGAACTAACCAGTAAAACGAAATTTAAAATTTTAGTTATTTTACAGTTAAAAAATAAACACTAACAATGCTACTATTTACAATAATTTTATAATAATATATATTATTTTTGTTTAATTTCATATTAACATAATGTGAGGGAAAGGCTGCGCGCGCTAATCGACCACCCCCTGAGCCCGGAAAGCCGTGAGAATAGTACTAGATGGGAGAGACTGTCTAGGAAGTCCTCACGCTTGAGTACGGGAGTCTTCGGCACTGGGCATACACCTTTAAATTTCATATTAATATTTTTAAAAGAAGAATTTTTTTATTAAGGTATTTGCATCATACAAACTCAATTATTTGATTTAATATTGTGTTATATCGGTAACTAGAAGATCTATTTCATTTAAGATAAATCAAATAAACCAACCAAATTGAATCAAATATTAACAAATCAGTTGATTTTAGTTTCAAAAATTATCAATTTGGTCGTGCTTTCTGTTTATGTTTTTGGATTGATTATTTTAGTTTCAACTGTTAACCTTTTGCTCGCCCCACTCCCTCTCGTGGACGCTTGAAGTTGCTGTTATTTATTGTACTGCGCAGGAAGCCTTATCTATGCATGGTTAATACATCTTAATGAAATATGGTACACCCTTGCTATCGATATCATCATCATGTATGTCAGTAGCTCCATCAGAATCGTGTAATTACTCGGAAGCAACTTCCAATACTGCTGAGTAACAATAATTGTTGATAGCCCATCAATCCGTGTTCCAGTGCAAATCCTCAAACCTTGTTGGATCTTCCGATACCTGTGCGCAGCACACAAGCTGTTCGAGTAAATCCCTCAACAAACTCAAAAATGCTTTTTCATCCTTCACTTCACTCACTTCCAAATCCTCCCAGTTACATTAATCTTGATAATATCAAACTCGTTTCTTCTCCCGAGAGTCGCAGTATCTTTGTAGTTTATGCTTCTTCTTCTTCCAGAAACAGTCTTCCTAAAAATCTACGCACTCCTCGCCGTGCCAAACTCCTGCCCACACCTACTGACAAATCCAAACCCGAACCAATTAAAGATAACGAACCCATGTGGAGTCCAGGCGAGCTAGAAGCAATATCAGCTCTCTTCTCCCAAAAAATGCCTCAGAAGCGTCCTTTTCTCAACAACCAACCTAAGCCCAGACCTCTTCCTCTTCCATTACCTTACAAAACCCGTTTACCCTTAAGTCCTGCTCCCAAACATCATATCCGGGTCGCTTCTAGAACAACTCTTGCTTCTAGAGCATCCGTTAGCGATCAAGTTCAGAAGAATCCTGAAGTGCTCGTCAGCATTGCTAGAGACATAGCTGGTCTTGCCTCTGATAACTTAAATGTATATGAAGTTCTCGATCCCTGGTGCTGCTTTCTCAGAAAAGGGTCTCTATCCACAACTGTTCGTGAATTAGGCCACATAGGCTGTCCTGATAGGGCCCTCCAGACATTTTTATGGGCCCAGAAGCAGGGCCCACATTTGTTTCCTGATGATACTTTACTTGCTGCTACCGTGGAAGTACTGGCAAGGTACGGAAAGTTAAAAATGGAGTCTGAGCTGGAGAAGTTTTTGAACTCGGCAACTCGACATGTGCTAGAAGCAATGGCTAAAGGTTTCATAAAGGCTGGGAATTTAAGTAGGGCTAGGATGATTCTTACGACTGCTAGAAAGAACGACCGAACACTGGATTCCAGTGTGTACGTGAAGCTGATTCTGAGAGCTGGGAGAAACCCAGATGGGTATAAGCTTTGTTCATTGTTGCTTGATGAACTTTCTGAAAGGGAAGAGTTGGATTTGAAGCCCCAAGATTGTACTTCTGTCATGAAGATTTGTGTAAAGCTTGAAAGGTACGAGGCGGTAGACAGCTTGTTTAACTGGTATAAGGAGTCGGATAAAGAAATGACGGTGGCGATGTACACGACTATGGTTCATAGTTGGTATGTTCAGAAGAAGTATAGAGAAGGAATGGTTCTGGTTTGGGAGATGGAGCGTGAAAATTTGCTGTTAGATCTTCCTGCGTATAGAGTAGTGATTAGACTTTGTGTTGCTTTGAAAGATGTTGATAGATGTGCAAGGTATTTCTCTAGATTAAAAGAGAGTGGATTTGCACCTACTTACGACATATATCGCGATATGATTCATTTGTATGGAGCATGTGGAAGGTTAGAAAAGTGCATGCAAATGTGCAAGGAAATGGAAATATCTGGATTGCACTTGGGTAAGGAGGTCGTTGCTTTTCTTTCACAAGTAAAAGGAGAATCGTAAGTTTATTATGTTTCACTACATTCTCTTCTTCTTGGACCACACTACTAATGTAGTATGCTTCTTTATCTTTGAAAACACAGTAATATCATTCTTCTGTTATCGCCTATCGTTGGTTTTTCATCTTGTGTATTTTCATTATTTTTGTGTAAACCAAAATGGCTAAGAATTAAGGTTATCAAGCTTGTTTATTTGTTCCACCATTCGCCTCATTTTACTGTCATGCACGTATAAGTAAGTAATGGGAAGAAAGAATTGTCTTTTATATGTTTAATATGGACCCATACATACTACATAGCTAGGATGGTAACTAAAGTATTATTCAATCAACCTGCTCGTCTAATGGCTTTTAGCGAACTAAGTATCTTTGGAAAGCACATAGACAATTCCTTAATCATACGTGTGTGGCTCCTGTATGCAGTATGATCGACGCTTTTCTATGAATTAGAAAAGCGCGAATTTTGAAATAAAATACTGCAAGCGCACAAATCATGTAGTATGCAGGTCGAATCATAGGAAGGTAAATTAAATTAAATTATTTATACAATTTCTTGGGCGAGTTAGATGAAATTTGGACGTTGGTTTGAAAAACAATAAAACTATTATTGAATTGAGTACAGATCTGAATTTAATCAAATCTATATTCAATCCAATATGACCTAGGAAAACAAATAAGAGAACAAAAATTAAAATTGCAGAAAATAAATAACAACAGAAAATAAAATTAGGATTACCGCTGAATCTAATCAAACCTTTAATCAATAATGAAAAATAAATGAAAAATACAAATGGTGTTCCCCCAAATCTAATTGTGTAAACAACACTAATTGCTAAGAAAACAAAAAAATTGCAGAAAAGAAGAAAACTTTATTAATTGCATGATGGATGATGTTTACAATGAGAATACAAGGGTATTTATAGGACAGATAGCCAACCCTAACCCTAACCCTAATACAATGACAAATGGGCCTTAGGGAAATCACAAAAGAGTTTAAAATGAGAATTACAAATGGGCCCTAGTGAAATCTAGTAAATTTGGGTCTTTCTTCTTTTCCTCTTGCTTCCTTGACAATTCTTCGTTGATTTGTGATATGCATAGCCTTTCTGCCAATTATTTTCTTGTTCAAAAAGCAACTGAATGTGAGGTCTTCGTCAACAAGTCTACATATGTAAATATACAGCAATTTGATCTCTTTTTTCATATTTTCTGACTACATGCGGTTAAGTCGGCATATCTGTAAAAGTGACAAATAATACCCAAGTAATATTTATTTATATACAAAAGATAAGATATAAGAGCATAAAATAAATACATTTCTGTGTTAATCAAATACCCCCACACTTATCTTTTACTCGTCCTCGAGTAAAACAAAAATTAAAAACTAACTAGATAGGTCACACTTTCGTAGGAAACACGATTGCATTGAGCATATGCAACAAGCCGTTAAACCTCTAGGTGTCCCTTGTAGGACGAGTAGTGTCTCGTGAGGGTTTTCAGCGGGTACTACCCACAAAATCCAAATGCAGTAGTATGCTATGGCTCTAATGTAACTACATAAATGCAGAGGACTTATGCAATTGAAAACAAAAATGAAAACATGACTTGTTTCAGGAAAGTGATTCAACAAATTAAGTTAACAAATTTTAATCAGTTGATTTTATTTTAGATACATCAACTTGTCACAAATTTTAAATGTAATTCAAGTTTTCAATGTTAAACTCTAGTTTGGCCAGTTGGTTTGGTCGATAACATAATGCAGCCATGAAATAGATTCTTAGTTTGCTTGGCACAGTTTGTAAAGTGTTATTATTATTTCCTCGTGTATGGCTAGTCAAATCAATAAAGTTAAGAAGTTTCAACGCTGACTTTGTCAACAACATATAGGATAGAGCATGGCGGGTTTGCACACCAACGCTAGATATACAAGCAATGTTGGATACCCTTGGATTACTATTATTATTATTATTATTGAAAATATAAGCAGAAAAGAGAGTTATGCGAATTCAACTTAACACAACTTAGTTTTAAAGATTCGAAAAGCCAATATAAGTATTTTAAGTTCTCCACTCATTAAACAAAGGCTACAATTTAAAATAAACTTCATGGCCATCACCTAAGAATCTCCCTATGTACCGGTTACACTATTATCCCTCAAAATTCAACTTTTCATTATATTTCATATTCGATCTTAGTTGAGAGAAAAAAATACTATCAACTGATCAACAATCCTTAACTTATTTTGTTGTATCTATCTAAAATGAGTCATATTTACCAAAAAAAAAATTATGGTATGTTACTACAATCTGAAATGTATGATGGTCCTATTAAATGGATGAAAATAAAAAGAAAAAAAATAAAGAAAAATGAAAATGAATGAAGTGCAGACTCCCCCCTCCCCCCGCCCCCCCCCCACTAGAAATAAACTGTGTCCACACTGTAAACGTTTCCAAAATTTGAAAGATCGTACCCAAAGATGGATCAAATGCAAAATGATTTGTAAAATAAAATGCAATTTAACTATATGTAAGAATGAATCATATGTACAATGATATATGTGTTTACGATGCATGCGATGCAAAGAATGCCACCAACTTTTCCCCCACACTTGGTTCTAGCCCATGAATCTCATTCCTACTATGTCTAGGCATGTTTTCTAATAAGCAAAGGGTTTTGAAAACTATCTCATCTTTATACCTAGATTTATAGTCTAGTAGATAAATGTCCATGGTCATCCTAAAATGAAGTTTTCCAAGCAAGCCAACATTCCAAAAATAATTCATGTGTTCCACAAATTTAACAATGTAATTGTTCAAAAATTTGTGATCGTACATATACTCAGTTGCAATCGTGAAATTTAAATTCTGAGTGTTGTTCAAGACTATGTGATCACATTTCTCAATTTCATTCATTTACAACGTATTTTTGACACTGACAACTTCAAATTCGTTGGAAGTTTCCTCATTTGGCAACTCATGCTCGTACAATCCAAAAAATTCATATTCATTAAATTCCTTCTTCAAATTTGAATTGAAAATTTCAACATTTTTATTCTGTTCAATTTCTAGAATTTCAAGTTTCTCACAGCTTTAAAGAGGAAGATCAAAATCTTAGCTTAAATCTTTTTCCTGAAAAGAGTTGAAGTCTAAATCATTTACTGAATTGTGAACAACTTCATTTAGATCGTCATTCTCAATTTCCAAAGTTGTTGTTTGAAGATTTTCACTATCAGTAAAGAATGGACTATTTTCTGATTCATCACATGTTGGAATTTGATTTTGTTGCTCTAGTTGTTCTTTAAAAGACGTCATTAAACGAAGAAGTTCATCAAGCTGTCTATCTTTTTCATCAAGCTGTTTATCTTGCCTTCTACCCTCTCTCTAAGAGTGTTACGATGATATTCATCAGAATCGTTGATTTGAGCGCTCTCGTTTTGGATTTCTAGATTCTCAAAATTATAGTCCACATCAATTTCACAATCAATATTATTTCCAATGTGGTGGTTTTTTGAATTTTCAGAAAAATGACAATGGTATTGGAAATCATTTTGATTATATAAATTATGTTCGTAACCAAATCTGTTAAAATTCGAGGAAAAATTGCAATTTTGGTTATTTTCAAGATGTTGATATGGGCTATAACTTTGAAAATTTTGGTTTACAACCCCGTATTGATATGGATCAAAGCCATATTGAGATTCAAAGCTATTTTGATGTGGATGTGGCCCATAATCGAAATTATTGAAATTCGAATTGAAATCGCAATTTCGATCATTTATATGATTTTGAATATTGTTGGCATTGGGCTCACGAAATTTCGGAAAATTTTGCCTCATGAGTTGTAATTCATACTCATATTCTTCCAGTGAACGTCTTCTCAGGTTATTATCCCACAATTCTCTCAAGGATTTTTTTGAATCAGACATTGAATTAAATCAAGAAAAGACAGAAATTATTCTTAGTTCAAAATAGTATAAAAGAATGAGTTGTGCTCGATTAATTAACCGACTCAATTAGAAGGGGGAAGAGGGTCTTATGGCCGTTCACGTATAGTATAAATACTAAGGGATACGACCAATGTTTTACGGGTAGTATGCAACCTCTTTTGCTAATAGTTCAATAAATTGAACTACTATATATTCGCGATCCAATTATACGAGACAATCAACTTCACAAAGCACCACTTTTCAATTATATTATTTCAAAAATAAAATCAAGTTTTATAATTCAAAATCGACAAGAGTGATGACATCAGGTATGTAAATTCGTGCCTCACTAAACAAATCAAAAATTCCAATCACAGAATAATAAAATGCAAAAAATTAAAATATTGTACAATCAAGCTGCTGCTCCTGCAGAAGATTTTTACAAGCAATTTCTATATTTTTCAAAACAGCAGAGCATCTGTAGAGTTCAGAAAATTTTATAGTAGGATAATGCAGTCCGTCCAAAAATTTGAGTAGCATGAACGATTAAAATCTCCCTGTCTGCAATTTGTTTGACCTCCAAATTTCTTGTTTCGCTTGTTCAGTTCTTCACTTCAAAGTTGGCCTTTGATTCAATCTTTTTTTTTTTTTTGAAAGGAAAAAAAATCCAACAAAATAAAAATAAAAACTAAACTCAAACAAAAACAAATTCAAAACTTGGACAAAAAAAACTAGGCTAAACGAACTCAAAAAAATAAAACAAATTGAAAGCGCCGGCCCCTCCTACCAAAAAATTGAAGTCCCCTCAAAACAATTAAAAGCGCCGCCCCCTCCTATTATTTTTAGAACAAATCTTGCCCCCAAACTAATACAATTCTGGAAACAAATCGACCTTTATAATTCTGGAAACAATTCGCCCCTCCTGTTTCAGAACAAATCACTGAGTTGAAAACAACCATGATGCTGAACTCAGAAAATAAAAAGAAATCGAAGCCGGGTTTCTGAATTTTGATCGTGGTGACTTGGGTTTGTTCGAAAGGGGGTTTCGAATTGGGTTCAGGAGTTGGGTAAGGTTTCGGTTTATGAATCGGGTTTGTGTTTAGCTGTTCGAAGAGGTTTTGCTTGGAGAATTGGATTTGAGGAGTTGCGATGCGCGGGATTGGGGTAATTTCAGGAATACTTCGGATTTGAGATCGAGGCTTTTGAACTGGCTGGTGTTTTCGTGACTAGATGGCCATCGAGATGATTTGAAGTAGAAAAGTTTTGGGTTTCAGTTCAAATTGCTGTGGATACTTGGGGTTCGGCTTTGATGAGCGGTTTGCGGTTGAGGGAGTTGGCTTGCGTCTGAAGGTAACAGAAGGGAAGTTGAATATGAACTGAGTTTGTGCAGAGATGCGAAGTTGTTTTGTATGGAGATGGTTATGCTTGTGGTAGAACAGGGCTGGCGATGCCTAGTGGTTTGTGGGGTCTGTAGTATGGTGTGGATATTTATGGATCGGGGTAGTAAATTGTTGGGTGTTGTTTGTGTATGGAGGGTTGGTCAAAGCAATAGAGATTGGGTGGATGATAAGGATGGACGTGGCAAGTTGTGTTGATGGTGTACGGGTTGACTAGAGAAGGTTCTGAGAAGAATGGGTTGGCTTGGAGATCTGGAAATTGGTATCGGCAGCGTATTGGTAATTTGGCTATGTGCGAGTTTGATGTGGGGTCTATGAATTAGTCGTGATGAACTCACTGACTTGAGAATTGATGTCTGCACAAGTTTGAATAATGCATGGAGGATGATTGATCTCAGAATTTGGCAGAGGGAATCAGAGGAAAGAAATCAAAGTAGAAAGAGGAAATAGAGTCAAAAAATAGCAAAAGAAGTTTGTTTGTTTTTTGGAAAAAAAGGAAAAGGAAAATGTATTGAAAATAGGAAAGAAGATTGAAAGGAAATAAATCATAATTTGGCAAGTATTATTTTTTCTCTTGTTCAAAAGATTATAGTATCAACAAATAATACCAAATCAACTAATTAAAATTTATTTTTTCTATATATACAAGAAATCAAAAGGCAAAATTAAAATAAAATAAAATAAAAACTAACACGAATCAGAAATTAAAGAAATAATAAAATTTAATTATTGCCTCCCCACAACGGCGCCAAGAACTTGATCGACGCTTTTCTATGAATTTGAAAAGCGCGAATTTTGAAATAAAATACTGCAAGCGCACAAATCGTGTAGTATGCAGGTCGAATCACAGGGAGGTAAATTAAATTAAATTAAATTATTTATACAATTTCTTGGGCGAGCTAGATGAAATTTAGACGTTGGGTTGAAAAACAATAAAACTATTATTGAATTGAGTACAGATCTGAATCTAATCAAATCTATATTCAATCCAATATGACCTAAGAAAGCAAATAAGAGAACATAAATTAAATAACAAACAGAAAATAAAATTAGGATTATCGCTGAATCTAATCAGACGGTTAATCACTAATAAAAAATACAAATATTGTTCTACCAAATCTAATTGTGTAGATAACACTAATTGCTAAGAAAATAAAAAAAATGCAGAAAAGAGAAAAGAAGAAAACTTTATTAATTCCAGGATGATTTTTACAATGAGATTACAAGGGTATTTATAGGATAGATAGCCAACCCTAACCCTAATACAATGACAAATGGGCCTTAGGGAAATCACAAAAGAGTTTACAATGAGAATTACATATGGGCCTTAGTGAAATCTAGTAAATTTGGGCCTTTCTTCTTTTCCTCTTGCTTCCTTGACAATTCTTCATTGATTTGTGATATGCATAGTCTTTCTGCTAATTATTTTCTTGTCCAAAAAGCAACTGAATGTGAGGTCTTCGTCAGCAAGTCTACATATGTAAATATATAGCAATTTGATCTCTTTTTTTTTAATATTTTCTGACTGCATGCGGTTAAGTCGACATATCTGTAAAAGTGACAAATAATACCCAAGTAATATTTATTTATATAAAAAGATAAGATATAAGAGCATAAAATAAACACATTTCTATGTTAATCACAATACTAATTAACATGGTGTGAGGAAATTAAAACACAACAAAAAAAACTTTGGGCTTAATACGGGAGTGCATGATTTTCACATAAGGTTTTTTCTACATTCTCAGTTAAACATGTTATCACTTTATAATTTTTACCTCTTTTTATTTACTATGTCGGTTATGTATGTATGTGTATTGGCAGGCCCAGCCCTAGGCATAGGCGACCTAAGCGGTCGCCTAGGGCCTCGGGTCGAGGAGGAGGAGGAGGAGAGAAGGGAGGGCCTCAAACTTTCTGTTTTTAAGTTAGAATAAGATATTCAGTTAATGTACCTTTCTAAATGTTCCGTTGGCCAAGTGGTAACATCTCTAGTTGTGGTACCATGCAAGTTGGGTTCAATTCTTGGCATGTATTCTATCTAGTTTTACCTTCCTTTCAACTTTGCATCTGCTGTATGTATTAACACACAACTTTGGGCCCAATTTTTTTTTTCTGCCTAAGGCCTATGTATGCTCAGGGCCAGCACTTTGTATTGGGCTCAGCAATAACATTGGTTTAATATATGCTTTAACATATATGTCGCGAAAATGATTATTAAGAATTATAAAATACAAGTAGGCTGTTAAGTAGTCGGTATACTAATGATATTATTGATAAGGTATTGGTCCAAATGAATTCAATCCAAAATTCTAACTGATAGCATCGAAGAAAGTTATATTGAAAGTTCAACTGAATATTTATTTTTAAATCGTATCTGTTTTCAAGTGATTAGGAAATGATAAAAACAAGATAATGAATATTCAAAACAGTTCAGTAAATTAAATTAATGTTAACATATTTTGGTTTGCAAATCTCATTCTTCATTCTTCTTGAAACATGTTGCAATAGTAATAGTTGTTTGTTAGAAATCACCATATTGCCCAGTAGACAAGATAGGATGATTTTAAATAAATATCATGAGGTTTGAAAGATGTAACAAAGGTGAAGTAATTGGGTGTTAGTTCTACTACGAATACCTTTTATTTGAGATGTAATACACAGAAAAAAAAGGTACTATATACAGTTATATTTTATAAAATAAACCTCAAAGTTTACAAAACTTAAGTACTTGTATTATTATGTTTTCATTATCTATCGATTGCAATTTAGTCAAAACAAATAATATTAGCTATTCATGTTGAAGCCTATATTAACTGATCACATATATTAAAAAAAAATGGTAACAAATAAAGTCCATTTTACAATAAAAAAAATATACTGCATAAGAGGCTTAAAAAATTCTTGATTGTCGAACGTAGTCTTAATTAAAAGCAAAAAGTTAAAAGAAAAAGGAGAAAACAATAAAAAATCAAACGTCATGTGCTTCCTATTTCTGTTTCGAAACCAATTTTTCAAAACAACCAAAGCAAAATGCATTTTTGAAATTCTGAAAGCATCTTAAAACATAAATTTTAAAATAGTTGTGAAAGCTTAAAACATCAAACTCAAAATGCAAACCAAATACTATCTTATAAATCTTTTTTCAAAACCTTCTTCTTAATTAAAGTAAATAATGATCTAAACAAAAACTTGTGTATGATATAATAAAGTGAAACCCTAATATGGAAAATAATATGTATACGATAAAGAATGGGTCAAAGCCCATTACAAGGAAGATCACGTGCTGAAGCCCACGAGATATATATTTTACATTCATATAAATAAAGGCGTTGTCTAAACGATATAAATATGAGTTGTATCATTCTTTACAGTATTATTATATTGTATCAATCTTAATAACAATAAAAACTACAATTCCTTTTATGATGTAACAACTCGAATTTCGACAGACCGAATTTTTTCCAGAAATCTCAATCTATCGAAATTCGAGTTGGTTTGTCTGGTATCTTGCAGAAAAGACAGAGATAATAAGTATATCAAAGCTCGATAAAACATCTCACAGCGGAATGGATAAAATATAATAATCAAATATATAGCCTCACTGAAATAATAACACTGTCTAACAAGTGTCCAAAGACTACCAAATCTCTGCCATAAACCTAACCTGTGAGTATGTTATGAGAAGGGGGTCAGAACACAAAGTTCTGGTGAATGGACAAATTATACATTCTAAAATAACCCTGCATATATCGTTTAGTTACATTTTCTTAATTATTAGGTTATATGGGTTAATAGCACTCAAGGCTTTACACTCACATCGTACCCATCTACTCCTCAACAAATTAACCTTATATATATATACACCCAATATCTCAAGGTACTCTGCATAGTACCCTCCTCGTACGGTCTCCACCGTCACGCCACCGTAGTGTGTACAACCTCGATTATATACCAAACTGCTTACGGAAATCTATATTATTACGCCACGTAACCGCACAGAACTAGCATTGCTATGCCACGTAAGCATATGGATCGTCGTGTCCGAACTCCTCGGTCAAACATCTCAACACGGAATAGTGTCCTAATTTCTACAATACATCACCAGTGAGTGTATCTAGACCCTCACACGAACTTATTGCCAACTATAACCCGAGTTCCGTAATAGGGTTACATTCAATCCACGAAACTCGGTCGGGAGCTTCTAATATTTGTAAAAGACTGCTTCATTAGGCCTACAATACAGATATTCATATATGGTCTGTCTTTTCACGGTGGCAATGGCCCCACCCTAGCCTCTCCTTTAAATAACGATAGACTTCTTCATGAGCTAAGTGACATGCTCTTACTAACCAATCTAACATCCAATTTGGAGTGTCCCGCAACCAATGTCCATATGGTGAAAGATCGTCTTTATACATCCCACTGACTACCGATGACAGATGTTCGACGATTACTATTCTTAATTTGGTTCTGAACAACTTCTCCCACTAGCGAGGCAAACCGCCGAATCACCCAATGCCATTTGCCACAGTATTCGGACTGCCACACACCACAATTACAGTCAAGGTATACTCACCAAATGGTAACGTACAGACCAAACCTCTATGGGTGCAGCCCGAATCCTACCACGTCCCGCAGAAGCCACATGCTTCCCTCCAGTCTCATAGAAGAATCAGTTAGACGTGCTCCTATCGTGTTTTCAGACGCCATGATGATCTACCCCGTTGGGTTCTTCACCTTCATACCTATGGACTGGTCCAAGCGCATAACCCCATCGTATTATTAGATCCTACGTCTAATTTTTTAATCACGCACTTGCTTTACCTTATCACATTGCTAATTAACTTGATTATCCACATATTCACTTTTTACATTTTTTATTCAAGTTGCTTGGTTTATTATCTCAAAATTGGCTGCTTACTTTATTTAATCGGCACTATGCCGCCAGAGCGCACTCCCGCTTATTATTTATTACAATAATTAGACTTAATACTTTCAATTATAAGTCTACTAATAATAAGCCTACTTTATTCTTTTTTATTTTATCATAACCTTATCTTGCATAGTTATCACAACCGTCGTTGTGAGTTTGCTTATTAACTTAGTTCCCTTAAGCAAGGTTATTAATAAGTTCTCCTTTCATTATTTATTATATCCCATGTTATAATTCCATTTTTCCCTAGGATAAGCCTACCTATTATATTACATTCTCATTCATATAATTAATTATAATAGGTTCGATTCTCTGTTCATCACAATTCTTCTTAGGTTCCTTAATATGAACCAACTTTTGTTGTTGTAACCTTTTTTAATTATCGTCTTGTGCATACTTATCATTTCAGAAAAATATTTTGCACACCTCATTAGATTGGTTAGTGGAAAAATGTAAAGATCTATTTCCATAACGTTCATCAATTAAGGTCCGTAGTTGCAAGCTATTTCTTTTATTTTCAATGTGGACATACATACATGGTATATTTGATTAGTGTGCAATACGTAAAAGAATCCCTCTTTCATGCTAATCACTTTTTCCTTTTTTTTCTTGCAACTACGTTCTCAGTAATTTTGCTGTTACGGAAATGTATCCATTTTTCTCCAAATCCAGCTAACTCAGTCCACTACTAATTTCCCTTTTTTATTTTCTGAGTTAGATGTTAAATTCCTGTTTTTCATATACCATTTTCAATTACTGTAAAATTTTCCAAACAAAATCAAGCATACCGTTTTTTTTCATTATTCCCAATTTCAATGTAGTTATGTTTACAACATCCAATTTGACATTAAGTAACAGTCTTAAGAACATATTCATGTTTATTGTAAATTCCACAATTTCAATATTACAATAATTCTCAATCCAAACAGAAGATTAATGGAATAGATTTGCACAACAACAATATTTTTAATGTACTAAGAAATAGATTGTATCGCAATTACCACAAATTTCAATTATTTATCATGTTAAGAATTACGGGAAATGTAAAGATAAATATACCATTACCAAAAGTTATAATTTAAATTCACTCACCTGACTGCTTTTCAATTGTTGAATCTGATTCAGATCTGCTATTCCGTGGTATTCCTAATTGAATCTAATATCGAAATGACCATGGATTTAAAAATCTGATGATAAAAGAAAGAAAGAAAAGAATTTCTAATAATTCAGATTCATAGAATTTACCTCACATAAACATGAAATCTGAACACCTATGTTGTAAATCTGCAATCTTTGTCTTCAATTCTTAAATCAGAATTCCTAAAAACTAATATTCTAAATTCTGAAAGATTTGGAGAAGGAAGAAAATGGAAGAGCTTTAGCATTGTTTCGGAAAATATGAGTTAGAGGTTAGGCCTCTTCTAGGCAATTTATAGGTGTACAGGGGAATCTGGTCTGTTGGATTTAATATAATAAAATCTGAACCATATATATATATATATCAAAAGTATAGCGTCAATTTGCTTAGTTATGGGCTATTAACATTAATTTTGCTGAAATTAAATCCTTGTTTAACGTTGCTTGTAACGTTTCTTTTCTTGCTCAGTATTGCTATATTTATTATTTTCTTCCATTTATGATGTATCCAACATTTGAATTTCAAACTTGTGCGCATATATGTACGTATAACTCTTCAAATTTTTGTCCGTTAATAGTTGCTCAATTAATGTCATTGTTAACGCCATCAATTCATTGATCTCTTCCTTTTAATATATTTTCTAATTTCAGATGCATTTATCTTCTTGTCTTATTTTCATTCATTATACATTTATTACTTTCCGTCCTTAAATTACATTTTAATTTCAATTTTTGAGTTTATGCATATATATCTGCGCACAATATTATTTCTTCTCAAAATTCTAAATCTATCTTACTCATTTTAATTGTTTGCAGGTTACTTTTGGATTTCCTATCATATATATATATATATATATATATATATATATATATTACACACACATACATATTTATACACATATACATGTCTGTGTGTATATATATACTCACCTATATGTGTAATTTTCCTTATGTGTACATTTATGTATATTTTTCTCTAAGAACATGCATTTCTGTAGCCGTCCCTCTAAAATAAAAAATATGACATTGATGGGACTCAAACTTGCGCCACTCACATGGGAGAGACATGCCTCTACCAACTGGACTACACAAGAATTTGTTCATAAGACTAAGAACAATGGTATTCATTGTTCTTGTTAGTGTTCTTCTATCTTTCTATTTACGTTTGTTCTAAAAATTCATTTAAAGATAAAATTTTCGTTTTAAATCCTTTTTCTGCAAACCATAAGTTTAAATTGATCAGAAAATTGTCGTGGACACAATGACGTTGATTCCATGACCAAATTTTGAAAACTATTTAATTTTTTTATTATTATTTAATTAAAAATGATGGGTGTTACTGTAACACCCCAAAATTTAATACACTATAACCATACTTTAAGGATAATAAATTGGGAATTACTTAATTAAATATTCCTAATTAAGTAAAACCAACATTACACTTGTGTTCGTCTCGGAATTCTGGTTCAGATATACCCAAAGTTTGCGTAAAACGGATAACGTACGAAGAAATTACGGGCATTAGAAGTTTATATATGTATAAGGGGACTATATATGAACATAATATAAATATAATTCCAGAATTTCCATACGAAATAAGCGGGAGAACGAGCGGGAAACCAGACTGTTGTGGGATGACCCACTTTCGGGCTGGGTCAGCCTATGGGTCGACCCCAGCATGGCTGGGTCGACCCACCCAGATCTGGGGAAGATTCTGAATTTTGAATCTGGAAAATTTTGCGACTGACTCAGTGCTACGTGTACGGTTTGGATTAAAACCCCAGAATCTAAAGGCTGAGGTTAAGTCTGTGAATCTATAAATATGTGGCTTTCTCCCATTCTATTACACACAGTTTCTTCATACCTTCTGCCTCCATGAATCTATTCTGAAATAAAAGTATATATAATTGAGGAATGCTGCTGGAACCTAGATCTACAGGGAAAACATTCAAGATTTGCATACAACAAGGAAAAGGGATTGGATTGGACTTTTCTATGGCATATAGTAATATATATACAATAGATTTAATCTCTTCAATACCAAGACCCACTGTGAGTTTCGTGTTATTTTCAGATCTAATACCTATATATCATGATAGTAAAATAAAAGTGGGTTTAGGGTATACAGTGTTTATAAGACGATTGATATGCATGTTCTTCACTGCTAATCACCTATGTCGTTGTTATAAGTAAAACTTATGCCTTTACTGTTGGATAATTAATAAGTTATATGTATCTGTCTTCCTTTTCCCTATTTCTACTAGTTAGTTTATTTCCAGTCGTGCATATATGCCTATGTGATTTGATTCTATTCTCCTTCCTCTGTTTTCCTTTTTTATTTACACTAAGCCTAGGCTATATCTAATTAGAGTGTGCATGCAATAGGGGTAATAATGAATGACATAAAAAGAGGAATTTAAGCATGCTATTAAATTATGGACTGTTTACTATAAGTTGGGAAAGGAATAATATGCACATGTTTTGACTTGCTATAAATTGGTAAAGAAAGGTAATATGCATATACTGTTGTAAATGGTTGAAAATGGATAATATGCATAAATCTGTACATGTTGTAATTTTGGACATAATAGGATGAATAATATGAATACGTATAAACATGTTAGGCTTGACTTAATACAGACATTAAGTAAATGACATGTTAGAATATTGCAAGTACCAGATGTAGGCTAATAAACTGAATCATTGTAGTATGTTATACATACATCTGGGTAGGTGTTTTGGGGAAGGGTTGTACACACATAATGACCTGTAATATTACAACCACGCTTATTAGTAAACCTAAACATGCTAGGTTAAACATGATTATTAATAGGCAAAGTGATCTCTCGTTTTGCTATTGTATCGGGTTTTGAGGACTCTTAAATCCTAGTTATTTGGGGACACAAGCTTATGGGGTTTGGCTTGTGTCAATCTACTATTTGGAACTCATATCGGTCAGAATCCCTTTTGGTATTTTGTTAGAAGGCCTTGCACTAGGTAGGAGCCAGGTCATGCTTTACTAAACTAGATAGTAGGAGGTTCACATGGGGAAGGTAGGTACATGCGCGTGAAAAAATACAAACTGGATTACACATATACATGATGTCAAAAACTGGTAGTGCAGCATGATCAATGTGGCAAGTGAAACAATGGTATAACAACATACAAGCAGCTCAAGCAACGATCATAGCATCAAGATGCAAGAATAACAAATCAAAACTAGTATACATGAGTGTACAAAATAACTACACAGTGCACATATGTGCATGTGTTAAACTCAGCAGTATGAACAATTCAATGTGACCAAGCTTACAAAAAATTCAAGCTAATGGACCATACATGAGTGTAGCAGCAATGGGCATGGACAAAGTGAACTAACATTCACATGCATGGAACATTTCAGATTCAAGAAAGAGAATCAAACAAGTCAAGGCAGCTTAACACTCAGGCTAAAGCATACTGGTGCAAAGATATGGGTGCATTGAGCTCAAACAAGGCAGGTCAGTGTAACACAAAGTAGAGAGCATGATGCAACAGTGTACATATGACACAAGTGTGTACATACATGATACAATACACAAGGAGACAAAGCAGTTATACATGGCAGTATGGAGAAGATGTACAAGCATGGTTCATGGGTACAATACATGGAAATTCAAATTATGCCTTTCCAGAATTGAGGAATATGTTTTTTTTACATAAGTAATCATGTCATTTCAAATTCAATAGTAGGAAGAACTATTTCCATAAATTCACAATCAACTTTTGGCAAGTGATTTATTTCCTGAAATCACTCAACATGCAAGGTTTTCAGTCAAGCAAATCAAAGGCAACAGTTTGGCAACACAAAGCATTTTTGTATGGGAAAATTTGTCATTAGAAAATCGAATTAAAATTTTCTAGTTTTGAATCAATCAGGAAATTCATTCAAGGCAACAATCGAAAGGGACAATTTGTGTGAAGTCCAGAATAACATCCAGATTCATCACAAATCAATTACGATTTTTTCACAATCAATGCAGAGCAATCAAAAGAGGAAACCACAAAAATCAGATCATATCATATCATATCAAGGAAATCAGAGTGTTTAAGGTTTCTATTTACCCTATATATACACCATTACATCATTGGAAATTTGAATCGAAAAATCAAAGCATCATTTCAAAGAACAACAGAGAAATCAAATTCAGATTTACTCACTATATTTTTCGATCGCCACATATTCTCCAAATCAGATAATATTCGATCGAGAAAGCAACACAAAGCATTGGTGCAATCAGAGAAATCACGACATCATTTCTTCAAGCATCGATTTGATTTGTGGAAGATTGGAGAAGCCTTAGTTCATCGCCGCCACCATTCTTGATTCCCAAAAGAGAAAGTGATTAGGACTAATTAACATGGGTGCACACACAAGTGAAAGTGGCCGGCCAAGACAAATTAGAAAGGGGAGGGGGGGTTTTAACTCCTTATATTTTTAAGTGCTAGGGTTTCATTTGTTTAACTTTTTTTGTATTTTCAATTTAATTTGTAAACCGTCCAAACAGTTTTTAGAGTCTGTAAAAACTAGGGAATCCAGTTAGGGTTTTAACTAGTAGTTTACTAGAGTTTGTAAAATCTAGGATTTATAAGTACGGTTTTGTAATCTAGGGAAATCTGATCTAAGTGATATAGATCAGTCTAGGGTTTTGAGAATAGGATTAGAACAGGAGCGAGGGGTTGGCGAGTTTACATGGTCTTGTAAGTGGGATCTGTTCTGTTACCTAATGGAAACCTTAGGAATGCAGCAATAGGCGGGATTTTGCCGAAGATGGGTATATCTTGTGTCATTTACTTTCTGCATTTTTATTCCTGCTGCATTCTGTGTTATGTGAATTTTTGATATCCCGTAAAAACTGTGATAAACCCTATTCACCCCCTCTAGGGTTAATCTTGATCCAACACGAAGATGACAATGATGAGAAGAAGGCCACTAAGACTGAGGAGACACAGGCTAAGGGAGAGAAATAGAAATGGTGGCCCAAGATAGGAAAGAAAAAGAAAGAGAAAGGTGGAAAGGCCGATGTTACGGCTCTCCCCGAACCAGTCGACATTTCTCCTCTGAAAATGCGTCGTGCCAATGTCTAACTAGCATGGGACGGTCGTCAAAAGAAAAAGGGTTTGAAACTATTAATCACCGAAGAACTTGTAGTATATCTCACAACACATGGACTAAAATATAATAATAACATAATTTGACATGAAATAGGCGAGAAAGTGTATAAGCCGAAAACTAAACAATCGTAGCAGCGGAATCCAAAATACAGCTTATGATCCAAATCATTATTACAACTTCAAAATACTATCTCTTAAGCAAAATAGAAAGGGTACACTACTAATGCCCAAGCAATGACCAACAACGAACAGGGAGAATATATGTAAATAGTACGTGGAAGCCTCCTGCTC
This sequence comes from Allium sativum, assembly GCA_030737875.1. Lineage (NCBI taxonomy): Eukaryota > Viridiplantae > Streptophyta > Magnoliopsida > Asparagales > Amaryllidaceae > Allium > Allium sativum. Next base: position 3,896,005 of record CM060925.1, on the reverse strand, counting down.
GTCTCCGGACAGCTACTGCTGCATACCACCTAACCTGTCTCTAGTCTGCTCGTTTAGGAGCACCCAGAGTAATAAGAAGAGACATAAAACTCTGGGTCAGACAAAAGTCTGGTATGAGCGATAGCAACAAAACAGAACAATAACAGGTATAAATAAATCATACCTGAACCTGGACCTACAACCAAAGAGTTAGCACAACAAGATGTAGAGTACTCTAAGGTAACACTAACATACGGTGTAAAGTGGAAGTGTGCATGTCATGGTGATAGCAAACATCAAACATAGCAATCAACCTCACATCTCTTACTCAGTGCGTAAAGTATACGATATCCACCACTTTGATCACCAAATCCTTTGCTACGACCACTTTGCCCTTGGGGTCTTAATGACCCCATTGTGCTGGTCCATAGCCGTGCTACGATCACTTGCCCTTGGAAGTCTTAATGACCCCATTGCGCTGATCCATAGCCACTAATCCGTCTCTCAGCGGGTGAACCAAAGCTATAGATGTTGATAACCCTTTTGCACACGTCCCGCAACAAAGCCCAACTCATGAAGTTAACTTGTTGGTTCCCATCTGGATCTTGAGTAATAACTTCTCATTTTGAACTTCCTTTGCATCTCGGGTTTTGGTCCACTTCAGTGTGTGGTTCAGTTCCCATTCAGTTCAGCTCATACCCTTCATCATGTGTCGGTTCGATGTTCAAGTTCTCAGCTCGACTCGCGGTTCATGGATGCTCTGGTTCGCGACTCATGGTCAGCTCGTGGACCACATTCGGGTCGTGGGACCCACTCGTGATCCCTGTCCTGGTCGTTGTCTTCTGGTTCGGCTCATGGTACTTAGATGGACCCGGTTCGTGTTACTTCCCGTGTGGCGGTTCATGGAGCGTCCTCTGGTTCGGTTCGTGATGCATCGGTTCGTGAGGGGGTAGTCGGCTCGTGAGGTGGGTTCACGACCGGGGTCGGGTCGTGGTCGTGACGTGCCTCACGATCGGGGACCTGCTCCAATTTCCTACAACTTTCCAGCAAGCTATTTACGCCACACAACGGCGTTTTCGATCATTCTAACTGTTTTATGCATTCACAAATCATATCAAACAGTAATAGCAACATATAGAATCGACCATAGTCATCAAAACAATGAATAATCATGTAAATATGGATCAAACACACCCAAAACCTATGTTTTCCCCTTAATCCACTTAAGCATGATTCAACTATAGGATTAGCAAAATATGTCCAGATTAATCCAAATTTCTAACAGAGACATAAAATAATATTTAAAAATTTCTACATATTTTTCTATATTTTTCTGAGTCGTAATTACGCTAATTATCACTAATCACTCGTAATTAGCCGTAATTAGTGTAAAAACATGCTATCCAGTCACCTTAGCCCCAAATTAATCTCAGATCTAAAAATATCTCTGATTTAGTTCGAATCCCAATGCAACACAACAGCTCTACCTCCAATTTGATGTTAATTTTACTTGATTTGGTGTAGGTTTGGCTAATATGTGATTAGAAAGTGATTTGGGATAAATTTAGAGGATGTAAGCCATTACTAGGCTTCAAAGAGTGTAAGTGGCGGCTAGAAAACTGAAATGAAATGTTTTCCCAAACCCTTTTAGCCCTCCCATAACCCAAATCCCAAAATGGGTTATGGGTCTAGCTGCTAATCACCCTATTAAGCCCGATTAAGCTGTTTTTCACCTTCCAACCCTTATTTCGGCAATATCACCCAAACAGTAAGTCCGTTTGATTAATGTGACCAATCTACGGAAAGGTATACCATCATTAGAATCCAATGAAAGTGGTTTCAGGTCAAAATTCCTTACCAATCAAAAGTTATAGGCGAAACAAGATTCTCCAAGGCAAAACAGTCATTTAAAATTCGTCAAAAATCGTGAACATGAGAAATGACCCCAATAGTCGTTTCCCAAAGTTGCACGACTATACGACTTCATATGAAAAAGAGATAAATATTCCACGATCCTCCGATACGTAGAACGCGGGTCGTTACACTCTCACCCCTTAAGAAATTTCGCCCTCGAAATTCCTTAACCAAAACATACAAAGGATGTCGCATGCCTATCAATCATTTGCAATAATCAAACATACACAACAAGCCTATCCTAGCATGCAGATTACTAACAAGGAAGTGCTATATCGATATTAAAACCGTACCTTGTAAAGAGCTCTGGATATGACTTCCTTATGTTCTTTTCGGTTTCCCAAGTACAGTCATTCTCATTATCACACCACTTCATATACAGTACTACTAAATTAGCTGTCGCTCTAATCAACTTGATGGGTATAAACCTTGCACTTTTGGCCAATCGATCCACAATCACTTAAATACTATCATAGCCGCATCTAGTCCTTGGTAAAACATCGATGAAGTCCATTAAGACTTGTTCCCATTTCCATTCGGGAATTTCCAACGGTTGTAACAAACCACTAGGCTTCTTTTGCACAGATTAACTAACCGGCAATTCATGCCCTTGGAGATAAACTACCCAACGTCCCTCTTCATCCCTTTCCAGTGGTAGGTTTGCTTCATGTCTCGATACATTTTGTTACCACCGGGATGTATAGTCAATTTCGAGTGATGACATTCTCTAAACACTTCATCTCTCAATTCATTAACGTTGGACACAACTAGTCTCCTATTCTTTCGAAGCCATCCTTCTCTATCAAGTCCATACTTGTTCATCTCCTCACAGTCGGTACCCATCCCTACTTTGGAGATGGTTTCCAATAGATTAGGATCGCCCATCTGACTAGAACCAATCTGCTCAATCAAAGTTAGTCTAATCATCAATCTTGCTAACATCTCTGGACCCAATCCATACTCAGGTCTGAAATCATATCCCGCGATATACTCCGGTTGCTTCCATTTAAGAAACATAACATCTAAACTGGCATGTCTCCTACTCAATGCATCAGCTATCGCACCTAGTCCGGTAGCACAGGTATCCGTGTAAAACGTCATCTCTTCATTTCCCATTGCCAGAATCCTATAGGTGATAGTCTACTCAAGAGAAGAAAAATAGGAACAACCATATCAACAATCAAACAAGTCCTATCTATCAATTGCTGAAGCCATTAATACGTCGATACCACTACAAGAAAATGTTCAATTAATAGCAAGCAAGGATTGCACGAAAATTTGACTTGCTATGCTTAAGTATGCTAGTCAGTGCTTAAGCTAAAACATAGCTTTAATTGGTAAAACATTGCTTTGAACGATGCAATGGTTAACCAATGCCCTGAAATTTTAGTGGTCAAAATTTTACGGTTCCCAACAATTCCTATGCCGCTAAATTTTCCTTTTCGTTTCAGTTCTGCACTGTCAAATCAGTCACTCCAAATCCCTTTTACACTCACAAACTCTTCAATCGCCATTCCTTTCACCCCAAATCCCTTTTCCACTCACGAAAACTCTTCTCTCTTCAATCGCCACTCCCTTCGATTCTTGAGTCGAAGAAGCTCCCGTGCGATTGCCACGGAAATGGATACGTCGACACGACGAAGAGTGATTCCTGTTTTGAAGCGATTCCTGGTTCAAATAAGCTCACGTGTGATTGTTAGGGAAGTAGATTCCTCGACTGCCGAACTTGATTTTAGGTATAAACTTTCAAACTTGATTTTTTTTCTTCGTTGAATCATTGAGCGATCATTAAATTTGCGACTTGAATTTAGGTTGGTCTTGGTGAATTTAGTTTGTAGACTTCAGTTTGATTTAATTTATAACCATTTAGATATAGGCAATAAACTAATCATCTTTTCTTGATTTCCTGATGCTAGAAAGACATATGCAGTCTGAATTAGTATTAATGATCCGATTGTTATGACAACTTATAGTATATCCCTATCTTTTATCAATTTATAGTTATTGCCAACTCTAATCCCTCTTTTTTGTTCCAATTCCTAATCACGAGTTAGTCTCTCTATTTTTTTGCTGGTTAATACTTTATAGTTATATTTTTTCCATTCTTCTGTGAGTAGTATTTGTAAATATTTTCAATCGTCTAGTTAATCCAATTGTAACCTACTAACTAACAGCCCACTATCATAAACTTCACAATGTTTAATTATTTTAAAAGAAGGTTTTCAAAATAGGATTTGATTTATAGTTTTTAAAATTTGAACTTAAAATTGAAACTGTATTTAATCGTGAACTATCGATTCATTTTCAATGAATAAGAGTCGATTCATTATTATTTTCCTATTGGGTTTCTAATTGTTAGATTATTTTCTCAAAAAAATAAATGATGCAGCATTGAATACTAAATGATGCAGTATTGTTTTCTTTACAATGCTTGTATTGGTTCTTTAGTAAATTCGTTATATTTTCCTGTTGCATTTCTAATTATTAGAGCATTTTTTCAAAAAAATAAAATAAAAAACAAACTTGTTTCACTTGCATATGTTTCTCAGAAACTGTTGCACTAAGTTGTATATGGGAAAAAAATCTAACATTTTGAACGAAGTAGCACATGTTATAGAGCATAATGCAAGATAGCTCATAACGCAAAACTTGTACTATTTTGCACTATTTTTAATTAACTACTTTTGTTTTTATATGCATATGGTATATATATATGTGTGCGCGCGCATGTGCTTATGTGTGAGCGTGCGCATGCGCTTATGTCTGAGCGAACTGGTGAAAAACTGAATGGTGATAAAACTATCAAAGCCTTGTTTGATTCAACAATGTACCAGTATGTGCTAGTCTAATACATTATTGCAGATCAATCACATCCTGCCGTATCGTACCTTTGTTTGTGTATATGCACATACTGTGTGTGCTTGTGTGATAATTTACAATGTGATATGGTCGCAAAGAGAATACCATTGGATTTTTATGGACTTCATTAGTTGTTATCTAGATCATCCTATCATTTAGGTATTGTAAAGAAAGAGGATTGGCAAAATAGTGTGTACGTAAAATGCCTATTATGTAAACTTGGGGAGTAGTTCTGGTTTGCAACTGAGTCAAAGGAGAAGAGAATAATCAAATCAATATACTAGTAATGCAAAAAGTAAGATGAAAATAACTTGTTTTGATTTTGAGAACTAATATTTTGCTGATACTTTGTAAGTTCATCTAAACAAACTTTTTGTTTTTGTTGTTTAGCTATACATGAAGTCAAGCACAAATACTAATTTATATAGTTTGAAGGATGATATATCAGACTAAATGATGATCTTCAATATAATCTCCTCTAATAGTATGGGACAACATTGATCTAAACCACACTTGAGGATCATGTACAACATATTCTAAGATGTTTTGACATAGCTCATATGCTAGTAATTGGTATATGAGACTTATTATTTCAGTGTTTGTTTAATCAGACTGGCTATCATATGTCAACTATTACATCACATTCTATTGAGTACTATACCAAATTATCATTTTTTACTGCAATGTTTAGTCTCAAAGGTAAAACGAATAAAAAAACATTGAGATATTCAGTCTAAATTTTCAGTTTGCAGGGGAGTGTGCCAGTATTCCATTTCATGAATTATGCAGGCGACATCGTATTTATAAAATTCTATTGAAGAGTAGGAGAGTGAAATCACATCACTTCCTAAAGTTTTTTTTTTTTGAAATTATCTTTTATCTTAACCCATTTACTTTTGGTTATAATTTTGGTGTGAAATAAGCAACCATTTTCTGATGGATATTCTCTAACAATATGGTAGTTTAACTAGAGAATATGGTAGTTTAACTAGGGATGTATTAGCAATTTATGAAAGTTATTTAAATGCAGATACTTAATTTTAGTGATAGTTGATTTCTGGAAATTTGACGTAATTGATGAATGTTCAAGTGACATTTAATGTTAGAAACACACATAATGGGAATGGAATAAACGTGTCGATTTTGCTAAATTCATGGTGTTAATTATTTAAACCTGGCATGTATTTAATACTAAGCAATTTTATCCGTATAGCCATAGAATCTAGTGGATGTGTATCAAAATTTTGCTTCCTTTGCGTTGTAATTTACAATTTTGTTGTTGTTACCTATGGACAGTTTCAATGTGCTGTCTAATGCAACATGGACATCATATGTTGGAACTAAAGAAATGTGGTTTATAGACACAAAGTTTACATCAACATTGAGATCGAGTCAAAAGCAAAAACTAATTTTTTTTAGCATTGGCGTTGGATTTTCTACTGTATTAGACTTGAAGCTATTGCATAAATATGGTTAGTATTATTTGTTCAATATTTTACTCTACGTACTGGACTTGTGATCATATAGGTGGTCCACAGTGCATGTCATAATTGCAATAAACCAAAAGTTTATTTTTCTCTACTATTGGAAAATTATCCACCCCATCATTAAGTTTTTTTTCCCTCAGGGACTGGTAGGTTCTTTATTTTTCAATGCCTGGGCTGAGTGTTTCTCATGGTGGATGGGAGAATGGAGATGTCCAGGTTGAAAATAAAGGTTAGGATGCATGTGGACTGTGGAGTTAACAGAAAAAGGGAACATAATAGCAGAAGGAAGACGAAGAAGGTGAAACATAGAATATTACATAAGTAATATAAAAGAAAAATCCAAGAACAAGAACCACGAAAATCTGGTAATTTTTTTATCACAATCTGATATCTCTTACATGCTTTAATCTCTATCTATACATATTATTCATGAAGGACTTGTCACACTAGTCGTCGCTAACGATAGTTCATTTAATCTCATAACATGGGTATTTTATAATTAAAACTGTTACTACTCCCTTTGCTTCAGAAAATAAATTGTTAGACATGGAATATTATGATTCAATTGTATCTTTCCTCAAGTTTTTGGTGCTTTGATATTATCTTTATTGGCTTTATATTTATTCAATAAGACGTGCACATTAAGAATGAGCTTTTAATCGTAACAAGGTACAGGTTGTGAGATTTCTTAATTTCTTATGCAAGTACATGCTTGAGACCTGATGTAATCTGTTGTTAGTAATGAAATACTGTTTGAATGTTTTTTAATCTAGGTAGGTTGCAGGAACCAGCCAAAATGTATGGAGAAGTTTTTGTGAATGGGGTGAAGTCTAAGATGCCATATGGTTCCTATGTAAGCAACAATGCATATCTGTTCTGTTCCTATGCCCATATGATTACATAAATAATGATTAGTAATTGATAATATTTAGAAGAATCCTATTATTAGCTATCACATCATCTAATGATGTTTCTGAAACTCACAACTTACCTCGAGCAACTCTAAGTACACCTCAAAATTCTCCTTTTTTTGCTATATTAATGACTTGAATTAGTTTTCCCACACTATTATATCTCGTACTTTCAGCATATCAGCACCAAATGATACAGAATAATCAATAACATCATGCTTGCTCTTGATGTTTATGTTTATTCCTTTATAGAAAAAACAATTGGTTTCATTATGCGGAATGGAACTTACGAGTATTCACCCGTACTTGCTTTCATTCTGCAAAGTCGAACTTGTGATGTATTAGTAGTGAAACCCCATTTTCACAACACATGGTTAAAAATGATGACATCGTGCATGTTCATGTTTCCTACAGATGGTTAATAATGATGTATTACTTGTGATGTATTACTAGTGTTACTTAAGAGCAATCGATTGGGAAATGTGATGAAAGCAGCTGTTTGGAAGAGGAGCAATGTAATGTTTCCTGTAGAGATAGGAGGAAAATTCATTGGACAGATGCATATGGAAGAGAAATTGCTGAGACAAAAGAATTCAAACCCAGGTAATAAAATATGGATTAACTAATAAATTACCTGATATTTTATTCACATTCATTCATCTATTATTATTTTAATAGGAAAATCCTTAGTTTTTGCTAAATCAATTCCAAAAAGGTTAAAAGGAGAAAACTTGTTGCAGATGCCTCTTTCGATGGCCTTCTAGAGTTGCCAATTTTCTTTGTAGATACAAAGGTGGACAAATTATATTGAATGTAAAAAAAATATGACTTAAAAAGATATCCTTTAGGAAAAAAATGCAAGCATTTCTTTTTTACTAGTTGATGTAGGCAAATTTGTTCTCATTACATTTGCCTACTCTTATCATCATCGCGTCATTATGCATTTACGGATTATTTTTGCATCAAATTGTTTTTTTGGTGGCTATTAAAAAACAAAAACGCTTCTGCTGAACTGCAAGATGTCATGGTCTTATTTGATGCATTTTTACATGTCTGAAAAGCTAAACAGCCATACATATGTCGATCATAAGAAAATTGGTGGAAATGTGCATGCGCACACATGTATGACTGTGCAAGTTACACACATATTGAGTTAACATTAAAAAGGACTCATGGTTTATGCATGTATTCTGGTGAATAATAGCTGTGAATTGCATTACTCCAAGTATATATTTTTTTTCTTCACAATTATTAGAGAAGAATTTTTTATTTTAGTTTGATTCAAGTAATAAATAAAGGTTCACTTGAAATTTACAATTCTGCAGAAAAAATTAACTGTTAGATTATAATTATATATATAATATACCGATGGATTTCTTTATCATGTTGGTAAAAAAAATCTGACATATCTTGTCTTCTAATGCAGACCCAATGGAGATGAAACAAAGCATACTCATATCATAAGAAGCTGAAGAAGGAAGCCATTGTTACTCAGTGTAGGTGGAGAGGATGGTTGCTAAGAAGGAACTTCAGAAGCTCAAAATGGTCGGTATCTCAATATCATAGCAAATCTAACACACACTAAGTAGGCATATGTAAATATGGCGAAATATTCTTTACTTTGGTACCCTTTCCGCTCATGTGCCGACATGTTATGTTGTTCCAACCCGAGTTAGTATTGTTAGATGTCAAAATAAAATCTTTTACATGAAGCATGTAGATGGTTATTGCAGAAGTCTGAAACATGAATGCATGTATTGTCTTAATTAATCGGCATTGCATTATACCATTGTCAGTCTAAGATAATAATGATTTGTGTACGTTTTTGCTATGCACACACAGGAAGCAAGGGAAACCAGTGCCCTCAAGGATGCAAAGGATAAGCTCGAAAAGACAGTGGAAGAGCTTACATGGCGCTTAGAGTTAGAGAAAAGAATAAGGGTACATTTTTCTAGCTTTCATACTTGATAGCACTTTCAGAATCTACTAGTGTGAACTTGTGCTTTGCACACGAGTTTTGAAAAATAAATGCAATTACAATGCTATTTGCATGTACAATGATAAGGAAGCGTTACATCAAAATATTTATCAGAATAGCTAGGACATTTTGAGCCTAAAAACTAATTTATTTGAAAATTTCAATTATAATGTGTACATATTTGTACGCTCAGCCTCTATGAAGTGAGAATAAAAATGAACAAATGATTCAAGACAAAAATTACATAAACAATCACCATCTTATTTGGCAATCCAACATGTTGAATGCTCTTCTGTCAGTGGCCTAGCTGTAGGATTTGAGCGTTGTTTTCCTAAGATATTTTGTTTCGAAGCAAGATGGTTTTTTTGAGGCAATTGGTTTGGCAGTATGCACAATCTATTGCTGTTATGGTACGTGTATGATGAAAGTGGCCATCGCATTATTAGGTCTTTCACCTTAAGTGACTTTGATAGTGGATTTTTTCTTGACCCTTCACGGTGAATGTCAGTTTTGGAATAGGAATATTTCTCTACATTATAACATATCGAAGGCATAGTCTATTTCTAACAGAAAGACTATTTCTTTGGAATAGGGATATTTCACTATGTTATACGTTATCTGGCTCAATAGTAATAAATTAGTAATTATCTTGTAAAACTACTTTTAATTATTCATAATTCATCAAGCAAAACATGAATTTAATGTCATATTTGGATCTTAATTAAACAAAGAAATTTTCCGTAAATTGATATTTTATTCGTTCTTTTAAATGATAGTTGAATGAATTAATTACCATTAATATAATACTTTTATTACAATTAATTAATTATCAAAGTTGGAAAATATGACTGTTTTATAGCATACATGCCGTAATAATTGTACATGATAATATCATACATCGTTGTTGGAGAATGACAATAAAATAATTTAGTTATGAGACTGTTATTGTAAATCATGCACATAATATAAAAGGCTGAAATTATAGTTTGTTCCCTCTATTTAAAATACCAGAAAAGCCTTTCCTAAAATCATGATTTACAAAATGCTCCGTCATTATTTCCATTGAAACTATCTAGTCTATACTGTAGATATTTTCAATACTTAAAACTGCAAATCTTTGCACTTCTAATTATTGATTTCCTGGAATAAATATATTCTGTGTGAACTATAGATATTTAGTAAACAAATATTTAAATTTTAGACAACAAAATATTTATAGTGTAGATTCGGTATTTTTTTCTGAAAATGAACATAGAGAATTTTCATGAAAATAACATCAATAAACCAAAAACACTGAAAAAAAATATTATTTGGAAAACATAATGAAATATTTTATAGCAAGAAAAAACTTGCTTTCAAGAAGGTCACAATATGCTTTACTAAAAAGCAAAAAAACACAGCTACAACTGTTTTAAAATAATTTTAAACTCATATTTCCACAGAATAAGAGTAAACCATCATTTGGACGATAAGGTTTAATAAAATTACAAAAACAACTTTAAAAGTGTCTCATTAATTAAATATTTATGACTAATTCTATTACCTATTTTGAACTTGGTTATTATTTGTGCTTACGTGTTGGAATGTAGGACATCTACAAATAACAGGAAATAACCACAATGCACATGTGCATGAAATTGAATAATCAACATTCTAAATTTGTGAACTAATTTTGCAAGAATATGGTTACATAGTACAACATCCGATTTTCACTGTAACTAAGATAATATTCTGATTAATTACCATAGTGGTTTGCCTAAATAAAATTGAGTATAAGAAACAAAAAGGAAGTACTTACTTTAAATTCAAACTTTAGTCAACAGTGTATTCCTTGGGAAAAATATTCAAAACAAACGTACATACAAATTGATCAATTTCCATAATTTAATGGGAGCATTGTTCTACAATGTCTTCCATGGCTATTTTACCATTTCCTAGATTCCCCACTTAATCATGTAGATACAAACCACCACTTAATTATATATCTTAGCATTGGTTCAGACCCAAAAAAAGTACTGTTGCCATGATTGCTAGTACTTTATCAATGGCTTGTTGGTTGTCTTCCTAGTTAAACAACCTGAGTTTGAGCTTGTAGCGTAAGCTTCTGATCCATCGTTGTCTAGATGACCGACTCATTTTTCCTTATATTCCAGGCTGCTGCATGACCAATACCTGAAGTTGATGATAGGCACAACTCTTGCAAGATAGTCAGATTGTCCTGTAAAAGAAGAAGTATGCAAGATCAACACATAGAATGCATGAAACGTTCCTCTGTATAAAATGCAAATAAATGAACCAAAGAAAGCCATTGGTAACGGAGGAATTTGGGTAATGCTGCATAAGAATTGGTTCCAGTAGTTTTGTGATGTCGCATGCATTCTCTGATGCATTGAAGAAGAGACGATCGAGTTAATTGAGCACCTATGATGAATTTGATGTATTTCAATTTTGTTTGATAAGAGATAACTTTCACCTTGCCCATTCTTCTTAAGACGCTACAAAGGTTTCTTAAAGAGATCGAGTATGCAAAGTGTACATTAGCAAATGTGATGCAACAAGCAACTGCACTTTTCGGTTAATCTACAAAGGTTTCTTAAAGAGATCGAGTATGCTCTATAAACTTCTGCACATTTGTTTATTTTATTATTATTGACTGACAGAATATTGAATTAGGAATGATAAAATCTGTTATTTTGGTCTTCATTTTTTGTCATGCAATACCACTGATTCAACTGTGAATTTAAGTGATTTTCTGGTCTTTTATGTTTAGCGACAAATCTAAAAGAAAGTTGTTTGGGTTAATAGTAGATACTGTGATATCGATATCGACTAACCCCCTGTGTTTGATTATTATAGGATATCTGGTTTGGCTTACTATTACATTATAAACTCCTAGCATCCGAGTTTTTGAACAAACTGCATTTATCTCAACTTACATCAGGGTATGCTATTTTACTTTCTACCGCGACCATTATTTCTTTGTTCTTGTAAGTCTGGATGACTCTTACTTACATGAATTTTAGCTCATGTATCGGAATTCTATTTATTTATTTATTTATGTTGTGACCATCATTTCTTTGCTGGACTCCTACTTTCTATTGTGACCATCATTTATTTATACATATCACATTATAAAATAAAAAATGTCTTTTTTTTAAAAGCTCAGTTTATAAAGTAAATTCAGTGGTTGGAAACTCGGTTACAAACCGAGTCCAGCAACTCAGTTCGAATCTAAGTTTTTCAGAAGTCGGTTTCAAACTATTAAATTATTAAGATAGACGTTTAGCCCTGATGTCCTTGCACTTCTAATATAATTATCTATTATGACAGTGTTAAAACTGCATTGATCTTAGCTCAGTGAACTATATTGCCAATAATCACGGCATATCTTAATAGTATCCCCCTACAGTTTCTTTGCACCACGAATATTTTTCCTTGATTGTCATCAACTATTTTGTGTTATTGAAGATTTGTCAATACTGATTTAATTATCTTTTTGGTATTTAACAATTATCTTATTCACTGATAAACCTGTAGTATATCTCAAATGGAGTATAAATGCTGTGATGACTGACATGTTGCAGTATTGATAAGACAAGTACCAAGCTGTGTGTGTGTTTTCCACTTTTTTCACCGGCTTAAATGCCGTAACTCGCCTCTAGTTACTCTTGAATTTATTAACACCTTGGCACACCATCTTTTACAGACATCTATTATGGGATCTTCAAGGGAACACAGATGAAAATTAGTGATGTTAACTGCAAAATTACGATGACCATGGTACTATTAGACATGCAGTATATCTCAGGTGGAGTGCGGAGCCGTGAAGACTAGCATGTGTATTGGTAAGGTGAGTTCCATATTTTTGTGTTTTTTTTTCAATGCTTAAATACAGAAAACTACCTTAATTGACTTCCGATTTTGCAAACACCCTAGAGTGCAATCTTTTACAGACCTCTATTTTGGCATCTTCCATGTTTAAGTAAAAGAAATTTTGTACTGTTAATTAATAAGAATGTTTTCTTGTTTCTATTATTTACAGTGTTCTTTCAAATAGTTCAATAATTCGATGAACAGATGCACTAAATATGAAATCAAGAGCAGTGGAATCCGTTAAACTTGATTTTTACTGTTTTGTCATCTACTATTCCAGTAATTAATTACCAGCAATTATGCAAAACCATAATTTAGAACCATAGCCTGATGGTGACTTCTGACAATAATACAGTTCAAGATTGTATTGCCTCTTGGGTGCAAAAACTAAATTATGATTTTTTGTTCTCAGTTAAACTATAACATTTCCTAATGCACTTGCCTTTCTGTTCCTGAACTAGTCTATGATATTTGTGTGGTATCTACATTCAGCTTCGGGATTAGAGCATGGAACCATTGGGTTTGGCGCTGCATCTATGGAATAGATCTTGTATCAGCATATTTTGGGATTGGACATGAGAACTAAAAGACTTGAACTTTAAAAAATATGGCCAAAATGGTGCACTTTCTATTCTTTTTGCACAATTATTAAAAATACATTCATTTGCTATAGAAACTAAACTTGTAGATAATTGACACTCTATTTTTCATTATGTAAAGGTTTGTGTATTGGAAACTTCTTTTGTGCCCTGTAAACTAAGTTTACAGCGCTCCATAAGTTGAAGTGTGTTTTAATACTGAAGTGCTTGCTAGTCCCATATTAGATCTGCTAGCTAACATAATTTAGTTATTCTACTATTTAGGTGCATGCTCGACCTTGTTTATGTGCAGTGCACATATATGATTACATTAGTGTGATATTGAGACGAAATGACCGTTCTGCTTAAATTGTGGTATTGAAATCATTTTATATGTTATATATTTGAAGCCTCTTCTTCACATTGTTGCTGCCTACCTGTGCAAAAAATAAAAGCAACATCCAACACATGATTTGTTAATGTAGGATGAATGGACATGAGAGAAGAAGCTAGAATATGGAGATGTTCCTGAAGATACCGAGCCTGAAGATATCCGACTACTGGGAAATGATGTTGTTTTCATATCATGGCCTGATGGATTTAGTCAGGTATACCATTATATTTTGAGTGTTACCTAAAGCATCGAAAAATTTCCTTTCTAATATGGTGTTAGGAAATGTAAAACTGGACATTTTAAGCTACATGTCGTGTAGTGTTAAAAGCACTTGGTTTTACACTTTTTAATATCATTCATGTATTCGAAAGAAAAAATTGGTCGCTTTTAGCAAGACACTATATTTTTACAGTAATAATAACGATAACAATATAAATATTTATTAATAATAGTAATATGATATAATAATGATAAATTCATAAATATTTAATTAATAATATAATAATAATTTTATAAATATGTAACTAATAATAATTTAATAATGATAATAATATGATGATGATAATAATAAATTCATAACTAATTATATAAATATTTAACTAATTATATAATAATAATAATATAATAGTAATAATGTTCCTTAGTACATTTTTTCTTTCAGGGAGTAATATCCTAAGTTCACACTCGAACTGCACTTGATAAGAGGAAAACAAGCAATGAATTCGAACGTTACACAACTTGTCGTATTGTGTCCATATGTGCGTGAATTTTGCATGTGTGGTATGAATATGCTGAGTTTTGGGATATACTTGTGTGAATGTGTTGTGTTTATTATTTGTTTGTTGTTCTATGCACATGTTGAAAAAAGTAGCTGTATTGGTGTTTTAATTATACTAACCATCAATCCTTGCATGTTCGGATTTTATGACTAATAGATGTTTTTTTTTTTGGACAGGCATTGTATGATGCTCTAGGTTTACGCTATGCTGAAAGGCATACAAAAATATGTTGTCGCACCCATGCTCCTTCAAATGTATTTTGCGTTGATTTTCATACATCTTTACCTTTCTTATATATCGTTTTGGTTAGATACAGTTGTATGAATTGTTCTTTTTAGTAATGTATTGTTTTGGGTGGCAATGATTGTAATAATTGTTATTTTTGATCATGAATATTTATGTGCTTCGAACTTTATATGACATAATTTTTGATCATAAATATTTATATGATATTGTGCATGAAATACTTTTAATAATGGTTATACGTACCGTAGCATTATGATAGTGCAATAAAAATATTCTGCAATAATTCAACAACTTTCATGGCAAGTAAACAATGCTATAAATACTAAATTAAACTTTCTATAGCGTTTTTATAGCATTTGTAGTTGCTGTAATAATCGGGCTATGAAATTTTTATAGCGTCTGTAGTTGCTATAATAATCAAGCAATATTTATCTATAGCGTTTATTATTGCTATAAATAGCAATTAAATGATGTCATAACTCTGCGTGAAAATTTTGTAGCAAACAGCAAACGCTATAGATAGGATTTTGTATGTTACAAATCGTCCATTTAATAGCAAATTTGAAACGCTATAAGTAACATCGATTATAGCATGTTTTTTATAGCGATTATTAGGTTGCTATTATATACCCTAGACATATTACAACATGTCGATATACAGCGTTTATAAAAACGCCATCGTATCCTTTAATAGCGTTTTTTAAACGCTATAAAAAGGTCTTTTTCTTGTAGTGTACTCATATGACTGGTCCAACCAATATCAAGGGCCCATGGAAGCCCTGACTCCAAACGGACTACCGCACGTCCAACGTACGGTTATCCTCCAAGGATAACTAGATCAAGTCAACAGATCCAAGGTAAATGGGTGTCCCCAGATACCCCTGCTTCGAGTCCTCCTAGAACACTCCAAACTATCAACGATTCCTTAGCACACCATCAGAAGAGCTATCCGCAACTCCATCTTCAACTCGAGTCCAACCCAAGTTAATCCATTATCTTGCAGCCTCTCGAGTCCCACTTGAGTCATCTCATAGCCCTATCGAGTCCAACTCAGGGAAGTCCACATCATCGAACAGTCTTATCATGTCACGGCTGCCCATCACTCCTCGAGTAAACCAAGACATCATTCAATGGAAATCACAACAACTACTTGTATCTCACGCAAACCATCCTAGTCGAACTCGACATTCCCCAAGCACAAGCCCCAAAGGCTTAAACCAATATCAGACAAGCACTCAAGGAACAACTCCTCCGAATCTGGACAACCTACGTGAGATGATATGAACAAAACAACCAAACACTCGATCACTCATAACTAACTCGGGCTATCCTCGCTAATCCTGCTTCAAATCTATCGTTGATCGCATGACAGCCCATGCCATATGTCAAGGGTAAATAACAACCCAGTTCTAACCAGACTACTACACGTCCAACGTACATTTGCCTCCCAGAGACTACTAGAACTTACGACAACGATAATCTCTCTATAACTCTAGCAGGCATCGTCGACTACTTTCCACAAACTCAGACCCAGTCTCGATATCCATTACCAACAAACTCAAGTCCAACATGAGTCGTCTCCCTACTCGTTGCATCTCCAAGATTAACAAACAACCATTGTTTACGAGTTCAAGTCCAACTAGAATCATCCTAACCTTCGTTGCATCCCCACGATCAACGAACACATCTTATCGCTTCGAGATTTCCCCATTGAATTTACTCCGAAGTTATTACCATTCTTAAACCAAAGAGAACATCAACATAAAGTCCTAAACAATCCATAACAATCACTCATTTACTATGGAATACAACAACGCTCATGCTATTCAGCACAACGTTTAAAAATGCTACCAAAATCCCTTCCTTCACGAGTCATGGCCGACCCGAATCTCTTTGTTCCCCTAGTTCCAGTTATTATTGCCATCACTAGGTAGGTACTCAATACCACCTTATACCCTTGGAGCCAATCGACTTCCAAAATAATGCCAAACCCAGTAAAGCCCAAAACAAAGCAATCACAAGCAAACATACATCCATGACTCGATAAGATCACATAACAACAAATCATACTAAGGCTAGTGAAACCACCAATCGGGTTTGTCACAAATAAAGGTCTATCGACTATCTTGGGTTCCAATCCCAACCTATCTACTAGGTTACTAGATATGAAGGAATGGGAAACCATGGTATCAAACAACACTCGAACTGGAACATCATAAACAGAAACCATACCTTGAAGAATGACACCCTTTCCCTTTTGCGTCGCAGTTGGGGGCATTCGACGAAGAAGGAACAACATTGATAGCATATGCTTTCACGATCTGCTTCTCCTTAGGAGGTTGCCGACAATTATCCTTGTTATGTCCCGCTTGACCACAATTGAAGCACTTCCTTTCCTCAGGATTTTCCTGACTATCTCCGGCATAGTGGCCCTTCTTGCCACAGCTAAAGCACTCGCCACCTTTCTTATTCTTCTTATTCTGTCCATCTTGGGTTTGGTTCTGTTTCCTCTTATTCTGGGACTTTTCCTTGCCTCCACTGCTTGCTTGCGGTTTTAGCTCTCCTGCAGATGCAATAACAACCTAGGTCCTTGACATAGGGTAAAGGTTTTCTGATCTCAATGCTTTCCCCACAACAGATTCAAAAGTCTCATCGATGTGGTTTATAAGTCTTTCCCCCAAGTACTCTTCTAAGCCAGTTATGAACTTCTCGTTCTTCTTCTCGGCAATATTGATAAGAGATAATCCATACTTTGATAAGGTATCGAATTCTGCAATGTATTCCGATACTGCCCTACCATTCTGCTTAAGTTCCAAGAATTTCCTAAACAATTCTTATTTCTGAGCAGCGGGATAAACTTATCACTAAAGAGAGCCTTAAACTGATTCCAAGTAACTTGATCCTTAGGAGTAGCTGCTTTAATAGCATTCCACCAATTCATAACCTGTCCTTGCAGTTGACGCGATGCTAACTTTCTTTTCATTGCATCATCGAATACCAAATCCTCGAAGATGCGCTCACAACTATCAAGTCAATCTTTAACATCTGTAGCCGACTCTGTTCCATGGAACGGCTTTCCACCGAGATTAGTATAATCCTTGTTAAGCTTGGCGAAATCGGCTCTAGGCGCCTGCACCACCACTGTTAGCAGCATTAGGAACTGATCCATGGGCATCCCTAAGCATATCTCGTATGAAGATAGTAAACATCGTCCTCGTATCAGGGACAATCCTATCATTGGTCGTTGAACCCGTACTCCTCGTATATCGGCTCATCGTTCAATCTGTAAAGAGAAAACGATTAACCATCTCCATAGTGATGCCAATGCAGTGCGACTTCATCCTTAGAAATACTAATAGTATATATATATATATATATCTTTTAAAAACCAAAATATTACAAATACGCACTCTCATATACGTATACTATCTCTCCCTGATGTCTTCCCCTAGATTAACTACGCAATCTAGGCTCTGATACCAAATGTGGCGGCCCATCCCGAAGCAGCCGACATTTCTCCTTTGAAAATGTGCTATGCCAAT
Source organism: Allium sativum (assembly GCA_030737875.1). Classification (NCBI taxonomy): domain Eukaryota; kingdom Viridiplantae; phylum Streptophyta; class Magnoliopsida; order Asparagales; family Amaryllidaceae; genus Allium; species Allium sativum. The sequence goes on along the minus strand of CM060925.1, from coordinate 3,877,465 downwards.
GTCCAACTAGCACGGGACGGTCGTCAAAAGAAAAAGGGTTTGAAACTATTAATCACCAAAGAACCTGTAGTATATCTCACAACGCATGGAATAAAATATAATAATAACATAACCTGACATAAAACAGGCGAGACAGTATATAAGCTGAAAACTAAACCATCGTAGCAGCGGAATCCAAAATACAGCTTATGATCCAAATCATTATTATAACTTCAAAATACTTTCTCTAAAGCAAAATAGAAAGGGTACACTACTAATTCCCAAGCAGTGACCAGCAACAACACAGGGAGAATATATGTAAATAGTAAGTGGAAGCCTCATGCTCATCTCCAGACAGCTACTCGTGCATACCACCTAACATGTCTCTAGTCTGCTCGTTTAGGAGCACCCAAAGTAATAAGAAGAGACATAGAACTCTGGGTCGGACAAAAGTCTGGTATAAGCGATAGCAGTAAAACAGAACAATAACAGGCATAAATAAATCATACCTGAACCTGGACCTGCAACCAAAGAGTTAGCACAACAAAATGTACATTACTCTAAGGTAACACGAACATATGGTGTAAAATGGAAGTGTGCATGTCATGGTGATAGCAAACATCAAATGTAGCAATCAACCTCACATCTCTCACTCAGTGCGTAAAGTATACGATATCCACCACTTTGATCACCAAATCCTTTGCTATGACCACTTTGCCCTTGGGGTCTTAATGACCCCATTGCGCTGGTCCATAGCCATGCTACGATCACTTGCCCTTGGAAGTCTTAATGACCCCATTGCGTTGATCCATAGCCACTAATCCGTCTCTCAATGATGAACCAAAGCTAAAGGTGTCGATAACCCCTTTGCACATGTCCCGCAGCAAAGCCCAACTCATGAAGTTAACTCGTTGGTTCCCATCTGGATCTTGAGTAATAGCTTCTCATTTTGGACTTCCTTTGCATCTCGGGTTTTGGTCCTCTTTAGTGTGTGGTTCAGTTCCCATTCAGTTCATCTTATACCCTTCATCATGTTTCGGTTCGATGTTCAAGTTCTCAGCTCGACTCGCGGTTCGTGGATGCTCCGGTTCGTGACTCGTGGTTGGCTCGTGGACCACATTCGGGTCGTGGGACCCACTCGTGATTCCTGTCTTGGTCTTGGTCTTTTGGTTTGGCTCGTGGTCCTTATATGGACCCGGTTCGTAGTACTTCTCGTGTGGCGGTTCGTGGAGCGTCCTCTGGTCCGGTTCAGGATGCATTGGTTCGTGAGGGGGTGGTCGGCTCGTGAGGTGGGTTCACGACCGGGGTCGGGTCGTGGTCATGATGTGCCTCACGATCGGGGACCTGCTCCAATTTCCTACAACATTCCAGTAAGCTTTTTACGCCACACGACGGCGTTTTCGATCATTCTAACTATTCTATGCATTCACAAATCATATCAAACAGTAATAGCAACATATAGAATCGACCATAATCATCAAAACAATGAATAATCATGTATATATGGATCAAACACACCCAAAACCCATGTTTTCCCCTCAATCCACTTAACCATGGTTCAACTATTGGATTAGCAAAATATGTCCAGATTAACCCAAATTTATAACAAAGGCGTAAAATAATATTTAAGAATTTCTAAATATTTTTCTATATTTTTCTGAGTCGTAATTTCGCTAATTATCACTAATCACCCGTAATTAGTGTAAAAACATGCTAACCACTCACCCTAGCCACAAATTAATCTCAGATTTGAAAATATCTCTGATTTGGTTTGAATCCCAATGCAACACAGCAGCTCTTCCTCCAATTTGATGTTAATTTGCCTTGATTTGGTGTAGGTTTGGCTAATATGTGATTAGAAAGTGATTTGGGATAGATTTAGAGGATGGAGGTCATTACTAGGGTTCAAGAAGTGTAAGTGGCGGCTAGAAAACTAAAATGAAATGTTTTCCCAAACCCTTTCAGCCCTCCCATAACCTCAATCTCGAAATGGGTTATGGGTCTAGTTGCTAATCACCCTATTAAGCCTGATTAAGTTGTTTTTCACCTTCCAAACCTTATTTCAGCCATATGTCACGAACGGTAAGTCCGTTTGATTAATGTGACCACTCTACGGAAACTTAAACCATCATCTGAACCCAACGGAAGTGGTTTCAAGGAAAAATTCCTTACCAATCAAAAGTTATAGGTGAAACAAGATTCGCCAGGGATAAAGCGGTCATTTAAATTCCGCAAAAATCGTGAACATGGGAAATGAACCCAATAGTCGTTTCCCAAAGTTGCACGACTATACGACTTTATATGAAAAAGAGATAAAAATTCTATGATCCTCCGATATGTAGAATGTGGGTCGTTACAGCCGACAAGGCACAGATCAAGAAAGATATCAAGTGTCATGGTTGCGGAACTATGGGTCACTTTGTGAAGGACTGCTGGAAAGCGAAGAAGTCTGCTTTAATTGTGGACAATTGGGACATTTCACTAAGCAATTTCCTAGCAAGCAAGGACAAAGGACAAGAACTTCTGGACAAGTGCACGCTGTTGAGGCTAGGGGACCCGATTGAGGTAGGAAAGTCACGGTTGAAGGTTTGATTTCCCATGTTGACTATCCTATTCGAACCCTATTTTATTCCAGTGTTTCACATTCATTTATATATAGTTCTTTAGTAGATAGTCTGCACCTTAATACTATTATAGTCTCTGATCCTGTCGCGGTATCAAACTCCATAGGAGGATCGACTCATTTATCCTTGATGTGTAGGGTTTGAGAATTTCTATCTTGGGCATCGAGTTTGAATGTGATGCATACGAGCTGGACTTTATGGGTTATGGTTTGATTTTAGCATGAATTGGCTAGCCATGTATGGTGCAAACCTTGATTATGAAAAGAGAGTGGTCAGGCTTAATTTTTGTCATGGTAGGACTCTCAAAATTTCCTATGACTCATGGGGTCGGTGATGCTTAGTTTCTAGAATCACTTGATACTTCTGTTGATGACTTGCGATCTATACCCATTGTCAGAGACTACGTGAATGTGTTTGACGAGGTTAAGGGACTACCTCCGAGGCGTGAAATAGACTTCCGGATTTACTTGTTAGAGAATGTGAAGCTGGTTGCTCTACCAGTGCGCCACATGGCTCCTAGGGAAAGGAGGGAGCTCAGTAAGCAAGTAGAGGATCCATTCGAGAAAGGATTTATTAGGCAAAGCATATCGGAATGTGGATCTCTAATCGTCTTTGCAAATAAGGAAGATGGCTCACTTCGTCCATGTGTGGACTATAGGGAGCTGAAAACTCACCAAGAAGAATAGGCACCCGCTATCAAGAATGGACGACCTGTTTGATCAGCTGGTAGGTGCATCAGTTTTCTCACAGATGGATTTGGCCACGGGGTTTATCGGTTGAGAGTGGAAGAAGGCAACATTGATAAGACTGCATTCAAAATTCCAGACAGTTTCTTCGAGTGGCTGGTTATGCCTTTTGGGCTAACTAATGCGTCCGTCTATTTTTCGGACTTGATGAGTAGGGTGTTTAAAGAGTTTCTAAACAAGTTTGTGGTGGTCTTTGTGGATGACATTCTGATCTTCTCAAAGAATGAGGAGGAGCATGCCCAACGCTTAGGAGAGGTTCTACGCACTCTCAAATCAACGATCACATCAACTCAAGGCGAAGTTTTCTAAGTGTCACTTTTGGAGAATGGAAGTAAGGTTCCTAGTGCATGTAGCCTCCAAGGACGGGATAGCCGTGGACCCCACTAAAGTCGTCGCAGTTCAAGATTGGAGGGCTCCAAAGAATGCGACAGAGGTAAGATGTTTTCTAGGGTCGGCGTACTATTATAGAAAGTTCATCAAGGACTTTGCAAGGGTATTGGCTCCCCTCACCCGATTAACGAAGAAGAACTTAGCTGTTTTTTTATTAGAGCCTTATTTGTGTGAATTTCTTTTAGTGATTGATGGGTGCTCTGACAACAGCCCCAGTTATGACTCTCTTAGATTGAATCAAGATGTTCATAGTCTATACTATGCTTGTAGCACAGGGCTTGGTGTCGTTCTGATGCAAGAGGGAAGGGTGGTATGCTATAGAAGCAAACAGTTGACAGTTCATGAGAAGAACTGACCTACCCACGATCTAGAGTTGGCTGCAATAGTGTTCGCATTAAAATCTTGGCGACATTATCTACTTAAAGAGAGATTTGAGCTATACACAGATCATAAGTAGCTCAAATACTTCTTTTCACAGAAGGATCTCAACCTAAGGCAACAATGGTGGATGGAGTTCCTAGCATCCTACGACTTCAAGATAACTTATGACCCGGCAAGGGAAATGTTGTGGCGGACGCATTGAGTAGGCAGAGGATGACTTTGAGTCCTCTATTCGTACAAAGGCGTAGCTTGGAGTACATCTCGACCTTTGATTTTAAGCCATATACAAATTTCACATTGGGATTATTAGCATCATTGGATGTGCGACCTAATATGTTGGAACGTACTGGATCTTCGCAGCGGGAGGACCCGCAGATATCAGACATTTTGGATAGGCTTGGTAGAGGAGAGACTTCTAGTTACCTTGTTAGATATACCGTGGACGATAAAGGGTGGCTAAGATGAGATGAAAGACTATGTGTCCCTAAGATTAGGGAATTGCGTAAGACAGTGCTTGAGGAAGCTTATCATTCTCGGATGACTATCCATCCGGGCAGCGACATCGAGATATGAAGAGAGTCTTCTTTTGGACTGGAATAAAGAAGGATGTGGCAGAATTTGTATCTTGATGCTGACTTGTCAGCAAGTAAAGGCAGAACAAAGGAAACCTGGAGAATTGCTTCAGCCCTTAGATGTCCCATAATGTAAGTGGAAGAGCATCTCTATGTATTTCATCGATGGATTTCCCCGATCAAGGAGGCAATACGAGCATTTGGGTGATAGTGGATAGACTAATGAAGAGAGCTCATTTTATTCCTGTTAAGAGTAAGAGGACGGTGACTTCGCTGGCATTAATACATCTTCGAGAGATAGTCTGACTGCATGACCTTCCATTATAGTAAGCGACCATGACCCATCTTTATTAGTGAATTTTGGAAGAGCTTACAAGAGGCGTTAGGTACAGAGCTACGTTTTAGCACGGCATACCACCCTAAAACAAATGGACAGACTAAGAGCGTGAATAGAGTTCTTGAGAATCTTGTAAGACCGTGTATCCTAGATTTCGGAAGGACTTAGGAGGAACATCTCCCTTTGGTGGAGTTCGCCTATAACAACAGTTACCAATCGAGCATCGACATGGCACCCTTCGAAGCATTATATGGACAACGTTGTCGATCGTCGACTTATCGGTGGGAGTCTACGGACAAACTTTTGCTTGGACCTGAGATGGTTCGGGACACTTCCGAGAAGATTGATCTTATCCACCGAAGAATGAAAGCAGCTCAAGACAACATAATTCGTATGTCGATAGAAGAAGGACCGATTTGGAATTCGAAGTAGGAGATATGGTCTTCATTAGAGTATCCCCGCTAAGGAATGTAGTTCGCTTTGTCTCAATAGGAAAATTGGCATCGAGATTTGCATGGCCGCAGCCTATAGTAGAGAGGATAGGTCAAATGGCCTGTAGGATCAAGCTATCATATAGACTGGCAGGCGTACATAATGTGTTTCACGTTTCCCACTTAAGGAAATGTTTACATGATGCAACATAGATACTGGAATCGAGCACACTTAAGGACGTGAAAGTTGAGAAGGAAGCATCAGTGAGAAGAGTTTCTATTCATATCCTTGGATCAAAGATCAAGAAGCTACGTAACAAGGAAATCAGATTGGTAAAAGTGCAATGGAGAGAAGACCGCGAGGATGCAACGTGGGAACCTAAAGATAGAATTCCCGCTTCTTATCCTTTTATTTTTGAAAGTATATTCTTGACTTCTTTCCAAGCTTTTACTTTTCATTTTCTTTTATCATTCCTATCGTTTGAATCTTTGATCCTTAGGTAGAATCCAATAGTTGGAAACATGTGTTCAAAACATGTTATGATTGATGGTTGCAAGTGAATACAAGTATTTTCTAGCGGTTGCTCGTGGATGCATATACACACACTAGGCATTAGTCCGGCTCAAGCACCTACATATTGCATACGAATGTATGTGCATTTTTTTTCTATCGATGGAAATGGGTGAATCATCATATGGGTGTTGCAATTGATGAATGATTGTGCACACATATAGAGTTTTATATGTTACACTAGGACTATTTGCAAACATTTTGGATTCATGGCACTAACATATATTACATTAAGAAGGTCAACTGAATCAGTCGCCTGCCTGATTTTCGCATTTGTGTAAGGACATATACACACAACACATTTGCATATCTTCATGCAAGCATTGGAAATTCTTAAGGACAATGGATGTATACAGATGATGGATGAGTAGATGGTTGTTAGGATAGTAACATTCCGCTTAACTTGGAGATTTCGAGGACGAAATCCTTTAAGTAGGGGAGAATGCAACACCCTAAAATTTAATACACTATAACCATACTTTGAAGATAATAAATTGGGAATTACTTGATTAAATATTCAAAATTAAGTAAAACCAACATTACTGTTGCATTCTTCTTGGAATTCTAGTCCAGTTAGATCCCAAATTTGCGTAAAACGAACAAGAAGTTATGGGCGTTAAAAGTTTGTATACATATAAGGGGCCTATATATGAATATAATACAAATATAATTCCAGAATTTCAAAATGAAATAAGTAGGAGAATGAGTAGGAAACCAGACCGTTGTGCGATGAACCACTTTCGGCCCGGGTCGACCTATGGGTCGTCCCAAGCATGGCTGGGTCGACCCATGGGTCGTCCCATAGGGTCGGTGGTTCGACCACCTAGATCCGAGGAAGATTCTGAAATTTGAATCTGGACAGTTTTTCGGCTAGGTTCGTGCTGACTCACCGCTACGTCTACGGTTTGGGTTAAAACCTCAGAATCTAAAGGTTGAGGTTAACTCTGTGAATCTATAAATAGATGGCTTTCTCCCATTCCAATACAGACAATTTCTTCATAACTTCTACCTCCATGAATCTATTCTGAAATAAATATATATATATATATATAATGGGAGAATGTTGCTAAAGCCTAGATCTATAGAGAAAACATTCAAAATATGCATACAACAAGAAAAAAGGATTGGATTGGACTTTTCTGCAGCATATAGTTATGTATATATATAAGAGATTTAATCTCTTCTTCACCAAGACCCATTGTGAGTTTCATGTTATTTTCAGATCTGATACCTAGACTATATCATGACAGTTAAAAAAAAATGGGTTTAGGATATACAGTGTTTATTAGATAATTGATATGCCTATTATTCACTGTTAATCACCTATGCCGTTGTTAGTAAGTCAAACTTATGCCTTTACTGTTGGATAATTAATAAGTTATATGTATCTATCTTCCTTTTCCTTATTTCTACTAGTTTATTTTATTTCCAATCTTGCCTATATGCCTATGTGATTTGACTCTATTTTCCTTCCTCGTTTTCCCCTTTTATTTACACTAAGCGTAAGCGTTTGGAAGCCTAGGCTATATCCGATTAGAGTGTGCGTATAATTGGAGGTAATAATGAGTGACATAAAAAGAGAAATTTATAGATGTTGTTAAATTGGGGATTGTTTAACTATAAGTTGGGAAAGGAATAATATGCAGATGTTTAGACTTGTTGTAAATTGGTAAAGAGGGGTAATGTGCATATACTTGCTATAAACGGTTGAAAGTGGATAACATGCACAAATCTACATGCTGTAATTTGGGACATGATGGGATGAATAACATGCATATGTATAAACATGTTAGTTTTGACTTAATACACACATTAAGTAAATGACATGTTAGAATATTATAAGTACCAGATGTAGGCTAATAAACTGAATCATTGTAGTATGTTATACATACATCTGGGCAGGTGTTTTGTGGAAGGGTTGTATACGCATAATGACATGTAATAATACAATCACGCTTATTAGTAAACCTAAACCTGCTAGGTTAAACATGATTATTAATAAGCTAAGAGGTCCCTCGTTCGGATGTTGTATCGAGTTTTAGAGACTCTTAAATCCTAGTTATTTAGGGGCACAAGCTTAGTGGGTTTGCCTTGTGTCAATCTATTTTTTGGAACCCATATCACTCAGTACCCTTGTTGGTTTTTTTATAGGGACTCGCACTAGGTAGGGGGAAGGGCGCGCTTTACTGAAGTGGATAGTAAGAGGTTCACATGGGGATTATGGGTACGGGCACGTGCCAACGGAGTCATGATCATGAATGAGTCCGATTAGGGAAACTAAGCCACTGTAACACCAGTAAATAGGTTTGTGTTATATCAATTTCTCGGTTAGGGAGTGATACACTGTACTGTCGGGGCTGACACAGGGTATTTACGTATTAGGGAGTCGATCGCATAAGTAGTAATTAAGGTACACCTAATCTTGCAGCTATGTAATTAAGGTAACACCTATGCCTGTTATGTAATTAGGGTACGCCTAATCCTGCTGTTTAATCCTGTCGTTTAATTCTGTTGTTAATCCTGCTGATATGTAATTAGGTTAAATACATAGTCATGTTATAATAGTATTGGTGCAAACATACATGTTTTAGGATATAAATGTGAAGCATTACTCGATCATAGTTTATTCCTGTATATCCTGCTGTTCTGTTTAGTTTATCTGTAACCTTATATGATATTGCATTTCTCATCTAGTCTTATTTACCTGTCTTGGCATTTCTATTCTATGCATATTTGAAAATCATTGGAACTCGCCAGACTTTATATCTGAGCATTTTTATTTTCGCCTCTTTTCTTCCTCCTCATCCTCGGGTGTTCAGAGTGGTAGCACTCCTCGAAGATTTGGACTTTCTCATTCAGCTTGGATCTGAACTTTCTGAGATGTACTGTTTTGACTTTCTTTCTACTCTACTGTGGTTTGTTACGAGGGATATGATTTTATGTTACTGCACTCTAGTATTTTCTTTTATGAGATGTTTTGTTAGACAGATTTGAGATACTTGGTTTTCATGTAACCTGTTTGAGACTACGTTTTATTTTTAATAATGAAATTGAAAATTTTCGCTGCTTACTTTATATCTTTCTTGTGAATTTCTATACTGTTTACCTATTGCGCTTCACGAAACTTAATGCATTCTCTTATGAGTGACATTAACGGACGTGAGGTGTCACAGTTACATTCCCCATCCCTTAGGAAATCTTGTCCTCGAAATTTTGTTAGGGTAAAATAAACTAATTCCTCGCATAATTTACAACCATCATGTGTACATCCAATTTTTGCAGCCATTTGTTCACTTATGCAAAGTGTAACACAACATGAAATACATGAATGCAATAAATGCCTAAGCAGTACCTCCTATATTAAATGCAAATTTTCTTGAAAACCTTTTGAAAACATGATACACACATCCAAAGTATACCGCCAATTTCTATATAAATGCACTATTTTGAAAATCAAAAACATTTTTTCATTCAATTTTTCTTACACTATTACAGAGCAAGAGCGTAGTTCATCCAATTTTTGCATCCAAACCCTACCAACTGACTTTAAATTTTCAAATTACAGAAAAGTCTATTTTTCTGAATTTAATTTCGTATGTTATAAAAAGGTGGAAAATGAAAAACTTCACGTCTTCCGTTTTTCTTTTTATGTACCTTTCTGTATGTATTTGGATTCCATGCAACTATTATATAAAAGTTTCCTAGCTTGCTAGCCAAGCACAGTTTACATAAGAAAAAAAATTCTTTTCCATTTTTTTCTATTTCTTACCATTTTCTATTTTTCTCAATTGTCGTATTTGTTGCTTTATTTTTGCAGTTGTCATCATTGTTTGTTTTCTTTTAGTTATATCATCACTTTTTTACTTAGCTTATTTAACTTGATCCATCGATCTAAGATTAATTTAAAATAAGCCTCCTAATTATTTCAAAACTAAAATTGGAAAACAAGCACACTACACAGCTAATACCAAGGGCTAAGAATCCTGCGACCAAGTCCCTGTTGACAAAGAAAAGTCCAAACCATAGGATCTAAACAACTCGCTTGTTCTTACCATCTACTTGCCACAACTAGTCCTTACTGTATACTAATAGTTTTTTCCAAGTAACAATCTAGGCTCTATAGTGCTTGTACACTCTATAGGAATTTACTATTATTCCAAAATAATTCTCACTATCTATTTTATAGCCTTAAAAATATTCTCCATCTTTCCTAGGTGCTAATGCTTACCTATTGCAAGATTTAAAAACGTTGTTTGGTTTTACCACTTTTTTTTTTAAAAAAAAAAACTTCAAAACTTTATGTTTTTTCATTAAAACTTACTTTTGCCAAACCATAAAAATTGCATCTCATAAAAAACACAAAACCTTTTTTCTTTCAAATCACAAAAACTGAAGTAGACAAGAACAATTATTTCTTAATTAATTTCACAACAGCTTATTATTATTACGCTAGTTCAATTACTTACAACTAGATACTAATTTCTAAACTTATCCCACATATATACTATATTATAAAATTTTAACAACTTATTTTGTCCACCCAAAGTTTATGTCAAACAATTGTCAAAAATTCATGCCAAAAGAATAGAGATTGAACCCCAAAAACCCCTTCTTGCACCAATTTTAGATCCGAATCAAAAAACCACTTCTTGCTCGGTGCAAAACCGAGCTGCACAAACTCTTTTGCAAACTGAGTTTGCAACAACAGCTCACTTTCCAACTGAGTTGCGCAACTCGTTTTGCAAACTGAGTTGTTGTTCCAAACTCAGTTGCAAAACTGAGTTGCGCAACTCGGCTTGTCGAACTGAGTTAGCAACTCAGTTTGCCGAACAACACAGTTGCGCGACTGAGTTTGCATGTCAGTTTGCAACATAATTTGCAGTTCGGTTTGAACTTGAATATTGAAATAGTGCATCATTTCTTTGATCATCGATGTCTTGGCTTTAACTGATATTTTCAAATCATTTTGATATTGAATGCATGTAGGTACTTCAAGAAGAAAAGAGAAGATTGGAAGGTAGTTGTAGTGGTAATGATGAAGAAGATCTTGAATTTTCTTATGGAGGCTTCGTTGTATGGCCCGAGTTTCGTATTCGGTATTTATAGAATTTCATTTATGTATTGAATTTAACAACTTAATTATGTATTGAATTTAGCACCTACGTATTGTATATATCTGTTGTTGACCAATATTCTATGTCGTTACTTGATTATGAATGTTGTTTGATATTCAATGAGTTATACATTTTAAATTGAGAATGATATTAGTTCTGGATTCATATTAAATATTTTCTATATTATAATCATGTTGGTTATTAATTGTCATTTTAGCAATATTAATTGACTATTAATGTTATTAATTGATTATTCATAACAAAATCTACTAGAGTTTATAAGCGTCGCGAAAGAAAATCTATCAACGTTTATAAGTGTTGAAAGAGAAAATCTACCAACGCTTATATGCTTTGGAAATAAATTGCCGCCCCCATAGCAACATTAATAAGTGTTGCTGGAATTGTCTGCGATGGTGATACTCGTTGGTAATCACCTATTTTAGCGTAGTATTCTCTCATGTATTATACCATGAAGTTTAATGAAATGCAAAACTGAACTAGATTCATATTTTGTTCCTGTACCACTATGATGTCTCTTAATTTTCTTATTGGAATGATTCTCAATTTCAGTTTTGAATGTTTTAAACACGTCAAATGCATTACTTTTATTTTTCATAAGATATACATAAGCAAAATCTGAACAGTCATCCATAAAGTTGATAAAATAGCAGTGTCCATGTCTAGTCAAGGTGCCGTCAAGCTCGCATATGTCAAAATGAATTAAGTCTAAGGAATCAGATATTCTATCAACAGATTTATGTGGTTTTTTGTGATTTTAGCTTAAGTACAAAATTCACGTTTATCAAAATTAGTTTTTGACATTTTAGGAATTAGATCTAGGATGCTCATGTTATGAATTATACGTTTATTAACATGACATAATCTAGAGTATCAAATATTAAAATCACACAACATATAAGAAGAACTAGTCACTTTATTAGACTCAACATTCAGTTCCATCCCCTCACGAGCATAACCCTTTCCCACAATCATTCCTTTATGAGTTAAGGTATAGAAATCACCCTCTATGACTTGAGTAAAGCCAACATTATTAAGAAGGAAGCCAGAAATTGGATTTTTTTTCATCTTTGGAGTATGCAACACATCTTTTAAGAGAACTGTCTTTACAGAGGTAAACTTTATTTTCACATTATCAACCCCAACAATTTTAGTGGTGTGAGAATCTCCCAACACACTTACTGACCATCAGCAGTCGTGTATGTAGTGAACATGTCACGGTCATAGCAGACATGGTGGAAAACACCAGTATCTACCCACCAACCCTCTGACCCACTAATAAGGTAAATCTCAGTAATCATAGTCTTAAGAGGCTCCTCAGTAGGTTTGCCTATGGTGTAGGGTTTGGCTTGGTCTGACACTTGTATGTCATATGACCTGGTTTACTACAATTGTAACACAAAAACAACTGTCTAGAGTCACTCGTTTAGGTTGGTCGCTGTTGCGCTTTTAGTTCCCTTGCGAGTTCCAATTCCGTTTGTTGCGGCGGTTCTGATTCTTAAAGCTTCTGATTTGGTTTCAAAATAGCGGATTTGGTCTTTTTAGTGCTATTGTTGGTTACAACCAGCGCTTCCACTTTTTGGCCTTATTTGCGAGCCTCCTCCTCAATACGAAGGCAAATGATCAAGCTCTCTAAGGAGAATTCCTTAGTCTTTATGTCTCAACAAAATTTTAAAATCTTTCCAACCTAGGGGCAGTTTGTCAATGATAACATCAATCTGAAACTGTTCATCTAATGTTATACCTTCGGAGATGATCTCACGAGCTATTTTCTAAAACTCGTGCAACTGCATCTCTACTGACCTATCATCTGCCATTTGGTATTTGAGGTAACATAAACAACATACTTTTTCGCCCATGCCTCCTCTATGTCATATTTATTCATCAGTACCTCCTAAATTTCCTTTGCTGATTTGTTTGAGTTGTAGTAGTCGTACAAATCGTTGCTGAGTCCGTTGAGGATTAAAAAAAAATTCATAGGTAGTCTTTTCTATCCAGGTCTACAACTATTACGATTTCTCTATCCAGGAGGCCATCTGATTTGCATCAGCTTTGTCGGGCTTGTTAAGCAGCTGCGGCTTGTACGTCATTAGCGTAGCGACCACTTTTCTCATAGTAAGAAAGAACTTCATCTTCTGATGGTTGATGCCAGGATTTAAAGTGTAGCCCTTCGAATATGAACGAGGCAGCGGTCACAAGAGGGATCTGGAACTTGGAGGAAGGAGCAACATCATCAACATATGCAGTCGAAGCCATTGTTTTCAGAGAGCATCTTCGAACTATTGGAAAACAATGGCTGAGTCGTGGACAAAGTCACTCTCTTTAAGATGTTTTGGCAATCTGCTCGAAGATGCAAAGCAGGTCATACTTATCGCCTCCACCTCTAGGATAAAACAATCTCTTCTTCAATATCAATTCTCTTTGCACAACCGAATTGACTTAGGTTTGCACTAGAAAATATAATACTTGAATTTTTCTGTTCGTAGTGGAAGAAGAAAGAAAAAAAATGTTGTATACAAAAGTGAACATGTTACTGTGTCAGTGGGAGGAAATTCGGTCCGATCCAAAGAAAACGGGCCTTAATTTTTACCGTGTCAAAGAAAATAACGGTCAGAAATGGTAAGCTATTTTTGTCCAAAAATATAAGTGTGTGCAGCACACCGCCAAGCCTAGCCAAGCCAAGCTCAAGCCCGAGCCCGGGTCGACTCGATCGTTCGGTCGCATGCACACATGATGGTTAAGCATGTCTCCATCCTCACAGCAAAGCACGCATGTGGGAGCCCCAAGGCCCCAACCAGTTATTAAGAATCTAATAAAAATACTTAATTCTTTCATATAATCCCAAGATGTGGGCCTATTAACATATAAGAGTCATTCTTACATTTAATCAATTTTTTAATAATCCATCTTCATTTCAAAACATTTTCCGATAATCCCCCACTTGAATTTTAAAAAAATATTTACGAGCAGTTTCAAAAAACATAAGACTGTGCATAAACAATGGTGTCTTCGGACTTGAACCTTCGCATAGTGGATAAGATTCAGTTTTTACTAGAGTGACACGTGGTCTTGAACTCTATTCCTAACATCAGACCACACAGAACTTTTCTATAGTGCAATCAAATAAGCCCGTGCGTTTATGGCCATGACGTCTTTCATAGTTTAGTGAATGCTCTAGAAATTTTGCCCAAAACCCATAGGAGATAGCCACATTTCCACTTTCACATAGGTGAGTCTATCAAGAGTACTCTTGAAGGTAGACACTCCACTCCAAATAGAACTATAGATCTCATTAAGTGTTTCTATTAACCCATACTCTAATCACTTCAGGAATACATGCTTCTTAGTATATAATACTAACATATTCAACCAATTATCACAACACAATTTGTTTTTACCCATTGAAAATAGTTCTTGGTATCTTCGGTCATTAGGTCGGATTACCATTGTATGTGACTCAACAATCTAAGGACAATTGTCCCATTCTTGTAGAAGTATTAAGGACTTTCTCTCTGGACAGTCTTTTCGTCAAAGGATCTGCATATTTTCATCACTGCGTATGTGATCCACTCTAATAGTATCTGAAGAGAGTTGCACTCTAACAGTATTGTATTTACGACGTATTTGACATCTCTTACCGTTATAATAACGATTTTGTACTTTTGCAATAATTGCGGTATTATCGCAATAGATTAACACAGTTTGTATCGGTTTTTTCCATAAGGAAATCTCAGCTAGTAGATTTGTCAAGTACTCTGAATCTTCACTAACTGTGGCTAGTACTATCGTCCTAGACTTTATAGTAGGATGAGCCAAAATAGTCTGTTTCTTGGATTTCCAAGAAACAGCTCCTCCAGCAATGTTAAATATATAACCACTGGTCATTTTTGAATCATCAGATAAAGCATTATATTTTGCATCGGAATAGCATTCAAAAATAGCCGGAAACTTTTCATAATGTAATCCAAGCTTAGTTTGTTTAAGGTATCTCATGATCCTCTCAATAGTATGTCAATACTCTATACTCGGTCCACTGGTAAACCTGCACAATAATTTCATGACATACGCTATATCGGGTCAAGTACAATCAGTGGCACACTGAAGCCTGCCAATTATGCTCGCATAACCAGATTGTCTTACACCTTCACCTGTGTTTTTAAAAAGCTTCACACTGGGATCATATGATGTATAGAAAGGTTTAAAGTCAAAGTAATTGTATTTCTTTAGAATCTTCTTAGTAATGAGATTGATCCAAAGAAAGTCCCTTCTCGGACCTAGTAATCTTAATACCAAGGAATACACTCGCTTCACTATATCTTTCATGTCAAAATTGGAACTTAGCAAAGATTTAACAGTGTTTATGGCATGGATGTTTGACCCAAAAATAAGAAGGTCATCCACATGTAAAATATGATAGTACAAATGTCATTCTCATATTTATAATAAATCCATTTGTCAGTTTCATTAATTTTAAAACCATGTGAGATTATTAAGTTATCAAAATTTTCATGCCATTGCTTAGGGGCTTGTTTTAAACCATATAATAATTTATCTAATCTGCAAACTTCATGTTCTTGAACAGGAACTACAAATCCTTCAAGCTGGTCCGTATAAATTTCCTCTTCTAGTTCACCATTTACAAAAGAAGTTTTAACATCCATTCGATATATTATTAAATTATGAATATATGCAAGTGAAATTAATATTCAAATGGATGTAATTCTAGTTACACGTGAAAAAGTATCAAAAAAGTTCAACATTTTCTCTTTGCAAGAAACCTTCAGCTACTAAATGTGCTTTATATTTACCAATTATGCCATCAGGTTTTAATTTTCTTTAAGTACCCATTTACAACCAATAGATTTACAACTAGGTGGTAAATCTACTAAGTGTCAAGTCATTTTGGATTTCAAAGAATTGATCTCATAATTTATAGTCACTTGCCAAAAATCGGCATCTAAGGAAGATAAGGCCTCTTGGAGGTTCAAGGGATTCTCCTCTATAGTAAAAGCACAAAAATCTGAACCAAAATCTATTGCAGTTCTAGTTTTTTTTACTTCTTCTAGCTTTATTTCCAGAATATTCATTAAGCTCTGTTCTAATAGACGTAGAGTTACTTGATGTGCCCCCACTATTATTTAATTTAAAAGGAAATTTTGTTTCATAAAAATCAACATCATTTGATTCAATTATGTAATGCGTATTTAGGTCATAAAATCTATATGCTTTGATATTAATAGAGTAGCCAATAAATAAACATTCATACGTTCTACTTGCCAATTTTATTCTCTTAGGGTTTGGAATATGAACATATGCCAAACATCCCTAAGTTCTAAAATAAGACAGATTGGGTTTGTAATTTTTCAAAATTTCAAAAGGTGAAATTTTACTTTTTGACTTAGGGACTTTGTTTAATACATAACATACAATTATTAATATATCCCCACACCAATGTTTAGCTGCACCTAAATTCAATAAAATGACTACAATCAATTCGGTAAAGGTCGTATTTTTCTTTAAGCTTTACCGTTCATTTCAGGTGACTAAGGTGCAGTTCTCTCATGTATTATACCATGCGGTTTATAGAAATCCAAAATTGAACTAGATTCATATTTTGTTCCTCTATCACTACGATGTCTCTTGATTTTCTTATTGGATTGATTCTCAATTTTAGTTTTAAATGTATTAAACACGTCAAATGCATCACGTTTATTTTTCATAAGATATACATAAGTGAAGTCAGGACAATCATCAATAAAAGTGATAAAATAGCGGTGTCCGCGTTTAGTCAAGGTGCCATCAATTTCACATATGTCAGAATGAATTAAGTTTAAGGGTTCACTTGGTTTCTTTGTGATCTTAGCCTGAGTACAAAATTCACATTTATCAAAATCAGTTTATGACATTTTAGGAATCAGATCTAGGATGCTCATGTTATGAATTATACATTTATTAACATGAGATAATCTGAAGTGTCAAATATTAAAATCACACAACATTAAGCATAATTAGTCACTTTATTAGATTCAACATTCAGTTTAAACATCCCCACACAAGCATAATCCATTTCTACAAACATTCCCTTACAAGTTAAGGTATACAAATCCGCCCATATGATTTGAGTAAAGCCAACCTTATTAAGAAGAAAGCCAAAATCAAATTCTTTTTCATTTTTGGAGTATGCGTCACATCTTTTAAGAGAACCGTCTTTCCAGAGGTAAACTTGATTTCCACATTACCAATCCCAGCGACTTTTGTCGTGTGAGAATCTCCCAACAACACTTTCTGATCATCAGCAGCCGTGTATGTAGTGAACATATCACGATCATAGCAGACAAGGCGGGAAGCACCAGTATCTACCCACCAACCCTCAAATCCACCAATAAAGTAAATCTCACTAATCATAGCCGTAAGAGGCATCTCAGTCAGGTTTTCCTACGATGTAGGGCTTGACTTGTTCCAGCACTTGTGTGGTATTTGACCTGCTTTCCCACAGTTGTAACACAAAAACAACTGTCCAGAATAACTCTTTTGGGTTGGTAGCTGCTGTGCTTTTTGGTTCCCTTGCGGGTTCCAATTCAGTTTGTTGCGGCGATTCCGATTTGGTTTCACAACAGCGTGTTTGGTCTTTTTATTGTTGTTGACGAAACCAACACTCCCTTTTTCTAGTCCTATTTGCGAGCCTGCTCCTTAATAAGGAGGCGAATGATCAAGCTCTCTAAGAAGAATTAATTAGTCTTATATCTCAACATATTTTAAAATCTTTCCAACCTGGGGGCAGTTTGTCAATGATAACAGCAATCTGAAACTGTTTATCTGAATCATACCTTCAGATACGATCTCATGAGGTATTTTCTGAAGCTCATGCAACTGCATCTCTACTGACTTGTCGTTTGTCATCTGATATTTGAGGTACCGACTTACATCATACATTTTTTTTCCTGCCTCCTCTTTGTTTCATACTTCTTTTTCAGCGCCTCCTAAATTTCCTCTGCTAATTTATATGAGTGGTAGTAGTCGTACATATCACCGCTGAGTCTGTTGAGGATGAAATTGTTGCGCAGGTAGTCTTGCTCTATCCATATCTGCAGATATTTTGATTTCTCTGTCCATAAGGAATCTAATATGCATCGGCTTCGTCGGGTTTGTCGGGCCGCCGCGGCTTATTCGTCGATAACGCATCGACCACTTTTCTTATAGTCAGAAAGAACTCCATCTTATGACGTTAGCGTATGAAGTGCAATCCTTCGAATCTGAATGGGACAGCAGTCACAAGAGTGATCTGAAACATGGAGGAAGGCGCAGCATCATCAACATTTGTAGTCGAAGCCGTTGTTTTCAGAGAGCGTCTTCAAGTTGTTGGAAAACAATAGTTGAGCCATGGAAAAAAAAAATCACACTCTTGAGACGTTTGGGCGATCTGCTCGTAGGTGCAAAGCAGGTCGTACGTTTCACTACCGCCTCTAGGATAAAACAACTTCTTCTTCAATATCAATTCGCCTGTACAACCGAACTGGCTCAGATTTGCACTAGAAAATATACCGCTCGGATTTTTTCCTGTTTGTAATGGAAAAAGAAAGAAAAAATCTTGTTCTATGTTTGTCTCGTTCTAAACTCTATGAAGATATGGATGGAATACAAAACTGAACACGTTACTGTGCCAGTGGAAGGAAAGTTGGTCTGATACAAAGAAATCAGATCTTAATTTTTACCATGTTAAAGAAAATAACGGTCAGAAATGGTAAGCTATATTCGTCCAAAAATATAAGTGTGTACACCATACCGCCTAGCCTAGCCAAACCCGAGCCCGGCCGGGGCTGGGTCGGTCGCGCACGTATGATGGTCAAGCATGATCTTCCTTCTCACGACAAAACACATATGTGAGAACCTCAAGGTCCTAACTAGCTACTAAGAATCTAGTATAAAAATACTTGATTCTTTCATATAATCTTATCTTATGATGTGAGACTATTCACATATAGGAATCACTCACACTTAGTATTTTTTTAATAATTCATCTTCATTCACAAAAACATTTTCCAGCATGAATTTTATCACACAATGTTAAAGTACTAAAAGAAGTTCTAGCAAAACCAACAAATTTTATATTTTCGCCAGTTGCACCGTGAAGCAGGCACAAAAACAGGGGTTTATTTGACATTTCCACGAAACTGCAAGGGATGGCTTTACATTTTTCGTAATTTCTTGACAACGAGTTTGTAAATTCACAAGGCTTTTTGGGTTTTTGAGTACCTCTGAAAAGAAATAGTAGTGAAAAAAAGATTTTCGCTTTTACATAAGGCTAAATTTCCTTGCTATGTGCATGCAAAAATAAGTACTTACGCTTTCCACATTATACAGCACTTCCATTTTCTTAAGTTACTATCCCTATCTCGTCTTGTTAAACAAAACAATATGCTTTAGATTGGTAAGTCAATAAAAACAGAGAAAGCTCAAAGTCGCTACTTCCTAGAGCCAAAAACACAACCGCACAACCAAAATTTTGGTTTCACGAATCAAATTACTCGTTAGTTGATATGATGTGTACTTCAAACCTGTTAAGATGGTCAAGGCTACAACAAGTCCATTGACCAATGAATACTTGAAAATTATATTGCTTTTGCTTTTGATGTAAGCAATAGCAAAATTCTTAGTTCAAACAGCTGCCTATAAAATTCTCCTTAACGTGAAGGCAATGCCTTATAATTTATAAAGCACAAAAAGGTAGAAATACCATGCTTATTGGAACACCGTCGAATCATTTATACATTTATTTATTGTAGCTGTTAAGTGCATCAGGGAGGGAAAAAAAAAAGGATTTTCTATTTAAGATAATGTTAACTATACTGATTTCAGCGCATTATATGTTCTAAAAGGCAGGGAGAGCTTAATGGAAGTTCAAGCCTAAACTGGAATACTATTCTTTCTCAGTTCAACATTTTGTGTCTTTTTAAAGCTGAATTCACATATACCAACATAGACAACAGATCTATATCAGATGCGAATGCTTTTGACATCCTTATATGCACATATAACATAGGTACAAACATTCATATAATTTTGCATAAATTTGTTGCACACCGGATGCTCGAGGATGTTTAATTAGGAAATAATACTTTCAACCAAAATGTTGCTTTGTATCTTGAAGTAAACTCATCTGAATAGTATTTATTCATGGAAAATTTCGTAAATAAAGAACTCTTGAACATTAATGCAAAGGATGCTAGGAATTTTTAATGTAATTCTACTGCATCCATAAACAGTATTTCACTAAGTAGCTCCATTTTACTGCAAACATGTAAGGATTTTAACTTCAATAGCGAGTATTTGGATCAGATGGTTGATAAACAAGGTAATTTGGAATGTGTACACATCATTCTGCCTAAAGCCAAGGTGAAAATATATTGTTCTAATATATCTAGTATTGAGAAAGGTTCAACTTAACCAAACTGATACTTCTTTTGTTGCAAGGAAGCATTTAAAACTGCTACATCAAACATGTATCCTGTTGAGTTCTCTTGAAGCCCAAAAGGATATGGGATGCCTACAATAATGGTTTTAGCAAGAAATTTTGATGGTTTAGTAACAAGGTAAAATATGCATGGTTGGACGCTTGTATAATTGATGAAGAGTTGAACACTTAATGCATCAAAATATATAAGATCTGGCGTATATTTAACATGGTTTATGTCCTACGGTATCATGGAACAGTAACTTCAATAAACATAGATACATATATAATAAAACACACTGGTTGTTCATCGCATAAAAGTCCAGAGTAATCTTGCCAACAGTAAAACTCCAAAAAAAACACATAAACAACTTACCTCTACAAATGCATCCGCTACAAGGTAACAGCAATCTCAGGAACCAATTTTTACGAACTATATAACAATCTCGCATATGCTAAAGTGTCAAGAAAACTTCAGTCTCCTTAAATCTCATCTACAGCTTTCACATGATTAAATTGACTTAACAGCTTCTTTTGAGCAACATTTGTTCTCATTCCATCAACAACCTTAAATTCATGATAACTGTCATCAATGGAGCAATCTGACTTCCTCTTTGTCCCCATGCTTCTTGTTTCAGGAGTTTTCAAAATCCTCGGTGAACTATTCATCGTCCTATGCAATCTAAGCGCGACTTCTTCATCATCCACCACACACAATTTCTTACCATGCCCAGCTTTAGTAACCGAATTCAACAGCTCAAGAGCATTAGTCGCATTAGCTTTAGCTTGTTTAGCCACAATCCATTTCTCAATCGCTCTATTTCTAGCTACGTCAGCTGATTTTTCAGCATCTAATGCCACACAGTTAACCTTTTCAATAATTTCATCAACAGAAAACTCAGCGGAGTTCAAACTCAGAGCTTGATGAATCCTATCATACAACAATTCATTGTGAAATGAAGGGATATTCGGAAAAGATGGTTCTTTAGACGAGATTCCAGCAAGTAGTCTCTTTCGAGGAGGCAATCGAGTCTTAATATCTAAGGATTCCATATTCAAATCTCAAATCTAACTCACCAAGCAGCGATCCATCAGGCTGCGATCAAGATTAGAGAATATGTATCAGATTCTAAGAAAGAACAGTAAAAAAGATTAGTTTTTGTTACCTTTATTATAGGGATTGGGGATTCATCGATCAATGATATCGAGCTGGGATGAAGAAAACGAAATTCCGACAAGAAACCTAAGAATTGGAGATTTATATATCAGCGGATCAGGAAGAATGGGGTACGAGAATGCCCCTACAGATTGTGAGCACGGTAGTTGTTTTGGGAAGGATGTTATTGACACTTCGTGGTGTTTTGGATCTGCTTTTCTTTCTGTGTACATCAGCAGATGGATATACGTTATCAGAATAGAAGCTACGGCTGATAGGACTAATCTGTTTCAATCTTCATAGGCTGGAGTCAGCTAAATTCCAAAGCCTGTTTAACAAATTACAAAGTTTAGCTGGCTTTGGATGCAAAATGCTCCATCAAAGCGCACAACTCTGCAGCATTGTATGTTGTATGCATTAATCTGTACTGTAGCAACTGATGCAACCATATCAATTGCCTTTTGCTCTTAGGCCCCATTCGCGCACTATTTGAGCATGTCACACTCAGTTTTGGTGGCGTCCAACGCGTCTGATGCCAGAATGTGGTCCACCACGCTTCCAGCCACGCTTTGCCAATGCTGGAAATCATCCCATTGGCGTCGGACGTGTCCGACGCAAAGATAATTAATTAATTTGATCCAACTTGATTATAAAAGAATACATAGCTTAGTTGGTAATTGCATATGATTTGTAAGAGAGTGACTAGGGATTAAATCCCACCTTCATTTTGTTTTTTACTGTTTTATTGTATACTGTTTATTAACGCTTAATGCCTACTGTAAACTATTTGTCAATGCTTAATGCCATTTTTTAATTATTTTGGTTGTAGACTATTAATGCTTAATGCTGTTATAATGTATTTGCATCGATTATATTGTTGTTTAAAATGGTTTCAACACATTCGCTAATTAGATTTAACGGTCCAATTAAAAATTAGTATTTAATTAATTCATAACAATTAAATTAATAATTAGATACCACGCTCAATTACCCCGTTCGTAGCTAAAAACACATTCCTCGTTCGCTACAGTACCACGCTCAAATACTCCACTCAAATGCCCCACTCAAATATCCCGCTTCCGTTCGTTAAGAACGCACCCTTAGAAACAACCATTTGGAATCAATTAAGAAAACCATATGAATGCTAATTATTTTCACCTACGAGGCTGAGTGTAAATACCACAAGCACTTCTTGAGATCAACCAGTTATAAGCATATGATCAATCTGTGTGTTCTACTTAAGACCAAGCATTATCAACTAATGTACTTCTCTGCATCATCCATACGCTTACACGCGCACGCGCATGTGCACGCGTGCAAATGTGTGTATGTATATGTAGCACTTCATGCTCAAACTTATTTATTTTCGATCGACGGTTAGAACAAGTTATTTAAAATTAAGATCAATCGACCATTGATGGGGCGGTCAACTCCCACTAGCTTATTTGCTTGGGTTTTCTTGTGATGATATTTATTTATTTATTTTCTTAATTAACTTCTAACCACTTTTAGTCTTTTTTTGGGCATTTTTTCCTCGATTACACAATGCTATAAATTTAATACCGTTAATTCACATTTTCAAATTTAAATTTCAAACGTTTGTAATAGATTGAAATTTTCCATATATACACATATAATTATTTCCGACATTAAAACTTCAAATGACTATAACTTCTCGGTACGGATTCCGACCGGAAAACATCGTATATAAAAATTCATTAGAAAATCATCATGAACACAATGGTACATGGTTCTTCGTCAAATACCAACACTTGCGTAATTTTCATTCAAAATGCTTTCTAACATTATTAATTATTTATTGTAAAAACGTGAGGTATTACACACCCTATTTCACGTAGCTACCATCAATCATGTCTTAATAACTTAAGAGAAAGTACCTAAGCCACTTAAGACCTCTTTAATAAGAATTAAGAAAAGTATATATTATTTTATAGCCATATCCTAGGTAGGTTCACATCATTCAATACCTAACCCAAGGCAAACGCTTCTTTGGTACTCTCTAGCTGACCCTATGATACTTCTTTAACCCCCGCTCCACATCATTCAAAATCTCATCTTGCCACTTAATACTTCTTTACCGGTAGGGGTAGACCCTATGATAGCTACTTAATACCTCGACTCCGAAGCAAACTCCTCTCAAGATTTCCCAGGGCCTTGTTTGATCTTTAACCCCGACCATTTAATAATTCTCAAATTGGAAGGAGGCAAACTCTATTATAGATACTTTATACCACTGATCTAGATGCAAGTCCTACACCTTATGCATATCAAGTTCAAAAATTCATAGCTACATCATCAACCTTCATCGAACTCCATATATATGTATCAAACTCTTTAAATTAAACATGGTGATCTAACAATAGGCTACAAGGAAAAAACTCTTCTATGTTAGTAGTTTTCCACTAGAATTTGATTGCATGATAACTTCTAGAAGATAAATAAAGTGCAGATACTTTAACAAGAGCCGACGAATACATCAATAAATTTCCGGTAAGCTTTTCAAGTTGGATCTATTATCATAAACAATAAAACCATCATTATCAAACCATATTAGCTGTATACGTCAAACAAAAATATCATCAAAATGTTATTGTAGAAGTTTTGGAAATTATCTCTGCCATTTAGTGTAAAATAATTCCAAACAAGTTATGTAACAACCCAAAATTTTAATCGTTAAATTTGGACATTCAAAATTGGTTTTAAATGTTGATTTAGAAATATAAAAGGATTTGTATTTATCTGTTAAATAAGGTTTGAATGTATAATTTTTATTTAATTAAAAACAAGCTCGTAACATCGCGGTAGTTTGTAATATTTCGTTTTGAACTTTAATTGAACATACAGAATCCAATATAAGTCAGAATTTTTTGAAACAAGAATCATCTGAATCTATTTTTTTTAATAATTTTCCAATTAAAGAGAAAACTCGAGATTTCATATTCTAGATTTTAAGTTATACCTAAATTAAATTTTGAAAAGGTCGTTATGGAATCGTTTATAAACCACAACAATTTATTTAATAAAATAAAAGGGTTTTTAATAAATTGAATATCGTTCTAACTTGAAATTTAATTAAAATTGTAACACCCCACCTCCGTTAAGGTCACTCACAAAGGGAATGCCTTAACTTTGGTGGAGCATTTTAGTAAACAGAACAGAAACTTACAAGACAGATAAAACAGTACTTAAAAATTTTCAAGTACTGTTTTATCTGTCTTGTAAGTTTCTGTTCTGTTTACTAAAATGCTCCACCAAAGTTAAGGCATTCCCTTTGTGAGTGACCTTAACAGAGGTGGGGTGTTACACTTGGTATCAGAGCCAGGTTACCAGATTGGGTAAAGTTTTTGAAAACTATTTTCAAAAAGGTTTTAAAATGAAGTATTTTCAAAATTAAAGCTTATTTTGAAAAACATGATCCCCAAGAGCCATATATCTTTCTTTCAGTCCTTTTTGTATTGAACCTTTCCTTTTTCGTTTCAGCATGTCTGAAGCATCTGAGATACCAGAGGGTGTCCATGTACCCGGTTGGTTTCGTCAATATCTTGAGGCTAGGACCGCCGCTGCAGGTCCAGCAAATGATCCCCCTCCTCCACCCCCTCCTCGTGCTATTGCTTTCTCAAAAATCTGTAGAGATTTTAGGGCCATGGGTGGGAAGGATTTCAAAGGAACTGAATCATTCGTAGAAGCAAGGAATTGGCTCAAAGAAACTGAGGATCTGTTCGTTATCTTCGAGGTGGACGATAGGCAGAAGGTACAGTTGGCAGTATGGCTGCTCAAAGACGAAGCTTCCTACTGGTGGGAAGTCACTAACGCCGAGAGACCAATTGAGACTTGGATGGATTTCAGAACAAGGTTTGAGACAAAATTCCTCTCGCAAGCTGAACGAAGTTTACAATTGGAAAAGTTCTTGTCTCTTAAGCAAGGAAGTATGACGGTCAAGGAATACGTCAACCAGTTCAACCAACTAGCAAGATTCGGATTGGATTTAGTCAACACTCAGCATAAAAAGGCTCTCCGCTTTGTTAAAGGATTGAATGAGCCACTGCACAGCCTAGCCATGACCCATGTACCCATGGGAGCAACTTACGAGAAATTGGTGGATATGGCACTACTGCACGAGGAAGACAAGGGCCCGAAAGAGACAAAGAAGGAAGAAACACAGAATAAGAAGGCGGGGCCCAAAAAGGAAACACAAAAGAAGGATGAGAAGTCTGAAGATAAGAAGGGGAAAAAGTGCTTTACTTGTGGGAGCTCAACTCATCTGAACAAGGATTGCAGAAAAAGGAAGGGCGCTTGCTTCAACTGTGGGGAGATGGGACACTTCACTAGGGACTGCCCGAAGAGACGAGGACAAGGAGGGCAGGCGAATAATCTTGAGGCTAGTGGCTAGGATAGAAATAGGAAAATTTCTATAGTAGGTTTAATTTCTTTATCTGATTATGGAGTTAAGACTTTTTCTGATTCTGGTATTTTGATTTTGTAATCGATACTCTGCACTTTAATACTAGTATTATTTCTGAATTCCGCTATAGACTCAGACCCATAAGGGTTATGGATCATCTGTTTGAGATTGGGGTTTTGAGGGATATCTGTGTTAGGCGTCAAGTATGACGCATACATTCTGAGTTTTCGTGGGGTATGATTTTATCATGCTTGGCTTCCTAAGAATCATTAGGGAACCTGATCTGTACCAGTAGTCTGTAAATATCTAAATACTTTTTATAGGATTTCCAGTCTTGACATTTCCTCTGGGTGTCAATTTGATGTTGGTTTCGGTCTTTGGGGCCGATACTTAGGACCCATGTCTAATGGGAACCAAATTTTCGTTCTATCCGTACTCGCTTCCATCATTCGACTGTATCCTATTGATCGAATATTTGAACTTTAGGTAGAAACTAATGGGTGTAAACATGTGTTTGAGACATGTTATGTTTGATGGTTGCAAGTGGATGCAAGTGGTTGCTAGTGGTTGCCCGTGGATGCATATACACACACTAGGCACTAGATCGGCTCGAAAACACTCTCATACTGCATATGGATGGGTGAGCATTTCTCAATTCTTGTGGATGCAAAATGGTTGATTCAGCAAATGGATGTTGCATTTGAGTGAATGGTTGTGCACTCATATAGAAATAATGTATATCATCAGAATTCTATTGCATACATGTTGGACTCATGGCACTGACATAATTCGCATTAAGGAGGTCAACTGAATCAGTAGACCGCCTGATCTTTGCATTAGATAAGGAACATATACACACACTTTTGCATATGTTCATACAACATTAGAAGTTTTCTAAGGACAATGGATGCTTGTGGATGATGGTTGAGTAGATGGGTGATTGGATGGTAGGACACATTCTTCTTAACTTGAAGATTTCGGGGACGAAATCCTTTTAAGTGGGGGAGAATGTAACACCCCGTGTATTCTATAACTGTGGAATTAACAATTTAAAAATTAAAACCGGGCCCAATTGGCCAAGGCAGGAAAACTCCCACCTAAGACACCCAGGTCGACTGGGCTGTCGACCTGGTCTAACCAGGTCGACAGGGCTGTCGACAGGGCTGTCGACCTGGTCCAGACCCAGGTCGAACCCAGTCCACCCTGGCTGGCCTATTCTATGTTGGTCGATTTTCTGTGGTCTGCTTTGTCATTAGGGCTAGGTGGCAGGCTCTAATTGGTCCCTCTTGCGAATGAATGGCTACGATCAATCCAAGCAACATCGATGGTCCTAATCAGTTCATAAACTCTATAAAATGACCCTAGACTCTACCTAGGTTTCTTACACAATTCTCTAGCCTCCATTGCTCTCTTCTTCTAATTAAAAATAAAAATGGCGTCTCTGCTCTGCTGGAATTAAAACTAGAAGATAATCAACATCAGCCTAAGCAACTCACTTCAAACTAGAGATTAAAGTTTCTGCAAAGATTCTACAGCAAGTTAAAGTTCTTTCTTTAATCCAATCAAGGCAAGTACAGTTATTCTCCGCTATAAACGTTAATTATAATTTTGATATGCATTTAAATCTGAGTTTGAGGTTGTATTCTCTTCTGTTAGATCTGTTTTCTGTGACTGTTCTATATTCCTTTCTTCTTTTCTGTTTCTATAGACAGGCTACCACGAGCCTGTGCCTAATCTCATAAGAGATGAACGTATGAACGCAAAGGGAATGCCTTCTCAAAAATCTGTAGAGATTTTAGGGCCATGGGTGGAGGAGGGGGATCATTTGCTGGACCTGCAGCGGCGGTCCTAGCCTCAAGATATTGACGAAACCAACCGGGTACATGGACACCCTCTGGTATCTCAGATGCTTCAGACATGCTGAAACGAAAAAGGAAAGGTTCAATACATAAAGGACTGAAAGAAAGATATATGGCTCTTGGGGATCATGTTTTTCAAAATAAGCTTTAATTTTGAAAATACTTCATTTTAAAACCTTTTTGAAAATAGTTTTCAAAAACTTTACCCAATCTGGTAACCTGGCTCTGATACCAAGTGTAACACCCCACCTCCGTTAAGGTCACTCACAAAGGGAATGCCTTAACTTTGGTGGAGCATTTTAGTAAACAGAACAGAAACTTACAAGACAGATAAAACAGTACTTGAAAATTTTTAACTTTATTACAGCGGAAACAGAAAATTAATATGGTTACATCCTTTCAATTTCAGAATTCAAGTACAAAATATCAGTCTTGTACAAAAGCCTTCAAAATGCATAGTTTAAAATCATAATCCCCATGGAACGGAAGCCATACAGAGCCAAGCCATACTTTAAGCACTTCAAGCAAAGAGAAATCCGGATCAAGCTAAAGTATTTCCCTCCTTAGATAACCTGGGGGGGGGGGGGGAACGGAAGAAAGGAGGCGAAACAACAAGGGTCAGACAAAAAGTCTGGCAAGTCCAGTGACTTTCAGCATATGAACATATAATAATAATATGATATGAACATAAAACTGGATGTGAGATAACTATAACAGGTGTAGCAGATATAACAGAAAAACAGAATGATATAAACTATTGTTTTACACTTCTCTGCACTAATACTAGTATAGCAGAATTAGGTGTCATCCTAATGTCTAAATTGAAGCAGGAACGGGTACAGAATACTTTTAACAAAAACAGAATGCTAATAATGGGCCTTTACTACCCGATCAGAAACAGACAGAAGAAGAAACAGATTTATCCCTATGGAGACAGAATGTGGAATTAGGTGTACACTAGTAATGGGCCTTTACCACCCGGACAGACGGTACCACACAGAAACAGACAGGTGTTACCACCCAACAGAAACAAACGGTACCAACAGAAACAGACAGAACTAAGCGTACCCTAAAACCCTACCCCAAGCGATCGGCTCCCTAATACATAAATATCCTGTGTAGACCCCACAGTAGGGTGTATCACTCCCTAAAGTGACAACCAATTGGCACAGACCTATTTACAGATGTCACGGCGTCTTACATCCTCAGAGGCAGACCGGGATCCATGCACGCACATGACCCGGTTGGAACGCACCATCAACACCCCTCGCCATTATCAGAATGAACCACTTATAATTAGTTCAGTAAGCGTGCCCGGACCCTACTTACTGTTGGGTCAAAGTTTTGATACCAGAAAGGGTTACTGACTAATATGGGTCCCAAACAACAGATGACACAAGTAATTCCCCTTCTTATCTTCAGACTTCTCATCCTTCTTTTGTGTTTCCTTTTTGGGCCCCGCCTTCTTATTCTGTGTTTCTTCCTTCTTTGTCTCTTTCGGGCCCTTGTCTTCCTCGTGCAGTAGTGCCATATCCACCAATTTCTCGTAAGTTGCTCCCATGGGTACATGGGTCATGGCTAGGCTGTGCAGTGGCTCATTCAATCCTTTAACAAAGCGGAGAGCCTTTTTATGCTGAGTGTTAACTAAATCCAATCCGAATCTTGCTAGTTGGTTGAACTGGTTGACGTATTCCTTGACCGTCATACTTCCTTGCTTAAGAGACAAGAACTTTTCCAATTGTAAACTTCGTTCAGCTTGCGAGAGGAATTTTGTCTCAAACCTTGTTCTGAAATCCATCCAAGTCTCAATTGGTCTCTCGGCGTTAGTGACTTCCCACCAGTAGGAAGCTTCGTCTTTGAGCAGCCATACTGCCAACTGTACCTTCTGCCTATCGTCCACCTCGAAGATAACGAACAGATCCTCAGTTTCTTTGAGCCATGTTTATCTTTGCGGCCAATTAATTAATAATTTACCGTTTATGCGCACGCCCAATAAATATGCCAATTCAGATTATATCAATAACAGGATGATTATATCAACATAGCAGATAACAGATTTTATATGACTTAACGGATTTAACAGATTTAGCAACTTAGCAGATTTTGGCATATAACAGGTTAGGCATTTTAACCGACAAATTTAACAGATTAGGCATTTCAATCTAATTAGCAGTCTAGGCAATATAACAAAACTAGCAGTTTAGGCAACTTGGCAAATTAGCAGATTTAGCAAATTTAATATTTCTAAAGGTTCTACTTACATGCCTTGCCTAAACATAAATTAGGCCTAAGTTCATATGCCTAAATAATGTCATGATTCACAATATGATCATATACTTCCATGTTTGCATACATTTACATAGCGCAGAATATGGACATAATTTACCCTATAACATATGTTGCAATTTTTGTTAAACTAGCATTTTACAGCAGATTCACATATAAATTATACCAAATATAACCATTAATTCCAATGCATGCCATATATCCAAAAATCCCTATTTAGGTGTAATTACAATAATAGATATCCTAATTAATGTAAATCTTAAGTTTCCATATCTTCTAAAAATCAGATCTTGCCTTTTTATATGCATTTTGTCCAAAGTCTCAAATCATATGCAATCTTTACAGTGGTTCCTCTTCTTCTTTTATCACAAAATATGCATAGGTCTAAAACTAGTTTATAACATATGCTATTTTTTTCTAATTAATTACAGGTCTAAATTACAACATAACTATGCATACAACATGCATAAATTATATGTTCATAGTCAAATTTATGCATCCAATCCCAAGTCATATGTCCAATATGTTTTATGCCCCAGACCTAAAGTCATACATTCAATTTGGTTTTGTCAAATTTCTCATCATTCATCCCAAAACTTGCGTTCATACGTTCATCTCTTATGAGATTAGGCACAGGCTCGTGGTAGCCTGGCTATAGAAACAGAAAAGAAGGAAGGAATATAGAACAGTCACAGAAAACAGATCTAACAGAAGAGAATACAACCTTAAACTCAGATTTAAATGCATATCAAAATTATAATTAACGTTTATAGCGGAGAATAACTATACTTGCATAGTGATAACATATACTTTGGTCATAAAGCATAGGTGACATGAATCAAAGCATGTGAACTTGTAGTTGAGATAAGAGTCTAAATTGGGTATCATTATTGTCACATAGTCATAATTACAACATGAGCCTATACTTTTATTTATGCATAATGTCAAACATAAGCATGGCATAAATATTTCTAACATAAGCATGGCATAATGTCAAACATAAGCGTGGCATAAATATTTCTAATTGAAAACCATGATTAAGTCTATCTTGTTTACAAGAATTTTATGATGACATATGTGGTACATAGCTAGGTTAGGTTCAAAAATTAGTATGGTTACATCCTTTCAATTATTACAGCGGAAACAGAAATTAGTATGGTTACATCCTTTCAATTTCAGAATTCAAGTACAAAATATCAGTCTTGTACAAAAGCCTTCAAAATGCATAGTTTAAAATCATAATCCCCATGGAACGGAAGCTATACAGAGCCAAGCCATACTTTAAGCACTTCAAGCAAAGAGAAATCCGGATCAAGCTAAAGTATTTCCCTCTTTGGATAACCTGGGGGGGAAACGGAAGAAAGAAGGCGAAACAACAAGGGTCAGACAAAAAGTCTGGCAAGTCCAGTGACTTTCAGCATATGAACAGATAATAATAATATGATATGAACATAAAACTGGATGTGAGATAACTATAACAGGTGTAGCAGATATAACAGAAAAACAGAATGATATAAACTATTGTTTTACACTTCTCTGCACTAATACTAGTATAGCAGAATTAGGTGTCACCCTAATGTCTAAATTGAAGCAGAAACAGAATGCTAATAATGGGCCTTTACTACCCGATCAGAAACAGACAGAAGCAGAAACAGATTAATCCCTACGGAAACAGAATGTGGAATTAGGTGTACACTAGTGATGGGCCTTTACCACCCGAACAGACGGTACCACACAGAAACAGACAGGTGATACCACCCAACAGAAACAAACGGTACCAACAGAAACAGACAGAACTAAGCGTACCCTAAAACCCTACCCCAAGCGATCGGCTCCCTAATACATAAATATCCTGTGTCGGCCCCACAGTAGGGTGTATCACTCCCTAAAGTGACAACCAATTGGCACAGACCTATTTACAGATGTCACGGCGTCTTACATCCTCAGAGGAAGACCGGGATCCATGCACGCACATGACCCGGTTGGAACGCACCATCAACACCCCTCGCCATTATCAGAATGAACCACTTATAATTAGTTCAGTAAGCGTGCCCGGACCCTACCTACTGTTGGGTCAAAGTTTTGATACCAGAAAGGGTTACTGACTAATATGGGTCCCAAACAACAGATGACACAAGTAATTCCCCTCCTAACCTTGTGTCCCCAGACTAACAGATTTCAGATTAACTTGTTTACAGGTTCAGACATACAGAATTCAGGTTTACTAATTCACAAATTAAGTTAACAAGTTTTCAGACTAATAGGTCAGGTGTACAGATTTTTCAGATTTGTCTAACTTTGTATTGGGCCTACAGATTCATGGACGGGTTTTACTACATCTATTAATCCCTTTTGTTTAACCCTATTTTCCCCAATACGTTTTAGACGTCATTCTTATCTTAGATTTGCATTAATTAATTATTAATGCACAGACCTCTCACATTAGGTCGGTAGCTTGTGGCCGCTGGATATGCCGGGCGGTTCCGGGCAGACTTCTGCCACAAGCCAGACCTAACCTCGTGTCTTACGCATGTTATGACTAACTTCTCACATTAGAACCTATTGTTTGCGGCCACTGGATGTGCCGGGCGGTTCCGGGCAGATTTACGCCGCAAACTCATTCTAACCTCGAGTTAGCCATGTTTATCTTTACGGCCAATTAATTAATAATTTACCGTTTATGCGCATGCCCAATATATATACCAATTCAGATTATATCAATCACAGGATGATTATATCAACATAGCAGATAACAGATTTTATATGACTTAACGGATTTAACAGATTTAGCAACTTAGCAGATTTTGGCATATAACAGGTTAGGCATTTCAACCGACAAATTTAACAGATTAGGCATTTCAATCTAATTAGCAGTCTAGGCAATATAACAAAACTAGCAGTTTAGGCAACTTGGCAAATTAGCAGATTTAGCAAATTTAATATTTCTAAAGGTTCTATTTACATGCCTTGCCTAAACATAAATTAGGCCTAAGTTCATATGCCTAAATAATGTCATGATTCACAATATGATCATATACTTCCATGTTTGCATACATTTACATAGCGCAGAATATGGACATAATTTACCCTATAACATATGTTCTAATTTTTGTTAAACTAGCATTTTACAGCAGATTCACATATAAATTATACCAAATATAACCATTAATTCCAATGCATGCCATATATCCAAAAATCCCTATTTAGGTGTAATTACAATACTAGATATCCTAATTAATGTAAATCTTAAGTTTCCATATCTTCCTTCTTTTCATGTCATGAATTATTATGCAAACTATCCCCAATAATATAAATCTTTAAACCATATCTTCTAAAAATCAGATCTTGCCTTTTTATATGCATTTTGTCCAAAGTCTCAAATCATATGCAATCTTTACAGTGGTTCCTCTTCTTCTTTTATCACAAAATATGCATAGGTCTAAAACTAGTTTATAACATATGCTATCTTTTTCTAATTAATTACAGGTCTAAATTACAACATAACTATGCATACAACATGCATAAATTATATGTTCATAGTCAAATTTATGCATCCAATCCCAAGTCATATGTCCAATATATTTTATGCCTCAGACCTAAAGTCATACATTCAATTTGGTTTTGTCAAATTTCTCATCATTCATCCCAAAACTTGCGTTCATACGTTCATCTCTTATGAGATTAGGCACAGGCTCGTGGTAGCCTGGCTATAGAAACAGAAAAGAAGAAAGGAATATAGAACAGTCACAGAAAACAGATCTAACAGAAGAGAATACAACCTCAAACTCAGATTTAAATGCATATCAAAATTATAATTAACGTTTATAGCGGAGAATAACTGTACTTGCCTTGATTGGATTAAAGAAAGAACTTTAACTTGCTGTAGAATCTTTGCAGAAACTTTAATCTCTAGTTTGAAGTGAGTTGCTTAGGCTGATGTTGATTATCTTCTAGTTTTAATTCCAGCAGAGCAGAGACGCCATTTTTATTTTTAATTAGAAGAAGAGAGCAATGGAGGCTAGAGAATTGTGTAAGAAACCTAGGTAGAGTCTAGGGTCATTTTATAGAGTTTATGAACTGATTAGGACCATCGATGTTGCTTGGATTGATCGTAGCCATTCATTCGCAAGAGGGACCAATTAGAGCCTGCCACCTAGCCCTAATGACAAAGCAGACCACAGAAAATCGACCAACATAGAATAGGCCAGCCAGGGTGGACTGGGTTCGACCTGGGTCTGGACCAGGTCGACAGCCCTGTCGACTTGGTTAGACCAGGTCGACAACCCAGTCGACCTGGGTGTCTTAGGCGGGAGTTTTCCCGCCTTGGCCAATTGGGCCCGGTTTTAATTTTTAAATTGTTAATTCCACAGTTATAGAATACACGGGGTGTTACAAAAATGGTTTATGAATGGTTATATATGCTTTTGGAATATAATGGAAGTTAATGGAGTGTTAAAATTTTAGTTTAATATTGATTTGGCGAAAAATTAACCAAGTTAAAATTAACCAAGTTTCGAAACATTCACGGATTTCAACGAAATTAGTTTCCTTGGAACTACAATGTTAAACTATTGTATGGAAATAAATTTCTTGGCAATCCAATATCGTATGTGACATCGGTAGCTGTAAACGCACAACTATTTTGCATAACATTTAATTAAATAAATTTAGTTTTATTTAGATGGAATTTTATATAACTTGATATAACGATTAAATTAAGTCACGAAACCTATTGTAATGAATTTGTACTGATGTTTAGATTCAGGATATATATGGTTCGTTATTTTTGGAGACCAGATATTTTGGTGTTCAAAATAGCGTCATCTTCCGTGTAAAATATCACTATGGGAGAACAGTCTCAGAATGCGATGAAACTTGTGCCATTAGATCTATATTAGTAAGTTACTATAGGATTTCGATTTTAGTACCGATTGGACTTACCGTTGATCGTGCGAAGGGTGAACGCTTAATTTTTTATTTAATCATTTTATCGATTTAATATGAAACTTAATAATATCCAGTGTTCAAACGAACTCGAATTTCAACGAAACAAATTTTATTAAATCTATAGTTGTTATTTATTGAAAGATTTCAAGTTTCAAGTCAACTAGATTTATTTTGTGATCGTGTGCAATTTAAACATATATCGATTCACATTGTGACATAATGAAGGAATTTTTACAAACGATCTCGGAATTCGATGAAATTTATTTTATCGTGGTCCGAAAATTTTAATTATGCTAGGATTTCAATTTTCATTGTAATCGGAGGTCATATGAGTTAGTTTTTGCATAATACTTAGAGCGTAAGTTTCGTTAATAATAAAATAATAATAAATTATATATATATATATATATACACACACACCCAACACTTTAACCTATCTCAGCGTCAAACTTCTATCTAGGTTAATACCTAGACCGTCGTCACCTAAATAGACAAATGACTAGCAACTCCCCGATTTCTTACCCTATAATCTTCCGATCTGTTATCCTATTTAAGAATTGATCAACTACGAACTTGTCAAGCTAGAGGAAATCTTGGATCTCAACGGTGATGATCTCCCCAGGCGAACTATGGTGATCGAAAAAAGTCCCAAAGGTGGCGGCGGTTGTGGCTAAACTAGATCCGATTAATGCAACCTGAGATGACAAGGCTTGAGTTGAAGCACGAAGAGGTTGAGGTGATTCCGTTGATAGCCTCTGATGATACCCTGATGGATAGAGGGGCCACGACAAAGTGCCGAGGTCTGGCAGCATAGGTTTCGTTGTGCATAGTAGCGAAAATCGGAATGAAAGAACGAAGAGGAATGGATATCGATCAGCCTGGGTTAAATTATAAAGTAATCAAACTAATTAAATTATGTTTAAGGAATAATGATTTTTAAATTTAATAGTATTACTTGTAATTTGTATAACTCATGCCTATTTTGACAGAATCGAATAAAACAAGCTACGTTGGGACCGTAAGGACGGACATAACATTTTGGAAATGATTTGTACAGATTTGGAAGCAACTGATATTTTTGATTAAATTAAAAGCATGTCTAATTTAATTAAAACTGAATCGCTTTAGCGACAAAAGGAAATCAATATGAGTTTACTTAAAAACGAGCTCGTAACGTCTAAATTATTTTTAATTAAAAACGAGCTTGTAATGTCGTGGTAGTCTGTAATATTTCGTTTTGAACTTTAATTGAACATACAGAATCCAATATAAGTCAGAATTCTTTTAAACAAGAATCGTCTAAATCTATTTTTTTATTATTTTTTAATAAAAGGGAAAACTTGAGATTTCATATTGTAGATTTTAAGTTATGTCTAAATTAAAATTTGAAAAGGTCGTTATGGAATCGTTTATAAACCATAACAATTTATTTTATAAAATAAAAGGGTTTTTAATAAATTGAATATCGTTTAAACTTGAAATTTAATTAAAATGGTTTATGAATGGTTATATATGATTTCGTAATATAATGGAAGTTAACGGAGTGTTAAATTTTTAGTTTAATATTGATTTGGCAAAAATGAGTAATTTATATGAATTTAATCAAGTTAAAATTAACCTATTTTTGAAACATTCACGGATTTCAATGAAATTAGTTTCCTTGGATCTGCAATGTTAAATTATTGTATGGAAACAAATTTCTTGGCGATCCGATATCGTATGTGACATAGATAGTTGTAAACGCGCTGCTATTTTGCGTAGCGTTTAATTAAATAAATTTAATATAATTTAGATGGAATTTTATATAACTTGATATAACGATTGAATTAAAACGCGAAACCAGATCCATTGAATTCGTGTTGGTGTTTAGAGTCAAGGTATGTATGGTTCGTTGTTTTTGGAGAGCATATATTTTGGTGTCCCAAATAGCATCATCTTACGTGTAAATTATCACTATGGGAGAACAGTCTCGGAATGCGATGAAACTTATGCCATTAGATTCGTATTAGTAAGTTATTATAGGATTTCGATTTTAGTATCGATTGGACTTACCATTGATCGTGCGAGGGATAAACACTTATTTTTTTATTTAATCATTTTATCGATTTAATATGGAACTTAATAATATCCAGTGTTCAAACGAACTCAGATTTCAACGAAAACAAATTTTATTAAATCTGTAGTTGTTATTTATTGAAAGATTTCAAGTTTCAAGTCAACTGGATTTATTTTGTGATCGTGTTCAATTTAAACATGTATTGATTCACATTGTGACATTATAAAGGAATTTTTACAAATGATCTCGGAATTCGTTGAAATCTATTTTATCATGTCCAAAATATTTAATTATGCTAGGATTTCAATTTTCATTGTAATCCGAGGTCGTAGGAGTTAGTTTTTGCATAAAACTTAGGGCGTAAGTTTCGTTAATAATTAATAATAATAAATTATATATATATATATACCCAACATTTTAACCTATCTCAGCGTCAAACTTCTATAAAGGTCAATACCCAGACCGTCGTCACTTAAATAGACAAATGACTAGTAACTCCCCGATTTGTTCCGTATAATCTTCCAATCTGTTATCCTATTTAAGGATTGATCAACTGCGAACTTGTCAAGCTAGGTGAGATCTTGGATCTCAACTGTGGTGATCTCCCCAGGCGAACTATGGTAATCGAAAAAAGGCCCAAATGCAGCGGCGTTTGTGGTTAAACTAGGCCCGATTGATGCAACCTGAGATGACGAGGCTTGGGTTGAAGCACAAAGTGGTTGAGGCGATTCCGTTGAAAGCCTCTGATGATACTCTGATGGATAGAAGGGGCCACCAGGAAGTGTTGAGGTCTTAGCCGGATGGGTTTCGTTGTGCACAGGAGCAAGAATCGGGATGAAAGAACGAAGAGGAACGGATATCGATCAGCCTGGGTTAAATTAAAAATTAATTAAACTAATTAAATTATGATTAAGCAATAATGATTTTTAAATTTAATCGTAATCCTTATAATTTGTATAACTCATGCCTATGTTGACAGAATCAAATAAAACAAGCTATGTTGGGACCGTATGAACGAACACAACATTTTGGAAATGATTTGTACAGATTGGAAAGCAATTGAAATTTTTGATTAAATTAAAAGCATGTCTAATTTGATTAAAAGTGAATCGCTTTAGCATTGGACTCACTGGATTTATGTTATCGAAAGTGATTAAAAGTGAATAGCTTTATTCTATATTGAGAAAACTATATTTATGATATCGAAAGATTTAAGAGTTTGAATTTACATTCGTTTTAAATTAAAAGGCCAAGTGAGGCCGAATACTGAAGCATTGGACTCACTGGATTGTCATGATTGAAACACTATTTATTTTGATAGTTAAATCACCGACTATCAAATCTATCAAATACGATTGTTGGTACGGAAAGACGGGGATCGGATTTATATTCGGAAACCATTCCGACCAAAAAATACGTGATGATATTAGAAGATGATCGAGATGGAGCATTGAAGACCATGGATTTTCATAGACGGAAGGACTGCTAATAATCTCTGGTCTGCAGCCAGATATGTACTGTGGTTCTTTCGTGGTTGGGATCTACGGGTTGCAAGGGCTTCTCGCTACTGATCCATGGGGTGATTCCTATATTGGATGCAGTAGGAGAGTACCTTCATTTCATCCTGTTCCTGGATGACTTGTACGGACGAATGTCTGACAGAGTATTTCCTAAAACCACGTATGTTGATTTTTACAAATATACTGAGTGGTGGCAAAGAATGGCCGTTCTTTTAAACCCAGAGTATATTTGTGGACGTTAATTAGTGACTTGACGAATTTGATGATGTGACACTCAAAGTGAATGGTGGCCAAATGTTCCAAAAAGTAAATCTAAACCTCAAGCCTCATCAACCGGGAAAGACAGAAATCGGGAAGGCAGCATGGCTATGTGGGTCGCTCCCATTAGGGTGTATAATCACCTATCTAGAGAAAATTTATTTGCATCTTTAATCTATTTCGATGTTGTTCCTTTTCAGGAAACGGTGGGTAGCTCCCAACTGTTGGTGATATACATTCGATACACCCAAGCAAAATGAGTGGTCGGTCATGTGAGGGCCGGGTTACAAGACGTTCTTATTGAACCCATTGTATTTGCCTCTAGAAATACACTATCGGCAGGTGGTCCCATACCTTGTCATAGTCGGAATCCAGTCTCTAATAAGCGCACGCGGTTTTGATTGTATAATATATACATAGAGCGTGAGATGCAAGCGTTCTACTAGATTTCTATTTACTTGTATTTAGACATTATTATAATATCAAACAAGATATTGGTTTCAAAATGTGTTTGGTTATCGTAAGGTAAAAACCATCCGTGTTTATGTGTGGATTTGGTCTTACGATTACCTTTTTCTTTGAAAGATTTTAACTTTAAAATCAGGTTGTGTGATACCCTTAAACTCAGTGTGTTTATCTCACTCTGGTTCACCAGACTGACAGTGTTTTGTAAATGCTCGGGTTAGCCCGGGGTGTACAGGTTCAGGTTATCGAATGATGTAAAGAGACGAGTTGGAAGAGTTCAGACGTATGATATTTTATAACAACCATTCCACTGTGTGTTGTATATGGGAACTGGTTATTATAATTGTCCCGTTGTGTGATGTACTATGATATTGTAAGTTTATTTAAAGCTCTCAATAAAGTTATTTCTGTATTATATTTTGTTCCGCTGCGATGTGAGACTCTGTGTTGTGTTGGTTCTTCTTCTTCTTCTTCTATTCTAATATTTCTTTCTTCCTTATCTCACCCTCTAAATTCTTTCTAAAAATGTTCCAGTGGTTTTTCGGTGTTTGGAAGGTCGGCATGAGTTACGGTAAAGGTATTTATGTCGATTTCCGGGGCCGAAAATCCTTGGGTCGTTACACTAGATTGTCTCGAATTCGGTGCGGACTATCTTTTGCCTCGGTTCATAGATGGAAATCCAACTTCCAATACGTGACTTTGCGGTTTTGATTGTTGTAACACCCCGAATTTTAATAACGTGTTAAAACCATAAATCAAGGAAGAATTAATTTTTAAAATAAGAATCATGGGAAACGGGTTACGCCATTTCGTTCGTCTCGGAATTCTGCTTGAAATAAATTCCAAGTTTGCGTAAAATGGATACCATACGAAGAAGATATGGACGAACGAAGTTAGGCAGAAAAACCAGAAACGGGCTAGAATGCACTGGTGCACTTGGGAAGTGCGCCAGAACAAAATTGCACTGGCGCACTTGGGAAGTGTGCCCATGCAATTTTGCATTGGAGCACTTGGCAGGTGGGCCCAGGCCAAGCAGCAGGCCTGCACAGCTTTCTGGTTTGACCTTGGCTGGCCTGGTCGGTTCTGGTCGAATTTCTGAGCTCTACTGTGTCACTAGGGCTAACTTGTCACTTTCTGATTGGCTTCTCTTGAGATGGATGGCCTTGATTAACTCTAGCTTCATCGATAGCTTTAATAAGTTTGAAACCCTATATAAACGCCTCCTAGCCTCATTCTCTTTACACCATTCTTCTCTAACCTTATTGTAATAACCCGGAAATCTGAGCCAATTAAAAAATTTTATTTTGGCAATTTTAGCGAATTTTGATTATTTAAAATGAATTATTTTAAATAATATCGACGAGAAATTTATTTTGAATATAATTCGAACGTATATATTCGTTTGAATCGTCGTTAGAATATAAATATTTATTTATATTTATAAAAGGAATTGAAAATGGCGCGGTAGTTCGATAATTCGATTTCAAAATTCAAATGAATGTACCGGGTGCAAAATAAACTGGATTTTAGTGAAACCAAAAATATTAGAATCTAATTGATAATATTCATTTATACTCTGTATATTCTTGTATTCTGATGGTATTGTTGTAATATACAATGAAATGTTCTTCCGTCTACGTTCTGATTTGTCTTGTCCTCACAGTAATTCGTTCTTTCTCATCTTTTCGGAGACCGGGGAAGTTCAGGCTGTCACATTTGGTATCAGAGCTTTGGTTTACAAAGCTCAGAGAACAAGGTACATTAGAACCATACGAAAGAATTCATCAGATATTGGATTAGTAATATCCAATGGGAATGACTCGTTAGAGATGGGATCAGTAGTATCCGAACGAGTGTGAAGAGTATATTTTTAAAGTGAAAACAAATTTTGTTTTGAAAATTTAAATCAATTATTCGTATTTGATTATTTATTTGTATTGATTGGGACAGTCCAGTATATAAAGATTTTACATATACGCCTTGCAAACGTGTATTTGGAATTTTAATATACTGGATAGATATAGAGTTACATTCTAGTCGCCCGGGGGTGATTCTGATGATTGATATATCATCATCAGAATTTATATTCGAGTGACGAACGTGTAATATCTATATATTTCCCATTGACTGGTGTGAGAACCAAAATTAGATAGGGCTTATTGTTGTGATTTTGCATCAAAAATCTGATTTTTTGACTATGTATCAAAGTTATGAATTTGAAATGATAATTCACTAATTGATTGATGTTTGTGTTGTTTGGTTATTTGTTTGAAATTTTGAACCATTACGCCTAATAGAATCAAATAGTGAGTTGTATTGGAAATTTGGTCGTATTTGCTTGCATATACTTGTACTTACATTGAACAGGTCATAGCAAGGAGGCTAGAGCAGAGAATAAAATTTGTTTGCCCGAAAAATAGGTACATGTTTACTATAATTTACTGTTTTGTTTGGGTGATGATGATTTTATGAGCCGATTGGCTAGCCGCTTGGCTTTTTCTTTTTCTTTTTGAGATCAGAAGGACTGTATGGCAATTTCGGGATTTTCCCGTGCTCCCGGTGCAGGGGAGGTTATGGCGAAATTTTTCGAAAATTTAGGGTGTTAGCCAAATTTTTGAAAAATTTGAAAAGTTCTTAGAAACTGAAAAGTTGAAGAACTTAAGCCGTAGTGAAAACACTGGAAGTTGAGTTGATTAGTTAAACAACTTTTAGCTTCGTTCCTTTTCGGGGACGGAAAGTTTTAAGTGGGGGAGATTGTAATAACCCGGAAATCCGAGCCAATTCAAAAATTTTATTTTGGCAATTTTAGCGAATTTTGATTATTTAAAATGAATTATTTTAAATAATATCGACGAGAAATTTATTTTGAATATAATTCGAACGTATATATTAGTTTGAATCGTCGTTAGAATATAAATATTTATTTATATTTATAAAAGGAATTGAAAATGGCGCGGTAGTTCGATAATTCGATTTCAAAATTCAAATGAATGAACCGGGTGCAAAATAAACCGGATTTTAGTGAAACCAAAAATATTAGAATCTAATTGATTATATTCATTTATACTCTGTATGTTCTTGTATTCTAATGGTATTGTTTTAATATATAATGAAATGTTCTTCCGTCTGCGTTCTGATTTGTCTTGTCCTCACAGTAATTCGTTCTTTCTCATCTTTTCTGAGACCGGGGAAGTTCAGGCCGTCACATTTGGTATCAGAGCTTTGGTTTACAGAGCTCAGAGAACAAGGCACATTAGAACCTTACGAAAGAATTCATCAGATATTGGATTAGTAATATCCAATGGGAATGACTCGTTAGAGATGGGATCAGTAGTATCCTAGAACGAGTGTGAAGAGTATATTTTTAAAGTGAAAACAAATTTTGTTTTGAAAATTTAAATCAATTATTCGTATTTGATTATTTATTTGTATTGATTGGGACAGTCCAGTATATAAAGATTTTACATATACGCGTTGCAAACGTGTATTTGAAATTTTAATATACTGGATAGATATAGAGTTACATTCTAGTCGCCCGGGGGTGATTCTGATGATTGATATATCATCATCAGAATTTATATTCGAGTGACGAACGTGTAATATCTATATATTTCCTATTGACTGGTGTGAGAACCAAAATTAGATAGGGCTTATTGTTGTGATTTTGCATCAAAAATCTGATTTTTTGACTATGTATCAAAGTTATGAATTTGAAATGATAATTCACTAATTGATTGATGTTTGTGTTGTTTGGTTATTTGTTTGAAATTTTGAACCATTACGCCTAATAGAATCAAATAGTGAGTTGTATTGGAAATTTGGTCGTATTTGCTTGCATATACTTGTACTTACATTGAACAGGTCATAACAAGGAGGCTAGAGCAGAGAATAAAATTTGTTTGCCCGAAAAATAGGTACATGTTTACTATAATTTACTGTTTTGTTTGGGTGATGATGATTTTATGAGCCGATTGGCTTTTTCTTTTTTCTTTTTGAGATCAGAAGGCCTGTATGGCAATTTCGGGATTTTCCCGTGCTCCCTGTGCAGAGGAGATTATGGCGAAATTTTTCGAAAATTTAGGGTGTTAGCCAAATTTTTGAAAAATTTGAAAAGTTCTTAGAAACTGAAAAGTTGAAGAACTTAAGCCGTAGTGAAAACACTGGAAGATGAGTTGATTAGTTAAACAACTTTCGGCTTCGTTCCTTTTCGGGGACGAAAAGTTTTAAGTGGGGGAGATTGTAATAACCCGGAAATCCGAGCCAATTTAAAATTTTTATTTTGGCAATTTTAGCGAATTTTGATTATTTAAAATGAATTATTTTAAATAATATTGACGAGAAATTTATTTTGAATATGATTCGAACGTATATATTCGTTTGAATCGTCGTTAGAATATAAATATTTATAAAAGGAATTGAAAATGGCGCGGTAGTTCGATAATTCGATTTCAAAATTCAAATGAATGTACCGGGTGCAAAATAAACCGGATTTTAGTGAAACCAAAAATATTAGAATCTAATTGATAATATTCATTTATACTTTGTATATTCTTGTATTTTGATGGTATTGTTGTAATATACAATGAAATGTTCTTCCGTCTACGTTCTGATTTGTCTTGTCCTCACAGTAATTCGTTCTTTCTCATCTTTTCGGAGATCGGGGAAGTTCAGGCCGTCA
Organism: Allium sativum; assembly: GCA_030737875.1. Lineage (NCBI taxonomy): Eukaryota > Viridiplantae > Streptophyta > Magnoliopsida > Asparagales > Amaryllidaceae > Allium > Allium sativum. The sequence continues at coordinate 3,833,203 of CM060925.1, read as the reverse complement.
CATTTGGTATCAGAGCTTTGGTTTACAGAGCTCAGAGAATAAGGCACATTAGAACCATACGAAAGAATTCATCAGATATTGGATTAGTAATATCCAATGGGAATGACTCGTTAGAGATGTGATCAGTAGTATCCTAGAACGAGTGTGAAGAGTATATTTTTAAAGTGAAAACAAATTTTGTTTTGAAAATTTAAATCAATTATTCGTATTTGATTATTTATTTGTATTGATTGGGACAGTCCAGTATATAAAGATTTTACATATACGCCTTGCAAACGTGTATTTGAAATTTTAATATACTGGATAGATATAGAGTTACATTCTAGTCGCCCGGGGGTGATTCTGATGATTGATATATCATCATCAGAATTTATATTCGAGTGACGAACGTGTAATATCTATATATTTCCTATTGACTGGTGTGAGAACCAAAATTAGATAGGGCTTATTGTTGTGATTTTGCATCAAAAATCTGATTTTTTGACTATGTATCAAAGTTATGAATTTGAAATGATAATTCACTAATTGATTGATGTTTGTGTTGTTTGGTTATTTGTTTGAAATTTTGAACCATTACGCCTAATAGAATCAAATAGTGAGTTGTATTGGAAATTTGGTCGTATTTGCTTGCATATACTTGTACTTACATTGAACATGTCATAGCAAGGAGGCTAGAGCAGAGAATAAAATTTGTTTGCCCGAAAAATAGGTACATGTTTACTATAATTTACTGTTTTGTTTGGGTGATGATGATTTTATGAGCCGATTGGCTTTTTCTTTTTTCTTTTTGAGATCAGAAGGCCTGTATGGCAATTTCGGGATTTTCCCGTGCTCCCGGTGCAGAGGAGATTATGGCGAAATTTTTCGAAAATTTAGGGTGTTAGCCAAATTTTTGAAAAATTTGAAAAGTTCTTAGAAACTGAAAAGTTGAAGAACTTAAGCCGTAGTGAAAACACTGGAAGTTGAGTTGATTAGTTAAACAACTTTCGGCTTCGTTCCTTTTCGGGGACGAAAAGTTTTAAGTGGGGGAGATTGTAATAACCCGGAAATCCGAGCCAATTTAAAATTTTTATTTTGGCAATTTTAGCGAATTTTGATTATTTAAAATGAATTATTTTAAATAATATTGACGAGAAATTTATTTTGAATATAATTCGAACATATATATTCGTTTGAATCGTCGTTAGAATATAAATATTTATAAAAGGAATTGAAAATGGCGCAGTAGTTCGATAATTCGATTTCAAAATTCAAATGAATGTACCGGGTGCAAAATAAACCGGATTTTAGTGAAACCAAAAATATTAGAATCTAATTGATAATATTCATTTATACTCTGTATATTCTTGTATTTTGATGGTATTGTTGTAATATACAATGAAATGTTCTTCCGTCTGCGTTCTGATTTGTCTTGTCCTCACAGTAATTCGTTCTTTCTCATCTTTTCGGAGACCGGGGAAGTTCAGGCCGTCACATTTGGTATCAGAGCTTTGGTTTACAGAGCTCAGAGAATAAGGCACATTAGAACCATACGAAAGAATTCATCAGATATTGGATTAGTAATATCCAATGGGAATGACTCGTTAGAGATGTGATCAGTAGTATCCTAGAACGAGTGCGAAGAGTATATTTTTAAAGTGAAAACAAATTTTGTTTTGAAAATTTAAATCAATTATCCGTATTTGATTATTTATTTGTATTGATTGGGGCAGTCCAGTATATAAAGATTTTACATATACGCCTTGCAAACGTGTATTTGAAATTTTAATATACTGGATAGATATAGAGTTACATTCTAGTCGCCCGGGGGTGATTCTGATGATTGATATATCATCATCAGAATTTATATTCGAGTGACGAACGTGTAATATCTATATATTTCCTATTGACTGGTGTGAGAACCAAAATTAGATAGGGCTTATTGTTGTGATTTTGCATCAAAAATCTGATTTTTTGACTATGTATCAAAGTTATGAATTTGAAATGATAATTCACTAATTGATTGATGTTTGTGTTGTTTGGTTATTTGTTTGAAATTTTGAACCATTACGCCTAATAGAATCAAATAGTGAGTTGTATTGGAAATTTGGTCGTATTTGCTTGCATATACTTGTACTTACATTGAACATGTCATAGCAAGGAGGCTAGAGCAGAGAATAAAATTTGTTTGCCCGAAAAATAGGTACATGTTTACTATAATTTACTGTTTTGTTTGGGTGATAATGATTTTATGAGCCGATTGGCTTTTTCTTTTTTCTTTTTGAGATCAGAAGGCCTGTATGGCAATTTCGGGATTTTCCCGTGCTCCCGGTGCAGAGGAGATTATGGCGAAATTTTTCGAAAATTTAGGGTGTTAGCCAAATTTTTGAAAAATTTGAAAAGTTCTTAGAAACTGAAAAGTTGAAGAACTTAAGCCGTAGTGAAAACACTGGAAGTTGAGTTGATTAGTTAAACAACTTTCGGCTTCGTTCCTTTTCGGGGACGAAAAGTTTTAAGTGGGGGAGATTGTAATAACCCGGAAATCCGAGCCAATTTAAAATTTTTATTTTGGCAATTTTAGCGAATTTTGATTATTTAAAATGAATTATTTTAAATAATATTGACGAGAAATTTATTTTGAATATAATTCGAATGTATATATTCGTTTGAATCGTTGTTAGAATATAAATATTTATAAAAGGAATTGAAAATGGCGCGGTAGTTCGATAATTCGATTTCAAAATTCAAATGAATGTACCGGGTGCAAAATAAACCGGATTTTAGTGAAACCAAAAATATTAGAATCTAATTGATAATATTCATTTATACTCTGTATATTCTTGTATTTTGATGGTATTGTTGTAATATACAATGAAATGTTCTTCCGTCTGCGTTCTGATTTGTCTTGTCCTCACAGTAATTCGTTCTTTCTCATCTTTTCGGAGACCGGGGAAGTTCAGGCCGTCACATTTGGTATCAGAGCTTTGGTTTACAGAGCTCAGAGAATAAGGCACATTAGAACCATACGAAAGAATTCATCAGATATTGGATTAGTAATATCCAATGGGAATGACTCGTTAGAGATGTGATCAGTAGTATCCTAGAACGAGTGTGAAGAGTATATTTTTAAAGTGAAAACAAATTTTGTTTTGAAAATTTAAATCAATTATTCATATTTGATTATTTATTTGTATTGATTGGGACAGTCCAGTATATAAAGATTTTACATATACGCCTTGCAAACGTGTATTTGAAATTTTAATATACTGGATAGATATAGAGTTACATTCTAGTCGCCCGGGGGTGATTCTGATGATTGATATATCATCATCAGAATTTATATTCGAGTGACGAACGTGTAATATCTATATATTTCCTATTGACTGGTGTGAGAACCAAAATTAGATAGGGCTTATTGTTGTGATTTTGCATCAAAAATCTGATTTTTTGACTATGTATCAAAGTTATGAATTTGAAATGATAATTCACTAATTGATTGATGTTTGTGTTGTTTGGTTATTTGTTTGAAATTTTGAACCATTACGCCTAATAGAATCAAATAGTGAGTTGTATTGGAAATTTGGTCGTATTTGCTTGCATATACTTGTACTTACATTGAACATGTCATAGCAAGGAGGCTAGAGCAGAGAATAAAATTTGTTTGCCCGAAAAATAGGTACATGTTTACTATAATTTACTGTTTTGTTTGGGTGATGATGATTTTATGAGCCGATTGGCTAGCCGCTTGGCTTTTTCTTTTTCTTTTTGAGATCAGAAGGCCTGTATGGCAATTTCGGGATTTTCCCGTGCTCCCGGTGCAGGGGAGGTTATGGCGAAATTTTTAGAAAATTTAGGGTGTTAGCCAAATTTTTAAAAAATTTGAAAAGCTCTTAGAAACTGAAAAGTTGAAGAACTTAAGCCGTAGTGAAAACACTGGAAGTTGAGTTGATTAGTTAAACAAATTTCGGCTTCGTTCCTTTTCGGGGACGAAAAGTTTTAAGTGGGGGAGATTGTAATAACCCAGAAATCCGAGCCAATTTAAAATTTTTATTTTGGCAATTTTAGAGAATTTTGATTATTTAAAATGAATTATTTTAAATAATATCGACGAGAAATTTATTTTGAATATAATTCAAACGTATATATTCGTTTGAATCGTCGTTAGAATATAAATATTTATTTATATTTATAAAAGGAATTGAAAATGGCGCGGTAGTTCGATAATTCGATTTCAAAATTCAAATGAATGTACCGGGTGCAAAATAAACCGGATTTTAGTGAAACGAAAAATATTAGAATCTAATTGATAATATTCCATTATACTCTATATATTCTTGTATTCTGATGGTATTGTTGTAATATACAATGAAATGTTCTTCCGTCTGCGTTCTATTTTGTGGCTTGTTCTCGAACTATCCGCTCTTTCCTTTACGGGGAAGTTACGGGTTTTCACACTTATGCTGCTCAAACTCTTGATGATCATGGCTTCTTCTTCTTCCTCTAAAATAAAATAAATTAAAATAAATCGCGAAGATTATTTCTTGAAGAATACGGCTAGGAATAGGGGATTTGCTTCTACAATCAAAGCAAGATTCAGCGATTCAACGAAAAATTTCTAGACTTGACTTATGCATCTAAATTTCTTAGACCATGATCTGTAAGTTCCAATTACTTTTAGATAAAAACTATAAATCTAATATGGGCGTGTTAAATTGGAATTGATTTATGTATGATTCATATCTATTCTTGTTTTCTTCTTGGATCTTGACTATTGGGAATATAGTCTACGACGTTGAAACTATTGTTAATGGCATACGACTATGACTACGCCAATGACTGTGAACATAAGACAATGACTATGAATGTGAACATAAGACTACGCCTATGACTATGAACATAAGACTATGCCTATGCCTATGACTATGAACATAAGACTATGCCCATGCCTATGACTGTGAATATTAGACTATTGCCTATAACTATGACAAGGACAATTGTGGCTAATCACCTATGAGGTTATTGCCTAGGATTATGACTATGAAACTGGATCTAAGCTTAACTTTCTATTCAGACCTATTTTCTTTATACTTGATTTTGGGACTTTTCTTTTTAAGTTAGATCTATCAATGTTCTCGAACCTAGATTATTATTCAAACCTTTTCATGTTCATAATGTTATCAGATCTATATGCCTGCGATGTTTTAATCAATTTATTCAGTTATGTCATGCCTTAATAATAGATTGATAATAGAATAATGTTGATTATGTTATATGGGGAATTGAATGATATTGATCTATGCCTGTGGTTCTATTTTATTATCATGTTGAATCGTGAATTAATGAATAAGTCTATTCATATGTATATGAACTTGGAGTATAACTAGTTATGACTAGTTGTGCAGTTTATCATGTTATGCAAGTTTTAGTTTGTGAAATCATATCACATATGTGACCAAATGTTAGATCTACATGTTTATGTGTATATGCTAAACCTATGTCATATTTCAAGTTCACACTTATTCATATGTTCGTGATTGATTTGCAAGTTCACATATATGTATGTTGATTTAGTCTATGTTGCAAATTCACATATATGTATGTTGGTTCAGTCTACGCTGCAAGATCACACCTATGATATTCATGTTGATTATTTTGCAAGTCCACAACTATGATGTTCATATTGACTATGCCGATGATGCCAAGATTACACCTATGTTATGCTTATGTTAATAAATTGCTTTATGCCAATTTTGTGTACGTTAAATTAGGCTAAGTTTTTAGCCTAATATTATATGCCAAAAACCATGCGGACAGAAAATTAGGCTAAGATTGTTAGCCTAATATTTAGATGGGGTAACGTTGGGAAAAATTGGTAATTATAGGAAGCTTGAAATGAAACTTGCCTTGAAAACTTGACACGAACTTGACATGAAAACTTGAACATGGACATGATACTAGAATGAACTTGAAAATGGCCAACTCGAGGTTGGGTTGAGTTTGCAGTGTAAATTTGCCCGGAACCGCCCGGCAAATCCAGTGACTGCAAACAATAGGATCCAATGTGAGTAGTTGGTCATATCGCGCTTGAAACCCGAGGTTAGACCGAGTTATGGTTTAAATATGCCCGGAACCACCCGGCATATCCAGTGACCACAAAAACAGGTCTAATGTGAGAGGTTGGGGTGCATTAATGAATTAATGCCACATGATAGGGTTAAGTCATGAACATGAAAGACAACACTTAACCAACTTGAGATATGATTGGTAGGGTTAGGTCATGAACTTGAACGACAACACCTAACCAACTTGACATGTGAATTGTAGGGCTAAGTCACGAACTTAAATGACAACACTTAGCCAATTTGACATGCTAGACTGATAAGGGTTAAGTCTCGAATTTAAATGACAACACTTATCCTGCTGGACGGAAACCCTAGTTACGCGGTCCATTTCAGCAGTAACCCAATAGATGTATCATGGTACCCTGGAACTAGGCAAGGTGGGGCACGATTACTGGGCTGATTGTAAGCGACCAGAACGACGGTTGTGTTGGTGCGCCAGTGTAGGTTCAGGCGGGCTATGGTCGTGCACGTGGTCCGGAGTTGAAAAAGCAGGCATTGGACATCAGTAGGTTTATCTGTGCATACTTGATTCGTGTTAGTGGTTGGCATCCTAGGGCTTGATACCCCATATGGTGGACCTAGCACAGGTGACTACATTCGTGATAGGGCCGTATGACACAGACACATGACGAGCTAGAACTTGTAGGGAGGCGATGGACTAGTGGATCGTTTCGTTGGACCTAGAAATGGGTCATTTCATGATATTGTGCAAAGGAACCATTTCATGATTAATACAAGACATTGGTTTGGGATTCTAGTACAGTTGATGCAGCGAACCTTGAACACGTGATCCTATACTTGATTTATACTTGATTTATCATGTTATCTTAGTCGATCTTGCCTATCTTGTCATCATCCGTATGTTTACTTTCAGTTTATACATGTCATGTTACCTTTATCTGTTTTTATGCTGAAAGTCACTTGGACTTACCAGTCTTTATGACTGACCCGTTTTCTTTCGCCTTTTTTTCTTCCGTTCCCCCCAGGTTCTCAGGGAGGAAACTCTAGCACATAGCTTGGATTTCGCTTGCTTTCGGTTCAGCTCATGTACGGTTTGATCTTGAGCTATGCTATGGCTGCATTTCTGCTACCTTTGGGGAATTAAGCTACTTTTGATGTTTTAAGTTTATGCTTCTTTATTTGTGCAAGACAGAATTTGTTGTAATGGAAAATAATGACCTTGGCTATTTGATGTAAAAGGTTTTAATTCTTTTTGAAAGTAATGAAATTTATCTTTTGATTCTTCTGCTGTTTTTCCTATGTTCTGTGTTGTAATATTTCTGTGTTTGTTTATCATGATAACGCTCCTCCAAAACTAGTGTATTACCTTTGTGAGTGACCCTAGTGGAGGTGGGGTGTTACATTTGGTATCAGAGCAGAAGGTTACCAGACTGGGAAAAAGTTTTTTTTAAAACCTTCTGAAATTATTTTCAAAACCGTTTATGAAGAAGCATTTTTCAAGAAAAGTCTTGTTTTATTTAAAGGCTATTCCCCAAAAGCCATTAGCACTATCCTTTATTTCCTCGTTTGAATCTCTTTTCCTTTCTTTTCTCCATCTGTAGTCACAGTAGTTTTACCTGCGGCTAATCTTCTTTCTAGCTTCGTAGAGGGTTTTCCGTATGATGGATATAGTTTCCATAAGGCTTGTTAACATGTTACATAGGGAAGGTATGAGTGATAAGTTAAGGCGGATGAGTCTTAGAACGAGAAGAAAGACTTCGAGAAGGGAGGCGAAAACAACGATAACAATAATAACAAGTCACGTGATAAGAGAAAGTGCATCTTATGTGGTATAGTTGGGCATGTTATCAAGGATTGTTAAATATGGAAGAAGAAGATAGGTGCGTGCTTTCAATGTGGTAATCTTGGACACATCAGCAAGAACTTCCCTAAGAAGCAAGGGCAAGCCCCACAAGCAGGACCTTCTGGGGGTACATCTTTAACTTTTTCTCCTAGATGCTTTGTTTTATCTTGCTTATCTTCTCAATCCTATCTTGAGAACCTTAGGTAGAACCCTTTTGGATGTAAACATGTGATTGAAACATGTTATGGTTGATGTTTGCAAATGGTTGCAAGTGGTCCCAAGTGGTTGCTCGTGGTTGCATAACACACATTAGGCACTAGATCGGCTCAGACACATTTTCATATTGCATATGCATGAGTGTTTATACTTGTTTATGGATGAAATTGAAAGTGTTATCATGTGAATGTTGCATATGGATGAATGTTTGTGCACACATATAGTGTTTATGTGACTAGGACTATTTGCATACATGTTGGAATCATGGCACTAAACATATTTTGCATTAAGAAGACCAATCAGGCCTGATCATTTGCATTAGATAAGGAACATAAAAACACACTTTCTGCATATGTTCATATAGCATTAGAAATTTTTTAAGGACAATGGGTGCTTGTGGATGATAGTTGAGTAGATGGTTGATTGGGTGAGAGGATGCATTCTTCCTAGCTTGAAGATTTCAAGGACGAAATCCTTTAAGGAGGGGAGAATGTAACAACCCAAATTTTAATAACGTGTTAAAACCATAAATCAAGGTAGAATTAATTTTGAAAATAAGAATCAAGGGAAACGGGTTATGCTATTGCGTTCGTCTCGGAATTCTGCTTGAAATAGAGTCCGAGTTTGCGTAAAACGGATACCGTACGAAGAGGATATGGACGAACGAAGTTAGGCAACCAGAAACGGGCCAGAATGCACTGGCGCACTTGGGAAGTGCGCCAGAACAAAATTGCATTGGCGCACTTGGGAAGTGCGCCTATGCAATTTTGCATTGGCGCACTTGGCAGGTGCGCCCAGGCCGAGCAGCAGGCCTGCACAGCTTTCTGGTTTGACCCTGGCTGGCCTGGTCGGGTTCTGGTCGAATTTCTGAGCTCTGCTGCGTCACTAGGGTTAACTTGTCACTTTCTGATTGGATTCTCTTGAGATGGATGGCCTTGATTAAATCTAGCTTCATCGACGACTCTAATTAGTTTGAAACCCTATATAAACAGCCTCCCAGCCTCATTCTCTTTACACCATTCTTCTCTAACCTTATGCTGCTCAAACTCTTGATGATTATGGCTTCTTCTTCTTCCTCTGAAATAAATTAAATTAAATCATGAAGATTATTTCTTGAAGATTACGGCTAGGAATTGGGGATTTGCTTCTACAATCAAAGCAAGATTCAGCGATTCAACAATTCAACGACAAATTTCAAGACTTGACTTCTGCCTCTAAATTTCTTAGACCACGATCTGTAAGTTCCAGTTACTTTTAGATAAAAACTATAAATCTAATATAGGCATGTTAAATTGGAATTGATTTTTGTATGATTCATATCTATTCTTGTTTTCTTCTTGGATCTTGACTATTGGGAATATTGTCTACGACGTTGAAACTATTGTTAATGGCATAAGACTATGACTACGCCTATGACTGTGAACATAAGAATATGACTATGCCTATGACTGTGAACATAAGACTACGCCTATGACTGTGAACATAAGACTATGCCTATGCCTATGACTGTGAACATAAGACTATGCCTATGCCTATGACTGTGAATATAAGACTATTGCTTATAACTATGACAAGGACAATTATGGCTAATCACCTATGAGGTTATTGCCTAGGATTATGACTATGAAATTGGATCTAAGCTTGACTTTCTATTCAGACCTATTTTCTTTATTCTCGATTTTGGGATTTTTCTATTTAAGTTAGATCTATCAATGTTCTCGAACCTAGATTATTATTCAAACCTTTTCATGTTCATAATGTTATCAGATCTATATGCCTGCGATGTTTTAATCAATTTATTCAGTTATGTCATGCTTTTAAAAATAGATTGATAATAGAATAATGTTGATTATGTTATATGTGGAATTGAATGATATTGATCAATGCCTGTCGTTCTATTTTATTATCATGTTGAATTGGGAATTAATGAATAAGTCTATTCATATGTATACGAACTTGGAGTATAACCCGTTATGACAAGTTGTGCAGTTTATCATGTTATGCACGTTTTAGGTTGTGAAATCATATCATATATGTGACCAAATGTTAGATCTACATGTTTATGTGTATATGTTAAACCTATGTCATATTTCAAGTTCACACTTATTCATATGTTCGTGATTGATTTGCAAGTTCACATATATGTAAGTTGATTTAGTCTATGTTGCAAATTCACATATATGTATGTTGGTTCAGTCTACGCTGCAAGATCTCACCTGTGATATTCATGTTGATTATTTTGCAAGTTCACACCTATGATGTTCACATTGACTATACCGATGATGCCATGTTTATGCCTATGTCGTGCTTATGTTAATAAATTGCTTTATGTCAATTTTGTGTACGTTAAATTAGGCTAAGTTTTAGCCTAATATTATATGCCAAAAACCATGTGGACGGAAAATTAGGCAAATATTATTAGCCTAATATTTAGACGGGGTAACGTTGGAAAAAATTGGTAATTATAGGAAGCTTGACATGAAACTTGCCTTGAAAACTTGACACGAACTTGACATGCAAACTTGAACATGGACATAATACTAGAATGAACTTGAAAATGGCCAACTCGAGGTTGGGTTGAGTTTGTAGTGTAAATCTGCCCGGAACCGCCCAACAAATCCAGTGACTGCAAACAATAGGATCCAATGTGAGTAGTTGGTCATATCGCGCTTGAAACCCGAGGTTAGACTGAGTTGTGGTGTAAATCTGCCCGGAACTGCTCGACATATCCAGTGACCACAAAAATAGGTCTAATGTGAGAGGTTGGGTTACACTAATGAATTAATGCCACATGATAGGGTTAAGTCATGTACATGAAAGACAACACTTAACCAACTTAAGACATGATTGGTAGGGTTAGGTCATGAACTTGAAAGACAACACATAACCAACTTGACACGTGAATTGTAGGGCTAAGTCACAAACTTAAATGACAACACTTGGCCAATTTGACATGCTAGACTGATAAGGGTTAAGTCTCGAATTTAAACGACAACACTTAACCCGCTGGACGGAAACCCTAGTTACGTGGTCCATTTCAGCAGTAACCCACTAGATGTATCATGGTACCCTAGAACTAGGCAGGGTGGGGCACGATTACTGGGTTGATTGTAAGCGACCAGAACGACGGCCGTGTTGGTGCGCCAGTGTAGGTTCAGGCGGGCTATGGTCGTGCACGAGGTCCGGAGTTGAAAAAGCAGGCATTGGGCATCAGTAGGTTTATCTGTGCATTCTTGATTCGTGTCGGTGGTTGGCACCCTCAGGCTTGATACACCCTATGGTGGACCTTACACAGGTGACTACGTTCGTGATAGGGCCGTATGACACAGACACATGACGAGCTAGAACTTGTAGGGAGCCGATCGACTAGTGGATCGTTTTGTTGGACCTAGAAATGGGTCATTTCATGATATTAGGCTAAGGAATCATTTCATGATTAATATAAGACATGGGTTTGGGATTCTAGTACAGTTGATGCAGCAAACCTTGAATACGTGATCCTATACTTGATTTATCATGTTATCTTAGTCTATCTTGCCTATCTTGTTATCATTCGTATGTTTACTTTCAGTTTATACATGTCATGTTACCTTTATCTGTTTTTATGCTGAAAGTCACTTGGACTTACCAGTCTTTATGACTGACCCGTTTTCTTTCGCCTCTTTTTTTGGTTTCCCCCCAGGTTCTCAGGGGAGGAAACTCTAGCACTTAGCTTGGATTTCGCTTGCTTTCGGTTTAGCTCATGTACGGTTTGATCTTGAGCTATGCTATGGCTGCATTTCTGCTACCTTTGGGGAATTAAGCTACTTTTGATGTTTTAAGTTTATGCTTCTTTATTTGTGCAAGACAGAATTTGTCGTAACAGAAAATAATGACTTTAGCTATTTGATGTAAAAGGTTTTGACTCTTTTTGAAAGTAATGAAATTTATCTTTTGATTCTTCTGCTGTTTTACCTATGTTCTATCTTGTAATATTTCTGTTTTTGTTTACCGCGATAACGCTCCTCTAAAACTAGTGCATTCCCTTTGTGAGTGACCCTAGTGGAGGTGGGGTGTTACAATTGTATACCTATATATGGCGACATAGTGGTATGGGCACTTATGCCGTCTATGATTGATACTTATGATTGAACTTGTTTTGACACTATACATTTATAGTAATAATAAAAGATGAAACTTAGCGTATCAAGCATTCTTTGGTTATTATAAGGTAAAAACCCTATCCTCCGGCTTATGTTGCATTGTGTGATAGGACCTGGGTCTTATAATAGCTTCATTGTTCTTTATTTAGCATTGCGCTGTTGTTTTATGCACTGGTATTCTTGGGAGGTAACCCGTTCCGTGTTATATGGCGTGGTCCCTTGATTTACCTAATTTTAAAATAAAGATTAATAACTGTTTTAGTTCTCACACCAGTCACATGACTGACCTGGAGTTTATTGTTTTAACCTAAACTCTGGGTGCCCTTATTTTCCGCATGGGCAGCTAGTAGTTTTGGTTTTGCAGATTTATATTTCACAGGATCCTGGTTTACAGCTGGAATGATATTCGGAAAGCTCTGTATCCGTATATTCCTTTCAGTTGTGTTTTGTATTATTTTCCGCTGCTATGTAATTTATTGTAATCTCTTATATTTATCGAATGTATTTTATTCATTCATACTCTGTATATTCTTGTAATCTGATGAAATTGTTGTAATATACAATGAAATGTTCTTTTGTTTGCGTTCCGATGTGGCTTGTCCTCAGTACAACTCGGGCTTTCCTTACCGGGGAAGTTCGTGTCGTTATATTAAAATTAACCAATTTTCGAAACACTCACGGATTTCAACGAAATTAATTTCCTTGGATTTGCAATATTAAATTATTATATGGAAATAAATTTCTTGGCGATCCGATATCGTATGTGACATCGATAGTTGTAAACGCGCAACTATTTTGCGTAGCGTTTAATTATATAAACTTAATTTAATTTAGATGGAATTTTATATAACTTCATATAACGATCGAATTAAAACGCGAAACCAGTTCCATTGAATTCGTGTTGGTGTTTAGAGTCAGGATATATATGGTTCATTTATTTTGGAGAGCAGATATTTTGGTGTCCAAAAAAGCGTCATCTTACGTGTAAATTATCACTATGGGGTAACAGTCTCGGAATGCGATGAAACTTGTGCCATTAGATTCGTATTAGTAAGTTATTATAGGATTTCGATTTTAGCATTGATTGGACTTACCATTGATCGTGCGAAGGATAAATGCTTATTTTTTTATTTAATCAATTTATCGATTTAATATAGAACTTAATAATATCCAGTGTTCAAACGAACTCAGATTTCAACGAAACGAATTTTATTAAATCTGTAGTTGTTATTTATTGAATGATTTCAAGTTTCAAGTCAACTAGATTTATTTTGTGATCTGTGCAATTTAAATGTGTATCGATTCACATAGTGACATTATAAAGGAATTTTTATAAATGATCTCGGAATTCGATGAAATCTATTTTATCATGTCCGAAATATTTAATTACGCTGGGATTTCAATTTTCATTTAATCGGAGGTCGTATGAGTTAGTTTCTGCATAAAACTTAGAGCGTAAGTTTCGTTAACAATTAATAATAATAAATTATATATATAAATATACATACATATATACACACCCCCAACACTTTAACCTATCTCAGCGTCAAACTTCTATTAAGGTCAATACCCAGACCCTCGTCACTTAAATAGAAAAATGACCAGTAACTCCTCGATTTGTTCCCCTATAATCTTCCAATCTGTTATCCTATTTAAGAATTGTTCAACTACGAACTTGTCAAGCTAGGTGAGTCTTGGATCTCAACGGTGGAGATCTCCCTAGGCGAACTATGGTGATCGAAAAAAGGCCCAACGGCAGCGGTGGTTGTGGTTAAACTAGACCCGATTGATGCAACCTAAGATGACGAGGCTTGGGTTGAAGCACGAAGAGGTTGAGGTGATTCCGTTGATAGCCTCTGATGATACTCTGATGGATAGGAGGGGCATGACGAAGTGCTGAGGTCTGGCCGCATGGGTTTCGTTGTGCATAGGAGCAAGAATCGGGATGAAACAACGAAGAGGAATGGATATCGATCAGCCTGAGTTAAATTAAAAAGTAATTAAACTAATTAAATTATGATTAAGCAATAATGATTTTTAAATTTAATCGTATTGCTTATAATTTGTATAACTCATGCCTATGCTGACAGAATCGAATAAAACAAGCTAGGTTGGGACCGTACGGACGAACACAACATTTTGGAAATGATTTGTACAGATTTGAAAGCAACTGAAATTTTTGATTAAATTAAAAGCGTGTCTAATTTGATTAAAACTGAATCGCTTTAGCGACAAAAGGAAATCAGTGTGAGTTTACTCACTCAGTTTGTCCCACTTATATTTTATATAATTCGGGTTTAATATTTTTGTGCTATGATGGGTTATTGTTGGATGATTATTGAATATATATTTATATATTGACTCAACTAATTAAATTAAATGTTCGTTTAATTTAATTGAAATCAATCGTTATTTTTTAGATATTGTTACTAATTGAGGTAACTTACCTTGTTGGTCACATTTATAATAATATAAACGTATAAAATGAATAGTTGGGTGCCTTGATTATTGTGACTAGTTGATTGTTGAAATTAGTAGTTGAAATGTTTATTTCCATCTATAAAGTTGGACAACAATAAAAAAAATTATTGAATGGATGAGTTTAAATGAGGTAACCTACTTTGATGCAGTAATAGATAGGTTGAAGGAATCCAATAGGATTCCTCGCTTATATTGATAATGTTTATCATATATGTCTAATATACTTGGTTGTGTATGAAATTGGATAAAATAAAAACCAGTTTCATAGTATAGTATTTTAGCAGTAGTTTGGCTCTTTAATGCAATCGGTAAATTAAGAAATATTTTTTGAATCGATTTTGAATTGAATCTGAAATGTTTTAAGATTTAAACTTTTTTGGCACTGACTGCCGTTAGGCGAATTAACGAAGTTTAAGTCATAAAATTTATTTTAAAACTGGAATAAGTTTTTTTCAATTATACTTTATAAGCTATATATAAACAAAGATAATTATAAATACCGATATTTATATTATAAATATTTTGAATTGTATGTTTTAATACGTTTTATAAGTATATAAGTCATAAATTAGTCTACGGGTTAAAAATTCGAATTAAAAACAATTATGCGATATTTTTAAATTAATTATATTATTAATTTATTTAAGAGGGAGGGTTAACTGAAATCAATTAACAAGTTAACTGACATTTTTTGGTTGATCGAGTCAACTGTTTTAATTGGAATTGGGTATTATATTAATGTGTTATCATTTAATCTAATAGAAATGGGTTTGACAAATGATTTTTTAAACATAATAAGACTTCTTAAAGGATGATTTTATTTTAGTTAACGATTTATAAAAATAATTGTTGAGTTATTTATTATTAATGCAATAAGTTACTATTCTATAAGATTTTAAATGAAAATAATTATTTTATTTAGTTAATAATGAAGTAAATGACTTTATTTCAGTTAACTGATGAATTTAAGTATTAATATTAATTTAAGTGATTACCTTTAGTTGAATGTAATCCAATTTGAGAAAAGACTTAGTTAAATCTAGCAGAGAATTATAAAAAAGGTTTATGAAAATGATTTGTTCTAAAACTAATAGTTTAAAATAAATATTTTACTTTATATTGAATTAAGTAAAATAAAACGAATGGAGAAAGGGATTTTTACAAAGAAAAATTGTGTAAAAGAGTTTGGTAAGGGATCAAAATATGGTAAAGGGATTTTAGTAATAAAAATCCAAATTTAATACTATATTAAGTGGTCTAATGGGTTTATATAAATAATGTGATAAACAGATTTTTGGTAATAAATCCAAGATAGGAATGGATTGTATTAAGGAGGCTTAAAACCAATGTAACATTTTAAATAAGTTAAGTAAGATGATTTCCAAATGTAAATAAGACCTGAGTTGAATCTTGAAAAAGTTTTGGAAAGGGTTTGTGATAACATCCTAGTTTTATATACTTGGTTTATAAAAGAAGTTTAGATCAAGTAAGATGGTTTAAATGAGTACCTACATAATATTTAAATTAAGTAAAAAATGATGTGTTGGGATGAGACTTTCAAAGATAAAAGGGATAAATGCTTAATGATTTGGGTTAAGAATCGAGAAAAGGAATTTGCTGGGTTTTATAATAGAAAGTGCAATAAACATTGAGTAAAGATTCAATAAACGGATTTAAAAATGTAATCCAAGTGGTAAGTAGGATTAAAAAAGAAATTTAAGCTAAGTGTTGGAGTTTAACAAGAGTTTACTTAGTCAATGAGTTAAGTAAAAATAGTTATATTTGAAAGGAAAGTTTTTAATCTAAGAAATGGTTTACAAAACTATATATTTTAATGAAATAGTCAAATGAGATTTGTTTGATATTAGAATTAATGTCAGTTTTGAATTACAAACTCGTATCAAACTAAAGATAAGAACGTTGTCAAAGTAAACAATGTCTAAATTAACATTGTTTAGCTAAAAGTATAAAGTGTGACTATACTTATACCATGAGGTTAAGTATATATCATTATTTTGTAAGTAATGAAAATAGTAAGTTACTCCAAAAGTAAAGTTAAATAGAATTAAATATATAAATGGAATTATACAGGAAAAGTTACAATTGGATTCCATAAAATTAAAAAGATTTTCCAATAAAAGTTATAATGTTGGCTAACTGATTTATGAATACAGTAATGAAAGTCATTCAACAGCTTGCAAAGCATTGACAAACTGAATATAAATAAATATCCTAAGAATGAAAATAATGGTATAGAAATGGAATCCATAGCATTGTTTACGAACATTAAGTTGAATTGATTAAGTTAAGTTGGTTCTCCTATAGTAAAAAGGAGATTGTTTAAACGTTGGTTAAGTTGGTAAATGAATATGCTAAGGAAAGGATTTACTGAATGTAAGTGTTCTAAAAGGTAAATGAGACAACCCCGTTCCCCGTACTGACGGTGGCAAGGGTAATCTTTGGAATATAACACATAAACAGATAATAGCAGAACAGAAATAAATAAATAAATACATCAGATAATGAACAATAGAATATACTGGATAAACGTAATCATCAGAGTTACACATTATACAGGATCATACTTAGTACGAATACAGTTCAGCTATACATAAATGTCTACAGCGGAAAGCCAAACATAATATGTACAACAGGAGCTGAACAACATAAAAAGAGATAAATGATAGAATCCATCTTCAGCTCCAGCTATCCAGAAAGAGCCAGCTAAAACCTGAATACAAGGCTGCCCGTGTAGAAAAAGGGACACCCGAGTTTGAAAGTGAAACAAACTACGAGTCAGTCATGGGACTGTTATGAGAAATCTGCTCAACACATTTAAAATATGGCTAATCACAGGGCCACGCCACTTTCGTGGAACGGGTTTACTCCATTGGATTGCCAGTGATTTAAAACAATTAAATCTTTTAAACTTCGCAATGCTTTTTGTAAAAATGAAGCCATTATAAGACTCAGTTCCCATCACACAATGCAACGCAAACCGGAGGATAGAGTTTTACCTTATAATGGCCAAAATATGATTGATACGAATAAAACAAAAGCATTTGATATTATTACTAGTGTTTATAGGTTTCAAAAACAATTTCAATCATAACTATCAATCATAGTGGGTACCATATATCATGTCGCCATATATAGGTATACAATCAAAACCGCACAGTCACGTATTTGGAAATTGGATTTCCGTCATGAACCAAGGCAAAAGATAGTCCTTACCGAATTTGAGACGCTCTAGCCCGTGTCTCAGGATCAGAACGCATCAACCCTTTGGATCGTCATGGCCGGTCCACTGATGTGGATTATTATGCCTGAACACTACGTTTCCCCGCCCTTTGGGGTGTCAATGAGCCAACAAATGACTCCATCGGTCCTGGATCGACCGATATAACCGAGACGCCTCGCAATAGTAACAACCACATAAGTCAAACTCATCAGGGCGTGTAAAACCACTGACGCCACTTCTAACTAGAAAGAAACGCATGCCCTCCCTGAGGTCCTTCTCCCGTTTCTGGTTCATACCGAGGTGTGAGGCCCGCGAATTCACGTTATACACAAAGCCACGCCACACAGACGGTGCTTTGATCATCACCACAAGACTTTGCTTTTCAACAGAAGCCTTGCTCATTGCATCTTAGCATGCCATACATGCAATTTACGCCGTGCTACTGATGTCTATCAATCACACAGAATGAATTCCAATGTCAGACACACAGTCCCTTTACAAGTCTGTTCTGGGTCAGAACGAAACCGGAGGCACTATATTCCTTGCAAACCCATTGATCTCCACGTACGTCTGGAAGATCCCCACTCATTATCCATATTTCAGGATGCCTCCCAATCAGGACATCATTTACCATCCAAACGAGGTGAAGATTTCCGGTCTTCAACCACCGTCTTCATCTTCGATTTCTTATCTTTTATTCAGTTATTCAGAATGGGATAAACCCGGTCTTTCTGAGCAACTCGCGTATATAATAAACACGTGCTACACAAACACTACATACGCATCATTTCAATTCATTAGTCACTAACCGTCAATCAGTAAGAGAATGATTTCCCAAATATTAACCCCGAAGGCCGAAACCAACATCAGATCAAAATCCAGGAAACCATTCGACTTAGCTAACCTTAAGTTAATTTCTAAATTTCACATCCATATCGTTTATAATATTTTATAATGATTTATCGCAATTTTTATTTATTTTAAAATAGCCAATTTATTCAAACGACGCTTCGGGCCATAACGCGGCCGTGGCGCTGTTTTTCTTCAGATTTCATTTACACATATCTGAAAATCTAACCGTTGGATCTCCACAAAATTTACGTCATTAGAAAGATCTTTTCAAAACGAATCCAACGGTTCCAGTTTTGGGAAAATCCGACGGTCGGATATCCCGGTATAATCGTTTGAAGTTTCAATTTCAAAATACGAACTGCAGCGTCATTATTCGATTGAATATAATTATATTTATATATGTATATATAAATATAATCGATTCTGACGCTGTTTTTCTTCAGATTTGAATTAAACATTCCAGACAATCCAACCGTTGGATCTTTACAAAGTTGGTGCCTTGGAAAGATATTTCCAAAGCGAACCCAACGGTTGCGGTTTCGGGAAAATCCGATGGTCGGATCTCCCGCACTGATCGTTTGAAATCACGGTTTCAAAATACGAACTGCAGCTTCGTTATTCGATATATTTTAATTCTATTTATATATATATATATATATATATCGATTCTTCGATTTCAAAGCTATATTCTCTTCATACATTTGATAAAAATTATATTTTTATCCAACAAACATTCACTTCGACACTTCTCTATTTTTAACAACTCATGTGTACAGTAGAAATGTGATTTTTACTGTAAAACAATTCATTTCAAAACCCGATAATTTTATATAGTTCATATAGGTAATAAAAATATGATTTTTATTATAAAACAATTCATTTCAAAACAAGATTATTTTATATAGTTCATATAGGTAATAAAAATATGATTTTTATTATAAAACAATTTATTTCAAAATAAGATTATTTTATATAGTTCATATTGGTAATAAAAATATGATTTTTATTATAAAACAATTTATTTCAAAACGAGATTATTTTATATAGTTCATATAGGTAGGAAAAATATGATTCTTATTATAAAACAATTTATTTCAAAATATGAATACCATTCAACACATGAATTTCAATTCAACGAATGAATTTTGATTCAACACATGAAGGTTTTCTATATTTTATATATATAGATAAAAAGGTGATTTTTATATTTAAAACACGAATACCATTCAACACATGAATTTCTATTCAACGAATGAATTTCGATTCAACACATGAAGGTTTTCTATATTTGGTATATATAGATAAAAAGGTGATTTTTATATTTAAAAACACGAATACCATTCAACACATGAATTTCTATTCAACGAAAGAATTTCGATTCAACACACGAAGGTTTTCTATAGTTTGTATATATAGATAAAAAGGTGATTTTTATATTTAAAACACGAATACCATTCAACACATGAATTTCTATTCAACGAATGAATTTCGATTCAACACATGAAGGTTTTCTATTGTTTGTATATATAGAGTGAAAATGTGATTTTTATCTTTCAAAACAATTTATTTCAAAACATGAATGTCTTTAAATAGATGAATTTCCATTCAACATACGAATATAGTTTCAACACATGAAAATAATTCTAACATATGAATATTATTCAAAATTTCGGCAGCATAACGGCAGGGTAGTTAAAACCGTGACCGTCCCTAGTACGGCTCCTCACTCTACCTTAAAGCCTCGCAGCTTTTGACAATGGGGAATCATGTATCTAGTTCACACACAGGCGGCATGTATATTTTTTTCCACAAACTAATCCTATGTGGTTTCAACCAAATAATTCTCAACCACAAACGGGTATTTTTCAACCACAATCAATCAATTTCAACCACAAACAATACTAATCAACCCTTCGTAATCAACCAATTTTCACACCAATCACAACCAATAAATACCGTCCATGGTTTGTGGACGGGGGGCATATATATATATATATATATATATTTATATATAAGCATTTCACTTCTATTTCAACACATATATAATCTTTACAACGCATATATAACTTATATATCGAACGTACAACTTATACAACGCTTATACATGAGGTGTACAACGCTTATATAACCCATACATCGACTATATAATTTATATATCTTCGTTTTCCATATCGTTTATAATTTAGAAATCTCACTTTGGGTTCCACTCCACCAAAAATAGCAGAAGGCTCAAAAAAATATGCGGTCTCTTCTAGAATGTAGAAGACGTCTTCACGGTCCCGATGTCTCCTGTTTCATCGAATTTCGTTACCGTATGAAAAAGATATGATTTTTTTAAACGATAAACGAACTTTGCGACGGTTTTAAACTGTTGAAACCCCTTCAGAGAAGAGAAGCCGCACCTTTTCAAACACTGTTCGAAACTAGGTTTTGGAATCGCGATCAATCCGTGAAGTATGAAGAGGATCGGAGGGCGCTGCATCGAAGAGGACGGAGAGGAGCATCTGCGCTGGAAGTGGGGTCACGTGCGGTGGCTTCAGTCACCCACGGCGGCGCTCAAAAGTGGGCATCTTCCTGGGCTCGCAACTCGAGAAATGTCAACGATTTTAGGCGTGGAGGATATGGATTTAAAGCTCGCGAGGAGGGCTTCAAAACGTGGGCGGTGGCGCCGAGTTTCGTGGCAGAACGGAGGAGTTAGAGAGGAGAGAAGGAAGGGAAGGTTTCCGCCGTGGAGCGCAGGTCGGGGAGAGAGAAACGAGGGTTTTTTTTAATTAATTATAAAATTTCCGATTGGCCCGTGGTTATTTAAATAGGAAAATACCACTTTGACCATACGAACTCCAATCTAAACCCAATGACTGTCATCCCTAGCTAAATACCCCCATTTTGAACACAATGGGATATGTTTCGAAGGCCCATTCGAATGTTTGAGTCAGTTTTCCATCAAATTAATATATAGAACATTCAATATTTAATTTGAACGTACATTTCAATTTGCCAGGGCCACATACTGATTCTAAAAATTCCGGAAAAATAAATCTAGTTATGTTTTGACGATACGGTCCCAACAAAACTAGTTTCGTCGAATTCTGAGACCGTTTGAAAAATGGCCCATTTCTGGTCGATCCAATTTAATAGAAATCGACCAAACACATTTTCTTTTGCCACGCTCACATACTAGCTTCAAAATTATGAAATTTGAAACCTAGCAATAGTCTAACATCCCGAATCCAACAAAAGTGGTTTCGTCGAATTCCGAGGTCGTTTGCAAAATGGCCATTTTCACGGGCTATATGAATTCCATAGCGACCTTTCCGAAAATTCATTTGGCCATAACTTTTGCTTCCTGCTATGAAACTTCGATTTTTCAGATTCTTTAGAAAGGTATTCACTAACAGATTTAAATATTTTTGGTTTCATTCAAATCCGTTTTGTTTTGCACCCGGTACAGTCAGTCAAAGTTTGAAATGAAAATTTGAAACTGCCGCGCCATTTCAGGCCTTGTTTATAATTAGAAGTAATTATATTCGCTTTCAAATGTCGATTCAAACTCAGTTTTCATCTTTGTTATTTAAAATATTTATTTTAAATATTTAAATTCCACAATTTTAGCTAATTTAAAAATTTTAAATTGGTTCAGATTTTCCAGGTCGTTACAATCTCCCCCACTTAAAACTTTTCGTCCCCGAAAAGGAACAAAGTCGAAAGTGGTTTGATTTATCAACTCTACGTTCAAGCTGGCTTCCATTCTTCAACTTTTCAGTTTTTGAGAATTTTCAAATTCTTCAAAAATTTGGCCAACACCTGGAATTTTCGAAAAATTTCGCCATAACCTCCTTTGTTCGGGGAGGGGTTTGGAAATTTATTGGGCTGTATTAGGTACCCAATAAATCCTAATAAGCATACACATATTTATAGTGATATATTCTGGTGTTTGCAGGGGAGCATGTATAGATAATAACTCCAGAAAATAAATTCTCGTCACCCTGTCAAAGCCTGAGGGAGTGTGTATTTTAATTGCACCAGAGGATAAATCCTCGTCACCTCGTCCCGTGTGGGAAATAAATAATCCATGTGCCGTATCTAATGACTAGAGAGATGTGATTATTGTCAACTCCAGACCCGTGTGGGTTTTTTATTAATCTGGCCATTTTATCATTACAATTTATATGGTCACATCAGTCATCAGTTCAACCTGTAAAATAAAGTCATCGCCATACAAGCCTCTCGCTCGTATGGTAAATCTTCCACCTCGTCACACAAGCTCCAAATGCTTATGTGGTATATGATGAAGTATGCCTATCTTCAAGAAGTATGCCATGCAGTGTAGTTCAAAATTAATTGTTACTATCTTATGGCGACGTTTATTATTTCACACAGAACAACCAGCACTCCGCATCCAATGGCATTCACAGGAGTTGATATAATAATATTTCGCATCTAACTCATTAAGGTTTACCTATTTGTCGGGCACGCAAATAAAATCTTTACTCAACAGCTATCCATTTACCTATTCAAACATATATATGCACATGTATATATATTTCTATCTATTTTCATTTCAGTTCAATGTGTGATATGATCGAATAAATCCTACCATTCATTCCCTTATTAATTAAATTAACTATCGTTCTAATAATTTAATTAATCAAATCTACTATCACACAACACAAACAACAATCAAATTGTTTTTAATTTTTCTACCTTTCAAATATATATCTTTTATATATTCAAAAATTATATTTCTAAAACCAGACTATATATATTATCACAAATACGTTATTTAAAAACACATTACCCTCGACTCGTTCTGAGGCACTTCTGACCCCATCTCTAACGAGTTGTTCCGATTCTGCTGTACTCATACTAGGATATTGCTGATCCTATCTGTACTGAGTTACTCGTCCTAGAACACTACTGGTTCTATCTCTGACGAGTTCGTTAATATGTTATATTCTAACACTAAGCTTAACCAAAGCTCTGATACCAAATGAGACGACCCCGTTCCCCGTACTGACGGTGGCAAGGGTAATCTTTGGAATATAACACATAAACAGATAATAGCAGAACAGAATTAAATAAATACACTAGATAATGAACAATAGAATATACTGGATAAACATAATCATCAGAGTTACACAGTATACAGGATCATACTTAGTACAAATACAGTTCAGCTATACATAAATGTCTACAGCGGAAACAAACATAATATGTACAACAAGTGCTGAACAACATAAAAAGAGATAAATGATAGAATCCATCTTCAGCTCCAGCTATCCAGAAAGAGCCAGCTAAAACCTAAATACAAGGCTGCCCGTGTAGAAAAAGGGGCACCCGAGTTTGAAAGTGAAACAAACTACGAGTCAGTCATGGGACTGGTATCAGAAATCTACTCAACACATTTAAAATATGGCTAATCACAGGACCACGCCACTTTCGTGGAACGGGTTTACTCCATTGGATTGCCAGTGATTTAAAACAATTAAATCTTTTAAACTTCGCAATGCTTTTTGTAAAAATGAAGCCATTATAAGACTCAGTTCCCATCACACAATGCAACGCAAACCGAAGGATAGAGTTTTACCTTATAATGGCCAAATATGATTGATACGAATAAAACAAAAGCATTTGATATTATTACTAGTGTTTATAGGTTTCAAAAACAATTTCAATCATAACTATCAATCATAGTGGGTACCATATATCATGTCGCCATATATAGGTATACAATCAAAACCGCACAGTCACGTATTTGGAAATTGGATTTCCGTCATGAACCAAGGCAAAAGATAGTCCTTACCGAATTTGAGACGCTCTAGCCCGTGTCTTAGGATCAGAACGCATCAACCCTTTGGATCATCAGGGCCGGTCCACTGATGTGGATTATTATGCCTGAAAACTACGTTTCCCCGTCCTTTGGGGCGTCAATGAGCCAACGAATGACTCCATCGGTCCCGGATCGACCGATATAACCGAGGCGCCTCGCAATAGTAACAACCACATAAGTCAAACTCGTCAGGGCGTGTAAAACCACTGACGCCACTTCTAACTAGAAAGAAATGCATGCCCTCCCTGAGGTCCTTCTCCCATTTCTGGTTCATACCGGGGTGTGAGGCCCGCGAATTCACATTATACACAAAGCCACGCCACACAGGCGGTGCTTTGATCATCACCACAAGACTTTGCTTTTCAACAGAAGCCTTGCTCATTGCGTCTTAGCATGCCACACAGGCAATTCACGCCGTACTACTGATGGCTATCAATCACACATAATGAATTCCAATGTTAGACACACAGTCCATTTACAAGTCCGTTTTGGGTCGGAACGAAACCGGAGGCACTATATATCTCGCAAACCCAATGATCTCCACGTACGTATGGACGATCACCACTCATTATCTATATTTTGGGATGCCTCCCAATCAGGATATTAGTTACCATCCAAACAAGGTGAAGATTTCCGGTCTTCAACCACCGTCTTCATCTTCGATTTCTTATCTTTGATTCAGTTATTCAGAATGGGATAAACCCGGACTCTCTGAGCAACTTGCGTATATAATAAACACATGCTACACAAACACTACATACGCATCATTTCAATTCATTAGTCACTAACCGTCAATCAGTAAGAGAACGATTTCCCAAATATTAACCCCGAAGGCCAAAACCAACATCAGATCAAAATCTAGGAAACCATTCGACTTAGCTAACCTTCAGTTAATTTCTAAATTTCACATCCATATCATTTATAATATTTTATAACGATTTATCGCTATTTTTATTTATTTTAAAATAGCCAATTTATTCAAACGACGCTTCGAGCCATAAAGCGGCTGTGGCGCTGTTTTTCTTCAGATTTGATTTACACATATCTGAAAATCTAACCGTTGGATCTTCACAAAATTTACATCATTAGAAAGATCTTTTCAAAACGAATCCAACGGTTCCAGTTTTGGGAAAATCCGACGGTCGGATCTCCCAGTATAATCGTTTGAAGTTTCGTTTCCAAAATACGAACTGCAGCGTCGTTATTCGATTGAATATATATATATATATATATATATATATATATATATAAAATCGATTCTGGCGTTGTTTTTCTTCAGATTTGAATTAAACATTCCAGACAATCCAACCGTTGAATCTTTACAAAGTTGGTGCCATTGGAAAGATATTTCCAAAGCGAACCCAACGGTTGCGGTTTCGGGAAAATCCGATGGTCGGATTTCCCGCACTGATCGTTTGAAATCACGGTTTCAAAATACGAACTGTAGCTTCGTTATTCGATATATTTTAATTCTATTTATATATATATATATCGATTCTTCGATTTCAAAGCTATATTCTCTTCATACATTTGATAAAAATTATATTTTTATCCAACAAACATTCACTTCGACACTTCACTATTTTTAACAACTCATGTGTACAGTGGAAATGTGATTTTTATTGTAAAACAATTCATTTCAAAACCCGATCATTTTATATAGTTCATATAGGTAATAAAAATATGATTTTTATTATAAAACAATTCATTTCAAAACAAGATTATTTTATATAGTTCATATAGGTAATAAAAATATGATTTTTATTATAAAACAATTTATTTCAAAATAAGATTATTTTATATAGTTCATATAGGTAATAAAAATATGATTTTTATTATAAAACAATTTATTTCAAAACGAGATTATTTTATATAGTTCATATAGGTAGTAAAAATATGATTCTTATTATAAAACAATTTATTTCAAAATATGAATACCATTCAACACATGAATTTCAATTCAACGAATGAATTTCGATTCAACACATGAAGGTTTTCTATATTATATATATATAGATAAAAAGGTGATTTTTATATTTAAAACACGAATACCATTCAACACATGAATTTCTATTCAACGAATGAATTTCGATTCAACACATGAAGGTTTTCTATTTTGGTATATATAGATAAAAAGGTGATTTTTATATTTAAAAACACGAATACCATTCAACACATGAATTTCTATTCAACGAATGAATTTCGATTCAACACATGAAGGTTTTCTATAGTTTGTATATATAGATAAAAAGGTGATTTTTATATTTAAAACACGAATACCATTCAACACATGAATTTCTATTCAACGAATGAATTTCGATTCAACACATGAAGGTTTTCTATAGTTTGTATATATAGAGTGAAAATGTGATTTTTATCTTTCAAAACAATTTATTTCAAAACATGAATGTCATTAAATAGATGAATTTCCATTCAACACACGAATATAGTTTCAACACATGAAAATAATTCTAACACATGAATATTATTCAAAATTTCGACAGCATAACGGCAAGGTAGTTAAAACCGGGACCGTCCCTAGTGCGGCTCCTCGCTCTACCTTAAAGCCTCGCAACTTTTGACAATGGGGAATCATGCATCTAGTTCACACGCAGGCGGCATGTATATTTTTTTCTACAAACTAATCCTATGTGGTTTCAACCAAATAATTCTCAACCACAAACGGGTATTTTTCAACCACAATCAATCAATTTCAACCACAAACAATTCTAATCAACCCTTCGTAATCAACCAATTTTCACACCAATCACAACCAATAAATATCGTCCATGGTTTGTGGACGAGGGGCGTATATATATATATTTATATATAAGCATTTCACTTCTATTTCAACACATATATAATCTTTACAACGCATATATAACTTATATATTGAACGTACAACTTATACAACACTTATACATGAGGTGTACAACGCTTATATAACCCATACATCGACTATATAATTTATACATCGTTGTTTTCCATATCGTTTATAATTTAGAAATCTCACTTTGGGTTCCACTCCACGAAAAATAGCAGAAGGCTCAGAAAAATATGCGGTCTCTTCTAGAATGTAGAAGACGTCTTCACAGTCCCGATGTCTCCTGTTTCATCGAATTTCATTACCATATGAAAAAGATATGATTTTTTTAAACGATAAACGAACTTTGCGACGGTTTTAAACTATCGAAACCCCTTCAGAGAAGAGAAGCCGTACCTTTTCAAACACTGTTCGAAACTAGGTTTTGGAATCGCGATCAATCCGTGAAGTATGAAGAGGATCGGAGGGCGCTGCGTCGAAGATGACAGAGAGGAGCACCTGCGCCGGAAGTGGGGTCACGTGCGGTGGCTTCAATCACCCACGGCGGCGCTCGAATGTAGGCCCCTTCCTGGGCTCGCAGCTTGAGAAATGGCAACGATTTTGGGCGTGGAGGGTATGGATTTAAAGCTCACGAGGACGGCTTCCAAACGTGGGTGGTGGCGCTGAGTTTCATGGAGGAACGGAGGAGTTTTAGAGGAGAGAAGCAAGGGAAGGTTTCCGCCGTGGAGCGCAGGTCGGGGAGAGAGAAACGAGGTTTTTTTTATTAATTATAAAATTTCTGATTGGCCCGTGGTTATTTAAATAGGAAAATACCACTTTGACCATACGAACTCCCATCCAAACCTAACGACTGTCATCCCTAGCTAAATACCCCCATTCTGAACACAATGGGATATGTTTTGAAGGCCCATTCAAATGTTTGAGTCAGTTTTCCTTCTAATTAATATATAGAACATTCAATATTTAATTTGAATGTACATTTCAATTTGCCGGGGCCACATACTGATTATAAAAATTCCCGAAAAATAAATCTAGCTATGTTTTAACGATACGGTCCCAACAAAATTTGTTTCGTCGAATTCTGAGACCGTTTGAAAAATGGCCCATTTCTGGTCGATCCAATTTAATAGAAATCGACCTAACACATTTTCGTTTGCCACGCTCACATACTAGCTTCAAAAATTATGAAATTTGAAATCTAGAAATAGGCTAACATCCCGGATCCAACAAAAGTGGTTTCGTCGATTTCCGAGGTCGTTCGCAAAATGGCCATTTTCACGGGCTATATGAATTCCATGGCGACCTTTTTGAAAATTCATTTGGCCATAACTTTTGCTTCCTGCTATGAAATTTTGATTTTTCAGATTCGTTAGAAAGGTATTCACTAACAGATTTAAATATTTTTGGTTTCACTCAAATCCGTTTTGTTTTGCACCCGGTACAGTCAGTCAAAGTTTGAAATGAAAATTTGAAACTGCCGCGCCATTTCAGGCCTTGTTTATAATTAGAAGTAATTATATTCGTTTTCAAATGTCGATTCAAACTCAGTTTTCATCTTTATTATTTAAAATATTTATTTTAAACTTTTAAAATCCACTATTTAGCCAACTTAAAAATTTTAAATTGGTTCAGATTTTTCGGGTCGTTACAGTAATGATATCAGAAAGTAGCCTTACAACATTTTTTATTAATGTTAAGTTGAACTGATTTGTTAAATAACCATATATTTTTATTAAAAGGAACTTTGTTCCTGGTTTTAGGCAATGAATAATGATTATAGCAAACGTTTTTCAAAATGATATTTACAATGGAAATTCGGATATGATTGTAATATATTTCATAAGTATTGCAAAATAAAATGGTTTTGAGAATACTCTTATATTTAAAGAAAGAGGTAAAATACTAGGTTCAAAATATTGGAGGATTTAGAAGTTTTTAATAAACGAATGGTGAATTAAAGAGGCCAAGTTTTGCTATGTACCGAACCAATGAGTTCATTTTATTTTTATGGTTGAATGGTTTTTTATTTGATAGTTAAATAACTGACTATTAAAATCAAGCCTATTATCGATTGTTGGTACGGAAAGACCAGGATCGAATTTATATTCCAGAACCCTTTTGACCAACAAATACGTAAACATGGACTAACTATTATCTTATATGAAAGCACAATCTTCCTCCAATGACCTTCCAGTTCCATTTCTGCCAAAAAACCATTACGCTAACATGTGTCCAAAGAAATTAATCAATGGTAGAAAATGATTTTAAACATATGCATCTCTTGATTTTCTACAGTAACGTTCCTTCCTTCCATTATCAGACATTCACAATTTGAAACTTCCTCCATTAATGTTAAACTTACAATCCCAATTGCTTTTGACATTCTATTATATTATATGAAAGCACAATCTTCCTCCAATGACCTTCCACTTCCATTACTGCCAAAAAATCAATAGCTGACATGTGTCCAAAGGAATTAATCAATGGTGGAAAATGAGTTTAAACATATGCGTCTCTTGGTTTTTTACAGTAACGTTCCTTCCTTCAATTGTTAGACATTCAAAATTTGAAACTTCCCCCATTAATGTTAAACTTACAGCCCCAATTGTTTTTGACATACTTGCTACAATTATTGCCAATTGAATGCTTCTTTATCATTCTTATTATTAGTTTTGTTATACATAAATAAAGTTCAATAGAATTGATCGTAATTCTTTCATGTCTAAGCATTATTTCTTCATAGTTTGCCTCCTAGCTCCATCCAAATATAAACCAAGCTATTAACATTCAAAAGTTTTGACTTCTATATTTTTAACATCTGCAAATTCAAATTGCTGTTAATCACATGTATCTGTTCTACTATATATGTCAAAATTCAATATGCTAACCTATGTCTAGAAAAATTAATAAATAGTGGAAAAGTGAGTTTAAAACATATGCAACTCTTGGTTTTCTGTAGTAATGTTTCTTCCACCCACTTTTGGACATTAACAATTTGAGAATTCCCTCATTAATGTTAAAAACATACAATCTCAAAAAAATTCACATAATTGCTAAAATTATTATTACCAATTGAATGCTTCTTTAAGTGAGTTTAAAACATATGCAACTCTTGGTTTTCTACAGTACTGTATCTTCCACCCACTTTCACAATTTTCCTCCAATGACCTTCCAGTTCCATTTCTGCCAAAAAATCAATAGCTAACATGTGTCCAAAGAAACTAATCAATGGTGGAAAATGAGTTTAAACATATGCTCCTCTTGGTTTTCTACAGTAACGTTCCTTCCTTCCATTGTTAGACATTCATAATTTGAAACTTCCCCCATTAATGTTAAACTTACAATCCCAATTGTTATTGACATACTTGCTAAAACTATTGCCAATTGAATGCTTCTTTATCATTCTTATTATTAGTTTTATTATATATAAATAAAGTTCAACAGAATTGATTGTAATTCTTTCATATCTAAGCATTATTTCTTCATAGTTTGCCTCCTAGCTCAATCCAAATATAAATTAAGCTATTAACATTCAAAAGTTTTGACTTCTATATTTTTAACATCTGCAAATTCAAATTGCTGTTAATCACATGTATATGTTCTACTATATATGTCAAAATTCAATATTCTAACCTGTGTCTAGATAAATTAATAAATTGTGGAAAAGTGAGTTTAAAACATATGCAACTCCTGGTTTTCTATATTAATGTTTCTTCCATCCACTTTTGGACATTAACAATTTGAGAATTCCCTTATTAATGTTAAAAATATATAATCTCAAAAAAATTCACATAATTGTTAAAATTATTATTATCAATTGAATGCTTCTTTAAGTGAGTTTAAAACATATGCAACTCTTGGTTTTCTACAGTACTGTTTCTTCCACCCACTTTCAGATATTAACAATTTTAGATTCCCCGATTCATGCTAAAAACTTATAATCCATACATTCTTTTCGCATACTTGCAAAAATTATTATGATTTAAATGCTTCTTTACCATTCTCATTATTATTGTTATCATACGCGTAAAATTCATTAGAATTGAATTTAATTATTTCAAATCTATACACTTTGTGTTCATATTTTGGCTCCTCATTTTTTTCCTTCCAATGCTACTCTATTCTAATATAAATTCAACAATTAATATTCAAATATTATCATTAGGTTTTATTTATTTTTCTACTTTATTTTTTTTATAATTTTCAATTTCATGAAAAATATATTAAAATAATAGGTAAATTTTCAATGTAATATGATAACGGATGTTTAAAGTACAATTAAATTCATCTTATTTGTTTTTTCTCTTTAATTACTATTGTCTGTGCCAATAATTTGGATTTTGGATTTTATTTTCTTCCAATTTTGGCTTTTTCATGGCAAGATACATATTATAATAGTATAAAAAATACTGACTATAGTTTTAATATTTATTTCTAACTTTTCTTCTTAAATACAGGAATTCTCTTTATTTCTAGCTCAAATTTTCACTTACTTGCTTTAAACATTTATTCAATGGTTTTCACATTGTCCTTATTTGCAAAAATTGTCCAAGATCATTAATGATGACCGTTTCTGTAACAACCCGGAAAATCTGAGACAATTAAAATTTTTTCTTTTGGCAATTTCGTTGAACTTTGAATATTTAAAATGAATTATTTTAAATAATAACGACGAGAAATTTATTTTGAGTAGAATTAGAATATATATTTATATAAAACATTGTTAGAATATAAATATTTATTTTTAATTATATAAAAGGAATTGAAAATGGCGCGGTAGTTTGAAAATTCGATTTCAAATTTTAATTGAACGTTCAAGATTCAAAATAAACCGGATTTTAGCGAAACCAAAAATATTTGAATCTATTTGAGAATATCTTTCCAACGAATCCGAAAAGTTGAAATTTCATAGCAAGAATCAAAAGTTATGCCCAGTAGAAAATTCATGTGTTGAATAAAATATATATTCATGTGTTGAATAAAAAGAATATTCATGTTCTGAATAAAAGAAAATTCATGTGTTGAATAAAATATATATTCATATGTTGAATAAAAGAAAATTCATGTGTTCAAGAAAATATTCGCCTATTGAATAGAATAACGAAGTTATTGAAATATATATAACCGTGTTGATTAGATTGATGCCATTTTGAAGTGAACGATATTTATATCGATTTTATTCATTTTTATAATGAATATCGAAAAGGAATTGATTTAAAAATCTAATATTTTGAAAATATTATCATTTATATACTAATGATATGGAATATTCAATTTTGATTTGAAATTGAATATGAAGTTGAAATCGTTTTGAAAACGAATTTAAAACGATTTATAAAATACATCTTAAAAGGAAATCGACGATATATATATATATATATATATATATATATATATATATATATATATATATATATATAAATATAATGGTCGGAATAGAATGCGCCGCGCTGCGGCAGTTCGCTAATTTCGACCATGGACTTCGAATGGACATTAGGGGAGATCCGACCGTCGGATTCTCCTAAAACCGGAACTATTGGGTTCGTATCGAAAAGAGATTTCTAACGATTATTAGAGATTTGAAATCTAACGGTTGGATTTGGAATTATGTCCAAATCAGATTTGGAAAAGGTCGCTATAAGTGCAGTTCGATGGCCGATGATGGAAATCGACTGTACGGGCCTTGATAAAATTATTAAAAACAGTTACAATTTGTGTAAAATCATAAGAAATGATTTGGAAAGAATTGGGATGAAAATTTCCATGTTTGAAAAGATAAAAATAGATTTTTATCGAAATGAACTAGTTTTGAACTAGAATTATAATCCATTTATTTTTGACATAAATAAATTGGATTTGAAAGGGTTTTAAAAGTAACCAGAATTTCAAATTATTGAATTGGAATGGAATTGAATCGAAATTGTCCTTGGAATATTTCGATGTTGGATTTCGTGATTAGACAGATATTGTTATGGAAATTTGAAAGATATATTTATATCGTTATTTCCACTACGATATTTGTTGGTAGTAGAATTTGATATTGAATATAAGCCAATATATTTTCTATTCAGAGCCTTGTATTTAATATCAAATGGGATTTGGGTTTGTCGTGAATGGTGTCTTCATTAACACTGTTCTTAAACCCAGTTGAGAAAAAGATTAAATCTTTTTATTTAGATTTAATGAAGTATACCAATTAAATGGTATTTAATTGGAATTGAATTTGAATTGATTTTTGGGTTTATCGTGAACGGTGTTTTAAATAACACTTGTTCTCTGACCCGATAATTAATGGAATGTGAATTGGGTTTATCGTGAACTGTGTTTTAATGACATTCATTCTTTAACTCGATTTACAGTGAAATGTGATTTGGAATTTATAAATCTTTTGTTAAGATTTAAAGGAGATTTTCCAAAGTAAAGTTTTCCAATTTAATAAAATAAATTGGAATGGAATGGAATTCGACTTGGTAATAATCTTTCTGTGGATGAAGAGAACTAATATATCTGGAATTTAAAAGGCTTCGCCGTTATTCCATTTATATTATTAGTCGGATATGTAAGTTTATATCGATTATATATATATCGATTTGTTTTCCATGAAGATTCCATAATGGAATGTGATTTTGGGTTTATCATGAACCGTGTTTTAAATGACATTGGTTCTTTAACCCAGTTAAAGACAGGATATGATTTCCCAAGTTAAACAATCATTAATATTGATTTTTGGGAAGATTAAAACCAAGTGGAGTTTTAATGAATCTTTAATTAGACTGAAATGATCGAGAATGGAGTATCACCAGTTTTGCTCCAGGGTTGGTTAAATCTTTAATTAGATTTGAACGTGAAATGGTAATTGAATTTACCGATAACACCGTGGTGTTATATATGAAGTTTGATCAGTTTTACTTCATGGGATGAATAAGTTGGGGTTGAGAAATTTAATAAGTGATTGCTTCGATAAGGTTCGCTAATCCCGACTAGTTTGGATAAACCATAAATTGGTTTGAATTGATATTTAAAAGGAGATTAAATAATAAATTTAAAGAATTTATCTTTGATAAAATTAATGGGAACCTTTCCCAAAGTATAAGAATATTTGAATAAAAGAATATTCTGAATTGGAATGAGGCATATGTTGTGTTTGTGCAACACATGTTTTTTATATACGTGAGTTATTCAGAAAGACCGGGTTTATCCCATTCGGAATCACTTATTCGACGATGTGTCAAGGATGAAGACGGTGGTAGAAGACCGGAGGTCTTCACATCGTTTGGATAATTACTGATGATCTTGATTGGGCTGTACACCCAAGAGGAGGGAATCAGTTGGTGATCATCCAAACGTACTTGGAGATCGATGGATATGCGAGGTACAAAGTGCCTCCGGTTTCGTTCAAACCCAGAACGGACTTGTAAATGGACTGTGTGTCTGACATTGGATATCATTCTGTGTGATTGATGGATATCGGTTGCATGGAGTGGTTTGCCTATGTGGCGTGCTAAGATGCAAATGATCAAGGCTTCTGCTAAAAAGCAGAGTCTTGTGGTTGATGATCAAAGCATGGCCTGTGTCACTACAACAAAATGACCCTATTACAACGGTGGAACACCGTTGTAATAGGTTTTTACAACGGTGGGCAAACCGTCGTGTCTTAAGAAGTTGTAATAGCCTAATATCTTTTACAACTTTTCTGCACTGTTGCAAAACCGTTGTAATATGTATATTTTACAACTTTTTTCCACCGTTGTAATAAACTTTATTACAACATTTATGCACCGTTGTGATTGATATTTGGGTTTTAAAATAAATAAATTTTGCAAATGCAACAAAAGCTGAATAAACAGAAAACAAATTGATATAAATTCAAAGCAACAGATCCATTCATACAAAAAACATTACAACTTTATATTCAAAATGCAAAAAATGAATCATACATCATCACGTTAATATATCAATTCTTCATTACAAATAATGATTACAAATTAGTACCATCCAAAAACTTTGCTTCAACTATCA
The DNA here is from genome assembly GCA_030737875.1 of Allium sativum. NCBI lineage: Eukaryota > Viridiplantae > Streptophyta > Magnoliopsida > Asparagales > Amaryllidaceae > Allium > Allium sativum. The sequence continues at coordinate 3,797,693 of CM060925.1, read as the reverse complement.
GCTTGCTTCATCTTTGCACTTCCTCAACTTCCCCACCAACACAAGACACCACCTGCACAATCACAAAACATGCATATATATAAACATAACCTTAAGCTTGTTGTAAACATAAAATGGTGGATATCTACTTTTCTTCCAAGTTGGATGAGTTGAAACTATGTAAAATGCAATGCATGTATTTTTGTAGTAATCTAAGAGTATATAAGAGTTTTACTGGTTTAAGAAATACGTAATGACCATGAACTGCTTCGCTCTTTTAATGTGTTTAAGTTAATTAAGGTAATGAAAGATGATAGCAAGGATTAAGCCAAAAAGGCTGTTAAAGAATTTTGTTTTAACTGTATATATTTACTGAAGCAAATGAAATGAGATTTAAAGCATGGTATGTTTAGACAGTCATGAGAAATGTATCATTAGTGAAATTCTTAGTTTCAATCACTAACTTAAAAGTTTGGATTGGAATAGCTAAACGTATGTACTGGAAATGAATCATTCTTCTTACGTTAAAAGGGAGTTTTCATGAGGTTGTTTTCATTGCTAATAAACTGGAATTGAGTACAGCTTTATGTTAAAAATGAGTTTGCATGAGTTTGATTTTATTGCTAATAATCTGAGACTGAATACAACCGTGAATATAAAATAAAGTTAAGAGATATTATATAAAAGACATGAGTATGTGAAGCTGCGTTGATGTGATAGCATTTAGCTGTCATGATAAGGTGTATGGATGTAGATAAATTCATATATAAATGAACGTATTTGGCAGTATGGCCATAGAATTGGACACAATTGTATATTTAAACCGGTGAGGTAATTATTTGGTACCAGTTACGAGCTTACAATACAAATATGATTACAATAGTCAAACTAGTTCCGTATTTGCACACAACTGCAAAAATAAGCAGCACGGTGTTTATTCTAATCAATACAACAATAAATTGAGCAAACAAAAGTAATGGGTATAAAGAAGTAGAACTAACCAGACAGAAGAATTGCTATGCTGCTTTAGCTGTTGAAGTACATCAATCTCGATCATAGCATCCTCACGATACTTATCTACAGCTCGAACAATTTTTACGGCTACCATTTCTTTACCTTCCCTGTCCCAACTCCCAACACTCCAATACTTGACCAAACGTGCCTTCTCCTATCTTATATATGAGAAGCGCAACAACTGAAAAAACAAAATAAAACTTATCATGTCTTCAAAACTTAAATAGTAAAAGAAACAAAATGACAAACAATAGCAATCCTCATTTACTCGTAGCCACCCTTTCATGGAACCAGTATAACAACAACCTACTTTTTCTGTATAAGGAAAACATCTAAAAACTTATTGAACGACATCGGATTGATCCTCCTAGACTCGCTGCATCATCTTTCTTCTGTTGAGCATAGTTTAACAAGTTTTTATAATCAACACTACTCTTATCTCCAAATTATTAAAGACCCTTAACAGTATACCTTAACCAATTTTATTATTACTTGAAAAAAAAACGAACTACAAAGATTAAGTCATATGACTCCTTTCAGTGCAGTACAAGAGACCCCAACAAAGACAGCGTCGAAAAATTGAAAATGCACAGCCAACTCATCGACTACTCAAAAATTCAATGTCTAAAAAAAAATTTGGGTTGATAAAGCATAAGTGCATAAATCAGACTCACGCTAATGTTTAAGCAATTCAGGCCAGGTCAACATGTAGTTAGCAAAAGCAACTTATGGCAAACATCACAAGTGCAGTAGGCAAGCATGCACGACATAAAGCAAAGAAAAAGTAGGAACTGTGCACCTGAATATCAGACCAAGGCTCACCAATAACATTCAAATAATAAAATGATCAAAGTTTTAATATAATCTGTACAAATTAGACGCTCTCAGGACTAAACAATCCTTGTGTATGCAAGGGACAAAGAGTAATGGCCGAAACATACCCTTTATCGTGAATCCTCTACAGCAGACCCAAAGTAGCACTAACATTTATCATAATTTCTAATTATAGGTTGAGCGGGTTATCTAATACCAAAAGTTCTCACCCTTCATTTTAATTAAAAGAAGTAAAAGAAGTAAAGAAAATAGAATAGGAAAAAGTGATAGAAGCAAAATGAATTACCAGCGTTGACGACCGAGAAGCAAGAAGAGCGAGCAAGAGTTCACGGTGACTGAGCTCCATTGGGTGAAGTTGTGGCACTGGTCTGAGCTGTGCGTTGTCCGATGGCAGCTCTGGCGATTTGGTTGACTGACTATGGGAAGGAGGAGATGGCAGCTCGATTGCTGAAAGGTGAAGCGGAGCAATCGGTTGAAGGAGCGGCTTCCGATGAGGAGGGAGGTCGGCTATTGGTTCAGGTGGCGACGGTGGAAGAAAGCGAACGGGTAGTGCAGCAGAGGGATGACGGCGATGGCCATTTCAGTGGCCATTCATTTCGAAATTTTTGGAGGATTTAATTTTGGGGAAAAAATGCTGAAATCTCATGGGAACAAACGTGCCTTCTCCTAGACTCGCTGCTCTCGCCCTCGAGTTCGTCTCCATCACAAATCCGACTACAAATCTGATGCGAGGCATCGGATTGATCGCTTTTCCCCCAATTTCCAGTCGCTAGGGCTTCGGCCATTATTGTTGCCTTTTATTTTGAACGAGATAAATGAAAATGACGGCTCGTTTCTCCTTTCTTACATTAACACGGCTAGGGTTATTTTCCTGCCAATTGACAGCTTTGGCCCTAGGGTTTTATTGGGCTTTATAACCCTTAAGCCATTTTATAATACTTAAATCAATATTTACAACACTTGGACGAATTTTAATGTCGCACACACACACAATATATAAATTAGCATGTATATTTGTTCACAATTTAAAAAATGTACAATTTTTATATATTCAATATGTACATAAATAAATGATTTATTTATTTATTCATTTATCCACCCTAAATATATATATATATATATACATATATATATATATATATAATTGAGATCAATATTTTTTTTTTGAAAATTGAGATCAATATTATAAATTAACTATTAAATATAATCTTAGTTATTAATCTCTTCTTCTTAATTATTAATCTCTACTTCTTAATTATTAATAGCAATCATTGATTATTCATGATTAGCATTAATTATTATATTTTAATTATTAGTATTGAACAGTGAATTATTATTTTATAATTTTTAATTAGTATTTGATTAATTATTATTTATTGAAAATTATTATCAATCATTAATTACTAGTATTTAACAGTGAATTATTTGTAAATTATTAATTAATTAATTAATATTTATTTGTTTACTTATTATCGATTATTAATTATTACTTACTAATTAGTTATTAATTAAATGTTAATTATTAATTAGGATTATTTCATATTTTAAATTAATTATTAATTAGGATTATTTCATATTAACAATAGTTATTATTTAACTTTTACTTATTTCTACTTAGTTATAATCGAGTAATAACTATTAAAAGCTTATAATGTATATGTCACCTAAATATTAATTAATAAGCAGTTAACATTAACTATTAAACATTAATTACCACTTATTAACTATTAATTATTTAATAAATATTATTGATTCCTAAGTTTATTATTAATTATTATTAAATATTAATATAATTAGTTATTAAATATAGATATTATAAACATGAAGTTTGTAATGGGCATCTATTACAACTAACAAAACAAAAAGTTGTTAAAAATACGTTTATTACAACTTTTAGGGAATACCACCATTGTAAAAAACCATTTATTACAACGGTGCTTTTACCACCGTTGTAAAAAACCATTTATTACAACGGTGTTTTTACCACCGTTGTAAAAAATCATTTATTACAACGATGCTTTTACCACCGTTGTAAAAAACCATTTATTACAACGGTGCTTTTACCACCGTTGTAAAATTAAAGTTGTAATAGGGTCATTTTGTTGTAGTGTGTGGCATAGCTTTGTGTAGCGTTGATCCGTGAGCCTCACACCTCGGTTGTGAACCAGAAATGGGAGAGGACCTCAGGGAGGACATGTGTTTCCTTCTAACTAGGGTGGTGTCAGTGACCTACCAGCCATGACATTTATATTATTTTCACCGGTGTGGTTGTTGGATTGCGAGGCGCCTCAGATATATCAGTGACTATGTGGAGCCGATGGAGTCATTTGGCTCATTGACGCCCCAAAGGGCGGGGAAACGCAGTGTTCAGGCATTTTAATCCACATTGGTGGACCGGCCCTGACTATCCATGGGCCCACCTGAGTCTGGGTCCTGAGGGGCAGGCTTGAGCGTCTCGAATCGGTAGAGGACTATCTTTTGCCTCGGTTCACAGATGAAAATCCAACTTCCAATACTTGACTTTGCGGTTTTGATTGTAGAACTAGTATGGCGACATAATATATGGTACTCATGCCGTCTACGATTGATATTTATGATTGAAATTTTTTTGACACTATACACTTATAGTAATAATAAAAGATGAAATTTAGCATATCAAGCATTCTTTGGTTATTATAAGGTAAAACCCTATCCTCCGGCTTGTGTTGCATTATGTGATGGGAAATGGGTCTTATAATAGCTTCATTGTTCTTTATTTAGCATTGCGCTGTTGTTTTATGCACTGGTATTCTTAGGAGGAAACCCGTTCCGTGTTATACGGCGTGGTCCCTTGATTTACCTAAGTTTAAAATAAAGATTAATAACTGTATTAATTCTCACACCAATCACATGACTGACCTGGAGTTTATTGTTTTAACCTAAACCCTGGGTGCCCCTATTTTCCACACGGGCAGCTAGTAGTTTTGGTTTTGCAGATTTATATTCACAGGATCCTAGTTTACAGCTGGAATGAAATCCGGAAAGCTCTGTATCCGTATATCTCTTTCAGTTGTGTTTTGTATTTTTCCACTGCAGTAATGTATTTAAATCTCTGATATTTCTCTGATGTGTTATATTTTTTTTATACTTTGTATATTCTTATATTCTGATGAAATTGTTGTAATAAGCAATGTAATGTTCTTCTGTTTGTGTTCCGATGAGTCTTGTTCTCAATTCAATCCGTGCTTTCCTTCATGGGGAAGTTCGGGTCGTTTCACCTGGTATCAGAGCTTTGGTTTACAGAGCTCGAAGAACAAGACACATTAGAACCATACAAAAGAATTCATCAGTGATTGGATTAGTAATATCCAATAGGAATGACTCATCAGAGATGGGATCAGTAGTATCCTAGAACGAGTGTGACGAGTATATTTTTAAAATGAAAACAATTTTTGTTTTGAAAATTTAAATCAATTATTTGTATTTGAATATTATTTTTATATTGATTTGGACGATCAAGTATATAGAGATTTTAGTGTACGTCTGAGCCGTGTGTATTGAAGCCTCAAATATATTCGATAGATATAGAATCACAATCTAGTCGCCCGGGTCTGATTCTGATAATGGCGCGCCATTATCAGTGTTTATATTCGAGTGCCGAAAGCGGGATATCTATATATTTCCAATTGACTGGTGTGAGAACCGAAATATAGTTAGAACATATTATTGTGACTTGGCATCAAAAACATATTTTTCTGTATATACATCAAAATTATAAATTTGAAACGTTAATCAATTAATTGATTGCTGATTGTGTTGTTTGATTATTGGTTAATTAATTAAAATTTGGACCATTTAGCCAAATTGATCAAATAGTGAGTTGTATTGAAAATTAGTCGCATTTGCATGCATATACATGTACTTACATTGAACAGGTCATAGCAAGGAGGCTAGAGAAGAGGAATAAAATTGTTTGCCCGACAAATAGGTACATGTTTGTTGTATTTCTTGGGTTTTTGATGATTTTATGAGTCGATAGGCTAGGCGCTTGGCTGTTTCTTTTTCGTTTTGGATTGGTGAGGGCCATGGGAGGCTATTTGAAATATCTCGAAGTTCTCGTGCAGGGAAGGTTATGGCGAAATTTTTCGAAAATTTAGGGTGTTAGCCAAATTTTTGAAAAATTTGAAAAGTTCTTAGAAACTAAAAAGTTGAAGAACTTAAGCCGTAAAGAAAATAATGGAAATTGAGTTGGTTTGTAAAACAACTTTCAGCTTCATTCCTTTTCAGGGACGAAAAGTTTTAAGTGGGGGAGATTGTAACAACCCGGAAAATCTGAGCCAATTTAAAATTTTATTTTGGCAATTTCGATGAATTTTGAATATTTAAAATGAACTATTTTAAATAATAACGATGAGAAATTTATTTTTAAAAGAATTAGAATATATATTTATATAGATCGTTGTTAGAATATAAATATTTATTTTTAATTATATAAAAGGAATAGAAAATGGCGTGGTAGTTTGAAAATTCGATTTCAAATTTCAATTCAACGTAATGATTCAAAATAAACTGGATTTTAGTGAAACCAAAAATATTTGAATCTATTTGAGAATATCTTTCTAACGGATCCGAAAAGTTGAAATTTCATAGCGAGAATCAAAAGTTATACTCAGTAGAAAATTCATGTGTTGAATAAGATATATATTCAAGTGTTGAATAAAAAGAATATTCATGTGTTGAATAAAAGAAAATTCATGTGTTGAATAAAATATATATCCGTGTGTTGAATAAAAGAAAATTCATGTGTTGAAGAAAATATTCATTTGTTGAATAGAATAACGAAGTTATTGAAACATATATAACCATGTTGATTAGATTAACGCCATTTTGAAGTGAACGATATTTATATCGATTTTATTCATTTTTATAATGAATATCGAAAACGAATTGATTTCAAAATCTAATATTTTGAAAATATTATCATTTATATACTAATGATATGGAATATTCAATTTTGATTTGAAATTGAATATGAAGTTGAAATCATTTTGAAAACGAATTTAAAACGATTTATAAAATACGTTTTAAAAGGAAATCGACGAAATATATATATATATATATATATTATATTTATATAATGGCCTGAATAGAACACACCGCGCTGTGGCAGTTCGCAAATTTCGACCATTGACTTCGAATGGACATTACGGGAGATCCGACCGTCGGATTCTCCTAAAACCGGAACTATTGGGTTCGTATCAAAAAGAGCTTTCTAACAAATATTATAGATTTGAAATCTAACAGTTGGATTTGGAATTATGTCCAAATCAAATTTGGAAAAGGTCGCTATAAGTGCAGTTCGATGGCCGTTGATGGAAATCGACTGTACGGGCCTTCATAAAATTATTAAAAAAAGTAACAATTTGTGTAAAATCATAAGAAATGATTTGGAAAGAATCGGGATGAAAATTTCCATGTTTGAAAAGATAAAAATAGATTTTTATCGACATGAACTAGTTTTGAACAAGAATTATAATCCATTTATTTTTGACATAAATAAATTGGATTTGAAAGGGTTTTAAAAGTAACCAGAATTTCCAATAATTGAATTGGAATGGAATTGAATCGAAATTGTCTTTGGAATATTTCGATGTTGGATTTCGTGATTAGACGGATATTGTTATGGAAATTTGAAATATATATTTATATCGTTATTTCCAATACGATATTTGTTGGTAGTAGAATTTGCTATTGAATATAAGCCAATATATTTTCTATTCAGAGCCTTGTATTTAATATCAAATGGGATTTGGGTTTGTCATGAATGGTGTCTTCATTAACACTGTTCTTAAACCCAGTTGAGAAAAAGATTAAATCTTTTTATTTAGATTTAATGAAGTATACCAATTAAATGGTATTTAATTGGAATTGAATTTGAATTGATTTTTGGGTTTATCGTGAACGGTGTTTTAAATAACACTTGTTCTTTAACCCGATAATTAATGGAATGTGAATTGGGTTTATCGTGAACTGCGTTTTAATGACATTCATTCTTTAACCCGATTTACAGTGAAATGTGATTTGGAATTTATAAATCTTTTGTTAAGATTTAAAGGAGATTTTCCAAAGTAAAGTTTTCCAATTTAATAAAATAAATTGGAATGGAATGGAATTCGACTTGGTAATAATCGAAGTGAATTTCTGTGGATGAAGACAACTAATATATCTGGAATTTAAAAGGCTTTGCCGTTATTCCATTTATATTATTAGTCGGAAATGGAATCTTATATTGATTATATATATCGATTTGTTTTCCATGAAGATTCCATTGTAAATGGAATGTGATTTTGGGTTTATCGTGAACCGTGTTTTAAATGACATTGGTTCTTTAACCCAGTTAAAGACAGGATATGATTTCCCAAGTTAAACAATCATTAATATTGATTTTTGGGAAGATTAAAACCAAGTGGAGTTTTAATGAATCTTTAATTAGATGGAAATGATCGAGAATGGAGTATCACCAGTTTTGCTCCAGGCGATAGTTAAATCTTTAATTAGATTTGAACGTGAAATGGTAATTGAATTTACCGATAACGCCGTGGTGTAAGATATGAAGTATGACCAGTTTTACTTCATAGGATGAATAGGTTGAGGTTGGGAAATTTAACAAGTGATTGCTTCGGTAAGGTTCGCTAATCCCGACTAGTTTGGATAAACCATAATTTTGTTTGAATTGATATTCAAAAGAAGATTAAAGAATAAATTTAAAGAATTTATCTTTGATAAAATTAACGGGAACCTTTCCCAAAGTATAAGAATATATGAATAAAAGAATATTCTGAATTGGAATGAGGCATATGTTGTGTTTGTGTAACACCTGTTTATTATATACGCGAGTTATTCAGAAAGACCGAGCTTATCCCATTTTGAATAACTGATTCGACGATGTGTTGAGGATGAAGACGGTGGTAAAAGACCGGAGGTCTTCACATCGTTTGGATAGTTACCGATGATCTTGATTGGGCTGTATACCCAAGAGGAGGGAATCAGTTGGTGATCGTCCATACGTACTTGGAGATCGATGGATATGCAAGGGACAAGGTGCCTTCGCTTTTGTTCAAACCTAGAACGGACTTGTAAATGGACTGTGTGTCTGACATTGGATATCATTCTGTGTGATTGATGGATATCGGTTGCATGGAGTGGTTTTCCTGTGTGGCACGCTAAGATGCAAATGATCAAGGCTTCTGTTGAAAAGCAGAGTCTTGTGGCTGATGATCAAAGCACGGCCTGTGTGGCATAACTTCGTGTAGCATTGATTCGTGAGCCTCACACCCCGGTTGTGAACCAGAAACGGGAGAGGACCTCAGGGAGAACATGCATTTCCTTCTAGCTAGGGTGGTGTCAGTGACCTACCAGCCCTGACATTTATATTATTTTCACCTGTGTGGTTGTTGGATTACGAGGCGCCTCAGATATATCAGTGACTATGTGGAGCCGATGGAGTCATTTGGCTCATTGACGCCCCAAAGGGCGGGGAAACGCAGTGTTCAGGCATTTTTATCCACATCGGTGGACCGACCCTGATGATCCAAGGGCCCACCTAAGTCCAGGTCCTGAGGGGCGGGCTAGACCGTCTCGAATCGGTAGAGGACTATCTTTTGCCTCGGTTCACAGATGGAAATCCAACTTCCAATAAGTGACTTTGTGGTTTTGATTGTAGAATTAGTATGGTGACATGATATATGATACCCTTGCCATCTATAATTGATATTTATGATTGAAATTGTTTTGACACTATACACTTATAGTAATAATAAAAGATGAAATTTAGCGTATCAAGCATTCTTTGGCTATTATAAGGTAAAACCCTATCCTCCGGCTTGTGTTGCATTGTGTGATGGGACCTGGGTCTTATAATAGCTTCATTGTTCTTTATTTAGCATTGCGCTGTTATTTTATGCACTGGCATTCTTGGGAGGAAACCCGTTCCGTGTTATACGGCGTAGTCCCTTGATTTACCTAACTTTAAAATAAAGATTAATAACTGTTTTAGTTCTCACACCAGTCACATGACTGACCTGGGGTTTATTGTTTTAACCTAAACTCTAGGTTCCCCTATTTTCCATACGGGCAGCTAGTAGTTTTAGTTTTGCAGATTTATATTCACAGGATCCTGGTTTACAGCTGGAATGATATCCGGAAAGCTCTGTATCCGTATATCTCCTTCAGTTGTGTTTTGTATTATTTTCCGCTGCAGTAATGTATTTAAATCTCTGATATTTCTCTGATGTACTATATTTGTTTATACTGTGTATATTCTTATATTCTAATGAAATTGTTGTAATAATAGTGTTCTTCTGTTTATGTTCCGATGAGTCCTGTTCTCAATTCAATCCGTGCTTTCCTTCACGGGGAAGTTCGGGTCGTTTCAGTTTCTTTTCTTTATATTCTATCCCTAAATGTGGCCTTCTAATTCTCACTCTTCTATTTTCATTTCTTACATGTTGGCATTATTGGTTGCTTTTATTCTCATTTACTAAATTCATTTTCCAATTACTATTTTCCAGTATCAATTATTTGGTCCTCCTCTCAAATATAGTACACTATACAAGAAATCAAATATTGGTTGACTGGTTATTGATTTCCAACTCAAGTTTAGGTATTTCTTCCTTTGATTAATTTTTATTGCTTTATACTTTTTGTTTCTTTAGTAAAATTTATATTATTCATATTAAGCTGCTTAATTTTTTTGCCTAACTTTAGGTATGCTCTTCCTTTTGTTATGTTCCATTGTATTATGATTTTTGGTTCATCGCCAATATTCATGTCTCGATCGTGATCTAATTGACTTTCTACTCTAATTAGGCAGACGTCATTCTTCTTCGTTTCTATTTTTAGACATCTGCTTTGTTTCCAGGTATTCACTACTTTTTAAATTTATAGATCTTCAGTATGTAGGATGGTCTAAATATAATTAATGATTTCAATGACTTTGAAAATTTCATGATGTCTTTTCATTTATTGATCGCTTCAATGGTTGACTTAAGAACATCTATTTTATAAACTATTTTAAAGCATAAGTTTCATCATTCCTTTTGGATTTTTGTTTGAAATTTAATGCTCCATTTGTGTTTATTGTGTTCCAATTATCCAAATACACAAACATAACGATTGATTTTGATGAGAATTTATTTAGTAGTGAAAATGTTGTACAAAAATAATTTTTGGTTTTATGTTACGATTTATTTTCAATTAGAATTTTCAGAATGTATTATATATAAAATTGAGTGGCCTCCGTAATTATCTCTCATCTCATCTCATTTATTTTCACCTTAAAACTAAATTCCCTTAATTTTTTAACATATAGTTTTCATTTACCATTTTCAAACATGGATTTAATGGTTTCCTTTACATTTTCTCTAAATGCAAAAGTTACCCAATATTATTAATAACGATCATTTCTTTCTTTAGTTTTCTATCTCTGTCTAATTTATATCTTTGTCTAACTTAATGTCGTCCTCTTTTGTTTTCTTATTTCATATTTCCAATCTTTTTTTGAGAAAAATTTATCTTGCATTTTGTTATATTTGTTTTATTTTCATTTCATTTACCCAATCACATTTGTAGTCAATAGTACCGTATTAATTTTCAATGTCTTCCCTCAAATCTACTTCATTATATGAAAAATTGAATATGGTTGAATATTTGTCAGTTCCCTACTTGATTTTAGGTATGTAATATTCAACTCATTTAAGGTATGGGTTTAAATATTACATTGTGCTTTTTGTTTTTACAAAAAAAAAAAAAATCTATCTTAATTAATTCACTATCTCCCTTAAAATAGAGATATGTCGTCCTTCTTCATTCCTATTTTCGGGTTTTAACTTTGCATTCCAATTTTTATTGCTTTCTAATTTTATAAATTTTCATTTTGTTTTATGTACAACTAACGACTTTCACAATTTTTGATGATTTGTATGTTGTTCCAATGGTTTATGCCTTAAGGTTTTCTTTATGAACTATTTTTAGGCATTTTCACCTTAAATACTAAATTATCCTAATTTTTAACTTATAATTTTAATTTACCTCTTTCAAATATGTATTCAATAGTTACCTTAGCATTGTACTTACATGTAAAAATTGCTCAATATTATTAATAATGACTACTTCCATTCTTAAATTTTCTATCTTCAAAAATGCTCGACTTAAATTTCCCCTCTTTTGTTCTCTTATAATCAATGCTTTAGATTTTATCTTAAGCTAAATTTAACTTGCAATTTATTAAATTGTTTATTTATTTCATTTTCATTTATAAATTCCTTTTCCAATTACTATTTTCAATATTATAAGATAAATTTTTAATACCTTTCTTCAGATCTACTTTATTATATGGGAAAATAAATATAGGTTGAATATATGTCGATTTCTTGCTCAATTTTAGGTATGTATTTCCTTCAATTATGTTCTATTATTTAATCCTTTTTGTATCTTCACCAGTCATATTTTGGTTTATGCTAATTCAATTATGTTCTATTATTTAATCCTTCTTTATTCCTATCATGGGTTATAACTTTATTTCCAAGCATTTATTACCTTCTAATTTTAGAAATTATCATTTTTTTCTACATCAAACTAAATGAATATGCATACGGGATTTAAAATCATATGCATATGCATTTTAATGCACATAAAATACTATTTTGCTATTTATTTGTTTGTAAGCTGACTAATAAATTATATTCGCAAAAAAACAATACTCTAATTTTTTTATAAGTGCGCGATGCCTTACATTGCTATGAACTAAAAAAAAAATATTTTTTATTTGTCATTTGCATTCCTCCTTGAGAATAGGTTCATTATGATTTTGAGATCCATTACTTTTGAATTTTGAATGATACAAATAGTTGTCAAATATCATCATAAATTTTTAGTTCTATATAATGATTTGTTCGTTGTTAGGATATTTAAAATTTCCAGTTATTATTTATAATGATTTTTTCCATTTAACTAATGGTATGTTAGAAATTGCTTAATTCATTGTAACTCTATTACATATTGAAATAGACGTGGTATTGGAATTTTTAATTCAATGTTTTTTTTGTAAATTATGATTGCTTGAAGCTACTAATTTGGTTGATTGTATGATTAAGTGGTGCTTAGGTAGCAAGCGATGATTAAATTGACTTTATATTTCCAGCGACGTTTGTACTTAGACATATTATAGATTTGAAAGCTACTTGCCGTATAATGTTGGATAAAAATTGGTTACTCATTTATATTCCCATAAAAGTTCCATTAAGTTCATATGTTATTGGGATTATTCCACATGCGTATAGTAAATGAATTTTTTCTAGTAAATTTAAAGTTGTATCTTTCTCTTTTTTGAACATTTTGTCCTTCATAATTTGTGTCTTTCCATTTTGCTCTATGCTTCATAATTATTCAAAGAAGAGTTCTTATGCCAAGGGTGGATTAGCCTAATCAATTGATCTATAGAAGAATGTGAAAGTTTCATGGTTTGATATTCGAAAAATCATGAAATTCTATAACAGAATGTGAAAGTTTCATGGTTTGAAATTCGAAAAATCATGAAATTCGAAAAATCATGAAATTCTATTAACAGAATGTGAAAGGCAAATAAAAGCATGATATGACATTTTCAAAAATCATGAAATTCGAAAAAAAAGTGCCAATAATGCGTAGACTAGAATGCAAATTTGCTGTTAGCATGGTTAAATTTGTAACATTATGCCTTCAAATTGTGAGATTTTTCTTCAAAATGGCAATTTTGCATGAATCCAAATGTATTAGTTTGAATTTTTTAATTGTATTTGATGTATAGTTCTTCTATAGTTTTGATAGATTTGAAGTACGATTTAGATATACAGTGCTTTTGTATTATTGGTCCAAATATTACGATATGTTTACACGTGAATATTTCTATTATACATAAATTGAATATGGTTCCAGTATTTATCTCTCACCTCTATCATTTTCACCTTAAAAACTTTAGTCTTCTAAATTCCAACTTATAATTTTTATTTGCACCTTTCAAATATTCAATGGTTTTCTTAACATTGTTCTTAGGTGCAATAGTTACCCAATATCATTAACAACTTGGTGTTCATTTTTTAAGTTTCCATCCTCAAATATATTGAATTTAATATCTAGATAAGTTATAGTTACTACAAAATTTGTTTCATAATAAAATGAAACTATTTGGACAACTTTTGACATTTTGCTACATAACATTAAAACTTCTATTTAATATCTTCTCTCTGTGCAAATATAATCTCATATTTCTTTTGTTTACAGTACACCTATCCAAAAAAAAGGAAAATAGTGTCAAGGACAAATTTACAGGTTTTCCAATCATAGGATGCCCTTCTAAAATTTTATACTAAAGGGCAAAGCATCATACTTTACGTCTCAGTTTTATAGTGTGCATGGTATCAGAATTTGACTACCAGTTTTTAAGTATAAGTTTAACAGTGTGTATGGTATAAGAATTTAAATATCAATTTTCAAGTATCAGTTTTACAGTGTATTGTCCTTGAAAATAAATTTTTGATGGTTTGTTCTTGAACTTAAAAAAATTATGGAATTTATCCTTCACAATAAACTCCCCTAAAAAAATCATTTAGATAATAATTTGAATTTAATATATATTTTTATAATTAGGTTGATACTTTAATTAAGTTGTGCCCTCATTATGATATCTCAAGGGATCCAAACCATGCTTCTAGAACCATCGTCTAAAACGCCAAACTTCTAACCACTAATACTAGGGTCCATGACTTTATTTCTAACAACTCAACATGTTAATTGTTGTTCTTTACACCATTCATCTTATTCTGTTTTTAATGAAATGTCATCAAAAATTAGCTTTATGCATGTTAAATGTATTCCATTTTATGGTGAAATACCATTTTGCATTAAAGTACGTTAATTGTTATGTCGGTTTAGTTGTTTCATGTATGAATAACTAAATTAATGGATGATGATTATTATCAAGTTGTTCTAGAATTTTAATTGTATATTCATATTCTACACATATTTTTTATGTCATATTATCCTATGGATGTTAAGAAATATGATGTGCTAAAGTTACTATAATATTTTTATAATGCATTTAGTATCGGATAATGTCGAAAAGTGGACATGATCTAATTTTAGATGGTATTTTTTAAAAACAAAATTTTAACAATAACTCGACTTAAGTGTTATTTTTGGTTGAGTATGGAAAACTTCTATTAACCGAACTATGTGTCTACATATATGATTATGTATTATAGAATAAACCTATATTGGATATATATTTCATACATTAGGAAACTGTAACACCCCATGTATTTTATAACTGTGAAATTCATAAATTAAACAATAAATAATTTTAAATCAAAGAATTAAGGGAAACGGGATACGCCATTGCGTTCGTCTCGGAATTCTGCTTGAGATAGAGTCTGAGTTTGCGTAAAACGAATATCGTATGAAGAAGTTATGGACGAACGAAGTTGGGCGAAAAACCGGAAAAAGGGTCAGAATGCACTGGCGCACTTGGGAAGTGCGCCAGAACAAAAATGCACTGGCGCACTTGTGTAGTGCGCCAGTACATTTTTGACCTGGCGCACCTGCCAAGTGCGCCCAGGTCAAAAATGACCTGCTGGCCAGGTCTGGTCTAGTCCTGGCTGGCCAGGTCTGTGTTTGGTCGATTTTCAGAAGCTTGCTTTGTCATTAGGGCTAGGTGGCAGGCTCTAATTGGTCTCTCTTTCGAATGAATGGCTACGATCAATCCAAGCAACATCGATGGTCCTAATCAGTTCATAAACTCTATAAAAATGACCCTAGACTCTACCTAATCTATTCATTCAAAAATAAGAACGAGGCCATCATGCTGCAGAGGAGCGACTAGGAGTAGCCACCAATTTGAGAGAAGATTAGGAGGCAAATTCTAAAGCATTAAGCAACTTAAACAAATCAAATCAACAAGGAGTCGCATCTCCAAATTCCTGAATTGGAGAATTCGCCACACGATTGTAAGTAGAGTATTATTTTGGTATGAACAAATAACTGTGTTGGTTTGTATACTTGATTTGTGGTGATAAAGTAATCCATATTTGTGCGTTACTATGATTCTTATCGATTTGGAATATTGTATACGTTTGGATATTCTCAAATTATGTTATTCATTATAAAAACTACATGTTTGCGGTAGTTTTATGCAAGTATACATTTGGATATTCGCAAAGCATGTTATTCATTATAAAAACTACATGTTTGCGGTAGTTTTATGCAAGTATACGTTTGGAATATTCACAAATTATGTAATCCATGTTGAAGCTACATGTATGTAGTTGTTTAATTGAAATTCATGCAAGTTTGGGGTTTTGCTACTATGCTATCATAATGTGTATTTTTATACAAAAATCATTTTGTGAGTAATTGGAGCAAATGTGGGTTATTATAATCCATATGAAATTATGTTGAAAATTTGGCATCATGATCTATGTATTAAGCCATACTTTTGTACTAGAAAACCTCTTTGTGAACTTATGAATATGACTAGGCTATGATTGATATTTTGCATAATTGAAAACCATGTTAGGTCTATATTGTTAACAAGAATTATATGATGACATATGTGGTACATAGCTAGGTTAGATTCAAAATCCCATTTGCAAGTTTGCATGACTAAAGTAAAAATCATGATTTCATGTTAGAAATATTTATGCCATAAGTATATGTGTGCCATGGTTATGTGAATAGATTTAGAATCATGATTAAGTTGGATTAATTCTAGTTGAATTATACTTTTGTATTAGTCACAAAAGTAAGCACCTTTGTAAACATGTAGTAATCTTATAAACATGATTTGCTTATGTTTGATATTATGCCTAAATAAAATATAGGTTTATGTTGTAGTTAAGCCTATGTGTCAATAGTGATATTCTTAACTTAACTACAAGTTTACATGGTTTGATTCATGTCACTTATGCTTTATGACCAAAGTATATGTTACTACTATGCAAGTACACCAGTTTCTATTTTGTAGTTCCAACGTCACGTTGCAAGTTCATGCGTTCACATTCCCCTTTTTGTGTATGTAATCACGCTTTAAGCCTCCCCTTTTCGCATGGCTAGGTTGGGCTCAAAAAGGCTATGCCCAACATATATATAATAAACGGACGTATTAAACGGGGGAAAATAACGTTGGGTTAAATTTATTAATAAATGAAAATATAAAGAAAAGGGGCCCAAATTCAAGTATGGGTTGGGCCCATGATTGGTGTAACCTTCACACCATTGATTTTTAATGGGCCGCAAATATTTACATATAAGAAAAATAAAGAAGAAAGACAAAATATGTAAATATAGAAAATACGATGTGTTTAACCCGAGGTTGGATTGAGTTGTGATGTAAACCTGCCCGGAACCGCCCGGCTGTCCAGTAGTCACAACAATACCTATCCAATGTGGGTGGTTAAACATGGAGCCCAATAAGGACCCGAGGTTAGACTGAGTTGTGGCGTAAGACTGCCCCGAACCAACCGGCAACAGGCAGCCACAACAATACCTGTCTAATGTGAGAGGTCAAGGCTTTAATAAGACAATTAAAGCTGAGTCAGGATTGTTAGGATTAAGTGGACTAAAGACTTAATCAAAATGGAACATGATAAACTAAACAGACTGATTGGGGGTTAGGTTATAAAACACTTAACCAACTTAGCATGTTGGCTAGAAATAGAAAACCTAGTAGCGGGGGACCCTTTTCAGCAGTAACCCTATAAGGTGTATCATGATACCTTGAAACTAGGCAGGGTGGGGCACGATTACTGGGCTGATTGTAAGAGGTCAAATCGACGGCGGTGGTGTAGCAGTGTAGGTTCTAACGGGGTGCGGGCGTGCACACACTCCGGCGCAGAAAAATAAGGCACTGGGCACCAGTAGCATACCTGTGCATTCTAGGGTTGTGTCGGGCTGCCGCCATGGGACTTGATACACCCCATGGTTGGACCAGCATAGGTAACTACAACATCGGGGGCCGTAAGACACATGTAACTATGCGAGTAGGAGCCGATCATCATAGAATGGATCACCTCACCCTGATTATGGGGTGCCAGTTGAGAACTAGTTTATATGGGTTCAGAGATTAATATGGGGTACGATAGTATATTCGACCCTAGACAACTTAATTAAGTTTATAGTGCTTTCCTACTTCTTGTTTATACTTACCATACCCAGTTCTTTATTCATAGACAGAATAGTCCTAGACTTACTCAGGCTTTATGTCTGACTCTACTTTTCTTTCGTCTTCTTTTCTTCCGTTTCCCCCCCAGGTCCACAGGGAGGGAACACTGCAGCTTGACCAGCCTTCATATCCAGCTTGAAGAGGAAAAATATATTGCTTGGACCTTTTCGTTTTGAACTATGGCTTTGGACAACCACTATGGGGCTTTTGCAGTTTATTTATGTTTTTTTTATGCTTCTTTAAATGATGTAATCAAGACAGATTATGAAAGTGTTATGTTATGTTTTTGGAAAGGATGTAAGACAATCATGGTAATGTTGTTGTAACACGTATTTGCTTTTATGAAATAAAAGTTGCTGTTTTTCTGCTGTTTACAAATATGTGTTCTTATATCTGTCTTGTATATCTGTGACTTATACTTATAAACCTCCACCAAAATTAGGGCATTCCCTTTGAGAGTGACCCTAACGGAGGTGGGGTGTTTCACTTGGTATCAGAGCATAGGTTTACCTGATAAGATAAAAAGTTTTGGAAAATTTATTTTCAAAAAGGAAATTTAAAGAAGCATTTTTAAAAGATAAAATATTATTTTGCTTTAAAAGGCAAAGTCCCTCCAAAGCCATAGGTACTGTCTCTTATCCTTCGTTTTGAATCTATCCTTTTTGTTTCAGCATGTCCGAAGAACTTAACTTGCCAGAGGGTGTACCAATACCTAGTTGGTTTAGACGGTTCTTAGAAGCAAGGGCCACTCAGCCAGGTCCTACCGTTCCTCCTCCCCCAGCTGCAGGAAATCATCCAGCTGCAGCAGCGCCTCTTCCTCCACCTCCTCCACGGGGAAACACGTTTGCTAAGATATGTAACGATTTTAAAGCTATGGGAGGAAAGGATTTCCATGGAACTGAGTCCTTCGTGGCATCTAGAAATTGGCTGAAAGAAACTGAGGACCTATTCATCATCTTTGAGGTAGAAGATAGACAGAAAGTACAACTGGCAGTGTTGCTATTAAAGGGCGAGGCTTCCTACTGGTGGGAAGTCACTAATGCTGAAAGACCAGTGGAGACATGGGAGGACTTTAGGGCAAGGTTTGAGACTAAATTTCTCTCAGATGCGGAAAGGAGTTTACAGTTGGAAAAATTCTTATTTCTTAAGCAAGGGAACAAGACAGTCAGAGAGTATGTGAATCAGTTCGATGAGCTGGCTAGGTTTGGGCTGGACCTAGTCAACACCCCGCACAAGAAGGCTCTCCGTTTCGTCAAAGGGTTGAATGAGCCATTACACAGTTTGGCCATGACCCATATACCCATGGGAGCCACGTATGAAAGACTGGTGCAAATGGCATTGCTGAACGAAGAGGATAAGGGCAAGAAGGAGACAAAGGCAGAAAGCTCTCAAGGGAAGAAAGAGGGTTTGCAGCCTAAGAAGACAGACTTTAAGAAGGGTGGGAAAGGCAACAAAGAGAAGAGGAAGTTCAATTTCTGTGGCAAAGTGGGGCACTTAGTAAAGGACTGCCGGAAAAAGAAGGCCAAGGAGAATGGTGGGTTCTTTTCTTGTGGTGAGACGGGCCACAGGGCTAAGGACTGTCCAAAGAAACGAGGACAGGGGCAGAGGGCTGGATCCACCTCAGGGGCACAAGTTCATGTGCTAGAAGCGCCACCTTTGCAAAAGCGAGGTATAAATACTTCTGTAGAAAGTGTAGTTTATCTTTATGATCACCCCGTTCGCACTTTATTTGATTCTGGCGCATCACACTCCTTTATCTCGTATGCTTTAGTAGAATCTCTACACCTAAAAACTAATATGGAAGAGGACCCCTTAATTGTTTCAAACCCAATTGGGGGCCCAGCTCATTTGTCTATGATCTGTTTGGGATTGAAAATTTCTATTCTAAGCGTAGAATTTCAATGTAGTGCCTTTGTTTTGGGCTTTTCGGGGTATGGTTTGATTTTGGGTATGGATTGGCTATCCGGTAATGGGGCCATCCTTAATTGTGAGAAAAGGGTTGTCAGGCTCCTAACCCAGCTCGGTAATACTTTGGAAATTTCTTGTAATCCCTCGTATGCAGTTATGCTTAGTTATCTTGAATCGCTAGATGCCTCTGTTGAAAATTTGTAATCAGTTAGAGTGGTTCGGGAATATCCGGATGTCTTCGAAGAGGTGAAGGGCTTGCCTCCGAAGCGGGAAATAGAGATAATGCAAAGCCCGTTGCGTTGCCCGTTAGACACATGGCTCCACGAGAAAGGAAAGAGCTCAGTAAACAGATTAAAGAGCTTCTAGAAAAGGGGTTCATTAGGAGGAGCATTTCAGAATGGGGCGCTCCAGTAGTGTTCGCTACAAAGGCGGATGGTTCACTCCGTCTATGTGTTGACTATAGGGAGCTCAACAAGCTAACGAAAAAGAATAAGCACCCTCTCCCTAGAATTGACGATTTGTTTGATCAGCTTGTAGGAGCGTCTGTTTTCTCCCAACTCGATTTAGCGACCGGTTTTCATCAGCTAAGGGTGGCTGAAGATAGCATCGATAAAACGGCATTCAGAACCCCAGACGGCTTCTTTGAATGGCTTGTCATGCCTTTTGGCTTGACAAACGCACCTGCTTACTTCGTGGACCTGATGAGTAGGGTATTCAGAGATTTCCTCAACAAGTTCGTAGTGGTCTTCGTAGATGATATCCTTATTTTCTTAAAGAGTGAAGAGGAACATGCTCAACACTTAAGGGCAATCATGGAAACTTTGCGAGTCCATCAACTAAAAGCCAAATTCTCCAAATGCCACTTTTGGAGAGAAGAGGTGAGGTTCCTTGGGCACATAGTATCCAAACATGGGTTAGCAGTGGACCCTGCTAAGGTAGTGGCGGTACAGGATTGGAAGACACCAAGGAATGCAACTGAGGTCCGAAGTTTTCTAGGACTAGCAGGTTTCTATCGAAAGTTCATAAGGGATTTTGCGAAAATCTCAGCTCCGCTCAGGAAATTAACCAAGAAGAATCTAGTGTTCAATTGGGACTTGGATTGCGAGTTCGCTTTCCAACGACTGAAAAGGGCTCTTACAACAGCCCCAGTTTTGACGCTGCCAGATGGGAGCAAGATGTTCACTGTTTATACGGATGCATGTGGGACAGGGCTAGGCGCCGTCTTAATGCAAGAAGGAAGGGTAGTAGCTTATGGCGGGAGGCAGTTGAAGGTGCACGAAAAGAACTACCCGACCCATGATCTTGAGTTGGCCGCCATCATCTTTGCACTCAAGTCTTGGCGACACTATCTCCTAGGTGAGAAGTTCGAACTTTACACTGACCATAAATCGTTGAAATATCTTTTCTCGCAGAAAGATCTTAACTTGAGGCAACAGAGATGGATGGAGTTTCTTGCCTCGTACGATTTCGAAATCTCCTACACTCCGGGCAAAGGCAACGTAGTGGCAGACGCATTGAGCCGAAAGAAATTGACCCTAACCCTGTTGTTTGTTGAAAGACAAAGCCTAGAGTTTATAGCCAGCTTTGACTTTAGGCCTTCCTCCGATTTTGTACCAGGCTTGCTAGCATCTCTCGAAGTGCGCCCAACTTTAGTGGATTCAGTAGGGACAACGCAACGCGAAGACCCTCAGCTTGTGGAAATAATTGATAGGCTAATTAGGGGTGAGACTTCAAGTCACCTCAACAGATACTCCATCGACGATAAAGGTTTGCTAAGACGAGACGGAAGACTGTGCATCCCACAGACAAAAGATTTAATAAAGAAGGTTCTCGAGGAAGCACATCACTCCAAGATGACGATACACCCAGGCGGAGATAAAATGTACAAAGATATAAAAAGGACTTTCTTCTGGAACGGCATGAAAAAGGACGTGGCAGAATTCGTTTCTAAGTGTATGGTGTGCCAACAGGTTAAGGCGGAACAGAAAAAGCCTGGCGGACTGCTACATCCTCTGGAGGTCCCGCAGTGGAAGTGGGATAGCATCTCAATGGACTTCATCGATGGGCTGCCTAGGTCTAGGAGAGGCAACACTAGCATTCGGGTAATAGTGGATAGGCTTACTAAAAGCGCCCACTTTTTACCTGTTAAAAGTAAAAGAACTGCCTCATCCCTAGCATCACTTTACCTCAAAGAAATCGTTCGACTCCATGGTATACCATCCATCATTGTTAGTGACCGAGACCCCATCTTCACCAGTGAGTTTTGGCGCAGTCTGCAAGAAGCAGTAGGAACGAAGTTATGCTTGAGCACAGCCTATCATCCCCAAACCGACGGCCAAACAGAAAGAGTGAACAGAGTTTTGGAGGACCTTTTAAGACTGTGCGTCCTTGACTTCGGAGGGACATGGGAAGACCACCTTCCTTTGGTGGAATTTGCCTACAACAACAGTTATCAAGCAACCATCGGAATGGCGCCCTTCGAAGCTTTATATGGAAGACCGTGTCGATCGCCCACTTGCTGGTGGGAGTCTACTGATAAGCTCATACTTGGACCAGATATGATCCGAGAGACTTCAGAGAAAGTAGACTTAATACGAAGAAGGATGAAGACGGCCCAAGACAGACAAAAGTCCTACGCCGACAAGAGGAGAACCGACCTTGAATTTGAGGTTGGGGACAGAGTTTTTCTTAAGGTATCTCCGCTAAGGAACGTTGTTCGTTTTGGAACCACAGGAAAGCTAGCGCCAAGGTTCGTAGGGCCATTCCCTATCATCGAGAAAATTGGGAAAATGGCCTATAGATTAGAGCTACCCGAGAAACTGGCCGGAGTTCACAACGTTTTTCACGTTTCACATCTCCGAAAATGTCTACATGAGTCTGCTGAAGTGGTAGAGCCAAATATCCTAGAAGAAGCAGAGGTGGAACGCGAAGCAACCATAAGGAAAGTTCCAACCCGCATATTAGGAACGGAAGTGAAAAAGCTACGCAACCGCAAAGTCAAACTCGTCAAAGTTCAGTGGAGTGACGCCGAGGGAGACGCGACTTGGGAAACTGAAACTAGAATACGCACTGCCTACCCTTTTCTTTTCGAGGGTACATCCTTGATCTTTCTTTTTCCTTAAGTTGCGCTTTTATCTATCTTTTTTTTAGGTATATCTCCTCGACCCTATCTTTTAGGTAGAAACTCTTTGGATGAAAACATGTAATTGAAACATGTTATGGATGATGGTTACAAGTGGTTGCAAGTGATTGCTAGTGGTTGCTCGTGGTTGCATATACACACACAATCTAGGTTTTAGATCGGCTCAGTCACTTCATATTGCATATGCATATATGTTTGCATTCGTATATGGTTGAACTTTAATGTGTTGTCATATGGATGTTGCATGTGTATGAATGATTTTGCACTCATGTAGAATCATGAATAGGGGGATTTGCATTCATAATGGATTCATAGCACTTACATAATTCGCATTAAGGAGGTCAACTGAATCAGTAGACCGCCTGATTTTGCATTAGATAAGTACATGTACACACACACTTCGCATATGATCATGAAGCATTAGAAGTCTTTTAAGGACAATGGATGCTCGTGCTTGATGGATGAGTAGATGAATGTTTGGACGTTAAGATGTACATTCTTCCTGAACTTGAAGATTTCAGGGACGAAATCCTTTTAAGTGGGGGAGAATGTAACACCCCATGTATTTTATAACTGTGAAATTCATAAATTAAACAATAAATAATTTTAAATCAAAGAATTAAGGGAAACGGGATACGCCATTGCGTTCATCTCGGAATTTTGCTTGAGATAGAGTCTGAGTTTGCGTAAAACGGATATCGTATGAAGAAGTTATGGACGAACGAAGTTGGGCGAAAAACCGGAAAACGGGTCAGAATGCACTGGCGCACTTGGGAAGTGCGCCAGAACAAAAATGCACTGGCGCACTTGTGAAGTGCGCCAGTACATTTTTGACCTGGCGCACCTGCCAAGTGCGCCCAGGTCAAAAATGACCTACTGGCCAGGTCTGGTCTAGTCCTGGCTGGCCAGGTCTGTGTTTGGTCGATTTTCAGAAGCTTGCTTTGTCATTAGGGCTAGGTGGCAGGCTCTAATTGGTCTCTCTTTCGAATGAATGGCTACGATCAATCCAAGCAACATCGATGGTCCTAATCAGTTCATAAACTCTATAAAAATGACCCTAGACTCTACCTAATCTATTCATTCAAAAATAAGAACGAGGCCATCATGCTGCAGAGGAGCGACTAGGAGTAGCCACCAATTTGAGAGAAGATTAGGAGGCAAATTCTAAAGCATTAAGCAACTTAAACAAATCAAATCAACAAGGAGTCGCATCTCCAAATTCCTGAATTGGAGAATTCGCCACACGATTGTAAGTAGAGTATTATTTTGGTATGAACAAATAACTGTGTTGGTTTGTATACTTGATTTGTGGTGATAAAGTAATCCATATTTGTGCGTTACTATGATTCTTATCGATTTGGAATATTGTATACGTTTGGATATTCTCAAATTATGTTATTCATTATAAAAACTACATGTTTGCGGTAGTTTTATGCAAGTATACGTTTGGATATTCGCAAAGCATGTTATTCATTATAAAAACTACATGTTTGCGGTAGTTTTATGCAAGTATACGTTTGGAATATTCGCAAATTATGTAATCCATGTTGAAGCTACATGTATGTAATTGTTTAATTGAAATTCATGCAAGTTTGGGGTTTTGCTACTATGCCATCATAATGTGTATTTTTATACAAAAATCATTTTGTGAGTAATTGGAGCAAATTTGGGTTATTATAATCCATATGAAATTATGTTGAAAATTTGGCATCATGATCTACGTATTAAGCCATACTTTTGTACTAGAAAACCTCTTTGTGAACTTATGAATATGACTAGGCTATGATTGATATTTTGCATAATTGAAAACCATGTTAGGTCTATATTGTTAACAAGAATTATATGATGACATATATGGTACATAGCTAGGTTAGATTCAAAATCCCATTTGCAAGTTTGCATGACTAAAGTAAAAATCATGATTTCATGTTAGAAATATTTATGCCATAAGTATATGTGTGCCATGGTTATGTGAATAGATTTAGAATCATGATTAAGTTGGATTAATTCTAGTTGAATTATACTTTTGTATTAGTCACAAAAGTAAGCACCTTTGTAAACATGTAGTAATCTTATAAACATGATTTGCTTATGTTTGATATTATGCCTAAATAAAATATAGGTTTATGTTGTAGTTAAGCCTATGTGTCAATAGTGATATTCTTAACTTAACTACAAGTTTACATGGCTTGATTCATGTCACTTATGCTTTATGACCAAAGTATATGTTACTACTATGCAAGTACACCAGTTTCTATTTTGTAGTTCCAACGTCATGTTGCAAGTTCATGCGTTCACATTCCCCTTTTTGTGTATGTAATCACGCTTTAAGCCTCCCCTTTTCGCATGGCTAGGTTGGGCTTAAAAAGGCTAAGCCCAACATATATATAATAAACGGACGTATTAAACGGGGGAAAATAACGTTGGGTTAAATTTATTAATAAATGAAAATATAAAGAAAAGGGGCCCAAATTCAAGTATGGGTTGGGCCCATGATTGGTGTAACCTTCACACCATTGATTTTTAATGGGCCGCAAATATTTACATATAAGAAAAATAAAGAAGAAAGACAAAATATGTAAATGTAGAAAATACGATGTGTTTAACTCGAGGTTGGATTGAGTTGTGATGTAAACCTGCCCGGAACCGCCCGGTTGTCCAGTAGTCACAACAATACCTATCCAATGTGGGTGGTTAAACATGGAGCCCAATAAGGACCCGAGGTTAGACTGAGTTGTGGCGTAAGACTGCCCGGAACCAACCGGCAACAGGCAGCCACAACAATACCTGTCTAATGTGAGAGGTCAAGTCTTTAATAAGACAATTAAAGCTGAGTCAGGATTGTTAGGATTAAGTGGACTAAAGACTTAATCAAAATGGAACATGATAAACTAAACAGACTGATTGGGGGTTAGGTTATAAAACACTTAACCAACTTAGCATGTTGGCTAGAAATAGAAAACCTAGTAGCGGGGGACCCTTTTCAGCAGTAACCCTATAAGGTGTATCATGATACCTTGAAACTAGGCAGGGTGGGGCACGATTACTGGGCTGATTGTAAGAGGTCAAATCGACGGCGGTGGTGTAGCAGTGTAGGTTCTAATGGGGTGCGGGCATGCACACACTCCGGCGCAGAAAAATAAGGCACTGGGCACCAGTAGCATACCTGTGCATTCTAGGGTTGTGTCGGGCCGCCGCCATGGGACTTGATACACCCCATGGTGGGACCAGCATAGGTAACTACAACATCGGGGGCCGTAAGACACATGTAACTATGCGAGTAGGAGCCGATCATCATAGAATGGATCACCTCACCCTGATTATGGGGTGCCAGTTGAGAACTAGTTTATATGGGTTCAGAGATTAATATGGGGTACGATAGTATATTCGACCCTAGACAACTTAATTAAGTTTATAGTGCTTTCCTACTTCTTGTTTATACTTACCATACCCAGTTCTTTATTCATAGACAGAATAGTCCTAGACTTACTCAGACTTTATGTCTGACTCTACTTTTCTTTCATCTTCTTTTCTTCCGTTTCCCCTCCCCCCCCCCCCCCGGTCCACAGGGAGGGAACACTGCGGCTTGACCAGCCTTCATATCTAGCTTGAAGAGGAAAAATGTATTGCTTGGACCTTTTCGTTTTGAACTATGGCTTTGGACAACCACTATGGGGCTTTTGCAGTTTATTTATGTTTTTTTTATGCTTCTTTAAATGATGTAATCAAGACAGATTATGAAAGTGTTATGTTATGTTTTTGGAAAGGATGTAAGACAATCATGGTAATGTTGTTGTAACACGTATTTGCTTTTATGAAATAAAAGTTGCTGTTTACAAATATGTGTTCTTATATCTGTCTTGTATATCTGTGACTTATACTTATAAACCTCCACCAAAATTAGGGCATTCCCTTTGAGAGTGACCCTAACGGAGGTGGGGTGTTTCAGAAACATAACATAGTAGTGCACTTCTTAATATATTAAGAATAATTAATGGCTAACATTGTCCTTTGTTGTATGTAGTTAATGTGAGTTAAAAATGTGTTATATGTTGTATGCTTTGAGATTACTTAAATATATTTTTCAGCAGATATTTATCAATTGTGTTTAAAAAATGTAATCTATTTCCAAAGTATAAAATATATAAACATTGTTATTCATCATTGAAATTTAAAAAACTAAGAAACATAAAAAAATATGTTGTAAATTCCATATGCGTAGCACGGGTTCGCACTAGTATCATAAGATAGTCGAGATAGATCATTTGAAGACTCGTATAAATTCATAAAATGGAAAAGCTACTTAAAATCTCTAGTTGTTCCCTAGAAATATAATGATTCTGTCTTGGTTGAAATCTATGGGTTTGCAAGGACTTCTTGCTACTGATCCTTGGGGTGATTCCTATGTAGGATGTGGTAAGAGGTGCCTTCGCTTCATCTTGTTCCTAGATGACTTGTATGGAAAATTGTCTGATAGAGTATTTCCTAAGGGTCCCGTACGTTTATTTTTACAAATATACCAAGTTTGATGGCAGAGAAGACACATTCTCTTAGCTTAACACCCTGAGTGTATTTGTGGACGTCAATTAGTGATTTGATGGATCTGATGATGTGGCATTCAAAGTTTGATGTGTTGTTCTCTAAAAGGTAAATCGTGATCTCAAGCCTCATCAATCAGGGAAAATGACAGAAATCGGGCAGACAGCATAGCTATGTGGGTTCATTCCCATCAGAATGTATTATCACCATCTAAAGAAAATTCATTTTGTTATTCTTCCATTTCTGTATCTCCTGGAAATTACGACGGTTCGCGAACAATAGAGTGACAATATATTCGATACACTCAAGTTAAATGAGTGGTCGGTCACGTGCGCCAGGTTGCGAGATTTTCTTGTTGAACCCTAGTGTATTGTGTCTAGAGTTACACTATCGGAAGGTGGTCCCATACCTTGTCATAGTTGAAAATTCATTATCTAATAAGTGACATGCGATTTTTGATTATATATTAAGTATGTAGAGTGTGAGATGCAAATGTTCTGCTACGTGGTTATTTGTTTTTTATTTGATAGACACTGGTATAATATCACGAGATTTGATATCAAAAATGTTTTGGGTTATCATAAGGTAAAAATCATTTGTGTTTATGTGTGGATTGGTATTAGGATTGTCCTTTTCTTTCAAAAGGATTTATTACTTTAAATCTGATGGATGATACCCATAAACTTAATGAGTTTTTCTCACGCTAGTTCACCAGACTGATCCATGACGTTTACAATGCTTGGGTCAGACCAAGTTTTACAACTTCAGATTAGGATACTACGAATTTTAAAAGACATGCTGGGAATTCCAGACCTAATTAGTATTTATTCTGTTGTGTATTATGTATGAGGACAGGTTGTTATAACTATCCATATATATTGGATGTCTGTTGTACTCTAATGAATGTAAGTATTGATACAAGTTCTCTATAAAGATTTATTTCTATGTTATATTTTATTCCTCTGCGTTATGAGACTCTGTGTTTGTTAATCTTCTTCTTCTTCTATTCTAATATTTCTTTCTTTTCTCACCCTCTAATTTCTATCTATTAACTATTTGGTTTTTTTTTCAATACTTAGGTTTTGGCAAGAAATACAGGATTATGTACTATTTTCGAAATTCGAGCGTTGAATTTCTCGCTAGTTTGTTACAACTAACCTATTAAGTTTCCCTTTCTCTCTCTTTTTGCAACGAATGAATGAACTATGCACCTAGGTGACTGTGGAATTCCTACATACCCATTTTAAGGAAATAAACATAATGAAGTAATATAATCTTCACCACTTTAATTAAAAGGGTAAACCTTCAACATTTTAATTAAAATAGTGAAACCTTCATCATTTCAATTAAAATGGCGACGTCAGTGTCATTCTATCTTTACTCTGACCTAATAGTTGTCACCACATTTTTTTTTCTTCCCTCCTCATTTCTTATCTCATTTGCTTCATTTGGCCTAAAGAAAATTTAGCCCTTTTTCACTATTTTCCACTACAATAGATTTACCTTTTAATAGCCTGTGAAAAACGCTATAATAGATTACCATAACATTACATGTTATAATAGCCCTGTTATATCTCATAGCCCAAACCTAAACACTATAGTATTGTACATTTTATAGTGCACATTCAGTAGCATGAAATATTTTATATAGCATTCAGACCTTGCAATTATATTTACTTACTAAAATCTCAGCTTGTTTTTTTTATAGCGTTACTAATATTTTCATAGCATATATTTGTTGATATAAAAAATGTTTTTCATTTTGTTTTATAAAATCCGCTATTATTAAATTCCCATTAATATATAGCGACCTTACCACGTTAAATCTGTTGGAGAATGGAATTTTGATGACAACCGCCTTGTTTCAATTAATAACATTATTAATTATAAAATATACACTAACATCTTTATCTAAAATATATATATATATGCATGATATATATATATATGTATAAACTGGATATAAATATTGAAGATTGTACAGTATTAGAGTTCACGATGAATCCAAGCTCATGAGAATCAAGAATATCAAGAGCTCAAGGTTATCAAGTAATAAACTCCAATTCATATGTAAAACTCCGCTTATCACTTTCAAATTCTGTTTTCAAATTCCTTTTCAAATTGATTTCAAAATAATTTCAAACTCCTATTCTAAAATGACTTCAAATCATTATGATTTTAGATATAATATATATGTGTTTATAGTTTGTAATTTTTTTATAATACATATGTTTATAATATATGTTTTATAGTTTTATATCATATAAGTTTATAAATATGTTTATAATATATATTACTATGTTTCTATATGTTCTTACACATTAGAAAATTCATTTTGAAACATTGGTTTTGATTCAAGAATTTCCAATATATATATATATATATATATATATATATTGATTTAAATATTTGAAAAATGATTTTTAAAATCAAAATAAAAGTCGTATGTTGACATACATACTTCAGCATGTCGACATATAACTGTCATATTTTAAATTTTTAATAGTTATATCTTTTCATATTTTGAAACGTTTCACAAATGTTGCAACCTTTCAAATGCTATAAATAGGGGTTAATTTCGAATTTTTTATCACTTCTTCTTCCCCATCTTCATCTTATCTCTAACCACCATCAATATACATTAATTTCTTAAGTTCTACACTTATACCCTACCTATTTCTACTCAAATTATATCAAACCTTTTCTCTTATTAATCTCTATCAAATACTCTCTGATTGGAAGTGCTATTGAAGAGTTTAAGGGCTGTTGTAATCATTTAGGAAGTGTTAACGATATTTTTCATCAACACCGCAGATTGGTCTATAGAGGTGGACCTAAGGGGAAAATGGGTTGTTAGCCTTCGCAAGTTTGAGTTAGTTCACCATCTCCTAGGTATCATGGTTTATAATCCAAAAGAATGGTTACTCTTCCCTCGATGGGGTAAGCATCACGCTTAAGTGATTCAAGAACCAAAAGTTACCTTGGGATGATGGGTTCCTAAACACAACACTTAGTAAGGGACTTAATAGTTTGTAGAAAGGGGTTCTGCGCTAAGCTTGCGGAAAGGTAAAAAGCTTGTAGGAAGGGGTGTTTCACCTGGTTTGCGGAAAGGTTTGGGCAAGGGCTCATGTACATGTTGGAAACAAACAATACGTTGTTGCAACAATAACTAGGAAATAGCAAGGCAAACTCATAAAGAGATATCTTAAGTATTGATTCACTCTTTATTGATCTTTGATTTAGAATACATGAATAGAATAAAGGAAGTCCCCAAATTGATCTAAAAATTAGGGTTTACTCCAGACACAACAAGAATACAAGAATAAGAATGAGGAAATCGTCTCCAAAATGTGATCCTTGGGGTCTTATTAATAGAAAATTCAGGGGCCACTTCTGTTGTTGGCCCGTTGGGTTTGCAGGAGCCTCTGTCGACCTCTTTTCTCCTTGGTCTCGGATGTTTTAGCTCCCGGCCGCTTTGTCATGTTAATTACAGCTTCCGTAGTGAGGGTCACGGTCAGCTGAGACTTCTTCGCGATTGACGTGAGCTTGCCGATGTAAATGGCTTTCGGAAGGCATTTGTGCTCCTGGTTGTGGCTTCCGAGTGTACGCTTTCTGTTGTCATGAATACTTAGAGGAGCTTGCCCTCATGATGTATGTAGATAGCTGCTGGTTCGGAACCACTGTCGGTGTTTGTACTAAGTAGATTAGTATGGATAGCCGGTATCCCTTCTAGGGTTCCGGTTTGTCTTCTGGTTGAGTCTCTGGGTAATTCCTGATCTTCTGGAAGGTAGCCCCAGGTGATTTGTCTGTTGTATATTAATATGACCTTTTAGTGTTTACGCAATAGATGTTTCGAAAGCAGGTTCCAGATAATCTCTATGTACTTCTGGCTTGATACTCTTGATGATTTCGCCTCCTGATGTATTGGTATTAAGAAGGTTATTACCGATAGCCCTTCCATCCTTTTGGGTTTCATCTAGCAGAGCTCTTGCCTCCCTGTTTCTTTGTTTCTGACTTGGCGGGCCTTTAGCTATAGGACCCCCAACTGGATGGACCCTACCGGATTGACCCTGCTGGATGGACCCTATCGGTATTCTGTAGCTTCTGAGCTCCTTTATCCCAAGAAGGTTTCGGTTTTTGCATGTCTCGGATCATTCTTTCCTGCTCTTGGTTCTTCCTAGCGTTTGGCTCTTGCTTTTAGAGAATTCCTATGTGCCTGTGTTCATCCAATTACCCCTTCACCGTCATCTTGTTCCATAGTTAATTTTGGTAGTAACATTTGCCCCCCCAAAGTGAAGGGTACTTTCGACTTTTCAAGTCAAGATTTTCCCGTCTGAGAGGCTGTAAGGTTTCGATCATGCAAGGTTCCTGACCTTTTGCTTTTCCAACATGAATCCTGCTCGTTGATTTGATTTTAGATGTGTGGCATAGATGAAAAAGCGAGCTTTTGCCAAAAGGGATTCTTCTTTTATTTTCTTCCTTTTTTCCTA
This sequence comes from Allium sativum, assembly GCA_030737875.1. NCBI lineage: Eukaryota > Viridiplantae > Streptophyta > Magnoliopsida > Asparagales > Amaryllidaceae > Allium > Allium sativum. The sequence goes on along the minus strand of CM060925.1, from coordinate 3,765,556 downwards.
CATAACATTTTACTCAAACAAGTTTACTGTTCATTGAAATTTACCACACTACTCTTCAAGGTTTTAGGCTTAACAAATCGTAAGTTTCCTTGCTTTAATCTTAATCGCTGATTTGGATTATGCCCTGAATTAGAGTTCGATAGCCCTAGTGCGGATAAAACCCCCAATAAATGTGTGAGACGATGCCTAATGGGGATTTAAATGAACTATATCTGTCCCCAATCATTATCAAGATCTGGAAAGCAGGGATTTGTACAGATAACTAGTTTGAAATAAAAGGCAATCTAATTTGTTGACATCGATCATCGTAGTTTATATTATTGTTTAGTTGGTTAGCAAAACTTTATATCATTTTTTTGCGTATGTGTAGCTTGTATGCAATTATCAAATGGAAATGAGATTAAAACATATGTTTATGTTATGATATCACCTGGTTGGGCTATGTCTGGGACTCCACAAATTGACGACTTCAGGTTGACTAAGTCTGCTAGGCTTTGTTCAAAGGAAGAGAAGCTTTGAGCAATGGAGCTTCAAGTTGTTGATGCCATGGGTGGAGTTCCGAATGAATTGAGGCAAATTCTATTCCATTACCTTCGAAATTTCGTTGCAAACATGCCCTTTTACCCCTAGGACAAAATTTCTTAGGACAACCTTCTCTCTTGCATTTGGTTTTTCTTGGGGATGATTCATGTATTTCTCCAACTGCCTCCACCCATCTTAAGTCTTTACCTAAGAAGAGGGCAGCTTCGGCTGTCGGCAGTGGTTTTACCTTGAGACATAAAAGGAAAAAGTTTATCTCCCGTCCTTTTGGTGATGAAACTGTTGAGTCGCCTGGTCGTCGATTGTTATCTAGCCCCTTTTCTTGGAAATTCTCCCAACATGTGTGCTTCTTCAGTGGAGACCACAGGAAGTGATTTTGTTGCTAGCTTTTAAAGATCCGACTCTTAGGTAGTTTTAGATTTGAGAGAGTGTGAGCTACACTCCCCTTCTTTTCGACAATATGACCTCATAAATCCTCCTTTACCGACTTTGGACATTGATGGTATTGTTAGATATGTCTTACCTTTTGTTGATATTTCCAATATTCCAGGGCTTGCTTTTACAGATTGGACTGTTTTTTGTCTTCATCTGGTTAAGCGACAACTTCTGGTGCATACTCTTGTTCTCCTAAACTCTTTATCCATTTACCTTATGTAAGAGTTAACAGTACATTGTTCCTTTTCAGATATCCAAAGTCGGTACATTGTTAGGGCAATGGTGGCTTCATTATCTCGTGAGAAGAAAGAGCTAAAAGACAAGAAAGCCACGTTGGAGTCTAAGATCTGTGACTTAACTTTAGCGAGGAGCAACAACGAGGAAGCATGTAGTCAGCTGAGAGTGTTTCTTGAGAGGGAAAGGATCGGCAATAATTCCTTAGTTGCTAAAGTTTTGGCTCTTAAGCACGAGCAGTCGGATATGTTGGCAGAGCATGCCAGGAGTTGAGAATAAAGGAGGCAACTCTTTCAAATGCTAAACGGGTAATTTATGAGACATAGGACAGGATTTCCTTGTTTTTGAGGATACATCTTCCAGACATGATGGAGGAATATTATGAGAAGGCTCTCTCTTTGGTCTGTCGCAATAACTATGGACAATTTCCGGACATGGATTTTCCTTCCATCCATCCATCCCTTCAGGGAAGAATCTTAGGGCGAATTAGGATGGCCAAAAAAGATACTAAAGTTTTCAAAGGGACGAGAATTGAGGATCTTCTATTTGTTGAAGAGCAGCCAGATTATTCAATGTTTAGTAACGACGAAAATCCAACTTTATGTATTGGAGGTGATGATATAGGTGATCACAACAACGATTTTGACTCCAATTGTGGGCATGATAAGGATAACAAAGAGGAAGGTATGCTTTCTATGTTTGTAAGTGACTTCTTAGGCCTCGCGAGTACTAATTCATCTCATGTTTCAGTTACGTCATGTGGAGATGGTGGGTTTGTTGAAGAGGTCATTCTCCCAAAACCTGTTGAGAAGGAACAAATAATACAAACTGTTTCCCCTATTCCTCAGGTATGAACCTTTATTCTTGAGTTTCTTCTTTACTTTTGGGAATCGATCCTTGATGACTTATTCTTATAGTGATAAAGATCTTGTTTCCACTAATTTTTTTGTTTCCAAGGATGAACCGCACTCTCACTCTAAGCCGAGGAGGGAATTTCTCAGCTAAACCATCCTATAAATCCGGTAGAAAACGATTTTTGAGAGAGCTAAAGCATATTTATATGAAGTATCCTTAGCTATCTTTTAACTTCCTAGGGATGATTTTAAAGAAACTTAGGGCCCATCATGAGAAATTAATATGTAACATTAATGAAGGGAGCATCGGAGAAAAAAATTAATTTGTTACACCCCCTGTAGTTGACGTTAATTTGCATGGACATGAATTATATTTTTATTCATTTCTTTCTTTTTTAGGTAGTTTTATGGCTTAATTTTGATGTTTTATTTTTTGGAAATTGATTCTGCAATCGATAGCTCATTTGTTTATATTAAACAGGAAAATTCACTGCAAGACATTTCCTTTTACGTAGATAAGGGCGTTCGATTTACTTCGCGTCACAGAGACCTTCTAGGGGGTTCTTGTAGCTATACTGTTGATAGATCCGCCTTGTCTGGAGAACTACTTGTGTGACGCTTGAAAGAACAAATAGGTATATTGGAGATACAGATAATGCAAAAGGATAGAAATATTCTTGAGGTGAAGAGGGATATAAAGACAAATCCTTTTATCGATTTTGATGAATAAAAGGATGAACTCCATCGTCAAGTCATTGAGTTAGAGACAGAACGCGACGATGTATTAACATGATGCAAAGAATGGAAATCTATCTTTACATGTTCTCTCGAAACTTCCACACCTGAATTCTTGCGAGCTTCAATGGAGTTCGAGTCCTCAGAGCTTGAGATAAGGGATTTTCCTTTTGGACTAGATCACTCCTTTGTCGCTAGGTGGCATAGAAAGACTAAAGCCAACATGAAAGGCTTTTATGATAGGAAACGTGGTGTGGATAACTTTCGTCGTATTGATTTTTACATTTCCAAAATTAAGAAATTACAAAAGGAGAAACAGGCTTTACATAAAGAAGCTTTTGACTTGAAGAAGGAAAAAAGAAATCTTTGTGAAATGGGCAAGGATTTCAACCGAGCTTTGAAGTTGCAGCCAAAACCCTCGGACGATTCATGGGTAGTCATAGAAAAGATGCAAAAGGTCGATGGACATTTACGTACTTTGATTCATTATTCTGTAGTTTCTTCCTTGTCTAATGAATAAGAAGCTTTTCATTGAGAGCTTGTAATGGCGCGTTTTGTAAGGTATAATAATTAAGTTATTTAATTATTTAAATAACGAATATATTAAATAAACGATAGTTGAACGTATAATTTATAATATAATTATAATCGAGCTCGAAATGGCGCGGCAGTTGGCTATTTGGCGATTCGAACTTCAACTGAATGTACATGATTCGTTTTAAGCCGGATTTCTGTGAAACAAGAAACGTGTGGAGCTGGTGGAGTATATCTTTCTAGTGGTAGAGAAAGATCGGGATTTCGTCATGTAGATTTGGAGTTATGTCCAAATAAAATTCTCAGAAGTGCAGCGCCCTGACCATAACGATTTAAATATATTTTAAATAAGAATTTAAATAGAAATCGACCATCGATATAACTCTGACGAGGAAATATCGAGCTGTAAATATATACGGGAATATTCTGGAGCTGTATGGTATGCCACTGTGAATACAGACGATAATAATTATTTTTAAACAATTAATTTAATTATATTTAAATATATTTATATATTTAAATAGGCTATTTAGAGCATTAAAAATAGCCACTTTTGCATACGAAGTCGGAATTCGACGAAACCAGTTTTGTTGGATCCGCAATATCAAATAGTTGTTAGATTTCCAGTTTCGTGATTTTTAGAGTCACTGTGTGGCCGTACGGATTTTTAGAATGAGAAACAGTCAGTTTTTCGACAGTTAAAAATACGTTGTGTGAGCATACGAAGTCGGAATTCGACGAAACCAGTTTCGTTGGGAGCGTAATGTCGAACTCTAGCTACGTGTTCAGTTTCATGATTTTTAGACATTGTATGTGGTCGTGGGGATTTTTAAAGACCAGAAACGAATATAAAAGCAATAAAATAAAATATAGAAAATCAAAATAAAAATATCCCATCATTTTTCGTGGGTAATATGAAGGCCACACAACCACCTATCTCAACCACAATTCTTACCAACCACCAACAGCTTATATAAACCCACACAAACCTATTCACAGCAAAGGTTGGAATCAAAGAAAAATCCCAAACAATACAAATAAAATCCTATAATTCACATATGATATATATCTCGATTCGCTGAGAGGATGGCTTCGATTCTGTGGTAATTTGGTTGGGTTCGGTCGCAGCCTTGTTCGCTGAAAGTTTTACAGTAGCCCTAGGGCTGGAACTTTTGAGCGAGGTGATGATCTATGGTGAAAATTGAGGGTGGCGTCGGTCTTCGGGGCAGTAGGCGCACCAGTTGGCGGAGCTTGGACGGAATCCGTGTTGGCAAGGGCCGATCGATCCTCACTGAAGCCATCCAGGTCGCGACGAGAGGGGTAGCGAGTTGAACGTTGTTGGGAGGAGGTCGATGCCTGCGCGAAGAGGAATTGTTCGGTAGTGGTTGCGGTGGTCATCAATGGCCGAGGTGGGAGTAGGTGATGGTCAAAGGATGGGTCAACTTTGGATTTGAGGAGCAGGTTACGGCCGTTTTGTTTTGGGAAGAAGAGGGACTCGTTCGGGTCTGATATAGGAAGGGATATTGGGCCGTGTTAAAGAGGGTAAAGCCCAATATATTAATCCTTGTTTTATTTTTTATTTGGTTTTAAAATATACCTAACTTGTTAACATTGTATCTAACTCATACGAAGTCGGATTTGCAAACCGTAAGTTGCGTTGGGATCGTATGGACGGACACTACACGATGGAACTGACTGGAAGTCCATCGGAGCTCGTTACAATTTATGGAGAAATAAATTGTTCGTCCGAATCAAATCAAGCGATGGTTATCGTCATTGACGATGATCGTTCAATGTGAGTAAAACTCACCAACTCTATACAGTTCTATTTTTACAACGTGTTCTTAGAACTGTTAATTATCTATTGTTTGACTGTGTGTTGACTGTTTGATTGAACTGCTAGTCAGTTAGTGGAAATTTTATATATATGTATATATATATTTATAAACCGTTAATTATTTATATGTGATTCTGTTTATCAGAATATTATACTGGTGTTGTTTAACATCTGTGGATGCAGGGAAACAGGTTGGAGGAATCCAACAGGATTCCTCAACAGTATTTTACTGTGATTTTTATAGTGTGATATATAATGTGAAGTATACAATCTGTATGACTATGTGTGGTGGGACGATATTTATCGTTGTTATATGGTGTGTTGAAGACCATGAGAAATACCAGACTGTAGGAGAGGGGTTTTCAAAGTATATTTTGAAAATAGTTTATTTATATAAATCAAGGGATTTTATATATATATATATATATATATATATATATAAGAAAAAGGATTTTTGAATATTAAGGAATATAGTTGGTAAAACAAATATAAAAGAGTTTTATTTGTAAATCAATATAATGGAATATATATGTTAATCGAATATAAGAGGATATATTTGTTAGTCAAAATATAAAGGAATTATATTCGTTAGAACAAATATAAAGGATATTTATTTAGAGATTAAATAAATAGAATATTATAAAGGGTATTTATTTAGAGATTAAATAAATAGAATTAAACTAAAGAAGATATTTATTTGTTAAATAAATAGGAGTTAACCAAGTGAATTGGTCGAGTTAACCAAGTGAATTGGTTGAGTTAAACGAAGTGAATTAGTTAAGTTAAACTAAGTGGTTAATCAAAGTGAATTATTTAAGTTAAACTAAGTGGTTAACCAAAGTAAATTAGTTAAGTTAAACTAAGCGGTGAATCAAAGTGAATTTGTTAAGTTAAACTAAATGATTAATCGATGTGAATTAGTTAAGTTAAACTAAAGGATTAATCGATGTGAATTAGTTAAGTTAAACTAAAGGATTAATCGATGTGAATTAGTTAAGTTAACTAAGTGGTTAATCGAAGTAAATTAGTTGAGTTAAACTAAGTGAACCGGCTAGAGTTAATCAACGTGAATTAACTAAGTTAAACTAAGTGGATTAGTTCAGTTAATCGAGACAAGTAAATCAAGTTAGGGTAAACCATTTGAGTTAACCAGTTAGAGTTAACCATTTGAGTTAACCAGTTTGAGTTGATCAGTTAGAGTTGACCAGTTAGAGTTGACCAGTTGGAGTTGATCAGTTAGAGTTATCCAAGTAGAGTTAATCGAGTAGAGTTGTCGAATATCACTTAGCCGAAGTAGAGTTATCGAATATGGTGTATTCGAGAGAAGAGTTATCGAATATAGTTTATTCGAGTGGAGAAATCAAATGTTATTCATTTGAGAAGAGTTATCGAATATAGTTTATTCGAGTGGAGAAATCAAATGTGATTCATTTGAGAAGAGTTATCGAATATTATTTATTCGAAGAGTAGTCATCGAATATTGGTTATTCGAAGTTAGTTAATCCGAAGGAGTTAATCGAAGGGTTAATCCGAAGTAGCTAGTCGAAGAGTTATTCGAAGTTAGTTAATCCAAAGGAGTTATTCGAAGTTAGTTAATCCGAAGGAGCTAGTCGAAGAGTTATTCGAAGTTAGTTAATCCAAAGGAGTTATTCGAAGTTAGTTAATCCGAAGGAGTTAGTCGAAGAGTTATTCGAAGTTAGTTAATCCAAAGGAGTTATTCGAAGTTAGTTAATCCGAAGGAGTTAATCGAAGAGTTAATCCGAAGGAGTTAGTCGAAGAGTTAATCGAATTTAGTTATTCGAAATGAGTTATTCGAATTAGATATTTGAATAGAGTTAAACACATTAGAGTTATTCGAATTAGTTATTCGAATAGAGTTAAACACATTAGAGTTATTCGAATTAGTTATTCGAATAGAGTTAAACACGTAAGAGTTAATTGAATATTAGTTATTCAATTTGAGTTAATCGAATGTAGTTATTCGAGAAGAGTTAAATCGAATTTAGTTATTCGAAAAGAGTTAATCAATTTGAGTTAAGTTAATCGATTTGAATTAAGTTGAATCGAAATGGAGTAAATCGATTAGAATTAAGTTAATCGAGTTAGAGTAAATCGAATATTAGTTATTCGAAGGTAAGTTATTCGAATTAGTTATTCGAAGGGGTTAATCAATTAAGTTATTCGAATGAGTTATTCGAAGGAGTAAATCAAATTTAGTTAATCGATTAGAGTTGAGTTAATCGATTTGGGTTAAGTTAAGTTATCGAGTTAAGATTTATCGAGTTAAGTAATCGAGTTAAGAAATCGAGTTGAGATAATCGAGTTAAGAAAATCAAGTTGAGTTAATCGAATAAGTTATTCGATAAGAGTAAATCCATTTAAGTTAAATCGGATGTTATTATTCGATAAGAATTGACACATTTAAGAAAATCGAATATTTGTTATTCGATAAGAGTTAATGAAATAGAGCCAACCAGGAAGAGTTATTCGAATATTAGTTATTCGATAAGAGTTAATGAAATAGAGCCAACCAAGAAGAGTTATTCGAATATTAGTTATTCGATAGGAGTTAATCGAAATAGAGTTTATCGAATATCAGTTATTAAAAAGGGAGAGTTAATCGAATAGAGATTACTCGAAAGAGAGTAATACGTCGAATTCAATTATATCGAATTCGGGAAAGTACTATTTACTTTCCAGGGTTTAAATCAAGATTTAGTTGTTGATTTAGAAATTAGGTGTCTGTTAAATTATTCGAGTTAGGGAATAAATTTATAATTTAGGTTAGATATTTTAGGGGTAGGAATTATAACGTTATAGTTATAATCAAACACTGTCATATAAGAAGTGGATTCGTAACCTGAATCCGAGAATTTGCGTAAACAGATGATTGTAAAAAGTGAGTGATGAGCTTCATCTATTTCACAGTAAAGGACGTTGTTCAATTAAGGTCTGCGAGGTAATTATACCCTAACTTGATTGACTTCAGAATTGACAAAGGAATAGTTGTGGTTCGGTAGAAAAGGTTGATTTGAAATATAGTTAAGTAATAAGCGATTAATGGATTAAGCGTAACGATGTTTTATACAACGTTCATCGGAAATCCGTAAATGAGTTTTGGAAACGTTTTCCAAATATAGTCAGATATGTTTTCTAAACATAGGAAATGAAATGTTTTCATGATAAGAATTTAAGAAATAGAGTTAAGAAAATTCAGAAACTAACTGGAGAGGGTAAGTTGAACGGTTTTCTAAGTGACGATCTGATGTTGGTTTCGACCTTCCGGATTGATACTTAGAGAATTGTTCTCATACTAGTTACAGTTAGGGACTGATAGTTGCGAAATAATAGTGATGTGAAAATAAGCTATGGAAATGTTTTCCAATGATTAATAACAGATATTTTCTAAATATATGAAATAAGGAAATATGAACATATGATGATTGATCGATCGAATTTCCATTTGGAAATAAGATCGTTGTTTGTACACCGACATGTTTTCATTTGATAGTTGAATCACAGACTATCAAAGTTTTGACCATATTTACGTTGTAGATATGGAGAGACCGGTTGGATTATTATCCGAAGAACCACTCCGTATTAGCATAAGCATTGCGAATCAAGTACGCTGAAGATAATTGAAGACGGAGTGAAGTGCAAGGGCTATTGTGAAAAGCCTAGGTAGGATGGATTCACTGAATAGTGCCTTCGGTTTGTCCAGTCCCAGGACAACGTATATGGAAGAAGGTCTGACAGAGTATATCCAATAGATCGCGTAAGTTGATCTATTCAAACGTATTCACGTTTGGTGGCGGAGGAATTCGTTTCTCTTAGCTGTATATCCGTGTTATTTTTGGATAAGTCAATTTGTGATTTGGCGGGTATGACAATGTGGCATTCAAAGTGAATGATGATCAGATGTTCTGAAGATAGACGTAGCTTCTAGCCTCACACCAGGAAGTAACAAAAGTTGGGCTAGGCAGCATGGCTAGTTGGGTCATCCCCAAGCAGGGTGTATTGTCACCGATCTAGAGAATATTCATATTTATACTTCTTTTTGATTCTGTATCTTCGGATGACGGTTGGATGGCCTACAACCGTGGTGGCAATATATTCGCGACACTGAAGCTAAATGAGTGAGCGGTCATGTGTGGCCGGGTTGCAAGACGTTCTTGTTGAACCCTGAGTGTATCACCTCTAGAGTACACTATTCAGAAGGTGCTCCCATACCTTGTCTGTTGGAATCCATTCTCCGATAAGCGCCCTGCGGTTTATGATTTTATACTATGTATGTAGAACGTGAGATGCAAGCGTTTCTGCTAGATTGATACCTATTTGTACTTAGACATTATTATAATATCAGAATGATACTGCTTGTCAAAGTTGTTTTAGATACTCATAAGGAAAAACCCGTTCCGTATTCACGGCGTGGTCTTATGAGATATCCTATACCTGTGTTTAAACTATTTTACTCACACCAGTCCCATGACTGACCTGGAGTTTATTTTGTTGTTTTCCCTAAACTCTTGGGTGCCTAAATTTGTACGGGCAGTCAAGTAGTTGGGATTTACAGATATACTTGGAGAGCTTGGAGTAGGAGGCTGCAAGATTCTATAGCTATAGTTATTTCCGCTGTGTTGTAAGTGTTGTACTCTGATAATTGCTATTGTATATATATAACTGTTTACTTCAAAGTTATGTTATATATTATATGTTATTCGTTCCGCTGTGAGATTCGTGTTACTCTGATGATTCTGATGTTCTTCTTCTTCTTCTATTCTATTAGTTCTATCTTTTCTTTCTCACCTTCTAAATTCTTTCACTAACGTCGCGGAATTTTCGACTCTCGAGGAGTCGAAAATTTCCAGCCGTTACAGTTGGTATCAGAGCTTAAGTTAAGAATTACTTGGCTCTGTGGCGTGACTCGGTAGAGATAGGGTTTGTAATACCCTAGATTGAGTTTGAGTGTATATATACGAGTGCGTATTTGTTATTTAATATAAAGTGATTTTATATTGTGGAGACTCATTGGTTGAGTAGTTTGTGAATCCTGGTCGATCAGTTTGATCCACTGTATCGATAGGGGTTACTAAACACTCGAATACGATGGACCGACACGGTATGTTTTGAAAGGAGGGTAAAAGTACCCGAATATATTTTGATATAATATATTGGCAGTGTTGGTTGTTAGTATAATCGAGTAAGATTATAACATATGAAATGGTTATATATAACTAATCAGAATTCATATAAGTAAAGTATATGAAATAAGATGAATTAAATATGAATTTAAATCAGATTTGGAATTAAAATAAGGAAATTTTAAGTTCCTGGGAGATTTTGAAATGTTTTCAAAATGGAAGTATTTAGTAATGGTTTTGAAAATAATATAGTATTGAAATCACTTGGGTCGCTGGAAAATAATTCCGATGATGACTGCGCAGTATCATCGGTGTGGTTTTCGAGTTCTAAGTGGTGGATTACTACCAAAGATTTTATTTTGAATTGTTTTGAGGAAACAAGTTGTTTAGAAAATTCAAAGGCTTTGAATTGGCAGTATGATTTCGAATTGATTTGAAATTTACACAGGAATTTAAGTTCTAGAAATTAAAATTTAATTTGTGAAGTTAATTCGAATGGGATGGTAAAAGTAAATAATAAACCAGAATTTAACTTGAGATGATAGGTTAAGAAAAACTGGAAGTGATTTGAGAATAATATGGTTTTGGATTTGAAACGATTAGTTGAGAGTTTGGAATTTGAAACTCGAATTTGAAATTGAATTCGGCCTGAATAAGCGAATGGTTGTGTTAAGAATAAATTGGTTGGAGTTGATTGGGATGGCATTTGTATATGCCGAGTTGATAACAGAGGGTAGGGATATAATGATATGACCGACAAAAAGGTACAAGTTTATATTATATATGAGTTTGGATTTTATGAGCCGAATTGGCAAGCCGCTTGGCTGTTTGATTTTCTTTTGGGTTGGAGAAGGCCTAGAGAAGCGAGGGGTGGTTTGTCATATTGACCAATACAAAGGAGGTTATGGCGAAATTTTTCGAAAATTCCAGGCGTTAGAACATTCTCATGATTTATGGAAATTCAGTTAGCCAGAATGAATTAATAATTTAATTGAAAATTTAATGGTTCAGTTGAAACTGGAGATGAGAAGTAAACTAAGAGATATTTGAATCTAGTTAGTAAAGTTGGTAGCATTCTCCTAGCTTAGCAATTTCGAGGACGAAATTATTTTAAGGGGGGAAGTCTGTAATGGCGCGTTTTGTAAGGTATAATAATTAAGTTATTTAATTATTTAAATAACGAATATATTAAATAAACGATAGTTGAACGTATAATTTATAATATAATTATAATCGAGCTCGAAATGGCGCGGCAGTTGGCTATTTGGCGATTCGAACTTCAACTGAATGTACATGATTCGTTTTAAGCCGGATTTCTGTGAAACAAGAAACGTGTGGAGCTGGTGGAGTATATCTTTCTAGTGGTAGAGAAAGATCGGGATTTCGTCATGTAGATTTGGAGTTATGTCCAAATAAAATTCTCAGAAGTGCAGCGCCCTGACCATAACGATTTAAATATATTTTAAATAAGAATTTAAATAGAAATCGACCATCGATATAACTCTGACGAGGAAATATCGAGCTGTAAATATATACGGGAATATTCTGGAGCTGTATGGTATGCCACTGTGAATACAGACGATAATAATTATTTTTAAACAATTAATTTAATTATATTTAAATATATTTATATATTTAAATAGGCTATTTAGAGCATTAAAAATAGCCACTTTTGCATACGAAGTCGGAATTCGACGAAACCAGTTTTGTTGGATCCGCAATATCAAATAGTTGTTAGATTTCCAGTTTCGTGATTTTTAGAGTCACTGTGTGGCCGTACGGATTTTTAGAATGAGAAACAGTCAGTTTTTCGACAGTTAAAAATACGTTGTGTGAGCATACGAAGTCGGAATTCGACGAAACCAGTTTCGTTGGGAGCGTAATGTCGAACTCTAGCTACGTGTTCAGTTTCATGATTTTTAGACATCGTATGTGGTCGTGGGGATTTTCAAAGACCAGAAACGAATATAAAAGCAATAAAATAAAATATAGAAAATCAAAATAAAAATATCCCATCATTTTTCGTGGGTAATATGAAGGCCACACAACCACCTATCTCAACCACAATTCTTACCAACCACCAACAGCTTATATAAACCCACACAAACCCATTCACAGCAAAGGTTGGAATCAAAGAAAAATCCCAAACAATACAAATAAAATCCTATAATTCACATATGATATATATCTCGATTCGCTGAGAGGATGGCTTCGATTCTGTGGTAATTTGGTTGGGTTCGGTCGCAGCCTTGTTCGCTGAAAGTTTTACAGTAGCCCTAGGGCTGGAACTTTTGAGCGAGGTGATGATCTATGGTGAAAATTGAGGGTGGCGTCGGTCTTCGGGGCAGTAGGCGCACCAGTTGGCGGAGCTTGGACGGAATCCGTGTTGGCAAGGGCCGATCGATCCTCACTGAAGCCATCCAGGTCGCGACGAGAGGGGTAGCGAGTTGAACGTTGTTGGGAGGAGGTCGATGCCTGCGCGAAGAGGAATTGTTCGGTAGTGGTTGCGGTGGTCATCAATGGCCGAGGTGGGAGTAGGTGATGGTCAAAGGATGGGTCAACTTTGGATTTGAGGAGCAGGTTACGGCCGTTTTGTTTTGGGAAGAAGAGGGACTCGTTCGGGTCTGATATAGGAAGGGATATTGGGCCGTGTTAAAGAGGGTAAAGCCCAATATATTAATCCTTGTTTTATTTTTTATTTGGTTTTAAAATATACCTAACTTGTTAACATTGTATCTAACTCATACGAAGTCGGATTTGCAAACCGTAAGTTGCGTTGGGATCGTATGGACGGACACTACACGATGGAACTGACTGGAAGTCCATCGGAGCTCGTTACAATTTATGGAGAAATAAATTGTTCGTCCGAATCAAATCAAGCGATGGTTATCGTCATTGACGATGATCGTTCAATGTGAGTAAAACTCACCAACTCTATACAGTTCTATTTTTACAACGTGTTCTTAGAACTGTTAATTATCTATTGTTTGACTGTGTGTTGACTGTTTGATTGAACTGCTAGTCAGTTAGTGGAAATTTTATATATATGTATATATATATTTATAAACCGTTAATTATTTATATGTGATTCTGTTTATCAGAATATTATACTGGTGTTGTTTAACATCTGTGGATGCAGGGAAACAGGTTGGAGGAATCCAACAGGATTCCTCAACAGTATTTTACTGTGATTTTTATAGTGTGATATATAATGTGAAGTATACAATCTGTATGACTATGTGTGGTGGGACGATATTTATCGTTGTTATATGGTGTGTTGAAGACCATGAGAAATACCAGACTGTAGGAGAGGGGTTTTCAAAGTATATTTTGAAAATAGTTTATTTATATAAATCAAGGGATTTTATATATATATATATATATATATATATATATAAGAAAAAGGATTTTTGAATATTAAGGAATATAGTTGGTAAAACAAATATAAAAGAGTTTTATTTGTAAATCAATATAATGGAATATATATGTTAATCGAATATAAGAGGATATATTTGTTAGTCAAAATATAAAGGAATTATATTCGTTAGAACAAATATAAAGGATATTTATTTAGAGATTAAATAAATAGAATATTATAAAGGGTATTTATTTAGAGATTAAATAAATAGAATTAAACTAAAGAAGATATTTATTTGTTAAATAAATAGGAGTTAACCAAGTGAATTGGTCGAGTTAACCAAGTGAATTGGTTGAGTTAAACGAAGTGAATTAGTTAAGTTAAACTAAGTGGTTAATCAAAGTGAATTATTTAAGTTAAACTAAGTGGTTAACCAAAGTAAATTAGTTAAGTTAAACTAAGCGGTGAATCAAAGTGAATTTGTTAAGTTAAACTAAATGATTAATCGATGTGAATTAGTTAAGTTAAACTAAAGGATTAATCGATGTGAATTAGTTAAGTTAAACTAAAGGATTAATCGATGTGAATTAGTTAAGTTAACTAAGTGGTTAATCGAAGTAAATTAGTTGAGTTAAACTAAGTGAACCGGCTAGAGTTAATCAACGTGAATTAACTAAGTTAAACTAAGTGGATTAGTTCAGTTAATCGAGACAAGTAAATCAAGTTAGGGTAAACCATTTGAGTTAACCAGTTAGAGTTAACCATTTGAGTTAACCAGTTTGAGTTGATCAGTTAGAGTTGACCAGTTAGAGTTGACCAGTTGGAGTTGATCAGTTAGAGTTATCCAAGTAGAGTTAATCGAGTAGAGTTGTCGAATATCACTTAGCCGAAGTAGAGTTATCGAATATGGTGTATTCGAGAGAAGAGTTATCGAATATAGTTTATTCGAGTGGAGAAATCAAATGTTATTCATTTGAGAAGAGTTATCGAATATAGTTTATTCGAGTGGAGAAATCAAATGTGATTCATTTGAGAAGAGTTATCGAATATTATTTATTCGAAGAGTAGTCATCGAATATTGGTTATTCGAAGTTAGTTAATCCGAAGGAGTTAATCGAAGGGTTAATCCGAAGTAGCTAGTCGAAGAGTTATTCGAAGTTAGTTAATCCAAAGGAGTTATTCGAAGTTAGTTAATCCGAAGGAGCTAGTCGAAGAGTTATTCGAAGTTAGTTAATCCAAAGGAGTTATTCGAAGTTAGTTAATCCGAAGGAGTTAGTCGAAGAGTTATTCGAAGTTAGTTAATCCAAAGGAGTTATTCGAAGTTAGTTAATCCGAAGGAGTTAATCGAAGAGTTAATCCGAAGGAGTTAGTCGAAGAGTTAATCGAATTTAGTTATTCGAAATGAGTTATTCGAATTAGATATTTGAATAGAGTTAAACACATTAGAGTTATTCGAATTAGTTATTCGAATAGAGTTAAACACATTAGAGTTATTCGAATTAGTTATTCGAATAGAGTTAAACACGTAAGAGTTAATTGAATATTAGTTATTCAATTTGAGTTAATCGAATGTAGTTATTCGAGAAGAGTTAAATCGAATTTAGTTATTCGAAAAGAGTTAATCAATTTGAGTTAAGTTAATCGATTTGAATTAAGTTGAATCGAAATGGAGTAAATCGATTAGAATTAAGTTAATCGAGTTAGAGTAAATCGAATATTAGTTATTCGAAGGTAAGTTATTCGAATTAGTTATTCGAAGGGGTTAATCAATTAAGTTATTCGAATGAGTTATTCGAAGGAGTAAATCAAATTTAGTTAATCGATTAGAGTTGAGTTAATCGATTTGGGTTAAGTTAAGTTATCGAGTTAAGATTTATCGAGTTAAGTAATCGAGTTAAGAAATCGAGTTGAGATAATCGAGTTAAGAAAATCAAGTTGAGTTAATCGAATAAGTTATTCGATAAGAGTAAATCCATTTAAGTTAAATCGGATGTTATTATTCGATAAGAATTGACACATTTAAGAAAATCGAATATTTGTTATTCGATAAGAGTTAATGAAATAGAGCCAACCAGGAAGAGTTATTCGAATATTAGTTATTCGATAAGAGTTAATGAAATAGAGCCAACCAAGAAGAGTTATTCGAATATTAGTTATTCGATAGGAGTTAATCGAAATAGAGTTTATCGAATATCAGTTATTAAAAAGGGAGAGTTAATCGAATAGAGATTACTCGAAAGAGAGTAATACGTCGAATTCAATTATATCGAATTCGGGAAAGTACTATTTACTTTCCAGGGTTTAAATCAAGATTTAGTTGTTGATTTAGAAATTAGGTGTCTGTTAAATTATTCGAGTTAGGGAATAAATTTATAATTTAGGTTAGATATTTTAGGGGTAGGAATTATAACGTTATAGTTATAATCAAACACTGTCATATAAGAAGTGGATTCGTAACCTGAATCCGAGAATTTGCGTAAACAGATGATTGTAAAAAGTGAGTGATGAGCTTCATCTATTTCACAGTAAAGGACGTTGTTCAATTAAGGTCTGCGAGGTAATTATACCCTAACTTGATTGACTTCAGAATTGACAAAGGAATAGTTGTGGTTCGGTAGAAAAGGTTGATTTGAAATATAGTTAAGTAATAAGCGATTAATGGATTAAGCGTAACGATGTTTTATACAACGTTCATCGGAAATCCGTAAATGAGTTTTGGAAACGTTTTCCAAATATAGTCAGATATGTTTTCTAAACATAGGAAATGAAATTTTTGCATGATAAGAATTTAAGAAATAGAGTTAAGAAAATTCAGAAACTAACTGGAGAGGGTAAGTTGAACGGTTTTCTAAGTGACGATCTGATGTTGGTTTCGACCTTCCGGATTGATACTTAGAGAATTGTTCTCATACTAGTTACAGTTAGGGACTGATAGTTGCGAAATAATAGTGATGTGAAAATAAGCTATGGAAATGTTTTCCAATGATTAATAACAGATATTTTCTAAATATATGAAATAAGGAAATATGAACATATGATGATTGATCGATCGAATTTCCATTTGGAAATAAGATCGTTGTTTGTACACCGACATGTTTTCATTTGATAGTTGAATCACAGACTATCAAAGTTTTGACCATATTTACGTTGTAAATATGGAGAGACCGGTTGGATTATTATCCGAAGAACCACTCCGTATTAGCATAAGCATTGCGAATCAAGTACGCTGAAGATAATTGAAGACGGAGTGAAGTGCAAGGGCTATTGTGAAAAGCCTAGGTAGGATGGATTCACTGAATAGTGCCTTCGGTTTGTCCAGTCCCAGGACAACGTATATGGAAGAAGGTCTGACAGAGTATATCCAATAGATCGCGTAAGTTGATCTATTCAAACGTATTCACGTTTGGTGGCGGAGGAATTCGTTTCTCTTAGCTGTATATCCGTGTTATTTTTGGATAAGTCAATTTGTGATTTGGCGGGTATGACAATGTGGCATTCAAAGTGAATGATGATCAGATGTTCTGAAGATAGACGTAGCTTCTAGCCTCACACCAGGAAGTAACAAAAGTTGGGCTAGGCAGCATGGCTAGTTGGGTCATCCCCAAGCAGGGTGTATTGTCACCGATCTAGAGAATATTCATATTTATACTTCTTTTTGATTCTGTATCTTCGGATGACGGTTGGATGGCCTACAACCGTGGTGGCAATATATTCGCGACACTCAAGCTAAATGAGTGAGCGGTCACGTGTGGCCGGGTTGCAAGACGTTCTTGTTGAACCCTGAGTGTATCACCTCTAGAGTACACTATTCAGAAGGTGCTCCCATACCTTGTCTGTTGGAATCCATTCTCCGATAAGCGCCCTGCGGTTTATGATTTTATACTATGTATGTAGAACGTGAGATGCAAGCGTTTCTGCTAGATTGATACCTATTTGTACTTAGACATTATTATAATATCAGAATGATACTGCTTGTCAAAGTTGTTTTAGATACTCATAAGGAAAAACCCGTTCCGTATTCACGGCGTGGTCTTATGAGATATCCTATACCTGTGTTTAAACTATTTTACTCACACCAGTCCCATGACTGACCTGGAGTTTATTTTGTTGTTTTCCCTAAACTCTTGGGTGCCTAAATTTGTACGGGCAGTCAAGTAGTTGGGATTTACAGATATACTTGGAGAGCTTGGAGTAGGAGGCTGCAAGATTCTATAGCTATAGTTATTTCCGCTGTGTTGTAAGTGTTGTACTCTGATAATTGCTATTGTATATATATAACTGTTTACTTCAAAGTTATGTTATATATTATATGTTATTCGTTCCGCTGTGAGATTCGTGTTACTCTGATGATTCTGATGTTCTTCTTCTTCTTCTATTCTATTAGTTCTATCTTTTCTTTCTCACCTTCTAAATTCTTTCACTAACGTCGCGGAATTTTCGACTCTCGAGGAGTCGAAAATTTCCAGCCGTTACAGAGCTAGTCTATGCTTATACGGAAGCTTTGGTATCAGGGTATAGGTGTTCTCTTCTCTGGAGATGTGTTTATTCTACAATCTTTTTGTAAATAATTATGTAAAATATGAAGTACCTAGTATGTCACATGTCGCATGTAATATTTTATAATTATGGTGCTTATAAATAAAGGTAGGATATATAGCTGTATCACTTTCCATGTGATCACACATTCCAACGTAAATGTTTTTCTCCCATTATGGCTTCACCATGACATGTTGTACATATTCAGTACACTCTATTAGAATCTTTCCTTATAGGCCTTCGTAAAACGCCACTCGCTCTTAGTGGGGTAAATAGTGCCGAGGTACGGGAGATATGAAATGTCTATAGTGCTTACTTGTGTTGTGTGCTTTAGTACCACTATTTGACATGCCTGAATGATAAACTGATGAATATATAAGTTAAAGACACTTCCCAGAGCAAGTGATAAGGCTATGAGTTTGTCCTTAGCAATAATGGAAGTGTAGTTCCAAGCCGTATTTGAGCTACCAAAAATATTGAACAACTCCTTTTATAGATTTAAGATTCTGAATCGATCTAGATTTGGATATTCGGGATGAGATGAGAACCCCACATCTGGTTGTGATTTACACTTAAATCAACCCAGATTTGGGCCCGAAGATAGGAGATCGAGAGCCTGCTTCTAGCCATCGTGGGGAGTCGAATCAACCTAAATTTAGTATTGAGGTAAGTCCAGGATTCCTCTTCTGGTACTTGTGAAGGTCTGATCCAACCCTGATTCGGGTTATTAAAGTAGGATACTGGAAGTCCGCTTCCTATAGTTTGGAAGAATCAAACTAACCCAGATTCGGGTTATTAAAGTAGGAGACCGGAAATTCGCTTCCGGTATTTGTGAAGAACCGAACCAACCCAGATTCGGGTATTGATATAAAAGACCTGAACCATCCCTTATTCAGGTAATTAGGGATTAAGTACCAAAAATCCACTTCTGGTATTATGTTTTGGTATCCCATTGGATTTGATTTGTGAAGCAGAGATTGTACATGCTTCTTGAGCCACTCTCTGGGATTTTGATGTCAAAGCAGAAGATGTACGTGCTTTGTTGGCCACTCTCTGGGCCTGTGCATCCGGTGCGCTTGGCTAGCTTATCCACAAGCAGGGCCCAAGGACTTACCCGAACTACCTCCAAGAGGCGCCTTATCCTGACCATCGTAGGTGATGATAAGATCTTAGAAACTTAAACCGGGCCATTGTAGACACAGAATTAAGGTTTACTCTTGTGATGCTCTACATTAACCATCATAGGTACTGATAGAGGCTTACACACCACTCCCTCTGAGGGGTGTCCTATCCTGACCATCATAGGAGATGATAGGGGTTGGCGTTACCATCTACGGGTAATGCGGAACGTAAGCAGAGATAGGGCATTCTCTTCTATGAGCAAAGGTAGGACGTGCTTAGTTCATAGCAGAGGCAGAGCATGCTAATTTTAGATGCATCTCCATGACCATTTCTAGTGTGAAATGGTGGCTTACGCTTTAACCTAGCACCCTCTGATTTGGGCATGGGGAAAGACTAACACACCATCCCCCTCTGGGGGATGCTTTGTCCTGACAAATTTTGGTG
The DNA here is from genome assembly GCA_030737875.1 of Allium sativum. Taxonomy (NCBI): domain Eukaryota; kingdom Viridiplantae; phylum Streptophyta; class Magnoliopsida; order Asparagales; family Amaryllidaceae; genus Allium; species Allium sativum. The sequence continues at coordinate 3,745,786 of CM060925.1, read as the reverse complement.
ATGACAAGGGATTTGATCTATTCGCCGTTTGACCCATCTTGGGTTTCTTCAAGTTTTGAAAGGAGGGTTTTCCATACCCTTGGTTGTGTTTGATAATCCTTTCCCTAAGGACTTTTATTGAATTTGATATGATCTTTTCATAAACTCGTGTAATTGACCTTAGTTGATGAATTTGACGACCATTTCCTCAAGGATTCTGCAGTGGTTAATTTCATGTCCATTCATCATGTGGTAATGACAGTAGGGTCCTCCTGACTTCCTTTCGTATTTGGCTTTTTTTTCATGATCAGCCAATAGTTGAGTTCGTGTTTGGTTAGGAAGTAGATATTCTCCATCGAAGTGTTAAAATGGTATCCCTTGGGTAATCCTGGCGTAAGCCTCTCTCCTTGTCGCTGGGACCTAACCCTTTTGCAACCCAATTTTGTTGTTTTACCTATATTTTTGTTCCTACTTCCCAAAATATACTAAGGTTGAGGTGCTATCCCTTCAGACCATTTGTTGGACAAGTGGTAAAAACATTCATTATTTCTTGTATAAACAACATTCCTCTGATTTTCTTGTGGAGAGTTTTCCTTATGTGAGAGAAAACGTTAATATCCTTTGATGTAGAGCCACTTGGAGAAGGTGTTTGGGTTTTTCCTATGTGGGAAAGGCTATTATCCCAAGCGTCGGAAGCGTATAGTTCTATTCTCCTTTTTCGCTTCATTATCTACAAGGCTTCCACTCTCAGCCTTTTATCCTCTATCACTCTTGGGTCAGTGATTTCTGACTTATCCATTTAAGATCCAGAAGAATCTTGTTGGGACCTCTTACCTATAACTTTGCTTCTTCAAAGCCTTAGTCCAATCCTGGATGGAACATCACAGGTAGATATGTGGATGTTAACCACAAGTTCAGAGGTTCAGACCCTCCTTCTAGCACCAAAATGTTAATGATATTTTTCGTCAACACCAGAGATAGGCCTATGGAATTGGACCTAAGGGGGAAAATTGGTTGTTAGCCTTCACAAGTTTGAGTTAGTCAACCATCTCTTAGATATCAAGGTCTAGAATCTGAAAGAATAGTTACTCTTCCCTCGATGGGGTGAGCATCATGCTTAAGCGATTTAAGAACCAACAGTTACCTTGGGATGATGGATTCCTAAACACAACCCTTGGAAAGGGACTTAACAGCTTGTAGAAAGGGGTTCTGCACTAATCTCGTGGAAAGGTCTAAGCTTGTAAGAAGGGGTGTTCACCTAGTTTGTTGAAAGGTTTAGGTAAGGGCTCATGTACATGTTGGAAACAAACAGTACGATGTGGCAACAATAAATAGGAAATAACATGGAAAACTCATACAGAATTATCATAAGTATTGATTCACTCTTTATAGATCTTTGGTATAGAATACATGAATAGAATAAAGGAAATCCCCAAATTGATCTAAAAATTAGGGTTTACTCTGGAGAGAAAAAGAATACAAGAATAAGAATGAGGAAATCGTCCCCAAAATGTGACCCTTGGGGTCTTATTTATAGAGATTCAGGGCACCTTCTACTATTGGGCCTGCAGGAGCCTCTGTCGGTCGCTTTTCTCCTTGATCTCAGATGATTTAGCTCCCGGCCGCTTTGTGGTGCGATTATATCTTCCGGAGTGAGGTCCTGGTCAGTTGAGGCTTCTTCGAGATTGGCGTGAGCTTGTCAATGTAAATGGCTTTCGGAAGGCATTTGTGCTCCCGGTTGTGGCTTCCGAGTGTAGGCTTCCAGTTTTCACATGAATACTTAGAGGAGCTTGCCAACATGATGTATGTAGATAGCTGCCGGTTCGGAACCACTGTCAGTGTTTGTACTAAGTATATTAGTATGGATAGACTATATCCCTTCTAGGGTTCTGGTTTGTCTTCCGGTGGAGTCTTCAGGTATAGCTTGGTCATCTGAAAGGTAGCTCCAGGTGATTTGTCTGTTGTCTATCAATACGAGCTTTCAGTATTTATGAAATAGATGTTTCGGAAGCTGGTTCCAGATGATCTCTATGTACTTATAGTTTGATACTCTTGATGCCTCTTCCCCCTGATGTTTCATTATTAAGCAGGTTAATAACGATAGCCCTTCCATCCTTTTGGGTTTCAACTAGTGGAGCTCTTGCCTCCCTGTTTCTTAGTTTATGACTTCGAGGACCTTTAGCTATATTACCCCCCGCTGGATCAACCCTGCCAGATGGACCCTACTCGATGGATCCTATTGGTATTTTGTAGCTTTTGAGATCCTTTCTCCTAAGAAGGTTCCGGTTTGTGCAGCTCCGGATAATTCATTCCTGCTCTTGCTTCTTCCTAGTGTTTGGCTCTTTCTTTTGGAGAATTCCTATGTGCTTGTGTTCATCCGATTACACCTTCACCGTCATCTTGTTTCGTTGTTAATTATGGTAGTAACAGGAAGTTTTTGGGAAAAGGTGTGTTCCTTGTAGCCCATAAATTAAGGAAAGGGAGCGATGTGAACCTTGTAGCTGTGAAATCAAGGGTAGTGGAATCGGTGTTAACCTTGTAGCCGTGAAATCAAGGGTGTTGTAAGTTTGATACTAGTATTAATAAAACTCTGCGCAATCTAGTGTTGCGTGGGACTGGATGTAGGAGTAATCCAAATCAGCATAACATCCATTGTGTTCTTTCCTTTTCTACATTCTATATTTACTTATATCTAGTTCTGTGATTGTTTCTATGTTTGTAATCATTTCTGGTGTGATAGTCATTGAGTGATTCATATAGTAATTCTTGTTAGTTAAAGATTTCTTCAAATTTCTTATAAACACTATTCACCCTCCCCCCTTAAGTGTTAATTCTACCTTAAGATCCTTAATCTGCATCAGTAACAAAATACTCGCTTTTTATAGCATTATCACGGTTTTAATAGCTCATATTCAGTGATATCAATAGTTTTCCATATAGTTTAGATTTTATACAACATTTCACATTTTGATTCCATAAGTGGAGTTTTCCGCCCTGAATATTCGCAGTATATATAGCGTTATCAGTTTTTTTTCATAGCACACATTTAATGATATGAAAAGGTTTCCACACTATTTAAATTTTACATAGCATTTCACCTTTTATTTTCAGAAGTGTAATTTTCCGCTATAACACATATTTCATCTATGTTCTTTATGTAGCAAATTAATTTTTTTAATTTGTGCACAGTTCAAATAATTAAGCAGTAAATTCACAAGACAAAACCGCCAATAACAAAAAATTAATACCAAAAGCATATTTGATTTCAATTACAAAGTCATAGTTAGTAGGTCTACTAATAAATATAGAAATAAATCAACATACATATTGTTCAAACATTGTTTCAAAACAAGATTACATGAAAAATCACTTAGTCTTCAGCTTATATGCTCGTCTAACTTCTAGAACCTGCAATTCGCAAGCACAACTTACTATTTTATAACAAAGCAAAATGGAAGCAAGATAAATAAGAAAAATGTTGAACCTAACCTTGTGAAAATATTTGAAACTATATTTTATATCGTATAAAATATAGTTTATTTCGTAATTATTAATGTCCCAAGGTAGTCCCAAATAGTATGCAGAATGCAAACCTTGTATAACATGTGTCATCCTTTACATAAATTTACAAAATCCGATACCTACCTCCCTGACATACATAATTATAGTTTTGAATATTGTAGTTAACATTCTAAAACATATTGTTGCCCTATAAATTTTAAGTAATTAACTTGAGTCTGTTTTCCTTTATTATACAGCTAATATGGCCCTTAAAATTTTATTTTCTTCTTTCTTTTTGAATAGCTTAAAGTTCTAGCCATGAACATGGGTTGTTCAGGCTAAAGTTTAAGCACATGGAAAGTACTAATTAACATGTAATTAAGGTGGTCAGACTTGCTGCAAAGGATCGCACTTCAACTTTATCCATAATTTTATATAAGAGATAACCGCAGACTTTAAGAATATAATATTTATCCTGACAAAATAAATAGTACTTCATGGTCACCGTGCCTTAATAATAATGCAAAGTTAACAGACTAGCTGCTCAAACTGAGCCCAAATTAAAGGACGCATACTGAAGTATATGACCATGGATACTTTTTTCAGTTTAACACAACAAAACTCTATCTTGATTACATAATTTAAATGAAGGATTAAAGCTCAAATAATCGTAACAACCCGAAATTTCTGAACCAATTTAAATTTTTTATTTTCGCTATTTTAATGGATTTTGAATATTTAAAATGATTTATTTTAAATAATAACAACTAAAAATTTATTCAAATCGAAGTTAGAACATATAAATTAAGATTTAATTAAAACGAACTCGAAATGGCGCGGTTGTTTGAAAATTCGATTTTAAATTTCAATTGAATGAATAGTATTCAAAATAAATCGGATTTCAGTGAAACAAGAAGCGTTAGAATTTATTTAACTATATCTTTCTAATGAACGTAAGAAACTGAGATTTCACTTTATAATTTGAATGTTATGCCCAGTTTAAAAATTAGAGTAGTCACTATGGAATTTGTATATATTTTAATACAATATATGGCCCTTAAATAAAGCCATTTTGCAAACTACCTCCGTTTTCAACAAAACCACATTTGTTGGATCTGAAATGTCAAACCATGGCCAGGTTTCAAATTTCATAGTTTTTGGAATTAATATGTGAGCGTGGTGAACTTAAACGTGTTTTGTCAATTCAGTTTAAATTTAATCGACCCGAAAAAGGTCATTTTCCAAATGGTCTCCAAATTCGACGAAATTAGTTTTGGTAGGACTGTATCGACAAAAAATGCTAGATGTAATTTTTCTGTAATTTTTGGAGTCAGTATGTGGCCTCGATAAATTAAAATGTACGTAAAAAATTCAGTATATGGATTTATATTACAATTTTGACAAAAACTGATTAAAACAATCGAATTAGCTTACGAAACATATCCCAATGTGTCCGGAATGGGGGTATTTAGCTAGGAGCGACAGTCAATGGGTTTGATTTGGAGTTCGGATTGGTAAACAAGTATTTATGGAATTAAATTTTATAAAATAAATGGTATATATATATAGTTTATAACCAAACCCTAATCACTTTTAATTGGCCACCGCCTTCATTGTTTAGAGGGCTGGAAAGCTCCGATTTTGTTTGCTAAAATCTCACAATCCATCTAAAATTAAATCCCACTTTCAAAAAAAAATCGAAGGGTATTGCAAGCTCTTTCGATCAACATGGGTTTGATGAAGTTTCACATCGTGGTTTGCTCGAACTTGCCTCTCAAAGGGCACACCTTCGTGTTTGATTTACTACGCAAGGGGACTCGCGAGTTGAACATGGTCAGGGTCGGGGGTGGCTCTCTCATAGGCGCGCGTCGTGGTGGGGATGGATCGTCGACCGGCGGTGTCTAGGGCAAACGGCGGAGGAAATTTCTGATCGAGGGTGGGTTTGAACAATTGCAGAAGTATCGGGGAAGAGGGATTAGGAAACAAAGTTAAGGATAATTAAGTATTTTAATTAAGGTCAATGATTTATTTAATTATCAGATGTATTAAATGTTATATCTTTTTCATATGAGGTCGGAATCTGATGATTTCAGTTGCGTTGGATTCGCAACAACGAACACTACAACATGAAACTGACAAGAATAGAAGTGGAGCACGTTGAATTTTTAAGCTAAATTAAACGACAATTTAATTTAGTTAAAAAATAAAATCGTCAATTAAATAATGACGGAGTGGAAATCAAAGTGAGAACTTCTCACCATAATACTTGTAAAGTTATTTATTTTATAACTGCATATACTGAACTGCTAGTATTGATTTTTATCAGTTTAAATCAATATAAATTGTATACGGTGCCTGTTAGCTCACCTCCCTCGTCTACAAACCATGGACGATTTAATTGACTGTATTTTGTTCTGATTGTGATGTGAATAAAATATAAATATTCGATGTGAAATATATATATATATATATATATATATATATGATGTGAAAATTATATATATGCGATGTGAATAAAATATATATGCGATGTGAATAATATATATATATATATATGCGATGTGTATAAAATATATATATATATATATATATATATATATATATATATATATACGATGTGAATAAATTATATATATGCGATGTGAACTATATATATATATGTGATGTGAAAATTATATATATGCGATGTTAAAAATATATATGAAATGTGAATAATATATATGTGTTGCATAAAAATAGAAATGGATAAAATGGTCATGTGTTGGAATAAATATTTGTTCGTTAAAAACATAATTTTTAACTTATATATACGATATATAAAATGGTCGTGTATTGAAATAAATATTGGTTGGTTAAAAATATTATTTTTAACATATATATGAGATATATAAAATTGTCATATAATGGAATATTCGATTTTGATTTAAAAATTGAAATGGAAGTTGGAATCATTTTTAAAACGAATTTATAAATGATTTATAAAATACGTTTTAAACAGAAATCGATGATACATTATATATATATATATATAATGGCTTGAATTGAACGCGTTGCGCAGCGACCGTTCGCAAATTTCAACCATTGACTTCAAATTGATGTAACAGAAGATCCGACCGTTGAATTCTCCTAAAAGCAGAACCGTTGGGTTTGTACTGAAAAGATCTTTCCTGTAATACAAGAGATTTAAATTTCAATGTAACGACCTGCATTCTATGCATCGAAGGATCGTAGGATATTTATTTCTTTCACATACGAAGTCGTATAGTCATGTAACTTTGGGAGGCGACTATTGGGGTCATTTCCCATGTTCATGATTCTTGCTGATTTTTAAATGACCGTTTTGCCCTAGCTAATCTTGTTTCAGCCATAAATTTTGATTAAAAAGAATTTTTAATGTGAAACTACTTCCACTAGATCCGGATGATGGTTTACCTTTCCGTAGAGTGGTCATATGTGAAAAACGGACTAACCGTTTGGGAGATATGGCCGAAATAAGGTTTAGAAGGTGAAAAACTACTTAACCGGGTCAAATGAGGTGACTAGTGAATGGGCCCATAACTCATTTCGGGATTTGGGTTATGGGAAGGCTGAAATGAGTTAGCTTTCCATTCTATTTCAGTTTTAGAGCCACCATTTACCTCTTAGAAACCCTAACAATGGCCTCTACCATCTAATTTCATCCCAAACCGCTCTCTAATCAAGGATTAAGCTTAGAAACACCAAATTAAGGAGAAATAGCACCAAAGAAAGGTTGGAGCTACTGTTAGACATCGATATTTGCCCATATCAGAGGAGTTTCAGTTCTGAAAGTTTTAATTGTGGCAAAAGTGAGTGATTAGCCTTGTTTTTACACTAATTAAGATTAATTAAAGTTAATTAGTGATAATTAGTGAATTTATACATGATTAAATTCTAGAAAAATATTTATAAACTTCGAAATATTGTTTAAGGCCTCTGTTAGAAAATTGGGTTAATTTGGTTAAGTTTTTGCTAACCCTATCATTAGTTATATTTAAACATGATTGAAGGGAAAACATGGGTTTTTGGGTATGTTTGATCTATATTATCATGATTGTTTGTTGTTTTGGTGTTTGTGGATGACTATACATGTTGCTATGACTATTTGGAATGATTTTTGATTGCATAGAAAAGTTAGATTGGTCGAAAACACTGTCGTATGTTGTAAATAGCTTGCTGGAAAAGTTGCAGGCATTGGTCATGGACCCGGTCTTGAAGCACCATAGCGACCCGACCCCGTTCGTGATGCACCATAGCGACCCGACCCCATTCGTGAACACATATGGTGAACCGATCTTCGATAGTGAAGGTGAACCGATCTCCGATAGTGAAGGATCATCACGAGTTGTACCACCCATTCACGAGCCAATGGCGACGAACGAAGACCACAATCCATGCTTGGAGAAAGACCACGATCCATGCTTGGAGGAGGACCACGATCCATGCTTAGAGAAGGACCACGATCCGTGCTTGGAGGAGGACCACGATCCGTGCTTGGAGGAGGACCACGACCCAGATGCTCATCACGAGCCGCCCACTAGTCACGAACCATAGCGCCATGAATGAAGGAGTCACGAATCGAGCATATCTGAGCTGAAGTATGGACACGAATGGAAACTGAGGTGCGAATGGGATAATGGTCAAACCCGAGATGCAAAGGTAGTCCAAATGGGAAGTCGTTACTCGGGATCCAGTTAGGAACCAACGAGTTAACTTCATGAGTTGGGCTTTGATGCGGGATGTGTACTAAGGAGTTGTCGACGTCCATAGCTTTGATTTACCACCGAGTGACGATTGTTAGGCTATGGATCAGTGCAGTGGGGTAGTTATTACTTCATGGGGCAGAGTCGGCGTTGCATGGTTATGAGCCAGTGCAGTGGGGTCGTCATGACTTCATGGGGAAGAGTGGACATAGCAAGGACTAGTGGCTATGGATCAGTGCAGTAGAGTCGTCATGACTCCATGGGGCAGAGTTATCATAGCAAGGATTTAGGTGATCAAAGCGGTGGATATCGTATGCTTTATGCATGGAGTGAGAGATGTGAGGATGGTTGCTATGTTTAATTAGTTTGACTCACTATGACATGCACACCCCCTCCCCTGTATCTTTACACCATATGTTAGTGTCACCTTAAAGTATTGTGCATCTCGTTGTGCTAACTCTTTGGTTGCAGGTCCAGGTTCAGGTATGGTTTAGTATACCTGTTATTGTTCGGTTTTGTTGCTTATCTCTCATATCAGACTTTTGTCTGACCCAGAGTTTTATGTCCCTTCTTGTTACTCTGGGTGCTCCTAAACGAGCAGACTAGAGACAGGTTAACTAGTTATGCACGAGTAGCTGATCCAGAGACAAGCAGGAGGCTCTTACGTATTATCTACATATATTCTCCCTGTGTTGTTGATGGTCACTGCTTTGGGCATTAGTAGTGCACCTTTCCTTTCTTTTGCTTTAGAGACAATATTTTGAAGTTGTAATAATGGTTATCGATCATAAGCTGTATTTTGGATTTCCGCTGCTATGATGATTATGGTTTAGTTTTCAGCTTATGCACTATCTCGCCTGTTTAAGTCAAGTATTTATTATTATATTTTATTCCATGCGCTGTGAGATATTCTACAGGTTCCTTGTCACTTCAAATTCCTTTCTTTGGCGACCGTCTTGTGCTAGTCAGGCATTGGCACGACACACTTTCATTGGAAATGTCGGCTAGTGCGGGGGGGGGGGGGGGTCGTCATATTTGGTATCAGAGCTGTAGGTTGCATAGTTAACCTAGGGAAAGACACTAGGGAGAGAGAGTACATATATGAGAGCACATATTTGTAATATTTTGGTTTTTAAAAGCTATATACATATACGCTATTATTATATTTAAGGATGAAGTCGCATTGTACTGGCACCACTGAAGAGATGGTTAATCGTTTTCTTCTTACAGATTGAACGATGAGCCGATATACTAGGGGACTGGTAGAGGAGCCAATAATGGGAATGCTCCTGATATGAGGACGATGTTCACTGACCTCACGAGAGAGATGCTTAGTGATGTTCAAAGGGAAGCTCCTAATGCTGCAAATGGTGGTGGTGCAGCGGTGCAGGCGCTTAGGGCCGATTTTGCCAAGCTATGCAAGGATTGCACTAGTCTTGGTGAAAAGCCGTTCCACGGAATGGAATCGGCTACAGAAGTTCAGGATTGGTTGGATAGCTGTGAACGTATCTTCGAAGACATGGGTATTGAGGATGCGATGAAGAGAAAGCTAACATCCCGTCAGTTGCAAGGACGAGTGATAAATTGGTGGAATGCTATTAAGGCGGCTACTCCAGAGGATCAAGTTACATAGGATTAGTTTAAGGCCCGATTCTGTGAAAAGTTTATCCCAGTTGCTCAGAAGTTAGAGTTGTTTGTGAAATTCTTGGAGCTTAAGCAGAATGGTAGGGTAGTCTCAGAGTATATTGCTGAGTTCGATACTTTATCCAAGTATGGATTATCCCTTATCGGCACTCCCGAGAAGAAGAATGAGAAGTTTATAATAGGCTTAGATCAGTACTTGGGGGAAAGGCTTATAAACCGTATCGATGAGACATTTGAATCGATTGTGGGGGAAGCATTGATGTCAGAGAGCCTTTATCCTAAGCCCAAAACTGAAGTCGTTGTCGCATCTACAGAAGGGAGAAAGTCGCAAGCAAGCGGTGGGGACAAGAATAATTCTCAGAATAAAAGGAAGCAGAGTCAGAACCAAGCTAAGGATGGTCAGAAAAAAAGCAAGAAAGATGTTGAGTGCTTTAGCTGTGGCAAGAAGGGCCATTATGCTAAAGAATGTCGAGCAAAGCCAGCGGACAAGAAGTGCTTCGACTGTGGCCAAGTGGGACATCACAAGGATAAGTGTCCGCAACCCCCTAAAGAAAAGAAGATGTGAGAGCATATGCTATCAATGCTGTTCCTTCTTCGTCGAATGCCCCAACCGCGACGAAGAAAGGAAAGAATGTCGTCATTCAAGGTATGCTTTCTGTTAATGATATTCCTGTTCGAGTATTGTTTGATACCGGAGCTTCCCGTTCTTTCATATCTAGTGACCTGGTAGATAGGTTGGGATTGGAACCCGAGATAGTTGATAGACCTTTAGCAGCGACGAACCCGATTGGTGGTTCAACTAGCCTTAGCATGATTTGTCGTAATGTGGTCTTATCGAGTCATGGATGTATGTTTTCTTGTGATTGCTTTGTTTTGGGCTTTACTGGGTTAGGCATTATTTTGGGAGTCGATTGGCTCCAAAAATACGGGGTGGTGGTAGACTATGAGGGCTTTTTGGTGACAGTTAGAGAGGATGATGGGCGGAGGGTAGTGTTTGGTGGTCTACCTAGTGATGGGGGGTAATAACTAGTTTTCTAAATTCCCTCGACATCCCGCATGATGAGTTGTTAGATGTGCCTGTGGCTGGCCAATATCCGGTGTCTTCGAGGAAGTGACCGGACTTCCACCACACCGAGAGATTGAGTTTCGTATTGATTTAGTGAAAGATGCCAGGCCTATAGTGATGCCACTTCGTCATATGGAACCAAGGGAGCAGCGAGAGCTCGGGGTGCAAGTAAGCGATCTTTTGAAGAAGGGATTTATCTGAAGAAGTCTCTCTAAGTGGGGAGAACCAGTTGTGTTTGCTACCAAGGCAGATGGTTCCCTTCGATTGAGTGTGGACTACCGCAAGTTGAATAAGGTAACGAGGAAGAATAAGTATCCTCTTCCGCGGATAGATGATTTGTTTGATCAGTTGAGTGGCGCAAGAGTGTTCTCCCAGTTGGATCCCGCGGCAGGTTTTTATCAGCTTAGAGTGGAAGCTGAGAGTATAGCTAAAACGACATTTCAGACACCGTCTGGATTTTATAAGTGGTTGGTCACGCCATTCGGGTTGACCAATGCATCAACATATTTTTTGGATCTTATGAATAGGGTATTCAGATATCAGTTGAATAAGTTTGTTCTTGTGTTCATAGACGATATCTTGGTTTATTCGAGGACAGAGGAAGAACACTAGGAACACTTGAGGATAGTGATGGAGGTGTTGAGAAAACACCAATTCAAAGCAAATTTTTCTAAGTATCACTTCTGGAGGAGGGAAGTGAGATTCTTGGGCCATGTTGTTTCAAAGAATGGTGTTACCGTGGACCCTGCAAAGGTGGCTACGGTACAAGATTGGTCTACGCCCAAGAATGCAACAGACGTAAGAAGTTTCTTGGGATTGTCTGGATATTATCGTAAGTTTATCCAAAACTTCTCCAAGATAGCAGCACCATTGACTCAGTTGACCAAGAAGAATCAAGCTTTCATCTGGGACGAAAAGTGCGAGAATGCATTTAAGAGCCTAAAGGAAAAGTTGACATGTGCACCAGTGTTAGTCATTCCTAAAGGGAATGAAGAGATGACGATATACACAGATGCCTATGGTACCGGACTAGGTGATGTATTGATGCAAGGAGGTAGGGTTGTAGCTTCTGCTAGTCGGCAAATAAAACCGCATGAGAAAAGATATCCTACCCATGAATTGGAATTGGCAGTGATCGTGTTTGCATTGAAGATGTTAAGACATTATCTCTTGGGAGAAAGATTCGAGTTGTTTACCGATCATAAATCGTTAAAGTATCTTTTCTCTCAAAAGGATCTAAATCTCCGACAAAAAAGATGGTTAGAATTCTTGGCTTCCTATGATTTCGATATCACATATACACCAGGAAAGGGAAATGCGGTAGCTGATGCCTTGAGTGGGAGATATGCCAGTTTAGGGGCTATGTTTCTGGAATGGAAGCAACTGGAGTACATCGTTGGGTATGATTTCAGACCAAAGTGCGAATTGGATCCAGAAGTATTAGCAAGTTTGACGATCAAACCCACTTTGATTGAGCGAATTGGTTCCAGTCAGAGGGACGATCCTAACCTATTAGAAATCATCTCCAGGTTAGAGATGGGTATCGATGAACAAGTATGGGCTTGATCGAGATGGATGGCTTAGAAAGAATGGAAGAGTAGTTGTGCCAAATGTTGATGGATTGAAAGATGAAGTGCTTAGAGAATGTCATCACTCAAAACTGACTATACATCCCGGTGGTAACAATATGTATCGAGATATGAGACAGACCTACTACTGGGAAGGGATGAAAAGAGACGTTGGGAAGTTTATATCCAAGTGCATGAACTACCAGCTAGTTAAAGCTAAGCAAAAGAAGCCTAGTGGTTTGTTGCAACCATTAGAAGTTCCAGTATGGAAATGGGAACAAGTCTCAATGGATTTCATTGGTGGATTACCAAGAACTAGATCGGGCCATGATAGCATTTAGGTAATTGTGGACCGATTGACTAAGTGTGCAAGGTTTATACCCGTCAAGTCGAATAGAACAACAGCTAAATTAGCAGAATTGTATATGATGTGGGTAGTGAGATTTCATGGAATACCCAAAGGAATTGTGAGTGACCGAGATCCATTGTTCACTAGTGGATTTTGGAAGAGCTTACAAGAGGCATTAGGATCAGAATTACATCTCAGTACAACATATCATCCTCAAACCGATGGTCAAATAGAGAGGGTGAATCAAGTATTAGAAGATCTCTTGAGAGCTTGCATATTGGACTTTGGCGGATCATGGGATGACCATTTACATCTTGTGGAGTTCGCATATAATAACAGTTATCAATCCAGTATTGGTATGGCTCCATTTGAAGCTTTGTACGGAAGGCAGTGCAACTCACCGTTATGTTGGTTAGAAATTGGTGAGAAGTTTGTGCTTGGACCGGATGTGATAAGAGAAACTTTAGATAAGAATAAGATCATTCAACAGCGAATGAAGGCTACCCATGATAGGCAGAAGAGTTATGCGGATAAGAGGAAAAGAGATTCAAATTTCTCCATTGGCGATTTGGTGTTTGTCAAGATTTCTCCATTAAAGAGCGTGATACGATTTGGTAGGAGAGGCAAGTTAACACCAAGATTCGTTGGTCCATTCCCAATCCATGAGCAAGTTGGGAATTTGGCATATAAAGTTGAATTACCAGAGAAAATGGTAGGAGTACATAACGTATTTCATGTTTCCCAGTTAAGGAAATTCGTGCAAGACCCCGATGCGACTATTTCACCTGATCAGTTGGATGATATCGAAGTAGAACCCGAGGCCGTTGGGAAGCGCAAGCCAATTCATTTTGTCAAGCAAGATACGAAGCAACTTCGAAGGAAAGCGGTGGATCTAGTCAAAGTTCGGTGGGGCGAGAATGAGAATGACTGTACTTGGGAGACAGAGGAGAGCATTTGGAAGACGTATCCAGAATTCTTTGCCTGGTAAGTTTATAATATTGATAGTTTCTTCCCTCGTTCGTAAACCACATGCTAGGATAGGCTGGTGTTTGTTATGTATGTTTGATTGATTGCAAATAATGGATAGGCGTGTGGGAACCTTTGTATGTTATGGTTAAGGAATTTCAGGGGCGAAATTTCTTAAGGGGAGGAGAATGTAACGACCTGCATTCTACGCATCGAAGGATCGTAGGATATTTATTTCTTTCACATACGAAGTCGTATGGTCATGTAACTTTGGGAGGGGACTATTGAGGTCATTTCCCATGATCATGATTTTTGCCGATTTTTAAATGACCGTTTTGCCCCTAACTGATCTTGTTTCAGCCATACCTTTTGATTGGAAAGGATTTTTGACCTGGAACCACTTCCATTAGATCCAAATGATGGTTTACCTTTCCGTAGAGTGGTCATATGTGAAAAAGGACTTACCGTTTGGGAGATATGACCAGAATAAGGTTTAAAAGGTGAAAAACTGCTTAACCGGGCCAAAATAGGTGATTAGTGAATGGGCCCATAACCCGTTTCGAGATTAGGGTTATGGGGAGGCTGAAATGGGTTAGGTTTTCATTATATTTCAGTTTTCTAGCCGCCATTTACCTCTTAGAAACACTAACAATGGCCTCCATCTTCTAATTTCATCCCAAATCGCTCTCTAATCAAGGATTAAGCTTAATAACACCAAATTAAGGAGAAATAGCACCAAAGCAAGGTTGAAGCTGCTATTAGACATTAGTATTCGCCCAAATCAGGGGAGTTTCAGTTCTGAAAGATTTAATTGTGGCAAAGGTGGGTGATTAGCCTTGTTTTTACACTAATTAAATTTAATTAAAGGTAATTAGTGATAATTGGTGAATTTACACATGATTAAATTCTGGAAAAATATTTATAAATTTCCAAATATTGTTTTAGGCCTCTGTTAGAAATTTGGGTTAATTTGGTTAAGTTTTGCTAATCCTATCATTAGTTATACTTAAACATGACTGAAGGGAAAACATGGGGTTTTGGTTTGTTTGATCTATATTATCATGATTGTTTGTTGTTTTGGTGTTTGTGGATGACTATACATGTTGCTATGACTATTTGGTATGATTTGTGATTGCATAGATAAGTTAGATTGGTTGAAAACGCTGTCGTATGGTGTAAATAACTTACTGGAAAAGTTGCAGGAATTGGTCATGGACCCATTCGTGAAGCACCATAGCGACCCGACCCCGTTCGTGAAGAACCATAGCGACCTGACCCCGTTCGTGAACACATATGGTGAACCGATCTCCGATAGTGAAGGACTGTAACGAGTTGTACCACCCCTTCATGAGCCATTGGCGACGAATGAAGACCACGATCCATGCTTGGAGAAGGACCACGATCCATGCTTGGAGGAGGACCACGATCCCCGCTTGGAGAAGGACCACGGTCCGTGCTTGGAGAAGGACCACGATCCATGCTTGGAGGAGGACCACGATCCATGCTTGGAGGAGGACCATAACCCAGTTGCTCATCACGAGCTAGCCACGAGTCATGAACCATAGCGTCATGAATGAAGGAGTCACGAATCAAGCATATCTGAGCTGAAGTATGGACACAAATGGAAACTGAGGTGCGAACAGGATAATGACCAAATCAGAGATGCAAAGGCAGTCCAAATGGGAAGTCGTTACTCAGGATCCTGTTAGGAACCAACGAGTTAACTTCATGAGTTGGGCTATGCTGCGGGGACGTGTGCTAAGGAGTTGTCGACGTCCATAGCTTTGATTCACCACCGAGAGACGATTGCTAGGCTACGGATCAGTGCAGTGGGGTAGTTATTACTTAATGGGGCAGAGTGATCGTAGCATGGCTATAAGCCAGTGCAGTGGTGTCGTCATGACTTCAGGGGGCAGAGTGGACATAGCAAGGACTAGTGGCTATGGATCAGTGCAGTGGAGTCATCATGGCTCCATGGGGCAGAGTGATCATAGCAAGGATTTAGGTGATCAAAGCGGTGGATATCGTATGCTTTATGCACGGAGTGAGAGATGTGAGGATGGTTGCTATGTTTAATTTGTTTGACATCACTATGACATGCACACCCCCTCCCCCGTATCTTTACACTATATGTTAGTGTCACCTTAGAGTATTGTGCATCCTGTTGTGCTAACTCTTTGGTTGCAGGTCCAGGTTTGGGTATGGTTTAGTATACCTGTTATTGTTCTGTTTTGTTGCTTATCGATCATACCAGACTTTTGTCTGACCCAGACTTTTATGTCTCTTCTTATTACTCTGGGTGCTCCTAAACAAGCAGACTAGAGACAAGTTAGCTGGTTATGCACGAGTAGCTGATCCGGAGACGAGCAGGAGGCTCCTATGTATTATCTACATATATTCTCCCTGTGTTGATGATGGTCACTCCTATGGGCATTAGTAGTGTACCTTTCCTTTCTTTTGCTTTAGAGACAATATTTTGAAGTTGTAATAATGGTTATCGATCATAAGCTGTATTTTGGATTTCCGCTGCTATGATGCTTATGGTTTAGTTTTCAGCTTCTACACTATCTCACCTGTTTTATGTCAAGTATGTTATTATTATATTTTATTCCATGCACTGTGAGAAATTCTACAGGTTCCTTGTTAGTTCAAATTCCTTTCTTTTCCTTTCTTTGGCGACCGTCCTGTGCTAGTAGGGCATTGGCACAACACACTTTCATTAGAAATGTCGGCTGGTGCGGGGTGAGTCATCACTAGAATGGTTGGATTTTGAAATATGTCCAAATCAGTTTCAGAAAAGGTCGCTATGAATGCATTTCGGTGGCCATTATTGGAAATCGACTGTAAGGGCCTAAATAAAATTATTAAAAATAAGGAAAAATTATGTAAAATCATAATAACTGATTCGGAAAGATTTTGGATGAAAAAATCCCAATTTGAAAAGATAAAAATATATTTTAATCAAAATGGACTATTTAATTAATAGAATAATAATCCAATTAGTTTTAGAAATAATAAATTGGATTGAAATGGTTTTAAAATAACTAGAATTTTCCAACGTATGAATTGGAAAGGATTTTAATGGAAAAATCTTCGTAATATGTCGATATTGGATTCCTGATTATACAAATATTGTTGAGGAATTTGGAAGATATAAATATCGTTATTCCCAATACAGTATCGATTAGTTTCAGAATTTGATATTAAATATAAGTCAATATAATTTATATTCAGAGCCTTATATTTAATATCAAATTAGGTTTTGGGTTTGTCGTGAATGGTGCCTTCATTAACACTGTTATGAAACCCAGTTGAGAAAATAATAAATCTTTTAATTAAGACTTAGAGAAGTTTACCAATTAATTTGATTTTGGGTTTGTCATGAGTGATATCCTTATTAACACTGTTCTTAAACCCAATTAACAATGAAGATATGATTTGGAATTTATAAATATTTTTATTAAGATTGAATGGAAAATTTTCAAAGTGAAAATTTCCAATTTAAAATATGAAATTGGAATTGAATGGAATTCGATTAGTTAATAATCGAGATGATCTTTTATGAATGAAGACCATTACTATTTATGGAATTTAAAAGGGCTTGCCGCTATTCCACTTATAGTATTAGTTTGATACGGAAATTTATATCGATTATATACTGTTATGATTTCTGGAAGATTCCATTTTGATGGAATACGATTTTGGGTTTATCGTGAATTGTGTTTTAAATAACATTTGTTCTTTAACCCAAGTAAAGGGAGGACTAATTTCCATAAAATTGAGAAATAATTAAGTAATGAATTTCAGAGACTGAAACTAAGAAGAGTTTTAATAAATCTTTAATTAGATTTGAATGAATGAATGGTGATTAAATTTACCAAAACATGAGATGTGATATAAACCAAATACACTTGGTTGTTGATATTGATTGTGATTGTTTATTGAATTATGCTCGACCAGTTTATGAGAAAATATGTTTTTACATTTAGCATTGTGTTAGGTAGAAATATATGTATGCTAACATCTTATGAAACGCTTCACGATTTGACTATGAGATGTGTAGCAATGTTGTTGAGTTCATTTCAAATTTAATGAATGATTTTGAAATGATATTTTTCTTAAGTGAAAAGAAATGAATTCCCGATTTTGGATAAGGGATGTTTTATAAAAATGTTTTATAAAACAAATAGGATTTTGAGGGCTAAACCCTATGTTATCGAAATGATTTCGAAATGTATTATGTGTTTGACATTGTAGTTCATTGCATAACCAATTAGTTCTTATTGATGATATATCTGTTTGGTGGCGGAGAATTTATTCTCTTGCTTAGCACCCTTCTTTGAAACGTACGAGCTCAAAGGTTATGTGATTAATAGTAACTGTTCATATGTGAGAATTGCTAATGTAAAGTACTATAATTTGAAAGTACTTGTGATTATTATGTTGTGAAATGATTTTCACTACTTCGGAATATGAAATGGTTTAGTATGTGGCTAAAGATTCGGGTAAACCTGAGGATTAAAAGTATCGGTGAGATGGTGATGTAGTCCCTAAGGGCGTGGGATTGTGCATCGTCAGTGTAGCCTACTCCATCGTGTGAGGTGTATATATATATATATATATATATATATATATATATATATATATATATATATATATCGATTTGGTGAGGTACGTTCCCTTTTCCTTGTCTTAGGGGAGCCCGATAGTTGGTTGCATACTTGTTTGTATGCATTGTGATGTTTTGGAATTTATATTTCCGAAGATTTTGGTTTGAGATCCCAAAGTGAAATCTACTTTGATATAAATCTAACATGTGTTTCAAATGATTTGAAGTAAGAAATCGGGAAATAATGTCCAAAGGAATCATTTCTGTAAATCGAATTGGATTTTGAAAATCTAAATTTGGGATTAAGCCTAAATGGGTAGGTTGAGGAGTTGCATGTTCTGTGATGCATCGTGATCCATATGATTATTACTAGTTATTATTTAGGCACTGGTATTCATGGGTGTAAACCTGTTCCATGACATGCGGTGTAGTCCCGTGATTTACCTTATTTTAAAGTAAAGTTTAATAACTGTTTTGAGTTCTCACACCAGTCCTATGACTGACTCGGAGTTTGTTGTTTCTACCTAAACTCTGGGTGCCCATATTTTCCATACGGGCAGTTAGTAGTTTTGTTTTTGCAGATTATTTCATTTAGTAGGATTTTGGATCGAAGCTTAAAGTTGTGTCCAGAGCATGATAGTCTTCTGCTGTGTTAGTTTATTTGTTTCCCCTGCATTATATTACATTTATTGTAAATTTATTTTCCGCCGTATATTATTTTCGATACTCATGATATTCTATACTCTGATGTAACATTATTATGATGTTTATAAAAGTCTTCTGTTGTTTGTTCTGATGTGTTGTGCACCCAAAGTTAGCGTATCCGCCTTTTTGGTTCGATTTAAGTTGGTTTAACGATCGATTTGGATCGGCATAGAGGGAGGGTCACTACATATGGTATTAGAGCATTGGTTAACTCAAATCTTTAGGGTGCAACTTGTTAGAACAGAATAAAAGACTCATCAAAGATTGGATTAGTAATATCCTATGAAAGAAAACTCATTAGAGATAGGATCAGTATTATACTAGAATGAGAAACTCATTAGAGATGGGATTAGAAATGCTCTAGAATAACTTGAGAGTGAAAATTTTATAATTATCATATTTGTGATTATATGTATAACCCGATCTTAGAAAATATGATTTTTGACTATATAAAAAATACATATTTGAAAAGTTAATTAACCAATTGATTGCTGGTTGTGATGTGTGAATATTAGTTTAACTAATTAAAATATTGGAATGATAAAACCAAAGAGTATGTAAGGTAAATTTAGCCATATCGAATCAAATATTGAACTGAAATGAAAATTGATTGGAATTGCATATATGTACATGTATATATAATGAACAGGTCATAGCATGGTAGCTAAGAAGGGTAATAAAATTGTATGCCCGACAAATAGTACATATTTACTGCATTCATTGGGTTTGATGATTATATGAGCAGATTGGCAAGCCGCTGGCCTTTTCTTTTTGATTGATGAGGGACCTGCGAGGTAAGTTGTGGTTTTACCGATCAGCACGTACAAAGGAGGTTATGGTGAAATTTTTCAGAAATTTAGGGTGTTAGCCAAATTTTTGAGAAATTAGAAAATTCTTAGAAACTGAAAAGTTGAAGAATGAAAGCCAGAATGAAAGTTCTGTTGGTTAGTTGAACAACGTTCAGCTCCGTTCCTTTTCGAGGACGAAAAGATTTTAAGTGGGGGAGATTGTAATTACCCGAAATTTCTAAACCAATTTAATTTTTTTATTTTAGCTATTTTAATGGATTTTAAATTTTTAAAATGATTTGTTTTAAATAATAACAACTAAAAATTTATTTAAATCTAAGTTAGAACGTATAAATTTAGAACTTAATTAGAACGAACTCGAAATGGCGCGGTAGTTTGAAAATTCAATTTCAAATTTCAATTGAAGTACATGATTCAAAATAAATCTGATTTTAGTGAAACAAGAAACGTTATAATCTATTTAACTATATCTGTCTAACCAATGTAATAAACTGAGATTTCACTTTATAATTTGAAAGTTATGTCCAGTTTAAAATTTAGAATAGTGGCTATGAAATTTTTATATATTTTAATATAATATATGGCTCTTAAAAAAGCCATTTTGCAAACGATCTCCCTTTTCTGGAAACCACATTTGTATGATGCGGAATGTCAAATTATTGTTAGGTTTCAAATTTTATAATTTTTGGAATTAGTGAGTGAGCGTGGTGAATTTATGTGTGTTTTGACAATTCAGTTTAAATTTAATCGACCCGAAAAAGGCCAATTTTCAAACTGTCTCCAAATTCGATGAAATTAGTTTTGTTAGGACCGTATCGTCAAAACATAGCCAGATGTAATTTTTGGAGTCAATATGTGGCCCCGGTAAGTTAAAATGTATGTAAATAATTCAATATATGGATTTATATTTTAATTTTGATAAAAACTGATTAAAACGATTGAATTAGGTTACGAAACATACGCCATTATGTCCGAAATGGGTGTATTTAGCTAGAAACGATAGTTGTTGTGTTTGATTTGGAGTTCTGATTGGTGAACAAGTATTTATGGAATTAAATATTATAAAATAAATGGTATATATACATAATTTATAACCAAGCTGTAATCACTTTTAATTGGCTGCCGTCTTCATCGTTTAGAGGTCTGGAAAGATGCAATTTTGTTTGCTAAAATTCTCAATCCATTTCAAATTAAATCCCAATTTCAAAACAAAAATTGAAGAGGATTGAAAGCTCTTTGATCAATACGGGTTTGATGAAGTTTCACATCGTGGTTTGCTCGAAATTGCCTCTCAAAGGGCACACCATCGGGTTCGATTTACAGGGCAAAGGGACTCGTGAGTCGAAAATGGTCAGGGTCGAGGGGTAGCTCTCTCATTGGCACGTGTCGTGGTGGGGATGGATCGTTGACCAGCTGTGTCTAGGGCAAACGGCAGCGGAAATTTCTGATCGAGGGTGGGTTTGAATGATTGTAGAAGTATCAGGGAAGAGGGAACAGGAAATAAAGTTAAGGATAATTAGTTATTTTAATTAAGGTTAATGATTTATTTAATTATAAGATGTATTAAATTTCACATCTTTTTCATACGAGGCCGGAATCCGACGACTTCAGTTGTGTTGGATTCGCAACAACAACAACACTACAACATGAAACTGACCAGAATGGAAATGGAGCACATTGAATTTTTAAGCAAAATTAAATGACTGTTTAATTTAGTTTAAAAATAAAATCATTAATTAAAGAATAACAGAATGGAAACCAAAGTGAGAACTTTTCACTATAATACTTATACGATTATTTATTTTATAACTGCATATATAGAAATGCCAGTATTGATTTTTATCAGTTTTAATCATTATAAATTGTATACGGTGCCTGTAAGCTCACCTCCCTCGTCCATAAACCATGAACGGTTTAATTGACTGTATTATGTTGTGATTGTGAATAAAATATATATATTCGATGTTAAATATATATATATAAATATGTGATGTGAAAATTTTATATATGCGATGTGAATAATATATATATATATATATATATATGCGATGTGAATAAATTATATATATGCGATGTGAATAATATATATATATATATATATATATATGTGTGTGTGTGTGTGTGTGTGCGATGTGAATAAAATATATATATACGATGTGAATAAATTATGTATATGCATTGTGAAATATATATATATATATATATATATATATGATGTGAAAATTATATATATACGATGTGAAAAATATATATGTGATGTGAAAAATATAATTGCATTGTATAAAAATAGAAATGGATAAAATGGTCATATGTTGGAATAAATATTTGTTCATTAAAAATATAATATTTAACTTATATATATGATTTATAAAATGGTCGTGTATTGAATTAAACATTGGTTGGTTAAAAACAATATTTTCAACATATATATAAGATATAAAAAATTGGCATATAATGGAATATTCAATTTTGATTTAAAAACTGAAATGGAAGTTGGAATCGTTTTTAAAACGAATTTATAAACGATTTATAAAATACGTTTTAAATGAAAATCGATGATATATATATTATATATATTAAATGGCTTGAATAGAATGCGCCGCGCAACGATCATTCGCGAATTTCGACCATTGACTTCAAATCTAAGTAAGGGAGATCCGACCGTTGAATTCTCCTAAAACTAGAACCATTGGGTTCATATCGAAAATATCTTTCTAATGAATATAAGAGATTTAAAATTGAACGGTTGGATTTTAAAATATGTCGAAATCCATTTCAGAAAAGGTCGCTTTGAATGTAGTTCGTTGGCCGTTACTGGAAACCGACTGTAAGGGCCTTAATAAAATTGTTAAAAATATGGAAAAATTATGTAAAATCATAATAACTGATTTGGAATGATTTTGGATGGAAAATTACCATTTTGAAAAGAATATATGTATTTATATCGAAATGGACTATTTAATAACTAGAATAATAATCTAATTATTTTTAGAAATAATAAATTGGATTGAAATGGTTTTAAAATAACCAAAATTTTCTAACGTATTAATTGGAAAGGATTTAAATGGAAATAATCATCGGAATATGCCGATATTGGATTCCATTATTATACGGATATTGTTGAGGAATTTGGAAGATATAAATATCGTTAATCCCAACATGATATCAGTTAGTTTCAGAATTTGATATTGAATATAAGTCGATATAATTTCTATTCAGAGCATTGTATTGAATATCAAATTGGATTTTGGGTTTGTCGCGAATGATGTCTTCATTAACACTGTTCATAAACCCAGTTGAGAAAATAATAAATCTTTTAATTAAGATCTAAAGAAGTTTACCAATTAATTAATTTGATTGGAATTGAACTGGATTTTGGGTTTGTCGTGAGTGGTGTCTTTATTAACACTGTTCTTAACCCAGTTAAGTGAAGATATGATTTGGAATTTATAAATCTTTTTATTAAGATTTAATGGAAATTTTCCAAAGTAAAGTATTCCAAATTAAAATACTAAATTGGAATTGAATGGAACTCGATTTAGTAATAATCAAGATGAGCTTCTGTGAATGAAGACCGTTACTATTTATGGAATTTAAAAGGACTTGCCGCTATTCCACTTATAGTATTAGTTTGATACGGAAATTTATATCGATTATATACTGTTATGATTTCCGTGAAGATTCCATTTTGATAGAAGATGATTTTGGGTTTATCATGAATTGTGTTTTAAATGACATTTGTTCTTTAACCCGAGTAAAGCAGGATTAATTTCCAAAAAATTGAGAAATCATTAAGTAATGAATTTCATAGATTGAAACTAAGAAGTGTTTTAATAAATCTTTAATTAGATTAGAATGAATGAATGGTGATTAAATTAACCAAAACACGAGATGTGATATAAACCAAATACACTTGGTTGTTGATATTGATTGTGATTGATTGATTGTTTGGATTGTGCTCGACCAGTTTATGAGCAAATACGTTTTTACATTTAGCATTAGGTTGGGTAGAAATACTTGCATGCTAACATCTTGTGAAACACTTCACGATTTGACTATGAGATGTGTAGCGATGTTGTTGAGTTCATTTCAAATTTAAAAAATGATTTTGAAATGATATTTTTCTTAAGTGAAAAGAAATGAATTCCCGATTTTGGATAGGGAATGTTTTATAAAAATGTTTTATAAAACAAAAAGGATTTCGATGGCTAAACCCGATGTTGTCGAAGTGATTTCGAAATGTATTATGTGTTTGACATTGTAGTTCATCGCATAACTGATTAGTTGTTATTGATGATATATCTGTTTGGTGGCGGAGAATTTATTCTCTTGCTTAACACCCTTCTTTGATACGTACAAGCTCAAAGGTTATGTGATTAATAGTGACTGCTTATATGTGAGAATTGCTATTGTACTGTACTATAGTTTGAAAGTACTTGTGATTTTTATGTCGTGAAACGATTTTCCCTACTTCGGGATATGAAATCGTTTACTATGTGGCTAAAGATTCGGATCACCCTGAGGACTAAAAGTATGGTGAGATGGCGTTGTAGTCCCCGAGGGCGTGGGATTGTGCATCGTTAGTGTAGCCTGCTCCATAGTGAGAGGTGCGCATATATATATCGAGTTGGTGAGGTATGTACCCTTTGCCTTGTCTAAGGGGAGCCTAATAGTTAGTTGCATACTTGTTTTTATGCATTGTGATGTTTTGGAATTCATATTTCCAAAGATTTTGATTTGAGATCCCGAAGTGAAATCTACTTCGATATAAACCCAGATATGTATTTCAAATGATTTGAAATAAGAAATTGGGAAATAAAGTCCAAAGGAATAATTTCTGTAAAGCATATTGGATTTTGAAAATCTAAATTTGGGATTAAGACTAAATGGGTAGATTGAGGAGTTGCATGTTCTATGATGCATCGTAGATCCATATGACTATTATTGCTTATGCACTGGTATTCATGGGGGTAAACCCGTTTCGTGACATGCTGCGTGGTTCCGTGATTTACCTTATTTTAATGTAAAGTTTAATAACTGTTTTGAGTTCTCACACCAGTCTCATGACTGACTCATAGTTTATTATTTCTACCTTAACTCTGGGTGCCCATATTTTCCACACAGGCAGTTAGTAGTTTTGGTTTTGCAGATTATTTTATTTAGCAGGATTCTGGATTGAAGCTTAAAGCTGTGTCTAGAGCATTGATAGTCTTTCGCTGTGTTTATTTGTTTCCGCTGCATTGTGTTACATCTATTAAAAATTTATTTTCCGTTGTATATTATTTTCGATACTCTGATATTTTGTACTCTGATGTAACATTATCATGATGTTTACAAAAGTCTTTTGTTGTTTGTTTTGATGTGTTGTGCATCCAAAGTTAGCGTATCCTAAATTTTATAGGAAAAATATATTTGCAGTTAATTCATTCAAATACCAAACTACAATTTGGTTATAACAGAGACCAACCAAATTAAAATTCTCTGGCTTAAGTTGGTTTTTACTTTTAACTAATTCTAGCTCAATTTAACAGTTTAATCCTCAACCCAGCCCACACCATCCCCATCATCGAACAAACCATCGACTACCAGCTGCTACCGAATACTAAGCTTACATTACAAGGTAAACTCGCTCCCACCAATCAAAAAAGTTGGTGCAAGAAGAACTCTAAAATTTCTACTTACTATTGTCCTCTTTTTGCATATACAACTTAGCTTAAACAAACTTGGCTATGACAGAAATATTCATACACTATTTCAAGAAGAAAATTGCTGTTGAAAATTGAAAACTGTGACCTATAGAGAGAGAACAAATAAACCATGCATATACCTGAGCTAATCTTCAAAACCGAAACTAAAACGGTGCTCCTATAGGATATTACTGAAACCATGCAAACTCTTCCTTGTAGCCCGCGTTCGATTGGCACGATGATAAATAGGTGTACACAACAGTTGTAGCCCAATCAAGAGAATCTGGATTAGCTTTTACTTGGAAGAAAGAAAGCAGTTGAGAAAACTATCAGCTTGCATTCATTAATTTGTAATAACCAAAACCAAAATTGGTACATCTATCTAAACTCAGTTATATTTATAATTAAAAGAAAAATGATGCCTTCCAACTTTACAGTATTACTTTTCTCTCTTGCACGCACACTGTAACAACCCGTATTTCGATAACATGTTAAAACGAGAATCAAGGCAAAATTTAATTTTAAATTCTGAATCAAGTAAAACGGGCTATGCCATTGCGTTCGTCTCGGAAAAATACGCGAAATAAAGTCCGAAATTTTGTAAATCGGAGTCCGTATGACCCGGTTAAGGCCCAAAGAAGTTTTCGGGAAATTTGAATTTCGAAACATGCAGAAATGGGGCCAGGCGGGAAAATTCCCGCCCAGACAAGTCGACTGGGCTGTCGACTTGCAAGTCGACAGGCATGTCGACAGGCAAGTCGACAGGGCTGTCGACTTGCCCTGTCGGCTGATTCTGGTCTGGTGCACCTATTTTCTATCTTGGCTAGGTTTTTGGGCCTGGTTTGAAATCTGACGGTTCAGGTTGGTCCTAGGGTTAATCTAAGGGCCTAAAACTATCCTAATCTCTATAAAAAGACCTAAACCTAACCTAAATCCCTAAAAATCAAACCTAGCAACTAAGTGCTGCCAAAATCAATTTTGATCATGGCCTCCATCTCCAATCCCTAGAGCCTATGCATTCAAATCGGGTTCAAATCAAAAGGTGCAAGCTTGCTACACCAAATAGATGCCAAATCAACGTTGCTATGCGAGTTTCACGACGGATCTTCATCAAAGGAGCCACCTTTCTTCGTCAAAACGATTCATGCTCCTAGTCCTCTTGCCATGCTATGTAAGTTCTAGCTACTTGTAGATTTAAACGATGATCTTGATGTGACATGGGATAAAATGCAAAGTAACATGAGTATGTTAGCCTATGGGAACCTAGTTTGCCCCTTTAGCATGAACATATGACTTTGGGTTATGTTGTAGCGACTAAACCATGCTATTCATGTTACATTGGACCTAGTTTGCCATGAAAGATTGGACCTTTGCTTGTGGTATGTTAGCATGCACACTTGAAACCACTTTGACTCATGAAACATGTGCATGAATGTGACTTTGAGGCTATGCAAGTATATGAACCCGAAATCCCTTATGATAATATGCAAGTTTACCTTTTTATCACATGAGTAACATGGGCATGTTCATCCCTTCATGATAGGTTTATGACATGGACACTTATGCAAGTAATCCCCTTTTATGCTATGCATGTTTGTGGCCAAATCCCCTTGAGATACTATGCATGTTTGTGGCCAAATCACCTTATGACACTATGCATGTTTTTGGCCAAGGTTGTGCATGTGGAAGCCAATCCCTTTTTGGCATCATGCATGTTTTGAGGCCAATATGTGACGTAGTATCCTTACTATGTTGACTCGCTTTTGCTTGCGTTGGAAAACACGACTTTGGGGTAGTTAGATAAACATGAACATGACGCGAAATCTTGACTTGAATATGACATGAAAACTTGACTTGAGGTTACATGTGAACACGACATGTAAGTTGAACCAAAATGGAGGCATGACACGTGGGTTAAACTTGGGACTTGAAATTAGACACGTATGGGTTGTAAGTGTAATATAACACTAGACCAAACATGGAAGTGGCCAACTCGAGGTTGGGTTGAGTTTGTAGCATAAATCTACCCGGACCCGCCCGGCTTAACTAGTAGCTACAAACAATAGGATCCAATGTGAGAAGTTGGTCATGTCGCGCTTAAGACCCGAGGTTAGACTAGGTTGTGGTGTAAATCTACCCGGACCCGCCCGGCTTAACTAGTAACCACAACAAGGTCTAATGTGAGAGGTTGAGGGTGCATTAATTAAATTAATGCCACATGATAAGGTTAAGTAAATTTCACTAATGACACTTAACCGATATGACACGAATGGGTAGGTTAAGTGGGACCGGACTTGATTTCTTAATGACACTTAACCATGCAAGATGATTAGGGGATGAGGTTAAGTAATTTACACTTAACTAATCCCACTTGGTAATTAGATGGGGTTAAGTAATTGACGCTTAACTAATCTAACCACGGTAATTAGATGGGGTTAAGTAATCCACACTTAACTAATCTAAACACGGTAATTAGATGGGGTTAAGTAATCCACACTTAACTAAGCTAAACACGGTAATTCGATGGGGTTAAGTTAAACACTTAACCAACTTAAACTTGGGAATTCAATGAGGTTAAGTAACCAATACTTAACCAACTTAACGTGATAATTTAATGGGGTTAAGCAACTTATACTTAACCAATTATACATGATGATTTGATGGGGTTAAGTAACCTACACTTAACCAATCTAATACGCGGACCTGATAAGGTTAAGTCACAAGACCTTTTTAGAATATACTTAACCATTGTAGTACGATTAGAGGATGGGGTTAAGCCCACCTATACTTAACCAATCCGACTCGATAATTTGATGGGATTAAGATAATCTATGCTTAATCGATCTAGCAAGATAATCCGATAGGATTAAGGTAAGCTAGTACTTGACCGATTTGACTTGATAGGGTTAAGTCATGAGCCTCTGGGTACACTTAACCAACTTGTAGGGCTAAGTCTTGAACTTAAATACTTAGCCAATCTTGACGTGATTCGTGGGCGGGTTAAGGCATGGACTTGAATGATAACACTTAACCCAATAAGACAAACCCTAGTTAGAGGAACTAGGTATAGAATCGTGGTTAATCAAGGACAACGGGAAAGGAAGCTAAGTGGTAAACCTTAGTTAAGGGTAACTAAGTAATAATTCTTAGCTAAGGACATAGGATTAATTCACAAAGCGACGAGTAACCTTATACGGTAGGTCATCGCTTAGTCTACGAGGAGGAGCAAGTTATCTGACTTGGATAAAAGCTCCAGCGCACTGGGTGCCGAAGTGGAAGCTTCGGGGGACGTGAGGATATTCTTGGGATCCCTCTGTGGGCTGCCAGGTAATTATACTAGGCCCATGAGAGGTTAAGGTCTGCGTTAGAAGGACCAAGAGTATGCCTTGGTTGCTATGCGAGCGACCTAAAGACTGGGATGGATTAGCGTGGAGTCGACGATTCTTGGTTTTTGCCCTAGATAGCACATCGCCGACTACCTACCATCTTTAGTCAATCGTGTACGTACGGAAAGGCAGAGAACCCCCAACAGACCATGTGCTTGCTATCGAGTCATGGGTGAGGTTGGCCCGTAGGAAAGTGGGGCTATAGTGGGGCCATGGAGTGGTTCTTATACATGATTTTTCTTGGATTGCCTTTCAGTAGTTGAGGGAGGGGTCACGTGGGACCATAGCCACGGGTACAAAAACAGACCTTGATATCTGCATCAGCAGACGATTTAAAGCTCCCGACCGAGTTCCGTATTTCTTGATTTGCCCTGGCACGGAACTCGGATGGCACATTGGGGAACATGTGCATATAGACATGGAAAACGATTCACGATACATACGTGGGATCAAGGGCGCGGTTGACGGGTGGCGTAATCCCTAGTGGTCCTAGGTGGCCAAGACCCAAACCGAGACACGAAAACGTTCATTTGGTAGCATAATCCCTAGCGGTCCTAGGTGGCATAAATCCTAAGTGGACGCGCGATAGTTCATGGTAAGGAAACACAACTAGATCAAGGGTTGCAGTCCAAAACAACTTCAAGGATAAAACGTTTACATGGAAAAGCCCGTATGGCCTACGGCAAAGGACTGAACTTATACATGGAAAGAAACATACGAGTTGGGAAAACCTACATATGCTATATGTTAGGATGACATGGACCATTTCATGACATGGGGCAAGGGACATTCATGGTTAACACATGACGCGGGGAGGGATACTAGTACGAGAGGTGCAGAGCAGATATACATGTTAGAACCAGGAAAAATATACATAATAGATACCGTGGAATATTAGACGGGGTAGATACCTTGGGATAGTATACTTGATAGAAACCTGATGATGTGATACCTTGATTTATCATGACACCGTGGTTTATCACGATACCTTAGTTTAGCTTGCTACAGTAGTTCAACCTGTTACCCTGGTTTAGTTTATCTATCTGGTAGTCATCCTTATGTTTACTTTCAGTTTATGCATGTCATGTGACCTTTACCTGTTTTTATACTGGAAGTAGATAGGACTTACCAGTCTTTATGACTGACCCCGTTTTCTTTCGCCTCTTTGTCTTCCGTTTCCCCCCCAGGTTTCAGGGAGGAAATGATGTTGTTTAGTTCGGACTTCTTTTGTTGAAGGTCATCATGTATGGCTTGATGTATAGCTTGGTCTTCTCTTGGCTATGGCTGCCTCACCGCTTTACTTTGGGGAATAATTTATGAAAAGGTTTTTATGCTTCTTTATTATTGCAAGACAGGTTTTGATGTACTCTGATGTAAAAGGCTTTAGACCTTAATTATCCATGTTTATGAAAGTTCGATTTTACTTCCGCTATTTTATATGTTCTGTCTTGTGATATTTCTGTGCATGTTTACCAATAATGCCCCTCTAAAGCTAGTGCATTCCTTTGCGAGTGACCCTAGCGGAGGCGGGGTGTTACACACACATACGTTATAGGAAGGCACATAACACACTTATCCATTTACCATCCCTAACTGTAGAAACAAGTTTTACATAAATATTTGTTTTTGCCTTACTGTTAAAAAATTAAAGATCTACAGCTACAAAAAGTGATGTTAAAAAGTTCCCAAAAAGAGGGAGTGCTATTAAACTTTTACAGAATTCGCATTTACGAGTTAATTAAGTTTTGCCAAAGATTAAATGAGTCACACTTACAGTCACTGTGATTACACTTGCCATAAACAACATACTCAAGATATTTTTCCATATTTAGACACTTCATTTGCATCTTATCAGTCTTCCACTGCTATTAGAGTCACCGTGATTACACTTGTCATAGACAGCATATTGATGATGTACACTTTGGAGCTTGCTTGATTGTTGTATGCTTTATGAGGAGCTTGTTTTCCAGCACCTCTAGTAGTAGTGTATAGATTGCCATATTAAGACAGTTCGTTGTATGGATTTCTACTATATTGTCATATACAATTTGGATACTCCTATTCTCGTGTATCTATGTAGATATTTGGACACTCGATGCATCATTTCTGATTCACAGGTGTTACTGCTCGGAGTTATTACCTTGCTTATATTTTGGATATTCCAGGAACTTTCTGTAACATCCTGAAATCTAAAGTTAGTTTAATTAGTTATTTAATTAGGTTTCAAAAAATGAAATTTTGAGAAAACAATGGAATTTGACTAGGAAACTTGCCCCTTGCGTTCATCACAGAATTTTGGTTAACATTTATATTGGAACATTGTGAACGGGTTTTGTATGAAAAATTTATGGATGATTAACAAATACAGACATGAAATAATATATAAATAATAATACGTTAACTCCTACCATAAACGATCCGACCGCACAAGAGCCAGGTCGACCAAGATAGTTGACATGGCAGTCGACCGCTTGGTCTATTTTTCCAGTGAAACTAGGTTTTTATGGTATATATGATATATATATACACACATACAAATGGATTTGGCTTGGGATTGTCATGGAGAACAGTTAGCATGTACTCCTGTACACGTTGAGGAGTTAATGAATAATGAAATTGCAACGATGAATCTCATAGAACATATGGTTGAAGATGTTGCACGATCAATGTTCCTTGTTCCACAGTTTATTGATGATGATGGTAATGCTGAATAAGAACCAAATATTGAAGCCAAAAAACTGTATGATTTTTTAGATCCCGTGAAAAAATACTTTGGGATGGCTGTACAAGCCAATTATCATTAACTGTTGAATATATTATGATGAAATCTAAATACAACCTCACAGAAGTTGGATTTACAACTATTGTACAAGCTGCAAAGTGGCATATGCCTCCCAATAATTTAATGTGCAAAAAACATTATAAAGTAAAAAAATTGATGTCATCTTTTGGTTTACCGTATGAGAAAATAGATACATGTCTAAATGGTTGCAACTTGTTTTGGAAGGAAGATCAACCTTAAGAATTGTAAAATATGCATTTAGGAAAAATAAAAACCGAGAAAGAAAAAGGAATGAAGTCCCTTATAAACGTGTGCATTATTTACCTATTACTCCTAGACTTCAAAGGTTATATGTACCTACTGTAACCACGTAACATATGAGATGACACAGTGTGAGAACACATGAAGAAGGTATGTTAACGCACACAGCTGATGGGGAAGCATGGAAGCATTTTGAATAGAAATATCCCAAATTTGCGTTTATAGTCATAATGTTAGACTTGGTTTATGTATAGATGGATTTTCACCATTTTGTTAATTTGGCCCTAAATATTTGTCCTAGCCTATAATTGTCACACCTTATAATTTACCTCTGTGGATGTGTATGAAAACTTTTTATATGTTTCTCACGAATGTCTTCCCTGGTCCAGATGATCCGACATAAGAAATCGTTGTTTATTTACAACCTTTGATTGAAGAATTAAAAAACTTGTGGTACAAAGGAGTGGAAACATATAATGTTTCACAAATTTTTTTTTGAACGTATGCTTCTTTATTGTGGACAATTAGCGATTTTCCTGCTTATGCAATGCTTTGAGTTTGGAGTACGGTTGGTCGTCTAGCTTGTCCTTACTACATGGAAGAAACACAAGCATTTTTTTGCCTTATGGAAATAAAATTTCGTGGTTTGACTATTATCAACATTTTCTTCATATTAACCAGACAAGAATTTTTATACCTAATAGGCATGAAACTTTGAGTCCACCTGCGGTTTGGTCAAGTAAAGATATTTATGAACTTGTAAAGGATTATTCAAAGATACATGAAACTGGAGAACAAATTGAAATTCAAGGTAAATCATTGATTCATAATTGGTGCAAACAAAGCATATTTTGCGAGTTTCCTTATTGTAAAAATCTCCTGATTCATCATAACATTGACGTGATGTATAATGAAAAAACATGTTTGACAACATGTTAAATATGATTTTTGAATGTCAAGGGAAAGACGAAAGATGTTTTGAAATCAAGACATGATATCGAAGTAATATGTAATCGTCTTGAGCTACATATAAAGCCAAATGACACAAGAAAACAAAAGCGTGCTATAGGCTAGACAATAATCAAGTTAAAATACTTTTCAAATAGGTGGAAGAATTAAGATTCCCGGATGGTATATCATCTAATCTTTGTAGATGTGTCATCAATATGAATAATAAACTTACCAGGATGAAAATCCATGATTGTTGATTGTTATGTTATGATAGACAATTTGTTGTCGGTTGCTTTCAAAAAACTATTGCACATGAAAGTTTGGACTATTGTAACAGAACTTAGTTTGTTTTTGTGTAACAACCCGGAAAATCTGGGCCAGTTTAAAATTTTTATTTTGGCAATTTTAGCGAATTTTGATTATTTAAAATGAATTATTTTAAATAAAATCGACGAGAAATTTATTTTGAATATAATTATAACGTATATATTATATACGCCGTCGTTAGAATATATAATAATTATATATAATTATAAAAGGAATTGAAAATGGCGCGGTAGTTCGAAAATTCGATTTCTAATTTCAAATGAATATACAGAATTCAATATAAGTCAGAATTGAACGAAACAAGAAATATTTGAATCGGTATAACTATATCTTTGTAACGAAGTTGACAAACTGAGATTTCATCTTAGAAATGATAAGATATGTCCAGTTTAAAATTAGAAATAGTCGCTGTGGAATTTATATATATTTTTATATATATAAGGCCCTTAAAAATAGCAATTTTGCAAACGACCTCGGATTTCGACGAAACCAGTTTTGTTGGGTCCGTGGTGTTAAGTTATTGCTGGATTTCAAATTTCATAATTTTCGAATCAGTATGTGAGCGTGACAAAGGAAAACGCGTTTGACCAGTTTCAGTTGATTTTAATCGACTGGAAATTGGCCGTTTTTCAAACGGTCTCAGAATTCGACGAAACTAGTTTTGTTAGGACCGTATCGTCAATACGAAGCTAGAAAATATTTTTCTGTAATTTTCCGAGTTAATATGTGACCCCAGTAATTAGAAATGTACGTTTAAAATTCAATATAGTGATTTAAATGTAAATTTAACGGGAACTGATTGTAACAATCAAATCAGCTTGCGATATATATCCCATTGTGTTCGGAATGGGGGTAAAACGCTATGGACGACAGGCGGTGGGCCTCGTTTCGAGGTCGTATGTGAAAGTCAACTCTTTAGGATAAAATTTATTAATTAATTAATAATAATAAAAAAAATATATTATCTTCCGTTTAACTACCCAGGCCCCCCCCCCCCCCGATTTCCTTTTACAGAAAATTAAAAAAAAAAAAAAAAGAAGAGGAAACGAAATCGAGATCGCCCCAGCCCCTTTCCCTCGTCGGAGCCGCCACCCTCGCGTCGGCCTCCTCCTCCAATCGCCCGCCACTCAGTTGAAGCCCCTGTCCCCTCTTCAGCCTCCTCCATTCGATCCATTCGAAGACCACCTGGCGCCGCAGTCAGATCCGCACGCCACCGCTGAGTCGCTCCCCCTCCAGCTCCCCCTCTGAAGATCGAAACCCCGCCTGAAACCTCAGCTCCAGCCACCACTGAGACTGCAGCCACCCCACGACCCGACACCCCTCCTTGCGCCGCCACCAGAACCCCCCCCCCCCCCCGCTGTAAGTCGTTTTATTTTATTTTTATTTATTATTCTGCAAAATAAAAACTGATTTTATAAAAGTAAAATAAAAACTGATTTTATAAAAGTAAAATAAAAACTGATTTTTTAAAAAGTAAAGAAAAAACTGAATTTTTTAAAAAAAAAAAAGAGTTCTTTAAAACTGAAATGTTTAATTCCTTAAAACTGAAATGTTTAAAAGTTTTTAAAACTAAAATTTTTAATATGTTAAAACTGAAATCTTTATGATTTTTAAAACTGAAAAGGAAAGATTTTTTAAATTTGAAAAGAAATGAGAAAGCTTTGTTTTTTTTAACATGAAGAAAACCTTGATTTTGAAAATGAAAATAGAAAGGAACATTATTTTTGAAAATAAAATTAACGAAGTTTTAAAATAAAATATACTCTGTTTAGAAAAATAAAATTATACATTTCTTTGATTTGAAAAGATAAACTTCTTTGTTTTGAAAATATAAAGGTTCGATTTATATATTATAAAAAGGCGATATTTTTAACTTATAAAAGGTTAAATCTTTATAGGATGGTCATATAAAGAAGAATTGATTTTAAAACTTATTTGTTTAAAAAGGTTTTAAAAGATTTAAACTTTAAAAAAGTAAAAGATTTAAAAGAAGTAAGATATGGAAATTATAGGTTTAAAGTAATAAAAATATAATTTTTGCACCGTAGGAATATTAAAGATATAATCTTTATTTTTGAAAAGGCGGAATCTATATCTTTGAAATAAAAATTCGATTTTTATATATTGAACTTTGAAATAAAAATTCGATTTTTATATATTGAACTTCGAAATAAAAATATGATTTTTATATATGGAATAGCGAAGTAAAAATTCGATTTTTACATATGTAGTGGCTACGGGCAATAAAGATGCCGAAGATGCGATAGCGATGAAGACTTCTGCAAATGAAGTGCCGTGGAGCTAGGATAGCTATAGGTGAGAATTTCTCACCTTTCAATTTACTTTTCTAGTTATATATATATATACTAGGATGCAGACGGTGTTTAGTAGCACCCGACACAATCGTCCACAGACCATGGACTTGTTTGTTTGGCTGTTTGGTTATTGATTGTGATATTGGTTTGAATGTGGTTTGTGGTGTGAAAAATCGAATCGATAAATTGGTTAGGATTAGACGTGCGCCGTTATAAGGCGAAGGAGTAAGGCTAGGTTAGACCCTTACTCCAAATTTTGTGGTTTGCATAACGAAAGTGAATTTGATTGATGTGTGAATGGCGTGGGCCTTCACTAGACCGGGGATAAGGCTAGGCCTTGTCCCGTTTCTAGTATCGTGCCGTTATGCCGCCGAAATTTTCTAAAATAAGTTAGAAAAATAAAAATAGCATTTTATTTAAAGAATGAACTGAATAGAAATTCATATGTTAAAATAAAATGTGTTATCGTTAAAAATATAATTTTTAACGTGAATGTGAATAAATAAATATTCATTTACAAACCAGACGGTTTGTTTATGTACACCTATTTGAATGACGTTGATTGGGTCGATAAATTTTACACATCGCCTATCTGCACAAATAAAATATGTGTTTGATTGTTTGAAACCCCACACGGGTGTTAGGATGAAATTTGAAGTTCACTCATCCTGATTGATTAAATATGTCGATCGATTGATTGACAGGCTGTTATAAGCGTTGAATATCTATATTTGATGCTTATACAGTGTAGTGCACTTTGGTTGATGGTTGATTATTTTCAATGCTATTATATACATGTGTTGTATGAAAATCCATATAATTAATTTTATATGGTAATTGATTGGGCCTCATTCCAGTTTTGAAAAAGAAATATTTGAAAAAGAAATGAATTGAATTGAAAACGAATTCAAAATGAATTGAAAACGATTTCGAAATGAATTGAATTGAAAACGAATTCAAAATGAATTGAAAACGATTTCGAAATGAATTGAATTGAAAACGAATTCAAAATGAATTGAAAACGATTTCGAAATGAATTGAATTGAAAACGATTTCGAAATGAATTGAATTGAAAACGATTTCGAAATGAAATGAATTGAAAACGATTTCGAAATGAATTGAATTGAAAACGAATTCAAAATGCATTGAAAACGATTTCGAAATGAATTGAATTGAAAACGAATTCAAAATGAATTGAAAACGATTTCGAAATATAATGAATTGAAAACGATTTCGAAATGAATTGAATTGAAAACGAATTCAAAATGAATTGAAAACGATTTCGAAATGAATTGAATTGAAAACGATTTCGAAATGAATTGAATTGAAAACGAATTCAAAATGAATTGAAAACGATTTCGAAATGAATTGAATTGAAAACGAATTCAAAATGAATTGAAAACGATTTCGAAATGAATTGAATTGAAAACGATTTCGAAATGAATTGAATTGAAAACGAATTCAAAATGAATTGAAAACGATTTCGAAATGAATTGAATTGAAAACGATTTCGAAATGAATTGAATATAAAACGAATTCAAATTGAATTGAAAGCAAATTGAAATGAATTCAAATTGAATTGAAATTTGAATTGAATAGAAATGAATTTTAAAACGAATTTATAAAGAAGAATTCAATTTTGCTTTGAATTGAAATAGAAGTTGAAATAGAATTTGAAACGAATTTAAAACTATTTATATAATTCGTTTTAAATAGAAATCGACGAAATATATATTATATATATTATATATATAATATAATGGCCTGAATAGAACGCGCCGCGCCGCGGCAGTTCGCGAATTTCGGACATTGATTTCAAACGGACATTACGGGAGATCCGACCGTCGGATTCTCCTAAAACCGGAACCGTTGGGTTCGTATCGAAAAGAGCTTTCTAACGAATGTTAGAAATTTGAAATCTAACGGTTGGATTTGGAGATACGTCCAAATCAAATTCGAAAAAGGTCGCTGTAAGTGCAGTTCGATGGCCGTTAATGGAAATCGACTGTACGGGCCTTGATAAAATTATTAAAAATAGTAATAATTTGTGTAAAATCATAAGAAATGATTTGTGAAAGTTTGGGATGAAAAACTCCATATTTGAAAAGATAAAAATAGATTTTTATCGAAATGAACTAGTTTTTAACTAGAATTATAATTCTATTTATTTTTAAATAAATAAATTGAATTTAAAAAGGGTTTTAAAAATAACCAAAATTTCCAATGATAGCATTGGAGTGGATTTGAATCGAAATTGTCTTCGGAATATTTCGATGTTGGAATTCGTGATTATACAGGTGTTGTTATGGAAATTTGAAAGATATATATATTTATATCGTTATTTCCAATACGACATTTGTTAGTCGTAGAATTTGATATTGAATATAAGCCGATATATTTTCTATTCAGAGCCTTGTATTGAATATCGAATGTGATTTGGGTTTGTCGTGAATGGTGTCTTTACTAACACTGTTCTTGAACCCAGTTGAGAAAAGATTAAATCTTTTTATTTAGATTTAATGAAGTGTACCAATTAAATAATATTTAATTGGAATTGAATGGATATTGATTTTTGGGTTTATCGTGAACAGTGTTTTAAATAACACTTGTTCTTTAACCCGATAATTAATGAATGTGATTTGGGTTTGTCGTGAATGGTGTCTTCACTAACCCTGTTCTTGAACCCAGTTGAGAAAAGATTAAATCTTTTTATTTAGATTTAATGAAGTGTACCAATTAAATAATATTTAATTGGAATTGAATGGATATTGATTTTTGGGTTTATCGTGAACAGTGTTTTAAATAACACTTGTTCTTTAACCCGATAATTAATGAATGTGATTTGGGTTTGTCGTGAATGGTGTCTTCACTAACCCTGTTCTTGAACCCAGTTGAGAAAAGATTAAATCTTTTTATTTAGATTTAATGAAGTGTACCAATTAAATAATATTTAATTGGAATTGAATGGATATTGATTTTTGGGTTTATCGTGAACAGTGTTTTAAATAACACTTGTTCTTTAACCCGATAATTAATGGGATGTGACTTTGGGTTTATCGTGGACCGTGTTTTAAATGACACTGATTCTTTAACCCAGTCACAGATTAAAACTAAGTGGAGTTTTAATGAATCTTTAATTAGATTGAAAAGATCGAGAATGGAGTATCACCAGTTTTGCTCCAGGCGATAGTTAAATCTTTAATTAGATTTGAACGAGAAATTTAGAAACTAACTGTCGGTTAGCTAAGCAGAATGGTTTTCTGGATATTGATCTGATGTTGGTTTCGGCCTTCGGGGTTAATATTTGGGGAATTATTCTCTTGATTAATTTACGGTTAGTGACTGATGAATTGGAATGAGGCGTATGTTGTGTTTGTGTAACACTTATTTAAAATATACGCGAGTTATTCGGAAAGACCGGGTTTATCCCATTCTGAATAACTGATACGACGATAAGTCGAAGATGAAGACGATGGTCGAAGACCGGAGGTCTTCACGTCGTTTGGGTGATAACTGATGATCTTGATTGGGCTGTACACCCAAGAAGATGGAAACAGTTAGTGATCGTCCAGACGTGCTTGGAGATCGATGGATATGCGGGGTACTAGGTGCCTCCGGTTTCGTTCAGACCCAGAACGGACTTGTAAATGGAATGTGTGTCTGACATCGGATTTCATTCTGTGTGACTGATATCGGTTGCATAGGATGGCTTGCCTGTGTGGCATGCTAAGATGCAAATGATCAAGGCTTCTGTTGAAAAGCAAAGTCTTGTGGTTGATGATCAAAGCACGGCCTTTGTGGCGTAGCTTTGTGTAACGTTTACCTCGCGTGTTTCACACCCGGTATGAACCAAAAACGGGAGACGGACCTCAGGGAGGACTTGCGTTTCTTTCTAGTTAGAAGTGGCGTCAGTGGTTTTACACGCCCTGACGAGTTTGACTTATGTGGTTGTTGCTGTTGCGAGGCGCCTCGGTTATATCGGTTTCGGCCGATGCATTCTGGTCGGCTGACGGACCAGACTTACACCCCATAGGGTGGGGAAACGTAGTGTTTAGGCATTTTAATCCACATCGGTGGACCGGCCCTGACGATCCAAAGGCTTGACAGAGTACTTGCCTGAGACACGGACTAGAGCGTCTCGAATCGGTTGAGGACTGTCTTTTGCCTCGGTTCATAGACGGAAATCCAATTTCCAAATACGTGACATTTGCGGTTTTAATTGTAACCCTATATATGGCGACATAGTGGGATGGGGCGCTTATGCCGCCTATGATTGATACTTATGATTTGAAGTTGTTTTATACACTTATAATAGTATCAAATGATTTGTTTTAAAACGTATCAAGCATTCTTTGGCTGTTATAAGGGAAAACCCTATCCTCGACTGCGTTGCATTGTGTGATGGGACCTGGGTCTTATAACAGCTTCATTTTTCTTTATTTAGCATTGCGCTGTTTGTTTTATGCACTGGTATTCTTGGGAGGAAACCCGTTCCGTGTTATACGGCGTGGTCCCTTGATTTACCTAATGATTTAAAATAAAGATTAATAACTGTTTTAGTTCTCACACCAGTCACAGGACTGACCTGGAGTTTATTGTTTTAACCTAAACTCTGGGTGCCCCTATTTTCGACACGGGCAGCTAGTAGTTTTGGTTTTGCATATTTATATTCACAGGATCCTGGTTTACAGCTGGAACGATATCCGGAAAGCTTTGTATCCGTATATCTTCTTCTAGTTGTGTATTGTATTATTTTCCGCTGCTATGGATTTAAATGTAATTTAAATCTCTGATATTTCTGTGTAATATTCCTTTATACTCTGTATATTCTTGTAATCTGATGCACTGTTGTAATATATATAGTGAAATGTTCTTCTGTATGCGTTCTGTTTTGTCATGTTCTCAAACGATAAGGCATTTCGAACGGCCTGGATCGGTTTAGCGACTGGTTCGGACCGAGCGAAATTCCTTGCCGTCACAGTTGGTATCAGAGCTTTGGTTTACAAAGCAGAGAACAAGACACATTAGAACCATACGAAAGAATTCATCAGATAATTGGATTAGTAATATCCAACGAGAATGACTCGTTAGAGATGGGATCAGTAGTATCCTAGAACGAGTGTGAAGAGTATATTTTTCAAATGAAAACAAATTTTGTTTTGAAAATTTAAAATCAATTATTCGTATTTGATTATTTATATTGATGTGGACAATTCAGTATATAAAGAATTTGCATATACGCCTTGCAAACGTATATTCGAAGTTTTAATATACTGGATAGATATAGAGTCACATTCTAGACACCCGGAGATAATTCTGATGATGTGGCCACATCATCAGTATTTATATTCGTGTTTCGAAGGTGTGATATTTATATATTTCCATTAGACTGGTGTGAGAACCAAAGATTATATAGATAGAACACATTGTCGTGAATTGTCATCAAACCATGATTTTTAGTATATGTACCAAAAGTTATGAATTTCAAATGACAATTCACTAATTAATTGATGTTTGTGTTGTTTGTTTAATTGTTTGATAATTTTGAACCATTATGCCTAATTTGATCGAATATTGAATTGTATTGAAAATTTGGTCGCATTTGCTTGCATATACATATACTTACATTGAACAGGTCATAGCAAGGAGGCTAGAGCCAGAGAATAAAATTTGTTTGCCCGACAAATAGGTACATGTTTACTACATAATTTCCTGTTTTGTTTGGGTGATGATGATTTTGTGAGCCTATTGGCTAGCCGCTTGGCTTTTTCATTTTCTTTTTGAGATCTGAAGGACCGAGGAAGCTATTTGAAATTCCCCGATGCTCCCGGTGCAGGGGAGGTTATGGCGAAATTTTTCAAAAATTTAGGGTGTTAGCCAAATTTTTGAAATTTTGAAAATTCTCAGAAACTAAAGAGTTGGAGAATGGAAGCCAGATCGAACAGAGAGTTGATTAATCAAACCACTTTCGACTTTGTTCCTTTTCGGGGACGAAAAGTTTTAAGTGGGGGAGATTGTAACAACCCGGAAAATCTGGGCCAGTTTAAAATTTTTATTTTGGCAATTTTAGCGAATTTTGATTATTTAAAATGAATTATTTTAAATAATATCGATGAGAAATTTATTTTGAATATAATTATAACGTATATATTATATACGCCGTCGTTAGAATATATAATAATTATATATAATTATAAAAGGAATTGAAAATGGCGCGGTAGTTCGAAAATTCGATTTCTAATTTCAAATGAATATACAGAATTCAATATAAGTCAGAATTGAACGAAACAAGAAATATTTGAATCGGTATAACTATATCTTTGTAACGAAGTTGACAAACTGAGATTTCATCTTAGAAATGATAAGATATGTCCAGTTTAAAATTAGAAATAGTCGCTGTGGAATTTATATATATTTTTATATATATAAGGCCCTTAAAAATAGCAATTTTGCAAACGACCTCGGATTTCGACGAAACCAGTTTTGTTGGGTCCGTGGTGTTAAGTTATTGCTGGATTTCAAATTTCATAATTTTTCGAATCAGTATGTGAGCGTGACAAAGGAAAACGCGTTTGACCAGTTTCAGTTGATTTTAATCGACCGGAAATTGGCCGTTTTTCAAACGGTCTCAGAATTCGACGAAACTAGTTTTGTTAGGACCGTATCGTCAATACGAAGCTAGAAAATATTTTTCTGTAATTTTCCGAGTTAATATGTGACCCCGGTAATTAGAAATGTACGTTTAAAATTCAATATAGTGATTTAAATGTAAATTTAACGGGAA
The DNA here is from genome assembly GCA_030737875.1 of Allium sativum. Taxonomy (NCBI): domain Eukaryota; kingdom Viridiplantae; phylum Streptophyta; class Magnoliopsida; order Asparagales; family Amaryllidaceae; genus Allium; species Allium sativum. The sequence goes on along the minus strand of CM060925.1, from coordinate 3,703,376 downwards.
CTGATTGTAACAATCAAATCAGCTTGCGATATATATCCCATTGTGTTCGGAATGGGGGTAAAACGCTATGGACGACAGGCGGTGGGCCTCGTTTCGAGGTCGTATGTGAAAGTCAACTCTTTAGGATAAAATTTATTAATTAATTAATAATAATAAAAAAAAAAATATTATCTTCCCCTTAACTACCCAGGCCCCCCCCCCCCGATTTCCTTTTACAGAAAATTAAAAAAAAAAAAAGAGGAAACGAAATCGAGATCGCCCCAGCCCCTTTCCCTCGTCGGAGCCGCCACCCTCGCGTCGGCCTCCTCCTCCAATCGCCCGCCACTCAGTTGAAGCCCCTGTCCCCTCTTCAGCCTCCTCCATTCGATCCATTCGAAGACCACCTGGCGCCGCAGTCAGATCCGCACGCCACCGCTGAGTCGCTCCCCCTCCAGCTCCCCCTCTGAAGATCGAAACCCCGCCTGAAACCTCAGCTCCAGCCACCACTGAGACTGCCGCCACCCCACGACCCGACACCCCTCCTTGCGCCGCCACCAGAACCCCCCCCTCCCCCCCCGCTGTAAGTCGTTTTATTTTATTTTTATTTATTATTCTGCAAAATAAAAACTGATTTTATAAAAGTAAAATAAAAACTGATTTTATAAAAGTAAAATAAAAACTGATTTTTTAAAAAGTAAAGAAAAAACTGAATTTTAAAAAAAAAAAAAAGAGTTCTTTAAAACTGAAATGTTTAATTCCTTAAAACTGAAATGTTTAAAAGTTTTTAAAACTGAAATTTTTAATATGTTAAAACTGAAATCTTTATGATTTTTAAAACTGAAAAGGAAAGATTTTTTAAATTTGAAAAGAAATGAGAAAGCTTTGTTTTTTTTAACATGAAGAAAACCTTGATTTTGAAAATGAAAATAGAAAGGAACATTATTTTTGAAAATAAAATTAACGAAGTTTTAAAATAAAATATACTCTGTTTAGAAAAATAAAATTATACATTTCTTTGATTTGAAAAGATAAACTTCTTTGTTTTGAAAATATAAAGGTTCGATTTATATATTATAAAAAGGCGATATTTTTAACTTATAAAAGGTTAAATCTTTATAGGATGGTCATATAAAGAAGAATTGATTTTAAAACTGATTTGTTTAAAAAGGTTTTAAAAGATTTAAACTTTAAAAAAGTAAAAGATTTAAAAGAAGTAAGATATGGAAATTATAGGTTTAAAGTAATAAAAATATAATTTTTGCACCGTAGGAATATTAAAGATATAATCTTTATTTTTGAAAAGGCGGAATCTATATCTTTGAAATAAAAATTCGATTTTTATATATTGAACTTTGAAATAAAAATTCGATTTTTATATATTGAACTTCGAAATAAAAATATGATTTTTATATATGGAATAGCGAAGTAAAAATTCGATTTTTACATATGTAGTGGCTACGGGCAATAAAGATGCCGAAGATGCGATAGCGATGAAGACTTCTGCAAATGAAGTGCCGTGGAGCTAGGATAGCTATAGGTGAGAATTTCTCACCTTTCAATTTACTTTTCTAGTTATATATATATATACTAGGATGCAGACGGTGTTTAGTAGCACCCGACACAATCGTCCACAGACCATGGACTTGTTTGTTTGGCTGTTTGGTTATTGATTGTGATATTGGTTTGAATGTGGTTTGTGGTGTGAAAAATCGAATCGATAAATTGGTTAGGATTAGACGTGCGCCGTTATAAGGCGAAGGAGTAAGGCTAGGTTAGACCCTTACTCCAAATTTTGTGGTTTGCATAACGAAAGTGAATTTGATTGATGTGTGAATGGCGTGGGCCTTCACTAGACCGGGGATAAGGCTAGGCCTTGTCCCGTTTCTAGTATCGTGCCGTTATGCCGCCGAAATTTTCTAAAATAAGTTAGAAAAATAAAAATAGCATTTTATTTAAAGAATGAACTGAATAGAAATTCATATGTTAAAATAAAATGTGTTATCGTTAAAAATATAATTTTTAACGTGAATGTGAATAAATAAATATTCATTTACAAACCAGACGGTTTGTTTATGTACACCTATTTGAATGACGTTGATTGGGTCGATAAATTTTACACATCGCCTATCTGCACAAATAAAATATGTGTTTGATTGTTTGAAACCCCACACGGGTGTTAGGATGAAATTTGAAGTTCACTCATCCTGATTGATTAAATATGTCGATCGATTGATTGACAGGCTGTTATAAGCGTTGAATATCTATATTTGATGCTTATACAGTGTAGTGCACTTTGGTTGATGGTTGATTATTTTCAATGCTATTATATACATGTGTTGTATGAAAATCCATATAATTAATTTTATATGGTAATTGATTGGGCCTCATTCCAGTTTTGAAAAAGAAATATTTGAAAAAAAATGAATTGAATTGAAAACGAATTCAAAATGAATTGAAAACGATTTCGAAATGAATTGAATTGAAAACGAATTCAAAATGAATTGAAAACGATTTCGAAATGAATTGAATTGAAAACGAATTCAAAATGAATTGAAAACGATTTCGAAATGAATTGAATTGAAAACGATTTCGAAATGAATTGAATTGAAAACGATTTCGAAATGAAATGAATTGAAAACGATTTCGAAATGAATTGAATTGAAAACGAATTCAAAATGCATTGAAAACGATTTCGAAATGAATTGAATTGAAAACGAATTCAAAATGAATTGAAAACGATTTCGAAATAAAATGAATTGAAAACGATTTCGAAATGAATTGAATTGAAAACGAATTCAAAATGAATTGAAAACGATTTCGAAATGAATTGAATTGAAAACGATTTCGAAATGAATTGAATTGAAAACGAATTCAAAATGAATTGAAAACGATTTCGAAATGAATTGAATTGAAAACGATTTTGAAATGAATTGAATATAAAACGAATTCAAATTGAATTGAAAGCAAATTGAAATGAATTCAAATTGAATTGAAATTTGAATTGAATAGAAATGAATTTTAAAACGAATTTATAAAGAAGAATTCAATTTTGCTTTGAATTGAAATAGAAGTTGAAATAGAATTTGAAACGAATTTAAAACTATTTATATAATTCGTTTTAAATAGAAATCGACGAAATATATATTATATATATTATATATATAATATAATGGCCTGAATAGAACGCGCCGCGCCGCGGCAGTTCGCGAATTTCGGACATTGATTTCAAACGGACATTACGGGAGATCCGACCGTCGGATTCTCCTAAAACTGGAACCGTTGGGTTCGTATCGAAAAGAGCTTTCTAACGAATGTTAGAAATTTGAAATCTAACGGTTGGATTTGGAGATACGTCCAAATCAAATTCGAAAAAGGTCGCTGTAAGTGCAGTTCGATGGCCGTTAATGGAAATCGACTGTACGGGCCTTGATAAAATTATTAAAAATAGTAATAATTTGTGTAAAATCATAAGAAATGATTTGTGAAAGTTTGGGATGAAAAACTCCATATTTGAAAAGATAAAAATAGATTTTTATCGAAATGAACTAGTTTTGAACTAGAATTATAATTCTATTTATTTTTAAATAAATAAATTGAATTTAAAAAGGGTTTTAAAAATAACCAAAATTTCCAATGATTGCATTGGAGTGGATTTGAATCGAAATTGTCTTCGGAATATTTCGATGTTGGAATTCGTGATTATACAGGTGTTGTTATGGAAATTTGAAAGATATATATATTTATATCGTTATTTCCAATACGACATTTGTTAGTCGTAGAATTTGATATTGAATATAAGCCGATATATTTTCTATTCAGAGCCTTGTATTGAATATCGAATGTGATTTGGGTTTGTCGTGAATGGTGTCTTTACTAACACTGTTCTTGAACCCAGTTGAGAAAAGATTAAATCTTTTTATTTAGATTTAATGAAGTGTACCAATTAAATAATATTTAATTGGAATTGAATGGATATTGATTTTTGGGTTTATCGTGAACAGTGTTTTAAATAACACTTGTTCTTTAACCCGATAATTAATGAATGTGATTTGGGTTTGTCGTGAATGGTGTCTTCACTAACCCTGTTCTTGAACCCAGTTGAGAAAAGATTAAATCTTTTTATTTAGATTTAATGAAGTGTACCAATTAAATAATATTTAATTGGAATTGAATGGATATTGATTTTTGGGTTTATCGTGAACAGTGTTTTAAATAACACTTGTTCTTTAACCCGATAATTAATGAATGTGATTTGGGTTTGTCGTGAATGGTGTCTTCACTAACCCTGTTCTTGAACCCAGTTGAGAAAAGATTAAATCTTTTTATTTAGATTTAATGAAGTGTACCAATTAAATAATATTTAATTGGAATTGAATGGATATTGATTTTTGGGTTTATCGTGAACAGTGTTTTAAATAACACTTGTTCTTTAACCCGATAATTAATGGGATGTGACTTTGGGTTTATCGTGGACCGTGTTTTAAATGACACTGATTCTTTAACCCAGTCACAGATTAAAACTAAGTGGAGTTTTAATGAATCTTTAATTAGATTGAAAAGATCGAGAATGGAGTATCACCAGTTTTGCTCCAGGCGATAGTTAAATCTTTAATTAGATTTGAACGAGAAATTTAGAAACTAACTGTCGGTTAGCTAAGCAGAATGGTTTTCTGGATATTGATCTGATGTTGGTTTCGGCCTTCGGGGTTAATATTTGGGGAATTATTCTCTTGATTAATTTACGGTTAGTGACTGATGAATTGGAATGAGGCGTATGTTGTGTTTGTGTAACACTTATTTAAAATATACGCGAGTTATTCGGAAAGACCGGGTTTATCCCATTCTGAATAACTGATACGACGATAAGTCGAAGATGAAGACGATGGTCGAAGACCGGAGGTCTTCACGTCGTTTGGGTGATAACTGATGATCTTGATTGGGCTGTACACCCAAGAAGATGGAAACAGTTAGTGATCGTCCAGACGTGCTTGGAGATCGATGGATATGCGGGGTACTAGGTGCCTCCGGTTTCGTTTAGACCCAGAACGGACTTGTAAATGGACTGTGTGTCTGACATCGGATTTCATTCTGTGTGACTGATATCGGTTGCATAGGATGGCTTGCCTGTGTGGCATGCTAAGATGCAAATGATCAAGGCTTCTGTTGAAAAGCAAAGTCTTGTGGTTGATGATCAAAGCACGGCCTTTGTGGCGTAGCTTTGTGTAACGTTTACCTCGCGTGTTTCACACCCGGTATGAACCAAAAACGGGAGACGGACCTCAGGGAGGACTTGCGTTTCTTTCTAGTTAGAAGTGGCGTCAGTGGTTTTACACGCCCTGACGAGTTTGACTTATGTGGTTGTTGCTGTTGCGAGGCGCCTCGGTTATATCGGTTTCGGCCGATGCATTCTGGTCGGCTGACGGACCAGACTTACACCCCATAGGGTGGGGAAACGTAGTGTTTAGGCATTATAATCCACATCGGTGGACCGGCCCTGACGATCCAAAGGCTTGACAGAGTACTTGCCTGAGACACGGACTAGAGCGTCTCGAATCGGTTGAGGACTGTCTTTTGCCTCGGTTCATAGACGGAAATCCAATTTCCAAATACGTGACATTTGCGGTTTTAATTGTAACCCTATATATGGCGACATAGTGGGATGGGGCGCTTATGCCGCCTATGATTGATACTTATGATTTGAAGTTGTTTTATACACTTATAATAGTATCAAATGATTTGTTTTAAAACGTATCAAGCATTCTTTGGCTGTTATAAGGGAAAACCCTATCCTCGACTGCGTTGCATTGTGTGATGGGACCTGGGTCTTATAACAGCTTCATTTTTCTTTATTTAGCATTGCGCTGTTTGTTTTATGCACTGGTATTCTTGGGAGGAAACCCGTTCCGTGTTATACGGCGTGGTCCCTTGATTTACCTAATGATTTAAAATAAAGATTAATAACTGTTTTAGTTCTCACACCAGTCACAGGACTGACCTGGAGTTTATTGTTTTAACCTAAACTCTGGGTGCCCCTATTTTCGACACGGGCAGCTAGTAGTTTTGGTTTTGCAGATTTATATTCACAGGATCCTGGTTTACAGCAGGAACGATATCCGGAAAGCTTTGTGTCCGTATATCTTCTTCTAGTTGTGTATTGTATTATTTTCCGCTGCTATGGATTTAAATGTAATTTAAATCTCTGATATTTCTGTGTAATATTCCTTTATACTCTGTATATTCTTGTAATCTGATGCACTGTTGTAATATATATAGTGAAATGTTCTTCTGTATGCGTTCTGTTTTGTCATGTTCTCAAACGATAAGGCATTTCGAACGGCCTGGATCGGTTTAGCGACTGGTTCGGACCGAGCGAAATTCCTTGCCGTCACATTTTGTAACAACACCAATTTTTCGATAATTTAGATTATTTAATTTAATATGACTTTTAAATATATTTTTTTGAAAGGCAAGATTATTTGTTCACAATATAGTCAATTACAAGAGTTACAAATTATACAAATCACACTTATATGTAGACTTGAGAAAAAAGAATTAACAGAATTACAATTGAAGCTTGGAAAAAACTCAAACCTGCTATATACAAAAGAATTAACAATTAACCTAATCACTATCCTTCAAAAAGCATCAACTATGATATATCAATCTACAACATATTTTGAAACAAGCATTAGTCCAATGGTTAGAACGCTAGACAGAGCCACTTGAATCACCAAAAATGAATTGCCAAAATTCACCCTTCAATTAAGTAGGATAATAAGTTTTGATGTGTGACTTAATTATAGAGAATTATGCAATGAATTTCAACTTAAAATAACGATAATAAGTTGCGTTGATTGTAAAACTTAACTTTGATTTTTTTTTTTTGTAGTAATTAGCATTGAAATTTGAAATCTTAAAGAATATGAATGGAATTGAGTTAAAGAATTTATAGTTGAAATTCTATTGAATTGAAAAAAAAAAATTGGAATTAAATAAAAATAAATTCGATTTGCAATGTTAGTTTGAATTTTATTTTGATCTAAGTAAAATTAACATGTTTTGAAATTAAATGTTTATCGGGAAGAGGTGGTTTAAGTTGTTTAGAAATGTACTTATAAATTAATAGAAAGTTATAATGACATAAAATGAATTGATTATTTTAAATTTAATAACCCAATTTAATTTTTTTAAAAATCTTTAAAGTGAATTTATGGTAAATGTAAATTACCCTTATAACTAATATAAGTTCTAGTTTGGATAAGAATAATTTTTTTTAATATTTGGTATTAAACTTATGTCGATACTTTAACGATCTAATTGTAAAAATGATATGGTAGAAATTCAGGTACATTGCTTAGGTAATTTAATCCAACTTATTTTGATAGGTAGTTACTGATATAGATTGCAAATAAACTTGTGATTTGTTTACATTGATTAACAACAAATGTCCGAATTTAATATTTATATATTTAATGAGATTGATTGATGTAATTAATAATTAAAATAAAATTCCATTTTCTAAGTTAAAAGTAAATTTATTTTGTTGTAAATAAAGTTGATTAGTTTTTGAAATTTAGTAAAAGATAATTATATGAATTGTGAATTTATGGCGAATTGTTAATACTAGAAATGAAGTGCGTACATAAGAAAGAAACATTCAACTAAAATTTGTTGAACAACTTAAATTGAGATTTTATTATGTTTTTGATAAACATAACCAAATATAAACCCTATTTTGTATTATGATCAGATTTATGTCAATTGGAAATTGAATTATAGATGAATAAACGAAGTATTAAATATGGTATCTAATTAATTAAGCCTTTAAAATTTGCCAATTAATAATCCTAATCACTAACCATAATTCATTTCATGTCTCTACCGTTCCATTTCTCTCGGCAAATACAAAAGGAAGCCTTTGTTTCTTTCTTAATCAAAACTCAAATCATTTAGAGAAAAAAAATAATCCAAGCTTGTATCCGTGAGTTTATGAGAGAATGATCTTCATCATCATATGCGAGTTGAAGGGAACAATCACTTTTGCTAGGTGGACAAATTTCGTAGCAATAAAATATAGGTGCTAGAGTTTGGATTTGTGGTATGTATAAGGACTTATTCATGAAATGGTGATTGTATATGAGTTCATGACGGGATTTAGCGATTAATCGCAAAATTTTGCGAGATTTCTTTTAAAAAAAGGAGAGGCACCATCGATGATGACGTGGTAATGATGTAGTGGTGAGGAATGTTCTATTTATTTTAATTTTAATTGAATTGCAAATGTATAAACCTGTATAACTTTTCATACAAGCTCCAAATGGCATGCAGTTTGTTGCGTTGGAATCATACGAATGAGCTCTTCGCAATGGCATTTGTTTGGATAGTTTCTGAGACATTTAAAATTTGGGCCTGTTTTGGATTTCAAACGCGTTTAGAACCAAAGGTGAGAGATTAAACCTACACACACCTAACAAAAGTGTTCTAATATTAGTTAAATTAATATCTTGTCATGATATGATTGTACTGATTGATGTTTGGTAATTTAAATTGCATATTTAAATTTATTTGCATCGATAGTGTAGTTTTATTTGAATATTAGATTTAATTTCGCAATTAAGTTAAAATTTGACATTTAATTTCCAATTTAATATATGACATATGATAACTAGTAAACTTATATGATATTGAATGGTTTTTATGTATTGATGTGATGTATGGTTTAGATTGGATATATTTGACATACTAATGTTTGTTGTGTAAATTTATCCGTCATTAACCTTTATTTTGATATGACCATTGTTTATGTTGATTAATCCCAATCATTTACCTTATACGTTAGGGCATCGAATAAACCCAGGATTAATCATTAAAATGAATTAAGAACATAGGTTGAGTTGATGAATACCTATGACCTTGATTTGGATTGAAATGATATATATCCTTTTCCAAAATACTAAAATTAAATTTTTAAGTATTACTTGGCCATAGGAAAGAAAATTATATACGAACACCGGTTTGTTAAATAAAAGTTATTTTAACCTTGAATTTTAAATTCTTGTTTTAAAGAAAAATAAATGGTATTATTGATCTATTTTCTTAAATTTGAACTTCAAGCCTTGAAATTAAAATTTTAAGGAATTCCTATATGTGAATAACTAAGGTTGAAACTGAATTGAATGTAAAAATATAAATTTATCAAAATTGAATCGTTTATCCACCTTCTGTATTACATTAAATTAACCTGGTTTATAGTAATAATTGAACTGTGTACTCGAGATTTTTATAAACGAATAATTTAAAGTGAGAATTATAATTGGAATTTGATTATTAAATCGAATTGTTTGAAATCGAACTGTTGAATTGAAATATAAATGGGAACTCAAATCCTTTTGAATTAATATATCAAAATTTAGTCGAATTGATTTGAAACTGAAATATGATTTCCTGTTTGGTTAAATTTTGAAGACATGATTCTAATTCCATCTATAGTATTTTTAAACCATTTTATAAACTATTTTATTTTTATAATAATAATTTTATTTATAAACTATTTACCTTATAATTATTTTATTTTATTATTTATTTTAAATTAACTATTTATAATATTTTACTATTTATTTTATAAACTATTTTAATATTTTACCTATAGAGTTTACTAAATCTGAAATTCTATTTTAATTACAAATTATTTATTTTCAAACTATTTCAATTATGTGCCTAAACTATTTTAAAAATATTTTTAAATATTTTATATTCAAATTATTTTAAAGTTGGAATTGTTTCTAGATTTTAAATTAGTTTAAATGTAGATTTTATGATGAATAATATTCTATGTTGAATACTGAAATGACTTTTAAGAAAATTTGATATTTTGAGATGAAGTACGAACCTCTTGAAATGTAAAAGAACCGATTGGGGTCAATAATGTGAATTTTTGGTTGTTAAAGAGACCGGGATCGGATATTGTCATACTCTCTGCCAATACCGAAAATCACTTTAACAACTGTGTACGCGGTGGAGTTACAGAATGAAGTAGGTTGATTTGGAGGAGATAACTGGATTTGAAGAAAGAGAACGATGATGGATGTCCTTGACCTTCGGGTCATAATTAAAATGACTAAAACAGGCTACACCGGACCAAGTAGGGTAGTTATCTCCATCGGCAACACTTCTTCCTTTATTACTATTGTTCCTTGGTTTGATTGATTTGATTTGATGTGCATCTATGATTTGGGAGTGTTGTCCAAGGTGGGTGGTAGTCGAGGCTATGCGTTACCAACAGTCCGGGCGTGCAACTATATATTCATACTATGAGCATTCCTCGTGTGCCTTGTCATATTATCCTGATCAAGCCCCTTACGATTTGGATTTAACGTTGTTGTATCACGGCGCAACCCTATCTGCCAACGTACTGGTGTGTTATATACAAACTATACGGCAACGGTATAAACGGTGTAAGGTAAATAATGGCAATCCTGCTTACACTATTTTAAAATTTTATATTTAACCATAGACACTATTATAATAGAGTATTATATTATATAGTATCTAGTTTAACGGATCCTTAGGAGATGGAAATTCCCATAAAATCTCTTAAGTTACAACACTCATATTATCTCACGAATTTGATCTAACTTATATGAGAGTATTTTAGTTCTGATCCATGTATTTTTGCCTTTTCATTCGTTCTCGGGTCAACCTGAGTTTTCAGTTATTAAAGACAATGTTATGAAGATGAAGACGAAGCTCAATTGAAACACACCACCTCCGTTAGGGTCACTCTCAAAGGGAATGCCCTAATTTTGGTGGAGGTTTATAAGTATAAGTCACAGATATAAAAGACAGATATAAGAACACATATTTTTGAACAGCGGAAAACAACAACTTTTACTTCAATAAAATACGTATTACACCAACCATACCATAATTGTCTTACAATACTTCAAAAAAAAAACATAACATCTTCATAACTGTCTTGATTACATTATTTAAAGAAGCATAAAGAAAACATAAATAAACTGCAAAAGTCCCATAATTGCTGTCCAAAACGATAGTCCAAAACAAAAAGATCCAAGCAATACATTCTTTCTCTTCAAGCTGGATATGAAGGCTGGTCAAGCTGCAGTATTCCCTCCCTGTAGACCTGGGGGGAGGAAACGGAAGAAAAGAAGACGAAAGAAAAGTAGAGTCAGACATAAAGCCTGAGTAAGTCTAGGACTATTCAGTCTATGAATAAAGAACTGGGTATGATAAGTATAAACTAGAAATGGGAAAGCACCATAAACTTAGTTAAGTTGTCTAGGGTCGAATATACTATCGTACCCCATATTAACCTCTGTACCCATATAAACTAGTTCCCAACGGGCACCCCATAATCAGGGTAAAGTGATCCATTTTATGATGATCGGCTCCTACTCGCATAGTTACATGTGTCTTACGGCCCCCGATGTTGTAGTTACCTATGCTGGTCTCACCATGGGGTGTATCAAGTCCCATGGTGGCGGCCCGACACAATCCTAGAATGCACAGGTATGCTACTGGTGCCCAGTGCCTTATTTTTCTGCGCCGGAGTGTGTGCACGCCCGCACCCCGTTGGAACCTACACTGCTGCACCACCGCCGTCGATTTGACCTCTTACAGTCAGCCCAGTAATCGTGCCCCACCCTGCCTAGTTTCAGGGTATCATGATACCTTATAGGGTTACTGCTGAAAAGGGTCCCCCGCTACTAGGTTTTTCTATTTCTAGCCAACATGCTAAGTTGGTTAAGTGTGTTATAAACCTAACCCCCAATCAGTCTGTTTAGTTTAGCATGTTCCATCTTGATTAAGTATTAATATAATTTACTTAATCCTATCAATCCTGACTCAGCCTTAATTGTCTTATTAAAGCCTTGACCTCTCACATTAGACAGGTATTGTTGTGGCTGCCTGTTGCCGGTTGGGTCCGGGCAGTCTTACGCCACAACTCAGTCTAACCTCGGGTCCTTATTGGGTTCCATGTTTAACCACCCACATTGGATAGGTATTGTTGTGACTATTGGACAGCCGGGCGATTCCGGGCAGGTTTACATCACAACTCAATCCAACCTCGGGTTAAACACATCGTATTTTCTACATTTACATATTTTGTCTTTCTTCTTTTTATATGTAAATATTTGCGTCCCATTATTCCAATTCATCTTTATTGGTTAAGATTTATTTATGCCACTTAATTGTTTTTCAAAGTTATTGGCGTGCGTCAAACAAGCCAACACATATGTTCTATATTTTTAACCCAAACGTCATTTCCCCCGTTTTATTCGTTCGTTCCAATGTAACGTGTGTTGGGTTTAATACTTAAACCCAATTTAGCCATATGAAAGGGGAGGCTATAACATGGTGTTTATAAGGTGACATAAAAAGGGGAGTGCGAACGCATGAACTTGCAACATACGATCTAATTATCATAAGATAGGCATATGTGAACTTGCAATTGTAACAACATATAATATAAGCAATACTTAAACATGAACCATTCTATTCACATAATCATGGTGTAAACGAAACATGTAGTCATGGCATAAATAGTACTTAAACATGAACCACTCTAATCATATAATTATGGCATAATCATAATTGAACATGAGTCCTTATATGGTCATGGCATAAACATAATTGATTATGAATCCTATTATTCATATAATCATGGGTTTTTGTCCAATCTATGTAACTTGTAAGGGGATGCAATTCTAGTGTAAATTTCTAATATAACTTATGTGCCAAAAATATATTATCATATGATTAAGATAACAACATAAGCTTAGAAAACATGTTCTTACCTAGGCATAATAACAAACATAGCTTAGACATGTTCATAAAATTAATACAAGCTTACAACGACGCTTGCTTTTGTCACTATCACAAAATCATGATTTTTATACTTGAACTATGATGCCAATTTCAACATAACCTTCATATGAATCATAATACTTAGGTGAATCAAATTACACTAAGGATGACCATAGAATTTTACATCATGTTGTCATAACAATAGACCATAGACTTGCATGAATTTCAAAATAAACTATTACAACATATAGTTGTTGTTCAACATGAATCTTATACTAGCATTTACCAAATGGGTGTTGTAAATAACTACCACAAACATGTAGTTTTCAATATGAATCATATGCTTGCATAAGTCCCAATCAAAATTCCACAACATGTGGTTGTCAACATAAGCCACATACTTGTATGAATCAAACCATAGCATTGCCAAATCGTTTAGAATCAAAATAACATACAAATATAAGTCATTATCGCCACAATTACATTTCGTTTCCAACGCAAATTGCGTACTTGCAAATATCCAATCGTATACCATAATATTCCCAAATCGTTTTGCATCAAAGCAACATGCAAATATAGATTATTATCGCCACAATTCCATTTCTTACATTACACAAATCAACACAATTATTTTATTCATACCAGAATAGCACTCTACTTACCGCGTATGGCGAATCTTCAATTCAGAAATCTGAATTCTGAATTTGGAGACGCTATTTTTTTGTTGTAGGCGTTGCTTTGATTGATTTGATGTTGCTTTAAGCTTTGAATTATCTCCTAGTTGTCTCTCTATTTCTGACGTCTATCTTTAGTCTCTCCTCAGCAGCATGACGGTCTCATCTCCATTTTAGTTTATGTGAATTAGGGTTAGCCTTAGGTCCTTTTTATAGAGTTTGTGAGTTGATTTAGACCGTCGATGAAGCTTGGTTCAATAATAGCCGTTCGTTTGAAGGAGAGACCAACCAGGAGCTGACACCTAGCCCTAGTGACAAGGCAAGGCTCAGAAAATCGACCAAACACAGACCTGGCCAGCCAGGGTGGGCGGGGTTCGACCTGGCTCAGTGGCCAGGTCGACACCCCTGTCGACACCGTGTCGACTTGGCAGTCGACACGGGTTACCCAGGTCGACTGCCCAGTCGACCTGGCTAGCCCCAGGTCGACTGCCAAGTCGACCTGGGTGGTTTGGGCGGGAATTTTCCCGCCTTGGCCAATTGGGCCCGATTTTGAATTTTGAATTAGTTTTTCTGAGTTGTTTTCGTCTGTTCGAATTTTAAACCTAATTCTGAAACTTCCGGAGGCCATATCTTGGTCATACGGACTCCGATTTTCGAAAAATCGGACTCTATTTCGCGTATTTTTCCGAGATGAACGCAATGGCCTATCCCGTTTCCCTTAATTCTTTGATTTGAAATTAATTATACTTTAATTTATGAATTTCACGGTTATAGAATACACGGGGTGTTACATCAATAGATGTATTTATTATTATTTCTTTGGTACAAGCATGGGTATGTTTATGATAGTTTACTCTGATAATTGTTGTAAAATAAAATCAATGTATGTTTTAACATCTTCATGAACTGTTATTTAATTATTATGTTTTGTCCTTCCGCTATTAGATTATGTGTTTGTTTTTCTTATTCTCTTCTTTTTCTTATATAAATCCCAATAACTATCCATATTTTGATTTGTTTATGTTGGCGTTGAGGATCATTGTCGGTTTGAATGGTCAAAAATCTCAGATGTTACGTTTGGTATCAGAGCTTTGGTTTAGCGAAAACCTTGGCTCTATTTGGGATTAACTCATTAGAGATAGGATATTAATATCTACAATGAGCTTGAGTGTATATGAAAAAGAGTACTTGTAATTTTGATATAAAATGATTTTTGTATTGACTTGATTTGTTATGTTGAGTTGTTATGAATTATGGTCGGTACTTGGGACGCCTATGCATCGATAGGGATTTCTAAGCACTTGAACAGGACTCTTTGACATAATATTGTTTTGAATTATATTTTTTTTATATAAAAAGAATTATTTGAAAATCTATGAATTTTGATTTTGGTGATGAGAAAATTAGTTTTTCATCGTTTATTATTCGATTAATCAGTAATTAAAACTATTGGTTATTGATGGTTTAAGAAAAAAATGAAATATTGGAAGTTAAATGGTAATGAAATAAGAAGTTAAATATGAATTTGAGAATTTAATTTCGGTTTGTTTTGTAATATTATTTTGCAAACTGTTTGAAATAATATATTTTAAAAGTTGTTTCATTTAGAAATTGTTTTCAAATGAATTTTGAAGTAAGTGTATACTTCCCATCCTTGCCATTGGAAATTGATCTCGGTGATGAGTGCACACATTATCGACATTATTTTCAAGAGAATAAGTGGCGGAGACCACTTAGAACTTTTATACTTTGTTTGGAAATTTGGATTTCATTTAAATCTTTTAAATTATAGTTTGATATTAAAGATAAAATATATATATTATTTTAAAGTTGATTTGGAAATGAACCCAAAGTTGAATTTTTAAGTTCTTGAATAGTTAATGATTTTCAAATTGTTGAAATGAACTAAAATTGAAATTATAGAAATTTCTAAATTTTATTATAAGAAAATGAATCCAAGAGAGTTATAATTAAAATAAAACTCTTTGTAGTTTGAAATAATGAATTCAAAATTAACTAAAACTATTGAACCTATATAAAAATCAAACATTTCCATAGCATATATATAACTTACCAATTGACCAAAAGTTAACATGTTACTTGAATAAAATTGGATAATATACAAGTGCTGGTATGAATAATGAATGTTGAAAAAAAAAATTGATGGTTTATGTATACAAATGAAACTTAAGTTATGAAACTAACTATTTATACTTAGTTATGTTTGAAATTAAATTCAATATCTAAAGCAAATAAACCGTGTCAATGAAATAAGCTTAAATTTTAGAAACTTATGAATTGTATAAACCTAAGAGAGTTATAATTAAAATAAAACATTTAAGAATTTGAAATAATGAATTAAATGAATTGTAACCATTGAACTTGTATAATAGCCATTTCTTTTCTATAGCGAATATAACTTACCAAAATATATAAGAAGTTGAAGTGTTATATGAGTAATCAATTAAATAATATACAAGTTTAAGTATGAATAAGGAAAGGTGAAATTAAATTGATTGGTAATAAATGTCAATAAAATATAAATTATGATAATGAATGTTATACTTAGTTATGTTGTGGAATAGAATTTAACTAAGAAAGGTAAATAAATTAAAAATATTGTACGGATTGTTAAATTTATTTAATTTATGGAGATCATTGAAAATGAATAAATAAATTTGGAAAGGACTAAATTAGCAAAATAAGCCGAATGAAATGGAATTGATGTAATGTGGTAATGAAACTAATTTGTGAAGTGAAACAAAAATAGTGAACATAGATGATTGTAAATAAGTCGATTGGATATAAGGTAATATGCATTAATTGAATATGAATTCATTGTAAGAAAATAAATGTGTATAAACCTAATGAAATTTAAATGAATCAAATTGAAAGAGAATGAAAACAACTAATGTGCAATAAAGTAAATACTACCGATAAATGTTAATCAACTGTATATTGCTTTGAAATGGTAGTGTAATTGATTAAATATTGATAATAGAAAGTATGAATGAATTTTTTTGTTAAAATTTTGGATGAATACTAGTTGGAAGTTTGTTAGGTGTATTTGTTAATCCTTATATAATTTTCTGCATATATTATTTACTATGTACATATATGATTTGTTATATAAATTGACAACTTCCTTACTACGCCTTTTCGAGGACGAAAAGTTTTAAGTGAGGGAGAGTGTAACAACCCCTATTTTTTGATGATTTAGATTATTTAATTTAATATGACTTTTAAATATATATTTTGTTTTAACTAAAATTTAATGATTTAATTATATAAGTTTTGATGTGTGAACTTAGTTAAAGAGAATTAGGTAATGAATTTCAACTTATAATAACGATAATAAGTTGCACTGATTGCAAACTTAACTTTGATTTTGTTTGTAGTAATTAATATTGAAATTTGAAATCTTACAGAATATGAATGGAATTGAGTTAAAGAATTTATAGTTGAAATTCTATTGAATTGGGAAAAAAAAAATCAATGCTGGAATTACATACATATAAATTCGATTTGCAATGTTACTTTGAATTTTATTTTGATTTGAGTAAAATTAGCATGTTTTGAAATTAAATGTTTATTGGGAAGAGGTGGTTTAAGTTGTTTAGAAATGTATTTAGAAATTGATAGCAAGTTATTATGACATAAAATGAATTAATTATTTTTAATTTAATTGCCCAATTTAATTTGTTGAAAAATCTTTGAAGTGAATTTATGGTATATGTAAATTACCCTTATAACTAATATAAGTCCTAGTTTGGAGAATTTTTTTTTAAATATTTGGTATTAAACTTATGCTGATACTTTAATGATCTAATTGTAAAAATGTTATGGTAAAAATTCAGGTATATTACTTAAGTAATTTAGTACAACTTATTTTGACAGGTAGTGACAAATATAGATTGCAAATAGACTTGTGATTTGTTTACATTGATTAACAGTGAATGTCAAAACTTAACATTTATATGTTTTGTGAGATTGATTGATGTAATTAATAATTAAAATAAAATTTAATTTACTAAGTTAAAATTTAGTTTATTTTGATGTAAATAAAGTTGATTAGTTTTTGAAATTTAATTAAAGACGATTATATGAATTGGGAATTTATGGCGAATTGTTAGTACTTAAAATGAATTGAGTACATAAAAAAGAAACGTTCAACTAAAATTTGTTGAATAACTTAAATTGAGATTTTATAATGTAATTGATAAATATAACCAAATATAAACCCTATTTTGTATGAGGATCAGATTTATGTCAATTTGAAATTGAATTATAGATGAATAAACGAAGTATTGAATACGGTATCTAATTAATAAAGCATTGAAAATTTGCCTATTAATAATCCTAATCATTAACCATAATTCATTTCATATCTCTACCGTTCGATTTCTCTCTGCAAATACAAAAGGAAGCTTTTATTTCTTTCTTAATTAAAAATCAAATGATTTAGAGAAATTTTTTTTTGTCCAAGCTTATATCCATGAGTTTATGAGAGAAAGATCTTCATCATCATATGCCAGTTGAAGAGAACGGTCACTTTTGTTAGGTGGACTAATTTCGCAGAAATAAAATATATGTGCTAGAGTTTGGATTTATGGTGTGTATAGAGACTTATTAACGAAATGGTGATTGTATATGAGTTCATGACAGGATTTAGTGACTGATAGCAAATTTTTGCGAGATTTCTTAAAAAAAACACGCACCATCGATGTTGAAATGGCAATGATGTAGTGGTGAGGATTTTTGAATTTATTTTATTTTTAATTGAATTGCAAATGTATAAACGTGTATAACTTTTTCATATAAGTTCCAATTGACACGCGGTTTGTTGCGTTGGAATCGTAAGGACAAGCTCTTCGCAATGGCACTTGTTTGGACTTTTTCTGAAATAGTTAAAATTTGGGTTTGCTTGGGATTTCAAACGTGTTCAGAACCAAAGGTGAGTGATTAAACCCACTCACGCCTAACAAAAGTATTCTAATATTAGTTAAATTAATATCATGTCATGATATGATTGTATTGATTGATGTTTAGTAATTTAAATTGCATATTTAAATTTATTTGCATCGATAGTGTAGTTTAATTTGACTATTAGATTTAATTTCCCAATTAAGTTAAAATTTGACATTTAATTTCCAATTTAAAATATGACATATGATAATTAGTAAATTTATACGAGATTGAACGGTTTGTATGTATTGATGTGATGTATGGTTTGGATTTGATATATTTGACATATTGATGTTTGTGGTGTGAATTTATCCTTGATTCACCTTGATTTTGATATGACGATTGTTTATGTTGATTAATCCCAATCATTTACCTTGGATGTTATGGGCGTTGAATAAACCTGGGATTAATCATTAAAATGAATTAAGAACATATGTTGAAATGATAAATACCTATGACCCTAATTTGGATTGAAATGTTATATATCCTTTAACAAATACTAAAATTAAATTTTAAGTACTACTTGGCCACAGGATAGAAAATTATATACGGACACCGGTTGGTTAAATAAAAATTATTTTTAACCTTGAATTTTGAAATTTTGTTTTAAAGAAAAATAATTGATATTAATCTATTTTATTAAATTTGAGCTTTAAGCCTTGAAATTGAAATTTTAAATTTTAAGGAATTCTTTTATGTGAATAACTGAAGTTGAAACTGAATTGAATATAAAAATTTAAATTTATCAAAACTGAATTATTTATCCACCTTTGGTATTACTTTAAATTAACCTGATTAACAGTAATAATTGAACCGTGTACTCGAGATTTTTATAATCGAATAATTCAAATTGAGAATTATAATTGGAATTCAGTTATTAAATTGAATTATTAAATCAAATTGTTTGAAATCAAACTGTTGAATTGAATTGAAATATAAATGGGAAGTTAAATCCTTTTTAATTAAGTTATCGAAATTTAGTTGAATTTATTTGAAACTAAAATATGATTTCCTGCTTGGTTAAATTTTGAAGATATGATTCTAATTCCAACTATAGTATTTTTAAACCATTCTATAAACTATTTTATTTTTATAATAATAATTTTCTTTATAAACTATTTACCTTACAACTACTTTATTTTATTATTTATTTTAAATTAACTATTTTTAATATATAACTGTCTATTTTATAAACTATTTTAATATTTTACTTATAGATTTTACGAAATCTGAAATTCTATTTTAAATACAAATTATTTGTTTTCAAACTATTTCAATTATGTATCTAAACTATTTTAAATTTGTTTTTAACTATTTTATATTCAGATTATTTTAAAGATGGAATTGTTTCAAGATTTTAAATTAGTTAAAATATATATTTTATGATGAATAATACTCTGTCTTGAATATTGAAATGACTTTTAAGAAAATTTGATATTTTGATATGAAGTACGTACCTCCTGAAATGTAAATGAACTGACCGATGTGAGAAATTTAAATTTTTTGGTTGTTAAAGAGACCGGGATCAGATATAATCATACTCTCTGCCAATACCGAAAACCACTTTAACAATTGTGTGCACGGTGGAGTTCCAAAATGAAGTAGGTTGACTTGGAGGCGATTACTGGATTTGAAGAAAGAGAACGGTGATGGATGTCCTTGACCTTCGGGTCATAATTAAAATGACTAAAACAGGGCTATACCCAACCAAGTGGGGTCAGCTACCTCCATCGGCAATACTTCTTCCTTTATTACTATTGTCCTCCGGTTTGATTGATTTAATTAGATGCGCATCAGTGATTTGGTACTTTTGTCCGAGGTGGGCGGTAGTTGCGGCTATGCGTTACCACCTGTCCAAGCGTGCAACTAGTATATTCATACTCTGGGCTTTCCTCGTGTTCCTTGGCATATTATCCTAATCGATCCCCCTACGATTTAGATTTAACGTTGTCATATCACAGCGCATCCCTATCCGCCGACGTAATGATGTGTTATATGCAAACCGTATGGCAATGGCATAAAAGGTGTAAGGATAATAATGGTAATCCCACTTGCATTATTTTATTATTTTATATTTAACCATGGACACTATTATAACAGCGTATTATATTATATATATTATAGTTTAACAGATCCTTAGGATATGGAAATTCCCATAACATCTCTTAAGTTGTTGCACTCATATTATCGTATAAATTTGGTCTAACTAATATGAGAATATTTTAGTTCTAATCTGAGTATTTTTGTCTTTTCATTCGTGCTTGGGTCAGCCTGAGTTTTCAGTTATTGAAGATAATGTTATGAAGATGAAGATGGAGCTCAATAGACATATTTATTATTATTTCTCTGCTGCAAACATGGGTATGTTTACAGTAGTTAACTCTGATAATTGTTGTAAAATAAAATCAATGTATGTTAACAGCTTCATGTACTATTATTTAATTATTATATGTTGTCCTTCTGCTATTGGATTAAGTGTTTGTTTTTCTTCTTCTCTTCTTTTTCTTATATAAATCCTAATAACTATCTGTATTTTGATTTGTTTAATTTGACATTGAGGATCATTGTCGATTTGAATGGTCAAAAATTTCGCATGTTATAGTTTTATAAAGGGATTTGTTCTACAACATCAAAAATTGATCGTCTAAGTAAACTTGAAGAAGAAATCGCTATATTGGTCTACAAACTGTAAAAAATATTTCCTTCATATTTTCTCAGTGTTATGGGGAATTGATATATTTATCTTCCATTAGAAGCACGTCATCAAGGGCCTTCACAATACGGATGAATGTATCCATCTAAAAGGTATAATAATATTTAGTTCATTAAATATTAATTAATTAATTGTAAAAATAATTAATTTAAAATAATTCTTAATAGGTACTTAAATCATCTAAAGAAAAAAGTGAGACATAAATCTCGAGTTGAAAGTTCAATTTGCGAATCATACATTAAAGAAGAAGCTTTGCTTTTTCTATTATTAATTTAGTGACCACACTACAAGAAAACTTCACATAGACATCGACTAAAAAATGATGTCTCTGTTTTTCGGGAGTGATGTTGATGTTGGTGATGTCTAAATTGCCAAATTTTTAACATCGGTTAGAAAACAATGTCGAAGCTGCGGTAAGACATCATAATATAATTAATAAACGATGTATTAATCGCTTTTTTTGTTTCTTTTGCATGAATTAAATGTTGGTAATGACTAATTATAAGTCTTGTATTACTATAAACATATCATGTAAGCAGTACAAAATGATAATACATCGTTTATGGTGGGAGTAACTGTTGTCATACATATATACCATAACATTTATTTCTAAAAGAAGTGATGTATATACAGCAAACAAATATCAGTTCATTTTCAGTAAAATGATGTCTGTGTGGCGTTTAGACATCATTTCCGTTTAAAGTAGGGATGCCTTTGTTCTATTTATACATTGTTTTTGTTCTACATAACTAATGTTAGTTATACTTTTAAACATCAATATGTTTCGTGATATATGATATATGCCCTACCATAAAAATGCAGTACCAAAACCAAAAAAAAAAAATGTAATAAAAATACCAAAAAATATATGCAATACCAATACCAAAAACAAAAATGCAATATTGGCCACAAACATTAAACAGAAAATATCCTTACATTCCATAAAACCGTCCATCACAAACATTAAACAAGCATATTGTAACGCCATGAATTTTTGTGACTATTAAAAGAACGAATTTCGGAATACTTAATTGTTAAAGTGAGATCTAAGGGAAATGGGTTAAGCCATTTCGTTCGTCTCGAAATTCTGCTTGAATAGAGTCCAAGTTTTCGTAAATCGGACTTCGTATGAGGAAGTTAGGGCCCTCAAAAGTTTCAGTAATTTAAATAAATTATTAGCAGTTCAAAATTAAAATTAAAAATTCAAACAAGGAAGCGGGATGGGCTGGATTTTTCCCGCCCCAGGCCAGGTCGACCAGAGGGTCGACCTCCCCAGGTCAACCTGAGGGGCAACTTGGGGGTCGACCTACCCCTTGGGCAGATCTGAACTGTGACGATCCTGACTTATTGCTGAGTCTTTTCTGACCTGTTGCTGAGTCACTAGGGCATATGTGGCAAATCTGGATAACTCTATCTAGTCTGCACGGTTGTGATTGCTCCTATGATAATCTAACGACTTATGTTAATTTAAGCTTCTATATAAGCACGCATAGACTCAAGCTCTAAACCTAAACTAAATTTTTAACACCCCGTACTTTCTATTAATGTTATAATAATGAATCCTAGAATACTTAATTTAAAATGTGAGAATTAAGGGAAACGGGTTATGCCATTGTGTTTGTCTCGGAATTCTGGTTGAGATTGAGTCTGAGTTTGCGTAAATTGGACTTCGTATGAAGAAGTTATGGCTGTCAGAAGTTTCCAGAATATTCAAATAAATTCAAACAGCTCAAAAACGAATTCAAATTCAAATCAGAAATCAGAAGCGGGCTGGACAGGAAAATTCCCGCCCAGGACCCAGGTCGACCAGGGGGTCGACCTAGTGTCGACCTCCCCCTACAGGTCGACCTGGGGGGTCGACCTACCCCCCTCGGGCAGATCTGAATTATGACAATTTTGTGACTCAGTGTTGAGTCACTAGGGCTGAGGTGTCACCCTATCTCATTTCAGCCTCCCCATAACCCTAATCCCGAAATGGGTTATGGGCCTATCCACTAATCACCCGATTTGGCCCGGTTAAGCAGTTTTTCACCCTCCAAACCTTATTTCAGCCATATCTCCCAAACGGTAAGTCCGTTTGACTATTATGACCACTCTACGGAAAGGTAAACCATCAAACGAATCTAATGGAAGTGATTTCAAGCCAAAATTCCTTTCCAATCAAAAGTTATGGCCAAAACAATACCAACTAGGGGCAAAATGGTCATTTAAAAATCGACAAAAATCATGAACATGGGAAATGACTCCAATAGATGTTTCCCAAAGTTACATGACCATACGACTTCACATGGGAAAGAAATAAATATTCTACAATCCTATGATGTGTAGAATACGGGTCGTTACACTCTTCCCCCCTTAAGAAATTTCGCCCCCGAAATTCCCTAATCCAAACACACACAAAGGTCCCGTATGCCTATCAATCAAAAAACAACAATCAACCATGCAAAACAAGCAAAACAAGTCTATCCTAGCATGCGGAATAACTAAATCGCAAAGTAAATCTTACCAGGCAAAGAGTTCTGGATATGCCTTCCTAATGCTCTCCTCTGTCTCCCAAGTACAATCATTCTCGTCCTCGCCCCACTGAACCTTGACTAGCTTCACCGCCTTCCTTCGAAGTTGCTTCGTATCGTGCCCTACAATATGGAACGACTTGCAGTTCCCAACCGCCTCGGGTTCTACTTCGAATTCCTCCAACTGATCAGGTGAAATAGTCATATCTGAGTCGTGGACGAACTTCCTTAGTTGGGAAACATGAAATACATTGTGAACTCCCGCCATTTTCTCTGGTAAGCCAACTCTATATGCCAAATTCCCGACTAGTTGAAGAACAGGGAATGGGCCAACAAATCTTGGTGCCAACTTGCCTCTCCTGCCAAATCGAATCACGCTCTTCAACGGAGAGATCTTGACAAACACCAAGTCACCAACGGAGAATTTCAAGTCTCCTCTCCTCTTATCAGCATAACTCTTCTGTCTATCTTGGGCAGCTTTCATTCGTTGCTGAATGATCTTAATCTTATCCGAAGTTTCTCTCACCACATCTGGTCCATGCACAAACTTCTCGCCAGTCTCTATCCAACATGATGGTGAGTTGCACGGTCTTCCGTACAAAGCTTCATATAGAGCCATACCGATACTGGATTGGTAGCTATTATTATATGCAAACTCTACTAGATGCAAATGGTCATCCCATGATCCACCAAAATCCAATATACAAGCTCTCAAGAGATCTTCCAATATACGATTCACCCTCTCCGTCTGACCGTCGGTCTGAGGATGATATGCGGTACTGAGATGTAATCCTGACCCTAGAGCCTCTTGTAAGCTTTTCCAAAACCCACTAGTGAACAACGGGTCTCGGTCACTCACAATGCTTTTGGGTACTCCATGAAATCTCACTACCCACTTCATATACAGTTCTGCCAACTTGGCTGCCGTTCTGGTCGATTTGACTGGTATAAATCATGCGCTCTTAGTCAATCGATCCACAATTACCCAAATGCTATCATATCCCGATCTAGTCCTGGGTAAACCATCGATGAAATCCATCGAGACTTGCTCCCATTTCCATTCGGGAATTTCTAATGGTTGCAACAACCCACTAGGCTTCGTTTGCTCGGCTTTAACTAGCTGGCAATTCATGCATTTGGATATAAACTTCCCAACGTCTCTTTTCATCCTTTCCCAGTAGTAGGTCTGTCTCATGTCTCGGTACATCTTATTACCACCGGGGTGTATAGTCAGTTTTGACTGATGACATTCTCTAAGCACTTCATCTCTCAAACCATTCACGTTGGGCACAACTAGTCTTCCATTCTTTCGAAGCCATCCGTCTCGATCAAGCCCATACACATTCATCTCCTCACCGTCGATACCCATCTCTAACTTGGAGATGATTTCCAATAGGTTAGGATCGTCCCTCTGACTAGAACCAATCCGCTCCATCAAAGTGGGTCTGATCGTCAAACTAGCTAGCATGACTGGGTCCAATTCGCACTTTGGTCTGAAATCAAACCCCGCGATATACTCCAGTTGCTTCCACTCAAGAAACATTGCCCCTAAGCTGGCATGTCTCCTACTCAAGGCATCGGCTACCGCATTACCCTTCCCACGTGTATATGCGATATCAAAATCATATGAAGCCAAGAACTCTAACCATCTCTGCTGACAGAGATTTAGATCTTTCTGAGAGAAGAGATACTTTAACGATTTATGATCGGTAAACAACTCAAATCTTTCTCCCAAAAGAGAGTGTCTCCACATCTTCAGCGCAAATACAATCGCTGCCAATTCCAAATCATGGGTAGGATAATTCTTCTCATGCGGCTTTAGCTGTCGACTAGCATAAGCTAGAACCCTACCTCCTTGCATCAATACTGCACCCAGTCCGGTACCACAAGAATCCATGTATACCGTCATCTCTTCATTCCCTTTAGGAATGACTAACGCTGGCGCACGCGTCAACTTCTCCTTTAGACTCTTGAAGGCATCCTCACACACTCCGTCCCAGACGAAGGACTGATTCTTCTTAGTCAACTGAGTCAACGGTGCTGCTATCTTGGAGAAGTCCTGGATAAACTTACGATAATATCCAGCTAATCCCAAGAAACTTCTTACATCTGTCGAATTCTTGGGTGTAGGCCAATCCTGTACCGTAGCCACCTTCGCAGGGTCCACGGCAATACCACTCTCTAAAACAACATGACCCAAGAATCTTACTTCCCTTCTCCAAAAATGACACTTAGAGAATTTCGCTTTCAATTGGTGTTTCCTCAACACCTCCATCACTGTCCTCAAGTGTCCCTTGTGTTCCTCCTATGTCCTTGAATAAACAAGGATATCATCCACGAACACAAGAACAAACTTATTCAACTGGTCTATGAATACTCGATTCATAAGATCCACAAAATAGGCTGGTGCATTGGTCGGCCCAAATGGCATGACCAACCACTTATAAAAACCAGACGGCGTCCTAAATGCCGTTTTCGGAACACTCTCATCTGCTACTCGAAGCTGATGAAATCCTGTCGCGAGGTCCAACTGGGAGAACACTCTTGCTCCTTCCAGTTGATCAAACAAATCATCTATCCGCGGTAGAGGATACTTATTCTTCCTCGTTACCTTATTCAACTCGCGATAGTCCACACACAAACGAAGGGAACCATCTGCCTTAGTGGCAAACACAACTGGTGCTCCCCACTCGGAGACACTC
Organism: Allium sativum; assembly: GCA_030737875.1. Classification (NCBI taxonomy): domain Eukaryota; kingdom Viridiplantae; phylum Streptophyta; class Magnoliopsida; order Asparagales; family Amaryllidaceae; genus Allium; species Allium sativum. The sequence goes on along the minus strand of CM060925.1, from coordinate 3,677,002 downwards.
CTTCTAATCAATCCCTTCTTCAAAAGATTGCTGACTTGCACCCCGAGCTCTCGCTGCTCCCTTGGTGCCATACGACGAAGTGGCATCACTATAGGTCTGGCATCTTTCACTAAATCAATACGGAACTCTATCTCTCGGTGTGGTGGAAGCCCGGTCACCTCCTCGAAGACGTCCGGATACTGGCCAACCACGGGCACATCTGACAACTCATCCTGCGGGATGTCGAGGGAATTTACAAAACTAGCCATAACCCCATCACTAGGTAGACTACCAAACACTACCCTCCGCCCATCATCCGCCCTCACTGTCACCAAAAAGCCCTCACAGTCTACCACCACCCCGTATCTTTGGAGCCAATCGACTCCCAATATAATGCCATACCCAGTAAAGCCCAAAACAAAGCAATCACATACAAACATACATCCATGACTCGATAAGACCAAATTCCTGCAAATCATACTAAGGCTAGTCGAACAACCAATCGGGTTCGTCACAACCAATGGTCTATCGACTATCTCGGGTTCCAGTCCCAACCTATCTACCAGGTCACTAGATATGAAGGAACGGGAAGCCCCAGTATCAAACAAAACTCGAACTGGTATATCATAAATAGAAAGCATACCTTGAATAACAACATTCTTTCCTTTCTCCGCCGCAGTTGGGGCATTCGACGAAGAAGGAACAACATCAAGAGCATATGCTTTCACAATCTGCTTCTCCTTAAGAGGTTGCGGACACTTATCCTTCTGATGTCCCACTTGACCACAGTTGTAGCACTTCCTTTCCACTGGCTTGGCCCGACATTCTTTAGCATAATGGCCCTTCTTTCCACAGCTGAAGCACTCAACATCCTTCTTGCTCTTTTTCTGGCCACACTTAGATTGGTCCTGCTTCCTTTTATTCTGAGAGTTACTCTTGCCTCCACCGCCTACTTGCGGCTTCGGCCCTTCTGCAGATGCAGCCTCAGTCTTTGACTTAGGGTAAAGACTCTCTGATCTCAAAGCTTTCCCCACGATCGATTCAAAAGTCTCATCGATGTGGTTGATAAGCCTTTCCCCCAAGTATCCATCCAAACCAATAATGAACTTCTCATTCTTCTTTTCAGGAGTATCAATGAGAGACAGTCCATACTTCGACAAAGTGTCGAACTCAGCAATATAATCAGAAACTGCCCTCCCATTCTGCTTGAGTTCCAAGAACCTCTTAAACAACACTGACTTCTGGGCAGCTGGAATAAACTTCTCGCTAAAGCGAGCCTTGAACTGAACCCAAGTAACCTGGTCCTCTGGAGTAGATGTTCTAATGGCATTCCACCAATTCATCGCTCGCCCTTGCAGCTGACGAGACGCTAGCCTTCTCTTCATCGCATCCTCAAGACCCAAGTTATCAAAGATACGATCACAGCTATCCATCCAATCTTGAACATCCGTGGCCGACTCCGTTCCGTGGAATGGCTTTCCACCAAGATTAGTGTAATCCTTGCACAACTTGGCGAAATCGACCCTAGGCGCCTGCACTACTGGGCCAACACCAACTCCGGGATTGGGAACTGCCCCTTGCACTTCTCTAAGCATGTCTCTCATGAGGTCAGTAAACATTGCCCTCATGTCAGCGGCATTCCCTTGGTTGGTCCCTCTACCAGCACCCCTCGTATCTCGGCTCATCGTCAATCTGAAAAGGGAAACGATTAACGACCCCATAGTGGTGCTAGTGCAGTGCGACTTCATTCTTATACTACTAATAGTATATACATACATAACTTTTGAAAACCAAAGTAATCACAAATACGCGCTCTCATATACGTACTAACTCTCCCTAGTGCCTTTCCCTAGGTTAACCGCGCAACCTAGAGCTCTGATACCAAGTGTGACGGCCCGCCCCACACCAACCGACATTTACTCCAAAGGTGCGCTGTACACATGTCCAGTTAGCACGGAATGGGTCATCAGAAGGAAAAAGGGAAGAAGGAAATGAACATACAAAGAACCTGTAGAATGTCTCACAGCGCATAGAACAAAATATAATAATAACATACTTGACATAAAACAGGAGAGACAGTGCATAAGCTGAAAATCAGAACTAAACATCATAGCAGCGGAAATCCAAAATACAGCTTATTACAACTTTCAAACTGTCTCAAGCAAAAGCAAGATAAATGAGGTACACTACTAATGCCCAAGTAGCGACCACCAACGACACAGGGAGAATGTGTATATATATATATATATATATATATATATATATATATATATATCATACGTGGAAGCCTCCTGCCGCCTTCGAATCAGCTACTCGCGCATCACCAGCTAACCTGTCTCTAGTCTGCTCGTGTGAGCACCCAGAGTAATAAGAGGAGACATAAAACTCTGGGTCAGACATAAAGTCTGGTATGAGCGATAAGCATCTAAAGTGAACAATAACAGGTAGACTAAAACATACCTGAACCTGGACCTGCAACCAAAGAGTTAGCACTACATACTGTACAACACTCTAAGGTACCGTATCAAACAGTGTAAAGATACGGAGGTGGGGGAGGTGTGCATGTCATAATGATGGCAAACAATCAAACATAGCATCCATCCTCACATCTCTCACTCAGTGCGTAAAGCATACGATGTTCACCACTTCGATCACCCAACATACCTTGCTACGATCACTCTGCCCCATGAAGTAATAAATGGCTTCACTGCACTGATAACGTAGCCACTAATCATTTGCTATGTCCACTTTGCCCCATGGAGTCACAAGAACCCCACTGCACTGGCTCATAGCCTTACCAATCCTTACTATGTCCACTTTGCCCCATGGAGTCACACGAACCCCACTGCACTGGCTCATAGTCTTACTAATCCTTCCATGTCCACTTGCCCCATGGAGTTATTCACCCCATCTGCGCTGGCTCATAGTCTTACTACGCAACACCTTACCCCTCAGGTCATAATGACCCTACTGCACTTGCTACCATCACTTTGCCCCTCAGGTCATAATGACCCTACTGCACTGATAAGTAGCCCATCATTCATTCTTAGTGGTGAATCGAAGTTATGAACGTCGACAACTCCTTAGCACACGTCCCGCAGCAAAGTCCAACTCATGAAGTCCACTCATTGGTTCCTATCTGGATCCTGAGTCAATACCCTTCAATTGGACTACCTTTGCATCTCGGGTTATTAGTCATCATCTTCATCCGGATCAGTCTTCATCATTCGGTTCGGGTCGCGCCTCCTGCATCGGATCGGGTCGTGATCCTCCAGGTGATCGGGTCGCCCTCCTCCATTGTCTCGTGAGTCCAGTCTCCATCGGATCGGGTCGTGATCCTCCAGGTGATCGGGTCGTGATCCTCCAGGTGATCGGGTCGCCCTCCTCCATTGTCTCGTGAATCCAGTCTCCATCGGATCGGGTCGTGATCCTCTTCTGGTCGGATCGTGAACTCCCAGCGGATCGTGTTCCAACGGGTCGGATCGTGCTACATGGATCGGGTCGTGACTTCTCATCAGTTCGTGAGGCTGGTCGGTTCGTGGAAGGACAAGGCAGATCACATGACAACTCCTCATGTCGGATCGTGATCATCTGGTTCGGATCGGGGTGCCAAGCGCGAGTGCGGATCGTGGACATGGCATGCGATCCGATCCGGATCCCTGCATAATTCCTGCAGCTGTTCCAGCGAGTCATTTACGCATCTCGACGGCGTTTTCGACCATTCCAACTATTCTAATCAGTCACAACGCATTTCATACAGTCATAGCAACATACATAATCAACCCCAAACATCAAAACATCAACATAATAGGTTAAAATGGATCAAACATACCCAAAACCCCATATTTCCCCCTAAGCATATTTAGGTGAAACTAATGATAGGATTAACAAAACTTAACCAAATTAACCCAAATTCATATCAGAGGTCTAAAACATCATTCCGAATTTTATAAACATTTTTACAGAATTTTATCATGTTTAAATTCGCTAATTAACACTAATCAACCCTAATTAGCCATAATTAGTGCAAAACTATGCAAATCACTCACCTTAGCCACAAAATAAACTAAGATCTAAAATAATTCTCTGATTTGGTGTGAATCTCAATGCCAAACAGCAGCTCCTAAGTTGCTTTGGTGAAGATCTTCCTTGATTAGGGGTTGCTAAACTAAATCCTTGACAAAAAGGTGATTTGGAGGTGATTTAGAGGTTGGAGGCCATTTTTAGGGTTCCTTGGTGATAAGTGGAGGCTAGAAAACTGAAATGGAATGATCCTCTATCTCATTTCAGCCTCCCCATAACCCTAATCCCGAAATGGGTTATGGGCCTATCCACTAATCACCCGATTTGGCCCGGTTAAGCAGTTTTTCACCCTCCAAACCTTATTTCAACCATATCTCCCAAACGGTAAGTCCGTTTGACTATTATGACCACTCTACGGAAAGGTAAACCATCAAACGAATCCAATGGAAGTGGTTTTTGGTCAAAATTCCTTTCCAATCAAAAGTTAAGGCCAAAACAGTACCAACTATGGGCAAAATGGTCATTTAAAAATCGACAAAAATCACGAACATGGGAAATGACTCCAATAGATGTTTCCCAAAGTTACATGACCATACGACTTCACATGGGAAAGAAATAAATATTCTACAATCCTATGATGTGTAGAATACGGGTCGTTACACTCATCCTCTTTTCTTCCGTTCCCCCCTCCCCCAGATCCACAGGGAGGGAATACTACAGCTTAGTCAAACTCTTTGCAAGCTTCAAGAAAGTAGATGTATGATTTGGACTCTCTCCTACCTTGGTTATGGCTCTTGGACATTATCCTTAGGGATTTATGCATTTTTACTTTTGGTTTATGCTTCTTTGTTGATTAATCAAGACAGAAATTATGGTGTAATGTTTTGAAGTTATTTTGAGACAATTTGATGCAATGCTTTTGTATTGAACTACGTATGCAATAAATATTTGAATTTCGCTGCATAAATTTATCTATCTTGTAAAATTTTCTGTGTCTTGTACCTATAACCCTCCACCAAAGTTAAGGCATTCCCTTTGTGAGTGACCTTAACGGAGGTGGGGTGTTTCACTTGGTATCAGAGCAAAGGTTTACCATATCAGATAAGAATTTTTGAAAACTATTTTTCAAAAAGAAATATTAAGAAGCATTTTACAAGGAAAAGTGTTGTTTTAAATTTAAAAAGGCATAATCCCCAAAGCCATATGGACTATCTTTCTATCCTTCATTTTAAATCTTTTCTTTTTTATTTCAGCATGTCTGGGATCTTAACCTTCTAGAGGGTGTACCGATACCTGGCTAGTACAGGTGGTACTTAGAGGTTAGGGCCAATGACGCAGGCCCAACAGATATTCCTCCTTCGGCTGCAGCAGTTCCTCCTCCTCCTCCTCATGTAAATGCTTTCTCAAATATTTTAGAGACTTTAGGGCCATAGGTGGAAAGGATTTCAAGGGAACTGAATCATTCGTGGAAGCAAGGAACTGGCTCAAAGAAACTGAGTATCTGTTTGTTATCTTCGAGGTGGACGATAAGCAGAAGATACAGTTAGCTGTATGGTTGCTCAAAGATGAAGCTTCCTATTGGTGGGAAGTCACTAACGCTGAAAGACCAGTTGACACGTGGATGGATATCAGAATAAGGTTTGAGATGAAATTCCTCTCACAAGCTGAACGTAGTATACAACTAGAAAATTTCTTATCTCCTAAGCAAGGAAGTATGACAGTCAAGGAATACATCAATCAATTCAATCAGTTGGTCCGATTTGGACTGGTCTTAGTGAATACTCCTCATAAGAAGGCTCTTCGTTTTGTCGAGGGATTGAATGAGCCACTTCACAGCTTGGCTATGACCCATATACCTATGGGGGCTACTTACGAGAGGTTAGTAGACATGGCACTCTTACATGAGGAAGACAAGGGCAAGAATGGGGCAAAAGCGGAAGTGCCTCAAGATAAGAAGGGGGAAGGGTCGCAGAACAAGAAGGCTGATTCAAAGAAAGGCGGGAAGAACAACAAACCCCGTGAAAAGAGAAAGTGTAATTTCTATGGCATTCCCGGGCATCTGATCAAAGACTGCAAGAAGAAAAAAAGGAAGATGGGTGGTGTTTCCACTGTGGTGAGACAGGATACATGGCTAGGGCCTGCCCAAAGAAGCAAGGGCAGGGAGCTGGACCTTCTTCTGGAGGACAAGTTCATGCTCTCACGGCACCTCCGCAAGAATGAGGCAGAAATATTTCTGTCGAAAGTTTATTCTATCTTTTTAATCATACTGTTCATACACTATTTGATTCTGGCGCGTCGCACTCTTTTATATCTACTGCTTTAGTGGAATCTCTGCATCTAGACACCGGTATAGTAGAGGATCACTTGGTTGTTTCAAATCCAATTGGGGGCTCAGCCTATTTGTCAATGGTTTGTTTGGATTTGAAAATATCTATACTAAGCGTTGGGTTTAGATGTAATGCCTTTGTTTTGGGCTTCACGGGCTATGGGTTGATTCTAGGCATGGACTGGCTATCCAGTAATGGGGCCATCCTCAATTGTGAAAAGAGAGTGGTTAGACTCATGACTCGCCTCGGTAACACTCTCGAAATTTCTTGTAATCCCATGAACTCTGTTATGCTTAGTTATCTAGAATCTCATGACGCGTCTGTCGAGAACTTGCAGTCTGTAAGGATAGTCTGGAATACTCGGATGTGTTTGAAGAGGTAAAGGGCTCACCTCCGAAGCGGGAGATAGACTTCCGCATATACCTTGTTGATAATGCAAAGCCCGTTGCTTTACCCGTTAGGCACATGGCCCCAAGGGAGAGAAAGGATCTCAGCAAGCAAATGAAAGAGCTGCTTGAAAAGGGGTTCATAAGACGGAGTTTTTCTGAATGGGGTGCTCCGGTAGCGTTCGCGACCAAAGCTGATGGTTCGCTTCGCCTGTGCGTTGATTACAGGGAGTTAAACAAGCTGACCAAGAAGAATAGACACCCACTCCCAAGAATAGATGATTTGTTCGATCAGCTTGTAGGTGCGTCGGTTTTCTCCCAATTAGCTTTAGCTACCGGGTTTCATCAGCTAAGAGTGGCTGAAGACAGCATTGATAAGACCACGTTCAGAACTCCCGATGGTTTCTTCGAGTGGCTTGTCATGCCCTTCGGCTTGACATACACACCCGCTTACTTCGTTGATTTAATGAGCTGGGTGTTCCAAGAGTTCCTCAATAAGTTTGTGGTGGTCTTCGTAGATGATATTTTGATCTTCTCAAAGAATGAGGAAGAGCATGCTCAGCATCTAAAGGAAGTCATGGATACTCTCCGTGCACATCAGTTGAAAGCTAAATTCTCCAAATGCCATTTCTGGAGAGAAGAAGTCAGGTTCCTTAGACACATGGTGTCCAAAGAGGGGATAGTTGTGGACCCCCCGAAAGTGGTTGCTGTGCAAGATTGGAAGGTTCCTCGAAACGCAACCGAAGTCCGAAGCTTTCTCGGGCTAGCAAGATTTTATCGAAAGTTCATAAAAGATTTTGCAAAAATCTCAGCTCCACTAACAAGATTGACAAAGAAGAACCTAGCTTTCAATTGGGATTTGGATTGCGTTATTGCTTTCCAACGTTTGAAAAGGGCTCTAACAACAGCCCCTGTTCTGACATTGCCTGATGGAAGCAAGATGTTTATTGTATACACAGATGCATGCTGAACGGGACTAAGTGCTATTCTGATGCAAGATGGAAGGTAGTGGCTTATGGTGGAAGACAATTGAAAGTACATAAGAAAAACTACCCAACCCACGACCTAGAGTTGGAAGCCATCGTTTTTGCGCTTAAGTCTTGGCGCCGTTATCTCCTAGGTGAGAAATTTGAACTGTATACTGACCATAAATCGTTGAAATACCTATTCTCACAGAAAGATCTCAACTTGAGGCAACAAAGATGGATGGAGTTTCTTGCCTTGTATGATTTTGAAATTTCCTACACTCCTGGCAAGGGCAATGCAGTAACAGACGTCTTGAGTAGAAAGAAACTGACCTTAAGCCCTCTCTTTATGGAAAGGCAAAGCTTGGAGTTCATAGCAAGCTTTAACTTTAGACCCTCCACTGACTTTGTACATGGCTTGCTAGCAACGTTAGAAGTGCGACCAACTCTATTAGACTCAGTCGGAGCCATGCAAAGAGAAGACCCTCAGCTAGCCGAAGTGATGGACAAGTTAATTAGGGGTGAGACTTCTAGTCACCTCAATAGATACTCCATTGATGCCAAAGGCTGGTTGAGACGAGATGGAAGACTATGTGTCCCATAAGCAAGGGGCTTGGTAAAGGCGGTTCTAGAAGAGGCACACCATTCCAAGCTGACCATACACCCAGGCGGAGACAAAATGTATAAAGATATCAAAAGAGTTTTCTTTTGGAATGGCGTGAAAAATGTCGTAGCTGAATTCGTTTCTAAGTGTTTAATATGCCAGCAAGTCAAGGCGGAGCAGAAGAAGCCTGGTGGTCTGCTCCATCCTCTAGAGGTCCCACAGTGGAAATGGGATAACATCTCGATGGACTTTATAGATGGGTTGCCTAGGTCAAGAAGGGGCAATACCGGCATTTGGGTTACAGTGGATAGGCTTACAAAAATGCCCACTTTATACCCGTCAAGAGTAGAAGGACTGCCTCATCTCTAGCATCCATATATCTTAAGGAGATAGTTCGACTCCATGGGATACCTCCAGCATAGTGAGAGATCGAGACCCTATCTTCACGGGCGAGTTTTGGAAGAGTTTACAAGAGGCTGTAGGCACACAGTTATGCTTAAGCAAGGCCTATCACCCTTAAACCGATGGCCAAACGGAAAGAGTCAATAAACTATTAGAAGACCTCTTGAGGTTATGCATTATTGACTTCGGAGGAACATGGGAGGATCATCTACCTTTGGTGGAATTCACTTACAACAATTGTAACATCCCGTAATTTTTTGCTTATCTAAAACTTGAATTTAATTAAAGTGAAGCTATTTGAGTAAAAAGGGAATTCAAATTTAACTGATTTAACGGTGGAATTATAAATAGTTTAAGTTAAATTTGAAATTCGAATTTAAATTCAATAATCAGTTTGGGAACTTAAAATCTATGGAATCAAGGTATAGATTTATTTTCGTCATGATTTGATTTAGATGGAAATTTTTAAATATTTAAATTTGAATTTAAACAGTTAATCGAATAATTGAATATTTTATTTATTTAATTAACTGTGGAATTTAACTGTTTTGGCGGCTGTCTCGGAATTCGATGAAACTGGCGCCATCGGAACCGGAATGGTGAATTATGATAAGATTTCAATTTGCGTTACAATCCGATTTACCGTTTGACCGTACTGGAGAAAACGCGAATGGAATCGGTACAAGAGGATAATTGTATGGTTATCAGTTTGGGCCTTTTATATTTATATAAATAAAACCTTTTATCTCCACCTCACCAGCCATTTCATTATACGTACAAATTTCTCAAGCAATTTATCTCTCTAATGGCTGAAAATCAAATTCCAACCCTAGATCAAGAAAAATACAACCTTAAAAATCAAATCTCCTCAAAACCCAACGTGTTATATACCAAAACGAAGTTCTCAACTTGTAGAACTCATATCTACAGTTTATTTCGACATGCAGTGGAAGGAGTTGTCGGAATTTGCGGTCAAACAGTCAGGTTTTCGAAACCCTAGATTTCATTTTAGGGGTTTTTGATTTGGCAGTTAATCGGTGAAATCAAGAAGCGGGTTTTGATGAAAGGAAGCATACGAATCCATTGATGGTGTTCGTTGGTCCTAATTCAGCCTGAGGTGGTCGGATTCCTCGTTTTAGGGTTTGAAAGGCCGGTTTTTAGGCTCGACGGCGGGGCCTCCTCGTCTGACCGGGGTTGATGGCGGAGATATGAGGGGGTGCGCCTGGTGGAGAGCTTTCGCATGAAGGTGGTTGCATCGTTTCCGGTGGTCGGAATCGTGGTTGGTGGACGGTCAAAATCGAACGGGGTTTGGGTTTCTTTGACAGCTACTGTAGCGGATTTGGGGCATGAGCGGGAAGATGGATTGGAGGGCCTGGTGACATGGCAGCGTGCTATTGGTTGGTATTGTTTTATTTAAATTTTATAAATTTAAAATTCAGACAATAAAACACGGATAACTCTTTCGTTTCAACTCGGAATTGGACGCGGGTTGTTGCGTTGGAGTCGTGGCGGAATTGCGGACGTTTTGGCACTAACCTGGCTGCGTTTGGAGATTGTGAAATTTTGACCTTCAATTGGACGTTCGATCAACCATATTGCAAAGGTGAGTGATTCTTCGCTCACGAAATACTGAATTATCCCCATATTTATCTAATTAAATTATGAAATAGTTTGGTTGCATGGTTGTGATTGGCTGTTGAATTTGGTTGCTTAAATTTGATATACCAGTGTGTTAACATGCAAATTAGATCGATGATTAGTTATTTGATTTAAATTTAAAATTCTAGTTGAAAATTCTAATCCTTATAAATCCTGAAACAGTTGAAACTAATCAGTTGAATGGAATGGTTGTGATGGATGTTTGGTTGAAATTTATTAGTGAATTGAGATTGACACAGTTAACGCTCCGTATCCAGTATAGTGTATTTGCATGTTCTTTGTGACGATAAATCCCATTTACCCTTGATGTTACGGGCATCTAATGAACCCGGGATTTATCGATTTAGATAAATTAAGCACACAGAGTGAAATGATAAATCTCTGTGACCCTAATTTGGATTGAAATGATAAATCCATCCCTGAATATCGAGAAATTAAATTTAAATCGCTTGGCCATAGGGTAGCAAATTATATATGGACATCGGTTGGTTAAATGATTTAAATATTTGAAATTCTATTTGAAGGAAATCCATTTAAAGGAAATGTGGCGATTTCGATAAATTTATTTTTCCTTTAAAGATCCGAATCTTGAATGTTATTCGAAATGATTAAGGAAATTTTACCAAAGTGAATTTGAAGTTGTAAAGATTCAAAATTTTATATGATTTGGGATTTTTAGGGATTTGGTGGACTCGAATTTAATAAATTCTTATTGAATTTAATATTGGAACTAAGGTAATCGAGAATACTCGGAGTTGTTGTCAAACTTTTTAAGAGTATGATTTTGAATCCATGAATTTGAAAATGGGTTTGAAATGGGATTTGAAACAAGTCCTTTGAGCGAAGCAACTCCATTGAGACTGGAGTTTAGATTCAAGTACTGAAGTTCGAAAGAAAGAGTTAATTCTTAGTTAAGGAATTTTCTTATATATATATATATATATATATATATATATATGTATATATATATATTTACACCGTCTGATTTCAAATAACTATCCTCTCTTCACGAATTTATTTATTAACTTTATCTATAACTATTTTATTTTAACAAAATTTTCTTACATTCTATTATTTAAATTATTTAGTAAACTTTCAATTTACATATATTTATATATATAGTTTTTAAAATTTATCTTATCCTATTCTAACTATGATATTATATATATATATATATATATATATATATATTCTTTTATATATAAGGTTTTCTTTATAAACATTAATTTCATAATTATATCCTTTAAAATTTTCATTTCTTCCGAATGATAAGTGTTTGAATCAAAATTGTTGGTTCAAATGGAGTTGAGATAAGATTTCCTTCTATTTGAAGATGAACCGATTTAAATCGATTTTATATGGATTTATAAATTTTATTCTTCTTGAATATAAATGGATCTCCTAAGAGATTTAAAATGAGTGGTTATGAAATATATATATTCGTGTTGAATATGAATGGATTTTTATATAAATCGATTTGAGATAATTATAATCTTGATATGAAATATATTCTACTTGAATATGAATTGATTTGGCGAAATATTATATGATTATAATATAATGAAATGAATATATTCTAGTTAGAATATAAATCGGTTTGGAATGATTACGATACATTGATATGAAATTATATTCTATTTGAATATAAATTTGGTTCGAAACAGAATATGATATTTTGATATGAAACGAACCTTTGAGAAAATGTAAAAGAACCAACCGATGTGGAAAATGTAAGTGTTGGTTGTTAAAGAGACCGGAGTCGACATAAGGCATACTCTCTGTCAGTGTCGATACCACTTTAACAACTGTGAACGTTTTGACGTATCCAGAATGAGGTATGATGACTTGGTGGCGATTATTGGATCAAAGAAGATGAACAATGATGAAATAGCCCTGACCTTCGGGTCAGAATTGGAATGACTAAAACAGGAGCTATACCGCGACTAACTGAGGTAGCACCTTTGATCGGACACACTTCTTTGATACTATTTCTATGACTTTGATGATGATGATGATTTGGGCCCATTTATGACTTTGGGAGTGTGTTCCGAGGTGGGCGGTAGTGGCTGCTATGCGTTACCACCGGTCCGGGAGTGCAATTGGTAAAATCCTACCCTGGGCATGGCCTCGAGTGCCTTGTCATATTATCCTTATCGATTCCCATACGATTTTGATTTGTATCGTACCTATGGAGTGCCCTCTGATGCCATCGTTTACAGTGGGTTTACGGTACTGTATAGACTACGGTATTATAAACGGTGTAAGGGTAAAAATGTAATCCCGCTTACGCTATTTTGAGTATTTATACTTTACCGAGTAGACACTACCATAATAACGTATTATACCATCTATGTATTAGTTTAACGGATCCTTGAGAGATGGAAAAATCCCGTAACATCTCTTGAGTTATTGTACCCATGACACTGATGTTATCTCGTATTTTAATTTGACTAATATGAGAATAATTTAGTGCTGATCCGAGTGTTTGTTGTGTTTTCTTTTAGGCGATACGCTCGGGTCAGCAGATGTTGCAGTTTGCGAAGATTTCAAATAGCTTGGAGGATGAAGACAAAGATTTGGTATACATCTACTATATATAAGTATTTCCGCTGCATTTATTTCCGCTGTGCTCTGCAGAGATCTATAGATGTAACTCTGATAATCGTTGTATGGTATAGACAAATGTATATAGTTCAACTATTTTAAACTGTTAGTTATTATTATATGTTGTCCTTCCGCTGTGAGAGCTCTGTTATTTTTTTCTTTTCTTTCTTCTTTTTTTTCTTATCCCAATAACTGCCTATATTTGTGATTTGTTTGGGTCGACATGTGTGGTTTATTGTCGATTTGAATGGTCAAAATATGGGTCGTTACAATTTGGTATCAGAGTGATGGTTAGCGATAACCTTGGCTCTGTTTGGGAATTAACTCATTAGAGATAGGGTTAGTAGTGCCCTAGAATGAGTTTGAGTGATATACGAGAGAGCATACTTGTAATTTTGATATAAAGTGATTTTATATTGTGTTGACTTGTTCTGTTGAACATTTATAAATTCTAGTCGATATATGGGACGCTATGGGATCGATAGGAATTTCTAAATGATCGAACAGAATGATCGACATAATATGGTTTTCGATTATATTTTTAAATATATCAAATATATATTATTGGTTCAAGTATAGATGTATTCGTTCGAGTAAATGATAATATTAAGTCATTACCTATGATGAGTGATTCAATAATAAACTAATGGAAAATTTAAATGGCTCGGGAAATTTAAGAATAAAATCCTTTAGTATAATGGGTTGTAGAATATGATTTGCAAATGAAACAGGAATGACCTTGAAACCTGATCCTGGGGTCCTTTTGAAAATGGTTTTGTCGAATTTTGAAATAATATCATATTATAAGGTATGATCGAAAAGAAATGATTTTAAAGATTTTTCAAAGCAGGTATAATCCCTTCTTGGACCTTAGAAACGATGTCGGTAATGAGTGCACACATTATCGGCGTTTATTCTGAAGCGTCTAAGTGGGGGAGATCACCCGTATTTTCATAACTAGTTTGAAAGGATTTTTGGATTTAAATTCCTATAGTATAAGTACGTATAAGAGTATAGGTATATGATATTAAAACTGAGTTTAAGATTTAACAAGAATTGAAATTTTTATATTCTTTCTTAAATTAAAGTTTTGGGTTTAAAATTCTTATGGTATGGTTTATAAAATAGTATAGGTTTTGTATAAGGGTATTAGTATATGTTGTTAAGATTGGGTTTAAATTAAACTAGAATCGAAAAAAAAATCTATATTTTTTGTTAATTTAGGGATTCAGATGTAATATTATATGGTATGGTTTTCTATAAAATAACATACATATAGTATTTTAAACTTGGTTTTAAACCCGGAATCAAGGTATTTAAGTTCACCATAGCTAATAATGTTGAATATGTATTAAGCTAACTCGATTCGTTAGAATTTAGATTTTAAACTAAGAAGCAGACTTAAGTATTATAAGAGAAAGAAATTGTCGTTGAAACGCTTAAGGTGAGCGATAATTAAGCTTAGCAAATTCCAAATTTAGTTGATATAAACATTAGAGAAACATGTAAGTTAACTATGAAATAAAACTCGACTAAGGTCGACCAAGAATGAAATGGAAGATTTAGTGTGTAAATAAAAAGGAAATAGCCTATGCTTTGGTTAATAAATAAGTAAGTGAAATTAGTCGAGAACTAGTTGGAAAGGGATTTAAATTAGTTACTAAACCGTGACTTGCTAATAAATATAAATAAGCAAATAAACAGCAAGTTAGTATATATGTGAAGTTAAAGCATACGAAATCCAAATGGGGTAAATCTTATTTGAATAGTATATGGAGTATAAGTCTTGGTATAAATAACGAAATGAATAGAATTAAAACTTTTTTCGAATAAAATATAACTTAAGTCATGTAGAAATCGAGTTAAATAGGGTTTAACTTAGGAAATCGAATAAGAATGGTTTGAGAACTAAATACAAATTTGAGTTGAACAACCCTTAATTCAAACCATGATTCGAGAGTTATTAATGATTCAAGAAATGGAATAAACTTTCACTTAAAATGGAAATGGGAATAAGTGAATAAGATAATGATTAAGGGTATGGTTAGGAAAATGAGCAAGCAACTGAAATATGGAATAAGACCAAATTTAGTTCGAGTCAAGTGTATTGACTCGATAAGAGTTAACTTAGAGGACCATATAATGGTTGCTTGAGAATTTAGTACTTAGAAAAGAAATGAGTTAAATTTTGACATATTGATTCATGGTAATGAATTAAAGATCTAACGTAATCAAGTCCGTTGGAAATTTTAAAAATGAATTCAAGTTCATTCGAAATTTAATGCTTGAGAATGAAATGAGAAAAAAATAGAAATTTTATTGGAATAAAGTAAGTACTTGAATATGAATCCATTCTCGGATAATGTAGTGAATGTAAAGGATCGAATGGACAAACGAGAATGGACGAAGTGGGTGAGTTGGAAGTAAACTCAAATAAGATAGACGATAATGGAATATAAGTAATGGAATGGAAATTCATTTAATAAAAGTGAAAGGAGCATGAATATATTGAAGCAATAAAAGTATGAGAATATTGGAGCAATAACCCTTTTAAATGGTTAAGTGTTGCTTAAGTTTAAAACCCGAAAGGTTGGAACTCCAAATATAAATCAATGTTTATGCAAGAATCTAAACTATTCGATATGCCGAAACTAAAATGACCACAACTTTTGAATGGTGGATCGGAATTTAACGATTTCGGACTTTTTGGAAACTTTAGAAACTGAATTAAAACTTTGGTTAATAGCACCTTGACTGATTTCCATGTTTATTAAGTTGAAATCCATGAATTAGTTATAGTTGTATGCGCAGAAAATTAAAAATCTGAAGCATATACCTATATTGTTATGGCCATAACTTCCTAACGGAATGTCGGTTTTTAACGTGCGAGCACAATTCGGAAAGGCCAGAATCTGAACTAAAACTTTTCTTTGATATGCTTGCTGAAATTTTGAGATTTAAAGGGGTAAAAACTGGGTTGAACAACTCAGATCTGCATTTTTTTGTGTATGGGCTGAGGTGTTTGCTTTCGCTAAAATGGTCATAACTTTTGAACGAATTATCCGAATCTGATGAATCCGGACAATTCGGAAATCCTGAAACAAATGCTACAACTTTTGCCTAGTATGCTTTTGTCAAATTCCAACATTAAAAGGGTGATAAACCTCATTTCGTCGCTGGCCTGTCGTTAACATTATGGTTTTAAGTTGAAATGTTTAATGAAATGCTGTGTAAGCAGTATATATTCGCTATGTATTATATATGTGTTTGATTCTTATGCGTATGTGAGTATGTAGCAGGTGTAGAGAAGTCGCGCTACGCTTTGGAGCTCGCTTGCGCTAAATGCTAAATGCTAAGGTAAATAAAAATGCAAATAAACGCTAAGAAGGTACGTATGTGGGTTGTATAGTTTTGTAGTTACATATATATGGTGTCTTCCCCATTTTGGGATGCCTCATCGAATGATGAGATGTATATTTGAATTTTATATATGTTGTGACTTTCTGGATCTCTCCGAACAAAGGAGATGCTGCCGAAATTTTCCGTGATTTCGGGAGTTAGAAAAATTTACGAGTTTTACAAATATAACTTACTTTATAAAGGTTATTTATAAGTATGAATTTGAATGTATGATTTTTTAATACCTCATTTCGTTCTCTTTTCGAGGACGAAAAGATCTTAAGTGGGGGAGAATGTAACATCCCATAATTTTTCGCTTATTTAAATCTTGAATTTAATTAAAGTGAAGTTATTTGGGTAAAAAGGGAATTGAAATTTAACTGATTTAACGGTGGAATTATAAGTAGTTTAAGTTAAATTTGAAATTCGAATTTAAATTCAATAATCAGTTTGGGAACTTAAAATCTATGGAATCAAGGTATAGATTTATTTTCGTCATGATTTGATTTAGATGGAAATTTTTAAATATTTAAATTTGAATTTAAACAGTTAATCGAATAATTGAATATTTTATTTATTTAATTAACTGTGGAATTTAACTGTTTTGGCGACTTTCTTGGAATTCGACGAAACTGGCGCCATCAGAACCGGAATGGTGAATTATGATAAGATTTCAATTTGCGTTACAATCCGATTTACCGTTTGACCGTACTGGAGAAAACGCGAATGGAATCGGTACAAGAGGATAATTGTTTGGTTATCATTTTGGGCCTTTTATCTTTATATAAATAAAACCTTTTATCTCCACCTCACCAGCCATTTCATTATACGTACAAATTTCTCAAGCAATTTATCTCTCTAATGGCTGAAAATCAAATTCCAACCCTAGATCAAGAAAAATACAACCTTAAAAAATCAAATCTCCTCAAAACCCAACGTATTATATACCAAAACGAAGCTCTCAACTTGTAGAACTCAGATCTACAGTTTATTTCGACATGCAGTAAAAGGAGTTGTCGGAATTTGCGGTCAAACAGTCAGATTTTCGAAACCCTAGATTTCATTTTAGGGGTTTTTGATTTGGCAGTTAATCGGTGAAATCAAGAAGTGGGTTTTGATGAGAGGAAGCATACGAATCCATTGATGGTGTTCGTTGGTCCTAATTCGGCCTGAGGTGGTCGGATTCCTCGTTTAAGGGTTTGAAAGGCCGGTTTTTGGGCTCAACGACGGGGGCTCCTCGTCTAACCGGAGTTGATGGCGGAGATATGAGGGGGTGCGCCTGGTGGAGAGCTTTCGCATGAAGGTGGTTGCATCGTTTCCGGTGGTCGGAATCGTGGTTGGTGGACGGTCAAAATCGAACGGGGTTTGGGTTTCTTTGACAGCTACTATAGCGGATTTGGGGCATGAGCGGGAAGATGGATTGGAGGGCCTAGTGACATGGTAGCGTGCTATTGGTTGGTATTGTTTTATTTAAATTTTATAAATTTAAAATTCAGACAATAAAACACTGATAACTCTTTCGTTTCAACTCGGAATTGGACGCGGGTTGTTGCGTTGGAGTCGTGGCGGAATTGCGGACGTTTTGGCACTAACCTGGCTGCGTTTGGAGACAGTGAAATTTTGACCTTTAATTGGACGTTCGATCAACCATAGTGCAAAGGTGAGTGATTCTTCGCTCACGAAATACTGAATTATCCCCATATTTATCGAATTAAATTATGAAAAAGTTTGGTTGCATGGTTGTGATTGGCTGTTGAATTTGGTTGCTTAAATTTGATATACCAGTGTGTTAACATGCAAATTAGATCGATGATTAGTTATTTGATTTAAATTTAAATTTCTAGTTGAAAATTCTAATCCTTATAAATCCTGAAACAGTTGAAACTGATCAGTTGAATCGAATGGTTGTGAGGGATGTTTGGTTGAAATTTATTACTGAATTGAGATTGACACAGTTAATGCTCCGTATCCAGTATAGTGTATTTGCATGTTCTTTGTGACGATAAATCTCATTTACCCTTGATGTTACGGGCATCTAATGAACCCGGGATTTATCGATTTAAATAAATTAAGCACACAGAGTGAAATGATAAATCTCTGTGACCCTGATTTGGATTGAAATGATAGATCCATCCCTGAATATCGAGAAATTAAATTTAAATCGCTTGGCCATAGGTTAGCAAATTATATATGGACATCGGTTGGTTAAATGATTTAAATATTTGAAATTCTATTTGAAGGAAATCCATTTAAAGGAAATGTGGCGATTTCGATAAATTTATTTTTCCTTTAAAGATCCGAATCTTGAATGTTATTCGAAATGATTAAGGAAATTTTATCAAAGTGAATTTGAAGTTGTAAAGATTCAAAATTTTATATGATTTGGGAATTTTAGGGACTTGGTGGACTCGAATTTAATAAATTCTTATTGAATTTAATATTGGAATTAAGGTAATCGAGAATACTCGGAGTTGTTGTCAAACTTTATAAGAGTATGGTTTTGAATCCTTGAATTTGAAAATGGGTTTGAAATGGGATTTGAAACAAGTCCTTTGAGCGAAGCAACTCCATTGAGACTGGAGTTTAGATTCAAGTACTGAAGTTCGAAAGAAAGAGTTAATTCTTAGTTAAGGAATTTTCTTATATATATATTTACACCGTCTGATTTCAAATAACTATCCTCTCTTCAAGAATTTATTTATTAACTTTTATCTATAACTATTTTATTTTAACAAAATTTTCTTACATTCTATTATTTAAATTATTTAGTAAACTTTCAATTTACATATATATATATATAGTTTTTAAATTTTATCTTATCCTATTCTAACTATGATATTATATATATATTCTTTTATATATAAGGTTTTCTTTATAAACATTAATTTCATAGTTATATCCTTTAAAATTTTCATTTCTTCCGAATGATAAGTGTTTGAATCAAAATTGTTGGTTCAAATGGAGTTGAGATAAGAATTCCTTCTATTTGAAGATGAACCGATTTAAATCGATATATGGATTTATAAATTTTATTCTTCTTGAATATAAATGGATCTCCTAAGAGATTTAAAATGAGTGGTTATGAAATATATGTATTAGTGTTGAATATGAATGGATTTTTACATAAATCGATTTGAGATAATTATAATCTTGATATGAAATATATTCTACTTGAATATGAATCGATTTGGTGAAATATTATATGATTATAATATAATGAAATGAATATATTCTAGTTAGAATATAAATCGGTTTGGAATGATTACGGTACGTTGATATGAAATTATATTCTATTTGAATGTAAATTTGGTTCAAAATAGAATATGATATTTTGATATGAAATGAACCTTTGAGAAAATGTAAAAGAACCAACCGATGTGGAAAATGTAAGCGTTGGTTGTTAAAGAGACCGGAGTCGACATAAGGCATACTCTCTGTCAGTGTCGATACCACTTTAACAACTGTGAACGTTTTGACGTATCCAGAATGAGGTATGATGACTTGGTGGCGATTATTGGATCGAAGAAGATGAACGATGACGAAATAGCCCTAACCTTCGGGTCAGAATTGGAATGACTAAAACAGGAGCTATATCGTGACTAACTGAGGTAGCACATTTGATCGGACACACTTCCTTGATACTATTTCTATGACTTTGATGATGATGATGATTTGGGCCCATTTGTGACTTTGGGAGTGTGTTCCGAGGTGGGCGGTAGTGGCTGCTATGCGTTACCACCAGTCCGGGAGTGCAATTGGTAGAATTCTACCCTGGGCATTGCCTCGAGTGCCTTGTCATATTATCCTTATCGAGTCCCATACGATTTTGATTTGTATCGTACGTATGGAGTGCCCTCTGATGCCATCGTTTACGGTGGGTTTACGGTACTGTATAGACTACTGTATTATAAGCGATGTAAGGGTAAAAATGTAATCCCGCTTACGCTATTTTCAGTATTTATACTTTACTGAGTAGACACTACCATAATAACGTATTATACTATCTATGTATTAGTTTAACGGATCCTTGAGATGGAAAAATCCTGTAACATCTCTTGAGTTATTGTACCCATGACACTGATGTTATCTCATATTTTAATTTGACTAATATGAGAATAATTTAGTGCTGATCCGAGTGTTTGTTGTGTTTTCTTTTAGGCGATACGCTCGGGTCAGCAGATGTTGCAGTTTGCGAAGATTTCAAATAGCTTGGAGGATGAAGACAAAGATTTGGTATACATCTACTATATATAAGTATTTCCGCTGCATTTATTTCCGCTGTGCTCTGCAGAGATCTATAGATGTAACTCTGATAATCGTTGTATGGTATAGACAAATGTATATAGTTCAACTATTTTAAACTGTTAGTTATTATTATATGTTGTCCTTCCGCTGTGAGAGCTCTGTTATTTTTTTCTTTTCTTTCTTCTTTTTTTTCTTATCCCAATAACTGCCTATATTTGTGATTTATTTGGGTCGACATGTGTGGTTTATTGTCGATTTGAATGGTCAAAATATGGGTCGTTACAACAATAGCTACCAAGCCACCATAGGCATGGTACCTTTCGAAGCTTTATATGGAAGACCGTGTAGGTCACCAACTTGCTGGTGGGATTCCACAGACAAGCTCATACTTGGACCATACATGAGTAGGGAGACATCAGAGAAAGTGGACTTGATACGAAGAAGAATGAAGACTGCCCAAGATAGACAGAAGTCCTACGCAGACAAAAGAAGAACTGACCTTGAGTTCGAAGTTGGAGACGAGGTGTTCCTTAATGTATCTCCTTTAAGGAACGTCGTTCGCTTTGGATCTGCAGGAAAGTTAGCACCAAGATTTTTAGGGCCGTTCCCTATCATCGAGAAGATTGGGAAGATGGCTTATAGGGTACAGCTACCCGAAAGATTAGCCGGGGTTCATAATGTCTTTCATGTCTCTCACCTACGGAAGTGCTTACACGAGTCTGTGGAAGTGGTAGAACCAAGTATGCTCGAAGAAGTTGAAGTTGAACGAGAAGAAACTGTGAGGAGAATTCCAACCCGTATCTTGGGAACAGAAGTTAAAACG
Source organism: Allium sativum (assembly GCA_030737875.1). Classification (NCBI taxonomy): domain Eukaryota; kingdom Viridiplantae; phylum Streptophyta; class Magnoliopsida; order Asparagales; family Amaryllidaceae; genus Allium; species Allium sativum. Next base: position 3,655,586 of record CM060925.1, on the reverse strand, counting down.
CTACGCAACCGTGAAGTTAAACTCGTTAAAGTTCAATGGAGCGACACCGAGGAAGACACGACTTGGGAAACTGAGGACAGAATACGCGCAACCTACCCTTTTCATTTTGAGGGTACGTCTTTAATCTCTTTTTTCTCAAGTTTATGCTCATATCTATCTTTTTAGGTTGTCTTCTCGATCCTACCCTTTATCCTTAGGTAGGAACCCATTTGGATGTAAACTTGTAATTGAAACATGTTATGATTGATGGTTGTAAATGGTTGCTAGTAGTTGCTAGTGGATGCATATACACACATATTAGGTATTAAATCAGCTCAGTCACTTCCATATTGCATATGCATATATGTATTGGTTTACGGATTAAAATTTGATATGTTATCATATGGACGTTGCATTTGTATGAATGGTTGTGCACTCATGTAAGAAATTTTGAGTAGGAAAAATTGCATTCATAATGGACTCATGGCACGGACATAATTTGCATTAAGGAGGTCAACTGAATTAGTAGACCGCCTGATTTTGCATTAGATAAGGACATTTGCACACACAGTGCATATGATCATGAAGCATAAGAAATCTTTTAAGGACAATGGACGCCTGTGTTTGATGGTTGAGTAGATGGGTGATTTGATGGTAGGATATAAGTTCTTCACGACTTGAAGATTTTGGGGACGAAATTCTAAAAGGAGGGGAGAATGTAGCACCCCGTACTTTCTATTAACGTTATAATAGCGAATCCTAGAATACTTAATTTAAAATGTGAGAATTAAGGGAAACAGGTTACACCATTGTGTTCGTCCCAGAATTCTGGTTGAGAAAGAGTCTGAGTTTGCGTAAATTGGACTTCGTATGAAGAAGTTATGGCTGTCAGAAGTTTCCAGAAAATTCAAATAAATTCAAACAGCTCGAAAACGAATTAAAATTCGAATCAGAAATCAGAAGCGGGCTGGACGGGAAAATTCCTGCCCGGGACCCAGGTCGACCAGGGGGTCGACCCTAGTGTCGACCTCCCCCCTTCCCCCCCCTCTCCGAGCAGATCTAAATGGTGACAATTTTGTGACTCAATGCTGAGTCACTAGGGCTGAGGTGTCACCCTATCTTCACTGGATGGCTGTGGTTAACCTTAGGATCATCTGACGGCTCAAACTGAATTAAAATTCTATATAAACAACCCAATACTAAAACCTAAAAATCACATAAAAATAATCCTAGAACTATCATGCTGTCAGTTGAGAACTTGGGGTAGCCGTCACCGACTCAAAGACAAGATAAGAACTTGAACCAAAAATCAAATTAAAAGATTATCAAATTCAATGATCTACATCAAAGGCGAGCTTACCAATTTCAGAATTCAGAACGCAAGAATTCCTTTTTAGTTTGTAAGTTGGTTATTATGCAGATTTAAACATTCTTTCAATTGAATCATGACAAGTTGTAATTTGGATATAGAATGATGCTTATGTATAAGATTTGATTCTCGTTTATCTTAATGTATCATTGTAATTAATCATGTCTATATGCTTGTGGCGATGGACATGCTGTATATTAATCATGTCTATGTTCTTGTGGTGATGAACATGTTGTATGTTATTGGAATCTATTATGATTGGGTAATGGATTTATTTTGCCAATTAAATGGTAAAACATGTCATGTTATAAACTGGTGGTTATTTGCAAGTTTATGATCTAAAATACATGCTTATATGTTAGATCAACACTCATGTATATTCATGTTAGGTTGAATTTAATTATGTTGTAAAACGTGGAATTGTAGTCCTCTTATGTTTTAACACATAAGTATTATGTTAAATTGTGATTCGAATATGTTTATAATAGCCCTCTTATGTTTAACACACATAAGTTATCATGCTAAGTTGCAATTTAAAAATGATTATAGTAGCTTTCTTATGTTTTGACATACATAAGTTAATATGCTAAGTTATGGGTTGAAACTGTGATTATATGTTAAACCTCCATGCTAGATATCTTTGTCAAGTTTACATGACCATTAGATCCAACTTAGTCACAAGTTCAGCTTTACCCATTTAATTAAAGTTAATGATATGTCTATGCCAAGTTAAACATGATAAGTTGAAATGCATGCTATTTTACGTTTATTTCATGTGCCTTGTTTATTACCCTTATTCTTGTTTATGGGTTGGGCTAATTTACTAGCCCAACATTTTATGTGATTCATGCATACGTTCCATGGGGGTAGCGATGGGAAATATGAAAATTCATGGCATAGATTTGTTCATTAAATGGTATATTTGATATACCATTTATGTTGAGCATAATCAAAGAATAATTATGGCATGATTAAATTAAATTTAATCCACATAAAGAAATTTGACATATATAGAAAAATAAGAATTTAGATAATACGAATATGCCTAACCCGAGGTTAGACTGAGTTGTGGTGTAAATCTGCCCGGAACCGACCGACATATCCAGTGACCACAACAAGACCTGTCTAATGTGGGTGGTTAGTGCATCAAGCCCAAAAAGAACCCAAGGTTAGACTGAGTTGTGGTGTAAATCTGCCCGGAACCGACCGGAACATCCAGTGACCACAACAAGACCTGTCTAATGTGAGTGGTTGGTGCTTTAATAAATTAAAGCTAAGTCAGGATTAGTAGGGTTAAGTAAATTAGGAAAACACTTAACCGATTCAACATGTTAACTAAACGAATGGGCGGGGTTTGGTAAACTTGGACACTTAACCAAATAAACATGTTGATTAGAAAACCCTAGTAAAGGGGACCCATTTCAGCAGTAACCCACATAGATGTATCATGTACCCTGAAATTAGCCAGGGTGGGGCACGATTACTGGGCTGGATTATAAGTGGTCAAATCGGCGGTTGGTGGGCCAGTGTAGGTTTCGACGGAGTATAGACGTGCACGTACTCCGGAGTGGAAAAATCAGGCACTAGGCATCAGTAGTGTGCACTGTGCATCTTGAATCATGTCGGGTTGCCACCAGAGGGACCGATACACCCCATGGCGAGACCAACACAGGTAGCTATAGTCAAGCGAGGCCGAATGACACAGGATATGAATGCATGCGAGTAGGAGCCAATCATTAAGGGGATCGTTTGTTATAAACACGTGGGGCTGGTTGAACCAATGGTTAAGTAGGTGCAGAGACTATAGTAATGGGTGCGATCACATGTTCCTCTTATCTTATATTAGGGTATTGTCCTATGTTCTGTTATCACTGTCATGATCCCTTTCCTTGTTTAAATACTAGTAATCACTGAACTTACCAAACTTATTGTATGACCCATTTTCTCTCGTCCTCTTTTCTTCCCTCCCCCCGGTCTACGGGGAGGGAATACTCCAGATTAGTCAGACTCTTTGCATGCTTCAAGAAAGTAGATGTATGAATTGGATTCTCTCCTACCTTGGCTATGGCTCTTGGACATTATCCTTGGGGACTTATGCATTTTTTTCTTTTGGTTTATGCTTCTTTATTGATTAATCAAGACATAAATTATGGTGTAATTTTTTGAAGTTATTTTGATACAATTTGATGTAATGCTTTTGTATTGAACTACGTATGCAGTAAATATTTGAATTTCGCTGCTTAAATTTTTCTGTCTTGTATTTTCTATGTCTTGTACCTATAACCCTCCACCAAAGTTAAGGCATTCCCTTTGTGAGTGACCTTAACGGAGGTGGGGTGTTTCAAAATTAGTCTCATGGCCTCCATGCTGCTACTAGAATAGTTCTTCTTCCTAAAGATTAGGAATTGCATGTCAGAATTCTAATACAAAAGACGAACGAATTATTCTCTTCTCTAATCCGTCTTTGTGAGTACAATTTCTTTCACAAAATAATTAATAAATTAATTATGATGAGTTATAATTTGGGTTATGAGAACATGTCTATTGAATCATGTGATGTTACTTAACTTTGTCATCGTCTGTTGGTGAACATATGACAGTTTTGTTTACTTCTTTTTTTTGAAAATGGGTAAACCGCCTCGTTAAAAACCTGAACCAGCACTCGGCGTGAGTACTGATCAGGAAAAAAGATTGCGGCATTTTATTGATAACGTTTCAATAAAAATGTACAAAATAAGTACATTGGGTAATAATACAACTATTACAAGTACCCCGGTTACAAATCGAAACCAAAGGACTAAACTCATGAGGCCAACTAACAACAAGAACACAGCGTGTGACAAGAACAACGAAGCCTTGGTCCAGCCCAATACAAAGCAGCCCATATCCGCTTATAAACCATATAGCCAGCTGCCACTTCACCAAATCACCATCAATACGAACTAAAGCTTTCCCAAATCAAAGCTCACGAACCCTATCCATGGCCTCAACATAAAAACAGCTTCAAAAGGAACATCAATCTGCACCGCACTCTGACCGGATACATCAAACAACGTCTCCGGGAATCTACAACATCATAATCAACCCTCATCAAGTAGGTCAATTCCCCATCTCGCCGCAAGAATTCTATCTTTCGCTTTCAGGCATTTCATCCTTTTAGACTGACTGAGTAAGTGTTTAATATCTAATTCTATGAATTTCCTTCTCTGAAACTTGTCATACTTCCCATTTCCATGAACTCTATCATTTCGCTCTTTCCATACATGGTAAACAGTAGTGACTATGCTACAGTAGGCGATGTCTTGTTTATACTCTTTAGAATTGAAGACCGACTTAAGCAAATTCAGTTCATTATCTAGTACCATCGGATTTGCACTACTCGGTGGGATGCCAAGCTTGATCTTACAATGAGTCCATAAGTACGAAGAGAAGGAGCATTCGAAGAACAGGTGATCTTTATTTTCATTATGTTCATTACATAAAGCACACATAGGATTCACTTCATACCCCCACGCCAACATGCTATCTTTAGTACTTAATCTATTTAGAACAGCCTTATATGTACAAATAGACATTTTTGGGTAGTTAATATAGTGCCATATGACTCTGCACCAAGTTAATTCTGGGAGATGGTCTCTAGAAATATCCCATGCTAACTGAAACGTAAAACCATCAGCTATATTATTGCAGCCCCAGAAGTCGTTATCACTAGACTGATGTATATTCACTTCGTTAATTTTGTCCGAAATCATTCTAGTAGTAGATAAGTTATGAGGGATAAAATTGCCATCTTGAATAACGCTATCCACTTTTAAACTATCGCCACCGTATATACTCAAATAGTCTCATCGCAGCATTTTACCCAAAATTTCCCTGTTAATCCAAGGATCGAACCACAAACTGGAATTCAGACCATTGACAATGCATCTGTTAATACATTGCAATCCCCTCTGTCTACTTCGAAGAATACATTTCCATGCACCAGAACTGTTAATATCAATATCGTTAACCCAGAAATTTCCATCCGCACAATATCTACTTGCTATCCAGTTCCTCCATAGACAATTTTGTTAACTTATGTTGGTAGATCTATTTCATATGTCAAATCACATAAGTTTAACTTGATTCATTTTATGACATCAATTTATATGCAAGTTTGGGATGTAAATCATATGCTAGTTTGTATGTGAATCTTATTGTTTGCTCCAAATTTGAGATCAAACACCAAAGGTGTAAGAGTTACACTTCACCAATTCGGTAAGAATATGGAACCGCGTAATCGTAAAATAAACGGATAAAAACTAATAAGAACGCAAAAGGAATTTTTATTGTGGTTCGATTCAATATGAATCTACGTCCACTTCTAATCAATTTCCATTATGATATTAAAGCTTACAAAATATGAATTATTCCTCATTACATTCATTACTCTCTTCTAACCCTCTTTACGATTTAACTTCACTTAGAACAATGAAGAGGCTTTTAGCTTTGTGATGAACGTCCAATCACCTAGGTGCTTTGATCCTCCTCCATGATTTTTGTAGGAGTTTTGTGTTAGATCCGAATATAGGGTGGATTAGAGAAGATATGAAATTGCTTGAATGATACTGGAGTCATTCCTCATGTAGCTTGAATGAGATTGAAGATGCTTAGATTCAATTGTAGAGGGCTCTTATGATCATTGACATAGATTTGATCTTCATGAAGTTAAGAAGGAGTTGTTGGATCCATAGAAGCCATTAGAGAAGTTGTAAATGAGTTTTCAATTTGATAGAGTCTCTCCCTTGGAATGAATTTTCCGTCCCCCCCACAACTGAATTATGAGGGATATGTATAGATGATTTTAGCCCAGGTGGCAATTCTGTAATTATGTTGAAAACGCCAAGTCTCAATTTCGACATGACTCCCCTTCAACATGACTCAAATTCGACATGACCGGTCTGAACGCCTTGAATACTTGCGCCATGGCCTTCGCGACATAAATAAAAGGATGCCAGCGATATAATTCCATGCGGTACCCCAGAATTGACGCCTTAACACCATGAAGCTTACGACCTGCCTTTTACCTAAATTTGAGGGTGCGGTTTGACACTCTTATACATGCAGCGACATGGAAGTTCAATGCGAATACAAAGGAGTCTCCACATTATTCAATATGCCACCACGTCCCCCTATGCCTCTCTGCCGACATGCCTTTAATTCACATGATCATTTTGTCTTGAAGCAATAACTTGCTCCAGGATGGCTGAATATTTCATAGTACCTTTGATATAATGTTAAGCCACGACATTACAAAAGTGGGTCTAAACCATGCTGGTGTGTAACCATCCTGGGCCGTCAACATGTCAATGATCTACTTCTTAATTTCCATCAGCCTTTTAGCTATCATCTGTTGCTTTGTCTTACGACATGGTGAACGGATTCATGAATCAAACGAGTTGACGGCATGACCATGGCGAGCTGGAAAATCATGGACTCTAGCAGGATGATTTGAAAGATCCCACGACATGAATTTTAGCGACATGGGAACATCCAATGAGTCATGGCATGAATCACGTTACTTGAAATGCATGTGACTTGGACTCCCTATTTCAAAGCAATGATAAGGAGATGCCATATGTCATGGCATGAACACAACAGTCCAAATCCGAACTTAATGCACCTGCACGTTTCCACCTAGTTGCTCACATAGGATTAGCAGCTTTGCTTTCCATTTACCAAACAGGATCTGGCACTTTACTTCATGTTATAGCTTTTATAGCTGTTCTCTAACCATTTTGTTAACTTGATTTAATGTCGTAGGAACGTCATTGACCCTCCACTAAATGGACGACTTGATTTCAGGCTTGCAGCTATCACGACATGACTTTCATTTGTACAACGACATGCTTGACATCAGAAAGTAATGACATGGTCTAGCCCACTATGCTTTGCAGCATGACTGCCCCTTGCTTGAACGTCATGAGTATTGCGGCATGGAAATGGACGGTGCGACATGGATACAACACTGTAGTGTACGACATGGTCCTTGCAAGTTATGGAAGGACGATATGTAATCCACATCATAATTTCGGGCATGATATGATTGCGTTCGTGTCATTATGAACAACATGGATGTGACGACATGGATGATCTCAATGACACAGTTCGGGCTGTTCACATACGACATATATGAATGGTTCGGCGTGTGTTTAATGTCGTATAGTTAGTGCATATCTTTGTCTCACAATACACAATGAAATATGACCAACTCGGATTCATGCAATGTTACGTCTTAGTTCATGTACATGTGGTATCTTTTGTTGCATATTAGATATGACGACATGATTATCTTAGTTGCTGCATGAACTATACAAATTGGATTGTTCCTTGAGGTCCAATGTCATGGCTCTATGAACCAAATATGAACAACATGCTGCTGCATGGAGACTTGGATGCATCACATTGGAACGGACTGATTTTGCGACATGGCGGCAGGGGGGTGATTCACGTGGTATGATGAATGCGGGATGAGTTGTACGCCATGGTCCGAGACTGTATGAGTTGATTGTTCTTTACAGTATCGACATGTATGACGAATGACTTATGACTCAATATTCATGTCGTGTAAACGACTTAAGATCATGGCGTCGGAGCGATATTTTATAAAGCTCTCCAGTTCGTTGCGTATCATATTATCAGCAATATTTTCTTGAACCGTGTTGAACTAACGAAGTTAACATTTGCCCCTCGAAGCTTGTATTTCTTGCTTGCGAGAAATGCGTGCTTCGAAATAAACATAATTTGCATTGAGATTCTGTCGTAACTTTTTGTTTGCTATGGAAAATTGTGCTTTGAACTTCGTGATACTTTCTCTGTAATAAAAAAAACAAGTATTTGCACGACTTGTGGACTTATACTTTGTCATTGATTGCCAACATCAATAACAGATTAGTTTAATCATGTACTGTAGCAAATTTTATTTTTGAACCGAATAAATTATTTATAAAGAATTATTTTATTCAACTATTTATAACTCGTCAAATATTTTCTGCACAAATGCGATATTCTAATTCGAATTCACGTTAATGCTTGAAATCAGCTAACCGACTATGCCGACTGTGGACTTCAAACATTATCGCTTTATAACTTATATGATGGTATACGATATTTCTCATTTTAGAAATATGTATTTGTAATTTATTCTCTACTTCTCTTTGGAGAAGTCTCTGATTATTGATGCCATGGTTTAGGAGGCCATTGCTAGTGTTCTTTACGGGAAGTAATTTAGATTTTGTGCCCCTGCTTAGGGTAAAACCCGATACTTGTCATACCTGAAATTTTCAGACACTATGCAAGTGGACTTGTCATTCTTCGCATCCGATTTTTCAGATGCTACGTGAATGGACTTTTCATTCTTTACATTTGATCATATCAAACGCTACGCAAATGGATTTTCATTCTTCACATTTGATCATATCAAACGCTACGGAAATGGGTTTTCATTCTTCACGTTTGATGATATCAAACGCTATGCAAATGGATTTTCATTCTTCACGTTCGATCGTATCAAACGCTATGCAAATGGATTTTCATTCTTTAAGTTTGATCATATCAAACGCTACGCAAATGGATTTCCATTCTTCACATTTGATCATATCAAACGCTACGCAAATGGATCTTCATTCTTCACGTTTGATCATATCAAATGCTACGCAAATGGGTTATCATTCTTCATGTTTGATCATATCAAACGCTACACAAATGGATTTTTGTTCTTCACATATGGGGATTCCAGATGCTACGCAAACGGTCCTGGTGGCTGTTACATCATTTCGCGGGGCGTCCATCAGTTCCTTTGTCAGATGCTCAAATTAGCATGCTATTCTTGTTTAGGAACTGAAGCTCTGAACCTCCCACTTAGGGTAGTGCCGCTTCGATAAAAATTTCAGCTCTCGTGCTTGTTTGTCGTGGCGCTTGCTCGCTGTTTGAATCTTTGCGACTTTCCCAGTCACTTTTCAAGGCAGTGCTTTTCTTATTTTGCATTTGCACATGCTAATATTTACAACATTTGGCTCTTGAACTAGCATTGTTGGGGTCGCGATGTTTCAGGAACAAGTGCTCAATAAATAGCCTGCGGTATGAAACCATCTTTTAAGAATGTTTTGGTTTGACATATAACTTTGCAAGCAGGAAATTCATTTGAACAGACATGCTCTTAGTTGTAGAGCTAATGTTCATTGCATCACTTGCAGATTATTACATACTGTTTACATAAAGTTTTTTTTAATATAACAGAAAGTAAAACGCGAAGTAAAGGATGAACTAAAGCGAGAAATAGAGCATGAAGTAAAGATGTAGTGACGTTGATTGCTTATTTTTGAGCCACTGCAATGGGAGGACGATCAGTTGTTATCAGTTGATTATCGCCCTTGGCATGATTTGAGCAGAAGCTACGTTGCTTGGATCAGACTGATCATTTGATGCCCCTTGTCCTTGGGGAGCAGCAGAAGGATTCATGGCTTGTGGATTCTTTACATAATGCTATAACCTGTTTTTTCAGATCAATTCCTCAATGAGATTCTTTAGGTGTCGGTACTCATTAGTGCTATGACCAGGCTGGTTATGAAATCTGCAGAACTTCCCTGAGTTTGATGCTTTATTGCTTACCCTTATCGGATTCGGCTCTGCATACACTTCAGAACTTTTTGGTCAGGTCAGAGAACCGATCGATGGATTTGGGTGGCAGCTTTGTGAACCACAATGATGCAGCACCTTCTAAGTAGAGAGGAAAGTATGTGCATCTCATCTCATCGGTTGCTTTAGCTGCACTCATGTGCCACTCGTATTTGAATAGGAAGTAGTTGGGATCAACAAGGCCATTGTACGGAGGCAAAGTCGGAGGATTGAATTTCTTTGGACATTCTGCTCCAAGGATCCTTTCGGTGAATGGAGTCCTTTCCGGGGAGAAGTCCCATTCTCTTTCTTCATCTTTGCTAGCTTGATTCTTTTTCATGGCTCGTTCTATCATGTCCGAAATGTATTCTTCGGTACTGTGGCGCTCTATGAAGCTAAGCTCTTTACCAAATGTTCATCTAGGCACATGATCTTGATTAGAGAGCTTAGGCCCTTTGCCTTCTTGATGAAGAGTTGCCCCCGTGATAGGATTAGCAGCTTTTTGTGCGTTCACTTCCGTAACGACCCGCAAATCTGAGCCCTTTGAGTCGACCAAATACCAAACAGGTCCGACCAAATTGCACGGAAATACGAATCATTTATAGAAAGAAATAAGAGGGTCAGAAAGATAAGATAGAACTAATAGAATAGAAGAAGGAGAACATAACTGAGCAGAATCAGAGTAAATACGAATCTCACAGCAGAACGAATAAAATGTATTATACAACATAACTTTGAAATACAAAACTGTATTGTATATACATACCATTACCGGAGTACAATACATCATATCACGGCGGAAATAATCTCTAAATAAAAATGGTGAAGCCTCCTGCTTTTAGCTCCTCCAAGTGTATCTGTAAAAGCTTGAAACACTTGACTGCCCGTACAAATTTGGGCACCCAAGAGTTTAGGGAAAAACAAACAAAATAAACTCTGGGTCAGTCCTGGGACTGGTGTGAGTAAATTCCAACCATACGGTTTAACTTTGAAAATCCTTTTGAAACAAAAGGGTAATAGTAAGACCAGCCCACACATAAACATGGACGGTTTTTACCTTACTATAACCCAAAATATTTTGATATCAAAATCCAGTGATATTACAATAATGTCTAATCAAATAAATAACCAAATAGTAGAACGCTTGCATCTCGTGCTCTACATACATAGTATAAAATCAAAAACCGCAGGGCGCTTATTGGAGATTGGATTCCAACTATGACCAGGTATGGGACCACCTTCCGATAGTGTATCTCTAGAGGCGAATACACTGGGTTCAACAAGAACGTCTTGCAACCCGGCCCACACATGACCGACCATTCATTTCTCTTGAGTGTATCGACTGTATATCACCAACGGTTGGACTCAAACCACCGTTCCCGAATAGGCAGAATCGATAGATTAAGAAACAAAAGGAATTTCTCTAGATAGGTGATTATACACCCTAATGGGAGTGACCCACATAGCCATGCTACCTGCCCGATTTTTGTCATTTCCCGGTTGTGAAGCTTGAGGCTACGTCTATCTCTCTAGAACATCTGGCCACCATACAGTTTGAATGCCACATCGTCAAACCTACCAAATTACTAGTTAATATTCTCAAAGATATTACGGGTATAAAAGCTAAGAGAAATGAATTTCTCCGCCACCAGACGTAATACCTTGAAAAGATCGTCTTATGTGACCGTTATGAATAATCTGTCAGACATTCGTCCATACAAGTTGTCCTTGGACTGGACAAATAGAAAACACCATTCTGGAACAGAACGGCCATTGCATTTCACTCCGTCTTCAATTTTCTTCAATATAATTTAATTCACAACGTCTATGCCTATACGGAGTGGTTTTCGGATATTAAATCCAACCGTTCTCTCCGTATTGACAATGATGGTCAAAACACTTCGATAGTCGGTTATTTAATTATCGAAGTAAAAACAAACATCCATTCTAATGTATAACTAAACATCATACAATCACGCTTAAGTTTGGTTAACAGCGCTAAATTATCGTTATAGTTTAAAAACTTATCATATGCTGTAATATTCCCTTTTATAACAAATCTCGACATAACTGTCACGCTTAAGCCTAGTCAACAGCGTTATTTTATCGCTGTAGTTCAAATACTTGAAATACGCTGCTATATTCCACCTTATACTGATCTTGACATCTCTTACCGTTACAAAAATCTTGATATCTCTTTCCATTACAAAAATCTTGATGTCTCTTTCTGTTATAAAAATCTTGACATCTCTTTCTATTACAAAATCATAACATCTCTTTCTGTTACAAAAATCTTAACATCTCTTTCCGTTACAAAAATCTTGACATCTCTTTCCATTACAAAAATCTTGACATCTCTTTCTGTTACAAAATCTTAACATCTCTTTCTGTTACAAACAAATACCATCCCTCGATAATAGTGAAGCCGTTCAAGTTGGGGTATTTTAATTACCTCTCAGACCTTGATCAACAACATTCTTATCTTAGAATAGATATAATTTCATAACTCCAACCCCTTATACTTTAAAATCAGTAAACGTGCTTCTTGCTATATTTTAAATATGGTTTTATGACGCCATATCCTTATTTTGAAAACTCGGTTATTTACATTAGCTTATACAAATCAATTTTTAAACATTTCTCTCCGCTTCGACTTTCTTAGACAAATCCCTTATTAAACATTCCTCTTCGCTTTGTCTTCTGTAGACAAATACCTTATACTTTAAAATCTTATTTAAACTAAATCAATTATTCATTAATTTATTACATCAGATTAATCAGCCCAATCTAATTTAATTAAATGACCAATTATTGATCAAACAGTTTGCTTAGTAAATATTTAGCCATGATTAACCCACTAATCAATTCTAACAAATCTTTTCATTTTGAATAAATAACATTTAGTAATCCAAATAATTTCACTTGTATCGATTACTATAAAAATAATAATTTATTTCTAAGTAACCTCATTTACTATTAAATAAACAATAATCGATTCTAACTAATCTTACTTAATATGAAATCAACCATAATCTATTTGTAAATATCTCATTTAATTGTTCTTAAAACAATAAATTATTGTTATTAATCATCAAGTTAATCTCCGCCTACTTACTTATTAATCTTATTAATGTAAGAATCTACTTTACCAAATCATTTAGTAAGTATGGTGAAACACGTGCTTCGCACACGGTGGGATTTTGGTAGAACAATAGCGGTTAAAACAAATGATATATTTATGGTCGGTTGTTGCCACTTTCTTAATCGATATCATCTATTGATTAAATCAAAATAACGTTTGAATTTCCATTCAACGCTAATATCAACACAAGGTTTCAAAAGTCATTTGGGTTCAAACAGTGCATCTATATAAAACAAATAGTACATATAAATATTGAGGAATCCGGTTGGATTTCTCTAACCGGTTTCCTGCATCCACCGATGTTAGTAAACAATCAACACGGATTCCATACCAGGGAATATTTTAATCGACGAAATCAATATCCAACAAATGATATGTATATATACGACGATATTCAACCAGTTTAATTGTAATCTACTGAAGCGACTATCACACAGCATTCAACCAATATTATAATATTTTAAAATAGATCAGAGTTAGTGAATTTACTCACCTTTGCGCATTAACCGTTAAAAACGATTTGCGTCGGTTGATTCACATCAGTCCACGCATGAAACCAACGTTTGTTGAAAACATAAATCTTACGCCATTTTCGCCTTTTTAGTTCGACTGTAACCCGCGAGTGTGACCTTTCTCTACATGGCGTGTCGCCCTTTCGCTACAGCTTCTCAACCTACAACGTTCACCGTCTTGCATACGTTATTCAACGCCCTTTTCCGTTCTATTTTGAATGCCAGTCCATGCGTCCTCACGCATGTGAGTGCCCAGTATTTCGGTTCAATGTACTTCAGTGTCAAAACCAACTTCACCAATTTTATGAGCTACAGGCTACACAGATACTGGGACAGATTGTAGTGATCCCTTTGTCTTTGCACTACAACAGCATATATCTTATGGCACCAGTAAATACTTCACACTCCATACCTTGTATTCGGTTTGCACCGCCCTGACTTCCTCTTGCGTTACACCTTAATTCACTTCCATTCACAATGCACACTCGCCGTGTACAGTGCACCCAAGCTCGCGCAACTCCTCCGTTTCTACTGTATTGTCCATACGCGCCTTCTTTCTCCTCCCTGTTCACAGTTCTGGTCTTCCTCATTCTCCTTGCGTTAAAACTGCTTCACTGAGATATATGCAATGGCCATCATCTTCTTCTCAGCAATATCTCAAACACCTGCAAAGCGAAAACCACACAACTCGTCTTCTTGTTTACACCACATTCCAACATCATTGATCTTCACAAGAATCTCCCCATCAACAAACGCATGTACTCCCCTTTCCATGCAATAAAATGCAACCTTCCCACTGGTAAAGGGAAAGCATCACACCACCATGCATTCCACCATTTAAAACCAACGTCTGTAGTAAACTTGTACACCCAAATATCTCAACTCGTACCGACCCTGTCGATACCCCTCCCTTCACAACATTCAATCCGCACGTACACTTCACCGTTCTACTGCATTCAGTACAATACAGTCGCCACATCCGCAAATACTCCTTACGTTATTCCTCTCCTACTACAAACCCCTTCACATTACTCCTTCCTATTGACCCCTGCATACAGCCCTAAGTCCCGCAAAGAATCTTCCAGCAAAACAAACAGCATTCGCACCCGTTGTAAAAATACAGGATTGAAGAGAGGACCCAGATATGTATATAAATATTGTATTTATATTTGTCGGAGAGTTAGATTTAGTTTTAACTTGGTTTGTCATGAAATGGGTTTGGCTGATCATTCAGTAAGGAGGAAAAGAATGGGAGACTTGGTGTATTCGGTTTTACAGAAGAAGAGAAATCCGCGTGTTTATATAGGGGAAAGGAGCCTTGGCACCCACGTAAGTAGGTGGCAGTAGGATGTTCATGCCTCCGCCGATAGGTTTTTAGTGATGAGTAGTATGAGTTTTCATTTCATACCACTGTTCCCAATGTGAAAGAATGGACTGGCTACCGTAGGGAATAGGTTAGGTTTGAGTTTACTTTGGTCATTAAGTTAATATATATATATACAGATTTAGGCACGCAGGCGTTATAGGTTAGGTTAGAGCATGGTCACAGTATGTTTTGTTTTTAGAGTAGCATTGATTCGATTATTCATTTAGAACTAGCTTGCAGAAGTATGGCAGAGAATAGGGTAGGTTTGAAGTTCCTTTGCCGTGAAGTATCTGATCCAGACCCTAGGCTAACTGCTCGTGATTTTGAAAATACAATGCCTCCGTATGAAGTTTCACTTCAAATATCTTGCCAGGGGTCCCGTATGCTTCTTTAAAGTTCCAATGCATTGTTTTCAAATCATAGGGCGATGTTTGTAGCTATATAGGGCAGGTCCCTTTTATTCAAAGTCTGTTGTATGTAAATAGAGGAAGCGTAGTGATAACATCAAAGTCTTTCCAATGTACATGGCAGGGAGGCTAGTTACGCCATACATTAAATTTTCCCTTCGTTAATCTAAATATGGAAA
Source organism: Allium sativum (assembly GCA_030737875.1). Taxonomy (NCBI): domain Eukaryota; kingdom Viridiplantae; phylum Streptophyta; class Magnoliopsida; order Asparagales; family Amaryllidaceae; genus Allium; species Allium sativum. The sequence goes on along the minus strand of CM060925.1, from coordinate 3,639,977 downwards.
ACACAGGCGTGGTAAGGTCAGATCTTCATGTTCCCAATGTATATGTGTAGAAAGAAATGAAAAAATAAATAAAACGTGGAATGTACGGGCTTCATGTATCCTTTTTGTTTATTTCCATCAAATTTTTGTACATATCATGTTGCCCTTTCGTTTTCCTTTTCCTTGCCATTTCATAACAGTATTATGTAACTTAGCATAGTTCCCGCAAGTTATGGTCTCATACATTGTTTTAAATTAGTTGTTTTGAATGTTAAGCTTCCTGATGTATGCAATTCCGTTTACGTAAGGGCTGTTACGGACAGAAATAACAATACGATTGTGATGAGTGTGGTGCCACGATCCCAAAAATATAATAATATCGGTAGATTAATTCATATTGTGAAACTCTAAAATATCGATATAGGGTGCAAAATACTCCAAATAGAAAGTTGCATATTTAATTAATTAAAAATTACAGTAACATTCTAAAAATTAAATTATTACTACGCCTCAAAAGAACCTTGTCTAAATTTGAAACCGATATCCAGTTACATCAAATAAATCGTTACGGTCGATAAACGATTCTACAACGACTTTTTGAAAAGTTGATTTAGACATAACTCACAATCTATAATACAAAATCTTGGTTTTTCACTTCTGTTAGAAAAATACAGCTCAACAGATTCCAACGTTTCTTGTTTCGAAGAAATCCGGTTTATAACGAGTCTTGTATACTCAGTTGAAGTTCAAAACGTTAAATTACGAACTGCCGCGATATTACGGGCTCGATTATATTTAATATATATATATTTATACGTTCAACTTCGTTTTAATTAATATATAAATCCACTTATATTACAAATTGAATATTTAAACTGATTTAAATATTCAAATACAAACCGATAAAAATGTGGGACGTTACATTCCTTCCCCTTTAAAATAATTTCGTCCTCGAAATTGCTAAGAAGGGGAAAATGCTACAATCTCTGTTATAAACAGGTTAAAAATCTTTTTGGTTTATAATTTCAGTTTCAACTGAACTGATTAATTCTAATTGAAATGTTAACTCTTTCTTATCTTTCAGAAATTCTGAAAATTTCCTAACAGCTTAAAATTTCAGAGAATTTTGCCAGCATCCCCTCTGCACGGCTCATTTGGTACTACTACAACTTCGCCTCTCTAGGCCATCTCCAATCCCAAGAGAAATAAAATAGCCAAGTGGCTTGCCAAAAAACTCAAAAAACTCATACTCTAATCGATCACTAATCATCCGCTTATACATGCCGAATTCCATTTCAAATTTTCAAGTCCCAACCTCAATTCCGAACTTCTACTCACAATCCAATTCCATTCTCAAATTAATTTCTCGAACCAGTTATATTTATTTACCTCATCACTTGTCTTCACCTCAGAACTCTAATCTGATTTTCAAACCATTTTAATTCACCCGAGTCCAATTACATCCCAAAATCCAGTTTCACTTGATATCTCCCTAACCCAATTCAATTTCAACTTAACTCTCTTCAGTTCAATTCCAATTTGTTTCACTAAATTTAGTGTAACTTGTTTTTAATTCAAAAACCTGTCCTGGGAGCTTTTAAACAGTTTATTTTCTCAAAAACTAGATATTCCTTTTCAGAATTCAAAACCAACTTGTTTTCTCAAAACAATTCAAAACAAAATCTTTTGGTAGTAATCCATCACTTAGGAACTCAAAAACGAACACTGATAATGCGGCCGTCATCATCAGAATTTATTTTCCAGTGGTCAAAGTGAGTTCAGTACTATATTATTTTTTCAAATTCGTTTTAAAACACTTCCATTTTGAATTTTACTTAAAATATCTTTCAGAACACTTGGAAAACAATTTGAAATCTCCCAGGATTTTAAAATTCCATATATTTAATCCAAATATTATTTCCAACTCTTTTCCAAGTTTCTAGAGTTTTATTTCAAATCTAATTTTCAATTCAGATTCAGTTCATCTGATTTTGTGTATTACATATATAATATTTCGATTGGTTATTAATATAACCAACTCAATTATAAATCTTCTTTGATCATAATAACGATCAACACTATAATAATCTCAAGATATATACTCCTTTTTATATCGGAATATATTTTGGGTAAAATTATTTCATTTACCCTCTTTTCAAAACGTATTGTGTCGAATTACTCTGTTCAAGAGTTTAGAAACACTTATCGATACAGTTTGCATTACTGTTTTGACCAGAATTCATAAACCACTCGACAAACCAATCAACACAATACAAAACAATTTTTATATCGGTTTACAAATACGCGCTCATATATATACACTCAAACTCAATCTAGGATGTTACTAACCCTATCTTTACTAAGTCACGCCACAGAGCCAAGGTAATCACTTAACCTTTAGCTCTGATACCAACTGTAACGACCAGCAAATCTGAGCCCTTTGAGTCGACCACCATACAGGTCCGACCAAATTTCATGGAAATACGAATCATTTATAGAAAGAAATAAGAGGGTGAGAAAGATAAGATAGAACTAATAGAATAGAAGAAGAAGAAGAACACAACTGAGGAGAATCAGAGTAAATACGAATCTCACAGCGGAACGAATAAAATGTATTATATAACATAACTTTGAAATACAAAACTATATTGTATATACATACCATTACCGGAGTACAATACATCATATCACGGCGGAAATAATCTCTAAATACAAATGATGAAGCCTCCTGCTTTTAGCTCCTCCAAGTGTATCTGTAAAACCCTAAAACACTTGACTGCCCGTACAAATTTGGGCACCCAAGAGTTTAGGGAAAAACAAACAAGATAAACTCTGGGTCAGTTATGGGACTGGTGTGAGTAAATTCCAACCATACGGTTTAACTTTGAAAATCCTTTTGAAACAAAAGGATAATAGTAAGACCAGACCACACATAAACATGGACGGTTTTTACCTTACTAAAACCCAAAATATTTTGATATCAAAATCCAGTGATATTACAATAATGTCTAATCAAATAAATAACCAAATAGTAGAATGCTTGCATCTCACGCTCTACATACATAGTATAAAATCAAAAACTGCAGGGCGCTTATTGGAGATTGGATTCCAACTATGACCAGGTATGGGACCACCTTCCGATAGTGTATCTCTAGAGGCGAATACACTGGGTTCAACAAGAACGTCTTGCAACCCGGCCCACATATGACCGACCATTCATTTCTCTTGAGTGTATCGAATGTATATCACCAACGGTTGGACTCAAACCACCGTTCCCGAATGGGCAGAATCGATAGATTAAAAAACAAAAGGAATTTCTCTAGATAGGTGATTATACACCCTAATGGGAGCGACCCACATAGCCATGCTACCTGCCCGATTTTTGTCATTTCCCGGTTGTGAAGCTTGAGGCTACGTCTATCTCTCTAGAACATCTGGCCACCATACACTTTGAATGCCACATCGTCAAACCTATCAAATCACTAGTTAATATTCTCAAAGATATTACGGGTATAAAAGCTAAGAGAAATGAATTTCTCCGCCACCAGACGTAATACCTTGAAAAGATCGTCTTATGTGACCATTAGGAATACTCTGTCAGACATTCGTCCATACAAGTTGTCCTTGGACTGGACAAACAGAAAACACCATTCTGGAACAGAACGGCCATTGCATTTCACTCCGTCTTCAATTTTCTTCAATATAATTTAATTCACAACGTCTATGCCTATACGGAGTGGTTTTTGGATATTAAATCCAACCGGTCTCTCCGTATTGACAACGATGGTCAAAACACTTCGATAGTTGGTTATTTAACTATCGAAGTAAAAACAAACATCCATTCTAATGTATAACTAAACATCATACAATCACGCTTAAGTTTGGTCAACAGCGCTAAATTATCGTTATAGTTTAAAAACTTATCATACACTGTAATATTCCCTTTTATAACAAATCTCGACATAACTGTCACGCTTAAGCCTAGTCAACAGCGGTATTTTATCGCTGTAGTTCAAATACTTGAAATACGCTGCTATATTCCACCTTATACTGATCTTGACATCTCTTACCGTTACAAAAATCTTGACATCTCTTTCCATTACAAAAATCTTGACGTCTCTTTCTGTTATAAAAATCTTGACATCTCTTTCTGTTACAAAATCTTAACATCTCTTTCTGTTACAAAAATCTTAACATCTCTTTCCGTTACAAAAATCTTGACATCTCTTTCTGTTACAAAAATCTTGACATCTCTTTCTGTTACAAAATCTTAACATCTCTTTCTGTTACAAACAAATACCATCCCTCGATAATAGTGAAGCCATTCAAGTTGGGGTATTTTAATTACCTCTCAGACCTTGATCAACAACACTCTTATCTTAGAATAGATATAAGTTCATAACTCCAACCCCTTATACTTTAAAATCCGTAAACGTGCTTCTTGCTATATTTTAAATATGGTTTTATGACGCCATATCCTTATTTTGACAACTCGGTTATTTACATTAGCTTATACAAATCCATTTTTAAACATTTCTCTCCGCTTCGACTTTCTTAGACAAATCTCTTATTAAACATTCCTCTTCGCTTTGTCTTCTTTAGACAAATCCCTTATAATTTAAAATCTTATTTAAACTAAATCAATTATTCATTAATTTATTACATTAGATTAATCAGTCCAATCTAATTTAATTAAATAACCAAATATTGATCAAACAATTTGCTTGGTAAATATTTAGCCATGATTAACCCACTAATCAATTCTAACAAATCTTTTCATTTTGAATAAATAACATTTAGTAATCCAAATAATTTCACTTGTATCGATTACTATAAAAATAATAATTTATTTCTAAGTAACCTCATTTACTATTAAATAAACAAAAATCGATTCTAACTAATCTTACTTAATATGAAATCAACCATAATCTATCTGTAAATATCTCATTTAATTGTTCTTAAAAAAATAAATTCTTGTTATTAATCATCAAGTTAATCTCCGCCTACTTACTTATTAATCTTATTAATATAGGAATCTACTTTACCAAATCATTTAGTAAGTATGGTGAGACACGTGCTTCGCACACGGTGGGATTTTGGTAAAACAATAGTGGTTAAAACAAATAATACACTTATGGTTGGTTGTTGCCACTTTCTTAATCGATATCATCTATTGATTAAATCAAAATAACGTTTGAATTTCCATTCAATGCTAATATCAACACAAGGTTTCAAAAGTCATTTGGGTTCAAACAGTGCATCTATATAAAACAAACAGTACATATAAATATTGAGAAATCCGGTTGGATTTCTCTAACCGGTTTCCTGCATCCACCGTTGTTAGTCAACAATCAACACGGATTCCATACTAGGGAATATTTTAATCGACGAAATCAGTATCCAACAAATGATATGTATATAAACGACGATATTCAACCAATTTAATTGTAATCTACCGAAGCGACTATCACACAGCATTCAACCAATATTATAATATTTTAAAATAGATCAGAGTCAGTGAATTTACTCACCTTTGCGCGTTAACCATTAAAAACGATTTGCGTCGGTTGATTCACATCAGTCCATGCATGAAACCAGCGTTTGTTGAAAACATAAATCTAACGCCATTTTCCCCTTTTTAGTTCGAATGTAACCTGCGAGTGTGACCTTTCTCTACATGGCGTGACGCCCTTTCGCTACAGCTTCTCAACCCACAACGTTCACCGTCTTGCATACGTTATTCACCGCCCTTTTCCGTTCTATTTTGAATGTCAGTCCATGCGTCCTCACGCATGTGAGTGCCCAGTATTTCGGTGCAATGTACTTCGGTGTCAAAACCAACTTCACCAATTTTATGAGCTACAGGCTACACAGATACTGGGACAGATTGTAGTGATCCCTTTGTCTTTGCACTACAACAACATATATCTTATGGCACCAGTAAATACTTCACACTCCATACCTTATATTCGGTCTGCACCGCCCTGACTTCCTCTTGTGTTACACCTTAATTCACCTCCATTCACAATGCACACTCACCGCGTACAGTGCACCCAAGCTCGCACAACTCCTCCGTTTCTACTGTATTGTCCATACGCGCCGTCTTTCTCCTCCCAGTTCACAGTTCTGGTCTTCCTCATTCTCCTTGCGTTAAAACTGCTTCACTGAGATATATGCAATAGCCATCATCTTCTTCTCAGCAATATCTCAAACACCTGCAAAGCGAAAACCCCACAACTCGTCTTCTTGTTTACACCGCATCCCAACATCATTGATCTTCACACGAATCTCCCCTTTAACAAACGCATGTACTCCCCTTTCCATGCAATACAATGCAACCTTCCCACTGGTAAAGGGAAAGCATCACACCACCATGCATTCCACCATTTAAAACCAACGCCTGTAGCAAACTTGTACACCCAAATATCTCAACTCGTACTGACCCTGTCGATACCCCTCCCTTCACAACATTCAAACCGCATGTACACTTCACCGTTCTACCGCATTCAGTGCAACACAGTCGCAACATCCGCAAATACTCCTTACGCTATTCCTCTCCTACTACAAACCCCTTCACATTACTCCTTCCTATTGACCCCTGCATACAGCCCTAAGTCCCGCAAAGAATCTTCCAGCAAAACAAACAGCATTCGCACCCTTTGGAAAAATACAGGATTGAAGAGAGGACCCAGATATGTATATGAATATTATATTTATATTTGTCGGAGAGTTAGATTTGGTTTTAACTTGGTTTGTCATGAAATGGGTTTGGCTGATCATTCAGTAAGGAGGAAAAGAATGGGAGACTTGGTGTATTCGGTTTTACAGAAGAAGAGAAATCCGCGTGTTTATATAGTGGAAAGTAGCTTTGGCACCCACGTAAGTAGGTTGGCGGTAGGATGTTCATTCCTCCGCCGATAGGTTTTTAGTGATGAGTAGTATGAGTTTTCATTTCATACCACTGTTCCCAATGTGAAAGAATGGACTGGCTACCGTAGAGAACAGGTTAGGTTTGAGTTTACTTTGGTCATTAAGTTAATATATATATATATATATATATATACAGATTTAGGCACGCAGGTGTTATAGGTTAAGTTAGAGCATGGTCACAGTATGGTTTGTTTTTAGAGTAGCATTGATTTGATTATTCATTTAGAACTAGCTTGCAGAAGTATGGCAGAGAATAGGGTAGGTTTGAAGTTCCTTTGCCGTGAAGTATCTGATCCTGACCCTAGGCTAACTGCTCGTGATTTTGAAAATACAATGCCTCCATATGAAGTTTCACTTCAATTATCTTGCCAGGGGTCCCGTATGCTTCTTTAAATTTCCATTGCATTGTTGTCAAATCATAGGGCGATGTTTGTGGCTATATAGGGCAGGTCCCTTTTATTCAAAGCCTATTGTATGTAAATAGAGGAAGGGTAGTGATAACATCAAAGTCTTTCCAATGTACAGGGCAGGGAGGCAGGTTACGCCATACATTAAATTTTCCCTTCGTTAATCTAAATATGAAAAACACAGGCGTGGTAAGGTCAGATCTTCATGTTCCCAATGAATATGTGTAGAAAGAAATGACAAAATAAATAAAATGTGGAATGTACATGTAACACCCCGTAATTTTATAACATTAAAATTCACAAATTAAAGTATACTTTATTTTTAGAAAAGAATTAAGTGAAATGGGTTGCGCAGAGAAATATATATATATATATATATATTGATATATATATATATATATATAAACAAAAAATTAAATAAATAAATATGCGAAAAAGTTCAAAACAGCGAATTGGGAGGGGGAATAACCGAACTGGCCCATTTTTGAGGTCGACCCAAGCCCCGCTGGGTCGACTAGGGGTTAATCCAGGGTGTTTGGCTGTCAACCCGTGGGCCGATTCGCTCAAATGCAGATTTTGCATTTGATTGGTTCTCATGGTTCAGGGTTAATCTAATGGTCCTAAATAACTTCCTACACCCATAAATACATCCTAATGCTAACCCTAAACCTAATTAAAATAGAATAGTTACCGTCGCCATGGAAATCAATGGAGCTGCCGCCAACTAAGAAAGAAGAAAAGCAAATTCAATTCTAATTCTCTCAACCCTAAAGCAAAGCAAAACTCTCTCTTTTCTTCTCTAAATTGTGAGTATGATGATCTTAACAAGATTATTATCATTTTAATTAGGTTGAGTTATGAATGGATTATGAGTAGATGATGTGAATTATCTGATATGTTATTGTAAACCCCTTTTGCTATCATGTATATTGTCAATCCAATGTTATGTGATGATGATATCTTATATGTTGTAAATCATGCTATGATGATGTTATGTATGTTGAAAGTTTCTATGCTAAGTTGTGATGAATCATACATTTTAAAAAGGCCGTGATGTTACCATCTATGCTAGTTAGTTCGTATTAATTAAATCATCATGTTTGGGTTATGTTGATCTATATGACAAGTTACATATGCAAGTTAGATTGATTAGAAAAGTTATGAACATATACCAAGACATCTATTATGAAATCTAGAATTATGCTATGACATATGTGATATCCTATGCTAGTTCACACCATCATTATGTTGCCTAAAAACCCCATATGCAAGTTTATGTATAGATTTGGGCTATGATCATATCATATAAATTGAGACATTTAACAAGTTGACACATATTGATCCTTAACATGTGTAGTTTATGCAAGTTTCACTCCGATTATGATTAGATTTATTTTAATTGTCTATATGTTGTGATAATTTATCTTTGTGCTTGGTGTTAGACTATACAAGTCTAGCCTATATTATGCGTTGAATAAGCGAACATATAAACGTGGGGTAGGGGTAATATTAAGGATTTAATATTAAAAAGTTGGGGTGCAATTGATATGATTTTGCATGCCATAAGTGGATGGACATAATTGAGTCAATTATGGACATCATTAAAAGTTGACTTAATTAATAATTTGAATAGGGAATTACTAAAACTGGGGTAAAAGATTTTAAGTGTTAATCAATGCTTAGGACACGAGGTTGGACTCGTTTGTGACGTAAACCTGCACGGACCCGCCCGTCAAATCCAGTGGTCACAAATGTCAGCCCAATGTGAGAGGTCCTAGGCCTAAACTAAAGCATAACCGTTGTAAAGACACGAGGTTAGACTCTTTTATGGTGTAAGACTGCCCGGACTCGCCCGGCAAATCCAGCTGCCATAAATGCCAGTCTAATGTGAGAGGTCTTTATGAGGTTATGGCCTGAATGAATTAAGAAATACTTAACCAGATAAACATGTAAGGCGGGACATGGGGGTTAAGTAGGTGCCTTGGGTGGCATGAGGAATCTAAGGGGTCCCTTAGTGGCATGTGAAATACAATTAGTAAGACTTAACCAAACACACATGTAAATGAACATGACTAAGAGGGTTAAGTGGGATATACTAGTGACAAGCTTAGGTGGGTAGCTTGTAGGGGGCCATTTCGACCAGTATCCCAAACGTATCTTTGTGGGCTCGACCCAAGTCGAGGACGGGACACGCATGCTGGGTTCGACTGTAAGAGGCCAAAACGGGTAGCGGTGGCAACGCAAGTCCAACGGGTTTCGTATGCATGTGTGGACCCGGGCTGGTAGGTAAGACGTTATTGCATCGTGTAGGTATAAGCCGTGCATTCTCAAGTTGTATCGGGTTGCCACTTTAGGGGAGTGATACACCCCACTGTGGGGCCAGCACGGGTATCTACGAGTAGGGAGCCGATCGAAAGTGGGTAGTGGGGTACACCTAGTGGAGATAGGGGCAGACGGCACCTATGTAGTCAGCTAGGGGTACGTAAGGTTATTTATAAAGTTTATGTGTGAAGCAAGTGGGATCAAACAATAGGGTGATTGGTGTGGTGCAGTGTAGTAATGTGCGGTGCAGTGTAGTAATCATTCGTTAGTAATTAGGTGTGCCTTTACCGTTATCTTTAACGTTATCTTAAACGCTGTCTTTATCTTCCTAAGAGTTCATAGACATTTACTTGTCTTCCAGCTTATGCCTTAGTCTAGTTATTTTGATAATAGAATTGTTAGAATTATCATACTCGCAGACTTTATGTCTGACCCCCTCTATTTCTATCCTTTTCCCCCCTCCAGGTCCTCAGGTTGGGCCCAGCTCTAGTGGAGTTTGATTGAATTGCTTCATCTCTCTTTGGAAAGCTTGGACCGTTGAAGTAAAGTCCAGCTTGTTATCTTTTTAATGGCTATTTATGTAATGGGATTATGTATTTCGTTTTTATGAAGATGGATATTGTACTTGGTTATGATCTATGGTTTTATGATGGAACAAACATGTTTAATTTCCGCTGCAATAAAATGAAGTTTTAGATTTCCAAGTACTATTTATTATCTGTCTTGTTGTAATTTTTTTGTTCTATATTCACTTATAACCTCCATGGAAGTTAATGCATTCTCTTTGTGAGTGACATTAATGGACGTGGGGTGTTACAGTACGGGCTTCATGTATCCTTTTTGTTTATTTCCATTAAATTTATGTACATATCATGTTGCCCTTGCGTTTTCCTTTTCCTTGCCATTTCATAACCGTATTATGTAACTTAGCATAGTTCCCACAAGTTATGGTTTCATACATTGTTTTAAATTAGTTGTTTTGAAAGTTAAGCATCCTGATGTATGCAATTCCGTTTACATAAGGGCTGTTACGGACGGAAATAACAATATGATCGTTATGAGAGTAGTGCCACGATCCTAAAAATATAATAATATCGGTAGATTAATTCATATTGTGTAACCCCAAAATATCGATATAGGGTGCAAAATACTCCAAATAGAAAGTTGCATATTTTATTGATTAAAAATTACAGTAAAATTCTAAAAATTAAATTATTACTACGCCTCAAAAGAACCTTGTCTAAATTCGAAACCGATATCTAGTTACATCAAATAAACTGTTACGGTCGATAAACGATTCTACAGCGACTTTTTGAAAACTTGATTTGGACATAACTCACAATCTATAATACGAAATCTTGGTTTTTCACTTCTGTTAGAAAAATACAGCTCAACAGATTCCAACATTTCTTATTTCGAAGAAATCCGGTTTATAACGAGTCTTGTATGCTCAGTTGAAGTTCAAAACGTTAAATTACGAACTGCCGCGATATTACGGGCTCGATTATATTTAATATATATTTTTATACGTTCAACTTCGTTTCAATTAATATATAAATCCACTTATATTACGAATTCAATATTTAAACTGATTTAAATTTTCAAATACAAACCGATAAAAATGTGGGACGTTACAACTTCGGAATGGTACTTAGCTTTTGATCTCAATTATTCGACATTAGCTTCAACCCCATCACTTGCCCCATCATAATCGTCTTCCATATTGTTGTTGCTGTTAAGATCGGAAGCGGGTGATTTGGTATTATCTTCAAGATTGACATGAGCTTGCGGAGGGGCTGAATTTGATCGAGCATTAAGAATGGCGTCAAGTTTCTCCACCATCATTTTAGTAGATGCATCCATTCGGCTGTTGACGTTGTCAATAACGACTTTAAATTCATTTTTGGTCACACTGGCTCCGCTTTCCGAGTTTTCACCAACTTCAAAGCGATTAGTAAGTGGTGTCTCTTCATTAGCAACATCATCGGCTTCTATCACGGTTTTGCTAACGGTCTTCTTAGACTTTGCCATGATTTCGGAGAAAGATGCAACTTAGAGCTTTAATGCAAGGATCTAAACTTTGAGAGAGTGCAAGGAGAGGTAGGAGATGCGAGCGTGGGCCCCATGGTGGGCACCAAATGTTTGCTCCAAATTTGGGATCAAACACCAAAGGTGTAAGAGTTACACTTCTCCGATTCAGTAAGAATATGGAACCGCGTAATCGCAAAATAAATGGATAAAAACTAATAAGAACACAGAAGGAATTTTTATAGTGGTTCGATTCAATATGAATCTACGTCCACTTCTAATCAATTTCCATTATGATATTAAAGCTTACAACATATGAATTATTCCTCATTACATTCATTTCTCTCTTCTAACCCTCTTTACGATTTAACTTCGCTTAGAACAATAAAGAGGTAGCTTTGTGATGAACGTCCAATCACCTAGGTGCTTTGATCCTTCTCCATGATTTTTGTAGGAGTTTTGCGTTAGATCTGGATTTAGGGTGGATTAGAGAAGATATGAAGTTGCTTGAATGATGTTGGAGTCATTCCTCATGTAGCTTGAATGAGACTGAAGATTCTTAGATTCAATTGTAGAGGGCTCTTATGATCATTGACAGAGCTTTGATCTTCATGAAGTTAAGAAGGAATTGTTGGATCCATAGAAGCCATTAGAGAAGTTGTAAATGAGTTTTCAATTTGATAAAGTCTCTCCCTTGGAATGAATTTTCCGTCCCCCCCCCCCCCCCACAACTGAATTATGAGGGATATTCATATGTGATTTTAGCCCGGGTGACAATTCTGTAATTATGTTGAAAACGCCATGACTCAATTTCAACATGACTCCCCTTCAACATGACTCAAATTCGGCATGACCAGTCTGAACACTATGAATACTTGCGCCATGTCCTTCACAACATAAATAAAAGGATGCTAGCGATATAATTCCATGCAGTACCCCAGAATTGATGCCTTAACGCCATGAAGCTTACGTCTTGCCTTTTACCTAACTTTGAGGGTGCGGTTTGACGCTCTTATACGTGCAGCGACATGAAAGTTCAATGCGAATACAAAGGAGTCTCCACATTATTCAATATGCCGCCACATCCCCATGTGCCTCTCTACCGACATGCGTTTAATTCACATGATCATTTTGTCTTGAAGCAATAACTCGCTCCAGGATGGCCGAATATTTCGTAGTACCTATGATATAATGTTGAGCCACGACATTACAAAAGTGGGTCTAAACCATGCTGACGTGTAACCACTCTGGGCCATCAACATGTCAATGATCTACTTCTTAATTTCCATCCGCATTTTAGCTGTCATTTGGATGGTTTGCTTTGTCTAACGACATGGTGAATGGATTCATGAATCAAAAGAGTTGACAGCATGACCATGGCGGGCTGGAAACATCATGGACTCTAGCGGGATGATTTAAAGGATCCCACGACATTAATTTTAGCGACATGGGAACATCCAGTGAGTCACGACATGAATCACGTTACTTGAAATGCATGTGACTTGGACTCCCTATTTCAAAGCAACGATTAGGAGATGCCACGTGTCATGGCATGAACACAACAGTCCAAATCCGAACTTAATGCACCTGCACGTGTCCACCTAGTTGCTCACATAGGATTAGCAGCTTTGCTTTCCATTTACCAAACAGGATCTGGCACTTAACTTCACGTTATAGCTTTTATAGCTATTCTCTAACCATTTCGTTAACTTGATTTAATGCCTTTGGAACGTCATTGATCCTCCACTAAATGGACGACTTGATTGCAGGCTTGCAGCTATCACGACATGACTTCATTTGTCCAACGACATGCTTGACATCAGAAAGTAACGACATGGTCTATCCCATTATGCTTTGCGGCATGACTGCCCCATGCTTGAACGTCATGAGTATTGCGGCATGGAAATGGATGGTGCGACATGGATACAACACTGTATTGTACGACATGGTCCTTGCAGGTTATGGAAGGACGATATGTAATCCACGTCATAATTTAGGGCATGATATGATTGCCTTCGAGTCGTTATGAACGACATGGATGTGATGACATGGATGATCTCAATGACACAGTTCAGGTTGTTCACATACAACATATATGAATGGTCTGGCATATGTTTAATGTCGTATAGTTAGTGCATGACTTTGTCTCACAATACACAATGAAAATGACCAACTCGGATTCATGAAATGTTACGTCTTAGTTCATGTACATGTCATATCTTTTGTTGCATATAAATCTGATGACATGATTATCTTAGCTGCTGCATGAACTATACAAATTGGATTGTTCCTTGAGGTCCAATGTCATGGCTCTATGAACCAAATATGAACAACATGCTGTTGCATGGAGACTTGGATGCATCACATTGGAACGAACTGATTTTGCGACATGGCGGCAGCGGGGTGATTCACACGGTATGATGAATGCGGGATGAGTTGTACGCCATGGTCCGAGGCTGTATGAGTTGATTGTTCCTTACAGTATCAACATGTATGGCGAATGACTTATGACTCAATATTCATGTCGTGTTAACGACTTAAGATCATGGCGCCGGAGCGATATTTTATAAAGCTGTCTGGTTCGTTGCATATCATATTATCAACAATATTTTCTTGAACCGCGTTGAACTAACGGAGTTAACACTTATGCAAGTCTGTTTTTACATATGCTAATTTGTATGTGAATCTTATGCAAGTCTGCTTTTACATATGCTAGTTTGTATGTGAATCTTATGCAAGTTCGTTTGCGAATTGTACACAAGTTTATATGTGAATTAAGTATATAAATATGCTAGTTTATATGTAAAACATGTGATATTAGTTTACATGTTTAAATTTATTTGCAAGTTTGTAGGAATCCATATGCAAGTTTAGGTGAAAACTATATTCACATTTTTAGGTGAAAACTATATTCACATATGCAAGTTTAGGTGAAAACCATATTCCATATATGCAAGTTTAGGTGAAACCCAAACTCATATATGCAAGTTCACAATTTCATGTTTAGATCTATATTTAGATCCATGGTAGTTTGTGCAAATTTATGTTCTATATGTCCATTGCCTATGAAAGTTATTGGCTATGAAAACTTATGTTATAATTCTTATTTGCATGTTAGATCTATTTTATGTGTTATGAAAGTTGTGTTGTTTCTTTTCTTTTTATGAGTTAGACTATTTGCGAGTCTAGCATATTTTATATTAAAACATATGAATAGCATGGGGACAATGGGAAAATATTAATTATGCAAATTGTGAATTGGCATAAAATGGCTTTAAAGGCATATAATTAATTTGAGACACTAATTGGTATAATTTAAATACCTGAAAAGTATGGACATAATTTAGGTGACAATTATAGACATAGATTAATTTGGAAATTATTGACAATTTGAATAGGGAAATTAATTCATATTGGGGTGAAATAATTATGTGTAATAATAAACGCCTAAGACACGAGGTTAGACTCGTTTGTGGTATAAGACTGCCCGTACCCGCCCGGCAAATCCAGCAACCACAAATGGTAGTCTAATATGAGGGGTCGAGGGCATAAATTAAATGCGTAACAATTATAAAGATACGAGGTTAGACTCGTTTGCGGCATAAGACTGCATGAACCCGCCCGGCAAATCCAGCAACCGCAAACGGTACTCTAATGTGGGAGGTCTTACAAGGTTACGGTTGTAATGAATTGAGTAACACTTAACCAAGATAAACATGCGGTGGGACATGGGGGTTAAGTGGGTGACATGGATGACATGCGAAATACGATTAGAAACTCTTAACCAAATTGAAACATGTAAGAAGACATGAATAAGAAAGGGTTAACTGGGAAATCCTAGTGGGGACCAAGCATAGGTGGAAAACTTGTGTCAAGCATGGGGGACCCTTTCCGAACCAGTAACCCATTAAGTATCTTTGTGAGCTCGAGTTAGATCGAGGACAGGACACGCTTACTACGTTTGATTGTAAGAGATCAAAACGGGTTAACGATGACAACGCAAGTCCAACGGGGTCATGTGCGTGCATGGACCCGGGCTGGTAGGTAAGACGTTGTTGCATCGTGTAGATAAAAGCTGTGCATCTTTAGTGGTATTGGGTTGCCACTTTGGGGAATGATACACCCCACTGTGGGACCAACACTGGTATTTACAAGTTAGGGAGCCGATCGCATGGGGGTAGTGGGTACAACTAGTGGAGTTGGGGGCAGGCGACACCAATGAAGACAGCTAGGGGTACACGAAACTACCATTATGACTATTATGTTCAGTAGGCGGGATCAACTTTTAGGGTGACTAGTAATGGTGCAGTATAGTAATTATCATATAGTGATTAGGAGCGAGATTAACGCCAGAATATTCCTCTTGTTTGTTTTGTCTTGCCCACTTGTTTTACAGTCATTCCTTGTTTTACCAGTTTATACCTTATCCTAATTACTTTAATAATTATATTGTTAAAGTTATTGGATTCGCCAGCCTTTTTGTCTGACCCCCTTTGTTTTCGCCTCTTTTCTTCCTTTTCCCCCCTCCCCCTCGGGTTCTCAGGGTGGGACTAGTGCTAGTGGAGTTTGATTTGGATCTCTTTCTCTCTCTTTTGGAAGTGCTTGGATTGTTGAAAGTAAAGATCAGCTTATCTCTTTTATGGCTACTTATCTTGGGGTTATGCTTTATACTTTATGTACTCAGAAAACAATTTGTCAAGATGGATACTAAGTGTACTTGGTTTTACTGTTGGTTTATGATGTTGTTGTAATCAAACTATTTCTCCGCTGAAATAAAAGTTGTTTTAAAATTTTCAAGTACCAATATATGTATTTTTCCTATTATATTCTGTTCTATACACCAATAATACTCCATGAAAGTTAATGCATTCCCTTTGAGGGTGACATTAATGGACGTGGGGTGTTACACATATGTTCTTACATTCCATAAAACCATCCACCACAAACATTAAACAGAAAACATTTCCTTACATTCCAGAAAATCATCCCCACACATGCCAAATGGTAGAGTGGCTAACCATATCGGAATTATTGATAGTACAAGTTTCACTTCTTCTATTTGGATCATCGTGGTCAGTCTCCACTTTTTTTGCTTCTCTATCGCAAACCCAGTTTCGTCGTTTTTGTTTTCAGTTATTGCAACTTTCCCTAGGACCCTGTTGTATGCAGGTTGTTTCGAAAATCATGCAAACATTCAAAATATATATATATATATATATATATATATATGTGTGTGTGTGTGTGTGTGTGTGTGTGTGTGTTTATATATATACACATACATACATACATATACATATTGTAACAACCCGATTTGTAGGGATGCTAATTTTGGGAATCAATCTACTAATTATTGTCATTATTGCAAAATTAATTGGTCATTTAAGTGAAATTTGTAGAACATGAATATTTTGTTTACATTGGGGAAGAAGAAGAAGAAGAAAAAATTTTATTTGACTGTTGATGAAGGAGGAACAGTGTCGTTAAGTTGTTCATTGATACATAAATAAGTAAGAAATAAAGCGGAAGATTTGGTTTTTAAAACATTTGTAGCTATTTGCAATGCAAACAATGAGTAAATAGTTTGGTAAATTTAATTAACAAATTTGTACATTTTCTGAAGAAGAAAAAAAAGTCAAAGACATACTAATGTTGTGAAATTTGTGGAGAATAAGAAAGAAGGAAAATGAATATTGTCATACGTGTTGAAGCATTAACGTGGAAAAAGATGAATAAGAAGGAAAAAAAAATACAAACATGAATCTTTTTATTTTGGAAAAAAAAAGTGTTTTTACAATTTGTATTTATGTACATATATAAAATATATAGTAAATAGGTGCATTTTCAAAGAAGAATCTAGAATATGTGCACATATGAGTAAACATAGGAAAGAAGATACAAATTAGGATGAGTTTATATTAATAAACAAAAAGAAATAATAAAGAATGAGGGATATTTTGGGAGAAACTTCTAGACTAGGGACTTTTACATAAAAATATACCTCACCTTTCTCTCCTGGAGGAGGTACGTACAATCTTTAGGGGGAACCCTATTTCTTCTAAGCTTCAAAAAAACAAAAGCAAAAAATCATCCTCCTACAAATCAAATTGTTAATTTGATTCCCAAATTAGCGTAGAGGAGTTGCAATCCAGGGTTAAAGCTGAAATCTTTGCTTTGAAAACAACGAGAAGAGAAGGTGAGTGAAGATTTAATCTTTATTTTTTTCTATTCACATCTTGTGTTTGCATGAAGACTCAAAGATGATTCCTTTACATAAATCGTTTGTTAACTTTATGGCCTATGTACATGTTGTTGTTTGAATCACGAGTCAATTTAAAATTTGAGATATTTAATCTAAATGGAATTGATGTAGTATTAAAAAGAAAATGAAAGATGATTAATTTGGTACATGCATACAATTCAAACGCATGTAAAATGTATGTTGAATTGTCTCAAAGTGAATATATGCAAACTAAGGTTTATAAATTTGAGTTGAAAGTGGTTCATAAAGAATCACAAATCTATACCAATTGGTAATGAATTTGTATTTGAAATTTTTATTGAATAATCTATACTGGTGTGGTAAGCTACTGTGGAAAATTTGAATGAAAATGTTAATTTTTTGATTTTCTGTGATTTTTCTAATTGGGCATATGAAAACTGAGTTTTATAAACCTGAGTTGAAAGTGGTTCATGAAGAATCACAAATCAGTACCAACTGGTAGTGAATTTATCTTTGAAAATTTTACTGAGCAATCTATACTGGTGTAGTAAGCTACAGTAGAAATTTTGAGTGAAAATCTTAAATTTTCGATTTTATGTGATTTTTCTAATTGAGCATATGAAAATTGATATTTTCAAAGCACAGCAGAAAATGGAATGTAAAGAACATGAAATCTGTACCAATTGGTAAGGAATTTAGCCTTTGAAATTTTGTCCACACAAACTAAATTCATATTCAAAGCTACTACAAAAATTTTGAGTTAAAATTATTAAACTTCGAATTTCTATGATTTTTTCAAGTTGGATATATGAAAATTGAGATTTTTAGAACACAGCAGAAAATTGGTTGTGAAGAATATGAAATCTGTACCAAATGGCTTTGAGTTTGGTTCTCAAATTTTGTACTTACAAACTAGACTAATGTTCATAAGTATTATAAAATTTTTAGCTTTAAAAGATTAAATATTGATTTTATATTATTTTTACAAAAACAATATATGTAAATTGATATTTTTAGGCCTAAACACAAATTGTTTTGGGTTTAACTTTTTGGTTTCTTATCGGATTTTGATAAGTCTTAAAGACTGGGAAAGCTTAGAAAATGTGTTACGAATTTATATTTTAAGATTTGTATAAATTTAGTGTCTAGATTGTCAAAAACTTAATTCTTTGCCGCTTCTCTGTTAATAAAGATAGAATGAATTTTAAGACATGACTTACGAACCAAATTTCATATTTAGGATTTTGAGACAATTGTTGGTCTACATAAGTGGCTTTCAAATTTATAACATTATAACTTTGTGGAATAGCTATTTGTGTGTATTTTCAATAAGTGGAATTTACTCCCATTTAGTAAATATTAAAGTAATGCAATGTGGTATGAGACGCAAGTGCATTATTTAAGTAGTTATTGTTTGGAAGTATATGGCACTTTTTGATTGATGTGGCTTTAGTTCTTCATTGAGTTGGCATACTTATATGCCATTCTTAATATGATATATTTTCTCTATCGCAACTATTGTGATTCGATTTATTTTGTCATATTGTTTTATATATGATATTTATTATGAGTATCATATTGACTTATATATGATAATCTGACTTGATTTATTTTATCATATTGTTTTTATATATGATAAAGTTGAATATCAACTTTGTCTTGTTTAATTCGGGTTGTGTTTATTATTTTGTTTTGCATATGATGGTATATTTTCAAAGCATTATTGAATTTATAAAGTGTTCTGACGTAATAAACACTTTGAACTTCATGGCAAGTTTTATATAAAAATTAGCATTTCAAGAATACTTTGATTTTGGGATTGGGATAGATTGGACTCTGTTGTACCAATGGGCCAAAACTCCATCTTAGTCGACCTGATTCAGGTTCGCTACCTGAATCTTGATAGTTTTAAATTCCGTCCATCTACCACCAAAGGTCAAACGGTCTGCTACATTGGGCAATTTTGTTATTTTGATCGGGATTCCCGATCGGCGGTCACGGACTACATCAGATAGAGGCGTGGGGGTCCCACGTGTAGTGCCATGAACGGGTAGCATACGGCCTTCGCCTTAGACCGTCTTGGTTATCCTGGGTTGATCGCCAGGTGTCATTATGGCGCTATGAGTGGATTATGGTGAGGATGTCTCGATGCGTGCTCGAGCTCTACCACTGTGATTTTACAATACTAGCGTCTGTTTATTTGGTATTTATGAGTCAAGTTACATTTATCCTATAATCCCCTAATATTTTATTACAATACTATAATTGATTAATTTTATATTATCATATTGATTTATATATGATAATTGTTATGAGTATCGTATTGATTTTATATATATGATACTCTGATTTGATTATATTATCATATTGATTTATATATGATAATTGTTATGAGTATCGTATTGATTTTATATATGATACTCTGATTTGATTATATTATCATATTGATTTATATGTGATAACTGTTATGAGTATCGTATTGATTTATATAAGATACTGATTTGATTTATTTTATCATATTGATTTATATATGCGATAATTGTTATGAGTATCGTATTGTTTTATATACGATACTCTGATTTGATTTATCATATTGATTTATATATGATAATGGTTATGAGTATCGTATTGATTTATATATGATACTCTGATTTGATTCACAAACGATAAATGCCCTGAAGATTTTATCGACTTGATTTGTTATCATCATATTGTTTTATAATGAGTATCCTATTGGCTTATATAGGATATTCTGACATGATTAATTGTCATGTTGTTTTATATATGATATTTATTATGAGTATTGTATTGGTTTATATATAATACTCTGAGTTGATTTACCATTACCATCACGTTCTATAAATAATATTTGTTGCGGGTATCATTTTGGTTTGTATATGATACTCTGCATAGATTTATTCTTATCATTTTTTTGGTGATTGTGTTAGTATCGTATTGATTTATATACGATATCATGCCATAATTTACTCTTATCATGTTAGCAAGTTTATGGTATCATATTGACTTATATATGACACCGTGATTGGATTTATTTATTGATCTATTTTTTTTATATATGATTATTTGAATTGTGCATCATATTGATTTATATAATCGACACTTGGTTTCACTGTTTTCTATCATGTTGTTCAACATGACAAGCGTTATTGTTCACTAACTATAGGTCCTACTTCACTCACACTAGAAATAGTCTGACCCAAGTGATTTGTTTTTACAATCCTCAGGTCAGGTTGAGGATTGTTCGCAGGTTAGGTTGCATGGACTGTAGCAGCATTCTTATCATTTTTCACATTTTGGGGTTTTTGGACTATGCAGCTTTGGACTTAGCAGTATCTACTAGTTATTATGGTATGTATACTATTATGTATTTTGGGAGTGGTATTATGTACTATGGACTATGTATTACAGACATCACTATTACGATACGTATTATGTATTCTGCTGTTGTCATTGTGCTGCTATTGATTCTATTATATTTTGTACTATGTAACTTGAGAAATTTTCTTGTACCATTGCTTTGAACTTAGACTGAGCACGAATGGTAAGTAAAAAGTTTTAAATTTTCATTCCAGTGTTCGTTCAAAGGAACAAGTACAACGTTTCGCCCTATCAAGTCCCATTCTCCGTGCTTTCTGACAGTAATACATAGAGTTGCTCTTGGTTAGCATGGGTATAGGGGCCGGGCGTTACACATATGCATATACATATACATATATACACACATGTGAAATAAATGTTATGTGAATCTAATATGTATGATTGGTTCATCTCTCCTTTAATTAGAAAGGATGTCGTTTAGATAAGGCTAGGCCCTGTTGAGAAAATCATCCTGAATGTAAACTATGACTGTAACACCAAGAATTAATCCTCCACACACACCGCAGTTCCACTAGTTGAAATTGGACATCTTTTTCTTCCTTTCAGCTAGATTATTATTATCAAATTGATCTGCTCCAAAGCTTTCTAGAGAATATTTGTGTCCCTCGGGGCCAATGGATATCATATAAATGACTATAAAGAAGATCACTTCATGTCCCTTGAGTGTTTTGGTGCATGTGTTTGTGTTACAAGGTTCCAGACTTGGAATCTGTCGTGACAAAGTTAGACGCATGAGGCCCTATTGAGAAAATTCAAAATATAATATAATAAATGTCTAAATTGACTTGCTTTTATATGCTTTCTTAGTTGACAATAGAACCAATTTACTTTTTCCTTTGAATATTCAGATAAATCTTAAATTCTGTATCATGTGATGTATAAAAATAAATTTTCTTGAAGTGTATTTATCTGAACATTAGAACATGTACATGTAGTTAGCACGTATGTGTGGGAGTAACATCTGAATTTTGATATTAATACAAAAGTCTGTATAATTCATGAGCATATACATACCTGGTAAGCAGAAGAAGCAGTTCCGTAAAAAAAATTCAGGGAAGCATGCTTTGCTGACAGCCTCTATATTGGAGAAAATCAAAAGATTCAAAACATGATAAAATTCCACCATTTTTTGCCTTTTCCATCAGTGATGCCATTGCCATTTAAAAGCATGTCTTTTACTTGGTAAAAAGCAAGCCATTGCCTTTTATTACTTGCATTTAACAATGATCGAGGTCCATCTGGTGTAACGACAGTTCCATTCACTTGTGTTAAGTCACAACTAATACATATAAGTATACAATACAACTAATCTAGGCTATGTTAGATCACAAAATGAAGATTTTAAACCTAAAATATGATACTGCTTTGACAAGGACTAGCGAAAACAGTAGAATTGATCAAGAAAGTGTAGCCCTTTGGTGCAAGCACGACTGCAAGTTAAGCTATTCATGACATTTTTGATGCTAGATTAAGCTAATTAATAATGAGCCCCATTACTATAGCAATGTAAAACGATCAGTAAAAAAAATCAGCATAACAGTAACTGTTATTACAGAGGATGGCTTATTTATATATAAAACATAATGCAGAAGAAACCAATTCTGCTACATCTGTGCAGTAGCTTTATGCATAGAAGAAAATCTTGATTTATGTAAAGCAAAAAGAAACTGTTGCCTTCTATCCAACCAGTCGACCCTTTCCAAATTCCAAGTGCACGATCTCTAACAAATTCACAATGAGCTTCGAGTTGAACAATTTCATGGTGATCATCTGAAGTAAAAGTGACTTATACGCAGCCAGAATATTAATTAAAAAATACTAAAAGTAACACATCCATGATAGGAATACACTCACATTGTTCATTATCGACGATCTCTTTTCTGATTGTTTCCTCTAAATGTTATTATGCTTCTTTTTATGAATGCTTTCTAGCAACTAACACTCCCTCACCACATCAATTCAGGTTTCTCTAGCCTCAACAATATTAATAATCTAGATTGCAAATGCAGTTCAGGTTGAACTTGATCACTAATGGCCTAACACAAAAATTTGCAATCAAGATTATTAATATTGATGGGGGAAGAGCTTAAAACTAACTGTCTTTATCCCCTTTGGGCGATTAGTTAAGAAGAAACTGAGTTGCCTTATGTAACATAATTCTTCTCCACTGTTAATCAATGTGACGCTTGTACAAACATTTTATGATAAGTACAAAATTTTTATGATATGTAACATCCAACGCTGTTAAGTAGTACTACCGAAAGTATATTCTAGAACCATGTCGACGAGATGTTCAGTAACTTTCAGATATTGCAACCGAATTCCATGAAGATGGAACATTTACATTTTAATAAGTACTAAATCACGAGTTATATGCGTATACCTGAAGATAAAACAGTACCGAACAAGTATTCTGTGGGTTGGTTGAGGAAACTCTTCGAAATGATAAAGTTGATCATATGGACGAATATTTTTATTGCTTACTATTTAATATTTTGGTCTGGTTAACCAAACCAACTAACCTTGACTTATCTTAGGAGTTACTAAAATGATCCATTGAAACTTATTGATTTTCGGAGCTTGAGTTACTAAATTTCAAAGCTCTTTAATAACCGAAAACTTTATTTTAAATTTTTTATCATTTCGAAGTGTTTCCTCAACTAGACCATAGAAAGCTAGGTCAATACCTCTCTTACCTTCACGTGTAAGCATAGAACTCGTGATTTGATTCTTAATAACCCGTGAATGTTCCGTTTTCATGGAAATAAGTCGTAGTATCCTAAAAATACTAAATACCTGCCGACATGGATCTGAAATATACCCCCTGACAGCTTTACTATACATTAACAATGAACTTTGATAGGAGATCCTACTATGTTAGCGTTACATTTCAAATTAATTGTCAATCCATTGAATGTAGTCAATTAATTTAGTAACTCCCAGGATAAATTGAATGTAGTCACTTAATTTAGTAACTCCCAAGTAAATTAATTGCCAGCTCATATATATTAAACCTCTTAGCCACGAATGAATATCACTACATATCACTATATATATATATATATATATATATATATATATATATATATATATATCACTATATATTGTAACAACCCAGAATTTCTGAACCAATTTAAAATTTTTATTTTAGCTATTTTGATGGATTTTGAATATTTAAAATGATTTATTTTAAATAATAACAACTAAAAACTTATTTTAAACGTAGTTAGAATGTATCAATTTATTTTAATTATAAAACGAGCTTGAAATAGCGAGGTAGTTGAAAGTTCAATTTTTAATTTCAATTGAATGTACAAAATCAAAATAAATCGGATTTCAGTAAAACCAGAAACATTTGAATCCGTTTAATTATATCTTTCTAACGGATCCGAAAAAAAATCAAATTTTATAATGTAAATTGAAAGTTATGTTCAGTTTAAAATTTAAAATAATCGCTATAGAATTTATACATATTTTAATACAATATATAGTCCTTTAAATAGTCATTTTGCAAATGACCTCCGTTTTTGATGAAACTACTTTTGTTGGCTCCGGAATGTCAAATTACTATTAGGTTTCAAATTTCTTAATTTTTGGAATTAAAATGTGAGCGTGGTAAATTTAAACAGGTTTTGTCAATTTAGTTTGAATTTAATCGACTGAAAAATGGCCATTTTTCAAACGGTCACCAAATTCGACTAAATTAATTTTTTTTAGGACTGTATCATCCAAACATAGCTAGATTTATTTTTCTGTAATTTTTGGAGTCAGCCCCCGTTGAATTAAAATGTACATTTGAATTCAATTTATATTGATTTATATTTTAATTTTTATGATAACTGATCGAAACAGTCGAATTGGCTTACGAAACATATCCCATTATGTCCGGAATGGGGGTAATTAACTATAGACGAAAGTGGTTGGTTTAGATTTCGAGTTCGGACGTAAATCTCACTTTTAAATGAATATTAGAAATAATAATAATAAAATATTTATTATAAATGGCCATAATCGTTCAAACCCTAACCATAACAGAAAGCCACTGTCAACCCTAGAATCTAAGGCCGATTTCCTCCCAATTAAATCCCTAAAAATTTCAAAATCCATTCAACAATTTCAATCAGTTATAAAACAGAAATGGTAGAGTCCTTCGAGCTCTAACAAATCAACGACCATAATCATCGATGGGGGCCAGAATCCGCCAGATTTTGTGTCCAAAGTTGCCACCCTCTTCGTCGGTTTCTGGAGAGTGGGGCAATTCGAGTTACACGCAATTCCAGGCATGAAGAGAGTGGATTGGCGACAACGAAGTGGCGTAGTTTGATCGAAGTCTGATAATGGCATTGATCTGCTGCAGTGAGGTTTCTGAACGGAGCGATGCGTTTGGGCTACCTGATAAACGATGGAAGAAAGGTTAATTTAAATTAATTAACCAATTATTTAATTATTTATATATTCAAAGTACCCAATGTTTAAAAATTCATATCTCCTTCATACGAGGTCCAAATCCGACGATTCAAAATGCTTTGGAATCATCTTGACGAGCTCTGCATTATAGAATTGACAAGAAGTGATTTGGAGCAAATTAGAATTTAAGGAGGATTTAAATCAAAACAGAAATTCAAAAATAAAGAATGATGGAGTGGATCCCAAAGTGAGAACTCCCTCTCACTAAAAAAATTGTTTTATCATGTTGTAGTCATGTATAAAATATATAGAATTGCCAGTATAGATTTTTATCAGCTAAATCATTATAAATTGTATACGGTGCCTCTCCCTCATCCACAGACCATGGACGATTTATTTGATTGTATTGTGTATTGACTGTGTTGTTGAAATGTTTAACATATTAAAATTAATGTTAAAATTAATGTGGTAGTTGAAATTAAATTATAAATATCTATTTGTAATTTTTAACTGTGAAAATTGGCTAATTAGAAACATAATTCACACCGAATTAGAATTGGTAAAATTTGTTAACCAATAATTCATTTGAATAAACTGTTGTTGTTTGGAAACCCGACATGGGTTTGAGGATAATAATTTATTCACATCTCCCCTGAATTTAATTAGATATCAATCGATGGATCGACAAACTGTGATAAGCGTTATTTAATTATATAATGCTTATACAGTAGTAAATTTCACTTTGGATGTGAATTGGCTGTTTAATAGTTGTTTATCACTATTTTTGAATACATGTGATGAATGAAATCCATATAAATAAAATTATATGGTAATTGATTGAGTCTGATTCCGATTCAGAAATAACGAATATTTAAAAATAAAAAATATCTAAAATAAGAAATATTTTAAAATAATATTCAGAATATAAATGAATATTTTAGACTAATATTCAGTGAAGATTCAAAATATGGTTTTTATGTCCAATTTTGGATGGACACAAAAATATTGAAGTATATGAAGCCGAGTTAAGTTAATATATGCTATTTTGACTCGAACGGATTTTTTTATCGATTTTATTCATTTTATTATGAATATAGAAAAGATTTGATTTCAAAATCTGATATTTTGAAAATATTATCATTTTAATATTATATTTGTATAGAATATTCAATTTTGATTTAAAATTGAAAATGAAGTTGAAATCGTTTAGAAATAAATTTATAAACGATTTATCAAATACGTTTTGAATTGGAATCGACGAAATATATATTATATATATACAAATGGCCTGAATAGAACGCGCCGCACAACGACCGTTCGTGAATTTCAACCATTAACTTCGAATTGGCTTAACGGGAGATCCGACAGTCGAATTCTCCTAAAACCGGAACCACTGGGTTCGTATCAAAAAGAGAATTCCAATGAATATAAGAGATTTAAATTTGAACGGTTGGATTTCAAATTATGTCCAAATCAATTCTAGAAAAGGTCGTTATGGATGTTGTTCGGTGGCCTATATTGGAAACCGACTGTACGAGGCTTAATAAAATTATTAAAAATATGGAAAAATTGTGTAAAATCATAATTAACGATTTATAAAGATTTTGGGTGAAAAACATCCATATTTGGAAAGGAAAAATATATTTTTATCTGAATGAACTAGTTGTTAACTAGAATAATAATCCAATGTTTTTAAATCAATAAATTGGATTTGTAAATGGGTTTTGAAAGAACCAGAGTTTTCTAGCGAATAAATTGGAATTGATTTGGAATGGAAATTATCTTCGGAATATTTCGATATGGATTACGTGATTATACGGATATTGTTGAGGAATTTTGAAGAAATAGATATCATTATTCCCGAAACAGTATCCGCTAGTTTCGGAATTTGATATTGAATATAAGCCGATATTAATTTCTATTCAGAGCCTTGTATTTAATTTCAAATTGGATTTTGGGTTTGTCGTGAATGGTCTTTATTAACACTGTTCTTAAACCTCGATGAGAAAGGAATAAATCTTTTAAATAAGATTTAGAGGAGTTTACTAATTAATTAATATTTAATTGGAATCGAATTGAAATTGGATATTGGGTTTATCGTGAACGATGTTTTAAATAACATTTGTTCTTTAACCCAATTAAAAGTGAAGCGATGATTTGGAGTATATAAATCTTTTTATTAAGATTTAAGGGAATTTTCCAAAGTAAAGTTTCCAATTTAATATATTAAATTGGGATTGAATGGGATTTGATTTAGTAATAGTTGAGATGAGCTTCCATGAAGGAAGACTGGTATTATATATGGAATTTAAAAGGCTATGCCGTCATTCCATTTATATTATTTGTATGATATAAAAATTTATATCGATTTTATATTGATTTGTTTTTCATGCAGATTCCATAGTTAATGGAATGTGATTTAGGTTTATCCTAAACTGTGTTTTAAATGACATTGGTTCTTTAACCTAGTTAAGGACAAGATTAGTTTTCCTAAAGTTGAATAACCATTAAGTGATGATTTTTGGAGATTAAACTGAAATGGAGTTTCAAAAAATCTTTAGTTAGATTGGAAAGTGAATGAGATAAATAAATTTATCAAACAAGAGAGATGATCAAGATGGAGTACCACCAGTTTTACTCTAGACGATAGTTGAATCTTTAATTAGATTTGAACATGAAAGGGTTATTAAATTTACCGTTAACACCGTGGGTGTTAGATATGGAGTACTACCATTTTTGCTCCATGGGATGAATAGGTTGGGATTGGGATTAATAAATGATTACTCAGTAAGGCCCGATAATCCCGACTAGTTTTATAAACCTTAATTTGGTTTAGATTTGCGGATAAATAAAATAAAATCTTTGAAAATGATATCTAAAGGAAGATAAAGAATAAGTTTAAAAGAATTTATCTTTTATAAAATTAATGGGAACCTTTCCCTAAAAATGTGAATATTTGAATAAAAGAATATTCTAAATTGGAATGAGGCGTATGATGTGTTTTTATAGCACTTGATTATTGATTATAAAATACGCGAGCTATTCGGAAAGACCGGGTTTATTCCATTCTGAATAACTGATGCGATGACTAAAATTCGACGATGAAGACGGTGGTCGAAGATTGGAGATCTTCACATCGTATGGATGATTACGGATGTCTTGATTGGGTTGATCCCCTGAGGCAAGGGAATAATTGGTGATCGTTCAAACGTACTTGGAGATCGACTGGCTACGCGAGGACCTCTCTCCTGTATTGGACATATGGGACGAGGAATAAGGTGCCTCCGGTTTCATTCAGATCCAGAATGGACTTGTAGATGGATGTGTTTCTGATATTGGATTTTATTATGTGTTGACTGATTTCTGTGACACCCCACGTCTGTAAATGTCACTCACAAAGGGAATGCATTAAGTTTCGTGAAGCGCTATAGGTAAACAGAAACAGAAATATTACAAGACAGATATATAAAATGACAGAGGAATTAAAAACTTTATTAAACATAAAGCATCGTGGTTCAAAAACATCACATGTCTGAAATACACAAAACCCATTAGATCATAAAAACTATTATCTTATACTTTAAAACATCAGAGTACACAAAAGAAGCAAAATTCCCCAAAGAAAATATAGCCATAGCAACAAGGATAGGAGCTTAAGCTATACATCTAAGCAACTCCAGCTAAATGTAAGCAGAATCACGTTGTTCCCGCCCTGAGAACCTAGAGGGGAAACGGAAGAAAAAAGAGGAAACAAAAAGGGTCAAACCTAAAGTCTAGCGAGTCCAGTTACTTTTAGTAAGTAAATAAATAAAAGTAGCATGACAGGCATGTAAAGTGGATAAGAAAGATGACATCACAAAAGGTAAGTGTGACAAGGTAACATGATAGGGTGTATACGCTTCCCTAATGATTACTCTGCACTGTTACTAGTATAACCAGAATGAGGTGATCCTTTCCACTATAAGGTGGAAAACTTAGGCATATGTCAAAATGTACCCAAACTATTGCCCTAATCGATTGGGTCGCTAATACGCGTAGATACTTTGTGCCGGCCCCACCATAGGATGTATCACGTCCTAAAGTGGCAACCCTTCACTGATATGTACAACCCCATATCTATAGGTGTCACGATCGTCTTATCCCCCGCTACCTGGCCTATGCACGCACATGACCTGATAGGTTTGTGCCGCCCACACTGTCCTCCACATTTGGATCACTTATAATCAGCCCAGTAAGCATGCCCCAATCCGACCTAGGGCAGAGTACTTGTGATAACAAGAAATTTCGCTCGATCTGAATCAGTCGCTAAACCGATCTAGACCGCTCGAAACGCCTGATTGTTTTGAGAACACGACAAAATAGAACACAGACGGGAGAACATTTCATTGTTATTACAACAATTCCATCAGAATACAAGAATATACAGAGTATGAATAAATATTACACAGAAATATCAGAGATTTAAATTACATTTAAATACATAGCAGCGGAAAATAATACAATACACAACTGAAGGAGATATACGGATACAAAGCTTTCCGGATATCGTTCCAGCTGTAAACCAGGATCCTATGAATATAAATCTGCAAAACCAAAACTACTTGCTGCCCGTGTCAAAATAGGGGCACCCAGAGTTTAGGTTAAAACAATAAACTCCAGGTCAGTCATGTGACTGGTGTGAGAACTAAAACAGTTATTAATCTTCATTTTAAAGTTAGGTAAATCAGGGGACCACGCCGTATAACACGGAACGAGTTTCCTCCCAAGAAAACCAATGCATAAAACCAACAGCGCAATGCTAGATAAAGAAAAATGAAGCTATTATAAGACCCAGGTCCCATCACACAATGCAACGCAAGCCGGAGAATAGGGTTTTTACCTTATAATAGCCAAGAATGCTTGATACGTTTAAAACAAATCATTTGATACTATTATAAGTGCATATTGTATAAAACATCTTCAAATCATAAGTATCAATCATAGACGGCATGGGTACCATATATCATGTCGCCATACTAGGCTCTACAAATAAAACCGCAAATGTCACGTATTTGGAAGTTGGATTTCCATCTATGAACCGAGATAAAAGATAGTCCTCTAACGATTCGAGACAATCTAGCCTACCATGTCTCAGGATCAGAGCTCGAGTGACCCTTGGATCGTCAGGGCCGGTCCACCGATGTGGATTAAAATGCCTGAACACTACGTTTCCCCGCCCTTTGGGGCGCAAATGAGCCAACAAATGACTCCATCGGACCCGGATCGTCCGATCAAACCGAGGCGCCTCGCAACAGCAACAACCACATAAGTCAAACTCGTCAGGGCATGTAAAACCACTGATGCCACTTTTAGCTAGAAAGAAACGCATCTCCCTGAGGTCCTACTCCCGTTTTCAGTTCACGACCGGGGTGTGAGGCTCGCGAATCAACGTTACACAAAACTATGCCACACAGGTTGTGCTTTGATCATCCACCACAAGACTTTGCTTTTCAACAGAAGCCTCGATCAATTTCCACTTAGGCATGCCACACAGGCAATTCACTCCATGCGTTTGATATCCATCAATATATAACCTCTGAGCTCGTACGTCTCAGAGAAGGGCCTTAAGCAATAGAATAAATTCTCCGCCGCCAAACAAATATATATTTAATAGAAATCAATCACACAGACTAAAATCCAATGTCAGACACACAGTCCATTTACAAGTTCGTTCTGGGTCTGAACGAAACCGTAGGCATCTAGTACCCCGCATATCCATCGATCTCCAAGTACGTCTGGACGATCACTAACTGTTTCCATCTTCTTGGGTGTACAGCCCATTTAAGATCATCAGTAATTATCCAAACGACGTGAAGACCTCCGGTCTTCAACCACCGTCTTCATCTTCGACACCATGTCGAATCAGTTATTTAGAATGGGATAAACCCGGTCTTTCTGAACAACTCGCGTATATATATAATAAACACGTGTTACACAAACACAACATACGCCTCATTCCCATTCTGAATATTCATTTATTCAAATATTCTTATATTTTGGGAAAGGTTCCCATTAATTTTATCAAAGATAAATTCATTAAATTTATTCTTTAATCTCCTTTGAATATCAATTCAAACTAGTCTGGATTAGCGAACCACACAGAAGTAATCATTTATTTTACTTTCCCAATCCCAACCTATTCATTCCACGAAGTAAAACTGGTAATACTTCTTATCTAACACCACGGTGTTATCGGTAAATTTAATTACCATTTCACGTTTAAATCAAATTAAAGATTTAACTATCGGCTGGAGTAAAACTGGTGATACTCCATTCTCGATCATTCCAATCTAATTAAAGATTCATTAAAACTCCACTTAGTTTTAATCTTCACTGAAATCAATATCCTCTCTTTAACTGGGTTAAAGAACCAATGTCATTTAAAACACGGCCTACAATAAACCCCAAAAACACCTTCATTAATTATCGGGTTAAAGAACAAGTGTTATTTAAAACACTGTTCGCGATAAACCCAAAAATCAATACCAATTCCATTCCAATTAAATATTATTTAATTGGTACACTTCATTAAATCTAAATAAAAAGATTTAATCTTTTCTCCACTGGGTTCAAGAACAGTGTTAATAAAGACACCATTCACGACCAACCCAAATCACATTTGATATTAAATACAAGGCTCTGAATAGAAATTATATCGGCTTATATTCAATATCAAACTCTACGACTAATAAATATCGTATTGGAAATAACGATATACATATATCTTTCAAATTCCCATAACAATATCTGTATCATCACGAAATCCAACATCGAAATATTCCAAAGACAATTCCGATTCAAATCCGTTCCAATGAAATTATTGGAAATTCTGGTTATTTTCAAAACCATTTCAAATCCAATTTATTTATTTTTAAAAATAAAAAATTACTATTCTAGTTCAAAACTAGTTCATTTCGATAAAAAACTATTTTTATCTTTTCAAATATGGAGTTTTCCATCCCAAATCTTCACAAATCATTTCGTATGATTTTACACAAATTATTACTATTTTTAATAATTTTATCAAGGCCCATACAGTTGATCTCCATCAATGGCCATCGAACTGCACTTACAGCGAACTTTTTCAAATTTGATTTGGACATAATTCCAAATCCAACCGTTAGATTTCTAATTTCTAATATCCGTTAGAAAGCTCTTTTCGATACGGACCCAACGGTTTCGGTTTTAGGAGAATCCGACGGTCGGATCTCCTGTAGAATCCGTTCGAAGTCAATGGTCGAAATTTGCGAACTGTCGCGGCGCGGCGCGTTCTATTCAGGCCATTATATTATATATATAATATATACTTCGTCGATTTTCTTTTCAAAACGATTTTTAATTCAATTTCCATTCGTTTTCTATTCAATTTGAATTTCAAATTAATTCAATTTCAATTCAAATTCATTTCTATTCAATTTCAATTCAAATTCATTTCAAAACAATTTCAATTCTATTTCAATTTAATTCGAATTAATTTCAAAATGATTTCAATTCTATTTCAATTCTATTCGAATTCATTTCAAAACGATTTCAATTCTATTTCAATTCTATTCAAATTTCAAACCATTTCAGTTTATTTCGAATTTCAAATCAATTCAATTAAATTCGAATTTCAATTCACTTTAATATTTGAATAAAATCGATATAAATACCATTCACGTCAAAATGGCGTCAATCTATCAACGCGGCTTCATATATTTCGATTTTCAAATATTCTATTTCAAATATTTCTTTTTCAAATATTTCTGTTTCAAATATTTCTATTTCAAATATTTCTATTTCAAAACTGGAATGAGGCCCAATCAATTACCATATGATGTTAATTATATGGATTTTCTACAACACATGTATACAGTAACAACGATGAATAATCAACCATCATCCAAAGTGCATTCTACACTGTATAAGCATCAAATATAGATATTCAATGCTTATAACAGTCTGTCAATCAATCGATCAACATACAACTAAACAATCGGGATTAATGTACGTCAAATATCATCCCAATACCCGTGTGGGGTTTCAAACAATCAAACACAGATTTTATTTGTGCAGTTGGGCAATGTGTAAAATTTATCGTCCCAATCAATATTAGTCAAATGTGTGTATACAAACAAATCATCCGATCTGTTTATTTTTATTTCATTTCATATACACGTTAAAATTTCTATTTTTAACTATAAAATATTTTTAACTATATAAATATCTTATTTCATTTCACATCACATCACACAATCAACTACACATCAAAATCAAACAACCAAGCATACAAGCCGTCCATGGTCTGTGGACGATGGGTGTCGGGTGCTACTAAACACCGTCTGCATCCTAGTATATATTTCAACTAGAAATAAAATTAAAAGGTGAGAAGTTCTCACATATTAGCCAATCCAATTCCACGACTCTTCTTATGTAGAAATCTTCGCCTTTCTCGCCTCTTGTCACTTTCTTTGCCCGTATTCTCTACATATATAAAAATCAAATTTTAACTTCGCTATTCACTATATAAAAATCGAATTTTTACTTCGCTATTCAATATATAAAAATCGAATTTTTACTTCGCTATTCAATATATAACAATCGAATTTTTACTTCGCTATTCAATATATAAAAATCGAATTTTTACTTCGCTATTCAATATATAAAAATCGAATTTTTACTTCGCTATTCAATATATAAAAATCGAATTTTTACTTCGCTATTCAATATGTAAAAATCGAAATTTTACTTCGCTATTCAATATATAAAAATCGAATTTTTACTTTGCTATTCAATATATAAAAATCAAAATTTTACTTCGCTATTCAATATATAAAAATCGAATTTTTACTTCGCTATTCAATATATAAAAGTCGAATTTTTACTTCGCTATTCAATATATAAAAATCGAATTTTTACTTCGCTATTCAATATATAAAAATCGAATTTTTACTTCGATTAAAAATCCTATCTTCGTTTTGATAAAAATCGCATCTTCGTTCGATTTAAAAATCAAAGCTTTGTTCGATAAAAATCACAACATTGCATAGGCAAAAATGATAACTTTCTATACGTAAACATCTGATTTTCCTTCGCCACAAAAATCTAATTTTTATAAATGGATAAATAAAAGGAAACTTACATTCATTTGAAGAAGGAAGGAGATTGGAGCGATGCTGGAGCAGAAGGGGGTTTCTGGTCGGAAGGGGGGGCTTGCTCGAACGGCGGTGGCTTCCGGGATGCGGCGGTGGCATTTCCAAGGGGTTGGGGGGAGGGGGCGCTATCGCGTTTCAGAAGGAAAGGAGAGGAGAGAGAAGGAGAGAGTGGAGGGGATGGTCGGGGAGAGGGGCGCGATGGCCAAGCCTTCTGTGGCAGCGGCGGCGACGGTCCCCCCCCCCCCCTCCGTCGTTCTCCCTCTCTTTTTTTCTTATATTTTTTTTTATTTCTGTATTTCGATTTTAAAAGAAAAGGGGGGCCTGAGTGTATAGAGGGAGAGGGGTATTTTTAATTTATTTAATTCCAAAGTTGACTTTTTCATTTGACCTCTAAACGAGGCCCACCGCCTGTCGTCCATAGCTAATGTAACACCCCGTAATTTTATAACATTAAAATTCACAAATTAAAGTATACTTAATTTTTAGAAAAGAATTAAGTGAAATGGGTTGCGCAGAGAAATATATATATATATATATATATTGATATATATATATATAAATTAAAAATTAAATAAATAAATATGCGAAAAAGTTGAAAACAACAAATTGGGAGGGGGAATAACCGAACCGGCCCATTTTTGAGGTCGACCCAAGCCTCGCTGGGTCGACTAGGGGTTAATCCAGGGTGTTTGGCTGTCAACCCGTGGGCCGATTCGCTCAAATGCAGATTTTGCATTTGATTGGTTCTCATGGTTCAGGGTTAATCTAATGGTCCTAAATAACTTCCTACACCTATAAATATATCCTAATGCTAACCCTAAACCTAATTAAAATAGAATAGTTACCGTCGCCATGAAAATCAATGGAGCCGCCGCCAACTAAGAAAGAAGAAAAGCAAATTCAATTCTAATTCTCTCAACCCTAAAGCAAAGCAAAACTCTCTCTTTTCTTCTCTAAATGGTGAGTATGATGATCTTAACAAGATTATTATCATTTTAATTAGGTTGAGTTATGAATGGATTATGAGTAGATGATGTGAATTATCATATATGTTGTTGTAAACCCCTTTTGCTATCATGTATATTGTAAATCCAAAGTTATGTGATGATGATATCTTATATGTTGTAAATCATGTTATGATGATGTTATGTATGTTGAAAGTTTCTATGCTAAGTTGTGATGAATCATACATGTTAAAAAGGCCATGATGTTACCATCTATGCTAGTTAGTTCATATTAATTAAATCATCATGTTTGGGTTATGTTGATCTATATGACAAGTCACATATGCAAGTTAGGTTGATTTGAAAAGTTATGAACATATACCAAGACATCTATTATGACATCTAGAATTATGCTATGACATATGTGATATCCTATGCTAGTTCACACCATCATTATGTTGCCTAAAAACCCCATATGCAAGTTTATGTATAGATTTAGGCTATGATCATATCATATAAATTGAGACATTTAACAAGTTGACACCTTTTGATCCTTAACATGTGTAGTTTATGCAAGTTTCACCCCTATTATGATTAGATTTATTTTAATTGTCTATATGTTGTGATAATTTATCTTTGTGCTAGGTGTTAGACTATACAAGTCTAGCCTATATTATGCGTTGAATAAGCGAACGTATAAACGTGGGGAAGGGGTAATATTAAGGATTTAATATTAAAAAGTTGGGGTGCAATTGATATGATTTTGCATGCCATAAGTGGACGGCCATAATTGAGTCAATTATGGACATCATTAAAAGTTGACTTAATTAATAATTTGAATAGGGAATTATTAAAACTGGGGTAAAAGATTTTAAGTGTTAATCAATGCTAAGGACACGAGGTTGGACTCGTTTATGACGTAAATCTGCCTGGACCCGCCCGGCAAATCCATTGGTCACAAATGTCAGCCCAATGTGAGAGGTCCTAGGCCTAAACTAAAGCATAACGGTTGTAAAGACACGAGGTTATATTCTTTTATGGTGTAAGACTGCTCGGACCCGCCCGGCAAATTCAGCTGCCATAAATGCCAGTCAAATGTGAGAGGTCTTTATGACGTTATGGCGTGAATGAATTAAGAAATACTTAACCAGATAAACATGTAAGGTGGGACATGGGGGTTAAGTAGGTGCCTTGGGTCGCATGAGGAATCTAGGGGGTGCCCTTAGTGGCATGTGAAATACGATTAGTAAGACTTAACCAAACACACATGTAAATGAACATGACTAAGAGGGTTAAGTGGGATATACTAGTGACAAGCTTAGGTGGGTAGCTTGTGGGGGCCCATTTTGACCAGTATCCCAAACGTATCTTTGTGGGCTCGACCCAAGTCGAGGACGGGACACGCATGCTGGGTTCGACTGTAAGAGGCCAAAACGGGGAGCGGTGGCAACGCAAGTCCAACGGGTTTCGTATGCGTGTGTGGACCCGGGCTGGTATGTAAGACGTTGTTGCATCGTGTAGGTATAAGCCGTGCATTCTCAAGTTGTATTGGGTTGCCACTTTAAGGGAGTGATACACCCCACTATGGGGCCAGCACGGGTATCTACGAGTAGGGAGCCGATCGAAAGTGGGTAGTGGGGTACACCTAGTGGAGATAGGGGCAGACGGCACCTATGTAGTCAGCTAGGGGTACGTAAGGCTATTTATAAAGTTTCTGTGTGAAGCAAGTGGGATCAAACAAAAGGGTGACTGGTGTGGTGCAGTGTAGTAATGTGCGGTGCAGTGTAGTAATCATTCGTTAGTAATTAGGTGTGCCTTTACCGTTATCTTTAGCGTTATCTTAAACGCTATCTTTATCTTCCTAAGAGTTCATAGACATTTACTTGTCTTCCAGCTTATGCCTTAGTCTAGTTATTTTGATAATAGTATTGTTAGAATTATCATACTCGCCAGACTTTATGTCTGACCCCCTCTATTTCTATCCTTTTCCCCCCTCCAGGTCCTCAGGTTGGGCCCAACTCTAGTGGAGTTTGATTGAATTGCTTCATCTCTCTTTGGAAAGCTTGGACCGTTGAAGTAAAGTCCAACTTGTTATCTTTTTAATGGTTATTTATGTAATGGGATTATGTATTTTGTTTTTATGAAGATGGATATTGTACTTGGTTATGATCTATGGTTTTAGGATGTAACAAACGTGTTTAATTTCCGCTGTAATAAAATGAAGTTTTAGATTTCCAAGTACTATTTATTATCTCTCTTGTTGTAATTTCTCTGTTCTATATTCACTTATAACCTCCATGGAAGTTAATGCATTCCCTTTGTGAGTGACATTAATGGACGTGGGGTGTTACACGTGGTATCAGAGCTTAAGGTTACCAGAACAGATAAAAATACTTTAGAAAAATAGTTATTTTTGGAAGAAGTGTTTTCAAAAACATGTTTTAATGAGAAATTTAAAGAGAAAAGTTTTTAAGAAAAACATAATCCCCAATAGCCACATATCTTTATCTTTCGAATTCTCCATTTTGAATCTTTCCTTTTTCGTTTCAGCATGGCTGAAGATCTTAATCCACCCGACGGTTTAACGATACCAGGATGGTATAGGAGGCTATTGGAGGCTAGGGCCGCTGCAGGTCCAGCCAATGTTCCTCCACAACCATTTGCACAAGTTCCTCCTCCTCACGTAGATACTTTTGCAAAGACGTGCAAGGAATTCAAGGCTATGGGTGGAAAACCATTTCAAGGGTCAGAAACGTTTTTGGAAGCTAGAGATTGGCTTAAGGAGGTGGAAGAATTGCTAGAAATCTTTGAAGTAGAAGAAGGGAAGAGAGTTCGTTTAGCAGCTTGGTTGATGAAGGGAGAGGCCTCGTTTTGGTGGGAGGTCACTAATGGGGAGCCTCCTGTTGACTCTTGGGCGGATTTCAGACGTAGGTTCGAGGCAAAGTTTCTCTCAAGGGCGGAAGAAAATCTATATATGGAAAGGTTCTTGACATTGAAGCAAGGAAGCTCATCAGTGAAAGAATATGTCAATAAATTTAATCAGTTAGCAAGGTTTGGCTTGGACTTAGTAAACATGCCGGAGAAGAAGGCTCTAAGGTTCGTGAATGGCTTGAATGAACCATTGCAAGGGTTGGCTATGACCCACATCCCAATGGGGGCCACCTTTGAGAAGTTAGTAGAAATGGCACTCATGCATGAGGAGAAAAGCGCTAAAGCTGATAAGGCACCCGAGAAGAAGGGGGATCAGAAGAAACCACAACAGCAAAACAAGAAGGGTGGAAAAGACAAAAATGGCAAGGGAAAGAAGAAGTGCTTTAACTGTGGAACCCCAGGCCATCTCAGCAAGGATTGCCGAAAGAAAAAGAAGACAGGCTGTTTTCATCGTCGCGATACGGGACATTTAGTGAAGGACTGCCCAAAGAAGGGGCAGAGGGCAGGAGCTACCTCGGGAGGACAGGTGCAGGCTCTTATGGCACCAGGGCAGGCTAGGGGACAAGTTCAGGCTCTTGCGGTCCCACCGCTACAAGAACGAGGTAGAACCATTTCTGTTGAAAGCTTAGTTTTTCTGTTTGATCATCCTGTCCGTACCTTATTCGATTCGGGCACATCACATTCGTTTATCTCTACATCATTAGTTGAATCACTGCACTTAAACACCAGTTAAGTAGAGGATCCCTTAGTTTTTTCGAATCTAATAGGGGGCTCAGCTCATTTGTCCATGATGTGTTTGGATTTGAAAATTTCTATACTTAGCGTTGAGTTTCGATGTGATGCTTATGTGTTGGGCTTCACGGGCTATGGGCTAATTTTAGGAATGGATTGGTTATCCAGAAATGGGTCCGTTCTTGATTGTGAAAGGAGAGTAGTTAGGCTCGTGACTCGCCTTGGCAACACTCTCGAAATCTTCTGTAATCCCATAAATTCGGTTATGCTAAGTTATCTAGAATCGCTTGACGCGTCTGAGGAAAATCTACGATCTGTTAGAGTGGTCCGAGAATATTTGGATGTGTTTGAGGAGGTGAAGGGCTTGCCTCCGAAGCGGGAGATAGATTTTCGAATATATCTTGTGGATAATGCGAAACAAGTATCTTTACCAGTACGCCACATGGCTCCACGTGAAAGGAGGGAACTCGATAAGAAAGTGAAGGAGTTGCTTGAGAAGGGGTTCATAAGACGAAGTATATCGGAGTGGGGTGCTCTAGTAGTATTTTCCACGAAGGCGGATGGATCCCTTAGACTGTGTGTGGACTATAGAGAACTTAATAAACTTACTAAGAAGAACAGACACCCACTGCCGAGGATTGACGATCTCTTCGATCAGTTAGTTGGCACCTCAGTGTTTTTGCGGTTGGACTTAGCCACTAGGTTCCATCAGTTGAGAGTGGCTGAGGATAGCATAGACAAGACTGCCTTTAGGACTCCGGACGGTTTCTATGAATGGCTAGTGACGCCCTTCGGTTTGACAAATGCCCCAACATATTTTGTTGATTTGATGAGTTGGGTGTTTAGGGAGTAACTTAACAAATTTGTGGTAGTCTTTGTAGATGACATCTTGATCTTTTCTAAGGATGAAGAAGAGCATGCCCTACATCTTAGGGAAGTGTTGGAGACTCTTCGAGCGCATAAGCTTAAGGCTAAATTTTCTAAGTGTCACTTCTGGAGGAAGGAAGTACGGTTCTTGGGACACGTGGTTTCCAAAGAAGGGATAGCCGTGGATCCCGCGAAGGTGGTGGCCATCGAAGATTGGAAGGTCCCTAAAAATGCTACCGAAGTGAGAAGTTTCTTGGGGTTGGATGGCTACTATAGAAAGTTTATCAAAGACTTCGCAAAGATATCAGCTCCACTGACACGCTTGACGAAGAAGAACCTAGTTTTCACATGGGACGTAGATTGTGATGATGCGTTCCAACGTTTGAAGAGAGCTTTGACTTCAACCCCAGTCTTAGTATTGCCAGACGGGGGTAAGCCGTTTACCGTTTATATTGATGCTTGTGAGACAGGACTAGGCGCAGTCTTAATGCAAGAGGGTAGGGTAATAGCCTATGGTGGAAGGCAGTTGAGATCGCATGAGAAAAATTATCCTACACATGACCTAGAATTGGCCGCTATTTTTTTCGCGCTTAAGTCTTGGCGTCATTATCTTCTTGGCGAGAAATTCGAATTATTCACTGACCACAAGTCATTAAAATACCTATTCTCTCAAAAGGACTTGAACTTAAGGCAGCAAAGGTGGATGGAGTTCTTAGCGTCCTACGACTTCGAAATAGTCTATACCCCTGGCAAGGGTAACGTGGTGGTAGACGCCTTAAGTAGAAAAAGATTATCCTTAAGTCCTTTGTTTGTTGAGCGGCGAAGTTTAGAATTCATTTCGATGTTTGACTTTAGACTTTCCGTTGACTTCGTACCCGGTTTGCTAGCATCCTTGGAGGTCAGACCTACGCTTTTGGGACGGATTGGCGAGGCACAGCGAGACGACCCGCAGTTGGTTGAGTTAGTAGAAAAACTCAAAGGAGGGGAGTCATCAAGCCATCTCCGTAGGTATACCCTAGACGATAAGGGTTGGTTACGTAGGGACGTTAGACTTTGTGTACCAAAAGACGATGACCTAAGGAAGACTATTCTTGACGAAGCACATCATTCGAAGATGACCATTCATCCCGGCGGGGACAAGATGTACAAAGACATGAAGAGAGTTTACTTTTGGGCCGGCATGAAGAAAGACGTGGCCGAGTATGTCGCTAGATGCTTGGTATGCCAACAAGTAAAAGCGGAGCAAAAGAAACCCGGTGGGTTGCTTCACCCATTGGAGGTTCCACTATGGAAATGGGAAAGCATCTCGATGGATTTTGTCGATGGATTACCGCGATCGAGGAAGGGTAATACGGGAATTTGGGTTATAGTAGATAGACTTACTAAGAGCGCCCATTTCATTCCCGTGAAGAGTAAGAGGACTGCTCCATGGTTAGCTTCTGTATATGTCCGAGAAATAGTTCGTTTGCATGGTGTTCCTTCTAGCATAGTGAGCGACCGTGATCCTATTTTCACTAGCGAATTTTGGAGAAGCTTATAAGAGGCGGTAGGGACTCAGTTATGTTTGGGCACCGCATAACATCCTCAGTAGGACGGCCAGACCGAGAGGGTGAATCGCATTCTAGAGGATCTGTTGAGGCTATGTATCCTAGACTTTGGGGGTACGTGGGAAGAGCATCTTCCATTGGTGGAGTTCGCATATAATAACAACTTTCAGTCCAGCATTGGTATGGCACCATTCGAAGCTCTTTATGGACGACCTTGTCGTTCACCTACGTGTTGGTGGGAATCTACGGATAAGATCTTACTTGGGCCCGATATGATTAGGGAGACTTCAGAGAAGATCGACTTGATTCGAAGGAGGATGAAAGCAGCACATGATAGGCAGAAATCTTATGCGGATAAGAGGAGGACAGATCTCGAGTTTGAAGTTGGGGACATGGTCTTTGTCAAAGTGTCTCCATTACGGAACGTTGTTTGCTTTGGGTCCGTTGGGAAATTAGCACCAAGGTTTGTAGGGTCGTTTCCTATTAAGGAGAAAACTGGACAGATGGCATATAGAGTGGAGTTGCCCGAGAGACTTAGTGGTGTACACGACGTATTCCATAAGTCACATTTGAGGAAGTGCTTGCACGAGACCGCGGAAGTGGTAGAGCCGAGCTTTCCTAGAGAGGTGGAGATAGAGCGTGATGCGACAATTCGACGAGCTCCTATGCGCATTCTTGGGTCGGAGATCAAGAGGTTGAGGAATCGAGAGGTCAGACT
The DNA here is from genome assembly GCA_030737875.1 of Allium sativum. Taxonomy (NCBI): domain Eukaryota; kingdom Viridiplantae; phylum Streptophyta; class Magnoliopsida; order Asparagales; family Amaryllidaceae; genus Allium; species Allium sativum. The sequence goes on along the minus strand of CM060925.1, from coordinate 3,597,373 downwards.
AGTCAAAGTGCAATGGGGAGATGATGGGAGCAACACTACTTGGGAGACAGAAGAGAAGATGCGTTCACGATACCCTTTTCTTTTTGAGGGTATGTCTTTTAATTTCTCCTTTATCGCTTAGCTTGTACTTATCTTATCTTTAGTATATCCTCTTGCTAGTATCATTGACCTTTAGTTAGGATAATCCTATGGTTGAAACATATGTTTGAGACATGTTATGTATGGTGGATGCAAAGTGGATGCAAGTGGTTGCTAGTGGTTGCTCGTGGATGCATATACAGACACTATTAGGCACCAGATCGGCTCAGTCACTTCATATTGCATATTTCATATATATGGATGTATTTAGTAAAATGGATGTATAATGGTTGTATTATCATATAGTTTCTGCATTCGGGTGGATGGTTGTGCATGCATATAGAATTAATATGTATCATTAGGAATCTTTTGCATACATATTGGACGCATGGCACTATCATGAATTGCACTAAGGAGGTCGACTGAATCAGTAGACCGCCTAATTTTGCATTAGATATGGACATATACACATACTGTGCATATAAACATTAAAGCATTAGAAGTCTTTTAAGGACAATGGATGCTGGTGTTTGATGGTTGAGTAGATGAACGATTAGATGGTAGGATATACATTCTTCTTGACTTGGAGATTTCGGGGACGAAATCCTTTAAGGAGGGGAGAATGTAACACCCCGTGATTTTATAACATTAAAATTCACAAATTAAAGTATACTTAATTTTTAGAAAAGAATTAAGTGAAATGGGTTGCACAGAGAAATATATATATATATTAATATATATATTAAAATTAAAAATTAAATAAATAAATATGCGAAAAAGTTCAAAACATCGAATTGGGAGGGGGAATAACCGAACCGGCCAATTTTTGAGGTCGACCCAAGCCCCGCTGGGTCGACAAGGGGTTAATCCAGGGTGTTTGGCTGTCAACCCGTGGGCCGATTCGCTCAAACGCAGATTTAGCATTTGATTGGTTCTCATGGTTCAGGGTTAATCTAATGGTCCTAAATAACTTCCTACACCTATAAATATATCCTAATGCTAACCCTAAACCTAATTAAAATAGAATAGTTACCGTCGCCATGAAAATCAATGGAGCCGCCGCCAACTAAGAAAGAAGAAAAGCAAATTCAATTCTAATTCTCTCAACCCTAAAGCAAAGAAAAACTCTCTCTTTTCTTCTCTAAATGGTGAGTATGATGATCTTAACAAGATTATTATCATTTTAATTAGGTTGAGTTATGAATGGATTATGAGTAGATGATGTGAATTATCATATATGTTGTTGTAAACCCCTTTTGCTATCATGTATATTGTAAATCCAAAGTTATGTGATGATGATATCTTATATGTTGTAAATCATGCTATGATGATGTTATGTATGTTGAAAGTTTCTATGCTAAGTTGTGATGAATCATACATGTTAAAAAGGCCATGATGTTACCATCTATGCTAGTTAGTTCATATTAATTAAATCATCATGTTTGGGTTATGTTGATCTATATGACAAGTCACATATGCAAGTTAGATTGATCAGAAAAGTTATGAACATATACCAAGACATCTATTATGACATCTAGAATTATGCTATGACATATGTGATATCCTATGCTAGTTCACACCATCATTATGTTGCCTAAAAACCCCATATGCAAGTTTATGTATAGATTTGGGCTATGATCATATCATATAAATTGAGACATTTAACAAGTTGACACCTTTTGATCTTTAACATGTGTAGTTTATGCAAGTTTCACCCCTATTATGATTAGATTTATTTTAATTGTCTATATGTTGTGATAATTTATCTTTGTGCTAGGTGTTAGACTATACAAGTCTAGCCTATATTATGCGTTGAATAAGCAAACGTATAAACATGGGGTAGGGGTAATATTAAGGATTTAATATTAAAAAGTTGGGGTGCAATTGATATGATTTTGCATGCCATAAGTGGATGGCCATAATTGAGTCAATTATGGACATCATTAAAAGTTGAATTAATTAATAATTTGAATAGGGAATTATTAAAACTGGGGTAAAAGATTTTAAGTGTTAATCAACGCTTAGGACACGAGGTTGGACTCGTTTGTGACGTAAACCGGCCCGGACCCACCCGGCAAATCCAGTGGTCACAAATGTCAGCACAATGTGAGAGGTCCTAGGCCTAAACTAAAGCATAACGGTTGTAAAGACACGAGGTTAGACTCTTTTATGGTGTAAGACTGCCCGGACCCGCCTGGCAAATCCAGCTGCCATAAATGCCAGTCTAATGTGAGAGGTCTTTATGAGGTTATGGCCTGAATGAATTAAGAAATACTTAACCAGACAAACATGTAAGGTGGGACATGGGGGTTAAGTAGGTGCCTTGGGTGGCATGAGGAATATAGGGGGTGCCCTTAGTGGCATGTGAAATACGATTAGTAAGACTTAACCAAACACACATGTAAATGAACATGATTAAGAGGGTTAAGTGGGGTATACTAGTGACAAGCTTAGGTGGGTAGCTTGTGGGGGCCCATTTTGACCAGTATCCCAAACGTATCTTTGCGGGCTCGACCCAAGTCGAGGACGGGACACGAATGCTGGGTTCGACTGTAAGAGGCCAAAACGGGGAGTGGTGGCAAAGCAAGTCCAACGGGTTTCGTATGCGTGTGTGGACCCGGGCTGGTAGGAAAGACGTTGTTGCATCGTGTAGGTATAAGCCGTGCGTTCTCAAGTTGTATCGGGTTGCCACTTTAGGGGAGTGATACACCCCACTGTGGGGCCAGCTCGGGTATCTACGAGTAGGGAGCCAATCGAAAGTGGGTAGTGGGGTACACCTAGTGGAGATAGGGGCAGACGGCACCTATGTAGTCAGCTAGGGGTACGTAAGGCTATTTATAAAGTTTCTGTGTGAAGCACGTGGGATCAAACAATAGGGTGACTGGTGTGGTGCAGTGTAGTAATGTGCGGTGCAGTGTAGTAATCATTCATCAGTAATTAGGTGTGCCTTTACTGTTATCTTTAATGTTATCTTAAACGCTATCTTTATCTTCCTAAGAGTTCATAGACATTTACTTGTCTTCCAGCTTATGCCTTAGTCTAGTTATTTTGATAATAGTATTGTTAGAATTATCATACTCGCCAGACTTTATGTCTGATCCCCTCTATTTCTATCCTTTTCCCCCCTCCAGGTCCTCAGGTTGGCCCCAGCTCTAGTGGAGTTTGATTGAATTGCTTCATCTCTCTTTGGAAAGCTTGGACCGTTGAAGTAAAGTCCAGCTTGTTATCTTTTTAATGGTTATTTATGTAATGGGATTATGTATTTTGTTTTTATGAAGATGGATATTGTACTTGGTTATTATCTATGGTTTTATGATGTAACAAACATGTTTAATTTCCGCTGCAATAAAATGAAGTTTTAGATTTCCAAGTACTATTTATTATATGTCTTGTTGTAATTTTTCTGTTCTATATTCACTTATAACCTCCATGGAAGTTAATGCATTGCCTTTGTGAGTGACATTAATGGACGTGGGGTATTACAGCTAATTACCCCCATTCCGAACACAATGGGATATGTATCGTAACCTGATTCGACTATTTCGATCAGTTTCCGTCAAAATCAACATATAACTCTATATATTGAATTTGAACGCACATTTCAATTTACTGGGGTCACATCCTAACTAGAAAATTTCCCGAAAAATATTTTTAGCTTCGTATTGACGATACGGTCCTAACAAAACTAGTTTCGTCGAATTCTGAAACCGTTTGAAAAATGGTCATTTTCCAGTCGATTAAAATCAACTGAAACTGGTCAAACGCGTTTTCCTTTGCCACGCCCACATATTGATTCGAAAAATTATGAAATTTGGGATCTAGCAATAACTTTACATCACGGACCCAACAAAAGTGGTTTCGTCGAAATCCGAGGTCGTTTGCAAAATTTCCATTTTTAAGGGCCTGAATTCTATAGCGACTATTCAGAATTTTCAACTGGACATATCTTTTGATTCCCGCTATGAAATTTCAATTTTTCGGATTCGTTGGAAAGATATTCTCAAATAGATCCTATTATTTTTGGTTACACTAAAATCCGGTATATTTTGCACCCGGTACATTCAATTGAAAATTGAAATCGAATTATCGAACTACCGCGCCATTTTCAATTCCTTTTATAAATATAAATAAATATTTATATTCTATTGTCGATTCAAACGAATATATATGTTCGAATTATATTCAAAATAAATTTCTCGTCATTATTATTTAAAATAATTCGTTTTATATAATCAAAATTCACTAAAATTGCCAAAATAAAAATTTTAAACTGGCCCAGATTTCCGTGTTATTACAATCTCCCCCACTTAAAACTTTTCGTCCCCGAAAAGGAACGAAGTCGAAAGTTGTTTTAAATACCAACTCAACTTTCATTATTTTCACTACGGCTTAAGTTCTTCAACTTTTCAGTTTCTAAGAACTTTTCAAATTTTCCAAAAATTTGGCTAACACCCTAAATTTTCGAAAAATTTCGCCATAACCTCCCCTGCACCGGGAGCACGGGAAAATCCTGAAATTGCCATACAGGCCTTCTGATCTAAAAAAGAAAAAGAAAAAGCCAATCGGCTCATAAAATCATCATCACCCAAACAAAACAGTAAATTATGGTAAACATGTACCTATTTGTCGGGCAAACAATTTTATTCTTCTGCTCTAGACTCTTTGCTATGACCTGTTCAATGTAAGTACATGTATATGCAAGAAAATGCGATAAATTTCCAATACAACTCACTTTTTGGTACAATTTGACTAAATGGTTCAAATTTTAATTAATCCAACAATAATCAAACAACACAACCATCAATCAATTAGTTGATTAGCATTTCAAACACATAATTTTGTTATATAGTCAAAAATCACATTTTTGATGCCAAATCACAACAATAGGCCCTATCTAATTTTGGTTCTCACACCAGTCAATTGGAAATATATAGAAATTCCACTTTCGTCACTCGAACACAAATACTGATGTTGGTCGACCGATCATCAGAATCATCTCCGGGCGACTAGAGCGTGATTCTATATCTATCCAGTATATTAAAACTTCGAGTACACGCGGATCAGACGTATACACAAAATCTTTATATACTGCATTGTCCAAATTTAATATAAAATAAGTAATCAAATATGAATAATTGATTTAAATTTTCAAAACAAAAATTGTTTTCATTTGAAAAATGTACTCTTCACACTCGTTCTAAGATACTACTGATCCTATCTCTAACGAGTCATTCTAATTGGATATTACTAATCCAATTTCTGATGAATTCTCTCGTTTGGTTCTAATATGTCTTGTTCTCTAAGCTTTGTAAACCAAAGCTCTGATACCAACTGTGACAACAAGGAATTTCGCTCGATCCGAATCAGTCGCTAAACCGATCTAGACCGCTCGAAACGCCTGATTGTTTTGAGAACACGACAAAATAGAATGCAGACGGGAGAAAATTTCATTGTTATTACAATAATTCCATCAGAATACAAGAATATACAGAGTATGAATAAATATTACACAGAAATATCAGAGATTTAAATTACATTTAAATACATAGCAGCGGAAATTAATACAATACACAACTGAAGGAGATATACAGATACAAAGCTTTCCGGATATCGTTCCAGCTGTAAACCAGGATCCTGTGAATATAAATCTGCAAAACCAAAACTACTAGCTGCCCGTGTCAAAATAGGGGCACCCAGAGTTTAGGTTAAAACAAAATACTCCAGGTCAGTCATGTGAATGGTGTGAGAAATAAAACAGTTATTAATCTTCATTTTAAAGTTAGGTAAATCAAGGGACCATGCCGTATAACACGGAACGGGTTTCCTCCCAAGAATACCAGTGCATAAAACCAACAGCGCAATGCTAGATAAAGAAAAATGAAGCTATTATAAGACCCACGTCCCATCACACAATGCAATGCAAGCCGGAGGATAGAGTTTTTACCGTATAATAGCCAAGAATGCTTGATACATTTAAAACAAATCATTTGATACTATTATAAGTGCATATTGTATAAAACATCTTCAAATCATAAGTATCAATCATAGACGACATAGGTACCATATATCATGTCGCCATACTAGGCTCTACAAATAAAACCGCAAATGTCACGTATTTGGAAGTTGGATTTCCATCTATGAACCGAGGCAAAAAATAGTCCTCTACCGATTCGAGACAATCTAGCCTACCATGTCTCAGGATCAGAGCTCGAGTGACCCTTGGATCATCAGGGTCGGTCCACCGATGTGGATTAAAATGCCTGAACACTACGTTTCCCTGCCCTTTGGGGCGCAAATGAGCCAACAAATGACTCCATCGGACCCGGATCGTCCGATCAAACCGAGGCGCCTCGCAACAACCACATAAGTCAAACTCGTCAGGGCGTGTAAAACCACTGACGCCACTTTTAGCTAGATAGAAACACATGTCCTCCCTGAGGTCCTACTCCCGATTTTAGTTCACAACCGGGGTGTGAGGCTAGCGAATCAACGTTACACAAAGCTATGCCACACAGGCTGTGCTTTGATCATCCACCACAAGACTTTGCTTTTCAACAGAAGCCTCGATCAATTTCCACTTAGGCATGCCACACAGGAAATTCACTCCATGCGTTTGATATCCATCAATATATAACCTCTAAGCTCGTACGTCTCAGAGAAGGGCGTTAAGCAAGAGAATAAATTCTCCGCCGCCAAACAGATATATATTTAATAGAAATCAATCAAACAGACTAAAATCCAATGTCAGACACACAGTCCATTTACAAGTTCGTTCTGGGTCTGAAGGAAACCGGAGGCACCTAGTACCACGCATATCCATCGATCTCCAAGTATGTATGGACGATCACTAATTGTTTCCATCTTCTTGGGTGTACAACCCTATCAAGATCATCAGTAATTATCCAAACGACGTGAAGACCTCCGGTCTTCAACCACCGTCTTCATCTTCGACACCACGTCGAATCAGTTATTCAGAATGGGATAAACCCGGTCTTTCTGAACAACTCGTGTATATATATAATAAACACGTGTTACACAAACACAACATACGCCTCATTCCCATTTCGAATATTCTTTTATTCAAATATTCTTATATTTTGGGAAAGGTTCCCATTAATTTTATCAAAGATAAATTCTTTAAATTTATTCTTTAATCTCCTTTGAATATCAATTCAAACTAGTCGGGATTAGCGAACCACAACGAAGTAATCATTTATTTTAATTTCCCAATCCCAACCTATTCATCCCATGAAGTAAAACTGGTAATACTTCTTATCTAACACCACGGTGTTATCGGTAAATTTAATTACCATTTCACGTTTAAATCTAATTAAAGATTTAACTATCGCCTGGAGTAAAACTGGTGATACTCCATTCTCGATCATTCCAATCTAATTAAAGATTCATTAAAACTCCACTTAGTTTTAATCTTCACTGAAATCAATATCCTTTCTTTAACTGGGTTAAAGAACCAATGTCATTTAAAACATGACCCACAATAAACCCCAAAAACACCTTCATTAATTATAGGGTTAAAGAACAAGTGTTATTTAAAACACTGTTCAAGATAAACCCAAAAATCAATACCAATTCCATTCCAATTAAATATTATTTAATTGGTACACTTCATTAAATCTAAATAAAAGGATTTAATCTTTTCTCCACTGCGTCCATGAACAGTGTTGATAAAGACACCATTCACGACAAACCCAAATCACATTTGATATTAAATACAAGGCTCTGAATAGAAATTATATCGGCTTATATTCAATATCAAACTCTACGACTAACAAATATCGTATTGGAAATAACGATATATATATATATATATATATATATATATATATATATATATATCAAATTCCCATTACAATATCTGTATTATCACGAAATCCAACATCGAAATATTCCGAAGACAATTTCGATTAAATCCGTTCCAATGCAATTATTGGAAATTCTGGTTATTTTCAAAACCATTTCAAATCCAATTTATTTATTTTTAAAAATAAATAAATTACTATTCTAGTTCAAAACTAGTTCATTTCGATAAAAATCTATTTTTATCTTTTCAAATATGGAGTTTTTCATCCCAAATCTTCACAAATCATTTCTTATGATTTTACACAAATTATTACTATTTTTAATAATTTTATCTAGGCCCGTACATTCAATTTCCATCAATGGCCATCGAACTGCACTTACAGCGACCTTTTTCAAATTTGATTTGGACATAATTCCAAATCCAACCGTTAGATTTCTAATTTCTAATATCCGTTAGAAATCTCTTTTCGATACGAACCCAACGGTTCCGGTTTTAGGAAAATCCGACGGTCGGATCTCCCGTAATATCCGTTCGAAGTCAATGGTCGAAATTCGCGAACTGTCGCGGCGCGGCGCTTTCTATTCAGGCCATTATATTATATATATAATATGTATAATATATACTTCGTCGATTTTCTTTTCAAAACGATTTTTAATTCAATTTCCATTCGTTTTCAATTCAATTTGAATTTCAAATTAATTCAATTTCAATTCAAAGTCATTTTTATTCAATTTCAATTCGAATTCATTTCAAAATGATTTCAATTCTATTTCAATTTAATTCGAATTCATTTCAAAACGATTTCAATTCTATCTCAATTCTATTCGAATTCATTTCAAAACGATTTCAATTCTGTTTCAATTCTATTCGAATTTCAAACCATTTCAGTTTATTTCGAATTTCAAATCAATTCAATTAAATTCGAATTTCAATTCACTTTAATATTCACTTCAATTTGAATAAAATCGATATAAATTTCGTTCACGTCAAAATGGCGTCAATCTATCAACGCGGCTTCAAATATTTCGATTTTCAAATATTCTATTTCAAATATTTCTATTTCAAATATTTCTATTTCAAATATTTCTATTTCAAAACTGGAATGAGGCCCAATCAATTGCCATATAATGTTAATTATATGGATTTTCTACAACACATGTATACAATAACAACGATGAATAATCAACCATCATCCAAAGCGCATTCTACACTGTATTAGCATCAAATATAGATATTCAACGCTTATAACAGTCTGTCAATCAATCGATCGACGTACAACTAAACAATCGGGATTAGTGTACGTCAAATATCATCCCAATACCCGTGTGGGGTTTCAAACAATCAAACACAGATTTTATTTGTGCAGTTGGGCGATGTGTAAAATTTATCGTCCCAATCAATATCAGTCAAATGTGTGTATACAAACAAATCATCCGATCTGTTTATTTTTATTTCATTTCATATACACGTTAAAAATTCTATTTTTAACTATATAAATATCTTATTTCATTTAACATTACATAACACAATCAACTACACATCAAAATCAAACAACCAAGCATACAAGCCGTCCATGGTCTGTGGACGATGGGTGTCGGGTGCTACTAAACACTGTCTGCATCATAGTATATATTTCAACTAGAAATAAAATTAAAAGGTGAGAAGTTCTCACAGATTAGCCAATCCAATTCCACGACTCTTCTTATGTAGAAATCTTCGCCTTTCTCGCCTCTTGTCTCTTTCTTTGCCCGTATTCTCTACATATGTAAAAATCAAAATTTTACTTCGCTATTCACTATATAAAAATCGAATTTTTACTTCGCTATTCAATATATAAAAATCGAATTTTTACTTCGCTATTCAATATATAAAAATCGAATTTTTACTTCGCTATTCAATATATAAAAATCGAATTTTTAATTCGGTATTCAATATATAAAAATCGAATTTTTACTTCGCTATTCGATATATAAAAATCGAATTTTTACTTCGATTAAAAATCCTATCTTCGTTTTGATAAAAATCACATCTTCGTTCGATTTAAAAATCAAAGCTTTGTTCGATAAAAATCATAACTTTGCATAGGCAAAAATGATAACTTTCTATACGTAAACATCTGATTTTCCTTTGCAATAAAAATCTAATTTTTATAAATGGATAAATAAAAGGAAACTTACATTCATTTGAAGAAGGAAGGAGATTGGAGCGGTGCTGGAGCAGAAGGGGGTTTCTGGTCGGAAAGGGGCTGGCTCGAACGGTGGTGGCTTCCGGGATGCGGCGGTGGCGTTTTCAAGGGGTTGGGGGGGGGGGGCGCTGTCGCATTTCAGAAGGAAAGGAGAGGAGAGAGTGGAGGGGATGGTCGGGGAGAGGGGCACGATGGCCACGCCGTCGGTGGCAGCGGCGGCGATGGGTTCTCCCCCCCGTCGTTCTTCCTCTCTTTTTTTTATTTCTGTATTTCGATTTTGAAAGAAAAGGGGGGGGGGGCCTGAGTGTATAGAGGGAGAGGGGTAATTTTTTAAATTTATTTAATTTCAAAAGTTGACTTTTTCATTTGACCTCTAAACGAGTCCCACCGCCTGTCGTCCATAGCTAATTACCCCCATTCCGAGCACAATGGGATATGTATCGTAAGCTGATTCAACTGTTTCGATCAGTTTCCGTCAAAATCAACATATAACTCTATATATTGAATTTGAACGCACATTTCAATTTACTGGGGTCACATACTAACTAGAAAAATTCCCGAAAAATATTTTTTAGCTTTGTATTGACGATACGTCCTAACAAAACTAGTTTCGTCGAATTCTGAGACCGTCTGAAAAATGGTCATTTTCCAGTCGATTAAAATCAACTGAAACTGGTCAAACGCGTTTTCCTTTGCCACAATCACATATTGATTCGAAAAATTATGAAATTTGGAATCTAGCAATAACTTTACATCACGGACACAACAAAAGTGGTTTCGTCGAAATCCGAGGTCGTTTGCAAAATTTTCATTTTTAAGGGCCTGAATTCTATAGCGACTATTCAGAATTTTCAACTGGACATATCTTTTGATTCCCGCTATGAAATTTCAATTTTTCGGATTCGTTGGAAAGATATTCTCAAATAGATCCTATTATTTTTGGTTTCACTAAAATCCGGTTTATTTTGCACCCGGTACATTCAATTGAAAATTGAAATCGAATTATCGAACTACCGCGCCGTTTTCAATTCCTTTTATAAATATAAATAAATATTTATATTCTATCGTCGATTCAAACGATTATATACGTTTGAATTATATTCAAAATAAATTTCTCGTCATTATTATTTAAAATAATTTGTTTTATATAATCAAAATTCACTAAAATTGCCAAAATCAAAATTTTAAACTGGCCCAGCTTTCCGGGTTATTACAGTACTCGTTTTGATACCAATTAAGGGTTACTAACTGAAACAGGTCCCCCACACAAGATGATACAAGCTCTCCCCCTTGTCTTGTATCCCCATTAGGATTTCCACAGGTTATGCTTACCCTAAAAGGTGTCTTTAATACATTATCCCTAATTGGCTAAGTTTTGTGGGCCTATATCTAAATATTACCAACCCAACCCAGATATACTTAACTCTCCCGTTGTTCAACCAAGTTTAGTTAACCCCTATTCATGTTCATGTTCACACAATCCCTATGGATTCAACTAGGTTAGGTATTCCAATTCGTTACCATGTCCACTCATGGTTATAATGGGCTAGACCTCCCACATTAGGCCTACAACTTGTGGATGCTAGATATGTCGGTCTGGTACAGGCAGACTTCTTCCACAAGTTGGGCCTAACCTCATGTCTTAGCTCGTCTCGTATTTGTGCACTTAGACCCCTCACATTAGATCTAACATTTGTGGTTACTGGATATGTCGGTCATGTCCGGGAAAACTTCCACCACAAATGCAATCTATCCTCATGCCATAAGTGTAGTTATAGTTTTTAATTACTGTAATCCTAGGCATTTCATTATTATCCAATTTTTTTCACCTATGTCGTTATAGGTGTACATGCCCATTTACCCAATTATGTTCATAGTGAATTATATGTCCAAATTCATATACATTATTCAAGTTATGTCATTTCTAATGTTTTCCCCCGTTCCCTAACTAACGTATTCGCATATATTTGGCGGCATGCCTAGGCTAGAAAGTAGCCTGGCCAAAAACAATAAAAGAGAAAGGTGATGGGAAGATGACAATAGTGATTATTCTAACATAACTAGCATAAATTTATATACTGACATAGACAAGTAATTGACATAGTAATAAGGTGGACATATAAAAATAGATCTAGTGAACGTGTGATAATAAAACTTGATCTAACATACTAAGGATATCATAATATGCATGAATAGATTTATATAAGGATTCACATGTCCAATTAATGACAGATCTAAATTAACCACAACATGCTAGGTATAAGATGATGTAGATAGAGAATTAGAATTAGATCTAAACAAGGATTTGACTATCCAAATAATGACAGATCCAAATTAACAATAGACATAGATAAAGGTCAAGATCCACAAATGTGACATGATAAATTAACCACAAGTGAATTAGATCTATAAAGTTAGATCTAGAATGATAAAGTTTAAGATCCAAGAGTACCATAGATTCACAATTTATAACAGATCCAAATCATAGTCATTTCATGTTACACGTTTAATTATTTAATTCTAAAAGTAAATAAACTCATAGTGTTTGGATTTTAAAAGATAGAAAAGAAATTGTTGGTGTTGAATCTCAGATATACACGTCAATCTCCAACTGATTAGCTCTTAGTTAATTGTTGTTGAAGAAAAGGATTCGTTTCAGTTTAGGCATCGGCAGCATTTGGCCTCCATTGATTTCCAGTGAAGAAAACAAGAGAAATGGACCTTTATTTATAGCTGCCAGCCTCCAGAAATCGGCTGCCACCTCAGCCCTAGGGGGTTCGACCCCACTTATAGGGTTGACACCCCTGAGGCGGGAATTTTACTACCTATGGGATTTTCGAAATTTGAACTGAAATTTGGCTTTCTGGATAGGTTTGAACAGTTATATATATAATTATCTTGCGTGTATACAAATTTCAAACCTTCATAAGTTCTTCATACGACATCCATTTTAGCAAAACAAATGTCTGTCTTGATCGAAATTTCGAGACGGACGCAATAGTGCAGTCCGTTTCCCTTAATTCTGATTATTAAATTAATTATTATTTAATTTTTTCTCTTTAGTGTTGTTAAAATTACGAGGTGTTACATTCCCCCCTACTTAAAGGATTTCATCCCCGAAATCTCGAAGTTGAGAAGAATGTATATCCTACCATCCATCATCCATCTACTCATTCATCAATCACAAGCATCCATCATCCTTAAAGACTTCTAATGCTTATACAAACACATGCAAAGGTGCATGTATATGTCCTAATACTAATGCGGAGATGAGGTAGCCTACTGATTCAGTCGACCTCCTCAATGCAATGTATGTTAGTGCCATGAATCCAATATGTATGCAAATAATCCTATTATAATATGTAAGTTCTATATATGTGCACACTCACTCGTTCAAATGCAACATCCATATGCTAATACATCCATTTTCACCCACTAAAAGAAAAGAAAATTTCACACACATCCATATGCTGTATGAAAGTGATTGAGCCGATATAGTGCCTAATATGTGTGTATATGCATCCACAGGCAACCATTAGCGAACACTTGCATCCATAAAACATAATGCTACCTAAAGGTCGGAAATACTATTGATAGGACATAATTAAATGATAGAAACAAACATAGATAAAACTTTGGACAAAGGAGTTAAGTACATACCCTTGAAAAAGAAAGGGTACGAAGCACGAATCTTGTCTTCGGTCTCCTAAATCGCATCCTCTGGGTTATCTAACCATTGAACCTTTATCAGGTTGATTTCTTTATTGTGTATCTTCTTAACTTCCGATCCAAGAATATGGGTAGGGAATCGTCTGACTGTCGCCTCCCGCTCCACTTCTACTTCCTCCAATATACTTGGCTCAACAACTTCCACGGTGTCATGCAAGCACTTCCGCAGATGAGAAATGTAGAAAACATCATGAATGCTGGATAGATTTTCTGGTAGCTTTACTCTATATGCCATTTGTCTGATCCTTTCGGTTATGGGAAATGGTCCCACAAATCTGGGTGCCAACTTCCCCACAGATCCGAAGCAAACCACATACCTCAGAGGTAATACTTTAATAAAAACCAAGTCTCCTACTTCAAATTCGATGTCAGTCCTTCTCTTGTCTGCATAGGATTTCTGCCTATCTTGAGCTATCCTCATTCGTTGTCGAATAAGATCAATTTTCTCGAACGCTTCTCTAACCATATCAGGTCCAAGTAATAATCTTTCTATAGACTCCCACCAACAATTTGGTGATCTACAAGGTCGTCTGGGCAATGCTTCAAAGGGTGCCATGCCGATGCTAGCTTGATAACTATTGTTGTAGGCAAACTCTACTAAAGAAAGATGCTCTTCCTAAGTCCCTCCAAAGTCTAGGATACACAGCCTTAAAAGATCTTCAAGAATTCTATGCACCCTTTCCGTCTTCCCATCGGTCTGTGCGTGATAAGAAGTGGTGAAACACAACTGTGTACCTAGCTTCTTCTAAGCTCCTCCAAAATTCATTACTGATGATGGGATCACGATCGCTCACGATGCTGGAAGGTACTCCATGAAGACAGACAATCTCACGAGCGTAAATGTCTACTGACCATGATGTCGTCCTCTTACTCTTAACTGGAATGAAATGAGCGCTCCTAGTGAGTCAGTCCACCACAACCTAGATACTGGTGTTGCTTTTCTTCGATCTAGGCAAACCATCTATGAAATCTATAGAGACGCTCTCCCACTTCCACTGTGGAAACTCCGAAGGATGAAGTAAATCACTGGGCTTCTTTTGTTCAGTTTTGACTTGCTGATAAACTAAATATTAGGAAACAAACTTTGCCACATCTTTCTTCATCCCAACCAAAAAGAAAACCCTCTTCATGTCTTTGTACATCTTATTACCACCTGGATGAATAGTCATCTTGGAATGGTGGGCTTCTTCTAGGACTTCCTTTATCAAGCTTCAAGTTTGGGGAACACGAAGCCTTCCATCTCGTCGCAACCACCCTTTTTCATCTATGAAATATCCACTGAGGTGGCTAGAAGTCTCCCCTTTTCTAAGCTTATCTATGATGTCTAAAATCTGTGGATCATTTCGCTGTGAAGCTCTTATATGATCCATAAGAGTAGGTCGTATTTCTAGTGATGCAAACAAATCAGCAAAATCTCGATGGACGGTCTAAAGTCAAACGTTGATATGAACTCCAAGCCCTTCCTCTCCACAAACATAGGACTTAAAGCCATCCTATGCCTACATAGTACGTCGGCCACCACATTACCCTTGCCAGGGGTATAAGAGATTTCAAAATCATAAGAAGCTAGGAATTCCATCCATCTTTGTTGCCTTAAATTAAAATCCTTCTACGAGAATAGGTACTTGAGAGATTTATGATCGGTGTATAATTCGAACTTCTCTCCAAGTAAATAATGATGTCACGCCTTAAGCGCGAATACTATGGCAGCTAGCTCAAAATCATGGGTAGGGTAGTTCTTCTCATGAACTCTCAACTGTCTACCCCCATAACACACTACCTTTCCGTCTTACATCAAAACTGCACCAAGCCCTGTACCACATGTATCGGTGTAAACTGTGCTCTCATCAGGCAAGGTCAAGACTGGAGTTGTTGTCAGAACCCTCTTCAAACATTGGAAAGCAACATCACAATCTATATCCTATGAAAATGCCAAGTTCTTCTTTGTCAGCCTGGTGAGTGAGGCTGATATCTTTACGAAGTCCTTAATGAACTTCCTATAATAACCTGCCAATCCAAGAAAGCTTCTCACCTTTGTTGCATTTTTTGGAATTTGCCTCTCTTGCACTGTAGCCACCTTTGCGGGATCTACAGCTATCCCTTCTTTGGAGACTACATGCCCTAAGAATCTCACCTCTTTTCTCCAAAAATGGCATTTGGAGAAATTTGCCTTAAGCTGATGCGCACAGAGAGTTTTCAAAATTTCTCTCTAATGTTGCGCATACTTTTATTCACTTTCGGAGAATATCAAGATATCATCAACAAAGACCACGACAAATTTATTTAGAAACTCCCGAAACACCCTACTCATCAGATCAACAAAATATGCGCGTGCAATTTTCAACCCAAAAGGCATAACTAGCCACCCTCAGCTGATGAAATCCCGTGGCCAAGTCTAACTGATAAAATACCGAGGCACCAACAAGTTGGTCAAGCAAATCATTTATCCTCGGAAGTGGGTGCTTATTCTTCTTTGTGAGTTTGTTCAACTCTCTATAGTCCATACACAAACAAAGTGAACCATCCGCCTTAGTTGCGAATACAACCGGAGCACCCCATTCAGATATGCTTCGCCTGATAAATCCTTTCTCAAGTAGCTCCCCTAATTGCTTACTCAACTCCCTCCTTTCCCTTAGAGCCATATGACGCATTGGTAATGCAATTGGCTTTGCATTGTCCACCAGATATATACGGAAATCGATTTAGTGCCTTGGAGGTAAACCCCATACCTCATCAAAAATACCAGAGCAATCTCAGACTACCGAAATAGATTGTAAATCATCGATAGATGCATCAAAAGACTCTAGGAAACTAAGCATAGCCGACCCTTACGGGTCACAAAAAATCTCGAGGGTCTTCCCATGATAAGTCAGAAGCCTAACGACCCTCCTCTCGTAATCTAGAATGGAACCAAACATGGTTAGCCAATCCATCCCTAGAATCAACCATAGCCCATAAATCCGAGCACATACACATCACACTCAAACTCGACGCCTATGATAGATATCCTCAAACCCGAAAAATCTTAGACAAATGAGTCGAACGACCAATGGGGTTTGATACAACAACGGGATCCAATACCATATTGGTATTTAAGTGCAGAGGTTCAACCACAGAGCTAGATATAAATGAATGTGAAGCGCCAGTATCAAAAAGTGTTCTAATAGGATGATTGGAAAGAGAAATTAAGCCTTCCATAGAAGTTTTTCTACCTTTATCAGGAGCACTGATCGCGAGAGCATGCATCTGCCCTCCAAAAGTTCTTGCCCTTTGACTTTGTCCCTGTTTCTTCGGGTACTCTCTTGCAAAATGTCCGACCTCTCCGCAATTGAAGCAAAAATTCTTCCTTCTTTTGCAGTCCTTCACCAAGTGACCCTCACGTCCCCAACTGTGAAACTTCCTCTTATCCTTAGCCTTGTCATAATTTCCACCCTTCTCTTGTTGGTGCAGGTGTTGTTGTCCCTTCTTGGGCCACGTCTTCTTGTTTTGCATTGTTTCCTCAGCTTTAACCTCCTTCTTTTCTCGCTTGTCTTCCTCATGCATTAAGGCCATATCAACAAGCCTTTCAAAAGTTGCCCCCATTGGGATATGTGATATAGCTAACCCATGAAGGGGTTCATTCAGCCTTTTAGCAAACCGCAAAGCTTTCTTATGTGGAGTATCCACCAGTTCCAGTCCAAATCTTGCTAGTCGGTTGAATTTGTTCACATACTCTTTAATAGTCAAGTTTCCTTGATTGAGTGTGAAGAACCTCTCCATTTGCGTGCTTTTCTTAGCTTGGGAAAGAAACTTCATTTCAAACCTCTATCTAAAACCATCCCAAGTTTCCACTGGATGGCCTGCTTGGGTTACTTCCTACCAAAACGAGGCTTCATCTTTCAGTAGTCAGGTAGCCAACTGAATCGTCCTTCGATCTTCCACTTCAAAGATTACAAACAAGTCCTCGGTCTCCTTGAGCTAATTCCTTGCCTCTACGAATGTCTCAGTTCCATTGAATGGATTTCCTCCCATAGCATAGAAATCTTTGTAGATCTTAGAGAAGTTATCGGCACGAGGAGGAGGAACAACGGGTGCAACTGGGGGAGGCATGTCTCCTTGTCCTTCGGCATGCACCATAGCCTTCAGATACCTATAGAACCAGCCTAGTATCGTAACCTTCTCTGGAATCTTAGGTTCCCCAGACATGCTGAAAAAAGAAAAGGAAAGAGATTCATACAAGAGATCAAAAGATATTACTTATAGCTTTTCGGGGAATGTTTTTCAAAACAAAATTTTCTTTCTTTTTTGAAAATACTTTCTTTTAAACCCATTTTGAAGATAAATTTTCAAAAACTTTTATCTAATCTTATAACCTTCAACTCTGATACCAAGTGTGACACCCCACGTCTGTTAATGTCACTCACAAAGGGAATGCAATAAGTTTCGTGAAGCGCTACAGGTAAACAAAAACAAAAATATTACAAGATAGATATATAAAATGACAGCGGAATTAAAAACTTTATTAATCATAAAGCATCGTAGTTAGAAAACATAACATGTTGAAATACAAAAAAACCATTACATCATAAAAACTACTGTCTTGTACTTTAAAACATCAGAGTACATAAAAGAAGCAAAATTCCATAAGCAAAATTCCACAAACAAAATATAGCTATAGCAACAAGGATAGGATCTTAAGCCATACATCTAAGCAGCTCCAACAAAATGTAAGCAGAATCACGGTCAAGCCTGAGTGTTCCCTCCATGGGAACCTAGGGGGAACAGAAGAAAGAAGAGGAAACAAAAAGGGTCAGACATAAAGTCTGGTGAGTCCGGTAACTTTTAGTAAGTAAATAAATAAAAGTAGCATGACAGGCATGTAAAGTGGATAAGAAAGATGACATCACAAAAGGTAAGTATCACAAGGTAACATGATAGGGTGTATACACTTCCCTAACGATTACTCTGCACTATTACTAGTATAACCAGAATGAGGTGATCCCTTCCACCATAAGGTGGTTGACTTAGGCATACGTCCAAATGTACCCTAAGTACTACCCTAATCGATCAGCTCCCTTATCCGCGTAGATACTCTGTGTCGGCCCTACCATAGGATGTGTTACGTCCTAAAGTGGCAACCCTTCCTGATATGCACAGCCTATATCTACCAGTGTCACAGTCGTCTTACCCCCTCTGCCCGACCCCTGCACACACATGACCCGGTCGGTTTACGCCGCCCACACCGTCCTCCACGTTTGGATCTCTTACATTCAGCCCAGTAAGTGTGCCCCACTCCGACCTAGGGCGAAGTACTCATTTTGATACTTATTAAGGGTTACTAACTGAAACGACATCCACAGGAAACCGTTAGCAAACACTTGCATCCATCAAACATAATGCTACCTAAAGGTCGAAAATAATATTGATAGGACATAATCAAATGATTGAAACAAACATAGATAAAACTTTGGAAAAAGGAGTTAAGGACATACCCTCGAAAAAGAAAGGGTACGAAGCACGAATCTTGTCTTCGGTCTCCCAAATCGCATCCTCTGGGTTGTCTAACCATTGAACCTTTATCAGCTTGATTTCTTTATTGCATATCTTCTTAACTTCTGATCCAAGAATATGGGTAGGGACTCGTCGGACTGTCGCCTCCCGCTCCACTTCTACTTCCTCCAATATACTTGGCTCAACAACTTCCACGGTGTCATGAAAGCACTTCCGCAGATGAGAAATGTAGAAAACATCATGAATGCCGGATAGTTTTCTGGTAGCTTTACTCTATATGCCATTTGTCCGATCCTTTTGGTTATGGGAAATGGTCCCCCAAATCTGGGTGCCAACTTCCCCACAGATCGAAAGAAAACCACATTCCTCAGAGGTAATACTTTAATAAAAACTAAGTGTCCTACTTCAAATTCAATGTCAGTCCTTTTCTTGTCTGCATAGGATTTCTGCCTATCTTGAGCTGTCTTCTTTCGTCATCGAATAAGATCAATTTTATCGGACGTTTTTCTAACCATATCAGGTCCAAGTAATAATCTTTCTGTAGATTCACACCAATAAGTTGGCGATCTACAGGGTCCTCTTAACAATGCTTCGAAGGGTGCTATGCCGATGCTAGCTTGATAGCTGTTGTTGTAGGCAAACTCTACTAAAGAAAGATGCTCTTCCTAAGTCCCTCCAAATTCTAGGATACACAGCCTTGAAAGATCTTCAAGAATTCTGTTCACCCTTTCCGTCTTCGCATCGGTCTTTGTGTGATAAGAAGTGCGGAAACACAACTGTGTACCTAGCTTCTTGTAAGCTCCTCCAAAATTCACTACTGAAGTTGGGATCACGATCTCTCACGATGCTGGAAAGTACTCCAAGAAAATGGACTATCTCACGAGCGTAAATTGCTACTGACCATGATGTCGTCCTCTTACTCTTAACGGGAATGAAATGAGCGCTCTTAGTGAGTCAGTCCACCACAACCCAGATACTGGTGTTGCCTTTCTTCGATCTAGGTAAACAAACTATGAAATCTATAGAGACTCTCTCCCACTTCTACTGTGGAAATTCCAGAGGATGAAGTAAATCACTGGGCTTCTTTTGCTCAACTTTGACTTGCTGACAAACTAAACATTGGGAAACAAACTTTGCCACATCTTTCTTCATCCCAGCCCAAAAGAAAAACCTCTTCATGTCTTTGTACATCTTATTGCCGCCTGGATGAATAGTCATCTTAGAATGGTGGGCTTCTTCCAGGACTTCCTTTATCAATCTTTGAGTTTGGGGAACACAAAGCCTTCCATCTCGTCGCAACCACCCTATTCATCTACGGAATATCCACTGAGGTGACAAGAAGTCTCCCTTTTTCTAATCTTATCTATGATGTCTAAAATTTGTGGATCATTTCGCTGTGAAGCTCTTATCTGATCAATAAGAGTAGGTCGTATATCTAGTGATGCAAACAAATCAGGTAAAATCTCGATGGAGGGTCTAAAGTCAAACGTTGATATGAACTCCAAGCTCTTCCTCTCCACAAACATAGGATCTAAAGCCATCTTCTGCCTATATAGTGCGTCGGCCAGCACAATACCCTTTTCCAAGGGTATAAGCGATTTAAAAATCATAAGAAGCTAGGAATTCCATCCATCTTTGTTGCTTTAAATTAAGATCCTTCTGCGAGAACAGGTACTTGGGAGATTTATAATCGGTGTATAATTCGAACTTCTCTCCAAGTAAATAATGATGCCACGTCTTAAGCGCGAATACTATGGAAGCTAGCTCTAAATCATGGGTTGGGTAGTTCTTCTCATGAACTCTCAACTATCTACCCCCATAACACACTACCTTTCCTTCTTACATCAAAACTGCACCAAGCCTTGTACCACATGCATCGGTGTAGACCGTGCTCTTATCAGGCAAGGTCAAGACTGGAGTTGTTGTTAGAGCCTTCTTCAAACATTGGAAAGCAACATCACAATCTATATCCCATGAAAATGCGAAGATCTTCTTTGTCATCCTGGTGAGTGACGCTGATATCTTTGCGAAGTCATTAATGAACTTCCTATAATAACCTGCGAGTCCAAGAAAGCTTCTCACCTCTTTTGCATTTTCGGAATTTACCTCACTTGCATTGTAGCTACCTTTGCGGGATCTATAACTATACCTTCTTTGGAGACTACATGCCCAAAGAATCTGACCTCTTTTCTCCAAAAATGACATTTGGAGAAATTTGCCTTAAGCTGATGCGCACGGAGAGTTTTCAAAACTTCTCTCTAACGTTGGGCATGCTCTTCTTCACTTTCGGAGAAGATCAAGATATCATCAACAAAAACCACGACAAATTTATTTAGAAACTCCCGAAACACCCTACTCATCAGATCAACAAAATAGGCGCGTGCATTTGTCAACCCAAAATGCATAACTAGCTACCCTCAGCTGATGAAATCCAATGGCCAAGTCTAACTGAGAAAATACCGAGGCATCAACAAGTTGGTCAAACAAATCATTTATCCTCGGAAGTGGGTGCCTATTCTTCTTTGTGAGTTTGTTCAACTCTCTATAGTCCACACACAAACAAAGTGAACCATCCGCCTTAGTTGCCAACACAACTAGAGTACCCATTCAGATATGCTTCGTCTGATAAATCCTTTCTCAAGTAGCTCCCCTAATTGCTTACTCAACTCCCTCCTTTTCCTAAGAGCCATATGTTGCATTGGTAATGCAATTGGCTTTGCATTGTCCACCAGATATATACAGAAATCGATCTAGCACCTCAGAGGTAAACCCCGTACCTCATCAAAAACAGCAGATTAATCTCAGACTACTGGAATAGATTGCAAATCATTGATAGATGCATCAAGAGACTCTAGGAAACTAAGCATAGCTGACCCTTACGGGTCACAAGAAATCTCGAGGGTCTTCCCATGATAAGTCAGAAGCCTAATGACCCACGTCATAATCTAGAATGGCGCCAAACATGGTTAGCCAATCCATCCCTATA
The DNA here is from genome assembly GCA_030737875.1 of Allium sativum. Taxonomy (NCBI): domain Eukaryota; kingdom Viridiplantae; phylum Streptophyta; class Magnoliopsida; order Asparagales; family Amaryllidaceae; genus Allium; species Allium sativum. Next base: position 3,575,083 of record CM060925.1, on the reverse strand, counting down.
ATCAACCATAGCCCATAAATCCAAGCACATACATGTCGCACTCAAACTTGACGCCTAAGATAGATATCCTCAAACCAGAAAAATCATAGACAAATGAGCCGAACCACCAATGAGGTTTAATACAACAACGGGATCCACTACCATATTGGTATTTAAGTGCAGAGATTCAACCACAGAGCTAGATATAAATGAATGTGAAGCGCCAGAATCAAAAAGTGTTCTAATAGGATGATTGGAAAGAGAAATTAAACCTTCCACAGAAATTTTTCTACTCTATCAGGGGCACTGATCGTGAGAGCATGCACCAGCCCTCCAGAAGTTCCTACCCTTTGACTTTGTCCCTGTTTCGTCGGGCACTCTCTTGCAAAATATCTGACCTCTCCGCAATTGAAGCAAGAATTTTTCCTTCTTTTGCAGTCCTTCACCAAGTGACCCTCACGTCCGCAACTGTGACACTTCCTCTTATCCTTAGCCTTGTCATTATTTCCACCCTTCTCCTATTGCTACTGTTGTTGTCCCTTCTTGGGCCACATCTTCTTGTTTTGCATTGTTTCCTCAGCTTTAACCTCCTTTTCTCACTTGTCTTGCTCATGCATTAAGGCCATATCAACAAGTCTTTCAAAAGATGCCCCCATTGGGATATGTGATATAGCTAACCCATGAAGGGGTTCATTCAGCCCTTTAGCAAACCGCAAGGCTTTCTTATGTGGAGTATCCACCAGTTCCAGTCCAAATCTTGCCAGTAGGTTGAATTTGCTCACATACTCTTTAACAATCAAGTTTCCTTGATTGAGTGTTAAGAACCTCTCTATTTGCATGCTTTTCTCAGCTTGGGAAAGAAACTTCATCTCAAACCTCTGTCTAAAATCATCCCAAGTTTCCACTGGACGGCCTGCTTGGGTTACTTCCCACCAAAACAAGGCTTCAACTTTCATTAGTCAGGCAGCAAACTGAATCTTCCTTCGATCTTCCACTTCAAAGATTATAAACAAGTCCTCAGTCTCCTTGAGCTAATTCCTTGCCTCTACGAATGTCTCGATTCCACTGAATGGCTTTCCTCCCATAGCATAGAAATCTTTGTAGATCTTAGAGAAGTTGTCTGCCCGAGGAGGAGGAACAACGGGTGCAACTGAGGGAGGCATGCCTCCTTGGCCTTCGACAGACGCCGTAGCCTCCAGATACCTACGGAACAAGCCTGGTATCGTAACGTTCTCTGGAATCTTAGGTTCCCCAGACATGCTGAAAAAAGAAATGGAAAGAGATTCAGATAATAGATCAAAAGATATTACTTATAGCTTTTCGGGGAATGTTTTTCAAAACAAAATTTTCTTTCTTTTTTGAAAATACTTTCTTTTAAACCCATTTTGAAGATAAATTTTCAAAAACTTTTATCTAATCTTTCAGCTCTGATACCAAGTGTGACACCCCACGTCTGTTGATGTCACTCACAAAGGGAATGAATTAAGTTTCATGAAGTGCTATAGGTAGACAAAAACAGAAATATTACAAGGCAGATATATAAAACGACAACGGAATTAAAAACTTTATTAATCATAAAGCATCGTAGTCCAAAAACATAACATGTTGAAATACAAAAAAACCATTACATCATAAAAACTACTGTCTCTTACTTTAAAACATCAGAGTACATAAAAGAAGTAAAATTCCACAAGAAAAATTGCACAAACAAAATATAGCCATAGCAACAAGGATAGGATCTTAAGCCATACATCTAAGAAGCTCCAGCAAAATGTAAGCAGAATCACGTTCAAGTCTGAGTGGTCCTGCCCTGAGAACTAAAGGGGGAAATGGAAAAAAGAAGAGGAAACAAAAAGGGTCAGACATAAAGTTTGGTGAGTCCAGTTTCTTTTAGTAAGTAAATAAATAAAAGCAGCATGAAAGGCATGTAAAGTGGATAAGAAAGATGATGTCACAAAAGGTAAGTATCACAAGGTAACTTGATAGGGTGTATACACTTCCCTAACGATTACTCTGCACTGTTACTAGTATAACCAGAATGAGGTGATCCCTTCCACTATAAGGTGGTAGACTTAGGCATATGTCTAAATGTACCCTAACTATTACGCTAATCGATCGGCTCCCTTATCCGCGTAGATACTCTTTGTCGGCCATACATAGGATGTATCACATCCTAAAGTGGCAACCCTTCCTGATATGCACAGCCCCGTGTCTACCGGTGTCACAGTCGTCTTACCCCCTCTGCCCGGCCCCTATACACACATGACTCGGTCGGTTTGCGACACCCACACCGTCCTCCATGTTTGGATCTCTTACAATCAGCCCAGTAAGTGTGCCTCACTCCGACCTATGATGGAGCACTCGTTTTGATACTTATTATGGGTTACTAACTAAAACGGGTCCCCCACACAAGATTATACAAGCTCTACCCTTGTCTTGTATCCCCACTAGGATTTCCGCAGGTTATGCTTACCCTAAAAGGTGTCTTTAATACATAACCCCCAATTGGTTAAGTTTTATGGGCCAATTTCTAAATATTACCCACCCAAACCAGATATACTTAACTTAACCATCCCATTTTTCAACCAAGTTTACTTAACCCCTATACATGTTCATGTTCACACAACCCTTATGGATTCAACCAGGTTAAGTATTCCAATTCGTTACCATGTCCATTTATGGTTATAATGCGCTAGACGTCCCACATTAGGCCTACAACTTGTGGATGTTGGATATGTCAGTTGGGTCCGGGCAGACTACTTCCATAAGTTGGGCCTAACCTCGTGTCTTAGCTTGTCTCGTATTTGTTCACTTAGACCCCTCACATAAGATTCAACATTTGTGATTGCTAGATATGTCGGTTAGGTCCGGGCAGACTTCCACCACAAATGCAATCTAACCTCGTGTCATAAGTGCAGTTACAGTTTCTAATTACTGTAATCCTAGGCATTTCAGTATTATCCAATTTTTCACCTATGTCGTTATAGGTGTTCATGCCCATTTACCCAATTATATTCATAGTGAATTATATGTCCAAATTCGTATTCATTATTCATGTTATGCCAATTCAAACGTTTCTCCCATTCCCTAGCTAACGCATTCACTTATATTTGGCGGCATGCCAAGGCTAGAAAGTAGCCTGGCCATAAACAATAAAAGGGAAAGGTAATGGGAAGATGACAATAGCGATTATTCTAACATAACTGGGATAAATATATATACTGTCATAGACATGTAATTGACATAGTAATAAGGTGGACATATAAAAATAGATCTAGTGAACATGTGATAATGAAACTAGATCTAACATACTAAGGATGTCATAATAGGCAAAAATAGATCTAAATAAGGATTCATATGTCCAATTAATGACAGATCTATATTAACCACAACATGCTAGGTACAAGATGATCTAGATAGAGAATTAGATCTAAATAAGGATTTAACTGTCCAAATAATGACATATCCTAATTAACCAAAGACGTAGACAAATATCAATATCCACAAATGTGACGTGATAAATTAACCACAAGTGAATTGGATATATAAAGGTAGATCTAGCATGATAAAGTTTAAGATCCAAGAGTGTCATATATTCACAATTTATAAAAAATCCAAATCACAGTTATATCACATTTTACTTTTAATCATTTAAATCTAGAAGTAACTAAACTCATAGTGTTTGGATTTTAGAAGGTAGAAGAGAAATTTTTGGTGTTGAATATCATATCTATACGTGAATCTCTAACTGATTAGCTCTTAGTTGATTGTTGTAGAAGAAAAGGATTCATTTCGGTTCAGGCCCCGGCAGCATTTGGGCTCCATTGATTTCCAGTGAAGAAAACAAGAGAAATGGACCTTCATTTATAGTGTCAGCCCCCAGAAATCGACTGCCACCTCAGCCCTAGGGGAGTCGACACCCTTACTACGGGGTCGATACCCCTGAGACGGGAATTTTACCGCCTACGGGATTTTCGAAATTTGAACTGAAATTTGGTTTTTTGGATAGGCTTGATCTGTTATATATATATATATATATATATATATAAATATATATATAATTATCTTGCGCATATACAAGCTTCAAACCTTCGTAACTTCTTCATACGGTGTCCATTTTAGGCAAACCAAATGTCTATCTTGACCAAAATTTCGAAATGGACACAATGGTCTAGTCTGTTTCCCTTAATTATGAATGTTAAATTAATTATTATTTAATTTGTTCTCTTTAGTGTTATTAAAATTATAGGATGTTACAATTTCTATTAAATATATATCTATTTGGTGGCGGAGAATTTATTCTCTTGCTTAATTCCCTTCTTTGAGACATACAAGCTTAGTGGTTATATATTTGTAGACATTAATTCCATGGCATGAATTGTCAATGTGGCATGCTGAGATGCAAATGATCAAGACTTTTGTTAAAGAGCAGAGTCTTGCGGATGATAACCAAAGCATAGCTTTAATTAGCATAGCTTTCTGTATAGCGTTAATTCGCAAGCTTCACCCCCGGTATGAACCAGAAACGGGATGAGGAACCATAGGGAGTGCATGCGTTTGTTTCTAGCTAGGAGTGATGTCATGGTATGGAGCCAGACATTTGGCTTATGTAGTTGTTGGAAAGCGAGGTACCTCGGATATGGGTCCCTAGTGGCTCTAGATGGTCGACATACTGACTAAATTTTATTCCCCATAGGGCAGGGAAACGTATTGTGCAGGAATTTCCAATCCACTAAAGTAAGTGTGGACTGGCCCTGCCAGATTTCAGGTGCAGTTGCGGCTGAATCCTGAGGCACGGGCTAGGGTGTCTCGAGTCAAAAGGAAGATCCCTTGCCTTGGTTCATAGATTGAATCCGATTTCCAATATGTGACTTTCGACTTTATTTGTAAACATTTAGGGCGACATAGTGGAATGGGGCGCTCATGCCGTCTATGATTGATACATTTATATTTGAAGTTGTTTTTGACACTATGCGCGAATAGTAACATCAAAATGATTTGCTTTAAACGTACCAAGCATATTTGGCTATTATAAGGTAAAACTCTGTCCTCCGGCTTGGGTTGCATTGTGTGATGGGACCTGAGTCTTATAATTGCTTCAATTTTCAAAAAGAATAGCGATGTTTTATTTGAAACTGAGATTCATTTGGAGTAAACCTGTTCCGTGTACATGGCGTGGTCCTATGATTTCCCAACTTTTAAAGTAAATATTTGGTAACTGTTTTAGTTCTCACACCAGTCCCGTGACTGACCCAGAGTTTATTGTTTTCACTTAAACTCTGGGTTCCTATATTTTCCACACGGGTAGTTCGTTGTTTTGGTTTTGCAGATTTCTTTTAATAGGATCGTGGATTTACAACTGGAGCTATATTCTGAAAGCTTTGTATCTTTGTATTTCCTTCAGTTGCGCTAGTGATGTATTTTCCGCATTGTATTATATTTTCCGCTGCATTGTAATTTGAATCTCTGATATTGTATTTTTCATGTGTAATATTTATTCATACTCTGGAATATTCTTGTACTTTGATGTAAATTGTTGTAATAACAATGAAATGTTCAATCATTTGTGTCCTGATGCATCGTGTTCTCAAAGCAATTCGTCATTTTCCGTCTCTTCAGGGATCGGGGGATTTCATATCGTTATAGTTGGTATTAGAGCTTTAGTTTACAAACCACGAGAACAAGACACATTAGAACCGAGCGGAAGAATTCATCAGAGATAGGAGTAGTAACATCCTATAGGAACAACTCATTAGAGATAGGACTAGTAACACCCTAAAATGAGTTCGAAGAGTATTATTTGTTAAAAATGAATTTAACTTTGAAAATTATACCTTATTATATGTATTTGATTATTTTATTTTAAATTGAATATGGACTATCTGGTATAAGAAGATTTTGCATATATGCCCGACAAACGTATATTTAAAGTCTCAAATATACTGGGTAAATATAGAATTACGCTCTAGTCACCCGGAGATGATTCTGGTGATAGTAGCTGTATCATCAGCATTTATGTTCAAGTTTCGAAAGTGGGTTATCTATATATTTCAAATTGACTTGTGTGAGAACCAAAACTTAGATAGGGCCAATGTTTAAGATTTGGCACTAAATATGATTTTGAGTATATATAAAAGTTATATGTTTGAAAAGCTAATCAACTAATTGATTGCTTGTGTGATGGATGATTATTAGTTCAACTAAATAAAAATATTGAAATGATAAGAACCAATATGAAAACGAAAGGTAAATTAAGCCAAATCAAGTCAAAATTGAACTGAATTAAAAATTTATTGCAACTTGATACATATGCATGTATATATAATAAATAGGTCATAGCATGAAAGCTAAGAAGAGGAATAAAATTGTGTGCCCTACAAATAAGTACATGTTTACTATATTCATTGGGTTTGATGATTTTACGAGCCGCTTGGCTTTTTTTTCCTTTTTGGTTAACGAGTGACCTATGAGGCTAGTTGCGGTTTTAAAGATCAGTCGTACAAAGGAGGTTATGGCGAAATTTTTCAGAAATTTAGGGTGTTAGCCAGATTTTTGAAAAATTAGAAATTTTTTAGAAACTGAAAAGTTGAAGAATGAAAGCCGGAATGAAAGTTGAGTTGGTTAGTTAAACAACTTTCAACTCCGTTCCTTTTCAAGGAAGAAAAGATTATAAGTGGGTGAGATTGTAACAACCAGGGATTTCTTAACCAATTTAAATTTTTCATTTTATCTATTTATGGAATTTGAATATTTAAAATGATTTATTTTAAATAATAAGGACTAAAAACTTATTTTAAACATAATTAGAACGTATAAATTTATTTTAATTACAAAACAAGCTTGAAATAGCGCGGTAGTTTGAAAATTCGATTTTTAATTTCAATTGAATGTACATAATTCAAAATAAGATTTCAGTAAAACCAGAAACATTTGAATCTGTTTAATTATATCTTTCTAACTGTAACACCTAACGTCCATTAATGTCACTCTCAAAGGGAATGCACTAACATTCATGGAGTATTATTGGTGAATAGAACAGAATATAACAAGACAGATACATATATTGGTACTTGAAAAATTCAAAACAACTTTTATTGCAGTGGAAAAATAGTTTGATTACAACAATATCATAAACCAACAGAAAAACAAAGTACACTTAGTAACCATCTTGACAAATTGTTTTCTGAGTACATAAAGTAAAAAAGCAAAACCCCAACATAAGTAGCCATAAAAGAGATGAGCTGAACTTTACTTTCAGTAAACCAAGCATTTCCAAAAGAGAGAGGAAGATCTAGATCAAGCTCCACTAGTACTAGTCCCACCCTGAGAACCTTGGGGGGAAAGGAAGAAAAGAGGCGAAAACAAAGGGGGTCAGACATGAAGTCTGGCCAGTACCATAACTTTAACAATATAATTATTAATGTAATTAGAATAAGGCATAAACTATTAAAACAAGGAATGACTGCGAAGCAAGTGGGCAAGACAAAACAAAAAAGAGGAATATTATGGCGTTAATCTCGCTCCTAATCACTATAGGATAATTACCATACTGCACCACTACTAGTCACCCTAAAAATTGATCCCGCCTACTGAACAAAATAATAATAATGGTAGTTTCATGTACCCCTAGTTGTCTTCATAGGTTCCGCCTGCTCCTATCTCACTAGTTGTTCCCACTACCCTCCCCATTCTAATTACAGAATTTATTCATAATATGGTAGTTGGACTCCTAGTTGTCTTCATAGGTGCCGCCTGCCCCTATCTCCGTTAGTCGTACCCACTACCTTCCCCATTCGATCGGCTCCCTAACTCGAAGATACCTGTGCTGGTCCCACAGTGGGGTGTATCACTTCCCATAATGGCAACCCGATACCACTAAAAATGCATGGCTTATATCTACGCGATGCAACAACGTCTTACCAACCATCACGGGCCCACGCACGCACATGACCCCGTTGGACTTGCATTGCCACCGTTAACCCGTTTTGACCTCTTACAATCAAACCCAGTAAGCGTGTCCCATCCTCGATCTAATTCGAGCTCACAAAGATACTTAATGGGTTACTGGTTTGAAAAGGGTTCCCCATGCTTGATAAAAGCTTTCCACCTACGCTTGGTCCCCACTAGGATTTCCCACATAACCCCTTCTTATTCATGTCTTCTTACATGTTTCAATTTGGTTAACTGACTCTAATCGTATTTCACATGTCTCCCATGTCATCCACTTAACCCCCATGTCCCACCAGATGTTTATCTTGGTTAAGTGTTAATGATTATATCCCACATGTCCCCCATGTTACCCACTTATCAAATAAACATATGTTATTGGTTAAGCTTGTCTTAACCTTATCCACTTATCAGATCAATATATATATATATATATATGTGGTTAAGCTGGTCTTAACCCTATCCACTTATATGTTATTGGTTAAGCTGGTCTTAACCCTATCCATTTATACATTATTGGCTAAGTTGGTCTTAACCACATCCGCTTATCAGATCAATATGTATTATTGGTTAAGTTTTCCTTAGCCCTATCCACTTATTAGATTAATATATATTATTGGCTAAGTTAGACTTAACCCTACCCACTTATCAAATTAATATATATTATTGGTTAAGCTGATCTTAACCCTATCTTATTATCAGAATATTGGTTAAGCTAGTCTTGACCATATCCACTTATATATTACTCGTTAAGCTGGTCTTAACCCTACCTACTTATCAGATTATTGGTTAAGCTAGTCTCAACCTTATCCACTTATATATTATTGGTTAAGTTGGTCTCAACCCTATCGATTTATTATGTTATGTATTATATATATATGTATATATATCATATAACATGTTTTACTTAATTTATGATTAAGTACATCTTAGTTCACAAATACATTGGTTAAGAGAATAACTCCCTAAGTATCAACACCGAAGAACGAAATAAACATCAGATTGGTACTCAAAGAATTACTCCACTCAACCAAACTTTTGTTTATCATTCATATTCGTCTTTGATCAGCATTAATTAATTATTAATGCATAGACCTCCCACATTAAGTCGATTGATTGCGGCCGCTGGATATGCCGAGCGGTTCCGGACAGACTTCCACCACAAGCCAGACTTAACCTAGTGTCTAAGCATCTTTCAATTATGCCTTTAACCTCTCACATTAGACTACCGTTTTTGGTTGCTGGATGTGCCGGGCGGGTCCGGGCAGTCTTATACACAAACGAGTCTAACCGCGTGTCTTAGGCGTTTATTAGGCATTTAATTTATGCCTTTGCCTCTCACATTTGACTACCGTTTGTGGTTGCTGGATTCGCCTGTCGGGTCCGGGCAATCTTATACCACAAACGAGTCTAACCTCGTGTCTTAGGCATTTATTATTACATATTATTATTCGACCCCAATTTGAATTAATATTTCCATTTCAAATTGTCAATAACTTCCGAATTAATCTATGTCCATAATTGTCACCTAAATTATGTCCATAATTTCTATGCATATAAATTAGGCCAATTAATGTCTCAAATTTATTATATGCTTTTAAGCCATTTTTATGCCAATTCACAATATTAATATTTAATATTTTCCCATTGCCCCCACGTCGATCGCACGTTTAATATGAAATATGTTAGACCCGCAAATAGTCTAACTCATAAAAAGAAAAGAAACATCACTACTTGCATAGCACATAAAAATAGATCGAACTTGCAAATAGGAATTATAACATAAATTCGCATAGCCAATAATTTGCATAGACAATGGTCATATAGAATCATATATTTGCATAAACTACCATGGATCTAAATATAGATCTAAACATGAAAATTTGAACTTGCATACATAAATTATAGGTCTCACTTAACTTGCATATATGAATATAATTTTCACCCAAAAATGTGAATATAGTTTTTCACCTAAACTTGCATATGGATTTCTACAACTTGCATGTGTATTTACCGCATGTTTTTGCATATAAACTTGCATTTGTATATACTTGATTCACATACAAACTTGTGTACAATTCACATATAGACTTTTATAAGATTCATATTTAAACTAGCATATGATTTAACATCCCAAACATGCATAAAATTCTAATACGAATTAGCATATAATTTAACATCCCAAACTTGCATAAGATTCATATATGAATTAACACATGATTTAACATACCAAACTTGCATAAGATTCACATATGAATGAACATATGATTTAACATCCCAAACTTGCATAAGATTCACATATGAATTAACGTCTCAAACTTGCATAAGATTCACATATGATTTAACATCCCAAACTTGCATAAAATTTACATACGATTTAACACATGATATAGGTCTACCAACATAAGATAACAAAGTTAAACAACATCACGTGATTCAACAGACATGTTCTCATAATCCAATTACAACCCATCATAATTAAGTTAACAATTATATTATGAAAGAAATAGTATTCATAAAGATAGGTTAGAGAAGAGAATGATTTGTTTGTCTTTTGAATTGGAATTCTGACTTGCTAAATCCTAAGCTTTAGGAAGGAGAATTATCCTAGCAGCAGCATGGTGGCCATGAGACAAATTTTTGTTTTTGATTTAGGGTTTGAGTCTAAGAACTCTTTTATAGAAGTTTAAATCAACCTAAGCCGTTAGATTATCCTAGGACTAATCAAAGCCATTCAAACCTAAGAGAACCAACCGGAACTTGCCACACAAGCCCTAATGAGTCAGAAAATCGCCACCAAAAGAAAGACGTCCGGTTTCAGATCTGGCTCGAAGGGGAGGTCGACCCCAGGTCGTCCTGTATATAGGGAGGTCGACCCCCTGGTTGATGCCCTGGTCGACCTGGCCTGGGGTAGGTCGACCCCCAGGTCGACCTGCCATAGTATTTAATTTTCTGAATTGTTTTGTATAAATTTCTGAAAGTTCTAAGGGCCATGACTTCTTCATACAAAGCCCGATTTTCGAAAACTTAGACTCTATTCCAAGCCGAATTTCGAGACGAACGCAATGGCATAACCCGTTTCCCTTAATTCTCACTTTAAAAATTAAGTATTCCTAATTTTTTAATTTTAATATTTAAAATTACAGGGTGTTGCTTTCTCCCCTCCTTAAAGGATTTCGCCCCTGAAATCTCCAAGTTAAGGATAACGTATATCCTACCATCCAATCATCCATCTACTCGTCTATCAAACACCTGCATCCATTGTCCTTACAAGGTTTCTAATGTTGTATGAACATATGCAAAAAGTATGTGTATATGTTCCTTATCCAATGCAAAATCAGGCGGTCTACTAATTCAGTTGACCTCCTAATGCAAATCATGATAGTCCCATGCGTCCATTATGTATGCGAAAGAATCTTAACGATACATATATTTCTACATGTGTGCATAACCGTTCATCAAAATGCAGCATCCATATGATAACACAACCACTATACATCCATTAATTAAATATGCACACATATTTATATGCAATATGAAAGTGACTGAGCCGATCTAGTGCCTAATGTGTGTGTACATGCATCCACGAGCAACCACTAGCAACCACTTGCATCCATTTGCATCCACCAAACATAACATTTCTCAAACTCATGTTTACAACCATAGGTTTTTTCTAACTAAAGATCGAAGATATCATTGCAAGGGCATATTAAACAATAGGACAAGTATCAACAAAGCGATAGAGAAAGGAGAAGCTAACCCTTAAAAAAGAAAGGATACAGCGTACGCATCTTATCTTCCGCCTCCTAAGTCGCGTCTCCTTGATCATCTCCCAATTGCACTTTGACCAACTTGACCTCTTTGTTGCGTAGCTTTTATACCTCCGACCCAAGGATGCATGCAGGGGCTCGTCTAATCGTGGCATCTCACTCAACTTCCACTTCTTTGAGCATTTTCGGCTCCACTAATTCCGTGGTATCTTGTAACACTTCCGCAAATGTGATATGTGAAACACATTGTGAACACCACTAAGCTCATTGACTCTTCTCATGTCCCTCAAAATCTTGGATGCATACCCTCAAAATATCTTCATGGATTCTATTCACCCCTTTCTGTCCGTCCATCCATCTGTGGATGATAAGTGATGCTCGTACTTGCCGCCTTTTGCGTATCACCTTTTCCTCTTGCACCGAAAACTGTCCAAGCCCTGTCCCGCAAGCACCGGTATACACTATGAATGGCTGATTTCCAACTGGCAAAACTAAAACTGGAGTTGTCGTCAAAACCATCTTCAAACGTTGGAAAGCATCGTCACGATCAACATCCCAAGAAAAATTTAAGTTCTTCTTCGTTAACCGAGTAAGTGGGGTTGATATCTTCGCGAAGACCTTAATGAGCTTCCTATAATAGCCCGCCAGTCCTAAAAAGCTTCTTACTTATGTTGCGTTCTTAGGAATCTTCCAATCTTGGATTGCCACCACCTTTGCGGGATCCACAGCTATCCCCATTCCGAAATGCTCCTTCTTATGAACCCCTTCTCAAGCAACTGTCTCACTTGCTTACTGAGTTCTTCCCTCTCTCTCGGAGCCATGTGGCGTACTGGTAATGCAACTGGCTTTGCATTATCTACTAGGTATATACGAAAGTCTATCTGACGCCTCGGGGGTAAACCCCGAACTGCATCAAAGAGGTTACCATATTCACGAACAAATTCCAAATCATCGTTGGACGCGACAAGAGATTCTAGGTAGCTATGCATCACCGGACCTCTAGGGTCACAAGAAATATCAAGGGTCTCTCCACAACGAGTCAACTATCTAACTACACTTCTTTCACAGTCTAGGATGGCACTGTGTCCGGCTAGCCAATCCATGCCTAGAATCAAGCCATAACCCAAGAAGCCAAGAACGAAGGTGTTGCATTCAAACCCAACGCCTAAGATAGACCCTCTCAAATCCCGACAAATCATCGAAAGATGAGCTGAACTACCAATAGGATTTGAGACTACTATGGGATTCGTAACTAGACTAGTATTTAGGTGCACTGTTTTCAACTGACAAAGCAGATACAAACGAGTGTGAAGTGCCAGAATTCAAACAATGTTCGAACATGATGATCAAAAAGAAAAACCAAACTTCCAACCAAGATATTTCTACCTCTATCAGGTATGCCAGCCGTGAGGGAACGCGTCTGCCGTCCAGAAGATCCTGTACTTTGCCCTTACCTTTGCCTTTTGCTTCTTTGGACGATCCTAATAAGATGTCCTGTTTCTCGATAACAACTAGTCTTCTTCTTCTTTCCAACGTCTTTATTTAAGTAGTCAGGTATTTCACAAGTGTGGTCCTTCCTTTTCTCTTGGCCCATTATTATCCTTACCGCCTTTCATTGGATCTACTTTCTTATCATGTGTACTATCCATGTTTCTCCTGCATATTCTCCATTCGTGACCTCCTACCAAAATGAGGTTTCGTCCTTCATTAACCAAGTGGCTAAGTGAACCTTCTTCCCATCGTCCATCTTAAAGGTACCAACAAGTCCTCCACTTTCTTCTAGCTTTGACAAATGTCCCAGTCCCATGAAGCAGTTTTCCGCCCATCGTACGACAGTTCTTACATATCTTAGAAAAATCATCTATACGTGAAGGATGAAATTCAAAAAAAAGGAAAGAGGAAGAGATTCAAAACGGAGAATCGAAGGAAAGATATATGGCTCTTAGGGGTTATGTTTTTAAGACAAACTTTTCTCTTGAAAATACTCTCCTTAAATCATACTTTTTGAAAGTACTTCTTTATAAAATGCTTTTGAAAAATAGTTTTTCAAAGTCCCTTATATGTTCTGCTAACCTTCAGCTCTGATACCACGTGTAACACCCCACGTCCATTAATGTCACTCTCAAAGGGAATGCATTAACTTTCATGGAGTATTATTAGTGAATAGAACAGAATATAATAAGATAGATACATATATTGGTACTTGAAAAATTCAAAACAACTTTTATTGCAGTGGAGAAATAGTTTGATTACGACAACATCATAAACCAATAGAAAAACCAAGTACACTTAGTAACCAGATTGAAAAAATGTTTTCTGAGTACATAAAGTAAAAAAGCATAATCCCAACATAAGTAGCCATAAAAGAGATGAGCTGAACTTTATTTCAGCAATCCAAGCACCTCCAAAAGAGAGAGGAAGATCCAGATCAAGCTCCACTAGTACTAGTCCCATCCTGAGAACCTGGAAGAGGGGGGGGAGGAAGAAAAGAGGCGAAAACAAAGGGGGCCAGACATGAAGTATGGCGAATACCATAACTTTAACAATATAATTATAAAAGTAATTAGGACAAGGCATAAACTGGTAAAACAAGGAATGACTGTGAAGCAAGTGGGCAAGACAAAACAAACAAGAGGAATATTCTGCCGTTAATCTCGCTCCTAATCACTATATGATAATTATCATACTACACCACTACTAGTCACCCTAAAAATCGATCCCGCCTACTGAACAAAATAATAATAATGGTAGTTTCGGGTACCCCTAGTTTTCTTCATAGGTTCCGCCTGCTCCTATCTCCACTAGTTGTACCCACTACCCTCCCCATTCTAATTACAACATTTATTCATAATATGGTAGTTGGACTCTTAACTGTCTTTATAGGTGCCGCCTGCCCCTATCTTCGATGGTCGTACCCACTACCTTCCCCATTCGATCAGCTCCCTAACTCGTAGATACCCGTGCTGGTCCCACAGTGGGGTGTATCACTCCCCAAAGTGGAAACCCGATACCACTAAAAATGCACGGCTTATATCTACACGATGCAACAACATCTTACCTACCAGCCCGAGCCTACGCATGCATATGACCCCGTTGGACTTGTGTTGCCACCGTTAACCCGTTTTGACCTCTTACAATCAAACCCAGTAAGCGTATCCCGTCCTCGATCTAATTCGATCTAACAAAGATACTTAATGTGTTACTGGTTTGAAAAGGGCCCCCCATGCTTGACACAAGCTTTCCACCTATGCTTGGTCTCCACTAGGGTTTCCCACTTAACCCCTTCGTATTCATGTCTTCTTACATGTTTCAATTTGGTTAAGTGACCCTAATCGTATTTCACATGTCTCCCATGTCATCGACTTAACCCCCATGTCCCACCACATGTTTATCTTGGTTAAGTATTAATGATTATATCCCACATGTCACCCATGTTACCCACTTATCAAATCAACATATGTTATTGGTTAAGCTTGTCTTAACCCTATCCGCTTATCAGATCAATATATATATATATATATATATATATATATATATATGGTTAAGCTGGTCTTAACCCTATCCACTTGTATATTATTGGTTAATTTGGTCTTAACCCTATCCATTTATACATTATTGGCTAAGTTGGTCTTAACCCCATCCACTTATCAGATCAATATGTATTATTGGTTAAGTTTCCCTTAACCCTATCCACTTATCAGATTAATATATATATATATATTATTGGTTAAGCTAGACTTAACCCTACCTACTTATCAAATTAATATATATTATTGGTTAAGCTGGTCTTAACGCTACCTACTTATCAGATTATTAGTTAAGCTGGTCTTGACTCTATCCACTTATATATTATTGGTTAAGCTAGTCTTAACCCTACTACTTATCAAACTATTGGTTAAGCTAGTCTCAACCTTATCCACTTATATATTATTGGTTAAGCTAGTCTTAACCCTATCCATTTATCATGTTATGTATTATATATATATATATATATATTTATATATATCGTATAACATGTTTTACTTAATTTATGATTAAGTACATCTTAGTTCAAAAATACATCGGTGAGAATAACTCACTAAGTATCAACCCCAAAGAACGAAATCAACATCAGATTGGTACTCAAAGAATTACTCCACTCAACTAGACTTAGGTTTCCCATTCATTTTCATCTTTGATCAACATTAATTAATTATTAATGCACATACCTCCCACATTAAGTCGATTGCTTGTGGCCGCTGGATATGTCAGGCGGTTCCTGGCAGACTTCCACCACAAGCCAGACTTAACCACGTGTGTAACACGCCACACCCATTAATGTCACTCTCAAAGGGAATGCATTAACTTTCATGGAGTATTATTGGTATATAGAACAGAATATAACAAGACAGATACATATATTGGTACTTGAAATTTTTTAAAACAACATTTACTGCAGCGGAGAAATAGTTTGATTACAACAACATCATAAATCCATAGAAAAACCAAGTACACTTTGTAACCATCTTGACAAATTGTTTTCTTGAGTACATAAAATAAAAAGCATAACCCCAACATAAGTAGCCATAAAAGAGACGAGCTGAACTTTACTCTCAACAATCCAAGCACTTCCAAAAGAGAGAGAAAGATCCTGATCAAGCTCCACTAGTACTAGTCCCACCCTGAGAACCTTGGGGGGGAGAGGAAGAAAAGAGGCGAAAACAAAAGGGGTTAGACATAAAGTCTGGCGAGTACCATAACTTTAACAATACAGTTATGCAAGTAATTAGGATAAGGCATAAATTGGTAAAATAAGGAATGACTGCGAAACAAGTGGGCAAGAAAAAACAAACAGGAGGAATATTCTGGCGTTAATCTCTCTCCTAATCACTATAGGATAATTTCTATAATGCAACACTACTAGTCACCCTAAGAGTTGATCCCGCCTACTAATAATTATAATTGTAGTTTCGTGTACCCCTAGCTACCTTCATAGGTGTCGCCTGCCCCCTATCTCCACTAGTTGTACCCATTACCCCCAAGAGATCGGCTCCTTAGCTTGTAGATACCCGTTCTGGACCCACAGTGGGGTGTTTCACTCCCCACAGTGGCAACCCAATACCACTAAAGATGCATGGCTTATATCTAAACGATGCAACAACGTCTTACCTACTAGCCCGGGCCCATGCACGCAGATGACCCCGTTGGACTTGTGTTGCCACCGTTAACCCGTTTTAACCTCTTACAATCAAATCTAATAAGCGTGTCTCGTCCTCGATCTAACTCGAGCTCACAAAGATACTTAATGGGTTATTGGTTTGAAAAGGGTCCCCATACTTGACACAAGCTTTCCACCTATGCTTGGTCCCCACTAGAGTTTCCCACTTAACCCCTTCTTTTTCATGTCTTCTTACATGTTTTCAACTTGGTTCACAGTTTCTAATCGTATTTCACATGTCACCCAGGCCACCTACTTAACCTCCATGTCCCACCACATGTTTATCTGGTTAAGTGTTACTTAATTCATTAGAACCGTAACCTTATAAAGACCTCCCACATTAGACTACCATTTGCGGTTGCTGGATTTGCCGGGTGGGTCCGGGTGGTCTTATACCGCAAACGAGCGTAACCTCGTGTCTTTACAATTGTTACGCATTTAATTTGTGCCTTTGACCTCTCACATTATACTACCGTTTTTGGTTGCTGGATTTGCCGGGCGGATCTGGGCAGTCTTACGCCACAAACGAGTCTAACCTCGTGTCTTAGGCGTTTATTATTACAAATTATTTCACCCCAATATGAATTAATTATCCCTATTCAAATTTCCAATAATTTCCAAATTATGTCCATAATTATCATCTAAATTATGTCCATACTCTTTAAGTATAAAAATTATACCAATTAATGTCACAAATTAATTTATATGCCTTTAAAGCAATTTTATGCCAATTCACAATCTACATAGTTAATATTTTCCCATTATCCCCATGTCGTTCGTGCGTTTTAACATGAAATGTGTTAGACTCGCAAATATTCTAACTTGAAAAGAAAAGCAACATCAAAACTTGCATAACACATAAAATAGATCTAAGAATTATAGCATAAGTTTACATATCCAAGAACTTGCATAGGCAATGAACATACATAATTTTGCATAAACTGGCGTGGGTACGAATATAGATCTAAACATAAAAATGTGAACTTGTACATAAATATGGTTTTTCACCTAAACTTACATAAATTGTGAGCTTGCATATGGATCTAAACATAAAAATTAGTGTCACATGTTTTGCATATAAACTAGCATATGTATATACTTGATTCATATATGAACTTGTGTACAATTCACACATAGATTGGTATAAGATTCATTACTTAAACTAACATACAATTTAACACCCCAATCTTGCATAAAATTCACATATGAATTAGCATATGATTTAACATCCAAACTTGCATAAGATTCACATATTAGTATATAATTTATCAACCCAAACTTGCATAAGATTCACATATGAATTAACATATGGTTTAACAACCCAAACTTGCATAGCAATGAATCAAGTTAAATATGAGATAGATCTACAAAGTTAAACAACGTCATGCGATTCAACCGACATGTCCTCAATTGCAACCCATCATAATTAATTTAATAATTATACTGTGAAAGTAATAGTAGTCACAACCAAAAGAACAGTCTTGTTTTTCTAGGATCTGTATTCTGAAACTGAGTTGCTCGCCTTTGATGTAGTCTAATTGTTATTCTAATTTAGATTAGATTTGATTCTGATTCTTGCTTTAGAGTCAAAAGAGAATGGTGGCTACTCTAGGTTCTCCATTGGCGGCATGGCGGCTCTTGGTATGAATTAGTGTGGTTTAAGGTTGAGAGTTAGGTTGCCTATATAAAATTTTAATTAATTTAGAGCCGTCAGATTAACCTAGAAGCGATCAAGACCATCCAGTCAATATAGAATAACACCTCAGCCCTAATAACTCAGCAGTGAGTTAAAATGTTGTCATCTTTCAGATCTGCCTGGGAGGGGAGGGGCAGGTCGACCCCCTGGTCGACCTATATGGGTAGGTCGACCCCCAGGTTGGCCCCCTGGTCGACCTGTCCCTTGGGGCGGGAGAATTCCTACCCAGCCTGCTCCGTGCTTGAATTTGAATTTCAAATTTTCTGAACCTGAGCCGTTTTTAATTTATTTAAGTTCTGAAACTTCGGAAGGCCATAACTTCTTCATACGGAGTCCAATTCACGCATACTCGGACTCTATCTCAAGTAGAATTCCACAACGAACGCAATTGCATAACCCGTTTCCCTTAATTCTCACACTTGAAATTAAGTATTCTTAAATTCGTTAATTTTTAGTATTTAAAATTACAGGGTGTTACATCATGTCTAAGCATTTTTTAATTATGCCTTTGACCTCTCACATTAGACTACCGTTTGTGGTTGCTGGATGTGCCGGGCGGGTCCGGACAATCTTATACCACAAACGAGTCTAACCTCGTGTCTTAGGTGTTTATTACGCATTTAATTTATGCCTTTGCCTCTCACATTAGACTACCGTTTGTGGTTGCTGGATTCGCCGGGCGCGTCGGGCCAGTCTTATACCACAAACGAATCTAACCTCGTGTCTTAGGCATTTATTATTACATATTATTATTCGACCCCAATTTGAATTAATATTTCCATTTCAAATTGTCAATAACTTCCAAATTAATCTATGTACATAATTGTCACCTAAATTATGTCCATAATTTCTATGCATATAAATTAGGCCAATTAATGTCTCAAATTTATTATATGCTTTTAAGCCATTTTTATGCCAATTCACAATATTAATATTTAATATTTTCCCATTGCTCCCACGTCGATCGCACGTTTAATATGAAATATATTAGACCTGCAAATAGTCTAACTCATAAAAAGAAAAGAAATATCACAACTTGCATAGCACATAAAAATAGATCTAACTTGCAAATAGGAATTATAACATAAATTCGCATAGCCAATAATTTGCATAGACAATGGTCATATAGAATCATATATTTGCATAAACTACCATGGATCTAAATATAGATCCAATCATGAAATTGTGAACTTGCATACATAAATTATGGGTGTTACTTAACTTTCATATGTGAATATAATTTTCACCTAAAATGTGAATATAGTTTTTCACCTAAACTTGCATATGGATTTCTACAACTTGCATATGAATTTACCACATGTTTTTGCAAATAAACTAGCATTTGTATATACTTGATTCACATATAAAAGTGTGTACAATTCACATACAGACTTGCATAAGATTCATATTTAAACTAGCATACGATTTAACATCCTAAACTTGCATAAAATTCTCATACGAATTAGCATATAATTTAACATCCCAAACTTGCATAAGATTCACATATGAATTAACATATGATTTAACATCCCAAACTTGCATAAGATTCGCATATGAATTAACGTATGATTTAACATCCCAAACTTGCATAAGATTCACATATGAATTAACATATGATTTAAAATCTCAAACTTGCATAAAATTCATATATGATTTAACATATGATGTTGAACTACCAACATAAGATAACAAAATTAAACAACATCACGTGATTCAACAGACATGTTCTCATAATCCAATTACAACCCATCATAATTAAGTTAACAATTATATTGTGAAAGAATTAGTACTCAAAAAGATAGGTTAGAGAAGAAAATGATTTTTTTCGTCTTTTGAATTGGAATTCTGACTTGCTAAATCCTAAGCTTTAGGAAGGAGAACTATCCTAGCAGCAGGACGGTGGCCATGGGACAAATTTTTGTTTTTGATTTAGGGTTTGAGTCTAGGCACTCTTTTATAGAAGTTTAAATCAACCTAAGCCGTTAGATTATCCTAGGACCAATCAAAGCCATTCAAACCTAAGAGAACCACCCAGAACTTGCCACACAAGCCCTAATGAGTCAGAAAATCGTCACCAAAAGAAAGATGTCTGGTTTCAGATCTGGCCCGAGGGGGAGGTCGACCCCCAGGTCGACTTGTATATAGGGAGGTCGACCCCCTGGTTAACCTAGCCTGGGGTAGGTTGACCCCCAGATCGACCTGCCTTGGTATTTAATTTTATGAATTGTTTTATATAAATTTCTTAAAGTTCTGAGGGCCGTATCTTCTTCATACGAAGTCCAATTTTCAAAAACTTGGACTCTATTCCAAGCAGAATTTCGAGACGAATGCAATGACGTAACCCGTTTCCCTTAATTCTCAATTTAACAATTAAATATTCTTAAATTTTTTAATTTTAATATTTAAATTTATGGGGTGTTGCACTAACAGAAGTGAAAAATTCAGATTTCATAATGTAAATTGAAAGTTATGTTCAGTTTAAAATCTAAAATAGCTGCAATGGAATTTTTATATATTTTAATAACATATAGCCTTTAAAAATAGCCATTTTGCAAACAACCTCCGTTTTTTATGAAACCACTTTTGTTGGATCTGGAATGTCAAATTATTGTTAGGTTTCAAATTTCATAATTTTTGGAATTAATATGTGTGTGGTAAATTAAACGTGTTTTATCAATTCAATTTGAATTTAATCGATTGAAAAATGGCCATATTTCAAAAGGTCTCCAAATTCGAAAAAATTAATTTTCTTAGGACCGTATCGTCAAAATATAGCTAGATTTATTTTTCTTTAATTTTTGGAGTCAGTATGTAGGCCCGATAAAATAAAATGCACGATTGAATTCAATATATATTGATTTATATTTTAATTTTTATGAAAACTGATCGAAACATTCAAATTGGCTTACGAAATATATCCCATTGTGTCCAGAATGGGGGTAATTAGCTAGGGGCTACAGTCGTTAGGTTAGGTTTGGAGTTCGGATGAAAGTCTCGCTTTTAAATGAATATTAGAAAAAAAATTATTATAAAAGGCCATAACCGTTCAAACCCTAACCACATCAAAAAGCCGCCATCAACCCTAGAATCTAAGGTTGATTTCCTCCCAATTAAGAAATCCATTCAACAATTTCAATCAGTTATAAAACGAAAATGGTAGAGCAGCTCGAGCTATACTAAATCAACAGCCATGATCGTCGATGGGGACCAGAATCCACCGGATTTTGTATCCAAAGTTGTTGCCGTCTTCGTCAGTTTCTGGAGAGAGGGGCAACTCGAGTTACACGCAATTCCAGGCGTGAAGAGAGTTGGTTGGCGGCAACGAAGTGGCATAGTTTCATCGAAGTCTGGTGATGGCATTGATATGTGGCGGTGAGGTTTCTTAATGGAGCGATGGGTTTGGGCTACCTGATACACGATGGAAGAAAGGTTAATTTTAATTAATTAAATAATTATTTAATTAATTATATATTTAAAGTATCCAATGTTTAAAAATTCATGTCTCCTTCATACAAGGTCCAAATCCGACGATTTGAAATGCGTTGGACTCGTCTCGACGAGCTCTACATTATAAAACTGACTAGAAGCAATTTAGCAGATATAAATCAAAACAAAAATTCAGAAATAAAGAATGACGGAGTGGATCCCAAAGTGAGAAATCCTTCTCACTAAAAAAATTATTTTATCATGTTATTTTATTTATGTATAAAAATATATAAAATTGCCAGTGTAGATTTTTATTAGTTAAATAATTGTAAATTGTATATGGTGCCTGTTAGCTCACCCCCCTCGTCCACAGGCCAAGGACGATTTAATTGACTGTATTGTGTGTTGATTATGTTGTTTAAATGTTTAACATATTAAAAATAATGTTTAAAATTAATGTGGTAGTTGAAATTAAATTATGTGAAAATGAGCTAATTAGAAAAATAATTTATTCACATCTCCCCTGAATTCAATTATATGTCAATCGATGGAATGACATACTGTGATAAGCGTTATTTAATTATTTAATGCTTATACAGTAGTAAATTTCACTCCAGATGTGAATTGGCTGTTTAATAGTTGTTTATCACTGTTTTTGAATGCATGTGATGTATGAAAGCCATATAAATAAAATTATATGGTAATTGATTGAGTTTGATTTTGATTCAGAAATAACGTATATTTTAAAATAACGAATATTTTAAAATAATATTCAGAATATAAATGTAACGACTCGAAAATTTGAGAACTAATTTAAAAATTTTATTTTAGCTATTTCAATGGATTTTAACGATTTAAAATTATTTGTTTTAAATAATAAAGACTAAAAATTTGTTTAAATTGAAGTTGGAACGTATAAATTTAAAATTTAATTAAAACGAATTCGAAATGGTGAAGTAGTTTAAAATTTTGATTTTAAATTTCAATTGAATGTACATAATTCAAAATAAATCGAATTTCAATAAAACCAGAAACGTTAGAATCAATTTAACTATATCTTTCTACCGAATGCAAGAAACTAAGATTTCATTGAATAAATTGTAAGTTATGTCCATTTTAAAATTTGAAATAGTCGCTATGGAATTTATATATATATTAATATAATATATAGCCCTTAAAAATAGCCATTTTGCAACTGACCTCTGTTTTTGACGAAACCACTTGTTGGATCCGGAATGTCAAATTATTGTTAAGTTTCAAAATTCATAATTTCTGGATTTAATATGTGAGAGTGGTAAATTTAAACGTGTTTTGACCGTTTTAGTTTGAATTGGATCAAACAGAAAATGACCATTTCTCAAACTGTAACAACCCGTATTTTCAATAACCTGTTATAACATAAATGGAGGCGGAATTAAACGGTAAAATCTGAATCAAGGGAAACGGGCTATGCCATTGCGTTCGTCTCGAAAAAATACGCGAAATAGAGTTCGAGTTTTCGAAAATCGGAGTCCGTATGACCAAGATATGGCCTCGCGAAGCTTCACAAAAAATTCCCAAATTAAAGTATACTTAATTAAGTGAAATGGGTTGCGCAGAGAAATATATATATATTGATATATATATATATATATATATATATAATTGAAAATTAAATAAATAAATATGCAAAAATGTTCAAAACAGCGAATTGGGAGAGGGGAATAACCGAACCGGCCGATTTTTGAGGTCGACCCGAGCTCGCTGGGTCGACTAGGGGTTAATCCAGGGTGTTTGGCTGTCAACCCGTGGGCCGATTCGCTCAAATGCAGATTTTGCATTTGGATGGTTCTCATGGTTCATCTTTAATCTAAAGGCCCTAGATGGTTCCTACACTTGACTTCTTCCCCAAGACATGCTTTGATGGCTTGGATTGAATCTAGGTTTAATCCTATGGCCTAAAACACTTGCCTAATCTATAAATAAGACCCTAACCTATCCTAAATCCTCATTATTCATTCATGCAACTAAACTATGGCAAAATTTTACCTCTCATGGCCTCCACTCTCTTCATAAAATTTCTAAATGGTTTCTATGAGAGATTTTCCATGCATACAAGTGTTTTCAAGCTTGTATGAGTGTCATTAGCTTGTATTCAGGTCAAGTTTCTATCTTTGCATCATAAAGCAAGGGTTTTGATCATTTTGGCTCAAGGGTTTTTATGTTAGAGCTTGCATTTTGGGTCTATTTGATTGCATAAGGGCTTTGTAATATCTTTTGTGCCTTCATAGCAATGTAAGCCCTTTCCCTACTCTTAGATATTAACTATGAAGTTAAATGTTCATGTTGCAAGTTTGGGTTTGATCATTGAGTATGATACATGCTATCATGTAATGCAAGTTTATCAAGTCATTATCTTGATCTTGTGAGCTAAAAGCTACAACCTTTATGTTGAAATGTTGCATTAGGCAACATGAGAACCCTCATAACCTTTATGTCAACTTGCATATGAAATCACAACCCTTATATGATGATATATGCGAGTTACTAGTCATCATTCCATATCTTTTGTCACCATGATTCGCTTATGTGCCAAGTTTGGGTTTATGCATGTTTTGAGGCTTAAGAATGTAACATGCAAGTTAATGAACACATTTGTGCCTCATTTGCCACCATGATTAACTTGTGGCTTAATATCCATTTTTGTCATGCCTTTGCCAAGTCTCTTCTTTTAATCCATTACGTTGTCGCGAACGTATATGCGAGTTTAAAAGCGTTGGGTTATGTTATGGGTAATTTCTAATGACATGAAAATACAACTTGAAAACATGACTTGAAATATAACATGGAAGTTGACATGTAAGTATGCATAAAAACATAAGCTTGGGAATTTACCTATTAAGTTAGGTCTACCCTTCGGGAATTTACCTATTAAGTTAGGTCTACCCAAATGCTTGAAAACTTGTAACATGTTTTGGGAAACATGATGGACATGACACTTAGATAATATAAGTGTGGCCAACTCGAGGTTGGGTTGAGTTTGCAACGTAAAACTACCCGGAACCGACCGGCCTAACTAGTAGTTGCAAACAATAGGACCCAATGTGAGAAGTTGGTCATGTTGTGCTTGAACCCGAGGTTAGACCAAGTTGTGGTGTAAAGCTACCCGGAACCTACCGACTTAACTAGTAACCACAACAAAGTCTAATGTGAGAGGTGAAGGTGCATTAAGTAATTAATGCCACATGATAGGGTTAAGTTAATTTGATTAATGACTCTTAACCAAATATGACATGGACAAATGGGTTAAGTAATTTGATTAGGCTAATGATACTTAACAAAACATGACAAGGTTGGGTAGGTTAAGTAACTTGATTTGCCTAATGACACTTAACCATTTTTATATGACTAGTGGATGGGGTTAAGTTAACCAACACTTAATCAATCCAACGCGATAACTTGGTAAGGTTAAGTAAGTTTTCTTAATGACGCTTAACCGAAAAGTACGGTTAACGAATGGGGTTAAGATTAGACTCAACTAGTCTAAACATGGAAATCAGATGGGGTTAAGTTAGCCTAGACTTAATTAATCCCACTTGGTAGTTTAATGGGGTTAGGTTAAACACTTAACTAATCTAAACATGATGAATTGATGTGGTTAAGTGACCTATACTTATCCAATCTAACTCGTTAATTTATTGTGGTTAAGTTAACCAATACTTAACCAATATAACGTGAAAACATGATAAGGCTAAGTCACGAATCGCTTGAATACACTTGACCGATTTGACCAAGTAAATTGATAGGGTCAAGTTAATATATACTTAACCAATCTAGAATGATAATTGGACGAGGTTAAGTCGTGAATTGCTTAATATACTTAACCAACTTGAGCATGGTTTGTAGGGTTAAGCCTTGAACTTGGATACTTAGCCAATTTTGACAGGATTTGTAGACGGGTTAAGTCATGAACTTAAGTCACACTTAATCCATTATGTAAACACTAGTTCTGAGGATTAGGTGGATAACCGTAGTTAACAAGGATAACGGGAACAATGCTAAGTGGTAAACCTTAGTTGAAGAATAACTAAGTAATGATTCTTAGTCAAGGAAATTTAGACCAGTTCATAGATAGATGAGTAACCTGATACGGTAGGTCATCGTTTAAGTATACGAGTAGGAGCAAGTATCTAATTTAGATAAAGGCTCCGGCGAACTGGGTAACGAAGCAGCGGCTTCGGGGAACGTGAGGATATTCTTGGTATCCCTCTATGAGCTGCCAGGTGATTATACTAGGCTCATGAGAGGTTAAGGTCTGCGTTAGAAGAACCAAGAGTATGCCTTGGTTGCTATACGAGCGACCTAAAGACGGGGATGGATAGGGGATAGTCGACGATACACGGTCGTACCCTAGATAGCATTTCGTCAGGCTACCTACCATCTTTGGTCAAGCGTGTACGTACGGAAAGGCAGAGAACACCCAATAGACCATAATTGCTATCTAATTATGGTTGCGGTAAGGCTAGGATTGTGGGTTGGCTAGTAGTGTGTTCTCATACAGGATTTATCCTGTCTTGTCTTTCACTAGTTGAGGGAGGGGTCGCGTGGGACCATAGCCACGTATAGGAAAAACAGACCTTAGCATCTGCATCGGCAGATAAATCGAAAGCTCCCGACCGAGTCCTGTATTTCTCGATCTGCCCTGTGACAGGACTCGGATGGCACGATGTGATACATGTGCATACAGTCATGGAAAACGATTCACGATGAATGAGTGGGAAAAAGGGCGCGGTTGACGGTTAGCGTAAATCCCAGTGGCCCTGGGTGGTTGAACCAAAACCGAGATACAAAAACGTGCAATAGGTAAGCGTAATCCCTAGTGGCCCGAGATAGCATAAGTCCTAGTTGTACAAACGATAATACATATTGGAAGACCCTAGCTTGGTTTAGGGTAACAGTCCAAACCGATCTTAAGGATCATGGAACTATGTTAAAGTAATGTAGAATCTCATGGGAAAGCCCGTATGGTCTACGGCAAGGGACTGAACATTTACATGGAATAAAACATACAAGTTGAGTAACCTATATATGCGATATATTAGGTTGACATGGACCATTACACGACTTTTGAGTGAGGGTCATTCTTGGTTAACACATGACACGGTGGGGATACTAGTACGGTAGGTGCAGAGCTAAAATACAGGATAAATATCACGGGGCGTTATACGTGACAGATATCTTGGGGATATTATACTTGATAGAAACCTGACGATGTGATACCTTGTTTTATTTTGACATCGTAATTTATCATGACACCTTAGTTTATCTGAATTCAGTAGTTCATCATGTTATTTTGATTTAGCTTATCTATCTTGTTATCATGCTTATGTTCATCTCAGTTTCTCATGTCAGTTAACTTTACTAGTTTTTATGCTAATAGTAGATAGGGCTTACTCAGTCTTTTTGACTGACCCGTTTTGTTTCGCCTCTTTTCTTCCGTTCCCCCCCCCCTCCAAGGTTACAGGGAGGAAATACCGTTGTTTAGTTCGGACTTCTTCTACTTGAAGGTCATCATGGATGGCTTGGACTTTTCTTGGCTAATGGCTACTTTACTGTTTTTACTTGGGGAATAATTTATGAAAATGTCTTTATGCTTCTTTACTATTGCAAGACAGGTTTTGATGTACTATGATGTAAAAGGCTTTAGACCTTATTTATTCATGTTATGAAAGTTTGATTTTACTTCCGCTATTTTATATGTTCTGTCTTGTGATATTTCTGTGCATGTTTACCAATAATGCCCCTCTAAAGCTAGTGCATTCCTTTGCGAGTGACCCTAGCGGAGGCGGGGTGTTACACGTGGTATCAGAGCAGAAGGTTACCAGACTGGGCAAAAGTTTTTAAAGACCTTCTGAAAACTATTTGAAAAAAAAACCGTTTACAAAGAAGCATTTTTCAAGAAAATTTTCTTTTAAAAGAAAAAGGCTATTCCCCAAAGGCCATTAGCACTATCCTTGTTTCCTTAATTGAGTCTCCTTTCCTTTCTTTCCTCCATCTGTAGTCACAGTAGTTTTAACTGCGACTAGTCTTTTCTACCTACGAATGTGCTTTCCATACGATGGAGGTGGTTCTTGAGAGACCAGTGGCCGCGTTATAAGAAAGGATCGTGAGAAAGAAGGATAAAGGATACGAGCTTAAGGATGAGCAACTTGTTGGTATGGCTTAGTCATCAAAGGAGGGAGAAAGATGAACAATGAAACCCATGACGAGAGAGTACCTTTGGCATGGTAAAACGGGGCAGATAGTTAAGTATTATGGGACAAGGACAAGATCATCGGGAGGGCAGTAGTATGCTCTCATTTCTAGAGTACCTCGGAAGGAGGGTAACGATCTTGTTAAAGGTTTAGCTTTTCTTCTCTATCATCCCGTTAGGACTTCGTTGTTCGTATCATTTAAGTCTGCTTCGATAGTTGAGTCTCTGCACCTTAAGTACTAGCGTAATAGAGAATCCCATTTTTGTCTCAAAGTCCTATTGGAGAATCAGTCCATTTATACATGACTTGTTTGGATTTGGGAATGTCTATGCCAAGTGTTGAGTTTGGAAATAATGCTTATGTTTCTAAGCTATGGATGGATTCTAGGGATGAAGTGGTTATCCAGTAGGGGGTGCCACTCTCGGTTTTGATAGGAGGGTAGTTAGACCTTTTGACTAGCCTTGGTAATGCCCTCGATGTATCGGGTAACCTTTTTGAGGTTCTGTCATGACTAGTTACTTAGAATCCCTTGATGCCTTTATTGGAAATTTGAAGCCCGATCGAGTGGTGTTCGCCAATAAGACGGATGGTTTACTTCATTTATGCATGGGTTATAGAGATCACCCTAGTAAGTGCGCATGATAACCTGATTGACATCTGTTTACTTTCAAGAGAAAGTTCTTCTACATGGAATGCCTTATAGTATATAAACGAGATCCAAGATTCACTAGTGAATTTTGGAAAGCTTGCATCAGATCATGAGTACGCAGTCATGTTTGCGCCAAGTATTCTAGAAAAAGGATAAGTGCAAGTTGAACGAGAGGCGACGAAGAAATGAGTTTCAGCTCATGTTATGGAAGCAGGAAATAAGAAGCTACGAAATCGCGAAGTTAAAGGGCGGTCAAGGCACAATGGAAGTAAGCCCGAGGAAATACGACTTTGATGGTCAAAGACTAGATACGCGCATGATATCTCTTTTTGGGAGTATATCCTTGATCCCTGTTTCTGTAGAGCTTACTTGTAGGTTATCTTTTGTGGACATCCTCTCGGTCCTACTTTCTGTTACAAACCCCGTAAGGAGTTTGTCTTGTTTATCTTCTCGGCCCTGTTTCAGGGAATTCTAGGTAGAACCATATGGATGTAAACATGTATTTGAAACATGTTATGATTGATATGGTTGCAAGTGGTTGCTCGTGGATGCGCGAATACACATTAGATACTAGCTCGACTCGGTCACATTTCATATTGCATATGCACGAGTATTTATACTTGTTTATGGATGAAATCGAATGTATTTTCATGCGGTTGTTGCATATGAATGAATGATTGTGCACGCATATAGTATCTGTATGACTAGGACTATTTGCATACATGTTGGATTCATGGCACTATACATATTTTGCATTAGAAAGATTATTCAGGCCTGATCATTAGCATTAGCTAAGGAACATATACACACACGTTTTGCATATATTCATACAGCATTAGAAATCATCTAAGGACAATGGTTGCTTGTGGATGATGTTTTGAGTAGATGGATGATGGATGGTAGGATATGTTCTTCCTAACTTGGAGATTTCAGGGACGAAATCCTAAAAGGTGGGGAGAATGTAACAACCCGTATTTTCAATAACCTGTTATAACATAAATGGAGGCAGAATTAAACTGTAAATCTGAATCAAGGGAAACGGGCTATGCCATTGCGTTCGTCCCGGAAAAATACGCGAAATAGAGTCCGAGTTTTCGAAAATCGGAGTCCGTATGACCAAGATATGGCCTCGCGAAGTTTCACGAAAAATTCCCAAATTAAAGTATACTTAATTAAGTGAAATTGGTTGCGCAGAGAAATATATATATATTGATATATATATATATATATAATTGAAAATTAAATAAATAAATATGCAAAAATGTTCAAAACAGCGAATTGGGAGAGGGAAATAACCGAACCGGCCGATTTTCGAGGTCGATCCAAGCCCGCTGGGTCGACTAGGGGTTAATCCAGGGTGTTTGGCTGTCAACCCGTGGGCCGATTCGCTCAAATGAAGATTTTGCATTTGGATGGTTCTCATGGTTCATCTTTAATCTAAAGGCCCTAGATGGTTCCTACACTTGACTTCTTCCCCAAGACATGCTTTGATGGCTTGGATTGAATCTAGGTTTAATCCTATGGCCTAAAACACTTGCCTAATCTATAAATAAGACCCTAACCTATCCTAAATCCTCATTATTCATTCATGCAACTAAACTATGGCAAAATTTTACCTCTCATGGCCTCCACTCTCTTCATAAAATTTCTAAATGGTTTCTATGAGAGATTTTCCATGCATACAAGTGTTTTCAAGCTTGTATGAGTGTCATTAGCTTGTATTCAAGTCAAGTTTCTATCTTTGCATCATAAAGCAAGGGTTTTGATCATTTTGGCTCAAGGGTTTTTATGTTAGAGCTTGCATTTTGGGTCTATTTGATTGCATAAGGGCTTTGTCATATCTTTTGTGCCTTCATAGCAATGTAAGCCCTTTCCCTACTCTTAGATATTAACTATGAAGTTAAATGTTCATGTTGCAAGTTTGGGTTTGATCATTGAGTATGATACATGCTATCATGTCATGCAAGTTTATCAAGTCATTATCTTGATCTTGTGAGCTAAAAGCTACAACCTTTATGTTGAAATGTTGCATTAGGCAACATGAGAACCCTCATAACCTTTATGTCAACTTGCATATGAAATCACAACCCTTATATGATGATATATGCGAGTTACTAGTCATCATTCCATATCTTTTGTCACCATGATTCGCTTATGTGCCAAGTTTGGGTTTATGCATGTTTTGAGGCTTAAGAATGTAACATGCAAGTTAATGAACACATTTGTGCCTCATTTGCCACCATGATTAACTTGTGGCTTAATATCCATTTTTGTCATGCCTTTGCCAAGTCTCTTCTTTTAATCCATTACGTTGTCGCGAACGTATATGCGAGTTTAAAAGCGTTGGGTTATGTTATGGGTAATTTCTAATGACATGAAAATACAACTTGAAAACATGACTTGAAATATAACATGGAAGTTGACATGTAAGTATGCATAAAAACATAAGCTTGGGAATTTACCTATTAAGTTAGGTCTACCCTTCGGGAATTTACCTATTAAGTTAGGTCTACCCAAATGCTTGAAAACTTGTAACATGTTTTGGGAAACATGATGGACATGACACTTAGATAATATAAGTGTGGCCAACTCGAGGTTGGGTTGAGTTTGCAACGTAAAACTACCCGGAACCGACCGGCCTAACTAGTAGTTGCAAACAATAGGACCCAATGTGAGAAGTTGGTCATGTTGTGCTTGAACCCGAGGTTAGACCAAGTTGTGGTGTAAAGCTACCCGGAACCGACCGACTTAACTAGTAACCACAACAAAGTCTAATGTGAGAGGTGAAGGTGCATTAAGTAATTAATGCCACATGATAGGGTTAAGTTAATTTGATTAATGACTCTTAACCAAATATGACATGGACAAATGGGTTAAGTAATTTGATTAGGCTAATGATACTTAACAAAACATGACAAGGTTGGGTAGGTTAAGTAACTTGATTTGCCTAATGACGCTTAACCATTTTTATATGACTAGTGGATGGGGTTAAGTTAACCAACACTTAATCAATCCAACGCGATAACTTGGTAAGGTTAAGTAAGTTTTCTTAATGACGCTTAACCGAAAAGTACGGTTAACGAATGGGGTTAAGATTAGACTCAACTAGCCTAAACATGGAAATCGGATGGGGTTAAGTTAGCCTAGACTTAATTAATCCCACTTGGTAGTTTAATGGGGTTAAGTTAAACACTTAACTAATCTAAACATAATGAATTGATGTGGTTAAGTGACCTATACTTATCCAATCTAACTCGTTAATTTATTGTGGTTAAGTTAACCAATACTTAACCAATATAACGTGAAAACATGATAAGGCTAAGTCACGAATCGCTTGAGTACACTTGACCGATTTGACTAAGTAAATTGATAGGGTCAAGTTAATATATACTTAACCAATCTAGAATGATAACTGGACGAGGTTAAGTCGTGAATTGCTTAATATACTTAACCAACTTGAGCATGGTTTGTAGGGTTAAGCCTTGTACTTGGATACTTAGCCAATTTTGACAGGATTTGTAGACGGGTTAAGTCATGAACTTAAGTCACACTTAATCCATTATGTAAACCCTAGTTCTGAGGATTAGGTGGATAACCGTAGTTAACAAGGATAACGGGAACAATGCTAAGTGGTAAACCTTAGTTGAATAATAACTAAGTAATGATTCTTAGTCAAGGAAATTTAGACCAGTTCATAGATAGATGAGTAACCTGATACGGTAGGTCATCGTTTAAGTATACGAGTAGGAGCAAGTATCTGATTTAGATAAAGGCTCCAGCGAACTGGGTAACGAAGCAGCGGCTTCGGGGAACGTGAGGATATTCTTGGTATCCCTCTATGAGCTGCTAGGTGATTATACTAGGCTCATGAGAGGTTAAGGTCTGCGTTAGAAGAACCAAGAGTATGCCTTGGTTGCTATACGAGCGACCTAAAGACGGGGATGGATAGGGGATAGTCGACGATACACGGTCGTACCCTAGATAGCATTTCGTCAGGCTACCTACCATCTTTGGTCAAGCGTGTACGTACAGAAAGGCAGAGAACACCCAATAGACCATAATTGCTATCTAATTATGGTTGCGGTAAGGCTAGGATTGTGGGTTGGCCAGTAGTGTGTTCTCATACAGGATTTATCCTGTCTTGTCTTTCACTAGTTGAGGGAGGGGTCGCGTGGGACCATAGCCACGTATATGAAAAACAGACCTTAGCATCTGCATCGGCAGATAAATCGAAAGCTCCCGACCGAGTCCTGTATTTCTCGATCTGCCCTGTGACAGGACTCGGAAGGCATGATGTGATACATGTGCATACAGTCATGGAAAACGATTCACGGTGAATGCGTGGGAAAAAGGGCGCGGTTGACGGTTAGCGTAAATCCCAGTGGCCCTGGGTGGTTGAACCAAAACCGAGATACGAAAACGTGCAATAGGTAAGCGTAATCCCTAGTGGCCCTAGGTGGCATAAGTCCTAGTTGTACAAACGATAATTCATGTTGGAAGACCCTATCTAGGTTTAGGGTAACAGTCCAAACCGATCTTAAGGATCATGGAACTATGTTAAAGTAATGTAGAATCTCATGGGAAAGCCCGTATGGTCTACTGCAAGGGACTGAACATTTACATGGAATAAAACATACAAGTTGAGTAACCTATATATGCGATATATTAGGTTGACATGGACCATTACACGACTTTTGAGTGAGGGTCATTCTTGGTTAACACATGACACGGTGGGGATACTAGTACGGTAGGTGCAGAGCTAAAATACAGGATAGATATCATGGGGCGTTATACGTGACAGATATCTTGGGGATATTATACTTGATAGAAACCTGACGATGTGATACCTTGTTTTATCTTGACATCGTAATTTATCATGACACCTTAGTTTATCTGAGTTCAGTAGTTCATCCTGTTATTTTGATTTAGCTTATCTATCTTGTTATCATGCTTATGTTCATCTCAGTTTCTCATGTCAGTTAACTTTACTAGTTTTTATGCTAATAGTAGATAGGGCTTACTCAGTCTTTTTGACTGACCCGTTTTGTTTTGCCTCTTTTCTTCCATTCCCCCCCCCAGGTTACAGGGAGGAAATACTGTTGTTTAGTTCAGACTTCTTCTGCTTGAAGGTCATCATGGATGGCTTGGACTTTTCTTGGCTAATGGCTACTTTACTGTTTTTACTTGGGGAATAATTTATGAAAATGTCTTTATGCTTCTTTACTATTGCAAGACAGGTTTTGATGTACTATGATGTAAAAGGCTTTAGACCTTATTTATTCATGTTATGAAAGTTTGATTTTACTTCCTCTATTTTATTTGTTCTGTCTTGTGATATTTCTCTCCGTGTTTACCAATAATGCCCCTCTAAAGCTAGTGCATTCCTTTACGAGTGACCCTAGCGGAGGCGGGGTGTTACACAAACAGTCTCCAAATTCGATGAAATTAGTTTTGTTAGGACCATATCGTCAAAACATAGCTAGATTTATTTTTCTATAGTTTATGGAGTTAGTATATGGCCCTAGTAAATTAAAATGTACATTTAAATTTAATATATATTGATTTATATTTTAAATGAAAGTAAAACGTATTGAAATGATCGAATTGGCTTACGAAACATATACCGTTGTGTCCGAAATAGGATATTTAGCTAGGCGCGATAGTCGTTTGGTTCGGTTTGGAGTTTGTGGTGTAAAACAAGTAATTTACGAATAAAATAACATTAAATTATATATATATATATATTCACATTTCTAAACCTTAAGTCCTCATTCATGATTAGCCGCCACCAGGTCAAAATCAAAGGCCAGATTTTTCAAAATTAAATCCCTCAGATTCTCCCAAATTAGATCGAATTAAATCTAGATTATAAAACAAAGATGGTAGATCTCTTCAAACTCTTCAAATTGATACGGATCTGATGAATTATCACGCTGTGAATTGGGAGAATTTCCTATTTGAATCGCTGCTGTTCGGGTTTGATTCTCGAGGTCACGGAGCCGCCGAGTTCGCTTGAACGCCAGGCCTGGGGGGAGGGGACAATGGCACATCGTGGGCAGGGAGCTGATGAACCTCCGGTGCCTCGGGGACTGTGCAGCAATGAACCCTAGAAGCCGAGTTTTTTTCAAAGTCGGCTCTTGTAGGTGAACGAAGAAAGATTAAAAGGGGAAATTAATTTTATTGGGTAATCTGTGATTTAATTATTAAGTTAAGTTAAAATATGTAATTAAAATGTAAACTGCCGTATCTTGTTCAAATCAGAATTTGATGATTTCAGGTGCGTTAGGATCGTGGAGACGAGCTCTCCATTATGGAACTGACCAAGACAGAAAAGGAGCAAGTTACAGTTTTTGATAAATTTAAACACTCAGTTTAATTTTATTAAAATCATCATCAAATAAAGAATGGCGGAGTGGAAATAGAAGTGAGAACTCTCTCTCACTCAAATTATTTTACAGTTATTATATCATAGGTTGTAGATGGGACTTAGTAGCTCCTGACACTACTTTTTGTACAAACCATGGTTGATTGTTTGTTTGGATTATGATTAGAATTGTCATTGATTGATATTACTGTGTATAAAATTATTTATATAAAATGTATATAAAAGTTATCATGAAAAGAAAAGAAAATAAATATTCATTTACAAATCGGACGATTTGTTTATGTACACCCATTTAATAGACATGGATTGGGACGATAATATTTTACACATCGTCCAACTGCATAAATAAATTATTTGTTGGTTGAAACCCCACACGGTTATTGGGTTGATATTTGACACACACAATCCCAATTGTTTAGCTGTGTGTCGACTGATGGGTTATCAGACTGTATAAGCGTTATTTATTTATTTCAATGCTTATACAGTTTTAAAATGCACTCTGGATGTTGTACGAATTTTTAGTGATTCTTTATCATTATTGTTGTATACATGCGATGTATGAAATCCATATAACTGGAATTATGTAGTAATTGATTGAGTTTGATTCCAGTTCAGATTTAACAAATATTTTAAAATAATATTCAGTGAATAATCAAAATGCAATTTTGATGTCCGATTTTGGATGCACACGAAAATACTGAAATGTGAAGCCATATTAAGTAGATAAACGCAATTTTAACACGAATGGGATTTTCTGTCGACTTTATTCTTTTTATAATGGATATCGAAAAGTGTTTTCAAAATTTGATATTTTGAAAATGTTGTCATTTTAATAATATAATGATATAGAATATTTAATTTTAATTTAAAATTGAAATACAAGTGGAAATCGTTTTAAAATGAATTTAAAATGAATTTATAATGATATAAAATATTCAGTTTTGATTTAAAATTGAAATAGTAGTGGAAATCGTTTTAAAATGAATTTATAAAGGAATATTTAATTTCGATTTAAAATTGAAATGGAAGTGGAAATCGTTTTCAAAAGAATTTAAAATGAATTATAGAATACGTTTTAAAACGAAATCGATAATATATATATATATATACATATATATATGTATGTATAGAATGGTCTGAATAGAACGCGCAGCGCAGCGACCGTTCGCGGATTTCAACCATTGACTTCAAATTGATGTAACGAGAGATCCGACCGTCGGTTTCTCCTAAACTGGAACCGTTGGGTTCGTATCGGAAAGATCTTTCCAACGAATATAACAGATTTGAAATCTAACGGTTATATTTTGAAATATATCCAAATCAATTTTAGAAAAGGTCGCTATGGATGAAGTTCGGTGGCCGATAATGGAAACCGACTGTGAAGGCCTGAATAAAATTATTAAAAATATGGAAAATTTGTGTAAAATCATAATAAATGATTTGGAAAGATTTTGGATGAAAAATTAAATATTTGAAAAGATAAAAATATACTTTTATTGAAATGAACTAGTTAATAACCAGAATAATAATCCAATTATTTTTAGAAATAAATAAATTCGACATTGAAAATGGTTATAAAATAACCAGAAGTTTCCCACGAGTAAATTGGAATGGATTTGGAATGGAAATAATCTTCGGAATTTTTCGGTATTGGATTCTATGATTATACGGATATTGTTGAGGAATTTAGAAGATACAAATATCGTTATCCCAATACGATATCTGTTGGTTTCAGAATTTGATATTGAATATAAACCGATATAATTTCTATTCAAAGCCTTGTATTTAATATCAACTAGGATTTTGGGTTTGTCGTGAATGCTGTATTTACTAACAATGTTCTTAAACCCAGTTAAGAAAAGAATAAATCTTTAAATTAAGATTTAGTGAAGTTTTCAAATTAATTATATTTAATTGGAATTGAGTAAAAGAATTGGATTTTTGAGTTTATCGTGAACGGTGTTTTAAATAACATTTGTTCTTTAACCCAATTAACAATGAAGTTAAGATTTGGAATTTATAAATCTTTATTCTAAGATTTAATGGAAATTTTCCAAAGTAAAAATTTCCAAGTTAATATATATTAAATTGGAATTGAATGGAATTCGATTTATTGATAATCAAGATGAGCTTCTATGAAGGAAGACCATTACTATATATGGAATTTAAAAGGCCGTGCCATTATTCCATTTGTATTATTAATCTGATGTAGGAATTTGTATTGATTAAATACTGTTATGATTTCCGTGTAAATTCCATTTTGATGGAAAATGATTTTTGGTTTACCGTGAATGATGTTTTAAATGACATTGGTTCTAAAACCCAGTAAAGACAAGATTTATTTCCTAATTTGAATAATAGTTAAATAATGATTTTTGGAGATTAAAACTAAGTGGAATTTTAACGAATCTTTAATTAGATTGAAATGTTAATGTGGTAATGAGAAGTGTTCAAGAATGGAGTATCACCAGTTTTACTTCATGCAATAGTTAAATCTTTAATTAGATTTGAACGTGGAATGGTAATTGAATTTACCGATAACACAGTGGTTTTAGATAAGGAGTACTCCCAGTTTTGCTCCATGGGATGAATAGGTTGGGATGTGATAATAAAATGAATGATTACCTCGGTAAGGTGTTAATCCCGACTAGTTTGATAAACCTTAATTTGGTTTAAACATTGAAAAGATACTATAAAAACTTTTGAAATGATTTCAAAAGAAATGGATTAAACAATGTGTTTAAAAGTGATAATCTTTGATAAGATTAATGAGAACCTTTCCAGAATAAAGAAATACGAATAGAAGAATATTCTGGATTGGAATAAGGCATATGATGTGTTGTTATATCACTTGATTATAAGATACGCGAGTTATTCGGAAAGACCGAGTTTAACCCATTCTGAATAATTGATACGACGACTAACAGTCGAAGAGATTGAAGACGGTGCAAGACCGACGATCTTCACATCGAATGGATGGGTTTCTACTGATGCCCATGATTGGAGTAGCTACCTTGAAGGGGCTACAGTGGTAGTCATCCGGACGTATTTGATGATTGTTCGGATATGCGAGGGCCTCTTTCCTGTATTGGACATACGGAACAAAGAATAAGATGCCTCCGTTTTGTTCAGACCCAGAACGGACTTGCAATGGATGGTGTGTCCGACGTTGTATTCCACTATATTGTATTCGTTGATCTCTACTAAATATATATTTGTTTGGTGGCGGAGAATTTATTCTCTTGCTTAACACCCTTCTCTGAGACGTACGAGCTCAGAGGTTATATATTGGTAGAAATCAATGGTATGACATG
Organism: Allium sativum; assembly: GCA_030737875.1. Taxonomy (NCBI): domain Eukaryota; kingdom Viridiplantae; phylum Streptophyta; class Magnoliopsida; order Asparagales; family Amaryllidaceae; genus Allium; species Allium sativum. The sequence goes on along the minus strand of CM060925.1, from coordinate 3,536,487 downwards.
GATTGATAGTGTGGCATTTTGAGATGCAGTGATCCAAACTTTTGTTGAAAAGCAAAGTTTGGTGGATGATGATTAAAGCATAGTTTTAATTAGCATAGCTTTGTGTAGCTTTAATTCGCGAGCCTCACAATTGGCATGATGGTGAACTGATGGTTATATTAGTATACTTTCGAGAGGAGGATGGATTCGGTAGATCGAGATAGGCTAGGTGTGGTCGCTTCACACCTGGTAGGGATAGGGCACACCCCTCGATTCCAAGAAGGATAGAGTATACGACGTTTTCTCATGCATGGGACGTAAGCCATTGAGATACTTGATATCCTGGATATAATGCGGATGTGCATTATGGCATTTTCTCACGTATGGGACGTAAATCGTTGTGTATTGCACTACGCAATAGATCTTTCGAATCAGGAGCCATCATAATGGAAATCCAACTTCCAATACGACATTTTACGATTTTAGTTGGGTACTGTTGGTGGCATAGTGGTATGGGACACTCATGTCGTCTACGATTGATACATTTATATTTGAATTTGATTTCTTCACTTATAGTAAAAATAAAACATAAATTTTGCATGCCAAGCATATTTGGCTATTATAAGGTAAAACTCTATCCTCCGGCTTGCGTCGCATTGTATGACGGGACCTGAGTCTTATAATAGCTTCATTGTTCTTTATTTAGCATTGTGCTATTTGTTTTCTGCACTGGTACTCTTGGTGGTAAACCCGTTCCATGTTATACGACATGGTCCCATGATTTACCTGACTTTAAAATCAAGCTAATAATTGTTTTAGTTCTCACACCAGTCCCATGACCGACTTAGAGTTTATTGTTTTAAGCTAAACTCTGGGTGCCCATATTTTCCACATGGGCATCTAGTAATTTTGATTTTCGCAGATATTTCTTTTCCCAGGATCCTAGATTACAGCTGGAGCTATATTCGGAAAGCTTTGTATATGTGTATTTCATTCATTTGTGTTAGTCGTTGTATTTATACATTTAAATTTCCACTGCCTTGTATTTTAAATCTCTGATATTTTTCTGTTGTGTAATTATTATACTCTGATATCTTGTACTCTGATGTAAATTGTTGTAATAAAAATGAAATGTTCTACTTTTTGTGTCCTAATGTGTCGTGTTCTCAATTCAATCCATTCTTTTCCATTTCTTTGGAGATCGGGGTATTTTTGATCGTTATAGTTGGTATCAGAGCTTTGGTTTACAAAGCACGAGAACAAGACACATTAGGACCAAATGAAATAATTCATCAGAGATTGGATTAGTAACATCCTATAAGAATAACTCGTTAGAGATAGAGTTAGTAATACCATAGAATGAGTTGGAAGAGTATTATTTATAAAAACTAATTTAATTTTGGAAATTATATCTTATTATATGTATTTTAGTATTTTATTTTATATTGAATTTTGGACTATTGGGTATAAGAAGATTTTGGATATATGCCTTGCAAACGTGTATACGAAGTCTCAAATATACTGGATAGATATAAAATCACACTCTAGTCACTCGGAGATGATTTTGATGATTGTTATACCATCATCAGCATTTATGTTCGAGTTTCGAAAGTGGTATATCTATATATTTCCAATTGACTGGTGTGAGAACCAAAACTTAGACAGGGTTTATTGTTGGTGAGTTGGCACTAAAAATATGATTTTGGCTATATATAAAAGTTATATGATTGAAAAGCCAATCAACTAATTGATTGTTGGTTGTGATGTTTGATTATTAGTTTAACTAAATAAAAGTGTTGGAATGATAATACCAATAAGAGAAATTGAGCCAAATCGAATCAAATATTGAACTGAATTGAAAATTGATTAGAATTTCATACATAGACATGTATATATAATGAACAGGACATAGCATGGAAGCTAAGAAGAGGAATAAAATTGTATGCCCGACAAATAGGTGCATGTTTATTGTATTTCTTGGGTTTTGATGATTTTATGAGCCAATTGGCTTTTTCTTTGGAATAGATGAAGGCCCTGTGAGGCAAGTTGTGGTTTTACCGATCAACCCGTGCAAAGGAGGTTATGGCAAACATTTTCGAAAATATAGGGTGTTAGCCAAATTTTTGACAAATTTGAAAATTCCTAAAAGTTGAAAAGTTGTAGAATGAAAGCCAGGATGAAACTTGAGTTCGTTAGATAAACAACTTTGAACTCCGTTCCTTTTCAAGGACGAAAATATTTTAAGTGGGTAAGATAGTAATGAACCGAAAATTTGAGAACCAATTTAAAATTTTTATTTTAGCTATTTTAATAAATTTTAACAATTTAAAATTATTTATTTTAAATAATAACGACTAAAAATTTATTTAAATCGAAGTTAGAATGCATAAATTTAAAAATTAATTAAAACGAACTCAAAATGGCGTAGTAGTTTGGAAACTCGATTTTAAATTTCAATTGAATGTACAGAATTCTAAATAAATCGGATTTCAGTAAAACCAAAAATGTTAGAATCTATTTAATTATATCTTTCTAACAATGCAAGAAACTGAGATTTCACTGTATAAATTGTAAGTTATGTCTAGTTTAAAATTAGAAATAGTCGCTATGGAATTTATATATATATATATATATATATATATTAATATAATATATAGCTCTTAAAAATATTCATTTTGCAAATGACCACCATTTTCAATGAAACCACTTTTGTTGGATCTGGAATGTCAAATTATTATTAAGTTTCAAATTTCATAGTTTTTGGATTTAATATGTCAACGTGGTAAAGTTAAACGTGTTTTGACAGTTTTAGTTTGAATTGGATCGACCAGAAAATGGCCATTTTTCAAACGGTCTCAAAATTCGACGAAATTAGTTTTGTTAGGACCGTATCATCGAAATATAGCTAGATTTGTTTTTCTATAATTTTTGGAGTCAGTATGTGACCCAAGTAAATTAAAATGTATATTTAAATTTAGTGTACATTGATTTGTATTTTAATTTAAAGAAAAACAGATTGAAATGATCGAATAGGCATACGAAACATATCCTATTGTGTCCTAAATGGGGGTATTTTGCTAGGGGTTACAGTTGTTGGGTTCGGTTTGGAGTTCGTGGTATTAAACAAATAATTTATGAATAAAATAATATTAAATTATATATATATATATTCATATTTCTAAACCCTAAGTCCTCATTCATGATTAGCCGCAACTAGGTCAGAATCGAAGGCCAGATTTTTCAAAATTAAATCCCTCAAATTCTCCTAAATTAGATCGAATTAAGCCTAGGTTATAAAACAAAGATGGTAGATCAGTTCATACTCCTCAAATTGATACAGATGTATTAAATTATCACATAGTGAATTGGGAGAATTTCCTATTCGAATCGCTGTCGTTCTGGTTTAATTCTCGAGGTCATGGAGCCGTGGAGTTCGCCTGAACACCAGGCGTGGGGGAAGGGGACAATAGCGTATCGTGGTTAGGGAGCTGATTAACCTTCGACGCCTCGAGGACTGTGCAACGATGAACCCTAGAAGCCGAGTTTTCTTCGAAGTCAGCTCCAGTGGGTGAACGAAGAAAGATTAAAAGTGGGAATTAATTTTATTATGTAATTAGTGGTTTAATTATTACGTTAATTTAAAATATGTAATTAAAATGTAAACTGCCATATCATGTTCAAATCAGAACGGAATTTGATGATTTCAGGTTTGTTAGGATCGTGGAGATGAGCTCTCCATTATGGAACTAACCAGAACGGAAAAAGAGCAAGTTACAGTTTTGGTAAAATTAAATGTTCAATTTAATTTTATTAAAATCATCACCAAATAAAGAATGGCAGAGTGGAAATAGAAGTGAGAACTCTCTCTCACTCAACTATTTTATAGTTATTATATCATAGGTTGCAGATGGGGCTTAGTAGCTCCTGACATTATTTTTTTTACCAACCATTGTTAAATGTTTGTTTGCATTGTGATTAGGATTTTTATTGATTGATATTGTTGTATATAAAATTATTTATATAAAATGTATATAAAAATTATCATGAAAAGAAAAGAAAATAAATATTCATTTACAAATCGGATGGTTTGTTTATGTACACCCATTTAATTGACATGGATTAGAACAATAATATTTTACACATTGCCCAACTGCACAAATAATAAACAGTATTTATTGGTTGAAAACCCACAAGGGTATTGGGATGATATTTGACATACACTAACCCCAATTATTTAGCTGCATGTCGATCGATGAGTTGACAGACTGTATAAGAATTATTTATTTATTTATTTTAATGCTTATATAGTTGTTAAAATGCACTCTGGATGTTGTATGAATTTTTAGTGATTGTTTATCATTATTGTTGTATACATGCGATGCATGAAATCCATGTAACTGAAATTAAATGGTTTGATTGAGTATGATTCCAGTTAGAATTAACGAATATTTTAAAACAATATTCAACGAATAACCAAAATGTGATTTTGATGTCCGGTTTTGGATGGACGCGAAAATATTGAAATGTGAAGTCGTGTTAATTAGCTAAACGCCATTTTAACACGAACGGGATTTTTTGTCGATTTTATTCATTTTATAATGAATATCGAAAAGTGATTTCAAAATCTGATATTTTGAAAATATTATCATTTTAATATTATAATGATATAGAATATTCAATTTTGATTTAAAATTGAAATAGAAGTGGAAATCATTTTAAAATGAATTTATAATGATATAGAATATTCAATTTTGATTCAAAATTGAAATAGAAGTGGAAATCGTTTTAAAATGAATTCAAAATGAATTTATAAAGGAACATTCAATTTCGATTTAAAATTGAAATGGAAGTGGAAATCGTTTTTAAACGAATTTAAAATGATTTATAAAATACATTTTAAAATGAAATCAATGATATATATACATATATATACATATATTATATACATAAAAACGTCTGAATAGAACGTGCCATGCAGCGACCGTTCGTGAATTTCGACCGTTGACTTCAAATTGATGTAACAGGAGATCCAACCATTGGATTCTCCTAAAGATGGAACCATTGGGTTCATATCGAAAAGAGCTTTCCAATGAATATAAGAGATTTGAAATCTTACAGTGAGAATTTGAAATATATCCAAATTAATTTCAGAAAAGGTTGCTATGGATGCAGTTCGGTGGCCGATATTGAAAACCAACTGTAAAGGCCTTAATAAAATTATTAAAAATATGGAAAAATTGTGTAAAATCATAATAAATGATTTGAAAAGTTTTGGATGAAAAATTCTATATTTTAAAAGATAAAAATATATTTTTATCAAAATGAACTAGTTAATAACTAGAATAATAATCCAATTATTTTTAGAAATAAATAAATTGGACAATGAAAATGGTTTTAAAATAGCCCGATTTTTCCTACGAATAAACAGGAATGGATTGGGAATAGAAATAATCTTCGGAATATTTCGATATTGGATTCCGTGATTATACGAATATTGTTGAGGAATTTGGAAGATACAGTTATTCCCAATACGATATCCGTTGGTTTAAGAATTTGATATTGAATATAAGCCGATATAATTTCTATTCAGAGCCTTGTATTTAATATCAAATGGGATTTTGGGTTTGTCATAAATGATGTCTTTATTAACACTGTTCTTAAACCTAGTTGAGAAAAGAATAAATTTTTAAATTAAGATCTAGTGTAGTTTTCCAATTAATTAATATCTAATTGGAACTGAATAAAAGAATTGGATATTTGGGTTTATCGTGAATGGTGTTTTAAATAACATTTGTTCTTTAACCCAATTAACAGTGAAGTTAAGATTTGGAATTTATAAATTTTTACTCTAAGATTTAATGGAAATTTTCCAAAGTAAAATTTCTCCATTTAGTATATATTAAATTGGAATTAAATGGAATTCGATTTAGTGATAATGGAGATGAGCTTCTATGAATGAAGGCCGTTACTATATATGGAATTTAAAAGGCTTTTCCATTATTCCATTTATATTATTAGTCTGATACGGGAATTTATACCGATTATACACTGTTTTGATTTCCATGTAGAATCCATTTTGATGGAAGATGATTTTGGGTTTATCGTGAATGATATTTTAAATGACATTGGTTCTTTAACCTAGTAAAGACAGGATTTGTTTCCTAATTTGAATAATTTATAAATAATGATTTTTGGAGATTAAAACTAAGTGAAATTTTGATGAATCTTTAATTAGATTGAAATTATAATGTGTTAATTAAATTTGCCAAATTTGAGAAGTGTTCAAGAATGGAGTATCACCATTTTTACTTCATGCGATAGTTAAATCTTTAATCAGATTTGAACGCGGAATGCTAATTGAATTTACTGATAACACAGTGGTGTTAGATATGGAGCACTACGAGTTTTGCTTCATGGGATGAAAAGGTTGGGATGGGATAATAAAATGAATGATTACCTTGGTAAGGCGCTAATCCCGACTAACTTGATAAACCTTAATTTGGTTTAAACTTTGAAAAGATACTATAAAATCTTTTGAAATGATTTCCAAAGAAATAGATTAAACAATGTGTTTAAAAGTGATAATCTTTGATAAGATTAATGAGAACCTTTCCAGAATAAAGAAATATGAATAAAATAATATTCTGTATTGGAATAAGGCGTACGATGTGTTGTTATAGCACTTGATTATAAGATACGCGAGTTATTCGGAAAGACCGGGTTTAAACCACTCTGAATAATTGATACGACGACTAATAGTTGAAGAGATGAAGACGGTGCAAGACCGACGATCCTCACATCGAATGGATAGGTTGCTACTGATGCCCATGATTGGAGTATTTATCTTAAAGGGGCTACAGTAGTAGCCGTCCGGACGTATTTGTTGATTGTTCAGATATGCGAGGGCCTCTCTCCTATATTGGACATACAGAATGAGGAATAAGGCGACTCTGTTACGTTCAGACCCAGAACGGACTTGCAAATGGATGGTGTGCTTGACATTTTGTTCCATTATGTTGTATTCGTTAATCTCTGCTAAATATATATCTATTTGGTGGCGGAGAATTTATTCTCTTACTTAAAACCCTTCTCTGAGATGCACGAGCTTAGAGGTTATATATTGGTAGAAATCAATGGTATGACATGGATTGATAGTGTGGCATGCTGAGATGCAGTGATCCAAACTTTTGTTGAAAAGCAAAGTTTGGTGGATGATGATCAAAGCATAACTTTAATTAGCATAGCTTTGTGTAGCATTAATTCACGAGCCTCACACATCGGTACGATGGTGAACTGATGGTAAATCAGTATACTTTCGAGAGCAGGATGGATTCGATCGACCGAGTTAGGCTGGGTGTGGTCGCCACACACCTAGTAGGGTAGGTCACACACCTCGATTCCCGGATGGATAGAGCATACTGTGTTTTCTCATGCACGGGATGTAAGCCGTTGAGATACTTGATATCCTGGATGTAGTGCGGATGTGCATTACGGCGTTTTCACATGCACGAGACGTAAGCCGTTATGTATTGCACTACGCGATATATCATTCGAATCAGGAGCAATCACGATGGATATCCAACTTCCAATATGAAATTTTACAATTTTAGTTGTATACTATTGGCGGCATAGTGGTATGGGACATTCATGTCGTCTATGATTGATACATTTATATTTGAAGTTTATTTCTTCACTTATAGTAATAATAAAACATAAATTTCGCATACCAAGCATATTTGGCTATTATAAGGTAAAACTCTATCATCCGGCTTACGTTGCACTGTGTGATGGGGCCTAAGTCTTATAACAGCTTCATTGTTCGTTACTTAGCATTGCGCTGTTCGTTTTCTACACTGGTATTCTTGGGGATAAACCTATTCCGTGTTATACGGCGTGGTCCCTTGATTTACCTCACTTTATAATAAAGCTAATAACTGTTTTAAATCTCACAACAGTCCCATGACTGACTCGGAGTTTATTGTTTTAATCTAAACTCTAGGTGCCCATATTTTCCATACGGGCATCTAGTAGTTTTGGTTTTCGCATATATTTCTTTTTCAAGAATACTGGATTACAGCTAGAGCTATATTCAAAAAGCTTAGTATCCGTGTATTTCATCCAATTATGTTAGTCATTGTATTTATAAATTTAAATTTCCGCTGCTTTGTATTTTAAATATCTGATATTTTTCTGTTGTATAATTATTCATACTCTGATGTAAATTATTGTAATAGCAATGAAATGTTCTGTTGTTTATGTCCCGATGCGATGTGTTCTCAATTCAATCTGTTGTTTTCCGTCTCTTCGGAGATCGGGAAATTTTGGATCGTTATAAAATGAATATTTTAGAATAATACTCAGTGAAGATGCACATATGGTTATGATGTCCGAATTTGGATGGACACAAAAATATTGAAATATATGAAGCCGACTTAAGTCAATATACGCAATTTTTACTCGAACGGATTTTTATATCAATTTTATTCATTTTATAATGAATATGGGAAAGATTTGATTTCAAAATCTGATATTTTGAAAATATTTTCATTTTAATATTATAATTGCATAGAATATTCAATTTTGATTTAAAATTAAAAATGAAGTTGAAATCGTTTGAAATAAATTTATAAACGATTTATAAAATACCTTTTGAATTGAAATCGACGATTTATATATATATATATATATATATATATATATATATAGCCCGAATAGAATGCATCACGCAGCGACCATTCGCAAATTTCGATCATTAACTTCGAATTGGCGTAACGGGAGATCTGACCGTCGGATTCTCCTAAAACTAGAACCTTTGGGTTCGTATCGAAATGGTCTTCCAATGACAATAAAGGATTTAAATTTGAACAGTTGGATTTCAAATTATGTCCTAATCAATTCCATAAAAGGTCGCTATGGATGCTCTTCAGTGGCCGATATTGGAAACCGAGTGTAAGAGCCTTATGAAAATTATTAAAAATATGGAAAACTTGTGTAAAATCATAATAAACGATTTGGAAAGATTTTGGGTGAAAATTTTCATATTTGGAAAGGTAAAAGATATTTTTATCTGAATGAACTAGTTATTAACTAGAATAATAATCCAGTGTTTTTATATAAATAAATTGGATTTGTAAATGAGTTTTGAAAGAACCAGAGTTTTCCAATGAATAAATTGGAATGGATTTGGAATGGAAATTATTTTTGGAATATTTTGATATGGATTCCATGATTATATGGATATTGTTGAGGAATTTGGAAGATATAGATATCGTTATTCCCGTTACGATATCTATTTGTTTCAGAATTTGATATTAAATATAAGCCGATATTAATTTCTATTCAGTGGCTTGTATTTTGTATCAAATTGGATTTTGGGTTTGTTGTGAATGGTGTCTTTATTAACACTGTTCTTAAACCCCAATGAGAAAAGAATTAATCTTTTAAATAAGATTTAAAGGAGTTTACCAATTAATTAATATTTAATTGGAATTGAATTGAAATTGGATATTGGGTTTATCGTGAACGATGTTTTAAATAACATTTTTTCTTTAACCCAATTAACAGTGAAGCGATGATTTGGAATTAATAAATCTTTTTATTAAGATTTAAGGGAAAATTTCCAAAGTAAAGTTTTCCAATTTAATATATTAAATTGGGATTGAATGGAATTCGATTTGGTAATAATCGAGATGAGCTTCCGTGAAGCAAGACTGGTACTATATATTGAATTTAAAAGGCTATGCCATTATTCCATTTATATTATTAGTATGATACGGAAATTAATATCGATTATATATTGATCTGTTTTCCGTGAAGATTTCATAGTTAATGGAATGTGATTTGGGTTTATCGTTAATCGTGTTTTAAATGACATTGGTTCTTCAACCCAGTTAAGGACAAGATTAATTTTCTTAAAGTTGAATAAACATTAAATGATGAATTTTGGAGATTAAAACTGAAATGGAGTTTTAATGAATCTTTAATTAGATTGGAAAGTGAATGAGATAAATAAACTTATCAAACATGAGAGATGATTGAGAATGGAGTACCACCAGTTTTACTCCAGACGATAGTTGATTCTTTAATTAGATTTGAACGTGAAAGGGTAATTAAATTTACAGATAACACCTTGGGTGTTAGATATGTAGTACTACTAGTTTTGCTCCATGGGATGAATAGGTTGGGACTGGGATTAATAAATGATTATTTCGTTAAGGCTCGATAATCCCGACTAGTTTTGTAAACCTTAGTTTGGTTTAGAATTGTGGATAAATAAGATAAAATCTTTTGAAAATAATATCTAAAGGAAGATAAAGAATAAGTTTAAAGAATTTATCTTTGATAAAATTAATGGGAATCTTTCCCTAAAAATGTGAATATTTGAATAAAAGAATATTCTGAATTGAATTGAGGTGTATGATGTGTTTTTATAGAACTTGATTATTGATTATAAAATACAAAAGCTATTCGAAAAGACCGGGTTTATCCCATTCTGAATAACTGATGTGGCGACTAAAAGTCAACGATGAAGATGGTGGTCGAAGACCGGAGATCTTCACATCGTATGGATGATTAGTGATGTCTTGGTTGGGCTGATCCCTCGACACCAGTTAATAAGTGGTGATCATCCAAACGTACTTAGAGATCGACTGGATATGCGAGCACCTCTCTCCTATATTGGACATATGGGACGAGGAATAAGGCACCTCCGGTTTCATTCAGACCCGGAATGGACTTGTAAATGAATGTGTGTCCTACACTGGAATTCATTCTGTGTTGATTAATTTCTATTAATATACATCTGTTTAGTGGTGAAGAATTTATTCTCTTGCTTAACACCCTTCTCTGAGACGTACGAGCTTAGAGGTTAAATATTGATAGACATCATTTGCATGGCGTGAATTGCCAGTGTGGCATGCTGAGATGCAATTATCAAGGCTTTTGTTTAAAAACAGATTCTTGTGGATGATGATCAAAGCACAACTTTAATTAGCATAGGTTTGTGTATAGCGTTAATTCATGAGATTCACACCCCAGTATGAACCAGAAACGGGATAAGGAACCGCATGGAGTGCATGTGTTTCTTTCTGGCTAGGAGTTATGTCATGGTACGGAACCCAGACATTTTACTTATGTGGTTGTTGGAAAGTGAGATACCTCAGATTTGAGTCTCTTGTGGCTCTAGATGGTCGATATACTAACCAAATTTTATGCCCCATAGGGCAGGGAAACGTATTGTTCGGGAATTGGCAATCCACTAAAGTAAGTGTGGATCGACCCTGCTAGATTCCAGGTGCAATTGCAGCTGAATCCTGAGGCATGGGCTAGAGTATCTCGAATCGGAAGGAAGATTCTTTGCCTTGGTTCATAGATGGAATCCAATTTCCAATACATGACTTTCGATTTAAGTTGTAAACCTATATGGCAACATAGTGGGATGGGGCGCTAATGCCATGTATGATTGATACATTTATATTTGAAGTTGTTTTTGACAATATGCACTTATAGTAACATCAAAATGATTTGCTTTAAAACGTACCAAGCATATTTGGCTATTATAAGGGAAAACTCAATCCTCCGGCTTGTGTTGCATTGTATGATAGGACCTGAGTCTTATAATAGCTTGATTTTTCAAAAATCATAGCGTTGTTTTATTTTAAGATGAGATTCGTGCGAGTAAACCTGTTTTGTGTATACGAGTGGTCGCATGATTTCCCAACTTTTAAAGTAAAGATTTAGTAACTATTTTAGTTCTCACACCAGTCCTATGACTGACTCGGAGTTTATTGTTTTAACCTAAACTCTGGGATCCCATATTTTCCACACAGGCAGTCAATAGTTTTGGTCTTGCTGATTTCTTTTCATAGGATCAGGGATTTACAGCTGGAGCTATATTTGGAAAGCTTCGTATCCGTGTATTTCTTTCAGTTGTGCTAGTGATGTATTCTCCGCTATGCATTGTATTATATTTTCTATTGCATTGTAATTTGAATCTCTGATATTGTATTTCCAATGTGTAATATTTATTTATACTCTGGAATATGCTTGTACTCTGATGTAAATTATTGTAATAGCAATGAAATGTTATGCCGTTTGTGTCATGATGCATCGTGTTCTCAAAGCAATCTGTCCTTTACCATCTCTTCGGGGATTGGGGGATTTCGGATCATTATAGTATTCTTTCATGTATATCACTATATATATATTTGTGTGTGTGTGTGTGTGTGTGTGTGTGTGTGTGTGGACAGCCTGAATTTACATGTTCAATCACAACAGACAGGGATGGAGCCATGAATTTGTTGAAGGGGGGAGGGAGGCAGATTCGAAGGGGGACCAAAAAAATTATATCGATTTACCCTGAAATGAATGGAAGAAGCAATGTGGATGAATTCATAACCTGAAATAGAATTTAGGTGAAATAAATAGCTTGGAAACATTCCTATCGATTTGCAGAAAACTTCTCTGCAAACGATATTATAAGTGTATATTCCACATACTTCTGGCATGCATTGTTATCTTCAAATCATGGAAAACAATAATTGGAACATTTATCATCTTCTAAAAAATAATAGGCTAACTAAAACTATGTTCTTTTTTCTAGTACAATAAAGTAGGCCACTAAGGCTATAGCCTGTTAACAAAATCAGGACACATGCATTATTTTCTGCCTAACAAGTAGGAGGAAAAAACAAACAATGTTCCAGGTCCTTCACTTCTAAAGCTTGAAACAAGATTTCATGACTAATTAAATTAAACAAAATATGAAACTAACATGCTCTTTTAATTCTAAATCTTATAGTGAATTATTGCAACGAGAGTTGCATAAGGTCAGATTTTCAATACATACATATATGTTTAGATCTATCCTAAATCTGCTATTTGTTTTAAATTCTTACCTTTGCTTATCTTTCTTTTCCTAGTTTTGTGCTGTTAAAGTTCTGCAGAAAAAGAAGACAACACTCGTTAAGATATACAAGTCTAAAGAATGACTATTTGAAAGCAGCAAGGAAACTAAAGAAAAATACAATGCTTTGACTAATATAGAAAAACATTTTTCAGTTGAATATTTATAAATTACCTTTGAGATTTGAGCTTATGCTTCTTCCGTCTTGTTAAAAGTTGTAAAAGTGTCGTTTTAATTTGAGCTTATACTCTTATACGTGCAAATCAAATGGAATAAAATAAAATAAATTAACATACATAAACACACTCTGGTTGCGAAGTTAGGTATACTTGTTTTGAACCTGTTTATCTATTCATTTTCCCACATCAATTCACGTTTCTTTGGCCTCATTAATATCAATATCGGGATTGCAAATACGGTTCAGGTTCAACTTGATCATTGATAGCCTAACACAAATTTTTGCAATCTCGATTATTGATATTGATGGGACGAGAGCCTAAAACATAATGCTTCTCCTGAGCCTACAGGGAAATTTTGTATGAAATGTAACAAATTAATAAACTCCCAAGTCATATGCTGCACAATTTATATACTGTATAACTCATATATGTAATTCATAAACAAGATTTTCATGTTGTGCAACTTTGTTTAAAAAACTCCATGCAAAATTCAATTGATTCTTCTCCGAGATAACTTTCAGTGGCCTTCGGAAGGAAATAACCAACAGAAGTTCACTAACTTTAGGTAGGAAAGAACCAATAGAAGTTGTATAAATCTGGTCCCACCTAAACTTTGGAAGGAGATAACTTCCACCAACTTTATTATTGCAAAATTCAACTGATCCTTATGAAGGCTGCAGTTTTAAAACTTCAACATGGACTTGAAAGTTAGGGAACAACCGAATTGAAGATTTATAAAAGCTATACAACCTTCCAGAGAAAATTGATTTCGTACTTATGTAGTACCAGACAACAAACGATCTTTAGGTAGGAATATAGGTCTGAGTAGAAAATGCTTCAAAACCACTCACAAACCAAAAGCAATGAGAATAGTAAATGTTATACGAACATAGATCTGAGTAGCTTACCACTTACAAACCTAGTTTTGAGCTTCACAAATTAGGGCGTTCAAATTGATCTGAGCTTTAAACAGAGCTTCGAGCTTCGCGAAGCAGCTTTACAAATTAGGGCTTTTAGTGCGAGTGGAGTGATCAGATTCAGAAATTAGGGTTCGATATATTGGGGGAAAAGTGAAAAAAATCATGGGGGAAAATTTAAAATTTTCTGATTTGATTTTAACTTTAGTTCGGTAAATTTTTTGGATAAGGCGCTGGGGGAAATAATTTGGTTAAGGGAGGGAAACAAAATGTTAAAGGGGAAATATTTCGACAGCCTGAATTTTCTTGTTTCTAAAGTGTGTATAAGACATCGCTCCTTTAATAAAACGATGTGCTGCTTGATTTTCTATTTTTCTAAAGCTTGTATAAGACATCGCTCCTTTAATAAAACGATGTCTGAGAAACCAACAACATCAATTTTCTTTTTGACGATGATAAAACTCATTTTGACATCGGCTAAAATTGCAAGCGATGTTAAAACTGTGTTGATTATTCTACTTTTTCTTCTAGTGCCATGTGAACATATCATTTAAAGGTACTATGCATGGGTGAAGACATTGATCAAGATGATTGTTAAGCAACTTTATCTATTTTTAAAAAACATAGTCGGCCTACCATAAATTGTGGAAGTATGACTGAATGAGAGAGATAATTATGTAGCACGCACACATATTCTTCTCATCCGCTCTGAAGTTGCACCATTTGTTAAGTAATAAACTTATATACACCGTAATATACTTATGTCATGTATACATGTGTATGTACAAATATGCATATGTGTATCTTAATCATAATGTGCAACATTTGTTGTATAGTTTCATCATTTACGAATCACAACGTCCACATGGAGATATCGACAAAGAATTCGTTAATTGGTTTCCCAATTACGTTTTTGATATGACAAATTATGTTGTAGACAAAGGACTGAAACATTTAACCATAGGACCAAAAATGAAAGTTAAGACATATCAAATAATCTTTTTCATTTGATGTAGATTTAATAACAAAAAATACGATGCTAAAAAATTAACCAAAAATACTGGTATATTTGTTAAAGGTAGTGATGATCCAAATGGCCATATAAATGATTTTTATGGTGTGCTAACCCAGATTTTGCAATTGACATGTTTCACATAATCAGCGAATAAAGTATTTTCGTTTAAATGCAATTGGTTCGGGAACGTTCCAGGTTCTGGAATCAATGTGCCCCAAAGTGTAATTTTATAGAAATAAAACATACTTCGCGTTATTATAAGTATAATTCTATTGTACTTGCAAACAAGCACTTTAGGTTTATTACACTCCTTATCTATCTCTAAGAATAGACAAAATTGATTGGTTAGCTATTAAAACAAAATCAAGGTTTATTTTGATGGACGAAATATTCCCAATGAGCAAGCTTATTAAGCAAATGTCGAGGAAAATAGAGGAACTGCAATAACTGATGATCAAACATATTTTGGACCTCTAAACTATGAATCAAATGCATTAATTAAAGCATTTGAGACTATAGAGGAGCAAAATATAGAGGATGAACTAGAGTCAGAATCCGAAAGTGAGGGGGACTGATCAATAATCCTCATGTTAAGAAAGTAAATTTTTCAACGTTACATTGCTTTCATTAAAATGATATGATATACTAATATGACAATGTTTATTTTCCATGTAGTATCGCATAGTCTTCTTATGTTATGACATAATGCTTGATTTACCTAGTCCTTTTATGTTATGCTATAATATTTGTCTGTAACAGGTACTATAGATATGACGTCACATAGATGTGTATAGCTTCACATTCTAGATCTTCTGCTTCTTATCCTCCTGTAGGAGGTGATAGCGGTCGTCCATCACAAGAGCTATCACGTCCTACGATGCGGCTTCTGGCAAAAGCCAATGGAAGGTAAGTATTAAGTTTCAAATATAAATTTTATTTTTGTACAATATTATATATATATATATATAGTAGCCATGAAATATTAAATGTTTTTCCATTTAACATAATAGTTTTGAGCTAGATCCCTCCACCATAGTCCTGGGGATATCACGACTGGCTTACATGAGTCGCATTACATCATGTTGGCCTAAGTGAACGTTAGTACCAGATAATATTAAGGAGACAATCTCATAGGATTTTTTGGTACGTATGATGTATCAATTATTACATTAAGCAGTCATGCTCATATTTGATCGATTCATGTTTATGTTATTTCTCAAAAATGAGGGTTCAGTGGATCTCCAAGAAATAGATATTTCTCTCGTCTAGCGTCATTGAAACAGTAAAGTTGCAAAAAATTATAGATAAACATCAAATGGCATAAAATCAGCTGGAAGAAAGCCTAATTGGATAAGCGCTAATGTGTGGGATGATCTTCATACTTGGTGGAATAACGAGCAGTTTCAGGTAATTTACTACATATTTAATTTAAATTGTTTTACTCAATTCGTATATAAATTGGGATAAAACATGTTTTATTTACCTTAAATTTATAGGATGAGTCTCGGAGAAATTCAGCAAATAGGAACAAGAACCCCATTATACATCACAGTGATTCCAAGCCGTTCCAGCATCATTGCGAAGATTTGGTATATTTATTAATTACACAGTAAAAAAATTTAAGTTCTAAGTTGTTAAAAAATGGAAAACATAACAATATATAATATATATTTACATATATGCATATTTCAGGAGAGACAACATGGTGCTTATATGTCGTATTGTGATGTTTTCACGAATACACATGCAGTGAGTCAGACCAACGATTCAGGCTCAGTTTCCTACATCGAGGACCATGATAACAAAGCATGTATTATGTTGACATCTAAAATTATCGTCAACATGCAAGAGTTCCAAAAATTAGAAACTTAAATGCCCAGAGCGGAGAAGTATAAGAGATGCGGTAATAACAAGCGAGAAAGTAAAGGACATAGTTATTTATAGTGGTTCTGCCCGTCGTTGACTACGTCCAGTTTGAAGGTTGTACTTATTTTATTCCATTACAACAAAGTATAATAAGATGCTTTTACAAGAAGCTACAATGATTAACAATGTCCTATTAGTCTGTGTTGTCGAGCTTTCTTGCTGTCGAGAGTAGTCGAGGAGCTGCCGATGTTGTAGTGTAGCCGAAGGAAACAGAGTTGAGGTAGAGGGAGGCGGGGTCGAGGCCGAAGGAGGCGGAGTCGAGACTCAGGTCTGATGTTCGGGATTCGAGGCAAGGGGGCCGAGGCCTTCTTCTTCTTCCTTTGGTGGAAGAGGTGTTGACTTGGTCAACGATGTCTGAGAGGTACGGAAATATCCAAGGGTGGTGTAATGTCCAAAGCATGGTCAAACACTCATGAGTATGCTCATGGGTCCAAGCACATGAGTCTTCTTCCTTGCATGATGAAGGAAGGTGCCTGGGAGGCTTCGGGGAAGAAGATGGAACAATACAGGAAAAGTGACTTTCAACAATACTAAAACACAGCATTTTGGGCTGCTTGTTGTTGTTGAACCTTTCAACAAAGTGAAATACAAAGTGAAAAAACAAAGACAACGAGCCAAAATGTTGAAATCCTCAAGTGAAAATTTTATTAAAATCGTTTCCTCTAAAAATGAAAATTTATTAACATCGTTCCCTCTGAAAATTTCATTGCCACGTTAAATTCATTTCCCCTTTCCCCCCAAAATAGAAACCTAAATCCCTTGTGACATCAATTCGTAATTGCACTCTGCAAATATCTTAACTGGCTCCTCTCTAAATCGCTTCTACCTCTTCTTAGCAAATCTAAAATGCCTTGTCTCTATCACAATCGCTACCCAGGAAGAAGCTCACCTGGCCATCTAAGAGATATCGAAGTTGAAATCGAGTTATCCTGAGCAAAAGGTGAGTTTTGTGAATCCGTATGTTGTAACTAAATAAGTATATTTTCTAATTGTTGTACACCCTACGGTTTGCAATATTGGAAGCGGAGCAGAAGGCTATAGAGGAGGAAGCACCAGTGGCTTCGAAAAGGCGGGGTAATAAGTATATTTTCTAATTGTTGGACACCCTGCAGTTTACATTCCAATATTGCTTTTCTTTCCTGGTTTTGTCTTACTACTGCTTCTATTTTACTACTATCACGAATTAATGTATTTGCATGTTTATTAGATATTGTTATTCAAACGTTTTCCTTGAACTTGGAAAGTCATGTGCTTGATGTACTTATTTGTTGTCAAGCAGTTTAGGTTTGTCACTTTGTTATCTAAAAATTATTCCATATATGGTTTCTGGGATATCAAAATGGATAATGGGATTTTCTCGAAGTTTATAAGTGGTTTATGTGATGGGGTCTTCTGGTTTTACTAGTATTATGGTTGATATTACAGTTTGGTAGTGCATAATAATATAACTAGAAAAACAGAAGCATATGATTTCTTAAGTATGGGTCACAAGTTAATTAATTAGTTTAGACATTGATATCAGCTAATAACAATTTGTATTTTAAACCAGTTTGAACCACATGTACATTACTCTTACCGACGATCTAAGGTGACTAGGACAACGTTTGCTAACTTGGTCGGTGTGCCTGCGTACTTCCCCAGTCAGAGCCGGCAACAAAACTTCAGTAAAAATGGACCATCAATGGTGTGTATCGATATCCATTAATTTTATGGAACACGTGCATGTGTATCGATATTATAATTGACTAAATCAGTTTGTTGCTACAAGTATATTACGTGTGATTTTCTGTTTATGTTCAGGATATCCATCAATGTTGAGGACTTGAATGACGGAACTTTGTCTCAGCAAACAGGTAATGATGTGGAAGGTGCATTTTTTTTATTTCTTTGTTTCTTTTTTGAGTTAATTTTTGCCTTCAATGTTATCATCGGACAAAGCTGGTCTGGTAGATGTTTAACCACTTTTATTATGGCATATGTTTAACCATTTCCTCACTCTGTGCTAAGTAAAAGTTTTTCTATGTTATATAGAGACATGATCTTCCTATTAACTAGAAACTTGATATTTGTTCATATATGCATATGCTTGTGAGGTTATTTAAAGTGTCAGCACCTAATTTATTAATTTTATATACATTAGTAAGCTACGAATTTTATATTAGCTTAAGAAATCAAGTAGGAATTAAATATGCTTATGAATACATTTATATACTGTTATAAGTTCGCCATAGAAATAACAATATGCTTATGAATATGGAATTTTAATATGTACTATGGCTGAGATGATAAGAATCCAGTTGTGGTTCAGCCTAGAAATAACTATATGTACATTTTCATTCATCTGTTTTCTATTCACAAGTGCAGTACTAGTCTTAGAACCCTTTTTAAACTAATACAGTGATTCTTGGCACTTTCCCAGGTCTGAGTTTCTAGGTCTGATATTTGTTCTGAGTTATGTAATTTTGACTGGAAATTATTTCTTGTGATGGTTGGCATGCAAATTAAGGTTTTGTTCTCTATCTCTGCTTCAATAATGAAATAAATTTATTAGTCTGAGTTGCCTTTTGAGCTACATTTTGTCCGAGTTATTCATAATGATCAGTGTGAGCTACATTTTGTCTGAGTTGCCTTTTGAATGTTTCGGTTGAAGTTTGATGTCCAAGGTATAGAGGAGACGGTAGGATCGTTATTGATATTATCAGGTTTAGTTCTGTTTTTTTATGATCATGGGACCAATATGCTATGTTCATATTGAAATCTAAAATTTGATACATAGGAGAATGATTTGAAGTTATAGCCTATTAGTTCACCGTATCTTTCAGTAAGGCACAATGTTCTGTGCATTATAATTATGCCATAAAACGGGCTTTTGTCCCTAATTAACATTATATTATCTTAGAGAAATAATTGAATCCTTTCTGTTGATTGGAATTTGAGGTTATCTTTGTGGTCGATTCGCCTTATAGTTTGCTCTTTTTGGGGAGACATTCATGGACAAATGTGTTCTAATATAATGGTAGTGTACTGGATTGGTTGGTGCCAGTATAGGCAATAAGCTGTATAAGTTCTTAACTAAGTTAAAAAAAATGAAGCAATCACTTAAACAATAGGCCAAAATTCCACCTTCTACATCTACAATACTGAGTGCATTAAGGGAAAACAACGATCAAATTTACAGCAGATTGTTCAAAAGTCCAGGAGACCATCTTATATTGTAAGAATACAAAGAAAATATTTTCCAGTTAGAGTGTGTCAGGTACAATCATGCTTTTGAAATGAGACAAAAAATCTGAAGTCAGACTATAAGAGGTTGACCAATGCTATATTATACATCTTATACAGCTGTTTCTTTTGAAAACATTATTTGTAGTAACAAGGATTTCAGAAATTGAAGCTTTACTGGAGGACGCTTCCGAGCTTGTAGAGGATTCTCAGCCACTAAAACCAAGCTATTACAGGTATCCTGTTTGCATTTTCTGTTAAGCTGGATAATTCTAACTGACATCTCATTGAGAATGATATTTTTCCTTCTAGAGTAAAGTTGTTTGTGGGGCTTACGGAAATTTAATTAAGCAAAAGCCATTATGCCTTCTAGAGTAGAGTTTGGAGCGTTGCCAACTTAAGGATGTGGTCGCTGGATGCACACTATACAAAGAGTAAAATCTTTGCAAAGAGTAAAAACTTTGCAACTTCTTACATAGTTTGGAGGTATTATGTTATACCTGGAGAATTTCTACCACTGTATATTATCTTCTTTTTCCAGCAAATCATCCATTTTAAGATAACTGCAGGTGCTGAATGGAAAACCTTACAATAGAAAATGTGAGGTGTACAGGTTTGGCATGCCTTATCCTGACCTTAGCTTCTCAGAAATTACGTCTGCGGTCTTGCATTCAACAACCCAACTTTAATTGGTTTCATTTACAATTGCTTGAAATACCTGATTTTATTTGTACTATTCCATAACACTTTTACAGTGAAATATCAGGTCGAGGCGTTAACAGGGATCCAAAATCCAATTCTTGCAGGACAAGAGCTAATCAAGAATAGCGAACAAACAAAATGGATTGTAGCATCCCACATTTTTATCGGTTTGTATTTGAATATTTAAATCAATTTAAATATTAAATTCATAATATAAGTGGATTTATATATTAATTAAAATGAAGTTGAACATATGCAAATATATATTCAATATAATCGAGCTAATAACGCCGCTGCAGTTCGTAATTTAATGTTTTGAACTTCAACTGAGCGTACAGGATCCGTTACAAGTCGGATTTCCTCAAAACAAGAAATGTTAGAATCTGTTGAACTATATCTTTCTAATGGAAGTGGAAAATAAAGATTTCGTCTTATAGATTGCAAGATATGTCCAAATTAAATATTCAGAAAAGCAGCGCCATATTCGTTTATGGCCATAACGGTTATTTGAATATATTTAAATATCGGTTTCGAATTTAGACAAGATTCTTTTGAGGCATAGTTATAATTTAAATTTTAGGATTTTACTATAATTTTTAATTAATTAAATACGCAACTTTTTATTTGTTGTATTTTGCACCCAATATCGATATTTTGGGGTTTCACAATATAAGTTAATCTACCGATATAATTATATTTTTGGGTCATGACACCTCATTGAGCACGACTATACACTTAATTTTGTTCGTACATGAACAAAAATTTTCGTAGGGGGTACGTTTAACTTACAAATGAAAATCAAACAAATAAAATTCCTTCTTGGCCAAGTCTCATACACTGTCCTATTATCTGTTGTTTGTTTCCTATCCTAATTCAAAGGCTATGCACATGGAAATTAAATGAAGATGGTCACCTACATCTAAATGTGCTACTTTATTTCCTATTAACCTCTTTCTCACGTAATAGGTCCCCACGTACTAACTCATTTATATTATATTCATCCTGGAAATATCAAACTATTAAATTTTGAAATTTACTGTGATTGCATAAAAACCAAAACGAGACACAACCCACAAGCATTAAGCCTACCTACTTACTCTAGGATATTTAGCATGATAACAAGTGCGTGTTGATTTATAAATACTGCATGACTACCCTGCATAGTTACCCTATACACCAGACCATTGTTGCCTCACATCGACATGTGCCTACTCCCCTTCATTTGAGCAGATAGTGCCTTACATTTCTTAACTCCTAAGGTTATCATATATATATATATATATATATTAAACAAAGGACACTACACTATGGTATACTGGTGCCTAGTACAAAACAAAGAAAATCCAAACTACCCTACTGTATAAAAAACCATTGTAACACCTCGTGAATTCTAAAATATTAAGCTTCACAAAATTAATGTGTAATTAATTCTAAATGAAAGAACTAAGGGAAATGGGTTATGCCATTGCGTTCGTCTTGGAATTCTGCTTGAGATAGAGTCCAAGTTTGCATGAATCGGACTCCGTATGAAGGAGTTATGACCTCCGGAAGTTTCAAAATAAAATTTAAAATTCAAACAGCTCAGTTTCAAGTTCGAAATTCGAAAAACAGGTTCAAACTGGGCTGGGCGGGAAAATTCCCGCCCAGGGACCAGGTCGACCATAGGGTCGACCATGGTGTCGACCTGGTCACCACAGGTCGACCATAGTGTCGACCTGGATGTCGACCTACCAGTTGACCTACCTGGTCGACCTGACTGGCTGGGTCTGGCTCTGGCACGAATTTCTGTGGCTCGGTGTGTCATTAGGGCTGATATGTCACCTCTTGATTGGCTCTTTGAACTTTGTAAGGTCTAGATTCCTCATGTCTTCATCTGACGGCTCAAAAAAATTTAAAAATATATTAATACGCCCTAAGTCTCAACTAAAAATTCACAAAAAAAATAAGATTGGAGTCGTCATGCTGCCAGGAAGGAATTAAGCATAGCCGTCAAGAGAGAGGAGCTTAGAGATGAATCAAATTAAGAAGAAGACTAAAGCTTAATCAAATTAATCAACGCAACGTTAATCTACCCAAAGGAACGCATCTCAATTTCAAAATTCAGAATCCAGAATTCAAGATTCAGCATTCGTTGTAAGTATAGTGACCGTTCAGAATATGAATAAAAACTATGACGTGATTCCATGTAAATGAAAATGGAATTGTGTTATTGTATGAATTCTGTGTATTGTAATAATTCTGTCATGACTTGTGTATTGATATTTGTGGCATAAATTGATTGATGCAAGCCTATTGGATGTTCATATATGAAAGTAATAGCAAGTTGTGGCAAAAACTAGTAATTGATCCTTTTGTGTTTATGTCGATGGCATGGGCTATATACATTCCCTTAGTATAAGTTAGAATTTATGTAAACATGTTCTAGAGTTGAGACCTTTTTTGCTACATGATCCAAAATCTATGAACACATTTTTATGTTGATTTGCAAGTATAATTGGATCTATGATTCGTTGGGTTACATAAACTATGCAAGTTCATGTTGAAATAGGCTATATGATTAGATGTTAAAATTGGACATTTTTGGTGAATATGCAACATGTTAGTTTTGTCGTTGACATTATGCCAAGTTAAACATGTTTAAACCCAAGTTTCTATAAGCCTAAACTATGCCATTTCATATGTCACCTACATAGTTATACTTTTATTTGAATGCAAGTTCACATGACCCATAATTTATGTTGAATCGCTAAAATGCAAGTTCATGCACCACACACCTTTATGTATTGTAAAATATTACATGTTCTTGATTTCCCCTTTTTCTCACGTTTATAAAGTTGGGCTGAATTGTGTCGAGCCCAACACTTGTTATAATAATGCGAACGTACAAACGGGGGTAATAACGTTGGGTGTAAAACATTAAAAATATATGTTGGCATGGTTGGCACATGCCAACGACAATGACATTCGTGCGGTATGAATTGTTATACCCAAGAATAAAGAACATGAAATTTACATATATAATTGGGAAGTGATAAAATATGTAAATTTAGAAAACACGGTATGCTTAACCGGAGGTTGGATTGAGTTGTGACGTAAACCTGCCTGGACCCGCCCGGCTGTCCAGTAGTCACAACAATACCAATCCAATGTGGGTGGTTAAGCATTGAGCCCGATAAGGACCCGAGGTTAGACTGAGCTACGGTGTAAACCTGCTCGGAACCGACCGGGACATCCAGTAACCGTAGCAATATCTGTCTAATGTGAGTGGTCAGGTGCTTTAAGAGGCTAAGGACAGATGGTAGGGTTAAGTCAACTATAAACACTTAACCAAATTCAACATGTTAACAAGAATTGATGGGTGGGGGTTAGGTAAATACAGACACTTAACCACTTAACATGTTTGACTAGAAAACCCTAGTAACGAAGGACCCGTTTCAGCAGTAACCCAAGTTAGGTATCACGGTACCCTGAAACTAGGCAGGATGGGGCACGATTACTGGGCTGATTGTAAGCGGTCAAAGCGACGGCGGTGGGTGCAACAGTGTAGGTTCTAACGAGGTGCGGACGTGCACACACTCCGGAGCAGACAAATAGGGCACTGGGGGAACCAGTAGTATAACCTATGCCTTCTAGAATTGAGTCGGGGCCGCCACCATGGGTCTTGATACACCCCATGGTGGGACCAGCGTAGGTATCTATAATTCTTGGGGGCCGTATGACACATATTTACACGAGTAGGTGCCGATCTTTAGAAAATGGGGATCACTTCACCCTCAGCATGGGGTGCCAGTAAGAATAAGCTCAAGTAGATGCAGAGATATAGTGTGGGTGCGATAGTACATTCGATTCTAAACGACACTTCCTTAGCTTGTGATACTTGTCTGTTTTTAGTTTACATCTATCTTGCCCTTTTTCTTATTCACACACTGAAGAGTTACTAGATCTACTCAGGCTTTATGTCTGACTCTATTTTCTTTTCGTCTTCTTTTCTTTAGTCCCCCCCCCCAGGTCCACAGGGAGGAAACAACCCAGCCTAGTACTCTTTTGCAAGCTTCAAGACCGTAGACATATGGTTTGGATCTTTTTTGCTCGGATCATGGCTTTGGATATCACTATGGGGATTTTTGTTAGTTTTATTTATGTTTTATGCTTCTTTAATAATCAAGACAGTAATGAGGTTGTAATGATGGAAGTATTTTGAGACAATTATGGAAATGTTTTGTTTGAACACGTATTGATGAAATAAAAGTCTGTTTTGTTTCCACTGTTTAAAATATGTGTATTTATATATGTCTTGTGTTTATTTGTGGCTTTTACTTATAAACCTCCACCAAAGTTAAGGCATTCCCTTTGTGAGTGACCTTGACGGAGGTGGGGTGTTTCACTTGGTATCAGAGCATAGGTTTACCAGATAAGATAAAAAAAATTGAAATTGTTTCCAAACGAAAGTTTAAAGAAGCATTTTTCAAGAAAAAAGTGTTATATTTTAAAAGGCATAATCCCCCAAAGCCATATGCACTATCTCTCTCTATCCTTTGTTTTGAATCTTTCCTTTCTGTTTCAGCATGTCTGGAGACCTTAATCTTCCAGAAGGAGTGTCGATACCCGGCTGGTTTAGGAGGTACTTAGAAGCAAGGGCCAATGGCGCGGGCCCAGCAGACATTCCTCCTCCAGTGGCCGCGGTTCCTCCTCCTCCTCCTCGTGGAAATGCCTTCGCAAAAACATGTAGAGACTTTAAGGCTATGGGTGGAAAAGACTTTTATGGGACAGAGTCCTTTGTAGGAGCAAGAAACTGGCTAAAGGAGACCGAGGATCTGTTTGTCATCTTCGGAGTTGATGACAGGCAAAAGATACAACTAGCATTGTGGTTGCTTAAATATGAAGCTTCCTATTGGTGGGAAATTACCAATGCTCAGAGGGCGGTGGAAACATGGGAATATTTCAGGACAAGGTTTGAGGTGAAATTCCTCTCCCAAGCTGAAAGAAGTCTGCAAATGGAGAAGTTTCTAACTCTGAAACAGGGAAGTATGACAATCGGGGAGTATGTTAATCAGTTTAATCAGCTGGCCAGATTTGGGCTGGACTTAGTAAACACCAAACACAAGAAGGCGCTTCGCTTCGTCAAAGGTTTGAATGAGCGTCTACAAAGCCTTGCTATGACCCATGTATCCACGGGAGAGACTTATGAAAGCATGGTGGACATGGCGTTGCTACACGAGGAAGACAATGGCAAGAAAGAGACTAAGGTGGAAGAAAAGAAAGAGGGTTTACAAGATAAGAAAACAGTCTTCAAGAAAGGAGGGAAGAACAATAAGCCTCGTGAGAGGAGAAGATGCAATTTATGTGGCATTATTGGACATATATCGAAAGACTGCCGAAAGAGGAAGGCGAAGATGGGTGGTTGCTTCCATTGTGGAGAGACTGGGCACCAAGCTAAGGACTTCCCAAAGAAGAAAGGGCAGGGACAGAAAGCCGGATCTACTTCAGGGGGTTAGTTTCATGCGCAAGTGGCACCTCAGTAGGAACGAGTAGTAATATTTCTGTAGAAAGTGTAATCTATCTTTATGATCATCCAGTTCGCACACTTTTTGACTCTGGCACATCACACTCCTTTATTTCATCTGCCTTAGTAGAATCTCTACATCTAGACACTAGTATGGTAGAGGATCCCTTAGTAGTTTCAAATCCAATTGGGGGCTCCGCTTACTTGTCAATGGTTTGCTTGGTTTTGAAAATCTCTATTCTCAGCGTTGAGTTTAGTTGTAATGCCTTTGTTTTGGTGAAACACCCCACCTCCGTTAGGGTCACTCTCAAAGGGAATGCCCTAGTTTTGGTGGAGGTTTATAAGTATAAGTCACAGATATACAAGACAGATATAAGAACACATATTTGTAAACAGCGGAAAATCAACAAACTTTTATTTCATGAAAGCAAATACGTGCTACAACAATATCACCATAATTGTCTTACATCTTTTTCAAAACATAACATAACACTTTCATAATCTGTCTTGATTACATTATTAAAGAAGCATAAATAAAACATAGGTAAACTGCAAAAGCCCCATAGAGTTTGTCCAAAGCCATAGTTCAAGACGAAAAGGACCAAGCAATACATTTCTCTTCTTCAAGCTGGATGTTAAGGCAGGTCAAGCTGCTGTGTTCCCTCCCTGTGGACCTGGGGGGGGGGGGAAATGGAAGAAAAGAAGACGAAAGAAAAGTGGAGTCAGACATAAAGCCTGAGTAAGTCTAGTACTATTTTGTCTATGAATAAAGAACTGGGTATGATAAGTATAAACAAGAAGTGGAAAAGCACTATAACTTGGTTAAGTTGTCTAGGGTCGAATACACTATCGTACCCCATGTTAATCTCTGAACCCATATAAACTAGTTTCCAACTGGCACCCCATAATCAGGGTGATGTGATCCGTTCTACGATGATCGGCTCCTACTCGCATAGTTACATGTGTCTTACGGCCCCCGATGTTGTAGTTACCTATGCTGGTCCCACCATGGGGTGTATCAAGTCCCATGGTGGCGGCCCGACACAACCTTAGAATGCACAGGTATGCTACTGGTGTCCAGTGCCTTATTTTTCTGCGCCGGAGTGTGTGCACGCCCGCACCCCGTTAGAACCTACACTGCTACACCACCGCCGTCGATTTGACCTCTTACAATCAGCCCAGTAATCGTGCCCCACCCTGCCTAGTTTCAGGGTATCCTGATACACCTTCTAGGGTTACTGCTGAAAAGGGTCCCCCGTTACTAGGTTTTCTATCTCTAGCCAACATGCTAAGTTGGTTAAGTGTTTTCTAACCTAACCCCCACCAGTCCGTTTAGTTTAGCATGTTCCATTTTGATTAAGTCTTGAGTTCACTTAATCCTAACAATCCTGACTCAGCCTTAATTGTCTTATTAAGGCCCTGACCTCTCACATTAGACAGGTATTGTTGTGGCTGCCTGTTGCCGGTTGGTTCCGGGCAGTCTTACGCCACAACTCAGTCTAACCTCGGGTCCTTATTGGGCTCCATGTTTAACCTCCCACATTGGATAGGTATTGTTGTGACTACTGGACAGCCGGGCGGTTCCGGGCAGGTTTACATCACAACTCAATCCAACCTCGGGTTAAACACATCGTATGTTCTATAATTACATATTTTTCCTTTCTTCCTTATTTTCTTATATGTAAATATTTGCGGCCAATTATTAAGTTAATGGTGCAAAGGTTACACCAACCATGGGCCCAACCCATACTTGAATTTGGGCCCTTCTACTTTATATTTTCATTTATTAATTTATTTAACCCAACGTTATTTTCCCCCATTTAACGCGTCCGTTTATTACATATATGTTGGGCTTAGCCTTTTTAAGCCCAACTTAGCCATGCGAAAGGGGAGGCTTAAAGCGTGATTACATACACAAAAAGGGGAAGGTGAGCGCATGAACTTGCAACATAACGTTGGAACTACAAAATAGAAACTGGTGTACTTGCATAGTGGCAACATATACTTTGGTCATAAAGCATAGGTGACATGAATCAAAGCATGTGAACTTGTAGTTAAGTTAAGAATATCATTATTGACACATAGACATAACTACAACATGAACCTATATTTTTATTTAGGCATAATGTCAAACATAAGCAAATCATGTTCATAAGACTACTACATGTTTACAAAGGTGTCTACTTCTGTGACTAATACAAAAGTATAATTAAATTTGTTCACACAACCATGGCATAAATATTTCTAACATGAAATCATGATTTTTACTTTAGTCATGTAAACTTGCAAAAAGGGGTTTTGAATCTAACCTAGCT
Source organism: Allium sativum (assembly GCA_030737875.1). Lineage (NCBI taxonomy): Eukaryota > Viridiplantae > Streptophyta > Magnoliopsida > Asparagales > Amaryllidaceae > Allium > Allium sativum. Next base: position 3,507,825 of record CM060925.1, on the reverse strand, counting down.
ATGTGCCACATATGTCATCATATGATTCTTGTAAACAATATAGACTCAATTTTGCAAAATATCAATCATAGCCTAGTCATATTCATAAGTTTGCAAATAGGTTTTCTAGTACAAAAGCATGACTTAATACATAGATTATGGTGTCAAAATTCCAACATAGTTTCATATGAACTATAACAACCAAACTTGTTCCAATTACTTACAAAATGATTTATGCACAAAAATATACATCATGATGTCATAGTAGCAAAACCCCAACTTGCATGAATTTCAATTAATCAACTACATACATGTAGCTTCAACATGGATTACATAAATTTGCGAATATTCCAAACGTATACTTGCATAGAACTACCGCATATAGTTCTTTATAATGAATAACATAATTCGAGGATATCCAAACGTATACAATATCATAGTAACGCACAAATTATGAATTATTTATCACCACAACCAAGTATACAAATCAACACAGTTATTTGTTCATACCAAAGTAATACTCTACTTACAATGGTGAGGCGAATTCTCAAATTTAGGGATTTGAAGATGCGGTTTGATTTGATTGAGTTGCTTTATGCCTTAGAATTTGCCTCCTAATCCTCTCTCCAATTGGTGGCTACCCCTAGTCGTTCCTCAGCAACATGGCGGCTTTGTTCTTATTTTTGAATGAATAGATTAGGGTTAGTCTAGGGTTGTTTTTATAGGGGTAATGAACTGATTAGGGCCATTGATGTTGCTTGGATTGATCGTAGCCATTCATCCTAAGGAGAGACCAATTAGAGCCTGCCACCTAGCCCTAATGACAAAGCAGACAACAGAAAATCGACCAACATAGAATAGGCCAGCCAGGTTGGACTGGGCTCGACCTGGCTCTGGACCAGGTCGACATGCCTGTCGACAGCCCTGTCGACAGCCCTGTCGACCTGGTTAGGCCAGGTCGACAGCCCAGTCGACCTGGGTGCGTTAGGCGGGTGTTTTTCCGCCCTGGCCCATTGGGCCCCATTTTGGAATTTAAACTTGATTTTTCTGAGTTATTTTATTCTGTTTGAATTTTAAACTTAATTCAGAAACTTCCGAAGGCCATATCTTCTTCATACGAACTCCATTTTTCGAAAACTCGGACTCTATTTCGCGTATTTTTCCGAGACGAACGCAATGGCGTATCCCGTTTCACTTAGTTCTCTGATTTCGAATTAATTATACTTTAATTTGTTAATTGCACAGTTATAGAATTCGCGGGGTGTTACATTCTCCCCCACTTAAAAGGATTTCGTCCCCGAAATCTTCAAGCTAGGAGGAATGTATATCCTAACATCCAATCATCCATCTACTCATCCATCAAACACGAGCATCCATTGTCCTTAAAAGACTTCTAATGCTTCATGATCATATGCGAAGTGTGTGTGTACATGAACTTATCTAATGCTAAATCAGGCGGTCTACTGATTCAGTTGACCTCCTTAATGCAAATTATGTAAGTGCCATGAATCCATTATGTATGCAAATTTTCCTATTCTTGATTCTACATGAGTGCACAATCATTCAATACAAATGCAACATCCATATGACAATACATTAGAGTTCAACCACATACGAATGCAAACATATATGCATATGCAATATGAAGTGACTGAGCCGATCTAAAACCTAGATTGTGTGTGTATATGCAACCACGAGCAACCACTAGCAATCACTTGCAACCACTTGCAACCATCATACATAACATGTTTCAATTACATGTTTCCATCCAAAAAGATTCTACCTAAAAGATAAGGTCGAGGAAATATACCTAAAAAGATAGATAAAAGCGCAACTTAAGGAAAAAGAAAGATCAAGGATGTACCCTCGAACAGAAAAGGGTAGGCAGCACGTATTCTAGCTTCAGTTTCCCAAATCGCGTCTCTCTCGGCGTCGCTCCACTGAACTTTGACGAGCTTGACTTCGCGGTTGCGTAGCTTCTTCACTTCCGTTCCTAATATGCGGGTTGGAACTTTTCTTACGGTTGCTTCGCGTTCCACTTCGGCCTCTTCGAGTATATTTGGCTCTACCACTTCAGCAGACTCATGCAGACATTTTCGGAGATGCGAAACGTGAAAAACGTTGTGGACTCCGGCCAACTTCTCGGGTAGCTCTAATCTATAGGCCATTTCCCCAATTTTCTCGATGATAGGGAATGGCCCTATGAACCTTGGTGCTAGCTTTCCTGTGGTTCCAAAGCGAACAACGTTCCTTAGCGGTGATACCTTGAGAAAAACTCTGTCTCCAACTTCAAATTCAAGGTCGGTCCTTCTCTTGTCGGCGTAGGACTTTTGTCTGTCTTGGGCCGTCTTCATCCTTCTTCGTATTAAGTCTACTTTCTCTGAAGTCTCTCGGATCATATCTGGTCCAAGTATGAGCTTATCAGTAGACTCCCACCAACAAGTGGGCGATCGACACGGTCTTCCATATAAAGCTTCGAAGGGCGCCATTCCGATGGTTGCTTGATAGCTGTTGTTGTAGGCAAATTCCACCAAAGGAAGGTGGTCTTCCCATGTCCCTCCGAAGTCAAGGACGCATAGCCTTAAAAGGTCTTCCAAAACTCTGTTCACTCTCTCTGTTTGGCCGTCGGTTTGGGGATGATAGGCTGTGCTCAAGCATAACTGCGTTCCTACTTCTTCTTGCAGACTCCGCCAAAACTCACTGGTGAAGATGGGGTCTCGGTCACTAACGATGCTAGATGGTATTCCATGGAGTCGAACGATTTCCTTGAGGTAAAGTGATGCTAGGGATGAGGCAGTTCTTTTACTTTTGATAGGTAAAAAGTGGGCGCTTTTAGTAAGCCTATCCACTATTACCCAAATGCTAGTGTTGCCTCTCCTAGACCTAGGCAGCCCATCGATGAAGTCCATTGAGATGCTATCCCACTTCCACTGCGGGACCTCCAGAGGATGTAGTAGTCCGCCAGGCTTTTTCTGTTCCGCCTTAACCCGTTGGCACACCATACACTTAGAAACGAACTCTGCCACGTCCTTTTTCATGCCGTTCCAGAAGAAAGTCCTTTTTATGTCTTTGTACATTTTATCTCCGCCTGGGTGTATCGTCATCTTGGAGTGATGTGCTTCCTCGAGAACCTTCTTTATTAAATCTTTTGTCTGTGGGACGCATAGTCTTTCGTCTCACCTTAGCAAACCCTTATCGTCGATGGAGTATCTGTTGAGGTGACTTGAAGTCTCACCCCTAATTAGCCTATCAATTGTTTCCATAAGCTGAGGGTCTTCGCATTGTGCTGTCCCTACTGAATCCACTAAAGTTGGGCGCACTTCGAGAGATGCTAACAAACCTGGTACGAAATCGGAGGAGGGACTAAAGTCGAAGCTGGCTATAAACTCTAGGCTTTGTCTTTCAACAAACAACGGGCTTAGGGTCAATTTCTTTCGGCTCAACGCGTCTGCCACTACGTTGCCTTTGCCCGGAGTGTAGGAGATTTCAAAATCGTACGAGGAAAGAAACTCCATCCATCTTTGTTGCCTCAAGTTAAGATCCTTTTGCGAGAAAAGATATTTCAACGATTTATGGTCAGTGTAAAGTTCGAACTTCTCACCTAGGAGATAGTGTCGCCAAGACTTGAGTGCAAAGACGATGGCGGCTAACTCAAGATCATGGGTTGGGTAGTTCTTTTCGTGCACTTTCAACTGCCTCCCGCCATAAGCTACTACCCTTCCTTCTTGCATTAAGACGGCGCCTAGCCCTGTCCCACATGCATCCGTATAAACAGTGAACATCTTGCTCCCATCTGGCAGCGTCAAAACTGGGGCTGTTGTGAGAGCCCTTTTCAGTCGTTGGAAAGCAAACTCGCAATCCAAATCCCAATTGAACACTAGATTCTTCTTAGTCAATTTCGTGAGCGGAGCTGAGATTTTCGCAAAATCCCTTATAAACTTTCGATAGAAACCTGCTAGTCCTAGAAAGCTTCGGACCTCAGTTGCATTCCTTGGTGTCTTCCAATCCTGTACCGCCACTACCTTAGCAGGGTCCACTGCTAACCCTTGTTTGGATACTATGTGCCCAAGGAACCTCACCTCTTCTCTCCAAAAGTGGCATTTGGAGGATTTGGCTTTTAGTTGATGGACTCGCAAAGTTTCCATGATTGCCCTTAAGTGCTGAGCATGTTCCTCTTCACTCTTTGAGAAGATAAGGATATCATCTACGAAGACCACTACGAATTTGTTGAGGAAATCTCTAAATACCCTACTCATCAGGTCCACGAAGTAAGCAGGTGCATTTGTTAAGCCGAAAGGCATGACAAGCCATTCAAAGAAGCCGTCTGGGGTTCTGAATGCCGTTTTATCGATGCTATCTTCAGCCACCCTTAGCTGATGAAAACCGGTTGCTAAATCGAGCTGGGAGAAAACAGACGCTCCTACAAGCTGGTCAAATAAATCGTCAATTCTAGGGAGAGGGTGCCTATTCTTTTTCGTTAGCTTGTTGAGCTCCCTATAGTCAACACATAGACGGAGTGAACCATCCGCCTTTGTAGCGAACACCACTGGAGCGCCCCATTCTGAAATGCTCCTCCTAATGAACCCCTTTTCTAGAAGCTCTTTAATCTGTTTACTGAGCTCTTTCCTTTCTCGTGGAGCCATGTGTCTAACGGGCAACGCAACGGGCTTTGCATTATCTACAAGATATATGCGGAAGTCTATTTCCCGCTTCGGAGGCAAGCCCTTCACCTCTTCGAAGACATCCGGATATTCCCGGACCACTCTAACTGATTGCAAATTTTCAACAGAGGCATCTAGCGATTCAAGATAACTAAGCATAACCGCATACGAGGGATTACAAGAAATTTCCAAAGTATTACCGAGCTGGGTTAGGAGCCTAACAACCCTTTTCTCACAATCAAGGATGGCCCCATTACTGGATAGCCAATCCATACCCAAAATCAAACCATAACCCGAAAAGCCCAAAACAAAGGCACTACATTGAAATTCTACACTCAGAATAGAAATTTTCAATCCCACACAGATCATAGACAAATGAGCTGGGCCCCCAATTGGGATTGAAACAATTAAGGGGTCCTCTACCATACTAGTTTTTAGGTGCAGAGATTCTACTAGAGCAGATGAGATAAAGGAGTGTGAAGCGCCAGAATCAAATAAAGTGCGAACGGGGTGATCATAAAGATAAACTACACTTTCTACAGAAGTATTTATACCTCGCTGTTGCAGAGGTGACGCTTCCAGCACATGAACCTGTGCCCCTGGGGTGGATCCAGCCCTCTGCCCCTGTCCTCGTTTCTTTGGGCAGTCCTTCGCCCTGTGGCCCGTCTCACCGCAAGAAAAGCACCCACCATTCTCCTTGGCCTTCTTTTTCCGGCAGTCCTTTACTAAGTGCCCCACTTTGCCACAGAAATTACACTTCCTCTTCTCTTTGTTGCCTTTCCCACCCTTCTTAAAGTCTGTCTTCTTAGGCTGCAAACCCTCTTTCTTCCCTTGAGAGCTTTCTGCCTTTGACTCCTTCTTGCCATTATCCTCATCATTCAGCAATGCCATTTGCACCAATCTTTCATACGTGGCTCCCATGGGTATATGGGTCATGGCCAAACTGTGTAATGGCTCATTCAACCCTTTGACGAAACGGAGAGCCTTCTTGTGCGGGGTGTTGACTAGGTCAAGCCCAAACCTAGCCAGCTCATCGAACTGATTCACATACTCTCTGACTGTCTTGTCCCCTTGCTTAAGAAATAAGAATTTTTCCAACTGCAAACTTCTTTCGGCATCTGAGAGAAATTTAGTCTCAAACCTTGCCCTAAAGTCCTCCCATGTCTCCACTGGTCTTTCAGCATTAGTGACTTCCAACCAGTAGGAAGCCTCGCTTTTTAATAGCCACACTGCCAGTTGTACTTTTTGCCTATCTTCTACCTCAAAGATGATGAATAGGGTGGTCGTCAATCAGGGAACAATGATAATAATAATAATGGCAACAATCGGAAGACGAACCGAGGGAATGACTCCCAGAGAAGGACTCGTCCCAGGGCCTTTGAGAGTTATACGCCAATAAATGATACTCTGTAAAATATCTTCGTGGATTCGTACAACGTCCTCCAGAATAAGAGGCCACCTCCCAGAGAGTCGACGGAGAAAGAACGTGAAACGGGGAAGTTTTGTCTCTTTCAACAGATTCTCGGCCATTCGACAAATGAATGCCGTCACCTGAGAGATGTAGTCGAGAGGCTTCTTCGAGAAGGAAAATTAGATGAATATAGAGTAACTCCCAGAGATAGAGGGCAAGCCGTACAGGCCCCAAATCAGAACCAGAATCAACTTGCTGCCAGGCCAACTGCCCAGCAAAAGGGAAAGGACATCGTTATCAATACCGTAATCGGAGGGCTTTATCTCGCCGGACACAGTTCCAAGGCATTGGATCAATATGTCAATGCAGCCAAGCAACACCTCGAGGTAGGGGAGTGCAGCAACCCCGAGGACAATATCCCGGTAAAGCAACAAAAGATGATGTCCGACAATGTCGTTTTCCGCGAACGAGAAAGCATTGGAGTCCATGCTCCGACTGAAGATCCAATTGTAATCACAATACCTATTGGACCAGCCATTGTTCATAAGATTTTAGTGGACAACGGGAGTTCCGTCAACATTCTTTTCAAAAGGACATTCGACCAGATGAACCTCGAAATAAAAGACTTGAAGCCCTGTCAAGGATGGATCCGTGGATTTAACGGAGCATCCACCGCTCCAATGGGTTATGTAGAGTTACCAGTTACGCTTGGGGAAGGAGAACGCCAGAGATTGAGAATCCTTCCCTTTGTGGTTTTGGATGTTGAATCACCCTACAATGCCTTCTTGGGCCGACCGGCCCTCGCAAAGTTTAGAGCCTGTATAGCCCCCTGGTGCTTATTATTGAAATTCCCCATAGAAGCTGGCGTTGGTATTGTCAGAGGAGATCAGGTTGCCGCACGAGCATGTTATGTTGCCGAGCTAAAGTTACTTCGCAATGGAGGGGACATAGAAACCAAGGGCGCTTCTCCCCCTACAAGGGCGGAGACCTTATAGCAACTAAAGAGGATAACCGTTGGAGAGTCGCCCAGAGAGTTGCCCGAGGATATAGATCCCAGAGAGGATCAAGAAACTGGGGGCAGAATGGCGACTCCCAACGAGACAACTGTGGATGTACCGATCGATGATAGTGACCCAGAGAAGGTCCTTAAGATTGGATCCCAGTTAAATCCGAATCTCGCTAAAGAACTGACGGATTTCTTAAAAAATAACTTGGATGTATTCGCTTGGACCCACGCAGACATGTGCGGGATATCCCCATCAACCATGAGCCATTCATTAAGCATTAACCCTAAACATCCTCCGGTAAAGCAAAAAAGGCGAATGTTGGGCCCAGAGAGGTCCGCTGCCTTGAAAGAAGAGGTTGGAAAGCTAAAGAGTAATGGATTTATCAGAGACTCGATCTACCCAGACTGGATTTCAAATCCAGTCCTGGTAAAGAAGGCCAACGGGAAGTGGCGAACGTGTATCGACTTCTCGGATTTGAACAAAGCCTGCCCAAAAGACAGTTTTCCGTTACCTCGGATCGACCAGTTGGTGGACTCGACGGCGGGTCATGAACTTCTCTCATTTATGGATGCTTACTCAGGATATAACCAGATTCCAATGCATGTTCCAGATCAAGAACACACTAGTTTTATCACGGATCTGGGGTTATATTGCTATGTAGTGATGCCCTTTGGCTTGAAGAACGCAGGCGCTACATATCAACGTTTAGTCAACAGAATGTTCTATAACCAGATCGGGAAAACAATGGAAGTATACGTCGACGACATGTTGGTTAAGTCCAAGCAATCCTCCCATCACACTACGGACTTGGCAGAGATGTTCGGCATTCTTCGAAAGTACGGAATGAAACTCAACCCAACAAAATGTTCATTCGGTGTTGCCTCCGGAAAATTCTTGGGGTTCATCGTCAGTTCCCGTGGGATTGAGATTAATCCAGACCAGATCGCGGTAATCAGAGATATTCAGGAACCTAGGCAAATTAAAGATGTGCAAAGCCTTGCAGGAAAAGTAGCCGCACTAAGCAGATTTATCTCCAGGGCTACAGACAAATGCATCCCATTCTTCGAACTAATAAAGCGGGGAAAACGCCACTTCAAATGGATGCCTGACTGCGTAGAAGCATTTCAGAACTTACTGAGGCACTTGGAGAAACCTCCGATATTATCTAAGCCGATGGATCACGAGGACTTATTCGTGTATTTGGCAGTGTCATCCCACGCGATCAGCTCAGCGTTGGTAAGAGAAGAAGATAAGGTCCAAAGACCTGTATATTACGCGAGCAAAAAATTGACGGCAGCAGAGCGTAATTATCCAAGGATAGAAAAGTTAGCGTATAGTTTACTGATCGCCTCTAGAAAGCTTCGACATTATTTTCAGGCGCATCCCATTACCGTATACACCGATCATCCACTCAAGCAAGTTCTACAGAGACCAAAGGCATCTGGAAGATTACTCAAATGGAACATTGAGTTAAGTCAATTTGATCTGAACTATCAGCCCCGACGGTCAATTCGGGGGCAAGTAATAGCCGACTTCATAGCAGAGTTTACCGTCCCGGAGGAGGATATAGCAAACGAAGAGGTTGATCCTTCAAAATTACTTTTCGATCCCAATGCCTGGAGATTGTATACTGATGGCGCTAGGAACGACGAAAGATCCGGCGCTGGAATAGTACTTGAAACTCCCGAGAAATGATTGATATCCTATGCTATCTGGATGGAGTTTCACGCAAATAACAATGACTTCGAATATGAAGCCCTGATAGCCGGACTAAGAATCGCAAAGGAGTTAGAAGTCACAAAGTTGAACATCTTTTGCGACTCCAAGTTAGTTGTGAACCAGGTTACTGGAAAATTCCAAGCCAAAAGTGCAAGATTGATTCTATATTTGAAGAAAGTGAAGGAGTTGCTGAACAACTTTGATCACTACAGCATATCTCACATTCCGCGGTCGGAGAATCAACAGGCGAATGAGTTGGCAAAGATGGCTAGTTCCGACAATCATGACGAGACCGGGCTTGCCCCCGTTGAAGTGCTTCGGTCCCCTAGTATAGATCAAATGGAAATCGATCCAATACTAGAGACAGAACCAGAAAGGGAGTCGTGGATGACCCCTCTAAAGAATTTCTTGATGAAGGGAGCGCTTCCAACCAAGAAAAGCAAGAGGCGTAAAGTAATTCGTAAAGCTGCCCGATACGTTCTACAAGGCGGAGTTCTTTACATACAAGGATTTTCGATGCCCCTTCTCCGGTGTATAGCCCACGATGACATCAAGCGTGTGCTGCAGGAGGTACATGAAGGCGAATGCGGCGATCACACTGGAGGGCAAACATTGGCAAAAAAAGGTGTTGCGGCATGGTTATTTCTGGCCTACCATAAACAAGGATGCGGCGAAATACGCACGACGGTGTGATGCATGCCAGAGATTTTCAAAGATACCTAGAGCACCTCCTAATCAGTTAAAAACGATGACGAGCCCATGGCCTTTCGCCATGTGGGGAATTGATATCATCGGAAGTCTCCCCATAGCTAGGGGAGGAGCAAGGTTCGCTATAGTAGCCATAGATTATTTCACTAAGTGGGTCGAGGCTGAACCATTGACTACAATCACAACCAAGCGAGTGATCAATTTTATCGTCAGAAACATCATCTGTCGATTTGGGATTCCAAAGATTGTGATAACGGATAATGGAACTCAGTTCGATAGCACTGAATTCAGAAATTTCTGCCAAAAATACCACATTGAGAATCAGTACACCTCTGTGGCGCACCCGCAATCGAACGGACAAGTCGAAGCGGCGAATAAAGTGATTAAGTCCATTCTGAAAAGAAGACTTAAGCGGGCCAGAGCCATGTGGGCTGATGAATTGCCCTTGGCACTATGGGCCTACAGGACAACATATAAATCGGCAACAGGACATACCCCCTTCTCCCTTGCTTTTGGAACGGAAGCGGTCATCCCGGTTGAGATAAAGGTACCTTCTCACCGAGTGACTTATTATGATCCGATGACCAATAATGAATTGCTCCTTGAGTCCCTGGATATGATCGAAGAAAAGAGGGATGAAGCAGACCTGCGTGCCTTAAGATGCAAACAACAGGTCGTTCGATATTACAACAAAAAGGTTCGAGTCCGAACCTGGGAACCCGAAGACTTGGTTCTGAAATGTGTCTTTCCACCCCCAACTCATATGGGAGCGAAGTGGGAAGGACCGTATTCCATTCTGAGCAAGCTTGATAATGGAACCTTCAAGCTGGCAACCGTAGATGGAAAGGAAATCCCCAGAGTGTGGAATGCCCAACATTTATGGCCATACTTAACATAAGAGTTTCAAATCTGTTCTTTTGCTTTGTTAAGAACCATGTACAAGGCACGACTTGCCTAGAATAGTCTGATTTCTTAAAGCAAAAAATTATAAAGTGGACGTAGGTCATGATTCGACCGAACCACTTTAAAATATTGTGTGTCATTTACCTTTATTGCGCCTTTATTTATCTCCCTTTTTATTTTTATGGAAATTGCTGTGAATAATGCAATGATCCCAGAAGCGTATAATCATAAATGCCTTCCATCAGAATGGAATGTAATCACAAGTCAAAATTCTGAGGATGCAATAAAGTAAATTATATCGTTGATAGCGCTCTAACTCTCCAGAGCCGAGAGAGAGCATAACGGACATGAAGCTGATGTCCATAAGTCATGGCGGTGTACCATGATCGGAACCGCCTTGACGGAACTCTAACTCTCCAGAGAGAGAGAGAGTATAAAAGCGTCTCTGATTGAGCGCTGAGAAAGAGCTCCTTCCCCGCTGAAGGATCGGGGAGCGATTGAATTGGTGAGCTCAAACTCTAACTCTCCAGAGAGAGAGAGAGTATAAAAGCGTCTCCGATTGAGCGCTGAGAAAGAGCTCCTTCCCCGCTGAAGGATCGGGGAGCGATTGAATTGCTGAGCTCGAACTCTAACTCTCCAGAGAGAGAGAGAGTATAAAAGCGTCTCCGATTGAGCGCTGAGAAAGAGCTCCTTCCCCGCTGAAGGATCGGGGAGCGATTGAATTGCTGAGCTCGAACTCTAACTCTCCAAAGAGAGAGAGAGTATAAAAGCGTCTCCGATTGAGCGCTGAGAAAGAGCTCCTTCCCCGCTGAAGGATCGGGGAGCGATTGAATTGCTTAGCTCGAACTCTAACTCTCCAGAGAGAGAGAGTATAAAAGCATCTCCGAGTAAGCGCTGAGAAAGAACTCCTTCCCTGCTGATGGGACAAGGACCGACTGGACTATCGAATTTGAACTCTAACCTCGGCAACCGCCAAGAGAGTATAAAGGAGTCTATGATTAAGCACTGAGAGAGGTGCCAGAAGTTCAGTACCACAAGAACAGTTATCTTATGAAATTTTCTAAGTCCCTCATATTCAGAAATAGGGAGCAACATGCGAATAATGCTAATTAATCTCTAATAATCCCTAGTTAAGCACTACATTAACGGTTGATTGGGGACCATATGCGTATACACATGAACTTTAATACAGCAATGTAACGCGAATTTTTTTAATTTTTCTTCCTGTTGTTTGACTGATTTGTAGTTATAATTAGATAGTTTATGACTAAACATGGAAGGTTTATTTGAATACAGGTACACAATGATGCTAAAAGAGATAAACTTTCCTTTATATACTGCAAGCCTACAAAGTGAAAAACAATCTAGAAAACAAAAGTGAGGGCCAGTCTCATAATTACATTTCCTGGCCAGTGGGAAACCTAAAGACAGAATATAAACAAGCGGCAATATCCTATTTACACTTTGACCTCTTCTCCTGCTTCTGTTTTTCCAGCTTCTCCTTGTCAGCATCAGATTGATCTCCTTTCTTTCTCTTCCTTTTGTCTATGAGAGGAACATCCGACTCTTCAGAAGATTCCTCTTCCGCCTCCTTTCTCTTCCTTTTATCAGTAAGGGAAGCTGGGAAATCATCGGGATTCGCGAAATGAAGTTGTCTGCTGATGGATTTGGGCTGGATTTTCAAAATCATCCCAGTTTTGGGATCAAGTTCCGCGATAGGGACTATGTTCAGAGGCTCTTGTCCCACCATCTTCAAAGCCATCTCCTTTTCCTGCCTAGCTTTTCTGCTGGCCAAAGTTTCGTCATCATCGTCTTCGGTCTCTTTGGCGCCAATGATATCCTCCTCATTCTCTACATGGCGCCCATCCATGTCTTTCACGGCCTCGATGGTGTCAGCATACCTGGGAACATCGGCACTAGGTGCCGGGACGCTTTTCTCTTCTGTTGTGTCCTCAGTCTGCTTCGATATATCAACACCGGTACCTGGCGAGACGACCTCCTTCTCCGCCTCTTTTCCTTTTTCAACACCCCTGTCGACGGGGTCACCACCTGTATTATGAGGAACACACGTTACTAATTCAATTGGTTGGTCTACCAGACGACGACAATTCACAATTGCTTTGACGAATTGTGGCGAAAAAAGGGTGATACCTTCCGTAGATCCTCCTTCTTGGGTAGCTGCAGGAGCCCCAACAACCACAGGAGTTAGGCCCAAAGGGATTAGTGGATCATCAGGATGGTATTCTTCAACTTCGGAGGTCTTGGGCTCCACGGCTGAACTCGAACCTTCGTCAACTTTGCCTTTACCCTTAGCCAGGGCCCTCTCCTTTTCCATTTCCGCTTGAATCAAACGACGACCCTCTGCCAGGTCCTCGGGCTCGTTATCCCTCAAGATGCTCCTCATCAACTCATCTTCATCAATTTCTTCGACTCCCAATCTCTGCTTCTCACCCTCAACAATGCCATCCCATAAATTGGCTAAAGTAACGTGGTAATCCGGGATCTACAAGATGTTGCGGGTTTTGAGGACTTGGCCAAGGAAGTCAAAAATCGTCTCTTCAAACCCCTCGATATCCTTCTCTCTCTCGAGGAGCTTGTTGTTAGAAGCAGTAGCCATTTCGATGGCACTTTCAACATTCTTTTCGGCGAGAGCTGCCCGTCTCTCCGCATCCGCGACTTGATCATTCAAAATCACCTTTTCCGCTTCAGCCAAAGCTAAGCTTTCTTTCAAACTTGCTTTTTCTGCCTCCCAAGCAGCTCTCTCAGCTTCAAAATGGCCTTGTGCTGTTTTCAACTCAATGTTGGCCATTTAGAGATCTTCTACTTCCTTCTTTAAAGCCATCCTCTCTTGGCTATTGGAGTCAAGTTCCGAATGAAAGCGCTTCGTAGCATTCTCCAATTCAATCTTATAATTTTCGGCATCTCTCCGCGCTAAGGCGAGTTGGGATTGAGCATCTTCCAAGTCCTTCTCCATCTTTGTTCTGGCCCTTTCGTTGTTATCAATTTTCACTTTAGATCTATGGGCTTCCATTTCGAGTGTTCGAATGACTTCAGAAAGATTAACCGCATGTTTCTTCATCATCTCATACTGTCTGGCTACATGGCGGATGTGCCCGACAACTTCATTATCCCAGTTCTTAGGGACCGGTTCCAAGGTTGGAACAAACATCATCCTTTCGAAGAAAATGTTTGGGAATTGTTCCCACAGCTTTTCCAGCCTACCTTGAATCTCGGGACCATGGATGTAATCCCGTGACCCGGGGGCAGCCAACTCTGGCTGGCTGGAAGGGACGATGTCACTCCTCTCCTTTTCAGACTCTTTGATTGGATCTTTGCCTTTATCCTTAGACTCGTGATGCCTTTTTGACGACCTGCTGTGAGAGGGTGCACTTTTCGGAGGAGTTAACTCTTTAGGAAGTTTCGTTCCCCCTGCAGGAACTACCGGATAACTGGGAAGCTTGGCAGATGTCGATTTCGGTGGAGACCGGGGTTGCGAGGAAGTCGGCTTGTGAGAAGGGCCGCGAGGGCGCTCAGTACCCGGATGAAGACTGGGTGTGCCCTCACGAAGAGAACGATAAGAATAAGATCACCTACGGGACATATTTCCTGCAAAAAAGAAAAGGGCATATTAAAACTTTGAATACTGACGATATAAGAGTGCGGGATCAGACAGTGTGTGTGATTTGTGCATCCCATATAATTCCCCCTAATAGACCCGGGCCTGAAGACAGGCTCATCTGACAAGTTTCTTGTTCTCTAGTTGGAGCGATGGTCTCTTCAGAAGCAGGGAAGAATGGCTCCCCTTCAAAGTCCCTCTCTGTGTATACATCATCGGGCAGAGGAATTTTGCTCAGCTCGTTGAATAACTGTTCTTCTTTCAAGTCATCGAGAGCAGCGGGATCGATTGGAGTAGAAACTGGGATTTTCTTGGACTTGTCATCGCGGGCCTCATCCCCTCTGTATATGTTCAGGTCCTCATCGTCTTGGATGACTATCGGGGAAGGACTCTTGTGAAATTTAGTTGTTTCTACTGCTTGCGATGTTCCTTCTCCCTCCGTTGGGGGTATGTATCTATAGGGTTTGCCGCCAGCGCCAAGTCCAAATCTTATATCCAGAAGATGATGCTTATGAAGATTCTCATCAGTGATGCACTTTTTGATCCTTAGAAAGTCGGATCTGCTTTGTAGAAGAATAGACAATCGATTATTGTATAACGGACCCTCCGTTTTCGGGAAGACGTGATCTGTTTAAAACAAAGAAAAAGGGGGGAGAATGTTAATGCTTCGGCTTCTTGAACAAGATATTCAGTCAAAAGATTAAAGTTTACTTGATTTAAGCCATCTTCTTGAGCATCCGACCTGTTTCTTTATATAGAACCAATCAGATTAAGGATCCTTTATATTGTTGTATCCGTCATACAGAACCTTCCTATTCGCCACCGATTCAAAGAAAGAGAAATTTGGGGTTGCCGAGGAGCGATGCTTGAAAAGAAAGAAGAATGTTAAATCTCTAAATGTGAGTTCGGTATGTAGGATCTCCGCGTATGCAATATATAGGGTGTATAGAGATGCGTAGGAGTTAGGATGAAGCTGCATCGGAGCGATACCCAGTCGTTTTAAAGTATCGACGACGATTGGAGGAAACGGAGGAATAGCTCCTACCAAGCACATGGTTCGGCTGACTACCATATACCCTTCCGGAGCTAAGTGGGGTCTATCTTCGCTATCGGGTGTCCTCATGTCATCCCAAGGAATCCCATGTCTCAGGCAGATTCTTTTAAGCTTTATATCATTGAGTTTAGATGCTAAAGAATCAGAAATTTTCTCTATCCCGGGCGCGCCAGGAATCTCGTCGGGAGCTCGCCTGTCTATCTCAGACTCTTCACTAGATGAAGTACTTTCAGACGGATCCGATTCTGTTGCCTCGTATTTAGAGCCAGAATCTTCACCTCCTGGGTTAATTGGAGGGACCTCGGGGTTGTATTGCTCAGGAACCTCGGACTCCGTTTCTGTAACGGATCTTGAAGAAGATTGATTATCCGACATTACTGTTAGGCGAGAAAACATGAAAAATGAGATTAAAACTACCCGTCCCCCGTGTGTGCAAGTGCCGGTGTGTGTGCTTGTGCATGCATTAAAGAAAAGCGTAAAGGCTGATGAGTTCGTCAAAATATTGGTCATTTTATGCTGTTAAGTTGTGCATTTGGTCTGTCCAGAATGTTCGTCATGAAGGGTCTAGCCTAACTGTCCATTGGTGTACTAGAATTAAATTGCATTGCTTATGCTACAAGTTCTTTGGAGCATTCACTCTTCGGTACGTGAAAACCCTTTCGGATCGTGGGGTGTGGATCGAATCGTGGAGCGATCACGGGTTCGCGAGGCCAGCCTGGACCAGCAACAGAGGTGCTAACTCCAAGAAGTATTTCGGATCGGATCGCTATAATCTCGTAGCGATCCGTGTCCCCGCCACCTCGTCACGATCCGTTGCTTGCTCTTCTCCCATCCTCACAAGCATCTCCACGATCCGATTCACCACTTCACCATTTCCTCACTCCGATCCGATGCAAGACTTCACACTACTACTTTCCCCCTGCTCTTCGTATCGCCACAACCGGATGTCTCACCATCTCCATGATCCACTGCTTTGCTTGCACCCACGCCAAAGCCTCACAAAGCGAACCGACCTGTCATTTTTCTCTCCTCCTTCTTCTTTCCTCTCCTCTCTTTTCCTTTTCCTCCTGCTCACCAGCGACTGGAACCCAATGGCCATGGCGTTCACATCGCCTCCAAAACCTCGAAAAACAGTAAATCCGCTCCTTTTCTCCCACTAATCAGCGAAAAACTCAGAGAAAACGAGTGAGGGAGTTGTCAGCAAGTTTACCTTTCTTAAAGTTAGGGGAATACGTGAATTGCTGAAGATTAAAAGGGCTAGGGTTTTCGGTTTGGTAGACTGGCGGCGGAAGAAGAAGAAGGGAAGAGGGGAGACGGGTTCGACTTATATATACCGGGAGGTGACCGTTGCTCTTCTGTTTTTTGTCTCATGCGGACTGATGAGGCCGTGGGCCATGAGTCAGCCCATCAGAAATAAAGGGCACGACCCGTTACGCTGGGGACCCAGTCAAGTCATGGATCACGACGAACCTCCATCCCATGATTCACGCCTCGAGCACGCGATCCGAATCGATAAATGACCGACAGATTCAGTGATGAAGACTCTGAAAAATCCCAGAAAAGGAATTATTCACTGATTTGCGTCTCGTTGTGAAAAGATGATTCTATTGCTTCGAAGCATGTTCCATCATTGATAAAACATACTTCGAGGGGGCAAAATGTTGGCTAGCTTTTTGACCAAGCCACCCAGGTTCATTCACAAGAAGAAAGTATGAAACTACATTCCCTAAGTACATGAAGGAATGGATCGCACCAACGACTCGCCCCTCACCGGATCGCACCTCATCGTATCGCCCCCATTTCATCAGCGAAACGACACCTCTAGGCGATTCGATCCGTACATATATTACTGCCCAGTATAGACCGATCCGATCCCCTGATGCACGGCGAAACCTCTGACCCGTTCAAGCACGAGCTAGTCTTCAGCGATCCGAGACGCACGGATCCAGCAACATGTGTCCCCAACCGTCATTTTGACTGATTCTCCCCATTTGCTCGGTCCGATTTTCGAGGGGATCGCGACACCTGTCCACAACGGCTAATTTGACTATTTCTTCATCGGCTGCGATGCGATCCGATGTTCTCGGGATTCGTGCCACGTGTTACTACGATCCGCCTGACAAAATCAGCTATAAATAGCCCGGAGCTTGGCATTTTTTGGGATCCTTTTGGCAATATTGAGGACTAATTTCGCCATTATTGTCATACTACCATTTCTTATCAGTTTTATTATTAGATCACTGAGAGAATCACAATTGTAAAAGTGAGCTAAAGAGAAATCATTGATTGTACCAACATTCAAAGTATAATCAATAACATATAAAGTGGACGTAGGCTAGTTAACGCCGAACCACTATAAATTCTGTGTGTTTTCTGCTTTTTCTTCATTCTTCAGTCAAAACTCTATAGGAATCAGAACAATTTGGGTGTTAGGTCCAAATTTTGATCTAACACCTATACTCCCGGAAAAGGCAACGTAGTAGCAGACGTGTTGAGCCGAAAGAAACTGACCCTAAGCCCGCTCTTTGTGGAAAGGCAAAGCTTGGAGTATATAGCCAGTTTTAACTTTAGGCCCTCCTCGGATTTTGTACCGGGTTTGTTAGCATCTCTCGAAGTACGCCCTACTCTCTTGGACTCAATAGGAGCTGCACAACGTGAAGACCCTCAGCTTGTTGATGTGATTGATAAACTTATTAGGGGTGAGACTTCTAGTCACCTCAGTAGATACGCCATCGATGATAAGGGTTGGATGAGGCGAGATGGGAGATTATGCGTCCCATACGCAAGGGAGTTGACAAAGAAGGTTCTCGAGGAAGCGATCATTCCAAGATGACTATACACCCTGGCAATGATAAGATGTACAAGGATATAAAAAGGAGTTTCTTTTGGAGCGGCATGAAAGAGGACGTGGCAAATTTCGTTTCTAAGTGCATGACCTGCCAACGGGTCAAGACGGAACAGAAGAAGCCTGGAGGACTACTTCATCCTTTAGAGGTCCCACAGTGAAAGTGGGATAGCATTTCAATGGACTTCATTGATGGACTACCTAGGTCGATAAGAGGCAATACTAGCATTTGGGTAATAGTGGATAGGCTTACTAAGAGCACCCACTTCATACCTATCAAGAGTAGAAGGACTGCCTCATCTCTAGCATCTCTTTATCTCAAGAAAATAGTTCGACTCCATGGGATACCATCCAGCATTGTTAGTGACCGAGTCCCTATCTTCACAAGCGAGTTTTGGCGGAGTCTGCAAGAAGCTGTAGGCACACAGTTATGTTTGAGCACGGCCTATCACCCCCAAACCGATGGCCAGACGGAAAGGGTGAATAGAGTTTTAGAGGATCTTTTGAGACTTTGCGTTCTTGACTTTGGAGGGACTTGGGAGGATAACCTTCCTTTAGTGGAATTTCCCTACAACAACAGCTACCAAGCTACCATTGGTATGGCGCACTTCGAAGCCTTGTATGGAAGGCCGTGCAAATCACCAACTTGTTGGTGGGAGTCTACAGATAAACTTGTACTTGGGCCGGACATGATTCGAGAGACTTCGGAGAAAGTGGACCTAATATGAAGGAGAATGAAGACTGCCCAAGACAGACAGAAATCCTACGCCGACAAAAGAAGGACCGACCTTGAGTTTGAGGTTGGGGGGTTGGGGACAGGGTTTTCCTTAAGGTATCTCCTTTAAGGAACTTCGTTCGCTTTGGATCCACAGGAAAGCTAGCACTATGATTTGTAGGACCATTTCCTGTCATCGAGAAGGTTGGGAAGATAGCCTATAGATTAGATCTACCCGAGAGACTGGCCGGAGTTCACAACGTCTTTCATGTTTCTCACCTTCGGAAGTGTTTACATGAGTCTGCGGAAGTAGTGGAACCTAGCATTCTAGAAGAAGCCGAAGTGGAACGTGAAGCAACTGTGAGGAGAGATCCAACCTGCATCTTAGGAACTGAAGTGAAAAAGCTACACAACCGCGAAGTCAAACTCGTTAAAGTTCAGTGGAGCGACGCCGAGGAAGACGCGACTTGGGAAACTGAGGACAGAATATGCGCTGCCTACCCTCTTCTTTTTGAGTGTACATCTTTGATCTCTTTTTTTCCTTAAGTTATGCTTTATCTTTTCAGGTATATCCGCTCGGCCTTTTTCCTAACTCTTTAGGTAGAAAAAAAATGGATGCAAACATGTATTTGAAAACATGTTATGGATGATGGCTGCAAATGGTTGCTGGTGATTGCTAGTGGTTGCTCGTGGATGCATATACACACACACCCTAGGTTTTAGATCGGCTCAGTCACTTCATATTGCATATGCATATATGTATTCTCATTTGTATATGGTTGAAACTTGATATGCTGTCATATGGTTGTCGCATTTGTATGAATAGTTGTGCACTCATATAGAATTATGAGTAGGAAAAAAAATTGCATACATAATGGATTCATGACACTTACATGATTCGCATTAAGGGGGTCAACAGAATCAGTAGACCGCCTGATTTCTGCATTAGATAAGGACATGTACACACACTATGCATATGATCATGAAGCATAAGAAGTCTTTTAAGCACAGTGGACGCTTGTGTTTGTTGGTTGAGTAGATGGACTGTTGGATGGTAGGATATACATTCTTCCTAACTTGGAGATTTCAGGGACGAAATCCTTTTAAGGGGGGAGAATGTAACTCCCCGTGAATTCTATGATATTAAGCTTCACAAAATTAAAGTGTAATTAATTCTAAATGAAATAATTAAGGGAAATGGGTTACGCTATTGCGTTCGTCTCGGAATTCTGCTTGAGATAGAGTCCGAATTTGCGTGAATCGGGCTCCGTATGAAGGAGTTGTGACCTTCGGAAGTTTCAGAATAAAATTTAAAATTCAAACAGCTCGGTTTCAAATTCGAAATTCGAAAAAAGGTTCAAGCTGGGCTGGGCAGGAAAATTCCCGCCCAGGGACCAGGTCGACCATAGGGTCGACCATGGTGTCGAACTGGTCACCCCAGGTCGACCATAGTGTCGACCTGGATGTCGACCTGCCAGTTGACCTACCTGGTCGACCTGGCTGGCTGGGTCTGGCTCTAGCTCGAATTTCTATGGCTCGGTGTGTCATTAGGGCTGACATGTCACCTCTTGATTGGCTCTTTGAACTTTGTATGGTCTAGATTCCTCCTGTCTTCATCTGACGGCTCAAAACAATTTAAAAATCTATAAATACACCCTAAGTCCCAACTAAAAATTCACAAAAAAAAAATAAGATTGGAGTCGTCATGCTGCCAGGAAGGAATTGAGCATAGCCGTCAAGAGAGAGGAGCTTAGAGATGAATCAAATTAAGAAGAAGACTAAAGCTTAATCAAATTAACCAACGCAACGTTAATCTACCCAAAGGAACGCATCTCAATTTCAGAATTCAGAATCCAGAATTCAAGATTCTGCATTCGTTGTAAGTATAGTGACCTTTCAGAATATGAATAAAAACTATGACGTGATTCGATGTAAATGAAAATGATATTGTTTTATTGTATGAATTCTGCGTATTGTAATAATTCTGTCATGACTTGTGTATTGATATTTGTGGCATAAATTGATTGATGCAAGCCCATTGGATATTCGTATATGAAAGTAATAGCAATAGCAAGTTGTGGCAAAAACTAGTAATTGATCCCTTTATTTTTGTGTCGATGGCATGGACTATATACATTCCCTTAGTCTAAGTTAGAATTTGTGTAAACATGTTCTAGAGTTGAGACCTTTTATGCCTACATGATCCAAAATCTATGAACACATTTTTATGTTTATTTGCAAGTATAATTGGATCTATGATTCGTTGGGTTACTTAAACTATGCAAGTTCAAGTTGAAATAGGCTATATGATTAGATGTTAAAATTGGACATTTTTGGTGAATATACAACATGTTAGTTTTGTTGTTGACATTATTCAAAGTTAAACATGTTTAAACCCAAGTTTGTATAATCCTAAACTATGCCATTTCATATGTCACCTACTTAGTTATACTTTGATTTGAATGCAAGTTCACATGACCCATAATTTATGTTGAATCGCTAAAATGCAAGTTCAAGCACCACACACCTTTATGTATTGTAAAATATTACATGTTCTGGATTTCCCCTTTTTCTCATGTTTATAAAGTTGGACTGAATTGTGTCGAGCCCAACACTTGTTATAATGTTGCGAACGTACAAACGGGGGTAATAACGTTGGGTGTAAAACATTAAAAATATATGTTGGCATGGTTGGTACATGCCAACGACAATGACATTCTTGCGATATGAATTGTTATACCCAAGAATAAAGAACATGAAATTTACATATATAATTGTAAATTTAGAAAACACGATATGCTTAACCCGAGGTTGGATTGAGTTGTGACGTAAACCTGCCCGGACCCGCCCGGCTGTCCAGTAGTCACAACAATACCTATCCAATGTGGGTGTTTAAGCATTGAGCCCGATAAGGACCCAAGGTTAGACTGAGCTACGGTGTAAACCTGCCCGGAACCGACCGGGACATCCAGTAACCGTAGCAATATCTGTCTAATGTGAGTAGTCAGGTGCTTTAAGAGGCTAAGGACAAATGGTAGGGTTAAGTCAACTATAAACACTTAACCAAATTCAACATGTTAACAAGAATTGATGGGTGGGGGTTAGGTAAATAGAGACACTTAACCACTTAACATGTTTGACTAGAAAACCCTAGTAACGAGGGACCCGTTTCAGCAGTAACCCAATTTAGGTATTATGATACCCTGAAACTAGGCAGGGTGGGGCACGATTACTGGGCTGATTGTAAGCAGTCAAAGCGACGGCGGTGGGTGCAACAGTGTAGGTTCTAATGGGGTGCGGGCGTGCACACACTCCGGAGCAGACAAACAGGGCACTGGGGGCACCAGTAGTATAACCTGTGCCTTCTAGAATTGTGTCGGGGCCGCCACCATGGGTCTTGATGCACCCCATGGTGGGACCAGCATAGGTATCTACAATTCTTTGGGGTCGTATGACACATGTTTACGCGAGTAGGAGCCGATCTTTAGAAAATGGGGATCACTTCACCCTCATCATGGGGTGCCAGTTAGAATAAGCTCAAGTAGATGCAGAGATATAGTGTGGATGCGATAATACATTCGATTCTAAACGACACTTCCTTAGCTTGTGATACTTGTCTGTTTTCAGTTTACATCTATCATTCCCTTTTTCTTATTCACATATTGAAGAGTTACTAGATCTACTCAGGCTTTATGTCTGACTCTATTTTCGTTTCGTCTTCTTTTCTTTTGTCCCCCCCCCCTCCCCCAGGTCCACAGGGAGGAAACAACCCAGCCTAGTACTCTTTTGCAAGTTTCAAGACCGTAGACATATGGTTTGGATCTCTTTTGCTTAGATCATGGCTTTGGATATCACTATGGGGATTTTGGTTACTTTTATTTATGTTTTATGCTTCTTTAATAATCAAGACAGTAATGAGGTTGTAATGATGGAAGTATTTTGAGACAATTATGGAAATGTTTTGTTTGAACACGTATTGATGAAATAAAAGTTTGTTTGGTTTCCGCTGTTTAAAATATGTGTATTTATATCTGTCTTGTGTTTATCTGTGGCTTTTACTTATAAACCTCCACTAAAGTTAAGGCATTCCCTTTGTGAGTGACCTTAACGGAGGTGGGGTGTTTCACCCATACTGCCTACTATAAACACTACAAACCTATATACACATATTGCTTAACCATTAAGTATCAATACCCTATATAAACAACGCAGACACCAAAATCATTTGGCATTTTCGTTCACTTCAAGGAAAGCAATGAAGCTGACAAGTTAATGTACTTAATAGAAAATAAAAATCTAAGCAAAATTCTCCATTTAAAATCTTGAAAAGTGTATAGTTCCAAGTCTTGAAACACATCACTATACGCACTAATGCATCCATCAAATTCTTATCTTTATGGCCAAGCGAAGGGGGTGATCAGTTTAGGTGGCATAAGCTGCTCAGGTTGAACGCAGGTAGTGAGTTTTACGCAGAAGTGATGAGCCAATTATATGCGTGAAGGGGTAAAATTGCGTGAGTACTTGTGAGGATGGGAGAGAAGTTGGCTAGTGGGTTGGTCGGCGAATGGTTCAATAAAGAAGGGGTACATGTGTTTTAAAACTGATGGAGGGGTCTCTGGAATGTGTGTCAGATTTTTGGGTAAGGGTATTATTATATTGCAATATAAATAGTGTGGAAGCTAGAAGTGGATGTTGTTTTGTTTTGTATGAAAACTGACATGGTGCGTAAAAGAAATGGCGGGGGACTGCGAGAGGTAAGGGTGTCAGTACATGCGGTGGAATGGAGAAGCCAAAAAGTGGTGTGTGTCTTATTGCATGGAAGTGGATTAATTAACGTGGCGAGCAGCAACTTGTTCGAGCTGAGAAGATGAAAAATAAGGGCAATGGTTTGAAGCTTCAGTAGTAGGGGTTGCGGTTTTGATAAATGTTGAAGCGATGTATGTATGGAGTAGGCGCATGTATGAGGCAGGGTTTTTGACGTTGGGGTCTTTTTTCGGACGGGTTCGTGGATGGCATGAAACGATAAGGAACGGTTTCGAAGAAATTGTGTAATTGAAGTGGGTAGTCAAGTTCCGGAGTGGGCTGAGAAAATTGAAGAAAGGCCCAAACTTAGAAATAAAAATGGACAAAGTTGGTCCAATGCCGGTATTAAAAGAATACGTGGTATTCGGTGATGTTGTTTAAATGTGAATACCTGAGAATGAAAAGGGTGAGAGCATCATTCACATGCAGAGGTAATTGTTGAGGTGGGCCGAGAAATATAGTGAAGCGCATTCAAGGAAAACGAAGGAAAATATATATGTGGAAAAGGAAAATTTAAAAATAACGTGAAAGGGAGGTTGGTTTCACATGTTGAAAAATTGGAATGGATGAGAAGCTGTTGTGGCATGGCGTGGGCTTTCAACATGAGTGGACGGGCTTTGGGAATGGGTCATCTAAATTTGTTTTATGAACTGGTCATCACGTTCAGACCGTGTAGACGCGAGCTATGCTATGAAGCCCAGTGGGGAACCGTTTGAAGCTAGTTTGGATTTATGGAAGGGTTAAAACACCGGGTATAATTGACTAACGTAAATCGTTATTTAACGGTTAACGCGTGAAGGTGAGTAAATTCACTAACTCTGATCTATTTTATATTATTATAATTATATTTTAATGTTGTTGAATGTTGTGTGATGGTCGATTTGGTAGATTACGATTAAATTGGTTGAATATTATATTTCACTGCATATGTACACATCATCGGTTGAATACTGATTCCATCGATTATAATATTACTTAGTATGGAATCAGTGTTAATTGTTTGACTAACATCCGTGGATGCGAAAACCGGTTGGAGGAATCCAACCGAATTCCTAACATTTATATGTACTATTTGTTTTATATATTCACTGTTTGAACCATGTTGAATGAAAATTCAACGTTATGTTGATTTAATAAATAGACGATATCGATTAAGAAAATGGCAACAGTCGATCATAAACCCATTTTTGTTAATAATTTGATTGGCCGTCAGGCAAATCAACGAAGATGATTAAAAAAAAATATTTTTATAATTTAAGCGAAGTTTAAATAATAATAGAAGTTGTATTATAAACTGGTATTTAATAGTTCATTTTATAAAGTAAATATAAACGATTATTTGACATTTAAATAAGTTATTGAGATGTAATTATCCTGCAATTGAATAATTTGGATAATTATTTAAAGGCAAACAGTTAAGAAATATTATATAAATCTAATGGTAAAAAGTACGATTTGACGGATTATAAAGTATAAGGGGTTAGAGCTACGAACTTATGTCTATTCTAAGATAAGAATGTTGTTGATCAAGGTCTGAGAGGTAATTAAAATACCCCAACTTGAATGGCTTCACTATTATCGATGGATGGTATTAGTTTGTAACGAAAGAGACGTCAAGATTAATTATAAAGTGGAAAATAGTAGAGTATGACAAGTTTTGAACTATAATGATAAAATAACATTGTTAACTAGGCTTAAGCGTGACTGTTATGTCAAGATTAGTTATAAAAGGGAATATTACAGCGTATGACAACTTTTTGAACTATAACGATAAATTAACGTTGTTGACCAAGCTTAAGCGTGATTTTTTTTATATATAACACTATAAGGAATTGGAACTATAGCTCGACGATGCCGAAGGTATTAAAGTAAATTATTTTAGGAATTTTAATCTGATAGGATATTAATTTTTAGTTTAAACTAATAGATTATAATAAGGATATGTAATCAATATTTAGTTGTAGACTTGATCTTAACAAGAAGTGACTTAGAAACATAGTTTATGAAGTGGAATGGGAAGATAAAATTATAGAATAACTCGGTAAATAAGATTGAGCCCGTAGGGTATTTATTACATAAATGAAGATTAATTTGATAAAGGTGTTCAGATTTTTATAAATGGATTATACTCACATTCTAAAGTGAATAGAGTTTAAAAAGCGAATATTGCAAATTAAATAGTTATAATGAAAACTGGAAATGTTTTCCAAGAAGTGTAAGGCTTAACGGGTTTTGGGAAGATATCTAGGAAGATATAGGAAACTGGAAAATTAATATAAAAATGGCCAGTGATTGTGTGATGTTTAGTTATACATTAGAATGGATGTTTATTTTTACTTCGATAGTTAAATAACCGACTATCAAAGTATTTTGACCGTCGTTGTCATTACGGAGAGACCGGTTGGATATATATTCCGAAAACCACTCTGTACAGGCATAAGCGCTTCGAATTAGATTATGCTAATGATAATTGAAGAGAGAGTGAAATGCAAGGGTCGTTCTATTCCAGAACGGTTTGTCCAGTCCCGGGACAACTTGTGTGGACGAGTGTTTGACAGAGTATACCTAACAAATCACGTATGGTTGATCTTTTAGAGGTATTGCGTCTGGTGGCAGAGGAATTCGTTCCTCTTAGTTTTTTATACCCGTGATATTTTGGAAATCGATCAGTGAATGGACGGGTTTGACAATGTGGCATTCAAAGTGAATGTTAATCAGATGTTCTGAAGATAGACGTAGCCTCTAGCCTCACAACCAGGAAGTAACAAAATTTGGGCTAGGTAGCATGTCTAGTTGGGTCATCCCCAAGCAGGGTGTATTGTCACCGATCTAGAGAAAAGTCATATTTGTTCTTCTTTTTCGATTCTGTATCTTCGGATTACGGTTGGATGCCCAACAACCGTGGGTGGCAATATATTCGATACACTCAAGCTAAATGAGTGGTCGGTCATGTGTGGCCGGGTTGCAAGACATTCTTGTTGAACCCCAGTATATACCCTTTAGAGTACACTGATCGGAAGGTGCTCCGATACCTTGTCTGTTGGAATCCATTCTCCAATAAGCGCCCTGCGGTTTATAATTTTATACTATATATATGTGGAGCGTGAGATGCAAGCATTCTGCTACTTGGTTATTTATATGATTAGACATTATCATAATATCACTGTATTTTGATGTCAAAATGGTTTGGGTTATAGTAAGGTAAAAACCGTCCTTGTTTATGTGTGGGCTAGTCTTACTATTATCCTTTTGCTTCAAAAGGATTTTCAAAGTTAAACAGTATGGTCGGAATTTACTCACACCAGTCCCATGACTGACCTAGAGTTTATTTTGTTTGTGTTTTCCCTAAACTCTTGGGTGCCCAAATTTGTACGGGCAGTCAAGTGTTTCAGGATTCTACAGATTCACTTGGAGGAGCTCAAAGAAGGAAGCTTCACCATTAGTTATTTAGAGATTATTTCCGCTATGATGTATATAAATTATACTCTGGTATGGTATGTATGTACAAATTCAGATTTGTATTTCAAAGTTATGTTATATAATACAATTTATTCATTCTGCTGTGAGTTTCGTGTTTACTCTGATTATGTTCAGTTATGTTCTTCTTACTCGTCTATCCTATTAGTTCTATCTTATCCTTCTCATCGTCATATCTCTTTCTATTAATGATCTGAATTTTCATGCAATTTGAGTTGAATGTGTAGGATATTAGTCAGCTGAAATTGGTACGGATTTTCTGGTCGTTACAATTGGTATCAGAGCTGAAGGTTAAGTGATTAACTTGGCTCTATGGCGTAACTCAGTAGAAATGGGGTTAGTTATATCTTAGATTGAGTTTGAGTGTATATATACGAGCGTGTATTTGTAGATTTATTTAAAAACTATTTTATATTGTGTTGATTGGTCAGTCAAGTGGATTTTGAATTCTGGTTGAAACAGTAATGCCAGCTGCGTCGATAGGTGTTTCTAAACTCTTGAACAAAGTAAGTCGACATAGTATGTTTTGAAAAAGGGTAAATGAAATAATTTTACCCAAAATATATTTTGATATAAAAATGAAGTATATGTATCTTGGTATTATTATAATATATTGGAAGTGTTATCATTATTATGATCAAACAGGATTATAATTGAGTTGGTTATATAAATAACCAATCGAAATATTATATAAGAATAATATGCAAAAATCAGATGAATTAAATATGAATTAAATCAGAATTGAATTAAAATTCTGAAACATGAAAAATGTTTGTAAATGAAATTTGAAATAAATAAATGGAATATAAGATCATGGGGAAATTTGCAAATGTTTTCCAAGTGTTGAAAAGTATATTTTGAAGTAAAATACAAAATGGAAGTATTTTAAAATGAATTTTGAAAGTGATATAGTATTGAACTCACTTCGATGGCTGGAAAATAAATTCTGATGATGACGGCCGCATCATCAGTGTTCATTTTCGAGTCTCTAAGTGACGGATTACTACCAAAGATTTTGTTTGAAATAAGTTGTTCGAAAATTCAAATGTTTTGAATTGCCATGTTTTGAATATATATATTTATATATATATATATATATTATTTCAAACTGATTTGAAATAAAAACCTCAGGAATTTGAATTCTGGAATTTAAATTTTACTTATGAAGTAAATAAATAAAAATTTAACGAAGTTGAATAAAATTTGGAGTAGAATTGAAATCAAGTAAGTGAAAATCGTATTGGAATAGAATTAAACTTGGTAAAGTGAGAGAATTGGTGAAATGAGATTTTGGATTGGAGCTGAGTTTGGTTTTGGGATAAGAATGTTGAATGATCATTTGGAATTGGAGATTGAAATGAAATATTGGCTTGGTAAAAGCGAAAGATTGGATTCGAGAATTAATTGATTGGAGATCAACCAAAAATGCAAATGGAAGAGAAAAGAGTTAAATGCCTGAAAATGGTGCACGTTTATATTGAATATGGGATTTATGAGCTAGTTTGGCAAGCCGTTTGGTGGTTGATTTTCTTTTGGAGTGGAAAATGCCCAGAGAGGCAAGTTGTAGTTGTACCGAATCAGCCGTGCAGAGGAGATGCTGGCGAAATTCTTTGAAAATTTAAGCTGTTAAAAAAATTTCAAAATTTCTAAAGTATTTGTTAATAAGAAGGAATTAATTTTTAATCAGAATTAATCGATTCTATTGAAAAATGAATTTAAGAAATTAAATAAAATATTTTTAACCTGGTTATAATATGGATTGTAGCATTTTCCCTACCTTAGTAATTTCGAGGACGAAATTCTTTTAAGGGGGAAGGAATGTAGCGTCCCACATTTTTATCAGTTTGTATTTGAATATTTAAATCAGTTTAAATATTAAATTTGTAATATAAGTGGATTTATATATAAACTAAAACGAAGTTGAACGTATAAAAATATATATTAAATATAATCGAGCTCATAACGACGCTGCAGTTCGTAATTTAATGTTTTAAAATTCAACTGAGCGTACAGGATCTGTTACAAGTCCGATTTCTCGAAACAAGAAATGTTCGAATCTGTTGAACTATATCTTTCTAATGGAAGTGGCAAATGAAGATTTCATCTTATAGATTGCAAGATATCTCCAAATTAAATATTCAGAAAAGCAGCGTCTTATATGTTTATAGCCATAACGGTTATTTGAATATATTTAAATATCGGTTTCGAATTTAGACAAGATTCTTTTGAGGCGTAGTTATAATTTAAATTTTAGGATTTCACTGTAATTTTTAATTAATTAAATACGCAACTTTTTATTTGGTGTATTTTGCACCCTGTATCGATATTTCAGGGTTTCACAATATAGGTTAATCTACCGATATTATTATATTTTTAGGATCATGACACCTCGTTGAGCACGACTGTATTCTTACTTCTATCCATACGTGAACAGAAATTTTCGTAGGGGGTACGTTTAACTTATAAATGAAAATCAAACAAATGAAATTCCTTCCTGGCCAAGTCTCATACACTGTCCTATTATTTGTTGTTTGTTTCCGATCCTAATTCAAAGGCTACACACATGGAAATTAAATGAAGATGGTCACCTACATCTAAATGTGCTACTTTCTTTCCTATTATCCTCTTTCTCACGTAATAGGACCCCTCGTACTAACTCATTTATATTATATTCATCCTGGAAATATCAAACTGTTAAATTTTGAAATTTACTGTGATTGCATAAGACCAAAACGAGACATAACCCACAAGCATTAAGCCTACCTACTTACTCTAGGATATTTAGGATGATGACAAGTGCGTGTTGATTTATAAATACTGCATGACTAGCCTGCATAGTTACCCTATACACCAGACCATTGTTGCCTCACATCAACATGTGCCTACTCCCCTTTATTTGAGCAAATAGTGCCTTACATTTCTTAACTCCTAAGGTTATCATATATATATATATATATATTAAACGAAGGATACTACAGTGTGGTACACTGGTTCCTAGTAGAAAACAAAGAAAAGCCAAACTACCCTACTGTATAAAAACCCATACTACCTACTATAAACACTACAAACCTATATACACCTATTGCTTTACCATTAAGTATCAATACCCTATATAAACAATGCAGGCACCAAAATCATTTGGCATTTTCGTTCGCTTCAAGGAAAGCAATGAAGCCGACAAGTTAATGTCCTCAATAGAAAATAAAAATCTAAGAAAAATTCTCCATTTAAAATCTTGAAATGTGTATAGTTGCAAGTCTTGAAACACATCACTATACGCACTAATGCATCCATCAAATTCTTATCCTTATGGCCAAGCAAAGGGGGTGATCGGTTTAGGTGGCATAAGCTACTCGGGTTGAACGCGGGTTGTGAGTTTTACACAGAAGTGATGAGCCAAGTACATGCATGACGGTGTAAAATTGCGTGAGTACTTATGAGGATGGGAGAGAAGTTGGCTACTGGGTTGGCCGGCGAATGGTTCAACAAAGAAGGGGTACGTGTGTTTTAAAACTGATGGAGGGGTTTCTGGAATGTGTATCAGATTTTTGGGGAAGGGTATAATTATATTACAATATAAATAGTGTGGAAGCTAGAAGTGGATGTAGTTTTGTATTGTATGCAAACTGACGTGGTGTGTAAAAGAAATGGAGGGGGACTACGAGACGTAAGGGTGTCAGTACATGCGGTGGAATGGAGAAGCCAAAAAGTAGTGCGTGACTTATTGCATGGAAGTGGAGTTATTAACGTGGTGAGCAACAACTTGTTCGAGCTAAGAAGATGAAACATAAGGGCAATGGTTTGAAGCTTCAGTAGTAAGGGTTGCGGTTTTGAAAAAAGTTGAAGTGATATATGTATGGAGTAGGCGCATGTATGACGCAGGATTTTTGACGTTGGTGTCTTGTTTCGGACGGGTTCGTGGATAGCATGAAACTGTTAAGGAACGGTTTTGCAGAAATTGTGTAATTGAAGTGGGTAGTCAAGTTTCGGAGTGGGCTGAGAAAATTGAAGAAAGGCCCAAACTTAGAAATAAAAATGGACACAGTTGGTCCAACGCCGGTATTAAAAGAATACATGGTATTCGGTGATGTTGTTTAAATGTGAATACCTGAGAATGAAAAGGGTGCGAGCATCGTTCACATGCAGAGGTAATTGTTGAGGTGGGCTGAGAAATAGAGAGAAGCAGATTCAAGGAAAACGAAGGAAAATATATATATGGAAAAGGAAAATTTAAAAATAAGGTGAAAAGGTGCCTGGTTTCACAGGTTCAAAAATTGGAATGGATGAGAAGCTACTGTGGCGTGGGCTTTCAACATGAGTGGACAGACTTTAGGAATGGGTCATTTAAATTTGTTTTATGAATCGCTCGTCACGTTGAGATCGTGTAGACGTGAGCTATGTTATGAAGCCAGGTGGGGAACCGTTTGAAGCTAATTTGGATTTATGGCAGGATTAAAACTTTGGGTATAATCGACGGACGTAAATCATTATTTAATGGTTAACGCGTGAAGGTGAGTAAGTTCACTAACTCTGATCTATTTTAAATTATTATAATTATATTTTAATGTTGTTGAATGCTGTGTGATGGTCGATTAGGTAGATTGCAATTAAATTGGTTGAATATTATATATCGTTGCATATGTACATATCATCGGTTGAATAGTGATTCCATCGATTATAATATTGCCTAGTATGGAATCAGTGTTAATTGTTTGACTAACATTTGTGGATGCAGAAACCGGTTGGAGGAATCCAACCGGATTCCTAAACATTTATATGTACTATTTGTTTTATATATTCACTGTTTGAACCATGTTGAATGAAAATTAAACGTTATGTTGATTTCATAAATAAACTGTAATGACCCGCATTGGCAGAGGTATTTTAATTAATTTATTTAATTATATATATAGTGATATAGTGAATTAAATGGTCGTGGAATTAAATAACTAGGAATATTTAATTAAAATAATAATTAAATAATATATATTTAATTCAGAAATAATTATAAATATTGGGAATCACAATATTCTGTGAACAGGGTCATCCCTAGGATTTAATTCAGCTTAGAGTTGAATTATATTGACGAATATATTCAATCGACGGCAGTTTGAATGTATAATTATATAATAATTTAAAATCGAGCTTGAAATGGCGCTGCAGTTCGTAAATTGGTGATTCGAACTTCAACTGAATGTACACGATTCGTTTTAAGCCGGATTTCGGTGAAACAAGAAACGTGTGGAGCTGGTGGAGTATATCTTTCTAGTGGAAGAGAAAATTCGGGATTTCGTCGTGTAGATTTTGATTTACGTCCAAATCAAATTTCAGAAAAGTCGCTGTGGAATTCCTTTATAATTTGCAACGCTTTATTTACGTTATAAAAGGATTTTCGATATAAAACTGAATATCGATAAATCTAAAATCTTAAATGTCAAACTGTAAATTCTGATATGATATTCTAGAGCTGTACGATATCATATGTGAAGATATACAATAATATTAATTTATTAATATTTAATTTAATTATATTTAAATATATTTATATAATTAAACGGGTCATCCAAAGCTTTAAAAATAGCCGGTTTTGCAAACGAAGTCGGAATTCGACGAAACCAGTTTTGTTGGATCCGCAATATCAAATAGTTGTTAGATTTCTAGTTTCGTGATTTTTAGAGTCACTGTGTGGCCGTACGGATTTTTAGAGTGAAAAAAAGTCAGTATTTTGACGGTTAAAAATACGCTGTGTGAGCATACGAAGTCGGAATTCGACGAAACCAGTTTCGTTGGGACCGTAATGTCAAACTCTAGCTGCATGTCCAGATTCGTGATTTTTAGGTATCATGTGTGATCACACGGATTTTTAGAAGTCAGAAACAAATATAAAGGATTAAATAAAAATATTAAAATATTAATATAAAAATATCTAGATATTTCTGTGGCTTATAAATACCCCCCCCCCCCTAACCAAGCCTTAAGACCTAATTCCTCATTCTCTCAAAGTCAACACAGCAAAAAATTACCGCCGTTGTGTTCTTTCTTCCAACAGCAAAACAAAGTCCTCAAGAAATTCACAAACAAATCAAATAAAATTCTATAAAATATAAGACTTGGTTATTTGAGTTGTTGGTGATGTCTTCTACAAGATAGTATGAGTTTTGAAAAGCTCGACACATTTTCTGGCCACTGCAAAACGCACGCGCGAGCTAGGGTTCAGCATTATGGGGATTCGAGCTTCGATAATGTGAATCGAATGGGTATTCGAGTTTGCAGTCGGTTTTAGGTTGGTTTGTGGGATTTTGGTAGGATTCGGTACATTCTGGAGTCGAGCGATGTACTGTTCGTACAGGGAAAGGCCGAGGTCGCGACGACTAGATGGAGTCGAGTTCGATTGGACCGAGGTGGGGTTGTTGAGGTCGGAACCAGTAGTTGATCGGTGGGATTGGTGTTGAGTTCGGCGGTCTACAAAGGGAGAACGAGGAGCGAGAAGTTGGGAAATACTGTGCGTTGTTTATTCTGGAGCGTGAGAATTAGATTTGGGGAAGAAGGACCTTCAACGGGTTGGGCTTGTGAGGGAAGTTGGGCCGAGGAAATTAAGGTGAAGCCCGATTGAAAATTCACTAAGTATTTAATTTGAAATAGTGTTAAACTTGTAACCTCTATATCTCGGTCATATGAAATCAGAATCACAAACCGTCAATCACATTGGGATCGTATGGACGGGAGCAACACAATGGGACTGACCGGGAGTGAATCCGAGCTAGTTACAATTTATGGCGAAATAAATTGTCCATCTAAATCAAAGACAGTTAATCGTTTTTAACGATAACAGTCCAATGTGAGTAAAACTCACCAACTCTGAACAGTTACATTTTTATAATGTATTTTTAGAACTGTTAATCATCTGTTGATTGTTGTGTGTTGGTTGATTGATTGAACTGCTAGTCAGTTAGTGAAAATTATATATATATATATATATGTAATTATATATATATGTAATTATATATATATAAACTGTTAAATATTTATATATTGATTCTGCTATCAGAATAATTTATATTGAACTGAAAGTGATGATAATCATATTGTGTAACATCTGTGGATGCAGGGAGACAGGTTGGAGGAATCCGACTGGATTCCTCAACAGTTATTTTATTGTTTTTCACATATTGTTATATGATGTGATATAAAATCTGTGGGCGATTATATGTGCTTGGACGATATTGAACATCGTGATTTGATATGATTGAATACCATAACATACCGAAATGTTGATAAGTGGATTTTCAAAGTGATATTGAAAATAGAATATTTATAAAATGGGATATTTATAAATAAGAGATATTTATAAGGTGGAATATTTATAAATAAGAAATGTTTATAAATTGGAATATTTATAAATAGGAGATATTCAAAAAGGAAATAATTACAAACCATTTTCTTTTTGAATGGAAAGGCCTGTGTGGTGGGTTTGGGGATTTTCCTGATGCTCCCGTTACACAGAAGGTTATGGCGAATTTTTCAGAGAATTTAAGGAGTTAGAATATTTCAAGAATAAATTGGAAAAGGATATATTTGTAAACCATTTACAAATAGAATTGAAAAGGAAACTTTATAAAAAGGAAATCATTTTTAAAGTGTAGAACCGTTATTTAAAAGTAAATCTTTTCAAATGAATAAAACGTTGTTAAAAAGGAAATCTTTATAAAGTGAATAAAGTAAATCGAATATGGTATCGAAGGGAGTAAATCGAATATGGTATTCGAAAGTTAGTAAAATGAATATGCTATTCGAGTTTGTTAAATAGAGTTAACTAGTTCAGTAGAGTTAACCAGTTCAGTAGAGTTAACCAGTTCAATAGAGTTAACCAGTTGAGTTAAGTAAGTCGAGTTAATCAAGTCGAGTTGATCGAGTTAGAGTTAATCAGTTAGAGTTAACCCGTTAGAGTTAATCGAATTAGTTATTCGAATAGAGTTAAATAAATAAGAGTGATTCGAATTAGTTATTCGAATAGAGTTAAACACAAAGGAGTTATCGATTAGTTAAATCGAAAGGAGTTATCGATTAGTTAAATCGAAAGGAGTTATCGAATTTAGTTATTCGAAAAGGAGTTATCGATTTGTTAAATAAAGAGCGAAGATTATCGAATATCGTTTATTCGAGAGGAGATTATCGAATATTTATTCGAAGGAGTTATCGATTATTAGTTAATCGAAGTGAGTTATAGAATATTAGTTAAATCGAAGGAGTTATCGAATATAGTTTATTCGATGGAGTTAATCGATTAGAGTTAGATCAAATGAGTTGATCGAATATAGTTTATTCGATGGAGTTAATCGATTGGAGTTAGATCAAATGAGTTGATCGAATATAGTTTATTCGATGGAGTTAATCGATTAGAGTTAGATCAAATGAGTTGATCGAATATAGTTTATTCGATGGAGTTAATCTATTAGAGTTAGATCAAATGAGTTGATCAAATATAGTTTATTTAATGGAGTTAATCGATTAGAGTTAGATCAAATGAGTTGATCGAATATAGTTTATTCGATGGAGTTAATCGATTAGAGTTAGATCAAAGGAGTTAATCGAATATAGTTTAATCGAATAGAGAAAAGGAGTTAATCGAATATAGTTTATTCGAATAGAGAAAAGGAGTTAATCGAATATAGTTTATTCGAATAGAGAAAAGGAGTTAATCGGATATAGTTTATTCGAATAGAGAAAAGGAGTTAATCGAATATAGTTTATTCAAATAGAGTAAATGAGTTAATCGAATATAGTTTATTCGAATAGGGAAAAGGAGTTAATCGAATATAGTTTATTCGAATAGAGTAAATGAGTTAATCGAATATAGTTTATTCGAATAGAGTTAGAGGAGTTATCGAATATAGTTTATTCGACAGGAGTTAAGTGAATTAGTTAAGTTAAACTAAGTGAATTAGTTTAGTGAATTGGTTAAGTTAACCAAAGTGAATTAGTCGAGTTAATCAAAGTGATTAGTTCAGTTAATCGAGATAAGTAAATCAAGTTAGGTTAATCGAGTTGAATTAGTCAGTCGAGTTAATAAATTGAGTTAGTCAAACAAAGTAAAACAAGTTAGAGTTAATTAATTAAGGTTGACCAGTTAGAGTTGATCGGTTAGAATTAACCAGTCAGAGTTAATCAAATAGAGTTAAGTAAAATTAGAACTGACTAGAGATTAGTAAATTGAATGGTTTTCTAAGTGCCTATCTGATGTTGGTTTCGGCCTTCGGTATTTATACTTAGGGGATTGTTCTCACACTAGTTTACAGTCAGGGACTGATAGTTGGGGAAGAGTAGTGATTTGTAAATAAGCAGATGGAAACGTTTTCCAGTG
This sequence comes from Allium sativum, assembly GCA_030737875.1. Lineage (NCBI taxonomy): Eukaryota > Viridiplantae > Streptophyta > Magnoliopsida > Asparagales > Amaryllidaceae > Allium > Allium sativum. Next base: position 3,471,566 of record CM060925.1, on the reverse strand, counting down.
TTAATAACATATATTTTCTAAACATAGAAAATAAGGCAATGTGAATATATATATATATAGATATATGTTGATGATTGATCGATATAATTTCCATCTGGAAATAATATCGTTGTTTGCACACTTGTTTTTCTTTGATAGTTAAATCACACACTATCGGAGTTTTGACCATTTTAACGTTGTTAATATGGAGAGACCAGTTGGATTATTATCCAAAGAACCACTCTGTATTGGCATATGCATTGCAAATCATTTATGCCAAAGATAATTGAAGATGGAGTAAAATGCAAGGGCTGTTGTATAAGTCTTAGATAACAGTGACTAAGATGGATATACTGAATAGCGCCTTCGGTTTTTCCAGTCCCAGGACAACTTGTATGGACGAAGGTCTGACAGAGTATACCCGATGGATCGCGTAAGTTGATCTGTTCAAACGTATTCACGTTTGGTGGCAGAGGAATTCGTTTCTCTAAGCTGTATACCCATGTTATTTTTGGATAAATCAATTTGTGATTTGGCGGGTATGACGATGTGACATTCTAAGTGAATGAGGATGACTTGTGTTGATGAATGTCTGACAGAGTATTTCCAGAAAGGTCACGTACATTGATTTCTTCAACTATACCAAGAGTGGAAGCGGAGAAGGAAACTTCTTTAGCTAACACGTAACGTACTGTTGTAGACGCCAATTAGTGATTTTCGATGGATTTGACAATGTGGCATTCGAAGTGAATCTGATGTAATGATAAAGCGTAGCTTCTGGCCTCATCAACCGGTAAATGACAGAAATCGGGCAGGCAGCATGGCTAAGTCGGTCGTACCGAAGTAGGGTGTATAATCACCTATCTAGAGAATATTCATTTGTTTCTTAAATCTATCAATGTTGTCCCATATATATACGGGAACGGTTGCTGATCCCAACCGTTGGTGATATACATTCGATAGACTCAAGCAAAATGAGTGGTCGGTCATGTGTGGCTGAGTTACAAGATGTTCTTGTTGAACTCCAGTGTATCGTTCCTAGAGTACACTGATCGGAAGGTGGTTCCATACCATGTCATAGTTGGAAATCCATTATCCAATACGTGCTTGCGATTTTGATTGTATACTATATATGTAGAACGTGAGATGAAAGCGTTTCTGCTAGTTGATATCTATTTGTACATAGACATTATTATAATAACAAAAGGTTTTAGATATAAAGATATTTTGGATTCTCATAAGGGAAAAACCCGTTCCGTTCTGCAGTGTGGTCTTATGATATATCGTTTACTTGTTCATATACCTGTTTAAACTGTTTTACTCACACCAGTCCCATGACTGACCCGGAGTTTACTTTGTTGTTTTCCCTAAACTCTAGGGTGCCTAAATTTGTACGGGCAGTCAAGTAGTCGGGATTTACAGATACTTGAAGAGCTGGAGCAGGAGGCTTCTGGATCATATATCTATAGTTTATTTCCGTTGTGTTGTAAGTTATGTACTCTGATAAGTGCTATTGTATACATAACTGTTATATTTCAAAGTTATGTTATCTATTATATGTTATTCGTTCCGCTGTGAGGTTCGTGTTACTCTGATGTTGTGTTCTTCTTCTTCTTCTATTCTAAGTTTCTATCTTATCTATTCTCACCTTCTAATTTCTTTCATTAATTACCGGGATTTTTCGATGTTTTGGTTATCGACATCGAGCTTATGTCGATAACCAAAGTCGCTCGAAATCCGGGACGTTACAGTTGGTATCAGAGCTTAAGTTAAGAATTACCTTGGCTCTGTGGCGTGACTCGGTAGAGATAGGGTTAGTAATACACTAGATTGAGTTTGAGTGTATATACACGAGTGCGTATTTGTATTTGATATAAAAAAATGGTTTTATATTGTGGAGATTCATTGGCTGAGTTTTTATGAGTTCTGGTCGATCAGTTTGATCCACTGTATTGGTAGGAGTAAATAAATACTTGAATACGATGGACCGACACGGTATGGATATGTAATATATTATCATATATTAGATATATTAGTTGTGATTATAATCGAATGAGATTATAAAGTGAAATGGTTATATATAACCAATCAGAATCATATAAGTAAAGTATATGAAATAAGATGAATTAAATATGAATTTAAATCAGATTTGGAATTAAAATAAGGAAATTTTAAGTTCCTAGGAGATTTTGAGATGTTTTCAAAATGGATGTATTTAGTAAGGGTTTTGAAATGATATAGTATTGAAATCACTTGGGTCGCTGGAAAATAATTCCGATGATGACTGTGCAGTATCATCGGTGTGATTTTCGAGTTCTAAGTGGTGGATTACTACCAGAGATTTTGATTTGAATTGTTTTGAGAAAACAAGTTGTTTAGAAATTCAAAGGTTTTGAATTGGTATTATGATTTCAAATTTGATTTGAAATAAAACCGGGAATTTAAGTTCTAGAAATTAAAATTTAACTTATGAAGTTAATTCGAATTGGATGGTAAAAGTAAATAATAAACCAGAATTTAACTTGAGATGATAGGTTAAGAAAAACTGAAGTGATTAGAGAATAATCTGGATTTGAAATGATAAGTTGAGAGTGTGGAATTTGAAACTCGAATTTGAAATTAAATTCGGCTTGAATAAGCGAATGGTTGTGTTAAGAATAACTTGGTTGGAGTTGATTGGGATGGCATTTGTATATGCCGAGTTGATAACAGATGGTAGGGATATAATGATATGCCCAACAAAAAAGTACAAGTTTATATTTTATATGAGTTTGGAATTTATGAGCTGAGTTGGCAAGCCGTTTGGCGTTTTGATTTTCTTTTGGGTTGAAGAAGGCAAACAGAGGCGAGTTGGAGTTTGAGCTATTGACCAGTACAAAGGAGGTGCTGGCGAAATTTTTTGAAAGTTTAAAGTGTTAGAAAATTTTCAGAATTTTTGAAAATTTTAGTTAGTCGGAATGAATGAATATTTTAGTCGATATTAATTGGTTCAGTTGGTATCAGAAATAAGGGGTAAACAAATCTTAGGAATTCCAATAGATAGGGTCGTCCTCTAACTTAGCAATTTCGAGGACGAAATTATTTTAAGTGGGGAAGAATGTAATGACCTGCATTGGCAGAGGAATTTTAATTAATTTATTTAATTATATATATAGTGAATTAAATGGTCGTGGAATTAAATAACTGGAAATATTTAATTAAAATAATAATTAAATAATATATATTTAATTCAGAAATAATTATAAATATTGGAAATCACAATATTCTGTGAACAGGGTCATCCCTAGGATTTAATTCAGCTTAGAGTTGAATTATATTGACGAATATATTCAATCGATGACAGTTTGAATGTATAATTATAATATAATTTAAAATCGAGCTTGAAATGGCGCTGCAGTTCGTAAATTGGCGATTCGAACTTCAACTGAATGTACACGATTCGTTTTAAGCCGGATTTCGGTGAAACAAGAAACGTGGGGAGCTGGTGGAGTATATCTTTCTAGTGGAAGAGAAAAATCGGGATTTCGTCGTGTAGATTTTGATTTACGTCCAAATCAAATTTCAGAAAAGTCACTGTGGAATTCCTTTATAATTTGCAACGCTTTATTTACGTTATAAAAGTATTTTCGAAATAAAACTGAATATCGATAAATCTAAAATCTTAAATATCAAACTGTAAATTCTGATATGATATTCTGGAGTTGTACGATATCATATGTGAAGATATACGATAATATTAATTTATTAATATTTAATTTAATTATATTTAAATATATTTATATAATTAAAAGGGTCATCCAAAGCTTTAAAAATAGCCAGTTTTGCAAACAAAGTCAGAATTCGACGAAACCAGTTTTGTTCGATCCGTAATATCAAATAGTTGTTAGATTTCCAGATTCGTGATTTTTAGAGTCACTGTGTGGCCGTACTGATTTTAAAGTGAAAACAGTCAGTATTTTGACGGTTAAAAATACGCTGTGTGAGCATACGAAGTCGGAATTCGACGAAACCAGTTTCGTTGGGACCGTAATGTCAAACTCTAGCTGCATGTCCAGTTTCGTGATTTTTAGGTATCATGTGTGATCAAACGGATTTTTAGAAGTCAGAAACAAATATAAAGGATTAAATAAAAATATTAAAATATTAATATAAAAATATCTAGATATTTTTGTGGCTTATAAATACCCCCCTAACCAAGCGTTAAGATCTAATTCCTCATTCTCTCAAAGTCAACACAGCAAAAAATTACCGCTGCTGTGTTCTTTCTTCCAACAGCAAAACAAAATCCTCAAGAAATTCACAAACAAATCAAATAAAATTCTATAAAATATAAGACTTGGTTATTTGAGTTGTTGGTGATGTCTTCTACAAGATAGTATGTGTTTTGAAAAGCTCGACACATTTTCTGGCCACTGCAAAACGCACGCGCGAGCTAGGGTTCAGCAATATGGGGATTCGAGCTTCGATAATGTGAATCGAATGGGTATTCGAGTTTGCAGTAGGTTTTAGGTTGGTTTGTGGGATTTTGGTGGGATTCGGTACATTCTGGAGTCGAGCGATGTACTGTTCGTACAGGGAAAGGCCGAGGTCGCGACGACCAGATGGAGTCGAGTTCGATTGGACCAAGGTGAGGTTGTTGAGGTCGGAACCAGCAGTGCATCGGTGGGATTGGTGTTGAGTTCGGCGGTCTACAAAGGGAGAACGAGGAGCAAGAAGTTGGGAAATACTGTGCGCTATTTATTCTGGAGCGTGAGAATTAGATTTGGGGAAGAAGGACCTTCAACGGGTTGGGCTTGTGAGGGAAGTTGGCCGAGGAAATTTAGGTGAAGCCCGATTGAAAATTCACTAAGTATTTAATTTGAAATAGTGTTAAACTTGTAACTGCTATATCTCGGTCATATGAAATCAGAATCACAAACCGTCAATCACGTTCGGATCGTATGGACGGGAGCAACACAATGGGACTGACCGGGAGTGAATCCGAGCTAGTTACAATTTATGGCAAAATAAATTGTCCATCTAAATCAAAGAGAGTTAATCGTTTTTAACGATAACAGTCCAATGTGAGTAAAACTCACCAACTCTGAGCAGTTACATTTTTATAATGTATTTTTAGAACTGTTAATCATCTGTTGATTGTTGTGTGCTGGTTGATTGAACTACTAGTCAGTTAGTGAAAATTATATATATATATATATATATATGTAATTTTATATATATAAACCGTTAAATATTTATATATTGATTCTGCTATCAGAATAATTTATATTGAACTGAAAGTGATGATAATCATATTGTGTAACATCTGTGGATGCAGGGAGACAGGTTGGAGGAATCCGACTGGATTCCTCAACAGTTATTTTATTGTTTTTCATATATTGTTATATGATGTGATATAAAATCTAAGGGCGATTATATGTGCTTGGACGATATTGAACATCGTGATTTGATATGATTGAATACCATAACATACCGAAATGTAGATAAAGGGATTTTCAAAGTGATATTGAAAATAGAATATTAATAAAATGGGATATTTATAAATAAGAGATATTTATAAAGTGGAATATTTATAAATAAGAAATATTTATAAATTGGAATATTTATAAATAGGAGATATTCAAAAAGGAAATAATTACAAACCATTTTCTTTTTGAATGGAAAGGCCTGTGTGGCGGGTTTGGGGATTTTCCCGATGCTCCCGTTACAAAGGAGGTTATGGCGAATTTTTTAGAGAATTTAAGGAGTTAGAATATTTCAAGAATAAATTTGAAAAGGAAATATTTGTAAACCATTTACAAATAGAATTGAAAAGGAAACGTTATAAAAAGGAAATCATTTCTAAAGTGTAGAACCGTTATTTAAAAGTAAATCTTTTCAAATGAATAAAACGTTGTTAAAAAGGAAATCTTTATAAAGTGAATAAAGTAAATCGAATATGGTATCAAAGGGAGTAAATCAAATATGGTATTCGAAATTTAGTAAAACGAATATGCTAATCGAAAGGGGTTAGTCGAGTCGAGTTAGTTGAATAGAGTTAACTAGTTCAGTAGAGTTAACCAGTTCAGTAGAGTTAACCAGTTCAGTAGAGTTAACCAGTTCAATAGAGTTAACCAGTTGAGTTAAGTAAGTCGAGTTAATCGAGTCGAGTTGATCGAGTTAGAGTTAATCAGTTAGAGTTAACCAGTTAGAGTTAATCGAATTAGTTATTCGAATAGAGTTAAATAAATAAGAGTGATTCGAATTAGTTATTCGAATAGAGTTAAACACAAAGGAGTTATCGATTAGTTAAATCGAAAGGAGTTATCGATTAGTTAAATCGAAAGGAGTTATCGAATTTAGTTATTCGAAAAGGAGTTATCGATTTGTTAAATCGAAAGGGAAGATTACCGAATATCGTTTATTCGAGAGGAGATTATCGAATATATTTTATTCGAAGGAGTTATCGATTATTAGTTAATCGAAGTGAGTTATAGAATATTAGTTAAATCGAAGGAGTTATCGAATATAGTTTATTCGATGGAGTTAATCGATTAGAGTTAGATCAAATGAGTTGATCGAATATAGTTTATTCGATGGAGTTAATCGATTAGAGTTAGATCAAATGAGTTGATCGAATATAGTTTATTCGATAGAGTTAATCGATTAGAGTTAGATCAAATGAGTTGATCGAATATAGTTTATACGATGGAGTTAATCGATTAGAGTTAGATCAAATGAGTTGATCAAATACAGTTTATTCGATGGATTTAATCGATTAGAGTTAGATCAAATGAGTTGATCGGATATAGTTTATTCGATGGAGTTAATCGATTAGAGTTAGATCAAATGAGTTGATCGAATATAGTTTATTCGATGGAGTTAATCGATTAGAGTTAGATCAAATGAGTTGATCGAATATAGTTTATTCGATGGAGTTAATCGATTAGAGTTAGATCAAAGGAGTTAATCGAATATAGTTTATTCGAATTGAGAAAAGGAGTTAATCGAATATAGTTTATTCGAATAGAGAAAAGGAGTTAATCGGATATAGTTTATTCGAATAGAGAATAGGAGTTAATCGAATATAGTTTATTCGAATAGAGTAAATGAGTTAATCGAATATAGTTTATTCGAATAGAGAAAAGGAGTTAATCGAAAATAGTTTATTCGAATAGAGTAAATGAGTTAATCGAATATAGTTTATTCGAATAGAGTTAGAGGAGTTATCGAATATAGTTTATTCGACAGGAGTTAAGTGAATTAGTTATGTTAAACTAAGTGAATTGGTTAAGTGAATTGGTTAAGTTAACCAAAGTGAATTAGTCGAGTTAATCAAAGTGATTAGTTCAGTTAATCGAGATAAGTAAATCAAGTTAGGTTAATCGAGTTGAATTAGTCAGTCGAGTTAATAAATTGAGTTAGTCAAACCAAGTAAAACCAGTTAGAGTTAATTAATTAAGGTTGACCGGTTAGAGTTGATCGGTTAGAATTAACCAGTTAGAGTGAATCAATCAGAGTTAATCAAATAGAGTTAAGTAAAATTAGAACTGACTAGATATTAGTAAATTGAATGGTTTTCTAAGTGCCTATCTGATGTTGGTTTCGGCTTTCGGGATTTATACTTAGGGGATTATTCTCATACTAGTTTACAGTCAGGGACTGATAGTTGGGGAAGAGTAGTGATTTGTAAATAAGCAGATGGAAACGTTTTCCAGCGTTAATAACATATATTTTCTAAACATAGAAAATAAGGCAATGTGAATATATATATATAGATATATGTTGATGATTGATCGATATAATTTCCATCTGGAAATAATATCGTTGTTTGCACACTTATTTTTCTTTGATAGTTAAATCACAGACTATCGGAGTTTTGACCATTTTAACGTTGTTAATATGGAGAGACCGGTTGGATTATTATCCAAAGAACCACTCTGTATTGGCATAAGCATTGTGAATCATTTATGCCAAAGATAATTGAAGACGAAGTAAAATGTAAGGGCTGTGGTATAAGTCTTAGATAACAGTGACTAAGATGGATATACTGAATAGTGCCTTCGGTTTGTCCAGTCCCAGGACAACTTGTATGGACGAAGGTCTGACAGAGTATACCCAATGGATCGCGTAAGTTGATCTGTTCAAACGTATTCACGTTTGGTGGCAGAGGAATTCGTTTCTCTAAGCTGTATACCCGTGTTATTTTTGGATAAATCAATTTGTGATTTGGCGGGTATGACGATGTGACATTCTAAGTGAATGAGGATGACTTGTGTTGATGAATGTCTGACAGAGTATTTCCAGAAAGGTTACGTACATTGATTTCATCAACTATACCAAGAGTGGAAGCGGAGAAGGAAACTTCTTTAGCTAACACGTAACGTACTGTTGTAGACGCCAATTAGTGATTTTCGATGGATCTGACAACGTGGCATTCGAAGTGAATCTGATGTAATGATAAAGCGTAGCTTCTAGCCTCATCAACCGGTAAATGACAGAAATCGGGCAGGCAGCATGGCTAAGTCGGTCGCACCGAAGTAGGGTGTATAATCACCTATCTAGAGAATATTCATTTGTTTCTTAAATCTATCAATGCTGTCCCATATATATACGGGAACGGTTGCTGATCCCAACCGTTGGTGATATACATTCGATACACTCAAGCAAAATGAGTGGTCGGTCATGTGTGGCTGAGTTACAAGATGTTCTTGTTGAACTCCAGTGTATCATTCGTAGAGTACACTGATCGGAAGGTGGTTACATACCTTATCATAGTTGGAAATCCATTATCCAATACGTGCTTGCAATTTTGATTTTATACTATATATGTAAAACGTGAGATGAAAGCCTTTCTGCTAGTTGATATCCATTTGTACATAGACATTATTATAATATCAAAAGGTTTTTGATATAAAGATATTTGGGATTCTCATAAGGGAAAAACCCGTTCCGTTCTGCGGCGTGGTCTTATGAGATATCGTTTACTTGTTCATATACCTGTTTAAACTGTTTTACTCACACCAGTCCCATGACTGACCCGGAGTTTACTTTGTTGTTTTCCCTAAACTCTTGGGTGCCTAAATTTGTACGAGCAGTCAAGTAGTCGGGATTTACATATACTTGAAGAGCTGGAGCAGGAGGCTTCTGGATCATATAGCTATAGTTTATTTCCGCTGTGTTGTAAGTGTTGTACTCTGATAAGTGCTATTGTATACATAACTGTTATATTTCAAAGTTATGTTATCTATTATATGTTATTCGTTCCGCTGTGAGGTTCGTGTTACTCTGATGTTGTGTTCTTCTTCTTCTTCTATTCTAAGTTTCTATCTTATCTATTCTCACCTTTTAATTTCTTTCATTAATTTCCAGGATTTTTCGATGTTTTGGTTATCGACATCGAGCTTATGTCGATAACCAAAGTCGCTCGAAATCCGGGTCGTTACATAGACGATATCGATTAAGAAAATGGCAACAGTTGACCATAAACCCATTTTTGTTAAGAATTTGATTGGCCGTCAAGCAAATCAACGAAGATAATTATAAAAAATATATTTTTATAATTTAAGCGAAGTTTAAATTATAATAGAAGTTCTATTATAAACTGGTATTTAATAGTTCATTTTATAAAGTAAATTTAAACGATTATTTGACATTTAATTAAGTTATTAAGATGTAATTATCCAGCGATTGAATAATTTGGATAATTATTTTAAAGTAAATAGTTAATAAATATTATTAGATTAATTATATAAATCTAATGGTAAGAAGTACAATTTGATGGATTATAAAGTATAAGGGGTTAGAGTTATGAACTTATATCTATTCGAAGATAAGAATGTTGTTGATTAAGGTCTGAGAGGTAATTAAAATACCCCAATTTGAATGGCTTCACTATTATCGATGGATGGTATTAGTTTGTAACGAAAGAGACGTCAAGATTAATTATAAAGTGGAATATAGTAGCGTATGTCAAGTTTTGAACTATAACGATAGAATAACATTGTTAACAAGGCTTAAACGTGACTGTTATATCAAGAGGAGTTATAAAAGGGAATATTACAGCGTATGACAACTTTTTGAACTGTAACGATAAATTAACGTTGTTGAGCAAGCTTAAGCATGATTTTTTTATATATAACACTACTAGGAATTGGAACTATAACTCAACGATGTCGAAGGTATTAAAGTAAATTATTTTAGGAATTTTAATCTGATAGGATATTAATTTTTAGTTTAAACCAATAGATTATAATAAGGATATGTAATCAATATTTAGTTACAGACTTGATCTTAACAAGAAGTGACTTGGAAACAGAGTTAATGAAGTGGAATGGGAAGATAAAATTATAGAATAACTCGGTAAATAAGATTGAGCCCACAAGGGTATTTATTACATAAATGAAGATTTATTTGATAACGGTGTTCAGATTTCTATAGATGAATTATATTCACATTTTAAAGTGAATAGAGTTTAAAAAGCGAATATTGCAAATTAAATAGTTATAATGAAAACTGGAAATGTTTTCCAAGAAGTGTAAGGCTTAATGGGTTTTGGGAAGATATCTAGGAAGATATAGGAAACTGGAAAATTAATATAAAAATGGCCAGTGATTGTGTGATGTTTAGTTATACATTAGAATGGATGTTTATTTTTTACTTCGATAGTTAAATAACTGACTATCGAAGTGTTTTGACCGTCGTTGTCATTACGGAGAGACCGGTTGGATATATATTCTGAAAACCACTCCGTACAGGCATAAACACTGCGAATTAGATTATGCTAATGATACTTGAAGACAGTGAAATGCAAGGGTCGTTCTGTTCCAGAATGGTGTTTTCTGTTTGTCCAGTCCCAGGACAACTTGTATGGACGAGTGTCTGACAGAGTATACCTAACAAATCACGTATGGTTGATCTTGTAAAGGTATTACGTCTCGTGGCGGAGGAATTCGTTCCTCTGAGCTTTTTATACCCGTGATATTTTTGGAAATCGATCAGTGAATTGACGGGTTTGACGATGTGGCATTCAAAGTGAATGGTAATCAGATATTCTAAAGATAGACGTAGCCTCTAGCCTCACAACCAGTTAGTAACAAAAATTGGGCTAGGCAGCATGGCTAGTTGAGTCATCCCCAAGCAGGGTGTATTGTCACCAATCTAGAGAAAATTCATATTTGTTCTTCTTTTTTGATTCTGTATCTTTGGGTTACGGTTGGATGGCCAACAACCATGGGTGGCAATATATTCGATACACTCAAGCTAAATGAGTGGTCGGTCATGTGTGGCCGGGTTGCAAGACGTTCTTGTTGAACCCCAGTCTATACCCTTTAGAGTACACTGATCGGAAGGTGCTCCCATACCATGTCTGTTGGAATCCATTCTCCAATAAGCACCCTGCGGTTTATAATTTTATACTATATACATGTGGAGCGTGAGATGCAAGCGCTCTGCTACTTGGTTATTTATATGATTAGACAATATCATAATATCACAGGATTTTGATATCAAAATGGTTTGGGTTATAGTAAGGTTAAAACCGTCCATGTTTATGTGTAGGCTGGTCTTACTATTATCCTTTTGTTTCAAAAGAATTTTCGAAGTCAAACAGTATGGTTGGAATTTACTCACACCAGTCCCATGACTGACCCAGAGTTTATTTTGTTTGTGTTTTCCCTAAACTCTTAGGGTGCCCAAATTTGTACGGGCAGTCAATTGTTTCAGGATTTTACAGATTCACTTGGAGAAGCTCAAAGCAGGAAGCTTCACCATTAGTTATTTAGAAATTATCTCCGTTGTGATGTATATGACTTATAATCTGGTATGGTATGGTATAATCAAATTCAGATTTGTATTTCAAAGTTATGTTATACAATACATTTTATTCGTTCCGCTGTGAGTTTCGTGTTTACTTTGATTCTGTTCAGTTGTATTCTTCTTACTCTTCTATCCTATTAGTTCTATCTTATCTTTCTCATCGTCTTATCTCTTTCTATTAATGATCTGAATTTTCGTGCACTTTGAGTTGAATGTGTAGGATATTAGTCAGCTCAAATTGATGCGGATTTTCGGGCTGTTACATGGATCGTAGTCAAACTTGGGTTCAAAGGATCATTGTTGATAACTGAGTCTAGTGTTTCTTGTGCACCTTCATTCAAGGTTCCATATTTGACCCCTATTGACATGTACTTTATGGATTGGTATGTATTCTCTAAGTATTTAGTTGACATGATTATGATATATCTAGTTATTCACCAAGAAAGGAGAAGAAAAGAAATTTTGAAAGTGGGATCAACAGTTACTCTAGTAGTCCTAACACCATTAGCTTGGCGAAAATTGACCGTGTGATTATAGGACTTGAATGCCCTTCAAAAACAAATGCAAATGGAGCTATGACAATTGTAGCCCCTAGTGACATGTATACATATGCATGTCTTTAATTTTGCTAAAATTCTCTATACAGACTTGCTAGACTGAATTAATAAGCGAGTTGCTAAAATTTGGTGCTTACTACGGCCGTATCAGTAACAGTAAATCCCTCATTGCCATGTCAGTGTGAGTCAATTGGTTTTTGTTTTCATGCTCAGTCAGTATACCACTAAGTGCACTAATGGCAATGTTACATTTTTTAATAGTAAAATACTGGTAAAAATATTGAAATTTTGTGGGTGAAGGTGCCAAATTTATATTAATCATCTAGTTCTTATTTTATTCATATATTTTAAGAAATAGTCGTATATAATCTAGAAATTGAAACTGAAATTCAGCTCAAAATTATCTTAACTGTAGTTATTGAATTCTTGGATTTATTCCGACATGAACAATATTACATGGTGGAATTATCAACGGAGGGATATCTAAAAGGTAAGTCTCCCTTCTTTTACCAATTTTTAGTTGGCTTCTCTAGGTTATTTTGTTGTCATTTAGTGTTAATGTTTTTGTAAAAGAAGGGACAGTTTGAGATGGTTTTGTTGGCGCATGGTTCTAACTATTTATCTTTTGTGTGTCTGTTGCTGCATGGTCTTCTTCCCTGTTGTTGCATGGAGTTGATTATTTTTGGGGTTGTCAGTTTGTTGTGGCACTTGTAGTTGATGCTTGAGTTCTTAAGTGACTGCTGAAAAGTATGGATCTTGTTATCTCATTTTAGACTTCAAATGCATCTTGTTATCTCTTTTTTATTGATTCCTATGCCTATAATACTTTCATATAACATCATTTCCCATTATTGGCATCGTCATATTATTCATGAGTTTGGTTTAACAATAAATGTATTCGTTTATTTTCAATATAAATTTGCTGACTTAATTATATCACACACACACACACAAGCAAGTGGTAGATTTCAGTTCATATTTATCATTCGGAAAGAGCAGTGCATATTTGGCATTCGGAAAATGATGTTTGGTCGGGAGATGTTTCTGAAAATGCAGGTAAGCTCTCTGCGATATGTTTGATTTTCCATGCATCAAACTATGGATTTGGTATGATAATTACATTTGGTATACGACTGCAAATCAGGTCAGTTAACAATTGCTGGTATCAAACAGGTCAGACGTCTGAAATAAGTTTCAGACGTCTGTACCAGGCCTAGGAATTGCCCAAGAACATTTTCAGACATCTGAAATAAATTTCAGACGTCTAAAATGGTCTCGGGGTGTTGGCCGAAATCCATTTCAGATGTATGGAACTTATTTTCAGATGTCTGAACTAGGTCAGATGTCTGAAAATAGTTTCAAACGTCTGAAATTATCTAAGTTTACTAATTTTATAAAAATTAACTAAGTTTACTAATTCTAAAAAATTAACTAAGAATTATAAAAATTAACTAAGTATTACAAAAATTAACTAAGTTTACTAATTTTATTAAAAAAAATAACTAATTATTATAAAAATTAACTACGTATTAACTAAGTATTATAAAATTAACTAAGTATTATAAAAATTAACTAACTATTACAAAAAATTAACTAAGTTAACTAATTTTATAAAGATTAAGAAGTTTAGTTTATAAAAGTTAACTAAGTAAACAAAAATATAAAATATTACCATGTATTCTATAACAGTAAAAGAAATAATTAAAAACTAACTAAGTATTATAAAAATTAACTAACTATTATATAAAATTAACTAAGTTTACTAATTTAATAAAAATTAAGAAGTTTAGTTTATAAAAGTTAACAAAGTATATAAAAATATAAAATATTACCAAGTATTCTAAAATAATAATAGTAATAATTAAAAATTAACTAACTATTATAAAAAAAACTAACTAAATTTACTAATTTAATAAAAATTGAGAAGTTTAGTTTATAAAAGTTAATGAAGTATATAAAAATATAAAATATTATCAAGTATTTTATAATAATAATAATAGCAATAATTAAAAATTAACTAAGTATTATAAAAATTAACTAACTATTATAAAAAATTAACTAAGTTTACTAATTTTATAAACATTAAGAAGTTTAGTTTATAAAAGTTAACTAAGTATATAAAAATATAAAATATTACCAAGTATATTATAATAATAAGCAATAATTAAAAATTAACTAAGTATTATAAAAATTAACTAACTATTATAAAAAGTTAACTAAGTTTACTAATTGTATAAAAATTAAGAAGTTTAGTTTATTAAGTTAACTAAGTACATAAAAATATAAATTATTACCAAGTATTTTAAAATAATAAATAAAAATTAACTAAGTATTATAAAAATTAACTAAGTTTACTAATTTTATAAAAATTAAGAAGTTTAGTCTATAAAAGTTAACTAAGTACATTAAAATATAAAATATTACCAAGTATTCTATAATATTAATAATAATAGCAATAATTATAAATTAAATAAGTATTCTTCAACTTGCTGTATTCATTTTTCTTGTTGTCGAGCATTGTTTTCTTGTTAATGTGTAAGCATGACCAAATGCATGCTAACATGAACACATGTGTATAGGTATTGGAGATGGGCATCGTTGTGTATTTGGCTATAATCAGAATATCGTTAGACGTTTCTGAAGATCCCTCAACAACAAGATCGCTTGCGACAACTGATTATGGAGAAAGCGGTAACTTTTAGATGTTCATTTTGTTGGTATTCGGCACAAACTTGTTTTATGGAAATTTTGTTTTATTTGTAGATATCAAGACTTTATTCGACGGATATTGTGTAAATTTAGTTTATGGTGTTATTTTTTTATGGAAATTATGTATGAATATTATGTTACATAATTAGTTGGTTGATATATGTTACATGTTGTTGATATGTTTGTGCATGAATATTTTGATACTACAATATGTAAATGTTGTAATAGATGCCAAAAATGTTGTCATATGTGGCAAAACGCTGTGATAGCGAACAACGTGTAAACTTCCAGAAATGCCGTGATATGTGGCAAAACGCTGTGATAGGAAAGAACTTGTTAACTTCGAGAAATGCTATGATATGTGGCAAACACTTTAGAAAAGGGAAGATAACAACATTTCTAAAACAATATAAAACGCTGTATAAACATAAGGACAACACCATTTGAAACGCTGTAATATGTCAATTTTCTACAATATTTTTGAAAACGCTGTGATATATCCAGGGACCTATAACAACACGTTGGTAGACAGTGTTCATCAAAACGCTGTTAAAGGCTATAACAGCGTTTTTTCAACGCTGTCAATAGACATATTTCTTGTAGTGGAAGACAATAAAGCTTGAGAGAGAGATCTTTGACCACCTCCTTTGAATGTAGGAAGTGGGGATATTTATAGTGGAGTGGTTAGGTGGGAGTAGGGACAAAGAGCCTATTTTTGTATCCCATGATGCAGCCTCCCCGAAATTCGGATCCCTACCACCATGCTAAGGAAATTCGTACCCCACTGTAGCGGTACGAAATTCGTACCCCGAGGGGGTACGAGATTCATACCCGTAGGGTAAGAGGGTATGAAATTCGTAACCGACACGATACGAAATTCGTACCTCAAGGGGTACGAGTTTTATGCTAGCGCTTGGCACAGGGGATTCGAGAAGAGGGGATATGACAACGTGGATGTGTACTTGTTTTGAGGGACAAGAAGGTCATGAAGCTGTTGGCTGAATCCTGACTTTGAGTCGATCCGGTAATTTTGGGTAACACACTTGTTGGTGTAAATCGGATGAACCAGGAGGTGCCTACTTGTTCGACTTCGCCTGTAACACCCCACATCCGTTAGTGTCACTCACAAAGGGAATGCACTAAGTTCTGTGGAGCATTTAGGGTAAAGATGCAGGTAAATTATAAGACAGACAGAAATTAAACAGCGGAAAATAAAACTTTGCTTTATTGATAAAATAGTTTGTACAATGATTTCTTTACAATAATAGAGTATCATCTGTCTTACAAAATAAAGAAGCATAAAACAACATTTATATTCCCCAATTTTAGCAAGAGCTGGCGATAGCATCTGAAAAGAGGATCCAAGCAAAACTTCGACATGTCTTCAAGCTGGGAAAGAGTGACAGTCCAACTTAACCTGAGCTATACTATTCCCTCCTTTACTACCTGGGGGGGGGGGACGGGAGAAAAGAAGACGAAAGGAAAACAGAGTCAGACATAAAGCCTGAGTAAGTTCAGTAACTTCTAGCATGTGAACATGGAAAAACAAAACGACATGAATTAACTGAATACAAGATAACACCATGATGATAGGGTTGGCAAGATTTAGACAAGAGTAACACAAGATATACTAAGATAAGATAAACTGGATATGCTCTAATACTTTCTCCGCTTCGCTATTTCCTTGTTATACAGATTTCTATTATCTCTGCACCACCTAACTAGTGTCCCAACTAGTAATGATAACGTGATCCCAATCCTTGTATTTTCCATCTCCTTCAGGCATACATTTATTATTTATTCCCTAGATCTAATCTAGGGTTTTCTATCAAGTGCTATCTAGATTCAACTAGAGTTTACGCTATCTGCTAAACGCTTCTCGGATTCAGGGTTTATGCCACCTAGTCCAAATAGTGCTACCTGTCGAACAATGGCCCCAAGTCTAGGACACACTACCTAGAGTGGTATATGTTCCTATACTTCCCCACGCATGTATCGCGAATCGTTATCGCTTGTCTAGATGCACATGTCCTGTAATGTGCGGCTCGAGTCCTGTGTCAGGGCAAATCAAGGAATACAGAACTCGGTCGGGAGTTTCAGATATCTGCCGGTGCAGATGCTAAGGTCTATTTTTATTCCAGTGGTTATGGTCCCACTTGACCCCTCCCTCAACTAATGAAAGGCACACCTTGAAAAATGAGAACTATACGCCGGCCCCCGGTGCCCCACTATCCTATGGCCATCCTCACCCATAACTAGATAGCAAGTATATGGTCTTTTGGAGTTCTCCGCCTTTCCGCTTCACGTATCTCGATTGACTGAAGATGGATGGTAGACGACGAGTTGCTATCACAGGGCTACCGTTTTCTCGCCGAATCACGTCGGTCCATCCTAGTCTTTAGGTTGCCATATATTGCAACCAAGGCATACCTCTGGTTCTTCTACGCAGACGTTAACCTCTGTGAGCCCAGGAGAATCATCTGCGGCCTCACAGAGGGATACCAAGAGTACCCTCACGTCCCCTCGAAGCCTCGGGCTTCGTAACCCAATTCGTTGGAGCCTTCTTTTTACTCAGACGGACATTCTCTCCTTCCCGTGTTATACTAAGAATTACTACTTAGTTTTGTTAACTAAGGTTTACCACTTAGTTTTCAGAATCGTTGTTTTCTTAGCTAAGGTTGTCTACTTAGCTCCTTTTAACTAAGGTTTACTACTTAGTTCTCTTTCCCGTCAATTTGGATTGGTTAAGTGTCATTAATCAATTCAAGCTAACTTAACCCTCTTTATTTATCCTGTTAAACTGGTTAAGTGTTATCAGTAATCCATGTTGACTTAACCCCATCACAAACCAAGTTATATTGGTTAAGTATTTCTTATTACTTAACCCTATTCATCCTGTATTGGTTAAGTGTTCCTTTTTAACTTAACCTTGCACGTCTGTTTTAACTACCATGTTATTAATGGTTAAGTATTATCCCTTCATGTTTTAGACTTAGCCCTTATTCCTTTATCACAATCTGATGGTTAAGTGCTTAAGTTTACTTAACCCTACGGTCTAGTCCAGCTAACATATCAAATTGGCTAAGTGTATTTACTTAACCCTACCATCTAGTCTAGTTAACATGTTAATTTAGCTAAGTGTTCTCTTAGTTACTTAACCCCTACAAATCTTGTCTTGGTACCGTGTTAAGTTGGTTAAGTGTCCCTATGGACTTAGCCCTCCCATTCTAGCTTAACTGTGTTAAGTTTCTGTATGAACCTAACCCCACCCACCAGTCTGGTTATCATGTTGATTTGGTTAAGTGTCTTTGTTAACTTAACCCTACCATTCTTGTTCTAGCTTTAACTAAATAAATTAAAGCCGCTACCACTCACCTTAGACAGATATTGTTTCGATAACTGGATGTGCCGGTTGGTTCCGGGCAGGTTTACATCGCAACTCAGTCTAACCTCGGGTTAGGCCTATTCGTGTTTTCTAAGTTCAAAGGTTTTGATTAATTTTCAAATCAGGTTTTGAAAGTAACCATCCCGTCCGTCGGATCAGTTAGGGATAGCCAGGGAGAGCAGGAAACTTGTATTTTCCAAACCCAAGCCTAGACACCATCCTCTCTGTCACCCTAGAACTTTCTGGTGTGTTATTAAAAGAGATGTCGTTAACAAACCTTTAATTTGTCTAAATTTGCCTTTCCTCATTTAGGTCAAATTCTATAAGTAAATTAATCCTAATTTACTTATTTCCCAATTACTCTTTTAATGTAAATTGTCTACATTCATTCTTATGGCCCATTTCCCCCTCTAAATCATATTTATGCTTTTTGGTATGTAAACTATACCAAATTAAGTGTCACTAACCATGATTTTTCTAAACCTGACAATTACTCCCAATTATGGCCAATTTTATGCCAACATACTTATCATGCCAAATTAGCTAATCCAATCCTGATTTAATATTCTAATTACAGTTCATGTCAAACTAGACTTATTATTCTAGTTCACAATTCAAGTAAATGCTAAATTTACAAGTCAATACTAGATTCAAATTACACATCCTATAATTCATGTTAAATTTCTCCCATTTGCATTTCTATGAACATGCCATAATACATGTTCCCAATTTATGCCAATTTCCAAATTAAAACTACGCTTTTAGTAAATTTCATATTTTGCCCAAATCGTATTCCCACCGTTCGTATAATCGTGATTTAATCTAGATTATAGATAAATCTAGATTCGTAGCAAATAGGGAATGAACCAAAGATGCTATGAAAAAGATAGACGTACCAACTGGCATAAAACGATAATTTACTAACTACAGACCTAACGAATTTCACTGAAATTGATCTAAAACATCAAAGGCCTACAGGTCTGAAAATCTATTGACATAAAAAGGGTTGAATAACAACGTAGGTTCAAGAACATGGGTAGACCTAACTTAATAGGTAAATTCCCAAGGTCTAAAACCAAAGAAAACCAAGAATAGACAGAATAGAGACGTGGATTCAAGAACATGGGTAGACCTAACTTAATAGGTAAATTCCCATGGTCTAAAACCAAAGAAAACCAAGAATAGACAGAATAGAAAATCAGGTTTAGACCCAATTTTACAGTCACAAAACTTAAGCAACACTTTCCTAGTCATGAATCATAGGTGTTTAATCACAGTTGTCCTTGTTATGTCATAGGCAATCAAAGGCATAGGTTTGTGTCCATAGTCAAGGAAATAGTTCTCATAGTCACAGTCACAGTCATAGGCAATGTTCATAGTCATAGAAAATGTTCATAGTCATAGGCAATGTTCATAGTCATAGGCAATGTTCATAGTCATAGGCAAGGCCTAATTGGTCGTCGAATCATAACAGTTCTTAATTTGGTCCAAAGATATATGCACAGATTCGATTAGAGAGATTTGGCATATTCTTCTATTCCTTTAATTTCATGTCACGAACAGAGAAAGCTTTCAAATCTAAAAATAACTGACTTACAGAGATTAGATTAGAATAGAAAGAAGGCGTTGTTATGATTCGTGCGACGTTAGCCTTTAATCCTTATCTTGAAGCTTTAATCTTGATTCGAATCTCTTCTGGACAACTTGAGCAGCATAACCTTGTCTTGGAATTGCGTATTATTTTCTTATTTTTATTTATTTATATATTTTCTCAGAGTTAGCATAAGGATAGAAAAGAATTTGTGAATAGAGAAGGAGTCTAGGGCTGTTTGTATAGTGTTAGGCGGACGAATCTAGGCAGAAACGTGACCAAATACATCAGAACGAACCAGGTTCAGAAAATTGGAAAAAGCAGGGGGGTCGACCCCCAGGTCGACTACCCAGTCGACCTGGGTGACCCAGGTCGACTACCCAGTCGACCTGGAAGCCTTGGGCGGGAAAATTCCCGCCCAGCCCAATCTGGGTCCGACTTTGAATTTGAATTCGCTTTTTTGAACTGTTTTGAAATTTGAACTTCGCTGAATCTTCCAGAGGCCATACCTTCCTCATACGGACTCCGGTTTACGCAAACTCAGACTCATTTTCATGTAGAATTCCGAGACGAACGCAATGGCGTAGCCCGTTTCCCTTGATTTTGAATTTAACTTTTAATTCTTCCATGATTTGTAAATCTTAGTGTTACTGAATTACGGGGTGTTATATTCTCCCCCACTTAATAGGATTTCGTCCCCGAAATCTTCAAGTTAGGAAGAATGTGTCCTACCATCCAATCACCCATCTACTCAACCATTCAATCATAGGCATTCATTGTCCTCAAAAGATTTCTAATGCCTTCATATTCATATGCATAGTGTGTGTATATGTCTTTATCTAATGCAAAATCAGGCGGTCTACTGATTCAGTTGACCTCCTTAATGCGAATCATGTCAGTGCCATGCGCCCAATTATGTATGCAAGCATCCCTAGTTATGTAAATACTACATGCGTGCACAGCTATTCGTCCATATGCAACATCCATATGATAACATATCAATTTCTACTTACAAACAAATACATATCTGTAAATGCAATATGAAAGCGTCCGAACTTGATCTAGTGCCTAATACGTATGCATATGCATTCACGAGCAACCATTTGCAACCGCTCGCAACCATCAACCATAACATGTTTCAAATACATGTTTACATCCATTGGCATCTACCTAAGGATCGAAGATACGACCTCGAGGATATACTTTGGAAAGAGAGAAACAATTATGCGTAAGCTCCTAAACAAAGAAATCAAGGATGCACCCTTAAGGAAAAAGGGTATGATGCTAGTATCTAGCCTTCTTGAGCTTTATTTCACTGTATCTTAACTAATTTAACTTCACGATTGTGAAATTTCTGACCTCCATTTCCAAAATAAACAGATGTTAACTATGATACCAAGTGTACATACCAAGATGGTTTGAGGTCTCTCCTCTTAGCTTATCCATCACGCCATAACTATGAGGGTCAAAAGGTCACTACGTGCTTTTTAGAGTGCCTGTGACAACTATCCATCTCTCACGCAACCAATCCTAGTCGAACTCGACATTCCTCAAGTACAAGCCCTAAAGGCCTAAACCAATATTAGACAAGCACCCCAGGAATATCTCCTCTGAATTTAGACGATCTACGTGAGATGATATAAGCAAACTCGATAGCTATTCTCAAATCCCTACTAACCAAAAATAAACTGCTCGGACCACCAATTGGATTTGAGACACTAGTGGGATCTTTCTACTATACAAGTACTTGGATATGAACAAATGCGAAGCACTGAAACCAAAGGAAAGAGTACGAACAGAAAAACTAGACTCTTCCAACAGAACTTTACTACCTTTCTCCTAGGTACGCTTGGTGGTGAAAGTGTGTACTCGCCCTTCTGAAAATCTTGTTCCTCGTTCTTGCCCTTGTCCTTAATTATATGCCCTATCATACCCTAATAAAGATACTTCCTCTTGTCTTAGGTTTTATAATTTCTTCCTCCTTCGTGAGCTAAATCTACATCCATGAATTCCTCATCCTAGGGTTGTGCTCCCTAGTCAAACTCCTCATCCCCTTCCGTTTGTAGACAAATCTCTCGAAAGCTGCTTCCATCGTACAGAAAAACCCTACTAAGCTTGAAAGAAAACTAACCGTAGGTGAAACTACTACGGTTATAGATGGAAGTCGGGTACTACTTCGCTCTTTGATGAGGTTACCTCCCATAAAGCTAGGAGCTTCAGAGACTCAAGAAAGAAGGAGACAAGAATTCAAATAGAGGAAGAGAAGATAGTGCGTATGGCTTTGGGGAATATGCCTTTAAAACAAATCTTTTCTTTCGAAAATGCTTCTTTTAAAACCGTTTTGAAAATAATTTTTCAAATCCTTTATCTGATCTGGTAACCTTCAGCTCTGATACCACGTGTAACACCCCCACATCCGTTAGTGTCACTCACAAAGGGAATGCACTAAGTTCTGTGGAGCATTTAGGGTAAAAGATGCAGATAAATTACAAGACAGACAGATATTAAACAGCGGAAAATAAAACTTTGCTTTATTGATAAAATAGTTTGTACAATGATTTCTTTACAATATCAGAGTATCATCTGTCTTACAAAATAAAGAAGCATAAAACAACATTTATATTCCCCAATTTTAGCAAGAGCTGGCGATAGCATCTGAAAAGAGGATCCAAGCAAAACTTCGACAAGTCTTCAAGCTGGGAAAGAGCGACAGTCCAACTTAACCTAAGCTATACTATTCCCTCCTTTACTACCTTGGGGGGGGGAGGGACGGAAGAAAAGAAGACGAAAGGAAAACAGAGTCAGACATAAAGCCTGAGTAAGTTCAGTAACTTCTAGCATGTAAACAGGAAAAACAAAACGACATGAATTAACTGAATACAAGATAACACCATGACGATAGGGTTGGCAAGATTTAGACAAGAGTAACACAAGATATACTAAGCTTAGATAAACTGGATATGCTCTAATACTTTCGCCGCTTCACTATTTCCTTGTTATACAGATTTCTATTATCTCTGCACCACCTAACTAGTGTCCCAACTAGTAATGATAACGTGATCCCAATCCATATATTTTCCATCTCCTTCAGGCATACATTTATTATTTATTCCCTAGATCTAATCTAGGGTTTTCTATCAAGTGCTATCTAGATTCAACTAGAGTTTACGCTATCTGCTCAACGCTTCTCGGATTCAAGGTTTATGCCACCTAGTCCAACTAGTGCTACCTGTCGAACGATGCCCCCAAGTCTAGGACACACTACCTAGAGTGGTATATATTCCTATACTTCCCCACGCATGTATCGCGAATCGTTATCGCTTGTCTAGATGCACATGTCCTGTAATGTGCGGCCCGAGTCCTGTGTCAGGGCAAATCAAGGAATACAGAACTCGGTCGGGAGCTTTCAGATATCTGCCGGTGCAGATGCTAAGGTATGTTTTTATTCCAGTGGTTATGGTCCCACTTGACCCCTCCCTCAACTAATGAAAGGCACACCTTGAAAAATGAGAACTATACGCCGGCCCCCGGTGCCCCACTATCCTATGGCCATCCTCACCCATAACTAGATAGCAAGTATATGGTCTTTTGTAGTTCTCCGCCTTTCCGCTTCACGTATCTCGATTGACTGAAGATGGATGGTAGACGACGAGTTGCTATCACAGGGCTACCGTTTTCTCGCCGAATCACGCCGGTCCATCCTAGTCTTTAGGTTGCCATATATTGCAACCAAGGCATACCCCTGGTTCTTCTACGCAGACCTTAACCTCTGTGAGCCCAGGAGGATCATCTACGGCCTCACAAAGGGATACCAAGAGTACCCTCACGTCCCCTCGAAGCCTCGGGCTTCGTAACCCAATTCGTTAGAGCCTTCTTTTTACTCAGACGGACATTCGCTCCTTCCCGTGTTATACTAAGAATTACTACTTAGTTTTGTTAACTAAGGTTTACCACTTAGTTTTCAGAATCGTTGTTTTCTTAGCTAAGGTTATCTACTTAGCTCCTTTTAACTAAGGTTTACTACTTAGTTCTCTTTCCCGTCAATTTGGATTGGTTAAGTGTCATTAGTCAATTCAAGCTAACTTAAACCTCTTTATTTATCCTGTTAAACTGGTTAAGTGTTATCAGTAATCCATGTTGACTTAACCCCATCACAAACCAAGTTATATTGGTTAAGTATTTCTTATTACTTAACCCTATTCATCCTGTATTGGTTAAGTGTTCCTTTTTAACTTAACCTTGCCCGTCTGTTTTAACTACCAAGTTATTAATGGTTAAGTATTATCCCTTCATGTTTTAGACTTAGCCCTTATTCCTTTATCACAATCTGATGGTTAGGTGCTCAAGTTTACTTAACCCTACGGTCTAGTCTAGCTAACATATCAAATTGGCTAAGTGTATTTACTTAACCCCACCATCTAGTCTAGTTAACATGTTAATTTAGCTAAGTGTTATGTTAGTTACTTAACCCCTACAAATCTTTTCTTGTTACCGTGTTAAGTTAGCTAAGTGTCCCTATGGACTTAGCCCTCCCATTCTAGTTTAAATGTGTTAAGTTTCTGTATGAACCTAACCCCACCCACCAGTCGGGTTATCATGTTGAATTGGTTAAGTGTCTTTGTTAACTTAACCCTACCATTCTTGTTCTAGCTTTAACTAAATAAATTAAAGCCGCTACCACTCACATTAAACAGATATTGTTGCGATAACTGGATGTGCCGGTTGGTTCCGGGCAGGTTTACATCGCAACTCAGTCTAACCTCGGGTTAGGCCTATTCGTGTTTTCTAAGTTCAAAGGGTTTGATTAATTTTCAAATCAGGTTTTGAAAGTAACCATCTCGTCCATCGGATCAGTTAGGGATAGCCATGGAGAGCAGGAAACTTGTATTTTCCAAACCCAAGCCTAGACACCATCCTCTCCGTCACCCTAGAACTTTCTGGTGTGTTATTAAAAGAGATGTCGTTAACAAACCTTTAATTTGTCTAAATTTGCCTTTCCTCATTTAGGTCAAATTCTATAAGTAAATTAATCCTAATTTACTTATTTCCCAATTACTCTTTTAATGTAAATTGTCTACATTCATTCTTATGGCCCATTTCCCCCTCTAAATCATATTTATGCTTTTTGGTATGTAAACTATACCAAATTAAGTGTCACTAACCATGATTTTGCTAAACCTGACAATTACTCCCAATTATGGCCAATTTTATGCCAATATACTTATCATGCCAAATTAGCTAATCCAATCCTGATTTAACATTCTAATTACAGTTCATGTCAAACTAGACTTATTATTCTAGTTCACAATTCATGTAAATGCTAGATTTACAAGTCAATACTAGATTCAAATTACACATCCTATAATTCATGTTAAATTTCTCCCATTTTCATTTCTATGAACATGCCATAATACATGTTCCCAATTTATGCCAATTTCCAAGTTAAAACTACGCTTTTAGTAAATTTCATATTTTGCCCAAATCGTATTCCCACCGTTCGTATAATCGTGATTTAATCTAGATTATAGATAAATCTAGATTCGTAGCAAATAGGGAATGAACCAAAGATGCTATGATAAAGATAGACGTACCAACTGGCATAAAATGATAATTTACTAACTACAGACCTAACGAATTTCACTGAAATTGATCTAAAACAACAAAGGCCTATAGGTCTGAAAATCTATTGACATAAAAAGGGTTGAATAACAACGTAGGTTCAAGAACATGGGTAGACCTAACTTAATAGATAAATTCCCAAGGTCTAAAACCAAAGAAAACCAAGAATAGACAGAATAGAGACGTGGGTTCAAGAACATGGGTAGACCTAACTTAATAGGTAAATTCCCAAGGTCTAAAACCAAAGAAAACCAAGAATAGACAGAATAGAAAATCAGGTGTAGACCCAATTTTACAGTCACAAAACTTAAGCAACACTTTCCTAGTCATGAATCATAGGTGTTTAATCACAGTTGTCCTTGTTATGTCATAGGCAATCAAAGGCATAGGTTTGTTTCCATACTCAAGGAAATAGTTCTCATAGTCACAGTCATAGGCAATGTTCATAGTCATAGGAAATGTTCATAGTCATAGGCAATGTTCATAGTCATAGGCAAGGCCTAATTGGTCGTCGAATCATAACAGTTCTTAATTTGGTCCAAAGATATAGGCACAGATTCGATTAGAGAGGTTTGGCATATTCTTCTATTCCTTTAATTTCATGTCACGAACAGAGAAAGCGTTCAAATCTAAAAATAACTGACTTACAGAGATTAGATTAGAATAGAAAGAAGGCGTTGCTATGATTCGTGCGACGTTAGCCTTTAATCCTTATCTTGAAGCTTTAATCTTGATTCGAATCTCTTCTGGACAACTTGAGCAGCATAACCTTGACTTGGAATTGCGTATTATTTTCTTATTTTTATTTATTTATATATTTTCTCAGAGGCAGCATAAGGATAGAAAAGAATTTGTGAATAGAGAAGGAGTCTAGGGTTGTTTATATAGTGTTAGGCGGACGAATCTAGGCAGAAATGTGACCAAATACATCAGAACGAACCAGGTTCATAAAACTGGAAAAAGCAGGGGGGTCGACCCCCAGGTCGACTACCCAGTCGACCTGGGTGCCCCAGGTCGACTACCCAGTCGACTTGGGTGCCTTGGGCGGGAAAATTCCCGCCCAGCCCAATCTGGGTCCGATTTTGAATTTAAATTCGCTTTTCTGAACTGTTTTGAAATTTGAACTTCGCTGAAACTTCCGGAGGCCATATCTTCCTCATACGGACTCCGATTTACGCAAACTCGGACTTGTTTTCATGCAGAATTCCGAGACGAACGCAATGGCGCAGCCCATTTCCCTTGATTTTGATTTTAACTTTTAATTCTGCCTTGATTTGTAAATCTTAGTGTTACAGAATTACGGGGTGTTACATCGCCGCCGGGACTGTGAGGCCCCGGACCTCCACCGGCGCTTCGGCGAGACCCACTGATGGCTCGCCTTCGGCTTGGTTGGGGATGGAGACTGATGGATGTCACATCCAAGGGTTGCAACATTATACTAGTGTCCCAACTCGAGTCTTCTGGTACTAGACCCCTGAGTATGTTGGCAACACCTCTAGTCTGTAATATCACGCGATACGTTGAGTCGATGGTGTCTTGCGTACTTTTGGGAACCGGACCAAAAGGCCGGTTAACATACTACATATGTAAGTATAACTTAGTTAGATTAAAGTTATATTTTAATTAAAATAATGTTATCTAAATTCAATTGTACTTCGTATAACAGGAACAGTTCCAGCAATAATGGGCACAGAGGCTTGAGGAGACTAGACATGTCGACTTGACTGCTGATTTGGAGGAATTGATTTTTTAGATTGTCATGGACCCACTAACCTGCAACAGGCGCTATGGTTTTGGGAACCATGCGGTAATAGAAATTGAAATTTACTGGAATTGCTATTATAAAACACTGGAAATCTGAAATTGTAATCACAGGTTAAGACATCTCAGAAGTCGTACTTGAGGGATCAGGAAAAGGAGGGTATTTCATAGCTACAAGCCTAGATCGCCTAGCTTGCTGAGCATCATCTCTAAAGTAAAGAACAGATGGAGCAGCTTGATCAGTGTTTGCAGAGTTCATAGCACAATAAGATGTGTTTCCTCCATCATCTGATGGTTCCGGAGGATAGAATTGAGGTTGGTTTGTTTCTTTTTTTTGTTATATATGTACGTATACACTTTAAATGGGTGAGGATTTTCTTAATACATTATGATGAATTGTTTATGTTGTTGTTGTGGTGGTGATGAAGATTTAAACATTTTGTCGGATGGTTTATTTTGATTAGATGACGTCGGTCTGAGGGATGTTTGTAAATATTGGTTTATGTGATGTGTTTTGAGCTTTATGTGTATGATTTGGACTTGATATTATGTTTGGGTATATATGTGAGTGTGATTCTGATGTATATGCTTTAAATGTAGCTGTTCTGATAAATATATATATATATATGGGGGGAGAGGGTGGTTGGAAGTACGCATTCCAAATTCTGAAGAAAAAAATATACCTAGATTTCAAAAAGCTTACAGGTCCATTTATTTCATCGGCAATCAACGGGTTCCAACGACTACTTTCTAACTCATTCCAATTGTTTCCAGTGGGTCTCTGGTCAAAAAATAAATTAACGTGTCCAAATTAAATGATGGAGGTTGTTGCCTGCGTTGGAGGCCGTTGGAAACCATTAAACCTTATATCAATAGAATTTCCAAGGGCCCCAGCCTTTGGAAACAATTATTTTTCTTGTAGTTTATACCCATGCAGCATAAAAGGTGAGAGATAGTAACCAACCACTTACTACCTATAGGATAAGTAGACGCCATCTCGCCATTTATGACCTACCCCCGACGGACTCCCATGTTACTATCTAGCTAGCCTTATTAGATAAACTTCTAGTCACTTAATACTTCTCACATGATAAGTAGATTTTTGGTACCTCCGGAGCGGTCATTTAATATGTGGTACCAAAGCGGACCCTCACTCCAGTCACTTACTACCTAGAGGAAGCGAACTAACATGGTGATTACCAAGCTCTTACTGAAAATCCATTTAATACTTCTGGATTCTGAGGAGATGAGCTACATGATTGCTTAATACCCTTTTAAGGGTGGATCTAACTACTTTAATACATTTACCCCAAAGCAGGCTACCGTTATGAATTATTTTCTCTTTAAGGTTTCCTCTTTTTGTACGGCGGCTACCTCAAACTTGAGATAAACTTTGTTTTAGGAAATAATCCTTATTACGCAATTAACTATCGTCATGGGTTCCTATGGTTAATGGTATCTCAAATTAGTTGTACATATATCTGATTACTGAAAGCGCATACCTCTGTCGAATAAGGCAATTGACCTCGCATCATTCACCTACTAAGTCCGATCTTGATTCTTAATTATATTAATTCTAGATTGACCAGAAATATATGGCTTCCTATCATAGGATATTTATTTATTAATTTCTTTATTGGATTTAATATTTATTACGCCAATCAATCCCCATTAATTCACCTTTCTATTCCTTTTATTATTATTAATTAGGTTATCTGCCACTAATGACCCTAATGGTAAGGCATCAATTAACATATTCAATGCCATTTATGACAAAAACGATCATATTTTCCTATGGCATTCATTATCCTATTAAATGTCGCTTATATCAGTCCCATTTTATTTCTAATCTAAATACTGTAGCTCCACCTCATTACTATAATTTAATTCCATTTATTTCTTATTTGTGTGTGTGTGTTTATATATATGTTTATAATTTATTAGATTCTCTAATTGGAATTACAATTCATATTCGTAAGTATTTTTTTTCGATTTGGCCTCCTTTTATAAACCTATAACACGTTTAGCCTAGTTTGAAAACTTATTACAGCCGTAGCCTGGTTTATGTCACATCAGCTAAAATCCGTTATATAACACTAGCGTTATTTCAAATAACGCGTGCAGCGTTATTCAAGATGATGCAAAGATAATTTTGTGTTAAAACCACTTTAAATTTCTGTTGAACCCACGAGTGTTATCTTAAATAACGCACGTTAGCGTTATCCGGAATAACGCACATATTGAGAGCTTTTGATATTTGGAAGAACACAGTTTAAAGCGTTATTTAGGATAACATTGGAAAGAGTTATTCTGAATAACACAAATATAAAATTATGGGTTTTAAGGTCTTACAATTTTTCTTATGCGCTATCTGAAAAAACGCTAGTGGCGTTATTTCACTTTCTTACTTTCTAAATATTAAAAAAAGAAACCCAATACCATGAATTAACTTCTGAAATTAAATCCTTCGTTAATTTTAGCCCCGATCCATTAGCAATTTCAGATTTGTGTCAACTGGACTCTATTCTCCGTCGTTTGATTCATTACAAGGGTTGAATTTCAAAACCCTAATCATAGTTTTTATGGATCTTTAACTTTTGGTAATATATTCTTTTTTGACATTGAAAATTAGAATGGCTCCTAAGTTTATTACGATTATATGCTACTTCAACGGTGAGTTGGTTATTGACGATAGAAAGTGTGGGAAATACGAAGGTGGATCTTTCAAACCTGTAAAAGTTCTCAAAGGTTGTAACTTGATGCAATTAAAAGCCTCGATATTCAAGTCAACAATGATTAATAAAGAGCAATTTGATATTGAGTTAGTTTGCAACTGGACGACTGATTCTGGTTCTAAGGCAATTAAAATTGTTGACGATGGTGATGTTGAGCTAATGTTTTCTGCCTCTTGTAAGACTATAGAGTTTTTTGTTGTGAAAACGACAAAGTTAGTGGTAGAAGAACCTACTACTGTAAGACCCGTTCGAGTGGCACTGTTCCGTCCAACTCCTCTAATGTCATCACCAAATAGTATTCCTCCTTCTAACGTTTCAGAGTATTGACAACATAAAATGTTCTATGCATACCCCCCTTCCCCCCCCCCCCCCCCCCCGCATATGAATGATACACATAATCCGCATTTTAGCTTTCCATATCCTACGCAGGAAAATATTGGATGCGCGACGCAGAGGTAAGCCCAACTTAGAAGGTTATCTATACATGTTATATTTTGGTTCTCTCAATTGTTGTTATTGACCATCATATATTCTATAGTTATGATCCTTACTACCATCATACAAAAAACAATGTTGGACCGTTTACACAAGTAGCAGAACCATTGCAGCCAACGCCATCTGAGTTATATCATATGAGTCAGAAGTAAGTATTCTTTGAAACGAATTGTTATTTGAGTAATGCATAAGTGTTTGATCAAGGTGTAATATTTTCATGATGCAGCTGTCTGCAGGATTTCATGAAAGAGCAATCACCCTTCGAAGAGAATGCATGCGATGACGCTAGTCAAGTAGATGGTAATGTAGGCCTACAAACGAACCCTGGACCTACTTTGGACAGCATGACCGTTGCTTCGATTCCGAACAACAATCACGCATGGTTTGACAACATGCAAGTAAATAATGATTCGTTGAACTTTGACTTCGGAGCTGAAGAGATGGATGATGAGGATGATGAAGAAGATGGGAGTAATGACGAACCTGCAATGGAGATTCCCCTTGATGAGGACATGTGTACTGCGCAAATGTTAGCCAGATCCATTGTCGTAGACATGCAAAGCAGGGGAGAATTATTCTCGTCCTCCTGCGTTCAAAGTGGCTTTAAACCTGGTCTTGCATTTGAGAGCAAAGCTAAATTTCTGCAACAACTAAGTGAGTGGTCCATTTTACATGTTGTTTCTTTTAAGCCCATTAGGTCCAACAAAGAAATGTATACTGCCATTTGCAATATAGACGATAAATGCTAGTGGAGAATTCATGCAATTGATTCCAAAAAATCGCAGGCTGGGTTGCGGGTTGTTTAAAAGTATAGAGGGGAGCATACTTGCGTTAATCCAATGGTCAATTCAAGCAATCGCCAAGCGACATCAACATTTCTGGTGTAACAACCCGGAATTTGGGGCCAATTTAAAATTTTCATTTTAGAGATTTTAGGGGTGTTTAAATATTTAAAATAAATTATTTCAAATAAAAATGAATGGAAATTTATTTTGAGCAAAGTTATTGCAAATATATTCAAATAAATTGCATAAAGAATTAGAAATAGGACGGTAGTTTGAAAAGTCAAACTTGAACTTTGACCAACTACACAGGATGCAGAATAAACCGGATTTTGATGAAACGAAAAATATTTAATTCTGTTAATGAATATCTTTCTAACGAATCTGAAAATCGAAGCTTCATAGCGGGAATCAAAAGTTATGGCCAAATGGATTTTCAAAAAGGTCGCTATAGAGATTATATCGCCCTTGAAAATCGACATTTTGCATACGACCTCGGAATTCGACGAAACCACTTTTGTTGGATCCGGGATGTAAAATTATTGCTAGGTTTCAAATTTCATGGTTTTTGAAGCTAGTATGTGAGCATGGAAAAAGAAACTGTGTTTTGTCAATTTCGGTCAAAATTAATTGACTAAAAAATAGCCATTTTTCAAACAGTCTCAGAATTCGATGAAATAAATTTTATTAGGATCGTATCGTCATAAGAAAGCCAAAAATAATTTTTCTGGATTTTTCTGACTTCGTTTGTGACCCCAGTAAAATTAGAAAGTACGTTCGAATTAAAAATAAAAGAATTAATTTGAAGATAAAGAAAACACACTGTAAACTTCAGAATTGGACTTCGGCAATAGCGCCATTGCGTTCAGAAGGCGTCAAAACCAGTTGTTCGACAGTCGTTGAGTGCAAATTGGAGTTCGAACGAAAAAACCCTATTTTCTGGAATTAAATAAATTAAATAAAATAGAAAATACGTGGAAAATACTAGTATATATACGGGCCGTACTTCTTCTTCCCCAATCGCAGAAACCCATAGCCCCCCCTCCCCCCACCCCCCTTCGAAACATCCTCTCCATTTTCCCATCAATCCACTCACAATTAGACTTAGCCGTAGTTGAACTTTTTGAAGCTCTTCCCTTCCTCTACAATCTCCGACAAGTTTCATTTGATTTCACGCCCTGTAGCTCTCGGATTTCGAGCCCCAACCCACGCCATTCAAACCGCCGCCGCTCCCTGCATAGGCCGCCGCACCTCCTATTTTCCCGGCGTGGATGCGCCTCTCGTAGCTCTCCAATCTCCCGCAAACCGTTCGCAAAACCATCGACTACAACTCCCGAAATTTGGATTCAAAGTTTTGAACTTTTCTGAAAATTCTAAGGTATGAATATTTCAGATTTTGCGACGCTTTTAAGCGTTACAACGACAGTTGTTAAAAGTCAGTTCTGATTTATTTGTATGAACTTCGAATTGAAATCTTTCAGATCCGTAACAGCCGTGACTTTGAACACGAAATCTGATAAAATCCGAACCTTCCTTCCAGTGCCGAGCTAGGTGAGAATTTATTTTTAATATAATTTAATTAATTTAATTATTATTATTGTTGCGTTATGTGAAATTGAAAATCAAACAAGTAGATCTGTGATGAATGTTACCATGGGATGGATTCAAATTGTTGTGATGCTATGATTTTAGATCCGGTATTTTTAATCATAGATCTGTTAATTAAAAATATAGATCGGTAGGAAAAATTAGATTTTTCCTCGTTTAAATTTGTTGAAGTATGCCTTATGGATATGAATCATGTATAAATCTATCATCATACACATCTTTATGTAATTCACATCATTTTAACGTGAATTTAAGTATGAATTCATATCGTTATGAAATTTACATCAATATGCAATTTACATTATTTTTATTGTGAATTAAAGTATGAAAATTTACATTTTTATAATGTTAAATTAAAGTAGATTTTGCATAGTGTCAAAAATTACATTTTTCTTTGTAATTAACATGGAAATTTCATCGTATGTAAAATTTACATTTTTATATGTAAATTATAAAGAGAATTTATGTCGTATGTTAAAAATTACATTTTTCTTTGTAATTAACATGTGAATTTCATCGTATGTTAAAATTTACATTTTTATATGTAAATTATAAAGTGAATTTATGCTGTATGTTAAAAATTACATTTATCTTCGTAATTAACATGTAAATTCCATCGTATGTTAAATTTACATTTTTATATGTAAATTATAAAGTGAATTTATGCTGTATGTTAAAAATTACATTTTTCTTTATAATTAACATGTAAATTCCATCGTATGTTAAATTTACATTTTTATATGTAAATTATAAAGTGAATTTATGTTGTATGCTAAAAATTACATTTTTCTTTGTAATTAAAATGTGAATTTCATCGTATGTTAAATTTACATTTTTATATGTAAATTATAAAGTGAATTTATGCTGTATGTTAAAAATTACATTTTTCTTTGTAATTAACATGTAAATTCCATCGTATGATAAATTTACATTTTTATATGTAAATTATAAAGTGAATTTATGCTGTATGTTAAAAATTACATTTTTCTTTGTAATTAAAATGTGAATTTCATCGTATGTTAAATTTACATTTTTTTATGTAAATTATAAAGTGAATTTATGCTGTATGTTAAAAATTACATTTTTCTTTGTAATTAACATGTAAATTCCATCGTATGTTAAATTTACATTTTTATATGTAAATTATAAAGTGAATTTATGCTGTATGTTAAAAATTACATTTTTCTTTGTAATTAACATGTAAATTCCATCGTATGTTAAATTTACATTTTTATATGTAAATTATAAATTGAATTTATGTTGTATGTTAAAAATTCCATTTTTCTTTGTAATTAACATGGAAATTTCATCGTATGTTAAAAATTTACATTTTTATATGTAAATTATATAGGGAATTACACCGTAGGATAAAATTACATTTTTATATGTAATTAAAACATGAATTTACATTGTGTGTTAAATATTACATTTTTATATGTAAGGTCTATAGGAAATTATACCGTATGACAAAAACAACATTTTTCAATGTAATTGAAGGATGCAATTTCATTGTATGATAGAATTTACATTTTTCTTATATATATATGTAACATTGAATGGGAATGAACATTAGAAGTAAAATTTATTTGTTTTATATGTAAATAAGATGTAGAAATGTGGCGTTGTAGTTAAAAATCATATTTTTACAATGTGAATTAGAAGTAGAGTTTGCATTGTAATTAAAAATCATATTTTTACAATGTGAATTAGAAGTAGAGTTTGCATTGTAATTAAAAATCATATTTTTACAATGTGGATTAGAAGTAGAGTTTGCATTGTAATTAAAACCTAAATTTTTATATATAAATCTAGAATAGGATTCACTGCAAATATAAGTTACATTTTTATTATGTAACTAAGATGAGAATGTGCATTGGAGTTGAAATCTACATTTTTATATGTAATTTAAAAGTAGGATTTTGAATGTATCAAAATTTACATTTTTACATGTAAATAAAAAAATACAGGAATTTGCATAGGAATTAAATTTACATTTGTATATAAATATAAAGGATGGAATTTACATTTTCAAGGTAAGTAAAGAGTGAATTTAGGATACGATAATATTATTTTCATTTTCAAATGAATTAAAATTTAGTAAGTATCGGTAATTGTGTAGAGCGTTGTTTTAATCAAACGACGTTATTACGATTCAATGATTATATACATATAAAAATATAATTAAAATTAAACGAATTGGGCGTGGTAGTTCGCGTTTTGAAATCGTACTTTTAAACGACTATAAAAGAAGATCCGACCGTTAGATTTTCTTGAAACTAAAACCGTTAGGACCATCTTGGAAAAATCTTTCCAACGATATATATAACATTAAGATCCAACGGTTAGATTCTGAGAAATGTGAAAATCAAAATTGGTTGAATGCAACGCCATGGTCGCCCATGGACTTAAGGCGTCGTTATATAAAAATTTAATTATTTTAAATAATTAAAATAGGAATGAATCGTTAATAAAAATAATTATTAATGTATAAGAAGGATTTTAAATATATATATATATACGAGGATTATTTGGAAAGTCCGAGTTCTCTCATTCTAAATATTCAAACGACGTTAATTGAAGAAGGAAGATGGCGTATGAAGACCGTAAATCTTCCCTCGAATGGACAACGATCGAGGCCCTGATTTGACTTGCTCCCAATTCAAGGATCATGGTCATTGCCCAAACGTACGTGTTGATTTCACGGGTTTGGCTTTTGCTCAGACCCAGAGCATAAGCTAATAAATGGATTGTGTGTTTGACATCATACTCTAACAAATATCATGTTATTGATCTTTTGTCGAATGTATGGATGTTTGGTGGCGGAGAATTTATTCTCTTGCTTAACACCCATTCATATATTTCTTTAAAGGATTGGTAGTGCGATATGGAGTGATGATGTGGCATGCTAAAATGCATAGGATCAAGGCTTTGTTGAAAAGCAGGCCTTGTGGGACGATCAAAGCATAGCCTGTTTAGGCAAAGCTTTGTGTACAGCGTGACTTCGCGAGCCTCACACACCGACGGAGTCTAAAATGGGAGAAGGGAACGCAGGGAGAGCAACATGTTTCTTTCTAACTAGAAGTGGTGATTGTTCTATAACACGGCCCAACATTTTACTTATGTGGATGATGGAATAAGGCGCCTCGGATGATAGGTCCTATAGGACTGGGAAACGTGTGTTCAGGAATAACTAATCCGCAACTCGTATGGTGGATCGGCCCTGCAGCTTTCCAAGGGTTCATTGCGGGGGATCCTGAGACATTAGCTAGAGTGTCTCGAATCGGTAGGAGCTCCTCCCTAGCCTTAACTCATGATGGAAACCAAAATCAAAATACAACCCTACGAATTTGATTGTATTACTAGTATGGAGGCATAGTAGTATGGGATACTGTTCTTCCTAAGATTTATACCTTTACTTTGAAAATGTTTTGATATATACTAATAATAATATTAAACTCGTCTTTGCCGTATTCAGCATGTTTAATCACTATAAGGTAAAACCCTATCCTCTGGTTTGTGTTGCATTGTGTGATGGGACCTGGGTCTTATGGTGATTCCATTTTTCTAAAAAGCATAACGTTGTTGTACGATTCACTCATTAGTTGTTTCCTGACACTTTAATGCACGGCAATCCATTAGAGTAAACCCATTCCGCATTTGCGGCGTGGTCTTCGGATTTGCCCTATTAATAGTGATTAATTAGTCAAGAATTCTCACACCAGTCCCACGACTGACCCGTTGTTTGTTTCCACCTTTTTGCAAACTCGGGTGCCCTCCTTTCTACAAGGGCAGCCAAGTAAACAGGTTTATTCTTCGCTTGAGAGTCTTTTCTTTGGAGCTGCTTATTATCTTTCTTGGATTTGCTTGTGGAGAGGTGATGACTAGAAGCTTGAAGACACTTATCATTCGCTGCTTTTGCATTTTTCTTTTTTTTTTTAATTCCAGACATTAAACTTAGTTTATTCCACGTTGTTAAGTTGGAGTTGGAAATTATTTATTTTTTTGCAAGCTTGACGTAATAATTTAGAACTCTGTGACTGTGGATTTTCTGTGGTTGATGACATTATATTTCCGCTGCTATGATGTTGTTACTCTATGAATTTCCTATGCTATGTTGTATCTGTGATATGTATTATTGTATTTATGTTCTATTCCAAATGATTATTCCTTACTTTCATCTCGTGGAAGTTTGGGGTCATCACAGTTGGTATCAGAGCTTTGGTTAAACTTAGCTTTGGGATATAACATATTTTTGATAATTCGTTTACATAGAATCACAATATTCTATGGCGAACATTTCATGTGAATACATAATAGTCAGTCATTCTATCATTATCTCTTATCCGTCCTTTTATCTTGACCAACTCCTCAAATCACCATTATAGTTGTTCTGACTCTTTCCTTGATCGTACAGAACTAACTAGAAATGAGTACCGCTGCCGCTAGAGCCGCTAGAGCTAGAGCAAGGAGGCAAAATGCTGTTGGAACTGAGGAGGCTACTGTTCAATAGCCACCACCACCGAAACCCTTTGATTTGGATAAGATGGCAAAGAAATACAAGAACTTGGGAGGAGTGCCATTCAAGGGTACGGAGACTGTCACACAAGCTCAAGCTTGGCTGAGGAACTGTGAAAAGATTTTTGGGGGATTAGACCTGGAGGATCACAGGAAGAGATTAGTGGCTTCATGGCTGCTACAAGAGGAAGTTCAAAACTGGTGGGACACAGTCACGGTTGGAGGGATTGCAGACAATATGACTTGGACAAGGTTTAAGGAGCTTTTCAATGACAAATACATTCCAAGGCAGGAGGTAGAGAAACTACATGACGAGTTTGCCAATCTGAAGCAAGGCGATAAGACCATTTCAGAATATGTACGAAGATTTGAAGACCTCTCCCGCTATGCCCCTGAATTGGTTCAAGATAATTTTTAGAAGAACAAGAGGTTCATAAATGGGCTTGCGAGGAAGTATATTGATAGAGCCACTGCCCACATCAACCACTCTTTCAATAGGCTGGTGGAGTTCGCTTGCCGATATGAGGAGAATGATAGGAAGAATTCCCGAAAATACAGGGAAAGGAGCTTGGCCAACAATAAGAGGAAGCAAACAGAGAAGAAGATAGAAGGAAGCAATTCTGGAGCTGCTAAGGGGCACGATAAGTCAAAGGTGCAATGCTACAACTGCCAAAAGTTTGGGCACTACAGCAAGGACTGCAGGAATCCTAAGAAGGCCCGAAGCGACGACACCAAGGAATGCTATAATTGCCACAAGAAGGGTCATATCAAGCCAAAATGTCCGCTGTTGAAAGGAGCACAGGTTGCACATGTGTATGAGGGGGCAAGTGCACCATCTTCTTCCGCTCCTACTTCTTCCGAAGGAGCAGGTAAGCCTGATGTTTTAGATGGTACCATTTTTGTTAAAAATATCCCAGTTACTGCCTTATTTGATACGGGTGCATCAAGAAGCTTTATTTCTAGCAATGCGGTCCAGAAATTGAAACTAAAGCAAAGAAGTCTTAAAGAACCGCTAAATGTTCACAACCCTGTAGGAGGTTCTACCGCTCTAGATTTATTTTGTAAAGTGCCTGTATCTTACTCCTATTTCAAATTTCCATTTAACTTGATCATTATGAATTTCTCCGAGTTTGATATCATCCGCGGCCTTGATTGGCTAACCTAATATGACGCTGAAGTGTTATGTTCAGAAAGAGTGGTTAAGGTGAACAGGTTTCGGAAACACTGTTGCTATACCTTGCCATGGGCCAAAATCTGACAGAAAGGCATTTTGGTCTTCCCTGGAGATCACTCCCATTTCCTTAGAAAATATTCCCATGGTCAAAGATTACGCGGATGTATTTGCAGAAGTGGACAGCCTACCCCCGCGAAGGGCAATCGATTTCAGGATTGATCTTGTTCCTAATGCAAGACCTGTAGTTCATGCTATCAGAAGGATGACTCCTAAAGAAAAGGAAGAATTGCAAACCCAAACTAAGCAGCTCCTGTGGAAGGGACTCATCCGACCTAGCTTTTCTAATTGGGGTGCAGCTGTGGTGTTTGTCCCCAAATCGGAAGGTACTCTAAGACTTTATGTCGATTACCGCGATCTTAACAAACAAACATTGAAGAACAAATACCCCTTGCCCCGCATAGATGATTTGATGGACCAATTGAATGGAGCCAAGGTGTTTTCGAAATGGACCTAGCCACAGGTTTCCACCAACTCCGCATAGCTGAAGAATGCATACTTTTGACCGCCTTCAGAGGTCCCGATATATTCTATGAATGGTTAGTGATGTCGTTCGGTTTATGCAATGCTCCAGCCTACTTTGTTGACTTGATGAATAGGGTCTTCCGGGAGGTCCTAAATAAATTCTTCCTAGTCTTCATTGATGATATTCTAATCTATTATAAAACTAAGGAGGAGCATGAAGGGCATTTAAGGGAAGTGTTGGAAATTCCGCGATGAAATGTTCTAAAAGCAAAGTTTTCCAAATACACATTTTGGCAAGAAGAAGTAAAATTCTTGTGCCATGTTGTGTCAATAGAAGGAATCACAGTTGATCCAAGTAAAATTGCTGCCATTCG
This sequence comes from Allium sativum, assembly GCA_030737875.1. NCBI lineage: Eukaryota > Viridiplantae > Streptophyta > Magnoliopsida > Asparagales > Amaryllidaceae > Allium > Allium sativum. The sequence continues at coordinate 3,431,964 of CM060925.1, read as the reverse complement.
AGATTGGAAGCAACCCAGTACACCCACTGAAGTAAGAAGCTTCCTAGGATTGGCCGGATATTAGAGGAAATTTGTCAAAGATTTCACCAAGCTATCTAGCCCATTAACAAAGCTTACCAAGAAGCATGCCAAGTTCAATTGGACATCGGATTGTGAGGAGGCATTCCAAAAGCTAAAGGTGAGTTTGACTACTGCTCCCGTACTTACCATCATCGATGGAAACCAAGATTTGAAGGTCTACACCGATGCTTCTCAAAGTGGTGGTCTTGGTGCAGTACTGATGCAAAGGGGAAGAGTTGTTGCATATGCAAGCCGTCAATTAAAGCCGCATGAGAAGAATTATCGTGTCCATGACTTAGAGTTGTTGGTCGTAGTCTTTGGTTTAAAAATTTGGAGACATTATCTTTTGGGCGAAAAATTTGAATTATACACAGACCATCAATCTTTGAAATATCTCTTCGATCAAAAGGATCTGAATTAAAGGCAGCAACGATGGCTAGAATTTCTGGCGGCATACGATCTTGACATCTTATATACGCCAGGGAAAGCCAATGTTGTGGCAGACGCACTTAGTAGAAAGGAAGTCATTGTCGCAAGCCTCATCATCACCCCTTCTTTGATTGATGAGATCGCCTCTCTTCAGGAAAGTGATGCTTTTATTCGGAAAATGATTGAAAGAATTCAAGGAGGTGAAAACACAGACTTCCAAATAGATGGCAAGGGAGTTCTTAGATTGCACGGGCGGATTTGTGTTCCAGGTATCCCTGAGCTCATAAGAGAAGTTTTAGATGAGGGTCACAAATCAAATCTTTGCATCCACCCCTGTGTGAGCAAAATGTATCAAGACTTAAAGCGCACATTTTAGTGGAGGTCTATGAAGAGGGATATATCCATTTATGTGAGTAGATGCCCCACATGCCAACAAGTAAAAAGTGATCAGCAAAAGCTGGCAGGGTTGTTGCAGCCATTAGAAGTACCGGATTGTAAGTGGGACCAAATCTCCATGGATTTTATAGATGGTCTGCCTCGTACTAGGAAAGGAAATGACAGCATATGGGTGATCGTGGATCGCTTCACAAAGTCCTCTCATTTCATACCTGTCAAATCCACTAGGACTGCTCAAAGTCTGGCGCAAATCTATTTCAAAGAAATCGTCATGCTACATGGGTAATAAAACTAAATCTTTCCTTTTCATCATAATCTGAATGAAAATTTTCTTTTTCAAATTAAATGACAATCTTTTCTTTTACACAGAGCTCCTAGTAGCATCGTTAGCGACCATGATCCTATCTTTGCTAGCAAATTTTGGGAAGCATTCCAAAATGAGTTCGGAATGAAGTTAAATCTCAGTACCGCGTATCACCCTCAGACTAACGGCCAGATTGAGCGAGTGAATCGCATTCTTGAAGATCTATTGCGAGCTTGCATACTCGATTTTGGAGGTTCTTGGGAGGATCACTTGCATTTAGTTGAATTCTCGTACAACAATAGCTATCAAGCAAGTTTGAAAATGTCATCATTTGAAGCCTTATATGGTAGGCCGTGCAGATCGCCAGCGTGTTGGGTTCAAAAAGGAAATCGGCTTGTGTTGGGTCCAGACATGATCCAAGAAGCTTCGGACAAAGTTGACTTTATTAAGAAGCGACTACTGGCTGCTCAAAGTAGACAGAAAAGCTATGCAGATGTAAGAAGGCGAGAGCTAGCTTTTGAAGTGGGTGACTATGTCTATCTGAAAGTCGCTCCAATGCGAGGTGTTATCCGTTTTGGAAAGACAAGAAAATTAGCACCTAGATTCATCGGCCCCTTCCCTATTCTTGAAAAGAATGGCACCCTAGCTTACAAGATTCAGATGCTCGACTGGTTGCCTGGAGTGCACGATGTATTCCATGTATCTCAACTTCGAAGGCATGTCCATTATCCAGATCTGATTGTGGAAGAAGCAGCACAGCAAGATTTAGACATTACCCCAAGCCTTGCAGTGAGAAGAGAACCACTGAAAATTATTGGCAAGAAGACTAGGAAGCTGAGAAATAAAAGTATCAACCTAGTCAAGGTGCAATGGAGCGGTGATCCTAGAGACTGCACTTGGGAAACCGAGGAGAGTATCAAACAAGCCTATCCCAAAGGCAGAGTGGATATCCCCGATTAGTTTTATTTTGAGGTACGCTTAAAATATTTTCTATTTTTTATGTTGGTTCCTACCCTTTTATTCTTCCCTTTTTCTTTTCGAGGACGAAAAGTTCTTAAGCGGGGGAGATTGTAACAACCCGGAATTTGGGGCCAATTTAAAATTTTCATTTTAGAGATTTTAAGGGTATTTAAATATTTAAAATAAATTATTTCAAATAAAAATGAATGGAAATTTATTTTGAGCAAAGTTAATGCAAATATATTCAAATAAATTGCATAAAGAATTAGAAATAGGACGGTAGTTTGAAAAGTCAAACTTGAACTTTGACTAACTACACAGGATGTAGAATAAACCAGATTTTGATGAAACGAAAAATATTTAAATCTGTTAATGAATATCTTTCTAACGAATCTGAAAAATCGAAGTTTCATGGCGGGAATCAAAAGTGATGGCCAAATGAATTTTCAGAAAGGTCGCTATAGAGATTATATCGCCCTTGAAAATCGACATTTTGCATACGACCTCGGAATTCGACGAAACCACTTGTGTTGGATCCGGGATGTAAAATTATTGCTACGTTTCAAATTTCATGATTTTTGAAGCCAGTATGTGAGCGTGGCAAAAGAAACTGTGTTTTGTCAATTTCGGTCAAAATTAATTGACAGAAAAATAGCCATTTTTCAAACAGTCTCAGAATTCAACGAAATAAATTTTGTTAGGATCGTATCGTCATAAGAAAGCCAAAAATAATTTTTCTGGATTTTTCTGGCTTCGTTTGTGACCCCAGTAAAATTAGAAAGTACGTTCGAATTAAAAATAAAAGAATTAATTTGAAAATAAAGAAAACACACTGCAAACTTCAGAATTGGACTTCGACAATAGCGCCATTGCGTTCAGAAGGCATCAAAACCTATTATTCGACAGTCGTTGAGCGCGAATTGGAGTTCGAACGAAAAAACCCTATTTTCCAGAATTAAATAAATTAAATAAAATAGAAAATACGTGGAAAATACTAGTATATATACGGGCCGTACTTCTTCTTCCCCAATCGCAGAAACCCATACCCCCCCCCCCTTCGAAACTTCCTCTCCATTTTCCCATCAATCCACTCACAATTAGACTTAGCCGTAGTTGAACTTTTTGAAGCTCTTCCCTTCCTCTCCAATCTCCGACAAGTTTCATTTGATTTCACGCCCTGTAGCTCTCGGATTTCGAGCACCAACCCACGCCATTCAAACCGCCGCCGCTCCCTGCATAGGCCGCCGCACCCCCCTATTTTCCCAGCGTGGATGCGCCTCTCGTAGCTCTCCAATCTCCCGCAAACCGTTCGCAAAACCATCGACTACAGCTCCCGAAATCTGGATTCAAAGTTTTGAACTTTTCTGAAAATTCTAAGGTATGAATATTTCAGATTTTGCGACGCTTTTAAGCGTTACAGCGACAGTTGTTAAAAGTCAGCTCTGATTTATTTGTATGAACTTCGAATTGAAATCTTTCAGATCCGTAACTGCCGTGACTTTGAACACGAAATCTGATCAAATCTGAACCTTCCTTCCAGTCCCGAGCTAGGTGAGAATTTATTTTTAATATAATTTAATTATTATTATTGTTGCGTTTTGTGAAATTGAAAATCAAACAACTAGATCTGTGATTAATGTTACCATGGGATGGATTCAAATTGTTGTGATGCTATGATTTAAGATCCGTTATTTTTAATCATAAATCTGTTAATTAATAAACATAGATCGGTAGGAAAAATTAGATTTTTCCTCATTTAAATTGGTTGAAGTATGCCTTATGGATATGAATCATGTATAAATCTATCATCATATACATCGTTATGTAATTCACATCATTTTAACGTGAATTTAAGTAGGAATTCATATCGTTATGAAATTTACATCAATATGCAATTTACATTATTTTTATTGTGAGTTAAAGTAGGAAAATTTACATTTTTATAATGTTAAATTAAAGTAGATTTTGCATAGTGTCAAAAATTACATTTTTCTTTGTAATTAACATGGAAATTTCATCGTATGTAAAATTTACAATTTTATATGTAAATTATAAAGAGAATTTATGTTGTATGTTAAAAATTACATTTTTCTTTGTAATTAAAAGTGAATTCACACCGCATATTAAAAATTACATTTTTCTTTGTAATTAACATGTGAATTCCATCGTATGTTAAAATTTACATTTTTATATGTAAATTATTAAGTGAATTTATGCTGTATGTTAAAAATCACAATTTTCTTCGTAATTAACATGTAAATTCCATCGTATGTTAAATTTACATTTTTATATGTAAATTATAAAGTGAATTTATGTTGTATGTTAAAAATTACGTTTTTCTTTGTAATTAACATGTAAATTCCATCGTATGTTAAATTTACATTTTTGTATGTAAATTATAAAGTGAATTTATGCTGTATGTTAAAAATTACATTTTTCTTTGTAATTAACATGTAAATTCCATCGTATGTTAAATTTACATTTTTATATGTAAATTATAAAGTGAATTTATGCTTTATGTTAAAAATTACATTTTTCTTTGTAATTAAAATGTGAATTTCATCGTATGTTAAATTTACATTTTTATATGTAAATTATAAAGTGAATTTATGCTGTATGTTAAAAATTACATTTTTCTTTGTAATTAACATGTAAATTCCATCGTATGTTAAATTTACATTTTTATATGTAAATTATAAAGTGAATTTACGTTGTATGTTAAAAATTACATTTTTCTTTGTAATTAAAATGTAAATTTCATCGTATGTTAAATTTACATTTTTATATGTAAATTATAAAGTGAATTTATGTTGTATGTTAAAAATTACATTTTTCTTTGTAATTAACATGTAAATTCCATCGTATGTTAAATTTACATTTTTATATGTAAATTATAAAGTGAATTTATGTTGTATGTTAAAAATTACATTTTTCTTTGTAATTAACATGTAAATTCCATCGTATGTTAAATTTACATTTTTATATGTAAATTATAAACTGAATTTATGCTGTATGTTAAAAATTACATTTTTGTTTGTAATTAACATGGAAATTTCATCTTATGTTAAAAAATTACATTTTTATATGTAAATTATATAGGGAATTACACCGTAGGATAAAATTACATTTTTATATGTAATTAAAACATGAATTTACATTGTGTGTTAAATATTACTTTTTTTATGTAAGGTCTATAGGAAATTATACCGTATGACAAAAACTACATTTTTCAATGTAATTAAAGGATGAAATTTCATTGTATGATAGAATTTACATTTTTCTTATATATATATATATATATATATATATATATATATGTAACATAGAATGGGAATGAACATTAGAAGTAAAATTTATTTGTTTTATATGTAAATAAGATGTAGAAATGTGGCATTGTAATTAAAAATCATATTTTAACAATGTGAATTAGAAGTAGAGTTTGCATTGCAATAAAAAATCATATTTTTTACAATGTGAATTTGAAGTAGAGTTTGCATTGTAATTAAAAATCATATTTTTACAATGTGGATTAGAAGTAGAGTTTGCATTGTAATTAAAACCTACATTTTTATATATAAATTTAGAATAGGATTCGCTGCAAATATAGGTTACATTTTTATTATGTAACTAAGATGAGAATGCACATTGGAGTTGAAATCTACATTTTTGTATGTAATTTAAAATTAGGATTTTGAATGTATCAAAATTTACATTTTTACATGTAAATAAAAAAATATAGGAATTTGCATAGGAATTAAATTTACATTTGTATGTAAATATAAAGGATGGAATTTACATTTTCAAGGTAAGTAAAGAATGAATTTAGGATATGATAATATTATTTTCATTTTCAATTGAATTAAAATTTAGTAAATATCGGTAATTGTGTAGAGTGTTGTTTTAATCAAACGACGTCATTACGATTCAATGATTATATATATATATATATAATTGAAATTAAACGAATAGGGTGTGGTAGTTCGCGTTTTGAAATCGTACTTTTAAACGACTATACAAGAAGATCCGACCGTCGGATTTACTTGAAACTGAAACCGTTAGGACCGTCTTGGAAAAATCTTTCCAACGATATATATAACATTAAGATCCAATGGTTAGATTCTAAGAAATGTGAAAATCAAAATTGGTTGAATGCAGCGCCATGGTCGCCCATGGACTTAAGGCGTCGTTATATAAAAATTTAATTATTTTAAATAATTAAAATAGGAATGAATCGTTAATAAAAATAATTATTAATGTATAAGAAGGATTTTAAATATATATATATATATATACGAGGATTATTTGGAAAATCCGAGTTCTCTCATTCTAAATAATCAAACGACGTTAATTGAAGTAAGAAGATGGCGTATAAAGACCGTAAATCTTGCCTCGAATGGACAACGATCGAGGCCCTGATTTGACTTGCTCCCAATTCAAGGGTCATGGTCATTGCCCAAATGTACGTGTTGATTTCACGGGTTTGGCTTTCGCTCGGACCCATAGCATAAGCTAATAAATGGATTGTGTGTCTGACATCATACTCTATCAAATATCATGTTATTGATCTTTTGTCGAATGTATGGATGTTTGGTGGCGGAGAATTTATTCTCTTGCTTAACACCCATTCATATATTTCTTTAAAGGATTGGTAGTGTGATATGGAGTGATGATGTGGCATGTTAAGATGCATAGGATCAAGGCTTTGTTGAAAAGCAGGCCTTGTGGGACGATCAAGGCTAACCTGTTTAGGCAAAGCTTTGTGTACAGCGTGACTTCGTGAGCCTCACACACCGGCGGAGTCTAAAACGGGAGAAGGGAACGCAGGGAGAGAAACACGTTTCTTTCTAGCTAGAAGTGGTGATTGGGCTTTAACATGGCCCAACATTTTACTTATGTGGATGATGGAACGAGGCGCCTCAGATGATAGGTCCTATAGGACTGGGAAACGTGTGTTCAGGAATAACTAATCCGCAACTCGTATTGTGGACCGGCCCTGCTGCTTTCCAAGGGTTCACTGCGGGGGATCCTGAGACATTAGCTAGAGTGTCTCGAATCGGTAGGAGCTCTTCCCTAGCCATGACTCATGATGGAAACCAAAATCCAAATACGACCCTACGAATTTGATTGTATTACTAGTATGAAGGCATAGTAGTATGGGATACTATTCTTCCTAGGATTTATACATTTACTTTGAAAATGTTTTGATATATACTAATAATATTATTAAACTCGTATTTGCCGTATTTATCATGTTTAATCACTAGAAGGTAAAACCCTATCCTCTGGTTTGTGTTGCATTGTGTGATGGGACCTGGGTCTTATGGTGATTCCATTTTTCTAAAAAGCATAACGTTGTTGTACGATTCACTCATTAGTTGTTTCCTGACACTTTTATGCACGACAATCCATTAGAGTAAACCCGTTCCGCGTTGGCGGCATGGTCTTTGGATTTGTCCTATTAATAGTGATTAATTAGTTAAGAATTCTCACACCAGTCCCACGACTGACCCGTTGTTTGTTTCCACATTTTCGCAAACTCGGGTGCCCTCCTTTCTACACGGGTAGCCAAGTAAACAGGTTTATTCTTCGCCTGGGAGTCTTTTCTTTGGAGCTGCTTATTATCTTTCTTGGATTTGCTTGTGGAGAGGTGATGACTAGAAGCTTGAAGACACTTATCATTCGCTGCTTTTGCATTTTTCTTTTTTTTTAATTCCAGACATTAAACTTGGTTTATTCCACGTTGTTAAGTTGGAATTGGAACTTATTTCTTTTTCTGCAAGCTTGATGTAATAATTTAGAACTCTGTGACTGTGGATTTTCTGTGGTTGATGACATTATATTTCCGCTGCTATGATGTTGTTACTCTATGAATTTCCTATGCTATGTTGTATCTGTGATATGTATTATTGTATTTATGTTGTATTCCAAATGATTATTCCTTACTTTCATCTCGTGGAAGTTTGGGGTCATCACATCTGGTTTCGAAGATCATGCCTTTTGTGAAGTCTGATTTAAACATAACAGCTAGAACAGTTCAAGTGTTGGTTGAAGAACAATTTTTTATTAAGATTGGTTATATGAAAGCTTGGAGGTCTCTGAGCAAGGCAATTGTTATGGTTTACGGGGATTGGGCGGAGTCATATTCATTGTTACGGTCATATTTGATGAAATTAGAAGGTCAAATCCCGGTAGTGTAAGCCATACAGTAACAGATGAATATGGTGTATTTGAACGTGCATTTTGGGCGTTTGGCCCTTCCATTGAAGGATTTCTACATTGTCGCCCATTGCTGTGTATCGATGGCACTCATTTGTATAGAAAATATAAAGGTACATTACTCGTAGCCACTGCAACGGATGCGAATGATCAACTCTATCCGTTGGCGTATGCCATTGTTGAGGCTGAATCAGCTAACTCTTGGGCTTGGAGTTTTTCCTGTATGAGACAGTTTATACATAGTGTAAACAATCGACGTATTACTTTCATATCTGATAGAATGAAAGGAATCCCTATCGCATTGCAGGAAAGATGGGTTGAGCCACATAAGCATAGATTTTGCGCGAGGCATCTAAAAGAAAATTTTCAAAAAGCCAGCTTTAGAGATCAACGTTTGACTGGTTTATTTTATGTGGTGGCATGTGCCTCAGAAGAGGTTGAGTATCGTAAGCTTCGGGAGGAAATTAAGACGGTCAACGTCAAAGCTCATAACTGGATTGAGAGAATTTTGGGCGGAAAAAAGGAAAATTGGGCTTTGTTTAAAGACGATGGCGGAAGGTTTCATGTAATGACGACAAAAGCTTCTAAAAGCTTCAACAGTGTGCTAAGAGGTGCATGATCGCTTCTAGTTAAGTCATTGGTTGCGCGTACCTTCTGTAGATCGGTGGATTATTTCTGTAACAGGCGGCAAAATGTTGTTGGTTCGGTATGCAAATTAACCCCATAGTGGGAGGCAAAAATAGCTAAAAGAGCCGAAGAAGCAAGACGTTGTAGAATAGTTCGCTTCGGCGAATATGAATGGGTTGTAATACACTACTACGGTCATGAATTTACAGTAAAGATAGATGGTAATACTTGTTCGTGTACATGTAACATACCAATGCTACAACACCTTCCTTGTGCGCATGTTATGGCTGCATGTTCGGCAGTGGCTAATGGGGCCAAAAGAGCTCATCACGACTTCGCCTCCAACTGGTACACAGTTCAAAGTTATCACGCGGCTTATGCGCCTGAGTTTCATCCAGTTCATGACAAGCGCTATTGGCCACAACCTTCAGGACATATGGTTTTTCCACCGCAAGCTCGGAGAGCACCGGGCAGGCCTAGATCTACTAGAATTAAAGGCACCATGGACGAGGGGCAGTCTTCTAGATCTAATTGGTGCAGCAAGTGTGGAGTAAATGGTCATAATAAGAGCTGTTGTACTACAGTGGCATAGACTCTACTAAGTGTTACGTAGTACCTACCAATCCTGGTTTATTGTGTTGCGTACCTTTCTATATGTCGTAACTATTTATCCTGGTGTTTTATGTTTGTGCTAACATTTATCTTGGTTTTATTACGTTGCGGCCCTTTCTATTTGGTTTTATTATGTAAATGAAGTATGTTTTGGAGAATTGGTTTGGTGGTACACAGACGGACAATGCACCATGCAAGATACGATACAACATTGTAGACCAATACACTACTCATTACAACTACATTCGAATGATACATAGAACGATACATTAGAAGGATACAGAGAACGATACATTAGAACGCTACACATACCGATACATAGAACAATACATTAGAACGATGCATAGACCGATACATAAAACAATACATTACTCATTAGGATATCTAGGAACGGTGCACTCTAGTGAGTCATATTTTTCCCGCATTCGGTAAATTTCGGTCTTTAGTTGTGCATTCTCTTCTGGCATCTCCAGCGCATACTCGTGGCCTCTTCGACATAATGGAGGATCAATCCACTCCGTGTAACGAGTGTGGAACCGATAACCACACCGGATATCGCCCGCAAGCGTAGTACCGTTGGCCAGCGTTTGCCTTACTCTTCGCAACATGCACATGACAATAGACATTACAATTGCAATATTGTCGTGGTACTGCTTCCCCAATCGCTAAGGCTTTCCCCCTATTTCTTCCGCCGTTTCCATCCACCGCTACAAAGGTCTTTTGTCGCATTTCTTTAGGTATGAGAGCTTCCAACCGTGGTTCTCTGCCCGGTCGGCGTTCAATTGATTCAAACTCATCCATGTACTTGGCTAAAGTTTCATCATCAAGTTCCCTTTGATCCATCCAAAGTATACTTGCATGAATAAAACGTATATTATGGATTAATTTTGCAAAAGAAAAAAACTAAAAGAAAAGATGCGGGGATTTGTGGGATTACCTTTAATTGTGAGCAAATTAGGACTTTTGAATTGTGAGGTTTTTTGGGTTTGATTTGGGAAAGTAACAAATGAATGGGTGGGTTGGTGAAGATGAAACTTTTTTAATGACAACCTGGAGCGCCATTTAGAAATACGCTTCTTGCGTTATTTGGAATTGCGATATGGGGTCCATGTAACAACATCCGGACTAAGCACGTCGAGCTCATTGCGATAGAATTTTAGATTACGCCTCGGAGTCGACGAAGTTCTCTTCTTTCCAACCCACCTATAATTGTGACTTGGTAAGAGATAGAGGAAATAAGTTAACACATATAAGATAAATAATTGACGGAATAAAATTACCTAGCCCCGTAAGGCAAAGAAATATCAATATTGGGGTGCTTTAATTCAAGTCTACCAAGGGGAAGATACGTCCACAACCATAACTACAAAGAAATTTGATAAAGAAACACGACATGCAAAAAAAATAAGAAGCAAATAAGTTACAAAAATAAAGTACCTGTACCAAAGAAGGACAACCTCCCATATAAGGGCTCTCAAGCAAAGCGACCCTGCTAAGTTACGTACATATGTACGCTAATGTCGCAATACCCCAAAAATATTGCCGACACTGATCAAAATCCTCAATAAAATGCAACCATTTCAGCCACACCCGAGACTTAGAATGATCGCAGATTAGGCGTTGAGTAATTATCCAGAGTATGATAGCTCTAGCATGCTGTTCTATCTGCTCCAGCATGGCATTCTATGGAATGTCATGCACAAACTGCGCTTTCTACCAACTAGTTATAATTTGCTCATTTCCCATCCGCTGGTCCGTGGGAGGCGTAATACCTAAAAGCCGCTATCACATCTCCATGTAGTCTCCGGCCTCTGGAGTCCTCAAAGGAGCGCCATCAATCGGCAAGCCTAGCAGGACCGCCACATCACCCAAAGTGATGGTCATCTCTCCACCTCTAAAATGAAATGTCGATGTCTCCGGTCTCCATCTATCGACTAAGGCAGTGATGAGATAATGATCGAGTTGAACGTATTCCAACCGGTGTACTAGTTGGAATCCAGCGCGCTCAAGCAAGGCCAAGACTTCTGGATGTGTGGAGGTAACCGCGCCAAAGGAAACAGTGTGATCTATAATCCGATCAGGATCTTTTCCCTATAAATAAAATTTAACATACAACGTAAGACAAACATACAAAAAAATAAGATATAAATTTAGGCCAACATACAAACACCGTACAGACATGCCGCCATTAAAGTATTATTGTTCGACCTATGCCTGTTTTGCAAGTATAGGACAGTAACATCTACCGGTTCCGGTTCCATCTCAACGATCTCTACACAAATCATATTCCAAACAACATTAGAGATACGCAAACGTAGCGAAAAAACCACAATCAATGTTGAAAACTATATAATTTCAACTGAACCCATTAAACCACATACAAGCTTATTCACAAGTTTCCTCAATCATGGACAAAACCTAAATTTTCTAATAAATCAACAAAATTAGGAATTTTTTACCTTCTTGCGCTTCTTGGGTTGATGAGATTGCCATAGTGATGAATTTCGATCAAAAAAGCCTTTAATTTGATGTTATGGTAAGCAAATAGGGTTAGGAGCTTAGGTTTTTCGATTTTGATAAAATAGAAGTTAAGAAAAAGTGAGGAGGAAGAGAGCCTCGGCTGACTGTATATCACGATGGTGTGTTATTTAGGATAACACGTACAACGTTATTCTAAATAACGCATACTATAAACCATATTAAGTTTGCGTTATTTAGAATAACGCACAGTGGAAACAAAACAATAAATGTCCTATTCTAAAACATTTGCGTTATTCTGAATGCCGCTCATGTGCTCCATCTTAAAAACCGATCCACTGTAGGACTGGAAAATATTTGTAACAACCCATCCAGCATTATTCAGGATAACGCTAACGTGCGTTATTTAAGATAACGCTCGTGGGTTCAACAGAAATTTAAAGTGGTCTTAACACAAAATCATCTCTACATCATCTTGAATAACGCAGCACGCATTATTTGAAATAACGCTAGTGTTAAATAACGGATTTCAGCTGATGTGACATAAACCAGGCTACGACCGTAATAAGTTTTCAAACTAGGCTAAATGTGTTACAGGTTTATAAAAGGAGGCCAAATGAAAAATTCCTATTTGTAATGCAATTCAAATTGTAATCATTTTAATATAACTTTCAAAACCCTTGATAATGGCATCTGTGACATTTGCTTCTTCTTCATCCTCCTTCAGCTCCGCCTTTCCTCTTCTTCCATCGCATTCTTCTCCTCATGTTCCCCCAGATCCATGACCTCTCAGTGTCAGTTCTTCCTCGGCTATCTCCCCAGTTGATATTCGTGGAGCGTCCTCCTCGAATCCAGATCTTAAAAACTCTAGATCTTTTAATTCCAGTGTTTGTCCTCCAAATGTGAATTCAGCTCATGTCAACTCGGCGAATCTCCCTAATGCAAATTTCAATTCGTTGAATGCTTCTTTTCCCCTTTCACGAAAACAGATTATGCATCTCTCTTCAAATCTCTCCCTGGGAATGCAGGAGCATATAAATCACAACATTTTGACATACCACGGGATGGAGTGCCAAAAACAATGCCAGATCTGGTTAAGAAGGAAGGCATTAATTACTAGAGAAACTATTTGGTCGACTTCTTCTTGGATGGAATCGTATCTTACCTATTAGTGGTAAACTTCTTAATTAGATATTGGAAATTAAATGGTGAGGTAGATATTGAATCTAATGGTGTGCATTTCTATTTTAAGTTTTCTAATGACATGGAACGAGATAAAATTCTTCAATCTGACCCTATTTTTATTCGGGGAAGAATGTTTGTAATAACAACATGGGATCCTTCTATTGGTAGCTCGCAATCGCAGAGTAGAAAGGTTTCAATATGGATTCATTTTTACAGAATACCAGTTATTATTTGGACACTTTTAGGGATAAACTGGCTAGTTTGTCATATAGGAAAATTAATTTGTTTTGATAGCAGTACAAAGAAAATGCATAGGTTTACATATGCTAAGGCTTTAGTTGAAGTTGCACCTGATTTTGAACCTCCTAAAATCAATGAAGTTGTCGGTTTAGGAGATAAATGCCCTCTTGTAAAACTATCGTACAACTGGAAACCTAGAATTTGTACATTTTGCAAAGTGTTTGGTCATGGTACTTCTGCTTGTAATTATAAGTCTAAGGATGAGATGAGTGATGATAAGAAGTTTGAGGATTGTTTTGAGGATACTCATGTCACGAATAATGAATATGCCGATCAACATTATAAGAAGGCCTATTCCTATGATACAAAAAATAAATGGACTACATTTTATACTAAAACAAAGAAGGTTTGGAGGCAAAAAGGTCAGAATAGTAAAATGTACAATGTAGTTGATGTTACTGCTAATGTAAATGTTAGTGTTAATCCATTTGATGCATTAGAATTTGAGGTTTTTGATGGCAGTTCTAGAGAAGCAGGTCTAAATGGTATTGATGTTCAAGCTCCTATTGTTAGAGAAGATCAAAGCAAAGGAGTGAGCATTGGTGATCAGACTTGTTTTGATGATGATAAAATCGATGATGGTAATGGTACACTTTTTGGAAATTTATATGGTGAAAATGTTGACATTGTCAATAATGTTCTAAAATCTGCTGACACTCTTCAATCTTCCTGCACTGCTGCTACATCTTTATCATTTACCTCTTCAACTACCCTGAATTCTTCTACTAGTAAGACTTTCTCATATGTTTTATCTTCTCATACCACAATGTCTTGTTCATCTTCTTTTAGTTTTCAAGCTCCATCTTCTACCAGCAAGTCATCACCTTATGCTCATCTCTCGCCCCTTCTCATGTAACTCTTCCACCACCATGATTTATAGGGGGTAGCTAGAAATTGAAAAAGAAAAAGCAAGTTGAGTTTGCTGATATGGATGATTTGAATGATAGCATGGAATATGGGCCAGAAGTTGTTTTGCCGTTTAATAGTTCCAGGAAATCTAGACATACAAAGAGCAATCAAATTTCTCTTCTTGGCCCTCTGAAATTTAAGTGATTGATTGTTTGGTTTTTTGTTGAAGCTATTGCTAATGCAGTTGTTGATTGGTTGGCTTTTCATTATCTCTGCATTTCTGAAGCTAATCTGTTCTTCTTTGTTGATTTGATAATTTGACGATCTACTGTTTTTGTTGTTGATTTGATGGTTTGATGTATCTGTTGGAGGATTTGGTTACATGATGTTATATTGGCAATTGCAGAGATGTATTGCAGCTTTTATGTTGTTCCTTTTACTGGATATATTATCTTTGAAGTTTATGGAGCCACTTTGGTAATATTTACATTTTTGAAGTGTCAATGAAGCTTGCCAGGGTATTATTTGATGTTAATTTGCGCTGCCATGGATGTAGTGCATTTTGCTTGATATTGTTTTCAGTTTCAAAGTCTGTTAGCCTTGTGTCAATCATTTTGTAGTTGTTTTATAAATTATGTGGCTAGGGATATGTCGAGAGTATGTACTGGCTTTGTTGTTTATGCTGTAACTCTGACGTTGTGAATAAAAAATTTCATGCTTTACCTTTGGAAAAAAAATTGTAATCATTTAGGCATGTTTACCATACTCAATTCATTTCCCCAGTCAAATATGGTTACAATATTCGTTACTTAACTTATGACAATTCATTCATTTATAGCAAATTAATTACATTTATTGCTACAATGGTCATAATATTATTTCCATTCAATACGGGTTATATTTCCATATACATACCCATAGAAATAGGAACTATTCAAACACAAGCAACAAACATTATTAATGTAATATATTAGCGTTTTTACGTATATTTGGACGAATAGGATTATATCTATACTATATTATAATTACTGAGTTCAATTTGCTGAGCTCACAGGCCTCCTCAGCTTATGTAAAACTCAATAGTCGCAAATACGTTCTTCTCTTTACGATTATCGTTTCATCTAGGCTTCTCGGCTACCTTGAACTACTGTCATAAATTTGTTATTTTTCCAGCGTTGCATCTCTGCTCTTCTTCTCTCCTCGTTTTGCTATGTAACCCTAATTTCATCTTCAGGTAATTTCCATCAAATTTCCTTTCTCTGTCTTCATCTTCATATTTTCGTTCTATTGATTTATGTCTTTTATTCTTCTTTTATCTTGCCACTTACTCTCTTCTCCGTCGTTAAAAAGTAGAAAGAAAACGAAAAAAAATAAGCTTTCTTCATTTTGCTAATTTCGTCCTCCGTCTCCTCCTTAAAATTTTATGTACTTGATGATGTCAAGCTTATCTGATTTTATTTTCTCCACTCGCTCCGTACGAAATATGTTCATGAATTTGCATGGTTCCCTACTATATCTCTATACTCATCCTTCCGTTATTCAATAAATTAGGGCTTGCCCACAACTGATGATATTTGTAACGATTACAAGGAGAAAAATTGCACAAATTTGAACCGCTCTTGGATTACATCGCCCTCGATCTGTTTACGTATTTAATTTATGGTAATCTCCTTTTTTTGCTCTCTGGTGCTTCCATTGGAAAATCATTTACATTTTTTTTTTTTAATATTAATGCTTATGTATTCATAGATGGACTATTTTGGATGTCCTATGGGAAAGAAATGCATAAATTCTAATTTTTAGGGTGTTTTTTTTTTCTTTTCTTTATTTTGTTAGCTTTAGATGTATCATTGTTATTTATGAACATTTGATGAAATCTAGCCTTTTAGACATGCTTAGATAAAGGTAAAAACTTTGAGGTTGAAGAAATGCGACTGCTGTAGTAAACTTAATTCTGAGACAAATTAAGCAATTTAGAATTCAGTATACATAGTCATATTCTAATCCAAGTAACATAGACTAAAATGGGATTATACTTTCTATGAGATTGCATCAAGTTATGTCCAAAGGCGTCTTTATCCTTATAGGTTGAACCGTTGAAAGCCCAAACCATACGTTGATGACGCTGCTAACTTCGTTTTTAGATTACCATTGACTGTTGTCTTCTACTTTCTGAACTGCATACCTCCATATATTATCAATTTTATTATGCTATATTAGTTAATTTTTGTTTGCTTCTTTCCAACTTTCCTAAATATGAAGGTTTTAGGTGTTGTATTCGGTTTTAACTATATTTTGGTATTTAACGTTGAGTTATGCATTTATTTTTGGTATTTAACGTTGACCCATTATTTTTCACTGCATACGAAATAGGCGTGTATAAATTGGTCAATATATCAGTCCAGTATGCCTGCAAATATTGTTACCGAATTCCCAAAATTTTATCGATATATGATGTTTATGCATGATTCTATTTTTTTGTTATGAATGTAAATGTAGAACTTGCAAATTATAAGCACTGTCAACTTTTCATAAATTAAAGGATGTGGTAGAAATAAAATATTAGGCTCAAAAGCTATCATGATTTGTTTCTTTTGCGTTGTCTTAATTTCGGATAACCTTTTGCTTTAGGTTTTTTTTTTTTTTTGGTTTGACTTCAATACTATAATTTATGGTGTTATTTTTTAATACCTGTACTTCCAACTATAGTGTATTGATTTTGTCTTATTTCATTGACCCAAAAACACTTCATAAGAGGTCCTTTGCTATGGAAATGTTGATGGCTGATGATCTACATCACACAGTTAATATAGTCATTATTTGGCATATCTATTGCAGACAAATTAACAAACTAACACATTGATAATTCCAACAAAACATATTTTAGAAAGTATTCTTAAATGAAACATATTTAATTGACATTTATTTTTCCTTTTGAAGTTATAGCTTCAATTTGATTATATTAACTAGAAATTTATCCCTTCCAATAAATCTTTTTCTGGGTGTCAATTTTATTATTATGAATATTGGTGTTTGCTAATTTCTACTTGCTTTGTTCTACTTCTTCCTTTCTGAAGAACAAAATTTGTGTACTTTATCAAAATATACACAAGACAAGTTGGTTGCCTTTTTTCTATGCAACCTGAAAAAGCATGGTTTTAAAACTTGACTGTGAAGGTAATTAAACAATTACAGTAAACCACGACTAAGTTTCATCAACAGTAGTGGAACCAAAAATCATATTACTTTGTACTGTAAAAATACGAAATTTTTACCGTCTAACTTACAAACCCATGATATCTTTATAGAATTATATTTTTGTTCTGATGCTTATAGAGCATTTTTTTACTGTTAACTTTGTCAAATCAGCATATTTTACCTTTTCAGTGTTATATATGTATCAACCCACTTTTCCATTTTTTTAAGCTTCGATTCATGTTAATCATGTTGGAGGAATTTGAAATGCCTCATGTTTGAAACCTTATACGAGTTGTATCTAATCTTAAAACACATTCGTTGTTTCCATTGTTAGCGACAACTTTTTATGACAGAAGCATTATTGTCAACCAATGTTTCTCTACATCTATTTTAGTAAAGTGGTGTGCAGATATTTATATATATATATACATACATATATATATGTATGTATGTATGTAGATGTATTACGCGTGTATATATTTATAAAGCTGAATTTCTTGGTGTTGGAGATACTATCTATATCAAACTGGTTTTTATTTGGTTCCAATTCTCATGAAGCATTCTGTGTTGCTAACTTCAATTAATTGGTATTTTTATTATATACATTTCAAAGTTTTTTAAAACATCAAAACTACTTTTCCATTTAAATTTTGATTTATGTCAATCACGATGAATAATTTACAATGCTTTGTCAGTAATATTATAAAATTTGAATCCAATCTCAAAACCCACATTAAATGCAAATGATTTTTTAATGACAACAGCTTTCTTACGAACAGATGTTTAAATTATTTGTTTGAAGTTATTAAGAAAATAACAGTGGATACTGCAAAGGTTGATCTCCACCGGGTAAACAGTTTTTATAACATGAGCATGTGGTGACTCAATTAGAGTTTTTAAATGTTTATTTTGATTTTACTATTTATAGTATAACTGCTTGGAAAGGATGTAACTAGGAAGATACTAAATGCAGTTTTCTATATTTTCCTCTTTTTAACTCCATTGAGTTAGCTAAAATATTTTTTGTACATCACGTGTCAAATGTAAATTATATTTTCAATTGATTGTATATTTTATGTTTCCAAATGTACTCATTAACATAGTGTTGTTTGATAGTAAGTTTTCATGGCTAACTTTTTATGTCTAAGTTAAGGTGGTTAACCCTGATTTCTAAATAAGTATTGTTATTTTTTTCTCTCATTACTGTCTTATGGTATGAATCGTTTATTTTCAATTCATAGATTTAATTAGCTTAGTTTGTTTCAATTTGGTTAGCAACAATTCACATCACTTTCCTTTTGTCAAGAATGCTTGGACCATAATTAGCATTGGTTAAATCAAATTAACGATGAAGGTAAATCAATCCGAAGATTGTTTTAATGAGCGATATAACTGTATAATAATCAATCTCAACTCCAGTGTTTTATTTTTGTCAACAACTATGAGCTAGCAGATTTAGGCTAACTCCATATGACATGATCTCCATCTCTTTGTGTCGATTCATTGTAAAATTAAATAGTAATCTTCCATGTAACAATACCTATTCATGTCGAAGTAATTAATGGTAAGTACAAATCAATTTTTTTTATTGCTTTGACTTATTCATCTTCATATTAATTGGTTCAAAATGCAAATTTAACATTTTGCATGTTTATTAGCGATTTATTCTGGTGAACAATGTTATGTATTTTTATTGGAAGTTGGGAGTTCTGTAGATGTGGTTTCTATGGTACCGGTTTCCGATCAACCAAAGCTTAGGTTGAGAATTTGGATTGTCCAGTATTTTGGTTTCATGCTTTTGTAATTGTTAATTCTCATATAATGCCAAAAAAAAACATGTTTGTTAGTGCAATTTAAAACTGTTACATATAAACATTGATGTTGCAGGTGCCTTTTAACATGGCGTTATAATATTAGAAATGGTAACCACTTTTTTTTTTAAAAAAAAAAATTTGCCATTAGAAGTTAAACTCATTTGTTTCTAGCCTCTTCAAATTTTTAATCAACCCATCCTCATGCCATTGTTTCTTCCCTTGATTCTGACCTTTTTCGTACATGATACCCTGATAATGAAGCCCAATGTCTATTAAAGCACGAAAGCACGTACACGATTCATCTATTCTACGTGAAATTCATCTATTCAACTGTCAAACAACCGTGATTGCAACGGATATGGAGGAACCAAGGAAAGCTTTCTCATTCTCAAGCTTAATTCTTCCTTTTCTTTTGTCAAATTGTTCGGATCCATTTGAAAGATTTAAGTATTATATGTTACGGCTTTGGATTCAAAATCGATTTTGGATTCCAAATCAAGCACGATTATTGTAACTGATGATGTGGAGGCTAGCGGTATTGGAAAACCTTCTTGGTTCACGACTGAAAGGTATATTTTACTCTTCAATGCGGTTTTGTTAATTTGATTGTCCAAGTGTTTTATTCCTATGAATAGTTAGAGGTACCATTGAGGAATCGATGATCTGGAGCAGAGTGATATTTGGAAATCCATCATTTGCTTTCTCTTACTTCCTGAATAGTGGTATTCTTACTTCTTTTGTGATATCGCATTTGTTCCCTGTTATATCAGCCAGATTGGTCAATTTTTGGCCTAACATCAACTGTAGGAAAATAACATGTGAATAATGTTGACCTTAAATTTGTACTTTTTCCATTATATACTGCTATTTATATTTTGTGTTATAGATATGCCAAATTATCCCGATTGAGGTGCAATTACAAGTAATGGCATGAATGGTTCTCAAAAAAATATGAACCGGACTTAATTATGCACTGGAGGAAGCGGGATCTAGTAAGATATAGCTTTAAATAAATATCAGTGAAACATCAACTGTTAATTATGTTTAAATACATATTTACAAGGCTTTCTGGTTTTGTTTTTTTATTCAATGAAAGGCTAGGCTTGTTAGGAATGTGCATAGTAACGAGAAACTTTTTATAGGAGGAGATTTCAATGGCCATGTTGGCTCATCTAGCGGGGGTTTTGAGCGAGTGCATGGTGGTTTTGGATTCGGCAGTAGGAACCAAGAGGGTGAAGATATTTTGAATTTCGCTCTCTCTTCTGATCTCATGATTGCTAATACCATCTTTAGAAAGAGGCAATCACATCTGATCACCTTCAGTAGTGGCCAACATGCTAGCCAGATTGACTTTGTCCTAGCTAGGAGAGATAGTAAACGAGATTGTGTTGATTGCAAGGTCATACCTGGAGAATGTGTCGTCTCACAACACCAGCTCTTGGTGTGTGTGTTTCGTCTTCGGGTGGTGAAGGATAAGAGAGCGAAGATTAGCAGGACGAAATGGTGGAAACTCAAAGGAGATGCTTCATGGGTGTTTAAAGATAGAGTGATGGGAGAAGGGGCTTGGAATGTGGAAGGAGAAGCAAATGTCATGTGGAATGCGCTGGCAACCTGCATTCGAGAGTCGCCACTGAGGTATTTGGGATAACAAGAGGAAGCAAGCGAGAACCCAAAGATTCGTGGTGGTGGAATGACGAGGTGCAAAAGGCTATCAAAGAGAAGAAGGAATGCTACAAATGCATGTACCGTCATAGAAGCGAAGAGAACATGCACAGGTACAAAGTGACAAAGAAGACTGCAAAGAGAGCAGTGAGTGAAGCAAGGGGACAAGCGTACGAAGATTTGTATCAAAGGCTAAGTACAAAGGAGGGTGAAAAAGACGTTTACAGAATAGCTAGGCTAAGCAAGAGGAGGACAAGGGACTTCAATCAGGTTAAATGCATTAAGGATGAGAATGATAGACTTTTGGTGAAGGACGATGAGATAAAGAATAGGTGGAGAGAATACTTTGATAAGCTTTTCAACGAAGAAAGTGATAGCTCTTTGATCGAGTTGGAAGACTTAGCCGACAATACCAATAGACATTTTGTGCAGAGATTTCAAGAAGCTGAGGTAAAAGGGGGGTTGAAACATATGAAATCAGGCAAGTCGGTAGGACCTGATGACATTCCTGTTGAGGTATGGAGATGCTTTGGAGATGCAGGGATAAGATGGCTAACTAAGTTGTTCAATAATATTTTCAAATCAAACAAAATGCCAGGTGAGTGGAGGAGAAGCATTTTAGTTCCAATCTTCAAGAATAAAGGAGATATTCAAAGTTACACAAACTATAGATGAATTAAGCTTATGAGTCATACAATGAAGCTTTGGGAGAGAGTTTGCGAGCAGCGTTTGAGGAGGTTGACAAGTGTCTCTAGGAATCAATTTGGTTTTATGCCTGGAAGGTCAACCACTGAGGCGATTTTCTTGGTTAGGCAACTTATGGAGAGATACAGGGAGCAGAAAAAAGATCTCCACATGATTTTTATTGACCTGGAGAAAGCTTATGACAGAGTGCCGAGGAGGGTTATGTGGTGGGCGCTAGAAAGGAAGGGAGTGCCATCAAAATATATTACCCTTATTAAGGATATGTACGAGGGGGTTGTGACTAGTGTTAGGGCATGCGATGGTGAGACAAGAGACTTTCCAATTAACATAGGGTTACATCAAGGTTCGGCTTTGAGCCCCTATATTTTTGCATTAGTGATGGATGAAATCACGAAAGATATACAAAGGGAGATTCCCTGGTGTATGCTCTTTGCCGATGATGTTGTGTTGATTGATGAAAGTAGAATAGGGGTTAATCGACAACTGGAGTTGTGGAAGGAGACCTTGGAATCTAAGGGTTTCAGGCTTAGTAGAACTAAAACAGAGTATATGAAGTGTGAGTTTAGTAGTGTCAGGTCAGATGACGGAGATGCTACCCTGGCGGTAGAGTAGTATCCAAGAAGGAATCGTTTCCATACTTAGGATCTATGTTGCAGTTTTATGGAGAGATTGATAAGGATTTTAGTTTTAGAATTCAAGCAGGATGGGTGAAATGGCTATTATCATCTGGCATTCTCTATGATCGGAAGATTCCTTAGAAGCTTAAAGGAAAGTTCTATAGGACAGCAATCAGGCCTGCAATGTTATATGGTGCAGAATATTGGCCTACTAAGAGGCAACACGTCCAAAAGATAAGCGTAGCAGAGATGCGGATGCTACGTTGGAGCTGTGGGCATACCAAACGAGATCGGATTAGAAATGAGGATATTCGGGAAAAGCTTGGAGTTGCACCTACTGAAGAGACGTTAGTCCAATACTGCTTGAGAGTGAAACACCCCACCTCCATTAAGGTCACTCACAACGGGAATGCCTTAATTTTGGTGGAGGTTTATAAGTAAAAGCCACAGATAAACTCAAGACAGATATAAATACACATATTTTAAATAGCGGAAACCAACAGACTTTTATTGCATCAATACGTGTTCAAATCAAAACATTCCATAATTATCTCAAAATACTTCCATCATTACAACATCATAACTGCCTTGATTATTAAAGAAGTATAAACATAAATAAAGTGACAAAAATCCCCATAGTGATATCCAAAGCCATAGTCCGAGCAAAAGAGACCCAAATCATACATCTACGTTCTTGGAGCTTGAGCAGAGCCTGACTGAGCTGAGTTGTTTCCTCCCTATGGACATGGGGGGAGGGGGGACGAAAGAAAAGAAGACGAAAAGAAAATAGGGTCAGACATAAAGCCAGAGTAAATCTAGTGACTCTTCAGTATGTGAATAAGAAAAGGGCATGATAGATATATACTGAAAATAGGATAGTGTCACAAGCTAAGGGAGTGTCGAATGTAATGTCGCATCCATACTATATCTCTGCATCTATTTGACTTTACTCTAACTGGCACCCTATGGTGAGGGTGAAATGATCCCCAACTTTAATTAAAGATTGGCTCCTACTCACGTTAACATGTGTCATACGGCCCCCAAGAATTGTAGATACCTATGCTGGTCCCACCATGGGGTGTATCAAGACCCATGGTGGCGGCCCCGACACAAATTCTAGAAGGCATAGGTTATACTACTGGTGTCCCCAGTGCCCTGGTTGTCGGCTTCGAAGTGTGTGCACGCCCGCACTCCGTTAGATCTGCACTGTGCACCCACCGCCGTCGTTTGACCGCTTACAATCAGCCCAATAATCGTGCCCCACCCTGCCTAGTTTCAAGGTACCGTTGATACCTAAATTGGGTTACTGCTGAAACGGGTCCCTCGTTACCAAGATTTTCTAGTCAAACAAGTTAAGTGGTTAAGTGTCTGTATTTACCTAACCCCCACCCATCAATTCTTGTTAACATTTTGAATTTGGTTAAGTGTTATAGTTGACTTAATCCTACCACCTGTCCTTAGCCTCTTAGGAGCACCAGACCACTCACATTAGACAGGTACTGCTACGGTTACTGGATATGCCGGTCGGTTCCGGGCAGGTTTACACCATAGCTCAGTCTAACCTCGGGTCTTTATTGGGCTCAATGCTTAACCACGTGGATAGGTATTGTTGTGACTACTGGACAGCCGGGCGGTTCCGGGAAGGTTTACATCACAACTCAATCCAAGCTCCGGTTAAGCATATCGTGTTTTCTAAATTTACATATTTTGTTATTATATATGTAAATGTCATATCTTTGTTCTCGGGCATAACAATTTATACTGCTTAAATGTCATTGTCATTGGCATGTGCCAAATATGCCAACATATATTTTCATGTTTTACACCCAACGTTATTACCCCCCTTTAAACGTTTGCAAAGTTATAAAAAATGTTGGACTCGACACAATTCAGCCCAACTTTATAAGCGTAAGAAAAGGGAAAATTAAGAACATGTAATATTTTGCAACATATAAGGATGTGTGGCGCATGAACTTGCAGTTTAGTGATACTAACATAAATGATGGGTCATGTGAACTTGCATTCAAATCAAAGTATAACTAAGTAGGTGGCATATGAGATGGCATAGTTTAGGCTAATACAAACTTGTGTTTAAACATGTTTAACTTGGCATAATGTCAAACACAAAACTAGCATGATGTATATTCACCAAAAGGTCCAATTATAACATTTAATTCACATAGCCTATTTCATCATGAACTTGCATAGTTTATGAAACACAAACGTTACTTAACATAGACCCAATTATACTTGCAAACAAACATGAAAGTGATAACATAGGCTTTGGATCATGTAGGCATAAAAGGTTTCAAGTCTAAATCATGTTTACATAAATTCTAATTTAGACTAAGGGAATTTACATAGTCCATGCCATCGAAATATACATAAAGGGATCAGTTCTATTCTTTTGCCAAAAACTTGCAAGTGTCATTGTTTTCATATACAATTGTTCAATAGGCTTGCATCAATCAATTTATGCCACAAACGTCAATACACAAGTCATGATAGAATCATCAAAATACATAGAATCTCATACAATACAATAACACAATTCTATTTTCATTCACATCGCAATTCTTATTCATATTCTGAAAGGTTACTATACTTACAACGAATGCAGAATCTTGAATTCAGGATTCTGGATTCTGAAATTGAGGTGCGCTCCTTTGGGTAGACTAACGTTGCATTGATAATTTTTGATATAAAATTTAATCTTCTTCTTAGTTTCGATTCGTCTCTAGGCTTTTCTCTTGACGACTATGTTCAATTCCTCCCTAGCAGCATGACGACTCCTTTCTCATATTTTTGTGTGAATTTTCAGTTGAGAGTTAGGGTTTATTTATAGATTTTTAAGTTGTTTTGAGCCGTCAGATGAAGATAGGAGGAATCTAAGCCATTCAAAATTTAGAGAGCCAATCAAGAGGTGACCCGTCCGCCCTAGTGACACACAGGGCCTCAGAAATTCGAGCCAGAGTCAGACCTGGCCAGCCAGGTCGACCAGGCAGGTCGACACCCAGGTCGACACTATGGTCGACCTGGGGGGATCAGGTCGACACTATGGTCGACCTGGGGTGACCAGGTCGACCCTATGGTCGACCTGGTCTCTAGGCGGGAATTTTTTCGCCCAGCCCAGTTTGAACCTGAAATTCGAAATTTTGAAATTAAACTGAGCTGTTTGAATTTAAATTTGATTCTGAAACTTCCGAAGGTCATAACTCCTTCATACGGAGTCCGATTCGCGCAAACTCGGACTCTATCTCAAGTTGAATTCCGAGACAAACGCAATGGCGTAACCCGTTTCCCTTCATTCTTTCATTTAGAATTAATTATACTTTAATTTGTGAAGCTTAGCGTTATAGAATTCACAGGGGTGTTGCATTCTCCCCCTCCCCCTTAAAAGGATTTCGTCCCCGAAATATTCAAGTTAGGAAGAATGTATATCCTACCATCCAATAGTCCATCTACTCAACCAACAAACACAGGAATCCACTATCCTTAAAGGACTTCTAATGCTTCATGATCATATGCATAGTGTGTGTACATGTCCTTATCTAATGCAGAAATCAAGCGGTCAACTGATTCAGTTGACCTCCTTAATGCGAATCATGTAAGTGTCATGAATCCATTATGTATGCAAATTTTTCCTACTCATAATTCTACATGAGTGCACAACCATTCATACAAATGCGATGACCATATGACAGCATATCAAGTTTCAACCATATACAGATGAGAATACATATATAAATATGCAATATGAAGTGACTGAGCCGATCTATAACCTAGGGTGTGTGTGTGTATATGCAACCACTAGCAATCATTTGCAACCATCATCCATAACATGTTTTCAAATACATGTTTGCATCCATTTGTTTTCTACCTAAGGAGTTAGGAAAAAGGACCGAGAAGATATACGTAAAAAAAAGATAGATAAAGCATAACTTAAGGAAAAAGAGAGATCAAAGATGTACCCTCAAAAAGAAGAGGGTAGGCAGCGCGTATTCTGTCCTCAGTTTCCCAAGTCGCGTCTTCCTCGGTGTCGCTCCACTGAACTTTAACGAGTTTGACTTCGCGATTGCGTAGCTTTTTCACTTCAGTTCTTAAGATGCGGGTTGGAACTCTCCTCACAGTTGCTTCACGTTCCACTTCGGCTTCTTCTAGAATGCTAGGTTCCACCACTTCCGCTGACTCATGCAAACACTTCCGGAGGTGAGAAACATGAAAGACATTGTGAACTCCGACCAGTCTCTCGGGTAGCTCTAATCTATAGGCCATCTTTCCAACCTTCTCGATGATAGGAAATGGTCCTACAAATCTTGGTGCTAGCTTTCCGGCGGATCCAAAACGAACGACGTTCCTTAAAGGTGACACCTTAAGGAAAACCCTGTCCCCAACCTCAAACTCAAGGTCGGTCCTTCTTTTGTCGGCGTAGGATTTCTGTCGGTCTTGGGGAGTCTTCATTCTCCTACATATCAAGTCTACTTTCTCAGAAGTCTCTCGAATCATATCTAGTCCAAGTATAAGCTTATCTGTAGACTCGTACCAACAAGTTGGTGATTTGCACGGTCTTCCATACAAGGCTTCGATGGGCGCCATGATGGTAGCTCGGTAGCTGTTGTTATAGGCAAATTCCACTAAAGGAAGGTGATCCTCCCACGTCCCTCCAAAGTCGAGAACGCAAAGTCTCAAAAGATCCTCTAAAACTCTATTCACCCTTTCCGTCTGGCCGTCAGTTTGGGGGTGATAGGCCGTGCTCAAACATAACTGTGTGCCTACAGCTTCTTGTAGACTCCGCCAAAACTCGCTTGTGAAGATAGGGTCTCGGTCACTAAAATGCTGGAGGGTATCCCATGGAGTCGAACTATTTCCTTGATAAAAAGAGATGCTAGAGATGCAGCAGTCCTTCTACTCTTTATAGGTATGAAGTGGGCGCTCTTAATAAGCCTATCCACTATTACCCAAATGCTGGTGTTGCCTCTTCTCGACCTAGGAAGTCCATCAACGAAGTCCATTGAAATGTTTTCCCCCTTCCACTGTGGGACCTCTAAAGGATGAAGTAGTCCTCCAGGCTTCTTCTGTTCCGCCTTGACCCGTTGGCAGGTCATGCACTTAGAAACGAAATCTGCCACGTCTTGCTTCTTGCCATTCCAAAAGAAAGTCCTTTTTATATCCTTGTACGTCTTATCACCGCCAGGGTGTATAGTCATCTTGGAATGATGCGCTTCTTCGAGAACCTTCTTTGTCAACTCCTTTGCTTGTGGGACGCATAATCTTCCATCTCACCTCAGCCAACCCTTA
The DNA here is from genome assembly GCA_030737875.1 of Allium sativum. Lineage (NCBI taxonomy): Eukaryota > Viridiplantae > Streptophyta > Magnoliopsida > Asparagales > Amaryllidaceae > Allium > Allium sativum. The sequence continues at coordinate 3,404,254 of CM060925.1, read as the reverse complement.
TCATCGATGGCGTACCTACTGAGGTGACTGGAAGTCTCACCCCTAATAAGTTTATCAATCACATAGACAAGCTGAGGTTCTTCACGTTGTGCAGCCGTACTAAGTCCAAGAGAGTAGGGCGTACTTTGAGAGATGCTAGCAAAACCGGTACAAAATCTGAGGAGGGCCTAAAGTTAAAACTGACTATATGCTCCAAGCTTTGCCTTTCCACAAAGAGAGGGCTTAAGGTCAGTTTATTTCGGCTCAACACGTCTGCTACTATGTTGCCTTTGCCTGGAGTATAGGAAATTTCAAAGTCATACGAGGTAAGAAACTCCATCCATCTTTGCTGCCTCAAGTTAAGGTCCTTCTGCGATAAGAGATATTTCAACGATTTATGGTCATTGTATAATTCAAACTTCTCACCTAGGAGATAATGGCGCCAAGACTTAAGCGCAAAGATGATGGCGGCTAACTCAAGATCGTGGGTTGGGTAGTTCTTTTCATGAACTTTTAATTGTCTTGCGCCATAAGCTACTACCCTTCCCTCTTGCATTAAAACAGCGCCTAGTCCCGTTCCACATGCATCCGTGTATACCGTGAACATTTTGCTTCCATCTGGCAAATTCAGAACTTGGGTTGTTGTGAGAGCCCTCTTTAATCGTTGGAAAGCAAACTCGCAGTCCAAAACCCAAGTGAACGCCAGATTCTTCTTTGTTATCCTTGTGAGTGGGGCCGAGATTTTTGCGAAATCCCTAATAAACGTTCGGTAAAAACCGGCTAGCCCAAGAAAGCTTCGAACTTCGGTTGCATTTCTTGGTGTTTTCCAATCTTGCACTGCCACCACTTTCGCGGGGTCCACGACCAACCCTTCTTTGGACACTATATGCCCCAGAAATCTTACCTCTTTTCTCCGGAAGTGACACTTGGAGAATTTGGCTTTTAACTGATGTGAACGGAGAGTTTCCATGATTTCTTTCAGATGCTAAGCATGCTCTTCCTCATTCTTTGAGAAGATTAAGATATCATCTACGAAGACAACCAAAAATTTGTTGAGGAATTCTCTGAACACCCTGCTCATTAGGTCTACGAAATAAGCGGGTGCATTTGTTAAGCCGAAAGGCATGACAAGCCACTCGAAGAAACCGTCTGGGGTCCTGAACGTCGTTTTATCAATACTATCTTCATCTACTCTTAGCTGATGGAACCCAGTTGCTAGATCAAGTTGGGAGAAGACCGTTGCACCTACAAGCTGATCAAACAAATCGTCAATTCGGGGAAGAGGGTGCCTATTTTTCTTGGTCAATTTGTTTAACTCCCTATAGTCGACGCAAAGGCGAAGCGAACCGTCCGCTTTAGTTGCGAACACCACTGGAGCACCCCATTCTGAAATGCTCCGTCTAATGAACCCCTTTTCGAGGAGTTCTTTAACCTGCTTACTGAGCTCCTTTCTCTTTTTTGGAGCCACGTGTCTTACCAGTAAAGCTACAGGCTTTGCGTTATCCACAAGATATATGCGGAAGTCTATTTCCCGCCTCGGAGGTAAGCCTTTCACCTCCTCAAAGACATCCGGATATTCCCGGACTACTCTCACTGATTGCAAATTCTGATCAGAAGCATCAAGTGACTCTAGATAACTTAGCATAACAGCATTCAAGGGATTATAAGAAATTTCTAGAGTGTTACCAAGCCGAGTCAAGAGCCTAACTACTCTTTTCTCACAATAAAGAATGACACTATTACGGGATAACCAGTCCATTCCTAAGATCAAACCATACCCCGAGAAGCCTAAGACAAAGGCATCACAACTAAACTCAACGCTGAGAATAGAGATTTTCAAACCCAAACAAACCATTGACAAGTAAGCGGAGCCCCCAATTGGATTTGAAACAACTAAGGGATCTTCTACCATACTAGTGTCTAGATGCAGAGATTCTGCTAAGGCAGAGGAAATAAAAGAGTGTGATGCGCCAGAGTCAAAAATTGTACGAACTGGATGATCATAAAGATAGACTACACTTTCTACAGAAATATTACTACCTCTTTCTTGCTGAGGTGCCACTAGCGCATGAACCTGACCCCCAGAAGTGGATCCAGCTTTCTGTCCCTGCCCTTTCTTCTTTGGGCAGTCCTTAGCTTGGTGCCCAGTCTCTCCATAATGGAAGCAACCACCCATCTTCGCCTTTCTTTTCCGGCAGTCTTTTGATATATAGCCCACAATGCCACAAAAATTGCACCTTCTCTTCTCATGGGGCTTATTGTTCTTTCCTCCTTTCTTGAAGTCTGTTTTCTTTGCTTGTAGACCCTCTTTCTTCTCTTCCACCTTAACTTCTTTCTTACCGTGATCTTCCTCGTGTAGCGACGCCATATCCACCAAGCTTTCATAAGTCGCACACGTGGATACATAGGTCATGGCAAGGCTGTGTAGAGGCTCATTCAAACCCTTGACGAAGCCAAGTGCCTTCTTGTGTTGGGTGTTCACTAAGTCTAACCCAAATCTGGCCAGCTGGTTAAACTGATTAACATATTCCCTGATCGTCATGCTTCCCTGTTTCAGAGTTAGGAACTTTTCCATTTGCAGGCTCCTTTCGGCTTGGGAGAGGAATTTCATCTCAAACCTCGTCCTGAAATCCTCCCATGTTTCCACCGCCCGCTGAGCATTGGTAACTTCCCACCAATAGGAAGCCTCATCCTTAAGCAACCATATCGCTAGTTGTATCTTTTGCCTGTCATCCACTCCAAAGATGACAAACAGATCCTCAGTCTCCTTTAGCCAGTTTTTTGCCCCTACAAAGGATTTTGTCCCATAAAAATCTTTTCCACCCATTGCCTTGAAGTCTCTACATGTTTTTGCGAAGGCATTTCCACGAGGAGGTGGAGGAGGAGGAACCGCAGCCACTGGAGGAGGGATGTCTGCTGGGCCCGCGCCATTGGCCCTTGCTTCTAAGTACCCCCTAAACCAGCCAGGAATCGGCACTCCTTCCGGGAGGTTAAGGTCTCCAGACGTGCTGAAACAGAAAGGGAAAAATTCAAAACGAAGGATAGAGAGAGGTAGATAGGCCACATGGCTTTGGGGGATTTTGTCTTTTATAAATATAACACTTTTTCTTGAAAAATGCTTCTTTAAACTTTCTCTTGAAAACAATTTCAAAATCTTTTATCTTGTCTGGTAAACCTATGCTCTGATACCAAGTGAAACATTCCACCTCCATTAAGGTCACTCATAACGGGAATGCCTTAATTTTGGTGTAGGTTTATAAGTAAAAGCCACAGATAAACTCAAGACAGATATAAATACACATATTTTAAACAGCGGAAACCAACAGACTTCTATTGCATCAATACGTGTTCAAAACAAAATATTCCATAATTGTCTCAAAATACTTCCATCATTACAACATCATAACTGCCTTGATTATTAAAGAAGCATAAACATAAATAAACTGACAAAAATCCCCATAGTGATATCCAAAGCCATAGTCCGAGCAAAAGAGACCCAAATCATACATCTACGTTCTTGGAGCTTGAACAGAGCCTGACTGAGCTGAGCTGTTTCCTCCCTGTGGACCAGGGGAGGGGGAAACAAAAGAAAAGAGGACAAAAAGAAAATAGGGTTAGACATAAATCCTGAGTAAATCTAGTAACTCTTCAGTATGTGAATAAGAAAAGGGCATGATAGATATATACTGAAAATAGGATAGTGTCACAAGCTAAGGGAGTGTCGAATGTACTGTCGCACCCATACTATATCTCTGCATCTATTTGACTTTACTCTAACTGGCACCCTATGGTAAGGGTGAAGTGATCCCCAACTTTAATTAAAGATCAGCTCCTACTCGTGTTAACATGTGTCATACGGCCCCCAAGAATTGTAGATACCTATGCTGGTCCCGCCATGGGGTGTATCAAGACCCATGGTGGCGGCCCCGACACAAATTCTAGAAGGCATAGGTTATACTACTGGTGTCCCCAGTGCCCTGGTTGTCTGCTCCGAAGTGTGTGCACGCCTGCACTCCATTAGACCTGCACTGTGTACCCACCGCCGTCGTTTGACCGCTTACAATCAGCCTAGTAATCGTGCCCCACCCTGCCTAGTTTCAGGGTACCGTTGATACCTAAATGGTGTTACTGCTGAAACGGGTCCCTCGTTACCAGGATTTTCTAGTCAAACATGTTAAGTGGTTAAGTGTTTGTATTTACCTAAACCCCACCCATCAATTCTTGTTAACATGTTGAATTTGGTTCAGCGTTATAGTTGACTTAACCCTACCACCTGTCCTTAGCCTCTTAGGAGCACCAGACCACTCACATTAGACAGGTATTGCTACGTTTATTGGATATGCCAGTCGGTTCCGGGCAGGTTTACACCGTAGCTCAGTCTAACCTCGGGTCTTTATTGGGTTCGATGCTTAACCACCCACATTGGATAGGTATTGTTGTGACTACTGGACAGCCGGGTGGTTCCGGGCAGGTTTACATCACAACTCAATCCAACCTCGGGTAAAGAATATCGTATTTTCTAAATTTACATATTTTATTATTATATATATAAATGTCATATCTTTTATTCTTGGGCATAACAATTTATACCGCTTAAATGTCATTGTCATTGGCATGTGCCAAACATGCCAACATATATTTTCATGTTTTACACCCAATGTTATTACCCCCGTTTATACGTTCGCAACGTTATAACAAATGCAGGGCTCGATACAATTCAGCCCAACTTTATAAGCGTAAGAAAAGGGGAAATTAAGAACATGTAATATTTTGCAACATATAAGGATGTGTGGCGCAGGAACTTGCAGTTTAGCGATACTAACATAAATGATGGGTCATGTGAACTTGCATTCAAATCAAAGTATAACTAAGTAGGTGGCATATGAGACGCCATAGTTTAGGCTAATACAAACTTGTGTTTAAACATGTTTAACTTGGCATAATGTCAAACACAAAACTAGCATGATGTATATTCACCAAAAGGTCCAATTATAACATTTAATTCACATAGCCTATTTCAACATGAACTTGCATAGTTTATGAAACACACACGATATTTAACATAGATCCAATTATACTTGCAAACAAACATGAAAGTGATAACATAGGCTTTGGGTCATGTAGGCATAAAAGGTTTCAAGACTAAATCATGTTTATATAAATTCTAATTTAGACTAAGGGAATATGCATAGTCCATGCCATCGACATATACATAAAGGGATCAGTTCTATTCTTTTGCCACAAACTTCCAAGTGTCATTGTTTTCATATTCAATTGTTCAATAGGCTTGCATCAATCAATTTATGCCACCAACGTCAATACACAAGTCATGATAGAATCATCAAAATACATAGAATTTCATACAATACAATAACACAGATCTATTTTCGTTCACATCGAATCACATCGCAATTCTTATTCATAATCTGAAAGGTTAATATACTTACAACGAATGCAGAATCTTGAATTCTGGATTCTGAATTCTGAAATTGAGGTGCGCTCCTTTGGATAGACTAACGTTGCGTTGATAATTTTTGATTTAAACTTTAATCTTCTTCTTAGTTTCGATTCGTCTCTAGGCTTTTCTCTTGACGGCTCTGTTCAATTCCTCCCTTGCAGCATGACGACTCCTTTCTCATATTTTTGTGTGAATTTTCCGTTGAGAGTTAGGGTGTATTTATAGATTTTTAAGTTGTTTTGAGCCGTCAGATGAAGATAGGAGGAATCTAGGCCATTCAAAATTCAGAGAGCCAGTCAAGAGGTGACCCGTCAGCCCTAGTGACACACAGGGCCTCAGAAATTCGAGCCAGAGCCAGACCTGGCCAGCCAGGTCGACCAGGCAGGTCGACACCCAGGTCGACACTATGATCGACCTGGGGGGGGGGACCGGGTCGACACCATGGTCGACCTGGGGTGACCAGGTCGACTCCATGGTCGACCTGGTCTTTGGGCGGGAATTTTCCCGCCCAGCCCAGTTTGAACCTGAAATTCGAAATTTTGAAATTAAACTGAGCTGTTTGAATTTAAATTCGACTCTGAAACTTCCGAAGGCCATAACTCCTTCATACGGAGTCCGATTCGCGCAAACTCGGACTCTATCTCAAGAAGAATTCCGAGACGAATGCAATGGCGTAACCCGTTTCCCTTAATTCTTTCATTTAGAATTAATTATACTTTAATTTGTGAAGCTTAGCGTTATAGAATTCACAGGGGTGTTACATAGATGGTTTGGACATATCCAACGTAGACCATACGATGCACCTGCACGCATTGGAATTCTAGGCCACGCCGAACGCCCAAAGAGAGGTAGAGGTCGACCTAAAATGACATGGGAGGAGATAATAAAGAGAGATTTAAGTAACTGGAGTTTATCGGAAGAGTTGATAGTTGATAGGAGTGCATGGAAACTGGCAATCCATATACCAGAGCCTTATGTGTTTTTTTTAGACTTTATTTCACGTTTACAGAACCTTTTTACTTTTTATTACTATTTTAGATTTTATTTCACTTTTATTGAACCTTTTTACTTATTATTATTATTAAAAAAAAAACCTTTATCGAACGACTTTTTATTTGTTTGGTTATTTTAAACCCTTTATATATATATATATATATATATCATCATTATTAATTTTATTTTATTTTAATTTTCGGTTCCATATCTAGTCAACCCCAATTTGTTTGGGATATATGGCTTTGTTGTTGTTGTTGTAAAGGCTAGGCTCGTTAGTGTAAACCCACAGAAAAGAATAATGAACGACTTTGCAAGCTTGCTTATCATTATCTTTAAATAGTCCATGGTTGTATATCAACTGCTATGCTGTAAAAGATAATGCATCGGTGTTATGAGCCCGTAGATATTTTCCCAAAGCACTCAATTGAGTCCCTACTTTACTTTTACAGTAGCGTAAAAGATACAAGTCCTTTTTAAATATGAAGTTAAGATTAATGTCCAGCTTTATCAATGAAATAATGTCATATATGAATATATAGTTGAAATTTATTGTGACATATTACATTTGTTTGCAAATATTACTAAGGGGTATATCATTTCTTTTATGAAAAATGATTTTTGTTTTTTTAAGCAGTATGGGGGCATAAAATTAACAATTCTTTCAAGCATAAATATCTTACATGTGAACCACGCCCTTACATTGTTGTGATAGGCTACAGCATAAAGAAGAAGTGTAAAGGTGCTGGCGGTAGATGGGATATGAGCAAGATGCGTATGCATCGTATATATACTATAATATTATTACCGAGTTATGTTTTAAGAGCACAAAGGCCTCCTGGGAACTTTTGAAATGAATATTCACTTTATTTACTTCATTTTCATTCCGAGTCTCTCTTACTTGGTTCTCTTCAGTTGTTCTACCAAATTCTAATCTTCAAGTAAAAAATTAGCTATCAATCGATGCCTACAGAGTAACCTAATTCCAACAAAATGTTGGACAGCTACATCCACTACAGCAGCGCACTCCACTTTCCCGACCTATCTGTGTCGTCCTCTCATCCATTAGCCTCGAGTTTATTCAAACTATAGGCAGACGCATAGGCATCTGTTTTTTTCCTTAGTTTTTCTTCTTCCCTTATTTTCACGCTTTGGATCAGGTCATTTCTATTTTCCTTTTTATATCTTACATTACCATGTTCTTCTATGTAATTTCTACTGTACAGCAACTCCATAATCCTAATTTCTAATGTGGCATGTACTTTGATTTTACCTGTGATGCACTCCTCAGTTTGTTGTTTTCTTGATATCAAAGTTACAAATGTGCATGAATGTTATTGTTCAACTGTATTCTCATATTTCGTGGTTCAAATGTTTAAGAAAAATCAATCTAAGATCTATATGAATTTTTTACATATGTTTAATATATATTCTAACATCATGATAAATAAAAAATTTAACTTCTGCAATTATTGTGTTTCAGCTACTCAAAATATATAATTTTGTTGTTGTTTGAAAAATAGCATTTGAAATTTAATTTTTCTAATTGAATTGTATGAGATATCTAGCATTGTTTTGAAAAATTATAACCAGAATGTGAAAGGACTTGCGCTAAATAGTTTACTTGAATTCATGCTACTAATATTACAAGCCATTCATGAAAATATTTGAATCTCTTATTTAAGAGTAGATTATTTTTCTGTTGTCTTATCATGCTTGAAAGCTTTGACAATGAAGTCTTTTGCAAATTTTAGAAAATCTTGCAAAATTCAGTGGCAACTAAAATATGAAAAATTAGCCCTAACGTCTCTCTATTTTACATCTTGGTAATTCCTATTAATCTCTTTTTATGCTAAATTAATGTACCCATGTCTATATGTCTTCTTTATTTATACATAGCCTCAAAATATCCGTTAATTTTCTTCTAATTCCATCATTTCAATCGAATGCCACTTCCCACAATCTCTATAACAGCATACTCTTGTGTCATGTAAACACGTTTTTATTGCGTCCCTATATTTTTATTTCTTACCATCTTTAGTGTTGTAATTAACTATATCTAATATTTATGTGGATACATTTGTTCTTCAAAATTCAACGTTATATCTGTTTGGTATGTTATTGAATTTCAATCTTGATCTTTTCTTTGTAGTGCGAGAAGATTGTGTGAATGCGGAAGCACAATAAACAGGATCTAGATTTGCCAACTGAACACCAATCTAATCTGATTGCAATTATTCTATTACATCAAAAATAGTAAATAACTATAATGAAGAAAAGAGACACAATATTTATACTGGTTCCACTATCATCGAGATAGTGTACGTCCAGTCCAAAAGAGAGATTTTATTCCACATGAGAGAATCACAAGAGATTACAAAATAAGAGTTTAAATATCCAAGCCTTAAATAGGCTTAACAAGAAGAGACACCATTGGGGATCACTTGCTCCATGCCAGGATGGGTTTACAACGAAGTCTACCCCTCAATATATAGGCAGTGCAAATCTATGTGAGTCATCAATCAAATTACCAACATATGGTAATAAATTATGGAGGAAAATTACAATGGCAACAAATGACTCAATAGCGAATATGGAAGAAAATAATCCATCCATCCATCTCATTCAAATGCAATCAATGCATTTATGCATTCCATATTGAATATACTTACCTTCCCATTTTGCATATTTGTTCCATCTAATTGTGATTTTGTATCACCTAAATTTAACATTCTTTACATTTCTATACTTTTGTTCTACCTTTTTTAGGGATCCTGGGATCATTTAAGCTAACTGAAAATGGGTTCATCTACAAGATCAATTTCTTTAATTTTGCATGTTATAGATTGAAAGGAGATTGAAGGTATGCATTTTTGGTCAATTGTCTCACATCATGCATTTTAATATGCCTAATTCAATTTATTATTTGTACTTTTACAATGGTATACCACTGGTTTATATACATATTATCTTAAAGAAATTCTCCAAACGAAATATTATGCCATCATCATTATGATTTATTTTAGTTTTTTCTTTGTTTTGTACATTTGGTTTATTTTTGATAACTGTGTTTTATATACTTCATTTATATGTTACCTGACGGTTTTGAGACAGTCGACTGATCTTACATTTTTTAACCAAGAAAAATATTAGCAAAGGTTTCTCTGACTTTCTAATAATAAGTTTCTTTCACTCATGCTAAATCTTATACCAAAAATGGCCACAAATTTTGTGACAATCTGGGAAGCATATAAATTTTCAATTTAGAAAGAACATCAAATGCATAATTTTTTATTATCGTATTCTTCCAAAAATTGAACTGCATTTTTCGTTAATGCTTTTATCTTATACACTTGGGTTTTTAAATTGCTACATTCTAATTCAAAATTTTATACAGCCACTGCAACTGATAGTTGATTATGCGCTCTTACTGTTTAATATATACCTTAAAGCATCATAGTCGCATAGAATGCAAGTAGAAAACCCTTTAGTGGCATGTCTATTAGATCCTTTGTGTCTAAAGTTTTCCTCATTTCACGATATGAGTAATTTTGAAGGTTCAAGCGAGCATTTAGTGCATAATTTTGTGCCAATATATTTTCAAGAATGACATAACTTAAATATCTGTAAAATGTTTTTCCTTTAGCATGGTTAATCAACATGCATAATTTGGCAAATTTAGGGGAGCAATTAAGTGCGTAATTTGGGACTAGCATAATTTGAAAAACGTTTATTTGTCATTACAATTCTAGCTGCTAAAGTTGGACTTCTCAAATATAACGCATATATAAATATAACTTTTATTTCAAATTCTGAGAATCGCAACATAATAATTATGATATAAGGTTAATAAAATCTTATCCTTAATTTGGAAAGGTAAATGTGGCTTTCCAAGTATGACATACATTTTATGCATAGTTTTTTTTGCTAGAATGCTTTCTAAATTAGTTTCCGTTTATCTTTAATAATACTTTCCATTAAAGTTAAACTTTTCAAACTGCTAGCAATCCCACCCTAAATCCTATATCTCAATTTCAAAATTATTTGCATTTTCATTAGTACTTGATTTCAAAAGTCCAAACAATGTTATGATTATTTTAAATTACGAATTATCGTAAATGTTTTACAAATTATTTAATATAATATCATTGTTCATATCCTTAACGTTAGACCTGATAGCAGTTGTAAACTTTTGACAAAATGTTAAACCTTCTAGATTTATATGGAGAGATTTAAATATATTATTTTCAAATTCATACTTGATCATGACTGATAAATCGACAATTCATTATAGCATTAACTGAAATATAACTATCAAACAGGCTTTTTTCAAAATGGTATTTACTATAAACTTACTATTACTGAATTATAGTTAGCTTATTTCTTTATATGTGTTGAATGTCACACATATTGCCATCATTTTTTTACCAGACTTTCATTCTTTTAGCTTTCAGAACATAAACAGTTAATGCCATAAGTTGTTTGTAGTTTATTTACAAAATGATAACTTCGTATCTAATAATTTAAACATGTAGTTATGCTTCAAGTTTATGTATATACATTTAATAATTGGTTTCCACTATAAAGTACTTAGTTGAATTTATAGATTGAATTATTAATAATTATCTATTTGATATCCATGCAAGGTAAATTTGAAGAAGGCATGTGTGATTTCTTCCTATTTATGATTTTGATGTTGGTTTGCATTTCCTTTTCTAATTATTATTTCCTACTGTGTATTGTAATATTAACCGAACTTGACTTAAAAAGGATGGAAATCCCAAAGGATTTGAAATTTCTCAAAAGTAACCTATGGTTACACTACAATAAAAGTTTATTCTCTTAGCAGAACGGTACAGCGTATTTAAGCAGGTTGCCATACTTGCGGTGAATAATTTAACATTCACGTTGTTGAACGCTGTGAAAAATTAGGGAGGCGCTAAATTTTTTCACGTTTCCCTCCATTTTCATAGACCCTCATAAGTCTCGATCCAAATTTGACTTCAGAATATTCCTCTTCCGAAGGAAAATTTCTTCGCCAGCAAACCAAATTCTTCCAGGGGTTGATTGGCCCCACTACAACCTACCTCTTTGTAGAAATCGTTCCCCCTTTTCCAGTCCTCCCCGTTGCAAGCTCGTCTTTGTTTGCCCTCGTTCCCATCTCGTTGCAGGCTCGTCAGTGGAAGTGTTTATGAGCCCTATTTTAGCTGCATAGCTCTAAGAGGTGAGAAACAAAATTTTCCTTTTTAGATATTGATAACATGTGATAGACTAACAAAATCTAATCAATATGGTCTAAAATCGATGCGTGTTACAATTTTTTCACTGTACGTTAAAAAAGTTGCAATTTTGATTTCTCTATGCTATAAAGTTTTTGTATTTGTACTCTAAAATAGATCGTCAGCCCAAGTCATTTCTAAACTTTAGAATAGAGGATGGTTTCCTCTCAGTAAAATTATAGTTTACTAAGATGCTGGCACTCTACTGCAGGTCAGAGTAAATCAAAGGGAGACCCATATGTACTTGCAGTATAAATTGAAAGTAGGCTAATCATAAATAGGAAACATCTATATCAAGTCCATTAATTCCGGTCCACCTTGAATGTGCTTAATTTCATTTTCTTATATATGTTCAATTTTCACTTTCTTGGTAAAAAGACAGTATGATAAAATTCGATATTAAGAATTATGTGCTTAGCTTCTTTTGTTTCAAAAAAAGCTAAGCACATAATTCTTAATATTGAATTTTATCATACTGTCTTTTAACAGGATAAATTGAATGTGCTTAGTTTCAGTTTCTTATATTTATTTATTTTGGATTTGACAGATTTGAACTTAGAGATTGGTACAGTAAGTGACATAAACAAAATTAACCTTTCACGTAAACAAGTGTGCACAGAAGTTGGAAACCAGAGAATACTTAGGGCAACATGAAGTACCCTACTTGTATGAGAAAATGAAACTATTTTGTTTGCATGATATTATGAATGTTAGACCTTTGTTGCTTTATATATATTGGATTTTATTGTGCTTTTGATTGAATATGGTTGTCTGTCTCATAATTTTCTATGTAACAGGTTTTTTTTTTTACTATACTAACACATGGTGCTTATTTTAACTTATGTATTTTTTGAACATTGGGTATGCTTAACAATTTTCTATACCTTATATTATTAACCTTTATGAATATAGTTTGAGTGCGAAATATGTCAAATGTGTGCTGCAGAACAGTATATTCTAAAGAGCCAATACTTGCATTCAATTTTGACCTGTCACAATGTAATTGTGATAGTTCTAAATTTTAATTAAGTAATACATTATTTAGAACTCTGAAAAATGTAACTAAATTTTTATTTTTAGTTATATTAAGTAGAATGAAAAGGTTGCCAATTATTATAGGTACTATCTATAAGCGAACCAATTACTATGAACTAATTGGTAGAGTGTGGGACCTGGATTCTTCTTTTTAAGCATGTTATCTTGGCTTTGGTTACTATCCATCAGTGAGTTAAAAAAGAATAAACTTGAGAAAAAGGGTAAATTGATAATGAGCAAAATCAAATTTGAAACAACTCAACTTGTCAATCCAATTGATCCTGCGAATAGTAGCCTCTGTAAGTCATATCTTTAACATATATGGAGCAGACATTTTAGTTATTTGGTGAAATTATCTGTGAATCTTTATTATATTTTGCATGTAATGTTCTTATTTGCAAATAAAATCATATCAGAAATGCTGCCATTAATTTAAAACAAGCTTATTTCAAAGTGTATTTCTTTCTTGTTTATATTTATATGTTTGCTTGAACTTTATAGTACTATTGTGGAAGTATCCAACCAATTTTATTACTCTCATGTTTATATTTTATTTTACCTGAGTCTGGGAATCAGAATATTTGTATTCTCCTAAACTAAAAACTAAGATTAGGTAATTCTAAATCAGTTTAATCAAATAAATCCATATGGATACCTTGGAAGCAATGAAAATCTAGACCAATGCAACGGAGCTAAAATAGAGAATATATCCAGTAAAGTTGCCAAATCAAAGCAATTGTTCCCTAGTTTAAAAATATAACCTATTCATTGAATAGTACATTATTTAATCACAAATAATATCATTTAAAAAGTTGATTGGCAAGTACGAAGTTAAAATAAATCAAATATATGTTTGTTATTAACCAAATAAAATGTTATATAGCATTCTACATGTGCCTCGACTTTTTTGATGTTCACTGAATAGATCAAACCATGGGTAATAGGTGATGCAAAAAACTAAAATAAAACAAATTTATAACATTGCATTTCTACAACTGTACATTTTGAGTCCAATGATAAATTTTAAAAAGCTTTTAAGAAGCAAAAGTTAGTAAACATTCCTCATTTTCAACTCATAAACCATATTTTATTTTACCATAAGAACACAAAATCTAAATACTTTTCAATGTAGAAAAAAATAAACCATGTCAGGAATTACAACACAGAATATTATTCATAAACAAATTCACCATAACATACCTTATGGGGTATGCGATTGATAAAGGAAACTGACTTCTGTGGAAAGGCCTTCTTTGAGTCTTCAATAATTATAATAACAAAATAAGTGAATTTTTAATATTTAATTGAACGTTGATCTTATATGGAGGACTATGTGAACAATCAGCAGATGAAGAGGTATTCCAGGATACAATCAGATATGTCACAAGTCACATATGTGGAAATATAGAAAAACATAATATTCATGTCCTTCCAACAACGACAACCATAAGTTAATACTGGACTGTTTAAATACAGAGTAAAGGAAAGAGACATACTAGAATAGGGAACATTCAAGTTAACAAAACTATTAACTTTAAAATACAGAATACTGAACTATATATAATTTAATAATTGGTATCGGCTCTAAAACAGGAAAGATCCTTGATATAAATAGAGATCAGGTAGGTGGTAGGTTCTTGTAACAAATTAATTCTGGTTTTTAACAAAATGAAAAAACTCAATGGTAGGTGATATAATAGTTTGTCGTAACAAAAATAATGTGATGTAAAAAACTGCAACAACATATTTGTTTCTGCAGTAACTGATAACTTTCAGTTATTTGAAAATTTTGATACTTTATAGTGCGCATTCAAAGCATGATGATTATGAAGTCTCACAGGAAAAAAATAAAGTTAAAGCTATAGGGAAATCATGTTACCGATCAACCAAATAAGTTGCAGATATATTTCTTTTGTCTTTAAAAAATACTTGAGCTTTTTTCTTAGAAAATTTAAAAGATTCTGATATAATGAAAGTGACAAATAAATAGAGGAAACTATAGACAAAACTAAGGTCTGCATGGGTATTTGAGATCCCCCTCACTGGCAAATGATGAAATAATTTTTGCTACATGAGGGTACAAAAGGAGTTTCTTATTGTATTTTATACTACTACTGTTTCTGCTGAGATATCGGATATCTACATATAATGTTTATTTGTTAGATATGGTAGTTGAAGATGCATGTAATGAAGCAATATATGTGAATAAAAAATGCATAAACATGCATCTTAACGTACCTTTGAGGTTTTTTTTTCACACATAGTTGTGTACATATAAATAATTTCTTCTGAAATCGTTATGGGACTCTTCTTGCAATGGGCTTCCTTCTATCCAAGCGTGGCTGGTAAGGGTTAGGTGCAAGTTTTATTTGACATATGTTATGTCTTCGTAAAGAAAGAATTGGGTTTCATATATAACTTGTCGATTTCCATTTAGCTTGGTATGGGACTCTTCTTGCAATGGGCTTCCTTCTATCCAAGCGTGGCTGGTAAGGGTTAGGTGCAAGTTTTATTTGACATATGTTATGTCTTCGTAAAGAAAGAATTGGGTGTCATATATAACTTGTCGATTTCCATTTAGCTTGGTTAAGTTGTTCGGTGCAAAGTACAAACTCAGAAAAAATATTCTGTTCTTATATGAATAATGATAATCTTCCTTTTCTGCTATTCATGATACATTAAAAGTGGTTTGTATATTTAAAAGTACATATATTAGATTGGAGCAGAAATTGAGTTCATTACTTTTTGCAAATACATTTGTTTACGTCTTGTGATAAAATGATACGCTTTCTTCATAACAGGAGCATGTTATACAAGAACAGGTGTATTTAATTCTTAAATGCAAAAGCGTGCATTTATTACACTGGTGTAAAGATGTGTTTTCTGCTTCATATGAATAAGTTTCTTATTCTTAAATGCATACAAAGTACAGCTTTGTATTAACAAGATTCATATGATACATTTCTGCTATTAATATTATGTTAAAGTGCACTATATATTTATAAGTACATTTACTAGGTTGGTGTATAGATTTAATACAAGAATTTTTGCAAGTGGATAAGTTAACAAGAATATGCTGACTTGCACTTTTTTTTATCAGAATGGAAAATCTTTTGCTAAGGTGTAATGAAATGACTTTGATTAAGTCATGAGTTCAATGAAATATGAGAAGCTATTTCAAGTTTATTGCAATTTCCCTCCTTTCTGCTAAATGAATTGGCAATTACAAACATCTCGTGTTTCTTTCAATTGGAAATTTATTGCTTGCAATAAATGAAATGCATTAATCATATAACCATGTTGTTTTATTTTGGTCTGAATTTATTTTGCTGACTCATTTTATAGTATAACCGACTACCAATTAGCATTTTGTCTTTTAAATTTGCCATAAACGATTGTGATGATAATGAGAATTATTGGATTAATAAAGAATAGGAGATGGGAATTCTTTTTCCCATTGTTTTACAAATAAGCTCATTTATTCATTTAATTCTAAGTTTTCTTCATTTGTTAATTTTCTATCATATTCTTTCATTTGATAATTTAAAATATCAAATGTTTTGATGTAGATTCTATGCTTGCTTTGCCATGCAGGAAATGAAGGTGTATAAAAGGTTGATAAGGAATCATGATTCATCTTTTCAGGATAATTGCAAAAGAGATGGGAATTGTTATGGTACATTATATTTTGTGTTTATTAGAAAAGAACGATAAAGTGATACTAAAGGGTTGCTAAAACAAGATTTTCAGTGGATGGTGTTCAATAGAGTTAATGTTTGTCTAATGGAAAACATTTAATACATGAGGAAGACGCTCAAATACTTAATACATGTACAACATTTTCTATCAATAATGAATGGAAGAAGCATTTAATGTTTAGATATCAATTTTTTTAGCTGAGATTACAAACTATTCAATTTGTCTTCCTATACAGGAATACCATCACTTAGTGGGTTCCACTAAATTTTATATTCATAAAGAGTGGCGAACACTAAACATGTATAGCATGTTGCTAACCAGTCAGACATTTTCCTTTTTTAATCTTCATGCCATTCAATATCCATTTGGTAATTCTGTTTTAGCTAACATAGGCCATTCGAAGCTGATCTGGAATGTCCGTCAGTTGCGGCATGTAGATTCAACATGACAGACTTATTTACCAAGGTAACAAAACCAATATTCATTTTTCTTAACCTAACGTTTCATGTAGCTCACACTTTATTAACTTTTTCTAGGTAACAAAGCCGATTAAGTCCATTTAACTGGTACTTGTTTATGTAGGTAAAGCTGGATGATTCATTGCTTCAATCGAATGTCATAGTTGCTGGTCTTCTCTACTTTATGTAGGCCATTCTTGCATTTAACTCTTTATAGAATTGCATCTTAATTATTCCCTTTATTTCGCTGCATAGGTACACAAAATATTGCTTTGCTATATGGATGATGCTACCTAAAATTGGTAATAAAAGGTTTGTTTTTATGCCTTTAAAATTGTGTGTTTCCATAATGGTTTACTACAGGTGGGGCATGAATTTAGATGTAACTTTTGCATGGTACACCCTTGTGCACTGTGAGTTGGATTGGACTCATGAATCCATTTTTCTATACTTGATTTTTAACATCTAATAAGTTCAAGCTTGGTTCTATATCAATACGTAATCTTTGAAGGAAACTCGTCCTGCAGCTTTTAACTGCATATGAAATTATGACCTAATTGATAGCCTCAACATTTCTAGTTTCACTTTGTGGCATAGCAAATATATCTATAGCTCTGATAGTATATTCATGTTTGATAGTATATTCATCCACAACTCTGATAGTATATTCATCCAATAAGATATAAATCCATGAGGTAGGAAAATGTCATATACTTATCATGATGCATTTGTCCGATGCTAACAAAAATGTATTTCAAGGCAGGATGGACTTCATTTACTGTCTGGGGGAAGCTGCGACGTTTAGTCAAAGTGCAAAAGGTGTTGCATATATAAATATATTAATAATATGTAAATAATTACAAACAATGTATAGTTGTTTATGTTTGTTTGATATATTGGCAGATTGGCATGCTGGTGCCTTTGTCCCTTGATCCACTTTGATAAACTGAATTTTTTGAAGCAAAAAGGAATGCTTCTATTTTCTATGGTGGAGCCCAAGCTTAAACAAGCGATAGTGAGATTGCTAAAAGTGGTTGAAGAAGTTTTTCAAAATGAATGATGATGGAGATAAACGATGCTTTTGTATTGATAATATCTGGGTAATGGGAATTGCAAGGACAGGTTAGTAATAATTTTATGATTTACACATATTTCAGTTATCAAAATAAACTGTGGTGTTTGAATATGGCCGATAAGTACATGCATTTTTATGCTCTTTTAAAAATACCACTTGTCTAGGTTCTGCCTACTAAACCAATAGTGAAAACACCCGACCAAACACGGGAGTAGCATTAATTGCAAGCAAGAAAACCTATAGTTCAATAACTGGACAAGAAAAGTGTTAGCAAGGATATAATTACATAACTCAGAACATCTTCTAATTCAGAAAGAACTTATTCGCCCAATTAATATACTCGCTCTCCCGCTTCGATAAGGAAACCAATAGAGTAGCTTCGGGCGAGTCAACAGATGCAAGATTCTTTTTATTCCTTTCATAGAACGTACAATGTTTGAATTAATTCAAAATAAATCAATTGTTAGTCAAATTGCTTTGGGCAAGCATGTTAGTAGTTATAGTATCTATTCTGCTAGTTATTATTGTATACTTACACAAAAGTAAAAAACAATGCCATTGTAATTGTATTCCTTGGTGTAATTGCAGCTTAGATCTTAAAAAAAAAAAAAAAAGAATAGGTCCTTTAAAAAAGCACTAAGTTTATAGAAATATAAAAATTGAATAACTTATAAACATTAATCTAAATCATAGAAATTGACTAATTTTTATAGAATAAATTGCTCTATTTCGCGCGACAGCAGCCGTAGTTTCCTGCTGCCTAGCAACAGCCATGTGCTGCCGCGGACAACAACAATACATGTTGTTATATGCTTTTGGAAGCCAGACCACTATTCCGTGACTTGAGTTTCGTTTGGAAATCCTTGCTTGTCTTCATTTTCCCCAAGCTGAACCAATTCAAGCCATTAATATTATTCTTTCTCTTCCATCATCTTGTTTACATACTAGGCATGATGCATTTTTTTCCGTTTACTCCATTCTGGAAGTTTGACTTGCATACACTAACATTTAACCTTTTAATGTAGCAGATGGGTTAGTGGCTTTGACATGCTCCACCTGCAGTACATTATTGTCCAACACGACTTATGCTATTATTCCAGGTGCATTTGTCATTATATACATCACATTATTATTAGGTCTAATTTGTGACTATTACTATGCTAGGAAACATGGTTATTGAGTATTGCAAGTGCTAATATGAACTCAGTAAACATATACATTTATAATCGTATTTTTAACTGCTTCGACTCTACTGTTAAATAAATGTTTTGCTAGTTATTTTGTATTTTAATTTTACCGGTTCATTTCTGAAAAGTGAGAGTATCCTTTTCTTTTTGTTTTGGTGGTGTTTTTGTTGTTTTTTGTGTAATCGTGTTATAAGAAGGTAATAATGGACAAACATGGTCCACTCTATTGATGATGGACCGAGTAGCTATAACATATAAAAACAAACCAGGACACCAGGTTTGCCTGAAAAGAATTAACTAGGTTTCTATAAAATTAATTGGATTTTATAAAGTTAATAGAAAATTAAATTCATCTTATTAAAAATAACAATGAAAATTAAATAAGATTTATAAAAACTAAGTAAGAATATCGATACCCAACTGTGAGGTCATGGGGTGCTCCAATGATTCGTATATTCATGCATTTTGGAAGTTACTTATTGATTTGGGTGATTAACTTTGCTTTAGAATGTACTAACAATAGTGAAATTTTTGATTTTTGCTTTGCAGCTAGATATTCAAACGCTGATGGAAAACATTGTTGCGATTAGTTATGGATTGAAGTTATTCGTGTTGCTAAGACTATATCTTAGTTCGTAGGAATGTATGATCTACTATTTTTGGTCCTTACTACTTTGCGTATATGTATGTTCGATGTCTCACTGCTATTTTATGAAATATTGTAGATGTATTGTGTATGTTTGATGTAAGAATATTGCATATTTTGATTATATAATTGGACTTGCTAGTTAGGAATTATGTGATTAATATGAAATGTGTTATTAATATGATGCATTGATTATGAAGTTTGGTGTGGATACAATATGTTGATTTTAAGTAGCCATAAAGATACGGAGATTGATTTTAGACTTTTTATGGCGTTTTTAAAATGTTATTAAATTTTCATTGTAATTTTTCAATGGCGTTTTTAAAACGCTATAAATAATTTTTTCAAAAATTGACATACAAACACTTACAGCAATTCTAAACGTTGTAGAGATAAATATCACAACAAAAGATAAACGCTATAATCAAATAAACTCAAACGCCATGAAATGTATTAATATCACGAAAGAAACGCCATTGGACAATACTTTTGATAGCGTTTTATTACTGATATAGTATGGTTCTGACTTTTAACTGCATGTTAATACACAGCGTATGCAAAAACGCTATTAATACCTTTTATGGCATTTTTTAAACGCTGTAAAAAGTCATATTTGTTGTAGTGTTATCTAAGTGAATATGCATTAAGCCAGCAAAACATGGTGTAAAACTGGAAGGTGTATGTTTTTTCATATATATCTATGTTGCGTTAGATTCAATTTGTTTTGGATTTGTAGCATTTTGCCTTATCTTATCTTCTTTTTGGTATGTTTAATGTTTCATTGTTCCTATTATATAATATTTACATAACATTTTTAATGCGGACTATGATTTAATTTTCCCTTTTCACTAGGGAAATAAAGCTGGAATTTTCAACAGAGCAGCTTTGTGGTTGAAATGGAGCATGCTATTTATAAAGATTAGTTCCTTCATATAACGTCAATTCCACAATTAAATTGTTTGTTTGCAAAAATAGAATAGTTCTTATAGTGCTACTATACTAATGCAAAAGTCCTATTTATAGAACAATCGCTATAATATTTAGAATCACTGCATTTGGAAAGAGGGTATTAATTATTTATGCAACGGATAAATCTTAAATTGGGAACTTACTAGGAAAGTGCAATGAATACTAAACGTTCGATAATCTTCAAGTTGATAATTGTGTAGTCTTTCTATAAAACCTTTCTGCTTATATTCGTGTGCTCTCCTAATTTTTCTGTTGGTGTGTTTTCTGTGCGTCAACAGTTTCACGTACATCTATTTCAAGTAGGCTTTAATTTATAACAGGCTACATCATAATTTTTTGTAATTTTATATTTTCTTGATGTGATGCAGTAACTGCAATGGAATACTAAGCATGACATTATTTTTAAATGCACAGGGCTGGAATGCTCTGCAACGTGAGTATAGACGGAACTGGATGGATGAGATATACTTGGAAATAATGCTTGGTTACCTTATTTAAAATTTGACATTTTTTATTACCACTTATTGTATTTGTATGAGTTGTGTTATGCTATCCTGACTATCGACATGCAATTTATGTTTGAAGCATAGTCTACTTTTGGTATATGCCTTGGTTTACATGACAAAGCCTTGGTTTACACGACAAAGCCTTGGTTTACAGTAACATGTGATTAGTAAAATGTAGTATTATGGCATACATGTTTGCTATTACTGATTCGATTATAGTGTAAGCCTTTTCCTTTGCTAAAATGTAGAGTACTTTATGATTTTAGTTTCTTTGTTATTTTTCCTTTTTAGTTGTGCTTTGGGATACCAACTTGGAAATTTACGCAAGTACAGATAATTGGTTGATTTATGGTCATAGTAGCTAACATAACGTGGTTGACAGTGAATAAATATTTAGAAGATTGTAGCTATGGTTTATTACGTCTCTCTTTACTGTAGTTCAGTTTGTTTTATTACAAAATATGAAATAATGCAACAACGTGAAACTGAAAGTGGATATTTAAGTTTAGCAGTATTCGGTGTTAACCTGTAGGCGACTACTTTAATCTTTATTAGGTGCTATTTTGAGACATGTGCTAATTTATCTAGGAATAACAAGTACAAATGAATGTTTAAATTTAAAATTCGGTTGTAAGTAGGTTGTATCCATGAAAATGATTAGTGAACATGTGGTGTGAAAATGTGTGTATAAATAGGGTTCATATTCAGAACATGTGGCGTGTGAATGTATTTTCCATGCATTTGAAATATTTTCCAAAAATGAGCTCAATAGAACTATGTTATTTTGTTGTTGTACATATTTTGTTGGATTCATGCTACTTAATGTTTACCAGATAAATTCGGTTTTTTTGATATTAATAGACCAGAACCTATAAAAATTGTATTGTGGATTGACTTTTAGATTGTTTAGGTTTTACATTGTACACCATTTGTGGATGGATATCAATTTGACGGTTTCATGTATGTTAATTGCTTTTTCGTTCAAGGATTACCTTTCCAAGCATCGTTATCAAATATATTTTTAGAATGATTTTTTAATATGCATCACTATGAAAAAATCACCCAGTTTTGAAACATTATGGTACAGGGTTCTCTTAGAACAAACAGTTAAGAAATTCATATATATGTGCATAAATATAAATGAATATTTGTTCCAAGGATGCATTTTAAAACAAAATTAAATTTAAGGGCAAGCGACTTTCGCAATGTAAATCATGGACAACATTTATGATTTAATTGGAAAATGTCCAAATATTTTAAACTAAGGACACACGTTGACATTTCACAAATAATAAAAATTAATACGGAAATGATTTTTTTATCATTATAAGATTAAAAATTATTAAAAATTAGTTACAAAATATTTTTGGTATCGTATATATGGGGAAAAAACGAATATAAAAAAATTCAGCACGGAGAGCTATATGCATATAGTTTCGTTATTTACGATATAGATTTTTTATGGTACAAATGAGATTAGCTTTAAAATGACTTAATTTTGTATTTGGATGATATAATGTAAAACTATATTTTTAATTAATAAAGCTATATTCATTTTAACTTTCCAAGCCGATTATTTCTATATGTTTATAATAACATCAATCGATTAAAATAATTTTTAAACCACTTCTTTTTCTTTTAATTTTAAGGACAACTTTTATTTTTTTAATAATTTAGTAATAATGATAAATTAAATTGAACTCCATGTTGATATAATACAATTTGGTCTTTGTCCTTCATTTAATTATCAAACTTAGTTGTCCTTTGATCTTTTTTTTTTTTTTTGGGAATGTGTCCTTAAAACTAAATACCCCTAAATATAATTACTTGAATCAATAAATATGGTAGAAATCCAAATAATGTCAGATGCTGCAAATATAAGGTGTAGCTGATTTTTGCACATATGTATACATATACATACAAGGAAGTCCATTTGAAATTTGATGACATAACTAATTTTTAAATCATATCATTACAGTCCCATGTGCGAAGCACGGGTTCGCACTTGTGTGTATATATGTGTATATATGTATATATATATATATATATTATATTTAAGCGCAGTTACGTTACTAAGTATTATTTATTATTATAAACCATTTATGTTTTGGTCTAAGCTAACGACCAAAGCATATCTTTTTATGTTCAATATTATTTAAGATTCAAAATCTTATAAAAAGTTTATAAACGTAGTTATTGCAAATATTTGTCCAAAATAGTTGAAAGTGGAATAGGCATATTTCAAACCACAAGAAATATGAAATATGTAAATGACTCTATGAACTACGTATAAATACTACTAGAAAATGTGCAGAATTGCGATGCCATTTTCCAACAATTTGGGACGTCATTTCGACGCCCCGCCATTTTTGGCATCGCAATGGCGTCGAAATAATCTAAATTTTGCGTCACTATTCTGTACCTTTTCTAGTAGTACACGTCCCTTCCTATTTGATTTGTACATACTTTTTGCTGATTCCAAATAATGTCTTTTATTTATTAAAAAAACAAAAAGGACATATTTAAAATAACCAAGAAAAACCCCAAACAACATCAAACACAAACATACATATCTTTTTAATCAAAACTTACATTAACCTTAAACCAGCACCAAAACTAAAAATCCGGAATAATTACTACAAATCTAACAATGATTTAGGGACTGATTTCCAGATCCAAGATGTTTACAATGCCCGCAAACAAATCAATGAACAATTGTAGGCAATATAATTTAATTAACCAAAAAAGTCTACAAACTCAATATTCAAACTACAACCTATTATTTCAGATTCGATAAAAATAATAAACAAATCCAATAAACTTTTAGGCATATAATTCAGATCTACACAAACGAATTAAATAAGTTATTATAAACGATGTATAAAGTTTCTCACTCACCTGAAAGTTATCCAAATCTTAATCCAAACAAAACTTGTAGACCTACAATTTCCAAATTTTACAAACCTATAATTATTTCATAAAGGTGATTCTTTTAGATTTGTAGATTTGTAGATTTGCAAGAAATAGGAAAGAGGGAGGAAATCTGAATGGAAGAACGCATATTCATAGCACCATCTCTTTTGCATAAGAATCTGATTTCAATCTTTTCAAATCAATGTTTATTTAATTTGTATATATTTAGATATGATTTAGAAGAGATTTGTAAGAAGAGAAGAATGATAAAGCTTCACTACTACTTTCAGAAATGTGTGCAAAAAAATGAGGTCTAACCCATTATTTATATGTGTTGAAATGACCTTCAACCATTGGATTTAATTCAGTACAGATCTGTCCGTATATATAACTTTTATATATTTGAAATAAACCCACCTACCCTAGCCGTCACTAAGCGAATTCACTCCAAGAGTGTAACGACCCGCATTCTACGCATCATAGGATCGTAGGATATTTCTTTCTTTCACATATGAGGTCGTATGGTCATGTAACTTTGGGAGACGACTATTGGGGTCATTTCCCATGTTCATGATTTTTCCCGATTTTTAAATGACCATTTTACCCCCAGTTGGTACTGTTTTGGCCATAACTTTTGACTGGAAAGGAATTTGGACCTGAAACCACTTCCAATGGCTCCGAATAATGATTTATAATTTTGTAGAGTGGTCACATTAGCCAAACGGACTCAGCGTTTGGGAGATATGGCTGAAACAAGTTTCAGATAGTGAAAAACAGCTTAATTGGGCTTAACCGGGTGATTAACAGCTAGGCCCAATTGGGAATTTCGGGATTAGGGTTATGAGGAGGCTGAAATCAGTTAGAGAACGATCTTATTTTCATTTTTTAGCCGCCACTTTCATTCTTGAATCCTAACAATGGCCGCCAACATCTAGAAACATCCCCAAATCACTTTCTAATCAAGGATTAAGCCTAACAACATCAAATCAAGAAGAAATAGCACCAAATCAGTATTAGAGCTGCTGTTAGACATCAGTATTCATCCAAATCAGCGAGGTTTCAGTTCTGAAAATTTTATTTGTGGCCAAGGTGAGTGATTCGCATAGTTTTGCACTAATTACGGTTAATTAAGGGTAATTAGTGAAGATTAGCGAATTGGTACACTAATAAATTCTGGAAAAATATCTATAAATTCGAAAATAATATTTTATGCCTTTGTTAGAAATTTGGTTTGATTCGGTTAAGTTTTGTTAACCCTATGATTAGTTTTTCTTAAACATGCTTAAGGGAAATATGGGATTTTGGGTATGTTTGATCCATTTTACATGTTATAGTTATTGTTTTGATGGTTGTGGTTGATGTTACATGTTGCTATGGCTGTATGACATGATTCGTGATTGTCTAAAAGTGTTAGATTGGTCGAAAACACCATCGAATGGCGTAAACAGTCGCTGGAATGAGTGGCAGGAATTTGGCCGATCCGGACCGGATCGGAGGGAGGAGCCCGAACCGAACCGACCAGGAGACCTCCCCACGAACCGATGTTCTGGAGTCAGGTAGCCTCACGAGCTGAACTAAAGGAGCATATCCGAACCAAACCGACCGGGTGCTATGGAGCTAGAATCCCGAGCCGACCCGATGGAGAAGCTTGAGAGACCCGACCCGATCCGATTGCTTGGGAAGAAGGACCGAACCAGAGGAGTTTTCCATGAAGCCAGGAGGTGTGGACTCCGATCCGAACCGCTGGAGGGAGATCACCCCGATCCGACCCGAAGTAGAGAGGAAGGTTGAGCTGGAGATTCCGAACCGATCCGATTGTTTAGGGAGGAGTATTCCGATCCGAACCGAGGAGCTTATGACCACGACCTGAAGTAAAGTAAGGTGAAGAAATGAAGACCGGTCCGGAGAAGAAGGTGATGACCAGAACCCGAGATGCAAAGGAAGTCCAAATGAGGAGCTTTAACTCAGGATCCAGTTGGGAACCAATGAGTGGGCTTCATGAGTTGGGCTTTGCTGCGGGACGTGTGCTAAGGGGTTGTCGATGTCCGTAACTTTGGATCACTATGTGTAGGAAGTACGTGAACGGATTCAGGGCCACAGTGGCCTAGGTACGACTAAAGGGGCTATAGACCAATGAAGTGGGGTCATTTGTAAAGATTTGGTCATGACTCCATGTGGTAAGCTTGGTAGTAGCAGTATTTGTACAAGTCGAACTCCGTCACTACTTCAATGGGTCTAGTGATTGACAGTGGTGGACATCGTATGCTTTACGCACTGAGTGAGAGATGTGAGGATGGTTGCTATGGTTGATATGTTTCCCATCATTATGACATGCACACCCCCACCCCCGTACTCTTTACACCATCTGTTTAGTGGCACCTTAGAGTATTGTACGGTATGTATTGCTATCTCTTTGGTTGCAGGTCCAGGTTCAGGTATGGTTTAGTATACCTGTTATTGTTCTGTTTAGATGCTTATCGCTCATACCAGACTTTTTGTCTGACCCAGAGTTTTATGTCTCTTCTTATTACTCTGGGTGCTCACACAAGCAGACTAGAGACAGGTTAGCTGGTGATGCGCGAGTAGCTGATTCGGAGTCGAGCAGGTGGCTTCCACGTATGATACATATAGTATTCTCCCTGTGTTGTCGAAGATCATTGCTTGGGCATTAGTAGTGCATCTTCTACTTTAGCTTTCTTTTGCTTTAGAGACAGTTTAAAGTTGTAATAATCATGTTGGATTATAAGCTGTATTTGGATTTCCGCTGCTCTGATGATGATGTTGATGTTGGTTTTAGTTATCAGCTTATGCACTGTCTCACCTGTTTTATGTCAAGTATGTTATTATTATATTTTGTTCCATGCGCTGTGAGACATTCTACAGGTTCCTTGTTAGTTAATTTTCTTCTTTCCTTTCTTTGGTGACCGTTCCGCGCTAGTCGGGCATGTCTACAGCGCACTTACGGAGGAAATGCCGGCTGGTGCAGGGTGGGCCGTCACACTTGGTATCAGAGCTCTAGGTTGCGTAGTTAACCTAGGGAAGTTATCAGGGAGAGATAGTATACGTATATGAGAGCGCATATTTGTGATTACTTTGGTTTTCAAAATCTATATATATATACTATTAGTATAGCTAAGGATGAAGTCGCACTGCATTAGCACCACCATAGAAATGGTTAATCTTTTCTCTTTACAGATTGAACGATGAGCCGATACGCCAGAGGTGCCGGTAGAGGAGCCAATAATGGGAATGCTGCTGACATGAGGACGATGTTTACTGACCTCATGAGAGAGATGCGTAGGGATGTGCAGAGGGCAGCTCCCAATGGTGGTAATGGTGGTGGTCCAATAGTGCAGGCGCCGAGGGCCGACTTCGCCAAGCTGAATAAGGATTATACTAGTCTTGGTGGGAAGCCGTTCCACGAAACGGAGTCGGCTATGGATGTTCAGGATTGGTTGGATAGTTGCAAACGTATCTTCGAGGATTTGGGTATTGAGGATGCGATGAAGAGAAAGCTAGTGTCACGTCAGCTGCAAGGGCGGGCAATGAATTGGTGGAATGCTATAAAGGCAGCTACTCCCGAGGATCAGATTACTTGGGAGCAGTTTAAGGTTCGCTTTAGCGAGAAGTTCATTCCAGCTGCTCAGAAGTCAGTGCTGTTTAAGAAATTCTTGGAGCTCAAGCAGAATGGCAGAGCTGTCTCGGAGTATATTGCTGAATTCAACACTTTGTCAAAGTATGGGTTATCTCTTATTGATACCGCCGAGAAGAAAAATGAGAAATTCATAACTGGTTTGGATCAGTACTTAGGGGAAAGGCTTATTAACCACATCGATGAGACGTTTGAATCAGTTGTGGGGAAAGCATTGAGATCAGAAAGTCTCTACCCTAAGCCGAAGACTGAGGTTGCATCTGCAGAGGAGCCAAAGCCACAAGCAAGTGGTGGAGGCAAGGGTGGTTCCCAGAGTAAGAGGAAGCAGAATCAGACTAAGGATGGTCAGAAGAAAAAGAATAAGCAAGATGTTGAGTGCTTCAGCTGTGGTAAGAAGGGCTATTATGCTAGTAATTGTCGGGCCAAGCCAGCGGATAGGAAGTGCTTCAACCGTGGCCAAATGGGACATCACAAGGACAAGTGTCCGCAACCCCCTAAAGAAAAGAAGATGGTGAAAGCATATGCCCTTAATGCTATTCCTTCTTCGTCGAATGCCCCAACTGCGGCGGAGAAGGGAAAGAATGTTGTTATTCAAGGTATGCTTTCTGTTTATGATGTTCCTGTTAGAGTTTTGTTTGATACCGGAGCTTCCAGTTCTTTCATATCTAGTGACCTGGTAGGTAGATTGGGATTGGAGCCCGAGATTGTTGATAGACCTTTAGTAGTGACGAACCCGATCGGTGGTTCGACTAACCTTAGCATGATTTGTCGTAATGTGGTCTTATCGAGTCATGGATGCATGTTTGTTTGTGATTGCTTTGTTTCGGGCTTTACTGGGTTTGGCATTATTTTGGAAGTAGATTGGCTCCAAAGATATGGGGTGGTGGTAGACTGTGAGGGCTTTTTGGTGACAGCTAGAGCGGATGATGGGCGGAAGGTAGTGTTTGGTGGTCTACCCGGTGATGGGGGTAATGGCTAGTTTTCTAAATTCCCTCGACAACCCGCATAGTGAGTTGTCAGGTTTGCCCATGGTTGGCCAGTATCCGGATGTCTTCGAGGAAGTGACCGGGCTTCCACCACAACGAGAGATTGAGTTTCGTATTGATTTAGTGAAAGACGCCATACCTATAGTGATGCCACTTCGTCGTATGGCACCAAGGGAGAAGCGAGGGCTCGGGCTGCAAATCAGCGATCTTTTGAAGAAGGGATTTATCAGAAGGAGTGTTTCTGAATGGGGAGCACCAGTTGTGTTTGCTACCAAGGCGGATGGTTCCCTTCGTTTGTGTGTAGACTACCGCGAGTTGAATAAAGTGACGAGGAAGAACAAGTATTCTCTACCGCGGATAGATGATTTGTTCGATCAGTTGAGTGGCGCGAGAGTATTTTCTCAGTTGGATCTCGCGACAGGTTTTCATCAGCTTAGAGTGGAAGCTGAGAGTATAGCTAAAACGGCATTTAGAACATCGTCTGGATTTTATGAGTGGTTGGTCATGCCATTCGGGCTGACCAATGCCCCAACATAGTTTGTGGAACATATGAATAGAGTATTCAGAGATCAGTTGAATAAGTTTGTCCTTGTGTTCGTGGATGATATTTTGGTCTATTCGAGGATAGAGGAAGAACACAAGGAACATTTAAGAATAGTGATGGAGGTGTTGAGAAAACACCAATTGAAAGCAAAGTTTTCTAAGTGTCACTTCTAGAGAAGGGAAGTGAGATTCTTAGGCCATGTTGTTTCAGAGAGTGGTATTGCCGTGGATCCTGCGAAGGTGGCTATGGTACAAGATTGGTCTACGCCCAAGAATGCAACGGACATAAGAAGTTTCTTGGGATTAGCTGGATATTATCGTAAGTTTATCCAAGACTTCTCCAAGATGGCAGTACCATTGACCCAGTTGACCAAGAAGAATCAAGCTTTTGTCTGGGACGAAAGGTGCGAGAATGCATTCAAGAGTCTAAAGGACAAGTTGACGTGTGCACCAGTGTTAGTCATTCCTAAGGGGAATGAAGAGATGACGGTATACACGGATGCCTGTGGTACCGGACTAGGTGCTGTATTGATGCAAGGCGGTAGGGTTGTAGCTTATGCAAGTCGGCAATTGAAACCGCATGAGAGAAGATACCCTACCCATGATTTGGAATTGGCAGCGAACATGTTCGCGTTGAAGATGTGGAGACATTATCTCTTGGGAGAAATATTCGAGTTGTTTACCGATCATAAATCGTTAAAGTATCTCTTCTTTCAAAAGGATCTAAATCTTCGACAGCAAAGATGGTTAGAATTCTTAGCTTCCTATGATTTCGACATCGCATATACACCAGGAAAGGGCAATGCGGTGGCTGATGCGTTGAGTAGAAGACATGTCAGTTTAGGGGCTATGTTTCTAGAATGGAAGCAACTGGAGTACATCGGTGGGTATGATTTCAGACCAAAGTGCGAGTTGGATCCAGAAATGTTAGCAAGTTTGACGATCAGACCCACTTTGATTGAGCGGATTGGTTCCAGTCATAGGAACGATCCTAACCTATTCGAAATCATCTCAAAGTTAGAGATGGGAATCGACGAAGAGATGAACAAGTATGGGCTTGATCGAGATGGATGGCTTCGAAAGAATGGAAAGCTAGTTGTACCCAATGTCAATGGATTGAGAGATGAAGTGCTTAGAGAATGTCATCACTCAAAACTGACTATACATCCCGGTGGTAATAAGATGTATCGAGACATGAAGCGGACATACTACTGGGCAGGGATGAAAAGAGACGTGGGAAAGTTTATATCCAAATGCATGAACTGCCAGCTAGTTAAAGCTAAGCAAAAGAAGCCTAGTGGTTTGCTACAACCATTAGAAATTCCAAAATAGAAATGGGAACAAGTGTCAATAGATTTCATTGATGGGTTACCAAGGACTAGATCGGGCCATGATAGCATTTGGGTGATTGTGGACCGATTGACCAAAAGCGCAAGGTTTATACCCGTCAAGTCAAACAGGATGACAACTAAATTAGAGGAACTGTATATAAAGTGGGTAGTTAGATTTCATGGAATACCCAAAGGCATTGTGAGTGACCGAGATCCGTTGTTCACTAGTGGATTTTGGAAGAGCTTACAAGAGGCGTTAGGATCAGAATTACAACTCAGTACTGCATACCATCCTCAGACCGACGGACAAACAGAGAGGGTGAATCGAGTATTAGAGGATCTTTTGAGAGCCTGTGTATTGGATTTTGATGGATCATGGGATGACCATTTGCATCTAGTAGAGTTTGCATATAATAATAGTTATCAGTCCGGTATTGGTATGGCTCCGTTTGAAGCTTTGTACGGAAGACCGTGCAACTCACCGTCATGTTGGTTAGAAACTGGTGAGAAGTTTATGCTTGGACCGGATGTGATAAGAGAAACATCAGACAAGATTAAGGTTATCCAACAACGAATGAAGGCTGCCCAAGATAGGCAGAAGAGTTATGCCGATAAGAGGAGAAGAGATTTAAAGTTCTCCATTGGCGACTTGGTGTTTGTCAAGATTTCTCCGTTGAAGAGCGTGATACGATTTGGAAGGAGAGGCAAGTTAGCACCAAGGTTCGTTGGTCCATTCCCAGTTCTCGAGCAAATTGGGAATTTGGCATATAAAGTTGAATTACTAGAGAAGATGGCAGGAGTTCACAACGTATTTCATGTTTCCCAGTTAAGGAAATTCGTGCACGACCCAGATGTGACTATTTCACCTAATCAGTTGGATGATGTCGAAGTTGAAAGCGAGGCGATTGGGAACCGCAAGCCTATGCGTATTGTTGGGAACGATACGAAGCAACTTCGAAGGAAAGCGGTGAATCTAGTCAAAGTTCAGTGGGGCGAGAATGAGAATGACTGTACTTGGGAGACAGAGGAGAGCATTAGGAAGACGTATCCAGAACTCTTCGCCTGGTAAGATTTTAACTTCGACTTAGTTTTTCCGCATGCTAGGATAGGCTTGTTTGCTTGTTTTGCATGTTTGATTGTTGTATGTGGCAATTAGGCATGCGTGATCCTTTGTATGTTTTGGGTTAAGGAATTTCGGGGATGAAATTTCTTAAGGGGGGAGAGTGTAACGACCCGCAATCTACGCATCATAAGATCGTAGGATATTTATTTCTTTCACATATGAGATCGTATGGTCATGTAACTTTGAGAGACGACTATTGGGGTCATTTCCCATGTTCATGATTTTTCCCGATTTTTAAATTACCATTTTACCCCCAATTGGTACTGTTTTGGTCATAACTTTTGACTAGAAAGGAATTTTGACCTGAGACCACTTTCATTGGCTCCGGATGATGATTTACAATTCCGTATAGTGGTCATATTAGCCAAACGGACTCACCGTTTGGGAGATATGGCTGAAACAAGTTTCAGATACTGAAAAACAGCTTAGTTGGGCTTAACCGGGTGATTAACAGCTAGGCCCAATGGGGAATTTCGGGATTAGGGTTATGAGGAGGCTGAAATCAGTTAGAGAACGATCTTATTTTCATTTTTCAGCCGCCACTTTCATTCTTGAGCCCTAACAATGGCCACCAACATCTAGAAACATCCCCTAATCACTTTCTAATCAAGGATTAAGCCTAGCAACATCAAATCAAGGAGAAATAGCACCAAATCAGTATTAGAGCTGTTGTTTGACATCAGTATTCACCCAAATCAGCGAGATTTCAGTTCTAAATTTTTTATTTGTGGCCAAGGTGAGTGATTCGCATAGTTTTGCACTAATTACGGTTAATTAAGGGTAATTAGTGAAGATTAGCGAATTGGTACACTAATAAATTCTGGAAAAATATCTATAAATTCGAAAATAATATTTTATGCCTCTGTTAGAAATTTGGTTTGATTCGGTTAAGTTTTGTTAACCCTATGATTAGTTTTGCTTAAACATGCTTATGGGAAATATGGGATTTTGGGTATGTTTGATCCATTTTACATGCTATAGTTATTATTTTGATGGTTGTGGTTGATGTTACATGTTGCTATGGCTGTATGACATGATTCGTGATTGTCTAGAAGTGTTAGATTGGTCGAAAACGCCGTCGAATGACGTAAACAGTCGTTGGAATGAGTTGGAGGAATTTGGCCGATCCAGACCGGATCGGAGGGAGGAGCCCGAACCGAACCGACCAGGAGACCTCCCCACGAACCGATGTTCTGGAGTCAGGTAGCCTCACGAGCTGAACTAAAGGAGCATATCCGAACCAAACCGACCGGGTGCTATGGAGCTAGAATCCCGAGCCGACCCGATGGAGAAGCTTGAGAGACCCGACCCGATCCGATTGCTTGGGAAGAAGGACCGAACCAGAGGAGTTTTCCATGAAGCCAGGAGTGTGGACTCCGATCCGAACCGCTGGAGGGAGATCACCCCGATCCGACCCGAAGTAGAGAGGAAGGTTGAGCTGGAGATTCCGAACCGATCCGATTGCTTAGGGAGGAGTATTCCGATCCGAACCGAGGAGCTTATGACCACGACCTGAAGTAAAGTAAGGTGAAGAAATGAAGACCGGTCCGGAGAAGAAGGTGATGACCAGAACCCGAGATGCAAAGGAAGTCCAAATGAGGAGCTTTAACTCAGGATCCAGTTGGGAACCAATGAGTGGGCTTCATGAGTTGGGCTTTGCTGCGGGACGTGTGCTAAGGGGTTGTCGATGTCCGTAACTTTGGATCACTATGTGTAGGAAGTACGTGAACGGATTCAGGGCCACAGTGGCCTAGGTACGACTAAAGGGGCTATAGACCAATGAAGTGAGGTCATTTGTAAAGATTTGGTCATGACTCCATGTGGTAAGCTTGGTAGTAGCAGTAGTTGTACAAGTTGAACTCCGTCACTACTTCGATGGGTCTAGTGATTGACAGTGGTGGACATCGTATGCTTTACGCACTGAGTGAGAGATGTGAGGATGGTTGCAATGGTTGATATGTTCCCCATCATTATGACATGCACACCCCCACCCCCGTACTCTTTACACCATCTGTTTAGTGGCACCTTAGAGTATTGTACGGTATGTAGTGCTAACTATTTGGTTGCAGGTCCAGTTTCAGGTATGGTTTAGTATACCTGTTATTATTCTGTTTAGATTCTTATCGCTCATACCAGACTTTTTGTCTGACCCAGAGTTTTATGTCTCTTCTTATTACTCTGGGTGCTCACACGAGCAGACTAGAGACAGGTTAGCTGGTGATGCACGAGTAGCTGATTCGGAGGCGAGCAGGAGGCTTCCACGTATGATACATATAGTATTCTCCCTGTGTTGTTGAAGATCATTGCTTGGGCATTAGTAGTGCATCTTCTACTTTAGCTTTCTTTTGCTTTAGAGACAGTTCAAAGTTGTAATAATCATGTTGGATCATAAGTTGTATTTGGATTTCCGCTGCTCTGATGATGATGTTGATGTTGGTTTTAGTTATCAGCTTATGCACTGTCTCACCTGTTTTATGTCAAGTATGTTATTATTATATTTTGTTCCATGCGCTGTGAGACGTTCTACAGGTTCTTTGTTAGTTAATTTTCTTCTTTTCTTTCTTTGGCGACCGTTCTGCGCTAGTCGGGCATGTGTACAACGCACTTACGGAGGAAATGCCGGCTGGTGCGGGGCGGGCCGTCACACAGAGGGTCGACTGCCCGATCGACCGCCGATCAATCTCTATAGTCGACTACCCTAGTCGTTTTCGCATAGTGAAAGCGGGTTATAAATGATATTTAATTACTATAGATTCTCTTGTGTTTATTTTCTGTTCGTTTTCGTATTTCCTCCGTGACTTTTTCATACATACTATGTTCGTAAAGTTCCAAACATGAAAGTTGACTAAAATTCCATAACGAATGTAATGGTTGACAAGTAGTCAAAACAATAGGTTCGAGTTGCGGTTTGTACTCAGACAAGTAGTCAACTTTTCTAGGAGTGCCAGCCGACCAGTGCCAAATTTTGGATCTAGGTTGAACATGGGCCTTATCCGAATTGAGTTAAATTTATTAATAATGTCGATTAGCTGAGATCATTAAAAAGTGGTATCCCGACCATCTTTCTGAGCCATCTACTTGACGGTGACAGTGTGTGCGCTGTCATCTGATGCTTATAACTATTAAAAGTTAATTTGTAATTTTCAAGATTAATCTGCTGGAAATAATCTTGTTATTAGGCAACAATTAATTGCATTAACAAATTTGCTTTGGTATTAATGTAAGGAATAAATTAAAAATAAAGTATCAAAGAAAAATTCAATCTTTTATCTATTTCTCCACATATTACTCTGCTGTGCCTAACAAATTTGGTATCAAAGCCATATCAGAAATCTTGATCAGTCACTCAAGAACAATGGCAGCAGTCCCTACAATGTTCAAGTACTCTCTAAGTGAAGTGCCAATATTCGAAGGGGAGCATTATGACTATTGGAGCGGTGAGATGATGGACTTCTTCATCTCTCATGATTTATGGGATGTCATCGAAAAAGATTATCGGGAGCCACCTGCAAATGGAGATTCTACAAGATGGATGGCTGCACAAGAGAAGTTGGACAAAGAAAATCAAAAGAAAGATGCCACTGCACTTCGGTACATCAAACAAAGAGTGAGTAAATATATCTATCCAAGAATTTTCAATAAAAGAAAAGAAAAGGATGCATGGGAAGTTTTGCGAAAAGAATTTCGATGCAGTGACAAAGTTATCTCCATTAAACTTCAATCTTTATGGAGAGATTTTGATAAGCTGCAAATGAAGAAATCTAAAAATATCAGAGATTTCTTCTCTAGAGTCTCTGAAATTGTAAATCAAATTCAATGCCTTGGAGATAGGATTCAAGAAAAGAAGGTGG
The DNA here is from genome assembly GCA_030737875.1 of Allium sativum. Lineage (NCBI taxonomy): Eukaryota > Viridiplantae > Streptophyta > Magnoliopsida > Asparagales > Amaryllidaceae > Allium > Allium sativum. Next base: position 3,368,571 of record CM060925.1, on the reverse strand, counting down.
TAGAGAAGATATTGAGATGCCTTCCTCCAAAGTTCGATCATTGGGTCGCTGCAATAGAGGAATCAAAGGACCTTGCCAAGATGTCAACACATGAGCTAATGAGTTCACTTCAAGCTCATGAACAAAGAATTAATACAACATCACCAAATTCATTGGAGCAAGCATTCCAATCCAATCTTAGTTTTTCAGAAAAGAAATGAAGTTATTACAACTCAAAGAAGAAGCAAAATCAAAATCAAAGAAAGGGCAACGAAAGAAATAACAAGGAAAAGGAGAACAAAGACGAGAACAACAGAAAATGCAAGGTAATCCTGCCACTTATTGCATTATTTACAATAAATCAAATCATAATTCTGAAAATTGTCGCTTCAAATGCATGAGATGTCGAATTCCTAATCATTCCCAAAGAGATTGTTGGTATCAAAATAAAAAAGAGAATGACAAAGCAAATTTTACAAGTGAAGAAAATGAAGAGCAGGTTTTCTACTCTTGTTTATCTGTTGAAAATAAATCACAAGATGCTTGGTATATTGACAGTGGTTGTAGCAACCACGTGACCGGCAACAAAGATATTTTTGTAGAATTTGATTCAAATTTTTCATCAGAGATAAAGCTTGAAGATGGTAAGGCGCAAAGAGTTGAAGTAAAGGGAACCATTTCAGTCCACAGTAAAAAAAGGTAAGAAACTTATTCATGATTTGCTTTACGTACCAAATTTAGCTCAAAATCTCTTAAGTGTGTGACAGCTTGTTCAAAAAGGTTATGCGGTGAATTTTGATGATAATTCTTGCAAGATCATTGATAACAAAAGTAATTTAACAGTGGAAAATATTGACATGGCTCCAAATAAATTTTTTCGCTTACTTATGTCTCTAAATGAGAATTGTGCATTCAAATCTGAAAATTCTAATGTGTCTCATTTATGGCATTTGAGATATGGCCACTTAAGCAACAAGGGGTTGCATTTGCTGAAATCAAAGAATATGGTCATTGGTCTTCCTATCATCATGAAGGAAAATAAGGTGTGTGAAGGTTGTATCTTTGGCAAGATGCATAGATTTTCTTTTCCGGAAACTTCATGGTGAGCAAAAGCTCCTTTGGAGTTGATACATGCTGATATTTTTGGTCCTACAAGGACTCTTTCACTAAATAACAAGAGATATTTCATTCTTTTTGTTGACGATTACACTCATATGATGTGGATTTATTTTTTAAGTGAAAAATCAGAAGCTTTCTCAAGTTTCCTACGGTTTAAAGCTCTTGTAGAAAGCCAAAGCGGACACTTAATAAAAACTCTTCGAACTGATCGTGGAGGAGAGTTTATTTACAGCGAGTTCATGAATCATTGCAAGAAAGAAGGGATTACAAGGCAGCTTACTGTGCGATATACACCGTAGCAAAACGGCGTCGCAGAAAGGAAAAATCGAACAATTGTTGAAATGGCTCGAAGTATGCTGGAAGGAAAATCCATGCCAATGAAGTTATGGGTTGAAGCTGTCAATGCGCTTGTCTATATATTGAATCGTTCGCCAACTAAAGTTGTTAGAAATATGACACCATTTGAAGCCTGACATAAAAGAAAGCCCCAAGTAGACCACATGAAAGTATTTGGAAGTTTTGCGTATGCATTGAACCAGAGCCTAAACATAGATAAGTTTGAGAAGAAAGGAGAGAAATGTGTCTTTGTTGGTTACAACAAAGAGTCGAAGGGATATCGGTTATTAAATCTAAAAATGATCAACTCATTATCTCAAGAGATGTTGTCTTTGATGAAATGGCAGCATGCTAGTGGGATCATGATGGCCACCAAAAATCAAAATCTATGGAGCCTAAAAGATCTCAAAATAATGGATCACAACCTTACGGTTCTCAGCAAAGTATCCATGTAGATACTGCTCCTAGTTACGGCTCAAACGATGAAATTGAATATGAAGACTTGGACTCTCCTATTTGAAAGGTACGCTCTTTACAAGACATTTATGACTCATGCAATGTTGTTCTTTTTTCTTGTGAACCGCATTTGTTTGAAGAGGAAAGCAAAGAAGATGTGTGGATTGAAGCAATGAAAGAAGAAATAACAGCCATTGAGAAAAATAAAACATGGTAGTTAGTTGACTTGCTAAAATATAAAAAAGTCATTGGCCTGAAATGGGTTTACAAGACAAAATATGTCGAAGATGAATCTATAACAAGACACAAAGCATGGCTGGTTGCAAAGGGATATTCGCAGCAGCCCGGAATTGACTTTAACGAGACATTTGCTCCAGTAGTTCGGATGGAAACCATTAGAACAGCTCTTGCAGATGTCGCGCAATTAGAGCTTAATGTTTTCCAACTCGATGTGAAGTCTGCTTTTCTTAATGGCGAGCTTAAGGAAGAGGTATATGTTGAGCAACCAGAAGGTTTTGTGATAAGAGGAAAAGAAAATAAAGTCTATAAGCTTCAAAAGGCGTTGTATAGATTAAAACAGGCGCCCCGAGCATGGAATTGCAAGATTGATAACTACTTCATTCAAAATGGTTTTCAAAGAAGCAAGAACGAACCTGCCCTTTATGTGAATAATCAAAGAGTAGAATTTCTGGTTGTATTCCAATATGTTGGCGATCTAATCTATTTCGGTACCAGCAACAATCTTGTTAAGGAATTTAAGGAAAGAATGATGACGGACTTTGAGATGACGGACCTCGGTCTGATGAAGTATTTTGTACGCATGCAAGTCAAACAAGCAAGGGGCAAAATCTTCATTTCACAAGAGAAATACATTGAAGATATTCTCAAAAAATTTCACATGGCAGATTGCAAACCAGTTAACACACCAATGATGCTAAATGAAAAATTAAAGCAAGAAGATGGCACAAAGAAGGCGGATGGAAAAATATTTAGAAGCTTGGTTGGTTCACTAATTTTTCTCACTCATACAAGGCCTGCTATTTTTCATGCAGTAAGTATTCTTTCAAGATTCATATAAAATCCAAGTAACAATCACTTGATTGCAGCAAAAAGAATTTTATGATATCTGAAAAGGACAAAAGAATGTGGGATTCAATATGTCAAAGAGGATGAATGCAAGTTAGTTGGATTCACAGATAGTGACTGGGCAGGAGCATTGGATGATCGGAATAGCACATCAGGCTATGTATTTTGTCTCGGTTCCAACGTAATCTCATGGAGTTCAAGGAAACAAAAGACCGTAGCTTTATCTTCAGCTGAAGCTAAGTACATGGCAGCTACAGAGGCAGCCTGTGAAGGGTGTGGCTGCGGAGAATTCTAAGTGATATGAAGCAAACTCAAGACAAGCCGACAAAAATATACTGTGACAATATATCGGCTGTGGCAATGACCAAAAATCCAGTGTTTCATGCTCGCACAAAGCATATTGAGATACATTATCATTATATCCGAGAATTGATTAGCAAGGAGGAGATTGCCATGGACTTCATCAGCACAAAAGAGCAGCCGGCGGATTTCCTTACTAAAGCAGTCACATTGGAGAAGTTTGAAAAGTTCAAAAAGCAATTAAAAATTATAAATTAAGGAGGAGTGTTAAAAGTTAATTTGTAATTTCCAAGATTAATCTGTTGGAAATAATCTTGTTATTAGGCAACAATTAATTGCATTAACAAATTTGCCTTGGTATTAATGTAAGGAATAAATTAAAAATAAAGTATCAAAGAAAAATTCAATCTTTTATCTATCTCTCCACATATTACTCTGATGTGCCTAACAATAACTTCTTTGCATTCTTAAGTTAAATCATCAAACTTTGATTGTTACCACAAAACTTTGAAACAATGAGTCTAACAGTACGCAAGGTGATATTCTTCGTCGAGCAACACTTTTGTGGTAGCGAAACTTAATGAATGCCGGAACTCCTCTGATAAACCATATATGAATTTGGAATTGTTGGAATAAACTTGTATTTGGAGTTGGGACGACCAGAATACGGTTGTTGTTAGGGAATGATGAGTGGGTTTGTAGAAGTTTGTGTAAACAGTTAGAAAACCCAAGAACTTGGGAATAAGTTGTTCAAGATGGTTTCCAAATGTTAGTGCCCAAAAACAAGGACAACAGGAGACAGTCTTAGTCGCACACCCTTGCTGATTAACTTCAGCTCTAGCATTACAGTTCAACAAACAATCTAACATATGCAACCTAGATAGACCTTCACAACAGAACACAACACAATAGCATGAAGAAAATAAAAGTGATCAAATAAGTAGATAATAGATTACAAATAATGCATCTATTCCAACAGCAGCCCTATTACCACCCCTAATATACTTTAAAAAAGAATATACAGACAATACAAAAATAACTGGTCTTCCATAAAATTACAACACACTTTAAGACCACAAAAACTCATCTCACTTTAGGAGGATGGTTCGCCACTGCTCTCCCTCTGGACACAACACCTTCGTGATTGGAATGAAGAGGCGAACGTTGTGGAGTAGTTCGACTTGAATTCTGGCTTGAGCTTTCTCTAGACTGCCTCAACCTAATTTTCACGGCTTCGATTTTTTCTAAAGTTTCAACAACCTCTTTCATAGAAGGTCTATTTCTATGCTCAGCCTCGAGACATCTATATGTGAGTTGGGCGGCTTGCAGCGCTCCTCTAGATGGATATTGGCCCTCTAGTCTAGGGTCCATTAAGTGAGCAAGTTTCCTACGATCTGCCAACAACGGCTTGGCCCAATCTACTAAACTTTGTTGCCCACTGGGCCGGTTTGGGTCTAGGCAATGCTGGCCCGATAGCATCTCCAGTAGTACAACCCCAAACCCATACACATCGCTTTTCACATACAAATGACCTGTCATTTGAAAAGAGATTCTAAATTTTGTTACACGGATAATGTTAGCCCTACATATTGATTTAACCACCTTTTTTTGCTAATGTTAAAGTAGTGTATGTATTGATATACCGACACTTTTACACAGCACTTTTCATGTACAAGTGACTTGCATCACTTAAAAAGAGATTTAGAAATTTGCTCTAAATATTGAACCCGTGCCGCAGCGCAGTCAAGCAAATAATAAGAGGCAACAACAACTGAAACAGCATACAATTCACGGTTTAAGCGGTTGCACACCAAGTGGGATGTGAACGCGCTAGCGCTACCCAATTGCACTGGACAGACTGCCGATCACTATAAAATTTTCTAAACTCTACAGGTGCTCTGCTGCAAATAAAATAATAATATAGACATTGCTTGTAAAAATCTTCTGCAGGGGCAGCGGCTTGCTTGTAAAATCTTTTGATTTCTGTGATTATTATTTCTGCATCTGTATTCATTCTGTTAATGGCAATACCCCAATTCACATAAGGTGAGGGATTTCATCACCCTTTCCTTAGCCTACAAACTGCATTCATCATAGAATCTGACTAATAATAACGGTTAGACATTGGACCTAAGGGAGTCACGGGCTCATATAGGGCTTAATTGTATTGTGATAGTTGATTTATTTGGAACGAATTATTTCATGGTGTCTAGACTATGGCAGAGAAATAACCGTTTATAAATATTACGGTGATTCGTAAATATTATATCGGTTGTTACTCTGAAGGTACTTAAACCTTCGGCTGCATTGCTAGGGTGATTCCTGGTGCACCGATAACTCCTGTCCGTTAACTGGCTGAGAAATCTTTTGGTCTAAGTAACCAAACGTGTCACTATATAATTTTGAGTTAGGAGCCATCAAGGACAGAAAATTTCATTGTAGCTAATTTCTGTGTGTGATTGTTTTGTGTATAAAAAAAAATTTCAAAATTCCTCAAAAACAAATAAAAATTTGAAAAACAAATAAAAAAAATTAAATTTTTTTCCTCTCTTTTAAATCTCGCTAGTCTGTAGATCGTACTTTTCCAAAAAAAAAACTCTCATTTTCAAAACCTTTTTCCTTCTCACCTCTCTCTGAACTTCTCCATTGTCTAAATTTCTTTGACGAAATCTCTTCTTCTTCTTTCTAGTGCATGCAAACTTGGACCCGTGACCAAGAATCTCGTCGTTTAGTTAGAATCGAACCACCCTCTCTTTCCTCAAAACCCATTTCACTCGACCAACCCTTAGAAATGGGTAACGAACCCGCACCTCGTACCCTGATGGACAGAATCCTTCTCGATAGAGTTTCTGTCCCTTCTTGCATTCAATTACCCAATCCTGTGGGTAATCACTTTGAAATCCGATCGAGTCAGATAAACATCCTTCCCAAATTTGGTAATCTTTCTCATGATGAACCATATAGTTTCTTAACGAAATTTGAATATGCTTGTGCAACCTTTAAATTACAACAGTTATGTGAGGATGGTATTAAACTTCGTTTGATTCCATTCGCACTAACTGACTCCGTAGAAAAATGGTTTCGCAGCTTACCCCCAAATTCGATTAAAAAATGGGATGAATTTACAGCAGTTTTCCTTAAAAAGTTTTACCCCCCAGAAAAAACAGCTAGAGTCAGAAATGAAATCAGCAATTTCCACCAAAAAGGGGGTGAATCGTTTTGGCAATACTTCGAAAGATTTAAAGAACTACTGTTGAGTTGTCCCCATCATGCTTATGAAACATGGTTGTTATGTCAAACTGTATACGATGGACTTGATAATAGTACTAGGCAAATGTTAGAGTCCATGTGTCAGGGCAATTTTCTAAAACAGACTGACGTAGAAGCTTGGGAATTTATGGACGAGTTAGCAGAAAAATCGAAACAATGGGAACGAACCAATGAAAAATCTCTCTATTCGCGATCAAGCAGTAATTCTGTCGAGTCCTCCTCTTCTTCTAATACTCTTGTTGATGCCATCCTGAACGTTGTTATAACACACACTTAGTCTAATAACGTTTCCCAAGCTATGTGTCACATATGTCTTGACACTAATCACATGGCTGATGACTGTCCGCAGTCCCTTGAGCAAGTAAATGCTTTCAATAGACCCAATAACCACCCAAATCTTTCTTATAGTCCGAATAACCCTCTGATGAATAGACCTTTGAATCTAGCATTTCCGAACAATGCCGTGAACCCTCCTCTTAGGCAAAATCAGTACACTTCGAACAAGGCTCCTTTCCACAATCAAACGGTTGCTCCCCAATATGAAAAACGCCTTTCTACGACTGAGGGGAATTTATCTGAGGTGAGCAACCTTTTAGCGCAAATGACTAAGCAAAGTGTTGAAAATCAAAACAAGTTAGACAACTCCTTGCAATCATATATGCAAAACACGAATCAACAAATAAGTGAACTTCAAAAACAAATGTCTCAACTTAACGCTAGATTAAGTGAAAGGGAAAAGGGTACATTTCCAAGTCAACCCATTCAAAACCGTAGAGGACAAAATTCAAACCCCAACCAAATTCACATCATTCAAGATTCAAACGTTAGTCACTTGAATGCGGTCACGACTCTTAGATCTGACAAAAAGATTGACAATCATGTGGTCAATCCAAATGATTTACCGGACGATCTTCCAAATCCTATCGAAAATTCGACCAACTCTGATCAAAACGTTGAGCCAATTTCTGATAAGGACCATCCTCAAACTCAAGTAGCTCAACCTACTGAGTTGTCTGCTCCATTTCCTCATAGACTCCGACCTAAGAAAAAGACGGACCAAATAGAAAAGATCCTAGAAATATTTAAGCAAGTTAAAGTGAACATTCCTCTTTTAGATATTATTCAACAAGTTCCACAGTATGCGAAATTTCTAAAAGATTTGTGCACTCAAAAACGTCATGCATGAGTACCTAAGAAAGTGTTTCTAGCGGCAACTCTAAGCGAGGTCTTGTCCCAATCAATGCCAGTGAAATACAAAGATCCTGGTTGCCCCACAATATCATGTACTATTAGGGACAAGAAAATCGATAGATGCCTACTAGACTTAGGTGCTAGTGTTAACTTGCTTCCATATTTCGTCTATCGTCAATTAGGGCAAGGAGAACTAAAACCCACCAAGGTTACCCTTCAGCTTGCAGACCGTTCAATTAAGAAACCTGTGGGAGAAATCGAGGATATGTTGATCAAAATTGGCGAATTCATCTTTCCAGATGATTTCATTGTCTTAGAAACTCAACAGGTTAGCAATCCTGCAAAACCAGATCCCTTTGATTCTAGGACGACCCTTCTTAGCAACCTCTAATGCTTTCATCAACTGTAGAAGTGGGTCTATGAAACTTTCTTTCGGTAACATGACTGTCGAGCTAAACATCTTTAGAACTGAAAACTCTCCTTACTCTTATATGGACCAGTTTTCTGAAATCCATGCTGTCAACGATAATGAATCTGAGCTCAACCATCTAAATAACAAAATTGAATCAAATTATGAAACTTTGTTTCAAGATACTCCCGAAAATGTCTCTGATTCGATTCCTATCGAGCCTCTCACAAATGAGTCTATCCCTCAACCAATTTCTTCAGTTGAGTTATCCCCAAAATCTGAACTCAAAGTATTGCCCAGTCATCTTAAGTACGTTTACTGAGGAGACAATGAAACTTTTCCTGTCATTATCGCTTCTGACCTTACTTTAGAGCAGGAACAATTGCTCCTTCCCATCCTTAAGAAAAATAAGGAAGCACTTGGTTGGTCCATGGCTGATATTAAGGGGATTAGTCCTTCGATTGTCCAACATCGAATCCACCTTATAGATGATGCCAAACCCACTCGGGATCCCTAGCGTCGACTAAACCCTATCCTGAAAGAAGCAGTTCGTGCTGAAATCCTTAAATGTCTAGACAATGGAATCATCTACCCAATTTCCGATAGTCAATGGGTTAGTCCGATTCATGTTGTACCTAAGAAATCAGGGATTACCGTGATCCAGAATGAAGCTAACGAGCTTATCCCAACCCGCACCCAAACCAGTTAGCATGTTTGCATTGACTATAGGAAACTTAATGCTGCAACACGTAAGGATCATTTCCCTCTGCCATTTATCGATCAAATGTTAGAACGGCTAGCCGGTCATGAGTACTATTGTTTCCTTGACGGGTACTCGGGCTATAATCAAATCCCTATCGCTCTTGAGGACCAAGAGAAAACCACTTTCACTTGTCCATTTGGTACATTTGCGTACCGTCGTATGCCTTTTGGCCTCTGTAATGCACTGCAACCTTTCAGAGGTGTATGATTAGCATTTTTTCTGATATGATCGAGCGATTTTTAGAAGTTTTCGTGGATGATTTTTCCATATTTGATGATTCTTACTCTGAGTGTTTACATCATCTTGATCTTGTTCTTAACCGTTGCAAAGATAAACACTTAACTCTTAATTGGGAAAAGTGTCACTTCATGGTCAAACATGGCATTGTTTTAGGACATGTCATCTCTAATAAAGGAATTGAAGTAGATAAAGCCAAAATCGAAGTTATCTCGAATCTTCCCATTCCCAAATCCGTTAAGGACATCTGGTCCTTTTTAGGTCAGGCTGGTTTTTACCGTCGCTTTATAAAAGATTTTAGCAAAATCACTCGACCTTTGACCAATCTTCTTGGTAAGGATGTTCCTTTCGACTTCAATTCTGATTGCATTTCATCTTTCGAGCATCTTAAAAATGAACTTGTCTCTGCTCCGATCATCTGCTCTCCCAACTGGAAGCTGCCTTTTGAAATCATGTGTGATGCCTCGAATTTCGCTGTTGGCGCTGTCTTAGGACAACGCATCGATAAAATTCTTCATGTAATTTACTACGTGAGTAAGACTTTGAACGATGCCAAAATCAATTATACGACCACTGAAAAAGAATTTTGGCAGTTGTTTTCGCTCTAGAAAAATTCAGGCCTTATCTAGTTGGCTCACACATCACGGTTTATACCGATCATTCCGCACTTAGGTACCTTTTCTCTAAAAAGGATGCTAAGGCTTGTCTCATTTGTTGGATCCTTCTACTTCAAGAATTTGACCTTACCATTAAGGATAAAAAAGAATCCGACAACGTTATTGCGGACCACTTGTCTCGTCTTCCAAATGCCCCGTCTTCTTCTCTTCCGATCAACGAGAATTTCCCTGATGAACAGATGTTTTCTCTATCCACTGATCCTTGGTTTGCTGACATTGTCAACTACTTAGTCACCAAGCAGACCCCTTCTTTTATGTCTAAGCAGGATAAACACAAATTCTTTTCTCAAGTGAAACATTTTTGTTGGGACGACCCCTATCTTTTCAAATACTGTCCAGACCAAATCATTCGAAGGTGTGTTCCCGACACTGAAACTCACGGTGTCCTCTCTTTCTGTCATGACCAAGCCTGTGGTGGTCACTTCGGTCCCAAAAAGACAGCCGAAAAGGTTCTCCAATCGGGTTTCTACTGGTCCAACCTTTTCAAAGACGCGTACGAATTTTGTAAAACTTGTGATCGATGTCAATTCTTAGGGAAAATTTCTAAACGGAATATAATGCCCCTAAACCCCATTCTAGAGGTCGAAATTTTTGATGTTTGCGGTATAGACTTCATAGGACCCTTCCCTAATTCTTTTGGGAACCTGTACATCCTCTTAGCTGTCGATTATGTTTCTAAATGGGTCGAAGCTGTTCCATGCAAAACAAACGATAACAGGGTTGTTGTGCGCTTCTTGAAAGAAAATATCTTCTCTAGGTTTGGCACTCCTCGCACAATAATCAGTGACAAGGGAACACACTTCTGTAATCGTTCTTTTGAAGCTCTCATGAGAAAGTATTCGATAACCCACAAGTTATCCACTCCTTACCATCCTCAAACTTGTGGGCAAGTTGAAGTATCGAATAAGCAGATTAAACAAATCCTGGAGAAAACTGTGAATCGAAATCGCAAAGATTGGTCCCAAAAGTTAACCGACGCTCTTTGGGCTTACCGCACTGCGTTTAAAACAAACTTAGGTATGTCCCCCTATCGGTTGATTTTTGGTTAGCCATGTCACTTGCCAGTTGAACTAGAACATAGGGCATTATGGGCAATAAAAACTTTAAATCTTGATTTAGAACAAGCAGGTGAGCATAGGAAGCTTCAACTTAATGAACTTGATGAAATTTGAAATGATGCATATGAAAATGAACGAATTTACAAGGACATAACGAAAGTTTTTCATGATAAATCAATATTACGTAAAACTTTCATGCCAGGACAAAAAGTTCTCTTGTATGACTCAAGATTGCATCTATTCCCGGGTAAGTTAAAATCTAGATGGACAAGACCTTACACTGTGCGGACCGTTTTTCCGTATGGTGTGGTAGAAATTGAGAATCCAGCTGATGGATCTTCCTATAAGGTCAATGGTCAATGCCTTAAAGCTTACTTGGAACCAATACCAAACCAAGAGGAAGAGCTCATGGTCCTCCATGAGCCATATTACATTCGGTAAGACGCACTAACCCTCTTTTGTACATATGTAAATAGTCTCTTATTTTATTTTTCCTTTCACTAAGATATGTCTGATTAAGACTGTGAGGACACAGTCACACTCAAGTGTGGGGGGGGGGGGGGGGGATTTACATTACATCAGCAATCAAATTTTATGAACTAGGTCATTCATTGAATAAGGATTAACTTAAACTCATAAATAACACCTTTGTTCTCGTTTGATAAGTTGAATTTTTGGGTGATGAGAATGAACATTATTTATTCATTGAGTCGTAATGTGTCTTTTTAAGATGCTAGCTTGAGACTGTGCAGACATTAGTCGTGTTCTGGAGTAAGCATGTCAACCCTCGTTATACGTGTTAGAATGTGCAAGTAAAAAAAATCAAAAAAAAAAAAAAAATCAAGAGATAAAAATGATTTTGCACCTACATTTGTTGGATTTTCTGAGTTCATTTTCATGCATAATATTTTCTTTTCCACTCAAATTTTCAAAATCGTAAGTTCTAAAATCCACTTGGCCCAATTAAGGAGAAATGACTCATTGTAGCATTCTTCTTCGATACCCCACATTATTTAAACCCAAGTTTTAGTCGAATTACATCCATGTTTCGACAAGTTTTTCTTATATTGGCATACTTAAAAACCTTGTACTGATTTATTTTCAAAGGTTCAGAAACGTCACTTTTTATACCAATATTACACTACCCACTCCGTACTTGTTTTAATGTAGGATAACCATATACCACATCTTATTTTATATGGGTTATCTATCTTACGAAACTTTGCTTATCATTCCTTTCAGCTTTTTGTATAACATCAATTCAGACTTGAGTGTTGAATTAGAGTTATAGAAGTAGAGTGACTAGGGCACAAAACTTTCCTTTCATGAAGTGTTGGTTATGATTGGTTTAGTAGAGGAGGAATCAAATGAAATATTACAGTGTCATTCCATTCCATTTCTGCTCATCATTTATCATGCAAATATGAAAAAAAAAGTGAAAAAAAGAAGAAGGAAAAAAATGAAATAAAGAGAGAGTCTCTCTGAATAAAATAGTCATTCATCATTCTTGACTATAAAGCATTCATTTCCATTCCATCCACATCCATCATACCGTACTTAGAAGCGAGGATTGTAGTTGAGGAGATGAAAGGAAACAAAACGTCCATATGTGCCTTAGTATTACTTTATCTTTTGTAGCTTGAAATTCAACTAATACACTTGCCCTCTTATCTAGAATATTTTTAGAACTTACAAAAATTTCCCTTCATCTATGCATAACTCATATCCAATACATTATAGTTACATTGGTGCAAAATTATTAAGAAAAAAAAAAGAGAGAAGAAGAAGAATAAAGAAATGATTGGGTGCATATTGTCGATGTGTAGAACTTTGGTTGACACCACGCTCTTAACCTTCAAGATAATTACAGTGTTATCAAGGAATTACGATTCAGCTTGAAAAATTTTGTTCATTTTTGCACTAATTATGGGATGGACAATTTGGGGCTAAACCGTTATTATTGAAGTTAGGTGAAATCCTTGGAATGTGAAGGACCTTAAATATATTGTTTGATTAATTCGCGTACATAAGACGCTTTGGATTTTGTGGGTAGTATCCGCTGAAAACCATCACGAGACAACACTCATCCTACTGGGGACACCCAGAGGTTTAACGGCTTGTTGCATACGCTAAATGCAATCGTGTTTCCTACGAAAGTGTGACATATCTTAGTTTAGTTTATTCGAGGACGAATAAAAAGATAAGTGTGGAGGTATTTGATATACACGTAAATGTGTATATTTTATCCGCTTATTTATCTAGTTTTCTATTTAAAATAATTAATATTGTGTATTTATAGCTGTGTTTTCAGATTGTTGATAAAAAAAGCTTGGTTTAGAGCATTTGATGGATAAAGCATGAAGAATTTTCTTAAAAAGAGTGAAGTTGAAATTACCAAAGCTTGAAGAGTTTAAAGCTTGAAGAACAGTTGCAAATAGAGTTCAGTTGGGTAGATTTGGCTCACTAAAGACTCATATTGCGTTCACATTAGCTCGTTTGCAAGGCCTTTCACTTTACAGCTGCGTTCACACTAGCTTATGTGTTAGTTGGGCTAATTCTTTAGTCCCACATTATGGAATTTGCCAAGTAGCCTTTGTCATATCAGTTACAAATACACTTTATCTCATTCATTGAAAAACACACTTAGTTTTATTCTGTAATTCTCTTCTTGGAATAAAACTCTTCTTCTCCATTTCTCTTAGTTGTTATTTTATTTTATTTATGTTCATGTTATTTAGTTTCTTTTTATTTTCTTTTCTTTTAGCTATGTCTAGCTAATCCTCTTTAATTAGGGGGTGATGACGCTAATAGAATCAACATGAATCACATAGCCAATAGATGAGGACTTTATATATGTAGATCTAGATCTGAATCAAGGGTTAGATCTGAACCTTCATATTCTATGTCGTTTAAGAGCTATGCTCCTTCACAGGGTATATTCGTGTTCGATCTAACAATTATCAGATTTAGATCTAGTTTTAGGTTTTTAGAAATTAATTTGTGAATCTGTCCTGATAGTCTATGGTTGTTTAAGAGCTCAGCTCCTGCATAGGCTATGCTTGTCGTTATTTACTTATTTGTTTCTAAAAATCTATTTATCGTTGATTCGTGTTTGTGACAAAAACATGAATTAGATCTATATTTATTTGTTGGCTATTGATGAGTGTGAATCTAATCTATGTCATTATCCCCTAATTGCTTTCTCTTATTAGATAAATCTCTCTTCTTTATTTAATTGTTGTTATTTTCTGTGTTTTCAATCAATCAAAATCTTGGAATAACTTGATTGGATTTATTAATTAAAATATTTTCGGTCCTAGAGTTCGACACCCTCTACAACAATCCTTCTTGTTTAGGAAAGCCGAACGGATTTTACAGTTGTTTACAATTGTATAATTTGTTCGCAAACACCGAGCATGGAATTGCAAGATTGATAACTACTTCATTCAAAATGGTTTTCAAAAAAGCAAGAACGAACCTGCCCTTTATGTGAATAATCAAGGAGTAGAATTTCTGGTTGTATTTCAATATGTTGACGATCTAATCTATTTCGGTACCAGCAACAATCTTGTTAAGAAATTTAAGGAAAGAATGATGACGGACTTTGAGATGACGGACCTCAGTCTGATGAAGTATTTTCTACGCATGCAAGTCAAACAAGCAAGGGGCAAATTCTTCGTTTCACAAAAGAAATACATTGAAGACATTCTCAAAAAATTTCACATGGCAGATTGCAAACCAGTTAACACACCAATGATGCTAAATGAAAAATTAAAGCAAGAAGATGGCACAAAGAAGGTGGATGGAAAAATATTTAGAAGCTTGGTTGGTTCGCTAATTTTTCTCACTTATACAAGGCCTGATATTTATCATGCAGTAAGTATCCTATCAAAATTCATGCAAAATCCAAGTAACAATCACTTGATTGCAGCAAAAAGAATTTTATGATATCTGAAAAGGACAAAAAAATGTGGGCTTCAGTATGTCAAAGACGACGAATGCAAGTTAGTTGGATTCACTGATAGTGACTGGGCAGGAGCATTGGATGATCGGAATAGCACATCAGGCTATGTATTTTGTCTCGGTTCCAACGTAATCTCATGGAGTTTAAGGAAACAAAAGACCGTAGCTTTATCTTCAACTGAAGCTAAGTACATGGCAGCTACAGAGGCAGCCTGTGAAGGGTGTGGCTGCGGAGAATTCTAAGTGATATGAAGCAAACTCAAGACAAGCCGACAAAAATATACTGTGACAATATATCGGCTGTGGCAATGACCAAAAATCCAGTGTTTCATGCTCGCACAAAGCATATTGAGATACGTTATCATTTTATCCGAGAATTGATTAGCAAGGAGGAGATTGCCATGGACTTCATCAGCACAAAAGAGCAGCCAGCGGATTTCCTTACTAAAGCAGTCACATTGGAGAAGTTTGAAAAGTTCAAAAAGCAATTAAAAATTATAAATTAAGGAGGATTGTTAAAAGTTAATTTGTAATTTCCAAGATTAATCTGTTGGAAATAATCTTGTTATTAAGCAACAATTAATTGCATTAACAAATTTGTCTTGGTATTAATGTAAGGAATAAATTAAAAATAAAGTATCAAAGAAAAATTCAATCTTTTATCTATCTCTCCACATATTACTCTGATGTGCCTAACAATAACTTCTCTGCATTCTTAAGTTAAATCATCAAACTTTGATTGTTACCACAAAACTTTGAAACAATGAGTCTAACAGTACGCAAGGTGAAATTCTTCGTCGAGCAACACTGTTGCGGTAGCGAAACTTAATGAATGCTGGAACTCCTCTGATAAACCATATATGAATTTGGAATTGTTGGAATAAACTTGTATTTGGAGTTGGGACGACCAGAATACGGTTGTAGTTAGGGAATGATGAGTGGGTTTGTAGAAGTTTGTGTAAACAGTTAGAAAACCCAAGAACTTGGGAATAAGTTGTTCAAGATGGTTTCCAAATGTTAGTGCCCAAAAACAAGGACAGCAGGAGACAGTCTTAGTCGCACACCCTTGTGATTAACTTCAGCTCTAGCATTACAGTTCAACAAACAATCTAACATATGCAACCCAGATAGACCTTCACAACAGAACACAACACAACAGCATGAAGAAAATAAAAGTGATCAAATAAGTAGATAATAGATTACAAATAATGCATCTATTCCAACAGCAGCCCTATTACCATCCCTAGTATACTTTTAAAAAGAATATACAGACAGTACAAAAATAACTGGTCTTCCATAAAATTACAACACACTTTAAGACCACAAAAACTCATCTCACTTTAGGAGGATGGTTCGCCACTGCTCTCCCTCTGGACACAACACCTTCGTGATTGGAATGAAGAGGCGAACGTTGTGGAGTAGTTCGACTTGAATTCTGGCTTGAGCTTTCTCTAGACTGCCTCGACCTACTTTTCACGGCTTCGATTTTTTCTAAAGTTTCAACAACCTCTTTCATAGAAGGTCTATTTCTATGCTCAGCCTCGAGACATCTATATGTGAGTTGGGCGGCTTGCAGCGCTCCTCTAGATGGATATTGGCCCTCTAGTCTAGGGTCCATTAAGCGAGCAAGTTTCCTACGATCTGCCAACAACGGCTTGGCCCAATCTACTAAACTGTGTTGCCCACTGGGCCGGTTTGGGTCCAGGCAACGCTGGCCCGATAGCATCTCCAGTAGTACAACCCCAAACCCATACACATCGCTTTTCACGTACAAATGACCTGTCATTTGAAAAGAGATTCTAAATTTTGTTACACGGATAATGTTAGCACTAAATATTGATTTAACCACCTTTTTTTCCTAATGTTAAAGTAGTGTATGTATTGATATACCGACACTTGCACACAGCACTTTTCATGTACAAGTGACTTGCATCACTTAAAAAGAGATTTAGAAATTTGCTCTAAGATATAATATTAACATTGAATATTGATTTAACCACTTCTGCTAATGTTAATGTTGTGTTAGTAAAGATACACCAATACTTCAATACGTCTACCATTTTGTTAATCTTAAAGAGTATAAGTATAACATAAAACTGTAGTTCGAATTGGTCTTTAAGAACAGACAGTGTTGACAAATTAACAAAGAAGTCGTTTGAATTGGCTATAAAGTACAGATAGTGTTGTCACTTGTCATGGTTGTTGCAATTCCAAATTTATAATAAATTCAACTACAAAAACGAAATGTAAAGAAATAAAATACCGATCCAGAATGGAGGAAATAGTCAAGAAACGCGTTTCCTTTTAAATAAACAAATTTGACTTTTAAAAAAGTCCATTGCAAAAGGCCAAGTCAAGTTCACAGCTGGTAGCAATGTCAGTCAACTTTTGCTACCCATTTAGAACGTTACATTCAACTAAAACTTGTACTTCAAACAATTTAATTGCTTCTATATTCATTATGGGCACGCGGGTATTAATTTACTTTATCTGCACTCTTCATATGAGACCGAAATTGTACTCTTTTCACATGTGTTCTGTCCTATGTTTACAGCTGGATTGAATTTGTTCGATTACATTCAACAAAGATGGACGTATTGCAGTTTCAATATATTGGAATAGGAAACAAAACATCGACATAAATTAATATGTCCCTTTTAATTTTGCTGTTACTCACCAGACTTTTTCATGTTTACATATGATCTACATGCACGAACATTTCTTGAAAAGGTAAAAAATGGTTAAGCAATAAAAAACTGATCAGTAGAATACAAAATTTAAGGATATAGAACAAAATTCGTGAAAATGAATGTTGTAAAGGAAGTATATATATTAATACTGAGAATATGATTAATAAGAAAAATAAATTAGAAAAGCGGAACCCCGGCTATCTATCAATTGCTTAAACTAGTAGTAAATTGCATTGCTTCGTCGGAGGACTGATATTCAAACTCTTTAGCCTCTCTATACACAGAAAATCAAGGTGTAATAAAATATAAAACAAAACAGTTATCCACAGGACCAGGGTTCAAATACAGATCAGATAATTTTAAGATGCTCATGATCATAACAGGAAAGTCCAAGCTAAGGTTTTCGCAACTGGTATTAATGATAGATGTGCCATTTCTGTACAAGTATCTTTACAGTTTTCCAAACTTTAGCTTTAAAATTAACTTGCTGTTCAGCAACGTTTTTGAGAAGAATTTTTTGGTGTTCAAGCAAAATAATCCGACCACAGATATTGTCTAGCACTTGAGTATATAAGCTATAGTATGACAATGAGACAGTGACCAAATGATTAATATGAATTGTTTAGGTGTTCTTTTCTTGAAAGAAAACCGCATTGAATACCACCGAGATGGTGGAAGGAGAATGGAATAATATATAATCATTTGATTTATATGGTCAGAAATACATAATCCAATGTCAACTCAATGCTAAATTCAATTATTACTATAATATTAAAAAAAAAAAAAAAATACCAGTAGCCACATATTCCGGTGCGGCATAACCATAGGTGCCCATAACCCTAGTGGTGACATGGGAGTCTTCACCAGTAGGCCCATTCTTTGCCAAACCAAAATCAGATAGCTTAGCATTATAATTCTGACATAGAGAGAAGAACAATTTAGCATGCATGCTACCATAACAAAGTGATTTATCAAATAACACAACGAGTAAATGTACCGAGTCTAGAAGTATGTTCGAGGCCTTAAAATCACGATAAATTATATGTCTTTTTGATGAGTGCAAAAATGCAAGACCTCGAGCAGCTCCAATTGCAATCT
Source organism: Allium sativum (assembly GCA_030737875.1). NCBI lineage: Eukaryota > Viridiplantae > Streptophyta > Magnoliopsida > Asparagales > Amaryllidaceae > Allium > Allium sativum. The sequence continues at coordinate 3,349,939 of CM060925.1, read as the reverse complement.
TTAGCCTTAGGCTCCATGATAGTGGTTCTGCAGATTCTATTGGAAAACATGGCAGAAGTTTAGAAGCTGATGAAAACTGAAAAGAAAAGGTCCAGACATCTAATATTGTTGTCTTACACTTAGTAGACATCAACTGATCAAGCCAGTTTTTATGCCACTATGGAGAAGTAAAGTGAAAAATATAAGCAGATTCAGCAACTACAGATTGAGGACATTTCCTCCTTTTTAGTATGCATGATACGATTGAAACATTGATATGTAATTTTGTAAGATAACAGGGGAAATAAAACTTCTATACAATTGATAAAAGTGAAATTATTTGAAACGTACTCCTGAAAAGGTGGTTCTCAAGGCTTCCCTTTGCCATAAATTCATACACAAGGAGTAATTCTGTGCCTTCCCAGCAATATCCAAGCAGCTTAACAAGATTTGGATGAGACAGACTTCCTAAAAAATTGACCTCTGACTGCATATCATTGAAATTATGAAACCAATAAGCACAAACTGCCTAAAATGTTAACTAATGCAATACCATTAAGTTGCTAAAAACAGTCAACAAATTAAATATGTGCCAATTCAAGGTTCTTCAATTTGTTTATGTTTAACTTCTGTGGTATCATCAAAGTAACATGTTGGTTTTAAGTAAAGAACGCAATCAAGATGATTGTATATTCAATCATTTACCTGCCACTCTTCGAATCCTTGCAAGCTTTCAGAGTTGAGCCTCTTAACAGCAATCACAATACCAAGTCCACTTTTGACAGGATTAAGAGTTTTTTCTTCAACCAAACCTTTATATACTTTGCCAAATCCACCTTCACCGAGTACAGTTTCAGGCCTAAAATTCTTAGTTGCACTTTTCAATTCACCATATGTGAACACTTTAAGGTTTGGGTGATCAAGAATTTGACCCTCCGGACGAAAGTCATCCACACTGACGCCGCTTCCTGTTGATTGACCAAATGTGCTGCTAGTGTTTGATAGTTTGCCAGTTGTTGTAGTGCTGCTGCTTGCTTTTGACACTGAATGACCTTTTTATGTACCAAAAACACTATAATCATGACTATTGCATATTATTAAAGTCAAGGGAATCATTGATACAGGTATGGTTAAAAGTTAAAACTAATACCATCATATCAGATAAAGGAGCTCAAGTTGAACAAAGATTAACATGTCATATAAAACGTGATATTATGAGTTCAAGTTGAAAAAAATGTGCAAGTTATGATCAATTCTAACATGGTATGACAAATATTAAAACACAAGACTGACAACTTCGAAAATCACCCGGATGGTGATACTCTGAACAATAGAAATAAAACAAAAATATTAGGCAATCTGTAAATGACCAAATTCTAGAATCACAGAATCAATTACCACATTAACATCAAAGTACGAACAAACTAAAACATAAATCAAACTATATTTCATTCAATCGTGACAATTTTGAAACATGAAGACCAAAGACGTAACAGTGCCTTGATTTTTAAAAGGACTAATCCAAGAGTTACAAACAAATCAACATAATTGGTAATATATTTATGAATCCAAGTAAAAATAACAAAAAGGAACAGATTTGCAGCTAAAACAAGTACCTGGACTGCATGGTGTTGTATGTGATGGACTCATGGACTTCACTTTTGATCCCAAACAATTTCCCATCTTCTCTCAAAATTTTGAGTTTCTTCCTGGTTCCACTCACTTTAAAAAGTTACAAGCTTCCCTTTTCTTTTCCAAATCAAAAATCGATTCCCTTTCTTTTCTTTCGTTGTTTTCGTTTGCTTCTAATGCGAGGACTCACTTCCAGGAGGAGAAGACAAGATGGACATAGTTGAATTTTCGCGATGGGCAGCTTATTTATAAGTCAATTTATTAATGGTTTGTCAAACAACTTGCACTAAAATAACTAAAATATTTAGAAAAGAAATCGCTGAACAGAAATTTTAATCTCCCTGCCTTATCATGTGGCAATTAGCTATTGAATGCCAAGACATTCTAAGATTTACTTGAGTACCAATGGAAGTGACATTAGTTAGCAATACTTGGTTATCAAGAAAAATTGGGTCTAATCTAGGATAATTGAGATAAATTAATGAACGTCCGCATTCCGGAAATGGCAGCATCGTTCACTGGTTCGTGCGGAGAAGACCATAACAATTAACAAAGGACATGAAATAAAAGTGGCAAGTAGCAGTGAAGTACGAAATAGTTTATCTAATGTAGATTTGATGGAAGAGGAATGCTACCAACAGTCGCCCAAAAGCAAGTGCAAGTGATACTTGCCATGTGATTGGGTGATACCATGGCAATGGGACCCATCTACTATTTAACAATTAATTAAAATACCTTAATGATACTGTCCTGACCAATCACATGGCAAGTATCACTTGCACTTGCTTTTGGGCGACTGTCGGTAGCATTCCTCTTGATGGAAATAATTTCTATTACATACATTCTTTTATATAGAAGATTTAGAAGTTTGTGACGGAACTTTATCAAATGTCGTGAGATTGAATAAAAATGTAAAAAACTCAACTTTATAGCATTAATTTATTATAACATTCCCCTTTAAATATCTGTTTTTTGCTCTGATAATTTGAAATTTTCGCTTTTGAAACATGCACGATGATTACTCCACCCTCATTATTTTTGCTCATTATTTATTATAACATTCTCTCTTAAATATCTGTTTTTTCTCTGGTAATTTGAAATATCCCCTTTTGAAACATACATGATGATTATTTCTCCCTTATTATTATCTTGGTTACACACATCAATTCAATCGATATGGATATCGTCTATGTTGACACGCTTTATACTCGAAGTTGTCACACATTAAAAACATCGTCAGAAAACACAAAACGATTCAATCAAAGTCGCAGGATATTTAGAAAAAGATTGGAAATGATGTTGATTCGTAAAATCATTATTGTTGGACTCGAAATAAACTGGTTCAGTGAAAATATGTGACCGGCATTGTTCGATCAGCTCAAAGTGGCTGAGGGCGTCGGTCTGATCACGTGGCAGAGCTCGTCGCACAAATATATATATATATATATATATATATATATATATATATAACTGTCATTTCTAGAATTATATTTATATATATATATATATATATATATATATAATTCTAGAAATGACAGTTGTATGTCGACATAGCAACATATGTATGTCAACATATGTATGTATAAAATATACTTTTTAAACTATTTTACAAGTGTTTAACTATATATATATATATATATATATATATAAATTCTTGAATTAAAACTTAGTGATATAAATGAGTATTATAAAGGGTAAATCATATGGAAACATATTTATATATTATATAAACATATTTATAAAATTATAAGGTATAAAACTATAAGACTATATAAATATATAAAATCTTATGAGGTTTAAAACTTATATTTGAAATCAAAAGCAAGATATAAAAACTATTTGAAATTAGAATTTGAATTTTGAAAATCAGAATTTGAAAAACAGAATTTGAATTTGAACCTGGAGTGTTATTCAGAGTCCTACATATAAACTAGACTTTATTACTATATTTGTCTTGGACTCTAGAATTCTTGATAACTTGATTACTCATCAGTCATGAATCTCTTCTTCATTCTGAATCTCTTGAATCTCTAAAACTGTACAGTCTTCAGTATTTAAGTCCTGTATACAAATCCTGCATATATGTATATATATATTCTAGATAGAGATGTTAGTATATATTTTATAATCAGTAATAATTGAAATAAGGTTGTTGTCATCAAAACATCATTCTCCAACAATAATGAGTTTCCCACGCATGGTTTTCTCATTCTACGGCTATCGGATTTATTGGGCCCATGGTATTGGCTCTCTTGGCTTTCTCTGGATTATGGATATTCGGGTTCCAGCCCCTGGATTTTTCTCTGGCTCTCTGAACCATAGATGGTTGAGTCGACTTACCCATGCACGGGACCAAATGTCCTTAAGCATGCTCCTTGCTTGACAACAAACCATCACCCTCTTGGTTATCAACAAAGTGAACCCAATTACAGCCCTTGGTTGATCTTTCCGCATTTAAGATCTTCTCGGGTAAAACTTGGTTGGCCTTGCCGCGTTTAAGGTCGCCTCGACCAAAAAACCATGGTTGATCTTGCCTCATTTAAGATCGCCTCGGGTAAAACTTGGTTGGCCTTGCCTCGTTTAAGGTTGCCTCGACTAAAACACCTCGACTGTTCTTGCCTCGGATAAACAGGGTTGGCCTTGCCTCGTTTAAGGTCTCCTCAGCTGGTCTTGCCTCATTTAAGATCACCTCGAATAAACTCGGTTGGCCTTGCCTCGTTTAAGGTTGCCTCGGCTGGTCTTGCCTCGTTTATGATCGCCTCGGATAAACTCGGTTGACCTTATCTCGTTTAAGTTCGCCTCGGCTGATCTTGCCTCGTTTAAGATCTCCTCGAATAAACTCGGCTGGTCTTGTCTCGTTTAAGGCCGTCTTGGCTGGTCTTTCCTCGTTTACGATCACCTCGTATAAACTCAGTTGGCCTTGCCTCGTTTAAGGTCGCCTGGGCTGGTCTTGCCTTGTTTAAGATTGCTCGGATAAACTCGGTTGGCCTTGCCTAGTTTAAGGTCACCTCGGCTAGTCTTGCCTCGTTTAAGATCGCCTCGGATAAACTTGGTTGGCCTTGCCTCGTTTAAGGTCACCTCGTCTGGTCTTGCAATGTTTGAAATCGCCTCGGATAAACTCGGTTGACCTTTCCTCGTTTAAGGTCGCCTCGGCTGGTCTTGTCTCGTCTCAGATCGCCTCGACTAAAAACTCAGTTGGCCTTGCCTCGTTTAAGGTCACCTCAGATCAAATACATCCCTTGGTCATCTTGCCTCGACAAGATCGCCTTGGAAAAATGCGATGACTTGTGATGGCCTTGTCAGTTACACGATACGGTCGCTCACAAACGTTTACGTGTATCTGTTTTCTTTGTAGGTTATTAGACTCCTTCGGTCCCTCTCATACTCCGGCTAATCTGGTGATTTATAATTAATACGATCCATAGCGATCGGGGATTTCAAATTAATACGATTCAAAGCGATCGTGGTCTTCTCTTAATACGATCAGTAGCGATCATGGATTTGTGAATAATACGATCCAAATAGATCATCAGCCTTCTTAAAAAACTAAGCTTTCTGGTTTTCCAACTCATAAAAAATATGATCCGAAGCGATCGTGGGTTTTTGGATTTCTCTTCTTCTAGCAAAACTCACCTTCCTTGGATCAAGAAAGATATATTTTGAAGGGCAAATATTGACATGCTTTTTAGTCAAAGTTGTCACAGGTCAAGAATATCGTCAGAAAAACAAAGCGATTAAATCGAAGTCGCGACAGATTCAGAAAAGGATTGGAAATGGCATCGAATCGTAAAATCATCGTCGTTGGACTAGGAAACGCTGGCACAGTGAAAATACGTGATCGACACTATCCGATCAGCTCAAAATAGTTGACCGCGTTAGTCCGATCACGTGGCAAAACTCGTCGCGAAAAAATATATGGGTTTGGTAAAAACAGTGTTGCACACTCAAAAATAGCTGATCGACACGCGTCGATCATGAAAATTTCTTGCGCGACACACGACGTCAAATTATAGTAAACTGGCAAAAGCTGATTTGGTACGTTAAAACCAGCCGAACGACGCTTGAAAATTATGGAAAAATCGTGTGTTTTAGCTTGGTCGATCAATTTGGAAAATCTGGCAAGCTTAGGCTTGGCACGAAGAAAAACAACCAAAAAACACTTCGGATCACTCAAAAAACGTGTATGGACCCTTCGCTGATCACACAGGAAAATTGTCCAATCACCAGATTTGGCACTTCGAAAATCAGTGAAAAATATGGTAGATCTGGCAAAAATCACGCGTTGCACTCAGGCCGATCACACCAAAAAATCTTAGCTAAAACCGTGATCTGGCAAGGATCGGATCCGAAAAAGGGACTCTAAAACGGCTTGAGGACACTGAATGATCCGAATATTATCACATGTGCACATCGGAGGGGGTCGAATTTTTGGCTCGGCAAAGGGATTCGAAACACTGGGAAAATAGCAGATCACCTTGGCACGACCCAGAACTCGTGCCGATCACTGTTTTCCTCGTGTGCAACATGTATTTTTGGCAAATTTCTGGAATTCGAAGTTTTTGGGATGGCAAACACTCCAGAAGTGGCAGATCACCTTGGCATGGCCCATAACTCGTGTCGATCACTGTTTTTTACGTGTGCAATACGTGATTTTGGCAAATTTTTGGGATTCGAAGTTTTTGGCATGGCAAACACTTCAGAAGTGGCAGATCACCTTGGCATGGCCCAAAATTCGTGTCGATCACTGTTTTTCATGTGTGCAACATGTGATTTCGGCATTTTTTGGGGATTTGAGTTTTTTGAACCTTGGGATACAAAATTTTGACAAAAAACTGATTTTTGGACTCTGATTTTGTGACCCGAATTTCGGACCCCTCAGGGATAAGAAATTCTGTTGTGTGGGTCCCATTTCTCACCTACTCCACTATAAACTCCACTATAAATACCCCCTTACTTCCAACACAAAAGGGTTTCATTTTTCTGGGCTATTGGGACTTCTTGAAGCTCTCTACTGCCATTAATGGCTTCCATCTTCTTCTCCATGACCATTCGACATGGCTTAGACCTCTAAAACATTGCATAAACGTTTTCCATCACATTTTGGACATCTACAAGCATGAATACACTACTTTTGGGATGAATTGGACAATTTTGTATTTCTTGGACATTGAAGCTACTTTTTGGACATAGTTGACCAAGTCAACATATTTTTCACTCAACGAAGAGGAAAAAGGGGATTTTGGTCAAAGTTCAGAATTAACAATATTTATTTTGTTCTATTGTAATGCTTTATACACAAATATTACCCGAACTTTTACATCTTTGTAATCGACAAATATATGATGAATGATCACTATAAAGTGGATGTAGGCGTTAGTGCCGAACCACTATAAAAAGCTGTGTCTCCCACATTTACTTCATTACATCTTTGGATTACTGTGTTCACACTACACTTACACTTTGGGTGTTGGCGTGCAACAATTTTCCACGTCAACAGTCTATTATTGATTAAAATCTCTGTTATGTAACCCAACGGAAAAATGCTTAAATGAGGAAAAGAGCACAACTTGTGAAACCACAAATTTAAAATGATATTTTTGTTGTACAAAATGCTCTGATACTAATTTGTTGTGCAAAAAAGGTTACACAAATGCGGAAACATAATAAACAAGATCTAGGTTTGCCAATTGAACATCAAACTAATCCAGTAACAATTATTCTATTACTCCAATTAATTAGTAAATAACTATAAAGATGAAAATAAAGACATAAAATATTTATAGTAGTTCCACTATGATCAATAAGATAGTGTATGTCTGGTCCAAAGGACGAGATTGTATTCCACATAGTAGAGAGATACAAGAGATTACAAGATACGAGTTTACATAACTGCTTCTATCAGCACTAAATAAGAATAACTTCTATCGGCTCAATTCCATGATTGAAGAGAGACTCTATTTGGGGATCTTTAGCTCCATGCCAGGATGGGTTCACAGTGAAATCTACCCACAAATATGGCCAACGAAATATATGTGAGCCATCAATCAAATCACCAAGATATGGTAAGAAATAATGGAGGCCAGTTGTAGAGGAAACAAATGACGCAAACACAACAAGTATATCAATCAATTCTTTTCCTTAGCAAAGATGGAATAAAACAATCCTGCATTTATTACTTGTCATCTCATGCAAAATGCAGTCAATAATTTATGCATATCCATATTAAAATTATTCACTTTACATTTTGCATATTTGTTTCCATCTATTTATGATTTTCTATCACTAAATTTAACACTCCACCTTGATGCAAAATCACATATCTCCAACACTCCATCTCGAGTCAAATTCTCTTCACAACATAAAACTCTTCTAAAAAGAACTCCATCTTAATCTAAAATCTCATAACGAGAAAAACTAAATATTTACCAAAAGGGTTCCAGAAAAGCTACCCCCATCACATCGTGTTAACGAGCTTAAACTACATCCCCGCCCACTAACAAATGTGGTAAACATCCAAAATTCAAATAAGGTAGAAGTAATCTCAGTACCACCAAGGCCAACAAATCCTCTCAATAACTAATCTATATACGGAGCTAGAAACTAAAGCCAATTGACAAAAAAAGGCTAATCCAAATCTCTGTACAAAAAAAAAATCTCTCTCCTGCTACTTAACTCAATCAAAACCATTACAAACTCCACCCACCATGTACAGAAGAAGTATCTTCTACATGAGATGCACCATCCAAAAACCAATGGTAAAAAAAAAAAGTTTGTAATACCACAATGATCTTCGTCTCGACACCTGTCTATCACTTAACCTAAGCTCCTTTCCTGATCATCTTGGATCCCTCGAGCATCATCAACATGAAGACCCCTGTCTAAAAAGTTCCTAAATCCAAAGGCCTCTTCAACACAGTAAACATCTTATCATGTCAAAATTCTCAGATTGGAACGCTCTTCACTTCAACATAATCTCCTCCACTAAAGTCTTCATTTTCCCAAAAAAATGTAGTAGAATAATTACCAACAAATTTGTCTCTCTTTCTTGAAGTTATTGGTGCGCAATCTAAACAAATCTCCTTGCTCTGATACCAATCTGTTGTGCAAAAATTGCACAAAATGCTCTGATAACAATCTGTTGTGCAAAAAAAGTTGCACAAATGCAGAAGCACAAAAAACAAGATCTAGATTTTCCAATTGAACATCCAACTAATATGATAACAATTATTCTTTTACTCCAATTAAATAGTAAATAATTGTAAAGAAGAAAATAAAAACACAGAATATTTATACTGGTTCCACTATCATCAACAAGATAGTGTACGTCCGGTCCAAATAAAAGAGATTTTATTCCACATAAGAGAGAGATACAACAGATTACAAGATAGGAGTTATATAACTGCTTTTCTCAGAACTAAACAGGAATAGCTTCTGTCGTCTCTATTCCATGATTAAAGAGAGACACTGTTTAGGGATCTTTAGCTCCATGCCAGGAAGGGTTCACAGTGAAGTCTACCCCCAATATATAGCCAATGAGGTATATGTGAGCCATCAATCAAATTACCAATATATGGTAAAAAATAATGGAGGCCATTTGTGGAGGAAACAAATGGTGTAAACATAGCAAGTAAATCAATCAATTCTTTTCTTTAGCAAAGACGGAAGAAAATAATCCTGCATTTATTTCTTGTCATCTCATGCAAAATGCAATTGATAATTTATGCATATCCATATTAAAAATATTAACTTTTCATTTTGCATATTTGTTTCCACCTATTTGTGATTTTGTATCACCAAATTTAACAATCTCTTATAAAGTGTTTGATACTTCTGAATCAAAATAGTGTCTTATTAAAACCTTCTAAGAAAAATTATATGGGAAAAATCCGAGTGAAGATAAGAGTACAATGACATATTTTAATATCTTAATAAAAAAAGTTGAGCTGAGTTAGGATAATAAAAGAAAAATACCCCAAGGGCAAAATGAACAAAAAAATGTTCCATAAGGACAAGAGCCTAAAATTTTGTCCATGAGGACAAATTTAAGTGTAAAGAGAGGAATTATAGTGGGACCCTGAATTCCTCCCTTTACACTAAAATTTGTCCTTATGGATAAAATTTTACCCCCTTACCCTTATGGAACAATTTTATGTTCATTTTGTCCTTGATGCTAAAAACCCCTTAGGATAATGTCTTTTAAAACTTTAGTACGAAATACTCGGTTGGAAAAATCCTAGCAAAAGAAAATGAGTACAATATAACATGACATATTCTAATAATTTACCGCATTAGGTGGGGTTTAATACTTCTAAATAAATGTAATGTCTCGTTAAAAGCTTACCGGTTTGAATACATATCTTAATAACTTAAATCAGCTATAAATACTTGTGATTCATAAAGTTTAGAAAATTAAAATCAAAAGATAGCAACAATGTTTTCTCTTCTTTATATGCTTCTCGTCTATAAGTAATTTCCTTTAATACAACAATTTTTTCAAGATCGTTTCTTTCATATATTATTTGCATTTTATGCACTTAGTATTCCTATTTTATGTGATAACTTTGTGCGCCTTTCATTTTGGTGTTTATATCTGTTTTGTTCGTTGCAACTCATCTCTGATTGATACTACAACAATACTTAGCGCATGAAGTAATTTGTTTGTCGTGAATTATACCAAAATTTCATTACAAAAATATTTAAAAGAAGATTGTAATTTACACTCGTTATTCTTTGTATTCTTACAACCAATAAAGTTATTTATATTCTTTAAGAATTTGTACACTTTCATCATTTAATATGATTTAACCAATATGTATATCTTCGAGTTATTTTAAATGTTTCAAGCAGTTTCACTGCTTCAAAAATTAAATTATTCTAGAATTTCATGCGTTGTGCACTTGACATATTGTCGACAACATACATGCTTTAGTAATTTCAATTCCCCATTTCACGTGCATGTGTGCATGCGTATGTGTTTCTAATTACATTTCATAGACTATATGTAAATATTCTTACTTAAGAGAATTTCATGATAGCTAATCATGTTTTTCTCGAATCTAGCATCTTTAATTCATTTATAAACACAAATATTTTACTATTCATTATTTTATCACCAAATATTATTTCTTATCGGTTTCAAATGTAATTCACTAATATTTCTTTATCTATCAACTTTTAGGTACTTTAATCTCTTCTAGGGTTATTTGACAATTATATCATGGCTCTTTTCTAAAGCACTTTTGGTGTTTTTTCAAGAATACTCAGATTCTCTATTTGACATGTTGGTTACTTTAAAAATATTTCGAACTGATTTTCTTTATCACACTTCACATGCTGTCTATACCCTTTAATCCTTAAATGATTTAAATCTATTTGGATTAAGTTTACTAGGGATATTATAGGTAGTTTATTCAAGCAACTTAATATTTTGCACCATTGTATATGTTAATAAATATTTAATCTTGATAATCAAAAAGTGCTGGTATTGTTTTCATCCTCATCCTCAATATTAATGAGCATCACTACACAAAATTAGCTACCCACTTTTGATTCTCATTTTAATCCGTTATAGAAATGTTGCAAACAAATTCATTATGTATTAATTATGGAAGTATAATTCTTTTACCAATTGATAAGATCCACTCAAGTGATTTCTTACTTTTAAAACTTATTCTCATTCATTGATCTAACTAATTGGAGATATTTATTTTTTATATAAATTATTTGAATATATTCATGACTTTTAGTCATTCAATGTTTATGTTGACTAAATTTAAATGATCAAATGACATCTATGCATAATCTATAAGATGAGCTCATATTAATTTATTTAAATAATCTTCGGATTACTAGTTAAATATTTACATAAGAGATATTTAATTACGTCGTTACAGATGTATATTGTACATTTCAATTTTTTTCGAGTTGGTGATTTTAGAGCATTTCTATTAAATGATCCAAACTTCCAATTTTTGTCTATCGATCAATGCCAATGTGAATCCCTCAAAATCCAGTGATATCGCTCGAAATATCTGAGATTGAACTTCTGGTTCAAATGAATTATAACACAACTTTAAGTTGATAAGTTTTATTCTTCAATTATGTAACGACCTGGATTTTTGACCGTTCAAAACTACAATGATCCTTACATGTTGACTTAAACAACTCTAAAATGCAGATAGTTATTGGGATTAACATAAGAAAAAGAGGAAAGGAGTAAACAATCATAGAATTTCATAGTGGAAGGAAAAATTATAATAAATAAATAACAGTTTATGAAGCTGTCAAGCTCCATCTTCATCTTCATAACAACGTTTTCAATAACTAAAAGCTCAGGCTGACCCGAGCACAAATGAAAAGACAAAAATACTCGGATCAGAACTAAAATATTCTCATATCAGTTAAATCAAATTCATGTGATAATATGAGTGCAATAACTAAAGAGATGTTACGGGAATTTCCATCTCCTACAGATCCATCAAACTTGATACTATATAATACAATGCGCTATTATAATAGTGTCTATTCAGTAAAGTAAAAGTATCAAAATAGTGTAAGCGGGAATACCATTATAACCCCTACACTGTTCATACCGTTACCAAATAGTTTGCATATAACGCGCCCGTACGTCAGTGGATAGAGATGCGTCGTTATACAACAACGTTAAACCAAAATCGTAGGGGGCTCGATCAGCATAAATATGACAAGGAATCAAGGCAATATCGATCATTAGTGATTCTACCAGATTGAGGACCCAAGCTGGTGGTAACGCATAGCCGCGACTACCGCCCACCTCAGACGAAACTCCCAAATTCAAAGGCACCAAAATCAGTCACAAAGTAATATATATGGTATCGAAGAAGCATGCCTGCTAAGAGTGGCTAACTCGCATCGGCCGGGTATGGCTCCTATTTTAGTCACTTCAATTATATCCCGAAGGTCAAGGCTATACATCATTGTTCTCTTTCTTTTAATCCAGTAATCACCTCCAAATCAACCTACTTCATTCTGGAACTCCACCACGTACACAGTTGTTAAAATGGTTTTCGGTATTAGTTGAGAGTATGACAATATCCAGTCCCGGTCTCTTTAACAACCAAACGTTTACATTTTTCACACCGGTCGGTTCTTTTACATTTCAAAGAGTTTCATACTTCATATCAAAATGTCATATTTTGCTTTAAACTCGTTTCAATAGTCGAGATAGAATATTCCATTTTAAAATCTCTATTTAAAACCAAACTTTAAATCTTGAAACAATTCAAACTTTAAATTAGTTTAAATATTAAAATAGTTAAAAATATATTTAAACTATTTTAGATATATAATTGAAATAGTTTGAAAATAAGTAATTTGTATTTAAAATAAAATTTTCGAATTTAGTAAAATCTATAGTTAAAATATTAAAATAGTTTATAAAATAAATAGTTAATTATTGAAATGGTTTATTTAAAATAATTAATAAAAATAAAATAGTTATATGGTAAATAGTTTATAAAGAAAAATACTTATTATTAAAATGGTTTAAATACTATAGTTGGAATTAGAATCACTTCTTAAAATAAATTTAACAAACTGAAAATCATATGCTAGTTTCAAATCAATTCGACTCAACAGTTTGATTCAAGTAATTCAATTTAACAATTCAATTTAAATATTTGAAATTTCAATTATAATTCTCACTTTGAAATATTTCAATTTATAAAACCTCGAGTTTACAATTTAAATATAAATTTAAATCTAGTTAATTTAAAGTAAATTTCAAAGATGGATAACGAATGCAATTTCGATAAATTCAATTTATATTCAATTCATTTTAACTTCAATTTACAACATCAAAATTTTTACTTTAGCCTTTATATTTCAGAATCAAACCTTCAGTTTCAAAGGAAATCAATTTATAAAACAACTCCTATAATGGCTTTAAAACAATATTTCAAGAGTCATGGTTAAAAAAAAAACTTATTTAACCAATTGATGTCCGTATATAATTTTCTATAGTATGGCCAACTAATACTTAAATTTTAATTTTAGTATTTTTGCAAAGGATATATATCATTTAAATCCAAATCAGGGTCATAGGTATTTATCATTTCAACCTATGTTCTTGTTAACGTTATTTTCCGTCAACACCCGAAGTAAGTTATATAAGGCATGTATTCAAGAAATTTGATGTAGTCGTGATCTAGGGCTACTGAAGGATATTCGAAGGCTAGCGTTACTTAGCTAAATCTACCTTTCCTTAAGCATTAGAATCCTGGTCCTGAAGATTAGTTATTCTTCCTTCAAGGGATGAAAACTATGCTTACAGTACATCGGTGTTTTGGAATGACCAAAAGAAGATTTATTTAGTTTGACACAGCAAAGGTCTTACGAAATTAGTTACTCCCTAGATCACGAATGTAACGATATACATTGTGATAAGAATAAAACAGACTAATGCTTCTCCATATTCGGGAGAAAAAGGTCATTGCAACGCTTATTAACTCAGATGATCCTTTTGCATCGAACCGGCCCGAAGTGCCTTGGCTGCGTCAGAGATTGAGTCATAAACCTGCAAACAGCCTCCTTTCTTAGGTGAGGAAGAATTAGGCTTACTATGAAAGCATTGATCAATGTTGCAAACCCTCAAGATAGAAGGATAAGGACTTCGAATTTCTATGAAGCCCTTTCTCTTTCACAAAGGTGCTATGATCAACTTTCCCATACGAAAGGTTACTATCAACTAGTTGTTTCATCATAATGGCACAAAAGATTATCAAATCCCAAGATTTTTAAGCCTCAGAATTATTCATTCATAAATTGTAGATGTATTACAAGAGTTAAAGAAATCTTCAGTCCGATTTGAGAATTGTTTCTTGAAGCGGAAAGAACAAGACTTGAGAAAAATGGAAAAATCCCCCCCAATGTGATCCCTGGGGTCTTATTTATAGACAAATCAGGGACCCTTCTGTTGTTGGGCCAGTGGGCCCTCGGACACCTTTGTTTGTTTCTTTTCTCTTGGGTTTCAGTTGTTTCATCTCCCAACTGCTTTGTGGTGTGGATTACAGCTTCCGAAAGGAAGGTCTCGGTCAGCTGGGGCTTCTGTGAGAGGGATGTGGGGTCGTTGATATAGTAGCTTTTTCCAGAAGGTATTTAAACTTCTTGTTGCATGCTCTCGGTTATAAGCTTCCAGATATAGGCTCTCGGTTTTCTCATAAATACTTAGAGGAGCTTGTCCTCAAGATGTGCGTAGATAGCTGCCGGTTCGGAACTGCTGTCGGTGTCTATACTAAGTGGTTTAGTATGGATATCCTATATCCTTCCTAGGGTTCCGGTCTGCCTTCCAGTGAGATATTCGGGTATAGCCTAGTCTTCCGGAAGGTAACTCCAGGTCATCTTCTTGGTCTATCAGTGTGACCTTTCGGTGTTTATGTAGTAGATGTTTCAGAAGCCGGTTCCGGATAATCTTTATGCACCTTTAGCTTGATACTCTTGATGTCTTTATCTCCTGGTGTATCGGTATTAAACAGGTTAATACCGATAACCCTTCTATCTTTCTGGTTTCAGTTGGCGGAGCTCTTGTCTCTTTCTTGGTTTCTAACTTAGGTGACATTTCGCTATAGAAATTCCTGCCTGGTAGACCCCACTCGATAAACCCAGTCGGATAAGCTTCGCTGGCATTCTGTAGACTTTGAACTCTTTTCTTCCTGGGAGGTGCCAGTTTATGTTGCTCTCAGATCATTTTTTCCTGCTTTCGGTTTTTTCTATTATTCGGCTTTTTTCTTTTGGAAGATCCTTCTGTGCTTATGTTCTTCGGATCCCCTTCACTGTCAGCCTATGCTAGGGGTTAATTTTGGTAGTCACAATTCCCCCTTAGTGAAGGGGTGTTTTAAACTTTCCAAGTCAAACTTTTCTTTCCAGATTCTCTTCTATTCATTTGTGAGTTGTTTCTTAACACTGGATTGCATCACGAAACCTACAAAGCACTGCTTCCAGGATAGCTCTTTCTTGTCCATTAACGATTGAGAGCCAACGATCGATTTCCTGTTATGATAGTTTCTTTGAACCAACTCTTATTTGGATAACCTGAAGATTGAAGACCAAAAATTCCCTTCCGGTATTTGTGAAGAACTGAATCAACCCAGATTCAAGTATAAACATAGATAGAAGACTAGAGACCCCTTCCAACATTAATGAAGAGTCGAATCAACCCAGATTCGGGTATTAAGAGATTGAAGACCGGAAACCCCTTTCGGTATTTTTGCGGAGCCGAATAACCCCAGATTCGGGTATTTAAGGATTAAAGACCGAAAACCCCTTCCGGCATTGTGAAGAATTGAATCAACCCAGATTCGGTAATTTAAGGACTAAAGACCAGAAAACCCTTCTGACATTTGTGAAGAGCCAAATCAACCCAGATTCAGGTGTTAAGATTGAAGACCGGAAACTCCTTCCGGTAATTGTGAAGAGCCGAATCAATCTAGATTCGGGTATTAAAAGATTAAAGACCGGAAACTCCTTCCGGTTTTTGTGAAGAGCCAAATCAACCTAGATTCGGGTATTTAGAAGATTGAAGACCGGAAACCCCTTCCAGTATTTTGAAGAGCAGAATCAACCCATATTCGGGTATTTAAAAGATCGAAGACCGGAAACTCCTTCTAGTACTTGTGAAGGGCTAAATCAACCCAGATTCGGGTATTTAATAGATTGAATACCTGAAACTCCTTCCGTCGTTAAAGTTCTGGCATCCCCCTTGGATTTGATTTTTGAAGAAGAGGCTGTATGTGCTTCCTGAGCCACTCTCTGGGCTTTTGATGTCAAAGCAGAGGATGTACGTGCTTTGTTGGCCAATCTCTGGGCCTGTGCGTCCGGTGCACTTGGCTAGCTTATCCACAAGCAGGCCCAAGGACTTACCTGACCTTCCTCCAGGAGGCGCCTTATACTGACCATCATAGGTGATGATAAGGTCTTAGAAACTTAGACGGGGCCATTGTAGACATAGAACTCAGGTTTACTCTTTTGATGCTCTATACTGAACATTATAGGTACTGATAGAGGCTTACACGCCACCCACCTCCGAGGGGTGCCCTATCCGGACCATCGTAGGCAATTATAGGGGTTTGCGTTACCTTCTATGCGTAACACAGAACATAAGCAGAGGTAGGGCATGCTTTTCTGCGAGCAGAGGCAGGGCATGCTAATTTTTAGATGCACTACCACGACCATTTCTGGTGTGAAATGGACGCTTACGCTTTTGATGCTTTAACCTAGCCCCCTTCGACTCGGGCATGGAGAAAGACTAACACACCATCCCCCCTCGGAGGATGCCTCGTCCTGACCAATTTTTTGGTGATGACAATGTGTTTTATCCTTTTTTCAGCTTGACCCTTTTTGGGCCTCTTTTAAGCTACTGAACGGGTTTCCGTGCCCTTGGTTACGTGATCATCGTTGGAGTAAACTCTTTTTCCTTATCCCTTTACCGTTCAGTAGTATGGTCTTTAATGTTCCTAGTTCCATGTTCTCAAAACAAGATTACCATTGGGTCTACATAATCGATTTGTTCCAAGCTTAACTTCTTAATAGATGATATTAAGCGTCCTTCCCAATTTAGGCCGAGAGGGCCATCCGTTGGTTTCTTTGTGTTAGCCATCACTCTTCACAAAACCAACTCTCCTTTTGCGAAGGTTCTTGTCCTAAACTTTGTGTTGTAGTATTTCGTAATCCTTCTCTGATATTCAGTTGTTCTGATTTCTTCCTCATCTCTTAATCCATGCATTAAGTGTAGGGATTCATTTCTTAAAGCCTGATTGGGATTAAACGCATACGCTATCCTTCTATGTGATGGGATTTCGACCTCAACCAGAAGCATAGCTTCACATCCGTATGTTAAGGAAAAAGGGGTGTGTCCCGTTGCTATTTTGGCAAAGGTTCTATACACCCAAAGCACTAAAGGAAACTCTTCGGCCCAATTTCCTTTGGCTTGGTTTAGGCGTTTTTAAAGAATTGTCTTTATGCTTTTGTTGGCTGCTTCCACAGCTCCATTATCCTCTGGATGGGCCATTGAGGGAAAACTTTTAATGATTCCATTTTTCTTACAAAACCGACTGAATTCTTCGCTCTCGAATTGTGTTCCATTCTCTGTTATGATTTTGTAAGGGATTCCAAAATGGGTAACAATATTCTTTATTACGAACCTTAACACCTTTTTAGAGGTGATTCTCGGAAGGGGTTCTGCCTCCACCCATTTGGTGAAGTAGTCGATAGCTACTATGACATACTTAGCTCCTCCTTAGGAGATTGGTAAGGGTCCAATTAAATCTATCCCCCATACATCGAATGACTAGGGGCTTGAGATAGTGGTTAGCTCGTTAGGAGGAAGCCGGGGCAACTTAGAGTACCTTTGACACCTTTCACATTTTTTGACATACTCAATTGCTTGGTTAACCATCTGTGGCCAATAATAACCTTATCGCATGAACCTTTTAGCCAGTTTATTTCCACTAGAATGATCTCCACACCATCCTTCATGAGCTTCTTTCAACAGGTTAAGCCCATCTTCAGAGCTTACACATCTTAAGTAAGGAAGTGAATGTCCCTTTTTATAGAGTATATATCAGTAATCACAATTGTTGGAACTTGGTGTTTTATCCTTCTTGCGTCTTGCTTACTAAGGGGTAGTGTCCCGTTCAGGAGATAGTCTATCATGGGAGTCATCCATGTATTTTCATGGTGGCAGTTTGTTTCTATTAAGGGAGGCGCCAAATTAGAGTTTCCTTCTTTGTTTCCTTCGTCCCCCCTTCTCAAGGCTTGGGACCTGGTTAGGACTAATAATTCTTTTGCCGTTTTCGATTTTTCATGCTCGATACTAGGCCTTTCTTGATAACCTATGGGAATTACTCGAGTTTCGGGGCCCCCGTGGAGCTGGCTAATTTGGCTAGTGAATTTGCTTGATAATTCTCTCTACGGGGTATTTGATGAATTGAAAAATCCTCAAACAAGGAAAGCATTTTAAGTATCCTCTTCACATATAGGGTTAGCCATGCAACCTTGCTTTGATAGGTTTGCTTTATTTAGTTTAACATTAGTTGTGAATCATTAAAAAAATTTATTCGAGGTATCTTTAATTGTAATGCCAAATTCAAACCAGCCATCATTGATTCATACTCGGCTACATCGTTAGTTGCTGAGAATCCTAACTTCATGGCGTTGTGCAAGCGGCGTCCATCAGGGGTAATTATAATATAACCTGCCCCTACTCCCTGTTCGTTAGACGCTCCATTTGCAAAAAGTTGCCACTTGGACTTTAAGTCATTCTCTTTAATTGTTTGCTCTTTAATGAAGCTTGTGCACTCATTCACGAAGTCTGCAAGGGCTTGTCCTTTAATTTTTGTTTGAGGGTGAAATTCAATCTCGTATCGGCTAAGTTCAACTCCCCATTTAACAAACCTCCCGGAGGTCTCGGGCTTACTGAACACCTGTTTGAGCGGAAAGCTAGTTAAGACCTTAACGGGATGAGCCTGGAAGTACCCCCTTAGCTTTCGTGCAGTACGTACTAGGAAATATTCTAGTTTTTCCATTACTAGGTATTGGGTTTCCACGTCCTTTTGCCTTCTGCTGACGTAATAAATTGGTTGTTGAGTCCCATTACTTTCTCTTATTAGGATGGAGCTTACCGCATATTCTGTGACAGCTATATATATGTATAGATCTTCTCCTTTCTCGGGACTAGATAAAATCGGGGGAGTCACCATATAAACTTTCAACTATTGAAAGGTCTTTATAGATTCTTCGTTCCATTTGAAATTTTTATTTTTCTTTATAACATCAAAGAAATGGACATGTTTGTCAATGGCTTTGGAAATGAACCTACCGAGGGCTGCTACCTTCCCATTAAGGCTCATGACTTCTTTGCTTGTACTAGGTTCTTCCATGTCTCCTATGGCTTGGATTGGTCAGGGCTAGCTTCAATCCCTTGCTCACTTGCCACATATCCTAGGAACTTTCAAGATTGAACCCCAAAAGAACATTTCTGTGGGTTTAACTTCATTTGGTAACTCCTTAAGACATTGAACATTTCTTCCAAGTCCTTTAGATGGTTTTCTGTTTTGGTGGACTTCACTAGCATGTCACCCACATATACCTCCATATTGTGCCTTATCTGTTCTTGGAACATCCTTTTTACCTGTCTTTGCTATGTTGCTCTCGCATTCTTCAACACAAAGGGCATCACTTTATAGCAAAATGTTCCCCAATTAGTGATAAAGCTTGTATGCTCCTCGTCGGGTTTATGCATCAAAATTTGGTTGTACCCTGAGTAAGCATCCATAAGGGATAATTTTTTGTGACCACTCGTGGCATCAACTAATTAGTCAATCCGAGGAAGGGGATAACAATCTTTTGGACAAGCCTTGTATAAGTCCGTGTAATCAACACACGTTCTCCACTTCCCATTGGACTTCTTCACAAGCACGGGATCAGCTAACCATTTTGGGTAAAGGACTTCCCAGATAAACCTGTTAGTTTCTAACCTTTTGATCTCCTCCTTCAAGGCTTCTAACCGATCTCTATTATATTGTCTTTTATTTTGCCGAATCGGGATCACTGAAGGGTCAATGTTTAAGGCATGACTCATAATAGAAGGATTGATACCGATCATGTCTGAATGGGTCCCAGCGAAAACATCCTTGTTGAGTTGTAAGAACTGAATTAGGTCATTCTTAAGGGGCTCTGTCAATCTTTTCCCTATGTTGACGAATTTTGATTTATCCTTTGAATCAATGTTTACCTCTTCCACGTCTTCTATTGGTTTCAGTCTTTAAAAGTCCCCTCTAGAATCTAAGTCCGCGAAGATTTCTCCTTCTTCAGTCAAGTTTACATCATAATATCTCTTCCTCTATCTTTTCAAAGAAGTGTACCTACCATTTGCACGCCTGTCAGCCTTATCAATTCTTATCTTAGCTTCGAATGTGGGATGTAAGAATCCTTTATCTGAAGGTATAAAAACAGTAGAAGAATCAAAGTACGAAGGACACTCCCTTTTGTTTTTGTCAATTGTTGCGAAGTACAATTCCCATAACTAAACTATTCTCCCGTGATGGTTCCCCATCCCTGCTTGGTTAGGAATTTTAACATAAGATACTTGGAAGAGACAAGAGCGTCCATCTCCTCCAAAGCTGGTCGTCCAAAGAAGGCGTTATAATAGGATGGTTGATTGATCACAACAAAACTAGTTTCGAAGGTCCTATGAAGCGGAGACAGTCCAACCTGAACCGAAATTTTGATTTGCCCCACCGGAATTGATCCCTTGTTGTTGAAGCCGAAGATTTGTTTGGTTCTTGGCTCCAACTTCATCTCAGAAATTCCCATCTGATCAAAAGCATGCTTAAAGATGACATTGACGGCACTCCCAGTATCCACAAGGATTTTGGAAGCAACAGAGAGCCATATTTGCGATGTTATCATAAGGGGATCATTATATGGGTGGCGGGCCCCTTTCTTCATTTCTCCCAGAGAGACCACAAGGTTTTGAATTTTGAGAGCATAACATGCGTTTTTCAGCGATGGTTCTTCTCGAATGGAGAATATTCCCTCCATGGCTTCCTTCATGTATTGACTCCTTGCCCTTGGACAATTTCTGGTAGGGTGCGGCCCTCCATGGATCACATTGATCCAATTAATGGGCGGACCCAAGTCTAGGTTACCTTCTTCCATTGTAGCCTCTATTGCATTCACTGAAACTTTTTGTTGTCCATTTATATGTTCAGCTGACGTTGACTTGTTTAGAACAAATTCTTTCAGATGCCCCTCTCAGATTAGCTTCTGAATAATCCCGTCCAATACCTTGCATTCGTCAGTCTTATGTCAATTGGTCTTATGGAATTTGCAATACTTGCCACCGGAATAAGGTTAGAGCAATTCTTTCCTTTAAACGAGATGGGAAGTTATTAACCCTTTCTCTTGCGATAACATAAACAAATGGGATGGGCCTGTTAAGAGCAATCGGGTTGGTATTAGAATCTTCCCATCTTGATCTCTTTTGGTTTCCCTATGGGGGCTTTCATCCAAAGTTCGACCTACCTCCTTCCCCTCGAATCTCTAACTTTCTATTTATGAAGTACAATTCGTCCATGCAAATAAACTTGTTGGCTTAGAAGTGAAAGTCTTGTAAGTCTTTACAGCTGTGAATGTATAATTCTTTCAATAAGGGGGTGTTTTCGATTAGCCTCGAATGCATAGCTATCAGTTTGTCACAGTTGTTCATATCCTTGGCCTTTAACGTCTCGATATTGAATCATTTCAAGTAATCTACCAGAGACTCCCCTTGCCTCTGTTTGATGTTGGCGATGACTGTGTAGTCCACTCTCGGATCTTTGCAGATGCAGAACTGCGTGGAAAATTCGTAGGAGAACTGCTTCCACGAATAGATGGTGTTCTCCCTATACTTATGATACCACTATGTTGCTGCCCCTTGAAAGGTCTCCGGGAAAATACGACATTTGACGGCTCTGGAAGCATTGTACAGATCCATTGGCTGTCAAAAGCCATTAGATGATCGTTCAGGTCAGTTGTTTCAAGATACTTTATGGTTGGAACCTTCACTCTCGATGGTATTATGGTGTTCATAATTTCATCGATGAAAGGAGCTACCCTTTCATTTTCGTTAACTCGGTCGTTTTGGGTCCTCTTCCCTTTTCTTCCTAGTAGGTCTTTAATGGTCTTCTAAGCGATGTCTTTGAGATGAGCTTTCGTGTTGTCATAGTCTGCTCTCTTGGGATCATAACCTTCGGAAGTGGAACTCCCGGGCTATTCCTGGTCGCATTGATTTCCTTGATTAGCTACTCCTGTCAAATGGGATTTCTTCTTCTTAGAGGAAGTTGCCTTAATCTTCTCTTTTGTTGCGGAGTGCTGAATGGGAGCCTTCCTTTTTGGAGATTCATTCGTCTGTCTTTGGCTAGATTTGGTGAGTCTTGAAGACTTCGGCGTTTGAACAACATTCATATGAGCTTACATTTCTTGGAGCTGCTTCTCCAAAGCCATAAATCTTGCGACATTCTTTCCATGGCATTTGGATTTAGTGGTTGTATGGGACTGGATGTGGCTCCTCTTTTATTATTGTTCAGATTAAGCGTTAGATCCATGTTTCCTTCAAGGGTCTTATTAGGAGTTGGTTCCTTGTTTTGCCCTTCCAACATTTTTGATTTCATCTTTCCTGCCATGGGGTATTAAATTTCACCAAAGTAATTTTGATAAATTAACCATAAGGACGGAGGTTCGTGCCCTCCATCTATCGCCAAAATGTTAACGTTATTTTACGTCAACACCCGGAGTAAGTTATATAGGGCATGTGTTCAAGAAATTTGATGCAGTCATGATCCAGGGATACTGAAGGATATTCGAAGACCAGCGTTACTTAGCTAAATCTACCTTTTCTTATGCATCGGAATGCCGGTTCTGAAGATTAATAATTCTTCCCTCAAGGGATGAATACTATGCCTACAGTACACCGGTGTTCCGAAATGACCTGAAGAAGGTTTACTTAGTTTGACAAAGCTTAGGGCTTACAAAATCAGCTACTCCCTTGATCACGGATGTAACGATATGCATTATGATAAGAAGAAAATAGGCTATTTCTCTCTATATTCAGGAGAAAAAGGTCATCGCAATGCTTATTAACTCATATGATCCTTCTGCATCGAACCGGCCCGAAGGGCCTTGGCTGTGTCAGAGATTAAGTTATAAGCCTTCAGACAACCTCCTTTCCGAGATAAGGAAGCATTAGGCTCATTATGAGAGTATTGATCAATGTTGCAAATGCTCAAGATAGAAGGAGAAGGACTTCGAATTTCTATGAAGCCCTTTCTCTTTCACGAAGGTGCTATGATCAATTTTCTCATACGAAAGGTTAGTGATAACTCCCTGTTTCATCATAATGGTACAACAAGATTATCAAATTGCAAGATGTTTAAGCCTCAAAATTCTTCATTCATAAATTATAGATGTATTACAAAAGTTAAAGAAATCCCCAGTCCGATTTGGGAATTTTGGATTTGCTTCTTGAAGAGGAAAGAACAAGATTAGAGAAAAATGGAAAAATCTCCCCAAATGTGATCCCTGAGGTCTTATTTATAGAGAAATCGGGGACCCTTCTGATGTTGGGCCCACGGATACCTTCGTCGGATGCTTTTCTCCCGGGTTTAAGTTTTTTCAGCTCCCGACCGCTTTGTGGTGTGGATTACATCTTTCGAAAGGAAGATCTCGGTCACCTGGGGCTTTTGTGAGAGGGATGTGGGCTCGTTGATATAGTAGCTTTTTCCAGAAGGTCTTTGAACTTCCTGTTGCATGCTTTCGGTTATAAGCTTCTCGAAATAGGCTCCTGGTTTTCTCATAAATACTTAGAGAAGCTTGTCCTCAAAATGTGCGTAGATAGCTGCCGGTTCGGAACCGCTGTCGGTGTCTGTACTAAGTGGTTTAGTGTAGATAGTTTGTATCCTCCCTAGGGTTCTAGTTTGCCTTCCGATGAAATCTCCGGGTATAGCCTAGTCTTCCGGAAGGTAATTCCGGTTGAGTGTCTTGTTGTCTATCAGTGTGACCTTTTGGTGTTTATGCAATAAATGTTTCGGAAGCCGGTTTTGGATAATCTTTATGCACCCTTGGCTTGATACTCTTGATGTCTTTATCTCCTGGTGTATCGGTATTAAACAAGTTAATACCGATAGCCCTTCCGTCTTTCTTAGTTTCAGTTGGAGGAGCTCTTTCCTCTTTCTTGGTTTCCGACTTAGGTGACCTTTCGCTACAGAACTTCTTGTCGGGTAGACCCTGTTAGATAGACCCTGCCGGATAAGCTTCATTGGAATTCTGTAGATTCTGAACTCATTTCTTCTTGGAAGGTGCCAGTTTATGTTGCTCTCAAATCATTCTCTCCAACTTTCGGTTTTTTCTATTATTCGGCTTTTTGCCTTAGGATGATCCTTCTATGTTTATGTTCATCCAATACCCCTTCACTGTTAGCCTATGTTAGGGGTTAATTTTTGTAGTCACGGTTCATAATTCATTTCAATGATTAATCCTGGGTTTATTTGATGCCCGTAACTTCTAGGGTAGTGGTTGGGATTAATCAACAAAAATCAATAAGCATATATAAAAATGTCAACAATAAGAAGAATTACATATCAGTACATTAAATATATAAATTCAAGGCATCCATCAAAATCAACACATCTTAACAGTTCAGTATAATATTAATAACTAGTCATCAGTATGAGGTTTTTAAACAAGAAATTAAAATTCTATCTGTACAATTTAAATTGACATTTAAATTAAATTTATACTATCTATTTAGATTAATCATAAATAATCAATTTAAAAAGTCAAACAACAAGCAAACAATTATATCATAAAATAAATTTAATTTAACTAACAATCAAATAATTTAGTTAGGTGTGAGTGAGTTTAGTCACTCACCTTCAATTTCAAACGAGATTGAAATTCAAATTTTAGCCCAAAAATCAACAGTCTCAGAATCAGTCCAAATCAACAATATCTGAAGAGCTCGCCGATACGATTCCAAGGCAATTTATTTTGTAACACCCCACCTCCGTTAAGGTCACTCGTAAAGGGAATGCCTTAACTTTGGTGGAGCATTTTTAGTAGACAGAACAGAAATTTACAAGACAGATAAAGTAGTACTTGAAAATTTTATAACTTTATTACAACAGAAACAGATATAAGTTTGGTTACATCTTTCAAAATCACAATATCGGAATTCAAGAACATAAATATCGATCTTGTAAAAAAGCCTTCAGAATGCATAGTTTTTAAAGCCATAATCCCCAACATAAACTGCCATGGAAAGATAGAGCCAAAGCCAAGCAATACTTCAAACACTTCAAGCGGAGAGAATCTGAATCAAGCTCTTATGTTTCCACCCTGAAAACCTAGGGGGGAGGGGGGAGGGGAGGGGGAACAGAAAGAAAAGAGGCGAAACAAACTAGGTCGGACACAAGTCTGGTGAGTCCAGTGACTTTCAGCATATAAACAGATAATAGTATCATGACATGTAAATAAACTGGATGAGAGATAACCGTAACAGGAATAGCAGGCTAACGAAAAAAACGAAATGATATAGGCTAAGCTAAGCTTTTCATTTCTCTGCATTAATACTAGTATAACAGGATTAGGTGTTACCCTAATGTCTAAACTGAAACAGAAACGGAAACAGAATAATCTCTACAGAAACAGAACGCTAGTAATGGGCCTTTACCACTCGAACAAACAGAAGGTACAGAAGAAAAATACTAATAATGCGCCTTTACCACTCAACTAATGGGCTTTTACCACCCCAACAGACGGAAGGTACGGAAACAGAATCGGAAATGGGATGAGAGACAGAAACAGAATAATCCCTACAGAAACAGAATTTCAGAATTAGGTGTACACTAGTAATAGTCCTTTACCACCCCAACAGACGATACCACGCAAAAACAGACAGGTGTTACCACCCAACAGAAATAGACGGTACCAACAGAAACAGACAGAACTAAGTGTACCCTAAACCCTACCCCAAGCGATCGGCTCCCTAATACATAAATAGCCTGTGTCGGCCCCACAGTAGGGTGTATCACTCCCTAAAGTGACAACCTATTGGCACAGACCTATTTACAGATGTCACGGTGTCTTACATCCTCAGAGCAGACCGGATCCATGCACGCACATGACCCGGTTGGAACCCGCCATCAACACCCCTCGCCATTATCAGAATGAAACGCTTATAATTAGTTCAGTAAGCGTGCCTGAACCCCTACATAGTGTGGGGTCAAAGTTTTGATACTATAAAGGGTTACTTACTAATATGGGTCCCAAACAATAGATGACACAAGTATTTCCCTCCTAACCTTGTGTCCCAAGACTAACAAATTTCAGATTAACTTGTTTACAAGTTTTAGACATACAGAGTTTAGATTTACTAGTTCACAGATCAGACAATCAAGTTAACAAGTTTTCAGACTAACGGATCAGATGTACGGATTTAACAGACTTACAGATTGTCTAACTTTGTATTGGGCCTACAGATTCACGAAACGGGTTTATTAGATTCATCAGTCCAGTTGGTTTAACCCTATCCACCCAACATATTTTTAGACACCACATTTCTCTTGAATTTGCATTAATTAAATATTAATGCATAGATCTCTCACATTAGGTCGGCAGCTTGTGGCCACTGGATGTGTCGGGCGGTTCCGGGCAGATTTCTGCCACACGCCAGACCTACCCTCGTGTCTAAGCATATTTTTGTTATGCCTACAACCTCTCCCATTAGACTGACAGTTTGCGGTTGCTGGTTAAGCCGGTTGGTTCCGAGCAGGCTTCTATCGCAAACAGAGTCTAACCTCGTGTCATAGCCAATTTATTCCAATATAGATTATACAGATATTAGACTAATTATGTCCATTTAACAGATTAAACTTCTTTATAGTTTATAGCAAATTAATCAAATTTCCATGTTTTACTCAATCTTAGATCGAGCTAACGGATTTTCATACCCAAATTACAATTATTTAGCTTTCAACAGATTAGGCAATTCAACAGATAACAAATCTAGCAGATTAGGCGATTCAACAGATTAGGCAATTCAACAGATTTAGAAGATTAAACATTTCCAAAATTCTATTTACATATCTTGCCTAATCATAAATTAAGCCTAAAATTACATGCCTAAATCATGGTCATAATTCATAATACAACATATGCCCAAATTTTAGTTTAAACTTTGCACAGTACAGAATATTCTCTAAAAGCCCCAAATCATGGTATACCATATGAATTATGCCAAATTATAGCCTTTAATGCCAAATATCCAAAAATCTACTTTAGGCGTGTTCACATTGATAGTTATCCTATTATAATATAGGTCTCTACGCCTAAGTCACATATTCCTTTTTCAAGTCATGAATCGTTACATAAAATTTACCCAAAAATCTAGATCTTTAAATTATAGCATTTCAAAATCAGATCTTAATTTTAATATGCATTATGTCCTCAAGTTTCAAGTCATATGTTATCAATCAATGATTCCTCTTCTTCCAAATCACAGAGTAGGCACAGATCTAGATCTAATTTACAACATATGTCCATTTCTCAAATCAGTCAAAGATTGGTCATGTCCAATTATGCATTGTCTATTATTTGTCCCAAAATTTAGCGTTCGTGCGTTAATCTTTTATGAGATTTGGTGCAGGCTCGTAGCAGCCTGACTATAGAGCAGAAAGAAGAAAGAGATACAGAATAGTCACAGAAAAGCAGATCTGACAGATAAGAATTTGCATAACCTCAGATTCAGATTTATAACCATGTCAAAATCATAATAAAAGTTTATATATGAAAATAACTGTACTCACAAAAGGGTAACGATTCTTGTATTCTGGAATCTGTATTCTGACACTGAATAGCTCTCCTTTGACGTAGACTATCGATTAGATTAGAAAATAGTTGTTCTCTCTATTCAAATTGGTAGAAGATGCACTAGTTCTAGTTTTGATTCTAGCAGAGTAGCGACGCCATTTTTATTTTTAATTAGAATAGAGGCAGAGTATAGGAAGAATGAAATTGTGTGGAGAGAAAGCTAGGTTTGGGGGTGTTTAAATAGCATAGGGGTCACGAATCTGGTCAAAACGGGCGTCTAAATACTGAAAAATGCATCTGTCCACGGATCTAGAAATAGGTGGGAGGTTGACCCTAAGCTCGACCCTAGTGTCGACCTGTTTACCCAGGTCGACCCTAGTGTCAACCCCCAGGTCGACCCTAGTGTCGACCTGGGCCCTGGGCAGGAATTTTCCCGCCCAGCCCGGGTGTCTATTTTGAATTTCGAATCTGAATTTTTGAATTTCGGGCTGGTTTTTATTGAAACTTCTTAAGGCCATATCTTCTTCATACGGAGTCCGATTTATGCAAACTTGGACTCTATTCCAAGAAGAATTTCGAGACGAACGCAGTGGCGTAATCAGTTTCCCTTAATTATTCTATTACAATTTAATTATACTCTGGTTTATCATTCTTATGTCCATTGAAAATACGGGGTGTTGCATTCTCCCCTCCTTAAAGGATTTCGTCCCCGAAATCTTCAAGTTAGGAAGTATGTGTCCAACCATCCAATCACCCATCTACTCAGCCATCATCCACAAGCATCCATTGTCCTTAGAAAACTTATAATGTTGTATGAACATATACAAAAGTGTGTGTATATGTTCCTCATCTAATGCAAAGACCAGGCGGTCCACTGATTCAGTTGACCTCCTTAATGCGAACTATGTCAGTGCCATGAGTCCAACATGTATGCAATTTTCCTATTTGATACATATCATTTCTATATGAGTGCACAACCGTTCATTCATCATGTGCCGAGTCAACCATTTTGCATCCATAAAAAATTTAAAAAAATGCACATACATCCATATGCAGTATGAGAGTATTTTTGAGCCCATCTAGTGCCTAGTGTGTGTATATGCATCCACGAGAACCACTAGCAACCACTTGCATCCACTTGAATCCACTTGCATCAAACATAACATGTCTCAAACACATGTCTACACCCATTAGTTTCTACCTAAAGGTCGAAGATTCGATCGATAGGATACAGCCGAGTGATAGAAGCAAGTACAATTAAAACAAAAGCTTTGTTCCCATTAGACATCAGTTTAAGAGAATATCCCCCTAAGTATTAACCCCGAAGACCGAAATCAACATCAGATTGACAATCAGAAAATTACTCCCATTAAACAAATGTCCAACTGGAAATCTACTTCACGCTTTGAGTAAAAACCCCTATCCTTTTTAGAAATATTCAGATACTTACAGACTACTAGTATAGATCAGATTATCAAATGATTCTTAGGATACTAAGCATGATAAAACCCCACCATATCCTACAAAAACACTAGAATGTATGCATCACAGTCAACTTAATGCTTAACACAGATACCTCAAACCCCAACCTATCACAAACAGATGAGTCGTAACCCTCATGGGGTTTGAGACTATAGCGGGATCAGAAACAAGATTTGTATTAAAGTGTAGAGACTTAATTACAGAATTAAAATGCCAGAATGATTAGATAAGGAAATTAAACTTTCTACGAAAAAATTTCCACCTCTATCCTGTCCACCAACTACGAGAGCATTCGCCTACCTTCCAGAAGATTCTGCCCCTTGCCCTTGCCTTCTGGGGCAATCCTTGATCAGATGTCATGTCACACCACACTGAAAACAACTAGTCTTTTTACATGTTAACAAGTCTTTCTCTAAAGTTTCCACCATCGCGCGGAAAACCTACGAAGCTCGAAAGATGATTAGCCGCAGGTGAAATTACTGCAGCTATAGATGGAAGTTAGGCACTTCTTTGCCCTTCGAAAGGCGCCGTAGTCTCATCATGCCCACGGAACCATGTCGCGATGAGGTTACCTCACAGAAAGCCAGGAGCCCCAGAGATTCAAAAAAGAAGGAAACAAGGATTAAACAGAAAATCAAAAGATAGATATATGGCTTTTAGGGATTATACTTTTCAAAATAAACTCTACTTTTGAAAATACTTCCTTTTTAAAACCTTTTTTGAAAATAGTTTTCAAAAACTTTTTATCAAATCTGGTAACCTTCAGCTCTGATACCAAGTGTAACACCCCACCTCCGTTAAGGTCACTCGCAAAGGGAATGCCTTAACTTTGGTGGAGCATTTTTAGTAGACAGAACAGAAATTTACAAGACGGATAAAGTAGTACTTGAAAAATTTGTAACTTTATTACAACAGAAACAGAAATAAGTTTGGTTACATCTTTCAAAATCACAATATCGGAATTCAAGTACATAAATATTAGTCTTGTACAAAAGCCTTCAGAATGCATAGTTTTTAAAGCCATAATCCCCAACATAAACTGCCATAGAAAGATAGAGCCAAAGCCAAGCAATACTTCAAACACTTCAAGCAGAGAGAATCTGAATCAAGCTCTTATGTTTCCACCCTGAAAACCTGGGGTGGGGGAGGTGGGGGGGGGGGGGGGGAGGAAATAAAAGGGGAGAAACAAACTAGGTCAAACATAAGTCTGGTGAGTCCAGTGACTTTCAGCATATAAACAGATAATAATATCATGACATGTAAATAAAACTGGATGAGAGATAACCGTAACATGAATAGCAGGTTAACGGAAGAAACGGAATGATATAGGCTAAGCTAATTTTTGCACTTCTCTGCATTAATACTAGTATAACAGGATTAGGTGTTACCCTAATGTCTAAACTGAATCAGAAACGGAAACAGAATAATATCTACAGAAACAGAATGCTAGTAATGGGCCTTTACCACTCGAACAGACAGAAGGTATAGAAGAAGAATACTAATAATGGGCCTTTACCGCCTTACTAATGGGCCTTTACCACCCCAACAGACAGAAGGTACAGAAACAGAATCGGAAATGAGATCAGAGACAGAAACAGAATAATCCATACAGAAACAGAATGTCAGAATTAGGTGTACACTAGTAATAGGCCTTTACCACCCCATCTGACGGTACCACACAGAAACAGACAGGTTTTACCACAAAACAGAAACAGACGGTACCAACAGAAACAGACAGAACTAAGTGTACCCTAAACCCTACCCCAAGCGATCGGCTCCCTAATACATAAATACGCTATGTCGGCCCCACAGTAGGGTGTATCACTCCCTAAAGTGGCAACCTATTGGCACAGACCTATTTACAGATGTCACACTGTCTTGCATCCTCAGAGCAGACCGGATCCATGCACGTACATGACCCGGTTGGAACATGCCATCAACACCCCTCGCCATTATCAGAATGAACCGCTTATAATTAGTTCAGTAAGCGTGCCCGGACCCCTACATCGTGCATGGTCCAAGTTTTGATACCAGAAAGGGTTACTGACTAATATGGGTCCCAAACAACAGATGACACAAGTATTTCCCCTCCTAACCTTGTGTCTCCAGACTAATAGATTTTAGATTAACTTGTTTACAAGTTTCAGACATACAGAGTTCATATTTACTAGTTCGCAGATCAGACAATCAAGTTAACAGGTTTTCAGACCAACGGATCAAATGTACGGATTTAACAGACTTACAGATTGTCTAACTTTGTAGGCCTACAGATTCACGAAACGGATTTATTAGATTCATCAGCCCAGTTGGTTTAACCCTATCCACCCAACACGTTTTTAGACACCACATTTCTCTTGAATTTGCATTTATTAAATATTAATGCATAGACCTCTCACATTAGGTCAGTAGCTTGCGGCCGCTGGATGTGCCGGGCGGTTCTGGGCAGACTTCTGCCACACGCCAGACCTAACCTCGTGTCTAAGCATATTTTTGTTATGCCTACAACCTCTCACATTAGACTGACAGTTTGTCATTGCTGGTTAAGCCGGTTAGTTCCGGGCAGGCTTCTACCACAAACAGAGTCTAACCTCGTGCCATAGCCAATTTATTCCAATACAAATTATACAGATATCAGACTAATTATGTCCATTTAACAGATTAAACTTCTTTACAGGTTACTGTAGATTAATCAAATTTCCATGTTTTACTCAATCTTAGATCGAGCTTACGGATTTTCATACCTAAATTACAATTATTTAGCTTTCAACAGATTAGGCAATTCAACAGATAACAGATCTAGCAGATTAGGCGATTCAACAGATTTAGCAGATAACAGATTTAGCAGATTAGGCAATTCAACAGATATAACAGATAACAGATTTAGCAGATTAGGCAATTCAACAGATTTAGCAGATAACAAATTTAGCAGATTAGAAAATTCAACAGATTAAACATTTCTAAAATTCTATTTACATATCTTGCCTAATCATAAATTAAGCCTAAACTTGCATGCCTTAATCATGGTCATAATTCATAATACAACATATGCCCAAATTTTAGTTTAAACTTTGCACAGTACAGAATATTCTCTAAAAGCCCCAAATCATGATATACCACATGCCAAATTATAGCCTTTAATGCCAAATATCCAAAAATCTACTTTTAGGCGTATACACGTGTATAGTTATCCTATTATAATATAGGTCTCTATGCCTAAGTCACATATTCCTTTTTCAGGTCATGAATCGTTACATAAAATTTACCCAAAAATCCAGATCTTTAAATTATAACATTTCAAAATCAGATCGTAATTTTTTTATGCATTATGTCCCCATGTTTCAAGTCATATGTTATCAATCAATGATTCCTCTTCTTCCAAATCACATAGTAGGCACAGATCTAGATCTAATTTACAACATATGTCCATTTCTCAAATCAGTCAAAGATTGGTCATGCCCAATTATGCATTATCTATTATTTGTCCCAAAATTTAGCGTTCGTGCATTAATCTCTAATGAGATTTGGCGCAGGCTCGTAGTAGCCTGGCTATAGAGCAGAAAGAAGAAAGAGATACAGAATAGTCACAGAAAAGCAGTTCTGACAGATAAGAATATGCATAACCTCAGATTCAGATTTATAACCATGTCAAGATCATAATAAAAGTTTATATCTGAAAATAACTGTACTCTCAAAAAGGGAACGATTTTTATTATGGAATCTGTATTCTGACACTGAATAGCTCTCCTTTGACGTAGACTATCGATTAGATTAGAAAATAGTTGTTCTCTCTATTCAGATTAGAAGAAGATGCACTAGTTCTAGTTTTGATTCTAGCAGAGTAGCGACACCATTTTTATTTTTAATTAGAATAGAGGCAGAGTATAGGCAGAATGAAATTGTGTGGAGAGAAAGCTAGGTTTGGGGGTGTTTAAATAGCATAGGGGTCACGAATCTGGTCAAAACAGGCGTCTAAATACTGAAAAATGCATCTGTCCACGGATCTGGAAATAGGGGGGAGGTCGACCCTAGTTTCGACCTGTTTACCCAGGTCGACCCTAGTGTTGACCTGGGCCCTGGGCTGGAATTTTCCCGCCTAGCCCGGGTGTCTGTTTTGAATTTCGAATCTGAATTTTTGAATTTCGGGCTGGTTTTTATTGAAACTTCTGAAGGCTATATCTTTTTCATACGGAGTCCGATTTACGCAAACTTGGACTCTATTCCAAGCAGAATTTCGAGACGAACGCAATGTCCTAACCCGTTTCCCTTAATTATTCTATTACAATTTAATTATTCTCTAGTTTGTCATTGTTACGTTCACATAATATACGGGGTGTTACAAATTTCGTCCAAAACCGACCTCGTAGCAGAAAGTTATAAACATTTAAAAGTATGGATCTTATATTATTATAAAAAAAAACAAATCTCACCCACACATGTCGTGCCGCGTCAACTTCCTATCATCATTCTTCTCCAATGTGTCACTAACAATCAAAAACAAGCAACCCATGTCCCGTTCAAATTCTTGAATCATGCACGCCAGTCCGAACCATGAGACATTGATCCAACGACACCACGCGATGCGCTTCCCCTTGCTCCGCCATTGCCTCGAATATGGGCTCGTCCGGCCGCCTCCTTTGCCCACTATTGTCCTGAAACTATGCTCCCTTTGTGGCCAAATCCTAGTGAATTCGTGAAGCAATTAGTACCATCATCCATATGGAAAGATCTATCGACGATGTACGATTTTCATTCTGGAAGTTCATTGAATCATTGGGTGAATTAAGAGAAATTAAGCAAGGAAATTAAAGTAATTCTATGTAACACCCCATATTTTCAGTGTACGATAATAAAATAAGAATAACTTAACTGAATATTCAGAATGATGTAAACAACGCCATTGCATCCATCTCGAAATTCGGGTCAAAATCGACACCGTTTTGCGTAAAACGGACACCGTATGAAGAAGTTATGAGCATTAGAAGTTTGTATAAATATAAGGAGCTTATATGTATATATATTAAATAAATATATGCATAAAATTCGAAAATCAGTTCAGAAATAAAAAACAACGAGCGAGAAAATCTAGAGGGAATTTGGATTGTCGGGGGCCGACCTAGGGGTCGACCCACCCGTGAATCTGGAACCTTCTTTTCTGACATGGACAATTCTGGTGTTTTAGATTTTGATCTGAGGGTTCTAGTTCCTCCGCTACTCCTATAAATAAGATCCTAGGTCTAACCCTAAATCTCATAATTCGGCAGCTACGCTGGAGCTCCGCCATTACTCCCTCTCTCTCCTTAAACATATTCAGAAATTTAGATTTGTAAATTAGAAAATCTTAAATTAAGATCTGGATGGAAGAGATTGGTGTTCTTATTAAAAGGCGTTCAGAATTACGTGAAAAGTAAGGTAATGTCCCAGATCCAATCTATTCATATTCTTCCTATTTTATTTCCCTTTTCTCTTAATGAAAATATTCAATCTTCGTTAGTAGTTTTCAAATCAAATTAAAGAGGAAAGGAAAACGATGGATGATAGAACAGATCAGATTCAAAATTTGGGAAAGCATGAAAGGTGAGTGCGTTTAAAATATACTTTTTGAATAATAGTACCTCTATCATTTAGCATTTCCCTTTTAATAAATTGTGAAATTACCAGTTTAATTTTAAATTGCTGTTATATCAAGTTGAGACGTTAATATGAATAGATTAGGAAATTCATATGTTGAATCTATTGAATTGGGGGAATGATTAGCATGATATAACGTTAATTTGTTAATATGAATAATTCATATATTGAATCAGTTGAATGTTGGAATGTTTACATGTTAAAATATTAATTCGAACATGTGGGAAAAATTCATATATTGGATTTGTTGGAGTGCTAAAAAGTTTACATGTAAATTTGTCCCAATTATATGCAGGGAATAATTGGACTAAGTATATGACTATATGGATTCATGTTAACATAGAATCGAATAAATATGGGTTTGGGCATCGACCAAATCATGTTTAAAGGTCTTAAATTGGATCATAAGTATAGAAAAATGATTTGCGCGCAAATGGGATCATATGTAAAATATGAATTGGCACAATTCGAGTTATATGAATTTAGACATATAATCCGTCATGAATATAATTAGGTAAGTGGCCATTAAAACATATAAAGGCATAGGTTTAATTAATTGATTAATAATGAATGCCTAGGATTATAATTAGAAATTGTAATTGCACTTATGGCACGAGGTTAGGTTGCATTAGTGGTGGAAGTCTGCCCGGACCCAACCGACGTATCCAGCAGCC
Organism: Allium sativum; assembly: GCA_030737875.1. Taxonomy (NCBI): domain Eukaryota; kingdom Viridiplantae; phylum Streptophyta; class Magnoliopsida; order Asparagales; family Amaryllidaceae; genus Allium; species Allium sativum. The sequence goes on along the minus strand of CM060925.1, from coordinate 3,314,165 downwards.
ACTAATGTTGAACCTAATGTGAGAGGTCTAAGTGCGCAAATACGAAACGGGCTATGACATAGGGTAAAGCCCAATTTGTGGAAGAAGTCTGCCAGGACCCGACTAACATATCTAGCATCCACAAGTTGTAGGCCTAATGTGGGAGGTCTAGCCCATTATAAACCATAAATGGACATGGTAATGAATTAGACTACTTAACCTAATCTAATCCATATGTATTGTATGAATATGAACTAAATATAGGGTTAAGTAAAAATTGGTTGGACAGTGGGTGGGCTAGGCAAGTCTATGGGGGTGGGTAATATTTACATATAGGCCTGCAAACTTAGCCTGATGAAGTTATGTAATTAAAGACACCTTTTAGAGTAAGCATAACTTGTAGAAATGATAATCACCTGTTATAAACAAATAACATTATTTAAAATGTTGTATAGGTAGACTTGTGCTAGGGACAAGTGAATATTATAACTTAGGTTATAATAAACTAGTAAGGGAATGGGATAACTGGTGAATTGAGCTAAGGGACACTTAATTATATAAATTAAGTAATTAGTAAAGGTGATAACTTGTAACCAGTTAGGAAAAAGGAGGGAAAATATATTGTACTTAATTATAAATTAAGTAATCTGTAAACTTTGAAGTCTGAAACCCGTTGTTAAGAATGTTTAGGCTTGTCCTAGGGACAAGAGGAAATTATAACATAGGTTATAATAAATGGGTAGAGAAACTTATTAATGGGCCTTAGTTAATAGAATTAAGTTAACAAGTAAACAACAATAAGTTGTATTGACAATGTAAAATGGAATTATGATTAAATGAGAAAGGATGCGGAAAATTTATGAAATGAAATAAGTTATATTTAATCATAAATGGTAAATGACATGTTAATCGGAAAACGTGTGAATTGGATATACTTAATTACATATTAAGTAAAACAGGTTATTGTAATGATGAAATCAACAAGAAGATAAAAAGGGGTTGTGGATTACATACCTTGGGCCACAATCTAGAGAATAACATGTCGTGGGCTTATTAACAAACTTAAATGGATTAAGTTGTATGACTGAAATTAATAAGCAGGAGAAACTTGGTAATTTGAATAAGAATTCAATATGAATGGGAATAACCAAGTTAACTAGAAACCTGATGAGGTGAGGCAAGCGCGTAAAAGAATGTTTAGACATAGGGTCTAACAACATACAAAAGTAAGGTGCTTAGAACAGTCTGTACGGTTGAGGTTGAATAACCCAACGGAGTACACCATCGAGGTGTTATAAGGCATGAGAGGAGCGCACATTCATCTGATTGTTCTGACGGCTCCAAAGGACTAGAAGGGGAAGCACTTGGCTTCCTGAGGTACGTAAAGTGCTCCTGGTAGTCCTTTGTGCGGCGACAGATGTCTTAAGCTATACTCGCAGATGTTGGGTCTGCGCGTAACTACTAGGTGAGTGGGCCTTGACACCAGATGTAGCTATGCGGTCAAAATGTTGTGACGAGGTGACACCAGGGTAGTTCGGCGATTGCCTCACGAGGAGGCAGAGAGGCAGAGGGTCCCGACCAGCAAGGATAGTAGACCATCGAATTCCCATCATCGATAGCCAGTGGGATGCGGAAAGGCTCGAGCTAAACCCAAGATACCATTTCACCCTTCACTATTGAGGTAAGGGATTGAGTGGAGACGCCACATGGATGTTTAGATTTTTTGCATAGGGGCAGTCGTTTTGCTCTAGTAGTCTTTACTAGTTGAGGGAGGGGCCGAGGTGGGCCATAGCCACTACGAAAACAGACCCCAGGTATATCTGTATTTGGAGGCTCTTAAAGGCGGGCCTGTACAGGTATGAAAAGAGATCCCAACAGAGTTCCGTGTTTCTTGTATCGCCCATCCATGGAACTGGGTGCATATTAGAGGACGTGTGATTGAGGCATCGAGCTACAATCGAAGATATATACGGTGGACAGTCTGGATACATGCATGTCGGTTCTGGGTGGTGTATCATAGACTTGAGGGCATTACTCCGGCATGGAGTCTGATTCGAACAAAGATGGCAGTCAGTACGTTTACATAGCATAGTAATGATAGATATATGGGGAATGTAATATAGATATCAGTACGTCACTATGAGGTAGGATGAGGGACTACGTATATTTCGATGGTATTAAAGTGGAGACCGTGCGAGTGGGGTACCATGGGGTGTACCTCAATATTGGTGGTAGCTACATACATACTGTATTAGGTTAATCCACTAGGAAGTAAATGGGTACAACGTGTGTATAAGCCTTGAGTGATGTTAACCCAAGTAACCTAATAAATAAGAAAATATGATTGAACGGTATATGTAGGATTATCCAAAGTGTATAGCTTAAATCCAGTCACCATAACTTGTGTTCTGACCCCTTACTCATAACATACTCGCATGTTAGATTTGTGGCGGGGACATGAGACATTATAGCATTGGATATTGGTTAGGCAGTACGGTAAGGGTATACTTTGATTTATATTATATTTTATCCATTCCGCTGTGAGATATTTTCTAAGCTCTGACATATTTTATGTCTCTGTCTTTTCTGCAGGATACCAGAGCAAACCAATCCGAGTTTCGATAGATTGGAATTTCGAAAAAAAAAACTGGTCTCTCGAAACTGGGGTTGTCACATTTTTTCCATTCGAAATAAGAAATGGCGGCCATAGATTTTAGGGTTTTGAATTTATTATTTTAATATAAAATTCATCGTTTGCGTGTATTTAAGCCAAAATTCGGACCGAGTCCAAATTAGGCTTGCTTATAGCCTAACAATGGGTTTTGACGCTTTCTGAACGCAATGGAATTGGTTTCAAAGCCCAATTCCAAAGTCTTTAGAAGTTTCTTCTAAAATTCAATTATTCAATTAAATTATACACCCAAATTTCTACATGATTTAAATTCTTGCGATCAAACCATAACTCCGATGACTATGAAATTTTAGATCTTACGATAATTTACAATTCCGGATCCAATAAAATTAATTTCATAGAATTCCGAGATCGTTTACAAAATGACAATTTTAACCAGTTTATTAATATATTAAAATGTTCATATTTCGTTTATTCACATTTAAATTAAATTCATAGGTTTATAAATTCAATTCAAATAAAAAAAATTCATGTAAACTTGTAAATCGAAAATCGTTTATCGTGAATTCGATTTTCATTATTTACAAATTAATGCAAATTGTTACAATGTAAAAATAGTGGAAATTCATTACACAATCAAACGATTTATATTATTCATATTCAAAAATTATAATTATCAATATAAAATAAATCTGAAAATTTGTTAATCCATTTTATGTTGTTAGTTCAATATAAATTTCAAATTCTATATAAATAAATTATCAAACACTGTCATTATCATACATATTCTATTGTAGTTCATTTGTCAATAATTTAAATTTAGTTCATATCTTACCAATGTATGACATAAACCATAAATTTGAATATTTGAAACAATTTTGCTAAAAATCGCATTAAATTTAATATTTCAAATTTTCATAAAAACTTGGGATGTTACACTCTCCCCCACTTAGAACTTTTCATCCTCGAAAAGGCGAAGTAAGAAAGTTATCAATTTATATATATAATCATATATTTTATCATTCAACTTAGAAACAACTATCTATACAAAAAGTTTAATACAGGTTTGAAAACTCAACTTTTCACAAAATTTTCTAAGTCATAAATTCACGAAAAATTTCGGCAGTGTCTCCTTTGTACGGTTAGCTGCGGAAAACAATAATATATTCCTAATCATAAATATACATCTCATCTCAGTGATAAGGAATCCCCAAAATGGGGAAACAATATATAATGCCGAAATACGGTATATAATTTGATATACGTACTTTTCATTTACGTTATTAGCAATTTAACTTATTTTAAGCAAGAAAAAGCAATAATATGCGTAAGCAGCTCCAAAAGCATGTAAATGTCGTCGGTACCTACTAAAAACTCAACATCCAAGTAAGAACGTATATATAAGAAATAAATCTATACATCTACAATAAGTACATATAAAATTGCAAATACAGTCAAAACAACAAATAAAACATTCAGCAATCACATTTATCCAAACAAGAAACATAACAAATTTTAATTCTCAATATATTACTTCTACAAGTTCATTGGTACATTCCATTTGCATAACTGCACATTTTCAAATGTTAATATTTTAGTTTATTAACACCATTATAAGCATGGTCCATTTCATACACGTTAATAATTTAGTTATTCCAAATTTCAACATATTCTAATATTAGCTAAATTTACAAACACTAACCTGTTCGTTTTATTCAACTTGATTGGTTCAAAAATTTCAAAATCGAGATCAACTTATTATTTCTCAAATTCCATATTTTCAAAACATCTATTTTATTTATATTTTAGTTTTAAATCGCGAACTTCCCAACCATGATTTTTTTGAAAATTTGGCTTACACATATCTTGAAATTTACAATTTGAAATTTACAATTTGAAATTTAAAATTTCTCTTTTATTAGAAAACTATAATCCAATAGATCCGGAAGATTTTTGTTGCAAAGAATTCCAACTTATTTTGGATTCCATACATTCATTTAAACTTCAATTCAGAAAATTACGAACTGCCGCTATGCAACGAGCTTGTTTTTAATTAAATTTAATTAATTCGCTTAACCTTCATTAAGTTTATAAATTATAATCCTATTCACGTATATTTTCACGAAACTAGTCAAACCTTCATACTTAACCTGGATATACCGACAATTTTAAATCGTCGAACTTCAAACCATTAATATCCATACATTTAATTTATTTCCAAACAATTCGCTTAATTAATTTTTCATTGATTCGATTTATTCATGTTACTTAGTTAAATTGAATTTCATAACATAACTAAGTATATATCTTTTATTACATAACTTAAATTTTATTTATATTTTTAAACAATCAATTTTTTTTCACTTTCATTATCCATTATAATTCTTGTGGATTATTTAATTGCTTATTCTTATAACATTTAACTTCTTAATTAATTGATAAGTTATTCATGCTATAGAAAAGAATTGATTATTACACAAGTTCAATGGTTACCATTCGTTTCTATGTATTATATCTAATTCTTAAGAGTTTTATTTTAATTATAACTCTCGTAGATTCATAATGTTCAGAAGTTTCTAAAATTTAAATTCATTTCATTTCATTAATTATTCAAGATTACAAGAATTAAATTTCGGGTTCATTTTCAACCATACTTCAAAAGATCGAAATAAATTCGGTTTTCTCAAGTTAAGGTAAAAATTTCTAAGTGGTCTCCCACGCTCAAACTCTTGAAATAAAACGTCGATGATGCGTGCACTCATCACCGAAGTCAATTCCCGAAGACAAGAGGGGAGTATACACTTAGTTCTAAAATTCGTTTGAAATAATTTCTATATGAAACAAAATTTAACATATAATGACATTATTTCAAAACCATTTTTAAATCAATATTGCAAAACAACCAGAAATTAAATTCTCAAATTCGTATTTAACTTCTTATTTCTTTACAAATTAGTTTCAATATTTCATTTTTTTTCTTAAACCATTCAATAACCAATAGTTTTAATTATTGATTAATCGAGTAACAAATGATGAAAATCTAATATTATCATCAACAAAATCAACATTCATATATTTTCAAATAAATCTTTATATATAGAAAAATATAATTCAAAACAATATTATGTCAATAAGCCCTATTTGAGTGTTTAGAAATCCCTATCGATGCCTTGGCGTCCCAAGTACCGACCAGAATTCATAAATACTCAATGGAACAAACCAACATAATATAAAATCATTTTATATCAAAATTAAAATTATGCTCTCTCATATACACTCAAACACATTCTAGGGTATTACTACCCTATCTCTAATGAGTTAATCCCAAATAGAGCCAAGGTTTTTGCTAAACCAAAGCGCTGATAACAAATGTAACGACCAGGATTTTTGGCCGTTCAAATCGACAATGATCCTTACATGTCAACTTAAACAACTCTAAAATACAGATAGTTATTGGGATTAATATAAGAAAAAGAGGAAAGGAGAAAACAATCACTGAATCTCATAGTGGAAGGACAAAATACAATAAATAAATAATAGTTCATGAACCTGTTAAAACATACATTTGATTATATTTTATAACAATTATCAGAGTTAACTAAAATAAACATACCCATATTTGTAGCACAATAATAATAATACGTCTGTCAAGATCCATCTTCATATTCGCAACATCATCTTCAATAACTAAAAGCTCAGGTTGACCCAAGCACAAAAGAAAAGACAAAATACTCGGATCAGAACTAAAATATTCTCATATCAGCTAAATCAAATTCATGTGATAATATGAGTGAAATAGTTTAAGAGATGTTTTGGGAATTTAAATCTCCTAATGATCTGTCAAACGAGATACTATATAATATAATACGCTATTATAGTAGTGTCTATTCAGTAAAGTAAAAGTATCAAAATAGTGCAAGCGGGATTACCATTATTAATCTTACACCGTTTATCCGTTAGACTACAGTTTGCATATAATGCACCGGTATGTCGGTGGATAGGGATGCGCCATGAAAAGACAACATTAAATCAAAATCGTAGGGGGCTCGATCAGGATAAATATGACAAGGCATTGAGGCAATACCCATCAGTAGTGATTCTACCGGATTGTGGACCCAGGCTGGTGGTAACGCATAGCCGTGACTGCCGCCCACCTCGGATAGTGCTCCAAAATTCAAAACGGCAAAATCAGTCATAAAGTAATATATATGGTATCGAAGAAGCATGCCTACTAAGAGTGGCTAACTCACATTGGCCTGGGTATGGCTCCTGTTTTAGTCATTTCAATTATGCCCAAGGTCAAGGTTATCCATCATCGTTCTCTTTCTTCAAATCCAATAATCACCTCCAAATCAACCTACTTCATTCTGGAACTCCACCGCGTACCTAATTGTTAAAGTGGTTTTCGGTATTGGCAGAGAATATTACAATATCCGATCCCGGTCTCTTTAACAACCAGAAATTTACATTTTCACACTGATCAGTTCTTTTACATTTCAAAGAGGTTCATACTTCATATCAAAATGTCATATTTTGCTTTAAACTCGTTTCAATAGTCGAGATAGAATATTTAATAATAAAATCTCCATTTAAAACCAAATTTCAAATATTGAAACAATTCAAACTTTAAAATAATATGAATATTAAAATAGTTAAAATTTTATTTAAAGTATTTTAGATATATAATTGAAATAGTTTGAAAATAAGTAATTTGTATTTAAAATAGAATTTTCAGATTTAGTAAATCTATAGTTAAAATATTAAAATAGTTTATAAAATAAATACTTAACTATTAAAATGTTTATTAATAATAATTAATAAAAATAAAATAGTTATAAGGTAAATAGTTTATAAAGAAAAATACTTATTATTAAAAATGATTTAAATACTATAGTTGGAACTAGAATCACTTCTTAAAAAAAATTAACAAACAGGAAATCATATTCTAGTTTCAAATCAATTCGACTAAATTTCGATATCTCAATTCAAAAGGGCTCAACTTTCCAATTATATTTCAATTCGATTCAGTAGTTCGATTCAACCAATTCAATTTAACAATTCAATTCAAATATTTGAGATTTATATAATAATTCTCACTTTGAATTATTACAATTAATAAAACCTTGAGTTTACAGTTTAAATATAACTTTAAATCAAGTTAATTTAAAGTAAATTTCAAAGATGGATAACGAATTCAATTTCAATTTAACTTATTTGAATTCATTTTAACTTCAATTTACAACATCAAATTTTTTATTTTAGCCTTTATATTTCAAAATCCAACCTTTAAGTTCAAAGGAAATCGATTTATAAAACAACACCTACAATGTCTTTAAAACAACATTTCAAGAGTCATGGTTAAAACAAATTTTATTTAATCAACCAGTGTCCGTATATAATTTTCAAACCTATGACCAAGTAATACATAAATTTTAATTTTAGTATTTTGGAAAGGATATATATCAGTTCAATCCAAATCAGGGTCATAGGTATTTATCATTTCAACCTACATTCTTAATTCATTTCAATGATTAATCCCGGGTTTATTTGATGCCCGTAACATCTATGGTAGTGGTTGGGATTAATCAACAAAAATCAGTAAGCATATATAACAATGTCGACAACTAGATGAATTACATATCAATACATTAAATATATAAATTCAAGGCATCCATCAAAATCAACACATCTAAACAGTTCAATATAATATCAGTTACTCGACGTCAGGTATGAGGTTTTTAAACAAGATATTAAAATTCTAACTATGCAATTTATATTGAAAGTTAAATTAAATTTATACTATCTATTTAGATTAATCGTAAATAATCAATTTAAATAGTCAGACAACAAGCAAACAATAATATCATAACATAAATTTAATTTAACTATAAAATATTTTAGTAAGGTGTGAGTGGGTTTAATCACTCACCTTTAATTTCAAACGAGATTGAAATTCAAATTTTAGCCCAAAAATCAACAGTCTCAGAATCAATCCAAATCAGCGGCAACGCGAAGAGCTCGCCGATACGATTCAAAAGCAATTTATTTCGTCCAAAATCGACCTCGTAGTTGAAAGTCATAAACGTTTAAAAGTATGGACTTTATATTATTATAAAATAAAATAAAACAAATCTCACCCACACATATCGTGCCACATCACCCTCCTACGCGTCCCTGGTAATCAAAAACAAGCAACCCATGTCCCGTTTAGATTCTTGAATCATGCACGCTAGTCCGAGCCACGTGACATTGATCCAACGACACCACGTGACGCACCTCCCCTTGCTCCTCCATTGCCAAGACTCTGGGCTCGTTCGGTCACCTCCTCCGCCCACGATTGGCCGGAAACTGCTCGCCCTTTGTGGCCAAATCCTAGTGAATTCGTGAAATAGTTGGTACCATCATTCATATGGATGAAAAGATCTCTCGAAGATCTATGATTTTCGTTTTGGAAGTTCGTTGAATCATTGACTGAATTGAGAGAAATTAAGCAAGGAAATTTGAGTAATTCTTGCCATTCGAAATAAGAAACGGCGAACATAGATTCTAGGGTTATGGATTTATTATTTTAATATAAAATTCATTGTTTTGCTTGTATTTAAGCCAAAATTCGGACCGAGTCCAAATCAGGCCTGCTTATAGCCTAACAATAGGTTTTGACACCTTCTAAACGCAATGGAATGGGTTTCAAAGACCAATTCCAAAGTTTCTAGCAGTTTCTTCTAAAAGTCGATTTTTTAATTAAATTATACACACAAATTTCTACACGATTTAAATTCTTAAAATCAAACCATAACTCCGATGGCTACGAAATCTTAGAACTTACAATAATTTACAATTCCAGATCCAATAAAATTAATTTCATAGAATTCCGAGATTGTTTTCGAATTGACAATTTTAACCAGTTCATTAATATAATAAAATATTCATATTTCGTTTATTCACTTTTAAATTAAATTCAAAGGTTTTTAATTTCAATTCAAGTCAAAATAAAATTCATGTAAACTTATAAATCAAAAATCGTTTATCGTGAATTCAATTTTCATTATTTACAAATCCATGCAAATTGTTACATTTTATAACTAGTAGAAATTCAATACATAATCAAATAATTTATGTTATTCATATTCATAAACTTGAATTATCAATATAAAATAAGTCTCAATATTAGTTAATCCATTTTATGTTGTTAATTCAACATAAATTTTAAAATTTCTATATAAATAATTATCAAACACTATCATTATCATATATATTATATTGCAGTTCATTTTTCAATAAATTAATTTTATTTCATATCTTATCAATATACGACATAAATCATAAATTTTAATATTTAAAACAATTTTGTTAAAAATCACATTAAATTTAATATTTCAATTTGTCGCAAAATATCAGGATGTTACAAATTACATCTCAAATATCATTCCAAACATTTTTATGGTCACATATAATAGAATATTACATAGTTATAACTTGTGTAGACATCTATTTTGTGGAGTTAAAGTAAAGAGATACATCAACAAGAAAAATAAGTGTATCTTCTGTACGCTTGAAATTTTACTGAAAATGACATTATATTAGTTGGCATACAAAGGTCTCCTTAAGATCATATTTGTAGCTTTTATGAGGGGTATCGTATGACAAGTTGATAAGTTTTTAAATAGAATGTCTAAAGATATTTCTTTAAGAATGGTTATGCATACGATATTAAATTCATACTATGTTTTCAAAAAATAATAAATTATGGATTCTATTTACTCTTAAAATTGTCTAATAGAGCTATAAGTGCATGATAATGGTTGTTGAATTTAAAATTCATTTTATATCCATTTCTAGCAGTTTTGTTTTAATTTACAAATTCTTTGGGTTATTACCACACATTTCTTGAAGTGTTATATATATATGAAAATATTCCATATGCAATGCTTTTATGGTGTTATATACTACAATACAACATCCCCTCCAAATTTTTTTATGAACACGTCTATTAGTAAAATTATTATGTCAATAGTCTATTTGTGTAGTACTATAGTAACACACATTTTATCTTTTAGATAATTTATAAATATCTTCAAGAGATTTTTTACCGTCACATCTTTTGAAGTAGTGCATTGTCTTCTCGAGATACTATGTATGCACCATTTCTGAAATTTCATACCAACACATGGTATCCTTTTCTACATGAATTACATAATTGCTACTTTTACATAGCGTAAATTATCTCTATTGGTGACTTTTGTTATAATGACTACTAAGATACTATATAAACACGGTAACAAAAATTTGATGCACTAAATAAAAGTAGATGCAGAAGATAAAACCACTACTTTTAGAGTATAGTTGTTATATAATATCACTTTTGGAGATGAATTATAATAACTACTTCAGGAGTTTTATACGATGATCCTTCAAGTGATATAACATTTCTTTCTAAACAAACTACAATATTAAAATTTTTGTAACATTTATTATGCAATGTTGGATTTTGTAATGAGGACATAATTAGAAGAATAAGGTGTCTCTTTAAAAGATTAATATATATACACCTCTGTGGCATATAAGTAATGACTTTAAAGAATACGTAAATGCATTTCTTCACCTAAGTAGTTAAATGTACATATATAGAAGTAATCTATCAAAAAATTAGTTTTTACTACATAAAATGTTTAGTGAAAACCCAGATTTAATAACTATTTTATAGTACTTGTTAAACTTCAAGCCAGAGTAATATTAAATTTATCAAAGAGAAAAAAAGAGAATAACTAAATTAGAGCTATATACATTGAAAAGAAGTTAGACTTTGCGTTACATAAATCTATGAATTTACCATGTCCACGTTTCTATAATCTAAAGTAAATAATAAAGAAAAATAGTGTACGCTAACTAAAATAGATGAATTAAAATGAAATAAAAGAACTATGAATTGGAACCTCTTTTGAATTCATACTTTATAAATTATGTACGTCTTTTTCTGAGGCTAACATAGAAATTAATTTTAAATCAGGACAATATATGAGATACCTTATGACATAAGTTCTTTTGGATATTTATTAATTTAATATGTGAATGTAAAGATGTAAGGTATAAATCATTTAGAGATTTTTGAAATCTCTTCAACATATCATCATTATCTCATTTGATAATTTGTTTATCTAATTTAACTCCTTTAAGGAGTACAATGTTATCATTTCATAAAGTATTAATAGAGCCTGGGGTTTCTAATTCATGTGTTATTTCAGGCTCATTAACTGATGTACTTCAGGTTCTTGCAATGCATATATATATACACAAACACATACATATATACACACATACCCCAAGTTCATTAATTTGTGATGAATCTTTGTCTCTCAAATTTTTTGCAAACTTCTAATTTCGAAGCTTATACATTTTTTACCATAAAGAAAAATAAAGATAAGATTTTGAGTTTGTAAATTATATCAATTTTTAAACAATTCAAAACCCAAAATTTAAGTTAATCTTTTAGTTAAAATATTTCATAATTCGTGTTGATAATGTGTTGTAAAATAAACAAATTCATACAGAACAAAGAATAGAAGAAGTAATTCGAGAAAGAGGGAGGAAATCATTTATATCCTGTAGATTTTGGTACAATTAATTTTGATTACGTAGGCTCATTTGTATATAGACTTTGGAGCTTTGAGCAGAAAATATTATGATCCGGTAATAAATAAAAATATAAAAACTCAACATTACAACATACTCACTCTTATAATTACATATATTACATAAATTCAATGTTTTAACACATTATTACTTTAGATAATGGTGCTTACACAACTATGATAGTTATCGTATAAAAAAATTATAGAGAACAATGAGATAGATGGATAAAAGTTGGGATGACATGGGATTGAAAAAGGGAAACTAAGGGAGCCATCATATAGGGAAAACCACTATCAAGTACAAACAGACCACATCAATAGCTAGATAGAAACTAGAATGTAATCGGTTTTAAATTTAGGATTGGATGCTATTGTTCACACCCCGATTTACACTTCAGGCCACCAAAACTAAAAGCACACCAAAAATATTTTAAATTTCCTCTACTAGCCACAATCTAATTAATAACCTAAAATGGAGAGGCCATCAGCACCTTTCTCTATACGAATGCTTCCTTTTTCACTTACATCATGCATTATCCTTTTGAGTCATTTGATCGAACATCTTGCAACATATTATCAAACCATCATGTTTATTGTCCAATTTATCATCATTCAAACACTCCATCTATCAGACGACAAAAAAATTTAATGTATCAATTTTTAAAAAAGATACATAAGTTATACGGATAAAAACTATAACACCCCATATTTTCTGTGAATATTAAAATTAACAAATCTAAGAACATTTAATTTTTAGAAGAAAAGTTAAGGAAAACAGGTTAAGCCATTGCATTCGTCTCGGAATTCTGCTTGAGATAGAGTCCGAGTTTGCGTGAATCGGACTCCGTGTAAAGAAGTTATGGTGTTCAGAAGATTTCAAGTTTAAATTAAAATAATAATCAAAAGTCAGAAAACAGTTTAAAATTCAAAAATCGGTCAAAACAGCTAAGCGGGAAATTTCCCGCTCAGGGGTGTCGACCCCCCCACCTAGGGGGAGTCGACATAGGTGTCGACCCCCTATAGGGGTGCCGACATAGGTATCGACCCCCCTGTAGGGTGTCGACCCCTTTGAGAACCACTGCCTGTGACGAATTTTTGTAGCCCTAAGCTGATGTGGCCTTCTCTAATTGGCCGATGACTAATTTCTGAGGTATTAGGGCTTATGTGTCATACTATGGTTGGCTGGATGACACATCTCTTTGGTTTGATAGCTCTGATTTCTCTTAGACTAATCTGAAGGCTAGAATTAATCCTAGACTTTATATAAACACCCCAAACCTTAACCCTAAACTCACAATCTCATTCTATGGTGCCGTCATGCTGTTCATCTTCAAGCTAGCCTAGCCTCCTTCATCTTCTCCAAATTAGAAATCAAGTTAGAAAACTCCAAACAAAAATCCAAACTAGAGAATCAAACGTCTACATCAAAGGATAGCTTAGCAAATTCAGAAATCAGATCCCAGAATAAAAGATCCGTCCTTTTTCTGTAAGTTGAATTATTATTTGGATTTAAACATCTAATAGAAATCATGACTATAATAATCGGATCTAGAACGATGCCTAATTCTGATTCGTGCATATTCTTTTGTCAATTCTGAATTGCTTATGCCTATGAGACTATTGTGTTTGAAAACCTATCATGCCTACGAGACTGTTGTAACTGTCATAATAAAACCTATCATGCCTATGAGACAGTTGTGACTAGCATAATAAAACCTATCATGCCTATGAGACTATTGGATTGACATAATGGAACCTATCATGCCTATGAGATTGTTGTGATTGATATGATGGAACCTATCATGTTGTACATCCTATGCCTATGAGACTACTGTGATTAAAATAATGGGACTTATCATGTTGTACATAAAAACTAGTGATTCTCTTAAGTCCAATTCTATCTAATCTTTATACCTATGGTGTAAATTTCTTAGCTTGTCTACACATATTGTTAATGTACAACATTGAAACATGATTCTTGAATTGGGTACATCTTTACATGCCTATTTTTCCTTATGTCAATTCTAACGCTCCTTCTTTATTTTTCCCCTTTTTACTTGCTTTTGTGAATACTAAGTTCATTCGGAACTTACATTGAATCTCGTTGTACGTGCGATTATAACGTGGGGAAAATTGGGTATAATTTAATTGAGTAAATTTTGGGCATAACATGGGAATGCGGCATAAACTTGTATTGACTTTACCTGTGGAAAATTTGACACATAGATTTGGACACATATGACAAATATGTAAATTGGCAAAAGATGAACATGCCTAACCTAAGGTTAGATTGAGTTGCGGTGTAAGACTGCCCGGAACGGCCTGACACATCCATCTACCGCAATATTATAGATCTAATGTGAGAGGTTAGCGCATTAAGCCCAAAAACCCGAGGTTAGAATGAGTTGTGGTGTAAGACTGCCCGGAACCGCCCGGCACATCCAGTGACTGCAACAATATAGATCTAATGTGAGAGGTTGGTGCTTTAACGAATAAATTAATGCTAAGGAACAGACAGGCTAAGAATGGTAAGGTTAAATTAATTAAGGCAATACTTAACCAATGCAACATGTTAATTAAACAGATGGGTGCAGTTAGGTAAATTTGAGGACACTTAACCATTATAACATATTGATTAGGAAACCCTGGTAACGAGGACCCATTTCAGAAGTAACCCACATGGATGTATCACGTTACCCTGAACTAGGCATGGTGGGGCACGAACACTGGGATGATTATAAGCGGTCAAAATAGAAGCGGGTGGTGCAGCAGTGTAGGTTCCGACGGAGTATGGGCGTGCATGTACTCCGAAGTGCATAAAGCAGGCACTGGGCATCAGTAGTATACACTGTGCATCTTGAATTTGTGTCAGGTTGCCACCATATGAATTGATACACCCTATGGCGGGACCAACACAGGTATCCACAATCAAGCAAGGCTGAATGACACAAGTAATAAATGCATGCGAGTCGGAGCGGATCGAAAAAGGGATCACTTTGTTATGAACACATGGTGGTAGTTGAAACACTCATTAGTAGGTGCACAGAAATGGAGATGTGTGTGATAGTATATTCAGTTTATCTTGCCTTATCTTATGTTGTCTTATTTCTTTGGTATTGTCCTATGTTCAATTTATTCATGTCATGATCCTTTTACCTGTTTACATACTGAATAATCATTGGACTTACCAGACTTATGTCTGACCCGTTTTCTTTCTCCTTCTTTTCTTCCGTCCCCCCCAAAGGTCCGCGAGGAGGGAATACTTCATCTTAGTGCAGACTTTTTCCAGCTTGAAGAGAGTAGATGTGTTGCTTGGATTCTCTTTTCTTGGGCTATGGTTGTGGTTACACTTTTACTGGGGATTTATGCTGCTTTACTACTGCTATGCTTCTTTATGTACTTGGAGTTTTAAATCAAGACAGGTGTTTTATTGCAATAATTTAGAAGTTGGGTTTTGAAACAATTCTTGTAATGTTTTGACTGAACCACGCTGTTAACGAAATGATTTCAGTTTTCCGCTGTTTATATGTCTGTCTTGTAAATTATCTGTGCCTTTTACCAAAAATGCTTCACCAAAGTTAATGCATTCCCTTTGTTAGTGACCTTAACGGAGGTGGAGTGTTTCACTTGGTACCAGAGCATTGGTTAACCAGATCACATAAATGTTTTTGAAAACCATTTTTCAAAAAGAAATTTAAAGAAACATTTTCAAGAAAAATGTTGTTTTATTTTAAAGGCATAATACCCAAAGCCATATGCACTATCTTTCTATCCTTTGTTTTGAACCTTTTCTTTTCGTTTCAGCATGTCTGGGGATCTAAATCTTCCCAAGGGCTAATGGCGTAGGCCCAACAGACGTTCCTCCTCCCCCAGCTGCAGCCGTTCCTCCTCCTCCTCCACGTGTGAATGCTTTCTCGAAGATATGTAGAGACTTTCTAGCCATGGGTGGAAAGAACTTTAATGGGACTGAGTCATTCGTGGAAGCAAGAAACTAGCTCATGGAAACAAAAGACTTGTTTGTTATCTTCAAAGTGGACGATAGGCAGATGACACAATTAGCTGTATGTGTTGGATCTAGAATAACCCGAGAGGGGGGGTGGGTGAATAGGGTTTTTCACAGTTTTTAAACTGAATTAAAAATCTGACAGGATATTAAATAATAAACAGATCACAGAATACAGCAGAAATAAAAAGCAAAAAGGAAATAACACATAGAGATACCCAGCTTCGGCAAAAATCTGCCTACTGCTGCATTCCTAAAGTTTCTACTAGGTGTTATAAACAGATCCCTCTTACAATCCCATGTAAACTCGCAGCGCCTGCTCCTGTCCTAACCCTATGCTCAAAACTCTAGACTGTTCTAATCCCCTAGAACAGATTTCCCCTGATTACAACCTCGTAACCAGTAACCCAGATTGTACAGACTTTGTAAACTGTCAGTCAACACCCTGACTGATTCTCTAGATTTTTTACAGAACTAGAAAACTGTTTAAACAATGTACAACTCAAATTGAAAAACAATAAAAAGAAATCCCTAGACAATAAAGCAAAAGGAGATTAGAGAATAAAGGGTTATCCCTTTGTTAAAACATGGCCGGCCATTTCACAATTGTGTTGCACCCTCTCTTTTAGTCTTCACCACTTTACTTTAGCCCGTTCACTTTTGTTACTCTCTGAAATAAAAATGGCGGCGGCTTTGCTCCTAGGGTTTCTTCAAATCCCAAAATCGCGATGGCTTTCTGATGCTTGAAATCTTGTTGATGTTCTTGATCAATTTCTGGTGCTCCTCTCTTCACGATTTGGGAATTATTGCGATCGAAAATCTGTGAGTAACTTATAAAATGATTTCTGCCTTTTTGAAATTTTTTGGCTTGTTTATCTTCGATGCTTCAAACTGCCTGTGATGATGTGGTAATTATAGGGTAGAATCGAACACCCTATTTACTCTCTGATTTCGTTTAATGACTTGATCTGAATTGGCAAATTTCCCCTTTTGAAAAATGGCGTGATTTCCTCTTTTGCAATTCCCGATTGAAACGGATTTTAAAAACTACCTTGTATCAAAACAGTAAAGAATTTATCTCTTCCCATTGAAAAAAGATTTCGAAAATTGTTTCTTGCCTTTTTTTTTTGTTTTTTTTTAAAAAAACTTTTCTGGAAACAATTAATCTTGTGTTCCAGTTTGTCACCACCAAATTGATAACTTGCCATGAATACTTCAGCACCCTCGAATTTGCATAGAATTGATATTAGATTTTCTGATTTTACATAATTTCCCTTTGTTAAAAATCTCGGTTTAAATGGCTTGCGTGTATTTCTCCGGACATAAATGAACATGCTTTTGGTCCCTTGAATTTGATTAGATTATTTCTGGAAAGATTATCAATGTTTTTCCAAATATGATTTTCATGTATACTGCATATTTGAAAATTTAGCATGTGTGTGCCCTTTAATTTATAACCCCATATTTCTGAGAGACCTTAAATACTTGCTAAACTATTGCCATGAATTGAATCTCTGATTACATATGTGAGCACACCTTTGGAAAACATGCTATATATGAGAAGATCCATGCCGACATGTTTCATTTCTTCATGCATTTGTCACTTTGTTCATAAATGGATATGTATGCATTTGTACATGCTACCACCATGATTTTTCATTTATCATGCTGTGTTGAAATGCCACATTGTTGTACATGCTGCGTGAATTGGTGCTAATTTTACCACTGTCTCAACCACTATTGTTGCTCTGACTTTTTTTTAGAACAGCTGCCATCCCCATGCCTTGATCACATTGTGTCTGCTTTGTAACTTGCCATGCTGCTAATACTATGTTACATTCACTTGAATGCTTTGAATTGCTGAGTCACTTGCTGCTCCATTCATTTGCATATGTTTTCTGATCATACTTGTTTTTCCAGCTTGCTCATTGTCATGTGTATGATATGAAGTGTACACACACACCTGCAATTGCATCACCATGTACCACTATCTGCTTGTGTATGCATATGAACTTGCTTGCATTGTTTCATCTGTACTGTCTTGATCAAGACATGTTGCACCCTTAACCAAACTGTTTTGCTGCCATGAAATTGTAAAAGATGTAGTTGGGCACTTCGAGATTTGAAACTGAATACACCAATGTTATATATGCTGATCTGAACATTGTCTAACATCCTGGTCTTTGATTGCACCATTGAATAGACTTGAAATTGCAACCTGTATACATGCTTGACCTCCAGAACCTTCAGAAATAGTATTCTTGTCATCCATGCTTCTTTATTGATATTGACTGAACATATTTCATTTGTACATGCCATGCAAGTCTCCTTGTTGTGTTGTAGTTGCACTTATGACCATGTTGCTTCATTTGATAAGTTTGTCCACTATTGCTTGATTATGCTACTTGTTTTGATTGCCTCGACCACTTTGTCAATGCTGAGTTGACTTTGTTGCTTTGAAAAAATGTTTGAGCTCTCGACCATTTTTACTCTTTGTTGGCTTGAATCATGCTTTGCTATTGAGTTTCTGGTTTGTGCTTGCATGAGCATGTACTTGCTCCATGTTGTACTCTGATTTTGCTGTTTCTTGAACAACTTGCATGTTGACTTTTGAGCTTCTGGCTTTGACTTTTCTTATGTCAATTTTGACCATGCTTTTTGGCATTTTGTATAAGATATATCAGCAGACTAGTCACACTATGTTGAGGCTGATCAAAAATCAGCAAACTAGTGTGATTATGTCGAGGCTGATCAAATCAGATCGAGTCAGAAAAATGATGAGAAACACACCGAAATTCTGAGGCAAATAAAATTTCAAAAATAAAATTTATATTTGCATATATTCAGTTTAAATTCTATTGCAGTATACTCTGTGTGTGTGTGTTTTATTGTGACAGGTAAGCAGATGATGACTGGACTGACAGTGAAGTGCTGTGGAGACTGAAGACTGGACTGACTGAAGCAGAAGACAGAAGACAAGTATATTGCAGTGTCAGTGTATATAATAGTGGACGAATGTATATACGAACATGAAAAAGTAAAATGAGTCTGCGAATGTATTGTAATGTAGTGAATATAAGGGAAATGTATAAATAGTGGAGTTTATAAGTTTGTACTGTTTTGATAGTGAAATAAAATTTTATATTTAAATAAAATACCGTGTGAATATTTATATTTTTGTACAGTCGTATTTTATTTAAATATAAATATTATATTCCAGTCTGTGATGTATAATAACAGTACAATATCAAACACATTGTATACATAATATTTATTTGGTTGTTATCATCAAACAAAAAACATATAATTGTGTATACAACACCGTTATATACAACAATCTCCCCCTTTTGATGATGACAAACAAATAAAGATTTTGTATACAATAGATGTGTTTGGCAATGAATATTGAACTCCCCCTATTTATTAGCTCCCCCTACAACAGACAACTCCCCCTATAACTGTGCACGAGTGAAGTGAATGAGTTTATTAAATTTTCAAAGTTAAAAATATTTATAAAACATTCACTCATAAATCAAAATCTAATCCATTCTCCCCCTTTTGTTATCATCAAAAGGATACAGATTTTAAAATACAGATGAAAAACGACTAAAAATATAATTTCAGCTTAAGAAGAAGAACAGTCATCATAAATCTCAATCAGTCAAACAAAAATCATAATAAACTAAGAACTGGTGGCATATTTCACATTGTAGAGAATGACGGATTTACGATGAATTTTATAAAAATGGAGAGAGTTTAAAAATATGAATATTTTCCAATTACTTCCAAAAGAATTTTTTAAAATTGAGCTAAAAAAAACAATGATGGATTTGTACTATAATAAATAATTCAATTTAAATGACAAAATCGAATAATCTCAAATTCCAATACCTATCAATCAACAAATCATAATACGTCATAAAATTTCAACACATTTCACAGATTAGAAAGTGGATTGATAGGCTGGTTATTATACACCAAGGAGAATTTCACATAAAAATTTATTTATTGCAAATTATTTTCTTTTCTTTTTCTTTTGATTTAAGAGCACCCTGACCACGCATAACCAGAGCTTGGATTTTTAAATGAGGTCAGTCGCAGCTTAAATTATAAGTTGTCTCATAACCATGCATGACCAGAGCTTGGATTTTTAAATGAGGTTAGAGACACACTTATGTATTAATTAAATATTTATCGTTTTCAGCTTTAAATAGAAAAATTCCTCGGTATATACAACCAATATGAATGATAGAAATGTGGTAGGTACAGAAATGGACTGTGAAATAAATTTCTAAATTAATAATATTATGAAGTATGACTAACTGTACCGGGATTATTGAAAATTTTCAAATATCACTAATTCTGAATAAATAATATAGTCCCATTTCTATCACAAATTTCCATTGTTTATTAAAAAAGATTTTTTTTTATTAAAAAATATTAACTCTCCACATTAATATAAAATCATGATGGATGGCAGAATGATGATAGATAAGGAAAATGATCGTGAAATAATTGCCAGTTCAAAGATATTATAATAAATATTCAACCATCATGAATATCCAAATAAAATCTCCTCTTATTATGAAATATATTGCAGTCATAATTCATCACAATTTCAAAATCTGATAATAATTTTGATGAATTATAAATACAGTTCAATTGGATATTGATTTCAATTTCTAAATGAATAATCAACAAATAATTTTAAAGTTGAAAAGCAATTACAAGAGGAAATGTGAAAAGCTATACAGGACAAGAGGGGAAAAAAATCAGCACTTCTGATACCAATTGTTCTCTCTTCTCAAGGATTTAAAATTGACACTTGAGACGAACAAGGATATCAAAGAGTTTCAAACACAGAGCCCACGCAGACAAGATTTACAAATTTGGCAAGCAACAAACAAATCAAAACAGGCAGTTATTTGAAAACAGTATCAGAGCAGCACAAAAATAGTTTCAAAAACAAACTTGTCAGAATGATGGTCACATAAGATGGTTCATGATCCAAGATTAAAAATACCATTTATTTTAAATCATTTGATGAATATGAAATACTCTAGATTCAATGAATCGATCACACCAAATTATTAATGTCAGATTCAAGATATGTGTGTGATTCAATAAATCAATAATTTCAAATG
Organism: Allium sativum; assembly: GCA_030737875.1. Classification (NCBI taxonomy): domain Eukaryota; kingdom Viridiplantae; phylum Streptophyta; class Magnoliopsida; order Asparagales; family Amaryllidaceae; genus Allium; species Allium sativum. The sequence continues at coordinate 3,292,778 of CM060925.1, read as the reverse complement.
ATTTTAAACAAATAAATATTTAAATCAATTAATCATGAAATATCAATGATTTTCAAAGACCATTTTCAAAAAGAACTTTTCAAGAATTTCTCAAAAACTATTTCTTACAAGCCCAATAGAAATATCAGATCATTTACATCAAATTTGAGAGGTATTCATGATACCAGAAATTAAAAAATAATTTATTTGAAATCACTTGAATCAATGTTAAGTTTGAGAAATAATGAATCAGTCACATAAGGTTGATTATTTCAAATTTTAAGAGGTGTGTGATATTCAAAATATCAAGAATTTCAGATGATTTCAAACAAACTAATTTCAACCATAATAATCATGAATAAAGATGAATTCCAAGATATATCACTGAGATTCTAGCCAATCCAAAAATGTTCAAGTCAATCTGAAAATTAATGAAATCATCACAACTGATAAATAGCAGAGTGCTGCAATGAGTATAATATTTTGAGCTTTTCTAAAATGAATTAGAATAAACTCAGAACAGCAAAGGTGTGTGAAATTTCATTGAATATTTAGAACTTCAAAAAATTTAGAATTCAAATTAACAGTGTTCAAGATATGACAAGAATACTACAACACTGTTATGAATTCAGAAATAAAAATAAACTTCAAAACAATTGCAGATATTTACAAGCTTAAATTCAGAATCTGGAAATGATTATAAACAAGAGAGTTTTATTCAAATAAAATGAATTTCCAGGAAATCATGAGAACTGCAATTGGAAGTTTAAGAAGCACAGAATAAACAAAGATATATGGTAGCGACAAATCAAATAAAAACAAACAGCAGAAAATAAAAAAGAAAAGGGTAGAAGAAGGAGAAAAAAAATATTTACAAGGATGAGGTTAGAAATCATACCTGGCATACGATGAAAAAAACAGAATTTCTAACTCATCAAATCCTGGTTGGAGGAACTGTGAATGATACAGTAGAATAGGTAGCTTTGCTTCACTTTTCTTTTTGCAAGGCAGTTCCTCAGCCTCCTCTGGTACCTAACAGTTTAGGGGATGGAGTGGTCTAACAAAATTAGTGGAACCACTCATAGTTGTGTGTTGGACTTTCGGTACCCAAACTTGTTTGAAAAGCAACCCATCAGAATTTATCAAAGTGCCTTTTGGGACCCAGATCTGTTTGAATATAGAGAATTCATTTTGTTTCTTTTTGGGGTCCAAACAGAGTTGTTTCTAAACAAGTTCACATTTTGCTTTCGATTGGCAACTCCTTTGAAATTATCAAAGTTTAGATTATCAAGTCGATTCTTTTCAAAAGAGATTGAAGGATTTTTAAAAACTTTTGAATTCTGATTTTCAAAAACATTGTTTTTCCCGAAGCCAAGACCAGATTTGTTTCCACTAGAAATTTGGTTTTGTAACAGCATATTCAACGATTTTTCCCCATTAGAAAATTTATCTAATGTTGATTTTAATCGTTGAATCTTGGATTTTAGATCGCTGTTTTCTTTTAATAACTTTGAGCAATTATTTATAGCGATCGTCTGTTCAGCATTGGTCTGTTTCAAAATCAAATTCTCATTTTCGAGCAATCTAGTTTTGGCTTGAGATCCTGAGATTTCAAATCGTTTTTGTTTTTCAGACTCAAAATTCTTGGATTTTTCAATCTCATTTTCAAGTTCCTTCAAAATCAAATCACTTCTCACAAAATTTTCATTTTCAGCAATCTCAAGTTTGGAATTTATATCAGTCTTAAAAATTTCAAATTCCTTTTGTAAAGAATTATTCAAACTTGATAACTCAATCTTGTTCTCATTTAAGATCAGAATTTCATTTTCGAACTTTTGAATATTTTTATTGAGATGAACAAGATTGGTTTTCAATTTCAAACAATTTTTGCAAACTGAATTTGAAGAGTTTTTAATATATTCAAGTTGTGATTCCAAATCATCAATTTTGTTGGTCAACTCAAAATTCTTAGATTTCAGAGACTTATTTTTCAGTTGGAGTTTATCAATAGATTTCGTTAAATCAAGACACATGTAACCCAGATCTTCATATGAGAAATTTTCTGTTTTAGCATTTGTTGATTCTCCATCATCTGATCCATCTGAAGTTTCATCTACATGACTTGTTAAGCATAGATCTGAATCTGAGTTGTCATCCTGAGGTTTTGAGCAGCTGTTGTCACTTTGTCCATACTTCGTATTGAGAGCTGTCCATATTTCCTGCGCAGTTAAACACTGGGAGATCAGACTGTATTGATCATCATCAAGATAAGAATATAGAATATGTGTAGTACGAGAATTAAAAACTTTATCTACCGTGTCGTACCCATTGATAATGACATCCCAACATTTAACATTAACAGATTTTAAATAAACTTCCATTTTGGATTTTCAGTTTAAAAAATCTGTTCCAGTGAAGATAGTTGGAAATGAACTGGACTGACTCTCTATCGGCTGACAACTAAGAATCACCATTATTCTAGAGTTAAAGAAAATACATGCTCTGATACCACTTGTTGGATCTAGAATAACCCTAAAGGGGGGGTGAATAGGGTTTTTCACAGTTTTTAAACTGAATTAAAAATCTGACAGGATATTAAATAATAAACAGATCACAGAATACAGCAGAAATAAAAAGCAGAAAGGAAATAACACACAGAGATACCCAGCTTCGGCAAAAATCTGCCTACTGCTGCATTCCTAAAGTTTCTACTAGTTGTTATAAACAGATCCCGCTTACAATCCCATGTAAACTCGCAGCGCCTGCTCCTGTCCTAACCCTATGCTCAAAACTCTAGACTGTTCTAATCCCCTAGAACAGATTTCCCCTGATTACAACCTCGTAACCGGTAACCCAGATTGTACAGACTTTGTAAACTGTCAGTCAACACCCTGACTGATTCTCTAGATTTTTTACAGAACTAGAAAACTGTTTAAACAATGTACAACTCAAATTGAAAAACAATAAAAAGAAAACCCTAGACAATAAAGCAAAAGGAGATTAGAGAATAAAGGGTTATCCCTTTGTTAAAACATGGCCGGCCATTTCACAATTGTGTTGCACCCTCTCTTTTAGTCTTCACCACTTTACTTTAGCCCGTTCACTTTTGTTACTCTCTGAAATAAAAATGGCGGCGGCTTTGCTCCTAGGGTTTCTTCAAATCCCAAAATCGCGATGGCTTTCTGATGCTTGAAATCTTGTTGATGTTCTTGATCAATTACTGGTGCTCCTCTCTTCACGATTTGGGAATTATTGCGATCGAAAATCTGTGAGTAACTTATAAAATGATTTCTGCCTTTTTGAAAATTTTTGGCTTGTTTATCTTCGATGCTTCAAACTGCCTGTGATGATGTGGTAATTATAGGGTAGAATCGAACACCCTATTTACTCTCTGATTTCGTTTAATGACTTGATCTGAATTGGCAAATTTCCCCTTTTGAAAAATGGCGTGATTTCCTCTTTTGCAATTCTCGATTGAAACGGATTTTAAAAACTGCCTTGTATCAAAACAGGAAAGAATTTATCTCTTCCCATTGAAAAAAGATTTCGAAAATTGTTTCTTGCCTTTTTTTTTGTTTTTTTTTAAAAAAAAACTTTTCTGGAAACAATTAATCTTGTGTTCCAGTTTGTCACCACCAAATTGATAACTTGCCATGAATACTTCAGCACCCTCGAATTTGCATAGAATTGATATTTGATTTTCTGATTTTACATAATTTCCCTTTGTTAAAAATCTCGGTTTAAACGGCTTGCGTGTATTTCTCCGGACATAAATGAACATGCTTGTGGTCCCTTGAATTTGATTGGATTATTTCTGGAAAGATTATCAATGTTTTCCCAAATATGATTTTCATGTATACTGCATATTTGAAAATTTAGCATGTGTGTGCCCTTTAATTTATAACCCCATATTTCTGAGAGACCTTAAATACTTGCTAAACTATTGCCATGAATTGAATCTCTGATTACATATGTGAGCACACCTTTGGAAAACATGCTATATATGAGAAGATCCATGCCGACATGTTTCATTTCTTCATGCATTTGTCACTTTGTTCATAAATGGATATGTACGCATTTGTACATGCTGCCACCATGATTTTTCATTTAACATGCTGTGTTGAAATGCCACATTGTTGTACATGCTGTGTGAATTGGTGCTAATTTCACCACTGTCTCGACCACTATTGTTGCTCTGATTTTTTTTAGAACAGCTGCCATCCCCATGCCTTGATCACAATGTGTCTGCTTTGTAACTTGCCATGCTGCTGATACTATGTTACATTCACTTGAATGCTTTGAATTGCTGAGTCACTTGCTACTCCATTCATTTGCATATGTTTTCTGATCATACTTGTTTTTCCAGCTTGCTTATTGTCATGTGTATGATATGAAGTGCACACACACACACCTGCAATTGCATCACCATGTACCACTATCTGCTTGTGTATGCATATGAACTTGCTTGCATTGTTTCATCTGTACTGTCTTGATCAAGACATGTTGCACCCTTAACCAAACTGTTTTGCTGCCATGAAATTGTAAAAGATGTAGTTGGGCACTTCGAGATTTGAAACTGAATACACCAATGTTATATATGCTGATCTGAACATTGTCTAACATCCTGGTCTTTGATTGCACCATTGAATAGACTTGAAATTGCAACCTGTATACATGCTTGACCTCCAGAACCTTCAGAAATAGTATTCTTGTCATCCATGCTTCTTTATTGATATTGACTGAACATATTTCATTTGTACATGCCATGCAAGTCTCCTTGTTGTGTTGTAGTTGCACTTATGACCATGTTGCTTCATTTGATAAGTTTGTCCACTGTTGCTTGATTATGCTACTTGTTTTGATTGCCTCGACCACTTTGTCAATGCTGAGTTGACTTTGTTGCTTTGAAAAAATGTTTGAGCTCTCTACCATTTTTACTCTTTGTTGGCTTGAATCATGCTTTGCTATTGAGTTTCTGGTTTGTGCTTGCATGAGCATGCACTTGCTCCATGTTGTACTCTGATTTTGCTGTTTCTTGAACAACTTGCTTGTTGACTTTTGAGCTTCTGGCTTTGACTTTTCTTATGTCAATTTTGACCATGCTTTTTGGCATTTTGTATAAGATATATCAGCAGACTAGTCACACTATGTTGAGGCTGATCAAAAATCAGCAAACTAGTGTGATTATGTCGAGGCTGATCAAATCAGATCGAGTCAGAAAAATGATGAGAAACACACCGAAATTCTGAGGCAAATAAAATTTCAAAAATAAAATTTATATTCGCATATATTCAGTTTAAATTCTATTGCAGTATACTGTGTGTGTGTTTCATTGTGACAGGTAAGCAGATGATGAGTGGACTGACAGTGAAGTGCTGTGGAGACTGAAGACTGGACTGACTGAAGCAGAAGACAGAAGACAAGTATATTGCAGTGTCAGTGTATATAACAGTGGACGAATGTATATATGAACATGAAAAAGTAAAATGAGTCTGTGAATGTATTGTAATGTAGTGAATATAAGGGAAATGTATAAACAGTGGAGTTTATAAGTTTGTACTGTTTTGATAGTGAAATAAAATTTTATATTTAAATAAAATACTGTGTGAATATTTATATTTCTGTACAGTCGTATTTTATTTAAATATAAATATTATATTCCAGTCTGTGATGTATAATAACAGTACAATATCAAACACATTGTATACATAATATTTATTTGGTTGTTATCATCAAACAAAAAACATATAATTGTGTATACAACACCGTTATATACAACAGTATGGTTACTTAAGGACGAAGCCTCTTACTGGTGGGAAGTCATTAATGCTGAGACACCTGTTGAAACTTGGGAGGATTTCAGAAGGAGATTTGAAATGAAGTTCCTCTCGCAAGCTGAACGAAGCCTACAGATGGAGAAGTTCCTAGCACTCAAACAGGGAAGCCTATCGTTTAAGGAATACATCAACCAATTCAACCAGCTGGCTAGATTCGGACTGAATTTGGTAAACACTCGACATAAAAAGGCTCTCCGTTTCGTGAAAGAGTTGAATGAGCCACTGTACAGCCTAGCTATGTCCCATATACCTATGGGTGCGACTTTTGAGAGACTGGTGGACATGGCACTGTTACAGGAGGAAGACAAGGATGGTAAGAAAGAGGCAAAGGTGGAAGAACCTCTAGACAAGAAAGTGGAGGGATCACAGAATAAGAAGGCGGATTCCAAAAAAGGCGGGAAGAATAACAAACCTCGTGACAAGAGGAAGTGCAAATTTTGTGGCATACCTGGACATCTAATTAAAGACTCTAGGAAGAAGAAGAGGAAGATGGGTGGTTGCTTTCAATGCGGCGAGACATGACATATGGCTATGGATTGCCCAAAAAGGCGAGGGCAAGGGCAGAGGACTAGATCCACTTCTGGAAGGCAGATTCACGCTCTCATTGCACCTCCGTAAGAACGAGGTAGAAATATTTCTGTTGGCAGTTTAGTTTATCTTTATATCATCCAGTTCGTACCCTTTTTGATTGTGGTGCATCGCACTCTTTTATATCGACTGCTTTAGTTGAATCTCTGCATCTATATACCAGTACAGTCGAGGATCCCATGGTTGTTTCAAATCCAATTTGGGGTTCGGCTTATTTGTCAATGATTTGTTCGGATTTGGAAATTTTTATACTAAGCATTGGATTTAGATGTAATGCTTATGTTTTGGGCTTCACGGGCTATGGGTTGATTCTAGGCATGGACTGGTTATCCATTAATGGTGTCATCCTCGATTGTGAAAAGAGAGTGGTTAGACTTATGACTCGCCTTGTTAACACTCTCGAAATCTCTTGTAATCCCATGAATTCTGTTATGCCTAGCTATCTAGAATCTCTTGATGCGTCTTTTGAAAACTTGCAATCTAAGAGAGTAGTCCGTGAATACTCGGATGTCTTTGAAGATGTGAAGGGTTTACCTCCGAAGCGAGAGATAGACTTCCGCATATACCTTGTTGATAATGCAAAACCTGGTTCTTTACCCGTTAGACACATGGCTCTAAGGGAAAGGAAAGAGCTCAGCGAGCAAGTTAAAGAGATGCTTGAAAAGGGGTTCATAAGGTGGAGTATTTCCGAATGGGGTGCTCCAACGGTGTTTGCAACCAAAGCAAATGGTTCACTTTGCCTGTGCGTGGACTATAGGGAGCTAAACAAGTTGACCAAGAAGAATAGGCACCCACTTCCTAGAATAGACGACTTGTTCGACCGGCTCGTAGGTGCCTCGGTTTTCTCCCAACTAGATCTGGCCACCAGATTTCATCAACTAAGAGTGGCTGAAGACAGCATAGATAAGACCGCGTTCAGGACCCTGGATGGTTTCTTCGAACGTCTTTCCATGCCTTTCGTCTTGACAAACGCACCCGCCTACTTCGTAGACTTAATGAGTAGGGTGTTCAGAGGGTTCCTTAATAAATTTGTAGTGGTCTTCGTGGATGACATTTTGATTTTCTCAAAAAGTGAGGAAGAACATGCTTTGCATTTAAGGGAAGTCATGGATACTCTTCGTGCACATCAGCTGAAAGTAAGGTTTCTTGGACATGTGGTGTCCAAAGAGGGGATAGCTGTGGATCCCGCAAAAATAGTTGTGGTGCAAGATTGGAAGATCCTACAGAATGCAAACGAAGTACGAAGTTTTCTTAGGCTAGTGGGATTTTACAGAAAGTTCATTAAGGACTTTGCAAAGATCTCAGCCCAACTTACTAGGTTGACAAAGAAGAACCTAACCTTTGCCTGGGATTTGGATTGTGATGTTGCTTTCCAACGACTGAAAAGGGCTCTGACAACAGCCCCGGTTCTGACATTGCCTGATGGGAGTAAGATGTTTGCAGTGCACACAGACGCATGCAGTATAGGATTGGGCGTCGTCTTGATGCCGGAAGGCAAGGTAGTTTGTTATAGGGGAAGGCTTTTGCAGGTACATGAGAACAACTACCCAACTCATGATTCATAACTAGCTGCCATTGTTTTTTCTCTTAAGTCATGGCGTCATTTCCTGCTAGGAGAAAGGTTTGAATTGTTTACTGACCATAAATCATTAAAGTGCCTTTTATCACAAAAAGATCTTAACTTAAGACAATAAAGGTGTATGGAATTTCTTGCCTCATACGATTTTGAGATTGCTTATACCCCTAGCAAGGGCAATGTGGTAGTAGACGCCTTGAGTAGGAAAAAGTTGACCTTAAGTCTTCTCTTTGTAGAAAGGAAAAGCTTGGAGTACATAGCAAACTTTGACTTTAGACCCTCCTTTGATTTAGCATCGCTAGAAGTGCGGCCTACTCTTTTGGACTCAATAGGAACCACGCAACGTGAAGACCCTCAGCTAGTTGATGTGATGGACAAGCTAACTAGAGGTGAGACTTCTGGTCACCTCAATAGATACTCCATCGATGACAAGGATTGGTTGAGACGGGATGGAAGACTATGCATCCCACAGTAAAGGAATTTGGTGAAGACCGTTCTCGAAGAAGCACATCATTCTAAGTTGACCATACACCCAGGTGGGGACAAGATGTATAAAGGCATAAAAAGGGTTTCTTCTGGAATGGCATGAAGAATGATGTAGCTGAGTTTGTCTCTAAATGGTTGATATGCCAGCAAGTCAAGGGAATGCAGAAGAAGCCTGGTGGTCTGCTTCATCCTCTAGAGGTCCCACATTGCAAATGGGATAGCATTTCGATGGAATTTATTGATGGGTTGCCTAGGATAAGAAGGGGCAATACCAGTACTTGGGTAATAGTGGACAGGCTCACTAAAAGCGCTCACTTTATACCTGTTAAGAGTAGAAGGACTGCCTCATCGTTAACATGTATTTATCTTAACGAGGTAGTTCGACTGTATGGGATACCCTATAGCATAGTAAGTGATCGAGATCCTATCTTTACGAGCGAGTTTTGGAAGAGTTTGCAAGAGGCCGTAGGCACACAGCTATGATTAAGCACTGCCTATCACCCTCAAACCGATGGTCAGACAGAAAGGGTGAACAGAGTATTAGAAAACTTTTGAGATTGTGCATTCTTGATTTTTGGGGAACATGGGAGGATCACCTTCCTTTGGTGGAGTTCGCCTACAACAATAGCTACCAAGCCACTACAGGCATGGCACCCTTTGAGGCTTTATATGGAAGACCGTGCCGATCACCAACTTGTTGGTGGGAGTCTACAGACAAGCTCGTACTTGGGCCTGACATGATCAGAGAAACTTCAGAGAAGGTGGACTTGATACGAAGACGAATGAAGACCGCACAAGACAGAAAGAAGTCCTACGCTGATAAAAGAAGGACCGACCTTGAATTTGAGGTTGGAGACAAAGTTTTTCTTAAAGTATCTCCTTTGAAGAATGTCATTCGCTTTGGGTCCATAGGAAAATTGGCACCAAAATTTGTAGGGCCATTTCCTATCATTGAGAGGATTGGGAAGATGGATTATAAGGTAGAGCTACCCTAAAGATTGGCTGGAGTGCATAATGTCTTTCATGTCTCTCATCTACGAAAGTGCTTACATGAATCTGCGGAAGTTGTGGAGCCAAGCATACTAGAGGAAATAGAAGTGGAACGAGAAGCGGCAGTGAGAAGAGTTCCAACTCGTATCTTGGGTACAGAAGTTAAAAGGCTACGCAATCGTGAGGTCAGGCTAGTTAAAGTACAATGGAGTGATGCTGAGGAAGACACGAGTTGGGAGACTGAGGACAAAATACGCGCAGCCTATCCTTTTCTTTTCGAGGGTACATCCTTGATCTCTTGTTTTCCATAAAGTTTATGCATTCTTGTATAAATCCTTTTAAGTATGTTTCCTCGGTCCTATTCTTGATCCTTAGGTAGAAACCAATGGATGTAAACGTGTATTTGAAACATGTTATGATTGATGGTTGCAAGTGGTTGCTAGTGGTTGCTCATGGATGCATATACACACACACTAGGAACTAGATCGGCTCAGTCACTTTCATATTGCATATGCATATTTGTGTTTATATATGGATTGAAACTTGATGTGTTATCATATGTACGTTGCATTTGTATGAATGATTGTTCACTCATGTAGAAAGTATGATTAGGAATAATTGCATACATAATGGACTCATGGCACTGACATGATTCGCATCAAGGAGGTCAACTAAACCAGTAGACCGCCTGATTTTGAATTAGATAAGGACATATACGCACACTAGGCATATGATCATGAAAACATTAAAAATCTTTTAAGGACAATGGATGCCTGTGATTGATGGTTGAGTAGATGGATGTTGGATGTTAAGATACATTCTTCTTAACTTAGAGATTTCGGGGACGAAATCCTTTAAGGAGGGGAGAATGTAACACCCCGTATTTTCTACGAATATTAAAATTAACAAATCTAAGAACACTTAATTTTTAGAAGAAGAATTAAGGGAAATAGGTTACGCAATCATGTTCGTCTCGGAACTCTGCTTGAGATAGAGCCCGAGTTTGCGTGAATCGGACTCCATACGAAGAAGTTATGGAGTTAAGAAGATTTCAAGTTTAAGTTAAAATAATAATTAAAAGTCAGAAAACAGTTTAAAATTCAAAAGTTGGTCAAAACAGCTGAGCGGGAAATTTCTCGCTCAGGGGTGTCGACCCCCCCCCCCCCCCCGGTGGAGTCGACATAGGTGTCGACCCCCCTATAGGGGTGTCGACCCCCCTGTAGGGAGTCGACCCCTTTGACATCCACTGTCTATGACGAATTTTTGTAGCCCTGAGCTGATGTGGCCTTCTTTGATTGGCCGATGACTAATTTCTGAGGTATTAGGGCTTATGTTTCATGCTATGGTTGGCTGGATGCACGTCTCTTTGGTTTGATGGCTCTGATTTCTCCTAGATTAATCTAAAGGCTAGAGTTAATCTTAGACTTCTATATAAACACCCCGAACCTTAACCCTAAACCTAATGATCTCATTCTATGGTGCCATCATGCTATTTATCTTCAAGCTAGCCTAGCCTCCTTCATCTTCTCCAAATTAGAAATCAAGTTAGAAAACTCCAAACAAAAATCCAAACTAGAGAATCAAACGTCTACATCAAAGGATAGCTTAACAAATTCAAATATTAGATCCCAGAATGCAAGATCCGTCCTTTTTCTGTAAGTTCAGTTATTATTTAGATTTAAACATCTAATAGAAATCATGACTGTAATAATCGGATCTAGAACGATGCCTAATTCTGATTCGCGCCTATCCTTTTGTCAAATCTGAATTGCTTATGCCTATGAGACTATTGTGATTGATGTAATAAAACCTATCATGTCTATGAGACTGTTTTGACTGACATAATAAAACCTATTATGCCTATGAGACTGTTGTGACTGGCATACTAAAACCTATCATGCCTGTAAGACTGTTGGATTGACATAATGGAACCTATCATGCCTATGACATTGTTGTGATTGATATGATGGAACGTATCATGTTGTACATCCTATGCCTATGAGACTATTGCGATTAAAATAATGGGACTTATCATGTTGTACATAAAAATTAGTGATTCTCTTAAGTCCAATTCTATCTAATCTTTATACCTATGGTGTAAATTGCGTAGCTTGTCTACACATATTGTTAATGTACAACATTGAAACATGATTCTTGAATTGGGTACATCTTTACATGCCTATTTTTCCTTATGTCAGTTCTTATGCTCCTACTCTATTTTCCCCTTTTTACTTGCTTTTGTGAATACTAAGTTCATTCGTAACTTAGATTGAATGTCATTGTACGTGCGATTATAACGCGGGGAAAATTGGGTATAATTTAGTTGAGTAAATTTTGGGCATAACAAGGGAATGCGGCATAAACTTGTATTGAGTAGACTTGTGTAAAATTTGACACATAGATTTGGACACATATGACAAATATGTAAATTGGCTAAAGATGAACATGCCTAACCCGAGGTTAGATTGAGTTGCGATGTAAGACTGCCCGGAACCGCCGGCACATCCAGCTAACGCAACAATATAGATCTAATGTGAGAGGTTAGCGAATTAAGCCCAAAAACTTGAGGTTAGATTGAGTTGCGGTGTAAGACCGCCTGGAACCTCCCGGCACATCCAGCGACTGCAACAATATAGATCTAATGTGAGAGGTTGGTGCTTTCACGAATGAATTAAAGCTAAGGAACCGACATGCTTATTAGAATGGTAGGGTTAAGTTAATTAAGGCAACACTTAACCAATACAACATGTTAATTAAACAAATGGGTGGGGTTTGGTTAATTTGAGGACACTTAACCATTATAACGTGCTGATTAGGAAACCCTAGTAACAAGGACCCATTTCAGTAGTAACCCACATGGATGTATCACGGTACCCTGAACTAGGAGGATGGGGCACGATTAGTGGGCTGATTATAAGCGGTCAAAATAGTGGCGGGTGGTGCAGCAGTGTAGGTTCCGGCGCTGTATGGGCATGCACGAATAAAGCAAGCACTGGGCATCCGTAGTATACATTGTGCATCTTGAACTTGTGTAGGGTTGCCACCAAAGGAATTGATAAACCCTATGGCGGGACCATCACAAGTATCTACAATCAAGCGGAGTCGAATGACACAAGTAATAAATGCATGCGAGTAGAAGCCGATCGAAAAAGGAATCACTTTGTTATGAACACATGGTGGTAGTTGAAACACTCATTAGCAGGTGCAGAGAAATGGAAATGAGTGCGATAGTATATTTAGTTTATCTTGCCTTATCTTATGTTATCTTATTTCTATGGTATTTTCCTGTGTTCAGTTTATTCATGTCATGATCCTTTTACCTATTTACATGCTGAATAATCATTGGACTGACCAGACTTATGTCTGATCCGTTTTCTTTCGCCTTCTTTTCTTCCGTCCCCCCAAGGTCCGTAGGGAGGGAATACTTCAGCTTAGTGCAGACCTTTTCCAGCTTGAAGAGAGTAGATGTATTGCTTTGATTCTCTTTTCTTGGGCTAGGGCTGTGCTTACACTTTTATTGGGGATTTATCCTGCTTTACTACTGTTATGCTTCTTTATGTACGTGGAGTTTTAAATCAAGATAGATGTTTTATTGTAATAGTTTAGAAGTTGGGTTTTGAAACAATGCTTGTAATGTTTTGACTGAACAACGCTGTTAATGAAATGATTTCAATTTTCCGCTATTTATATGTCTGTCTTCTAAATTATCTATGCCTTTTGCCTAAAATGCTTCACCAAAGTTAATGCATTCCCTTTGTGAGTGACCTTAACGAAGGTGGGGTGTTTCAAAAACCATACAAGTCAAAAATTACATTGTCATTCTCTATCAAAATATCGTCAAATTTAATCTCCTCCAAGCTTGAAATTTCCAATAGAGCGGAAAATATATCCTTAAACGCAATGGAAAACCTAACCATGAAAAAAAACCATAAAAACATGTTCTATAATGTAATAAAAAACAATAAAAATCAGGCAATTCTAACCTCTTTTTATCTTCATCTACCATCTCTATCAGGCCCAAAAGAATATTGTTTGACCAAAATCTGGTACTAACTCCCAAATGCAGTGTGAAGTCCTCTCAATCACAAATCTCATATCACAGAATGCAGATAAAGTAGTAAAAACAAGGGATACACGATATTTTTATAGTGGTTCGGCTCAAACCAAGGCTATGACCACTTTATAATTCCTTAAATTCTAAGAAATTACAATTACAATGTCATCTCATAATCCGTGAGATCCAATTACATACAACATCCTTGCATATTTATGAAAAAGAGGAGAAAAGAGAATGATTTTATACACAAAATCCTCGTGTTAAACTGAGTTGAATTGGCCTTGTTAAGCACGCGAAGTCCTTGCGATGTTAATGGTGGATGCCATGAAGAAGAATGGCCAAAAGTCCTTTGAAAATCCTTCAAATGGTGTATTTATAGCCATTTCCTGATACCGGTTCGTGGGCCACGTGGTATGGACCCCAAAAATCTTGAAAGAAGGCGGAAAACGTGGGGAAATCCTCTCCAAGTCATGTTATGCCGTGTGTAACGAGATCCGGGTTGATAGGAGTCGGAATAGCCTTAAGAATATGTCACAATTATGTGTGCTCCCAGGCGTTTCATGGTCATGGCGGGCGAATCGAGGTGATGAGCTGGAGTCAGAAGCTGGCGGTCGGGTCGTGATTTCAGGGATTGTGGTCCAAGTTTGCCGCACGAGCCGGAGCTGGTTCATAAGGAGAAGAAGAGGGCGAGCCTGGGGGGAGGGGGTAGGGAGCAAGGTTGAGGGCGAACCGAGCCCATGCTCATGAACCAGAGGGGTGCGATCCGGAGGGTGCGAGCCGAGGGGGGCGAGCCGATGCCAGGATTCAAGTTTTCGATGCTACTTTAAACTCGTTCACGAAAACGGGCTTAATTTCCAAACTGTAAGTCCGATTGAGCCAAACGAAAGCTCTACCAGAAGCTAACTCAGAGGTCTATAGGTTTTACTATGCAAAGAACTGTAATTGCTGTTTTCTGGCCCAGAAGAGGTCGTCTGATGGGAGTTTCGGGGCATTCTTTGTCTGTGATGCGACTTCAATCGAATTGCTTCCTGTCTTCTAACGATGTTCTCAATACTTGAACGTATTGTTATCTAGAGACTTCATGTGTGATGGCTTTTTCCAAAAAGTGTGTCAACAACTTTGCCCCCCAGAACATATCTTGTTGTTTGAAGGAAGATGTGTTCTGGATAATCTGAGAAATCCATGTTTGCACAGAGATAGAGGTAAAACAAATGTGCCACATCCTGGCAAGAGCCAAACCTTCTAGGTATAATCCATACCAAGAAGTTCAAATCGAGTATATTCCATACCCGATTTCTTTTGTCACATCCTGAGAAGACCGTTTGCAGTTCCTTAAGTATAATCCATACTTAAGATTCCAAAGTGAGTATAAACTATACTCTGACCTAAAGTAGAGCTACGCTTGCCATATCCTAACAAGATAGTCAATCCCTAGGAATAATCCATACCTAGAGTTCCATAATAAGTATAAGCTATACTTTGCCGAGATCAAGAATC
This sequence comes from Allium sativum, assembly GCA_030737875.1. NCBI lineage: Eukaryota > Viridiplantae > Streptophyta > Magnoliopsida > Asparagales > Amaryllidaceae > Allium > Allium sativum. The sequence goes on along the minus strand of CM060925.1, from coordinate 3,277,768 downwards.
TTGTCATAACCTAACAAGACACTTGAATTTACCAAACGAAAGCCATGCTTGGGAAAACCTTGCTTATTCAATTCAAAATGCAAAACCAAAGCAAATCCTGATTGGTTTGACATCGAGTCCAGAGCACGCTTTGTAGCAACGTCCTAACCCCGTACGTGTGTACTCTGATTCAACCAATCGGAAAACCAAATGAAAGCAAAAACAAATCTTAAAGCCTAAGAAATGCAGAAAATGAAAGCTGATCTCATCCAGATCAATTGATGATGGTCCCACGAGACCTCGATCCAGGACCATTTCCACTCGTTGGAGCAGGAGGTGACAGCGCATGCGTAGGCACTGCAAGTTGTTTCACATACTTGGGTAGCTCTCCACGTCTAACATGTTCCTCAACCAAATCACGCAGGTGTCTATGGTCATTTTTGTCATGTCCGTCTATATCATGGAATATGCAATGCTTTCCATAATCACGTTCTCTTTGTGATGGCTCCCTCCTGGGGGGCTTTGGGTAGGAGATTATTCCATTAGTGTCCATGTAGATGTCAGATGGCGAAGCACAGAGTTAAGTGTACTTTTCGTATATGGGCCCTCTCCGGGGCTGAGTGTTGCGGTCATTCTTTACAGTAACTTTTCCCTTGCCTTTTCCATATTCAGACGGTTCTCCATCGGTGAGCATGTTGACATCGAGAACTTTCTTCTCGGAAGTTGCATCTTCTTCCCACAGAAATCTATCTACTTCAAGGTAGAATTCACCGAGATTTCGTGGTGGGTCTCTGTACAAAGAGTTTTTGAACTCCGAGTTATCTAGAACACCAGATACTACTGCCATCAATACCATGGATGGTTTAGGTCGGTCAACCGATGCTGCTGCAACGTTGAATCTTTCCAGGAATGAAAGTAGAGTTTCTCTGGGCCTATGCTTGATTGTAGCGAGTGACATGACGTTCTTGGGTTGTGCGATGTGGACTCGAAATTGTTCAATAAAGCGTGCGACCAACATGTTCCAGTTGTTGATCGATTCTGTTTCTATCTGCTAAATCCACATAGTTGCTATATCAATCAGAATGAGGGGAAAACATTTTGCCATGATATTTTCCGATGCCGATTGAACTTCCATTTCTCGTTTGTAGCGCATCAGGTGCAAGGTAGGATCTGTCCTGCTATTGTAGGGCTCTAGTTGTGGAAGTTTGAAATTCGGGGAATTGCAGGAATTCCTAATTTCCTGAGTGAATGGATTGTGATTGATGTCATCCACGTCATTCTGATAAGTGCGGCCTCTTGAGAGGCGCTCGATCAAATTTGCAAGCCAATTTCCATTAAGACGGTGTTGCAAATTGCCTAAATCAGAGCTGGTGCCCCTAGTGTGGAATGCAAGAGAAGAAGGGAGTTGCTGATGAATCGATAGGGTCAAGTTAAATTTAAAACTATAATATGTGTGTTAGATTAAGGTTCGTGGTTTGATTTAGCTTTATATAAAACTTTTACAACTTCATGTATTAGATTTACGCTAATTTCTGCATTTGAACTTGAAGTGTTTGGTCGAGAGTGATCAACGCTCAACATGTTTAAGATTAAAACAGTAAGGTAAAGAGCATTTGGATTTTAATTTTTCTTTTTAACAAAACGAGTTTCTGAAAAATTCTTTTGGCTAAATGTTATAATGTTCACCGCTTAATCCCTAATCGGGGAAATGAACACCGTTTAAGGCTTAGACGGTGATCATTTTCCCGTTTAAGCTAGTTTTTTTTTAATTTCCACACAGTATGGATCAAACTTTGTAACATATAACACATCCGATCAATGACCATCCTCCTAAGCGAACTGAAGTCATGAACTAACAACACACATGATTTCTGAGTTATTGCATCATCTACCTGGGGCCATAGAGGTCAAGTCACAATCACATATAATGTACTCATTTTACTATATTGATTCGGGTGGACAAAACATTCAAATATACTCAATATTGGTGCAAAATGTATAAACTTGAAGCCATTATACATGCCATTGTACAAGCCATTACACATGCAGTTAAACTCACTTGTCATTCCATTATATAAGACATTTAAAATAACATGTACTAATTTAGTTCAATAATAAAATGCATACAACATATAATTTAAGCAATTTGAAACTCAAATATATAAACTTACCTACTATAAGATTAAACCATCCACAGTCACAAGTCTTTCAAACCCGCCGGACTCTTTTTTTCGGCTAATGCTCGAATTTCCCTTGAATAGAGATGTAACTTTGCTCACGATTCCACTACTCTCATTTTTACCTGTCTATACCTTTTCAACGATCCAAGCCTATATTTTAGTTCAATAATCAAAATGAATAACATGAGCTACTTTAGTTTATCAAACTACAAAGTTGTCTAACTGATAAAAAAAATTACAACCGATAAATTCAACATTGTCTGCTTTTGATAAATTATGGTATTAGTCTATTATTTCTTAGTTTTTTAATTAAAAATAGTGGTGCATGTATATGAATAGTGTTATGCTATATTAGCATCCATTTTTGTAACGAACCGGAATTTTCAACCCAGAAAATAAACATAACCCATGTCAATTATTTAGGAATCGAACATTCCGGATCATTAATAGAAAGAATATAGAGGGTGAGAATAGATAAGAAAGAAAGTTAGAATAGAAGAAGACTAAGAAGAACATAATCAATAGAATCAGAGTGACACGAACCTCATAGCAGAACAAATAAAATATAGTATACAACATAACTTTTGAAATACAAATGGTCTATACCTACCGTTATCAGAGTACAACACTTAGACCACTACGAAAATAAACAGTAGATATAAAATGTTGAAGCCCCCTGCTCCAAGCACTTCCAAGTACACCTTTAAGATCCCGACTACTTGACCTCTCATACATAATTGGGCACCCAAGAGTTTAAGGAAAAACAAAAAAATAAACTCTGGATCAGTCATGGGACTGGTGTGAGTAAACAATTTAAAACAGTTTGAGAAAATAAAAGATATCTCATAAGACTACGTCGTACGACACGGAATGGGTTTTTCCCTTATGAGAATCCAAAACACTTGATTTAACTTTCAGAATCTTTTTGAAAGAAACGATAATCTTTGTATTAAAACTCTTTTGATATTATAATAATGTCTATCAACTACAACTATATAATCATATAGCTGAACGCTTTCATCTCACGTTCCACATACATAATATATAATCAGACAACGCAGGCACTTATTAGGTGATTAATTCCAACAGGCAAGGTATGGGACCACCTTCCGAGAGTGTATCTCTAGAGAGGAATATGCCAGGTTCAACAAGAACATCTTGTAACCGAAGCTAAACATGACCCGTCACTCATTTCGCTTGAGTGTACCGAATGTATTATCACCAACGGTTGGAATCAGCAACCGTTTCCCGAAAGGGACAGCATCGAAATAGATTATAGAAGTAAATGGAATTTCTCTAGATCAGGTGACAATACACCCTAATTGGCAGCTAACCACTTAGCCATGCGACCTACCCGATTTTATACTATTTCCTGGTTGTGAGACTAGAGGTCATAACGTACAGATCACACCTTTATTTACTTTGAATGTCACATCATCATACCCGCCAAATCACAAATTGATTTTCATACCACGGGTATACATCTAAGAGAAACGAATTCCTCTACCACCAAACGTAAACATGTTTGAAGATATCAACTTATGCGATCTATTAAATATACTCTGTCGGACATTTTTCCATACAGGTTGTCCTAGGACTGGACAAACCGAAGGCACTATTTTGTAAATCCATCTTAGGAAATTTCTACCTAGGGTTTGCCAGAATAGCCCTTGCACAAACACCATCTTCATTATCTTCATCATATTTGATTCCCAACGCTAATGCCCGTACGGATTGGTTTTCAGACAATAAATCTGATCCTGGTATCTCCGTATTGGCAACGGAAAAATGGTCAAAACTTTGATAGTCGATTATTTAACTATCAGAGGAAAATATCCATACACACAACGATCTTATTTCCAAATGGAATCTTTATCGATCAATCATCAGTCAACATTTTCCTTTACATTAACTTATCGCTAATTTATTCATTTCCCCATTTCCCTTTTCCATATATTCATAAATCCTTATTTTCTAAATTTAGAAAATATACGCTATTAACATTGGAAAACAGTTCCATTTCTTATTCACTTACCACTATCTTCCCATATCCATCAATCTCTAACTGTAAACTGTAAGAGAACGATTCCCTAAATATCAACCCCGAAGGCCGAAACCAGCATCAGATTGATATCCGGAAAATCATTCAACTTAACTAATCTCCAGTTTGTTTCTAATTTCCTTAACTCTATTTCTTAAATACTTATCAAATCATTGCTTACGCAACTCTTGGATTTGGTTTACGATTCTACTTCTTTTATAAAAACATTGGTTATAACGATAACGTTATATTCCCGACTTTCGAAATATCTAACTTCAAATATAACTTTTATTCATTAATTTGAATAAATAATAATTAATAAATTTATTAAATAATTAAAAAAAATTGGTTTAAAAATCGGAAAGTAAATAGTACTTTCCTACATTCGATATAGTCGAAATCTAATGCATAGTTCTCTCTCGAAAAATCTCTATTTGATAACTCTCCTTCGAATAATAGTTATTCAATTAACTCCCTCTCAAAAAATTATATTTGATTAACTCTGTTCGAATAACTCATATTCTATTAACTCTCTTCGAATAACTTATATTCGATTAACTCTCTTCGAATAACTTATATTCGATAACTCTCTTCAAAAACTTATATTCGATAACTCTCTTCCAAATAAACTATATTCGATATATGTTCCGAACTCCAGAATAATTTACCATTCAGGTCAACTCAATTTCTAAATTTATTTTTGAATTTAGTGCTTCCCAACATTTATCAGTTTCCTTTTATAACTATTTTAAATCTGCAAAACGTTTGCTTTAAAAACTATTATTCAATTTAAAACGTGAATATTATTCCTTTACATAAATCTAGAATTTATTTAATCGAATCAAAACTTGATTTCAATATATATGTATATATATATATATATATATATATATATATATATATATATATATATAGTCATAGGTTCAATTTCTGTTTATCAAATCATTTTATAAATTCCCAACCAATCTATTTCTCCTAAAATAGAATCCACTATTTTATTTGATCACCATTTCCTATCTCATTCAAATTCCTATTTCAAAATCCAATATCCTTCATAAATTTTTTAATTTATAAAATATTTATTTTAATCCGTTATTTACATCGAAGCTGAATAATATTTCTTTTATATAATCAATCAGTTTGATTTTTAATTTAAAATAATATCCCATTTCCAAATTCTATTTATACTTCTATTTATATAATTAATTATAGGAAATCTCCTTTTTTACTTCTAACACTTAAAGTCTCATTTATATTTCCTTTATAAGTGCTAAGTTCAATTTCTATTTAAAATATCAGTGTTAAAACAGATTTCTACTCCTCTATATAAATTTAGACTTATATATTCAATTTATCCTATGATAAATTATTTTACTTAATTTATAAAATATTATTTATAAATTAATCTTATCCATTTATCTGTTAAAATGGATTTTTATTTTAAAATCTCCTTTAAATCCATCATTCTTTTATATCTTGCCAATTTCCTTTTATAATTCTATTTATTTCCAAATATTTCCTTTTTATAAAATCTAATTATTTACCAAATAATTCCTTTTATAAATCTATATATTTTATATAAATAATTTATTTCCAAAATACACTTTGTAATTCCCATTTTACATTCCAGTATTTCATGGTATTTAAAATACCAAATAACAAGACCACTTTCATCATAATCAATCACAGATCATATATGTAACAATCGGGGGAATTTGCGATCCTGGATATTGGCACATAACACTATGTCGACTATTCAAGCATCGAAAACACTGGATAGTCCATGAAAGATATTAGAGGGTGAGAATAGATAAGATAGAAACTTAGAATAGAAGAAGAAGAAGAAGAAGAACATACAACATCAGAGTAAACACGAATCTCACAACGGAACGAACAATATATAATATATACATATCCTTGAAATAAAATCAGTATATGTATACAGTAACATTATCAGAGTATAACACTTACATCACAACGGAAATAAACAATAGCTGTAAAAACGCTGCTGAAGCCTCCTGCTCCAGCACCTTCTAGTGCATCTGTAAATCCCGACTAATTGACTGGTCGTACAAATTTGAGCACCCAAGAGTTTAGGGAAAACAAAATAAAACAAACTCCGGGTCAGTCATGGGACTGGTATGAGTAAACAATTTAAAACAGTTTGGAAAAAATGACGATATCTCATAAGATCACGCTATATAACGGAACGGGTTTTCCCCTTATGAGAATCCAAATCAATTTGATTTAAATTTCAAATCATTTTGAAAGAAACAATGATCTTTTATATCAAAACTCTTTTGATATAATAATAGCGTCTATCAACCACGGTATAATAATCATCTTGCAGAACGCTTTCATCTCACGTTCCACATATATAGTATACAATCAAAACCGTGAGCAGTTATTGGGTAATGGATTTCCAACTATGACAAGGTATGGAACCACCTTCCGATAGTGTACCTCTAGAGAGGAATACACTGGTTTCAACAAGAACATCTTGTAACCTAGCCGCACATGACCGACCACTCATTTCGCTTGAGTGTATCGAATGTATATCACCATCGATTGGGATCAGCAACTGTTTCCCGAAGGGGACAACACCGAATAGATTAAAGAATGAAATGAATATCTCTAGATAGGTGATAATACACCCAACTTGGCAGCCAAACACTTTGAATGTCACACAATTATCACTTTGAATGTCACAATTATTCACTTTGAATGTCACATCGTCGTACCCGCCAAATCACAAATTGATTTCCCCAAAAATACAACGGGTATATTGCTAAGAGAAACGAATTCCTCCGCCACCAAACGTACATACGTTTGAAGAGATCAACTTACGTAATCCATTAAATATACTCTGTCAGACATCCTTCCATATAGGTTGTCCTGGGACTGGACAAACCGAAGGTACTATTCTGTAAACAAGACAGCCCTTGCATAACTCCTCCTTCAATTTTCTTCATCATATTTGATTCTCAACGCTAATACCCATACAGAGTGGTTTTCAAGATAATGAATCTGATCCCGATCTCTCCGTATTGACGAAGGAAATGGTCAAAATCTTCGATAGTCGGTGATTTAACTATCAAAGGAAAACATGCGTACAAACAACGGTCGTATTTCCGAATGGAAATCTTACCGACCAAATCATCAATCAACACTGATCCCCTTTAATTTAATTTGTCATTCAATTATCCATTTCCCTATTCCTGTTTCCATATGTTCGTACATTCTTATTTTCTAACTTTTAGAAAATACACGTTATTAATCATTGGAAAACATTTCCATATTTACTCTCATTTCTATTTTCTTATATTAGAAAAACATTTCTAATTCTTATTTGGAAAACATTTCCAAAACTCCTTCATTGGGATTTAAACAGATGTTTAAATAAAACATCGCTATGCCAACTCAAACCATTATACTCGTTAACTAAATTCACTTGACCAATCTTCACTGTCGAACCTTAACCATTCCTTAGTTAAAAACGAAGCCAATCAAGTTGGGGTATAACTACCTCTCAGACCTTAACTGAACAACATCTCTAACTTTGAAACAGACAAGGTTCACCTTTTAAACCTTTAACAAACATCCCTACGTAACTCTCTTTCGAATAAATCTATATTCGATAACTCTTTCCTTCGAATAAACTATATTCGATAATCTCTCTTCGAATAGCCATATTCGATTAACTCTATTCAATTAACACTATTCGATTAAGTCTAATCGATTTACTCTTATCAGTTAGCTCTATTTGATTAACTCTATTCTGTTAACCCTATTTGATTAACTCTATTGAATTAACACTATTTGATTAACTCTAATCAATTAACTCTTATCAATTAACTTCTATCAATTAACTCCTTTCGAATAAACTATATCTGATAAACTCCTATCAATTAACTCCTTTCGAATAAACTATATTCGATTAACTCCTTTAAATCTATTCGAATAAACTATATTTGATAACTCCTTCAACTCTATTCGAATAAACTATATTCGATAACTCCTTTAGAATAACTAATATTCGATAACTCCTTTCGAATAACTAATATTCAATAACTCCTTTCGAATAACTAATATTCGGTAATCCTTTCGAATAACTAATATTCGATAATCTCTTTTCTTTGAATAACCTTATTCAATAACTCTTTCTTCGAATAAACTGTATTCGAATAACTCTAATCCGACTAACTCTAATTCAATTAACTATATTCAAATAATTCTAATCGATTAATTCTAATTCAATTAACTATATTCGAATAACTCTAATCGATTAATTCTAATTCAATTAACTATATTCGTTTAATTCTAATTCGATTAACTCTAACTCGATTAACTCTAATTAATTATCTCTCTTTGATTAACTCTAATCGATTAACTCTAATTAATTAACTTTAATTCCTTTTACAATCCTACTTACTTTCCAAATATTTCCTTTTATGATATCTTATTTATTTTCTAAATAAATACTCCTTTTATCCTTCTATTTATTTTCCCAAATATTTATTCCTTTTATCTTCATATTTGTTCAACAAATATTTCCTTTTCTCAAATTCTTTTTATTTAACAATTAAATATTTCCTTTTCAATTCTATTTATTTTCTAACTATCTCCTTTTCTATTCTATTTTTTTCACAAATATTTCCTTTCCTATTTGTTTCACAAATATTTCCTCTTGTAAAATTCTTTGATTTTATAATTATTTTCTTTTATAAATTCTTGTTCCTTTTATATATAAAATCCATTGATTTTATATAAATAATTTATTTTCAAAATACACTTTGAAAATCCCCTTTTCTACATCCCAATATTTCTTACGGTATTTAAAATACCAAATAACAATGATCGATATCATTCAAACACACATAATCAAAAACAGATTATATATCACATCATATATCACCATATATGAAAAACACTGGAGTCCCGTCCAACGCTAGTAAGACGTGGAAACGGATGCAATCCGTGAAGGCCATAACGGATGTTCATGGGGGTGGTACCATTTGGGACGGTAGTCCTTTCTCGCTTAGGGCGGCATGGAATACGGTGCAGACTCCTGGTCCTCGTCTTCATCGTTTCTTGTTCGTTTGGAATGTCCGTATTCCTCCGAAGGTGGCTCTGTTTATGTGGAAAACCTTGCATAATGGTTGACCAATAGATGAGAACCTTCAGAGAATCGGCATCCCTTTCATGTCTAGATGCAGGTGTTGCAATTCTGGATACTCTAAATCCTCTTTTCATTTGTTATTCTCTGGGTCCTGTGCCAGGGCTGTTTGGAATTATTTCGGGAATCTGATGGATTGCCGAGGTAATGCCACCTTGATTGAAGATTCTCTGAGTTTGTGGTGGTCTGACATCTCAGGAAAATCATTTCGATCAATCCTTCTTCGTCTTATTCCTTGTCTGGTATGCTGGCACATCTGGTGCTCGCGGAATAAGGCGATTTTTGACGACGTGGCTATGGACCCTCCTACCATTATCCGGAAAGTTAGGAACGATGTGTTCCTAGCGTTTCACGGTAGGCCTTTCAGGGGCGGCATTGGATCGTGCTCAAGGAGGTTGGCTGTTAACTTTGATGTCTCATCGGTATCAGCCACTCCCAAGGCAGGTATTGGTTGATTTCTGGTTTGTACGTTTTTTGTGTGTTGCGGCTTTATTCTCTATCTCATCCCCCCAATCTTATGTCGTTTGTTAGCTATGCAGGAGCTGGTTTTTAGGTTTTTGGATCTGGTCTGCTTGGAGATGGATGCTGCATTCGTTTCTTCACCGAAGGTGGATTTCTGAACCAGGTACAACTGAAGCTCTTGTTGGTTCAAGAGTTTTGTGGCATTCTCCAGCTTCGCTAGCCTCATCGGATTTGAGGGATCTTGTGGAGCATGAGGTTTCAGAGCTCCATGCACGTTTCCTATGGAGATAGGGATTTTCATCAACTATCTTAGAGTTGGTGTCCGTCCATTGAGGCTTACTCTAGCTTGCATGTTGCTTTGCTTGCGCTAGGTTGCGCTAGGATGTTGTCCGCATTTTTGCTTTACATGATTTTTGTTCCATTTATTTTGTTTATGCGTGTGCACGGTTTCTCCATTCTATGGAAACCGTTTTTGTGAGCCGTTGGAGAGTGGCTAGACTCTCCTTTTTGTTATATTATATATATTCATTTTCTAAAAAAACCATATATGAAAAACATTAAAATAAATGTTGAGGAATCCAGTTGGTTTCCTCCGACCTGTTTCTCTACATCCGCAGATGTTAACCAACATAAATAACATCACTTTCATTTCAATATGAAATATTATGATAAACAGAATCAATATTTGATTAACGATTTATATATATATTGTTATCTATAATTTCAACCAATAAATCAATAATTCAACCAAACAGTCAACACACAGCAGTTAATTATCAATTATCATTACTAAATTATATTTATAAAAATATAAATTGATCAGAGTTAGTGAGATTTACTCACATTGGACGATCATCATTAAATAATGATAATTGTCGTTGATTCAGACCAGACAATTTATTTCACCATAAATTGTAACGACCTTCAAAATGCTCCAAATCAGTTCCATCGTGTACCCTACGACCCTAACGGATCAAACCGTTCACCATTCTGATATCATATGAGCAAATTATTATATTTAGAAGTAAATATGTGAATTAAATTAAACTTAAGCTTATTAATTATAGAGGGCCTCTCACCAAATTTATCACTGTCCAGTATACTTCAGACCAACGCGCTACTGTACTTCTCCCTTCTCAAATATAAAACACCATCCAATATTTATGAACACCACTACATTTTAACGACTCAATCCTCATTGCTTTAAATATATATATTAAATTTGGGTTTACGTTATTACCTAGGCCCATCCATTTTTCACCTTTACGGCCCATCAAATTTTGCTAAAAACCCAGACCCGAAATTATCAACTTCGTCTTCCACTTTATTTTACACCGTTACCTGCTCCTCTATATTTTTCCTTTACCACTTCAAAAGCATCTCACCAGTACGTTCGATGCCATTTCCTCATGAAATCCCACAACTCAACACCGTCCTCATTCTCTACTTCTCCCCTTCAATCTCCACTCTCACTCACGAAACCTGTATACAACAGAAATGGCCATTTCAACAAGTCATCTTCCATTTCCCGTACTTTGTTTCCCACGAAATCCTCTTCTCGCAGAACCAACTCTTCATTCCTTCTTAACTCACGCTTATCACATACACCACCTGCTAATACTCTTCTTCTCCCAAATCATGTGCTGCTACGTTTCAGCTGCTCCGCGACTTCAAACTTCCATTACCCTTCCTCCTCTTTACTGAATTTTAGACGAACAATACCCTACTTCCTCTCATTAAATATCTTCAAGACCATCTCGTTCTCATTTACTTCGCGACAACCTTAAGGAACACGATGCCTACTGACGACGATGAGCTACAGCAAAGTATCGACAATTATTTGTGTCGATTTCCACAAGAATGAGTACGCAGGTTCTCTTCGTTATTGCGATCCCAAAAACAACAAAGAAATCTCAACCCCAAGCTTAAATTTCAAGCTTCATCGAACCCTAACATTCGCTCAAATTTGCAGTAAACGAAATTGATGTCGAGCGGTGAAAAACACACCTAGAAATGAAGATAGTACCCTGCTGAATCGAAATACATGATTTTCGAGATTTGTAGGAATTTCTTTGTATCGATGTTGAATTTTTTTTAGGATCGAATTTATTTACCGAAGGAGCAAAAGTAACGGCGGATAAATTGTTGACCAAGAGAATATTGTTTAGGAAAAAGGAACAGATATTTATAGTGGATTTTTAATATTTTAAAATTGATTATTTTATTCAATTTTAATCAATCGCTGTTTGTCTTTATCTTCTAAAAATCTGTATGATTACATACGATACCCAAAAATCACGAAAATGGGTATAAACCTTCAGTTCGACATTACAGACCCAACGAAACTGGTTTCGTCGAATTCCGACTCCATTTGCTCACACAATGTATTTTTAATTGTCAAAATACTGACTGTTTTTTACATTAAAAATATGTATGGCCACACATTGACTCTAAAAATAATAAAAATTGAAATCTAACAATAATTTAATATTCCGGATCCAACAAAATTAGTTTCGTTGAAAACGGAGGTCGTTTGCAAAACTGGCTATTTTTAAAGCTCTAAATATCCCATTTGAATATATAAATATATTTAAAAATAATTAAACTAAATATTTAAAAATAAATATTATCGTATATATCCACACTAGAATATCATACAACTCCAATTGGATTTATAACTCGATATTTAAAAATTCCCAGTTATATCGATATTCTATTTATATATAAAATCCTTTTATAATATAAATATATATTTATAAATTTCAAAGGAATTCCATATCGACTTTTATAAAATTTTATTTGGACATAAATCAAAATCTACAAAATGAAATCCCGATTTTTCTCTTCCATTAGAAAAATATACTTCACCAGCTCCGAACATTTCTTGTTTCACAGAAATCCGATTTAAAACGGACCCTGTATATTCAGTTGAAGATCGAATCGCCAAATTACAAAATGCCGCACCATTTGGAGCTCGATTTTAATTATAATATAAATTATACGCTCAACCATCGTTAATTAAATATATTCGTTATCGTAATTCAATTTTAACTGAATTATATATTTGAATTGTCCAATTCACACCATATTGCCATTCCAGCTAATTCTGGTTATTCTAGAATTAAATATATTATTTAATTATTATATTGAATAAATATTCAACATTATTTAATTAAACAAACATTAAATTACCAAAAAATTATTTTAAATAATTAAATTAATTAATTATTCGACCGTAAAAATACGGGACATTACATTCTTCCACCCTTAAAATAATTTCGTCCTCGAAATTGCTAAGGTAGGAAACAAACCCTACTAACTGATTAAATTTTTTTTGTTTAATTTTTAACTCCAGTTTCAACTGAACAATCCATTCCAATTAAAATATTAATTTATTTCTATTAACGAAACTTTTCAAAAATTCTGAAAATATTCTAACACTCGAATTTTTTTAAAAATTTCGCCAGCACATCCTTTGTACTGGTCAATCAGTACAACTACAACTCGCCTCTCTGGGCCTTCTCCAACCCAAAAGAAAATCAAACAGCCAAGCGGCTTGCCAAATCGACTCATAAATCACCAAACCCGCTGTGACGATCCCAAAACCCCGTTACACTGTGTTAAGGATAATCATTGGAATATAACCCATTAATCATCATTAGCAGATCACAGATAATAGCATAAACATAAAATAGAATAATTTACACACATATGACAGCGGAATCATATAGATATCATCACCTCAGAGAGCACATTGCAGGATACAACTTAGTGCATAATAATACATAATCAGTCACCATCGCTAGAGGCGGAATGATACATAATGAGTACACAAAATAAATATCAGTCTACATCGCCAAAGGCGGAATCATAATACATATACTGTAATGGCGGATAGAGTCAAAGTCAGCACGGTGTAGTCAAGCCTTGCCATGAGCCAAAAGTGCACCAGATACCTATAACCAGGCTGCCCGTGTGAAAATGAGGGCACCCGAGTTTGCATGGCGAAAAAATATACGAGTCAGTCATGGAACTGGTATGAGAAATCTACTTAACTTATTAACAACAATAATAAGGCAAATCAAAGGAGCACGCCACTTTTGCTGAACGGGTTTACTCCAATGAGTGCTAGTGCATGAAATAAAGTAAATGATTAAATCATCGCAATGCTTTTTATAAAATGAAGCCATTATAAGACTCAGGTCCCATCACACAATGCAACGCAAGCCGGAGGATAGAGTTTTACCTTATAATGGCCAAAAATGCATCATACGAATAAAACAAAAGTGTTTGATATTATTACTAGTGCATATATGTTTCAAAAGCGAATTCAATCATAAATATCAATCCTAGGCGTCATAGCTACCATCTACTATGTCGCCATACTAGTAATACAATCACATCCGCATATTTCGTATTGGAAATTGGATTCCTTCATGAGTCGAGGCAAGGGGCAAGCTCCTCTCCGTTCGAGACACTCTAGCAAATTCCTTGGGACCGCACACAGCAATCCCTGGATCCTCCAAGGCCAGTCCTCTCTTACTTTTGAGGATTGGCAATTCCTGAACACACGTTTCCCGTTCCTTACAAACCTATAATTGAGGCGCCTCGTATTCCAACAACCACACAAGTGAAAAGTAGATATAAATGTCAGGGATGGGAGGTTACTGACACCACCATAGCTAGAAAGAAACGTCGTGCACTCGTTGGGTCCGTCTCCCGTTTTTGACACATACCGGGGTGTGAGGCTCGCGAATTCACGTTATACACAAAGATACGTCACACAGACCATGCTTTGATCATCAACCAGAAGACTTTGCTTTGCAACAGAAGCCTTGATCATATGCCACTTAGGTGTGCCACACAGGCAATCCACTCCATGTGACTGATTTCTATCAATACATAACCTCTGAGCTCGTACGTCTCAGAGAAGGGCGTTAAGCAAGAGAATAAATTCTCCGCCGCCAAACAGATATATATTTAACAGAGATCAACCAACACAGAACAAAGTCCAATGTTAGACACACAGTCCATTTACAAGTCCGTTCTGGGTTTGAACGAAACCGGAGGCACCGAATCCTCGCATATCCGTACAATCAACAGTATGTTTGGACGGCTACTACTTCAGCTCCTTCACGGTAGCTACTCCAATCACGACGATCAGTAGCGCCCATCCATCCAATGTGAAGATCGTCGGTCTTCAACCGTCTTCGACTTCTTAATGTCGATCGATTATTTGAAATGAGATGAACTCGGCCTTTTCAAATAACCCACGTATATGTAGATTTTCAAATCAATTTATCACATGGTTGGACTATTCAACATTCACATTTCAGTTCTTTAGTTATAATTTTCATGTTAAATACCTTCAACCATCACATATCAAGCAAACACAACAAAATTGGTTTATTTCCACTCTATATCATCTATAGTATTTTATAACGATATATCGCCATTTTTATTTATTTAGAACGACGATATTTAATTAAACGACGATTCAGGTCGTGCCAATGCAGTGACGCTATTTTTCACTAAATTTGTTTTACACATATCTCAAAATCTAACCGTTGGATCTTTACAAATTTTATATCATTAGAAAGATCATTTCAAAACGAATCTAAAGGTTCCAGTTTTGGGAAAATCCGACTGTCGGATCTTCCACACTAGTCGTTTGAAGTTACGATTTCAAATAACGAACTGCAGCATGGTTATTCGATTTAATTTAATTATATTTATATATATATAATCATTTCTGGCGATATTTTTCTTCAATTTTGAATTAAACATTCCAGACAATCCAACCGTCGGATCTTCACAAAGTTGGTGCAGTTGGAAAGATATTTCCAAGGCGAACCCAACGATTGCGGTTTTGGGAAAATCCAATGGTCGGATTTCCCGCACTAGTCGTTTGAAATCACGGTTTCAAAACACGAACTGCACGACCACGTTTCGTTTTAATTATAATTATATTTATATAAATATAGTTCATTCAAAATTTCCTATATCGTTTTCACTTCAAATATTTCACTAACGCCTTTAAATTTTGGAAAATTTCGCCATAACCTCCTTTGTACGGGGAGGGTGGGGGGTTGGGAAAATTCCCAAATAGCCACACGGGCGTCTCATGTCAAAAAGAAAAAGAAAAAGCCAAGCGGCTAGCCAATAGGCTCATAAAATCATCACCCAAACAAAACAGTAAACGTGTACCTATTTGTCAGGAACAAAATTTTATTCCTCATCTCTATCCTCTTTGCTATAACCTGTTCAATAAATATGCATGTACATATATGCAATTCTTATCACTTATCATTTTCCATTCAACTTCATATTTGATTCAATTTGGTTTAAAAACACCATTCACTCTAATGTTGCATGCATAGGCAAAAATCATTTCATTAGCTAATTAATGAATATTTCGACTCATGCATATTTATTTGAACAAGTGGCTATTTTTAACACTTCACATTTCAAAGATGATAATTTTGGCGAACTAAAATATATTTCAACACATGACTATTTTATTTAGTTCCTATGCATGTTAAAAATAATATTTCTTTCACAAATATTTATTTCAATGCTCGCATATCTTTAGCATATCACATATATGATAAAAATTATATTTTTATCATTTAACATATTTATTCAACAAATGAATGTTTTCAACACTTTATAATTTCAGTAAAAATGTAATTTTTATTGTTCGATCTTTTTATTCAACACATGAACTTTTCCAATACACACACTTCTCAACACATGAGCCCCTCCACAAACGGATATTTTATATATGTTGTTCATATAAGAAAGATGAAATTTTTATTGTTGAAACTATTTATATATAAGGCGAATATTTTACATACTTCATATATATTATAAAAATGTGATTTTTATTGTTTAAACACTTCATTCATTCACACATGAATTTAATTTCCACACATCACTTCTCAACACATGAGCATTTCCACACATGGATATAGTTTCAACACATGACTTTAATTTCAACGCATGAAGATAATTTCAACATATGAAAATAATTCTAACACATGAATATTATTCAAAATTTCGGCAGCATAACGGCAGGGTAGTTAAAACCGGCACCACCCCTAGTACGACTCCTCGCTCTACCTTAAAACCTCACGGTTTTTGACAATGGGGATTCATGCATCTAATTCGCACGCAGGTGACATGTTTTATTTTTATTTCCACAATTATTTCCAATTCATTTCAATCACCAATGGGTATTTTTCAACCACAACCAAACAATATCAACCACAAACAATTATTCAACCATTCGCATTTTCATCCAATATTTCACACCAATTCACAACAATAAATATCGTCCATGGTTTGTGGACGAGGGGAGTGTATATATATATATATATATATATATATATATTATTGCTATATTTCACTTGCATTTCAACACATATACCAATTATTCTATGTATGTATAATTCATACTTCGCTTATATAGCTTACACCACGCATGCACAAGAGGTATACAACACATGTGTAATTTATATTTCGCTTATATAATTTATACACGAAATTTTCCATTCAAATTCATTTAGTTTAGATTTCTCACATTGGTTTTCGGAGTACTAAAAATCGTAGATGACTCAGAAAAATCCGCGGTCTCTTCTATGTGGTAGAGAGCTTCCTTGCGGTCCTGATGTTTCCTGTTTCATCGAATTCTGTCAACACAACATAAAGACATGATTTTTCAAAGTTCAAACATCAAAAAGAACTTACCTTTATTGTTGGTTCAAACAAGGGTTTCGGATTTTCTCGAAATCCGCTGCGTATTGGGATGATCGGAGGTGATGACGTGGAAGAGGGAGGAGAGGGGAGTCGGCGTAGGGTGGTTTGAGGTGGTTCGGTGGTCTTTGGCACACGTGGTGACGGCGGAAAGTGTTCGACTTTGGGTCGACGTTACTGGCGATGGAGGAGGCGATAAGGGTCGGGGTAGGGTCGGATTGGAAGAGGGGAGGTGTAACAACCTGAAACACCCCACCTCCGTTAGGGTCACTCTCAAAGGGAATGCCCTAATTTTGGTGGAGGTTTATAAGTACAAGTCACAGTTATACAAGACAGATATAAGAACACATATTTGTAAACAGCGGAAAATCAACAAACTTTTATTTCAAAAGGGCAAATACGTGCTACAACAATATCACCATAATTGTCTTACATCTTTTCCAAAAACATAACATAATACTTTCATAATCTGTCTTGATTACATTATTTGAAGAAGCATAAATAAAACATAGATAAACTGCAAAAGCCCCATAGTGGATTGTCCAAAGCCATAGCTCAAAGCGAAAAATCCAAGCAATACATTTCTCTTCTTCAAGCTGGATGTTAAGGTTGGTCAAGCTGCTGTGTTTCCTCCCTGTGGACCTGGGGGGGGGGGGAATGGAAGAAAAGAAGACGAAAGAAAAGTAGAGTCAGACATAAAGCCTGAGTAAGTCTAGTACTATTTTGTCTATGAATAAAGAACTGGGTATGATAAGTATAAACAAGAAGTGGGCAAGCACTATAAACTTGGTTAAGTTGTCTAGGGTCGAATATACTATCGTACCCCCTGTTAATCTCTGAACCCATATAAACTAGTTTCCAACTGACACCCCATAATCAGGGTAATGTGACCCATTCAATGATGATCGGCACCTACTCGCATAGTTCATGTGTCTTACGGCCCCCGATGTTGTAGTTACCTATGCTGGTCCCACCATGGGGTGTCAGTTGGAAACTAGTTTATATGGGTTCAGAGATTAACAGGGGGTACGATAGTATATTCGACCCTAGACAACTTAACCAAGTTTATAGTGCTTGCCCACTTCTTGTTTATACTTATCATACCCAGTTCTTTATTCATAGACAAAATAGTACTAGACTTACTCAGGCTTTATGTCTGACTCTACTTTTCTTTCGTCTTCTTTTCTTCCGTTCCCCCCCCCCCCAGGTCCACAGGGAGGGAACACAACAGCTTGACCAACCTTAACATCCAGCTTGAAGAAGAGAAATGTATTGCTTGGACTTTTTCGCTTTGAGCTATGGCTTTGGACAATCCACTATGGGGCTTTTGCAGTTTATCTATGTTTTATTTATGCTTCTTTAAATAATGTAATCAAGACAGATTATGATAGTATTATGTTATGTTTTTAGAAAAGATGTAAGACAATTATGGTGATATTGTTGTAGCACGTATTTGCCCTTTTGAAATAAAAGTTTGTTGATTTTCCGCTGTTTACAAATATGTGTTCTTATATCTGTCTTGTATATCTGTGACTTGTACTTATAAACCTCCACCAAAATTAGGGCATTCCCTTTGAGAGTGACCCTAACGGAGGTGGGGTGTTTCACTTGGTATCAGAGCATAGGTTTACCAGATAAGATAAAAAGTTTTGAAAAATTGTTTTCAAAAAGGAAATTTAAAGAAGCATTTTTAAAAGAAAAATATTATTTTATTTTAAAAGGCAAAGTCCACCCCCCAAAGCCGTAGGTACTATCTCTTATCCTTCGTTTTGAATCTATCCTTTTTGTTTCAGCATGTCCGAAGATCTTAACTTGCCAGAAGGGGTGCCAATACCTGGTTGGTTTAGACGGTTCTTAGAAGCAAGAGCCACTCAGCCAGGTCCTACCGTTCCTCCTCCCCCAGCTGCAGGAAATCATCCAGCTGCAGCGGCACCTTTTCCTCCACCTCCTCCTCGGGGAAACACTTTTGCTAAGATATGTAAAGATTTTAAAGCTATGGGAGGAAGGGATTTCCATGGAACTGAGTCCTTCGTGACAGCTAGAAATTGGCTGAAAGAAACGGAGGACCTATTCATCATCTTTGAGGTAGAGGATAGACAAAAAGTACAATTGGCAGTGTGGCTATTGAAGGGTGAGGCTTCCTACTGGTGGGAAGTCACTAATGCTGAAAGACCAGTGGAGACATGGGAGGACTTTAGGGCAAGATTTGAGACTAAATTTCTCTCAGATGCGGAAAGAAGTTTGCAGTTTGAAAAATTCTTATTTCTTAAGCAAGGGGACAGGACAGTCAGAGAGTATGTGAATCAGTTCGATGAGCTGGCTAGGTTTGGGCTTGACCTAGTCAACACCCCGCACAAGAAGGCTCTCCGTTTCGTCAAAGGGTTGAATGAGCCATTACACAGTTTGGCCATGACCCATATACCCATGGGAGCCACGTATGAAAGATTGGTGCAAATGGCATTGCTGAATGAAGAGGATAAGGGCAAGAAGGAGACAAAGGCAGAAAGCTCTCAAGGGAAGAAAGAGGGTTTGCAGCCTAAGAAGACTGACTTTAAGAAGGGTGGGAAAGGCAACAAAGAGAAGAGGAAGTGTAATTTCTGTGGCAAAGTGGGGCACTTAGTAAAGGACTGCCGGAAAAAGAAGGCCAAGGAGAATGGTGGGTGCTTTTCTTGCGGTGAGATGGGCCACAGGGCAAAGGACTGCCCAAAGAAACGAGGACAGGGGCAGAGGGCTGGATCCACCCCAGGGGCACAGGTTCATGTGCTGGAAGCGCCACCTCTGCAACAGCGAGGTATAAATACTTCTGTAGAAAGTGTAGTTTATCTTTATGATCACCCCGTTCGCACTTTATTTGATTCTGGCGCATCACACTCCTTTATCTCATCTGCTCTAGTAGAATCTCTGCACCTAAAAACTAGTATGGTAGAGGACCCCTTAATTGTTTCAAACCCAATTGGGGGCCCAGCTCATTTGTCTATGATCTGTGTGGGATTGAAAATTTCTATTCTAAGTGTAGAATTTCAATGTAGTGCCTTTGTTTTGGGCTTTTCGGGTTATGGTTTGATTTTGGGTATGGATTGGCTATCCAGTAATGGGGCCATCCTTGATTGTGAGAAAAGGGTTGTTAGGCTCCTAACCCAGCTCGGTAATACTTTGGAAATTTCTTGTAATCCCTCGTATGCGGTTATGCTTAGTTATCTTGAATCGCTAGATGCCTCTGTTGAAAATTTGCAATCGGTTAAAGTGGTCCGGGAATATCCGGATGTCTTCGAAGAGGTGAAGGGCTTGCCTCCGAAGCGGGAAATAGACTTCCGCATATATCTTGTAGATAATGCAAAGCCCGTTGCATTGCCCGTTAGACACATGGCTCCACGAGAAAGGAAAGAGCTCAGTAAATAGATTAAAGAGCTTCTAGAAAAGGGGTTCATTAGGAGGAGCATTTCAGAATGGGGCGCTCCAGTGGTGTTCGCTACAAAGGCGGATGGTTCACTCCGTCTATGTGTTGACTATAGGGAGCTCAACAAGCTAACGAAAAAGAATAGGCACCCTCTCCCTAGAATTGACGATTTATTTGACCAGCTTGTAGGAGCGTCTGTTTTCTCCCAGCTCGATTTAGCAACCGGTTTTCATCAGCTAAGGGTGGCTGAAGATAGCATCGATAAAACGGCGTTCAGAACCCCAGACGGTTTCTTTGAATGGCTTGTCATGCCTTTCGGCTTGACAAATGCACCTGCTTACTTCGTGGACCTAATGAGTAGGGTATTTAGAGATTTCCTCAACAAATTCGTAGTAGTCTTCGTAGGTGATATCCTTATCTTCTCAAAGAGTGAAGAGGAACATGCTCAACACTTAAGGGCAATCATGGAAACTTTGCGAGTCCATCAACTAAAAGCCAAATTCTCCAAATGCCACTTTTGGAGAGAAGAGGTGAGGTTCCTTGGGCACATAGTATCCAAACAAGGGTTAGCAGTGGACCCTGCGAAGGTAGTGGCGGTACAGGATTGGAAGACACCAAGGATTGCAACTGAGGTCCGAAGCTTTCTAGGACTAGCGGGTTTCTATCGAAAGTTCATAAGGGATTTTGTGAAAATCTCAGCTCCGCTCACGAAATTGACTAAAAAGAATTTAGTGTTCAATTGGGATTTGGATTGCGAGTTTGCTTTCCAACGACTGAAAAGGGCTCACACAACAGCCCTAGTTTTGACGCTACCTGATGGGAACAAGATGTTTACTGTTTATACGGATGCATGTGGGACAGGGCTAGGCGCCGTCTTAATGCAAGAAGTAAGGGTAGTAGCTTATGGCGGGAGGCAGTTGAAAGTGCACGAAAAGAACTACCCAACCCATGATCTTGAGTTAGCCGCCGTCGTCTTTGCACTCAAGTCTTGGCGACACTATCTCCTAGGTGAGAAGTTCGAACTTTACACTGACCATAAATCGTTGAAATATCTTTTCTCGCAGAAGGATCTTAACTTGAGGCAACAAAGATGGATGGAGTTTCTTGCCTCGTACGATTTCGAAATCTCCTACACTCCGGGCAAAGGCAACGTAGTGGCAGACGCGTTGAGCCGAAAGAAATTGACCCTAAGCCCGTTGTTTGTTGAAAGACAAAGCCTAGAGTTTATAGCCAACTTCGACTTTTGGCCCTCCTCCGATTTCGTACCAGGTTTGTTAGCATCTCTCGAAGTGCGCCCAACTTTAGTGGATTCAGTAGGGACAGCACAACGCGAAGACCCTCAGCTTGTGGAAACAATTGATAGGCTAATTAGGGGTGAGACTTCAAGTCACCTCAACAGATACTCCATCGACGATAAGGGTTTGCTAAGGCGAGACGGAAGACTATGCGTCCCACAGACAAAAGATTTAGTAAAGAAGGTTCTAGAGGAAGCACATCACTCCAAGATGACGATACACCCAGGCGGAGATAAAATGTACAAAGACATAAAAAGGACTTTCTTCGGGAACGGCATGAAAAAGGACGTGGCAGAGTTCGTTTCTAAGTGTATGGTGTGCCAACGGGTTAAGGCGGAATAGAAAAAGCCTGGCGGACTACTACATCCTCTGGAGGTCCCGCAGTGGAAGTGGGATAGCATCTCAATGGACTTCATCGATGGGCTGCCTAGGTCTAGGAGAGGCAACACTAGCATTTGGGTAATAGTGGATAGGCTTACTAAAAGCGCCCACTTTTTACCTATCAAAAGTAAAAGAACTGCCTCATCCCTAGCATCACTTTACCTCAAGGAAATCGTTCGACTCCATGGAATACCATCTAGCATCGTTAGTGACCGAGACCCCATCTTCACCAGTGAGTTTTGGCGGAGTCTGCAAGAAGCAGTAAGAACGCAGTTATGCTTAAGCACAGCCTATCATCCCCAAACCGACGGCCAAACAGAGAGGGTGAACAGAGTTTTGGAAGACCTTTTAAGGCTATGCGTCCTTGACTTCGGAGGGACATGGGAAGACCACCTTCCTTTGGTGGAATTTGCCTACAACAACAGCTATCAAGCAACCATCGGAATGGCGCCCTTCGAAGCTTTATATGGAAGACCGTGCCGATCGCCCACTTGTTGGTGGGAGTCCACGGATAAGCTCATACTTGGACCAGATATGATCCGAGAGACCTCAGAGAAAGTAGACTTAATACGAAGAAGGATGAAGACGGCCCAAGACAGACAAAAGTCCTATGCCGACAAGAGAAGGACCGACCTTGAATTTGAAGTTGGAGACAGAGTTTTTCTCAAGGTATCACCGCTAAGGAACGTTGTTCGTTTTGGAACCACAGGAAAACTAGCACCAAGGTTCATAGGGCCATTCCCTATCATCGAGAAAATTGGGAAAATGGCCTATAGATTAGAGCTACCCGAGAAGTTGGCCGGAGTCCACAACGTTTTTCACGTTTCACATCTCCGAAAATGTCTGCATGAGTCTGCTGAAGTGGTAGAGCCAAATATACTCGAAGAGGCCGAAGTGGAACGCGAAGCAACCGTAAGAAAAGTTCCAACCCGCATATTAGGAACGGAAGTGAAGAAGCTACGCAACCGCGAAGTCAAGCTCGTCAAAGTTCAGTGGAGCGACGCCGAGGGAGACGCGACTTGGGAAACTGAAGCTAGAATACGTGCTGCCTACCCTTTTCTGTTCGAGGGTACATCCTTGATCTTTCTTTTTCCTTAAGTTGCGCTTTTATCTATCATTTTAGGGTATATTTCCTCGACCGTATCTTTTAGGTAGAATCTTTTTGGATGGAAACATGTAGTTGAAACATGTTATGTATGATGGTTGCAAGTGGTTGCAAGTGATTGCTAGTGGTTGCTCGTGGTTGCATATACACACACAATCTTGGTTTTAGATCGGCTCAGTCACTTCATATTGCATATGCATATATGTTTGCATTCGTATGTGGTTGAACATTAATGTGTTGTCATATGGATGTTGCATTTGTATTGAATGATTGTGCACTCATGTAGAATCAAGAATAGGAAAAATTTGCATACATAATGGATTCATGGCACTTACATAATTCGCATTAAGGAGGTCAACTGAATCAGTAGACCGCCTGATTTTGCATTAGATAAGTACATGTACACACACACACTTCACATATGATCATGAAGCATTAGAAGTCTTTTAAGGACAATGGATGCTCGTGTTTGATGGATGAGTAGATGGATGATTGGATGCTAGGATATACATTTTCCTCCTAACTTGAAGATTTCGGGGACGAAATCCTTTTAAGTGGGGGAGAATGTAACACCCCGCAAATTCTATAACTGTGAAATTAACAAATTAAAGTATAATCAATTTGAAATCAAAGAAATAAGGGAAACGGGATACGCCATTGCGTTCGTCTCGGAAAAATACGCGAAATAGAGTCCGAGTTTTCGAAAAACGGAGTCCGTATGAAAAAGATATGGCCTTCGGAAGTTTCTGAATT
Organism: Allium sativum; assembly: GCA_030737875.1. NCBI lineage: Eukaryota > Viridiplantae > Streptophyta > Magnoliopsida > Asparagales > Amaryllidaceae > Allium > Allium sativum. The sequence continues at coordinate 3,253,244 of CM060925.1, read as the reverse complement.
AAGTTTAAAATTCAAACAGAATAAAATAACTCAGAAAAATCAAGTTTAAATTCCAAAATGGGGCCCAATGGGCCAGGGCGGAAAAACACCTGCCTAACGCACCCAGGTCGACTGGGCTGTCGACCTGGCCTAACCAGGTCGACAGGGCTGTCGATAGGGCTGTCGACAGGCATGTCGACCTGGTCCAGAGCCAGGTCGAGCCCAGTCCAACCTGGCTGGCCTATTCTATGTTGGTCGATTTTCTGTGGTCTGCTTTGTCATTAGGGCTAGGTGGCAGGCTCTAGTTGGTCTTTCCTTAGGATGAATGGCTACGATCAATCCAAGCAACATCAATGGCCCTAATCAGTTCATTACCCCTATAAAAACAACCCTAGACTAACCCTAATCTATTCATTCAAAAATAAGAACAAAGCCGCCATGTTGCTGAGGAACGACTAGGGGTAGCCACCAATTGGAGAGAGGATTAGGAGGCAAATTCTAAGGCATAAAGCAACTCAATCAAATCAAACCGCATCTTCAAATCCCTAAATTTGAGAATTCGCCTCACCATTGTAAGTAGAGTATTACTTTGGTATGAACAAATAACTGTGTTGATTTGTATACTTGGTTGTGGTGATAAATAATTCATAATTTGTGCGTTACTATGATATTGTATACGTTTGGATATCCTCGAATTATGTTATTCATTATAAAGAACTACATGCGGTAGTTCTATGCAAGTATACGTTTGGAATATTCGCAAATTTATGTAATCCATGTTGAAGCTACATGTATGTAGTTGATTAATTGAAATTCATGCAAGTTTGGGGTTTTGCTACTATGCCATCATGATGTATATTTTTGTGCATAAATCATTTTGTAAGTAATTGGAACAAGTTTGGTTGTTATAGTTCATATGAAACTATGTTGGAATTTTGACACCATAATCTATGTATTAAGTCATGCTTTTGTACTAGAAAACCTATTTGCAAACTTATGAATATGACTAGGCTATGATTGATATTTTGCATAATTGAGTCTATATTGTTTACAAGAATCATATGATGACATATGTGGCACATAGCTAGGTTAGATTCAAAACCTCTTTTTGCAAGTTTACATGACTAAAGTAAAAATCATGATTTCATGTTAGAAATATTTATGCCATGGTTGTGTGAACAAATTTAATTATACTTTTGTATTAGTCACAAAAGTAGACACCTTTGTAAACATGTAGTAGTCTTATGAACATGATTTGCTTATGTTTGACATTATGCCTAAATAAAAATATAGGTTCATGTTGTAGTTATGACTATGTGTCAATAATGATATTCTTAACTTAACTACAAGTTTACATGCTTTGATTCATGTCACCTATGCTTTATGACCAAAGTATATGTTACCACTATGCAAGTACACCAGTTTCTATTTTGTATTTCCAAAGTCATATTGCAAGTTCATGCGCTCACATTCCCCTCTTTGTGTATGTAATCACACTTTAAGCCTCCCCTTTTTCGCATGGCTAAGTTGGGCTTTAAAAGGCTAAGCCCAACATATATATAATAAACGGACGTGTTAAACGGGGGAAAATAACGTTGGGTTAAAATTACTAATGAATGAAAATATAAAATAGAAGGGCCCAAATTCAAGTATGGGTTGGGCCCATGATTGGTGTAACCTTTGCACCATTAACTTAATAATTGGCCGCAAATATTTACATATAAGGAAATAAGGAAGAAAGGCAAAATATGTAATTGTAGAACATACGATGTGTTTAACTCGAGGTTGGATTGAGTTGTGATGTAAACCTGCACGGAACCGCCCGGCTGTCCAGTAGTCACAACAATACCTATCCAATGTGGGAGGTTAAACATGGAGCCCAATAAGGACCCGAGGTTAGACTGAGTTGTGGCGTAAGACTGCCCGGAACCAACCGGCAACAGGCAGCCACAACAATACCTGTCTAATGTGAGAGGTCAGGGCCTTAATAAGACAATTAAGGCTGAGGCAGGATTGTTAGGATTAAGTGAACTAAAGACTTAATCAAAATGGAACATGCTAAACTAAACGGACTGGTGGGGGTTAGGTTAGGAAACACTTAACCAACTTAGCATGTTGGCTAGAGATAGAAAACCTAGTAACGGGGGACCCTTTTCAGCAGTAACCCTAGAAGGTGTATCAGGATACCCTGAAACTAGGCAGGGTGGGGCACGATTACTGGGCTGATTGTAAGAGGTCAAATCGACGGCGGTGGTGTAGCAGTGTAGGTTCTAACGGGGTGTGGGCGTGCACACACTCCGGCGCAGAAAAATAAGGCACTGGACACCAGTAGCATACCTGTGCGTTCTATGGTTGTGTCGGGCCGCCACCATGGGACTTGATACACCCCATGGTGGGACCAGCATAGGTAACTACAACATCGGGGGCCGTAAGACACATGAACTATGCGAGTAGGAGCCGATCATCATTGAATGGGTCACATTACCCTGATTATGGGGTGTCAGTTGGAAACTAGTTTATATGGGTTCAGAGATTAACAGGGGGTACGATAGTATATTCGACCCTAGACAACTTAACCAAGTTTATAGTGCTTGCCCACTTCTTGTTTATACTTATCAAACCCAGTTCTTTATTCATAGACAAAATAGTACTAGACTTACTCAGGCTTTATGTCTGACTCTACTTTTCTTTCGTCTTCTTTTCTTCCGTTTCCCCCCCCAGGTCCACAGGGAGGGAACACAACAGCTTGACCAACCTTAACATCCAGCTTGAAGAAGAGAAATGTATTGCTTGGACTTTTTCGCTTTGAGCTATGGCTTTGGACAATCCACTATGGGGCTTTTGCAGTTTATCTATGTTTTATTTATGCTTCTTTGAATAATGTAATCAAGACAGATTATGAAAGTATTATGTTATGTTTTTGGAAAAGATGTAAGACAATTATGGTGATATTGTTGTAGCACGTATTTGCCCTTTTGAAATAAAAGTTTGTTGATTTTCCGCTGTTTACAAATATGTGTTCTTATATCTGTCTTGTATATCTGTGACTTGTACTTATAAACCTCCACCAAAATTAGGGCATTCCCTTTGAGAGTGACCCTAACGGAGGTGGGGTGTTTCACAACCCGTATTTTCAATAACCTATTATAACATAAATGGAGGCAGAATTAAACTGTAAAATCTGAATCAAGGGAAACGGGCTATGCCATTGCGTTCGTCTCGGAAAAATACGCGAAATAGAGTCTGAGTTTTCGAAAATCGGAGTCCGTATGACCAAGATAAGGCCTCGCGAAGTTTCACGAAAAATTCCCAAATTAAAGTATACTTAATTAAGTGAAATGGGTTGCGCAGAGAAATATATATATATTGGTATATATATATATATATATAATTGAAAATTTAATAAATAAATATGCAAAAATGTTCAAAACAGCGAATTGGGAGAGGGGAATAACCGAACCGGCCGATTTTTGAGGTCGACCCGAGCTCACTGGGTCGACTAGGGGTTAATCCAGGGTGTTTGGCTGTCAACCCGTGGGCCGATTCGCTCAAATGCAGATTTTGCATTTGGATGGTTCTCATGGTTCATCTTTAATCTAAAGGCCCTAGATGGTTCCTACACTTGACTTCTTCCCCAAGACATGCTTTGATGGCTTGGATTGAATCTAGGTCTAATCCTATGGCCTAAAACACTTGCCTAATCTATAAATAAGACCCTAACCTATCCTAAACCCCCATTATTCATTCATGCAACTAAACTATGGCAAAATTGCTACTCTCATGGCCTCCACACAACTATCCTAGCCTCCACTTCATTTCTATGAGAGGTTTCATGATCATGAGAGTATTAGGGAGTCCCTATGTTAGTATGAGAGCTTCTCAAGTTGATCTCAAGGCTAAAGCTTTGATCTTTGTTCATAAAGATGGGGTTTTTTATTGATTTGGAGTGTTCATCTTTGGCTTTTTGGGTGATGGCATGCATAGGCTTCATCACAATCTTTGTTTTGCATTTCGATTTGTGCCTTCATAACAATGTAAGCCCTTTCCCTACTCTTAGATATTAACTATGAAGTTAAATGTTCATGTTGCAAGTTTGGGTTTGATCATTGAGAATGATACATGCTATCATGTCATGCAAGCTTATGAAGTCATTATCTTGATCTTATGAGCCAAAAGCTACAACCTTTATGTTGAAATGTTGCATTATGCAACATGAGAACCTTCATAATCTTTATGTCAACTTGCATATGAAGTCATAACCCTTATATGATGATACATGCGAGTTTCTAGTCATCATTCCATGTCTTTTGTCACCATGATTCGTTTATGTGCCAAGTTTGGGTTTATGCATGATTTTGAGGCTTAAGAATGTAACATGCAAGCTAATGAACACATTTGTGCCTCATTTGCCACCATGATTAACTTGTGGCTTAATATCCATTTTTGTCATGCCTTTGCCAAGTCTCTTATTTTAATCCATTAAGTTGTTGCGAACGTATATGCGAGTTTAAAAGCGTTGGGTTATGTTATGGGTAATTTCTAATGACATGAAAATACAACTTGAAAACATGACTTGAATCATAACATGGAAGTTGACATGTAAGTATGCATAAAAACATAAGCTTGGGAATTTACCTATTAAGTTAGGTCTACCCATTGGGAATTTACCTATTAAGTTAGGTCTACCCAATTGATTGAAAACTTGACTATGAACATGACACTAGACTAAACATGAAAGTGGCCAACTCGAGGTTGGGTTGAGTTTGCAACGTAAAACTACCCGGAACCGACCGGCCTAACTAGTAGTTGCAAACAATAGGACCCAATGTGAGAAGTTGGTCATGTTGTGCTTGAACCCGAGGTTAGACCAAGTTGTGGTGTAAAGCTACCCGGAACTGACCGGCTTAACTAGTAACCACAACAAAGTCTAATGTGAGAGGTTGGGGTGCATTAAGTAATTAATGCCACATGATAGGGTTAAGTTAATTTGATTAATGACTCTTAACCAAATATGACATGGGTAAATGGGGTTAAGTAATTTGCACCTAACTAATCCGACACGGTAATTAGATGGGGTTAAGTAATCCACACTTAACTAATCTAAACACGGTAATTCAATGGGGTTAAGTTAAACACTTAACCAATTTAAACTCGGTAATTCAATGAGGTTAAGTAACCAATACTTAACCAACTTAACGTGATAATTTAATGGGGTTAAGCAACTTATACTTAACCAATTATACATGATGATTTGATGGGGTTAAGTAACTTACACTTAACCAATCTAATACGCGGACCTGATAAGGTTAAGTCACAAGACCTTTTTAGAATATACTTAACCATTGTAGTACGATTAGAGGATGGGGTTAAGCCAACCTATACTTAACCAATCCGACTCGATAATTTGATGGGATTAAGATAATCTATGCTTAATCGATCTAGCAAGATAATCCGATAGGATTAAGGTAAGCTAGTACTTGACCAATCTGACTTGATAGGGTTAAGTCATGAGCCTCTGGGTACACTTAACCAACTTGTGGGACTAAGTCTTGAACTTAAATACTTAGCCAATCTTTGACGTGATTCGTGGGCGGGTTAAGTCATGGATTTGAATGATAACACTTAACCCAATAGACAAACCCTAGCTAGAAGAACTAGGTAGAAAACCGTGGTTAATCAAGGATAACGGGAAAGGAAGCTAAGTGGTAAACCTTAGTTAAGGGTAACTAAGTAATAATTCTTAGCTAAGGACATAGGACTAATTCTCAAAACGATGAGTAACCTGATACGGTAGGTCATCGCTTAGTATACGAGGGGGAGCAAGTTATCTGACTTGGATAAAAGCTCCAGCGCATTGGGTGCCGAAGTGGAAGCTTCGGGGGACATGAGGATATTCTTGGGATCCCTCTGTGGGCTGCCAGGTAATTATACTAGGCCCATGAGAGGTTAAGGTCTGCGTTAGAAGGACCAAGAGTATGCCTTGGTTGCTATGCGAGCAACCTAAAGACTGGGATGGATTAGCGTGGAGTCGACGATTCTTGTTTTTGCCCTGGATAGCACATCGTCGACTACCTACCATCTTTAGTCAATCGTGTACGTGCGGAAAGGCAGGGAACCCCCAACAGACCATGTGCTTGCTATCGAGTCATGGGTGAGGTTGGCCCGTAGGAAAGTGGGCTATAGTGGGGCCGTGGAGTGGTTCTTATACATGATTTTTCTTCGATTGTCTTTCAGTAGTTGAGGGAGGGGTCACGTGGGACCATAGCCACGGGTACAAAAACAGACCTTGATATCTGCATCGGCAGACGATTTAAAGCTCCCGACCGAGTTCCATATTTCTTGATTTGGCCTGGCACGGAACTCGGATGGCACATTAGGGAACATGTGCATCTAGACATGGAAAACGATTCACGATACATACGTGGGATCAGGGGCGCGGTTGACGGGTGGCGTAATCCCTAGTGGTCCTAGGTGGCCAAAACCCAAACCGAGACACGGAAACGTTCATTAGGTAGCATAATCCCTAGCGGTCCTAGGTGGCATAAATCCTAAGTGGACGCGCGATAGTTCATGGTAAAGAAACACAACTAGATCAAGGGTTGCAGTCCAAAACAACTTCAAGGATAAACCGTTTACATGGGAAAGCCCGTACAGCCTACGGCAAAGGACTGAACTTATACATGGAAAGAAACATATGAGTTGAGTAACCTATATATGCGACATATTAGGTTGACATGGACCATTACACGACTTTTGAGTAAGGGTCATTCACGGATAACACGTAATACAGTTGGGATACTAGTACGGTAGGTGCAGAGCGGATATACAGGATAGATGCCATGGGACGTTATACGCGATAGATATCTTGGGATATTATACTTGATAGGAACCTGACAATGTGATACCTTGTTTTATCTTGACATCGTAGTTTATCACGACACCCTAGTTTATCTGAGTTCAGTAGTTCATCCTGTTATTTTGATTTAATTGACCTATCTTGTATCATGCTTATGTTCATCTCAGTTTCTCATGACAGTTAACTTTACTAGTTTTTATACTAATAGTAGATAGGGCTTACTCAGTCTTTTTGACTGACCCGTTTTGTTTTGCCTCTTTCCTTCCGTTTCCCCCCAGGTTACAGGGAGGAAACACTGCTGTTTAGTTCGGACTTCTTCTGCTTGAAGGTCATCATGGATGGCTTGGACTTTTCCTGGCTATGGCTACTTTATTGTTTTTATTTGGGGAATAATTTATGAAAAAGTCTTTATGCTTCTTTACTATTGCAAGACAGGTTTTGATGTACTCTGATGTAAAAGGCTTTAGACCTTATGTATTCATGTTTATGAAAGTTCGATTTTACTTCTGCTATTTTATATGTTCTGTCTTGTGATATTTCTGTGCATGTTTACCAATAATGCCCCTCTAAAGCTAGTGCATTCCTTTGCGAGTGACCCTAGCGGAGGCGGGGTGTTACATTTGGTATCAGAGCAGAAGGTTACCAGATTGGGTAAAAGTTTTTAAAGACCTTCTGAAAACTATTTGAAAATCGTTTATAAAGAAGCATTTTTCAAGAAAGTTTTCTTTTAAAAAGAAAAGGCTATTCCTCAAAGGCCATTAGCATTATCCTTGTTTCCTTAATTAAATCTCTTTTCCTTTCTTTCCTCCATCTGTAGTCACAGTGGTTTTAACTGCGACTAGTCTTTTTTATCTACGAAAGTGCTTTCCATGCGATGGAGGTGGTTTTCAAGAGACAAGTGGCCGCGTTATAAGAAAGGATAGTGAGAAAGAGGATAAAGGATACGAGCTTAAGGATGAGCAACTTGTTGGTATGGCTTAGTCCTCAAAGGAGGGAGAAAGATGAACAATGAAACCCATGACGAGAGAGTACCTTTGGCATGGTAAAACGGGGCGGATAGTTAAGTATTATGGGTCAAGGACAAGATCATCGGGAGGGCAGTAGTATGCTCTCATTTCTAGAGTACCTCGGAAGGAGGGTAACGATCTTGTTAAAGGTTTAGCTTTTCTTCTCTATCATCCCGTTAGGACTTCGTTGTTCGTATCATTTAAGTCTGCTTCGATAGTTGAGTCTCTGCACCTTAAGTACTAGGGTAATAGAGAATCCCATTTTTGTCTCAAAGTCCTATTGGAGAATCAGTCCATTTATACATGACTTGTTTGGATTTGGGAATGTCTATGCTAAGTGTTGAGTTTGGAAATAATGCTTATGTTTATAAGCTATGGATGGATTCTAGGGATGAAGTGGTTATCCAGTAGGGGGTGCCACTCTCGATTTTATATAGGAGTGTAGTTAGACCTTTTGACTAGCCTTGGTAATGCCCTCGAAGTACCGGGTAACCTTTTTGAGGTTCTGTCATGACTAGTTACTTAGAATCCCTTGATGCCTTTATTGGAAATTTGAAGCCCGATCGAGTGGTGTTCGCCGATAAGACGGATGGTTTACTTCACTTATGCGTGGGTTATAGAAGTCACCCTAGTAAGTGCGCTTGATAACCTGGTTGGCATCTGTTTACTTTCAAGAGAAAGTTCTTCTACGTGGAATACCTTGTGGTACGAGGTCCGAGATTCACTAGTGAATTTTGGAAAGCTTGCATGAGATCATGAGTACGCAGTCATGTTTGTGCCAAGTGTGCAAGTGGAACGAGAGGCGACGAAGAAATGAGTTCCAGCTCATGTTATGGAAATAGGAAATAGGAAGCTACGAAATCGCGAAGTTAAAAGACGGTCAAGGCACAATGGAATTAAGCTCGAGGAAATACGACTCTGATGGTCAAAGACTATATACGCGCGTGATATCTCTTTTGGGAGTATATCCATGATCCCTGTTTTCTGTAGAGCTTACTTGTAGGCTATCTTTTGTGGACATCCTCTCGGTCCTATTTTCTGTTACAAACCCCGTAAGGAGTTTGTCTTGTTTTTCTTCTCGACCCTGTTCCAGGGAATCCTAGGTAGAACCCTATGGATGTAAACATGTATTTGAAACATGTTATGATTGATATGGTTGCAAGTGGTTGCTCGTGGATGCGCGAATACACATTAGATACTAGCTCGACTCGGTCACATTTCATATTGCATATGCACGAGTATTTATACTTGTTTATGGATGAAATCGAATTTATTATCATGCGGTTGTTGCATATGAATGAATGATTGTGCACGCATATAGTACCTATATGGCTAGGACTATTTGCATACATGTTGGATTCATGGCACTATACATATTTTGCATTAGAAAGATTATTCAGGCCTGATCATTAGCATTAGCTAAGGAACATGTACACACACATTTTGCATATATTCATACAGCATTAGAAATCATCTAAGGACAATGGTTGCTTGTGGATGATGTTTTGAGTAGATGGATGATGGATGGTAGGATATGTTCTTCCTAACTTGGAGATTTCGAGGACGAAATCCTAAAAGGTGGGGAGAATGTAACAACCCGTATTTTCAATAACCTGTTATAACATAAATGGAGGCAGAATTAAACTGTAAAATCTGAATCAAGGGAAACGGGCTATGCCATTGCGTTCGTCTTGGAAAAATACGCGAAATAGAGTCTGAGTTTTCGAAAATCGGAGTCCGTATGACCAAGATAAGGCCTCGCGAAGTTTCACGAAAAATTCCCAAATTAAAGTATACTTAATTAAGTGAAATGGGTTGCGCAGAGAAATATATATATATATTGATATATATATATAATTGAAAATTTAATAAATAAATATGCAAAAATGTTCAAAACAGCGAATTGGGAGAGGGGAATAACCGAACCGGCCGATTTTTGAGGTCGACCCGAGCTCGCTGGGTCGACTAGGGGTTAATCCAGGGTGTTTGGCTGTTGACCCGTGGGCCGATTCGCTCAAATGCAGATTTTGCATTTGGATGGTTCTCATGGTTCATCTTTAATCTAAAGGCCCTAGATGGTTCCTACACTTGACTTCTTCCCCAAGACATGCTTTGATGGCTTGGATTGAATCTAGGTTTAATCCTATGGCCTAAAACACTTGCCTAATCTATAAATAAGACCCTAACCTATCCTAAACCCTCATTATTCATTCATGCAACTAAACTATGGCAAAATTGCTACTCTCATGGCCTCCACTTCATTTCTATGAGAGGTTTCATGATCATGAGAGTATTAGAGAGTCCCTATGTTAGTATGAGAGCTAGAGCTTCTCAAGTTGTTCTCAAGGCTAAAGCTTTGATCTTTGTTCATAAAGATGGGGTTTTTATTGATTTGGAGTGTTCATCTTTGGGTTTTTGGGTGATGGCATGCATAGGCTTCATCACAATCTTTGTTTTGCATTTCGATTTGTGCCTTCATAACAATGTAAGCCCTTTCCCTACTCTTAGATATTAACTATGAAGTTAAATGTTCATGTTGCAAGTTTGGGTTTGATAATTGAGAATGATACATGCTATCATGTCAGGCAAGCTTATGAAGTCATTATCTTGATCTTATGAGCTAAAAGCTACAACCTTTATGTTGAAATGTTGCATTATGCAACATGAGAACCTTCATAATCTTTATGTCAACTTGCATATGAAGTCATAACCCTTATATGATGATACATGCGAGTTTCTAGTCATCATTCGATGTCTTTTGTCACCATGATTCGTTTATGTGCCAAGTTTGGGTTTATGCATGATTTTGAGGCTTAAGAATGTAGCATGCAAGCTAATGAACACATTTGTGCCTCATTTGCCACCATGATTAACTTGGGGCTTAATATCCATTTTTGTCATGCCTTTGCCAAGTCTCTTCTTTTAATCCATTAAGTTGTTGCGAACGTATATGCGAGTTTAAAAGCATTGGGTTATGTTATGGGTAATTTCTAATGACATGAAAATACAACTTGAAAACATGACTTGAATCATAACATGGAAGTTGACATGTAAGTATGCATAAAAACATAAGCTTGGGAATTTACCTATTAAGTTAGGTCTACCCATTGGGAATTTACCTATTAAGTTAGGTCTACCCAATTGCTTGAAAACTTGACTATGAACATGACACTAGACTAAACATGAAAGTGGCCAACTCGAGGTTGGGTTGAGTTTGCAACGTAAAACTACCCGGAACCGACCGGCCTAACTAGTAGTTGCAAACAATAGGACCCAATGTGAGAAGTTGGTCATGTTGTGCTTGAACCCGAGGTTAGACCAAGTTGTGGTGTAAAGCTACCCGGAACCGACCGGCTTAACTAGTAACCACAACAAAGTCTAATGTGAGAGGTTGGGGTGCATTAAGTAATTAATGCCACATGATAGGGTTAAGTTAATTTGATTAATGACTCTTAACCAAATATGACATGGGTAAATAGGGTTAAGTAATTTGCACCTAACTAATCCGACACGGTAATTAGATGGGGTTAAGTAATCCACACTTAACTAATCTAAACACGGTAATTCGATGGGGTTAAGTTAAACACTTAACCAATTTAAACTCGGTAATTCAATGAGGTTAAGTAACCAATACTTAACCAACTTAACGTGATAATTTAATGGGGTTAAGCAACTTATACTTAACCAATTATACATGATGATTTGATGGGGTTAAGTAACTTACACTTAACCAATCTAATACGCGGACCTGATAAGGTTAAGTCACAAGACCTTTTTAGAATATACTTAACCATTGTAGTACGATTAGAGGATGGGGTTAAGCCAACCTATACTTAACCAATCCGACTCGATAATTTGATGGGATTAAGATAATCTATGCTTAATCGATCTAGCAAGATAACCCGATAGGATTAAGGTAAGCTAGTACTTGACCAATTTGACTTGATAGGGTTAAGTCATGAGCCTCTGGGTACACTTAACCAACTTGTGGGACTAAGTCTTGAACTTAAATACTTAGCCAATCTTTGACGTGATTCGTGGGCGGGTTAAGTCATGGACTTGAATGATAACACTTAACCCAATAGACAAACCCTAGCTAGAAGAACTAGGTAGAAAACCGTGGTTAATCAAGGATAATGGGAAAGGAAGCTAAGTGGTAAACCTTAGTTAAGGGTAACTAAGTAATAATTCTTAGCTAAGGACATAGGACTAATTCTCAAAACGATGAGTAACCTGATACGGTAGGTCATCGCTTAGTATACGAGGGGGAGCAAGTTATCTGACTTGGATAAAAGCTCCAGCGCACTGGGTGCCGAAGTGGAAGCTTCGGGGGACGTGAGGATATTCTTGGGATCCCTCTGTGGGCTGCCAGGTAATTATACTAGGCCCATGAGAGGTTAAGGTCTGCGTTAGAAGGACCAAGAGTATGCCTTGTTTGCTATGCGAGCAACCTAAAGACTGGGATGGATTAGCGTGGAGTCGACGATTCTTGTTTTTGCCCTGGATAGCACATCGCCGACTACCTACCATCTTTAGTCAATCGTGTACGTGCGGAAAGGCAGGGAACCCCCAACAGACCATGTGCTTGCTATCGAGTCATGGGTGAGGTTGGCCCGTAGGAAAGTCGGCTATAGTGGGGCCGTGGAGTGGTTCTTATACATGATTTTTCTTGGATTGCCTTTCAGTAGTTGAGGGAGGGGTCACGTGGGACCATAGCCACGGGTACAAAAACAGACCTTGATATCTGCATCGGCAGGCGATTTAAAGCTCCCGACCGAGTTCCGTATTTCTTGATTTGCCCTGGCACGGAACTCGGATGGCACATTGGGGAACATGTGCATCTAGACATGGAAAACGATTCACGATACATACGTGGGATCAAGGGCACGGTTGACGGGTGGCGTAATCCCTAGTGGTCCTAGGTGGCCAAAACCCAAACCGAGACACTGAAACGTTCATTAGGTAGCATAATCCCTAGCGGTCCTAGGTGGCATAAATCCTAAGTGGACGCGCGATAGTTCATGGTAAGGAAACACAACTAGATCAAGGGTTGCAGTCCAAAACAACTTCAAGGATAAACCGTTTACATGGGAAAGCCCGTACAGCCTACGGCAAAGGACTGAACTTATACATGGAAAGAAACATATGAGTTGAGTAACCTATATATGCGACATATTAGGTTGACATGGACCATTACACGACTTTTGAGTAAGGGTCATTCACGGATAACACGTAATACAGTTGGGTACTAGTACGGTAGGTGCATAGCGGATATACAGGATAGATGCCATGGGACGTTATACGCGATAGATATCTTGGGATATTATACTTGATAGGAACCTGACAATGTGATACCTTGTTTTATCTTGACATCGTAGTTTATCACGACACCCTAGTTTATCTGAGTTCAGTAGTTCATCCTGTTATTTTGATTTAATTGACCTATCTTGTATCATGCTTATGTTCATGTCAGTTTCTCATGACAGTTAACTTTACTAGTTTTTATACTAATAGTAGATAGGGCTTACTCAGTCTTTTTGACTGACCCGTTTTGTTTCGCCTCTTTTCTTCCGTTCCCCCCCCAGGTTACAGGGAGGAAACACTGCTGTTTAGTTCGGACTTCTTCTGCTTGAAGGTCATCATGGATGGCTTGGACTTTTCCTGGCTATGGCTATTTTACTGTTTTTATTTGGGGAATAATTTATGAAAAAGTCTTTATGCTTCTTTACTATTGCAAGACAGGTTTTGATGTACTCTGATGTAAAAGGCTTTAGACCTTATGTATTCATGTTTATGAAAGTTCGATTTTACTTCCGCTATTTTATATGTTCTGTCTTGTGATATTTCAGTGCATGTTTACCAATAATGCCCCTCTAAAGCTAGTGCATTCCTTTGCGAGTGACCCTAGCGGAGGCGGGGTGTTACATTTGGTATCAGAGCAGAAGGTTACCAGATTGGGCAAAAGTTTTTAAAGACCTTCTGAAAACTATTTGAAAATCGTTTATAAAGAAGCATTTTTCAAGAAAGTTTTCTTTTAAAAAGAAAAGGCTATTCCCCAAAGGCCATTAGCATCATCCTTGTTTCCTTAATTAAATCTCTTTTCCTTTCTTTCCTCCATCTGTAGTCACAGTGGTTTTAACTGCGACTGGTCTTTTCTATCTACGAAAGTGCTTTCCATGCGATGGAGGTGGTTTTCAAGAGACCAGTGGCCGCGTTATAAGAAAGGATAGTGAGAAAGAGGATAAAGGATACGAGCTTAAGGATGAGCAACTTGTTGGTATGGCTTAGTCCTCAAAGGAGGGAGAAAGATGAACAATGAAACCCATGACGAGAGAGTACCTTTGGCATGGTAAAACGGGGCGGATAGTTAAGTATTATGGGACAAGGACAAGATCATCGTGAGGGCAGTAGTATGCTCTCATTTCTAGAGTACCTCGGAAGGAGGGTAACGATCTTGTTAAAGGTTTAGCTTTTCTTCTCTATCATCCCGTTAGGACTTCGTTGTTCGTATCATTTAAGTCTGCTTCGATAGTTGAGTCTCTGCACCTTAAGTACTAGCGTAATAGGGAATCCCATTTTTGTCTCAAAGTCCTATTGGAGAATCAGTCCAGTTATACATGACTTGTTTGGATTTGGGAATGTCTATGCCAAGTGTTGAGTTTGGAAATAATGCTTATGTTTATAAGCTATGGATGGATTCTAGGGATGAAGTGGTTATCCAGTAGGGGGTGCCACTCTCGATTTTATATAGGAGGGTAGTTAGACCTTTTGACTAGCCTTGGTAATGCCCTCGAAGTACCGGGTAACCTTTTTGAGGTTCTGTCATGACTAGTTACTTAGAATCCCTTGATGCCTTTATTGGAAATTTGAAGCCCGATCGAGTGGTGTTCGCCGATAAGACGGATGGTTTACTTCACTTATGCGTGGGTTATAGAAATCACCCTAGTAAGTGCGCTTGATAACCTGGTTGGCATCTGTTTACTTTCAAGAGAAAGTTGTTCTACGTGGAATACCTTGTGGTACGAGGTCCGAGATTCACTAGTGAATTTTGGAAAGCTTGCATGAGATCATGAGTACGCAGTCATGTTTGCGCCAAGTGTGCAAGTGGAACGAGAGGCGACGAAGAAATGAGTTCCAGCTCATGTTATGGAAATAGGAAATAGGAAGCTACGAAATCGCGAAGTTAAAAGACTGTCAAGGCACAATGGAATTAAGCTCGAGGAAATACGACTCTGATGGTCAAAGACTATATACGCGCATGATATCTCTTTTGGGAGTATATCCTTGATCCCTGTTTTCTGTAGAGCTTACTTGTAGGCTATCTTTTGTGGACATCCTCTCGGTCCTATTTTCTGTTACAAACCCCGTAAGGAGTTTGTCTTGTTTTTCTTCTCGACCCTGTTCCAGGGAATCCTAGGTAGAACCCTATGGATGTAAACATGTATTTGAAACATGTTATGATTGATATGGTTGCAAGTGGTTGCTCGTGGATGCGCGAATACACATTAGATACTAGCTCGACTCGGTCACATTTCATATTGCATATGCACGAGTATTCATACTTGTTTATGGATGAAATCGAATGTATTATCATGCGGTTGTTGCATATGAATGAATGATTGTGCACGCATATAGTACCTATATGGCTAGGACTATTTGCATACATGTTGGATTCATGGCACTATACATATTTTGCATTAGAAAGATTATTCAGGCCTGATCATTAGCATTAGCTAAGGAACATGTACACACACGTTTTGCATATATTCATACAGCATTAGAAATCATCTAAGGACAATGGTTGCTTGTGGATGATGTTTTGAGTAGATGGATGATGGATAGTAGGATATGTTCTTCCTAACTTCGATATTTCGGGGACGAAATCCTAAAAGGTGGGGAGAATGTAACAACCCGTATTTTCAATAACCTGTTATAACATAAATGGAGGCAGAATTAAACTGTAAAATCTGAATCAAGGGAAACGGGCTATGCCATTGCGTTTGTCTTGGAAAAATACGCGAAATAGAGTCTGAGTTTTCGAAAATCGGAGTCCGTATGACCAAGATAAGGCCTCGCGAAGTTTCACGAAAAATTCCCAAATTAAAGTATACTTAATTAAGTGAAATGGGTTGCGCAGAGAAATATATATATATATATATTGATATATATATATATATATATATATAATTGAAAATTTAATAAATAAATATGCAAAAATGTTCAAAACAGCGAATTGGGAGAGGGGAATAACCGAACCGGCCGATTTTTGAGGTCGACCCGAGCCCGCTGGGTTGACTAGGGGTTAATCCAGGGTGTTTGGCTGTCGACCCGTGGGCCGATTCGCTCAAATGCAGATTTTGCATTTGGATGGTTCTCATGGTTCATCTTTAATCTAAAGGCCCTAGATGGTTCCTACACTTGACTTCTTCCCCAAGACATGCTTTGATGGCTTGGATTGAATCTAGGTTTAATCCTATGGCCTAAAACACTTGCCTAATCTATAAATAAGACCCTAACCTATCCTAAACCCTCATTATTCATTCATGCAACTAAACTATGGCAAAATTGCTACTCTCATGGCGTCCACTCAACTATCCTAGCCTCCACTTCATTTCTATGAGAGGTTTCAGGATCATGAGAGTATTAGAGAGTCCCTATGTTAGTATGAGAGCTAGAGCTTCTCAAGTTGATCTCAAGGCTAAAGCTTTGATCTTTGTTCATAAAGATGGGGTTTTTATTGATTTGGAGTGTTCATCTTTGGGTTTTTGGGTGATGGCATGCATAGGCTTCATCACAATCTTTGTTTTGCATTTCGATTTGTGCCTTCATAACAATGTAAGCCCTTTCCCTACTCTTAGATATTAACTATGAAGTTAAATGTTCATGTTGCAAGTTTGGGTTTGATCATTGAGAATGATACATGCTATCATGTCATGCAAGCTTATGAAGTCATTATCTTGATCTTATGAGCTAAAAGCTACAACCTTTATGTTGAAATGTTGCATTATGCAACATGAGAACCTTCATAATCTTTATGTCAACTTGCATATGAAGTCATAACCCTTATATGATGATACATGCGAGTTTCTAGTCATCATTCGATGTCTTTTGTCACCATGATTCGTTTATGTGCCAAGTTTGGGTTTATGCATGATTTTGAGGCTTAAGAATGTAACATGCAAGCTAATGAACACATTTGTGCCTCATTTGCCACCATGATTAACTTGTGGCTTAATATCCATTTTTGTCATGCCTTTGCCAAGTCTCTTCTTTTAATCCATTAAGTTGTTGCGAACGTATATGCGAGTTTAAAAGCGTTGGGTTATGTTATGGGTAATTTCTAATGACATGAAAATACAACTTGAAAACATGACTTGAATCATAACATGGAAGTTGACATGTAAGTATGCATAAAAACATAAGCTTGGGAATTTACCTATTAAGTTAGGTCTACCCATTGGGAATTTACCTATTAAGTTAGGTCTACCCAATTGCTTGAAAACTTGACTATGAACATGACACTAGACTAAACATGAAAGTGGCCAACTCGAGGTTGGGTTGAGTTTGCAACGTAAAACTACCCGGAACCGACCGGCCTAACTAGTAGTTGCAAACAATAGGACCCAATGTGAGAAGTTGGTCATGTTGTGCTTGAGCCCGAGGTTAGACCAAGTTGTGGTGTAAAGCTACCCGGAACCGACCGGCTTAACTAGTAACCACAACAAAGTCTAATGTGAGAGGTTAGGGTGCATTAAGTAATTAATGCAACATGATAGGGTTAAGTTAATTTGATTAATGACTCTTAACCAAATATGACATGGGTAAATGGGGTTAAGTAATTTGCACCTAACTAATCCGACACGGTAATTAGATGGGGTTAAGTAATCCACACTTAACTAATCTAAACACGGTAATTCGATGGGGTTAAGTTAAACACTTAACCAATTTAAACTCGGTAATTCAATGAGGTTAATTAACCAATACTTAACCAACTTAACGTGATAATTTAATGGGGTTAATCTACTTATACTTAACCAATTATACATGATGATTTGATGGGGTTAAGTAACTTACACTTAACCAATCTAATACGCGGACCTGATAAGGTTAAGTCACAAGACCTTTTTAGAATATACTTAACCATTGTAGTACGATTAGAGGATGGGGTTAAGCCAACCTATACTTAACCAATCCGACTCGATAATTTGATGGGATTAAGTTAATATATGCTTAATCGATCTAGCAAGATAATCCGATAGGATTAAGGTAATCTAGTACTTGACCAATTTGACTTGATAGGGTTAAGTCATGAGCCTCTGGGTACACTTAACCATCTTGTGGGACTAAGTCTTGAACTTAAATATTTAGCCAATCTTTGATGTGATTCGTGGGCGGGTTAAGTCATGGACTTGAATGATAACACTTAACCCAATAGACAAACCATAGCTAGAAGAACTAGGTAGAAAACCGTGGTTAATCAAGGATAACGGGAAAGGAAGCTAAGTGGTAAACCTTAGTTAAGGGTAACTAAGTAATAATTCTTAGCTAAGGACATAGGACTAATTCTCAAAACGATGAGTAACCTGATACGATAGGTCATCGCTTAGTATACGAGGGGGAGCAAGTTATCTGACTTGGATAAAAGCTCCAGCGCACTGGGTGCCGAAGTGGAAGCTTCGGGGGACGTGAGAATATTCTTGGGATCCCTCTGTGGGCTGCCAGGTAATTATACTAGGCCCATGAGAGGTTAAGGTCTGCGTTAGAAGGACCAAGAGTATGCCTTGGTTGCTATGCGAGCAACCTAAAGACTGGGATGGATTAGCGTGGAGTCGACGATTCTTGTTTTTGCCCTGGATAGCACATTGCCGACTACCTACCATCTTTAGTCATTCGTGTACGTGCGGAAAGGCAGGGAACCCCCAACAGACCACGTGCTTGCTATCGAGTCATGGGTGAGGTTGGCCCGTAGGAAAGTGGGCTATAGTGGGGCCGTGGAGTGGTTCTTATACATGATTTTTCTTGGATTGCCTTTCAGTAGTTGAGGGAGGGGTCACGTAGGACCATAGCCACGGGTACAAAAACAGACCTTGATATCTGCATCGGCAGACGATTTAAAGCTCCCGACCGAGTTCCGTATTTCTCGATTTGCCCTGGCACGGAACTCGGATGGCACATTGGGGAACATGTGCATCTAGACATGGAAAACGATTCACGATACATACGTGGGATCAAGGGCGCGGTTGACGGGTGGCGTAATCCCTAGTGGTCCTAGGTGGCCAAAACCCAAACCGAGACACGGAAACGTTCATTAGGTAGCATAATCCCTAGCGGTCCTAGGTGACATAAATCCTAAGTGGACGCGCGATAGTTCATGGTAAGGAAACACAACTAGATCAAGGGTTGCAGTCCAAAACAACTTCAAGGATAAACCGTTTACATGGGAAAGCCCGTACAGCCTACGGCAAAGGACTGAACTTATACATGTAAAGAAACATATGAGTTGAGTAACCTATATATGCGACATATTAGGTTGACATGGACCATTACACGACTTTTGAGTAAGGGTCATCCACGGATAACACGTAATACAGTTGGGATACTAGTACGGTAGGTGCAGAGCGGATATAAAGGATAGATGCCATGGGACGTTATACGCGATAGATATCTTGGGATATTATACTTGATAGGAACTTGACAATGTGATACCTTATTTTATCTTGACATCGTAGTTTATCACGACACCCTAGTTTATCTGAGTTCAGTAGTTCATCCTGTTATTTTGATTTAATTGACCTATCTTGTATCATGCTTATGTTCATCTCAGTTTCTCATGACAGTTAACTTTACTAGTTTTTATACTAATAGTAGATAGGGCTTACTCAGTCTTTTTGACTGACCCGTTTTGTTTCGCCTCTTTTCTTCCGTTTCCCCCCCAGGTTACAGGGAGGAAACACTGCTGTTTAGTTCGGACTTCTTCTGCTTGAAGGTCATCATGGATGGCTTGGACTTTTCCTGGCTATGGCTACTTTACTGTTTTTATTTGGGGAATAATTTATGAAAAAGTCTTTATGCTTCTTTACTATTGCAAGATAGGTTTTGATGTACTCTGATGTAAAAGGCTTTAGACCTTATGTATTCATGTTTATGAAAGTTCGATTTTACTTCCTCTATTTTATATGTTCTGTCTTGTGATATTTCTGTGCATGTTTACCAATAATGCCCCTCTAAAGCTAGTGCATTCCTTTGCGAGTGACCCTAGCGGAGGCGGGGTGTTACAGGAGGGAGGCGCGTCGACTGGTGGTGGTAGCTGGAATCGCCTGTGGCGGCGGCGATTTGGATGGGAAGCGGCAAACGATATGAATCGTCGATCGGGAGAGAGGCGGCTAAGTTTCTGACTTTTTTTATTTTTAAAAATAATGAAAGGAAAATTCTGATTGGCTCATGGTTTTAATAAAATTTTAAATAATGTTTCTCCATACGGACACCAATTCAAACCCAATGACTATCACCCCTAGCTAATTACCCCCATCCCGGACACAATGGGATATGTTTCGTTGGCCAATTCGACTATTACAGTCAGTTATTCATCAAATTAAAGAATAAAACATTTGATTTTTAACTTTGAACGTACATTTCAATTTTCCAGGGCCACAAACTGATTCAAAAAATTCCAGAAAAATAAATCTAGCTATGTTTTGACTCTACGGTCCCAACAAAACTTGTTTCGTCGAATTCAGAGATCGTTTGAAAAATGGCCATTTTCTGGTCGATCCAATTTAACTGAAATTGACCAAACACATTTTCTTTTGCCACGCTCACATACTAGCTTCAAAAATTATGAAATTTGAAACCTAGCAATAGTTTGACATCGTGAACCCAGCAAAAGTGGTTTCGTCGAATTCCAAGGTCGTTTGAAAAATCTCTATTTTCCAGGGCTATATATTCTATATAGCGACCTTTCTGAAAATTCATTCGGCCATAACTTTTGATTCCCGTTATGAAACTTCGATTTTTCAGATTCGTTAGAAAGGTATTGATAAACAGATTTAAATATTTTTGGTTTCACTAATATCCGTTATATTTTCCACCCTGCACAGTCAGTCAAATTTGAATTCAAATTTTCAAACTGACTCACTATTTCCTATACACTATTTTATTGAAATATTCTATTTCAGTTGTTCAAATTCCTTTGAAATAACCAATTTAAAATTTTTAAATTGGCTCGTATTTTCCGGGTTGTTACAATCTCCCCCACTTAAAACTTTTCGTCCTCGAAAAGGAAACAACAGTAAAGTAGGAAACAAAGTGTAAATGCAAAGTATTGTAAAGGTACCTTACACCGGAGTTAGTCAGAGATGTCCACTCTGCATTTGGGGTAAGCTTGCTTAATACTTTCCTTAGTCTCCCAAGTACAGTCTCTAGGATCACTTCTCCATTGCACTTTAACTAAATGAACCTTTTTGCTTCTTAGTTCTCTAGTTTCTTTGCCAACAATCTTTAATGGCTCTCTTCTGACTGCTAATTCTGGAGTTATGTCTATATCCTGTTGCGCTGCTTCTTCTACAACAAGATCCGGATCATGCACATGTCTTCTAAGTTGAGATACGTGAAATACATCATGCACTCCAGGCAACCAATCTGGTAATTAAACCCTATAAGAAAGAGTTCCAATTCGTTCGAGTATAGGAAAAGGACCAATAAATCTCGGTGCCAACTTCCCAGTTTTGCCAAATCTGATTACTCCTCTCATCGGAGAAACTTTCAAATAAACATGGTCACCAACAGCAAATGTCAAATCTCTTCTTCTAGAATCTGCATAACTTTTCTGTCGGCTTTTTGCGATTCTCAATCGCTTTTTGATGAAGTCGACTTTATCAGATGCTTCTCTAATCATATCGGGTCCTAACATAAGTCTGTTGCCAGGTTCTACCCAACATGCTAGAGATCTGCACGGTCTGCCATATAATGCTTCAAATGGAGACATTCCCAAACTTGCTTGATAGCTATTGTTATATGAGAATTCTTCCAAATGCAAGCGATCTTCCCATGACCCACCAAAATCAATAATACAAGCCCGTAATAAATCTTCCAGAATTCTATTCACCCGCTCAGTTTGGCCGTCTGTCTGAGGGTGATAAGCGGTGCTCATATTCAGTTTCGTTCCCAATTCTGTCTGGAATGCCTCCCAGAATTTGCTAGCAAATATTGGTTCTCTATCACTGAATATGCTGATGGGAATTCCATGCAGCTTAACGATTTCTTTGAAATATATCTGTGCTAGACTTTGAGCGGTTCTATTGGATCTGACAGGTATGAAATGGGCAGTCTTCGTGAAGCGATCTACGATTACCCAAATGCTATCATTACCTTTCCTGGTTCGCGGCAAACCATCTATGAAATCCATGGAAATCTGTTCCCATTTCCAACCTGGGACTTCCAACGGTTGCAACAATCCAGCTAGCTTCTGTTGGTCGCTCTTGTCTAATTAACAAGTAGGGCATCTGCTAACATACAAAGAAATATCCCTCTTCATTGCCTTCCACCAGAAAGTGAGTTTGATATCGTTGTACATTTTACTCACACCAGGATGAATGCAAAGTTTAGATTTATGGCATTCATCAAGCACATCTCTTCGAAGGCCTGGAATATTTGGAATGCAAATCCTATCATTTAACCTGAGAACCCCCTTATCGTCAATACGGAAACTTGTGGTTTCACCTTCCTTGACCCTCTGACTGATTCTCTGAATGAATTCATCGTCTTTTTGAAGGGATGAAATCTTATCAATCAATCCAGGCGTAATTATAAGATTGGCAATGATTGCGGTTTTTCTACTAAGCGCATCTGCTACAACATTAGCCTTTCCCGGTGTATACAGGATATCAAGATCATACACTACAAGAAATTCTAGCCAACGCTGCTGTCTCAAATTCAGATCTTTCTGGGTGTATAATTACTTCAATGATTGATGATCTATGTACAGTACAAATTTCTCACCCAATAAATAATGCCTCCTGATTTTCAATGCAAAAACGATAGCTAGCAATTCAAGATCATGAGTTACATAATTCTTCTCATGTGGTTTCAGTTGGCGGCTTGCATAAGCGACTACTTGGTCTCTTTGCATTAATACTGCACCAAGACCTCTAATAGAAGCATCAGTCCAAACCGTCAAATCCTGATTGCCATCAATAATGGTTAACACTGGAGCAGTTGTCAGTTTCGATTTCAATTCATGGAAAGCTTCTTCACAGTCGGAAGTCCACTTAAATTTCTCATGCTTCTTCGTGAGCTTCGTTAACGGACCAGATATCTTCGAAAAATCCTTAACAAACTTTCGATAATAACTAGCCAACCCCATCAAACTTCTAACTTCTGTGGGTGTAGTGGGTTGTTTCCAGTCTTGAATCGCTGTTATTTTGCTCGGATCTACAGAAATCCCTTTCTTTGACATGACATGGCCAAAGAACTTCACTTCTTCTTGCCAGAAGACACATTTAGAGAATTTGGCTTTGAAGACGTTCTTTCTCAGAATCTCCAATACTTGTTCTAAGTGTTTTTCATGCCCAGGTTTTGATTTGGAGTTGATTAAAATATCATCGATGAATACGAGGACAAATTTATTCAGAACTACCCTGAACACTCTATTCATTAGATCGACAAAGTATGCTAGAGCATTGCATAAGCCGAACGACATTACTAACCATTCATAAAATATGTCTGGACCTCTGAAAGCTGTCAAAGGAACACACTCCTCTGCTATTCTCAATTGACGAAAACCTGTAGCTAGGTCCATTCGGGAAAATACTCTCGCCCCATTTAATTGGTCTAGCAGATCATCGATGCGGGGTAATGGGTATTTATTTTTGAGCGTCTGTTTGTTGAGGTCTCGGTAATCAACACACAATCGAAGAGTACCGACTGACTTTGGGACAAACACAACAATTGCACCCCAATTAGAAAAGCTAGGTCTGATTAAACCCTTCCACAATAGTTGATGAGTTTGATCGCCTAATTCTTCTTTTTCCTTTGGAGTCATTCCGCGAATTAGATGTACCACTGGTCTAGCATTGGGAATTAGATCGATTCTGAATTCTATTTCTCTTTGCGGAGGTAAGTTTTCGACTTCTTCAAACACATTCGCATAGTTTCTAATAATCGGAATCTTTTCCCAGGAAGTGGGGATAACTTCTAATGCAGATCAAAATTCTTCTCTATCTGGATTCAAACCATGGCATGGTATAAATATATGTCCAAGCTTCGTTCGAATTTTAACAATTCTTTCCGCACAATTTACTTCAGCTTCGTATTTCGTTAACCAATCAAGCCCGAGAATGATATCGAATTTGGGAAAATCCATAACGACTAGATAAAAAGGAAACTTGTAGAAAGAATAAGAGGCTGGCACTTTACAATATGAACTGAGAATAATAGAACCCCCTATCGGATTATGTACTTCAACCGATTCTTTAAGCTTTCTCTGTTTTCACTTTAATTTGTGAAGTGTGTTACTAGCAATAAAACTACGTGATGCACCCGTGTCAAACAATGCAGAAACAGGAATATTTATAATTGTAAGGGTACCTCCCAAAACATCGGGTTTACCTGCTCCTTTGGAAGCAGCTGGCGGATTCGACCTGTCATAGACATGAGCTACTACGGCCTTCTTCAGCAAAGGGCAGTATTTGATAAGATGATCCGTCTTGCGGCAATTAAAGCAGGAGCGAGGGTTCTAAGAGCCCTGGCTTGAACCTTGTGAATTTTTCTTCTGCCTCTTCGGGGCTATGCAAACATTAGAGAAGTGCCCCATTTTGCCACAGTTCTAGCAGCTTCCTTTTGGCGGCCTGCCAGTCTGTGGTTTCGAGGATGCTGCTTGGCTTGACTCAGCTTGATTCACAGCAGGCTTGCATTTGTTTCCGGCTTGGCTTTTAGCGTGATCCTGCTCCAGGCGCCTTTGGTCAAGGTCTTCGTAATTGCACGTCATTTCCACCTATTCATTAAACCCCAGCTTAATGTGGGCCACGGCTCTATCATGATACTGTCGCTTCAGCCCGAGGATGAACCTCTTATTCTTGGACTTTGCAGTGGCGACAAGCTCCGGAGCATAGGGGGACAACTGTGTAAATTTATTTAGATAATCCTGCACCGAAAGATCCCCCTGCTGGAGGTTGGCGAAGTCATCGTGCATGCGTTCTAGGGCTTGTTCCGGGACATATTTCTCATTGGAGAGTTCTTTGAATCTGCCCTAGGTTCTACCAGCTTCTCTATTCCCGGCGGTGAGAGATTCCCACCATAGTTCAGCTTGTTCCTGCATAAGCCAGGCACCCATAATAGCTTTATCTTGGTCTCCAAGCCTTAGGCCTTCTAGTATCTTCTCGCATGTTTTGAGCCATGCAAGGGCCTCTATTACTGTGCCAGTTCCCGAGAAGGTCTTGCCTCCTAGGTTTTTGTATCTCTTAGCTACGCGGTCCAGCTCGAAGTATTGAGCGGCAGGGGGTTGTATCAAGGGTCCTTCTTCGACTGGGACTTCTCCCCTCCTCTGCCACAGCCAGCACGGCCTCCCCTAGCGGCGGCTGCTCGGGTAGCCATTTTTCAAATTCTGTATAAGCAAGAAAAGAGTCAGCTAACAGAAATGATAATTTATTGCATGGTTAAGCAGAAAATTGAAGGAAAGATAATGATGGACTGATAAAATTGTTTTTGCTATTCTGCTTGTCTCATTCTAGGACTTTACTAGTCCTATCTCTAATGAGCTATTCGCCTTAGAATACTATTGATTCTATTTTGACGAAGTGTTTAATGTGTTAGACTCCAGAACTAAGGTTAACCAAAGCTCTAATACCAGCTGTGACGATCCCAAAACCCCGTTACACGGTGTTAAGGATAATCATTGGAATATAACCCATTAATCATCATTAGCAGATCACAGATAATAGGATAAACATAAAATAGAATAATTTACACACATATGATAGCGGAATCATATAGATATCATCACCTCAGAGAGCACAGTGCAGGATACAACTTAGTGCATAATAATACATAATCAGTCACCATCGCTAGAGGCAGAATCATACATAAAGAGTACACAAAATAAATATCAGTCTACATCGCCAAAGGCGGAATCATAATACATATACTGTAATGGCGGATAGAGTCAAAGTCAGCACGGTGTGGTCAAGCCTCGCCATGAGCCAAAAGTGCACCAGATACCTATAACTAGGCTGCCCGTGTGAAAATGAGGGCACCCGAGTTTGCAAGGCGAAACAAACTACGAGTCAGTCATGGGACTGGTATGAGAAATCTATTTAACTTATTAACAACAATAATAAGGCAAATCAAAGGACAGTGCCACTTTCGCGGAACGGGTTTACTCCAATGAGTGCTAGTGCATGAAATAAAGTAAATGATTAAATCATCGCAATGCTTATTATAAAATGAAGCCATTATAAGACTCAGGTCCCATCACACAATGCAACGCAAGCCAGAGGATAGAGTTTTACCTTATAATGGCCAAAAATGCTTCATACGAATAAAACAAAAGTGTTTGATATTATTACTAGTGCATATATGTTTCAAAAGCGAATTCAATCATAAATATCAATCCTAAGCGGCATAGCTACCATCTACTATGTTGCCATACTAGTAATACAACCACATCCGCATATTTCGTATTGGAAATTGGATTCCTTCATGAGTCAAGGCAAGGGGCAAGCTCCTCTCCGTTCGAGACACTCTAGCAAATGCCTCGGGACCGCACACAGCAATCCCTGGATCCTCCAAGGCCCGTCCTCTCTTACTTTGGAGGATTGACAATTCCTGAACACACGTTTCCCAGTCCTTACAGACCTATAATTGAGGCGCCAAGTATTCCAACAACCACACAGGTGAAAAGTAGATATAAATGTCAGGGCTGGGAGGTCACTGACACAACCATATCTAGAAAGAAACGTCGTGCACTCCTTGGGTTCTTCTCCCGTTTCTGACTCATACCGGGGTGTGAGGCTCGCGAATTCACGTTATACACAAAGCTACGTCACACAGACCATGCTTTGATCATCAACCACAAGACTTTGCTTTGCAACAGAAGCCTTGATCATATGCCACTTAGGCGTGCCACACAGGCAATCCACTCCATGCGACTTATTTCTATCAATACATAACCTCTGAGCTCGTACGTCTCAGAGAAGGGCGTTAAGCAAGAGAATAAATTCTCCGCCGCTAAACAGATATATATTTAACAGAGATCAATTAGCATAGAACAAAGTCCAATGTCAGACACACAGTCCATTTATGTAATGACCCGCAAATCCGCAACATCAGAGTTGACTATATACATCATACGTCCAACCCAAATATCACGAAAATACGGAACATTTTTTTTTAGAAGAAAGAGGTAGAAAAAGAACATAAATAACAACACAGAATCTCACATCGCAGCGGAACAAAATATAATATATCATATGCTTGAAATACAAAATCTTCACTGTATAACATACACTTATCAGAGTACAACACTTACAACACACCGGAACAAGTATAACTGGATAACGCTGAAGCCTCCTGCTCCTAGCTCCTTTAGATACATCTGAAAAATCCTGAACTACTTGACTGCCCGTACAAATTTAGGCACCCAAGAGTTTAGGTAGAACAAAACAAAATAAACTCCGGGTCAGTCATGGGACTGGTATGAGTAAACAGTTTAAAACAGTTTCAGAAAACTAAATGATATCTCATAAGACCATGCCGTATAACACGGAACGGGTTTTTCCCTTATGAGAATCCAAACGCTTGACTCATCTTTATATCAAAACTCTTTTGATATTATAATAATGTCTAAATCAAGTAAATAACAATCTAGTGGAACGTTTGCATCTCACGTTCCACATATATATACAATCAAAACCGCAAGCACGTATTGGGTAATGGATTTCCAACTATGACAAGGTATGGAACCACCTTCCGCTGGTATATCTCTAGAGGAGAATACACCGAGTTCAACAAGAACATCTTGCAACTCAGCCACACATGACCGACCACTCATTTCGCTTGAGTGTATCGAATGTATATCACCAACGGTTGGGATCAGCAACCGTTTCCCGAATGGGACAGCATCGACAATAGATTTTTAGAAGTAAATGAAACTCTAGATCAGGTGATTATACACCCTAATAGGAGCGACCTACATAGCCATGTTGCCTGCCCGATTTCTGTCATTTACCGGTTGATGTGGCTAGAAGCTACGCTTTATCATCACGCCATATTCACTTCGAATGTCACATCGTCAAATCCATCCAATCACTGATTGACGTCCTCAACAGTACATTATGTGTTAGCTAAAAGAAGTTTCCTTCTCCGCTTCCACTCTTGGTACGATTGGAGAAATCAGTATACGTAATCGTCTGGAAATACTCTGTCAGACATTCATCGATACAAGTCACCCAGGAACAGGATGAACCGAAGGCACTATTTCTATTAATAGAAAAAGTCCTTGCACTCTACTCCATCTTCGATTATCTTTATATAATCTGATTCGCACGCTACTGCCGATATGGAGTGGTTCTTCGGATAATAATCCAACCGGTCTCTCCATATTGACAACGATGGTCAAAACTCCGATAGTCTGTGATTTAACTATCGAATAAAAACAAGTGTTTCGATAGTCGATGATTTAACTATCGAAGAAAAACAAGTGTTCATCCAAACATCCAACAATCAGTGAGCCTTTAATTAATATTCCATTAATTAAATCTCTTCTCTATTTCTTATCAATATTTGTTAACCAAATATTTCAATAACCATATTGGCCTTATACGTTCTTTGGAAAACATTTCCATATATCGCCTTCCCCTTTATTTTCTAAACTTTAGAAAATATATGTTGTTTATAATTGGAAAATATTCCAATTACTTATCTCTTTTCCAATCTCGTTTATTTCTATACTTAGAAAATAATCTATATTCTATTTCCAAGCTTACATTTCATTTGGGTTAAAACAGATGTTGTGTAAAACATCGTTACGACAACCCAAATGCAGTATTTAACTAATTCTTATTCCACATTGATCTTCGAGCCCGAATCTTGCTACTTATCGGTATATCATGAAATCAACCAAGTTGGGGTATAATTACCTCTCAGACCTTGACTGAATAACATTTAATGTCAAAACAGACAAGACTACTTACTCGAATAATCAATACCATACAACTGATTATTCACCTTTAAACACATACATTTTCTCTTTCTATTCCTACGAGATTTTATTCTTATACTTCCCTTTTTAATTATACTATCTTATTTCTAAGTTCGTTTTCTTATCGACTTCTATATATTTTGATATGTTAATTTCTAACTATCAAATTATCTTAAAAATATTCTATCTCCTTAAATTCCCGGAAAAATTCGCCATAACCTCCTTTGTACCGGGAGCATCGGGAATTTCAAATAGCTTTCCCGGTCCTTCTCATCTCAAAAAGAAAAAGAAAAAGCCAAGCGGCTAGCCGATACGGCGCATAAAATCTCATATGGAAATTAAATACGTTCTTTTTGTCGGGCATTCTATTTATTTCACTTCTATACTTTATTCCATACCTGTCTCCTGTATGTCTATACCTGTCCAATCTATTTTAACTATACCAACCGTTTTAACTCAATTTGTTAATTAAGTCTGTTACTTAACTTTTCAGTCTATTTCACCTTCATATTTGAACATGACATGTTCAAATATATTTTAACTGCATATTAACAAATTCTAATTATACTCATACTCTCGTTCCTCTATCGACTTCTTATTCAAATTCCAAATCAATTCTATTTGAATTCTTTTTATTTAAACTTCATTTGAATTCTATTTGCATCCCTATATTTAAACTTCATTTGAATTCTATAGTTAAACTCCATTTGAATTCTATTATTCAAATCTATTCAAATTCTATTGTTTAAATTCCATTCAAATCCTATATTCAAATCGTTTAAAGTCCATTTGAATTTCTATATTCAAATCTATAGTTTAAAGTCCATTTGAATTTCTATATTCAAATCTATAGTTTAAAGTCCATTTGAATTTCTATATTCAAATCTATAATTTAAAGTCCATTTGAATTTCTATATTCAAATCTATAGTTTAAAGTCCATTTGAATTTCTATATTCAAATCTATAGTTTAAAGTCCATTTGAATTTCTATATTCAAATCTATAGTTTAAAGTCCATTTGAATTTCTATATTCAAATCTATTTCAATTCCTTATATTCAAAGTCCATTTGAATTCTCTGCATTATTTATAAACAACGTTTATAACTTCAACTCAAATCCCACCTTTCCATTTATAAACAACGTTTATAAATTCAATTCAAATCCCATCTTTCCATTTATAAACAACGTTTATAAATTCAATTCAAATCCCATATTTTCATTTATAAACAACATTTATAAATTCGATTCAAAACCCACCTTTTATTTATAAACAACGTTTATAAATTCGATTCAAATCCTATCTTCCATTTATAAACAACGTTTATAAGTTCAATTTAAATCCCATCTTTCTATTTATAAACAACGTTTATAAATTCATATTTGTTTTATATACCTTCAAACAAGTTAATATTTTCTATAGTTTTATTAAAAATTCAAATTCTATTTATAAAAATAGAATTTCCTTTTTAAATATCAAATACCCTTTCCGATATTTTTATGAATCAATATTCAAGCTCTAGGGATATTTTAAACAATCAAACCAACCAATTTTCAATCATTTGATTTTCTACACATCATATATGAATATATATGAAATCAAACAAACAACAAACAAATAATATATTTTGAGGAATCCAGTTGGATTCCTCCAACCTATTTCCCTGCATCCACAGACGTTAGCACATAAATAATACCCATCCTGCTTCGAGGCAGGATATCGCGGTATAGAAGGTCATCCACTAATCATAGCGTGGGGCGTATAGGGTAATCATCCGCTAATGAAACCGCGGGCATCCGCTAATGAAACTACGGGAATCCAACCAATCATCAACCCAATATATATATAATAGTCCTAAATAACTAATATATATTTTTAAACCATCAAACAGCATTCAAATAAGCATAACAATTATTTTTAACTATATAAAAATAATTCTAAATAAAAGGTGAGGTTTACTCACCGTATAATGCAGTTGTTGAATATCCTGGTTTAATTCTGAATCATCGACTATGAATCTTTCAAATGAATTCGCACCTTAAATTTGTTTGAACTCTTTTTCTTTTCTACCAAAAAGAAGGCGGCCTCCTATAGAAAGCCAAGGCCAATATCGATCTCTTCTTCCTTACTGTAAATGGTGGAACCCTGCTACAGCTCCATTCAAATCACCTTTCCAATTTTCACTGTTTCAACTTCACGGTGCCAGGAGTCCAACGCACCCGTATCTCCCACTGTCGAAAACTCCAGTAACACAGTTCATTCCCAACCCATTCATGCTTCTTTTCCTTTACCTAAATCGAGTCAAACTCGAACCCCTAAAATCGATAGCAGTAGCCTATCACGTGCACACCCCTTCACGTGGCTAACCCCACCACGAGAGCCTTCTCCAAAGTCGAACAATATCGCGCCTTCTGTTGCGTCGAGCATCAGGGGTCGACCATATTCACATCGCGAATTTCGATTTCAAATCTTTGAAGGATAAGAGGACTCAGCGACTTCCGAACGAACTGGGGAAAACTTGATTTTTGATTTCGAAGTCTACATACGTTAAGGAAAAGAGGCACCTTCGAATTCCTTTGTTTGAGTTGCCGAATTGATTTTAGAATGGGACAAGGGATATGAGGAAAGGAAACAGAAGTTAATTGCGTTTATAACAGAAGAGGGTGCGACATTAGTTATACTTGAAGCTTTGATTTCGATTTCCAGATAAATAAAAGGGATCGATTTATAAGTAGGAAATGAAATTGAAGCTGAGGTGAAGGAGCTATGTACGTGGTGCTTTCTGGCTCCTTTTGAAATTTGAGGACATGGAAAAGCCACGGTTGTGGTTTGTTGGCAAAAGAAAGTCCAATAAATTTTATTTATTTATTTTAGTTTTACTTTACCGATATGATAAAATTAATTAAATTATCCCACTGTTTTATAACTCCTTTTTGAACGCAACAACGGTCGTTCCTAGGTTTTAACCACCATTCCGGACACACTGGGATAGGTCACGAAGTCCAATTCGATCGTCCCGAACAGATATTAATTTAAATCGATTTAATTTAAATTTCAAACCATTTAAATTCTTCGATAATTATTGAATATTATTATTCTAATTCAAACAGAATTATGTATTTTATCTGAACTGTTTTCAAATCAGTTTTCACTTCGAATTCAGTTATTCGCTGATTCCTTATTTTGATAATTTAATATATACGATATTAAATCGATAACATAAATATAAAAATTCATTTATATTATCCACTAAATATTTAAATCCATTCTAAATATTTAAAATTAGTTGGTCGAAATCCTGGGTCATTACAATTTACAAGTCCGTTCTGGGTTTGAACGAAACCGGAGGCACCGAATCCTCGCATATCCGTACAATCAACAGTATGTTTGGACGGCTACTACTTTAGCTCCATCACGGTAGCTACTCCAATCACGAGCATTAGTAGCGCCCATCCATCCAATGTGAAGATCGTCGGTCTTCAACCATCTTCGACTCTTTGACTTCTCAATGTCGATCGATTATTTGAAATGAGATGAACTCGGCCTTTTCGAATAACCCACGTATATTTAGATTTTCAAATCAATTTATCACATGGTTGGACTATTCAACATTCACATTTCAGTTCTTTAGTTATAATTTTCATGTTAAATACCTTCAACCATCACATATTAAGCAAACACAACAAAATTGGTTTATTTCCACTCTATATCGTCTATAGTATTTTATAACGATATATCGCCATTTTTATTTATTTCAAACGGCCATATTTAATTAAACGACGATTCAGGTCGTGCCGATGTACTGGCGCTGTTTTTCACTAAATTTGTTTTACACATATCTGAAAATCTAACCGTTGGATCTTCACAAATTTTATATCATTAGAAAGATCATTTCAAAACGAATCCAACGGTTCCAGTTTTGGGAAAATCCGATGGTCGGATCTTCCACACTAGTTGTTTGAAGTTACGATTTCAAATTACGAACTGCAGCGTCGTTATTCGATTTAATTTAATTATATATATATATATAATCGTTTCGGGCGCTGTTTTTCTTTAGGTTTGAATTAAACATTCCAGACAATCCAACCGTCAGATCTTCACAAAGTTGGTACCGTTGGAAAGATATTTCCAAGGCGAACCCAACAGTTGCGGTTTCGGGAAAATCCAATGGTCGGATTTCCCACACTAGTCGTTTGAAAACACGGTTTCAAAACAAGAACTGCACGGCCACGTTTTGTTTTAAATTTATTTATATTTATATATTCATATAAATATAGTTCATTCAGAAATTCCTATATCGTTTTCACTTCAAATATTTAACTAATGCTTTTAAATTTTGGAAAATTTCTCCATAACCTCCTTTGAACAGGAGGGGCTAGGAAAATTCCCAAATAGCCATACGGGCGTCTCATGTCAAAAAGAAAAAGCCAAGCGGCTAGCCAATAGGCTCATAAAATCATCACCCAAACAAAACAGTAAACGTGTACCTATTTGTCGGGCACAAAATTTTATTCCTCTTCTCTAGCCTCTTTGATATAACCTGTTCAATAAATATGCATGTACATATATGCAGTTCTTATCACTAATCATTTTCCATTCAACTTCATATTTGATTCAATTCGGTTTAAGAACACCATTCACTCTAATGTTGCATGCATAGGCAAAAATCATATCATTAGCTAATTAATGAATATTTCAACTCATGCATATTTATTTGAACAAGTGGCTATTTTTAACACTTCACATTTCAAAGATGATAATTTTGGCGAACTAAAATATATTTCAACACATGACTATTTTATTTAGTTCCTATGCATGTTAAAAATAATATTTCTTTCACAAATATTTATTTCAACGCTCGCATATCTTTAGCATATCACATATATGATAAAAATTATATTTTTATCATTTAACATATTTATTCAACAAATGAATGTTTTCAACACTTTATAATTTCAGTAAAAATGTAATTTTTATTGTTCGATCTTTTTATTCAACACATGAACTTTTCCAATACACACACACTTCTCAACACATGAGCACCTCCACACATGGATATTTTATATATGTTGTTCATATAAGAAAGATGAAATTTTTATTGTTGAAACTATTTATATATAAGGCTAATATTTTACATACTTCATATATATTATAAAAATGTGATTTTTATTGTTTAAACACTTCATTCATTCACACATGAATTTAATTTCCACACATCACTTCTCAACACATGAGCATTTCCACACATGGATATA
This sequence comes from Allium sativum, assembly GCA_030737875.1. NCBI lineage: Eukaryota > Viridiplantae > Streptophyta > Magnoliopsida > Asparagales > Amaryllidaceae > Allium > Allium sativum. Next base: position 3,218,956 of record CM060925.1, on the reverse strand, counting down.
GTTTCAACACATGACTTTAATTTCAACGCATGAAGATAATTTCAACATATGAAAATAATTCTAACACATGAATATTATTCAAAATTTTGGCAGCATAACGACAGGGTAGTTAAAACCGGCACCGTCCCTAGTACGGCTCCTCCGTCTACCTTAAAACCTCGCGGTTTTTGACAATGGGGATTCATGCATTTAATTCGCACGCAGGCGGCATGTTTTATTTTTATTTCCACAATTATTTCCAATTCATTTCAATCACCAATGGGTATTTTTCAACCACAACAAAACAATATCAACCACAAACAATTATTCAACCATTCGCATTTTCATCCAATATTTCACACCAATTCACAACAATAAATATCGTCCATGGTTTGTGGACGAGGGGAGTATATATATATATATATTATTGTTATATTTCACTTGCATTTCAACAAATATACCAATTATTCTATGTATGTACAATTCACACTTCGCTTATATAGCTTACACCATACATGTACATGAGGTATACAATACGTGTGTAATTTATATTTCGCTTATATAATTTATACACGACATTTTCCATTCAAATTCATTTAATTTAGATTTCTCACATTGGTTTTCGGAGTGCTAAAAATCGTAGATGACTCAGAAAAATCCGCGGTCTCTTCTATGTGGTAGAGAGTTTCCTTGCGGTCCCGATGTTTCCTGTTTCATCGAATTTCGTCAACACACCATAAAGATATGATTTTTCAAAGTTCAAACATCAAAAAGAACTCACCTTTATTGTTGGTTCAAACAAGGGTTTCGGATTTTCTCGAAATCCGCTGCGTATTGGGACAATCGGAGGTGATGACGTGGAAGAGGGAGGGGAGGGGAGTCGGCGCAGGGAGGTTTGAGGTGGTTCGGTGGTCTCTGGCGCACGTGGCGGCGGCGGAAAGTGTTCGAATTTGGGTCGACGTTACTGGCGATGGAGGAGGCGATAGAGGTCGGGGTAGGGTCAGATTGGAAGAGGGGAGGGAGGTGCATCGACTGGTGGTGGCGGCTGGAATCGCCTGTGGCGGCGGCGATTTGGAGGGGAAGCGGCGAACGATATGAATCGTCGATCGGGAGAGAGGCGGCTAGGTTTCTGACGTTTTTTTTATTTTTGAAAATAATGAAAGGAAAATTCTAATTGGCCCATGGTTTTAATAAATTTTTATATAGTGTTTCTCCACATGGACACCAATTCAAACCCAACGACTGTCGTCCCTAGCTAATTACCCCCATCCCAGACACAATGGGATATGTTTCGTTGGCCAATTCAACTGTTACAGTCAGTTATTCTTCAAATTAATGTATAAAACATTTAATTTTTATCTTTGAATGTACATTTCGATTTGCCAGGGCCACAAACTGATTCGAAAAATTCCAGAAAAATAAATCTAGCTATGTTTTGACTCTATGGTCCCAACAAAACTAGTTTTGTCGAATTTTGAGATCGTTTGAAAAATGGCTATTTTCTGGTCGATCCATTTTAACAGAAATTGACCAAACACATTTTCTTTTGCCACGCTCACATACTAGCTTCAAAACTTATGAAATTTGAAACCTAGCAACAGTTTGACATCCCGGACCCAACAAAAGTGGTTTCGTCGAATTCCGAGGTCGTTTGCAAAAATCTCTATTTTCCAGGGCTTTATATTCTATATAGCGACCTTTCTGAAAATTCATTCGGCCATAACTTTTGATTCCCGTTATGAAACTTCGATTTTTCAGATTCGTTAGAAAGGTATCGATAAACAGATTTAAATATTTTTGGTTTCACTAAAATCCGTTATATTTTCCACCCTGCACAGTCAGTCAAAGTTTGAATTCAAATTTTCAAACTGACTCACTATTTCCTATACACTATTTTATTGAAATATTCTATTTCAATTGTTCAAATTCCTTTGAAATAACCAATTTAAATTTTTTAAATTGGCTCGTATTTTTCGGGTTGTTACACCAATATATAAATAAACTTGTACCTTTTTATCGGCTTATCAACTCCATCACTTCGATATGCTATCAACTCAGCATATACCAATGTTATCCCAGTCAAACTCCAATTAATTTTATCTCCAACACAACCATTCATTTATCTAAGCCAAATTCCATTATCAATCTCAACTACCATTCTTGATTTTCAATTTAGTTTCACTAATTTCCATCTAATTTGTTTTAATTCAAACAATCTTTTCCCTGGGAGTTTCTAAACAACTTAGCCTTTTCCAAAAATCAAAATATTCATTTGGAATATCAAAACAACTTGTTTCCTCAAAATAATTCAAAAACAAAAACTTTGGTAGTAATCCGTCACTTACAACTCGAAAATGAACACCGATGATGTCATGATCACCATTGGAATCTATTTCCAACTATCGAAGTGAGTTCAATACTATATCACTTTCAAAACCATATCTAAACACTTCCATTTTGAAATTCATTCCAAAAAACCATTTACAATGCTTTAAAACAATTTAAAATCTCCCAGAATTTTAAATTCTCTTATATCTAATCCATATTCACTTACAAACACTTATTCGAATTTCCAGAATTTTAATTTCAATTCTGATTTAAATTCAGATTTAATTCACTTCGATTTCATATATTTCACTTATATGAATTCTGATCGATTATTTACATAACCATTTCACTTTTTATAATCTTACTCGATTATAATAACTACCAATATATCCAATATATTATAATCATTTCAATATCAATCTTTTATATCAAAATATAATTTGGGCAAAATTATTTCATTTACCCCCTTTTCAAAACATACCATGTCGGTTCATCGTATTCGAGTGTTCAGAAACTCCTACCGATACAGTGGATCAAACTGATCGACCAGAATCCATAAACAACTCAACCAATAAATATCCACAATATAAAACAATTTTTATAAAATATACAAATACATTCACTCGTATATATACACTCAAACTCAATCTAGGGTATTGCTAACCCTATCTCTACTTAGTCACGCCACAGAGCCAAGGTAATAACTTAACCTTAAGCTCTAATACCACTTTAACGGCCCGGGGAATTTGAGATCCTGGATATTGGCATACAACACTATGTCGACTATTCAAGCATTGGAAACAACGGATAGTCCATGAAAGAAATTAGAGAGTGAGAATAGATAAGATAGAAACTTAGAATATAAGAAGAAGAAGAACATACAACATCAGAGTAAACACTAATCTCACAGCTCAACGAACTACATATAATAGATACATATCGTAGAAATAAAATCAGTATATGTATACAGTAACATTATCAGAGTATAACACTTACATAACAATGGAAATAAACAATAGCTATAAAAACGTTGCTGAAGCCTCCTACTCCAGCTCCTTCTAGTGCATCTGTAAATCCCGTCTACTTGATTGCTTGTACAAATTTGAGCACCCAAGAGTTTAGGGAAAGCAAAACATAACAAACTCCGGGTCAGTCATGGTACTGGTATGAGTAAACAATTTAAAACAGTTTGGAAAAAATAACGATATCTCATAAGACCACGCCGTATAACGGAACGAGTTTTCCCCTTATGAGAATCCAAATCAATTTGAATTAACTTTCAAATCATTTTGAAAGAAACAATGATCAATTATATCAAAACTCTTTTGATATTACAATAGTGCTATCAACCACAATATAATAATCATCTTGCAGAACGCTTTCATCTCATATTCCACATATATAGTATACAATCAAAATCACGAGCACTTATTGGGTAATGGATTTACAACTATGACTAGGTACGGAACCACCTTCCGATAGTGTACTTCTAGAGAAGAATTCACTGGGTTCAACAAGAACATCTTGCAACCCGGCCATACATGACCGACCACTCATTTTGCTTGAGTGTATCAAATGTATATCACCAACGATTGGGATCAGCAACCGTTTCCCGAATGGGCAACACCGAATAGATTAAAGAATGAAATGAATATCTCTAGATAGGTGATAATACACCCTACTTGGCAACCAACCACTTAGCCATGCTGCCTGCCCGATTTTTGCCATTTCCCGGTTGTGAGGCTAGAGGGCACGCTTATCTTTGACAGATCACACAATTATTCACTTTGAATGTCACATCGTCATACCCGCCAAATCACAAATTGATTTCCCCAAAATTACAATGGGTATACAGCTAAGAGAAACGAATTCCTCCGCCACCAAACGTACATACTTTTGAAGAGATCAACTTACGTGATCCATTAAATATACTCTGTCAGACATTATTCCATACAGGTTGTCCTGGGACTAGACAAACCGAAGGTACTATTCTGTAAATAGGACAGCCCTTACATAACTCCGTTTTCAATTATCTTCATCATATTTGATTCACAACGCTAATGCCCATACAGAGTGGTTTTCAGATAATGAAGCTGATCCCGGTCTCTCCGTATTGACGACGAAAATTGTCAAAAACTTCAATAGTCAATGATTTAACTATCAAAGGAAAACATGTGTACAAACAACGGTCGTATTTCCAAATGGAAATCTTACCGACCAAGTCACCAATCAACACCGATCCCCTTTAATTTAATTTGTCATTCAATTATCCATTTCCCTATTCCTGTTTCCATATATTCGTACATTCTTATTTTCTAACTTTTCGAAAATATACGTTATAAATCATTGGAAAACATTTCCATATTTACTCTCATTTCTATTTTCTTATATTACAGAAACATTTCTGATTCTTATTTGGAAAACATTTCCAAAACTCCTTCATTGGGATTTAAATAGATGTTTAAATAAAACATCGCTATGCCAACTCAAACCACTATACTCGTTAGCTAAATTCACTTAACCAATCTTCACTGTCGAACCTTTACCATTCCTTAGTTAAAAATGAAGCCAATCAAGTTGGGGTATAACTACCTCTCAGAACTTAACTGAACAACATCTCTAACTTCGAAACAGACAAGGTTCACCTTTTAAACCTTTAACAAACTTCCTTACATAACTCTCTTTCGAATAAATCTCTATTCGATAACTCTTTCCTTCGAATAAACTATATTCGATAATCTCTCTTCGAATAGCCATATTTGATTAACTCTATTCAATTAACACTATTCGATTTACTCTAATCGATTTACTCTTATCAGTTAGCTCTATTAGATTAAATCTATTCTATTAACTCTATTTGATTAACTCTATTGGATTAACTCTATTTGATTAACTCTAATCAATTAACTCTTATCAATTAACTTCTATCAATCAACTCCTTTCGAATAAACTATATCCGATTAACTCCTATCAATTAACTCCTTTCGAATAAACTATATTCGATTAACTCCTTTAACTCTATTCGAATAAGCAATATTCGATAACTCCTTCAACTCTATTCGAATAAACTATATTCGATAACTCCTTTCGAATAACTAATATTCGATAACTCCTTTCGAATAACTAATATTCGATAACTCATTTCGAATAACTAATATTCGATAATCCTTTCGAATAACTAATATACGATAATCCTTTCGAATTACTAATATTCGATAATCCTTTTGAATAACTAATATTCGATAATCTCTTTTCTTTGAATAACCTTATTCGATAGCTCTTTCTTCGAATAAACTATATTCGAATAACTCTAATCCGACTAACTCTAATTCAATTAACTATATTCGAACAACTCTAATAGATTAATTCTAATTCAATTAACTATATTCAAATAATTCTAATCGATTAATTCTAATTCAATTAACTATATTCAAATAACTCTAATCGATTAATTCTAATTCGATTAACTCTAATTGATTAATTCTAATTCGATTAACCCTAATTGATTAACTCTAACTCGATTAACTCTAGTTAATTAAATCTCTTTGATTAACTCTAATCGATTCACTCTAATTAATTAACTTTAATTCCTTTTACAATCCTACTTACTTTCCAAATATTTCCTTTTATATCTTATTTATTTTCTAAATAATATTCCTTTTATCCGTCTATTTATTTTCCCAAATATTTATTCCTTTTATCTTCACATTTGTTCAACAAATATTTCCTTTTCTCAAATTCTTTTTATTTAACAAATAAATATTTCCTTTTCAATTCTATTTATTTTCTAATTATCTCCTTTTCTATTCTATTTGTTTCACAAATATTTCCTTTCCTATTTATTTCACAAATATTTCCTTTTATAAAATTCTTTGATTTATAATTATTTTCTTTTATAAAATCCTTATTCCTTATATATATAAAATCCATTGATTTTGTATAAATAATTCATTTACAAAATATACTTTGAAAATCCCCTTTTCTACATCCCAGTATTTCTTACGGTATTTAAAATACCAAATAAAAATGATCGATATCATTCAAACAAACATAATCAACAAAAGATTATATATCACATCATATATCACCATATATGAAAAACAGTAAAATAAATGTTGAGGAATCCAGTAGGATTCCACCGACCTGTTTCCCTGCATCCACAGATGTTAAACAACATAAATAACATCACTTTCATTTCAACATGAAATATTCTGATAAACAGAATCAATATTTGATTAACGATATATATATCATTATCTATAATTTCACAATAAATCGACAATTCAGCCAAACAATCAACACACAGCAGTTAATAATCATTTATCATTACGAGATTATATTTATAAAAATATAAATTGATCAGAGTTAGTGTGATTTACTCACATTGGACATTCATCATTAAATAATGATAATTGTTGTTGATTCAGACTAGACAATTTATTTCACCATAAATTGTAACGATCTTCAAAACACTCCAAATCAGTTCCATCGTGTACCCTACGACCATACGATCCTAACGGATCAAACCGTTCACCATTCTGATATCATATGAGCAAATTATTATATTTAGAAGTAAATATGTGAATTAAATTAAACTAAAGCTTATTAATTATAGAGGGCCTCTCACCAAATTTATCACTGTCCAGTATATTTCGGACTAACCCGCTATTGTACTTCTTCCTTCTCAAATATAAAACACCATCCAATATTTATGAACACCACTACATTTTAATGGCTCAATCCCCTTTTCTCTAAATATATACATTAAATCTGAGTTTACGTTATTACCTTGGCCCATCCATTTTTCATCTTTACGGCCCAACCATTTTTTGCTACAAACCTAGACCCGAAATTATCAACTTCGCCTTCCACTTTACTTTACACCGTTACCTGCTCCTCTATATTTTTCCTTTACCATTTCAAAAGCTTCTCACCAGTACGTTCGATGCCATTTCCTCGTAAAATCCCACAACCCAACACCGTCCTCGTTCTCTACTTTGTTTCCGTACTTTGTTTACGTTATCCCTTCTATCTCCACTCTCACTCAAGAAACCTGTATACAACAGAAATGGCCATTCAACAAGTCATCTTCCATACTTTGTTTCCCATGAAATCTTCTTCTCGCAGAACCAACTCTTCATTCCTTCTTAACTCACGCTTAACACATACACCACTTGCTAATACTCTTCTTCTCCCAAATCATGTGCTACCACATTTCAGCTGCTCCGCGACTTCAAACTTCCATTACCCTTCCTCCTCTTTACTGAATTTAAGATGAACAATACCCTACTTCCTCTCGTTAAAACATCTTCAAAACCATCTCGTTCTCGTTTACTTCGCGACAGCCTTAAGGAACGCGATGCCTACTGACAACGATGAGCTACAACAAAGTCTCGACAATTAATTGTGTCGATTTCCACAAGAACGAGTATGCAGGTGCTCTTCGTTACAACGATCCCAAAAACAACAACGAAAACTCAACCCCAACCTTAAATTTCAAGCTTCGTCGAACCCTAGCCTTCGCTCAAATTTGCAGTAAACGAAATTGATGTCGAGCGGTGAAAAACACACCCATAAATGAAATTAGTGCCTTGCTGAATCCAAATACATGAGTTTCGAGATTTACAGGAATTTCTTTGTATTGATGTTGAATTTTTTTGAGGATCGAATTTATTTATCGAAGGAATAAAAGTAACGGCGGATAAATTGTTGACCAAGAGAATAGGGTTTAGGAAAAAGGAACTGATATTTATATTGGATTTTTAATATTTAAAAATTGATTATTTTATTCAATTTTAATCAATCGCTATTTGTCTTTGTCTTCTAGAAATTTGTATGATTACATACGATACCCAAAAATCACGAAAATGCGCATGCACCTTCAGTTCAACATTACGGACCCAACGAAACTGGTTTCGTCGAATTCCGACTCCGTTTGCTCACACACCGCATTTTTAACTATCAAAATACTGACTGTTTTTCGCATTAAAATCCGTACGGCCACACACTGACTCCAAAAATAAAGAAAATTGAAATCATACAATGAAATCCCGATTTTTCTCTTCATTAGAAAAATATACTTCACCATCTCCGAACGTTTCTTATTTCACAGAAATCCGATTTAAAACGGACCATGTATATTCAGTTGAAGTTCGAATCGCCAAATTATGAACTGTCGTGCCATTTGGAGCTCGATTTTAATTATAATATAAATTATACGCTCAACCATCTTTAATTAAATATATTCGTTATCGTAATTCAATTTTAACTGAATCATATATTTTGAATTCTCTAATTCAAACCATATTTCCATTCCAGCTAATTCTTATTATTTGAGAATTAAATATATTATTTAATTATTATATTAATTAAATATTCAATATTATTTAATTAAACAGCCATTAAATTACCAAACCATTATTTTAAACAATTAAATAAATTAATTATTCGACCGTAAAAATACGGGATATTACAATATATCATATTATATATCATAATATATGAAAAAAACAGTATTATAAATATTGAGGAATCCGGTTGGATCCCTCCAACATATTTCCCTGCATTCACATATGTTAAACAATATAATTAACATCAATTTCATTTAAATATGAAATATTCTGATAAATAGAATCAATATGTAATTAACGATTTATATATAACTATATCTATATTTTTAACCAATCAATTTGCAATTAATCCAAACACTCAACACACAACAATCAACCATCATTTATCAATTCTAAAATTACGTTATAAAAATATAACTATGCAGAGTTAGTGAGATTTACTCACCTTGGACGGTTCTCGTTAAATAACGATTAACTATCTTTGATTCAGACCAGGCAATTTATTTTCCTATAAATTGTAATGAGCTCCAATTCACTGTGAATCAGTTCCATTGTGTAGCCACCGTCCATACGATCCCAACAGATTTGACCGTTCGTTAATATGACACCTATGGCCAAGATATTATAAATACAAGTTTATATACTATTAAATAAAAATCCAAACTTAATTTTTATTAAAGTTTGGGCTTTACTTGTTTAAAACGGCCCACTCCCATATATTCGCGTGAAATTAAAATGCCGCTCATCCTCTTATTTCTTGGCCCATGTCAGTTTAAGAAAACCCGATGACCCGTTCTTTCTTCCTCTCCTCTACACTTCAAACTCTAGAAACTAAACCCAGTCGTTTCCAAGGTTTGTAAATACCATTTCTCCATTTTAACTTCATGTTATTCAAATCTAAAACCAACAAACTTTCCCTTTTTCCATCCTCTAGTCCTTCACGCAATTCCAATCTAATTACAGTATTACACCATAACACTTCTCATCCAGAACTCTCACTTCTCATACCAGTGCCTTAAACTCGCACTGTTATATCCACTCGTAGTATTTCAATCCTCTCGCACGAACTCCAGAACTCACGGCATCTTTCTTGGATCCAAAAACTCCTTCACCATTCCATAAAAATTTACATAGCTCAAACCAAAACTTCCCTCTTCCAAAGCACTTCTCTCCCATACCTACATCCCTTAACTCGCAACTCCTCCTAAGGGCCGATGATGCCCTACCAACCTGCGACGACGAGAACGCGGCCACCCAAAAGCCATCACTTGGATCATTCGGCCATCTGATTCAACGATTGTTCAGGATACGCTGGTTTCACGCAGTGAAAATACGGTGTTCGAACTAGTGGAAGTTTGTACAGTAGTGGAGATAACCCTTTTAGGATGTTAATTATAGTATAGTAACTTATTGAATGTTATTTTAAATTGCTGGAATTTATTCTTTTGATCACGGTGAAGAAGAGAATCCTGGCGCCTATAAACGCATTGACCAGAGAAGTAGAAAGTAGTGTAGGGTTAGGTTAAGGGGTGGTGTATATATAGGGGTAGGTAGCTTCTAAGGGAAGCTTCATGTATTTTTATATTAATATTTATGCTATCGTATTTACATTCGTGTTTAAAAATCCCTGTGATCACATACAATACCCAAATTCAACGAATATGGACATGCAATTACGGTTCGACATTACGAACCAAACGAAACTCGTTTCGTCGAATTCCGAGTCCGTTTGCTCACACGATGTATTTATAAAGTCAAATTATCGACTGTTTTTCACATTAAAATCTCGTACGTCACATACTGACTCCAAAAATCATAAAAATTGAAATTTAACAATAATTTAATATTCTGGATCCAACAAATTCGTTTCGTCGAAAACGGAGGTCATTTGCAAAACTGGCTATTTTTAAAGCTATAACTAAACTCATTTAAACATTAATATATTTAAAAATAATTAAATTATATATTAATAAACTAATATTATCGTATATATGTTCACATAGAAAATAATACAGCTCCAAAATATTCCTATTTGAATTTATAACTCGACATTTCAAATCCAGATTAAATCAATATTCAGTTTATATTAAAAGTTCATTTATTATATAAATAATTCATTATAAATTATAAAGGAATTCCATAGCGAATTTTCGAAAATTGATTTGGACACTACTCACAATCTACACGACAAAATCTTGATTTTTCTCTTCCATTAGAAAAATATACTTCACCAGCTCCGAACGTTTCTTGTTTCACAAAAATCCGGCTTAAAATGGATTATGTATGTTCATTTAAAGTTTGAACCGCCAAATTACGAACTACCGCGCCATTACGAGCTGATTTAAATTATATTATAATTATACAATAATAACTTCGTTATTATAATTAAATTCTAAACTGGATTAAATCAATTAAATGATTCAATTCACCCAATATTGTGATTCTACTATTTCTGACTATTCCAGAAATTAAATATATTATTCTATTATTTATATTAATTAAATATTCAATATTATTTAATTATACAACCACTTAAATCTCTAAATCACTATTTAAAAAATTAAATAAATAAATTATTATGTCATAAAAATACGGGGCGTTACATTCTTTCCCCCTTAAAATAATTTCGTCCCCGAAATTACTAAGGTAGAAAATGAATCCTATAACTGGGTTAAAAATTATTTGTTTACTTCTTAAATTTTAGTTCCATTGTACCAATTAATTTCAGTTACATATTAATTCTTTCTTTCCAACAAAAATTTTCAACTCCTAAATTTCTGAAAAATTTCGCCAGCACCTCCTTTGTACGGCTCTATAGCTCAAACTCCAACTCGCCTCTCTAGGCCCTTCCCATTCAAAAGAAAATCAAATAGCCAAGTGGCTTTCCAAATAGGCTCATAAATCACCAAACTTATATAAAAAATAAGCTTGTACCTTTTTATCAGGCATATCATTATATTTATTCCATCTGCTGCCAATTCAACATATAACAATGCCATCCCAATCAATCTCCAGTTAATTCATCCTCAAACTCAATCATTTGGTTCTACCCAAGTCAAATTTCATTTCAAACTCAAGTTTCATTCTTGATTCCAAACTCTTATCAATCCAACTTAATTGTTATCATTCTAATCCAATTCAATTTCAATTTGCTTTTAAAAATTCTTATTTAATTTATTTTTAATTCTAACTATCTCTTCCTGAGAGTTTTAAACATATTAACCTTTTCTAAAATCAAATATTCCTTTTCTGGCATTCAAAACAACTTATTTTCTCAACTAATTCAAAAATAAAATTATTGGTAGTAATCCTTTAGTTATAAACTCGAAAATGAACACTGATGATGTGACCGGCATCATCAGTTTTATTTCCCAGCAACCGAAGTGAGTTCAATACTATATCACTTTCAAAACTCATATTTAAACATTTCTATTTTGAAATTATTTCAAAATATCCTTCTCAATGCTTGTAAACAAATTTAAAATCTCTCAAGATTTTAAAATTCTCATATATTTAATCCAAATCCATTTACAAACACTTTTTCAAATTTCCAGAGTTTGAATTCCCGTCCTGGTTTAAATCCAGATTCAGTTCATCTTGATTTATATATCTTACAATAATACAAATTCCGATTGGCTATATCTAAACTTTTCGCTTTTTATAATCTCATTTGATTATAATAACAACCAGTATATCCAATATATTATAATAATTCCAATATAAATCTTTATATCAAAATATAATTTGGGTAAAATTATTTTGTTTATCCTCTTTTCAAAACGTATTGTGTCGGTTCAGCATATTCAAGTGTTTAGAAACTCCTACCGATACAGTGGATCAAACTGATCGACCCGAATTCATAAATAACTCAACCAATAAATCTCCACAATATAAAGTAATTTTTATAAAATCTACAAATACACTCTCTTGTATATATGCACTCAGTGGGGCATTACTAACTCCATCTCTACTAAGTCACGCCACAGAGCCAAGGTAATCACTTAACCTTTAGCTCTGATACCACTGTAACGAACCGGGATTTTCGACCTAGAAAATCGACATAACCCATGTCAATTATTCAAGCATCGAACATTCCAGATCATCATAAGAAAGAATATAGAGGGCGAGAATAGATAAGAAAGAACTTTAGAATAGAAGAAGAACAAAATCAACAGAATCAGAGTAACATGAACCTCACAGCAGAACGAATAAAATATAGTATACAACATAACTTTTGAAATACAAATTTGTCACTAGTATATACCTACCATTATTAGAGTACAACACTTACACCATAGCGGAAATAAAGAATAGCTATAAAATGTTGAAGGCTCCTACTCCAAGCACTTCCAAGTATATCTATAAGATCCCGATTACTTGACTGCCCGTACAAAATTGAGCACCCAAGAGTTTAGGGAAAAACAAAACAAAATAAACTCAGGGTCAGTCATGGGACTGGTGTGAGTAAACAATTTAAAACAGTTTTACAAAATAAAAGATATCTCATAAGACCACGGCATATGACACAGAACTGGTTTTTGCCTTATGAGAATCCAAAATACTTGATTTAACTTTCGAAATCCTTTTGAAAGAAATGATAATCTTTATATCAAAACACTTTTGATATTATAATAATGTCTATCAACCACAACTAAATAATCATCTAGCAGAACACTTTCATCTCACGTTCCATATACATAATATATAATCAACCATCGTAGGCGCTTATTGGGTAATGAATTCCAACTGGCAAGGTATGGGACCACCTTTCGATAGTGTATCTCTAGAGAGAAATACACCGGGTTCAACAAGAGCATCTTGTAACCTAGGCTAAACATGACTGTTCACTCATTTTGGTTGAGTGTACCGAATGTATTATCACCAATGGTTAGGACCAGCAACCGTTTCCCGAAAGGGACAACGTCGAAATAGATTACTAGATCAGGTGACAATACACCCTAACTGGAAGCTAACCACTTAGCCATGCGACCTACCCGATTTTATACCATTTCTTGGTTATAAGGCTTGAAATCATATCATAAATATCACACCTTTATTTACTTTGAATGTCACATCGTCATACCCGCCATATCACAAATTGATTTCCCCAAAAATACCACCAGTATACAGCTAAGAGAAACGAATTCCTCCGCCACCAAACGTAAATACGTTTGATGAAATCAACTTATGTGATCTATTAAATATACTCTGTTAGACAATATTTCATATAGGTTGTCCTAGGGCTGGACAAACCGAAGGCACTATTCTGTAAATCCATCTTAGGAAATTATTAAATAGTTTGCCAGAATAGCCCTTTTATAAACTCCAGCTTCAATTATGTCCATCATATTTGATTCACCATGCTAATGCCCGTATGGTGTGGTTTTCAAATAATAAATCTGATTCCGGTCTCTCCGTATTGGCAACGGAAAAATGGTCAAAACTCTGATAGTCGGTTATTTATCTATCAAAGGAAAATATCCATACACACAATGATCTTATTTCCAAATGGATTCTTTATCGATCAATCATCAATCAACATTTTTCTTTACATTAATTTGTCATTAATTTATTCATTTCCCCATTTCCCTTTTCCATAAATTCGTAAATCCTTATTTTCTAAATTTAGAAAATATATGTTACGAACATTGGAAAACATTTCCATTTCTTATTCACGTATCACTATCTTCCCATATCCATCAGTCTCTAGCTGTAAACTAACAAGAGAATGATTCCCTTAATATCAACCCCGAAGGCCGAAATCAACATCAGACCGTTATCCGGAAAATCATTTAACTTAACTAATCTCCAGTCAGTTTCTAATTTCCTTAACTATGTTTCTTAACTTCTTATCAAATTATTGCTTACGCAACTCTAGGATTCGGTTTACGATTCCATTTCTTTTACAAAAACATTGGTTATAATGATAACGTTATAATCCCCACTTTCAAAATATCTAACTTCAAATATAACTTTTATTCATTAATTTTAATAAATAATAATTAATAAATTTATTAAATAATTAAAAATTTTGGTTTAAAAACCGGAAAGTAAATAGTACTTTCCTACATTTGATACAATCGAAATCTAATGCATAATTCTCTCTCAAAAAATCTCTATTCGATAACTCTCCTTGGAATAATCGTTATTCGATTAAATCCCTCTTGAATAACCTATATTCGATTAACTCTCTTCAAATAACTTATATTTGATTAACTCTCTTCGAATAACTTATATTCGATCAACTCTCTTCGAATAACTTAAATTCGATAACTCTCTTTCGAATAAACTATATTTGAAATACATTACGAACTCCGGAATAATTTACCACTTAGGTTAACTCAATTTCTAAATTTATTTTTAAATTTAGTACTTCCCAAACATTTATCAATTTCCTTTTCTAACTATTTTAAATTTGCAAAACGTTTTGTTTAAAAACCATTATTCAATTTAAAACGCGAATATTATTCCTTTACAGAAATCTGGAATTTATTTAATCAAATCAAAATTTGATTTCAATTTATGTATATATATATATATTAATATATTATTACAGGTTCAGTTTCTGTTTATCAAATCATTTTTTAAATTCCCAACTAATCTATTTCTCCCAAAATAGAATCCACTATTTTATTTGATCTCCATTTCCTATCTCATTCAAATTCCTATTTCAAAATCAAATTTCCTTTGTAAATGTTTTAACTTATAAATATTTATTTTAATCCATTATTCACATCGAATGTGTATATTTTTTTTTTATAATCAATCAGTTTGACTTTGTATTTAAAATAATATCCCATTTCCAAGTTCTATTTATACTTCTATTTATAGAATTAATTATACAAAATCTCATTTTTACTTCTAACACTTAAAGTCTCATTTATAATTCCTATTATAAATGCTAAGTTCAATTTCTATTTAAAATATCGGTGTTAAAACCGATCTCCACTCCTCTATATAAATTCAGACTTATATATTAAATTTATCCCATGATAACTTATTTTACTTAATTTATAAAATATTATTTATAAATTAGTCTTCTCCATTTATTTGTTAAATATTTAAAAATCTCCTTTAAATGCACCATCTCATAGTTCTTTTATATCTTGCCAATTTCCTTTTATAATTATATTTATTTCTCAAACATTTCCTTTTTATAAAATCTATTTATTTACCAAATAATTCCTTTTATAACTCTATTTATTTTATATAAATATTTTATTTCCAAAATACACTTTGAAAATTACCTTTTTACATTCCAGTATTTCTTATGGTATTTAAAATACCAAATAAAAAAACCACTTTCATCATAATCAATCATAGATTATATATCACATCATATATCAGAATATATGAAAAAAACAGTATTAGAAATACTAAGGAATCCAATTGGATCCCTCCAACCTGTTTCCCTGCATTCACAGATGTTAACAATATAATTAACATCAATTTCATTTCAATATGAAATATTCTAATAAATAGAATCAATATATAATTAACGATTTATATATATAACTATATATATATTTTTAACCAATCAATTTGAAATTAATCCAAACAACACACAGCAATCAACCATCATTTATCAATTCTAAATTTATGTTATAAAAATATAACTGGGTAGAGTTAGTGAGATTTACTCACCTTGGACGGTTATCATTAAATAACGATTAACTATCTTTGATTCAGACCAGGAAATTTATTTAGCTATAAATTGTAGCGAGCCCCAATTCACTCTGAATCAGTTCCATTTGTTGCCACCGTCCATACGATTCCAACGGATCTGATTGTTCATTAATCTGACACCGTATGACCAAGATATTATAAATAAAAGTTTGTATACTATGAAATAAAAATTCAAACTTAATTTTTATTAAAGTTTGGGTTTTACTTGTTTAAAATGGCCCACTCCCATATATTCGCGTGAAATTTAAATGCCTCTCACCCTCTTATTCCTTGGCCAACGTCAGATTAAGAAAACCCAATGACCTGCTCTTTCTTCCTCTCCTCTCTACTCCAAACTCCAGAAACTAAACCCAGATATTTCCAAGGTTTGTAAATACCATTTCTCCATTTCAACTTCACGTTATTCAAATAATAAACCCAACAAACTTTCCTTCTTTCCATCCTCTAGTCCTTTATGCAGTTCCAATCTAATTTGAGTAATATACCATAATACTTCTCATATAGAGCTATCAATTCTCATAACAGTCCGTTAGTCTTGCACTGCTATATCCACTCGCAGTATTTCAATCCTTTCGCACAAACTCTAGAACTCACGGCATCTTTCTTGGATCCAAAAACACCTTCACCATTCCATAAAAATTTACACAGCTCAAACCAAAACTTCCCTCTTCCGAAACTCTTCTCTCCATACACACATCCCTTAACTCGCAGCTCCTCCTGAGGACCGACTGATGCCCTACCAATCTGCGACGACGAGCACGCAGCCTCCCGAAAGTCGTCGCCAGGATCATTCGGCCATCTGATTCAACAATTATCCAGGATATGATGGTTTCACACAGTGAGTAAAACAGTGTTTGAACTAGTGGAAATTTGTACTATAGTGGAGATAACCCTTTCAGGATGTTAATTATAATATAGGAATTTATTGAATGTTCTTTTAAATTGCTGGAATTTATTCTTTTGATCACGGTGAAGAATAGAATGTTGGCGGTTATAAACGCATTGACCAAAGAAGTAGAAAGTAGTTTAGAGTTAGGTTATGGGGTGGTGTATTTATAGGGGTATGTAGCTTACATGGGAAGCTTCGTGTATTTTTATATTAATATTTATGCTATCATTGTTTACATTCGTGTTTAAAAATCCCTGTGATCACATACAATACCCAAATTCGACGAAAATGGGCATGCGGTTACGGTTCGGCATTACGGACCTAATGAAGCTTGTTTCGTCGAATTCCGAGTCCGTTTGCTCACACAGTGTATTTTTAAAGTCAAATTATCGACTGTTTTTCACATTAAAATCCCTTACGGTCACATACTGACTCCAAAAATCACAAAAATTGAAATCTAACAATAATTTAATATTCCGGATCCAACAAAATTAGTTTCGTCAAAAACGGGGGTCGTTTGCAAAACTGGCTATTTCTAATGCTCTATATAAACCTATTTAAATATTAATATATTTAAAAATAAATAAATTAAATATTAATAATTTAATATTATCGTATATATATTCACATAGAATATAATACAGCTACAAAATATTCCTATGTGAATTTATAACTCGACATTTCAAATACCGATTTAATCAATATTCAATTTATATTAAAAATCCATTTATAATATAAATAAATCGTTATAAATTATAAGGGAATTCCATAGCGACTTTTCAAAAATTTGATTTGGACACAACTCAAAATCTACACTTCGAAATCTCGATTTTTCTCTTCCATTACAAATATATACTTCACCAGCTCCGAACGTTTCTTGTTTAACAGAAATGCGACTTAAAACGGATTCTGTATATTCGTTTAAAGTATGAACCGCCAAATTATGAACTACCGCGCCATTATGATCTCGATTTAAATTATATTATAATTATGTATTCAAACTTTGTTTAAATAATAAGTTCGTTATTATAATTAAATTCTGAACTGGATTAAATCAGTTAAATGATTCAATTCACATAATATTGCGAATTCTACTATTTCCGACTATTCCGAAAATTAGATATATTATTTATATTAATTAAATATTCAATAATATTTAATTAAAAAACCATTTAAATATCTAAATCACTATTTAAATAATTAAATTAATTAATTATTATATCGTAAAAATACGGGATGTTACAATTTTAGACAAAATAAATGTATATTGGTTTTGATTTAGCATGATGCATCATTTACTGAGACTCTAAGAAGATTAGTATGCATCCTTGTTATGCACATTATCCTTTTAAGTACGAATTAATTTTTTTTTTGGGCTAATTAGTATTCTTATTTGTTAGAGAACAATTTCAATTAAATATGAAAAGTCTATTTTTCAGAAGTGTAATAGTAAATATAGTGGAAAACATCTACTAACTATAAAAAAAACATTATATGTACAATAAATATTTTGGAATATTATTGTTATTCTTTAGACATGAGTTTTGGGAAAAAAGGTAAAATTCTTTAATCAAAGTTCGAACCAATTTCAGTCTTATATTTCCTTTTAAACTTTGTGTCTAGATGTTCAAAATTGTTTGATTTTTTCAATAAATTTGAACTTGTTAATAAAATTCACCTATTTTAGAAATAAATAGGAACTAAATAATGCTTAAGGAAATATGATTTTGTTTGAAAGATGAAACATTTATTCAGTACAAATAATAACATTAAAAAATCATTATTAGAATGCTTCAACAACATTTAAGCTGCATTGTCATCATAAACAAGATTTTATTAACAAAATTTACTCATGTTTCATAGATCTTTACAAAATATATATTTGTAGAAATTAGTTAAATTATTATCATAGCTTTTTAATTCAATAATCAAAATGAATAACATGAACTAGTTTAATTTATCAAACTACAAGTTGTTTAACTAATAAATAAAATTATAACCGACAAATGATTGATAAATATGTTTGTTTAACAAATTTAATTATTATGTTTTTTAACTAAACTAGTTTATCCAATAAATAACACATTTGTTTAACTTATTTAATTGCAACTGTTAAATAACTAGCAAAGATGTTTAGTCAATACTCAAATTGTACTTTAACTCTAATTACCTGCAGTCGAAGCTGAGGTGGTTAGTACTCTGATCTTAACACCATATCTATTTGTCTACACAACCCCACGGTCTCTTCCTTCGTCGTCGTTATAATCCTCATCGTCCCCTTTATTACCACTCTCGTCATCATCCTCATTGTCACCTTCATCGTCGTCTTCGTTGCCGTTACGTCTCCTTTCTCCTCTCCTTCTGCATCATCCTCTTCAACATCGTCTTTTCATTATACTACTCTTCATCTTCATCTTCCTCAGTAGAATGCATTTGATGTACCATTTTTTTTTTGAAGATTCGGCCTGTTGCCTTTGTATGTAGCATCAATTTTGGCAACCTTTTAATTTCTGTGCTCAGTATGAAACATAAATAGACGAACAAAATCATAAAGTAAAAGCAGAATTATATTTGTTAAGTATTAGAAATGATAGTATAACTTACCTCGTTGCTAATCCTACATAATCCTTCCTCGTAACGCTGAGATTCTTAAATAGCAAGTGGCCATATCCCAAAATTCATCTCTCATAGGCTATCGGCTATGTAATGCGGTGGGAATGGAGGTATGTAGGTCAAGTGGGGAATAAGTAATGGATCATCTCGCCTGTCCACTGCATGTTTCAATCAGGATCCTCTGCCCATCTTGCTTGATAGGGAGGTGGAGGTGGGTAAAACTATGATGCATAATTAACTTCCGAAGACATCATGATAGGAGCCTAAATACTTGTCTTCAATGCAGAAGGTTTGAAGAAATCCATATTCCCAATATGGAAAGTAGCATCTAGTAATTCAGAAAATACCACGCCCATATAAATTTAAATAAATAAACATATGGAATATGTAATGACCCGGATTTTGAGAGACTTTGGTTATCGGCATAAACTAGATGTCGACAACCAAAAACATCGAAAAATACCAGTCATTAGTGAAAGAAATTAGAGGGTGAGGAAAGATAAGATAGAAACTTAGAATAGAAGAAGAAGAAGAAGAACACAACATCTGAGTAACACGAACCTCACAGCGGAACGAATAACATATAATATATATAACATAACTTGAAATATACATTTGTACTTGCATATACATATCATTATCAAAGTACATCACTTACAACACAGCGGGATAATAATAACTATATGATCCTGAAGCCTCCTGCTCCAGCTCTTCAATGTATCTGTAAATCCCGACTACTTGACTGCCCATACAAATTTAGGCACCCAAGAGTTTAGGGAAAACAACAAGGTAAACTCAGGGTCAGTCATGGGACTGGTATGAGTAAAATAGTTTAAAACAGTTCAAGCAGGTAATCGACATCTCATAAGACCACACCGTATAACGGAACGGGTTTTTCCCTTATGAGAATCAAAAATAACTTTATATCAAAAACCTTTTGATATTGTAATAATGCCTATCAATCACAGTATATATAATCATCTAGCAGAAACGCTTTCATCTCACGTCCTACATATATAGTGTATAATCAAAACCGCAAGCACGTATTGGGTAATGGATTTCCAACTATGACAAGGTATGGAACCACCTTTCGCTAGTGTACTTCTAGAGAGGAATACACTGGGTTCAACAAGAACATCTTGCAACCCGACCACATATGACCGACCACTCATTTCGCTTGAGCGTATCGAATGTATATCACCAACGGTTGGGATCAGCAACCGTTTCCCGAATGGGACAGCATCAACAATAGATTTTTAGAAGTAAATGAAACTCTAGATCAGGTGATTATACACCCTACTTCGGTGCGACCGACTTAGCCATGCTGCCTGCCCGATTTCTGTCATTTATCGGTTGATGACGTTAGATGCTACGCTTTATCATCACACCAGATTCACTTTGAATGCCACATCATCAAATCCATCCGATCACCGATTGACATCCTCAACAATACATCATGTGTTAGCTAAAGAAGTTTCCTTCTCCGCTTCCACTCTTAGTACGGTTGGAGAAATCAATATACGTGATCGTATGGAAATACTCTGTCAGACATCCGTCCATACAAGCCATCCAGGAACAGGATGAACTGAAGGCTCTATTCTATAAACATGATAGCCCTTGCATAACTCCGTCTTCAATTTCCTTTGGCATATATGATTCAAAACGCTTATGCCAATACAGAGGGGTTCTTTGGATAATAATCCAACTGGTCTCTCCAAACTAACAACGTTAAAATGGTCAAAAACTTCGATAGTCTGTGATTTAACTATCGAAGAAAAACAGGTGTGCAAACAACGATATTATTTCCAAATGGATATTTATATCGATCAAACATCATTCAACATTTATCTCTTTATTTCATTAATTTACTTATCTCCTGTTTCCCTATGTTCAATATTCCTTATTTTCTAAATTGGGAAAATATACGTTATTAACAATGGAAAACATTTCCATTTCTTGTTTTCTTTATTAGAAAACATTTCTGGTTTCTTCTTGGGAAAACATTTCCAAAGCTTCTTCATTTCCATTTCCTTTACTGCCGAACCTTAACTATTCCTTAGTTAAAAACGAAGCCAATCAAGTTGGGTAGAACTACCTCTCAGACCTTAACTGAACAACATTTGTAACTTTGAAATAGGCAAAGTTCACTATATCTTTCTTTAACTAACTTCCTTACTTAACTCTCGTTCGAATAAATCTCTATTCGATTTATTCTATTTGATTTACTCTATTTGATCTACTCTATTCACTTAACCCCTTTCGAATAAACTATATTCGATAACTCCTCTAACTTTATTCGAAAAACTATATTCTATTAACTCCTTTATTCTATTCGAATAAACTATATTCGATTAACTCCTTTGTTCTATTTGAATAAAATATACTCTATTAACTCCTCTAACACTATTCGAATAAACTATATTCGATAACTACTTTTAATTAACAAGATTTGATAACTCCTTTCGAATAACTAGATTCGATAACTCCTTCTCTTTAACTCTATTCGAATAAACTATATTCGATTACTCTATTCAAATAACTCTAGTTCGATTTAACTCTATTCAATAAATTCTAGTTCGATATAACACTATCGATTTACTTTAGCTGATTAACACTAACTGTTTAACTCTAATGGTTTTACCCTAACTCGTTTAACCTAATTCGAGTAACTAATATTTGATTAACTCTATTCAACTAACTCGACTCGACTAACCCCTTTCGAATAACTAATTCGATTTACTAACTTTTGAATATCATATTCGTTTTAACTCCTTTAACTCTATTTGAATAAACTATACCTGATAAACTCCTTTATTCTATTCGAATAACTAATTTGATTAACTCCTTTTCGAATAAACTATTCATTTATAAAGATTTACTTCTTAGTAATAGTTCTTCACTTTACAAATGATTTCCCTTTTATAAAACTCTATTCGTTTTAAAAACATTTTTCCATTTTTATTTACGTTCGAAATATTTCCTTTTATAAAATCTGTTGATTTTTTAAAATCCCTTTATTTCAATATACATTAAATAATTCTTTTTACATCCCAGGGTCTTTCATGATATTTAATATATTGAATAACAATTGTAACAACCCGTATTTTTGAATAACATGTTATAACATAAATGGAGGCAGAATTAAACTGTAAAATGTGAATCAAGGGAAACGGGCTATGCCATTGCGTTCGTCTCGGAAAAATACGCGAAATAGAGTCCGAGTTTTCGAAAATCGGAGTCCGTATGACCAAGATATGGCCTCGCGAATTTTCACGAAAAATTCCCAAATTAAAGTATACGTAATTAAGTGAAATGGGTTGCGCAGAGTAATATATATATATTGATATATATATATATATATAATTGAAAAATAAATAAATAAATATGCAAAAATATTCAAAACAGCGAATTGGGAGAGGGGAATAACCGAACCGGCTGATTTTTGAGGTCGACCCGAGCTCGCTGGGTCGACTAGGGGTTAACCCAGGGTGTTTGGCTGTCAACCCGTGGGCCGATTCGCTCAAATGCAGATTTTGCATTTGGATGGTTCTCATGGTTCATCTTTAATCTAAAGGCCCTAGATGGTTCCTACACTTGACTTCTTCCTCAAGACATGCTTTGATGGCTTGGATTGAATCTAGGTTTAATCCTATGGCCTAAAACACTTGCCTACTCTATAAACAAGACCCTAACCTACCCTAAATCATCATTATTCATTCATACAACTAAACTATGGCAAAATCAATCCTCTCATGGCCTCCACTCTCTTCATAAAATTCCTAAATCAAATTTCTAAGAGATTTCCATGCATACAAGTGTATTTAGGCTTGTATGATCCTCTTTAGCTTGCATTAAAGTCTTGTTTCTCTATTGGCATCATAAAGGAGGAGTCTTGATCAAGTTTGCTTGCATTTTGGGGTTTTAATTTGTTGCATAAGGGGTTTCTTACATTTGCTATACTCATTTGAGTCCACATAAGCATTGTAAGCCTATTTCTACTCTTGTATTTTAACTATGAAGTTAATATGTTATGTTGCAAGTTGAGTTTGGGGTTAATCATGATATGTGCTTTGATCTTATGATTTTATGCATAAGCTTACTCTATGCATGTTAGTAAAGTCATTACCTTGGCTTTATGCATAGAAAGATGTGATCTTTGGTTGGAAATGTTGCATGATGCAACTTTGAAACTCTCATAAACCTTGTATTAACATGCATATAATGTTATATGCATGTTACTAGTCCTTATCTCATGCTATCTATGGCCATGTTCCGCCTATTTGCCAAGTTTGATGTTATGCATGCATATGAACCTTATGCAAGTTGAAACCATGTTATGCATGCATATGAACACTATGCAAGTTAAAATGATGTTATGCATGCTTAGGAATATTTTGCAAGTTGATAACATGATATGCAAGTTTGTGATCACATCTTTGTCTCATATGCCACCATGTTTAACTTGTGGCTCCAACACCTTTATGTCATGATTTTGCCAAGTTCCCTCTTCCTATCCTTTATGCGCTATTGCGATATGTAAGCGAGGGGATTGCGTTTGGGGTTGGGTAAACTTAAAAGACATAAAAACGTAAGCTTGGGAATTTACCTATTAAGTTAGGTCTACCCATTGGGAATTTACCTATTAAGTTAGGTCTACCTAATTGCTTGAAAATTTGTAATGTGTTTTGGAAACATGATGGACATGACACTTAGAAAACATGAGGATGGCCAAATCGAGGTTGGGTTGAGCTTGTAGCATAAACCTACTCGGAACCGACCGGCTTAACTAGTGGCTACAAGCAATAGGACCCAATGTGAGTAGTTGGTCATGTTGCACGTGAAACCCGAGGTTAGACTAAGTTGTGGTGTAAACCTACCCGGACCCGCCCGGCCTAACTAGTAACCACAACAAGGTCTAATGTGAGAGGTTGGGTGCATTAAATTAATTAATGCCACATGGTAGGGTTAAGTCATGGACCGCTTGAATACTTAACCAATTAAACACGATGGGTTGATAGGGTTAAGTCATGAACCTTGGGTACACTTAACCAACTTGGTACTTGGATGAGTTGGGTTAACCACGTTTAACCCATTAAGGAAACCCTAGTTACGTGGTCCTTTGCACCAGTAACCCTCTTAGTTGTATCATGATACCCTAGGGACTAGGCTAGGGTGGGGCACTGTTTCTGGGATGACATGTAAGCGACCAAGACGACGGCTGTGTAGGTGCACCGGTGTAGGTTCAGGCGGGCCATGGTCGTGCACATGGTCCGGAGTTGGAAAAGCAGGCATGGGCACCAGTAGGTTTAAACTGTGCGTGCTTGGTTTGTGTCAGTGGTTGACACCCTAGGACTTGATACACCCTAGGGTGGACCTAGCACAGTTTAGCTACACTTCGTAGTTGGGCCGTATGACACCGACACTTGACGAGTTAGGCTTTAGGAGAGCCGATCGACTAGACCGTGCTAGTTGGACCTTGGTTTAGGTCATTCATGATGTTGGGCCAAACTTGGGCCTGGGGATCACTTCTTTTTTACACTTGACCTGACTTGTGATACTAGTACACTTGGTGCAAACCTCAACCTTGTATATGCGGTGCCACACTTGATCTATCTTGTTGACTTTTTCCATGCCAGTTATCATCCTATGACTCATCCTTGTTTACATATACAGTTAACTTTATTAGTTGTTGTACAATAGTAGGTAGGACTTACCAGTCTTTTGACTGACCCATTTTCATTCGCCTCTTTTCTTTCGTTTCCCCCACCCCCCTAGGTTTACAGGGCGGGAATACCAGTACTTAGCTTGGATCTTAGCTGCTTTTCCTGGATAGCTCATGTATGCTTTGGACTTGAGCTCGCTATGGTTTTCTACCTTGGGGATAGCTACTTTATGTTTTCCTTTCCAGTTTCCAGTTTTATGTTTCTAGACTGTGTTTATGGAAAATAATGATCAAGTACTGTGTTGTAACTTAACTTATGGTTTTGATATGCTAGTTTTTATCCGCTGCTATATTTACTCTGTTTTTTTTACTTATATGTTCTGTCTTGTGATATCTGCATGCATGTTTACCTTGTTTAAACGCCCCTCCAAAGTCAGTGCCCTTGCAAGAGTGGCACTGGCGGAGGTGGGGTGTTACATTTGGTATCAGAGCATAAGGTTTACAAGATTGGAGCAAAAAGGGTTTTAAAGTTACTTTTAAAAGCTATTTTCAAAACCAATTAAGTATTTTCCAAAGAAAAGTCTAGTTTATTTTGAAAGGCTATCCCCCAAGAGCCATAAGCACTATCCTTCGTTTCCTCGTTCTAAATCTATCTTTTCCTTTTTTTCAGCATGGCCGATCTCAATCTTCCTGAGGGAGTCACCATTCCCGGATGGTTTCGGAGGTATTTGGAAGCTAGGGCCAACAATGCAGGTCCAGCAACCACTCCCACTATCACTGAGGTTCCACCCCCTCCTCCTCCTCCTCAGCAACCACAAGCCGATTTCGCTAAGGTTTGCAAGGACTTCAAGGCAATGGGTGGCAAAAATTTTATTGGGACGGAGACTTTTGTGGAAGCAAGAAATTGGTTGAAGGAGACCGAAGATCTCTTTGCCATCTTTGATATAGAGGACCGTAGAAAGGTTCTGTTGGCGGTTTGGCTACTAAAGGAGGAAGCTTCTTATTGGTGGGAGGTCACCAGTGCTACTAGGCCCGTAGAAACCTGGGCCGACTTTAGGGCAAGGTTTGGGCTTAAGTTTTTATCGTCTACGGAGGCAAATTTGCAACTAGAGAAATTCATAGCCTTGAAGCAAGGAGACATGACGGTGAGAGAATATGTGAATAAGTTCAACCAGCTTGCCCGATTCGGTTTGGACATGGTCAATACTCCCGAGAAGAAGGCTCTACGTTTTACACGAGGGTTAAATGAGCCATTACAAGGTCTAGCCATGTCACACATACCCATGGGGGCCACTTTCGAGAGCCTAGTAGACATGGCATTGCTGCAGGGAGAGGATAAGAATGGGAAGAAAGAAGTCAAGCCCAATGAGACTCAGCCTAAGAAGGCAGACTCCAAGTGGGGAGGGAATCAGAGTAATCAGAACAACAAGAACAACAAGAACAACAAGGGCAACAAGAACAAGGCAAAGGACACAAGAAAGTGCCACTTCTGTGGGATTGTTGGGCACGTGGCCAAGGACTGTAGGAAGAAGAGAATGAAATTGGGTGGATGCTTTCATTGTGGAGAGACGGGACATTTTAGCAAGGATTGCCCTAAGAAGCAGGGGCATGGACAAACTCAGCGCGCAGGTTCATCTGGAGGGCAAGTGCATGCTCTCAACACCACTCCAGTTCAGGACCGAGGTACTATTTCTGTGGAAAGTCTTGTTTATATTTCTGGTTTTCCTGTTCGCACTTTGTTTGATTCTGGCGCATCGCATACCTTTATTTCTTCTGATGTTGTTGGAAGTTTGCACCTAAGTACTAGTCTTGTTGAGGATCCCATTAGTGTTTCAAATCCGATTGGGGGTTCAGCCCATTTATCTATGATCTGTATGGATTTAAGGATTTCTATCTTGACCGTAGAATTCTCGTGTGATGCTTATGTTCTCGGGTTCACGGGATACGGGTTGATCTTGGGCATGGATTGGTTGTCCCGCTATGGAGCCATTCTCGATTGTGAGCATAGGGTGGTGAGACTCATGACTCACCTGGGTAATACCCTAGAGATTTCTTGCAACCCGCTAGATCCCGTCATGCTATGTTATCTTGAATCTCTTGACTCGTCCATCGATGATCTGCAATCTGTAAGGGTGGTTCGAGAATACCCTGATGTCTTTGAAGAAGTTAAGGGGTTACCCCCTAAGCGAGAGATAGATTTCCGCATTTATCTGGTTGATAATGCTAAGCCAGTCTCCTTACCAGTTAGGCACATGGCCCCGCGTGAAAGGAGAGAGCTCAGTAAGCAAATCAAGGAGCTACTTGAGAAGAATTTTATTAGGCGAAGCATTTCTGAATGGGGTGCTCCTGTAGTGTTCGCTACTAAGGCGGACGGCTCGCTTTGTCTATGTGTTGATTATCGAGAGTTGAACAAGCTGACCAAGAAGAATAGGCATCCATTACCGAGGATAGATGACCTCTTCGACCAGCTTGTTGGTGCTTCTGTTTTCTCTCAGCTTGATTTAGCCAACGGATTTCATCAGCTTAGAGTGGCCGAAAACAGCATTGATAAGACTGCATTTAGGACTCCAGACGGATTCTTTGAATGGCTTGTTATGCCATTCGGCTTGACTAATGCAACCGCCTACTTCGTAGATTTGATGAGTATGGTGTTCAGGGAGTTCCTTAACAAGTTTGTTGTTGTCTTCGTGGATGATATTCTAATCTTTTCAAAAGACGAGGAAGAACATGCTAGACACCTCAAGGAAGTGATGGATACGCTTAGAGGCCATCAGTTGAAAGCCAAGTTCTCCAAATGCCACTTTTGGAGAAAGGAAGTCCGATTTCTTGGGCATATAGTTTCTAAGCAGGGTATAGCTGTGGATCCCGCGAAAGTGGTTGCAGTTCAAGACTGGAAGACTCCTAGGAATGCAACCGAAGTGCGAAGCTTTCTCGGTCTGGCAGGCTACTATAGGAAGTTCATTAGAGACTTCGCTAAGATTTCGGCCCCTCTCACTAGATTGACGAAGAAGAACTTAGTCTTTGCATGGGACTTAGAGTGTGAGCTTGCTTTTCAAAGGCTCAAAAGGGCCCTTACCACAGCTCCAGTTTTGGCATTACCCGATGGCGGTAAAATGTTTACCGTGTATACCGATGCATGTGGCACGGGGTTAGGCGTTGTTCTGATGCAGGAGAGAAGAGTGATATGTTATGGGGGTAGGCAACTTAAAGTTCATGAGAAGAACTACCCCACTCATGACTTGGAGTTAGCGGCGATTGTCTTTGCACTCAAGTCCTGGCGCCACTATCTTTTAGGCGAAAGGTTTGAGTTGTATACTGATCACAAATCACTCAAGTATCTCTTCTCGCAGAAAGATCTGAATCTTAGGCAGCAAAGGTGGATGGAATTCTTGGCATCATATGACTTCGAGATAGCTTATACCCCTGGCAAGGGTAATGTTGTGGCTGATGCACTAAGCAGAAAGAGGTTGACCCTAAGTCCTCTATTCGTTGAGATGAAGAATTTAGAGTATGTGGCAACCTTTGATTTCTCTTTGGCAATTGAGTCGATGACCGGTTCATTAGCATCTCTGGAACTCAGACCTACCCTTCTTGATCAAGTTGGGGCTTCGCTGAAAGAAGACCCTCAGATAGTTGAGATTATGGATAAGCTGATTTGAGGAGAGACGTCTAGTCATCTCGCTCGATATTCTATTGATGAAAAGGGTTGGCTGAGCAGAGATGGAAGGTTATGTGTTCCAGTGGTAGGAGATCTAGTAAGAAAAATTCTTGAGGAAGCACATCGCTCTAAGTTGACTATACATCCAGGCGGAGATAAGATGTATAAAGATATGAAGCGTATTTTCTTTTGGCCTAGGATGAAGAAGGATGTGGCAGAGTTTGTTTCTAGATGTATCATTTGCCAGCAAGTTAAGGCCGAGTCGAAGAAGCCCGGTGGGCTATTGCATCCTCTAGACGTTCCACTTTGGAAGTGGGAGAGTATTTCCATGGATTTTATTGATAGGCTACCAAGGTCAAGGAAAGGGAATACGAGCATTTGGGTTATTGTGGACAGACTTACGAAGAGTGCTCATTTCATTCCGGTAAAGAGCAAGAGGACCGCATCTTGGCTAGCGTCTGTATATCTTCATGAGATTGTGAGACTTCATGGAGTCCCTTCTAGTATAGTCAGTGACCGTGACCCAATCTTTACAAGTCAGTTCTGGAATAGCTTGCAAGAAGCCATGGGCACGAGGTTGAATCTAAGTACTGCTTATCACCCATAGACGGACGGTCCAACCGAAAGGGTGAATAGGGTACTCGAGGATCTGTTAAGGCTTTGTATTCTGGATTTTGGTGGTACTTGGGAAGACCATCTTCCTCTTGTTGAGTTTGCATATAATAACAGTTATCAAGCAAGCATAGGGCTGGCACCATTTGAAGCTTTATATGGGAGGCCGTGCAAGTCGCCTACATGTTGGTGGGAGACTACAGATAAGCTTATACTTGGGCCTGATATGATCAGAGATGCATCCGAGAAGATCGAGTTGATTCGAAGACGGATGAAAGCGGCCCAAGACCGACAAAAATCTTATGCTGATAAGCGAAGATCTGATTTGGAGTTTGATGTTGGAGATATGGTTTTCGTGAAGGTTTCTCCTTTGCGGAATGTGGTCCGATTTGGAGCCATTGGGAAGTTAGCACCGAGATTTGTTGGACCCTTCCCTATTATAGAGAGGATCAGGCAGATGGCTTATAGAGTGAAATTGCCCGAGAAGCTTGCCGGAGTACACGATGTTTTTCATGTCTCGCATCTCCGGAAGTGTTTACATGAGTCAGCAGAGGTTGTTGAGCCAAGTGTTCTAGAAGATGTGGAAGTGGAGAAAGAAGCTACTTTGAGGAGAGCTCCGATTCGTATCTTGGGGACGGAGACCAAGAAGCTAAGGAATCGAGAGGTCAAGTTGGTGAAGGTTCAATGGGGTGAAGCCGAAGAAGACGCAACTTGGAAACCGAGGAGAAGATGCGTGGGCATTATCCATTCCTTTTTGAGGGTACACTCTCAATCTCTTTTCTTTGTTAGCATATCTTTCTCTTTGCTATCCATGTTTATCTAGTTATCGTGCTAACCTTGTCATGAGAACCTTAGGTAGAAACCCTTTGGATGAAACATGTATTTGAAACATGTTATGCTTGATGGTTGCAAGTGGTTGCAAGTGGTTGCAAGTGGATACTCGTGGATGCATGATACACATTAGGCACTAAGATCGGCTCACACACTCTCATATTGCATATGCATGAGTGTTTATGCTTATTCATGGATGAAAATTTTTGTGTTATCACATGGATGTTGCATATGGATGTATGTGATGTGCACACATATAGATGTTATACATTATGTTAGGAATTGCATACATATGGATTCATTTCACTAACATAATCTGCATTGATGATATTTGCATTAGATAAGTACATATACACACACCTTTGCATATGATCATACAACATTTAGAACCTTTTAAGGACAATGATTGCTTGTGGATGATGTTTTGAGTAGATGGATGATGGATGGTAGGATACGTTCTTCCTAACTTGGATATTTCGGGGACGAAATCCTTTAAGGAGGGGAGAATGTAACAACCCGTATTTTTGAATAACATGTTATAACATAAATGGAGGCAGAATTAAACTGTAAAATCTGAATCAAGGCAAACGGGCTATGCCATTGCGTTCGTCTCGGAAAAATACGCGAAATAGAGTCCGAATTTTCGAAAATCGGAGTACGTATGACCAAGATATGGCCACGCGAAGTTTCACGAAAAATTCCCAAATTAAAGTATACTTAATTAAGTGAAATGGGTTGCGCAGAGTAATATATATATATTGATATATATATATATATATATATATAATTGAAAATTAAATAAATAAATATGCAAAAATGTTCAAAATAGCGAATTGGGAGAGGGGAATAACCGAACCGGCAGATTTTTGAGGTCGACCTGAGCCCGCTGGATCGACTAGGGGTTAACCCAGGGTGTTTGGCTGTCAACCCGTGGGCCGATTCGCTCAAATGCAGATTTTGCATTTGGATGGTTCTCATGGTTCATCTTTAATCTAAAGGCCCTAGATGGTTCCTACACTTGACTTCTTCCTCAAGACATGCTTTGATGGCTTGGATTGAATCTAGGTTTAATCCTATGGCCTAAAACACTTGCCTACTCTATAAATAAGACCCTAACCTACCCTAAATCATCATTATTCATTCATACAACTAAACTATGGCAAAATCAATCCTCTCATGGCCTCCACTCTCTTCATAAAATTCCTAAATCAAATTTCTAAGAGATTTCCATGCATACAAGTGTATTTAGGCTTGTATGATCCTCTTTAGCTTGCATTAAAGTCTTGTTTCTCTATTGGCATCATAAAGGAGGAGTCTTGATCAAGTTTGCTTGCATTTTGGGGTTTTAATTTGTTGCATAAGGGGTTTCTTACATTTGCTATACTCATTTGAGTCCACATAAGCATTGTAAGCCTATTTCTACTCTTGTATTTTAACTATGAAGTTAATATGTTATGTTGCAAGTTGAGTTTGGGGTTAATCATGATATGTGCTTTGATCTTATGATTTTATGCATAAGCTTACTCTATGCATGTTAGTAAAGTCATTACCTTGGCTTTATGCATAGAAAGATGTGATCTTTGGTTGGAAATGTTGCATGATGAAACTTTGAAACTCTCATAAACCTTGTATTAACATGCATATAATGTTATATGCATGTTACTAGTCCTTATCTCATGCTATCTATGGCCATGTTCCGCCTATTTGCCAAGTTTGATGTTATGCATGCATATGAACCTTATGCAAGTTGAAACCATGTTATGCATGCATATGAACACTATGCAAGTTAAAATGATGTTATGCATGCTTAGGAATATTTTGCAAGTTGATAACATGATATGCAAGTTTGTGATCACATCTTTGTCTCATATGCCACCATGTTTAACTTGTGGCTCCAACACCTTTATGTCATGATTTTGCCAAGTTCCCTCTTTCTATCCTTTATGCGCTATTGCGATATGTAAGCGAGGGGATTGCGTTTGGGGTTGGGTAAACTTAAAAGACATAAAAACGTAAGCTTAGGAATTTACCTATTAAGTTAGGTCTACCCATTGGGAATTTACCTATTAAGTTAGGTCTACCCAATTGCTTGAAAATTTGTAATGTGTTTTGGAAACATGATGGACATGACACTTAGAAAACATGAGGATAGCCAACTCGAGGTTGGGTTGAGCTTGTAGCATAAACCTACCCGGAACCGACCGGCTTAACTAGTGGCTACAAGCAATAGAACCCAATGTGAGTAGTTGGTCATGTTGCACGTGAAACCCGAGGTTAGACTAAGTTGTGGTGTAAACCTACCCGGACCCGCCCGGCCTAACTAGTAACCACAACAAGGTCTAATGTGAGAGGTTGGGTGCATTAAATTAATTAATGCCACATGGTAGGGTTAAGTCATGGACCGCTTGAATACTTAACCAATTAAACACGATGGGTTGATAGGGTTAAGTCATGAACCTTGGGTACACTTAACCAACTTGGTACTTGGATGAGTTGGGTTAACCACGTTTAACCCATTAAGGAAACCCTAGTTACGTGGTCCTTTGCACCAGTAACCCTCTTAGTTGTATCATGATACCCTAGGGACTAGGCTAGGGTGGGGCACGGTTACTGGGATGACATGTAAGCGACCAAGACGACGGCTGTGTAGGTGCGCCGGTGTAGGTTCAGGCGAACCATGGTCGTGCACATGGTCCGGAGTTGAAAAAGCAAGCACGGGCACCAGTAGGTTTAAACTGTGCGTGCTTGGTTTGTGTCAGTGGTTGACACCCTAGGACTTGATACACCCTAGGGTGGACCTAGCACAGTTTAGCTACACTTCGTAGTTGGGCCGTATGACACCGACACTTGACGAGTTAGGCTTTAGGAGAGCCGATCGACTAGACCGTGCTAGTTGGACCTTGGTTTAGGTCATTAATGATGTTGGGCCAAACTTGGGCCTGGGGATCACTTCTTGTTTACACTTGACATGACTTGTGATACTAGTACACTTGGTGCAAACCTCAACCTTGTATATGCGGTGCCACACTTGATCTATCTTGTTGACTTTTTCCATGTCAGTTATCATCCTATGACTCATCCTTGTTTACATATACAGTTAACTTTATTAGTTGTTGTACAATAGTAGGTAGGACTTACCAGTCTTTTGACTGACCCATTTTCTTTCGCCTCTTTTCTTTCGTTTCCCCCCCCCCCCCAGGTTTACAGGGCGGGAATACCAGTACTTAGCTTGGATTTTAGCTGCTTTTCCTGGATAGCTCATGTATGCTTCGGACTTGAGCTCGCTATGGTTTTCTACCTTGGGGATAGCTACTTTATGTTTTCCTTTCCAGTTTCCAGTTTTATGTTTCTAGACTTTGTTTATGGAAAATAATGATCAAGTACTGTGTTGTAACTTAACTTATGGTTTTGATATGCTAGTTTTTATCCGCTGCTATATTTACTCTGTTTTTTTTACTTATATGTTCTGTCTTGTGATATCTGCATGCATGTTTACCTTGTTTAAACGCCCCTCCAAAGTCAGTGCCCTTGCAAGAGTGGCACTGGCGGAGGTGGGGTGTTACAACAATGATCAACATCATTCCAACACAAATAATCCATAACATATATACATCACATCATATATCACAATATATGAAAACAGTGAATAAATGTTGAGGAATCCAGTCGGATTCCTCCAACCTGTCTCCCTGCGTCCACAGATGTTAAACAATATAGATAACATCAATTTCAGTTCCATATGATATATTTTGTTAAACAGAATCAATATAGAAATTCAACTAACTTACTAGTAGTTCAATCAAACAATCAACACACAGTCAACCAGCTAATAATTAACAGTTCTAAAAATACAACATGAAATTATAAACTGTTCAGAGTTGGTGAGATTTACTCACATTGGACTATCATCGTTAACTAGCGATAATTGTCGTTGATTCAGATCGGACAATTTGTTTCGCCATAAATTGTAACGAGCTTCGATTCACAACCAGTCAGTTCCAGTGTGTTGCTCCCATCCATACGATCCCAATCAGATCTGACCGTTCGCAAAACATTTAGCAACCCATCTTCCTTTAGACCCAAGACCCGCATATGTTTCCTTACACCTCCATTTTCTTGTTCACGTCTCCACTCCAGCATTTCAACCGATCTCAATCATTTTCAAATTAATTCTTTTCTTTTTTTCTCTGTTTTTCTTTTATTTTTTTTATCCCTTGGGCCTTACGGTTTTAAATCTAAAACTAGCCCACTATTATACACGTACCCAAATCCTCTATTGTGCTTCTCCCTTCTTCATTCTTTTGAACGAACAGTTTCTCCAAATAGAAAAGAACATGGTCGATCGATACTTCTTTGATCTCGTTCTCACCCTTTCTTTCTACATTAAATCACACCCCAGCATCTTGTCCACCCACGTCCTTCTCACGTGAAACAGACCGACACCCTTACTTCACTACTCATGTACCTCCCACTTCAGCCCCATGCGGTTCCAGTCCCCAACGTACAACTCACGTGTATGTTTTCTTCATGATACTTCCCAGACCATACTCCATCAAGACCCCCACGTGTACACACTTTCAACATCCCCTTTCACATGTCCTTGCTACCATCTTCCTTCACGTTTTACGCTCGAACTTGCCAACAAAAAGATGAAAGTGTGGCAAGAAAATGAACGGAAGATGCGAAAGAATGGTACATCTCTTGCTGTGTTGCCAAGAACGGTGGCGGCTTGTATTTTTTTTTATAGAAAGGTATTAGGTTTTAGGGAGTTAATAGTTAAGTATTTATCGGATTTTTGGTGTGGACAAATAGTTTCCACGTTTTGGAAGGAACATGCGGTTGAGAAATAATCGAGGCGTGGACATGGTTTTGATGAGAGAAATAGAACGAGATATTTAGTTGAGAAGGGGAAACACATGTTAAGTTCCATGGTTTTAAAGTTGGTTTTTAACATGCCATGTTACCTTAATTCCATTCACGTATGGACCGAAATAAAGATACCGTTGTATCCAGCTCGGTGACATGATCCCAAAAGTATAATAATACCGGTAGATTAACTCATATTTTGAAACCTCAAAATGTTGATTATATGGTGTAAAATACTCCAAGTAAAATGTTGTTTATTTAATTAATTAAAAATTACAGTAAAATTCTAAAAATCAAATTATCGTTATGTCCCAAAAGACCCTTGTCTAAATTCTAACCCGATATCTAGTTATATCGAATAAACCGTTATGGTCGATAAACGATTCCATAGCGACTATTTTTAAATTTGATTTGGACATATCTCAAAATCTACATGACGAAATCCCGATTTTTCTCTTCCACTAGAAAGATATATTCCACCAGCTCCGTACGTTTCTTGTATCATAGAAATCCGATATAGAACGAACTCTGTACATTCAGTTGAAGTTCGAATCGCCCATTTACGAACTGCAGCGCCATTTCAAGCTCGATTTTAATTATATTATAATTCTATGTTCAAAGTGTCGTTTATATAATATATTCATTATTCAAATTCAATTCCAAGCTGAATTAAATATCACAGATGATCCAGTTCACACCATATCGCCATTTCAGCCAATTCTGATTATTTCAGAATTAAATATATTATTTAATTTATTATTTTAATTAAATATTCGCCATTATTTAATTCCACGACCATTAAATTCTCTAAATCACCATTTATATAATTAAATAAATTAATTATAATACCTCTGCCAATGCGGGTCATTACAGAATAAATGGTTACTGGGCGACCCAACCCACTTGGATCGACACCTGTGTCAACCTAGACTAAGGTAGGTCGACCCTTCTTTCGACCCAGGTGGGCGGGTGGGTCGACCCTGGTAGGGGAATTTATGTGCCTTACCTGGCACACTAGGCAGCGAACGTTAATTTTTTTTCTAACGTTATTTTTCTATGTCGGCATTGTTTTATTGGTTTATTTCGAACCAACGGCTCACGTGGCGCTTTCATATTGGTCTAGTGACATGGTTAGACCGGTCTAATCTTGGATTTGGACGGCTGAAG
Organism: Allium sativum; assembly: GCA_030737875.1. Lineage (NCBI taxonomy): Eukaryota > Viridiplantae > Streptophyta > Magnoliopsida > Asparagales > Amaryllidaceae > Allium > Allium sativum. Next base: position 3,182,315 of record CM060925.1, on the reverse strand, counting down.
GCATCTAACAAACCTTATAAATAGACTAGTAGAACACATCTCATTTCCATATATCCATTTTTTTTCTCTTCACATTCTTCTTCCCCGGGCCTATTGTCAAAATTACAAAATGCTAAATAATTAAATTTTTATGGGGACAAAAAAGTTCTTAAGTTTTACTATTTATTTTTATAAATACTTCTAGAGGCGAAGGTTCTGCTAGATTTAAGAAAAAGGCCACAGGGGAAGCTTTGATCATCAGATCTATGAGTTTTTATGTAACTTTTAGATTAGTTATTTGCATATGAAAATTTAGGCAGTTAGATAGCTTTAATTTGCAAGTTTTATGTTTACAGCATTTGCAATATTTATATGTTTAGTTTTTCTGTAAGTTACTCCAGTTTATTTACTGTTTATGCCTATTTCTTTCCAATTGTCTATTGTTTATAACTAATTCTCTTATATCCCGTTATTTGTTATAGTTTATTTACAGTTATGCTTATGCATATTTTATTTTCTTTTGTTTATTTTGAGTCTAGGTCTTGCAAGCAGCGTAGACCATTTCCATTTTTCTTTTAGCGCTGAGCCTAGCCTTGAATAAAGCCTAGACCTTTACCATTATTTAGCGTTAAATTGGAATGATGTCGGAATTGAATAAAAAGGGATTTTTCGGCATATTGAAAATGATTAAATATTGTAATCAGAATGGATTGTAAATTAGGATAAATCTTAACATGTAATTAGAGAAGACGTAAAATGGAATAGAATGAACTTAATTGAATATTAAGTAATGTAGGAATGGGTTGTGTAAAAAGTTAACAATAATTAGAAATGTTAATGCAACCTAGGTATATAACATGAAGTTATGTTGGGTTTATCAATAAACTTGAATTGTGTTAAGTTAAAATTGATAAAATTAATAAGCTAAGATCGAGGGAGTCTGTTCCGGCAGCGTGCAGCTGATCGGGGAAAATAAATGACTCATAGATTAGGTCTATTCCGGTAGCATGGGGATGATCGGAGAAGATAATAAGCCTAATAGCATAATGAAATCCTAGTTTAGGTCTGTTCCAGCAGCGTGGGTTTGATTAGGGAAGATAAAAGGCATAATGAAATAATGAATGTGGAACAATTCTAGGGGTGACTTGTGCCAATTGCATTTTTGGTTGGGTACCCATATCAGTCTGTATCTCTTTTTATCATGGAGTCTCACACTCGGTAGAGTTTGGGGCATGCTTTACTGAACTGGATAGTAAGAGGTTCAAATGAGGTGGGTACAGGCACGTTCTGGCGGGTTGATGAGCGTGTATCATGCCGATTGAGGAAGATAAGCCAATGTAATGCCTATGATTAATGGCTATGTCATTTAATCGATGTGTTTGGGATCGTGTGACGGCCCGCCCCGCACCAGCCGACATTCCCAATGAAAGTGCGTTGTGCCGATGTCCAGTTAGCACGGGATGGTCGCCAAAGAAAGGAAAAAAGGATATTTGATCTAACGAGGAACCTGTAGAATGTCTCAAAGCGCATGGAATAAAATATAATAATAACATACTTTGACATAAAACAGGCGAGACAGTGCGTAAGCTGAAAACTAAACATCATAGCAGCGGAAAATCAAAATACAACTTATGTTCCACATTATCATTATTGCAACTTTTGAAAACTGTCTCTAAAGCAAATAGGGAAGGTACACTACTAATGACCAAAGTAGTGACCAGCAGCGACATAGGGAGAATTTATGTAGATAATAGTATGTGTAAGCCTCCTACTCGTCTCCGGACATCTACTCGTGCATAATCACCTGACCTGTCTCTAGTCTGCCCATTTAAGAGCACCCAGAGTAATAAGAAGAGACATAAAACTATGGGTCAGACAAAAGTCTGGTATGAGCGATAAGCAGCAAAACAGAACAAAAATAGGTGTACTAAACCATACCTGAACCTGGACCTACAACCAAAGAGTTAGCACTGCATACTGTGCAGTACTCTAAGGTGCCACTAACATATGTTGTAAAGAATACGGGGGTGGGGTGTGCATGTCATAGTGATGTCAACTAACCAAGCATAGCAACCATCCTCACATCTCTCGCTCAGTGCGTAAAGCATACGATATCCACCACTTTGACCACCAATTCCTTGCTATGATCACTCTATCCCATAGAGTCATAATGACACCACTGGACTGATCCATAGACACTAGTCCTTGCTATGTCCACTCTGCGCCCATGAAGTCATGACGACTCCACTGCACTGGCTCATGGCCAAGCTACGATCACTCAGCCCCATGGAGTAATAACTACCCCACTGCACTAATATGTAGCCTAACATCCGTCTAGGTGGTGAATCAAAGCTATGGACGTCGGTAACCCCTTTGCACATGTCCCGCAGCAAAGCTCAGCCATGAAGTTGACTCTCTGGTTCCCAGCTGGATCCTAAGTACAAACTTTCCATTTGGACTACCTTTGCATCTCGGGTTTTGGTCTTCATCTCCTCCGGATCGGTTCGGTTCTTCCCTTCACTTTACTTGAGATTGTACTCCTCATAGTAGTCCTGTCTGTGATCATCCACATCGGGTCGGGTCAGATTTCTCCATCCAAGTCGGTTCGGTGCGGATCGCCATACGGATCGGTTCGTGATGGAGCTTTAGATCGGGTCGAGGCTCTCAAGTCCATCCATGGTGCATCGGTTCGGTCGAGTGACGTGGTTCGGATCAGGTACTCTCTTCAGGTCGTGCCACCATGCTCAGGTCAAATCGTGGAGCTTCAAGTGCGATCGGTTCAGTTCGTGCTTCCCCCTCCGATCCGATCCGATTCGGTTAATTTCTTGCACTTCTTTCCAACGACTGTTTTACGCCATTCGACGGCGTTTTCGACCAATCTAACTTTTCTAATCAATCACTAATCATACCATATAGTCATAGCAACTTGTAGAATTAACCACAAACTCCAAAACAATAATTTGATAGGTTAAAACAGACCAAACATAGCCGAAATCTCGTATTTTCCTTTAAGCATGTTTAAGAAAAACTAATGATAGGACTAGCAAAATTTAACCAAACCAACCCAAACTTCTAACAGAGGTCTAAAATAATATTTCAAAATTTATAAATATTTTTCCAGATTTTTATCACGTATAAATTCACTAATTATCACTAATTACCCTTAATTAATCTTAATTAGTGTAGAAACAAGGCTAATCACTCACCTTTGCCACAAATAAAATACCAAATCTGAAAATATCCCCGGTTTGGCGCTATCCCCACGGCTATACAGTAGTTCCAACCTTGATTTGGCGCTATTTCTCCTTAATTTGATGTAATTTAGCCAAATCTTCAATTAGAAAGTGGTTTAGAGGTGTTTTAGATGTTGGAGGACATTACTAAGTTGAGAGAGATGATGAGTGGCAGTTGAAAAATGAGAAAAGGGTGTTCTCTAAACCCTAACAGCCCTTAAATACTCCAAATCCCGAAATCCCCCTCTAGGCCTAGCTGTTAATTACCCAATTAAGCCCGGTTAAGCTGTTTTTCACCTTCCAAACCTTAATTTATCCATATCTCCCAAACGGTGAGTTCGTTTGGCTAATGTGACCACTAAATGGAATTGTAAACCATCATCCGAATCTAATGGAAGTGGTTTCAGGTCAAGATTTCTTTCCAGTCAAAAGTTATGGCTGAAATAAAATCGGCTAGGGGCAAAATGGTCATTTAAAAATCAGCAAAAATCATGGACATGGGAAATGACGCCAACAGTCATCTCCCAAAGTTAAATGACCATACGAATTTGTATGTGAAAGAAATAAATATTCTATGATCCTTCGATGCATAGAATGCGGGTCGTTCCATTCTCCCCCCTTTAGAAATTTCGTCCCCGAAATTCCTTAACCAAAACATACTTTGGATCCCGCCTTCCTACCAATCATCCACAACAATCAAACATACAAAACAACACAACAAGCCTAACCTAGCATGCGACTTACTAACAAGGGAGTATTATATCGATATGAAAATCTTACCGGGCAAAGAGTTCTGGATACTTCTTCCTTATGTTCTCCTCTGTTTTCCAAGTATAGTCTTCCTCATCATCACCCCACTGAACTTTGACTAGTTTCACCGCCTTCCTTCGAAGTTGCTTCGTATCGTTCCCAACAATACGCATAGGCCTACAGTTCCCAACCGCTTTGGGTTCAACCTCGATATCGTCCAACTGATCCGGTGAAATAGTCACACTAGGGTCGTGCACGAATTTCATTAACTGGAAAACATGAAATACGTTATGAACTCCTGCCATTTTCTCTGGTAATTCAACTTTATATGCCAAATTCCCAACTTGTTCGAGAACTGGGAATGGTCCAACAAGTCTTGGTGTTAACTTGCCTCTCCTGCCAAATCGTATCACGCTCTTTAACGAAGAAATCTTGACAAACACCCAGTCGCACATGGAGAACTTTAAATCTCTTCTCCTCTTATCAGCATAACTCTTCTGCCTATCTTGAGCAGTCTTCATTGCTGTTCAATAACCTTGATCTTGTTTGATGTTTCTCTTATTATTTCTAGTCCAAGCACATATTTCTCACCGGTTTCTAACCAACATGATGGTGAGTTTCGTGGTCTTCCACACAAAGCTTCAAATGGAGCCATACCAATATTGGATTGATAACTGTTATTATATGCAAACTCTACTAGATGTAGATGGTCATCTATGATCCACCAAAATCCAATACATAAGCTCTTAAGAGATCTTCTAATATACGATTCACTCTCTCTGTCTGATCGTCGATTTGAGGTTGATACACGGTACTGAGATGTAATTATGATCCTAATGCCTCTTGTAAGCTCTTCCAAAATCCACTAATAAACAACGGATCTCGGTCACTCACAATGCCTTTGGGTATTCCATGAAACCTCACTACCCACTTCACATACAATTCGGCTAACTTAGCTGCTGTTCTGTTCGACTTGACGGGTATAAACCTTACGCTCTTGGTCAATCGGTCCACAATCACCCAAATGCTATCATGGCCCGATCTGGTCCTTGGTAGCCCATCAATGACATCCATTGAGACTTGTTCCCATTTCCATTCTGGAATTTCTAATGGTTGAAACAAACCACTAGGCTTCTTTTGCTCAGCTTATACTAGCCAGCAATTCATGCATTTGGATATAAACTTCCCAATGTCTCTTTTCATCCCTTCCCAGTAGTAGGTCTGCTTCATGTCTCGATACATTTTGTTACCACTGGGATGTATAGTCAGTTTTGAGTGATGGCATTCTCTAAGCACTTCATCTCTCAATCCCTTAACATTGGGAACAACTAGTCTTCCATTCTTTCTAAGCCTTCCATCTCGATCAAGCCCATACTTGTTCATCTCTTCGTCGATTCCCATCTCTAACTTTGAGATGATTTCCAATAAGTTAGGATCGTCCCCCTGACTGGAGCCAATCCGCTCTATCAAAGTGGGTCTGATCGTCAAACTTGCTAACATTTCTGGATCCAATTCGCACTTTGGTCTGAAATCATACCCAACGGTGTACTCCAGTTGCTTCCATTCAAGAAACATAGCCCCCAAACTGGCATGTCTTCTATTCAGTGCGTCAGCTACCGCATTGCCCTTTCCTGGCGTATATGCGATATCGAAATCAAAGGAAGCCAAGAACTCTAACCCTCTCTGCTGACGGAGATTTAGATCCTTCTGAGAGAAAAGATACTTTAATGACTTATGATCAGTAAACAGCTCAAATCTTTCTCCCAAGTGATAATGTATCCACATCTTCAATGCGAACACGATCGCTGCCAATTCCAAATTGTGGGTAGGGTATCTTCTCTCGTGCAGTTTCAATTGCCGACTTGCATAAGCTACAACCCTACCTCCTTGCATCAATACAACACCTATTCTAGTACCACATGCATCTGAATGTATTGTCATCTCTTCACTCCCTAGGAATGACTAACACTGGTGCACATGTCAATTTTTCCTTTAGACTCTTGAATGCATTCTCGCACTTTTCGTCCTAGACGAAAGCTTGATTCTTCTTGGTGAGCTGAGTCAACGGTGCTGCTATCTTGGAGAGTTCTTGGATAAACTTGCGATAATATCCAGCTAATCCCAAGAAAACTTCTTACGCCTGTTGCATTCTTGGGCGTAGACCAATCCTATACCGTAGCCACCTTCGTAGGGTCCACGGCAATACCATTCTCTAAAACAACATGGCCCAAGAATCTCACTTCCCTCCTCCAGAAGTGACACTTAGAAAACTTTGCTTTTAATTGGTGTTTTCTCAACACCTCCATCACTATCCTCAAGTGTTCCTTGTGTTCTTCCTCTGTCCTCGAATAAACCAAAATATCATCTACGAACACAAGAACAAACTTATTTAGTTGATCTCTGAATACCCTATTCATAAAATCCACAAAATATGTTGGGGCATTGGTCAACCCGAATGGCTTGACCAACCACTCATATGATCCAGATGGTGTCCGAAATGTCGTTTTAGCTATACTCTCAGCTTCCACTCTAAGCTGATGAAAACCTGTCGCGAGATCCAACTGGGAGAACACCTTCGCGCCACTTAACTGATCAAACAAATCATCTATCCGCGGTAGAGGATACTTATTCTTCCTCGTCACGTTATTCAGCTCGCGGTAGTCCACACACAATCGAAGGGAACCATCGACCTTGGTAGCAAACACAACTGGTTCTCCCTATTCAGAAACACTTCTTCTGATAAATCCCTTCTTCAAAAGATCGCTAACGTGCACCCCGAGCTCTCGCCGCTCCCTTGGTGCCATACGACAAAGTGGCATCACTATAGGTCTGGCATCTTTCACTAAATCAATACGGAACTCAATCTCTCGGTGTTGTGGAAGTCCGGTCACTTCCTCGAAGACGTTCGAATACTGGACAGCTACGGGCACAACTGACAACTCATCATGCGGGATGATGAGGGAATTTAGAAAACTATCCATTACCCCATCACTAGGTAGACCACTAAACACTACCCTCCGCCCATCATCCGCTCTAACTGTCACCAAAAAGCCCTCAGAGTCTACCACCACCCCATATCTTTGGAGCCAGTCGACTCCCAAAATAATGCCAAACCCAGTAAAGCCCAAAACAAAGCAATCACAAACAAACATGCATCCATGACTCGATAAGACCACATTACGACAAATCATGCTAAGACTTGTCGAACCACCAATCGGGTTTGTTACCGCGAAAGCCCTATCGACTATCTCAGGTTCAAATCCCAACCTATCTACCAGGTCACTAGATATGAAGGAATTGGAAGCTCTGGTATCAAACAATACTCAAACAGGAACATCATAAACAGAAAGCATACCTTGAATGACGACATTCTTTCCCTTCTCCGCTGCAGTTGGGGCATTCGACGAAGAAGGAACAGCATTAAGAGCATATGCTTTCACAATCTGCTTTTCTTTAGGCGGTTTCGGACACTTATCCTTGTGATGTCCCATTTGGCCGCAGTTGAAGCACTTCCTATCCGCTGGTTTGGCCGGACACTCTTTGGCATAGTGGCCCTTCTTACCATAGCTGAAGCACTCAACATTTTTTTACTCTTTTTCTGTCCATCCTTGGTCTGATTCTGCTTTCTCTTATTCTGAGAACCATTCTTGCCTCCACCGCTTGCTTGCGGCTTTGGTTCTTATGAAGATGCAACCTCAGTCTTTGACTTGGGGTATAGACTCTCCGATCTTAAAGCTTTCCCAATAATCGATTCAAACGTCTCATCGATGTGGTTAATAAGCCTTCCCCCCAAGTACTGATCCAAGCCAGTTATGAACTTCTCGTTCTTCTTCTCGGGAGTGTCGATAAGAGATAATCCATACTTCGATAAAGTATTGAACTCTGCAATGTACTCCGTGACTACCCTACCATTCTGCTTAAGCTCCAGAAATTTCCTAAACAGCTCTGATTTCTAGGCAGTTGGGATGAACATATCACTGAATCGGGCCTTAAACTGATCCCATGTAACTTAATCCTCTGGAGTAGCTGTCTTAATAGCATTCCACCAATCCATTGCCCGTCCTTGCAGCTGACGGGACGCTAGCTTCCTCTTAATCGCATCCTCGATACCCAAGTCTTCGAAGATATGATCATAGCTATCCAACCAATCTTGAACATCTGTGGCCGATTCCGTTCCGTGGAACAGCTTTCCACCAAGACTAGTGTAATCCTTGCATAGCTTGGCGAAATCGGCCCTAGGCGCCTAAACCGCTGCACCACCACCATTAGCAGCATTAGGAACTGCCCACTGAACGTCCCTAAGCATCTCTCTCATGGAGTCAGTGAACATAGTCCTCATGTCAGGAGCATTCCCATTATTGGCTCCTCTACCAGCACCCCTCGTATATCGGCTCACCGTTCAATCTGTAAAGAGAAACGATTAACCATCCCCTTTGTGGTGTAAGTGCAGTGCGACTTCATCCTAAGATATAATAATAGTATATATATAGCTTATGAAAACCAAAATATAACAAATACGCGCTCTCATATACGTATTCTCTCCCTGGTGTCTTTCTCTCGGTTAACTACACATCCTAGAGCTCTGATACCAAATGTGACGGCCCACCCCGCACCAGCCGACATTCCCAATGAAAGTGCGCTGTGCCGATGTCCAGTTAGCACGGGATGGTCGCCAAAGAAAGGAAAAGAAGGGTATTTGTTCTAACAAGGAACCTGTAGAATGTTTCACAGCGCATGGAATAAAATATAATAATAACATACTTTGACATAAAACAGGCGAGACAGTGCATAAGCTGAAAACTAAACATCATAGCAGTAAAAAATCCAAACACAACTTATGTTCCATATCATCGTAATTACAACTTTTGAAAACTGTCTCTAAAGCAAATAGGGAAGGTACACTACTAATGCCCAAAGTAGTGACCAGCAGCGACACTGGGAGAATATATGTAGATAATAGTACATGTAAGCCTCCTGCTCGTCTCTGGACATCTACTTGTGCATAATCACTTGACCTTTCTCTAGTCTGCCCGTTTAAGAGTACCCAGAGTAATAAGAAGAGACATAAAACTCTGGGTCAGACAAAAGTCTGTTATGAACGATAAGCAGCAAAACAGAACAATAATAGGTATACTAAACCATACCTGAACCTGGACCTGCAACCGAAGAGTTAGCACTACATACTGTACATTACTCTAAGGTGCCACTAACATATGGTGTAAAGAATACAGGGGTGGGGTGTGCATGTCATAGTGATGTCAACCAATCAAGCATAGCAACCATCCTCACATCTCTCACTCAGTGCGTAAAGCATACGATATCCACCAAATTGACAACCCATTCCTTGCTTTGATCACTCTGCCGCATGGAGTCATAATGACACCACTGCACTGATCCATAGCCACTAGTCCTTGCTATGTCCACTCTGCCCCATGAAGTCATGATGACTCCACTGCACTGGCTCAAAACCATGCTACGACCACTCTGCCCCATGGAGTAATAACTACCCCACTGCACTGATACGTAGCCTAACATCCATCTAGGTGGTGAATCAAAGCTATGGACGTCGGTAACCCCTTTGAACATGTCCCGCATCAAAGCCCAATCATGAAGTTGACTCTCAGGTTCCCAACTGGATCCTGAGTACAAACTTCCCATTTGGACTACCTTTGCATCTCGGGTTTTGGTCTTCATCTCCTCCGAATCGGTTCGGTTCTTCCCTTCACTTTGCTTCAGATCGTACTCCTCGAAGTAGTCATGTCTGTGACCATCCGCATCAGGTCGGGTCGGATTTCTCAATCCAAGTCAGTTCAGTTCAGATCGCCATACGGATCGGTTCGTGATGGAGCTTCAGATCGGGTCGGGGCTCTCAACTCCATCCATGGTGCATCGGTTCGGGTCGAGTGATGCTATTCAGATAGGGTACTCTCTTTAGGTCGTGCCACCATGCTCAGGTCGGATCGTGGAGCTTCAAGTGCGAGCGGTTCGGTTCGTGCTCTTCCCCCTCCGATCCGATCCGATTCGGATAATTTCCTGCACTATTTTCCAGTGATTGTTTTACGCCATTAGACGGCGTTTTCGACCAATATAACTTTTCAAATCAATCACTAAGCATATCATACAGTCGTAGAAACTTGTAGAATTGACCACAAACACCAAAACAATAATTTGATAGGTTAAAACAGATCAAACATAGCCGAAATCCCGTATTTCCCCTTAAGCATGTTTAAGCAAAACTAATGATAGGATTAGCAAAACTTAACCGAACCAACCAAAGCTTCTAACAGAGATCTAAATTAATATTTTGAAATTTATAAATATTTTCTCAGATTTTTATCATGTATAAATTCACTAATTATCACTAATTACCCTTAATTAATCTTAATTAGTGTAGAAACAAGCCTAATCACTCACCTTTGCCACAAATAAAATACCAAATCTGAAATTTTCCTCTGTTTGGCGCCATCCCAAGGCTATACAGCAGTTTCGACCTTGATTTGGTACTATTTCTCCTTAATTTGATGTAATTTAGCCAAATCTTCAATTAGAACGTGGTTCAGAGGTGTTTTAGATGTTGGGGGCCATTACTATATTGAAAGGGATGATGAGTGGCGGCTGAAAAATGAGAAAAGGCTGTTCTCTGAACCCTAACATCCCTTAAATACTCCAAATCCCGAAATCCCCCTCTGGGCCTAGCTGTTAATTACCCAATTAAGCCCGGTTAAGCTGTTTTTCACCTTATAAACCTTAATTCAGCCATATCTCCCAAACGCTGAGTCAGTTTGGCTAATGTGACCACTCTACAGAATTGTAAACCATCATCCGAATCTAATGGAAGTGGTTTCAGGTCAAAATTCCTTTCCAGTCTAAAGTTATGGCTGAAACAAGTTCAGCTAGGGGCAAAATGGTCATTAAAAATCGAAAAAAATCATGGACATGGGAAATGACCCCAATAGTCGTCTCCCGAAGGTACATGAGAATACGACTTCGTATGTGAAAGAAATAAATATTCTACGATCCTTCGATGCGTAGAATGCAGGTCGTTATAGATCGATAACCCCGAATTCCACAATTGGCATAGTTTGTCACATTATGGGTATAAGTGTCGATCAACAAGTAGCAATTAGGTAAAGCCTTATTGTGATATCTTGGTAGTTGGTAAAGCAATCTCGGATATGAATGAGAAGCCTATCTTTACTCGTGTTTATCTTTCATACTATTTCATTTATGCTTTTATGTCTATCGCTCTTATAACTATTCATCCATCTAATTGCTTCTTTAACTTATGCTTATGTCATAATTTACTATAACTCACTAGATGTACGTCTGACCTAGATTGTTTTCTCCTTCTCTCTTCCTTTCCCCTCACCCCTCCAAATTAGCAGGGTAGAGGGTCTACTAGTTGATCAATTAACGGAAGTGGAAAGCTATCGTTCGGGCATGCCTTATTCAAATCTGAGAAGTCGATGCATGTACACCACTTCCTGTTAGCTTTCTTCACAAGGACTGGCTTTGATATACACTCAGGGTATATTGCATCATGAACGAATCTTTTACCCTTCAAAATTTTCTACCTCCTACTTCAAAGCTGTTGACCTCTCCAAGCTAGGCATGCACCTTTTCTGCTTAACTGGAACATACTTTGGATCGATGCTCAACAAATGGCTCATAATCGATGGAGATATCCCACACATATGACCATGGGACCAAGCAAACACATTCAGGTTTGCCTTAAGAAAATCAATCAGTTCCCTCGTTCGAAGGGAGCCCAAATGCGATCTGATCCTCAAGACCCTAGTTGGGTCATCGTTATCTATTAGAACTTCTATCGCAGCATCATTAGGTGCTACCCTTATACTTCCCAACTCTTCATCTTCTCTGGGATCAATATCCTCAAACTGATGACTGGGCGATCCTGTTTGGGACGTGCTCGTTACTTGCTATGTTCTCGCCTCCTTGGTAGGAAGGGAGGTTTCTTGTAGATCTACGCCTTCTCCATTGCGTACTTCCTTCCACTCCACCAAATAGCGTGCCCTTCCTATCACCTGATCATCTCTGACCATTCCCATCCCAGCTTCAATCAGGAATTTCAGGAGTAAAAACCAAGGATCTATACACGCTTTGAATTCTGCCAGGGTCGGATAGCCCAAAAAGGCATTTTAAGGAGAATTAAGATCCATAATAAGGAACAAGAGAATTTGTACTCTCCGGCAATCTCCCCCGCCTAGCTTAACAGGCAATTCAACTAGACCTATTGGTTCAGTAGTTGAACCATTGAAACCACGTATCCATCCCGTACATGGCTTCAGGTCTCTCGACTCCAACTTCATTTGACTAAAGGCCTTTTTTTGAAGAAAAAAACTGACGGAACTCCTGTAGTCAACAAGGACATTCCGTAAAGTTGTTAGGCCAATAATGGTCGCTATCACCAATGGTTCAATGCTTGAGGTTTCCACCCCCGGACTCTCTCTATCACGGAAAACAATATCATCCTTCGCCGTTTTTTGTTTCTTGGTCGAAAAATTATCTTCGAGGCTGCTACATTTCTAAATTTCCATATGCTTTGAAGCATTTACATATCGCTTCATTGTTCTGGCACTAAATCCGCCGGATGTGGTCCTCCTCCGACGGTGTTGATGACGATTCCTTTTCCCTTCTATTGGGTAGTGCCTCTAGGGGCCCTTGATCTTGATTTGGGGCTGGACCTCCTTGCCCCCGCCCCTCTGGGATACTATATACTCATCATTTTTCCCTCTCGCAACAACTTTTCAATCACGTCTCTCATGTGACGATATTCGTTCATCGAATGGCCAAACATTTCACGGAACAAACAATACTTTCCAGTTTCACGCCCTTTCCATGTCAAGTCTCGTGGAGGTGGTTTTTCATACAGCATCATGTTGCATATATCGAGATATATATTCTCAAAAGTGTCATTCATTGGTGTGTTACTCTCGAATGATTGGAATTAGGGTCGCTTATTAGCATCCCCTCTCTGATTTCGGCTTCCTTTGTTACCGCTCTTTCCTCGGCGGTTATTCTTCTTGTTTTGGTTTTTGACATTAATTTCAACTTTCCTGGAACTATCGTCGGAATGTCTTGCAACTACTTTAAAATTCCTTTTTCACAAACACGCTAGACCTTCTCTTTCGATTCAGGTATGCGTCCTCCTGTCGGAAGAGCATGTTTGCCTTTTTCATAAAACAAATCTATCGTCGTGGGAAGCTTTCCAACCAAATATCTACCAAATTCTGAATCCTTGTCCACACCATCGACCATTACCATAAGAATGGTCCCCAGGTTAGGGTTGCTCACTTCGATGATAGCCATACTAAAACGGTCGAAGTATCCCCTCAAAGTCTCTCTAGGGGCTTGCTTAACCTTGGAAAGCTCCATCATGTGTTTGGACTTTGATGTGCACAATCGAAACTAAGTCAAGAACTTGTCACTCAGGACTTTGAAGTTTGAAACCGACCGGGAAGGAAGCCTGGTAAACCACATCATCGCCACTTTTCAAGATATATCGGGAAGACTTCACACATAATGGCTCAAGAGACGCAGCTGCGTTTATATACCATGAATAGTGCATCAAATGCTATCGCAAATCCGTCCTTCCCGAGTATTGATTTATAGTGGGCAAATTAAACCATCTTGGGAACTGAGCCTCCAAAATATCATCGGTAAAGGGAGTATGGCTATGATTTATGCCCCAATCCTCATTACTACGGCCTTTGCTATCATGCATTATCTACGTTATCATTGCATATACTTCTATATCTGCTAGCACATGTTCTGGTTCGACACTCTCGGCTCATCGAACTATCTCTGTTTCCATCTAGGGCAACGTCGCCTGAGCCGCCATCTGGGCGGTACTTCCTTGGCTTCTACGGTCCCTGTCAATAACAAGATGAGTGGGTGGAGGTACGAGAGCACGAGCAGTCCGAGAAGTGCCTTGTTACCTCCGGGGAATTTTAGATCAGGTCAGCATTTGTATAGGTTCAGCCAGACTAGGATCATTAGGGATGAGCCGAATTATTGCATCTTCGCAAGAAGGTAGTTAACCAAATCTGAGCTGACGAAGGCTTTCTGGCCTTCCATAAGGTCTCCTTTGACATGGTTGTCGTTCACCTTCTTCAAATGAGGATGGGCCTTCTACCATGTAATGAAATGGTGGAGATGGTGTCCTTTACCTTTAGAACTCTTCCCATTTCCTAGCCATGGCATCCACATCATTTCTCAACGTTGCGTTCTCTCGTCTTTGAGAATTCAAGGTAGCAGTGGTCTCTTCTAACTTGTTGAACAAACGCTCAAAATCACCTCTCATGACGAATGTCGAAGAAGGAGCTTGATCGAAATTTGGAGCAATGGCCTATGTCATCTGATCAGATCAGACTTGATCTGGAGGGGAGGGGGTTCGACCGGGCTCATTCGATCTGGGGACATACACTGGCACAATCTATCAATGCGGTTGTTGTGTGTCGCTGGATGACGCTCCATGGGAAGCTTGATGAGTCCTATCTCTTTTAGAAACCATGATGATTTCTGTTATCGAAAACGATGAAAATATGGACTACTCCTTCGGACTTGGCGATCCAAGTAGTAGACAAACATCCAAAAAAGTCCGGGAATTCAAATTTCTTGGTAAAAGCACCAAAATATTTGACCAAAAAAGGGCATAAACACCCACTGATTAAAATTCATAGAGAAGAATGTAGAAATATAAAATGAAAATAAGAGAACGCAACAAACACACACGATTTATAGTTGTTTGATGTTAACGAGCCTACGTCCACTTTATAATACTTCAATTCAACAAGAAATTACAAGAACAATGATTACAATCTCCAAACACTTTCAATGCAGTGTAAATACACTTAAAATTCTCTATTTGGATTCAAGTAAGACTTTGTCTAGAGACGTTGATGGTTGGCTCGTGCATGCATGGAAAAGTCAAAATGCCAGAAGTCCTTAAAAAGGCCTCAAAATGGTGTATTTATAGATGTTGTAGTAGACCGGTTTAAATTTGGGATGGGAACGGTTACAGACACCTGGCATTTGAACCGCAAATGTAGGATGTGAGTGGTAGGAGTTGCGTGTAGAAGGCGGGATCGGATCACAGGGTGCATGGCAACATCCCAATTTTTAAGGAGATCGTGGAGTACATGTTGGTAATGGAGCAACAGTTTTGGGAGAATTGGATATTGATCGGATTAAATATTCAAACCGGCTCCGTTCAAACCGAATATGTTCGATCCGGTACCTCTTTTCTTCTTTCGATCCAATAGGCAGAAAGTTGTTTGAACCACCTTGGCTTCGATCCGATCTGAACCTTAGCTCTTGGGTAGGCTTGATCCTTTATGTCTAAAGCTTGTGACCGTGATCACTCGAACTATGGATGACCTTGCTACAAGGTAGGATAACAATGGGATACTTTATCTACGATAGTAAAAAGACAACTAAGAAGGGTTCTGGTTTTTAGTGCGGTTAGATGGAACATTATAGTAGGTAGTGCCTTCGGAAGCAGGGATGGGACTTTATCAAATTTACATTAAAAGTTCTTTTTTAAATGGATTTATAAAAGGAAATGTTTACGCAGAACAAACCCATTTATTTGTTTATGAAAAATATCTTGATCATGTATATAAATTAAAGAAAGTTTGGTATGGTCTTAAACAAGCACCCTATGCTTGTATGAACGACTTAAGAGCTATTTACTTGATTTAGGATTTCAAATAGGAAAAACAGATCAAACTCTTTTTATCAAACACTCTAATAAAGCTATCTTAATTATTCAAATATATGTCAATGATATAATTTTCAGTTCAACTAGTGAAAAATTATGTAAGGATTTTTCAGATATAACGACTAAGGAATTCGAAATGTCACACATGGGAGAATTATCATATATTCTCGGACTCCAAATTAAAAAATTGTCCAATGACATCATTATAAATCAAGAAAAATATTGTAATAATTTAATTAAATGATTTGGAATGGAGAACACTTCTGGAAAACCTACTCCTATGTGTACTACAACTTATCTCGATCGGGATGACAACGGTAAAAGTGTTGACCAACAGTTATATAGAAATACGATAGGATCTTTACTTCACTTAACTGCAAGTCGTCCAGACATAATGATGAGTGCGTGTTTATGCGCTAGATTCTAAGCTAATCTTAAAGAATCACATTTAAGAGTTATCAAACGAATTCTGCGATATCTTAATAATACCAAGGACTTTGGTCTTTTGTATCTGAAGGAATGCCCATTTGAATTAGTATCTTTCAGCGATGCTTATTTCGGTGGATCTAAGATAGATAGAAAAAGTACAAGTGGTACATGCCATTTCATTGGAAAATCACTTGTCTCTTGGTCTAGTAAGAAACAGAATTTTGTTTTGCTCTCGACATGTAAAGCAGAATATATATATATGTTACTTTAGCTTGTGCTTATGTTATATATATATATATATATATATATATATATATATATATATATATGCAAAGAACACTTAAAGACTTCAATAAAAATTTATCCAATTAAACTATATATTATGATAATATAAGTGCGATTAATTTTTCTACAAATCCAAAAAATCACTCACGTACAAAACATAATTGATATTCGTCATCATTTCTTACGAGGCAATATAGAAAAAGGAATTATTAATTTTGAAATATTTCTGATGAAAATCAAATAGTGGATATTTTTACTAAACCACTATTAGAAAGTTCATTTATCAAACCACGTCGAGAATTAGATATAATTTCACTTAAAGATATTTAAAAATATTACATATACAAAAGAACATAATAAAGACATGAGGCTAAACACAAAAGTTTGTGTAAAAAATAAAAATATTTAAGCATCATGACGAAGAAGAGATTCGAACTTGGGTCACTTTATTATTAGTATGATGCCTTAACCATTTGAGCTGAGTACTTGAATTGGTTACATCATAATATTATACAAGCTTAACTCTCTCGAGGAACCATTCATTTGAACATCAATTATTAACCACTAATTCAACCTTCGATTCTAAATTACTGATATCCAACACCACAAACATCTTAGATTGTTTCAGCCTATATATACTTGTTAATGTTAAACTCAAAATCACTAGTCTTCAATCAAATAAAGAAATTTATACTCTTTTGAAAATGGCTTCAAACAACAACTCCAACAAATCAACTCCGCACTACAACTCGCATATAACATTCTGTACCGATAGCTCAGTAGAGACACTGCATCTTCCTACGCCAACACCAAATCATGAGCTCGTTTATAAATCGGCAAATTATCAAATCGGGTATACACCGGAATATAAAAAAGCCAAATGTGCATTGTTTATCTCTCTAGACATAAAAATTAAGATTGATGAAATTCATCATTACCAACGATAGCAGATAGACCTTCAACGAGAATTTTATTTCAAACAAAAGGTCACGGCTAGACATTTGTGCTTCATCGAACAAGTTGCTTTAAAATTATGTAGCTCTAAAAGGAAGGATGTAAATGAACCGATTCCTTCCAACTCATCCGAATTTTGTAATCCACTATATCTATCTTCGGCGTACCGTACACCATCTGACCGAATATGTAGTAACCTGCATTTTAGCTGTTGAACAATTTATTTATTTAATTATTAAATATTGATTTATCGATATCGAGAACGTGAATGAAATAATATTGAATATTTAATTAATAATTATAATATAATAAAATATATTATAATGTCGAAATAATCAAAAATTTCGGAAATACAAATATTCTGTGAATGGAGTCGTCCCAAAGATATAATTCAACTTAGAGTTGGATTATATTGACGAATATATTCAATCGACGACAGTTTGAACGTATAATTATAATATAATTAAAATAGAGTGCGTAACGACGCGGCAGTTCGCTATTTGGCGATTTGAACTTCAACTGAATGTACAGGATTCGTTTTAAGCCGGATTTCTGTGAAACAAGAAACGTGTGGAGCTGGTGGAGTATATCTTTCTAGTGGAAGAGAAAAATCGAGATTTCGTCGTGTAGATTTTGATGTACGTCCAAATCAAATTTCAGAAAAAAGTCGCTGTAGAATTCCTTTATATTTTGCAACGCTTTATATGCGTTATAAAAGAGGTTTTCAAGATAAACTGAATATCGAGATAATCTAAATCTGAAATATCAAGCTGTAAATTCTGATATGATATTCTGGAGTTGTACGATGTCATATGTGAAGATATACGATAATATAAATTTATTTATATTTAATAATATTTAAATATATTTATATATTTAAATGGGTCATCTAGAGCTTTAAAAATAGCCGGTTTTGCAAACGAAGTCGGAATTCGATGAAACCAGTTTTGTTGGATCCGCAATATCAAATAGTTGTTAGATTTCCAGTTTGTGATTTTTAGAGTCACTGTGTGGCCGTACGGATTTTTAGAGCGATAAACAGTCAGTATTTTGACAGTTAAAAATACGCTGTGTGAGCAAACGGAGTCGGAATTCGACGAAAACAGTTTCGTTGGGACCGTAATGTCAAACTCTAGCTACATGTACAGTTTCGTGATTTTTGAGTATCGTGTGTGATCACATGAATTTTAGAAGACAGAACGAATATTAAAATGGGAAATATCTTCATAAATATATAATTCTAATTCCCTATAAATACCACTACCCCTCCCCCTTTCTAACCTAATTCATTTCTGGTCAATGCAACAATTTCAGCCGCCTCCATAGAGATTAAAACCAGAAAATTTCCAGACTTTGAAAATCGATTTAAATTCAAAGAAAAATCTATAAATTCCCAAACTTATATATATGTAATCTCTTTGGCTTCCTCTTCAATCTCGTGTGCGATTTTATGGGTTCGAATTATATTTCCATCGCATGTTTTATAGCAGCAAAAACCTAGGGTTCAGAGTATCGGCGAATTGAAGTAATTTCGTTTGATTTCGATGTTGGTTTTGGCTTCAGCATCTAGTTTAACACCCGTTCGAGAGTTTGTGGAGGATTCGGCGTCAAACACCGTCGATGATGACAGGCACTCACCAGGAACCGCGACGACGAAGGAACCACCGAGTGTGTTGAAATTGGTATGGGAAGAGAGAGTTGGTGATGAGAAGAATATTGGTGATTTTAGTTGATTTTTTTGTGAAGAGGAGAGGGAGGAAGGAACGCGGTTGCAAGATTCGGTGGTGGCTGTGTAATTGAGGAGCAGTGCGGTTTTGACTATTTGGGGAAGAAGCTTCATATGGGTGCGGGTTCGATGGGGCTTGGGCCGGAAGAAAGTTAAGGCCCATTTTATTTTTAATCCAATGTTTATTTTATTGAATATGTGTACCAACTTGTAAATAACATAAGTTGGTCATACATGAACGGAATTTAGCGAAACTGGTCACGTTGGGGTCGTATGGACGGGCACTACACAATGGAACTGACCGCGAGTCAATTGGAGTCCGTCACAATTTATAGCAAAATAAATTGTCCAGCTGAATAAAACGATGGTTATCGTCATTGACGATGACCGTCCAATGTGAGTAAATCTCACCAACTCTAAACAGTTTATAATTTCATGTTGTATCTTTAGAACTGTTAGAAATTGTCTGATTTACTATGTGTTGATTGTTTGATTGAACTGCTAGTCAGTTAGTTAAATTTCTATATTGATTCTGTTTAACAGAATATATCATATGGAACTGAAAATAATGTTATCTGTATTGTCTAACATCTGTGATGCAGGGAAACAGGTTAGAGGAATCCGACTGGATTCCTCAACAGTTATTTTATTGTTTTTCATATATTTTAATATATGATGTGAATTATAACCTGTTGTTGATTGTGTGTGTATGGACGAGATTAGACATCGTAATTTGATATGATTGAATACCATGACATGCCGGAATGTTGGTAAGGAATAATTTCAAAGTGATATTGAAAAAAGAGATATTTATAAAATGGAATATTTATAAATAAGAGATATTTATAAAGTGGAATATTTATAAATAAGAGATATTTATAAATTGGAATATTTATAAATAGGAGATATTTGAAAAGGAAATAAATTCAAAACATTTCTTTTTGAATGGAAAGGCCTGTGTGGCGGGTTTGGGGATTTTCCCGATGCTCCCGATACAAAGGAGGTTATGGCGAATTTTCCCGGGAATTTAAGGAGTTAGAATATTTCAAAAATAAATTTGAAAAGGAAATATTTGTAAAACATTTACAAATAGAATTGGAAAGGAAACGTTATAAAAAGGAAATCATTTTTAAAGTGTAGAACCGTTATTTAAAAGTAAATCTTTTCAAATGAATAAAACGTTGTTAAAAAGGAAATCTTTATAAAGTCAATAAAGTTAATCGAATATGGTATTCGAAGTAGTTAATTAAATATGGTATTCGAAGTTAGTTAATCGAATATAGACATTCGAAAGGAGTTAATCAAATGTGGTATTCGAAGTCAGTTAATCGAATATGGTATTCGAAAGGAGAAATCGAATTTCGAAGTTAGTTAATCGAATATGGTATTCGAAAGTTAGTTAATCCAATACGTTATTCGAAAGGGGTTAGTCAAGTCGAGTTAGTAAAATAGAGTTAATCAGTTAGAGTTAATCAGTTAGAGTTAACCAGTTAGAGTTAATCAGTTAGAGTTAACTAGTTGGAGTTAATGAGTTAGAGTTAATCGATTAGAGTTAAAACGAACTAGAGTTAATCAAATATAGTTATTTGAGACAGAGTTAGTCAAACATAGTATTCAGGGTAAGTTGCCATCTTGTACGAGTGCTAGCGTAATTCGCAGGGCTGTAAATAGCCTACGGCGGTCGGATGTTTCCTGAGGGAGTTAGGCGTAACCATTGTGATCGCTGCGATCTAGAGTCAAACAAATGGAGTTTAATCGAATATTAGTTATTTGATAGAAGTTAATCGAGTTGATCGAGTTGAGAAATAAGTTAAGTTAAATAAGTTGAGTTGATCGGGTGGTTCGACCAAGTTAGTCGAGCCTAGTTAATCGAATCGAATTGGTCGAACCAAGTAAGTCAAGTTAAGTTAGTCAAGTTAGTCGAGCCTAGTTAATCGAATCAAATTGGTCGAACCAAGTAAGTCGAGTTAGTCGAGTCAAGTTAAGTTAGTCGAGTTAAGTTCGTCGAGTTAAAGTTATCGATGTTAGTTTCATCGAAAGAAGTTATCGATGTTAGTTTCATCGAAAGGAGTTATCGATGTTAGTTTCATCGAAAGGAGTTATCGATGTTAGTTTCATCGAAAGGAGTTATCGATGTTAGTTTCATCGAAGGGGGTTATCGATTATAGTTTAATCGAAGTGAGATTTTCAAATATGAAATATTTGAAAAGGAAGAGTTATCGAATATTAGTTATTCGAAGAGAGATTATCGAATATCGTTTATTCGAGAAGGAGTTAATCGAATATAGGTTATTCGAAGAAGAGTTAATCAAATAGAGATTTCTCGAAGAGAGTTAATCGGAAAATTCGATTTTTATCGAATTCGGGAAAGTACTTATACTTTTCCAGTGTTTAAATAGAGATTTATTTATTTATAAATAAATAAGTGTTAGGTTAATTATTCACTAATAAGAATAGAAGTTATAATTAAAGTTAGATAATTCGAAAGTAGGGATTATAACGTTATCGTTATAACCAATGTTTTAAATATAGATGTGGACTAGTAAAATTGAATCCGAGAAAGGCGCAAAGAAGTTGTTAAAGATTAAAAGATAAACTTTGACCATTTCGAAGTTATAATGTTGTTCAGTTAAGGTCTGAGAGGAAATTATACCCCAACTTGAGTGACTTCCTTCTTGGCTAAGAAATGGTAAGGTTTGATCGTAAAGGAGTTTTGGAAATGTTTTCCAAACGAGAATCAGAAATGTTTTCTGATAAAAGAAAATAAGATTTTAGAATATAGGGAAACAGAAGATAAGTAAATAAATGAACTAAAGAGATTAATGTTAAAAGATGTTTGTTCGATAAAATTTCCACATGGAAATAATATCGTTGTTTGTACACTTGTTTTTCTTTGATAGTTAACTCACCGACTATCGAAGTTTTGACCATTTTAACGTTGTTAATATGGAGAGACCGGTTGGATCATTATCCAAAGAACCACTCTGTATTGGCATAAGCGTCGCGAATCATATATGCCAAAGATAATTGAAGACGGAGTAAAATGCAAGGGCTATCCTGTTTACAGAATAGTGCCTTCGGTTTGTCCAGTCCCAGGACATCTTGTATGGACGATGGTCTGACAGAGTATATCCAATGGATCGCGTAAGTTGATTTGTTCAAATGTATTCATGTTTGGTGGCGGAGGAATTCGTTTCTCTTAGCTGTATACCCATGTTATTTTTGGATAAGTCAAATTGTGATTTGGCGGGTATGACGATGTGACGTTCTAAGTGATTGAAGATGGATGTATGACAGAGTATTTCCAGAAAGGTCACGTACATTGATTTCTTCAACCATACCAAGAGTGGAAGCGGAGAAGGAAACTTCTTTTAGCTGACACGTAATGTACTGTTGTAGACGTCAATTAGTGATTTTCGATGGATCTGACAATGTGGCATTCGAGGTGAATCTGATGTAATGATAAAGCGTAGCTTCTAGCCTCATCATCTGGTAAATGACAGAAATCGGGCAGGCAGCATGTCTAAGTCGGTCGCACCGAAGTAGGGTGTATAATCACCTATCTAGAAAATATTCATTTGTTTCTAAAATCTATCAATGTTGTCCCATATATATACGGGAATCGTTGCTGATCCCAACCGTTGGTGATGTACATTCGATACACTCAAGCGAAATGAGTGGTCGGTCATGTGTGGCTGAGTTACAAGATGTTCTTGTTGAACTCCAGTGTATCGTTCCTAGAGTACACTGATCGGAAGGTGGTTCCATACCTTGTCATAGATGGAAATCCATTATCCAATACGTGCTTGCGATTTTGATTGTATACTATATATGCAGAACGTGAGATGAAAGCGTTTCTGCTAGTTGATATCTATTTGTACATAGACATTATTATAATATCAAAAGGTTTTTGATATAAAGATATTTTGGATTCTCATAAGGGAAAAACCAGTTCCGTTCTGCGGCGTGGTCTTATGAGATATCGTTTACTTGTTCATATACCTGTTTAAACTGTTTTACTCATACCAGTCCCATGACTGACCCGGAGTTTACTTTGTTGTTTTCCCTAAACTCTTGGGTCCCTAAATTTGTACGGGCAGTCAAGTAGTCGGGTTTTACAGATACATTGAAGAGCTGGAGCAGGAGGCTTCAGGATCATATAGCTATAGTTATTTCCGCTGTTTTGTAAGTGTTGTACTCTGATAAGTGCTATTGTATACATAACTGTTATATTTCAAAGTTATGTTATTTATTATATGTTATTCGTTCCGCTGTGAGGTTCGTGTTACTCTGATGTTGTGTTCTTCTTCTTCTTCTATTCTAAGTTTCTACCTTATCTATTCTCACCTTCTAATTTCTTTCAATAATTACCGGGATTTTTCGATGATTTGGTTATCGACGTCGAGCTTACGTCGATAACCAAAGTCGCTCAAAATTCGGGTCACTATAGTTGATATCAGAGCATTGGTTTAGTTATTACCTTGGCTCTGTGGCGTGATTCTGTAGAGATGGGATTAGTAATATTCTAGACTGAGTTTGAGTGTATATATACGAGTGAACGTATTTGTTAGTTAATATAAAATGATTTTATATTGCGGAGTTTTATTGGTTGAGTTGTTTGTGAATTCTGGTCGATCGGTTTGATCCACTGTATCGATAGGGGTTATTAAACACTCAAATACGATGAACCGTCATGGTATGTTTTGAAAGAGGGTAAATGGAATAATTTTACCCGAATATATTTGATATAGTATATTGGTTGTGTTGGTTGTTATTATAATCGAGTAAGATTATAAAAAGGTAAAATGATTATAAATGACTAATCAGAATTCATATAAGTAAAGTATATGAAATAAAATGAAGAAAAATCTGAATTTAAATAAGATTGGAATTAAAATAAGGAAATTTTAAGTTCCTGGGATATTTTGAAAACGTTTTTCAAACTGAAGGTGATATAGTATTGAACTCACTTCGATAGCTGGAAAATAGTATCTGATGATGAATCGCGACATCATCAGTATTCATTTTCGAGTTCTAAGTGACGGACTACTACCAAAGGTTTGGTTTTTGAATTGTTTTGAGAAAACAAGTTGTTTAGAAATTCAAAGGTTTTGAATTGGCATTGTAATTTCAAATTGATTTGAAATAGACCCAGGAAATTAAGTTTCGGAATTTAATTTTAACTTATGAAGTTAAATAGAATAAGATAGTAGAAATAAATTGAAATATTAACTTGAACTGAGTTAAATAGAATTGAATTGGATTAGAGAATAATCTGTTACGGAATTGAGTTGATGAGTTAAGAATTTGGAATTTGATATTCGGGTTCGAATGAAATTCGATTTGGTTTTGAGGATATGAACAGATTGGAATTTGATGGAAATAACACTGGTATATGCTGAGTTGATAGCATATGGAAGTGATAGAGTTGATATTCCCGACAAAAAGGTACCAGTTTATATTATATATGGATATGAGATTTATGTGCCGAATTGGCAAGCCGCTTGGCTGTTTGATTTTCTTTTGGGTTAAAGAAGGCCCAGAGAGGCGAGTTGGAGTTTGAGATATTGACCAGTACAAAGGAGGTGCTGGCAAAATTTTCGAAAAGTTAAGGTGTTAGAAAATTTTCAGAATTTTTGAAAATTTAGTTAGTCGGAATAAATTAATATTTTAGTCGATATTAATTGGTTCAGTTGAAACCGGAGACAAGAGGTAAACAGAAAATTTTTTACCCAGAAGATAGGGTCATCCCTTAGCTTAGCAATTTCGAGGACGAAATTTAATTAAGGGGGGAAGATTGTAGTAACCCGCATTTTAGCTGTTGAACAATTTATTTATTTAATTATTAAATATCGATTTAACGATATCGAGAACGTGAATTAAATAATATTGAATATTTAATTAATAATTATAATATAATAAAATATATTATAATGTCGAAATAATCAAAAATATTGGAAATACAAATATTCTGTGAATGGGGTCATCCCAAAGATATAATTCAACTTAGATTTGGATTATATTGACGAATATATTCAATCGACGACAGTTTGAACGTATAATTATAATATAATTAAAATAGAGTGCGTAACGACGCGGCAGTTCGCTATTTGGCGATTTGAACTTCAACTGAATGTACAGGATTCGTTTTAAGCCGGATTTCCGTGAAACAAGAAACGTGTGGAGCTGGTGGAGTATATCTTTCTAGTGGAAGAGAAAAATCGAGATTTCATCGTGTAGATTTTGATGTACGTCCTAATCAAATTTCAGAAAAAAGTCGCTGTAGAATTCCTTTATATTTTGCAATGCTTTATATGAGTTATAAAAGAGGTTTTCAATATAAACTGAATATCGAGATAGTCTAAATCTGAAATATCAAGCTGTAAATTCTGATATGATATTCTGGAGCTGTACGATGTCATATGTGAAGATATACGATAATATAAATTTATTTATATTTAATAATATTTAAATATATTTATATATTTAAATGGGTCATCTAGAGCTTTAAAAATAGCCGGTTTCGCAAACGAAGTCGGAATTCGACGAAACCAGTTTTGTTGGATCCGCAATATCAAATATTTGTTAGATTTCCAGTTTCGTGATTTTTAGAGTCACTGTGTGGCCGTACGAATTTTTAGAGCGAGAAACAGTCAGTATTTTGACAGATAAAAATACGCTGTGTGAGCAAACGGAGTCGGAATTCGACGAAACCAGTTTCGTTGGGACCGTAATGTCAAACTCTAGCTACATGTACAGTTTCGTGATTTTTGAGTATCGTGTGTGATCACATGAATTTTAGAAGACAGAATGAATATTAAAATGGAAAATATCTTCATAAATATCTAACTAAAATATCTAATTCTAATTCCCTATAAATACCACTACCCCTCCCCCTTTCTAACCTAATTCATTTCTGGTCAATGCAACAATTTCAGCCGCCTCCATAGAGATTAAAACCAGAAAATTTCCAGACTTTGAAAATCAATTTAAATTCAAAGAAAAATCTATAAATTCCCAAACTTATATATATGTAATCTCCTTGGCTTCCTCTTCAATCTCGTGTGCGATTTTATGGGTTCGAATTATATTTCCATCGCATGTTTTATAGCAGCAAAAACCTAGGGTTTAGAGTATCGGCGAATTGAAGTAATTTCGTTTGATTTCGATGTTGGTTTTGGCTTCAGCATCTAGTTTAGCACCCGTTCGAGAGTTTGTGGAGGATTCGGCGTCAAACACCGTCGATGATGACAGGCGCTCACCAGGAACCGCGACGACAAAGGAACCACCGAGTGTATTGAAATTGGTATGGGAAGAGAGAGTTGGTGATGAGAATAATATTGGTGATTTTAGTTGATTTTTTTGTGAAGAGGAGAGGGAGGAAGGAACGCGGTTGCAAGATTCGGTGGTGGCTGTGTAATTGAGGAGCAGTGCGGTTTTGACTATTTGGGGAAGAAGCTTCATATGGGTGCGGGTTGGATGGGGCTTGGGCCGGAAGAAAGTTAAGGCCCATTTTATTTTTAATCCAATGTTTATTTTATTGAATATGTGTACCAACTTGTAAATAACATAAGTTGGTCATACATGAACGGAATTTAGCGAAAATGGTCACGTTGGGGTCGTATGGACGGGCACTACACAATGGAACTGACCGCGAGTCAATTGGAGTCCGTCACAATTTATAGCAAAATAAATTGTCCAGCTGAATAAAGCGATGGTTATCGTCATTGACGATGACCGTCCAATGTGAGTAAATCTCACCAACTCTAAACAATTTATAATTTCATGTTGTATCTTTAGTACAGTTAGAAATTGTCTGATTTACTATGTGTTGATTGTTTGATTGAACTGCTAGTCAGTTAGTTAAATTTCTATATTGATTCTGTTTAACATAATATATCATATGGAACTGAAAATAATGTTATCTGTATTGTCTAACATCTGTGATGCAGGGAAACAGGTTGGAGGAATCCGACTGGATTCCTCAACAGTTATTTTATTGTTTTTCATATATTTTAATATATGATGTGAATTATAACCTGTTGTTGATTGTGTGTGTATGGACGAGATTAGACATCGTAATTTGATACGATTGAATACCAAGACATGCCGGAATGTTGGTAAGGAATAATTTCAAAGTGATATTGAAAAAAGAGATATTTATAAAATGGAATATTTATAAATAAGAGATATTTATAAAGTGGAATATTTATAAATAAGAGATATTTATAAATTGGAATATTTATAAATAGGAGATATTTGAAAAGGAAATAAATTCAAAACATTTCTTTTTGAATGGAAAGGCCTGTGTGGCGGGTTTGGGGATTTTCCCGATGCTCCCGATACAAAGGAGGTTATGGCGAATTTTCCCGGGAATTTAAGGAGTTAGAATATTTCAAAAATAAATTTGAAACGGAAATATTTGTAAACCATTTACAAATAGAATTGGAAAGGAAACGTTATAAAAAGGAAATCATTTTTAAAGTGCAGAACTGTTATTTAAAAGTAAATCTTTTCAAATGAATAAAACGTTGTTAAAAAGGAAATCTTTATAAAGTGAATAAAGTTAATCGAATATGGTATTCGAAGTAGTTAATTAAATATGGTATTCGAAGTTAGTTAATCGAATATGGTATTCGAAGTTAGTTAATCGAATATAGACATTCGAAAGGAGTTAATCAAATATGGTATTCGAAGTCAGTTAATCGAATATGGTATTCGAAGGGAGAAATCGAATATGTATTCGAAGTTAGTTAATCGAATATGGTATTCGAAAGTTAGTTAATCCAATATGTTATTCGAAAGGGGTTAGTCAAGTCGAGTTAGTAAAATAGAGTTAATCAGTTAGAGTTAATCAGTTAGAGTTAACCAGTTAGAGTTAATCAGTTAGAGTTAACCAGTTGGAGTTAATGAGTTAGAGTTAATCGATTAGAGTTAAAACGAACTAGAGTTAATCAAATATAGTTATTTGAGACAGAGTTAGTCAAACATAGTATTCAGGGTAAGTTGTCATCTTGTACGACTACTAGCGTAATTCGCAGGGCTGTAAATAGCCTACGGCGGTCCGATGTTTCCTGAGGGAGTCAGGCGTAACCATTGTGATCGCTGCAATCTAGAGTCAAACGAATGGAGTTTAATCGAATATTAGTTATTTGATAGAAGTTAATCGAGTTGATCGAGTTGAGAAATAAGTTAAGTTAAATAAGTTGAGTTGATCGGGAGGTTCGTCCAAGTTAGTCGAGCCTAGTTAATCGAATCGAATTGGTCGAACCAAGTAAGTCAAGTTAAGTTAGTCGAGCCTAGTTAATCGAATCAAATTGGTCGAACCAAGTAAGTCGAGTTAGTCGAGTCAAGTTAAGTTAGTCGAGTTAAGTTCGTCGAGTTAAGTTCGTCGAGTTAAAGTTATCGATGTTAGTTTCATCGAAAGAAGTTATCGATGTTAGTTTCATCGAAAGGAGTTATCGATGTTAGTTTCATCGAAAGCAGTTATCGATGTTAGTTTCATCGAAAGGAGTTATCGATGTTAGTTTCATCGAAAGGAGTTATCGAGGTTTGCTTCATCGAAGGGGGTTATCGATTATAGTTTAATCGAAGTGAGATTTTCAAATATGAAATATTTGAAAAGGAAGAGTTATCGAATATTAGTTATTCAAAGAGAGATTATCGAATATCGTTTATTTGAGAAGGAGTTAATCGAATATAGGTTATTCGAAGAAGAGTTAATCAAATAGAGATTTCTCGAAGAGAGTTAATCGGAAAATTCGATTTTTATCGAATTCGGGAAAGTACTTATACTTTTCCAGTGTTTAAATAGAGATTTATTTATTTATAAATAAATAAGTGTTAGGTTAATTATTCACTAATAAGAATAGAAGTTATAATTAAAGTTAGATAATTCGAAAGTAGGGATTATAACGTTATCGTTATAACCAATGTTTTAAATATAGAAGTGGACTAGTAAAATTGAATCCGAGAAAGGCGCAAAGAAGTTGTTAAAGATTAAAAGATAAGCTTTGACCATTTCGAAGTTATAACGTTGTTCAGTTAAGGTTTGAGAGGAAATTATACCCCAACTTGAGTGACTTCCTTCTTGGCTAAGAAATGGTAAGGTTTGATCGTAAAGGAGTTTTGGAAATGTTTTCCAAACGAGAATCAGAAATGTTTTCTGATAAAAGAAAATAAGAATTTAGAATATAGGGAAACAGGAGATAAGTAAATAAATGAACTAAAGAGATTAATGTTAAAAGATGTTTGTTCGATATAATTTCCACCTGGAAATAATATCGTTGTTTGTACACTTGTTTTTCTTTGATAGTTAACTCACCGACTATCGAAGTTTTGACCATTTTAACGTTGTTAATATGGAGAAACCTGTTGGATCATTATCCAAAGAACCACTCTGTATTGGCATAAGCGTCGCGAATCATATATGCCAAAGATAATTGAAGACGGAGTAAAATGCAAGGGCTATCCTGTTTACAGAATAGTGCCTTCGGTTTGTCCAGTCCCAGGACAACTTGTATGGACGAAGGTCTGACAGAGTATATCCAGTGGATCGCGTAAGTTGATCTGTTCAAACGTATTCATGTTTGGTGGCGGAAGAATTCGTTTCTCTTAGCTGTATACCCGTGTTATTTTTGGATAAGTCAATTTGTGATTTGGCGAGTATGACGATGTGACGTTCTAAGTGAATGAAGATGGATGTATGACAGAGTATTTCCAGAAAGGTCACGTACATTGATTTCTTCAACCATAATAAGAGTGGAAGTGGAGAAGGAAACTTCTTTTAGCTGACACGTAATGTACTGTTGTAGACGTCAATTAGTGATTTTTCGATGGATCTAACAATGTGGCATTCGAAGTGAATCTGATGTAATGATAAAGCGTAGCTTCTAGCCTCATCATCCGGTAAATGACAGAAATCGGGCAGGCAGCATGGCTAAGTCGGTCGCACCGAAGTAGGGTGTATAATCACCTATCTAGAGAATATTCATTTGTTTCTAAAATCTATCAATGCTGTCCCATATATATACGGGAACGGTTGCTGATCCCAACCGTTGGTGATGTACATTCGATACACTCAAGCGAAATGAGTGGTCGGTCATGTGTGGCTGAGTTACAAGATGTTCTTGTTGAACTCCAGTGTATCGTTCCTAGAGTACACTGATCGGAAGGTGGTTCCATACCTTGTCATAGATGGAAATCCATTATCCAATACGTGCTAGCGATTTTGATTGTATACTATATATGCAGAACGTGGGATGAAAGCGTTTATGCTAGTTGATATCTATTTGTACATAGACATTATTATAATATCAAAAGGTTTTTGATATAAAGATATTTTGGATTCTCATAAGGGAAAAACCCGTTCCGTTCTGCGGCGTGGTCTTATGAGATATCGTTTACTTGTTCATATACCTGTTTAAACTGTTTTACTCATACCAGTCCTATGACTGACCCGGAGTTTACTTTGTTGTTTTCCCTAAACTCTTGGGTTCCTAAATTTGTACGGGCAGTCAAGTAGTCGGGTTTTACAGATACATTGAAGAGCTGGAGCAGGAGGCTTCAGGATCATATAGCTATAGTTATTTCCGCTGTGTTGTAAGTGCTGTACTCTGATAAGTGCTATTGTATACATAACTGTTATATTTCAAAGTTATGTTATTTATTATATGTTATTCGTTCCGCTGTGAGGTTCGTGTTACTCTGATGTTGTGTTCTTCTTCTTCTTCTATTCTAAGTTTCTACCTTATCTATTCTCACCTTCTAATTTCTTTCAATAATTTCCGGGATTTTTCGATGTTTTGGTTATCGACGTCGAGCTTACGTCGATAACCAAAGTCGCTCAAAATCCGGGTCACTACATAATAAACCCTTGGATCTCTCACCGAAACGACCTAATTATCGTCCAAATACATGGAAAAAAACTACATGGCTAATGAGGGGTGTAAAGACACAACACCAAAGAAGTCACCATCTTCCAAGAATTAATGTTGCATCTTTATATTGTTGTTATTTCTGTTAATAAATGTATTAAAAATAATATTATGTAAATACAATTAAAAATTAAATTCAAATGAACAAGATATGTAAAAACATTTAATTCAATTGACTGAAAACTCTATTTAGTCGATTGAAAAATACATAGAAAACTCTCTATCCTTAGTTCAGTGGACTAAATAGAGGTTTCAGTCGACTGAACGTGACCTAAAAATATTATTTGTCCCATCTTTTCACATATTTTTACTCCTATCCATTCACTTTTTACCTTCACCCTACATCTTCTTCCCTAAATTTCAGACAACCCTAAACCTAAAAATCAAAATTCTTCAAATTTCATTCCAAATTACAAAACAAAATGCCACCAAAAAGACAACGAGTTTTACTTCATCTTCTTCGCAAAGAATTGATTATCAAATCACCCAATGGTTATATGATGACAACACTATCAATTGATGGAATAAGATGAAAAATTCTCGGATCTTCGAACACTTGTTTGTTGATTTTGGCAGGTTACAAGCTAACAACGTCAGGGCACTCACCACTAAGCAGGTTTAACTTCTCTCTTGGAATTAAATCGAAATGATCAAGCTATCAACCACACAATGGTTAAGCTTTTATATGCCAAACTAAATCTTGGATACAAACACCAAGAAATCCTCACGGTAGTTTTTGGAGCATTATCTACGGGAAAAAGGTTTGGTTCTCCTTAAATAGAATGACCCATATCTTAGAGTCTCCTAATGCTAGTAGAAAACTTGAAGAAATCGATTACTATCCCCAAGCGCATGATAATGTTAACCATCAATTTCTCGAAGATGAGATAAATTTTCATGATAGTAAATCAACATCTCTACGTCCTCAAGCTCGTCTCTTGCATAAGGCACTCATGCTTACTATAACACCGCGTACCGGATCAGACGAGATTATTTACCCAACCAATTGTCGTGCATTATATGCCATTTAGGGTAATATCTAGGTAAATTGGCTTTAGCTCATTTTGGATAAATTCCTTTATTTTAATAATGGAAAAACTAAAACAATTTATTTTGGAGAATACATTATGCGACTTCTACTTAATATTGAAATACCGCTTCTGGAGTCCAAAACTACAATAGTTCATAAAATAAATCATCGGACAATTTGTCTCATGCAACTTCTGGAAAGGCCACCCCGCATTATGTCACTTACAGAGTAGGAAAATCGCCATCAAAATCCCCAACAAGTTCCACATCAAGCTCAAATTCTAGAAGGACCTCCTCAGCAACATAACGAAAAAAATCCACCTTGTGCAATCGGACTACACCACAATGCAATCCATGAGGATCCTTTCTTGTAATCAAAAACTTCTCAACTCCTGTCTCATGACGGTGGATAAAAAACATGATAAGGTCAAAGGATTCTTCAACATGCTCTTGGATGCAATCTCCTGCTCGGGCACTAATTTAACTTCCACTTATCGAGGAAAATGCCCTACTCGAATTTTCACATGGTCAACTTCTGAAGAAAGCGACAGCAGCAGCATGACTGGACATAGTGGTAATCAAGGAGGAGCAAAAAGAAGGCCAATTGGAGTCTAGTAATTTAGGAGGGATCTTATGATTGGGATGTAGAGGAGTAATTCAATGGTTTGCCTATTTTAGCGCTTACTTTATCTTAAAACACTTTTCGAAGACTTGTATAAATAGCCTTATGCATTTCAAATAGTATGTTTTATTTCAGTTTGTACGTAGCTACTATGCTATAAGTGTGATTTCTTTAGCTTGTCTATCATAATTTATGTATGTATAGGTAATATATACTTCCTTTTTGTCGATGACAAAGGGGGAGAAAATTGTATGGCACTAACATTTTTTTTGCTGGAGAAAGATAGAATATATTTGGGGGGATGAGAGATAGCTATTTCTTTACAAATATAGGTGTTATCATCAATCAAAAAGGGGAGAATGCTGACACGCTAAGTTTTGATCAATGCCAATGAGCTTCAATATCCAATTCAAGAAAAAAGGAAGATATATGTGGAACACAAGGAAAAAGACAACGAAGACTTGATTGGTATGAGTATATATTGTTTTCAAGTCTTAGTCTTAGTATTCATGTTAAAATCTATCCTCAAGATGTTTGCATGAACACAAGAACAAGATATCAATTTCTACATTTATAAAATCTTTTCATTGTGCTAAACGCATTTCAATCGACTGAACAGAACTTTCAGTCGATTAAATCTTGTGTATATGCATAGTTTGCATAGCTTTAGTCAATTGAATGTCTTGTTTAGTCGACTAAATTCAAACCTGTGAATGTTTCATGAAAAGGCACCTTCTTTCTTCCAAGATATGCAACCTTTCTTCAATGGTTATAGATGCATCTCTTACTTGAATCTTTTGCAAATTGATATGACTATTCTACACCTATATATACACGCTTCTAACACTTTTAAAATCACCGAATTTACTTGTCTTAATCTCTCTATTCTCTTTAGTAATTTTCAGATTTCTTTGTTTCATAAGCTATCACAATCACTCTTATCGCTTGAATCTCTGAACTATATTGTATACTCTTTGATTCATAGCGATTGTCATTTTCTAAATGTTCACAAACACATTTCAAATACTTGAGGATAAGATTATAGGAAATTTGTACTCACATCGACTTATCGGTGTTATCAAGAACACAATCAGTCAAAACACTTTTGTTTTTATTTATTTATTTATTTGAAGTCCTCTTCCGCAGCTGAGGCATGAAATTCTGTTCCGCTGTTCAGGTGTTGTAAACCAATTCCTCTAGGTGAAGTGAATGATGTTTTATTTAGTGAAACTCCAGAAGGGAGTCGAGGATTGGACGTAGGACGGTGATTAAAACCAGTATAAAATCGACTATGTCACTATTTACGTATTGCTACCTTTTTTTCTATATTCTACAATCCTATAGCTACTTAGCGAATTTTAGTAGGAAGGTCTCTATAGAAGGTTTGATTTCTCCTTTTGACTTTCCTATTAGGACCTTATTCGATTCCGGTACTTCTCATTCTTTCCTATCCAGTTCTATTGTTGATATTTTGCACCTAGATACTTTTATAGTTTTTGATCCAGTAGTTGTCTAAAACCCCATAGGTGTACAACTTACCTATGTATGATGTGTAGGAGTTTGAGGATTTATATTCTTGGCATCGAGTTTGAGTGTGACACATATGTACTGGGTTTAATAGGTTACAGACTTATTCTAGGGATGGATTGTGTAACAACCCGTATTTTCAATAACCTGTTATAACGTAAATCGAGGCAAAATTTAATTTATAAATCTGAATCAAGGGAAACGGGCTATGCCATTGCGTTCGTCTCGGAAAAATATGCGAAATAGAGTCCGAGTTTTCGAAAATCGGAGTGCGTATGACCCAATTAAGGCCCAATGAAGTTTTCAGAAAATTTCAAGTTCAAAACAGATTTCGAATTTCGGGTTCAAAATTCGAAAAACGGTCAGATTGGGCCAGGCGGGAAAATTCCCGCCAGAGCACCCAAGTCGACAGCCCTATCGACTTGGGAGTCGACTTGGTTGGACCCAAGTCGACAGCCCTGTCGACTTGGCTGTCGACTTGGTTCAGCCGGGCAGTTTTGCCTGGTGCACCATTTTGGGGTTTTGGTTAGGTTTTGGGGCCAGATTCGGTTTTAAGGGTTGAGATTGGAATTAGGGTTTAATCCTAAGGTTGAAACTAATCCTAATCTCTATAAATAAACCCCTAACCAAACCCTAAATCATCATTATTCAACCCTACAACTAAACTATGGCAAAAATTTTCCTCTCATGGCCTCCACTCTCTTCATAAAATTCTAAGTTATTTCTATGAGAGATTTTCCATGCATACAAGTGTTTTCAAGCTTGTATGAGTGTCATTAGCTTGCATTCAAGTCAAGTTTCCATATTTACATCATAAAGCATGGGTTTTGAACATTTTGGCTCAAGGGTTTTTCTATTGGAGCTTGCATTTTGGGTTTATTTGATTGCATAAGGGCTTTGTCTCAATCTATATATATTTTTGTGTCTTCATAAGCATTGTAAGCCCTTTTCTATTCAAATTTAAACTCTAAAGTTAAATGAATGATGCAAGTTTGGTTGATCATTATGATATGCAAGTTTGCCATGTTATGATATGCAAGTTTATCATGTTATGTTATGCAAGTATGCCATGTTATGATATGCAAGTTTACCATGTTATGCTATGCAAGTTTGCCATGTTATGATATGCAAGTTTATCATGTTATGTTATGCAAGTATGCCGTGTTATGATATGCAAGTTTACCATGTTATGCTATGCAAGTTTGCCATGTTATGATATGCAAGTTTATCATGTTATGTTATGCAAGTTTGCCATGTTATGATATGCAAGTTTATCATGTTATGTTATGCAAGTTTGCTATGTTATGATATGCAAGTTTGCCATATGATATGCAAGTTATGTTATGCAAGTTTGGGTTGATCATTTTGCTCATGTTATCATGTTATGCAAGCTTATCTTGGGTTTATGAGCTTAAAGCTTCAAGCTTTATGCTAAAGGTTGCATTTTGGCAACATGTAAGTTATCATATCCCTTATGATAACTTGCATGTGAGGCTAAATGCGAACTTATGGCAACTTCTACATGTCATTTATCACCATGTATCACTTATATGCTAAGTTTGGTTTTATGCATACTTTTGAGGCCTAATGATGCAATATGCAAGTATATGAACATATGTACATTTCATATGCCACCATGTTAAACTTGTGGCTTCAACACCATTTGTCATCTTTATGCCAAGTTCCCTCTTTCTATCCTATATGCGCTATTGCGATTATGTAAGCGATGGGATTGCGTTTGGGGTTGGGTAAACTTAAAAGACATGAAAACATAAGATTGGGAATTTACCTATTAAGTTAGGTCTACCCAAATTCTTGAAAACTTGTAATGTGTTTTGGAAACATGATGGACATGACACTTAGAAAATATAAGTGTGACCAACTCGAGGTTGGGTTGAGATTGTAGCGTAAAACTACCCGGAACCGACCGGCTTAACTAGTTGCTACAAACAATAGGACCCAATGTGAGAAGTTGGTCATGTTGTACCTTGAACCCGAGGTTAGACCAAGTTGTGGTGTAAAGCTACCCGGACCCGCCCGACTTAACTAGTAACCACAACAAGATCTAATGTGAGAGGTTAAGGCACATTAAATTAATTAATGCCTCATGATTAGGGTTTAAGTCATGGTCCACTTAATACTTAATCAATGTGGGCTTGGTAGATTAATCCGGGTTAAGTCGTGAACTCATCGTTACACTTAACCAAGTTAATCCATGATTAGCAAGAGGGTTAAACCGTACTTAACCCACTAGAAAATCCAAGCAATGGGGGTCCACTCCAGCAGTATTCCCAAGTTTGTATCATTAAGACCCTAGGGACTAGGCTAGGGAGGGGGGCACGATTACTGGACTTGAGGTAAGTGACCAAAAACGACGGCAGAGTGATACGCCGATGTAGTTCCGGACGGACTATGGTCGTGCACGTAGTCCGTATTTGGAGAAGTCAAGCATGGGTACCAGTAGATCAAGACTGTGCACTTATGTTTATGGTGTCCAGGGGTTTACACCCTAGGGCTTGATACACCCGAAGGGTGGACCCGGCACAGTCCGACTACAATTATGTTTGGGCCGTATTGACACCAACACGTGACGAGTTAGGCTTACTGAGCCGATCGATTAGACCGTTTGGTTGGACCTCGTATTAGGGTCATTTCATGTTATTGGGCCAAAGCTTGGGCCAAGGGATCAATACTTGTTTATTCAAGTCATGTTAGCTTGCTAGTACACCTGTGGTGCAAAAACCTTAAACCTGATTATGCGATGACACCTTTATCTACCTTGTTAGTTAATCATCATGCTAGTATGTTGTTATCCTTATGTTCATCCCTGCTTCTCATGCCTGTTAACTTTATCAGTTTACATTGATTGTAGTAGGGTTTACTCAGTATTTTTGACTGATCTGTTTTTCTTTCGCCTCTTTTCTTCCGTTCCCCCCCCCAGGTTCTTAGGGTGGGAATATTGGAGCTTAGCTTGGATTTCTGATTGCTTGCTTGTGGGATTTTAGCTCATGTACGGTCTTGACATGAAGCTAGCTATGGTTATCACTTATTTTGGGGATAGTACTTATGTATTTCAGTTTTTCAGTGATATTGTTTTTATCTAGACTTGTGTATTTAGAAAGTTAACATTATGTTGTACCAGACTTGTTTTGAAATAGTTTGAAATCTTCCGCTGTTTTACTTATCTTATTCACTCTGTTTACATATATACATATGTTCTTGTTCTGCCTTGATATACCATTATGCATGTTTACCCGGTACAAACGCCCCTCCAAAGTCAGAGTGCTTGCAAGAGCCACCCCGGCGGAGGTGGGGTGTTACATTTGGTATCAGAGCATATTGCTTACGAGAAGGAACAAAAAGGTTTTTGAAACTTTTGGAAAACTATTTTCAAAACCAAGTATAAAGTATTTTCCAAAGAAAAGTCTAGTTTATTTTAAAGGCTATTCCCCAAAAAGCCATTAGCAAAAATTCCTTCGTTTTTCTCCATTCTGAATCTATCTTTTTCTTCGTTTTCAGTATGGCCAATAACTTTGCCATTCCGGAGAGAGTACACGTACCTGGTTGGTATAGGAGACTTTTGGAGGCTAGGGCGACCGAAGCCGGCCCCGCAAATGTTACTCCTCCTCCGGTGGCTAATGTTTCTTCTCCTCCTCCCATAGCTGATGTTCCTCCTCCCCCTCAACCTCCACAAGCGGATTTTGTGGAAACTTATAAGAACTTTAAGGCGATGGGTTGCAAGAATTTCATTGGAACCGAGACTTATGTAAAGGCAAGGAATTGGTTGAAAGAAACCGAAGATCTTTTTGCCTTCTTTGATATAGATGACCGTAGGAGGGTTTTATTGGCAGTGTGGTTGCTAAAGGAAGAAGCTGCACGTTGGTGGGTGGTCACCACCGCAACTAGGCCAATTGAGACTTGGGATGACTTTCGGGGAAAGTTTGGACTAAGGTTCCTATCACTGAAGCAAGGGGACATGACTATTAGGGAATACATAGATAAGTTTAATCATCTGGCTCGGGTCGGTTTAGACTTGGTTAACACAGCTCAGAAGAAGGCCCTATACTTTGCTCTAGGATTAAATGAGCCATTACATGGTTTAGCCATGACTCATATACCCTTGGGGGCAACTTTCGAGAGTTTGGTGAATATGGCCCTACTCAATGAAGAGAATAGGAGTGACAAGAAAGAGATCAAGATGAATGATACTCAAGCCAAGAAGACTGATTCCCAGTGGAAAGGAAATTAGGGTAATCCTAGTGGCCAGAGCAGTCAAGGCAATCAGAACAAGAACAAGAGTCAAGGCAACAAGGGGAACAATAGCAAGGGCAATAACGACAAGAGGAAGTGCCATTATTGCGGTTTAGTTGGGCATCTTATTAAGGATTGTAGGAAGAGAAAAAGGAAGAGTGGTGAATGCTTTCATTGTGGTGAGTTTGGACATTTCAGCAAAGATTGCCCGAAGAAGCAAGGGCAAGGCCAGGGTCAGACTCAGCGTGCTGGACCTTCGGGAGGGCAAGTTCAAGCTCTCAATGCCGCTCCAGTTCCCGATCGAGGTAGTATTTCTATTAAAAGTCCTGTTTACATTTCTGATTTTCCTGTTCGTACTTTGTTTGATTCTGGCGCATCGCATAGTTTATTTCATCTGGTTTAGTTGAAAGTTTGCACCTAAGTACTAGTCTAGTTAATGATCCCGTGTGTGTTCCAAATCCAATTGGGGTTTCCGCCCATTTGTCTATTTTCTACGTGGATTTGAAAATCTCTATCTTTAGTGTAGAGTGCTCGTGTGATGCTTATATTCTCAGTTTCATGGGGTATGGGTTGATTTTGGGCATGGATCGATTGTCCAGTTTTGGAGCCATCCTTGATTTTTGAGCATAGGGTTGTGAGGCTCATGACTCGCCTCGGTAATACCCTAAAAATTTCTAGTAACCCTATGGGTCCCGTCACGTTGTGTTATCTTAAACCCCTCAACTCGTCTATCGATAGTTTGCAATCTATGAGGGTGGTCCGAGAATATCCTGATATCTTGGGTGAAGTGAAGGGGTTACCCATAAACGCGAGATAGATTTTCGCATTTATCTGGTTGATAATGCCAAGCCAGTTACGTGGCCGGTTAGGCACATGGTCCTGCAAGATGAGAGTTAAGAAAGCAAGTCAAGGAGTTGCTTGAAAAGAACTTCATACAATAAAGCATTTCCAAGAAGGGTGCTATAGTAGTATTCGCTACTAATGTGGACAGTTCGCTTCGCCCGTGTGTTGATTATCGTGAGTTGAACAATAAGAATAGACAACCATTACCAAGGATCGATGATTTGTTTGATTAGCTAGTAGGAACATCTGTTTTCTCTTGATATAGCTACTGGATTCCATCAGCTCAGAGTAGCTGAAGATAGTATAGACAAAACTGCATTCAAAACTCCAGATGGATTCTTAGAATGGCTAGTCATGCCATTCGGTTTGACTAATGCACCCGCCTACTTCGTGGACTTGATGAGTAGGGTGCCTAGGGAGTTCCTGAACAAGTTTGTGGTAGTTTTTGTAGATGATATCCTGACTTTCTTAAAGAACGAGGAGGAACACGCTAGACACCTCAAGGAGGTGATGGATACGCTTAGAGCCTATCAGTTGAAAGCCAAGTCCTCCAAATGTCATTTTGGAGAAAAGGAGATAGATTTCTTGGGCACATAGTTTCTAAGCAAGGCTTAGTGGTGGATCCTGCTAAAGTGGTCGCGGTTCAAAACCGAAAAGCTCCGACGAGGACAATTGAAGTAAGAAGTTCTCTCAGTTTAATTAGTTAGTTAGCGTCCCTTGAGCTTAGACCTACCCTTATGGATCAAGTAGGGACTTCACAGAAAGAAGACCCGCAGTTAGTCGAGATCATGGAAAAGTTGATTCGAGGCGAGATGGTAAGTCACCTCGCTATAGATGACAAGGGATGGCTAAGACGCGATGAGAGAAAGAAGGTTCTTGAAGATGCACATCACCCGAGGAGGTGGCCGAGTTTGTCCCAAGGTGCATGTTGTACCAACAGGTTAAAGGCCGAGTCATAAAAAGCCCGGTGGGCTATTACATCCATTGGAGGTCCCCGCAATGGAAGTGGGAAAGCGTCACGAAGGATTTCGTGGATGGACTACCTAGATCAAGAAAGGGAATAAGAGCATGTGCGTAAAAGTAGGTAGACTCACGAAGAGCGCTCATTTCACTCCGGTAAAGAGCGAAAGGACTGCATCATAGCTAGCGACAGTTTACTTTCAAGAAATAAAGCGGTTGCACGAGGTTCCCTAAAGTATAGTTAGTAACCATGACTCAATCTTCACTAGCCAGTTTTGGGATAGTCTACGGGAAGTCATGGGCAAGACTTGAATCTAAGTACGGCCTATCATTCGCAGGCGGATGGTTCATTCCGTTCAAGCATGAGTTATAGAAAATCACGTTAGTAAGAGCAATTGGTAAACGTGGATTGGTATTGAAACACCCCACCTCCGTTAGGGTCGTTCTCAAAGGGAATGCCCTAATTTTGGTGGAGGTTTATAAGTATAAGTCACAGATATACAAGACAGATATAAGGACTCATATTTGTAAACAGCGGAAAAACAATAAGTTTTATTCCATAAAAGCAAATACGTGTTACAACAACATCACCATAATTGTCTTACATCTTTTCCAAAAACATAACACTTTCATAATCTGTCTTGATTACATTATTTAAAGAAGCATAAAGAAAACATAGATAAACTGCAAAAGCCTCATAGTGGTTGTCCAAAGCCATAGTTCAAAACGAAAAGGTCCAAGAAATACATTTCTCCTCTTCAAGCTGGATGTTAAGGCTCGTCAAGCTGCTGTGTTCCCTCCCTGTGGACCTGGGAAGGGGGGGGGGGACGGAAGAAAAGAAGACGAAAGAAAAGTAGAGTCAGACATAAAGCCTGAGTAAGTCTAGTACTATTTTGTCTATGAATAAAGAACTGGGTATGGTAAGTATAAACAAGAAGTGGAAAAGCACTATAACTTGGTTAAGTTGTCTAGGGTCGAATATACTATCGTACCCCATGTTAATCTCTGAACCCATATAAACTAGTTTCCAACTGGCACCCCATAATCAAGGTGATGTGATCCATTCTATGATGATCGGCTCCTACTCGCATAGTTACATGTGTCTTACGGCCCCCGATGTTGTAGTTACCTATGCTGGTCCTACCATGGGGTGTATCAAGTCCCATGGTGGCGACCCGACACAATCCTAGAGTGCACAGGTATGCTACTTGTGTCCAGTGCCTTATTTTTCTGTGCCGGAGTGTGTACACGCCCGCACCCCGTTAAAACCTACACTGCTACACCACCGCCGTCGATTTGACCTCTTACAATTAGCCCAGTAATCGTGCCCTACCCTGCCTAGTTTCAGGGTATCCTGATACACCTTCTAGGGTTACTGCTGAAAAGGGTCCCCCGTTACTAGGTTTTCTATCTCTAGCCAACATGCTAAGTTGGTTAAGTGTTTTCTAACCTAACCCCCACCAGTCCGTTTAGTTTAGCATGTTCCATTTTGATTAAGTCTTTAGTTCACTTAATCCTAGCAATCCTGACTCAGCCTTAATTGTCTTATTAAAGCCTTGACCTCTCACATTAGACATGTATTGTTGTGGCTGCCTGTTGCCGGTTGGTTCCGGGCAGTCTTACGCCACAACTCAGTCTAACCTCGAGTCCTTATTGGGATCCATGTTTAACCTCCCACATTGGATAGGTATTGTTGTGACCACTGGACAGCCGGGCGGTTCCGGGCAGGTTTACATCACAACTCAATCCAACCTCGGGTTAAACACATCGTATGTTCTACATTTACATATTTTGTCTTTCTTCTTTATTTTCTTATATGTAAATATTTGCGGCCCATTATTAAGTTAATGGTGTAAAGGTTACACCAATCATGGGCCCAACCCATACTTGAATTTGGGCCCTTCTACTTTATATTTTCATTCATTAATAAATTTAACCCAACGTTATTTTCCCCCGTTTAACACGTCCGTTTATTTTATATATGTTGGGCTTAGCCCTTTTAAGCCCAACTTAGCCATGCGAAAAGGGGAGGCTTAAAGCGTGAGTACATACACAAAAAGGGGAATGTGAACGCCTGAACTTGCAACATAACGTTGGAATTGCAAAATAGAAACTGGTGTACTT
Source organism: Allium sativum (assembly GCA_030737875.1). Taxonomy (NCBI): domain Eukaryota; kingdom Viridiplantae; phylum Streptophyta; class Magnoliopsida; order Asparagales; family Amaryllidaceae; genus Allium; species Allium sativum. The sequence continues at coordinate 3,139,924 of CM060925.1, read as the reverse complement.
GCATAGTAGTAATGTATACTTTGGTCATAAAGCATAAGGGACATGAATCAAAGCATGTAAACTTGTAGTTGAGATAAGAATATCACTATTGACACATAGGCTTAACTACAACATAAACCTATATTTTTATTCAGGCATAATGTCAAACATAAGCAAATCATGTTCATAAGATTACTACATGTTTACAAAGGTGTTTACTTTTGTTACTAACACAAAAGTATAGTTCAACCTAATCATGATGGCATAAATATTTCTAATATGAAATCATGATTTTTACTTTAGTCATGCAAACTTGCAAAAGGGATTTTTGAATCTAACCTAGCTATGTACCACATATGTCATCATATAATTCTTGTTAACAATATGGATTTAAATTATGCAAAATATCAATCATAGCCTAGTCATATTCATAAGTTTGCAATTAGGTTTTCTAGTACAAAAGCATGGATTAATACATTTCAACATAGTTTCATATGAACTATAATTACCCAAATTTGTTCCAATTATGTACAAAATGATTTTTGTATAAAAATATACATTATGATGGCATAGTAAAAAAACCCCAAACTTGCATGAATTTCAATTAATCAACTACATACATGTAGCTTCAACATGGATTACATAATTTGTGAATATTCCAAACGTATACTTGCATAAAACTACCGCATGTAGTTTTTCATAATTGAATAACATAATTCGAGAATATCCAAACGTATACAATATTCCAAATCAATAAGAATCATAGTAACGCACAAATATGAATTACTTTATCGCCACAAATCAAGTATACAAACCAACACAATTATTTGTTCATACCAAAATAATACTCTACTTACTATGGTGTGGCGAATTCTCCAATTTAGGGATTTGGAGATGCGATTCCTTGTTGGTTTGATTTGATTAAGTTGCTTTATGCTTTAGAATTTGCCTCCTAATCCTCTCTCCAATTGGTGGCTACTCTTAGTCGTTCCTCAGCAACATGACGGCTTTGTTCTTATTTTTGAATGAATAGATTAGGGTTGAGTCTAGGGTCATTTTTATAGGGGTTATGAACTGATTAGGACCATTGATGTTGCTTGGATTGATCGTAGCCATTCATTCGAAAGAGAGACCAATTAGGCCTGCCACCTAGCCCTAATGACAAAGCAGACCACAGAAAGTCGACCAACATAGAATAGGCCAGCCAGGTTGGGCTGGGTTCGACCTGGCTCTGGACCAGGTCGACAGCCCTGTCGACAGCCCTGTCGACCTGGCTAGACCAGGTCGACAGCCCAGTCGACCTGGGTGCCTTAGGCGGGTGTTTTTCCGCCCTGGCCCATTGGGCCCGATTTTGGAATTTAAACTGTTTTATTCTGTTCGAATTTTAAATTTAATTCAGAAACTTCCGAAGGCCATATCTTCTTCATACGGACTCCGTTTTTCGAAAACTCGGACTCTATTTCGCGTATTTTTCCGAGACGAACGCAATGGCGTATCCCGTTTCCCTTAGTTCTTTGATTTGAAATTAATTATACTTTAATTTGTGAATTTCACAGTTATAGAATTCGCGGGGTGTTACATTCTCCCCCACTTAAAAGGATTTCGTCCCCGAAATCTTCAAGCTAGGAGGAATGTATATCCTAACATCCAATCATCCATCTACTCATCCATCAAACACGAGCATCCATTGTCCTTAAAAGACTTCTAATGCTTCATGACCATATGCGAAGTGTGTGTGTACATGTACTTATCTAATGCAAAATCAGGCGGTCTACTGATTCAGTTGACCTCCTTAATGCGAGTTATGTAAGTGCCATGAATCCATTATGTATGCAAATTTTCCTATTCTTGATTCTACATGAGTGCACAATCATTCAATACAAATGCAACATCCATATGACAACACATTAAAGTTCAACCACTTACGAATGCAAACATATATGCATATGCAATATGAAGTGACTGAGCCGATCTAAAACCTAGATTGTGTGTGTATATGCAACCACGAGCAACCACTAGCAATCACTTGCAACCACTTGCAACCATCATCCATAACATGTTTCAATTACATGTTTCCATCCAAAGGGTTTCTACCTAAAAGATAAGGTCGAGGAAATATACCTAAAAAGATAGATAAAAGCGCAACATAAGGAAAAGGAAAGATCAAGGATGTACCCTCGAACAGAAAAGGGTAGGCTGTACGGATTCTAGCTTCAGTTTCCCAAGTCGCGTCTCCCTCGGCGTCGCTCCACTGAACTTTGACGAGCTTGACTTCACGGTTGCGTAGCTTCTTCACTTCCGTTCCTAATATGCGGGTTGGAACTTTTCTTATGGTTGCTTCGCGCTCCACTTCGGCCTCTTCGAGGATATTTGGCTCTACCACTTCAGCAGACTCATGTAGACATTTTCGGAGATGTGAAACGTGAAAAACGTTGTGGACTCCAGCCAACTTCTCGGGTAGCTCTAATCTATAGGCCATTTTCCCAATTTTCTCGATGATAGGGAATGGCCCTACGAACCTTGGTGCCAGTTTTCCTGTGGTTCCAAAACGAACAACGTTTCTTAGCGGTGATACCTTGAGAAAAACTCTGTCTCCAACCTCAAATTCAAGGTCGGTCCTTCTCTTGTCGGCATAGGACTTCTGTCTATCTTGGGCCGTCTTCATCCTTCTTCGTATTAAGTCTACTTTCTCTGAAGTCTCTCGGATCATATCTGGTCCAAGTATGAGCTTATCAGTAGACTCCCACCAACAAGTGGGCGATCGGCACGGTCTTCCATATAAAGCTTCGAAGGGCGCCATTCCGATGGTTGCTTGATAGCTGTTGTTGTAGGCAAATTCCACCAAAGGAAGGTGGTCTTCCCATGTCCCTCCGAAGTCAAGGACGCATAGCCTTAAAAGGTCTTCCAAAACTCTGTTCACTCTCTCTGTTTGGCCGTCGGTTTGGGGATGATAGGCTGTGCTCAAGCATAACTGCGTTCCTACTGCTTCTTGCAGACTCCGCCAAAACTCACTGGTGAAGATGGGGTCTCGGTCACTAACAATGCTAGATGGTATTCCATGGAGTCGAACGATTTCCTTGAGGTAAAGTGATGCTAAGGATGAGGCAGTTCTTTTACTTTTGACAGGTAAAAAGTGGGCGCTTTTAGTAAGCCTATCCACTATTACCCAAATGCTAGTGTTGCCTCTCCTAGACCTAGGCAGCCCATCGATGAAGTCCATTGAGATGCTATCCCACTTCCACTGCGGGACTTCCAGAGGATGTAGTAGTCCGCCAGGCTTTTTCTGTTCCGCCTTAACCCGTTGGCACACCATGCACTTAGAAACGAGTTCTGCCACGTCCTTTTTCATGCCGTTCCAGAAGAAAGTCCATTTTATATCTTTGTACATTTTATCTCCGCCTGGGTGTATCGTCATCTTGGAGTGATGTGCTTCCTCGAGAACCTTCTTTATCAAATCTTTTGTCTGTGGGACGCATAGTCTTCCGTCTCGCCTTAGCAAACCCTTATCGTCGATGGAGTATCTGTTGAGGTGACTTGAAGTCTCACCCCTAATTAGCCTATCAATTGTTTCCACAAGCTGAGGGTCTTCGCGTTGTGCTACCCCTACCGAATCCACTAAAGTTGGGCGCACTTCGAGAGATGCTAGCAAGCCTGGTACGAAATCGGAGGAAGGCCTAAAGTCGAAGCTGGCTATAAACTCTAGGCTTTGTCTTTCAACAAACAACGGGCTTAGGGTCAATTTCTTTCGGCTCAACGCGTCTGCCACTACGTTGCCTTTGCCCGGAGTGTAGGAGATTTCGAAATCGTACGAGGCAAGAAACTCCATCCATCTTTGTTGCCTCAAGTTAAGATCCTTCTGCGAGAAAAGATATTTCAACGATTTATGGTCAGTGTAAAGTTCAAACTTCTCACCTAGGAGATAGTGTCGCCAAGACTTGAGTGCAAAGACGATGGCGGCTAACTCAAGATCGTGGGTTGGGTAGTTCTTTTCGTGCACTTTCAACTGCCTCCCGCCATAAGCTACTACCCTTCCTTCTTGCATTAAGACGGCGCCTAGCCCTGTCCCACATGCATCCGTATAAACAGTGAACATCTTGCTCCCATCTGGCAGCGTCAAAACTAGGGCTGTTGTGAGAGCCCTTTTCAGTCGTTGGAAAGCAAACTCGCAATCCAAATCCCAATTGAACACTAGATTCTTCTTGGTCAATTGCGTGAGCGGAGCTGAGATTTTCGCAAAATCCCTTATGAACTTTCGATAGAAACCCGCTAGTCCTAGAAAGCTTCGGACCTCATTTGCATTCCTTGGTGTCTTCCAATCCTGTACCGCCACTACCTTAGCAGGGTCTACTGCTAACCCTTGTTTGGATACTATGTGCCCAAGGAACCTCACCTCTTCTCTCCAAAAGTGGCATTTGGAGAATTTGGCTTTTAGTTGATGGACTCGCAAAGTTTCCATGATTGCCCTTAAGTGTTGAGCATGTTCCTCTTCACTTTTTGAGAAGATAAGGATATCATCTACGAAGACCACTACGAATTTGTTGAGAAAATCTCTAAATACCCTACTCATCAGGTCCACGAAGTAAGCAGGTGCATTTGTCAAGCCGAAAGGCATGACAAGCCATTCAAAGAAGCCGTCTGGGGTTCTAAACGCCGTTTTATCGATGCTATCTTCAGCCACCCTTAGCTGATGAAAACCGGTTGCTAAATCGAGTTGGGAGAAAACAGATGCTCCTACAAGCTGGTCAAACAAATCGTCAATTCTAGGGAGCGGGTGCCTATTCTTTTTCGTTAGCTTGTTGAGCTCCCTATAGTCAACACATAGACGGAGTGAACCATCCGCCTTCGTAGCGAACACCACTGGAGCGCCCCATTCTGAAATGCTCCTCCTAATGAACCCCTTTTCTAGAAGCTCTTTAATCTGTTTACTGAGCTCTTTCCTTTCTCGTGGAGCCATGTGTCTAACGGGCAACGCAACGGGCTTTGCATTATCTACAAGATATATGTGGAAGTCTATTTCCTGCTTCGAAGGCAAGCCCTTCACCTCTTCGAAGACATCCGGATATTCCCGGACTACTTTAACTGATTGCAGATTTTCAACAGAGGCATCTAGCGATTCAAGGTAACTAAGCATAACCGCGTATGAGGGATTACAAGAAATTTCCAAAGTATTACTGAGCTGGGTTAGGAGCCTAACAACCCTTTTCTCACAATCAAGGATGGCCCCATTACTGGATAGCCAATCCATACCCAAAATCAAACCATAACCCGAAAAGCCCAAAACAAAAGCACTACATTGAAATTCTACGCTTAGAATAGAAATTTTCAATCCCACACAGATCATAGACAAATGAGCTGGGCCCCCAATTGGGTTTGAAACAATTAAGGGGTCCTCTACCATACTAGTTTTTAGGTGCAGAGATTCTACTAAAGCAGACGAGATAAAGGAGTGTGATGCGCCAGAATCAAATAAAGTGCGAATGGGGTGATCATAAAGATAAACTACACTTTCTACAGAAGTATTTATACCTCGCTGTTGCAGAGGTGGCGCTTCCAGCACATGAACCTGTGCCCCTGGGGTGGATCCAGCCCTCTGCCCCTGTCCTCGTTTCTTTGGGCAGTCCTTAGCCCTCTGGCCTGTCTCACCGCAAGAAAAGCACCCACCATTCCCCTTGGCCTTCTTTTTCTGGCAGTCCTTTACTAAGTGCCCCACTTTGCCACAGAAATTGCACTTCCTCTTCTCTTTGTTGCCTTTCCTTCCCTTCTTAAAGTCTGTCTTCTTGGGCTGCAAACCCTCTTTCTTCCCTTGAGAGTTTTCTGCCTTCGTCTCCTTCTTGCTCTTATCCTTTTTATTCAGCAATGCCATTTGCACCAATCTTTCATACGTGGCTCCCATGGGTATATGGGTCATGGCCAAACTGTGTAATGGCTCATTCAACCCTTTGACGAAACGGAGAGCCTTCTTGTGCGGGGTATTGACTAGGTCAAGCCCAAACCTAGCCAGCTCATCGAACTGATTCACATACTCTCTCACTGTCTTGTCCCCTTGCTTAAGAAAAAAGAATTTTTCCAACTGCAAACTTCTTTCCGCATCTAAGAGAAATTTAGTCTCAAACCTTGCCCTAAAGTCCTCCCATGTCTCCATTGGTCTTTCAGCATTAGTGACTTCCCAGCAGTAGGAAGCCTCGCCCTTTAATAGCCATACTGCCAGTTGTACTTTTTGTCTATCTTCTACCTCAAAGATGATGAATAGGTCCTCCGTTTCTTTCAGCCAATTTCTAGCTGCCACGAAGGACTCAGTTCCATGGAAATCCTTTCCTCCCATAGCTTTAAAATCTTTACATATCTTAGCAAACGTGTTTCCCCGAGGAGGAGGTGGAGGAAAAGGTGCCGCTGCTGCTGGATGATTTCCGGCAGCTGGGGGAGGAGGAACGGTAGGACCTGGCTGAGTGGCTCTTGCTTCTAAGAACCGTCTAAACCAACTAGGTATGGGCACCCCTTCTGGCAAGTTAAGATCTTCGGACATGCTGAAACAAAAAGGATAGATTCAAAACGAAGGATAAGAGATAGTACCTATGGCTTTGGCGAGTGGACTTTGCCTTTTTAAAATAAAATAATATTTTTCTTTTAAAAATGCTTCTTTAAATTTCCTTTCTGAAAATAATTTTTCAAAACTTTTTATCTTATCTGGTAAACCTATGCTCTGATAACAATTGAAACACCCCACCTCCGTTAGGGTCACTCTCAAAGGGAATGCCCTAATTTTGGTGGAGGTTTATAAGTATAAGTCACAGATATACAAGACAGATATAAGGACACATATTTGTAAACAGCGGAAAAACAATAACTTTTATTCCATAAAAGCAAATACGTGTTACAACAACATCACCATAATTGTCTTACATCTTTTCCAAAAACATAACACTTTCATAATCTGTCTTGATTGCATTATTTAAAGAAGTATAAAGAAAACATAGATAAACTGCAAAAGCCTCATAGTGTTTGTCCAAAGCCATAGTTCAAAACGAAAAGGTCCAAGAAATACATTTCTCCTCTTCAAGCTGGATGTTAAGGCTGGTCAAGCTGTTGTGTTCCCTCCCTGTGGACCTGGGGGGGGGGGGGAAACGGAAGAAAAGAAGACGAAAGAAAAGTAGAGACAGACATAAAGCCTGAGTAAGTCTAGTACTATTTTGTCTATGAATAAAGAACTGGGTATGGTAAGTATAAACAAGAAGTGGAAAAGCACTATAACTTGATTAAGTTGTCTAGGGTCGAATATACTATCGTACCCCATGTTAATCTCTGAACCCATATAAACTAGTTTCCAACTGGCACCCCGTAATCAGGGTGATGTGATCCATTCTATGATGATCGGCTCCTACTCGCATAGTTACATGTGTCTTACGGCCCCCGATGTTGTAGTTACCTATGCTAGTCCCACCATGGGGTGTATTAAGTCCAATGGTGGCGACCCGACACAATCCTAGAGTGCACAGGTATGCTACTGGTGTCCAGTGCCTTATTTTTCTGCGCTGGAGTGTGTGCACGCCCGCACCCCTTTAGAACCTACACTGCTACACCACCGCCGTCGATTTGACCTCTTACAATCAGCCCAGTAATCGTGCCCCACCCTGCCTAGTTTCAGGGTATCCAGATACACCTTCTAGGGTTACTGCTGAAAAGGGTCCCCCGTTACTAGGTTTTCTATCTCTAGCCAACATGCTAAGTTGGTTAAGTGTTTTCTAACCAAACCCCCACCAGTCCGTTTAGTTTAGCATGTTCCATTTTGATTAAGTCTTTAGTTCACTTAATCCTAGCATTCCTTACTCAGCCTTAATTGTCTTATTAAAGCCTTGACCTCTCACATTAAACAGGTATTGTTGTGGCTGCCTGTTGCCGGTTGGTTCCGGGCAGTCTTACGCCACAACTCAGTCTAACCTCGGGTCCTTATTGGGCTCCATGTTTAACCTCCCACATTGGATAGGTATTGTTGTGACCACTGGACAGTCGGGCGGTTCCGGGCAGGTTTACATCACAACTCAATCCAACCTCGGGTTAAACACATCGTATGTTCTACATTTACATATTTTGTCTTTCTTCTTTATTTTCTTATATGTAAATATTTGCGGCCCATTATTAAGTTAATGGTGTAAAGGTTACACCAATCATGGGCCCAACCCATACTTGAATTTGGGGCCTTCTACTTTATATTTTCATTCATTAATAAATTTAACCCAACGTTATTTTCCCCCGTTTAACACGTCCGTTTATTTTATATATGTTGGGCTTAGCCCTTTTAAGACCAACTTAGCCATGCGAAAAGGGGAGGCTTAAAGCGTGAGTACATACACAAAAAGGGGAATGTGAACGCATGAACTTGCAACATAATGTTGGAATTGCAAAATAGAAACTGGTGTACTTGCATAGTAGTAATGTATACTTTGGTCATAAAGCATAAGGGACATGAATCAAAGCATGTAAACTTGTAGTTGAGATAAGAATATCACTATTGACACATAGGCTTAACTACAACATAAACCTATATTTTTATTCAGGCATAATGTCAAACATAAGCAAATCATGTTCATAAGATTACTACATGTTTACAAAGGTGTTTACTTTTGTTACTAACACAAAAGTATAGTTCAACCTAATCATGATGGCATAAATATTTCTAATATGAAATCATGATTTTTACTTTAGTCATGCAAACTTGCAAAAAGGATTTTTGAATCTAACCTAGCTATGTACCACATATGTCATCATATAATTCTTGTTAACAATATGGATTTAAATTATGCAAAATATCAATCATAGCCTAGTCATATTCATAAGTTTGCAATTAGGTTTTCTAGTACAAAAGCATGGCTTAATACATTTCAACATAGTTTCATATGAACTATAATTACCCAAATTTGTTCCAATTATGTACAAAATGATTTTTGTATAAAAATATACATTATGATGGCATAGTAGCAAAACCCCCAACTTGCATGAATTTCAATTAATCAACTACATACATGTAGCTTCAACATGGATTACATAATTTGTGAATATTCCAAACGTATACTTGCATAAAACTACCGCATGTAGTTTTTCATAATTGAATAACATAATTCGAGAATATCCAAACGTATACAACATTCCAAATCAATAAGAATCATAGTAACGCACAAATATGAATTACTTTATCGCCACAAATCAAGTATACAAACCAACACAATTATTTGTTCATACCAAAATAATACTCTACTTACTATGGTGTGGCGAATTCTCCAATTTAGGGATTTGGAGATGCGATTCCTTGTTGGTTTGATTTGATTAAGTTGCTTTATGCTTTAGAATTTGCCTCCTAATCCTCTCTCCAATTGGTGGCTACTCTTAGTCGTTCCTCAGCAACATGACGGCTTTGTTCTTATTTTTGAATGAATAGATTAGGGTTGAGTCTAGGGACATTTTTATAGGGGTTATGAACTGATTAGGACCATTGATGTTGCTTGGATTGATAGTGGCCATTCATTCGAAAGAGAGACCAATTAGAGCCTTCCACCTAGCCCTAATGACAAAGCAGACCACAGAAAGTCGACCAACATAGAATAGGCCAGCCAGGTTGGGCTGGGTTCGACCTGGCTCTGGACCAGGTCGACAGCCCTGTCGACCTGGCTAGACCAGGTCGACAGCCCAGTCGACCTGGGTGCCTTAGGCGGGTGTTTTTCCGCCCTGGACCATTGGGCCCGATTTTGGAATTTAAACTGTTTTATTCTGTTCGAATTTTAAATTTAATTCAGAAACTTCCAAAGGCCATATCTTCTTCATACGGACTCCGTTTTTCGAAAACTCGGACTTTATTTCGTGTATTTTTCCGAGACGAACGCAATGGCATATCCCGTTTCCCTTAGTTCTTTGATTTGAAATTAATTATACATTAATTTGTGAATTTCACAGTTATAGAATTCGCGGGGTGTTACAGGTATTTTCAAGAAAAGTTCTGCTGCGTGGAATACTTTATAGTAAGTAAAGGAGATCCAGGATTCACTGATGAATTTTGGAGGGCTTGCATCAAACCATGAGGTCATAGTTATGTTTAAGCCAAGAATGATAGAAGAGTAAGTGAAAGAGGAAGACGAGAGGCGACAATGAAATGGGTTCCAACTCATATTTGGAAATAAGAGTTAATAAGCTAAGAAATCATGAGGTAAAAGACGGTCAAAGCACAGTGGAGTTAAGCTCAAGGAAACGTGACTTAGAAGACTGAAGGCTAGATACGCGCATCATATCTCTTTTTAAGAGCATATCCTTGATCCTTGTTTTCCGGTGGAACTTACTCGCATGTTATCTTTTACATATATCCTCTCGGTCCCGTTCTCGATCCCATTTCTGTTGTAAACTCCATAAGGGGGTATGACTCATCGATTAGTAATACATGTCAAGGTTTGAAGGGGTCCGTTAGGTAGACTAAACCTTTTGGGCTTTTATAGGATTGGGGTTGGGTTAGGAAGGGATTTCTTGTAATCCAAAAGGAGTATATCTTGCTTATCTTCCCGATCTCTTTGTAGCATATCTTTCTTTTGCTATCTATATCGTGTTAATCTTGTCATGAGAACCTTAGGTAGAAACCCTTTGGATGAAACATGTGTTTGAAACATGTTATGCTGGATGTTTGCAAGTGGTTGCAAGTGTTTGCAAGTGGTTACTCGTGGATGCATTATACACATTAGGCACTAGATCGGCTCACACACTCCTCATATTGCATATGCATGAGTGTTAACGCTTATTCATGGATGAAATTTTTTGTGTTATTACATGGATGTTGCATATGGATGTATGTTATGTGCACACATATAGATGTTATACATTATTTTAGGAATTGCATACATATGGATTCATTTCACTAACATAATTTGCATTGATGATATTTGCATTAGATAAGTACATATACACACACCTTTGCATATGTTCATACAACATTTAGAATCTTGTAAGGACAATGATTGCTCGTGGATGATGTTTTGAGTAGATGGATGTTGGATGGTAGGATACGTTCTTCCTAACTTGAAGATTTCGGGGACGAAATCCTTTAAGGAGGGGAGAATGTAACAACCCGTATTTTCAATAACCTGTTATAACGTAAATCGAGGCAGAATTTAATTTATAAATCTGAATCAAGGGAAATGGGCTATGCCATTGCGTTCGTCTAGGAAAAATACGCGAAATAGAGTCCGAGTTTTCGAAAATCGGAGTCCGTATGACCCAATTAAGGCCCAATGAAGTTTTCAGAAAATTTCAAGTTCAAAATTCGAAAAACGGTCAGATTGGGCCAGGCGGGAAAATTCCCGCCAGAGCACCCAAGTCGACAGCCCTGTCGACTTGGGAGTCGACTTGGTTGGACCCAAGTCGACAGCCCTGTCGACTTGGCTGTCGACTTGGTTCAGCCGGGCAGTTTTGCCTGGTGCACCATTTTGGGGTTTTGGTTAGGTTTTGGGGCCAAATTCGGTTTTAAGGGCTGAGATTGGAATTAGGGTTTAATCCTAAGGTTGAAACTAATCCTAATCTCTATAAATAAGCCCCTAACCTAACCCTAAATCATCATTATTCAATCCTACAACTAAACTATGGCAAAAAATTTCCTCTCATGGCCTCCACTCTCTTCATAAAATTCTAAGTTATTTCTATAAGAGATTTCCATGCATACAAGTGTTTTCAAGCTTGTATGAGTGTCATTAGCTTGCATTCAAGTCAAGTTTCCATATTTACATCATAAAGCAAGGGTTTTGATCATTTTGGCTCAAGGGTTTTTCTATTGGAGCTTGCATTTTGGGTTTATTTGATTGCATAAGGGCTTTGTCTCAATCTATATATATTTTTGTGTCTTCATAAGCATTGTAAGCCCTTTTCTACTTTCATATTTAAACTCTAAAGTTAAATGAATGATGCAAGTTTGGTTGATCATTATGATATGCAAGTTTGCCATGTTATGATATGCAATTTTATCATGTTATGTTATGCAAGTATGCCATGTTATGATATGCAAGTTTACCATGTTATGCTATGCAAGTTTGCCATGTTATGATATGCAAGTTTATCATGTTATGTTATGCAAGTATGCCATGTTATGATATGCAAGTTTACCATGTTATGCTATGCAAGTTTGCCATGTTATGATATGCAAGTTTATCATGTTATGTTATGCAAGTTTGACATGTTATGATATGCAAGTTTATCATGTTATGTTATGCAAGTTTGCTATGTTATGATATGCAAGTTTGCCATATGATATGCAAGTTATGTTATGCAAGTTTGGGTTGATCATTTTGCTCATGTTATCATGTTATGCAAGCTTGTCTTGGGTTTATGAGCTTAAAGCTTCAAGCTTTATGCTAAAGGTTGCATGTTGGCAACATGTAAGTTATCATATCCCTTATGATAACTTGCATGTGAGGCTAAATGCGAACTTATGGCAACTTCTACATGTCATTTATCACCATGTATCACTTATATGCTAAGTTTGGTTTTATGCATACTTTTGAGGCCTAATGATGCAATATGCAAGTATATGAACATATGTACATTTCATATGCCACCATGTTAAACTTGTGGCTTCAACACCATTTGTCATCTTTATGCCAAGTTCCCTCTTTCTATCCTTTATGCGCTATTGCGATTATGTAAGCGATGGGATTGCGTTTGGGGTTGGGTAAACTTAAAAGACATGAAAACATAAGATTGGGAATTTACCTATTAAGTTAGGTCTACCCAAATTCTTGAAAACTTGTAATGTGTTTTGGAAACATGACGGACATGACACTTAGAAAATATAAGTGTGACCAACTCGAGGTTTGGTTGAGATTGTAGCATAAAACTACCCGGAACCGACCGGCTTAACTAGTTGTTATAAACAATAGGACCCAATGTGAGAAGTTGGTCATGTTGTACCTTGAACCCGAGGTTAGACCAAGTTGTGGTGTAAAGCTACCCGGACCCGCCCGGCTTAACTAGTAACCACAACAAGGTGTAATGTGAGAGGTTAAGGCACATTAAATTAATTAATGCCTCATGATTAGGGTTTAAGTCATGGTCCACTTAATACTTAATCAATGTGGGCTTGGTAGATTAATCAGGGTTAAGTCGTGAACTCATCGTTACACTTAACCAAGTTAATCCATGATTAGCAAGAGGGTTAAACCGTACTTAACCCACTAGAAAATCCTAGCAATGGGGGTCCACTCCAGCAGTAATCCCAAGTTTGTATCATTAAGACCCTAGGGACTAGGCTAGGGAGGGGGGCACGATTACTGGACTTGAGGTAAGTGACCAAAAACGACGGCAGAGTGGTACGCCGATGTAGTTCCGGACAGACTATGGTCGTGCACGTAGTCCGTATTTGGAGAAGTCAAGCACGAGTACCGGTAGATCGAGACTGTGCACTTATGTTTATGGTGTCCAGGTGTTTACACCCTAGGGCTTGATACACCCGAAGGGTGGACCCGGCACAGTCCGACTACAATTATGTTTGGGCCGTATTGACACCAACACGTGACGAGTTAGGCTTAGGGAGCCGATCGATTAGACCGTTTGGTTGGACCTCGTATTAGGGTCATTTCATGTTATTGGGCCAAAGCTTGGGCCAAGGGCTCAATACTTGTTTATTCAAGTCATGTTAGCTTGCTAGTACACCTGTGGTGCAAAAACCTTAAACCTGATTATGCGATGACACCTTTATCTACCTTGTTAGTTAATCATCATTCTAGTATGTTGTTATCCTTATGTTCATCCCTGCTTCTCATGCCAGTTAACTTTATCAGTTTACATAGATTGTAGTAGGGCTTACTCAGTCTTTTTGACTGACCTGTTTTTCTTCCGTTTCCCCCCCCCCCCCCCAGGTTCTCAGGGTGGGAATATTGGAGCTTAGCTTGGATTTCCGATCGCTTGCTTGAGGGATTTTAGCTCATGTACGGTCTTGACATGAAGCTAGCTATGGTTATCACTTATTTTGGGGATAGTACTTATGTATTTCAGTTTTTCAGTGATATTGTTTTTATCTAGACTTGTGTATTTGGAAAGTTAACATTATGTTGTACCAGACTTGTTTTGAAATAGTTTGAAATCTTCCGCTGTTTTACTTATCTTATTCACTCTGTTTACATATATACATATGTTCTTGTTCTGCCTTGATATATCATTATGCATGTTTACCCGGTACAAACGCCCCTCCAAAGTCAGAGCGCTTGCAAGAGCCACCCTGGCGGAGGTGGGGTGTTACAGATTGGATAGCCATGTATGGTGTCATCCTTTACTGTAAGAGGAGAGTTGTTAAGTTTTTGATGTTCCATGGTAGGACTCTTGAGATTTCTTGCATCCCGCGAGGGTTAGTAATGCTTAGTTTTTTGGATACCCTAATTTTTTCAGTCGATGATCTCAGTTTGGTTCCTATAGTTAGATATTTTCCGGACGTACTCCAGGAGGTGGGAGGGATACCTCCCAGGCGCGAGATAGAATTACTAATATAGTGGAAGGAGCTTAGTAAAAGTGGGTGAGTTGTTCGAGAAAGGGTTTGTCAGACGAAGCATTTCTGAGTGGGGAGCACTTATCGTCTTTGTGACTAAGAGGGACAGTTATTTCCGTCTATGTATGGATCACAGGGAATTGATCGAACAAGCTCATGAAGAAGAATAGACACCCACTCCTACGGATAGATTACTTGTTTGATCAGTTAGTGGACGCTTCAATTTTCTCGCTGTTGGATTTAGCTACATGTTTTCATCGGCTTAGGGTAGCGGATGATAGCACAAACATGACTTCTTTTAGGACTTTCGACAGATTCTTTAAGTGGTTAGTTATGCCGGGCTATGCACCGACATATTTTTTGGATTTGAAGAATCGGGTAATTAGGGAGTACCTGAATAAGTTCATGTGTATTCGCTTATTATATCTAGGTATTCTTGAGGAGTGAGGAGGAGCACGCCTTGCACTTGGGAGAGGTCTTGCATACTCTCCATGCACATCAATTGAAGGAAAAGTTTTCTAAGTGCAACTTTTGGTGGAAGGAGGTAAGGTTCTTACTGAATGTTGTCTCTGGTGATGGTATAGTGATCGTTCCTGCTAAGGTTATCACGGTATAGGATTGGAAAGCCCCCAAGAGTGTGACAGAGGTGAGGAGCTTCTTAGGTTTAGCAGGATACCATCAAAAGTTCATCAAGGATTTTGCACGGATCTCAGCTCCGCTTACTCGCCTTACAAAGGAAAACTGAGTATTTACTAGGGATATGGATTGCGAGGATGCATTCTTGAGGTTGAAGAAGGCTCTCACATCAGCTCCAATGTTGACTCTTCTTGATTGTACGAAGATGTTTACTATTTATACGAATCATAAATCTCTTAAGTACTTGTTCTCGGAAAAAGATAATAATTTGCGACAATAGTGTTGTATGGAGTTCCTCACATCTTATGACTTCGAGATAGCGTATACCTTGGGGAAGGAAAATGTAGCAGCAGATGCATTGAGTATGTAGAAAATGACTTTGAGTCCATTGTTCATAGAGTGGCAGAGTTTGGAGTTCATCTCATCATTCGATTTTAGACCATCAAAGGATTATACACTA
Source organism: Allium sativum (assembly GCA_030737875.1). Lineage (NCBI taxonomy): Eukaryota > Viridiplantae > Streptophyta > Magnoliopsida > Asparagales > Amaryllidaceae > Allium > Allium sativum. Next base: position 3,124,349 of record CM060925.1, on the reverse strand, counting down.
GGATTATTGGCATCATTGTAGGTGTGGCCTACACTCTTAGAGAGCATTTGATCCAAGTCAGCCAGAGGAGAAACAATATTAGATATCATGGACCAACTCAGTAGAGGAGGGATATCTAGTCACTTTGCTATGTATTTTGTGGATGAGAGAGGGTGGTTACAACGTGATGGAAGACGGTGTGTTCCTCGAGTTGATAATTTATTGAGGTCAGTTTTAGGGGAGGCACGTCACTATCGGATTACTATCCATCTTGGCGGTGATAAGAAGTATAAAGATATGAGGAGGGTCTTTCATTGGATAGGTGTTTTCACAAAAAAATGGCTCAAACATCAGGAGTACGAGAATCATACTTCACTAATATGATTAGAAAGTAAATGTAGCTGCATCAACAAAAGTTGAAGGTATAAACGTGAGAAAAAAGGTTTTAGAGTGGTTCATCCCTAAGCTAGGCCTACGTCCACTATGAAAGTAGTTTTCATTATCATGATGATTACAAAGCATGTAAACTCTCTTTGTTCATACACCTTCTCATTCTCTCGACATATTCTCACTCTTACATATAAATCTCACTTAAATTCATGGAGTTCAATGGAGGAGTGATGGAATTCATGGAGGAGAAGGATGATGCCTCTCGTCTTCTTGCAATTATGAGATCTTAGTGGACGCCATGGCCAAATGGATGAAGACCCATCAAGTGGAAATGATGATGATGATTGAGAATGCTTAGGGAAAGGTGTAGGAAAGAATTTAGCAGCACTTCGTGGTGGCGAGAAGTCGATCCCCCCATTTTGGTGGAAGTCATGGCCTATTTATAGGTGTGCCCCCCAGAAGAAATGATCTGAAAATAATATATGCAGACTACGGGTCGCTCGTCTCATTAATTAGGAACATGCCACAGCTTAGCTGTGGCCAACTGGCGACAGTTGTATTCAGTTGTCTCATGTGCGCGAGCTTCATGTGTGTGAACGGTTGCATAGATCCGAGCAGTTTTAACGGGTGGACAGGCGATGGGTACACGGGTGACTGGCTAGAGCCTTTGGATTGGTGTATAGACGATCAATTGAGAGCCATGTTGAGCCTTTTGATGATTGACCGATATATGGTATCTGGGTGATGCAGCTTGTTTGATTATAAATGAACGGGAGATCAACGCCGTAGTCCGTAAGCAAGTAATTAAGGCTTGTAGAACAAAATGTAAGTGCGACCCTTCAGGTTCTTATATCTAACCGATCGGTAGGTAGCATCTGCCTGAAGCTCTGGTGACTGATTGAGGAACGAGCGAACGGCTGCGGTAGCATTCTATGAACGGACATGGGAGGCATGTCTGACTTCTGGCATCTTTGTATTCCATGCTATGTACGATTGATCAGGGTAGTATGAATGGACGACTACAGAGTGGAACGTTGGGTCGGAACCAATTCTTTTCCTTGTCTTGTCCGTATGGCCTTTCCCCATGATCGAGCTAATCTGTTATGTTAGACCCATCTCGATGAGCGGTCGAACTAACCGTTCTTGTTAAGTCTTCTTTATGCCCAAGCGTTTGAATGCCTTTTCTCGTCGTAGAGGTGAATAACTTTTCCTGATATGAGCGACCGACCTTTTTGGATATGGACGGCCGATCCTTTGAGCTGTGCTTGTTTTTCAGTTTATGTTGTATTCCTGGTTCTGTGCAAATGAACCTTTGATATTAGAATGGTGGACTCTTATGTCAAATACGAGTCTTCCGAGCTTGCCTGGGCTACATTGTCTCTTTGTATGGTTGAACCATGTTGTACAACTGGCGTGAGACCCATCAGTTTTGATGTTGTGTGTCCATCCTTGCCATGCTCAAACCTTTTTGATGTGTTCGGCCTTGATTATGTGAGATTGACTTTTACCTTGTACCAACGACCCGATTGTCCTGGATCATGCACGCACCTCTAAGCTCTGTAGCGCTCGTCCTATAGTTCTTATGAAGATTTAATACACCAATTATATACATGCTTTCTAAGGATAAACATTTGCCCCTCGAAGTTCTTAATTTTCTTGTTTCGCAGAAGATTATAGGCTTCAAAATAATCGATCATAACATAATTTGGGAATTAAATCTTCGTTTTCCAAGGGTTAGTTGCCCATGGCTTTCGGTTGATCTGGACAGAGCAAGACTAAAGTCGCCTTAGGTTGCTCTTACTGTCATGCGTATTATGGGGGTTCGAGTAAGTTGGTTTTGGTGAGCCATCATACTTGTTCGGCCAGGAAAGTTTGAAATGGGTTGGGCCGACGTGGAAAGAACATTATGGACTAGTCCCTTTTATAAAAAAAATTCCCTTCTTCCTTCCTCATTTCACCTCTTTTCCTCAAAGAACTCTTTTGATGGTGGTAATGTTCTTGAGAACCTTACAAGGTAATCCATATCCTTTAATTTTCACCCACACTTTTCTTTAAAATTCTTAGTTTTCTTAGCTCACCATTCTGTTTGACGCTTCCAGCAACACCTGACGGATTAAGGCAACATTTCTTTGGATCTGAATCACCATGATTGTTTTGGGTGAGTTTTTACTTTTTTACTCTGCCTTGTTTTGTTTGAGCAACTTCTGATGTTGTAGATAGCTTCGAACTAGGATGCTTTTAGTGTGATTTAATTGATTTGAGTATGGATTGGGATTTTGGTGATAACTGGGTCTGCTTGATGAAGGGTTCATATATGTAATCACTTGATAAATTTGAATCATATGAAACCTTTTAAACTTTAATTTTGATATTTCCTATAATTTGTTTGCTGGATTGCCCTAGACATTTCTGGTTTGCATCAAACGTAGCTTCTGTTCATACCTAAATCTGGTTGGGTTGTTTTTGGTCCCGCCAATCTCTACTCATGCCCAGATTGACTTGCTTTGATCAATATTCAAACTTCAGACTGAAACTGCCCTTTGGTGTTCAACTCATACTGAATTATCTTTTGGTCCCTTCCTTAGGTCCAAGGATAAAATTCCTTATGTTAAGAATACTAAAAAAGAAGACGGTGAAGAAGATTGGCAGGAAAAACAGGCTGAAGAGTAAAAAGAATTTGGGCAAAAGTGACTGTCAAAGACGTCGTATACTAAACGAACCTCTTGTCCCAGATATTCAGACTACTTCTGACCAAATATCCTGAGCTTCTCCGTCCATCCCTTGAAATTTCCTAATCTCCAAGCGACAATACAGAGGCCTCTTTATGTTTCTAATCCATGCCATCCTACTCTTGTTGGATGATTCAAGGGTTGGTGTCTAGAAGGTATGTGCTCTGACTTGAACATAGACCCGTACGACAAATGGATTGTCGCTGGTAATATGAATGCTATGAAAGACTGCATACTGGCTGAATTTGATCAGTTGAAGGCACGTCCAAATTTGGTTGGAAACCTTATCGTGGAAGTTAGGGATTATATTGTGAGGCAATTGGGTGCTTGGCATACTCTTGTCGGTGATCTTCAGAGGTTGAATAGAGAGAACATTGATCGAATCCATGCTTTGGAGAAAGACAAGTTTGAGCTTATCAAGGCCCTTGAATCCCGGGATAAGGTCACTGCCTTTCATACTAGAAGGCTATGATTGGCTAGCTTCACCTTTCATTACTTCCGTTGTTCCTTTTAGCGTGCTGTGTTTAGACTGGTTTGTATATGTGGGTGCCAATCCCTGCTTATTACCATATGTTTATGTTGGCAACTTTATGACTAATTTGCAACGGAGTTTATCATACTGCGGTTTTTTATTTAGCTTAGCCACCTTCTCGCTGGTGTGCCGCATGTTATATCTTTGTCATAATTCATTTGTATCGCTAAATCACTTTGTTAATCGCACGACTATGACCGACTTATGGTGCATAAAGTTAGTATTACTGGTTCGCTTTAACGCTATGGTTTGATTCCCGTATTAAAGTTCGTTGCAATCTTAGAATTTCATGCATTTACTCGTGTTTTCAATAATTTGTTAATTCAAGTCCCTCAAAGTTTGAACTTGAATGCATGCCCCTCAAAGAGGTTTATGTACTTTATAGTGCATTTAATCGTGTTTCTCACTGACCTGGTGTCCCATGCCCTTCAAAGACTCAATTTAATACGTATTCGTGTATATATATATATATATATATATATATATATATATATATAATGTATTCAACCCACTATCTCATTGACTCGGTGACCCAAGACCTTCGGAGACTGGTCTTGAGTACATTCCCCCAACGGAGGACTTGGGTTCCAAGTTTCGATCCACTCTAGGTCATGTTTGATATGGTTATTTTGGAATAAAAAAAGACCTAAATTGGTTCCCCTTTTCGGCTAGGATTTCTGTTTGCGATTTCCCTTCCAGCACTAGGACTGGTGCTTCCAGCCTAATTTTTATCGGTCCTTTTGATTTTACGCTTAGTCCCGGGAGGTGGACATTAATTCCTCTTATCGAGTTTTATCCTAACTCAAAGAACTTGTGTCCTGCACCTAACAAGGTGCCTCTTCTGGGACTGGCAATCTTTTAATTGGGTCAAGTTGGTTTGCTTTATCCCTTCCATCATTCTCAAGGCTCAGTATCAATCCTTTTGCAAGATGCTTTGCCAAGGTTCGGTGTTCATCTGCTGTGCTTTTTATCGTTTGGCTTAGAGTAGCCCATCCTTTTGAGATCTGCAAGGTGTTATGTTTTAATCATCTTACTTAGCCTGCATGATGCTTCTGGTATTTAATGCTTGAGTTGTCCCAATTGAGGTGTTCTCAGGATGCTTCCGGCTATGGTTGGATTCTGAAAGAGTGATTATTCTTGTTTTACCTACACGAAGAAGTCATCTTTTAGCAAGAGTTTGCGAATACCCAATTCTTGCAAGCAAGCAGGGGTTTTTTACTCATAACTTTTTTATGCTCATAGTTTTAAGGTAAAGTTTGCAAAGGTTTACAACTTCTATAATAAACTTAAACAATGCATTATAGGGAGTAACGATGGATGCGCTCGCTGCTCCAAGCTTGAGGAATCGACGATAGAAGTTAATAACTTTTTCTGATATGAGCGACCGACCTTTTCAGATATGGACGGTCGGTCCTTTGAGCTGTGCTCATTTTTCAGTTTATGTAGTATTCTTGGTTTTGTACAAACGAGCCTTTGATATTGGAACGGGCGACTCTTATGTCAAAAACGAGTTTTCCAAGCTTGTTTGGGCCGCACTGTCTCTTTGTATGGTCGAACCATGTTGTATAACTGGCATGCGACCCATCAGTTTTGATGTTGTGTGTCCTTCCTTGCCATACTTAAACCTTATTGATGTGTTCAGCCTTGATTATATGGGGTTGATTTTACCTTGTACGAACGATCCGAGTGTCCTGGATCATGCATGCACCTCTAAGCCCTATAGCGGTCGTCCCGTAATTCTTACGAAGATTTAATACACCAATTATATACATGCTTTATAAAGACAAACAATAGGGATGTACAAGGACGTGGATAAGTATATAGCTCGATGTATGAGTTGTTAGCGAGTGAAGGCTAAGCAAAGGAAGCCTGGTAGATTGTTTCATCCTCCGAGTGTGCCACGGTGGAAGTAAGAGAGCATCTTGATGGACTTCATAGATGGGTTGCCCAGATCGAGGAAGGGCAACACCAGTATTCGGGTTATAGTTGATAGGTTGACAAAGTGCGATCACTTTATCATGGTTAAGAGTAAGCGGACGATGACTTGGTTGACATCAATATATCTTAGAGATATCGTTTGACTTCACGGAGTTCCCTTTAGTATTGTTCGTGATCGAGACACTGTCTTTAAGAGCCTACATGAGGCATTGGAGAAACAGCCACAACTTAGCATTGCCTATCACCTTTAGACAAATGGACAGACGTAGAGGGTTAATAGGATTCTTGGGGATTATTAAGGCTGTGTATCGTAGACTTCGGAGGCATGGGAGGAACATTTTCCATTGGTAAAGTTTGCATATAATATGTATTGGTATGGCTCCCTTCGAGGCATTATACGGACGACCTTGCAGATTGCCAACACATTAGTAGGAGTACAAAGATAGACTTCTACTTAGACCTGAGATGATTAGGGAGACCTCGAAGAAGATAGATTTGACTCGGAGGCGGATGACGGCAGCTAAGGGAAGACAGAATGCAGATCGGTGGAGGACAGACCTAGAGTTAGAGGTAAGAGACATGGTTTTTGTTAAGGTGTTACCTATGAGGAGTATTGTTCGGTTCAACTCAGTAGGGAAGTTGGCACCGAGGTTGCAAGGCCATTCCCTATAGTAGAGAGCATAGGTCGGATGGCCTACAAAGTGAGACTTCTGGAGATACTGGCAGGAGTTCATGATGCATTCCATGTTTCGCACTTGCAAAAGTGCTTACAAGATTCCACGGCTGTAGTAGAGCTGAGTACCCTTGAGGATATCAAGCCAGAAAGGGAGACATCAGTCAGGAGAGTTCCTAGTAGGTTATTAGGATCTGAAGTGAAGAAGTTGCAAAATAAAGAGATCAAGCTATTTAAGAATCAGTGAGGAGAGTACAGTGTTGGCGCAACTTAGGAACTAGAGGATAGGATTTGTGCTTTTTTCATTTCTCTTTGAGGGTACGCTCTTAATTTTTTCCTAATATTTGAATTTGAATATATTTTCCTATCATTTGAATCACAAGTCTTAGGTAGAAGCCTATGGATGGAAGGAAATGGTTTAAAACATGTTATGGTTGAGTGGATTCACTTGAATGCAAGTGTTTGCTGGTGGATGCAGTGGATGCATATACACACACTAGGCACTAATTAGAGATCGGCGAACTAGAGCACTTACATAATTGCATATAGATGCATGTGAATTATTTATTTATTTTAAATATGGACTAAAAATGGTCAAATCATCACTTGGATGTTGCATTTTGATGAATGGTTGTTGCACACATATAGAAATTTATGTGTATCATTAGGGTACCTTTGGATGCATGGAAAAGAAATGAATTGCACTAAGGATGCCAACTGAATTAGTGCAACGCCTGGTTTTTGCATTAGCTTAAGGACATATACAGGACACCTTTGCATATGTTCATGAAAAGCATTAGAAAATCCAAGGACAATGGATGCTAGTGGTTGATGGTTGAGTAGATGAATGCAGATGTTGGTTGATAGTATTTATAACATTCTTCTAGCCTTGGAGATTTCAGGGACGAAATCCTTTAAGGATGGTAGAATGTAACACTCCAATTTTTAATAAATAATAACTAAAGGCATAAGATTAATAAATTAAATATTAATTAAAATAATATTCAAAATTAGACAATTAGACTAGCACCATTAGGTTCGTTGTAACTTTCTGATCAAAATGGACACTAGGTTTGCAAAAATCAGGGCTAAAATGAGAAGTTATGAATTAAAGAAAAATTTAGAAAAAAAATAAACACATATGAAACAAATGGTCACTAGCCGACCCAACACACTTGGGTCGACACCTATATCGACACAGGCCAAGTTAGGTCAACCACTATGTCGACCCAGGTAGGTGGGTGGGTCGACCCAGGTCGAGAAATTTGCATGCCTTACCTGGCACGCAAGGCAGCAAACGTTAATTATTTTTCTAACGTTATTGTACTGAGTTAACATTGTTTTATTGGTTTATTTTGAACTAAGGGCTGATGTGGTGCTTTCTTATTGGTCCAATGAGATGGCAGGACTAGATCTAATCTTGGATTTGGACGGCTAAGGGCATCCAACAAACCCTATAAATAGACTAGCAGAGCCTTTCTCATTTCTACACATCCATTCTTTCTCTCTTCTCCTTCTTCTTCCCAAGCATATCCGCAATATAAGGAAATGCCAAATAATTAAATTTTTACGAGGATAAAGAAGTTCTTAAGTTTTAATATTTATTTTTATAAATACATCTGGAGGCGTAGGTTCAGCTAGATTTAAGAAGAAGGCCACGAGGAAGCTTTGATCATCAAATCTGTGAGTTTTTATGTAACTTTTAGATTAGTTATTTGCATAGGAAAGTTTAGACGGTTAGATAGTTTTAATTTGCAAATTTTATGTTATAGTATTTACAATATTTATATGTTTAGTTTTTATGTAAGTTACTGTTCTTTGTTTACTCTCTATGCATGTTTCTTCCAGTTGTTTACTGTTTATAAGTAATACTCCTTCTACTTATCGATCCCCTTATTTGTTATAGTTTATTTACAGTTATGCTATGACTATTTTATTTTATTTATTTTGAGTCTAGGCCTTGCATGTAGCGTAGACCATTTCCCTTTTTCTTTTAGCTCTAATCCTGGGCCTGAAAAGAGCCTAGGTATTTACCGTTATTTTGCGTTAAATTGGAATAATGTTGGAATTGAATAAAATGGGATTTTTAGGCATATTGAAACTGATTAAATATTGTAATAAGTTTGGACTGTAAATTAGGGATAAATCTTAACATGTAATTAAAGAACATGTAAACTGGAATAGAATGAACTTAATTAAATATTAAGTAAAATGGGAATGGGTTGTGTAAAAATATAACATTAATTGGAAATGTTAATACAACCTAGAGATATAACATGAGGTTATATTGGGCTTAATCATAAACTTAAATTGTGTTAAGTTACAACTGATAAAATTAATAAGCTAAGATAGAGAAAGTCCACTCCGTCAACATGGGGCTGATTGGGGAAGATAAGTGGCTCGTAGATTAGATCTGTTGTGGCAGATTGGGGATGATTATGGAATATAAGAGGCTTAATAGCAAAATGAAATCCTAGTTCAGGCCTGTTCCGACAGCGTGGGCCTGATTGGGGAAGATAAGAGGCCTAATAAAATAATTAATGATGACCAAGTCTAGGGGTGACTTGTGTCAATTGCATTTGGTCTTGGAAGCCTGTATCAGTCGATATGCCTTTTTATCATGAAGTTTCACACTAGGTAGAGGCCAGGGCATGCTTTACTTAACTGGATAGTAAGAGGCTCAAACTTGGTGGGTACAGACACGTTCCGGCGGGACGACGAGCATGCAATGTGCCAATTGGGGAAGATAAGCCATTGTAAAGCCTATGATTAAATGTTGTGTCCTTTTAATAGACGGTTTCGGGATTAATAACCGTGAATTCTATAGCTGCCATTGGTTATCACATTATGGGTATATGACCTGATCGACGAGTAGAAATTAGGTAAAGCCAAATTGTAATATCTTGGTAGTTGGTGCAGCAATCTCGGATATGAATGAGAAGCTTATCTTTATTTGTGTTTATCTTTCCTGCTATTTCATTTATGCTTTTTTTTCTATTTCTCTTAGAACTATTTATCTGTCTAAATGCTTCCTTAACTTATGTTCATGGAAGAAATTACTAGAACTCACCAGACGTATGTCTGACCTAGTTTGTTTTCTCCTTCTCACTTCCTTTCCCTCCCTCAGATTTGCAGAGTAGAGGGTCTCAGTTGTGATTCTTGAGTATTCGGTTCTTCTTGGATTCAGACTCTTTCCAGATTCATGTCTTGGTTCAATTCTCACCACTAGAAATATAGCTTAAAACATCAGTTTTTGGCCAAAGTCTAAGAGTTTTTTAACCGATTTCTTTGCGAGTGTAAAGAAAGGTGATGACTTTAGACATCCGTTTTTAACCGATATATTAGACCATTTTTTAAATTAGTTTTCTTTACACAACTAATATAATAAACCATCTTTTACATCAGTTTCTTTTAACCAACTGATGTAATAGATGGTTTGTTGCCTAATTTTTTTGTATGTCTGATGCGATAGACTACTTATTGATCAGTTCGTTCAAACATAACTGATATTGAATAATAATTCTATTGCACAGAATTTAAATATTCAAATGGTATTTTTATTCAATAAAATATTTTATTTCAATCTTTTAAAAAGTACAACATTCAGAACTCATTATCATACATCACACTGATATTCATACATTTTATTTCATATATGTTACATCTCTCACTACAATACACTCAGTTTCGCTCAATTTATACATAAATTCATATACACACACTCATTGACACACTGAATCTTCATTTGCTTCCAGTTCAGTCCAGTCACCCGTATACCCATCAAAGTAGCACACATAGTAAAATGGAACAAAAATAGATTTAAATGTAAGCGAATATAAATTTAATTTTAAATTTTATTTGCGTTGGATTTTTGGTGTGTTTCTCATCACCTTTCTAGACTTGGTCTGATATTTATAATTATATTATAGTCTAGAAAACTTATGATATTCACAGTGATACAATGTAAATACCAGAATGAAGACTGAATACTAGTGTTCGCAGATCAGCCTCAACATAGTTATGCAGTGGTCTACTAATTTTAAATAGAAAGATAATTTTGCACGCAAATATTTTCCAGGCGGCAAAAGCTTTAAAATAGTCCAGTAAAGCAACCAAAGCATTAATGCCATAAGTTCAGTTCTAGATAGTGAAGAAAATGAATGATCAAAATTCCATGCTCAAAACACGGTGTTGCGGCCAGAGGCAGAGCCACTTTATGCCCAGCTAGGTCACAAGCCCTAGCTCAAAATTTGTAAATCCTATATAAAAAATGTGACTTTGGACCCAGCTAAAATAATTTGTCAGTCTTTTTTATTTCCTGCCCTATCTAAAAAGAATATCGAGCTCTACCACTAGCTGCAGCAAGTAAATTTAACATACAATACCAATGTACAAGCATTTCAAGTACAATACAATATTAACAAGCATTTCAAACACAAGTACATGCAATGGTACATCATCACAAAATTTACATACAAGCATATATGCCCAGTCCAGAAATTACCATCATTAAAGATAGGACATAGTGGCAAAGAACAAGTGCATACACCATCTAATGTCAGACCAGCCAGAAACAAACAAATAGCATTATTGATGCAAAAGCTCATATTAGCTCAATTGCAGCAACAAGAACTTGTGCATCATCAATATGAAGATTGGCGTACATGGTCAAGGCATAACAAATGACCAACAAATTCATAAGATCGGGCCAAACATGACAGGAACGGCACAAATACAAGTCCAAAGTTGTAATAAACCGTATTTTTAGCCAATTTTAAAAATAAATTTTGATTGACTTTAATGGATTTTAAAATGGTTTATTTTGAGAATCGACGACTTAGAATTTATTTAAAAAAAATGAGGTTAGAACGTATAAATATAAAATTCAATTAAAATGAACTCGTAGCATCGCAGTTGTTTGAAAATTTAGTATTGAACTTCAAATGAGCATACAGAATTCAAAATAAGTCAGAATTTTACGAAACAAGAAACATAAGGATCTATTTGATAATATTTTTCTAACGAATATAAGAAATTGAGATTTCGAGTTATAAAATATAAGTTATGTCCAAATTAAAATTTAAAATAGTCGCTATGAAATCGTTTATAAAATATAACGATTTATCTATTTACATAAAAGGATTTTCATGTAAATTGAACACCGTTTAGAAAATTGGAACATCAATTTGTAAACTCAATTATGTTTATTTTATAGATGTATGATATTTTATTTGGATATATATATATGAAAATATTAAAAAAAAAATTGAAATTATTAATATTTTATAGATATTACATATACCCCTAATAATGGACATTTTACAAACGACCTCCGTTTTTGATGAAACCAATTTTGTTGGATCCGAAATATTAAATTGTTTCTACATTTCATATTTTTTGATTTTTGAAGTTAGTATGTGACCGTGTGGGATTTTAATGTGAAAAATAGTCAATATTTTGACTTTAAAAATACGCTGTCGGAGCAAACGAACTCGGAATTCGACGAAACAAGTTTCATTGGGTCCCTAATGTCAAGATGTATCTTCTTGTCAATTTTCATTGAAAATGAGATTTGCATGTGATCATATGAAGTTTTAAACGATGAAAACAGACAAAAAATGAGTAGAATTGAATATAGTCAAATAAAAAAATAATTTTCACCTGCTATATAACATCCTAAACTATTCTAAACCTAACCTTATTCCCCGAAATAACGCAACCCATTTCTTCTTTCCCTAAACCAAAAAGAAAGCTTCAAAATTCCAAATCAGACCAAATAAAATGCTATAAATCTAAATACAAGTATATTTTTGATCCCGAAGTGTTTCTCTACAACCTAATAGCAATTTTGAAGTGTGTGCTGTGTTTTTTTACAATGTGGAAAAAGAGAGCTAGGGAAGAGGTATTCGTGAATTTGGTGCTTCAATGCACAAAATGAAGTTGATATTGCGATTTGTGAGGTGATTTGAAGCTTGTATGCAATGTTTGAGGCGTTTTGGTGAAAATTTTTGTCGAGCGATGTTAAGGGACAGCGTGTAAATGGGCTGTCGACGTGTTTTTGGGTAGGGGTTTGATTTGTGTAATGAAGGTATGGGGTTGTAGAGGAGAAAAATAGAAGGAGAGTGATGTTTACAGTTCGTAATTTCATTGAGGGATGAAGGAGAGACAGTGGAAGCAAGTTGCGGCCATGGGATGTCTGTATGTGCGTGTTACAGTAGGTAGAGGAAGCACGAAAATGATTAGAGGAATGGATTAGAAGTTGTTAAGGGTAATTAATTAATTATGTTAATTGTTAATGACCTTTTTATGTACACGATCTTATGAAAATCATAACTTTTTCGTACATTATCGGAATTCAGCAAAAACGGATCCGTATCGACGAGAGCTTCACAATGAAACTGATTTTGAGCGATTTGGAGGTTGTTGCAATTTTTGACGGAGGAAAACGTCTGATTTACTTCATCGGCGTTTGTTGTAATTTAATGATAAATGACCAATGTAAGAGCTCTCACTCAAACTGATTTTTTTTTACGTTTATTATAATCATATCTGAATATATATATTGATTACCTGTGCTGATTTTTATCAGGTTAAATGTCAAAAATTGTTATACGGTGCATGGTAGCTCACATCACAAATTGCTTGCAAACCAGATAGATGAATGGATGACTTATTGTATTATGATTTGGATGTGATTTTGGATTGATTAACATGTTAAAACAATGTTAAAATATTTATGGTAGTTGATATTGGATTAAGCAACCATTTACAAGTTAAACGACTTGTTTATGTTCGTCTATTTGAGTGATATCGATTAGATTGAATAATAACTTAGAACGAATAAGTTATGTTCAATTTCATGAATTTGTGCTTAATTTTAATTGGATGAAAACCCCACACGGGTCTTGGAATGATATCTCTTTATACACTAATCCCAAGTGTTTAGTTGTATGTTAATCAGTTGATTGACAGATTGATATAAGCGTTAATTATTTGTTTAAGGCTTATACAGAAATAGTTACCTTATGGATGTGAATTGGGTGTTTGATGGTCGTTTACATGCATATGAAGGATGAAATCCATATAAAATTATTTATATGGATATTGATTGAGATTTCATTCCAATTTGGAGAAAATAGAATATTTTAATAATATAATGTTCAATGAAAATAAAAGTTTGAGTTTGACGTCCGATTTTGGATGAACGCAAAGATATAAAGACATGGATGAACTTTAGTAACTGAATGAAATGGATTTGAATTAATTTTCATTCGATTTTGTTACGTCGAAGTTTATGATTTGAAATGAATAAAACTTTTCAAAGTGAAGTTCAGTTTGGCTATGCAACCAATATTTTAAAAGAAGTTTTATTTTGAAAATTCTTTGTTTACTTTATTACGAATGACAGGAGATTTTTAGATTAAAATAACAAGTTTGAAAAAATAATATTATTTTATTTATTTAAATATTATTAAAATGATTTAATATTGACATTTTTGATTTTGAAACGTAAACGATTGAAATAGAATTTCAAATGGTAGTTGTGAATAATTTATAATATTTATAAATTATTTTTGAAATGTTTTCGATTTTATTTTAATTATATATCGAATTCGGGTTTGAATAGAACGCGTCGCGCAACGACAGTCCGCGAACGTCAACGGTTAACTTCGGATTCACGTAACGGGAGATCCGACTGTCGGATTCTCCTAAAACCAGAACTCTGGGTGTATATCAAAAATAGCTTTCAAATGATAATAAAAGCTTTAAAATCCAACGATAAGATTTTTATTTAAGTACAAATCGGTTTTGGAAATGGTCGCTATGGATGCAGCTTGGTGGCCAAAATTGGAAACCAACTTCAAGGACCTTAATAAAATTATTCAAAATATGAATAAATTATGTTAAATCATAATAAATGGTAGAAAAGATTTTAGATGAAATATTCCAAGTTTGAAAAGATAAAAGATATTTTTATCAGAATGGACGAGTTAACAACTAGAGTAAAGAATCAAAAGGAACAAGCGATGATTCCTGAGTAGGACTGTAAATTTTGTATGAATATTCGATATCCGCTCGTGTCTGTGAACGAAATACGTCCATCCGGGTCTGTCCGATTCTCAATTAGGACACGAGTTAGGACAACAAAATTTGTACGAGAAAAAAATCACGTTCGGTCCGAGTTCGTTCGAATTCATCCGAATTTCATGTAAGTTGGTATATAATCAAGGGAAAAACTAATAAAATGTATAAAATGTGATATAAATAGCCATGTCAACCGGGTCCGTGTCCAAAAAACATATGTCCATGCCCGACCGATTTTATTTAGGACATGAATTAGGACAACGAAATTTGTCGGAGAAAAAAATTCATCTGGTTCGTGTTTGGTCCGATTTTTTTAGGATAGAAACCGAACACACCTCCGTCCGGTCTAGTCTGACCGATTTATACCCTTATTCCTGAGAGTACAGTCTAATATCACCCGTGATATGTAATTGGAAATTATTCCATTAGGCGAGCGATGGGAAGACCAAAAAGAAACATCGAATATTCGACTAAGATCAGAAGATGTTTTCCAAAGATAAAGATCCAATGGTTTTAAATTAACATATTGGATTGTAAATGGTTTTGATATAACCAGAGTTTCTCAATGTATGAAATTGGAATGATTTGTATGGAAATTATCTTCGGATATTTCGATATTGGACTCCATAATTATACGGGTATCATTGAGGAATTTGAAAGATATAGATATCATTATTCCTATATGATATCTGTTGGTTTCAGAATTTGATATTGAATATGAGTCAATACGATTTCTATTCAAAGCCTTATATTTAATATCAAATTGGATTTGGGGTTTGTTGTGAATGATGTCTTTAACAACACTGTTCTTAAGCCCCAATGAAATGAAATTTATGTAATAAATCTTTAATTAAAATTTAATGGAGTTTTCCAATTTAATAAATTAAATTGGAATTAAATGGAAGATTGATTTTTTAGGTTTATTGTGAATGATGTTTTAAATGATATTTGTTCTTTAACCTAGTTAAAGACATGATTAATTTCCTAAAACGTTGAATAAACATTGAGTAATGATTTTTGAGACTAACACTAAATTGGAATTTTAGTGAATCTTTAATTAGATTAAAACGTGAATGGAGTAATTAGATTTACCTAATTCGATAAATGTTTGAGATGGAGTACCACCAGTTTTACTCCATGTGATAGTTAAATATATAATTAGATTTGGAGCATCAAATGCTAATTAACTTTACCGATAACATGATGGGTGTTGAATATGAAGTACTATCAATTTAGCTCCATGGGATGAATAGGTTGAGACTGGGATAATAAAATGAATGATTACTTCGGTAAGGCTTGTTAATCCCGGCAAGGCGTATAAAACCTTAATTTGGTTTGAGATCATAAAAAGATATTATAAAATCTTTTGCAATGTTTTCCAGGAAAATATTTAAACAAGAGGTTTAAATGAAAATAAATCTTGTATAAGATTTATGAGGTTAATTCCCATGTAATGAATATTTGAATAGAAGAATATTCTGGATTGGAATGATATCGTTGGTATGTTTATGTTCACATGATTTTAAAGACGTGCGAGTTATTTGGAAAGACTGGGTTTAACCCATTCTAAATAATTGTTACGACGATTAAAAGTCGAAGATACGAAGACGGTGGTTGGAGACTGGGGATCTTCACATCGTTTGGATTATTACTGATGTCACAATTGGCATGTACACCCAAGACGAGGTAAAAAGTGGTGATCATCCAGAAGTACTTGGAGATCGATCGGATATAAGAGGGCCTCTCTCCTGTATTGGACATATGGGATGAGGAATATGGTTCCTCCGGTTTCGTTCAGACCAAGAACGGACTTACAAAATGGATTATATGTGTGATGTTATATTTTATGTTGTATCAATTGATCTCTACTAAATATATGTTTGTTTGGCGGTGGGGAATTTATTCTCTTAGCTTAACACTCTTCTCTAAGACGTACGAGTTTAGAGGTTATATATTGGTATACATTCGTTGTGTGGTATGAAATGACGATGTGGCATGTTGTGATGCAGTGATCAAAGCTTTTGTTGAAAAGCAGAGCTTTGTGGATGAGTATCAAAGTACGAATGATATAGCACAACTTTTTGTATGGCGTTAATTCGTGAACTTCACACCCCGGTATGAGTCAAAAACGGGATGAGGGATAGTAGGGAGGTCATGCGTTTCTTTCTTGCTAGAAATAGTGTCATGGTATAGATCCCAAACATATTTACTTATGTGGATGTTGGATAGCGAGGCGCCTCAGATATGGATGCAGAGAGCCAAGATGGTCGATGTTATGACCAGGAGGTCTGATAGGACTAGGAAACACATGGACTAGGCATAAATAATCAGCAAAGAGCGGCTGACCGACCTTGTCGATCCAAGGGAACTTGCGTGCAGCCGTGGACATCTTGATAGAGATTGTCCGAAACTGGTACGGAGAGATGTCTTACCTTGGCTCATGATGGAAATCCAAATTCTAATACATAATTATACGATTTTAGTTGTATACTATGGCGACCTAATAGGATGGGTTATTATGCTATCTAAGACTGATACATTTACATTTGAAATTGTTTCCTATAATATACACTTATTATAATATCAAAATTTTTGTTTTAAAGCGTATAGAGCATGTTCGACTATTATAATGTAAAACTGTATCCTTCAGTTTGCGTTGCATTGTGTAATGGGACCTGAGTCTTATAATAGCTTCAATTTCCAAAATGCATTGCATTGTTTTTGTTTTAATGACATTCATGAGGAGGAAACCCGTTCCATGTCATATGGTGTGGTCGTGATTTCCCAACTTTTAAAAGTAAAGTTTAATAACTGTTTTTAGTTCTCACACCAGTCCCATGACTGACCTGGAGTTTATTGTTTTCAACTAAACTCTGGGTGCCTATATTTTCTACACGGGCAGCTAGTAGTTTTGTTCTTGCAAATTTTCTTTTCATAGGATCTTGGTTTACGGTTCGAGTTGTACTCTGGAATTCTTTGTATTCGTGTATTTCCTTCGACTGTGTTAGTTTATGTTTTCCACTGTGCATTGTATTATTGTACTTTCATATTTCCACTGCATTGTAATTTATACTCTAATATTTTTTTTGCTATATATTATTGTCTATACTCTGGTATACTCTTGTACTCTAATGTAAAAATGTTGTAATAGCAATAAATGTTCCTTGTTCCATGTTCTAATGCGTTGTGTTTTCATGACAATCCGCGGATTTCTGTCGTTCGGTTCGGATCAGTGCGGTTTATGGTCGATTCGAAGGGTGGCGATTTTTGGGACGTCACAAAAGTGGACACGGCAACTCAGGCCATTAAGTGCCAAATGCAACATTTGTTTTTGGAGAAAATCAAATGGTAATATATACAAGGAGCAACAGGCATTGAATCTTAATTGAGAAGTCTTGACAATTATTTTTGGGAACTGCGTTGAGGCATGGGTTCGGTTATGGTGGAGGTTTGGTCATGCAGTAATACCCAAACACAATATGGTATTGTAACACAGTGACATGTATAAGGAAGCTTCAAGTAATGTACAACAACAACTAGGGTTGTCAATGGGCCATGTCGGGTTGGGTTTGGATCGGGTCAAGTCGGGTTCGGGTTAATTTATAAACTGGTCAGGTCAACCCGTTTATTAAACATGCCATTTTTTCCCAACCCGAACCTATCCCGTTTATAAACGGGTTGACCCGACCTGTGTAACTCGTTTAACTAAACGGGTCGTGTTGAGATTACCCGTTTGACCCATTGGCAAATATTGTCTGCTAATATAAGCATCAAAAGAACCAAATAACCAACGGACAATACTATATATAATCACCAACATGTAGCAGGTTACAAAATCACCAACATGCAACAAGTTATAAAATATCAACAAGCAGCACATATATAAAGCATGAAATCACCATATCCGAAAATTTTCTCCATACATAAGAATACATGAGCATATTGCATAGATAATAGGCCAATAGTATGGAAAAGATACAGTTGTTATAAGTAAGATATAACTAACAGTGTACAAGAATAAATTAGTAAAATATAACAGCTTATACAAGAATATATGATCATACTGATTACTGCATACATAAAAGACTAACGCTAACAACATACATAATAGAATAATAGTATGGAAAAGATACATCATATAATCGGGTTTGGCGGGTCAAAATCGGGTTAGCGGGTTAACCCTAAAATCACCGTTTATAAACGTGTCAAATTCGGGTTGACCCGAAAATGACCCACTAGCTAAACGGGTCGGGTTCACCTCTTAAATTTCATGCGGGTTTTGAGTCGTGTTTCAGGTCGTGTAGGAAATTAACAGCCCTAACAGTAATGGTCATGGCAGAGGTTCGAATCATGACTGTAGTAACCCGCATTTTAGCTGTTGAATAATTAATTTATTTAATTATTAAATATCGATTTATCGATATCGAGAACGTGAATTAAATAATATTGAATATTTAATTAATAATTATAATATAATAAAATATATTATAATGTCGAAATAATCAAAAATATTGGAAATCACAATATTCTGTGAACGGGGTCATCCCTAAGATGTAATTCAGCTTAGAGTTGAATTATACTGACGAATATATTCAATCGACGTCAGTTTGAAACGTAGAATTATGATATAATTAAATTCGAGCGCGTAACGACGCTGCAGTTCGCTATTTGGCGATTTGAACTTCAACTGAATGTATAGGATTCGTTTTAAGCCGGATTTCTGTGAAACAAGAAACGTGTGGAGCTGGTGGAGTATATCTTTCTAGTGGAAGAGAAGAATCAGGATTTCGTCGTGTAGATTTTGAGATATGTTCAAATCAAATTTTGAAATAGTCGCTATAGAATCGTTTATCAACCGTATCGGTTTATTCGATATAACTAGAGATCGGTTTTGAATTTAGACAAGGTTCTTTTGGGAAATAGTGATAATTTAATTTTTAGAATTTTATGGTAATTTTTAATTAATTTAATAAGCAACTTTTTATTTGGAGTATTTGGCACCTTGTATCGACATTTCGGGGTTTCACAATATGAGTTAATCTACCGATATTATTATACTTTTGGGATCGTGGCACCGAGCTCGATACAATGGTATCTTTAATTCTGTCCGTACGTGAATGAGATTTAAGTAACATTGTATGTTAAAAACCCAACGTTAAAACCGTAAAATGTAACGGGCTCTTCCCATTTCAAATAAATATCTCGATCCATTTTTGTGGTCAAAACTAAAGCCACGCCCCCATTCTTTCTCAGCCACTTATATTTAAAAATCTACTATAAAATACCCCGTTTCCACCTTATAAACCTAAGTCTCACCTCGTTTTAGTCAAACAAACAAAAAACCGCCGTAAGTTTTGTTCTTCCAGGAACTTATTTCGTCGGTTTTAAAATCAAAACAAAATAGAAATAAAATCCCTAAAATCTTGAAATTGATTTCGTTGGACTTGGCATCAGGATAACATCAGGATTGTATGGGTTTTATCAAGCTCGGTGGAAAGCTTTTTGGCAAGGCGAGCTTCAGCAGTAGACGCGCGGAAGGGGAATCCTTGGATTCAAGCAACGATATTCAAAACTGAGGTTATATGTGGATTTCGAGTATATTATTTGTAACACCCCGCCTCCGCTAGGGTCACTCGCAAAGGAATGCACTAGCTTTAGAGGGGCATTATTGGTAAACATGCACAGAAATATCACTAGACAGAACATATAAAATAGCGGAAGTAAAATCGAACTTTCATAAATTCAATAATTAAGGCCTAAAGCCTTTTACATCAGAGTACATCAAAACCTGTCTTGCAGTAGTAAAGAAGCATAAAGACTTTTTAATAAATTATTCCCCAAATAAAACAGTAAAGTAGCCATAGCCAAGAAAGTCCAAGCCATCCATGACGACCTTCAAGCAGAAGAAGTCCGAACTAAACAGCATTGTTTCCTCCCTATAACCTGGGGGGGGGGGGAAACGGAAGTAAAGAGGCGAAACAAAACGGGTCAGTCAAAAAGACTGAGTAAGTCCTATCTACTTCCAGTATAAAACAGGTAAAGGTAACATGACATGCATAAACTGAAAGTAAACATAAGGATAACTACAAGATAGATAAACTAAACCAGGGTAGCCGGTTGAACTACTGTGGCAAGGTGAACTAAGGTATCATGATAAACTACGGTGTTATGATAAGTCAAGGTATCACATCATCAGATTTCTATCGAGTACATTATCCCAAGGTATCTGCCCCGTCTAACATCCCACGGTATCTATTATGTATATTCTTCCTAGTTCTAACATGTATATTTGCTCTGCACCCTCCGTACTAGTATCTCAGCCTTGTTATGTGTTAACCATGACTGTCCCTTATTCAGAGTCGTGTAATGGTCCATGTCAACCTAATATATCGCATATATAGGTTACTCAAATCATATGTTTCTTTCCATGTATATAAGTTCAGTCCTTTGCCGTACCTCGTACGGGCTTCCTCATGTCGTATTATCCTTGAAATCGTTTGGACTGTCACCCTTGTTCTAGCTAGGCTCTTCCATATGAATCATCGTTTGAACTACTAGGACTTACGCCACCTAGCACCACTAGGGATTACGCTTACCTATTACACGTTTTCGTATTTCGGTTTGGGTTAAACCACCTAGGCCACTAGGGATTACGATAACCCTCAACCGCGCCCTTTTTCCCACGCATTCATCGTGAATCGTTTTTCTATAACTGTATGCACATGTATCACATCGTGCCATCCGAGTCCTGTCCCAGGGCAAAACAAGAAATACAGGACTCGGTCGGGAGCTTTAGATTTATCTGCCGATGCAGATATTAAGGTCTGCTTTTGTACACGTGGCTATGGTCCCACGAGACCCCTCCCTCAACTAGTGAAAGGCAACACAAGAGAAAATCTTGCATGAGAACTACACTCCGGCCAGCCCACACCCTACGGCCTACCTCACCCATAATTAGATAGCAAATCATGGTCTGTTGGGTGTTCCCTGCCTTTCCGTACGTACACGCTTGACTCGAGATGGTAGATGATCGGCGAACTTGCTATCTCGGGCACCTTATGTATCCGTCGACTCACTGCTATCCACCCCAGTCTTTAGGTCGCTCGCATAACATCCAAGGCATATTCTTGGTTCTTCTACCGCAGACCTCAACCTCTTGTGAGCCCAGGATGATCATCTGCGACCTCACAGAGGGATACCAAGAATATCCTCGCGTTCCCCGAAGCCGCTGCTTCGTTACCCAGTTCGCTGGAGCCTTTATCTAAATCAGATACCCTGCTTCTACGCGTATACTTAAACGATGACCTACCGTATCGGGTTACTCATCTATCTAAGAAGTGGTCCAGATTTCCTTGATTAAGAATTATTACTTAGTTTCCCTTAACTAAGGTTTACCACTAAGCCTTATTTCCATTACCCTTGTTAACTATGGTTATTTACCTAATCCTCCGAATTAGGGTTTATCTAATGGGTTAAGTGTCACTTAAGTTCATAACTTAGCCCGTCTACAAACCATGTCAAAATTGGCTAAGTATCCAAGCCCAAGACTTAACCCTACAAACCATGTGTCAAGTTGGCTAAGTATATCAAGCAATCCATAACTTAACCTCGTCTAATTATCATTTTAGATTGGTTGATTATATAAATTAACTTGACCTTGTCAAATTACCGAGTCAAATCGGTCAAGCGTATTCAAGTGATTCGTGACTTAGCCTTATCATGTTTTCACGTTGGATTGGTTAAGTATAGATTAACTTAACCTCATCAAATTAACGAGTTAGATTGGTTAAGTATAGGTCACTTAACCTCATCAAATCATCGTGTTAAATTAGTTAAGTGTTAACTTAACCCCATTAAATTACCAAGTGGGATTAATTAAGTCTAGGCTAACTTAACCCCATCCGATTACCATGTTTAGATTAGTTAAGCCTAATCTTAACCCCATCCATTAACTGTATTATACGGTTAAGTGTCATTAAGAAAATTTACTTAACCTTATCACGTTATCGTGTTGGATTGATTAAGTGTTGGTTAACTTAATCCCGTCCACTAGTCGTATAAAAATGGTCAAGTGTCATTAGGCAAATCAAGTTACTTAACCTACCCAAGCTTATCATGTTTTGTTAAGTATCATTAGCCTAATTAAATTACTTAACCCATTTGTCCATATCATATTTGGTTAAGCCTCATTAATCAAATTAACTTAACCCTATTATGTGGCATTAATTTAATTAATGCACCCTCAACCTCTCACATTAGACCTTGTTGTGGATACTAGTTAAGCCGGGCGGGTCCGGGTAGATTTACACCACAACCTAGTCTAACCTCGGGTCTTAAGTGCGACATGACCAACTTCTCACATTGGGTCCTATTGTTTGCAACTACTAGTTAGGCCGGTCGGTTCCGGGTAGTTTTATGTTGCAAACTCAACCCAACCTCGAGTTGGCCATACTTATATTATCTAAGTTCATCATGTTTCCAAAACATGTTACAAGTTTTTCAAGCATTTGGGTAGACCTAACTTAATAGGTAAATTCCCAAAGGGTAGACCTAACTTAATAGGTAAATTCCCAAGCTCATGTTTTTATGCATACTTACATGTCATCTTCCATGTTATCTTTCAAGTCATATTTTCAAATATAAACACATGTCATATTCAAGTTAAGATTTTGCGACATGTTCATGTTTATCTAACTACCCAAAATCGTGTTTTCCCAACGCAAGCAAAGCGAGTCAACATAGTAAGGATACTATGTCACATATTGGTCTCAAAACATGCATGATGCCAAAAAGGGCTTGGCTTCCACATGCATAACATCATAAAGGGATTGGCCATAAACATGCATATTATCATAAGGCAATTTGGCCACAAACATGCATATTATAAAAAAGGGTTTGGTCATAAACATGCACAACTTAAAAGAGGGGATTGGCCACGAGCATGCATAATCTCATAAAGGATTTGGCCACAAACTTGCATGTTAGCATAAGGGGTTTGGGTTCATAAACATGCATAAGCCCCAAAATCTTGTCTTAGCCAATGTTTCACAAGTAAAGTGGTTCCTAAAGGTTCATGCTAGCATTTCATGCATAAAGATCCAAACTTGCAAGTTAAACTAGGTTATGCATAGCATGAGAGGCATGATTAAGTCACTCACATGGCCTAAGATCATAAATATGAATACAAGAGGCATGGTAAGGTTCATATAGGTTCGCATAATCATGTTTAGCCTCATTTTATCCCATGTCATTATCAAAACTACCGTTTCCATCTAAAAGTAGCTAGAACTTACATAGTTAGGCCTAGGGAAAGGAGCATGAATCATCTTGGCTAAGAAAGGTGCCTCCTTTGTAGAAGAATCGTCATGGAACTCGCATAGCAATGTTGATTTGGCCTTGATTTGGTGTAGCAAGCTTGCACCTTTTGATTTGAACTTGATTTGGATGCATAGGCTCTAGGGATTTGAGATGGAGGCCATGAGAGTAGAAATTTGGCCATAGTTTAGTTACATGAGTGGATAATGAGGGTTTATGGGTAGGTTTAGGGTCTTTTCATAGAGATTAGGATAGTTTTAGGCCCTTAGATTAACCCTAGGATAGATCAGGACCACAGAAATCGTCACAAGCCCATCAGACCAGACCAAGACTGCATCCAGGTGCACCTGATCAGAATCAGCCGACAGGGCAAGTCGACAGCCCTGTCGACATGCCTGTCGACATGCCTGTCGACTTGTCTGGGCGGGAATTTTCCCGCCTGGCCCCATTTCTGCATGTTTCGAAATTCAAATTTCCCGAAAACTTCTTTGGTCCTTAACCGGGTCATACGGACTCCGATTTTCGAAAACTCGGACTCTATTTCGCGTATTTTTCCGAGACGAACGCAATGGCATAGCCCGTTTTACTTGATTCAGAATTGAAAATTAAATTCTGCCTTGATTCTCGTTTTAACATGTTATCGAAAAATACGGGTTGTTACATTCTCCCCACCTTTTAGGATTTCGTCCCCGAAATCTCCAAGTTAGGAAGAACATATCCTACCATCCATCATCCATCTACTCAAAACATCATCCACAAGCAACCATTGTCCTTAGATGATTTCTAATGCTGTATGAATATATGCAAAACGTGTGTGTACATGTTCCTTAGCTAATGCTAATGATCAGGCCTGGATAATCTTCCTAATGCAAAAATATGTATAGTGCCATGATTCCAACATGTATGCAAATAGTCCTAGTCATATATATACACAATATGCGTGCACAAACATTCATCCATATGCAACGTCCACATGGTAACACATTCAATTTCATCCATAAACAGGTATAAATACTCGTGTATATGCAACATGAAATGTGATCGCGTCAATCTAGTATCTAACGTGTATTCGCGCATCCACGAGCAACCACTTGCAATCATTTGCAGCCATATCAACCATAACATGTTTCAAATACATGTTTACATCCATAGGGTTCTACCTAAGATTCCCTAAAATAAGATCGAGAAGATAAACAAAACAAACTCCTTACGGGGTTTGTAACAGAAACAGGACCGAGAGGATATCCATAAAAGATAGCCTACAAGCAAGCGCAACAGGAAACAGGAGTCGAGGATATATTCCCAAAAGAGATATCATGCACGTATTTAGTCTTCAGTCTCCTGCGTCGCATTACCTTGAGCTTAGTTCCATCGTGCCTTGACCGCCCCTTTTATTTCACGATTTCGCAGCTTCTTACTTCCTGTTTCCATAACATGAGTTGGAACCCATTTCCTCGTCGCCTCTTGTTCCACTTGCACTTATTCTTTCCCTAGTATACTTGGCTCAACCATATCTACGTACTCAAGCCAGCTCTCCAAAATTCTCTAGTGAATTCTGGATCTCGTTTTCCGATGCCAATCCAAATTGCCAAGAGTCCTTACTAGGGTGATTCCCATACCTCATACATAATCGAAACGAACCATCCGCCTTAGCGGCGAATTCTTTTCAAACGGATTACCAACAACTGCATCCTGGGATTCTAGGTAACTAGCCATGACAGAACCCAAAAGGTTACGTGATACTTCAAGGTTATTACCAAAGCAAGCCAAGAGTCTAACTACCCTCCTTCTAAAACCGAGAGTGGCACCCCTTACTGGATAACCACTTCATCCCTAGAATCCATCCACAACTTATAAACATAAGCATTATTTCCAAGCTCAACACTTGACATAAACATTCTCAAATCCAAACAAGTCATGAATAAATGGACCGATCTTCCAATAGGACTTGAGACAAAAAACGGGATTATCTATTACGCTAGTACTTAAGGTGCAGAGACTCAACTACCGAAGCAGACTTAAATGATACGAACAACGAAGTCCTAACGGGATGACAGAGAAGAAAAGCTAAACCTTTGACAAGATCGTTACCCTCCTTCCGAGGTACTCTAGAAATGAGAGCGTACTACTGCCCTCCCGATGATCTTGTCCTTGTCCCATAATACTTAACTATCCGCCCCGTTTTACCATGCCAAAGGTACTCTCTCGTAATGGGTTTCATTGTTCATCTTTCTCCCTCCTTTGAGGACTAAGCCATACCAACAAGTTGCTCATCCTTAAGCTCGTATCCTTTATCCTTCTTTCTCACGATCCTTTCTTATAACGCGGTCACTGCTCTCTCGAGAACCACCTCCATCGTATGGAAAGCACTTTCGTAGGTAGAAAAGACTAGTCGCAGTTAAAACCACTGTGACTGCAGATGGAGGAAAGAAAGGGAAAGAGATTCAATTAAGGAAACAAGGATAGTGCTAATGGCCTTTGGGGAATAGCCTTTTTCTTTTAAAAGAAAATTTTCTCGAAAAATGCTTCTTTATAAACGATTTTCAAATAGTTTTCAGAAGGTCTTTAAAAACTTTTGCCCAGTCTGGTAACCTTCTGCTCTGATACCAAATGTAACACCCCGCCTCCGCTAGGGTCACTCGCAAAGGAATGCACTAGCTTTAGAGGGGAATTATTGGTAAACATGCACAAAAATATCACAAAACAGAACATATAAAATAGCGGAAGTAAAATCGAACTTTCATAAATTCAATAATTAAGGTCTAAAGCCTTTTACATCAGAGTACATCAAAACCTGTCTTGCAGTAGTAAAGAAGCATAAAGACTTTTTAATAAATTATTCCCCAAATAAAACAGTAAAGTAGCCATAGCCAAGAAAGTCCAAGCCATCCATGACGACCTTCAAGCAGAAGAAGTCCGAACTAAACAGCATTGTTTCCTCCCTGTAACCTGGGGGGGGGGGAAACGGAAGTAAAGAGGCGAAACAAAACGGGTCAGTCAAAAAGACTGAGTAAGTCCTATCTACTTCCAGTATAAAACAGGTAAAGGTAACATGACATGCATAAACTGAAAGTAAACATAAGGATAACTACAAGATAGATAAACTAAACTAGGGTAGCCGGTTGAACTACTGTGGCAAGGTGAACTAAGGTATCATGATAAACTACGGTGTTATGATAAGTCAAGGTATCACATCTTCAGATTTTATCGAGTACATTATCCCAAGGTATCTGCCCCGTCTAACATCCCACGGTATCTATTATATATATTCTTCCTAGTTATAACATGTATATTTGCTCTGCACCCTCCGTACTAGTATCTCAGCCTTGTTATGTGTTAACCATGACTGTCCCTTATTCAGAGTCGTGTAATGGTCCATGTCAACCTAATATATCGCATATATAGGTTACTCAAATCATATGTTTCTTTCCATGTATATAAGTTCAGTCCTTTGCCGTACCTCGTACGGGCTTCCTCATGTCGTATTATCCTTGAAATCGTTTGGACTGTCACCCTTGTTCTAGCTAGGCTCTTCCATATGAATCATCGTTTGAACTATTAGGACTTACGCCACCTAGCACCACTAGGGATTACGCTTACCTATTGCACGTTTTCGTATTTTGGTTTAGGTTAAACCACCTAGGCCACTAAGGATTACGCTAACCCTCAACCGCGCCCTTTTTCCCACGCATTCATCGTGAATCGTTTTTCTATAACTGTATGCACATGTATCACATCGTGCCATCCGAGTCCTGTCCCAGGGCAAAACAAGAAATACAGGACTCGGTCGGGAGCTTTAGATTTATCTGCCGATGCAGATATTAAGGTCTGCTTTTGTACACGTGGCTATGGTCCCACGAGACCCCTCCCTCAACTAGTGAAAGGCAACACAAGAGAAAATCTTGCATGAGAACTACACTCCGGCCAGCCCACACCCTACGGCCTACCTCACCCATAATTAGATAGCAAATCATGGTCTGTTGGGTGTTCCCTGCCTTTCCGTACGTACACGCTTGACTCGAGATGGTAGATGATCGGCGAACTTGCTATCTCGGGCACCTTATGTATCCGTCGACTCACTGCTATCCACCCCAGTCTTTAGGTCGCTCGCATAACATCCAAGGCATATTCTTGGTTCTTCTACCGCAGACCTCAACCTCTTGTGAGCCCAGGATGATCATCTGCGACCTCACAGAGGGATACCAAGAATATCCTCGCGTTCCCCGAAGCCGCTGCTTCGTTACCCAGTTCGCTGGAGCCTTTATCTAAATCAGATACCCTGCTCCTACGAGTATACTTAAACGATGACCTACCGTATCGGGTTACTCATCTATCTAAGAAGTGGTCCAGATTTCCTTGACTAAGAATTATTACTTAGTTTCCCTTAACTAACGTTTACCACTAAGCCTTATTTCCATTACCCTTGTTAACTATGGTTATTTACCTAATCCTCCGAATTAGGGTTTATCTAATGGGTTAAGTGTCACTTAAGTTCATAACTTAGCCCGTCTACAAACCATGTCAAAATTGGCTAAGTATCCAAGCCCAAGACTTAACCCTACAAACCATGTGTCAAGTTGGCTAAGTATATCAAGCAATCCATAACTTAACCTCGTCTAATTATCATTTTAGATTGGTTGATTATATAAATTAACTTGACCTCGTCAAATTACCGAGTCAAATCGGTCAAGCGTATTCAAGTGATTCGTGACTTAGCCTTATCATGTTTTCACGTTGGATTGGTTAAGTATAGATTAACTTAACCTCATCAAATTAACGAGTTAGATTGGTTAAGTATAGGTCACTTAACCTCATCAAATCATCGTGTTAAATTAGTTAAGTGTTAACTTAACCCCATTAAATTACCAAGTGGGATTAATTAAGTCTAGGCTAACTTAACCCCATCCGATTACCATGTTTAGATTAGTTAAGCCTAATCTTAACCCCATCCATTAACTGTATTATACGGTTAAGTGTCATTAAGAAAATTTACTTAACCTTATCACGTTATCGTGTTAGATTGATTAAGTGTTGGTTAACTTAATCCCGTCCACTAGTCGTATAAAAATGGTCAAGTGTCATTAGGCAAATCAAGTTACTTAACCTACCCAAGCTTATCATGTTTTGTTAAGTATCATTAGCCTAATTAAATTACTTAACCCATTTGTCCATATCATATTTGGTTAAGCCTCATTAATCAAATTAACTTAACCCTATTATGTGGCATTAATTTAATTAATGCACCCTCAACCTCTCACATTAGACCTTGTTGTGGTTACTAGTTAAGCCGGGCGGGTCCGGGTAGATTTACACCACAACCTAGTATAACCTCGGGTCTTAAGCGCGACATGACCAACTTCTCACATTGGGTCCTATTGTTTGCAACTACTAGTTAGGCCGGTCGGTTCCGGGTAGTTTTATGTTGCAAACTCAACCCAACCTCGAGTTGGCCATACTTATATTATCTAAGTTCATCATGTTTCCAAAACATGTTACAAGTTTTTCAAGCATTTGGGTAGACCTAACTTAATAGGTAAATTCCCAAAGGGTAGACCTAACTTAATAGGTAAATTCCCAAGCTCATGTTTTTATGCATACTTACATGTCATCTTCCATGTTATCTTTCAAGTCATATTTTCAAATATAAACACATGTCATATTCAAGTTAAGATTTTGCGACATGTTCATGTTTATCTAACAACCCAAAATCGTGTTTTCCCAACGCAAGCAAAGCGAGTCAACATAGTAAGGATACTATGTCACATATTGGTCTCAAAACATGCATGATGCCAAAAAGGGCTTGGCTTCCACATGCATAACATCATAAAGGGATTGGCCATAAACATGCATATTATCATAAGGCAATTTGGCCACAAACATGCATATTATCAAAAAGGGTTTGGTCATAAACATGCACAACTTAAAAGAGGGGATTGGCCACGAGCATGCATAATCTCATAAAGGATTTGGCCACAAACTTGCATGTTAGCATAAGGGGTTTGGGTTCATAAACATGCATAAGCCCCAAAATCTTGTCTTAGCCAATGTTTCACAAGTAAAGTGGTTCCTAAAGGTTCATGCTAGCATTTCATGCATAAAGATCCAAACTTGCAAGTTAAACTAGGTTATGCATAGCATGAGAGGCATGATTAAGTCACTCACATGGCCTAAGATCATAAATATGAACACAAGAGGCATGGTAAGGTTCATATAGGTTCGCATAATCATGTTTAGCCTCATTTTATCCCATGTCATTATCAAAACTACCGTTTCCATCTAAAAGTAGCTAGAACTTACATAGTTAGGCCTAGGGAAAGGAGCATGAATCATCTTGGCTAAGAAAGGTGCCTCCTTTGTAGAAGAATCGTCATGGAACTCGCATAGCAATGTTGATTTGGCCTTGATTTGGTGTAGCAAGCTTGCACCTTTTGATTTGAACTTGATTTGGATGCATAGGCTCTAGGGATTTGAGATGGAGGCCATGAGAGTAGAAATTTGGCCATAGTTTAGTTACATGAGTGGATAATGAGGGTTTAGGGGTAGGTTTAGGGTCTTTTTATAGAGATTAGGATAGTTTTAGGCCCTTAGATTAACCCTAGGATAGATCAGGACCACAGAAATCGTCACAGGCCCATCAGACCAGACCAAGACTGCATCCAGGTGCACCTGATCAGAATCAGCCGACAGGGCAAGTCGACAGCCCTGTCGACATGCATGTCGACATGCCTGTCGACATGCCTGTCGACTTGTCTGGGCGGGAATTTTCCCGCCTGGCCCCATTTCTGCATGTTTCGAAATTCAAATTTCCCGAAAACTTCTTTGGGCCTTAACCGGGTAATACGGACTCCGATTTTCGAAAACTCGGACTCTATTTTGCGTATTTTTCCGAGACGAACGCAATGGCATAGCCCGTTTTACTTGATTCAGAATTTAAAATTAAATTCTGCCTTGATTCTCGTTTTAACATGTTATCGAAAAATACGGGTTGTTACATTATTCGAGTTATTTTGTGAAGATCATTGAAAGTAGTTCTCGTATGGACTGCAATAGTTGCGTGGGCTATTGGAAATCGCAATAGTGGAAGAAGGCGTCGAGTATGACGAAGTTGAGGTGCGGTGAAGTCTCAGATCGAGATGGGTAGGATTGGAACCCGGTTGGGCGAGATATTCACAGGACGGTAGGGATTGAGGAAGAGTAGTTTGAACTGAACATTGTGGTGATGATCAGTGGTGAGGAACGTTTACAGTTTGCATCGGGGAGGCTGATGAGGAGTTGTAGAGATGGTAGTAAAGGAAATTCGGACATGAAGAAAAGGGAAGGTTTGGAAGGGTGAATACTGGAGGGCCAGATTTGCTTTGGGAGAATGAATCTGCCGTATACTTTAATGTAATTAGACTTAATTAAATTAATTTATAATTAGGGATTTATTTATATTTTAATTAATTAGGGCTTAATTAAATTTAATTAGGGTTAATTAAATTATGTTTTATTTGATTTTGATTTGGGTTAATTAATTACACTTAGAGAATTAATGAATGCTAAGGTTAATTATACTTAAGTTAATTAATTTATAATTAGGGGTTAATTAGAATTAACTGATAATTAGGGTTTAATTAAGGTTAACTTATTTAAATTAATCTTAAAACATTAATAACGTGATCATATTTTATCAGAATTGAATGAAACCAAGTGCAATGGAATCATGGTGGAGAACCGGATATTCCGGAATCCATTTGGGTAGAAATGGAGACGACATGATTTTTCAGTCAGATTTAACGACTGTTGGATTTAACTGGAAACAGACTATTCAACGATGATACAATACAAAGTGAGTAAAAACTCACTAACTCTCCTCAATTTATATTTTAATATAAATTGTATTTTATTTCTGTATTTGACTGCTAGTTATGTACTGTTAATTTGGACTGTTAAGTTGTATTGTTAAATTGGACTGTAGATTGGACTGTTAAATAATTGATTGAAAACAGTATGGATATATATATATATATATATATCTACATATATATATATATATATCGTTATTAAACGGTGATTTTGTTATCAGTGTATTTCATTAGAAATGCAAGTGATGTTATATAAGTTGTTTAACATCGGTGGATGCAGGGAAACAGGTTGGAGGAATCCGACTGGATTCCTCAACATTTATTTTACTGTTATTTGTATATTGTGATATATACTGTGATATATAATCTGTTGTTGATTGTATATGTTTGAATGATATTGATCATTGACAGTTGGTTGTTTAAAAACAATAGAAAACACTGAAAATGTAGAAAAGGGGATTTTCAATATTTATATTGAAAATGAATCTATTTTATAAAATCGAAGGATTTTATAAAAGGATATTTATTTAGAAATAAATAAATAAAATAAAGGAATATTTATTTAGATTAAATAAATAGAATAAAGAATATTTAATTAGGGATTAAATAATTAGAGTTATAAAGGAAAATCTATTTAGGAAAATAAATAGATTATACAAAAGGAAATCTATTTAGGAAATAAATAGAAATAAAGGAAAAGTTAGTTAGTCGGATATAAATATTCGAATCAAGTTAGTTAAGTGGTCAAACCAAGCTAGTCGAACCAAACTAGTCAAGCTAGTCGAACCCAACCGAGTCGAAATGGTCGAGTCGAACCAATCGAGTCAAGATGGTCGAGTCAAACCAACCGAGTCGAGTTGGTCGAGTCGAACCAATCGAGTCAAGCTGGCCAAGTTAGTCGAACCTGGTCAGTCGAGTCGAGAAAATCAAACTTAGTTAATCAAAAGGAGTTTATCGATTTAGTTAATCGATAGGAGTTAATTTATTTAGTCAAATCGAGATGAGTTAATCGATTTTAATGAACCGAGAGGAGTTAGTCGAATATGGTATTCGAACCAAATGGTCAAACCAAGTGGTCGAACCAAGTAGTCAAGCCCAGTGGTCAAACCAAATGGGTCAGGTTAGCCACCCATGGTCAGTAAAACCAAATGGGTCAGATTAGCCAAACCTGGTCAGTCAAACCAAATGGGTCAGGTTAGCCAAACCTGGTCAGTCAAACCAAATGGGTCAGATTAGCCAAACCTGGTCAGTCAAACCAAATGAGTCAGGTTAGTCAAACCTGGTCGGTCGAACCAAGTTAGTCAAGTTAATCGAGTTAAGTTAGTCAAGTTAATCGAGTTAAGTTCGTCAAGTTAAAGTTAATTAAAGGGAGTTATCGATTAGTTAAATCGAAAGAATAAATCGATGTTAGTTTCATCGAAAGAAGTTATCGATGTTAGTTTCATCGAAAGGAGTTATCGATGTTAGTTTCATCAAAGGGAGTTTTCGATTTTAGTTTAATCGAAGAGAGATTTTCAAATATGAGATATTTGAAAAGGAAGAGTTATCGAATATTAGTTATTCGAAGAGAGATTATTGAATATCGTTTATTCGAGAAGAAGTTAGTCGAATATAGGTTATTCGAAGAAGAGTTAATCAAATAGAGATTTCTCGAAGAGAGTTAATCGGCAAATTCGATTATATCGAATTCGGGAAAGTACTTATACTTTCCAGTGTTTAAATAGAAATTTATTTATATTTAAATAAATAAGTGTTAGGTTAATTATTCACTAATCAGAATAGAAGTTATAATTAAAATTAGATAATTCAAAAGTAGGGATTATAACGTTATCGTTATAACCAATGTTTTAAATATAGAAGTGGACTAGTAAAATTGAATCCGAGAAAGGCGTAAAGAAGTTGTTAAAGATTTAAAAGATAAACTTTGACCATTTCGAAGTTATAACGTTGTTCAGTTAAGGTCTGAGAGGTAATTATAGCCCAACTTGAGTGACTTCCTTCTTAACTAAGAAATGGTAAGGTTTGATCGTAAAGGAGTTTTGGAAATGTTTTCCAAACGAGAATCAGAAATGTTTTCTGATAAAAGGAAATAAGAATTTGGAATATAGGGAAACAGGAGATAAGTAAATAAATGAACTAAAGAGATTAATGTTAAATGATGTTTGTTCGATATAATTTCCATCTGGGAATAATATCGTTGTTTGCACACTTGTTTTTCTTTGATGGTTAAATCACAGACTATCGAAGTTTTGACCATTTTAACGTTGTTAATATGGAGAGACCGGTTGGATTATTATCCATAGAACCACTCTGTATTGGCATAAGCGTCGCGAATCATATATGCCAAAGATAATTGAAGACGGAGTAAAATGCAAGGGCTATCCTGTTTACAGAATAGTGCCTTCGGTTTGGCCAGTCCCAGGACAACTTGTATGAACGAAGGTCTGACAGAGTATATCCAATGGATCGCGTAAGTTGATCTGTTCAAACGTATTCACGTTTGGTGGCGGAGGAATTCGTTTCTCTTAGCTGGATACCCGTGTTATTTTTGGATAAGTCAATTTGTGATTTGGCGGGTATGACGATGTGACATTTTATGTAAATGAAGATGGATGTCTGACAGAGTATTTCCAGAAAGGTCACGTACATTGATTTCTTCAACCGTATCAAGAGTGGAAGCGGAGAAGGAAACTTCTTTTAGCTGACACGTAATGTATTGTTGTAGACGTCAATTAGTGATTGTCGATGGATCTGACAATGTGGCATTCGAAGTGAATCTATTGTGATGATAAAGCGTAGCTTCTAGCCTCACATCCGGTAAATGACAGAAATCGGGGAGGCAGCATGGCTAAGTCGGTCGCACCGAAGTAGTGTGTATAATCACCTATCTAGTGAATATTCATTTATTTCTTTAATCTATCAATGCTGTCCCATATATATATACGGGCACGGTTGCTGATCCCAACCGTTTGGTGATGTACATTCGATACACTCAAGCGAAATGAGTGGTCGGTCTTGTGTGGCTGAGTTGCAAGATGTTCTTGTTGAACTCCAGTGTATCGTTCCTAGAGTACACTGATCGGAAGGTGGTTCCATACGTTGTCATAGTTGGAAATCCAATCATCCAATACGTGCTTGCGATTTTGATTGTATACTATATATGTAGTAACGTGAGATGCAAGCGTTTCTGCTAGATTGATATCTATTTGTACTTGGACATTATTATAATATCAGAATGATATTTCTTTGAAAAGTTATTTGGATTCTCATAAGGGAAAAACCCGTTCCGTTATGCGGCGTGGTCTTGTGAGATATCCTTTATTAAATCAAGTATTAAATTGTTTTACTCATACCAGTCCCATGACTGACCCGGAGTTTACTTTGTTGTTTTCCCTAAACTCTTGGGTGCCTAAATTTGTACGGGCAGTCAAGTAGTCGGGATTTTTCAGATACTCTTGAAGAGCTGGAGCAGGAGGCTTCTGGATCATATAGCTATAGTTTATTTCCGCTGTGTTGTAAGTGATGTACTCTGATAAGTGCTATTGTATACATAACGGTTATATTTCAAATTTATGTTATCTATTATATGTTATTCGTTCCGCTGTGAGGTTCGTGTTACTCTGATGTTGTGTTCTTCTTCTTCTTCTATTCTAAGTTTCTATCTTATCTATTCTCACCTTCTAATTTCTTTCATTAATTACCAGGATTTTTCGATGTTTTGGTTATCGACGTCGTGCTTACGTCGATAACCAAAGCCGCTCAAAATCCGGGTTACTACAGTTGGTATCAGATCTTAAGTTTAGAATTACTTGGCTCTGTGGCGTGACTCGGTAGAGATAGGGTTAGTAATACCCTAGATTGAGTTGAGTGTATATATACGAGTGAACGTATTTGTTAGTTAATATAAAATGATTTTATATTGTGGAGATTCATTGGCTGAGTTGTTTATGAGTTCTGGTCGATCAGTTTGATCCACTGTATCGGTAGGAGTTACTAAACACTTGAATATGATGGGTCGTCACGATATGTTTTGAAAAGAGGGTAAATTAAAATATGTTTGCCCAAGGTATATCTTGATATAGAGAAGATATATATATCAAAAATCTTAATATATTGGATATATTGGTTGTTATTATAATCGAGTAAGATTATAAATTAAAGGGTTATGTAAATAACCAACCAGGATTCATATAAGTGAAATACGTGAAATCAGATGAGTTAAATCTGAAATTTAAATCAGGATTTGGAATTAAGATAAGGAATTTTAATTTCCTGGGAGATTTTGAGATGTTTTCAAAATGGAAGTATTTAGTAATGGTTTTGAAAAAGATATAGTATTGAAATCACTTGGGTCGCTGGAAAATAATTCCGATGAT
Source organism: Allium sativum (assembly GCA_030737875.1). Taxonomy (NCBI): domain Eukaryota; kingdom Viridiplantae; phylum Streptophyta; class Magnoliopsida; order Asparagales; family Amaryllidaceae; genus Allium; species Allium sativum. Next base: position 3,088,488 of record CM060925.1, on the reverse strand, counting down.
GACTGCGCAGTATCATCGGTGTGATTTTCGAGTTCTAAGTGGTGGATTACTACTAGAGATTTTGATTTGAATTGTTTTGAGAAAACAAGTTGTTTAGAAAATTCAAAGGTTTTGAATTGGCAGTATGATTTCAAATTGATTTGAAATAAACCCAGGAATTTAAATTATGGAATTTAAATTTTACTAATGAAGTTAAAGAGATTGAGATGGTAAAAATTGAGAAAAATAAATTGAATTTAACTTGAACTAAGTTAAATAAAATTGAATTGGATTAGCGATAATCTAGAATGGAACCAAATTGATAAGTCAATAATTTGGAATCTAATATTGGAGTTCGAATGAAATTCGATTTGGTTTTGAGGATATGAACTGATTGGAATTTGATTGAGATAACACTGGTATATGCTGAGTTGATAGCATATGGAAGTGATAGAGTTGATATTCCCGACAAAAAGGTACCATTTTATATTATATATGGATATGAGATGTATGAGCCGAATTGGCAAGCCGCTTGGCTGTTTGATTTTCTTTTGGGTTAAAGAAGGCCCAGAGAGGCGAGTTGGAGTTTGAGATATTGACCAGTACAAAGGAGGTGCTGGCAAAAATTTTTGAAAAGTTAAGGTGTTAGAAAATTTTCAGAATTTTTGAAAATTTAGTTAGTCGGAATAAATTAATATTTTAGTCGATATTAATTGGTTCAGTTGAAACCGGAGAAAAGAGGTAAACAGATAAATTTTTACCCAGAAGATAGGGTCATCCCCTAACTTAGCAATTTCGAGGACGAAATTTTATTAAGGGGGGAAGATTGTAGTAACCCGCATTTTAGCTGTTGAATAATTAATTTATTTAATTATTAAATATCGATTTATCGATATCGAGAACGTGAATTAAATAATATTGAATATTTAATTAATAATTATAATATAATAAAATATATTATAATGTCAAAATAATCAAAAATATTGGAAATCACAATATTATGTGAACGGGGTCATCCCTAAGATGTAATTCAGCTTAGAGTTGAATTATACTGACGAATATATTCAATCGACGTCAGTTTGAAACGTAGAATTATGATATAATTAAATTCGAGCACGTAACGACGCGGCATTTCGCTATTTGGCGATTTGAACTTCAACTGAATGTATAGGATTCGTTTTAAGCCGGATTTCTGTGAAACAAGAAACGTGTGGAGCTGGTGGAGTATATCTTTCTAGTGGAAGAGAAGAATCAGGATTTCGTCGTGTAGATTTTGAGATATGTCCAAATCAAATTTTGAAATAGTCGCTATAGAATCGTTTATCAACCATATCGGTTTATTCGATATAACTAGAGATCGGGTTTGAATTTAGACAAGGTTCTTTTGGGAAACGGTGATAATTTAATTTTTAGAATTTTATGGTAATTTTTAATTAATTTAATAAGCAACTTTTTATTTGGAGTATTTGGCACCTTGTATCGACATTTCGGGGTTTCACAATATGAGTTAATCTACCGATATTATTATACTTTTGGGATCGTGGCACCGAGCTCGATACAATGGTATCTTTAATTCTGTCCGTACGTGAATGAAATTTAAGTAACATTGTATGTTAAAAACCCAACGTTAAAACCGTAAAATGTAACGTGCTCTTCCCATTTCAAATAAATATCTCGATCCATTTTTGTGGTCAAAACTAAAGCCACGCCCCCATTCTTTCTCAGCCACTTATATTTTAAAATCTACTATAAAATACCCCTTTTCCACCTTATAAACCTAAGTCTCACCTCGTTTTAGTCAAACAAAAAAAAAACCGCCGTAAGTTTTGTTCTTCCAGGAACTTATTTTGTCGGTTTTAAAATCAAAACAAAATAGAAATAAAATCCCTAAAATCTTGAAATTGATTTCGTTGGACTTGGCATCAGGATAGCATCAGGATTGTATGGGTTTTATCAAGCTCGGTGGAAAGCTTTTTGGCAAGGCGAGCTTCAGCAGTAGACGCGCGGAAGGGGAATCCTTGGATTCAAGCAACGATATTCAAAACTGAGGTTATATGTGGATTTCGAGTATATTATTCGAGTTATTTTGTGAAGATCGTTGAAAGTAGTTCTCGTATGGACTGCAATAGTTGCGTGGGGCTATCGGAAATCGCAATAGTGGAAGAAGGCGTCGAGTATGACGAAGTTGAGGTGCGGTGAAGTCTCAGATCGAGATGGGTAGGATTGGAACCCGGTTGGGCGAGATATTCACAGGACGGTAGGGATTGAGGATAGTAGTTTGAACTGAACATTGTGGTGAGGATCAGTGGTGAGGACCGTGTACAGTTTGCATCGGGGAGGCTGATGAGGAGTTGTAGAGATGGTAGTAAAGGAAATTCGGACATGAAGAAAAGGGAAGGTTTGGAAGGGTGAACACTGGAGGGTCAGATTTGCTTTGGGAGAATGAATCTGCCGTATACTTTAATGTAATTAGACTTAATTAAATTAATTTATAATTAGGGATTTATTTATATTTTAATTAATTAGGGCTTAATTAAATTTAATTAGGGTTAATTAAATTATGTTTTATTTGATTTTGATTTGGGTTAATTAATTACACTTAGAGAATTAATGAATGCTAAGGTTAATTATACTTAAGTTAATTAATTTATAATTAGGGGTTAATTAGAATTAACTGATAATTAGGGTTTAATTAAGGTTAACTTATTTAAATTAATCTTAAAACGTTAATAACGTGATCATATTTTATCAGAATTGAATGAAACCAAGTGCAATGGAATCATGGTGGAGAACCGAATATTCCGGAATCCATTTGGGTAGAAATGGAGACGACATGATTTTTCAGTCAGATTTATCGACTGTTGGATTTAACTGGAAACAGACTATTCAACGACGATACAATACAAAGTGAGTAAAAACTCACTAACTCTCCTCAATTTATATTTTAATATAAATTGTATTTTATTTCTGTATTTGACTGCTATTATGTACTGTTAATTTGGACTGTTAAGTTGTATTGTTAAATTGGACTGTAGATTGGACTGTTAAATAATTGATTGAAAACAGTATGGATATATATATATATATATACATATATATATATATATATCATTATTAAACGGTGATTTTGTTATCAGTGTATTTCATTAGAAATGCAAGTGATGTTATATAAGTTGTTTAACATCGGTGGATGCAGGGAAACAGGTTGGAGGAATCCGACTGGATTCCTCAACATTTATTTTACTGTTATTTGTATATTGTGATATATACTGTGATATATAATCTGTTGTTGATTGTATATGTTTGAATGATATTGATCATTGACAGTTGGTTGTTTAAAAACAATAGAAAACACTGAAAATGTAGAAAAGGGGATTTTCAATATTTATATTGAAAATGAATCTATTTTATAAAATCGAAGGATTTTATAAAAGGATATTTATTTAGAAATAAATAAATAAAATAAAGGAATATTTATTTAGATTAAATAAATAGAATAAAGAATATTTAATTAGGGATTAAATAATTAGAGTTATAAAGGAAAATCTATTTAGGAAAATAAATAGATTATACAAAAGGAAATCTATTTAGGAAATAAATAGAAATAAAAGAAAAGTTAGTTAGTCGGATATAAATATTCGAATCAAGTTAGTTAAGTGGTCAAACCAAGCTAGTCGAACCAAACTAGTCAAGCTAGTCGAACCCAACCGAGTCGAAATGGTCGAGTCGAACCAATCGAGTCAAGATGGTCGAGTCAAACCAACCGAGTCGAGCTGGTCGAGTCGAACCAATCGAGTCAACCTGGCCAAGTTAGTCGAACCTGGTCAGTCGAGTCGAGAAAATCAAACTTAGTTAATCAAAAGGAGTTTATCGATTTAGTTAATCGATAGGAGTTAATTGATTTAGTCAAATCGAGATGAGTTAATCGGTTTTAATGAATCGAGAGGAGTTAGTCGAATATGGTATTCGAACCAAATGGTCAAACCAAGTGGTCGAACCAAGTAGTCAAGCCCAGTGGTCAAACCAAATGGGTCAGGTTAGCCAACCATGGTCAGTAAAACCAAATGGGTCAGATTAGCCAAACCTGGTCAGTCAAACCAAATGGGTCAGGTTAGCCAAACCTGGTCAGTAAAACCAAATGGGTCAGATTAGCCAAACCTGGTCAGTCAAACCAAATGAGTCAGGTTAGTCAAACCTGGTCGGTCGAACCAAGTTAGTCAAGTTAATCGAGTTAAGTTAGTCAAGTTAATCGAGTTAAGTTCGTCAAGTTAAAGTTAATTAAAGGGAGTTATCGATTAGTTAAATCGAAAGAATAAATCGATGTTAGTTTCATCGAAAGAAGTTATCGATGTTAGTTTCATCGAAAGGAGTTATCGATGTTAGTATTATCAAAGGGAGTTTTCGATTTTAGTTTAATCGAAGAGAGATTTTCAAATACGAGATATTTGAAAAGGAAGAGTTATCGAATATTAGTTATTCGAAGAGAGATTATCGAATATTGTTTATTCGATAAGAAGTTAGTCGAATATAGGTTATTCGAAGAAGAGTTAATCAAATAGAGATTTCTCGAAGAGAGTTAATCGGCAAATTCGATTATATCGAATTCGGGAAAGTACTTATACTTTCCAGTGTTTAAATAGAAATTTATTTATATTTAAATAAATAAGTGTTAGGTTAATTATTCACTAATCAGAATAGAAGTTATAATTAAAATTAGATAATTCAAAAGTAGGGATTATAACGTTATCGTTATAACCAATGTTTTAAATATAGAAGTGGACTAGTAAAATTGAATCCGAGAAAGGCGTAAAGAAGTTGTTAAAGATCTAAAAGATAAACTTTGACCATTTCGAAGTTATAACGTTGTTCAGTTAAGGTCTGAGAGGTGATTATACCCCAACTTGAGTGACTTCCTTCTTAACTAAGAAATGGTAAGGTTTGATCGTAAAGGAGTTTTGGAAATGTTTTCCAAACGAGAATCAGAAATGTTTTCTGATAAAAGAAAATAAGAATTTAGAATATAGGGAAACAGGAGATAAGTAAATAAATGAACTAAAGAGATTAATGTTAAATGATGTTTGTTCGATATAATTTCCATCTGGGAATAATATCGTTGTTTGCACAGTTGTTTTTCTTTGATGGTTAAATCACAGGCTATCGAAGTTTTAACCATTTTAACGTTGTTAATATGGAGAGACCGGTTGGATTATTATCCATAGAACCACTCTGTATTGGCATAAGCGTCGCGAATCATATATGCCAAAGATAATTGAAAACGAAGTAAAATGCAAGGGCTATCCTGTTTACAGAATAGTGCCTTCGGTTTGGCCAGTCCCAGGACAACTTGTATGGACGAAGGTCTGACAGAGTATATCCAATGGATCGCGTAAGTTGATCTGTTCAAACGTATTCACGTTTGGTAGCGGAGGAATTCGTTTCTCTTAGCTGTATACCCGTGTTATTTTTGGATAAGTCAATTTGTGATTTAGCGGGTATGACGATGTGACATTTTAAGTAAATGAAGATGGATGTCTGACAGAGTATTTCCAGAAAGGTCACGTACATTGATTTCTTCAACCGTATCAAGAGTGGAAGCGGAGAAGGAAACTTCTTTTAGCTGACATGTAATGTATTGTTGTAGACGTCAAATAGTGATTGTCGATGGATCTGACAATGTGGCATTCGAAGTGAATCTATTGTGATGATAAAGCGTAGCTTCTAGCCTCACATCCGGTAAATGACAGAAATTGGGCAAGCAGCATGGCTAAGTCGGTCGCACCGAAGTAGGGTGTATAATCACCTATCTAGTGAATATTCATTTGTTTCTTTAATCTATCAATGCTGTCCCATATATATATACGGGCACGGTTTCTGATCCCAATCGTTTGGTGATGTACATTCGATACACTCAAGCGAAATGAGTGGTCGGTCATGTGTGGCTGAGTTGCAAGATGTTCTTGTTGAACTCCAGTGTATCGTTCCTAGAGTACACTGATCGGAAGGTGGTTCTATACCTTGTCATAGTTGGAAATCCAATCATCCAATACGTGCTTGCGATTTTGATTGTATACTATATATGTAGTAACGTGAGATGCAAGCGTTTCTGCTAGATTGATATCTATTTGTACTTAGACATTATAATAATATCAGAATGATATTGCTTTGAAAAGTTATTTGGATTCTCATAAGGGAAAAACCCGTTCCGTTATGCGGCGTGGTCTTGTGAGATATCCTTTATTAAATCAAGTATTAAATTGTTTTACTCATACCAGTCCCATGACTGACCCGGAGTTTACTTTGTTGTTTTCCCTAAACTCTTGGGTGCCTAAATTTGTACGGGCAGTCAAGTAGTCGGGATTTTTCTGATACTCTTGAAGAGCTGGAGCAGGAGGCTTCTGGATCATATAGCTATAGTTTATTTCCGCTGTGTTGTAAGTGCTGTACTCTTATAAGTGCTATTGTATACATAACGGTTATATTTCAAAGTTATGTTATCTATTATATGTTATTCGTTCCGCTGTGAGGTTCGTGTTACTCTGATGTTGTGTTCTTCTTCTTCTTCTATTCTAAGTTTCTATCTTATCTATTCTCACCTTCTAATTTCTTTCATTAATTACCGGGATTTTTCGATGTTTTGGTTATCGACGTCGTGCTTACGTCGATAACCAAAGCCGCTCAAAATCCGGGTTACTACAATGACAGGGATAGAAACAAAGTTTTGACTCAAAGTTCAAGTGAATGCACAAGTATGAACAACTCAGGGCATCAAATGCACTACAAGTAAAAAAAGTTAAAACAGTACTTAAGACATAAGTTGAAGTGCTGAAACAAGAGCACGAACCAACATGGTCAAGGTTAAAACATGGCATATGCACAAGCATAGCAAACTCAGGAAGGACATGGTAGTAGCTACAACAAAGATTGTAGCTGAAATATTGGCGCCACAAGTTCTACACAGCAATCACAAAACCCTGGAAGAAATTTCACGAAAAAAAGTAGACATGTTCAAGTGTAAACTGGTCACGTCATAACGGTGTACGTGACCAAGGCAGTTACAAGTATGATAAGCAAGTGGAAAGCACAACAACTCGACCACACAACACCAAATCAAGCAAATAAACATAGGTGCAGCAAGTCAAGTGCACATATAAAAAGCCAATGGACAACAAGCACAGTGAATAACAACATAACCAGAAGCAGTTACACAAAACAACTCAACTGCAGTGAAGCAACATAGATTGGTATGGCATGCAAATTGCCAAGTGCACAAAACCAACAAGGCATATACAAATGCATAAACACATACATGAGTATCTATTCTTATCAGTAAAGTAATGACATGATAAGAAGAAAGAAAAATACATGAAAATTAACAATGTTCCAGAAATGGAAGATATCTTCAAAAATCATAATCGAATATTCTTAGCAAGTTTGAACAAATTCAAATCAGATGAAGTATCCATAATCGAATTTTTAGGGTTTCAAAATCCTATATAAACCCAGGATCATCACAGGTAGAAGCATCTAAAATAAAAAATCTAATCATGCAACATAGAATTCAAAATTTACAGAACTCATAATCGAGAAAAGTATAGAAATTCATCAGATTTGAAGCCACGACTTGAGGAGCAAAACCCTAATTTACAACTGGTTGTCATCAAATCATTCGAGTAGGGATGAGTGAAGACCTGAAGTCGCGATTCGAGAAGGAGCAATACCCGAAGTCGCGGTTTGGAGTGGAGCCAAAACCCTAATTGAGATTAGAGACGCCGAAGTTACTGCCATATTTCTGATCTGGAGCAAAAGGATTCCTCTAGGCATGTGATTGAAAATAAATGTCGTACGGTATCATGTGTTCTTCTTCTATTTTCTTTCTTCCAAGCTTTTAGTCTTGGATAAGACGACTGTTTTACACTTTCTTTAAAAATATAATCGCCGATAGTCATATACTCAAAAAACCAGTACTGCAAAAATAAAAATAAAGCATTAGTCAAATGATTTATTAAAAGTATATAAACTCAAAAGAATTGAAAATAAAATAGGTTGATATACCTGTAAGAACTCGATAAATCCAGTGAAGTCACCACACTTAGTCCCAACTACATCCAAACTTTGATATAAATACCCCATAGTAGCCGAAACACAATCAAATTGCTGAGCTACTTCTAAATTCGTAACTGATTCTATGTACCCACGAATGATTGTGTCATTTGTTGATGTAAAAAAATGAGTGTCCATCATGTATAACATAAAAATTCCAGCAATATAATCAAGGCTATTCAAATCAACTACTATGTAATCCTCGAAAAAATAATTATTCAAATGAGATATGACAACACTTCCTATCTTGATATCTTTTTTGATAAACAACGGTAAGAGTTGACTAGCATTCACAAATCGACTTCATCGCTCATTATATGGAACAAAATAGGTATTCAATCCAACAAGTATTGATGTCAACATGGTAAAATCTAAATGTGTGAATCCACTCTCAGCATTCGAAAATAAAAAAGTAAGTGTTGTAGATGCGTCATTCTTTCGGAAGGGATGTAAAATCATCATGTGTAGATACATGACCTTTTCGAGTCCGAGTTTGTTCACACCATTTAAGGTAAGTAAACAAAACTCTCAGTTCTTATTAGTGGAAATCAGGAGGTCCATATGGGTCTCTTTGATTCTAACCAATTAGTAGCGATGATGTGAACAAACTACTACTAGAACTTTTCAATGCATAAATGTAACAACCCAGAAAATCTGAACCAGTTTGAAAATTTTAAATTGGCTATTTTGGTTGATTTTAAATATTTAAAATAAATATTTTAAATAATAACGACGAAAAGTATGTTTGAATCGATGTTTGAAAATAAATATAATTACTTTGAATTATAAACAAGGCCTGAAATGGCGCGACAGTTTCAAAATTTGAATTCAAACTTTGACTGACCGTACCGGGTGCAAAACAAAATGGATTTTTGTGAAACCAAAAATATTTAAATCTTTTAGTGAATGTCTTTCTAACGAATCTTAAAAATCGAAGTTTCATAGCGGGAAGCAAAAGTTATGGCTAAATGAATTTTCATAAAGGTCGCTATAGAGTTTATATAGCCCGTGAAAATGGCCATTTTGCAAATGACCTAAGAATTCGACGAAACCACTTTTGTTGGATCTGGGATGTCAAATTATTGCAAGGTTTCAAATTTCATAATTTTTGAAGCTAGTATGTGAGCGTGGCAAAGGAAAAGGTGATTGGCCGATTTCTATTAAATTGGATCGACCAGAAAAGGGCCATTTTTCAAACGGTCTCAGAACTCGACGAAACTAGTTTGGTTAGGACCGTATCGTCAAAACATAGCTAGATTTTTTTTTTGGGAATTTTTAGAACCAGTATGTGGCCCCGGCAAATTGAAATGTACGTTCAAAATAAATATTAAATGCTTTATATTTTAATTTGAAGAAAAACTGACTCAAACAGTCGAATGGTCCTTCGAAACATATCCCATTGTGTTCAGAATGGGTGTATTTAGCTCGGGACGACAGTCATTGGGTTCGGATTGGGGTTTGTATGCGAGGGGTTATTTTTGAATTTTTAAAAATATATAAATATAAAAAATATCCATGGGCCAATCATATCTCGCCATTTCATTTTTCTCTCTCCCCGATATACGAATCGCGACGACGGAAGGGCCTTCAAACCTTCTCTCCTCGATATCTTCCAATCCACGCACCATTATCAAACGTCCCAGTTGAGTTTTTTGTAGATCGTGGCCCCCTCTTCAAATCCATGTAAGCTGCTCCTCCCCTCATTGCGCCATCACATCGAATGGAGCCCCCGAAGTGGCCAACTTTAGACTGCCGCCACCATTCAACGGCGCCACCGAACTGGGTCCCACTTCCGACGCAGGTGCACGACTCCTAGTGCTCCAACGTGGCGCAGGCCGATCGGCCCCTAGCTACACAGATTCGGAGAAAAATTCATACCTAGTTTTGAACGAATAGCTGAGGTAACGGGTTATATTATTTTAAACTATTTAATAGCACTTTAAAGCACTACGGTTTGTGTTTTCACTGTAAAAATCATATCTTTTTCATTTCTTGACAAAATTCAGTGAAACAAGAGACAATGGAGTCGTGTGGACGTCTTCTACATTCTAGAAGAGAACGGAAATTTTTCTGAGCCTTCTGCTATTTTTGGTGGAGTGGAACCCAATGTGAGATTTCTGAATTATTAAGGATATGGAAAACGACGATGTATAAATTATATAGTCAATGTATGAGTTATATAAGCATTGTACACCTCTTGTATAAGCATTGTATAAGTTGTACGCTTGATATATAAGTTATATATGCATTGTAAAAATTATATATGTGTTGAAATAAATTGAAATGATATTGAAGTGAAGTGAAATATACTTATATATATACGCCCCTTGTCCACAAACCATGGACGATATTTATTGGTTGTGATTGGTGTCAAAATTGTTTGATAGCGAATGGTCGATTAGAATTGTTTGTTGTTGAAATTGATTGATTATGGTTGAAAAATACCCGTTTGTGGTCGAGAATTATTTGGTTGAAACCACATAGGATTAGTTTGTGGAAAAGAAAAATAATAAACATGCCGCCTGCGTGCGAACTAGATGCATGAAATCCCCATTGTCAAAAAGCTGCGAGGCTTTAAGGTAGAGCGAGGAGCAGTACTAGGAACGGCCCCGGTTTTAACTACCCTGCCGTTATGCTGCCGAAATTTTCTGAAATATTTCTGTGTTTGATTTAAATTCATGTGTTGAATGTAGAAGTAAAATTCATGTGTTGAATTAAAATCCATGTATTGAATGGAGTTCGTGTATTGAATAAATTCTTTGAATGATAAAAATCATATTTTTATCATCTATATAGATCATATAAAATACAAGTGCTTTAAATAAATCGCCTTAACACTAAAAATTACCTTTTTACCTTATATATAAACTATATAAAAAATCGTGTTTTGAAATAAATTGTTTTACATTAAAAATTACCTTTTTACCTTGTATATAAACTATATAAAATAATCGTGTTTTGAAATAAATTGTTTTACCTAAAAATTCACATTTTTATTATATATATGAACTATAGAGACTATTCATGTGTTGAATAAAAGAGTAGAACGATAATAATCATATTTTCATCGTGTGTGTGTGAAGTCGAAAACATTCATTTGTTGAATATATATATCAAACAATAAAATTTACATTTTTATTGTGAATAGGAAGAGTTATAAGTTGTGATGGGTTGAAATAAATACCAATGAGATAAAAATATCATTTTTATCAAATATATGAAAAGAATATAGTTTGAAATCGAAGGAAGAATTATAATTATATATATATATATAATTATAATATATCGAATAACGACACTGCAGTTCGTGTTTTGAAACCGTGATTTCAAACGATTAGTGCGGGAGATCCGACCATCGAATTTTCCCGAAACCGCAACCGTTGGGTTCGCCTTGGAAATATCTTTCCAATGACACCCACCGTGAGAAGATCCAACGGTTGGATTGTCTGGAATGTTTAATTCAAATGTGAAGAAAAATAGCGCCAGAATCGATTATATTTTTATATATATAAATATAGTTAAAATAAATCAAATAATGACGCTGTAGTTCGTATTTTGAATTCGTAACTTCAAACGACTAGTGCGGGAGATCCGACCGTCGGATTTTTCCGAAATTGAAACCATTGGATTCATTTTGAAATGATCTTTCTAATGATATAAAATTTGTGAAGATCCAACGGTTAGATTTTTAGATATGTGTAAATCAAATCTGAAGAAAAACAGCGCCACGGCCGCGTTATGGCCTGAAGAGTTGTTTTGAATGAATTGTCTATTTTTAAAAAAATAAAAATAACGATAAATCGTGATAAAATATTATAAACGATATGGAATGGAAATAAACTGAATTTGCTCGGTTTATGTGATATTTGATGGTTGAATGTGTTTGGCGTGAAAATTACATTTAAAACACAGAATTATTGGTGTCGAATAATTAAACCATTGAAATGAATTGATTTAAATTCTAAAATATACGTGAATAATTTGAAAAGGCCGAGTTAAATCTCATTTCAAATAATTGATCGGCGTTAAGTGGTCGATGATGAAGACGGTGGTTGAAGACCAGAGATCTTCACCTCGATTGGATGATAACTGATGTCCTGATTTGGAGGCATCCCGAAATATGGATAATGAGTGGTGATCGTCCAGACATGCTTGGAGATCGATGGATATGCGAGGTATATAGCGCCTCCAGTTTCGTTCAGACCCAGAACGAACTTGTAAATGGACTGTGTGTCTGACATTGGATTTTGTTCGTTGCTGATTGATCTCTGTTAAATATATATATATATATATCTGTTTGGCAGCGGAGAATTTGTTCTCTTGCTTAACGCCCTTCTCTGAGACGTACGAGCTCAGAGGTTATATATTGATAGAAATCAGTCGCATGGAGTGAGCTGCCTCTGTGGCACGCCTAAGTGGCAGGTGATCAAGGCTTCTATTGAAAAGCAAAGTCTTGTGGTTGATGATCAAAGCACAGCCTGTATGGCATAGCTTTGTGTATAACGTGAATTCGCTAGCCTCATACCCAAGTATGAACCAAAAACGGGAGAGGACCTCAGGGAGGGCATGCGTTTCCTTCTAGCTAGAGGTGGTGTCAGTGCTTAAATTGGCTGACATTTATATTATTTTCATCGATGTGGTTGTTGCTATTGTGAGGCGCCTCGGATATATCGGTGCTATGTGCTGCCGATGGAGTCATTCGTTGGCTCATTTACGCCCCAAAGGGCGGGGAAACGCAGTGGTCAGGCATTTTAATCCACATCGATGGACCGGCCCTGTCGCTCCAAGGGTCACTCGAACTCTGATCCTGAGACTCGGGCTAGACAGTCTCGAATTCGGTAAGGACTATCTTTTGCCTTGGTTCATGATGGAAATACGTGACTGTGCGGTTTTGATTGTATACCTATTTATAGCGACATAGTGGTATGGGGCATTAATGCCGCCTATGATTGATATTTATGATTGTATATAAAATTAGAAACTAACTGGAAACGAGCTAAGATGGGTGGTTTCCTGGGTATTGGTTTGATGTTGGTTTCGGCCTTCAGGGTTAATACTTAGGGAATCGTCCTCTTACTAATTTACAGTTGGAGTCTGATTAAGAATTAAACAACAAAATTTACATTTTAAGTGATTTTACTTTACACGTGTTAAGCATATCTTGGTCGATATGAGGTAAAACTCTATCGTCCGGTTTGCGTTGCATTGTGTGATGGGACTTGAGTCTTATATCGGCTTCATTATTATAAAAGGCATTGCGATGTTTTAAAATATTTACTTGTTTAAAGCACTGACAATCCAATGGAGTAAACCCGTTCTGCGAAAGTGGCGTGGTCCTGCGATTAGCCAAGTTATAGAATGTGTTAAGTAGATTTCTCATACCAGTACCATGACTGACTCGTAGTTTGTTTCACTTGCAAACTCGGGTGCCCGTCTTTCTACATGGGTAGCCTTGTATTTAGGTTTTAGCAGGCTCTTTCTGGATAGCTGGAGTTGAAGATGGATTCTATCATTTATCTCTTTTTATGCTGTTTAGCTCCTACTGTACATATTATGTTTGTTTTTCCGCTGTATACATTTATGTATAGCTGAACTGTATCCTGTACTAAGTATGATCCTGTATACTATGTAACTCTGATGATTATGTTTATCCAGTGTGTTATTAGTTCATTATCTGGTGTATTTATTTATTTCTGTTCTGCTTTTATTTGTTTACGTGTTATATTCCAAAGATTACCCTTAACACCGTCGTGCGAGGTTTTTGGGGTCGTCACAATAATAATGCATTGCACTTTCTCAAGAAACTTTCAGCACATGGCTTTTAATTTCCAACCCATCTACTTATGATGTTTCCATGTTCCTACGACAGTATAACGTTCTAGGATGCTAAATTACACTCCTCTTTTCTTTTGAGCTTCTAAGTTATTCTTTATTATGTATTTGAAAGGGTACGCAGGTGAGGCAGTGGAAATATCACGGTCCAGATAAATAAAAAGAAATGAAGGGAAACTAAATTTAGGAGAGGAAGGATGAAGACGGTTCTAGGACAGACGAAATAAATTAAATAAATTTGTTTTTATTTTCACTTAATACTACTTATTATCCATTTTCAGTTAGGCCATTCCAAATCATGTACACATTTATAGCCCAACAATTGGCGATCCAATAAGCAGTGGAAATTGTTTGAGGGTGTGTTTGTGGGTAAACAGACAGTGGAGTATTTTAACAAAGAATTTTAACGGAGTTTTTAATGGAGAATTTTAGTTAGTGGAGAATGCGTTTACAGATTCAAGCTAACCATTTAAGCGGGTTATTTTAACATGATATTAATAAAATTAAAAAACAATAAATCACTCTCATTCTGTTTAAACCAAATTCATTATGTAGAGCACTTTAACACGATCACAAGCAAAAAACCGTATCACAAACAGATCTCATTTGCACAAGTTATTAATTTTTAAAATTTTAAAAAATCTAGATTTACTAATTAAATATAATTAATAAAAATGGGGCATAACACAGCAATTTCGAGCTGTAGAGAAATGGGGGAAAAATGCTTCATTCCCGTTTTCGGCACGTCCGACGCGTTGAAAGCGGAAACGGGTCATTCTGCCCCGTTTTGATTGCTTGAACGGTACCTAAGTATAGAACTTAAAGCACAACGACGATAACGATCATACAAAAGCTCAAGAAAGTTCCTGAAACGGCATCTCTTGAACAGACTATACTACTCGCAAAAATCAACTCAAGACAAGTGTGTTGGGTATAGTTTAGACGAGAAAAAAGAAAAGGTTTAGTTTAAAGTAGCATGGAGTGAAAAATTGGGACTGAATAAATAGTATGGCATGAAAATAAAAATGTTTGGTTTCATGCTTGTTGGTATAGTTCAGCAAAGTATATTATGTTATTTCATTTGAATAATACATTGATTTGCGTTAATATTTAAAAAATTAACTGTAATATTCAAAAGTGAAATTTGAGGTTTTAGTACCTGATTTCTTGTGTATTTGAAGTAAAATATAAAAACAGAATTGAATTGTGAAATTTTAAAAATAAAACAGACATCAAAATAAATGGATAGTTAACGGTGTTTAATGCATTAGGGACTGTTAACTTTCCTTTCAGACTGAATTTTTTTAAACCGAAAAAAAAATAAAAAATATTCGCTTGTTGCAATGGTATTGAAATGGATGATAGTTTGTTATAAAAGAAGTTGAGCAGAAGAGAATGTAGTGTCATTAAATATTTAAAGAAGCGCATGAAAATCAATAGCAAAAATCACGCACAAACCATAACCTCTGTTTTTACACTTTATTTCCAGAAGCAAGTCCACGTCAGTTGTACAAAAGTCAGTGCTATTGTTTAGAGCATCTCCAACGTATTAGACATGTAATGCCTAATTTAATCTATGTGTCCACAATGTCAAACAAATATAATTAGACAAAACTTTTATAAAAAAACTCCCCAATGCAAAATGTTATTTAAGCAATAATTTGACACCTCTAACCAATCAAGCTATGACAAATAATATATTCATTTCAATTAGTTATAATTAATTAATTATTATTGGTTTCACATTGTCAAATACAAGGTCCACAACTAGACATTGCAATTGACAATGTCTTTTATTTGTGTGCCACATCAGATTAACATTCTATTTTAGATTAACATTGGAGATAAAATTTTATATGAAATTGTCAAGTGCTTATGTGTAATGTCTTTAACATGACAATTACAATAGCATTGAAGATGCTCTTTTGGCTAGACTCTCTAGCATTATTGACCTATATAATAAGCAAAGTCAAAACTACTAAAGAAACCATTAGGTTTGGGGTGGGCGTGCCGCACTTATCGGTCCGACGGTTTGTAATCCAAACTGCTTCTGCACCGTACGAAATGTTAGATTAAAAATACAAATCATTGTACTAATTGGTCAGACAGTCTGGTTTTGATGTAATACGATCTAGTTTTGATTTGGTATGTTTTGAACCCGTATTAAATATGAAATAAGAGAATTACTTCTATCAGCAATCAACTTAGGACTGTGTGATGTTGTGTCACTTAAATGTTAAAATACACAGTGTTATCCTGGATTGAAAGATTGGTTTCTAATTATATAAATAATTCAATTATAAAATTAATGAAAAGTGAAATTGTTTTACTACAGTAATCAGACAACAACGTTAATCAATGCATAAATATTAAGTAAGATAACTAAAACAAGATTATAATTGGTATTATCCAAAAAGAAAATAGAAACTATTATACTGAATTGTTATTATTATAACAACAACATACGTTAAAAATAAAATATATATGTCGTTATAATAAAAAAATAGATTGAAATATGTTATATTTTTATCATAACATTGTCATGCAAGTATACGGTTCGGTCTGCTTTAAAACGGTTGGATCAATAGTTTAAATCGCAACCAAACCGTATCATTGCAAGTCGGTTCAGTTTAGGGTATTTTCTTTAAAAAGAGGATTCGTTTCGGTTTTCCCAATAATTTTTACGGTGCAATCTAGACGGTTTTCGCATAGCGATGTGGTTTACGCCGATCTCTAGTTAGGTTGATTCGTTTTATAAATCAAATATGCTACTTCGCATGTTGTTAAGGAGGAATGATGGTTTGGATACAATAGTCCCATATCACGGAATATATTGAAGGAATTGTGTATAAATATGAGTTGGTAGGCACGTAACATCAGGGATTCCTTTTGTTATATGGGAGTTGTGTGTCAGCTCATATGCGTGCAAGGGAGGGGGCTTTGTTCCGACCGTCGTTACATAACAGTGGTATCGGAACCGAAGGTTACAGACTGGGCCATGCGGGCATGGCAGTGCTCTCAAAAGATACTCATAGGATGCGAGTCAAGGGGGAGACTGTTAGGATTGTCTCGCATGTTGTTAAGGAGGAATGATGGTTTGGATACAATAGTCTCACATCACGGAATATATTGAAGGAATTGTGTACAAATATCAGTTGGTAGGCACGTAACATCAGGGATTCCTTGTGTTATATGAGAGTTGTGCGCCAGCTCATATGCGTGCAAGGGAGGGGGCTTTGTTCAGACCGTTGTTACATAACATAAGGTGTTATGCTTTCTGATAACTAAAAGGTAATAAATGAAAATGTGATGCATCAAGCTTTCTGATGGGGTGTGAGATCATTGTATGCGTGAACTTTTCAATGAATAGCAACTTCTTCCATGTTTCCAAAGAAACTTGGGGAACACGCTTTTAATTTCCATCTCACCCTTTATTGTATTTCATACCGTGTGGGCAAGCCAAAGTCTTAAAGATCAGTTTTTATTGATGATGAGTGGTTGAAACAAATGCATTGATCAAGCGGTGAATTAAGCAGTTAAAATTGAGTGAGCGGATGATTTTTTTGTGATTTTAAATGGAGAATTGAACGTTAAAATTGAATTGAGCGTAAAATCGAATGGAGTATTGAGCGGTTGTATATATTTATTTGTAACATAAATTTTGTAATGGTAAAACAAGTACGAAATACAGATTTTTTTTTCATATCAACATAATAAAATCAAATTACATTCCATACAACAATAAAATAAAAATACACACCAAACACATATAAACTTCGCATATGAAAGTCCGAGATCATGTATGTTACTAAGGTGTAGACCCCGTCATTCGCAGTTTCCTCGAAGATGTCTAAAAACTTCATTTTGCTGCATAGCATCTTCCTAAGCTCTCACCCTTGTCAGACAAAGTATGACGTAAGTAGGCAACCGCATCACTGCAAATGCTCCTGGATATGCTCTTTATACGTAAAGCATGTATAAAATGCTCCATCAGGAGCATATCCATCTGACGGTAGACGAAGTGCATCAGTCTGCAAAAATGATCTGTAAAAAGAAGCGTCCTCGATGGTAAATAGAGCGAACAGAGGAATGAAATAAACACAGATGTCCTTCATGATGACATCCTCATGTAGCATATCCAGTTGCCCTTCATTTGACTGTCTATATAATCTAGCTCAGTCTATGCGTTGAACGTCGAAGCAATAACTTGGTGAAATCAGTACGCAAAAGTGCGGGTACATCTGTGAATGTGGCAAATGTCCAAATATAAGAAAGAACTCTCGTCGTTTTGTAAAAAATTAGGTTGAGGAGGGGCAGATGGGATATGCAACATATTTAAAAAAAATGAAAATGGAAAGTTTTAGAGAAATTCAAAAGATATATTGTATAAAATGAAAAATATTATTATTAGAAACGGAAATTACCTGAATCAAAGTTCGTTTGGCTGTGAATTATTTTTATTGTTGCAGGTTTTCGTATAAGGCTCAGGTTGGGTATAGTTCTATTGGCGAGGAGGATGGGAGGGGATGGGCTGGTTTTGTAGCGGTGAATGACAATGCACTTTCTGGAAGTGTTTATCCAAAAGTTAAAAAACTTCGATTCCGGAACGTCGGACTTCAATGCAGCGCTAAACTAAAAAAATTTAACTGAAAATTGGTACTCTAAAGGCCTTCAATGGAGATGTTGCCTCCAGCCTCTATACCCCCATCTAGGAGGTTGTCACTCGTAGACCCCTCCCTCGTAGGGTTAATATTTGGTAAAATTAAAAAGATCTTTCAACATATTATACAAAACTATCAAATAATAAATTAATTTTAACTCAATTAAATTAAAAATCATGAACTAATTAACTCCATCTAAATGTGTCATTCAAACCGTTTCACTTTCAATTCAGTTTAAATATCTCGTGTAGATACCTCACTTAAATAGCACATAAATGATGCGCGTAAAGGCATCCTTAATGTCACTTTTTAGATTTGTTCTTTTTCTTGTGATGATATAAGTATAACATTTCACGAATGCTACGTAGACTCTCCATTAGGTTATATTTGTCATATTATTAGTGAAAATTGATAGAAAATCGATAACAACATGTGGCTAATGATTGATGGATTCAGCACGTTATCCTCCAATTATTCGTCGTCACCTTTAGACTTTAGTCCAAAACAATAGTGTATCTATCAGCAGGGATGGAGCTAGACAATTATATAAGGTGGGGCAAAGATTTCAACAGACATAAAAAAATAAGGTTATTAAGCATGAATGAAGAAAAGCAAAGCCTGAGATAGGGCATAATAGCAAATTCAACTGTAGCCAATCATTGGTTTAAAATATTTTATAATTAAGTATTGCAAATTAAGGTAGGGCATAGGCCCTAGCTAGCCTATGCCTGCATCCGCCACTAGTTATCAGTACATGCAATGCTCATAGTGAAAGATTGGATGTTGATCAATCCTTGCCAACAAAATGTTGAATGCTAGTTTGTTGACACTAGTGTCAAGTAACTCCATTCTATGATTGGAGGAAATTAGGGGGGTCCATATAGCCCTCACTGATTTCCTCCAATCAATGAATGGAGTTACTTGACACTAGTGTCAACAAAATTCTACCCCAAGATGCCATCGTAGGAATTGAATCACCTTTCAAAATAAAATGTAGTACAATCATATAAAATGACAGGGTACCCACCGGCTACTTTTATAATTTGAATGTGGAATTATATGTTACTAGCTTTCATTAATTCAAGTGCTTCCCATTGGTGAAAACATAATAATATGTTCAATAAGAATTGCTTGCATTATATTAAATAGGACATTAATTAATTGCATAATTTATTAGTATATTTTTTTTGGATGCTTATATATATATATATATATGTATGTATGTATGTATGTATGTATTTTTTTCTCCTGTTTTTGTGTTAACTTTAAGCTAAGCTTCAATATGTACTCGATGGGTACGTAGGCTAGATAGGGGGTAAATCACAGCCGTAACAAATGAAAACCGAGGAAAGGAAGATAATTTGAACTTTGAAGAGAGGAAGATTGAACATAGCTGGAAGATAGCCGAAGTAAATTCAAAAATATTTTCTTTTAATACTATTATTTAAAGAATTATTATTTTGAATGTCATTATAAACAATGCCGGCCCAAGCAGCATATTTGGCCCAGCCAAAACGACCAACAAGTGGGCAAAAATATTGAAGTATGGTGCAAGGAATCAAACCCAAGTGGCTTAAACAAGCAGCAAATGCTAAAAATTTAATAACTACCAAATCTTTTATTAATAAAAACGCAAATCCATCACCACCTACGTCTGTTGTCCCCTGCCGAATCCATTGCCCTAGAAGATCGTTTTGGTGGCGTTGCCCATGGGTAGGGTTTGATTATAAACTTTTGTAGTAACGTATTTAGCCTATTCTTTCGTATTTGAAATATAAGCGATTCATAAAGGAGATATCTAAATGTACTATTTATCTGCAAGGATTGGGAAGATACCCATATGTAAATACATATAGGTACCGTTCATAGTGAAATAATGTCACGTTTGCGACGCGTCTGACATGTGACACAGTTTCGAACAGTCCAAAGCAACGATTCTCGAACGTTGGAGAATGAACCGTTGACATCCGACGCGTCCGACACTAACGGTTCATTTCCAACGTTCTCTTTCATGCTGTATAAATCAGCCCCTATATCATTTCCTCCATCTCCAACCAGCAAACCCGTCCTCCCTCTTCTATCTTTAATTTTTTCACAGCAAACGAAGCTGCAAAACAAGGTTTTTTGTATACCGTTGTGTTTAATTTGCTTAATTATATAATATATGTTTTTTTGGGAAATTTTCTGATTTATTTTTTGTTTTGCAGTATGTCTTTAGATTCTAGCTCTGCTACTTCACAGCCTTTTGCTAATTGGACGGACGAATGGGAGGCTGCTTTCATTGATGCGTGCATTGAGTTTTTGGCACAATGAACAAGTGGCGCTAGCAGTTTTTATATGACAGTCGCGGCTGCTTTGAACGGCCATTTTAATCTGGATAGCACAGAAACCGAAATTAAAAACAATAGATATAATCTAAAATGGTTGTTTCGTTATTGGGACAGACTGCTGCAGATACCGAGCGAAGAATGTGATCTAGTGCACGATAGGTTGGACGGTCCAGACGAGTGGTGGGCTAGCAGCGCAGAGAGACCGTATAGGCGATTCAAAAGAAATTCACTGATGAAAATTCGGGAGTGGGACGTACTTTTTGGTGGTTGTTTGGGTATTCATGTTTGCTTACACCCGGTCTCTGCTATTGCACCTCCACCTGCACCAGCTGCTT
Organism: Allium sativum; assembly: GCA_030737875.1. NCBI lineage: Eukaryota > Viridiplantae > Streptophyta > Magnoliopsida > Asparagales > Amaryllidaceae > Allium > Allium sativum. The sequence continues at coordinate 3,067,251 of CM060925.1, read as the reverse complement.
CTTTCACTACGGGATCGCACACCGGTTGCTATTCTGATTGGATGACTACTGGCAACCAGCCTTCCGATCAGCCCTCTAGGCGCATACACACCGAGCGTGGCAGCTCGAGCCGCTCATTTGTGACCCTCCACTTGTCGGACGTTGCTACCCATTGCTACAATGTTGTTCGAGCAATGTTAGATGTCGAGTGATGGGAAATTATGATGATTTTCCGCAATGATCCGCGGAATCTGGAGATTGTCTACGACCTTGACGACGATGATGTACGACGGTTTATTTTATCGGAGTTGAGGAGATGGGAGCATCGTCGCCATTTGTGGTTTTATATATCGTTTTATTTTCAGTGTACTAGTTGTATTTAAGTTTGTATTTCCGTTCATTTGATGAAATGTAGTCGTTTTCTTTTGTGCGAATCGTATTTAATTAATTCAAAACAAATAAATTCAGATACAAATACCAAGCTCAAGTACCCCGTTCGCAGCAAAAAATGCATTCCTCATTCACTAACGTGCCACGCTCAAATACCCCGTTACAGTTCGCCACAAACACACTCATAGTTCCATGCATATTTGTTAGAAGAAGTGCCCAATGTCATGTTGGTGTTATTATGGTTATTAAAGGAGTTTGGCTTTTTTTTCAAATGTTTCTTCATAAAGGAGTTGCTGTCTTGGGACCACAATCTTTATATTGCAATGAAAACAAGTTTTTCTTCCTTACCAACAGTGATGCTTATAGGATAAAAATAGGGCATAGCATATGGTTTATCTTCTGGCACACCCCATTTGAATATATTCCTCTGAATTAAATCTTCCTCCAAAAGATCATTCACTTGCCTCTCCAGCTCCCTCTGCTCTTTAGTTATCATTCTTCTCAAGGGCATCACTATTGGTTTGACATCCTTTATCAGGTCAGTACAGAATTTGAACTCTTTGTGAGGTGGAAGTCTGATTACTTCTTCAAATACCTTTGCATACTCCCTAGCAACTAATACTGTCAATAACTCATAATCTGGAACTCTGAGTGACTGTAGATAACTGGCCTTTTCCTCTGCAATTTGTAAATAGCCTACAACTACTCTTCTCTTTTCATATGTCCATATCAACATCGACTTCCTCTCGCAATCCACTACTGCTCCATACTTAGCCAGTCCATCTAAATATGACGCCAAACCCCACAAAAAAGCAAACACAAACAAAAGGACATCCATGACTTGATAAGACAAGATTATGACAAACCATTTAAAGATTGGCGGGGCTGCCTACGAGGTTTATTACTACTAAAAACATGTCAATGATATTGGGTTCCAGTCCTAATCAATCTATCAGGTCTATAGATATAAATGAATGGAAAGCCCTAGTGTCATACAAAATGCGAATAGGAACATTAAAATGTAAAACATATCGTGAATGACAATTCCCTTTCTCTTAACCTTCACCGAAGGGGCATTCGACGATCTAGGAACAACATTGATAGCTTACGTTTTCATAACCTCCTTAGCCGCATCTCGGCAATCTTTCTTGCGGTGTCCAGTTTTGTGACAGATATAACACTTCCGCTCGCTACCAGGACACTGATTCTTATAATGGTCCTCCTTTCTGTAGTTAAATCAAGTTTCTTCGGGTTTCCCCTTCTTCTTTTGTCCTCGCATATTCTGAGGAGGCTTCCATTTGTTGTTTCATTTCTTCTTTTCTCCATGGCCTGCGTTTTTGGCTCTTCCTTTGAAGCAACATTCACAATAACCTTTGATTTGGGATAACTAATCTCATGTCTGAGTGCCTTTCTATCCACTGACTCAAAGGTCTCCTCTGTATAATTCAAAATCTTCTCTCCCAAATGATCATCCAAGTCAAAAATAAATTTCTCATTCTTCTTCTATACAGTGTCGATAGCAGATATCCCGTACTTTGACAAAATATCGAATTCAGCCACGTAACATGAGACTGTCATTTCCCCTTGCCTTAACTATGAAAATTCGTAAACCAAGCCGACATTTAGGCAATAGAAATAAACTTCACTTCAAAACGAGTCTTGAACTAATTATAGGCAATCGAAATAAATGTAACGACCCAAGGATTTTCGGCATCGGAAATCGACATAAATACCTTTACCGTAACTCATGTCGACCTTCCAAACACCGAAAACACTAGACGTTATTAGAAAGAATTTTGAGAGTAAGATAAGAAAGAAATATAAAAATAGAAAAAGAAGAAGAAGAACCAACACAACACAGAATCAGAGTCTCACATCGCAGCGGAATAAAATATAATAAAGAAATAACTTTATTTAGAGCTTTAAAAATTCTTACAATATCAGAGTACATCACACAACGGGACAGTTATAATTACCTGTTCCCATATACAAAACACAGTGGAATAGTAGCTATATAAGATCATACGTCTGGACTCTTCTAGCTCATCTCTTCACATCATTCGATAACCTGAACCTGTACACCCCGGGCTAACCCGAGCATTTACAAAACACCGGGTCAGTCTGGTGAACTAGAGTGAGAAAAAAAACTCGCACAGTATTTAGGGTATCACACAACTTGATTTTAAAGTAAAAATCTTTTTGAAAGAAAAGGATAATCGTAAGGCCAAATCCACACATTAATACGGATAATTTTTACCTTACGATAACCCAAACCATTTTTGAAATCAATATCTTTTCTAATATTATAATAATGTCTAAATACAAGTAAATAACAATCTAGTGGAACGCTTGCATCTCACGCTCCACCTATATGGGATACAATCAAAACCGCGGGCGCTTATTGGATATTGGATTCCGACCTTGACAAGATATGGGACCACCTTCCATTAGTGTATCTCAAGAGGTGAATACACTGGGTTCAACAAGAACGTCTCGCAACGCGGCCCTCACATGACCGACCACTCATTTTGCTTGAGTGTATCGAATGTATATGATCAACGGTTGGGTCAAACCACCGTTTCCCAAAAAGGGACAGCATCGAAATAGATTAAAGAAGCAAAAGGAATTTCTCTAGATAGGTGATTATACACCCTAATGGGAGCGACCCACATAGCCATGTTGCCTGCCCGATTTTTGTCATTTCCCGGCTGTGATTCTTGAGGTTTGAATTTCCTTTAGGAATATTTGGTCACCATTCACTTTGAATGCGACATCGTCAAATCCGCCAGATATCGTTAATTTATGTCCACAAAAATACTCCAATTGGGAGCTCACCATCTACGGTATGTTTGAAGAAATCAATGTACGCGATCCCTTTGGAAATTGTCTTTTGAATGATTCCATTTCTGTCCAGAACAGTTCCAGACCGTCGTACTCGTGAAGACGATTCCAACAGCATATGGTTTGTCCATTTCTGACCACATATGAATTAATTGTCAATATTTTAATCATCCAATATTTAATATATAATTAACCTTATTTAATGTATAATTAATCAGTTAACTAATTACACTAGTTTAAGAATTATGCGGTCCGATATTTCTGATTTATAAGGAGACAGGCTCGGCTTTCCTCCATTCATATACTTCCCTCACTTTCTAATTTCCTGTTCAAAACAAATACAGACATTATTAAGAACACACGAGTTTTACTTAATATAATATAATAATTTCTAATCAAGTTTTAATAGGCTAATAACTTTGTTTGTTCACAAATATGGTCTGATCCTTTTCCAGTCTTGTCTTTGATTTCATCTGTATTAACAAAACTTAACTTAATTAAATAATTGATTATAAATCACATATTTGTGTAAATTAGTCACTTTATAAACATTTTTTTGGATATGTATTATGTTTTAGTTGAGAAAGATCGGCCGACTTCCTTTCATGCTTCATTCAAACAAAATTCCCTACTGCCCTTCCTTTACAAACCCACAACAAGCCTGCACAGATCCATATTTAAATAAATACTCTGATTAGATGATGATTTAATTCTTAATTAAGGTTTTATTAACTAATTACTATGCTTAACCTTAACCCAGTTCAAAGTTTTCCGCGTCTAAACTCAGGCCGTCGCACCGAGATTCTGGCTAATCCCGTATCCATTCACTTCTAATTCTCGTCATCTTGATTTTGCCCATACTGTCCATCTTTGTTCTCGTGTACCCCATCAAGGCTATCAATGCCTTTAACCATGCACTAATTTCTGGCCATCCGAAGCCCATCCAACTGTACTGGCGCAAGCGCCGCACGACCCCCAACGCCCGTCTAAAGATCGGATCATCATGATGTAGTGCTTCGCTGCCAGTTTCCCTTCGAATAACGGTGGTCTCGAGGTGATTTCTGGCCATTCTGAGGATCGCGATCCGATCAAAATGGGTCAAATAGAAGATCTTGGAGTGTGAAATGATTTTTCTATTAGGTGTTTTGTTGAAATCATCAGAGAATTTTGAGAAAAGGAGGAAGAAAGGATCGAATCATTTGGCCGTTTGTTATATGATAGTGGCGGCGGAAAACGTATTGACCCTAAATTAGGTTTTCTGACTTTGAGGGGTATATATATAGTGGACTTATAATATTATTTAATTTTAAAGAAACTTACTGGTAAAGTAGTTGATTAAAATCACCACAAACCATTTCTGTTTACTGATAAAAAGCTAATCTTGGTGTAAAATGATATTCCGGATCCAATGGGAAAAGTTTCGTCGAAATCCGAGGTCGTATGAAAAAATTTCCTTTATAAAACCAGAAATAAACACGTGTTTAATTTTTCCACGATCATCAGATAAATCAAATCAACTTGAAACTTTGAAATCGTACAATAATTAATCAATACAAACCCAACGGCACTAGTTTCGTCGTATTCTGAGACTGTTTCATCAGTAGGCTGTTTTTACGCGCACCGCAATGCCCTTTTGAACACCAAATTAACTGATCTCCAAACATAACAAACGATATGGTTATCCTGACTCTAATCATCAATACGAACTCAACCGAACTAGTTTAGTGGCCTAGTTTGATTGTCTACTCAAGTTACACTTAAATATCTCTCTATTAAATTAATTGCACGCTATAGAAAATAACTGGGCGTTTACAGCTACCATGGTCACATACGACATCGATTTGCCACGCAGTTTGATTTTCTGACAATAATTTGACGATACGGTTCCAATGAAACTAATTTCGTCAAAAACTAAGACTGTTTGCAAAATGACTAATTTAAAGGTAGATATTTTAATAACGATTTCCATAGCAATTATTTCAAAATTTGATTTAGCCATAACTAACAAACTGTACCACGAAATCTGAATTTTTCTCTTTCATATGAAAATTATCATCAACACGATTCCAACGTTTCTCGTTTCATAGAAATCCGACTTATATTGGATCCTGTATATTCAATTAAAGTTCAGAACTCAATATTACGAACTGCCGCGCCATTTCGAGCTCGTTTTATAATTATATAAATTATAACGTTCAAACTTCGTTTTAAATAATGAATTTAATATTTAAAATCCACTAATATTCCAAATATAATATTTAAAAAAATAAATTAAATCAAATATTCGGCTACCAAAATATGGGACGTTACATTTTTGCCTCCTTAAAATAATTTCGTCCTCGAAATTGCTAAGGTAAGAAAGAACTTTACAAACCCGTTAATTTCCAAATCCAAATTTACTTTAAATCGGAAACCAATTCAATACCATAAATAAATATTTTTCAAAAATCTGCGAAAACTTTCTAACACTTTAAATTCCCTGAAAAATCCGGCAGAGTCTCCCCTGTACGGAGTGACATCTGCGATATCGCAGGAACAAATAATACATATCCATTAACCAACACAGTCGGAAAACAAAAATCAAAACCCAAAATTTTACATTTTTCGCGTAGGTGTACCTTTTACGAGCGGTATTGAGCATATTTGCTCACATATATGCGATTTACTCAACCAATATCAATGCCTAGCCATCTAGCACCTGTACTTAACTCAATTCACATATAAGTAATAACTATATGAAATTCAAAAGTAATATTTCACTAATCAACTGGTGTAACTACATCAATTGCAAAATCAAACACACAGCATCAATTCTGTAACACCCCACCTCCGTTAAGGTCACTCACAAAGGGAATGCCTTAACTTTAATGGAGTGTTTTAGTAGACAGAAAAGAAATTTACAAGACAGATAAAACAATACTTGAAAAATTTATAACTTTATTTCAAACAGAAACCGAAGCAAGTTTGATTACATCTTTTCAAATCTCAATATCAGAATTCAAGTACAAAAATACCGGTCTTGTACAAAAGCCTTCAGAATGCATAGTTTTTAAAATCATAATCCCCACAGAACATAAGCTATAAAGAGCCAAGCCATACTTTAAGCAATACAAGCAGAAGGAATCCGGATCAAGCTAAAGTATTCCCTCCTCGGTAACCTTGTGGGGGGGGGGGGGGGAACGGAAGAAAAAGGGGCGAAAAACAAGCAAGGTCAGACATAAAGTCTGGCAAGTCAAGTGACTTTCAGCATATGAACATATAATAATAATAATGAAAATAAGCTGGATAAGAGATAACAGTAACAAGAGCAGCAGTATTCTTAAGTTAAACAGAAGAAACAGAATAATATTACTTTTCACCTCTCTGCACTAATACTAGTATAACAGGATTAGCTGTCACCCCAATGACTAAACTGAAACAGAAACGGGAACAGAACAATTTCCACAGAAGAGAATGCTAGTAATGGGCCTTTACCACCCCAACAGAAGCAGACAGAAACAGAATGCTAATAATGGGCCTTTACCACCCGAACAGAAGGTACAGAAACAGAAACAGATTAATCCCCACGGAAACAGAATGTAGAATTAGGTATACACTAGTAAATGGGTCTTTTCCACCCGAACAGACGGTACCATGCAGAAACAGACAGGTCTTACGACCCAACAGAAACAGACGGTACCAACAGAAACAGACAGACCTAAGTGTACCGTAAAACCCTACCCCAAGCGATCAGCTCCCTAATACATAAGTACCCTGTTCCCGCCCCACAGAAGGGAGTATCACTTCCCAAAGTGGCAACCTTTAAATGAAACAGACCTATTTACAGATGTCACGGTGTCTTACATCCTCAGAGGCAGACCGGGATCCATGCACGCATAGAACCCGGTTGGAACGCACCATCAACACCCCTCGCCATTATCAGAATGAACCGCTTATAATTAGTTCAGTAAGCGTGCCCGGACCCTACCTACTGTTGGGTCAAAGTTTTGATACCAGAAAGGGTTACTGACTAATATGGGTCCCAAACAACAGATGACACAAGTAATTTCCCTCCTAACCTTATGTCCCCAGACTAATAGATTTCAGACTAAATTGTTTACAAGTTAAGACATACAGAGTTCAGACCAACTAGTTCACAGATCAGACAAGTTTTCGGACTAACGGATCAGATATATGGATTTAACAAATTTACAGATTTGTCTAACTTTGTAATTGGGGCGACAGATTCACGAAATGGGTTTGTTAAATTCATTAGTCCAATTGGTTCAACCCTATCCACCCCAACACGTTTTAGACATCATATTTATCTTAGATTTGTATTTATTAAACATTAATGCGCAGACCTCTCACATTAGACTGACAGTTTGCGGCCATTGGTTGGGCTGATTGGGCCGGTTGGTTCCGGGCAGATTTATGCCGCAAACTGAGTCTAACCTCCGGTTTCAAGCATGTTATGGCTAACTTCTCTCGTTAGAACCTATTGTCTGCGGCCACTGGATGTGCCGGGCGGTTCCGGGCTGGATTAAGACGCAGACTCATTCTAACATCGAGTTAGCCATGTTTCATGTTTAGCCAATGTATTCATTCACAAACTATGCTAATATCAGACTAATCATGCTAATTTAACAAATTAACTTCTGTACAAGTTACAACAGATTATTCGAGATTCTATTAACAAGTTTTTGCTCAATTTCTAGATCGAGCCTATAGATATTCATACTCAAATTTCAATACTTAGTTTTCAACAGATTTAGCAGATGAACAAATTTAGCAGATTAGGCAATATAACAGATCTAGCAGATTAGGCAATATAACAGAACTAGCAGATTAGGCAATATAACAGAACTAGCAGATTAGGCAATATAACAGAACTAGCAGATTAGGCAATATAACAGATCTAATCATTCCTTAAAATTTCATAGACATATCTTGCCTAATTATAAATTTGGCCTAAGTTTGCATGCCTAAATAGTTGTCATGATTCACATTGTGATCATATACACCACGTTTGCATTGAATTTACATGGCACAGATTAGGGTCATAATTTTACCATATAACACATGCCCCAAATTTAGTTAAACATGCCTAGTACAAAAGATTCACATATAAATTATACCAAATATAGTCATCGATTTCAATGCATGTCATATATTCAAAAATCTCCCACTTAGTTGTTATTCACATTTAATAGTTATCAAATCTTAATATAGATCTTCACACCTAAGTCATATTCTCTTTTGATCTCAAGTCATGAATCATTATATAAACAATATGCTCAACAATCTAGAACTTTAAATTATAACAGATCTTAATTCAAAATATGCGTTATGTCCAATGTCTCAAGTCACATGTTAACATACAATGGTTCCTCTTCTTTCAATTCACAGAATATGCATAGATCTAAATTTAGTTTACAACATCAGTCATAGATTAGCCATGTCCAATTATGCCATCATTCATTATTTGTCCCAAAGTTTAGCGTTCGTGCGTTAATCTCTTATGAGATGTTGCGCAAGCTCGTGGTAGCCTGGCTATCGAACAGAAAGAAGAAGGAGATACAGAATAATATATATCAGAACAGAACGTACACAACCTCAAATTCAGATTTACAATCATGTCACAATTATAATTAAAGTTTATATCGGAAAATAACTGTACTTGCCTTTCGTGGTTTTTAAGGAAGGATAATAAACTGTTGTTGATGCAAAAATGCTGAATTACTCCTCTTTAATTGTTGTTGTGGCTCTAAACTTTGATTTGAGATTTGATTTAGCTTTTAATTCTATTCAGGTTGGAAGAAGATCCACAAGTCCAAGTTTTGATTCTAGCAGAGTAGCGACGCCATTTTTATTTTTTAATTAGAACAGAGACAGAGTATAAACAGAATGAAATTGTGTAGAGAAAATGAGGCTAGGGGGCTGTTTATATAGGATTAGGCGGACGAATCTAGACAGAAAACGAGACCGGATACATCAGAATGAACCAGGTTCAAAAACTGGGTTTCGGGAGCAGGTCGACCCCCAGGTCGACTCCCCAGTCAACCTGGTCATGGGGAGGTCGACACCCCAGTCGACTCCCCAGCCGACCTGGTTGGGGGGGTCGACTCCCCTGTCGACCTGGGTATATGGTCATGAATTTTCCCGCCAGCCTTCTCTGGGTTTGAATTTCGAATTTCTGGTTTTATTTTCGAGCCATTTTATTTTATTAAAATTCCTGAAACTTCTGAGGGTCATGACTTGGTCATACGAACTCCGATTTTCGAAAACTCAGACTCGATTTCGTGCAGAATTCCGAGACGAACGCAATGGAGCAACTCGTTTCCCTTGATTCTTAATTTATAATTTAATTATTCTCTGATTTGTTACTTATACGTTCATAGAAAATACAGGGTGTTACATTCTCCCCTCCTTAAAGGATTTCATCCCCAAAATCTTCAAGTTAAGAAGAATGTGTCCAACCATCCAGTCATCCATCTACTCAACCATCATCCACAAGTATCCATTTTCCTTAGAAAACTTCTAATGTTGTATGAACATATGCAAAAGTGTGTGTATATGTTCCTTATCTAATGCAAAGATCAGGCGGTCCACTGATTCAGTTGGCCTCCATAATGCGAATTATGTCAGTGCCATGAGTCCAACATGTATGCAATTTTCCCATTTGATACATATCATTCTAAATGTGTGCGCAATCATTCATCCAAATGCAACATGCATGTGATAAGCCAAACATTTTGCATCCACAAAAATTGAAAAATACTCACACATCCATATGCAGTATGAGAGTGTTTTCGAGCCGATCTAGTGCTTAGTGTGTGTATATGCATCCATGAGAAACCACCAGCAACCACTTGCATCCACTTGCAACCATCAAACACAACATGTCCTAAACACATGTTTACACCCATTGGTTTCTACCTAAAGTTCGAAGATTCGATCGATAGGATACAGTCGAATGATGGAAGCGGGTACAGATAAAACAAAAACTTGGTTCCCATTAGACATTGGTTGAGAAAATAATTCCCCTAAGTATCAACCCCGAAGACCGAAATCAACATCAGATTGACACCCAGAGGATTACCCTCTTTAGACAATGTCAAAACTGGAAACCTTAAACTTATCAGAAATATTCAGATACTTACAGACTACTGGTACAGATCAGATCACCAAATGATTCTTAGGAAACTAAGCATGATAAATCCCAGAATGTATGTGTCCTACTTGACGCCTAACACATATATCTCTCAAACCCCAATCTATCACAAGTAGATGAGTCATAACCCCTATGGGTTTGAGTCTACAGTGGAATCAGAAGCAATACTAGTATTAAAGTGCAGAGTATCGGTTACAAAATCAAAATGCCAAAATCAGAAAGAGTTTCAACTTAACAATCAGATAAAGATATTAAACCTCCCACAGAGAGTTTTCCTAATTCTATCCTATCCACTAGCCTCGAGAGTGTTCGCCTGCCCTCCAGAAGTTGGTCCTGCCCTCTGCCCTTACCCTCTTTTTTTCGGGCAGTCCCTAGTGAAGTGTCCCATCTCACCACAGTTGAAGCAAGTGCCCTTCCTTTTTCTGCAGTCCTTGTTCAGATGAGTCGAGCTTCCACAAGTAAAGCACTTTTTCTCCTTCTTATCTTCAGACTTCTCAATCTTCTTTTGTGTTTCCTTTTTGGGCCATGCTCTCTTGTTCTGTGGTTCTTCCTTCTTTGCCTCTTCCTTGCCCTTGTCTTCCTTGTGCAGTAGTTCCATGTCCACCAATCTCTCGTAAGTCGCTCCCATGGGTACATGGGTCATGGCTAGATTATGCAGTGGCTCGTTCAATCCTTTAACAAAGCGGAGAGCCTTTTTATGCTGAGTGTTGACTAAATCCAGTCCGAACCTAGCCAGTTGGTTTAACTGGTTGACGTATTCCTTGACCGTCATACTTCATTGCTTAAGAGATAAGAACTTTTCCAGTTGTAGACTTCGTTCAGCTTGCGAGAGGAATTTCGTCTCAAACCTTGTTCTGAAATCCAACCATGTTTCAACTAGCCTCTCAGCGTTAGTGACTTCCCACCAATAGGAAGCTTCGTCCTAGAGTAACCATACCGCCAATTGTACCTTCTGCCTGTCGTCTACCTCGAAAATGACGAACAAATCTTCGATCTCCTTCGGCCAGTTCCTTGCTGCCACGAAGGATTTAGTTCCACAGAAGTCTTTTCCACCCATAGCCTTGAAGTCTCTACACGTCTTTGCGAAAGCATTTCCATGAGGAAGAGTAGGAGGGGTGGTACCGCTGCCACTGGGGGAGGAATATCTGCTGGGCCTGTACCATTGGCCCTAGCCTCTAAGTACCTCCTGAACCAGCCAGGTATTGGCACACCCTCTTGAAGGTTAAGATTCTCAGACATGCTGAAACGAAAGAAAAAGGATTCAAAACGGGGAACTGAAAAGATAGATATAAGGCTTCCGGGGATTATGTTTTTCAAAATCAGCTTTATTTTTGAAAATATTTCCTTTCAGAACCTTTTTGAAAATAGTTTTCTAAAACTTTACCCAATCTGGTAACCTTCAGCTCTAATACCAAGTGTAACACCCCAGCTCAGTTAAGGTCACTCACAAAGGGAATGCCTTAACTTTGATGGAGCGTTTTAGTAGACAGAACAGAAATTTACAAGACAGATAAAACAGTACTTGAAATTTTTTTAACTTTATTTCAAACAGAGACCGAAGCAAGTTTGGTTACATATTTTCAAATCACAATATCAGAATTCAAGTACAAAAATACCAGTCTTATACAAAAGCCTTTAGAATGCATAGTTTTTAAAATCATAATCCCCACAGAACAGAAGCTATAAAGAGCCAAGCCATACTTTAAGCACTTCAAGCAGAAGGAATCCGGATCAAGCTAAAGTATTCCCTCCTTGGAAACTTGGGGGGAAAATGGAAGAAAAAGGGGCAAAAACAAGCAAGATCAGACATAAATTCTGGCAAGTCCAGTGACTTTCAGCATATGAACATATAATAATAATAATGAAAATAAGCTGGATAAGAGATAACAGTAACAGGAGCAGCAGATATACTTAAGTTAAATAGAATAATATTACTTTTCACCTCTCTGCACTAATACTAGTATAACAGGATTAGGTGTCACCCCAATGTCTAAACGGAAACAGAACGGGAACAGAATAATTTTCACAGAAGAGAATGCTAGTAATGGGCCTTTACCACCCCAATAGAAACAGACAGAAACCGAATGCTAATAATGGACCTTTACCACCCGAACAGAAGGTACAGAAACAGAAACAGATTAATCCCAATGGAAACAGAATGTAGAATTAGGTCTACACTAGTAAATGGGCCTTTACCACCCGAATAGACGGTACCACGCAGAAACAGACAGGTCTTACCACCCAACAGAAACAGACAGAACTAAGTGCACCCTAAAACCCTACCCCAAGCGATCGGCTCCCTAATACATAATTACCCTGTGCTTGCCCAACAAAAGGGTGTATCACTTCCCAAAGAGGCAACCTTTAAATGACACAGACCTATTTACAGATGTCACAGCGTCTTACATCCTCAGAGGCAGACCGGGATCCATGCACGCACATGACCCAGTTGGAATGCACCATTAACACCACTCGCCATTATCAGAATGAACTGCTTATAATTAGTTCAGTAAGTGTGCCCGGACCCTACCTACTGTTGGGTCAAAGTTTTGATACCAGAAAGGGTTACTGACTAATATGGGTCCCAAACAATAGATGACACAAGTAATTTCCCTCCTAACCTTGTGTCCCAAGACTAACAGATTAAAGATTAACTTGTTTACTCGTTCAGACATAGAGGGTTCAGACCGACTAGTTTACAGATCAGACAAGTTTACAGACTAACGGATCAGATATATGGATTTAACAGATTTACAGATTTGTCTAACTTTGTAATTGGGGCAACAGATTCACGAAACGGGTTTGTTAAATTCATTAGTCCAATTGGTTCAACCCTATCCACACCAACATGTTTTAGACATCATATTTATCTTAGATTTGTATTAATTAAAAATTAATGCGTAGACCTCTCACATAAGAGTGACAGTTTGCGGCCACTGCTTAGGCTGGTTGGTTCCGGGAAGATTTCTGCCGCAAACTGAGTCTAACCTCGGTTTTCAAGCACGTTATGACTAACTTCTCACATTAGAACCTATTGTCTGCGGCCACTAGATGTGCCGGACGGTTTCGGGCAGGATTACGCCGTAGACTCATTCTAACCTCAAGTTAGCCATGTTTCATGTTTAGCCAATGTATTCATTCACAGACTATGCTAATATCAGAATAATCATGCTAATTTAACAAATTAACTTCTGTACAAGTTACAGCAGATTATTTGAGATTCTATTAACAAGTTTTTGCTCAATTTCTAGATCGAGCCTACATATATTCATACTCAAATTTCAATACTCAGTTTTCAACAGATTTAACAGATGAACAGATCTACCAGATTAGGCAATATAACAGAACTAGCAGATTAGGCAATATAACAGAACTAGCATATTAGGCAATATAACAGAACTAGCAGATTAGGCAATATAACAGAACTAGCAAATTAGGGAATATAACAGACCTAATCATTCCTTAAAGTTTCATAGAAATATCTTGCCTAATTATAAATTTGGCCTAAGTTTGCATGCCTAAATAGTTGTCATGATTCACAATATGATCATATACCCCAAGTCTGCATTGAATTTACATGGCACAGATTAGGGTCATAATTTACCATAAAAGACATGCCCCAAATTTAGTTAAACTTGCCTAGTACAAAAGATTCACATATAAATTATACCAAATATAGTCATCGATTTCAATGCATGTCATGTATTCAAAAATCTCCCACTTAGGTGTTATTCACATTTAATAGTTATCAAATCTTAATATAGATCTTCACACCTAAGTCATATTCTCTTTTTATCTCAAGTCGTGAATCGTTATATAAACAATATGCCCAACAATCTAGAACGTTAAATTATAACAGATCTTAATTCAAAATATGCGTTATGTCCAATGTCTCAAGTCACATGTTAACATACAACGATTCCTCTTCTTCCAATTCATAGAATATGCATAGATCTAAATCTTGTTTACAACATCAGTCACAGATAACCCATGTCCAATTATGCCATCATTCATTATTTGTCCCAAAGTTTAGCATTCGTGCGTTAATCTCTTATGAGATGTGGCGCAGGCTCGTGATAGCCTGGCTATCGAACAGAAAGAAGAAGGAGATACAGAATAATATATATCAAAACAGAACGTACACAACCTCAAATTCAGATTTACAATCATGTCACAATTATAATTAAAGTTTATATCGGAAAATAACTGTACTTGCCTTCGTGGTTTTTAAGAAAGGATAATAAACGGTTGTTGATGCAGAAATGCTGAATTACTCCTCTTTAATTGTTGTTGTGGCTCTAAACTTTGATCTGAGATTTGATTTAGCTTTTAATTCTATTCAGGTTGGAAGAAGATGCATCAGTCCAAGTTTTGATTCTATCAGAGTAGCGACACCATTTTTTTTTAATTAGAACAGAGACAGAGTATAGACAGAATGAAATTGTGTAGAGAAAATGAGACTAGGGGGCTGTATATATAGGATTAGGCGGACGAATCTGGACAGAAAACGAGACCGGATACATCAGAATGAACCAGGTTCAAAAACTGGGTTTCGGGAGCAGGTCGACCCCCAGGTCGACTCCCCAGTCGACCTGGTCATGGGGAGGTCGACACCCCTGTCGACTCCCAAGTCGACCTGGTTGGGGGGGGTCGACTCCCCAGTCGACCAGGGTATATGGGCGGGAATTTTCCCGCCAGCCTTCTCTGGGTTTGAATTTCGAATTTCTGGCTTTATTTTTGACCTGTTTTATTTTATTCAAATTCCTGAAACTTCTGAGGGTAATAACTTGGTCATACGTACTCCGATTTTCGAACACACGGACTCGATTTCATGCAAAATTCCGAGACGAATGCAATGGAGCAACCCGTTTCACTAGATTCTTATTTTATAATTTAATTATTCTCTGATTTGTTACTTATATGTTCACAGAAAATACGGGGTGTTACAAATTCATTATCAAATACAGGGTTAAGTCATAAATTTCAATCCATATGCAGTTTCATATCGGTTTAATTATACCAGAAATTATTCTTTAGTTTATAATTCACTTAACTCCATTAAATTGCTGATTGTTCCACTCAAACAAACCATCATCCTATAACAAACCAATCACAAACAACAACCAATACACGACCAAATCAATTGAATTTACATCGATATTAATATTTTACTTTGGTTTCTCATATTTGAACATCGATCGATTAATACCCGATTTATTTCTGTTTGAGTATTATTTATTCATCAAATTCCTAATTTATTTAATCTAATTCAAAATCATTTTTAATTTAATTTCTACTTAACCAGGTTAAGTTTTTAATTCAAATTTCCAACCCAATTGGAATTCCATTCAAACATACCAACCAATATCTCAATAATTTAATAAAATTATTTCTTTTCTATACAAAAATACAATTTGGGTAAAATTATTTCATTTACCTTCTTTTCAAGACAATACTGTATCCATTGTCAGTTCAATGCTTCTCAACACTTGAACCGATCAACCAACACAATACAAAACATTTGTATATAAAATTTACAAATACGCTCTCATATATATATATATATATATATATATATATATATAGACACACACACACTCAATCTCAATCTAGGGTATTACTAACCCCATCTCTATCGAGTTACACCATAGAGCCAAGTTTAATACTAAACCAATAGTTCTGATACAACTGTAACGACCCAATGATTTTCGGCCCCGGAAATCGACATAAATACCTTTACCATAACTCATGTCGACCTTCCAAACACCGAAAACATTGGAAGTTATTAGAAATAATTTAGAGGGTGAGATAAGAAAGAGAGAAATATAAGAATAGAAGAAGAAGAAGAACCAACACAACACAGAATCAGAGTCTCACATCGCAACGGAACAAAATATAATACAGAAATAACTTTATTGAGAGCTTTAAAAATTCTTACAATATCAGAGTACATCACACAACTGGACAGTTATAATAACATGTTCCCATATATAACACACAACGGAATAGTAGCTATATAATATCATACATATGGACTCTTCCAGTTCGTCTCCTCACAGCATTTAATAACCTGAACCTGTACACCCCGGGCTAACCTGAGCATTTACAAAACACCGGGTCAGTCTTGTGAACCAGAGTGAGAAAAAAACTAGCGTAGTACTTAGGGTATCACACAACTTGATTTTAAAGTCAAAATCTTTTCGAAATAAAAGGATAATCGTACGATAACCCAAACCATTTTTGAAACCAATATCTTTTCTGATATTATAATAATGTCTAAATACAAGTAAATAACAATCTAGTGGAATGCTTGCATCTCACGCTCTACCTATATAGTATACAATCAAAACCATGGCCGCTTGTTGGAGATTGGATTTCAACCTTGACAAGGTATGGGACCACCTTCCATTAGTGTATCTCTAGAGGCGAATACACTGGGTTCAACAAGAACGACTTGCAACCCGGCCCTCACATGACCGACCACTCATTTCGCTTGAGTGTATCAAATGTATATCACCAAAGGTTGGGCTCAAACCACCGTTTCTCAAAAAGGGACAGCATCGAAATAGATTAAGGAAGCAAAAGGAATTTCTCTAGATAGGCGATTATACACCCTAATGGGAGCGACCCACATAGCCATGCTGCCTGCCCGATTTTTGTCATTTCCCGGTTGTGAGGCTTGAGATTTGAATTTCCTTTAGGAATATGTGGTCACCATTCAGTTTGAATGCCACATCGTCAAATCCGCCAGACATCGCTAATTGACGTCCACAAAAATACTCTAGTTTGGAGCTCACCAACTATGGTACGTTTGAAGAAATCAACATACGTGATCCCTTTGGAAATACTCTGTCAGACACTCGTCCATACAAGTCATCCAGAAACAGGATGAACCGAAGGTACTCTCCTACTGCATCCAATATAGGAATCACCCCATGGATCGGTAGCAAGAAGTCCTTGCAATCCGTATATTCCTACCACGACAGAACCACAGTTTATCTCTGGCCGCTAAACTAGAGATTTTTAGTAGTTCTTCTGTTTATGAAGATCCACGGTCTTCAATGCTCCATATCGATCATCTTCTGATATCTTCACGTATTTGTTGGTTGGAATGGTTTTCGAATATAAATTCGATCCCTGTCTTTCCGTACCAACAATCGTTTTGGATAGACTTGATAGTCGGTGATTTAACTATCAAAATAAATAGTGTTTCAACCATGCCAATCCAATGAGTTCTGGTTCGGTATTCCGCATCACTTGGCCTTTTAATTAAAACAAACTAATTCCCTTTTGCTTAATTAAAACTTCTAACTCATATATTATCTAAAAACATGATAATTGAAATCTTGTTTAATACACTAATGTTCTCAAAACCGTTATAATACTTAGTAAAATAACTTGTAACCATATTCAATTCTCACTTAATCCTCCTTCAAATATTTGTTACATCATTCCCTATTATTTAAACCTGGGGAATCTATCCAACTTATTATTCGTAAACAGTGTTACGCAATATCGTTTATTCCGTTCTGGAAACAATAACTAATATAGAATAAAACTAACTTTACATTTCCAGTACTTCGGATCTCTCGTTATATATTTTCCTATTTTCTCCAACGTCGCATTATTATTTCCCTAATGGAAATGATAAATTATCACTAACCTCTCTTACGATTTCCAACTAATATCATCTTCAGATAATCCTAATGTTGATCAAGTTGGGGTATTTTAATTACCTTTCATACCTTGATCAACAACGTTCTTATCCTCAGATAAATATAAGTTGTAATCAAACCAATATTCCATTCCAGACTTAAAACAAATTCCATTGTAAATTGGATTTGGTTATAAACTCTACGACCCACTTCTTTACCAAATTCACTTTTACCAATCTCCGTTCAACTCTATCCAACCATTTCACACTTTGGAAATCTTATTTCCATCTTCCCCTTTCCTACTTAATCTCATTTTTAAGTAATGCTAATTTAAAATTAACTCTTTAACACTTCAAATCTCATTTATATAAACTTGCTTGATTATAAATCCTTTATCTTGACTTCCTTTGATTTAATTGAATTAACTAAGTAACATTGATTTCAAGTGATTTTATTTGCTTGGAATTCCCTTTATAATATCATTATAAAAGTTCGGATTTCAAATATAAAACCCGTTCGTAAGCTCCTTTCATCCATTCAACTAGATTTGGTTACAACTCCAGTTACCCTTTAAAGGAATTTCCCTTTTTAAAAAGTAATTTTCTAAATTATTATTAATTAAAATAATAATTTACCTTGACCAATAACTATTGCAAAAATAGTTAATTCCTTAATTAACTAAAATAACAGTAAATCCCATTTAAATATCTTATTAAAATTTAAACAATATTCATTGAACTATTTTATTTTAAAATACAATAATTTAATCATCATTCCCCATTTAAAACGGTCGAGTTAGTCACTCAAATCATGGTTATCTTGTTAACCAATTCCAATTCGTTTTCCCCTTTAAATTAATTAGCAATATAATTAATTTAAATAAATTCCATTAAATTGTTTCTTAACAAAACAGTTATCCAAATTTAACGGTTAGGTCGGTTTCTATTCATAAGTTTATTGATTTGATTTAACATCAGAGTTTACTTTATAAAATCAATTTATAATTAATAATAAATTTGAATAATAAATATTTATTTCCTTCAAACAGACTTTTATTCTAAGTAATATATTTCAAAAACTATGTACATTAATAAAATAAATTTTATGACTTTGGCTCTATCGATCTACCTGACGGTAAATCAATATAAACATAACAATTTACTCTTAGGTCATTTACTACCGATTACCCAACCAATATCGCCCATTGGTTAAAACAAACCACAGGTTAACTTTTCAGTCAATGATAACAAATTAAATCAATCATCCAATCGTGACGATTCATATATGGAAATATGAAATTAAATAATATATTTGAGGAATTCCATTGGATTCCTCCAACCTGTTCTTCCCTGTATTCCAATGGTTATCACAAATCAGATCATTCGACCATTTAACTGATAATAATAAATAACAACCATTTAATCCAACCATAAGCAACTCAAACAATTCAACCAATTAAACACGTTTATTTTATAAACGTGACCAACAAGGTAAGTTACCATTATTGGAACCAATCGTTAGAATAACGATTTGGTATTTTACCGAAATTAAATGACGGTTTAATTTCATTAGTTAAATCAGCAAATAAATATATAATTAGCAAACAGTCAACAATTGGCAAGCAGAGCACACAAAATAAAAACCCAATTTATATAAAATATAAATGGGAAAACTGAGTGAGTTTAACTCACCTTGAGTTGATACTGTTGTTTGAACAGTTGGTTTTAATTAAATTAAACGAGAGTTTAATTTAACTAAAAATCCCAGTTGATTCCATTTCTATCCAGAACAGTTCCAGACCATCGTAATCGTGAAGACGATTCCGACAGCATATGGTTTGTCCATTTCTAACCACATATGAATTAATTGTCAATATTTTAATCATCCATTATTTAATATATAATTAACATTATTTAATGTATAATTAATTAGTTAACTAATTACACTAGTTCAAGAATTATGCGGTCCGATAGTTCTGATTTGTAAGGAGACTGGCTCGGCTTTCCTCCATTCATATACTTCCCTCACTTTCTAAATTCCTGTTCAAAACCAATACAGACATTATTTAGAACACACGAGTTTTACTTAATATAATGTAATAGTTTCTAATCAAGTTTTAATAGGCTAATTACTTTGTCTGTTCACAAATATGGTCTGATCCTTTTGCAGTCTTGTCTTTGATTTCATCTGTATTAACAAAAATTAACTTAATTAAATAATTGATTATAAATCACAAACTTGTGTAAATTAGTCACTTTAAAAATATTGTTTGGATATGTATTATGTTGTAGTTGAGAAAGATCGGCCGAGTTCCTTTCAGGCTTCATTCAAACAAAATTCCCCACTGCCCTTCCTTCACAAACCCACAGCAAGCCTGCACAGATCCATATTTAAATAAATACTCTGATTAAATGATGACTTAATTCTTAATTAAGGTTTTATTAACTAATTACTGTGCTTAACCTTAACCCAGTTCGTAGTTTTCCGCGTCCAAACTCAGGCCGTCGCACCGAGATTCTGGCCGATCCCGTATCCGTTCACTTCTAATTCTCGTCATCCTGTTTTCGCCCATACTGTCCATCTTTGTTCTCGTGTATCCCATCTAGGCTTCCAATGCCTTTAACTACGAACTAATTTCTGGCCATTCGAAGCCCATCCAACTGTATTGGCGCAAGCGCCTCACGACCCCCAACGCCCGCCTAAAGATCCGATCATCATGATGCAGTGCTTCGCTGCCAGTTTCCCATCGAATAACGATGGTCTCGAGGTGATTTCTGGCCATTCTGAGGATCGCGATCTGATCAAAATGGGTCAAATAGAGGATCTTGGATTGTGAAATGATTTTGTATTAGGAGTTTTGTTGAAATCATCAGAGAATTTCGAGAAAAGTAGGAAGAATGGATCGAATCATTTGGCCGTTTGCTATATGATAGTGGCGGCGGAAAAACGTATTGACCCTGAATTAGGTTTTCTGACTTTGAGGGGTATATATATAGTGGACTTGTAATATTATTTAGTTTTAATGAAACTTACAGGGAAAGTAGTTGATTAAAATCACTACAAACGATTTTTGTTTACTGATAAAAAGCTAAACTTGGTGTAAAAAGATATTCCGGATCCAATCGGACAAGTTTCGTCGAAATCCGAGGTCGTATGAAAAAATTTCCTTTATAAAACCAGAAATAAACACGCGTGTAATTTTTCCACGATCACCAGATAAATCAAATCAACTTGAAACTTTGAAATCCTATAATAATTAATCAATACGAACCCAATGGCACCAGTTTCTTCGTATTCTGAGACTGTTTCCCCAGTAGGCTGTTTTTACGCGCACCGCAACGCCCTTTTGAACACCAAATTAGTCGATCTCCAAAAATAACAAACTATATGATTATCCTGACTCTAATCGTCGATACGAACTCAACGGAACTAGTTTCGTGGCCTAATTCGATCGTCTACTCAAGTTACACTCAAATATCTCTCTATTAAATTAATTGCGCTCTATAGAAAATAACTGGACATTTACAGCTACCGTGGTCACATATGACATCGATTTGCCACGCAATTTGATATTCTGACAATAATTTGACGATACGGCTCCAATGAAACTAATTTTGTCGAAAACGAAGACTGTTTGCAAAATGACCAATTTAAAGGCCGATATTTTAATAACGATTTCCATAGCGATTATTTCAAAATTTTATTTAGCCATAACTAACAAACTATACCACAAAATCTGAATTTTTCTCTTTCATATGAAAATTATCATCAACATGGTTTGAACGTTCATGTTTCACATAAATCTGACTTATATTGGATACTGTATATTCAGTTAAAGTTCAGAACTCAATATTACGAACTATCGCTCCATTTCGAGCTCGTTTTATAATTACATAAATTACAATGTTCAAACTTCATTTTAAATAACGAATTTAATATTTAAAATCCACTAATATTCCAATACGTGTCTTGAACTGATTCCAAATGAGCTCCTCCTCCGATGTAGCAACCTTCACTGCATTCCACCTATCCATAACGCTCCCTTGGAGTTGACGCGAGGCCAACTTCCTCTTTATAGCATCCTCCAAATTGAGATCAACAAAGGTTCACTCATAAGTGTCGAACTGTTTCTGGACCTCAATTATCGACTCCGTTTCCAAAATAAGTTTGCCTTCCAAACTAGCAGAGTCCTTATTAAGCATAGCGAAATCATCTTCGAGCGCCTGCAGTCGAGCACTATTCCTAGCTATAGCATTACGGGTAACTACTTGAGCATTCTGTAGCATATTCCTCATAAAGATATTGAACATGGTTTGGAAGTCGGGGTTAGCAACTCTCGAACCATTTCCTTCCTCAGATACCGAATTCTGGTTCCTTGAAGAACTTCTCGTTTGGAGACTTATCCTTAAATCAAAGATAAAATGGTTACCCTTCCCTCAAAAAATCGTATCTGACTAGTGCTCGTGGAGTGCGACTTATACTATAATATATTTATATATTATAATATAGTTTTAAAATCAAGATATTTTGCAAATACGTGCTCACATGTATATGTACTCTCAATTCGTTCCATATGTTAAACAATGAAACCCAGACTCTGATACCGAATAAAATAGGCAATCGAAATAAATTTCACTTCAAAACGAGTCTTGAAATGATTCCAAATGAGCTCCTCCTCCGATGTAGAAACCTTCATTGCATTCCACCTATCCATAGCTCGCCCTTGGAGTTGACGCGAGGCCAACTTACTCATTATAGCATCCTCCAAACTGCGATCAACAAAGATTCACTCATAAGTGTCGAACCGTTTCTGGACCTCAATTATCAACTCCGTTTCCAAAATAATTTTGCCTTCCAAACTAGCAGAGTCCTTATTAAGCATAGCGTCGAGCGCCTGCAGTCGAGCACTTTTCCTAGCAGTAGCATTACGGGTAACTACTTGAGCATTCTGTAGCATATTCCTCGTGAAGATATTGAACATGGTTTGCAAGTCGGGGTTAGCAACATTCGAACCATTTCCTTCCTCAGCTACCGAATTCTAGTTCCCTGAAGAACTTCTCATTTGGAGACTTATCCTTAAATCAAAGATAAAATGGTTACCCTTCGCTCAAAAAATCATGTGTAACTAGTGCTCGTGGAGTGCGACTTATACTATAATATATATATATATATATATATATATATTATAATATAATTTGAAAATCAAGATATTTTGCAAATGCGTGCTCACATGTATATGTACTCTCAATTCGTTCCATATGTTAAACAATGAAACCCAGGCTCTGATACCAAATAAAACGACCACCTTATACTTCCAAAACTGAAAACCCGATAAATGTGTGGTTGTAGTGTCAAGACAATGTAAGATGACCATCTATGTAGGAAATGACTAAAAACTACACAGGAACTGTCATATATCTCACGATGCATGGAATAATATAATAATAAAACATACTGATATAAAAAAAACAAGGTAGTAAATTACAAAAATAAACCCCAGAAATCATAGCAAAAGATCCAAAGCAGCAAACCACAATGTCATAGAGTTATACAAAGGAAATATGTGACAACCAGAAACTTCTTCGTAAAGGAAAGCCCAGATTGAATTGAGAACACAACAAATCAGAACACAAACAGAAGAACATTTCATTGTTCGTTATAAAAATTTACATCAGAGCACAAGAATATACAGATTATGAACAAATATCATACATTTGATAAACATCAGAGATTTACAATGCAGCGGAAAACTAAGACAAAACACAACTGAAAGAAATAAATGGATACAGAGCTTTTCGAATCACTTCAGCTATAAAATAGGATCCTATGAATACAATATCCGCAAAACCCAACTACTAGCTGCCCGTGTGGAAAATATGGGCACACAGAGCTTAGGTTAAAACAATAAACTCCAGGTCAGTCATGTGACCGGTGTGAGAACTAAAACAGTTATTAACTCGATTTTAAAGTTAGGTAAATGAAGGGACCACGCCGTATAGCATGGAACAGGTTTCCTCCCAAGAATACCAGTGCATAAAACAAACAGCCAATGCTAAATAAAGAACAATGAAGCTATTATAAGACCCAGGTCCCATCACACAATGCAACGTAAGACGAAGGATAGGTTTTACCTTATAATAGCTAAATAATGCTTGATACGCGAAATTTAATCTTTTATTATTACTATAAGTGAAGAAATCAACTTAAAATATAAATGTATCAATCATAGACGACATGGGTACCATATATCATGTCGCCAATACTTGGCTCTACAATCAAAACCAAAATATCGCGTATTGGAAATTGGATTCCACCTGTGAACCAAGGTAAGAGATCGTCCTTACCGCTTCGAGACTCTCTAGCCTGAGCCTCAGGACCCATACAGAGGTGGGCCCTTGGAGCGTCAGGGCCGGTCCACACGAAGTGGAGTAAAATGCCTGAACAATGCGTTTCACCTCCCTATGGTGTGTAAATCTGGTCTGTATAAAGACCATACTATCCATTGGCCCCGCAGTGCCGATATATCCGAGTCGCCTCGTTATCCATCATCCACATAAGTAAAACATCTGGGCTTGCAAAACCCAGACACCACTCCTAGCTAGAAGGAAACACATGTCCTCCCTAAGATCCCCTCCCATTTCTGGTTCACACCGGGGTGTGAGAATTAACGCTACACAAAGCTATGCTAAATTAAAGCTGTGCTTTGATCTTCAACCACAAGACTCTGCTTTTCAACAGAAGCCTTGATCATTTGCATCTCAGCATGCCACACAAGCAATTCACGCTATGCAACCGATGTCTATCAATCACATAGAATGAAATCGGATGTCAGACCGCATCCATTTATAAGTTCCTTCTGGGTCTAAACGAAACCGAAGGCACCTTATTCCTCATCCCATATGTCCAATACAAGAGAGAGGCCGTTGCATATCCGGTCGATCTCCATATACGTCTGGACGATCATGACTTATTTCCTTGTCTTGGGTGAAGACCCCATCTCAACTGGGTTTAATAACTGTAACACCCTGTGCATTCTATAACTGTGAAATTTACAAATTAAAGTATAATTAATTTCAAAACAAAGAACTAAGGGAAAAGGGATACGCCATTGCGTTCGTCTCGGAAAAATACGCGAGATAGAGTCCGAGTTTGCGTAAAACGGATATCGTATGAAGAAGATATGGACGAACGAAGTTGGGCGAAAAACCGAAAAGCGGGTCAGAATGCACTGGCGCACTTGGGAAGTGCGCCAGAACAAAAATGCACTGGCGCACTTGGGAAGTGCACCAGTACGTTTTTGACCTGGCGCACCTGCCAAGTGCGCCCAGGTCAAAAATGACCTGCTGGTCAGGTCTGGTCAAGTCCTGGCTGGCCAGGTCTGTGTTTGGTCGATTTTCAGAAGCTTGCTTTGTCATTAGGGCTAGGTGGCAGGCTCTAATTGGTCTCTCTTTCGAATGAATGGCTACGATCAATCCAAGCAACATCGATGGTCCTAATCAGTTCATAAACTCTATAAAAATGACCCTAGACTCTACCTAATCTATTCATTCAAAAATAAGAACGAGGCCATCATGTTGCTGAGGAACGACTAGGAGTAGCCACCAATTTGAGAGAAGATTAGGAGGAAAATTCTAAAGCATAAAGCAACTTAGACAAATCAAATCAAATGCCTACGTCAAAACGAGACGCATCTCCAAATTCCTAAATTGGAGAATTCGCCACACAATTGTAAGTAGAGTATTATTTTGGTATGAACAAATAACTGTGTTGGTTTGTATACTTGATTTGTGGTGATAAAGTAATCCATATTTGTGCGTTACTATGATTCTTATCGATTTGGAATATTGTATACGTTTGGATATTCTCAAATTATGTTATTCATTATAAAAACTACATGTTTGCGGTAGTTTTATGCAAGTATACGTTTGGATATTCGCAAAGCATGTTATTCATTATAAAAACTACTTGTTTGCAGTAGTTTTATGCAAGTATACGTTTGGAATATTCGCAAATTATGTAATCCATGTTGAAGCTACATGTATGTAGTTGTTTAATTGAAATTCATGCAAGTTTGGGGTTTTGCTACTATGCCATCATAATGTGTATTTTTATACAAAAATCATTTTGTGAGTAATTGGAGCAAATTTGGGTTATTATAATCCATATGAAATTATGTTGAAAATTTGGCATCATGATCTATGTATTAAGCCATACTTTTGTACTAGAAAACCTCTTTGTGAACCTATGAATATGACTAGGCTATGATTGATATTTTGCATAATTGAAAACCATGTTAGGTCTATATTGTTAACAAGAATTATATGATGACATATGTGGTACATAGCTAGGTTAGATTCAAAATCTCATTTGCAAGTTTGCATGACTAAAGTAAAAATCATGATTTCATGTTAGAAATATTTATGCCATAAGTATATGTGTGCCATGGTTATGTGAATAGATTTAGGATCATGATTAAGTTGGATTAATTCTAGTTTTATTATACTTTTGTATTAGTCACAAAAGTAAGCACCTTTGTAAACATGTAGTAATCTTATAAACATGATTTGCTTATGTTTGATATTATGCCTAAATAAAATATAGGTTTATGTTGTAGTTAAGCCTATGTGTCAATAGTGATATTCTTAACTTAACTACAAGTTTACATGGTTTGATTCATGTCACTTATGCTTTATGACCAAAGTATATGTTACTACTATGCAAGTACACCAGTTTCTATTTTGTAGTTCCAACGTTACGTTGCAAGTTCATGCGTTCACATTCCCCTTTTTGTGTATGTAATCACGCTTTAAGCCTCCCCTTTTCGCATGGCTAGGTTGGGCTTAAAAAGGCTAAGCCCAACATATATATAATAAACGGACGTATTAAACGGGGGAAAATAACGTTGGGTTAAATTTATTAATAAATGAAAATATAAAGAAAAGGGGCCCAAATTCAAGTATGGGTTGGGCCCATGATTGGTGTAACCTTCACACCATTGATTTTTAATGGGCCGCAAATATTTACATATAAGAAAAATAAAGAAGAAAGACAAAATATGTAAATGTAGAAAATACGATGTGTTTAAGCCGAGGTTGGATTGAGTTGTGATGTAAACCTGCCCGGAACCGCCCGGCTGTCCAGTAGTCACAACAACACCTATCCAATGTGGGTGGTTAAACATGGAGCCCAATGAGGACCCGAGGTTAGACTGAGTTGTGGCGTAAGACTGCCCGGAACCAACCGGCAACAGGCAGCCACAACAATACCTGTCTAATGTGAGAGGTCAAGGCTTTAATAAGACAATTAAAGATGAGTCAGGATTGTTAGGATTAAGTGGACTAAAGACTTAATCAAAATGGAACATGCTAAACTAAACAGACTGATTGGGGGTTAGGTTATAAAACACTTAACCAACTTAGCATGTTGGCTAGAAATAGAAAACCTAGTAGCGGGGGACCCTTTTCAGCAGTAACCCTATAAGGTGTATCATGATACCCTGAAACTAGGCAGGGTGGGGCACGATTACTGGGCTGATTGTAAGAGGTCAACTCGACGGCGGTGGTGTAGCAGTGTAGGTTCTAACGGGGTGCAGGCGTGCACACACTCCGGCGCAGAAAAATAAGGCACTGGGCACCAGTAGCATACCTGTGCATTCTAGGGTTGTGTCGGGCCGCCGCCATGGGACTTGATACACCCCATGGTGGGACCAGCATAGGTAACTACAACATCGGGGGCCGTAAGACACATGTAACTATGCGAGTAGGAGCCGATCATCATAGAATGGATCACTTCACCCTGATTATGGGGTGCCAGTTGGGAACTAGTTTATATGGGTTCAGAGACTAATATGGGGTACGATAGTATATTCGACCCTAGACAACTTAACTAAGTTTATAGTGCTTTCCCATTTCTAGTTTATACTTATCATACCCAGTTCTTTATTCATTGACAGAGTAGTCCTCGACTTACTCAGGCTTTATGTCTGACTCTACTTTTCTTTCGTCTTCTTTTCTTCCGTTCCCCCAAGGTCCACAGGGAGGGAATACTGCAGCTTGACCAGCCTTCATATCCAGCTTGAAGAGAAAGAATGTATTGCTTGGACCTTTCCGTTTTGAACTATGGCTTTGGACAACAACTATGGGGCTTTTGCAGTTTATTTATGTTTTCTTTATGCTTCTTTAAATAATGTAATCAAGACAGTTATGAAGGTGTTATGTTTTTTTTTGAAAGGATGTAAGACAATCATGGTGATGTTGTTGTAACACGTATTTACTTTTATGAAATAAAAGTTGCTGCTTTTCTGCTATTTACAAATATGTGTTCTTATATCTGTCTTGTATATCTATGACTTATACTTATAAACCTCCACCAAAATTAGGGCATTCCCTTTGAGAGTGACCCTAACGGAGGTGGGGTGTTTCAATAACAGTGTCATTTAAAACACAGTTCAAGAGAAACCCAAAATCCAATTCAATATTAAATACATGGCTCTGAATAGAAATTATATCGGCTTATATTCAATATCAAATTCTGAAATCAACAAATATTGTATTAGGAATAGCGAAATATATATATATATATATATATCATCCAAATTCCTCCACAATATCTGTATAATCCCGGAATCCAATATCGAAATATTCCGAAGATAATTTCGATTCAATCCATTCCAATTCATATATTGGAAATTTTGGTTATTTTTAAAACCATTTGAAATCCAATTTATTTATTTAAAAATATTGGATTATAATTCTAGTTAATAACTAGTTCATTTCGATAAAAATGTATTTTTATCTTTTCAAATATGGAATTTTTAATCCCAATTCTTTCCAAATCATTTATTATGATTTCGCACAAATTATTAATATATTTAAAATTTTTATCAAGGCATGTACAGTGGATTTCCATAAACAACCATCGAACTGCACTTACAGCGACCTTTTCCAAATTTGATTTGGACATAACTCCAAATCCAACCATTAGATTTCTAATTTCTTGTATATTCGTTAGAAATTTCTTTTTGATACAAATCCAATAGTTCAGTTTTTAGGAGAATCCAACAGTCGGATCTCCCGTATTGTCCGTTCGAAGTCAATGGCCGAAATTCGCGAACTGCCACAGCGCGGCGCGTTCTATTCAGGCCATTATATATATAATATATATATTACATATTTTTCGTCGATTTTCATATAAAATGTATTTTATAAATCGTTTTAAACTCGTTTTCAAAACGATTTCAACTTCATATTCAATTTCTAATCAAAACTGAATATTCCATATCATCGATATATAAATGATAGTATTTTCAAAATATTAGATTTTGAAATCGCTTCCTTTTCGATATTCATTATAAAAATGAATAAAACCGATATAAATATCATTCTCGTCAAAATGGTGTTAATCTAATCAACACGGATTTATATATTTAAATATTTTTGTGTCTATCCCAAATCGGACATCAAAATCAGAATTTGATCTTTTACTGAATATTATTTTAAAATATGCATTATTTTAAAATATTCGTTATTTTAAAATATTCATTCTTTCTGAACTGGAATCAGACACAGTCAATTACCATATAATGTTATTTATATGGATTTCTTGACAATGAAACCGGAGGCACCTTATTCCTCGACCCATACGTCCAATACAGGAGAGAGGCTCTCACATATCTAATCGATCTCCAAGTACGTCTGGACGATCACCACTTATTACCTTGTCTTGGGTGTACAGCCCAATCAAGACATCAGTAATCATCCAAACGATGTGAAGACCTCCAGTCTTCAACCACCCTCTTCATCGTCGACTCATCGCCGATTTAGTTTTTCAGAATGGGATAAACCCGGTCTTTCTGAATAATTCGCATATATAATAAACAAGTGCTATAAAAACACAACATACGCCTCATTCCTATTCTGAATATTCTTTTATTTAAATATTTGTATCCCCTAGGAAAGGTTCCCATTAATTTTATCAAAGATAAATTCTTTAAATTTATTCTTTAGTCTTCCTTTGGATATCAATTCAAACCAAATTAAGGTTTATCCAAACTAGTCGGGATTAGCGAACCTTACCAAAGTAATCATTTGTTTTATTTCTCAATCCCAACCTATTCATCCCATGGAGCAAAACTGGTAGTACTCCATATCTAACACCACGGTGTTATCAGTAAATTCAATTACCATTTCACATTCAAATCTAATTAAAGATTTAACTATCGCTTGGAGTAAAACTGGTGGTACTCCATTCTCGATCATTTTAATCATCCCATTCACATTCCAATCTAATTAAAGATTCATTAAAACTCTATTTCATTTTTAATCTCCAAAAATCATTTCCTAATGATTTTTCAAAGTTAAGAAATTAATTTTATCTTTAACTGGGTTAAAGAACTAATGTCATTTAAAGCACAGCTCATGATAAACCCAAAATCACCTTCAATTAATTATGGAATGTTTATGAAGAAAACAAATCAATATATAATCGATATCAATTTCCGTATCCGACAAATCATTTAAATGGAATAACGGCAAAACTTTTTAAATTCCATATGCATTAATGGTCTTCCTCCACAGAAGTTCACTTCGATTATTATCAGTCGAAGTCCATTAAATTCCAATTTAATATATTAAATTGGAAAACTTTACTTTGGAAAATTCCCGTAAAATCTTAAATGAAAAGATTTATAAATTCCAAATCCCATTTCACTGTAAATCGGGATAATGAACGAATGTCCTTGAAAACACAGTTCATGATAAACCCAATTCACTTTCCATTTTATTCCAATTATTAAATATAATTGGAAACTCTAACAATCTTAATTTAAAAGATTTATTCTCTACACATGGGGTTTAAGAACATTGTTACTGAAGACCCCATCCCATCAGTCCCTAACCGTAAATTAGTAAGAGAACAATTCCCTAAGTATTAATCCCAAAGGCCGAAACCAACATCAGATCAATACCCAGGAAACCATTAAACTTTGCTAATCTCCAGTTAGTTTCTAATTTTCTTAACTCCATTGGGTTTAAGAATGGTATTATTAAAGATACCATTCACGACAAACCCAAAATCTCATTCCATTGTTAATCGGGTTAAAGAACAAGTGTTATTTAAAACACCGTTCATGATAAACCCAAAAACCAATTTCAATTTAATTCCAATTAAATGTTAATTAATTGGTAAACTTCATTAAATCTTAATAAAATGATTTATATCTTTTCTCAACTAGGTTTAAGAACAATGTCATTTAAAACATAATTCACGACAAACCCAAAATCCAATTCAATATTAAATACAAGGTTCTGAATAGAAATTATATCGGCTTATATTCAATATCAAAATCTGAAATCAACAAATATCGTATTGGGAATAACGATATATATATGTCTTCCAAATTCCTCCACAATATCCGTATAATCACGGAATCCAATATCGAAATATTCCGAATATAATTTCGATTCAAATCCATTCAAATTCATATAATGGAAATTTTGGTTATTTTTAAAACCATTTCAAATCCAATTTATTTATTTATTTAAAAATATTTGATTATAATTCTAGTTAACAACTAGTTCATTTCGATAAAAATATATTTTTATCTTTTCAAACATGGAATCTTTAATTCCAATTCTTTCCAAATCATTTATTGTGATTTTACACAAATTATAAATATTTTTAATAATTTTATCAAGGCCCGTACAGTTGATTTCCATAAACGGCCATCGAACTGCACTTACAGCGACCTTTTCCAAATTTGATTTGGACATAATTCCAAATCCAACCTTTAGATTTCTAATTTCTTGTATTCGTCAGAAAGCTTTTTTCGATACGAACCCAACGGTTCCGATTTTAGGAGAATTCGACGGTCGGATCTCCTGTAATGTCCGATCGAAGTAAATGGTCGAAATTCGCGAAGTTCCGCGGCGCGACGCATTCTATTCAGGCCAATATATATATATATATATATATATATATATATATATATAATATTTTTCGTCGATTTCCATTTAAAACGTTTTTTATAAATCGTTTTAAATTCGTTTTCAAAACGATTTCAACTTAATATTCAATTTCTAATCAAAATTGAATATTCCATATCATCGATATATAAATGATAATATTTTCAAAATATTAGATTTTGAAATCACTTCCTTTTTTATATTCATTATAAAAATGAATAAAATCGATATAAATATCATTCACGTTAAATTGGCGTTAATCTAATCAACACGGCTTTATATATTTAAATATTTTCTTGTCCATCCCAAATCGGACATCAAAATCAGATTTTGAACTTTTACTGAATATTATTTTAAAATATTCATTATTTTAAAATATTCGTTATCTTAAAATGTTCATTCTTTCTGAACTGGAATCAGACACAGTCAATTACCGTATATTGTTATGTATATGGATTTCTTGCAACACATGTACACAACAATAATCAAACACAGTGAACCATCATCCAGAGTGCATTACACAACTGCATAAGCATTAAATAAAAAAAATCAATGCTCATAACAGCCTGTCAACCAATCGATTGACATACAACTAAATACTAGGATTAGTGTATGCCTAATATCATCCCAATACCCATGTGTTGTTTTCAAACAACAAACACTAATTATTATTTATAACACCCCACGTCCACTAATGTCACTCACAATGGGAATGCATTAACTTCCATGGAGGTTATAAGTGAATATAGAACAGAAAAATTACAACAAGACAGATAATAAGTAGTACTTCGAAATCTAAAACTTCATTTTATTGCAGCGGAAATTAAATATGTTTATTACATCACAAAACCATTAATCAGAGTCAAGTACATTATCCATCTTGATAAAAACAAAATACATAATCCCATTACATAAATAGCCATGAAAAAGATAACAAGCTGGACTTTACTTCAACGGTCCAAGCTTTCCAAGAGAGATAAAGCAATCCAATCAAACTCCACTAAAGCTGGGCCCAACTTGAGGACCTGGAGGGGAAAAAGGATAGAAATGGAGGGGGTCAGACATAAAGTCTGGCGAGTATGACAATTCTAACAATACTATTATCAAAATAACTAGACTAAGGCATAAGCTGGAAGACAAGTAAATGTCTATGAACTAT
The DNA here is from genome assembly GCA_030737875.1 of Allium sativum. NCBI lineage: Eukaryota > Viridiplantae > Streptophyta > Magnoliopsida > Asparagales > Amaryllidaceae > Allium > Allium sativum. The sequence continues at coordinate 3,034,113 of CM060925.1, read as the reverse complement.
TAGGTATGGAATGAGTAGATAAAGATAACGTTTAAGATAACGTTAAATATAACGGTAAAGGCATACCTAATTACTAACGAATAGTTACTACACTGCACTGCACATTACTACACTGCACCGCACCAGTCACCATAAAGGTTGATCCCACTTGCTTCACACAGAAACAATATAAATAGCCTTACGTACCCCTAGCTGACTACATAGGTGCCGTCTGCCCCTATCTCCACTAGGTGTACCCCACTACCCACTTTCGATCGGCTCCCTACTCGTAGATACCCGTGCTGGCCCCACAGTGGGGTGTATCACTCCCCTAAAATGGCAACCCGATACAACTTGAGAATGCACGGCTTATACCTACACGATGCAACAACGTCTTACCTACAAGCCCGGGCCCACACACGCATATGAGACCCGTTGGACTTGCGTTGCCACCGCTCCCTGTTTTGGCCTCTTATAGTCAAACCCAGTATGCGTGTCCCATCCTCGACTTGGGTCGAGCCCACAAAAATACATTTGGGATACTGGTTGAAATGGGCCCCCATAAGCTACCCACCTAAGCTTGTCACCATTAGTTTATCCCACTTAACCCTCTAAGTCATGTTCATTTACATGTGTGTTTGGTTAAGTCTTACTAATCGTATTTCACATGCCACTAAGGGCACCCTCTAGATTCCTCATGCCACCCAAGGCACCTACTTAACCCCCATGTCCCACCTTACATGTTTATCTGTTTAAGTATTTCTTAATTCATTCAGGCCATAACCTCATAAAGACCTCTCACATTAGACTGGCATTTATGGCAGCTGGATTTGCCGGGCGGGTCCGGGCAGTCTTACACCATAAAAGAGTCTAACCTCGTGTCTTTACGATTGTTATGCTTTAGTTTCGGCCTAGGACCTCTCACATTGGGCTGACATTTGTGACCACTGGATTTGTCGGCCGGGTCCGGGCAGGTTTACGTCAAAAACGAGTCCAACCTCATGTCCTAAGCATTGATTATCACTTATAATCTTTTACCCCAGTTTTAATAATTACCTATTCAAATTATTAATTAAGTCCACTTTTATTGATGTCCATAATTGACTCAATTATGGTCATCCACTCATGGCATGCAAAATCATATCAATTGCAACCCAACTTCTTATTATTAAATCCTTAATATTACCCCTACCCCACGTTTATACTTTCGCTAATTCAACGCAGAATATACGTTAGACTCGAATAGTCTAACTCATAGCACAAAAATAAGTTATCACAACATATAGACAATTAAAATGAATCTAACCATAATAGGGGTGAAATTTGCATAAACTACACATGTTAAGGATTTAAAGGTGACAACTTGTTAAATGGCACAATTTACATGATATGATCATAACCCAATTTTATGTATAAACTTGCATATGGGTTTTAGGCAAAATGATGGTGTGAACTAGCATAGAATTTCACATATGTCAAAGCATAATTCTAGATGTCATAATAGATGTCATGGCATATGTTCATAACTTTTACTAATCAACCTAAACTTGCATATGTGACTTGTCATATAGATCAACATAGCCCAAATAATATCAACATCATGATTTGATTAACATGAACTAACTAGCATAGGTAGTAGCATCATGGCTTTTTAACATGTATGATTCATCACAACCTAGCATAGAAATTCTCAACATACATAGCATCATCATAGCATGATTTACAACATATAGGATATCATCACCAAATAGTATAGAATTTATGACATACATGATAGCATAAGGTTTACAACAACATATATGACAATTCACATCATCTACTCATAATCCATTCATGACTTAACCTAATTAAAATAATAATAATCTTGTTAAGACTATCATACTCACAATTTTGAGAAGAAAAGAGAGTTTTTCTTTGCTTTATAGTTGAGTAGAATTAGGTTTTCTTCCTTCTTAGTTGGCGGCGGCTCCACTGAGTTCCATGGCGGAGGTATGATGGTAGCTTTTCTATTTTTCTTATGAATTGGGGTGAGAGACTACCTAGGTATTTATAGAGTTAGGATTTATTTTAGACCATCAGATCAACTCAGGACTAATCCCAGCCAACCAAATTAGGTCAAAACCCTAATTGGTCATCACTCAGTTAAAAACAGGCTTAGTCAAAAACCCTAGCCGCCAGACCCAGGTCAACACCCAGGTCGACACCATAGTCGACCTGGGGGGGGGGGGGGGCAGGTCGACACTAGTGTCGACCCCCCAGTCGACCTGCCTGGGCGGGAATTTTTCCCGCCCAGCCCGCTTCTGCACTTTCAGTTTAAGTTTTAAATTTCCTGCGAGCTGTTTTGAATTTTCTAAAACTTCCGATGGCCATAACATCTAATTCATACGATGTCCAATTCACGCAAACTCGGACTCTATCTCAACTACAATTCCGAGATGAACACAATGGCGCAACCCGTTTCCCACAATTCTCACGTCTGAGATTAGTTATTCTTTAATTTTTTAATATTAATATTAACAAAATTACGGGGTGTTACATTCTCCCCTCCTTAAAGGATTTCGTCCCCGAAATCTTCAAGTTAAGAAGAATGTATATCCTAACATCCAAACAACCATCTACTCAACCATCAAACACAGGCATCCATTGTCCATATAAACTTCTAATGCTTTCATGTTTAAATGCATAGTGTGTGTATATGTCCATATCTAATGCAAAATCAGGCGGTCCACTGATTCAGTTGACCTGCTTAATGCAAACCATGATAGTGCCATGCGTCCATTATGTATGCAAAAGTTCCTTAATGCTACATATTATTTCTATATGCATGCACAATCATCATCTGAATGCAGCATCCATACGATAAACAATCATCATACATCCATTTTACTAAATACATCCATTTATATGCAATATGCAATATGAAGTGACTGAGCCGATCTAGTGCCTAATAGTGTGTGTATATGCGTCCATGAGCAACCACTAGCGAACACTTGCATCCACTTTGCATCCATCATACATAACATGTCTCAAACACATGTTTCAACCAAAGGATTATCCTAACTAAATGTCAAGAATACTAGCGAGAGGATACTCTAATGGTAAGATAAGTACAAGATAAGCGATAAAGGAGAAATTAAAGGACATACCCTCGAAAAGGAAAGGGTATCGTGAACGCATCTTCTCTTTTGTCTCCCAAGTAGCGTTGTTCTCATCATCTCCCCATTGTACTTTAACTAGTCTAACCTCTCGATTTCTCAGCTTCTTGATCTCTGACCCAAGAATGCGCATAGGAGCTCGTCGAATCATCGCATCACGCTCTATCTCCACCTCTCTAAGCAAGCTCGGCTCTACCACTTCCGCGGTCTCGTGCAAGCCTTTCCTCAAATGTGATACATGGAATACGTCGTGTACACCACTAAGTCTCTCAGGCAACTCCACTCTATACGCCATCTGTCCAATCTTCTCCTTAATAGGAAATGGCCCTACAAACCTTGGTGCTAACTTCCCAACGGACCCAAAGCGAACAACGTTCCGTAATGGAGACACTTTGATAAAGACCATGTCCCCAACCTCAAACTCAAGATCTGTCCTCCTCTTATCCGCATAAGATTTCTACCTATCTTGCACTGCTTTCATCCTCCTTCGAATCAAGTCGATCTTCTCCGAAGTCTCCCTAATCATATCGGGCCCAAGTAAGATCTTATCCATAGATTCCCACCAACATGTAGGTGAACGACAAGGTCGTCCATAAAGAGCTTCGAACGGTGCCATGCCAATGCTGGACTAAAGGCTATTATTATATGCGAACTCTACCAATGGAAGATGCTCTTCCCATGTACCCCCAAAGTCTAGGATACATAGCCTCAAAAGATCCTCTAGAATGCGATTCACCCTCTCGGTCTGGCCGTCCGTCTGAGGATGATATGCGGTGCTCAAACATAACTGAGTCCCTACTGCCTCTTGCAAGCTTCTCCAAAATTCGCTGGTGAAAATAGGATCGCAGTCGCTCAATATGCTAGAAGGAACACCGTGCAAACGAACTATCTCTCGGACGTATACAGAAGCTAACCATGGAGCAGTCCTCTTACTCTTCACGGGAATCAAATGGGCGCTCTTGGTAAGTCTATCTACTATAACCCAAATCCCCGTATTACCCTTCCTCGATCATGGTAATCCATCCAGAAAATCCATCGAGACACTCTCCCACTTCCATAGTGGAACCTCCAATGGGTGAAGCAACCCATCGGGTTTCTTTTGCTCCGCTTTTACTTGTTGGCACACCAAGCATCTAGCGACATACTCGGCCACGTCCCTCTTCATACTGGCCCAAAAGAAAACTCGCTTCATATCTTTGTATATCTTGTCCCCGCTGGGATGAATGGTCATCTTCGAACGATGTGCTTCGTCAAGAATAGTCTTCCTTAGGTCATTGTCTTTTGGTACAAAAAGTCTACCGTCCCTACATAACCAACCCTTATCATCTAGGGTATACCTATAGAGATGGCTTGTTGACTCCCCTCCTTTGAGCTTTTCTTCTAACTCAACCAACTGCGGGTCATCTCGCTGTGCGTCGCCAATCCGTCCCAAAAGTGTAGGTCTGACCTCCAAGGATGCTAGCAAACCGAGTACAAAGTCAACGGAAGATCTAAATTCAAACATCGAAATGAATTCTAAGCTTCGATGCACAACAAACAAAGGACTTAAGGATAATCTTTTTCTACTTAAGGCGTCGGCCACTACGTTACCCTTGCCAGGGGTATATGCTATTTCGAAGTCGTAGCACGCTAAGTACTCCATCCACCTTTGCTGCCTTAAGTTCAAGTCCTTCTGAGAGAATAAGTATTTTAAAGATTTGTGGTCAGTGAATAATTCGAATCTCTCGCCAAGAAGATAATGACGCCATGACTTAAGCGCGAAAATAATAGCGGCCAACTCTAGGTCGTGCGTGGGGTAATTCTTCTCATGCGCTCTCAACTGCCTTCCACCATAGGCTATTACCCTTCCCTCTTGCATTAAGACTGCGCCTAGTCCTGTCCCACAAGCTTCAGTATAAATGGTAAATGGCTTACTCATGTCTGGCAGCACTAAGACTTGGGCTGAGGTCAAAGCTATCTTCAACCGTTGGAACGCATCATCACAATCTACGTCCCATGTGAAAACTAGGTTCTTCTTCGTCAAGCGTGTCAATGGAGCAGATATTTTTGCGAAGTCTTTAATAAACTTCCTATAGTAGCCAGCCAACCCCAAGAAACTTCTCACTTCGGTAGCATTTTTAGGGACCTTCCAATCATGGATGGCTACCACCTTTGCGGGATCCACAGCTATCCCATCCTTGGAAACCACGTGCCCTAGGAATCGTACTTCCTCCAGAAGTGACACTTAGAAAATTTGGCTTTAAGATTATGCGCTCGTAGGGTCTCCACTACTTCCCTAAGGTGTAGGGCATGCTCTTCTTCATCCTTAGAAAAGATCAGGATGTCGTCTACAAAGACTACCACAAATTTGTTAAGGTACTCCCTAAACACCCTACTCATCAAATCAACAAAGTATGCGGGGGCGTTTGTCAACCGAAGGTAATCGCTAGCCATTCATAGAAACCGTCCGGAGTCCTAAAGGCAGTCTTGTCAATGCTATCCTCAGCCACTCTCAACTGACGGAAACCAGTGGCTAAGTCCAACTGCGAAAACACTGAGGCGCCAACTAACTGATCGAAGAGATTGTCAATCCTCGGCAGTGGGTGTGTGTTCTTCTTAATAAGTTTATTAAGTTCTCTATAGTCCACACAAAGTCTAAGGGACCTATCCTCCTTCGTGGAAAATACTACTGGAGCACCCCACTCCGATATACTTTGTCTTATGAACCCCTTCTCAAGCAATTCCTTCACTTGCTTATCGAGTTCCCTCCTTTCACGTGGAGCGATGTGGCGTACTGGAAAAGATACTGGTTTCGCATTATCCACAAGATATATTCAAAAATCTATCTCCCGCTTCGGAGGAAAGCCCTTCACCTCCTCAAACACATCCGAGTATTCTCGGACCACTCTAACAGATTGTAGATTTTCCTCAGACGCGTCAAGCGATTCTAGATAACTTAGCATAACGGAATTTATGGGATTACAAAAGATTTCGAGAGTGTTGCCAAGCGAGTCACGAGCCTAACTACTCTCCTTTCACAATCAAGAACGGCCCCATTTCTGGATAACCAATCCATTCCTAAAATTAGCCCGTAGCCTGTGAAGCCCAACACATAAGCATCACATCTAAAATCAACGCTAAGTATAGAAATTTCCAAATCCAAACACATAATGGAAAAATAAGCTGAGCCCCCAATTGGATTCGAAACAACTAAGGGATCCTCTACTAAACTGGTGTTTAAGTGCAGTGACTCAACTAATGACGTAGAGATAAACGAATGCGATGCACCCGAATCGAATAAGGTACGGACAGGATGATCAAACAGAAAAACTAATCTTTCAACAGAAATGGTTCTACCTCGTTCTTGCAGCGGTGGGACCGCGAGAGCCTGAAATTGTCCCATTGCCTGCCCCGGTGCCATAAGAGCCTGCACCTGTCCTCCCGAGGTAGCTCCTGCCCTCTGCCCCTTCTTTGGGCAGTCCTTCACTAGATGCCCCGCTTCGCCACAGTGAAAACAGCCAGTCTTCCTTTTCTTTCGGCAATCCTTGCTGAGATGGTCTGGTGTCCCACAGTTAAAGCATTTCTTCTTCCCCTTGCCATTACTGTCTTTACCACCCTTCTTGTTTTGTTGTTGTGGTTTCTTCTGATCCCCTTTCTTCTCGGGTGCCTTATCGACTTTAGCGCTTTCCTCTTCGTGCATGAGTGCCATGTCTACAAGCTTCTCAAAGGTGGCCCCCATTGGGTTGTGGGTCATAGCCAACCCTTGCAACGGTTCATTCAACCCATTAACGAACCTCAGAGCCTTCTTCTCCGGTGTGTTCACTAAGTCCAAGCCAAACCTTGCTAACTGATTAAATTTGTTGACATATTTTTTCACTGATGAGCTTCCTTGCTTCAATGTCAAGAACTTTTCCATATATAGATTCTCTTCTGCCCTTGAGAGAAACTTCGTCTCAAACCTACGTCTGAAATCCACCCAAGAATCAATAGGACGCTCCCCATTAGTGACCTCCCACCAGAACGAGGCCTCTCCCTTCATTAACCAAGCTGCTAATTTAACTCTCCTTCCTTCTTCCTCTTCAAAGATTTCTAGCAACTCTTCCACTTCCCTAAGCCAATCTCTAGCTTCCACGAATGTTTCTGACCCTTGAAAGGGTTTTCCACCCATAGCCTTAAATTCCTTGCACGTCTTTGCAAAAGTATCTACGCGAGGAGGAGGAGGAACGAGTGCAACTGGTGGTGGAGGAACATTGGCTGGACCTGCGACGGCCCTAACCTCTAATAGACTCCTATACCATCCTGGTATCGTTACACCGTCAGGTAGGTTAAGATCTTCAACCATGCTGAAACGAAAAAGGAAAGATTCAAAATGGAGAATTCAAAAGATAAAGATATATGGCTATTGGGGATTATGTTTTTCTTAAATTACTCATTAAAACATGTTTTTGAAAACACTTCTTCCAAAAATACTTTAGAAAAATAGTTTTTCTAAAAAATTTATCTGTTCTGGTAACCTTAAGCTCTGATACCACCTGTAACACCCCACGTCAATTAATGTCACTCACAATGGGAATGCATTAACTTCCATGGAGGTTATAAGTGAATATAGAACAGAAAAATTACAACAAGACAGATAATAAGTAGTACATGGAAATCTAAAACTTCATTTTATTCCAGCGGAAATTAAATATGTTTATTACATCACAAAACCATTAATCAGAGTCAAGTACATTATCCATCTTGATAAAAACAAAATACATAATGGGATTACATAAATAGCCATGAAAAAGATAACAAGCTGGACTTTACTTCAATGGTCCAAGCTTTCCAAGAGAGATAAAGCAATCCAATCAAACTCCACTAGAGCTGGGCCCAACCTGAGGACCTGGAGGGGAAAAAGGATAGAAATGGAGGTGGTCAGACATAAAGTCTGGCGAGTATGACAATTCTAACAATACTATTATCAAAATAACTAGACTAAGGCATAAGCTGGAAGACAAGTAAATGTCTATGAACTATTAGGTATGGAATGAGCAGATAAAGATAACGTTTAAGATAACGTTAAATATAACGGTAAAGGGATACCTAATTACTAACGAATAGTTACTACACTGCACCGCACATTACTACACTGCACTGCACATTACTACACTGCACTGCACATTACTACACTGCACCGCACCAGTCACCCTAAAGGTTGATCCCACTTGCTTCACACAGAAACAATATAAATAGCCTTACGTACCCCTAGCTGACTACATAGGTGCCGTCTGCCCCTATCTCCACTAGGTGTACCCCACTACCCACTTTCGATCGGCTCCCTACTCGTAGATACCCGTGCTGGCCCCACAGTAGGGTGTATCACTCCCCTAAAGTGGCAACCCGATACAACTTGAGAATGCACGGCTTATACCTACACGATGCAACAACGTCTTACCTACCAGCCCGGGCCCACACACGCATATGAGATCCGTTGGACTTGCGTTGCCACCACTCCCCGTTTTGGCCTCTTATAGTCAAACCCAGTATGCGTGTCCCGTCCTCGACTTGAGTCGAGCCCACAAAGATACGTTTGGGATACTGGTTGAAATGGGCCCCACAAGCTACCCACCTAAGCTTGTCGCCATTAGTTTATCCCACTTAACCCTCTTAGTCATGTTCATTTACATGTGTGTTTGGTTAAGTCTTACTAATCGTATTTCACATGCCACTAAGGGCACCCACTAGATTCCTCATGCAACCCAAGGCACCTACTTAACCCCCATGTCCCACCTTACATGTTTATCTGGTTAAGTATTTCTTAATTCATTCAGGCCATAACCTCATAAAGACCTCTCACATTAGACTGGCATTTATGGCAGCTGGATTTGCCGGGAGGGTCCGGGCAGTCTTACACCATAAAAGAGTCTAACCTCGTGTCTTTACGACTGTTATGCTTTAGTTTAAGCCTAGGACCTCTCTCATTGGGCTGACATTTGTGACCACTGGATTTGCCGGCCGGGTCCGGGCAGGTTTACGTCACAAACGAGTCCAACCTCGTGTCCTAAGCATTGATTATCACTTATAATCTTTTACCCCAGTTTTAATAATTCCCTATTCAAATTATTAATTAAGTCCACTTTTATTGATGTCCATAATTGACTCAACTATGGTCATCCACTCACGGCATGCAAAATCATATCAATTGCACCCCAACTTATTATTAAATCCTTAATATTACCCCTACCCCACGTTTATACGTTCGCTAATTCAACGCAGAATATACGTTAGAATCGAATAGTCTAACTCATAGCACGAAAATAAGTTATCACAACATATAGACAATTAAAATGAATCTAACCATAATAGGGGTGAAACTTGCATAAACTACACATGTTAAGGATCTAAAGGTGATAACTTGTTAAATGGCACAATTTACATGATATGATCATAACCCAATTTTATGTATAAACTTGCATATGGGTTTTAGGCAAAATGATGGTGTGAACTAGCATAGAATTTCACATATGTCATAGCATAATTCTAGATGTCATAATAGATATCATGGCATATGTTCATAACTTTTACTAATCAACCTAAACTTGCATATGTTACTTGTCATATAGGTCAACATAGCCCAAATAATATCAACATCATGATTTGATTAACATGAACTAACTAGCATAGGTAGTAGCATCATGGCTTTTTAACATGTATGATTCATCACAACCTAGCATAGAAATTCTCAACATACATAACATCGTCATAGCATGATTTACAACATATAGGATATCATCACCACATAGTATAGAATTTATAACATACATGATAACATAAGGTTTACAACAACATATATGACAATTCACATCATCTACTCATAATCCATTCATGACTTAACCTAATTAAAATAATAATAATCTTGTTAAGACTATCATACTCTCAATTTTGAGAAGAAAAGAGAGTTTTGCTTTGCTTTAGAGTTGAGTAGAATTAGGTTTTCTTCCTTCTTAGTTGGCGGCGACTCCACTGAGTTCCATGGCGGCGGTATGACGGTAGCTATTCTATTTTTCTTATGAATTAGGGTGAGAGACTACCTAGGTATTTATAGAGTTAGGATTTATTTCAGACCGCCAGATCAACTCAGGACTAATCCCAGCCATGCAGATCAGGTCAAAACCCTAATGGGTCATCACTCAGTTAAAAACAGGCTCAATCGAAAAACCCTAGCCGCCAGACCCAGGTCGACACCATAGTCGACCTTGGGGGGGGGGGGGGGGGGCAGGTCGACACTAGTGTCGACCCCCTAGTCGACCTGCCTGGGCGGGAATTTTTCCCGCCCAGCCCGCTTTTGCACTTTCAGTTTGAATTTTAAATTTCCTGCGAGCTGTTTTGAATTTTCTGAAATTTCCGATGGCCATAACTTCTTCATACGAAGTCCAATTCACGCAAACTCGGACTCTATCTCAACCAGATTTCCGAGACGAACACAATGGCGCAACCCGTTTCCCACAATTCTCACGTCTGAGATTAGTTATTCTTTAATTTGTGAATATTAATATTAACAAAATTATGGGTTGTTACATTATTTGTGCAGTTGGGCGATGTGTAAAATATATCGTCCCAATCAATATCAGTCAATTGTGTGTACACAAACAAATCGTTCGACTTGTAAATGAATATTTATTTTATTTATATACACGTTAAAAATTATAATTTTAATGATAAACTATTTATTTTAACACATGAATATTTTATTTATTCCATTCCACATCACAATCAATTTTCATAACACAATCAAATCAAACAAGTCGTCCATGGTTTGTGGACGACGGGCGTTATGTGCTGCTAAGCACCGTCTGCATCCAAGTATATATTTTAATTAGAAAATAAAACTAAAGTGAGGAGTTCTCACCTTTGGGATCCACTACTCTGGTTTTATTTCTGAATCATTCGGATTTGTCCGAAATTCCAACGCAGTCCTTTCCACGCTGTTCCTAATAAAAATCACATTTTTAATATGATGTTTATGTATTAAAAATCATATTTTTACTTTGCTATATATATAATAAAAATCATATTTTTATCGCTACTTCATATATATATATATAAATTGATTTTTTATCGCAACTTCACACATATAAAAATCGAATTTTTATCGCTACTTCACACAAATAAAAATCGAATTTTTACATAGCTAAAAATTACATCTCGACTTCGCTATGACATTAAAAAAATCATATTTTTATCACTCTTCACTTGTATAAAAATTATAATTTTTATATAATTAAAAATCTTACCTCTGTCTAATTAAAAATCAAATCTTTTTCGTATAGAAAATCAAATCTTTATCGCATTAAAAATCATACTTTTATATCATAAACAAATATGCAAATTTCAGATTTTTATTTCATAAACATATATATAAATTTCCAATCTTTATCTAACTAAAAATCAAAGTTTTTATAAATTAAAAATCCTATTTTTACTTATCTCTATGTATAAAAACTGATATTTAAATTTATGTAAATAAAAACAAAGGATAAAAACTTACAGTTTGAAATGAGGTTGGGGGGATGGCGCTCACTGGTTTGGTGAAGGGAAGACTTCAGGTGGTCGCGGAAAGGGGCGGCGACCTTCAGGGGAGGTGGTGGTGGCCAGCGCGGCGGCTGGGGGGATGAGGTGGCTAGGGTTCGCTGTTTGGAAGGAGGAGGGAGAGAAGAGGGATAGGGGAGGAAGGAGAGGTCGCAGTTGGTGGCCGACGGCTGGGCGTGGCCAAGAGGCGGCGGCGTGAAGTGGGAAGCCGGGTCATAGGGTTCGATCATGTTTTTTTTTCCTTTTAATTTCTTTCTGCGTTGACTAAGAGAGGGAGGTATAGGGAGAAGGATTATATAATAATATATATTTAATTATTTAATTAATTCTAAAAAGCAACTTTTAAATTCGATCTCCAATCGAGACACAACGACTATCGCCCCTAACTAATTAGCCCCGTCCTGAGAACAATGGGATATGTTCCGTAAGCCAATTCGATCGTTTCGGTCGTTTTCCTTTAAATTAAAATATAAATCAATATATATTTAATTTAAACACATAGTTTAATTTACTAGGACACATACGGACTCTAAAAATTCCAGAAAAATTATTTCTAGCTTCGTATTGACGATACGGTCCTAACAAAACTAATTTCGTCAAATCTGAAGAACATTGGAGAAATGGTCATTTTCTGCTCGATCCATATTGACTGAAACTCTTAAAACATGTTTTCTTTTTCCACGCTCACATATTGATTTCAAAAATTATGAAAATTTGAACCTAGCAACAGTTCGACATCCCCGATCCAACAAAAGTGGTTTCGTTGAAAACGGAGGTCGCTTGGAAAATGGCTATTTTTAAGGGTTATATTTCCATAGCGACTATTCTGAATTTTCAACTGGGAATAAATTTTTATTCCCGCTATGATTTTCAATTTTTCGGATTCGTTGGAAAGATATTTCCAAATAGATTCTAATATTTCTGGTTTCACTAAAATCCAGTTTATTTTGAATCCTGCACATTCATTTGAAATTTGAAATCGAATTTTCAAACTACCGCGCCATTTCCAATTCCTTTTATACTTAAAAAAAATAATATACTTACTTCGATTTAAATAAATTTATACGTTCTTATTATATTCAAAATAAATTTCTCGTCGCTATTATTTAAGATAAATCATTTTAAATAACCAAAATTCATTAAAATTGCCAAAATAAAAAATTTAAATTGGTTCTGATTTTCCGTATTGTTACAATCTCCCCCACTTGAAATCTTTTTGTCCTCGAAAAGGAACGGAGCTGAAAGTTGTTTAACTAACCAACTCAACCTTCATTCTGGCTTTCATTCTTTAACTTTCCTGTTTCTAAGAATTTTCAATTATTTAAAAAATTTGGCTAACACCCTAAATTTTCGAAAAATTTCGCCATAACCTCCTTTGTACGGGGTGCACCGGGAAAATCCCCAAACCGCCACATAAGCCCTCTCATCTCAAAAAGAAAAAGAAAAAGCTAAGAGATTAGCCAATCGGCTCATAAAATCTTCCAAACCTATTAATTAGTAAACATGTGCCTATTTGTCGAGCATACAATCTTATTCCTCTTCTCTAGCCTCCTTGCTATGACCAGCTCGCACACATATATATGTAAATGCATGCAATCTCAAACAATTTTCAAGTCAGTTCAATATTTGTTCAATTTGGCTAAATAGTTCAAAAATTTTATTAATAAAAAAAACACGACCCGCAATCAGTTAGTTGATTAGCTTTTCAAATGCATAACTCTAATACATATATCCAAAAATTCATTTTTTAGGCCAATTTACAACCAATGTATTCTATATAGTTTTGGTTCTCGCACCAGTCAACTGGAAATATATAGACATCCTACTTCCGAAACTCGAAAATAAACTACTGACGTCGTACGTCATCAGTAGAATCATCCCTGGGCGACTAGAGTGTGATTCTATACCTATCCAGTATATTTGAGACTTCGAATATACGTTAATTACGCATGTATCCAAAATCTCCATATACTCGATTGTCCAAATCAATATAAAATAAATATTCGAATACATATAACATGATTCAAATTTTCAAAAAAAAATTTGTTTTTGACTTTTATTTTAAAACAACACTCTTCACACTCATTCTAGGATACTACTGATCCTATCTCTAAAGAATCATACTCATTGGATATTGCTAATCTAATTTTTGATGAATTCTTTCGTTCGATTCTAATGTGCCTTGTTCTCGAGCTCTGTAAATGTAACGACCCATGGATTTTCGGCCAGAAAAATCGACATAAATACATTTCCCGTACCTTATGCCAACCTTCCTAACACTGAAAACATCGGAACGTTATTAGAAAGAATTAGAGGGTGAGATAAGAAAGAAAGAAATATGAGAATAGAAGAAAAAGAAGAAGAAGAACCAACATAACACAGAGTCTCACATCACAGTGGAACAAAATATAATATGGAAAAAAATATTTATTGAGAGCTTGAAAAAAAATTTACAATCAGAGTACAACTTACATTCAACACATCTGAACAGTTATAATAAACTGTCCTCATAACACACAGCGGAATAAATTATAGTACGCCTGGGCATCTCCTGCACGTCTCTGGACTTCGTAGCATCCGATAACCTGGACCTGTACACCTCGGTCTAACCCGAGCATTTACAAAACACCGGGTCAGTCTAGTGAACCAGAGTGAGAAAAACTCGCACAGTATTAAGGGGAATCGTCCAATTTGATTTTAAAGTTCAAAATCTTTTCGAAAGAAAAGGGTAATCGTAAGACCAAATTCACACATAAATACGGACAATTTTTACCTTATGATAACCCGAAATATTTTTTAAATCGATATCTTTTCGGATGGTATAATACTGTCTAAATACAAGTAAATATCAATCTAGCGGAATGCTTGCATCTCACGCTCCACATATATAGTGTACAATCAAAATCGCGGGCGCTTATTGGAGATTGGATTCCCACTGTGACAAGGTATGGGACCACCTGCCGATAGTGTGTCTCTAAAGGGGAATACACTGGTTTCAACAAGAATGTCTTGCAACCCAGCCACACATGACCGACCACTCATTTCACTTGAGTGTATCGAATGTATATCACCAACAGTTGGGCTCAAACCACCGTTTCTCGAAAAAGGGAAATCATCGAAATAGATTAAAGAAGGAAATGAATTTTCTCTAGATAGGTGATTATATACCCTAATGGGAGCGGCCCACATAACCATGCTGCCTGCCCGATTTTTGTCATTTCCCGGTTGATGAGGCTTGAGGCTGCGCTTTATTTTTATAATCTGCACATCACATTCACTTCGAATGCCATATCGTCAAATCCATCAAAATCACTAATTGATGTCCACAACAATACTTTATGTGTTGGCTAAAGAAGTTTCCTTCTCTGCTTCCACTCTTGGTATGGTTGAAGAAATAATTGTGCGTGACATTTATGGAAATACTCTATTAGACATCCATCCATACAAGTCACCCAGGAACAGGATGAACCGAAGGCACTCTACTACTGCATTCTAGGAATCACCCTGATAATCATTAGAGAGAAGTCCTTACAATCCGTAGATTTCAACCAGGACAGAATCACAGTTTATCTCTACTTGCAAGTCAGAGATCTTAAGTAATCCTTCCACTTATGAAGATCCACGGTCTTCAATAGCTCCATCTTGAATTAGTTTCTTCAACGTATTCGTATTTGCTGGACGGAATGGTTTTCGAATATAAATTCGATCCCGGTCTTTCCGTACCAACAATCGTATGGGCCAAATTTGATAGTTGGTTATTTAACTATCAAATAAATCAACCATTCATCCATAAAAGAAAATGGATCCACTGATTCACTACTTAGTATGATTTAGCCCCTTTAATAAACTATCCTTTAATTATATTCTTTAAATTTCCAATATTTGAAACATCGCTTTTACTTCTTATTAGTAAACAATAATATTCTCCGAATTCATTTTATTCATCTTATAAACTCTCGAAAACAGTTTATAATATCAATTACGGAAATCATAGCTTATGTTTTCCCCAATTACTCTCATTTATAAACTAATACCATCCTTTGGAAACCTATTTAAATCTCGACCACGTTTTACTTAACTAATTCTTCTTAAACTCTTCCATTTTATGTTAATAATCATTTACAATATTATACATGAGCTTTGATTCTATTAGAAATAGAATCCTTATAAAAATTCCTTAATATCTCTTTATTATTACCTTACAAATCATTTTCAACAACTCAAACTTATTTGTTTTAAAACCAAATAAACAACGCTTTTATAAATCTTATATTAATATCTTATACAATTAATATATTGGTATCTTTTCAAATTCCTTATATTGATATTTTTCAAAACGATTCAACTTATCATTCGTAACAAAGTTACAGTTTTCCGTTCAAAGCCATTTACTTGTCACATTATCTTTAACTCATACTCGACCACTTATTCATTGTCTATATAATAATGATCCTTTATGAAATCTTATGTCTAAAATAGTTTATCCCATTTGTAACAAATGTTACAAAACACATTTACAAAACCTTAATTTTGTTTACTAATTCGATTTCATTCCTACACTTTAAAATTTCCATTTACAAAATCCTTTGTAAATTAATTATGATAATTCAGTTTCATTTCCGCAACTTTAACTTCATTAAAAAAAAACTATTCAATTCTTTAACTTCATTTATACTCCTACATTCCATTAACATTCCGAATTTTGGAATGTCGTATTCCGCAATTCGGAATAAAACCCACTTCAATTAATCATTTCGAGCTTCGAAATACCACATTACGAAACTCAGAATAATCCCCGCTTTCATTTATAAATTCATATTCATAATTTCGACTTCAATTTCGTTTAATATATAAAATCCCATTCTAAAATCACTACTCATTTCAAATATGCCGATTTGTTTATCTTATTCACAAAATGTTATTTAATCACATTTCGTCATCCAAAACACCATTTTTAAAAACAATCGTTTATGGCAAAAATATCACTCTTTAAACTCTTTATAAATCCTCGTATATCCATGATACAATTATTCCGTTTCAATATTTGAAATCCATTTAACTTCATGTACGACCGTTAAGGCCTTTATAAAACCATTTCAACATTTAAGTAACAATACGATAATTTATATTTTTTAACCCTTCATTAAATATGTCTTGCATCTCTACTAGTTATATTTTATATATTTGTAAAAATTGTACATTTAACTTTGATGTTAATTTTTCCAATCAAAACGGCATTTCAAATCCATGTAAAAATATATTTATATCTTTGAAACCACTTGAAATCCATTTAATATCGATTTCGAAAAATCATTTCTTTTAATTTACGGTACTAAAGAGGCAAATGATTACTATAGTACCAAACCATGAAATATAAACCAATTTTACATTTCATAACAACAATGTAATCATATTGATAAATATTATCAATATCAGTGAGGAATCCAGTTGGATTCCTCCAACCTGTTATTTCCTGCAAAACAATGGTTACCACAACTCATTCCTTTTGATATCATCAATCAATAATCCAAATGGATGACATAAACAGTTTAATAATAACTGCAACAGTCAATACTGGCTAATAGCCGAAGTGTAAGCAATCAAATGTTCATTTATAACGTTTATAGTGTTATAAACGTAATGACTGTGTCAAGTTACCTCAATTGGATTTTACCGTTTAAAAAAAACGATTAGTTTCAATTAAATCAAATGAACGTTTAATTTAACTGTTCCGATCAATATATGAATATAAAAGCAAACAAATAAACAACCATTAACAACCATAGCACACAATTATAAATAAAAAAAACCCAACTTATAAAAAATATAAGTGGGGAGAACTGAGTGAGTTTAACTCACCTTGATTTCCATTTGTTAGAACAGTTTGTTCTACAAGCTTCCAGTTGCGTTCAACTCTGTCCGTTCCAATTCCAAAATCTTACGTGTGTTGATATGGGTCCAACGCTCCTGGTTTGGTCTGATATTGTGTATGTATGACACAGCTATAAATTTAATATGTTACTCAATTTTTTTTTAACTAATACTAATAAAACTTGAATAATATTTTATTGGTTATTGCAGCTATTCACGAATTTATATAAGCATAAGTGAATTGCTACATTAGGCTATAATTACGTTTATAAATATTATAAAATCATGGAATTGATCAGTTTTCATAACTTGGACTGATACTGTCTATATATTTACTCAAGCTTAGTATTATTTCGATTAGGCAAATTGGGCACTTTATAAATTCCCTTCCAACGTTTATCTAAAATACCAATAGATTAGGCACTATATTAATAAAAATTAAGCATATTAGTTCGGCATACTTGATTAGGCACGGCATATACGCGATCTTTACCCGCTACTGTATGCTGCCGCTCCTTCTTCATACTAATTACCAAGCTCCAAATAGAGTCTTCCTCCTTCATTCTGCACCATCCCAAACTTGTTTCATCCTCTTATATATATATATATATATATATATATATATATATATATATATTAAAAAGACCCCACCCAAAGCCCTTGGCCCATTATCCCAAGTCCATACATCCGCCCATTATCCCAAACCTGTTGTTTCTTCCTTCCTTCTTTCGAAACAAAAAATTGGAATGATGCTATTTTTTTCAACATAAATGGCTTCTACAGGGATTCGAAAACATGCAATACCCTGCACCACGTATTCCTTTCTCTTCACACTACTACTTCAGTCCCGCCACTCTTTACTACTGCCAGCCTTCCCCAAGCCCTGGTGTTCCGCCTCCATGCTTCCGCCATTAATGACCCATGCACCTACGGATTACTTCTCCTGTTGTACGTTCGAACGGAAACATCTCTACACACCTTCCTCGAACGTCCGCCTACCCCTTTGTAACACCCCGTAATTTGAACATAAAAATTCACAAATTAAAGTATACTTAATTTAGTGAAATGGGTTGCGCAGAGAAATATATACATATTGAGATATATATATATATATATATATATAATTGAAAATTTAATAAATAAACATGCAAAAATGTTCAAAACAACGAATTGGGAGAGGGGAATAACCGAACCGGCCGATTTTTGAGGTCGACCCGAGCTCGCTGGGTCAACTAGGGGTTAATCCAGGGTGTTTGGCTGTCAACCCGTGGGCCGATTCGCTCGAATGCAGATTTTGCATTTGAATGGTTCTCATGGTTCAGCTTTAATCTAAAGGCCCTAAATGGTTCCTACATGTGACTTCTTCCCCAAGACATGCTTTAAAGGCTAGGATTGGTTCTAGGGTTTATCCTATGGCTAAAACTATCCTAGTCTTCTATAAAAAGACCCCTAACCCTCTCCTAAAACCCTCATAAATTGATCCTACAACTAAACTATGCCAAAATGATTCCTCATCATGGCCTCCACTTCAACCCATGGCCTCCATCTTCTTCTTCATGATAGCTTAAGTGTTCTAAGCTAGTTTCAAAGTAAAGGAGCCTCTTTTCTTCATTCATGAGAGATTCTATGATCATTTGAGTGATTTCATGTTTGTATGAGAGTTCATAAGTTGCATTCTAGCCAAAGTTGCAACCTTTTCTTGACCAAAAAGCAAGGATCTTGCATGAGAGTTCATAAGCTTCATTCAAAGCCAAAGTTGAAACCTTTTTTCTTCAAAGCAAGGATTTTTATTGATATTTGCTCAAGGTTTTCATTTGGAGCTTGTTCTTTTGGGGTTTTTGGGTGATAGCATGAATGGCTTCGTCTCAATCTTTGTTTTATATGTTGATTGGTGCCTTCATAGCATTGTAAGCCCCCTCCTACTCTTAGATATTAACTATAAAGTTAAATGAATGTTGCAAGTTTGGGTTTGATCATTAAGTATGATACATGCTATCATGTTATGCAAGTCTATAAATTCATTACCTTGATCTTGTGGGTTAAAATCTATAACCTTTATGTTGAAATGTTGCATTATGCAACATGAGAACCCTCATAACCTTTAGGTTAACTTGCATATGAAGTCATAACCCTTATGTGATGTTATATGCGAGTTACTTGTCATCATTTCATGTCATCTATGACCATGTATCACCTATTTGCCAAGTTTGAATGTTATGCATGTTTTTGAGGCTTGACAATGTAACATGCAAGTTTGTGAGCACATTTATGCCTCATTTCCACCATGTTTAACTTGTGACCTTATACCCTTTTTGTCATGCCTTTGCCAAGTTCCTTCTTTAAATCCATTATGCGTTGTTGTGAATGTATTTGCGAGTTTAAAAGCGTTGGGGTTAGGTTATGGGGAAACTTTAAAGACATGAAACATGATTTGGGTAAGTGGGTATAAACGTGACAACATGTAACTTTGGCTATGAGCATGGGACTTGGAAACTTGACACGTATGGGTTGTAAGTGTAACAAGACACTAGACCAAACATGAAAATGGCCAACTCGAGGTTGGGTTGAGTTGTAGCATAAATCTATCCGGACCCGCCCGGCTTAACTAGTGGCTACAAACAATAGGATCCAATGTGAGAAGTTGGTCATGTCGCGCTTAAGACCCGAGGTTAGACTAGGTTGTGGTGTAAATCTACCCGGACCCGCCCGGCTTAACTAGTAACCACAACAAAGTCTAATGTGAGAGGTTGAGAGTGCATTAATTAAATTGATGCCACATGATAAGGTTAAGTAAATCTGACTAATGACACTTAACGGATATGACACAAATGGGTAGGTTAAGTGGGACCGGGCTTGATTTCTTAATGAAACTTAACCATACAAGATAGTTAGGGGATGGGGTTAAGTAATTTACGCTTAACTAATCTAAACACGGTAATTAGATGGGGATAAGTAACTAAGACTTAACTAATCTAAACACGATAATTAGATGGGGTTAAGTAACTAAGACTTAACTAATCTAAACACGGTAATTAGATGGGGTTAAGTAATCTATACTTAACTAATCTAAACACGGGAATTCGATGGGGTTAAGTTAAACACTTAACCAATCTAAACTTGGTTATTCAATGGGGTTAAGTAACCAATACTTGACCAATTTAACATGATAATTTAATGGGGTTAAGTAACTTATACCTAACCAATTATACGTGATGATTTGATGAGGTTAAGTAACCTATACTTAACCAATCTAATAGGTGGACCTGATAAGGGTTAAGTCACAAGACCTTTTAAGATTAGGCTTAACCATTGTAATACGATTAGTGGATGGGGTTAAGCTAACCCATACTTAACCAATCCGACTCAATAATCTGATGGGATTAAGATAATCCATGCTTAATCAATCTAACATGAAAATCTGATAGGGTTAAGGCAAATAAATACTTAACCAATTTGACTTGATAGGGTTAAGTCATGAGCTTCTTGGTACACTTAACCAACTTGTATGGCTAAGCCTTGAACTTGAGTACTTAGCCAATCTTGACATGATTTGTAGGTGGGTCAAGTCACGAACTTGGATAACAAAACTTAACCCATTTGACAAAACCCTAGCTCAAAGGACTAGGTTGGAAATCATAGTTAACAAGGATAGCGGAAAAAGGGGCTAAGTGGTAAACCTTAGTTAAGGGTAACTAAGTAATAATTCTTAGCTAAGGATAAGGGACTAGTTCATAAAGAGATGAGTAACCTGGTACGGTAGGTCATCGCTTAGTATATGAGGAGGAGCAAGTTATCTGACTAGGATAAAAGCTCCAGTGTACTGGGTGACGAAGTGAAAGCTTTGGGGAACGTGAGGGTACTCTTGGTATCCCTCTGTGAGGTGGCGAGTAGTCCATGAAACCCGGCCTCACAGGGGTTAAGGTCTGCGGTAGAAGGTATGCCTTGGTTGCTATGCGAGCGACATAAAGACTGGGATGGATTAGCGTGGAGTCGACGATACTTGATTTTGCCCCGGGATAGCATGTCGCCGACTACCTACCATCTTTAGTCAATCGTATACGTACGGAAAGGCAGGGAACTCCCAAAAGACCATATACTAGCTATCAAGTTATGGGTGAGGTTGGCTATCTGGAAGTGGGCATCGATGGGCCTTATTGTAGTTCTCATACATGATTTTTCTTGGATTGCCTTTCAGTAGTTGAGGGAGGGGTCACGTGGGACCATAGCCACGGGTACAAAAACAGACCTTGATATCTGCATCAGCAGACGACTTAAAGCTCCCGACCGAGTCCCGTATTTCTTGATTTGCCCTGGCACGGAACTCGGATGGCACATTGAGGAACATGTGCATCTAGACATGGAAAACAATTCACGATACATACGTGGGATAAAGGGCGCGGTTGACGGGTGGCATAATCCCTAGTGGCCCTAGGTGGCTGAACCCAAACCGAGACACGGAAACGTTCATTAGGTAGCATAATCCCTAGTGGTCGTAGGTGACATAAATCCTAAGTGGACACGCGATAGTTCAGGCTAAGAAAACATAACTAGATCAAGGGCAGCAGTCCAAAATAACTTCAAGGATAAGACGTTTACATGGGAAAGCCCGTATGGCCTATGGCAAAGGACTAAACATATACATGGAAAGAAACATACGAGTTGGGAAAACCTACATATGCTATATATTAGTTTGACATGGACCATTACGTGGGGTTGGGCAAGGGACATTCATAGTTAACACATGACGCGGGTTGGGATACTAGTACGAGGGGTGCAAAGCAAATATACATGATATATACCTTAGGATGTTATACATGATAAATACCTTGGGATAGTATACTTGATAGAAACCTGACGATGTGGTACCTTGATTTATCTTGACACCGTAGTTTATCATGACACACTCGTTTATTTTGGTACCGTAGTTCATCCTGTTATTTTGGTTTAGCTTAACTATCTTGTCATCATACTTATGTTCATCTCAGTTCCTCATGCCAGTTAACTTTACCAGTTTATATACTGATAGTAGATAGGGCTTACCAGTCTTTATGACTGACCCCGTTTTATTTCACTTCTTGTCTTCCGTTCCCCCCCCCCCCCCCAAGGTTACAGGGAGGAAATGCTATTGTTAGTTTGGACTTCTTCTGTTTGAAGGTCATCACGCATGGCTTGGACTTCTCTTGGCTATGGCTACTTTACTGTTTTACTTGGGGAATAATTTATGAAATGGTTTTATGCTTCTTTATTATTGCAAGACAGGTTTTGATGTATTTTGATGTAAAAGGCTTTTAGACCTTATTTTATAAGGTAATGAAATTTGTTTTACTTCCGCTGTTATATATATATATATATGTGTTCTGTCTTGTAATATTTCTGTACATGTTTACCAATAATACCCCTCTAAAGCTAGTGCATTCCTTTGCGAGTGACCCTAGCGGAGGTGGGGTGTTACATTTGGTATCAGAGCAGAAGTTTACCAGACTGGGCAAAAGTTTTTAAAAACCTTCTGAAAACTATTTGAGAAACCGTTTACAAAGAAGCATTTCTCAAGAAAAGTTTTTAAAGGCTATTCCCCAAAAGCCATTAGCACTATCCTTTGTTCCCTTTATCGAATCTCTTTTCCCTTCCTTTCCTCCATCTGGAGTCACAGTAGTTTTAACTGCGACTAATCCTTGTCTAGCTATGTAAGTGTTTTCCCGTGCGATGGAGGAAGTTCTCGAGAAACCGGTTACCGAAGTTATAAGAAGGGATAATAAGAATGAGGATAAAGGACGCGAGCTTAAGGATAAGCAACTGTTGCTATGGCTTAGTCCATCAAGGAGGACAAGGACAAGATCATCGGAGAGGGCAATTGTACGCTCCCATTTCTAGGGTACCTAAAAGAAATGGTACCGTTTCTAGTAAAGGTTTAGTCGTTCTTTTCTATCATCCCGTCCAGACTTTGTCTTGACCATCGTATCATTTAAGTCTGCTTGGATAGTTGAGTCTCTGCACCTTAGTACTAGCATGGTAGAGGATCCCAGTTTTTGTCCCAAAATCTGGTTGGAGAGTCGGTCCATTTATTCATGACTTGTTGGATTTGAGAACGTCTATGCCAAGTGTTGAGATTAGAAGCAATACTTCTATTGTTGAGCTACGGATGGATTCTAGGGGTAAAGTGGTTATCCAGTAAGGGATACCATTCTCGGTTTTGAAAAGAGGGCAGTCAGACTCTTGGCTTGCTTTGGTAATACATTCGAAGTCTCGTGTAACCTTTTAGGTTCTATCATGGTTAGTTACCTAGAATCTCTTGATGCATTTGTCGGAAATCTCTGATCCGATCGAGTAACGTCCGCCAATAAGACGGATGGTTCATTCCGCTTAAGCATAGGTTATAGGAATCACCCTAGTAAGTACACGTGGTAACATAAATTGGCATTGGTAAACGAGATTCAGAATTCACTAGTGAATTTTGGAGAGCTTGCATGAGTACGTAGATATGGTTGAGCCAAGTATACTAGGGAAAGAATAAATGAAAGTGGAACGAGTGGCGACAGTGAAAAGAGTTCCGACTCATACCTTGGAAATAGGAATCAAGGAGCTACGAAACCATGAAGTCAAAGGCAGTCAAGGCACAATGGAATTAAGTTCGTGGAAATGCGTCTCAGACGCGCGCATCATGTCTCTTTTTAAGAGTGTATCTTTGATCCTTGGTTCACCTGTAGAGCTTACTTGCATGCTATCGCTTGGTGGATATCCTCTCGGTCCTATTTCTGTTACAAACCCCGTAAGGAGTTTGTCTTGTTTATCTCCTCGATCTTATCTTGGGAACCTTAGATAGAACTCTATGGATGTAAACATGTATTTGAAACATGTTATGATTGATATGGTTGCAAATGGTTGCAAGTGGTTGCCCGTGGATGCGCGAATACACATTAGATACTAGATTGACGCGGTCACGTTTCATGTTGCATATGCACGAGTATTTGAACTAGTTTATGGATGAAATTGAATGTGTTATCATGCGGATGTTGCATATGAATGAATGTTTGTGCACGCATATAGTACTTATATGACTAGGACTATTCGCATATATGTTGGACTCATGGCACTAAACATATTTTGCATTAGAAAGATCATTCAGGCCTGATCATTAGCATTAGCTAAGGAGCATATACACACACGTTCTGCATATGTTCATATGGCATTAGAAATCGTCTAAGGACAATGATACCAGTGTTTGATGGTTTGAGTAGATGGTTGTTTGGTTGGTAGGATACGTTCTTCTTGACTTAGAGATTTCGGGGACGAAATCTTTTAAGGAGGGGAGAATGTAACACCCCGTAATTTGAACATAAAAATTCACAAATTAAAGTATACTTAATTAAGTGAAACGGGTTGCGCAGAGAAATATATACATATTGATATATATATATATATAACTGAAAATTTAATAAATAAATATGCAAAAATGTTCAAAACAGCGAATTGGGAGAGGGGAATAACCGAACCGGCCAATTTTTGAGGTCGACCCGAGCTCGCTGGGTCGACTAGGGGTTAATCCAGGGTGTTTGGCTGTCAACCCGTGGGCCGATTCGCTCGAATGCAGATTTTGCATTTGAATGGTTCTCATGGTTCAGCTTTAATCTAAAGGCCCTAAATGGTTCCTACATGTGACTTCTTCCCTAAGACATGCTTTAAAGGCTAGGATTAGTTCTAGGGTTTATCCTATGGCTAAAACTATCCTAGTCTTCTATAAAAAGACCCCTAACCCTCTCCTAAAACCCTCATAAATTGATCCTA
This sequence comes from Allium sativum, assembly GCA_030737875.1. Classification (NCBI taxonomy): domain Eukaryota; kingdom Viridiplantae; phylum Streptophyta; class Magnoliopsida; order Asparagales; family Amaryllidaceae; genus Allium; species Allium sativum. The sequence continues at coordinate 3,008,776 of CM060925.1, read as the reverse complement.
CAACTAAACTATGCCAAAATGATTCCTCATCATGGCCTCCACTTCAACCCATGGCCTCCATCTTCTTCTTCATGATAGCTTAAGTGTTCTAAGCTAGTTTCAAAGTAAAGGAGCCTCTTTTCTTCATTCATGAGAGATTCTATGATCATTTGAGTGATTTCATGTTTGTATGAGAGTTCATAAGTTGCATTCTAGCCAAAGTTGCAACCGTTTCTTGACCAAAAAGCAAGGATCTTGCATGAGAGCTCATAAGCTTCATTCAAAGCCAAAGTTGAAACCTTTCTTCTTCAAAGCAAGGATTTTTATTGATATTTTCTTAAGGGTTTCATTTGGAGCTTGTTCTTTTGGGGTTTTTGGGTGATAGCATGAATGGCTTCGTCTCAATCTTTGTTTTATATGTTGATTTGAGCCTTCATAGCATTGTAAGCCCCCTCCTACTCTTAGATATTAACTATAAAGTTAAATGAATGTTGCAAGTTTGGGTTTGATCATTAAGTATGATACATGCTATCATGTTATGCAAGTCTATAAAGTCATTACCTTGATCTTGTGGGTTAAAAGCTATAACCTTTATGTTGAAATGTTGCATTATGCAACATGAGAACCCTCATAACATTTCGGTTAACTTGCATATGAAGTCATAACCCTTATGTGATGTTATATGCGAGTTACTTGTCATCATTTCATGTCATCTATGACCATGTATCACCTATTTGCCAAGTTTGAATGTTATGCATGATTTTGAGGCTTGACAATGTAACATGCAAGTTTGTGAGCACATTTATGCCTCATTTCCACCATGTTTAACTTGTGGCCTTATACCCTTTTTGTCATGCCTTTGCCAAGTTCCTTCTTTAAATCCATTATGCGTTGTTGTGAATGTATATGCGAGTTTAAAAGCGTTGGGGTTAGGTTATGGGGAAACTTTAATGACACGAAACATGATTTGGGTAAGTTGGTATAAACGTGACAACATGTAACTTTGGCTATGAGCATGGGACTTGGAAACTTGACACGTATGGGTTGTAAGTGTAACAAGACACTAGACCAAACATGAAAATGGCCAACTCGAGGTTGGGTTGAGTTTGTAGCATAAATCTACCCGGACCCGCCCGGCTTAACTAGTGGCTACAAACAATAAGATCCAATGTGAGAAGTTGGTCATGTCGCGCTTAAGACCCGAGGTTAGACTAGGTTGTGGTGTAAATCTACCCGGACCCGCCCGGCTTAACTAGTAACCACAACAAAGTCTAATGTGAGAGGTTGAGAGTGCATTAATTAAATTGATGCCACATGATAAGGTTAAGTAAATCTGACTAATGAAACTTAACCGATATGACACAGATGGGTAGGTTAAGTGGGACCGGGCTTGATTTCTTAATGACACTTAACCATACAAGACAGTTAGGGGATGGGGTTAAGTAATTTACGCTTAACTAATCTAAACACGGCAATTAGATGGGGTTAATTAACTAAGACTTAACTAATCTAAACATGGTAATTAGATGGGGTTAAGTAACTAAGACTTAACTAATCTAAACACGGTAATTAGATGGGGTTATGTAATCTATACTTAACTAATCTAAACACGGGAATTCGATGGGGTTAAGTTAAACACTTAACCAATCTAAACTTGGTTATACAATGGGGTTAAGTAACCAATACTTGACCAATTTAACATGATAATTTAATGGGGTTAAGTAACTTATACCTAACCAATTATACGTGATGATTTGATGAGGTTAAGTAACCTATACTTAACCAATCTAATAGGTGGACCTGATAAGGGTTAAGTCACAAGACCTTTTAAGATTAGGCTTAACCATTGTAATACGATTAGTGGATGGGGTTAAGCTAACCCATACTTAACCAATCCGACTCGATAATCTGATGGGATTAAGATAATTCATGCTTAATCAATCTAACATGAAAATCTGATAGGGTTAAGGCAAATAAATACTTAACCAATTTGACTTGATAGGGTAAAGTCATGAGCTTCTTGGTACACTTAACCAACTTGTATGGCTAAGCCTTGAACTTGAGTACTTAGCCAATCTTGACATGATTTGTAGGCGGGTCAAGTCACGAACTTGGATAACAACACTTAACCCATTTGACAAAACCCTAGCTCAAAGGACTAAGTTGGAAATCGTAGTTAACAAGGATAGCGGAAAGAGGGGCTAAGTGGTAAACCTTAGTTAAGGGTAACTAAGTAATAATTCTTAGCTAAGGACATGGGACTAGTTCATAAAGAGATGAGGAACCTGGTACGGTAGGTCATCGCTTAGTATACGAGGAGGAGCAAGTTATCTGACTAGGATAAAAGCTCCAGCGAACTGGGTGACGAAGTGAAAGCTTCGGGGAACGTGAGTGTACTCTTGGTATCCCTCTGTGAGGTGGCGAGTGGTCCATGAAACCCGGCCTCACAGGGGTTAAGGTCTGCGGTAGAAGAGCAAAGAGTATGCCTTGGTTGCTATGCGAGCGACCTAAAGACTGGGATGGATTAGCGTGGAGTCGGCGATACTTGATTTTGCCCCGGGATAGCATGTCATCGACTACCTACCATCTTTAGTCAATCGTGTACGTACAGAAAGGCAGGGAACTCCCAAAAGACCATATACTAGCAATCAAGTTATGGGTGAGGTTGGCTATCTGGAAGTGGGCATCGATGGGCCTTAGTGTAGTTCTCATACATGATTTTTCTTGGATTGCCTTTCAGTAGTTGAGGGAGGGGTCACGTGGGACCATAGCCACGGGTACAAAAACAGACCTTGGTATCTGCATCAGCAGACGACTTAAAGCTCCCGACCGAGTCCCGTATTTCTTGATTTGCCCTGGCACGGAACTCGGAAGGCACATTGAGGAACATGTGCATCTAGACACGGAAAACGATTCACGATACATACGTGGGATAAAGGGTGCGGTTGACGGGTGGCATAATCCCTAGTGGCCCTAGGTGGCTGAACCCAAACCGAGACACAGAAACGTTCATTAGGTAGCATAATCCCTAGTGGTCCTAGGTGGCATAAATCCTAAGTGGACACGCGATAGTTCATGGTAAGAAAACATAACTAGATCAAGGGTAACAGTCCAAAATAACTTCAAGGATAAGACGTTTACATGGGAAAGCCCGTATGGCCTACGGCAAAGGACTAAACTTATACATGGAAAGAAACATACGAGTTGGGAAAACCTACATATGCTATATATTAGGTTGACATGGACCATTACGTGGCGTTGGGCAACGGACATTCATAGTTAACACATGATGCGGGTTGGGATACTAGTACGAGGGGTGCAAAGCAAATATACATGATATATACCTTAGGATGTTATACATGATAAATACCTTGGGATAGTATACTTGATAGAAACCTGACGATGTGGTACCTTGATTTATCTTGACACCGTAGTTTATCATGACACACTCGTTTATTTTGGTACCGTAGTTCATCCTGTTATTTTGGTTTAGCTTATCTATCTTTTCATCATACTTATGTTCATCTCAGTTCCTCATGCCAGTTAACTTTACTAGTTTATATACTGATAGTAGATAGGGCTTACCAGTCTTTATGACTGACCCCGTTTTGTTTCGCCTCTTGTCTTCCGTTTCCCCCCAGGTTACAGGGAGGAAATGCTATTGTTAGTTTGGACTTCTTCTGTTTGAAGGTCATCACGCATGGCTTGGACTTCTCTTGGCTATGGCTACTTTACTGTTTTACTTGGGGAATAAATTATGAAATGGTTTTATGCTTCTTTATTATTGCAAGACAGGTTTTGATGTATTTTGATGTAAAAGGCTTTTAGACCTTATTTTATAAGGTAATGAAATTTGTTTTACTTCTGCTGTTTTATATATATATATATGTTCTATCTTGTAATATTTCTGTACATGTTTACCAATAATACCCCTTTAAAGCTAGTGCATTCCTTTGCGAGTGACCCTAGCGGAGGTGGGGTGTTACACCATTCATGTTGCTGTTCCGAGGTGATACACCTACACCGTTCTCCTTCTTTACTTGAATAAAAACCATCAGCACCTGGCTTTCCTCCCCCACTTTCTTTCTTTTTCCATATACTGCTACCCTCGCGCTAGTCCACTCCTCCCTTCTTAATGCTATCACTGCAAAACGCATACTCCTCACTGTTTCAATCAAGGATCGTGACCACCTTCTCTTCTCTTCCTTCCCTTGTGTATACACTCACACACCTCCCCATGCCATCACCACCTCACATCGTTCTCTCACACAATTCGCAATGCGTATAACAACTCCACCAGCACCATCCTCTTTCACGTCCCCATCTCCAGCCTCACCTTGTTTTGCACTGAACCCCGGCTACTCCTCCATAACCCGTTACACAATCCCTTCCAGTTTCACTTGCGTCCCCTTCTCTTTTTTTTTTATTATTATTTTTTTGAAAAGGGTTGTCGGATCTAATACATGAGAAGTACAGTTTTCATGTAGAAGGGAGTGAAGCTATTTCGTGAAGGAGATTTGTTTTTGGTTTAAACATAATACTGTGGTTTTAAATATTAACAAATTACCGCTAGATAATAATATATCAGAAAACTCGAACGGTTGATATATAATAAGTGTAAATATGGAAGAACAAATGACTTTATGGGTTTTAACTTTATTTCATTGATAGGACACGGTTCCTTCATTCTGAAGCGAAGAAAATAAGAATGGAGAACTGAGGTTATTTATAGAGAAAGAAATACATGGTTACCACGTTGTTTGGTATAGGTCTACTGTAGTAGCACATGGGTTAGCTGGTGGCGAGAGTCCTTCTTGTACCATATTGGAAGAAAATTCAGTTGTACGAAACTTGGCTATCGAGGCATTAAGATGGATTGGGACTCAAGGAATACAGGTAGTTTGGAACGCAAGAAGAGTATTTGTCTTGCAGCAAAAAGGCAATGGGATTGGGGCGCATGGGGAACAACAGTGTGGCGCATTTTATTAGATTATATATATATATATTATACCAATGTTCCATCGGTTGTTTAATTTCCTACGGCCAAACCCGAACCCTAAAAGTAACGAAACTAGATATATGGTTATCTCTTGACATTCCAGATCCAATGTTATTAATTTCGTTGAATTCAGACTTCGTTTGTGTAATGATTTTATTTTAATTTATTGGTTCACCCATTAAATTGCGTCCACCGACAAAACAACTTCGTTTGGCTCCAAATTGGAAATCTAGCAATATTTAGCGGTACGCATCCCAATAAATTTTGTTACGTCGAAAACGGAGGTCGTTTGAAAAATAAATATTTTTAATGCATATATAATATATCAAAAAATTATAAATTAAATCCAAAATAAATCAAATGAACAAATAACCAATTATTACTGTAAATATTTGAATAATATATGTAGCTTCAAATATAGGTTATACGATTCAACATTATCAATTCGCACTAAAACGGTGCCCAGTTTATATCAAAACCCTTTTTAATATATAAATAAACGTTATATTTTCATAATGACTATTTTAAGATTTGAATTGGGCATAACTAACAATCTATTCGATGACATCTCGATTTTTCTCTTTCATGGAAAATTATTATCAAAATAGATTCAAATGTTTCTTGTTTCACAGAACTTCGACTTATATCGGATCCGGTGTATTCAACTGAAGTTGAAAATTCAATATTACGAACGACCGTGCCATTTCGGGCTCGTTTTATATTATATATAAATTATAACATTTAAACATCGTTTTAATAAACGAATTAAATATTAAAATCCATTAATATTCTAAATAAAATATTTAAAATAATAAATTAAATAAAATACTTGATTGCCAAAAATACAGGTCATTACATTCTCCCCCCCACCCCTTAAAATAATTTCGTCCTCGAAATTGCTACGGTAGGGAAAACCTTACAAATTCATTAATTTCCAAATCCAATTTATTTTAAATCAAAAACCAATTCAATATCGTAAATAAATATTTTCAAAAATATCGAAAATTTCTAACACATTAAATTCTTGGAAAAACTCGGCAGATTATCCTCAGTACGAAATGACTTCTGCAATATCGCAGGAACAAATGATATATATACATCGACCCACACGATCGGAAAACAAAATCCAAAAAAAAAAATTTATATTTTGGCATAGGCGTACCTTTTACGAGCGTTATTGAGCGTACCTGCTCAATTTATTTCGATCTACGCAACCAGTATCAATCTCAAAGTCATCTAGCACCCATACTCAGCTCAATTCAACATGTAAGTGATAATTACATGAAATATTTCATTTATTAACTAGAATACTAAGCAAATTCCCACAATCAAACATATGACATTATTTGCATGCAAATATAGGTTTACATTATCCAGTTTCAATTCATATGGTTCCATTTGAATTTATAATTCAGGAACTTAGTCCCCAATTCATTCAATTCTATCATTAAATGGTTGATGAATTTATATTCAACTCATTTAACACTCAATCACTACCAATCAATAACCAATACACACCCAACTCAATCCAATCAATTGAATTTTTCATTCGATTGATTTAACAATTTCAATCATTAATCAATTAATATTCAATTGAATTAATTATCAATTCCAATTCCAAATTCCACATAAATTTTATTTAGTTTAATTGCCAATTCAATTTTTTAATCCAGTTTGGATATCATTCAAATCAGTCAAGCACCCATCTATCTCAATAATTAATAAAATTATTTTTTTTTATAGAAAGTATACTTTGGGTAAAATTATTTCATTTACCCTCTTTTCAAAACAATACTGTGTTCATTGCCAGTTCAATGCTTCTCAACACTTGAACCGATCAATTAACACAATACAAAACATTTGTATATGAAATTTACAAATACGCTCTCATATATATACTCTCAACTCGATCTAAGGTGTTACTAACCCCATCTCTATAGAATACGCGACAGAGCCAAGGTTATTACTAAACCAATAGCTCTGATACCATTGTAACGACCCAAGGATTTTCGGCCCGAATAATCGACAAAAATACATTTCCCGTACCTTATGCCAACCTTCCAAACAACGAAAAGTTATTAGAAAGAATATTAGAGGGTGAGATAAGGAAGAAAGAAATATTAGAATTGAAGAAGAAGAAGAACCAACACAATACAGAGTCACACATCGCAGCGGAACAAAATATAATATGGAAATAAACCTTTATTAAGAGCTTGATATAAAATTTACAATCAGAGTATAACTTACATTCAACACATCTGAACAGTTATAATAATCTGTCCTCATAACACACAGAGGAATAAATTATAGTACGCCTGGGCTTCTCCAGCACGTCTCTGGACTTCGCAGCATCCGATAACCTGGACCTATACACCCCGGTCTAACTCCAGCATTTACAAGACACCGGGTCAGTCTGGTGAACCAGAGTGAGAAAACTCGCACAGTATTAAGGGGAATCATCCAAATTGATTTTAAAGTTCAAAATCTTTTCGAAAGAAAAGGGTAATCGTAAGACCAAATCCACACATAACTACAGACGGTTTTTACCTTACGATAACCCAAAACATTTTTGAAATCTATATCTTTTCTAATATTATAATAGTGTCTAAATACAAGTAAATATCAATCTAGCGGACCGCTTGCATCTCACGCTCCACATATTTAGCGTACAATCAAAACCGCGGGCGCTTATTGGAGATTGGATTCCCACTGTGACAAGGCATGGGACCACCTACCGATAGTGTATATCTTGAGGGGAATACACTGGGTTCAACAAGAACATCTGGCAACTTGTAACGACCCAGAAAATCTGAACCAATTTAAAATTTTTAAATTGGCTAAAATAATGGATTTTAAATATTTAAAATAAATATTTTAAATAATGGCGATGAAAACTGAGTTTGAATCGACAATTGAAAACGAATATAATTAATTATAATTATATATAGAATTGAAAATGGCGCGGTAGTTCGATAATTCGATTTCAAACTTCAATTGAATATACCGGGTGCAAAACAATCCGGATTTTAGTGAAACCAAAAATATTTAAATCTGTTAGTGAATATCTTTCTAACGAATTCGACCAATCGAAATTTGATAGCGGGAATCAAAAGGTATGTCCAGTTGAAAATTCTGAATAGTCGCTATGGAATTCAGGCCCTTAAAAATGGACATTTTGCAAACGACCTCGGATTTCGACGAAACCACTTTTGTTGGATTCGTGATGTCAAGTTATTGCTAGGTTTCAAATTTCGTAATTTTTCGAATCAATATCTGAGCGTGGCAAAGGAAAACGCGTTTGACCGGTTTTAGGTGATTTTAATCGACTGGAAATTGGCCATTTTTCAAACGGTCTCAGAATTCGACGAAACCAGTTTTGTTAGGACCGTATCGTCAATACGAAGCTAGAAAATATTTTTCTGGAATTTTTCTAGTTAGTATGTGACCCCGGTAATTTGAAAAGTGCGTTTAAAATTCAATATAGTGATTTAAATGAAAATTCAAAAGGAAACTGATTGTAACGATCGAATCAGCTTGCGATACATATCCCATTGTGTTCGGAATGGGGGTAAAATGTTATGGACGACAGGCGGTGGGCCTCGTTTTGAGGTCGTATGTAAAAGTCAACTTTTTGAAAAATTAAATAATAAAATAATTCAAATAAATTTTAATTTCCTCCCCCCCCCCCTTTATCTTCCTTTCTGGCCCCCGTTCTTTTTAATTTCAAACGAGAAAAAAAAAACCCTAAAAGCCATCGCGACGTTCACCAGCCCCCCCCCCTCGAGCGAACGCCGCCGACGAAGACGCAGCGCCACCGCACCCCTCGTTCACCAGCGACCCAAGCCCAACCGCCTGTCCCTCCTCCAACCGTTCGAAACCCCGAGCGCCGCCGCTGCCAGAAGAGCGCCGTGCCCTCCGTTTCACCTGCTCCGCCTCCTGCCTCCGAAGAACTGCAGAAACCCCCCCTCCCTGTAAGTTCTATTTTATTTAAATTCTGATTTATAAAAGCATTGAAAACTGAATTTTAAATATGATTTAAACATTTTAAAACTGATTTGAAAAACATTTTAAAACCGATTTGAAAAACATTTTAAAACTGATTTGAAAAGCATTTTAAAACTGATTTTTATGTTTTTAAAAACTGATTTTGTTAAAAGAGAAAAAAACTGATTTTTATGATTTTAAAAACTGATTTGAAAAGCATTTTAAAACTGATTTGAAAAGCATTTTTAAACTGATTTGAAAAGCATTTTTAAACTGATTTGAAAAGCATTTTAAAAACTGATTTGAAAAGCATTTTAAAAACTGATTTGAAAAGCATTTTAAAACTGATTTGAACAGCATTTTAAAACTGATTTTTATGTTTTTAAAAACTGATTTTGTTAAAAGAGAAAAAAACTGATTTTTATGATTTTAATAACTGATTTGAAAAGCATTTTAAAACTGATTTGAAAAGCATTTTTAAACTGATTTGAAAAGCATTTTTAAACTGATTTGAAAAGCATTTTAAAAACTGATTTGAAAAGCATTTTAAAAACTGATTTGAAAAGCATTTTAAAACTGATTTGAAAAGCATTTTAAAACTGATTTGAAAAGCATTTTAAAACTGATTTAAAAAGCATTTTAAAACTGATTTGAAAAGATTTAAAAACTGATTTGATTTTAAAACTTTGAAATAGAAAATGTTTAATCTTTTAAAGGAAAAAGATTTGAACTTGCAAAAATAAAGATCATATTTTTAAAAATAGAAAAGACGGAATTTTTATTAAGTGGAAGAAGGAAGATATGATTCTTATATTTTTAAAGCAATAAAAATGTAATTTTTACATCATAGAAATATTGAAAATATAATCGTTGTTTTTAAAATATGATCTTTATATATTGAATAACATAGTAAAAATTCGATTTTTACATATGTAGAGAATACGGGCGAAAGCGACAGAAAGGCGAAGATTTTATGCAAGGACGTGTCGTGCAGTTGGATAGCTATTGGTGAGACTTCTGATTTTAAAATTATATATATGTGATTGAAAATAAAAGTGTATTTCTATATATAAAAATAAATATATATATATATATATATATATATATATACGCCCCTCGTCCACAAACCATGGACGATATTTATTGGTTGAAATTGTTGTGAAAATTGGTTGATAGTTAATGGTTGTTTGGGATTGTTTGTGATTGATATTGGTTGATTGTGGTTGAAAAATACCCGCTTGTGATTGTGAAATATTTGGTTGAAACCACATAGGATTAGTTTGTGGAAATGAAATAAATATATACATGCCGCCTGCGTGCGAACTAGATGCATGATCCCCATTGTCAAAAACCGCGAGGTTTTAAGGTAGAGCGAGGAGCCGTACTAGGGACGGTGCCGGTGTAACTACCCTGCCGTTATGCTGCCGAAATTTTGAATAATATTTGTGTGTTTGAATTATTTTCATATGCTTAAACTATATTTATTCATTGTATAGAAAACATTCATGTGTTGAATTGATATTCATTCGTTGTTTAGAAATTCATGTGTTGAATGGTATTCATATTTTGAAATAAATTGTTCGATAATAAAAATCACATTTTTATCTATATATAGAAACTATAGAAAACATTCATGTGTTGAATTGATATTCATTCGTTGTTTAGAAATTCATGTGTTGAATGGTATTCATATTTTGAAATAAATTGTTCGATAATAAAAATCACATTTTTATCTATATATAGAAACTATAGAAAACATTCATGTGTTGAATTGATATTCATTCGTTGTTTAGAAATTCATGTGTTGAATGGTATTCATATTTTGAAATAAATTGTTCGATAACAAAAATCACATTTTTATCTATATATAGAAACTATAGAAAACATTCATGTGTTGAATTGATATTCATTCGTTGTTTAGAAATTCATGTGTTGAATGGTATTCATATTTTGAAATAAATTGTTTGATAATAAAAATCGCCTTTTATCGACTATATGAACTGTGTAAAATAATCTCGTTTTAAAAAGAAATTGTTTTATGATAAAAATCCTATTTTGTCACCTATATGAACTATATAGAAAAATAGTGTTTTGAAATGAATTGTTTTACAATAAAAATCACATTTTTATTGTATGCATAAATCGTTGAAATGTGAAGTGTTAAAAATAGCCACTTGTTCAAAATAAACATATATGAGTTGAAATATTCATTAATTAGCTAATGAAATGATTTGCACCTATTTATGTAACATTAGAATGAATGGAGTTTTTATACCAAATAGAAATCAAATATGAAGTCGAATAGAAATTGATAAATGATAAGAACTGTATATATATGTACATGCAATATTCATTGAACAGGTTATAGCAAAGGGGCTAGAGAAGAGGAATAAAATTTTGTGCCCGACAAATAGGTACACATTTACTGATTTGTTTGGGTGATGATTTTGAGCCTGTTGGTTAGCCGCTTGGCTTTTTCTTTTTCCTTTTGAGATTAGAAGGACCGGGGACGCTATTTGCGATTTCCCGATGCTCCTGGTGCAGGGGAGGTTATAGCGAAATTTTTCCAAAATTTAAGGTGTTAGAAAAATATTTGAAGTGAAAACGATATTGAAATTGTTGAATGAACTATATTTATATAAATATATAAATATAAATAAAATCAAAACGAAACGAAGCCGTGCAGTTCGTATTTTGAAACCGTGATTTCAAACGACTAGTGCGGGAAATCCGACCATTGGATTTTCCCGAAACCTCAAACGTCGGGTTCGCCTTGGAAATATCTTCCCAACGGCACCAACTTTGTAGAAATCCAACGGTTGGATTGTCTGGAATGTTTAATTCGAATCTGAAGAGAAACAGCGCCAGAAACGATTATATTTATTTATATATATAAATATAATTATATTTAATCGAATAACGACGCTGTAGTTCGTATTTTGAAATCGAAATTTCAAACGAGTGTACCGGGAGATCCGACTGTCGGATTTTCTTGAAACTGGAACCGTTGGATTCGTTTTGAAAAGACCTTTCTAATGATGTAAATTTTGTGAAGATCCAACGGTTAGATTTTCAGATATGTGTAAATCAAATCTGAAGAAAAACAGCGCCACGACCGCGTTATGGCCCGAAGCGTCGTTTTGAATAAATGGGCTATTTTAAAATAAATAAAAATAGCGATAAATCGTTATAAAATATTGGAAACAATATGGAATGGAAATAAACTGAATTTGTTCGATTTATGTGGCTTTTGATGGTTGAATGTGTTTGGTGTGAAAATTACATTAAAAGAACACAATTGGTGTTGTCGAATAATTTAACCATTGAAATAAATTGATTTGAAATTCTAAATATACGTGAATTATTTGAGAAGGCCGAGTTAATTCTCATTTCAAATAATTGACCGACGATTGAAAGTCGAAGATGAAGACGATGGTCGAAGACCGGAGATCTTCACCTCGTTTGGATGGTAACCGAGGTCCTGATTGGGAGGCATCCCAAAATATGGATAATGAGTGGTGATCGTCCAGACGTACGTGTTGGTCGATGGGTTTGCGAGGTATTTAGTGCCTCCGGTTTCGTTCAGACCCAGAACGGACTTGTAAATGGACTATGTGTCTGACATTGGAGTTTATTCTGTGTTGATTGATTTCTGTTAAATATACATCTGTTTGGCGGCGGAGAATTTATTCTTTTGCTTAACGCCCTTCTCTGAGACGCACGAGCTCAGAGGTTGTATATCGATGGACATCAGTCGCATGGCATGAATTGCCTGTGTGGCATGCTAAGATGCAGTGATCGGGGCTTCTGTTGAAAAGCAAAGTCTTGTGGTGATGAACAAAGCACCGCCTGTGTGGCGTAGCTTTGTGTTTAACGTGAATTCGCGAGCCTCACACCCCGGTATGAACCTAAAACGGGAGAAGGACCTCAGGGAGGGCATGCGTTTCTTCCTAGCTAGGGTGGTGTCAGTGACCTACCAGCCCTGACATTTATATACTTTTCACCTATGTGGTTGTTGCTGTTGCGAGGCGCCTCGGTTTGATCGGACGATCCGGGTCCGATGGAGTCACTCGTTGGCTCGTTTACGCCCCAAAGGGCGGGGAAACGTATTGTTCAGGTATAATAATCCACATCGGTGGACCGGCCCTGTCGCTCCAAGGGGCAGTTGCGGCTGTTCCTGAGGCTCGGGCTAGGCAGTCTCGAATTCGGTAAGGACTATCTTTTGCCTTGGTTCATGACGGAAATCCAATTTCCAAATACGACATCGTGCGGTTTTGATTGTATATATATATATGGCGACATGATATATGGTACCCATGCCGTCTATGATTGATAGTTATGATTTGAAATTGTTTTCAAAACATATAGACACTAGCAATAATATCAAATGCCTTTGTTTTATTCGTATGAAGCATATTTTGGCCATTAAAAGGTAAAACTCTATCCTCCGGTTTGCGTTGCATTGTGTGATGGGAACTGAGTCTTATAATGGCTTCATTTTTATAAAAAGCATAGCGATGTTTAAAAGAAAGATCTGTTTTAAAGCACTGGTGATCCAATGGAGTAAACCCATTCCACGAAAGTGGCGTGGTCCTGTGATTAGCCAATTATATATGTGTTGAGTGGATTTCTCATACCAGTCCCATGACTGACTCGTAGTTTGTTTCACTCTCAAACTCGGGTGCCCCTTTTTCTACACGGGCAGCCTTGTATTCAGGTTTAGCTGGTTCATTCTGGATAGCTGGAGCTGAAGATGGATTCTATCATTTATTTCTTTTTATGCTGTTCGGCTCCTATTGTACATATTTTGTTTATTTCCGCTGTAGACATTTGTGTATAACTGAACTGTATTTGTACTAAGTAAGATCCTGTATACTGTGTAACTCTGATGATTACTTTATCCAATATATTTTGTTGTTCATTATCTAGTGTATTTATTTAATTCTGTTCTGCTATTATCTGTTTCTATGTTATATTCCAAAGATAACCTTGTTTCCGTGAGAACGGGAAATCGGGTCGTCTCAACGTGGTATCAGAGCTTTGGTTAAGCTTAGTTCTGGAATATAACATTTGAACGAACTCATCAGAAATAGAACCAGTAGTGTTCTAGGTCGGGTAACTCTATACAGATAGGATCAGTAATATCCTAGTATGAGTAGCAGAATCAAATTACACCTCGATAGACACATTTACATTCAAGTATTTGTCTCTATATTTTGAAATATCTTTTCTGTTGACCTGACACTTGGTCTGCTATTTGCAGAAGAACTAGAAAATGAGTGCCAGGAACAGAAGAAGTAATACTGACCCGGATATCGAAGCTCTATTCATGAAGTATAGAAATCTGGGTGGAAAGTCGTTCTCGGGCGAAGAATTTGTTATGAGAACGCAAGCTTGGATTCGTTCGGCTGAGAAAATCTTCGAAGCCTTAAAACTGAGGGATGACCAGAAAAGATTACTGGCCTCCTGGGCTCTTAAAGATGAAGCTTTGTTCTGGTGGGATTCTGTTGTTAAGGATAATCCAGAAGGTGATATCACCTGGGACAGATTCAAAGTGATTTTCTTAGAAAGATTTACTCCTCCCGAAGCGACCGAGCGATTATGCGATGAATTTTCTTATCTAATACAAGGAGACATGACAATTCCTGAATATCATAAGAAATTCAATGAACTTTCTCACTTTGCTCCTCATCTAATTCAAGACCCAAAGAGGAAAAATATGAGATTTATTCATGGCCTTCAAAGGAAATACCGGAATAAAGTATTGGGGCATGTGAAGCTTCCTTTCTCAGAAATGATATACATGGCTTATCAGTATGAAGATCTCGACAAGAAATGAATGTTGCGCGACGAAGAAGAAGTCAGTTCTAGTGACCTAGCAGAGTCGGAAACTGATATTCCAGAGGCAAGTTCAATGTCTGAAGTCGGTAAGGAGCCCAAAGTAAGTCGGAAAAGGGCCAGACCTGAGAAAGAATCAGCAATGACCGCTATGTGCTTAAACTGCAATCAAAAAGGTCATTTGTCCAGGAAATGTAAGTCCTTGAAATTGCAAAAGAGGGAGGGATCTAAATCAAGGAGCAAGGTTAAAGGCAATAGAAAATGCAATCTCTGCCATCAGGCTGGTCACGTAAAGCAAGATTGCTGGCAGTTGAAAAAGACTGAAAAAGTTCAAGTGAATGAAGTAGCAGAAACTTCAGAGCCCTCAGCTAATCAAGAAAGGCCCGATGTTTTAGAAGGCACGCTTACTGTCAAAAACATTCCAGTTAAAGTACTGTTTGACACAGGCGCGTCGAGAAGCTTCATCGCCAAAGATGCAGCTAAGAAACTGGATTTGAATTTGAAAACGCTCAAGGAACCAATGACGGTCCAGAATCCGGTTGGGGGTTCAATTGATCTCAGTTGGGTTTGCGGAGTGCTAGTTTCCTTTTCTCGTTATCGGTTTCCTACCATCGCAGCCGTCATGAATTTTAAAGAGTTTGATCTTATCTTGGGATTAGACTGGCTGACCAAATATGAAGCTGAAGTTAAATGCGCCGACAGAGTCGTAAAGGCGAAGATTAAATAAGGCGATTATATAACCATTCCCTGTGAAGGTCAGAATGCTAATAGAAAAGACTTCTGGGCAGATTTGAATGTTTCACCAGCCCAAATAGAAAATGTCCCTGAAGTCATAGAGAATATTCCCGACCTCATCAAAGATATTCCTGTCGTCAAGAACTATGCGGATGTGTTCGAAGAAGTTGTTCGTTTACCTCCACAGAGAGAAATAGATTTCAAGATTGCTTTAATTCCGAATGCAAGGCCGGTAGTTCACGCTATTCGAAGAATGTCCTTGAAAGAGAAGGAAGAATTAGACAATCAAACATGACAGCTAGTATGGAAGGGTCTGATCAGGCCTAGTTTCTCTGATTGGGGTGCAGCAGTGGTGTTTGTCCCAAAATCTGACGGTACTCTACGCCTATGTGTGGATTATCGTAATTTGAACAAGCAGACCATAAAGAATAAATATCCATTGCCGCGGATTGATGATTTGTTGGATCGATTAAATGGAGCACAAGTATTCTCACGAATGGACCTAGCTACAGGTTTCCATCAACTTCGAATTGCCGAAGAGTGTGTTCCAGTGACAGCGTTCAGAGGCCCCGACTTATTCTACGAGTGGTTAGTAATGCCGTTCGGCTTATGTAACGCTCCAGCTTATTTCGTCGATCTAATGAACAGAGTATTCAGAGGAGTATTGAATAAATTTGTTCTGGTTTTTATTGATGATATTCTAATCTTCTCTAAATCAAAGGCCGAACATGAAAAGCATCTGGAACAAGTGTTAGAAATTCTCAGACGGAATGTATTAAAAGCCAAGTTTTCCAAATGTATATTCTGGCAAGATGAAGTGAAATTTCTGGGCCATGTCGTATCGAAAGATGGAATCGCTGTGGATCCAAGCAAAATCACAGCTATTCAGAATTGGAAACAGCCCAGTACTCCCACTGAAGTCCGCAGTTTTCTCGGATTGGCTAGCTATTACCGGAAGTTCGTTAAAGACTTTTCGAAGATATCTGGTCACTTAACAAAGCTTACAAAGAAGCATTCTAAATTCAAATGGACTTCAGAAAGTGAGGAGGCTTTCGAAGAGCTGAAGTTGAGATTAACGACAGCTCCAGTGTTAACCATCATCGATGGCAACCAAGATTTAAAAGTCTGGACTGATGCGTCTAGAGAAGGCCTTGGCGCAGTGTTAATGCAAAGAGGCCAAGTGATTGCTTATGCTAGCCGTCAACTGAAGCCGCACGAGAAAAACTATGTAACTCATGATCTTGAGTTATTGGCTATCATATTCTCTTTGAAAATCTGGAGACACTATAATCTGGGCGAGAGATTTGAACTGTTTACAGATCACCAGTCGTTAAAGTATCTGTTCACTCAGAAGGACTTAAATCTGAGACAGCAACGTTGGCTGGAGTTTCTTGCAGCATATGACTTCGAAATTATATATACTCCAGGGAAAGCCAATGTCGTGGCCGATGCGTTAAGCCGAAAGAATGAAATGATCGCCAGTTTTATTATCACGACTTCATTGCTAGATAAGATATCTGCTCTTCAGGAGGATGATCACTTCATTCAGAAGATCAGAGGGGTAATTCAACAAGGCGAACCCTCGAGTTTTCAAGTAGACAATGATGGGATTTTAAGGCTCAAAGGTCGAATCTGTGTCCCTAACATTCCTGAACTTCGAAAGGAAGTACTGGATGAATGCCACAAGTCAAAACTCAGTATCCATCCGGGAGTAAGAAAAATGTATAATGACATCAAACGCACTTTCTGGTGGAAGTCGATGAAAAGGGACATTTCCTTATATGTTAGCCGATGCCCTACTTGTCAGCTAGTCAAAAGCGACCAACAGAAATTGGCTGGGTTATTACAACCACTAGAAGTTCCTGGTTGGAAGTGGGAGCATATTTCTATGGATTTCATTGATGGCTTGCCCAGGGCCAGAAAAGGAAATGACAGTATTTGGGTGATCGTAGATCGTTTCACGAAGACCGCCCATTTTATACCTGTCAGGTCAAACAGAACCGCTCAGAGCCTGGCGCAGATATACTTCAGGGAAATAGTTAGACTACATGGAGTGCCGCTTAGTATAGTCAGTGATAGAGATACAATATTCACTAGTAAATTCTGGGAAGCATTTCAAGATGAGCTAGGAACGAAGTTGAACATGAGCACCGCTTATCATCCTCAGACAGACGGTCAGACTGAGAGGGTGAATCGCATTTTAGAAGATCTATTGCGGGCTTGTATTCTAGATTTCGGTGGATCATGGGAAGACCATCTGCATTTGCTTGAATTCTCTTATAACAACAGCTACCAGGCGAGTCTGACAATGTCGCCATTCGAAGCCTTATATGGTAGACCGTGCCGATCTCCTGCTTGTTGGGTCGAGCCAGGAAATAGACTTGTGTTGGGTCCCGATATGATTCGAGAAGCTGCCGACAAAGTCGATTTTATTAAGAAGCGATTACTCGCCGCTCAAAGCCGACAAAAGAGCTATGCTGATAGAAGA
Source organism: Allium sativum (assembly GCA_030737875.1). Classification (NCBI taxonomy): domain Eukaryota; kingdom Viridiplantae; phylum Streptophyta; class Magnoliopsida; order Asparagales; family Amaryllidaceae; genus Allium; species Allium sativum. The sequence goes on along the minus strand of CM060925.1, from coordinate 2,990,753 downwards.
AGAAGAGATATATCCTTTGAAGTTGGCGACTATGTATATTTGAAAGTATCGCCGATGAGAGGAGTTATCCGGTTCGGTAAAACTGGAAAGTTGGCACCCAAATTCATTGGTCCGTTTCCTATTCTGGAACGGATTGGGACTCTCGCATATAAAGTTAAATTGCCAGACTGGTTGCCTGGAGTGCATGATGTATTTCATATATCTCCACTTCGAAAACACGTTCATGATCCAGACTTGATCGTGGAAGAAGCAGCTCAGCAGGATATTGAAATTACTCCAGAATTAGCTGTGAGGCGAGAGCCGCTAAAGATTATCGGCAAAGAAACCAAAGAGCTGAGGAACAAGAAGGTTCACTTAGTCAAAGTGCAATGGAGTGGAGATCCGCGAGATTGTACTTGGGAAACTGAGGAGAGCATTCAGAAAGCTTATCCCCGATGCGAGTAGATATCTCTGATTGACTCCGGTGCAAGGTACATTTACCCTACTTTGCACTACCATTCAATTCTCTACTCTATTGTTATTTTCTTTCCATAGATGTGCACTTTTAAATTATATAGTCTGAATGATTTTTAAGGGGCATAGGATTTGATTAGTATATTTTTGAAAGTTAAAAACAATTGGATGGGTTGTTGTGTTGTGTGATTGTACATTTATCAAACCACTTTCGACTTTATTCCTTTTCGGGGACGAAAAGTTTTAAGTGGGGGAGATTGTAACGACCCAGAAAATCTGAACCAATTTAAAAATTTTAAATTGGCTAAAATAATGGATTTTAAATATTTAAAATAAATATTTTAAATAATGGCGATGAAAACTGAGTTTGAATCGACAATTGAAAACGAATATAATTAATTATAATTATATATAGAATTGAAAATGGCGCGGTAGTTCAATAATTCGATTTCAAACTTCAATTGAATATACCGGGTAAAAAACAATCCGGATTTTAGTGAAACCAAAAATATTTAAATCTGTTAGTGAATATCTTTCTAACGAATTCGACCAATCGAAATTTGATAGCGGGAATCAAAAGGTATGTCCAGTTGAAAATTTTGAATAGTCGCTATGGAATTCAGGCCCTTAAAAATGGACATTTTGCAAACGACCTCGGATTTCGACGAAACCACTTTTGTTGGATTCGTGATGTCAAGTTATTACTAGGTTTCAAATTTCGTAATTTTTCGAATCAATATCTGAGCGTGGCAAAGGAAAACGCATTTGACCGGTTTTAGTTGATTTTAATCGACTAGAAATTGGCCATTTTTCAAACGGTCTCAGAATTCGACGAAACCAGTTTTGTTAGGACCGTATCGTCAATACGAAGCTAGAAAATATTTTTCTGGAATTTTTCTAGTTAGTATGTGACCCCGGTAATTTGAAAAGTGCGTTTAAAATTCAATATAGTGATTTAAAAGAAAATTCAAAAGGAAACTGATTGTAACGATCGAATCAGCTTGCGATACATATCCCATTGTGTTCGGAATGGGGGTAAAATGCTATGGACGACAGGCGGTGGGCCTCGTTTTGAGGTCGTATGTAAAAGTCAACTTTTTGAAAAATTAAATAATAAAATAATTAAAATAAATTTTAATTTCCTCCCCCCCCCCTTTATCTTCCTTTCTGGCCCCCGTTCGTTCTAATTTCAAACGAGAAAAAAAAAAAACCTAAAAGCCATCGCGACGTTCACCAGCCCCCCCCCCTCGAGCGAACGCCGCCGACGAAGACGCAGCGCCACCGCACCCCTCGTTCACCAGCGACCCAAGCCCAACCGCCTGTCCCTCCTCCAACCGTTCGAAACCCCGAGCGCCGCCGCTGCCAGAAGACCGCCGTGCCCTCCGTTTCACCTGCTCCGCCTCCTGCCTCCGAAGAACTGCAGAAACCCCCCCTCCCTGTAAGTTTTATTTTATTTATTTATTTTATTTTAATTCTGATTTTTAAAAGCATTGAAAACTGAATTTTAAATATGATTTAAACATTTTAAAACTGATTTGAAAAACATTTTAAAACCGATTTGAAAAACATTTTAAAACTGATTTGAAAAGCATTTTAAAACTGATTTTTATGTTTTTAAAAACTGATTTTGTTAAAAGAGAAAAAAACTGATTTTTATGATTTTAAAAACTGATTTGAAAAGCATTTTAAAACTGATTTGAAAAGCATTTTTAAACTGATTTGAAAAGCATTTTTAAACTGATTTGAAAAGCATTTTAAAAACTGATTTGAAAAGCATTTTAAAAACTGATTTGAAAAGCATTTTAAACCTGATTTGAACAGCATTTTAAAACTGATTTTTATGTTTTTAAAAACTGATTTTGTTAAAAGAGAAAAAAACTGATTTTTATGATTTTAAAAACTGATTTGAAAAGCATTTTAAAACTGATTTGAAAAGCATTTTTAAATTGATTTGAAAAGCATTTTTAAACTGATTTGAAAAGCATTTTAAAAACTGATTTGAAAAGCATTTTAAAAACTGATTTGAAAAGCATTTTAAAACTGATTTGAAAAGCATTTTAAAACTGATTTGAAAAGCATTTTAAAACTGATTTGAAAAGATTTAAAAACTGATTTGATTTTAAAACTTTGAAATAGAAAAGGTTTAATCTTTTAAAGGAAAAAGATTTGAACTTGCAAAAATAAAGATCATATTTTTAAAAATAGAAAAGACGGAATTTTTGTTAAGTGGAAGAAGGAAGATATGATTCTTATATTTTTAAAGCAACAAAAATGTAATTTTTACATCATAGAAATATTAAAAATATAATCTTTGTTTTTAAAATATGATCCTTATATATTGAATAACATAGTAAAAATTCGATTTTTACATATGTAGAGAATACGGGCGAAAGCGACAGAAAGGCGAAGATTTTATGCAAGGAAGTGTCGTGCAGTTGGATAGCTATTGGTGAGATTTCTGATTTTAAAATTATATATATGTGATTGAAAATAAAAGTGTATTGCTATATATAAAAATACATACATATATATATATATATATATATATATATATATATATACGCCCCTCGTCCACAAACCATGGACGATATTTATTGGTTGAAATTGTTGTGAAAATTGGTTGATAGTGAATGGTTGTTTGGGATTGTTTGTGATTGATATTGGTTGATTGTGGTTGAAAAATACCCGCTTGTGATTGTGAAATATTTGGTTGAAACCACATAGGATTAGTTTGTGGAAATGAAATAAATATATACATGCCGCCTGCGTGCGAACTAGATGCATGATCCCCATTGTCAAAAACCGCGAGGTTTTAAGGTAGAGCGAGGAGCCGTACTAGGGACGGTGCCGGTGTAACTACCCTGCCGTTATGCTGCCGAAATTTTGAATAATATTTGTGTGTTTGAATTATTTTCATATGCTTAAACTATATTTATTCATTGTATAGAAAACATTCATGTGTTGAATTGATATTCATTCGTTGTTTAGAAATTCATGTGTTGAATGGTATTCATATTTTGAAATAAATTGTTCGATAATAAAAATCACATTTTTATCTATATATAGAAACTATAGAAAACATTCATGTGTTGAATTGATATTCATTCGTTGTTTAGAAATTCATGTGTTGAATGGTATTCATATTTTGAAATAAATTGTTCGATAATAAAAATCACATTTTTATCTATATATAGAAACTATAGAAAACATTCATGTGTTGAATTGATATTCATTCGTTGTTTAGAAATTCATGTGTTGAATGGTATTCATATTTTGAAATAAATTGTTCGATAACAAAAATCACATTTTTATCTATATATAGAAACTATAGAAAACATTCATGTGTTGAATTGATATTCATTCGTTGTTTAGAAATTCATGTGTTGAATGGTATTCATATTTTGAAATAAATTGTTTGATAATAAAAATCGCCTTTTATCGACTATATGAACTGTGTAAAATAATCTCGTTTTAAAAAGAAATTGTTTTATGATAAAAATCCTATTTTGTCACCTATATGAACTATATAGAAAAATAGTGTTTTGAAATGAATTGTTTTACAATAAAAATCACATTTTTACTGTATGCATAAATCGTTGAAATGTGAAGTGTTAAAAATAGCCACTTGTTCAAAATAAACATATATGAGTTGAAATATTCATTAATTAGCTAATGAAATGATTTGCACCTATTTATGTAACATTAGAATGAATGGAGTTTTTAAACCAAATAGAAATCAAATATGAAGTCGAATAGAAATTGATAAATGATAAGAACTGTATATATATGTACATGCAATATTCATTGAACAGGTTATAGCAAAGGGGCTAGAGAAGAGGAATAAAATTTTGTGCCCGACAAATAGGTACACATTTACTGATTTGTTTGGGTGATGATTTTGAGCCTATTGGCTAGCCGCTTGGCTTTTTCTTTTTCCTTTTGAGATTAGAAGGACCGGGGACGCTATTTGCGATTTCCCGATGCTCCCGGTGCAGGGGAGGTTATGGCGAAATTTTTCCAAAATTTAAGGTGTTAGAAAAATATTTGAAGTGAAAACGATATTGAAATTGTTGAATGAACTATATTTATATAAATATATAAATATAAATAAAATCAAAACGAAACGAAGCCGTGCAGTTCGTATTTTGAAACCGTGATTTCAAACGACTAGTACGGGAAATCCGACCATTGGATTTTCCCGAAACCTCAACCGTCGGGTTCGCCTTTGAAATATCTTCCCAACGGCACCAACTTTGTAGAAATCCAACGGTTGGATTGTCTGGAATGTTTAATTCAAATCTGAAGAGAAACAGCGCCAGAAACGATTATATTTATTTATATATATAAATATAATTATATTTAATCGAATAACGACGCTGCAGTTCGTATTTTGAAATCGAAATTTCAAACGAGTGTACCGGGAGATCCGACCGTCGGATTTTCCCGAAACTGGAACCGTTGGATTCGTTTTGAAAAGACCTTTCTAATGATGTAAATTTTGTGAAGATCCAACGGTTAGATTTTCAGATATGTGTAAATCAAATCTGAAGAAAAACAGCGCCACTGCCGCGTTATGGCCCGAAGCGTCGTTTTGAATAAATGGGCTATTTTAAAATAAATAAAAATAGCGATAAATCGTTATAAAATATTGGAAACAATATGGAATGGAAATAAACTGAATTTGTTCGATTTATGTGGCTTTCGATGGTTGAATGTGTTTGGTGTGAAAATTACATTAAGAGAACACAATTGGTGTTGTCGAATAATTTAACCATTGAAATAAATTGATTTGAAATTCTAAATATACGTGAATTATTTGAGAAGGCCGAGTTAATTCTCATTTCAAATAATTGACCGACGATTGAAAGTCGAAGATGAAGACGATGGTCAAAGACCGGAGATCTTCACCTCGTTTGGATGGTAACCGAGGTCCTGATTGGGAGGCATCCCGAAATATGGATAATGAGTGGTGATCGTCCAGACGTACGTGTTGGTCGATGGGTTTGCGAGGTATTTAGTGCCTCCGGTTTCGTTCAGACCCAGAACGGACTTGTAAATGGACTGTGTGTCTGACATTGGAGTTTATTCTATGTTGATTGATTTCTGTTAAATATACATCTGTTTGGCGGCGGAGAGTTTATTCTTTTGCTTAACGCCCTTCTCTGAGACGCACGAGCTCAGAGGTTGTATATCGATGGACATCAGTCGCATGACATGAATTGCCTGTGTGGCATGCTAAGATGCAGTGATCAGGGCTTCTGTTGAAAAGCAAAGTCTTGTGGTGATGAACAAAGCACCGCCTGTGTGGCGTAGCTTTGTGTTTAACGTGAATTCGCGAGCCTCACACCCCGGTATGAACCTAAAACGGGAGAAGGACCTCAGGGAGGGCATGCGTTTCTTCCTAGCTAGGGTGGTGTCAGTGACCTACCAGCCCTGACATTTATATACTTTTCACCTATGTGGTTGTTGCTGTTGCGAGGCGCCTCGGTTTGATCGGACGATCTGGGTCCGATGGAGTCATTCGTTGGCTCGTTTACGCCCCAAAGGGCGGGGAAACGTATTGTTCAGGTATAATAATCCACATCGGTGAACCGGCCCTGTCGCTCCAAGGGGCAGTTGCGGCTGTTCCTGAGGCTCGGGCTAGGCAGTCTCGAATTCGGTAAGGACTATCTTTTGTCTTGGTTCATGACGGAAATCCAATTTCCAAATACGACATCGTGCGGTTTTGATTGTATATATATATATGGCGACATGATATATGGTACCCATGCCGTCTATGATTGATAGTTATGATTTGAAATTGTTTTCAAAACATATAGACACTAGCAATAATATCAAATGCCTTTGTTTTGTTCGTATGAAGCATATTTTGGCCATTATAAGGTAAAACTCTATCCTCCGGTTTGCGTTGCATTGTGTGATGGGAACTGAGTCTTATAATGGCTTCATTTTTATAAAAAGCATAGCGATGTTTAAAAGAAAGATCTGTTTTAAAGCACTGGTGATCCAATGGAGTAAACCCGTTCCACGAAAGTGGCGTGGTCCTGTGATTAGCCAATTATATATGTGTTGAGTGGATTTCTCATACCAGTCCCATGACTGACTCGTAGTTTGTTTCACTCTCAAACTCGGGTGCCCCTTTTTCTACACGGGCAGCCTTGTATTCAGGTTTAGCTGGTTCATTCTGGATAGCTGGAGCTGAAGATGGATTCTATCATTTATTTCTTTTTATGCTGTTCAGCTCCTATTGTACATATTTTGTTTATTTCCGCTGTAGACATTTATGTATAACTGAACAGTATTTGTACTAAGTAAGATCCTGTATACTGTGTAACTCTGATGATTACTTTATCCAGTATATTTTGTTGTTCATTATCTGGGGTATTTATTTAATTCTGTTCTGCTATTATCTGTTTCTGTGTTATATTCCAAAGATAACCTTGTTTCCGTGAGAACGGGAAATCGGGTCGTCTCACAACTCGACCACACATGATTGACCACTCATTTCGCTTGAGTGTATCGAATGTATATCACCAACGGTTGGGCTCAAACCACCGTTTCCCGAAAAAGGGACATCATCGAAATAGATTAAAGAAGGAAATGAATTTTCTCTAGATAGGTGATTATATACCCTAATGGGAGCGACCCACATAGCCATGCTGCCTGCCCTATTTTTGTCATTTCCCGGTTGATGAGGCTTGAGGCTGCGCTTTATCTTTATAATCAGCACATCACATTCACTTCGAATGCCACATTGTCAAATCCAACAAAATCACTAATTGATGTCCACAACGATACTTTATGTGTTGGCTAAAGAAGTTTCCTTCTCTGCTTCCACTCTTGGTACGGTTGAAGAAATAAATATGTGTGACATTTCTGGAAATACTCTGTCAGACATTCATCCATACAAGTCACCCAGGAACAGGATGAACTAAAGGCACTCTTCTACTGCATTCTAGGAATCACCCTAAAAATCATTAGCGAGAAGTCCTTGCAATCCGTAGATTTGAACCATGGTAGAATCACAGTTTATCTCTGCATCCAAATCAGAGATTTTAAGTAATCCTTCCTCTTATGAAGCTCCACGGTCTTCAATAGCTCCATCTTGAATCAGTATCTTCAACGTATTCGTATTTGCTGGACGGAATGGTTTTCGAATATAAATTCGATCCCTGTCTTTCTGTACCAACAATCGTATGGGCCAAAGTTGATAGTTGGTTATTTAACTTTCAAATAAATCAACCATTCATCAATAAAAGAAAATGGATTCACTGATTCACTACTTAGTATCATTTAGCCCCTTTAATGTACTGTCCTTTAATTATATTCTTTAAATTTCCAATATTTGAAACATAGCTTTTACTTATTATTAGTAAATAAGTATATTATCCAAATTCATTTTATTCATCTTATAAACTTTCGAAAACAATTTATAATATCATTTACGTAAATCACAGCTTATGTTTTCCCTAATTACTCTCGCTTATAAACTAATACCATCCTTTGGAAACCTATTTAAACCTCGACCACGTTTTACTTAACTAATTCCTATTAAACTCTTCCGGTTTATGTTAATAATAATTTACAATATTATATATGAGCTTTGATTCAATTAGAACTAGAATTCTTATAAAAATTCCTTAATATCTCTTTATTATTATCTTACAAATCATTTTCAATAACTCAAACTTATTTGTTTTAAAACCATATAAACAACGCTTTTATAAATCTTATATTAAAATCTTATACAATTATTATATTGAGATCTTTTCAAATTCATTATATTGATATTTATCAATATGATTCGACTTATCATTCCTAACAAAGTTACAGTTTTCCTTTCAAAGCCATTTACTTGTCACATTCTCTTTAACTCATACTTGACCACTTATTCGATGTTTATATAATAATGATCCTTTATGAAATCTTATGTCTAAAATAGTTCATCTCATTTTTAACCAATGTTATAAAACACACTTGCAAACCCTTAATTTTGTTTATTTATTCGATTTCATTCCTACACTTTAAAATTTCCATTTACAAAGTCCTTTGTAAATTAATTACGACAATTCGGTTTCATTTTCGTAACTTTAACTTCATTAAAAAAAACATTTGTAATTCGTTATTGACAACTGATATTCGTTGTCGTTATTCAAATCTTTAACTTCATTTATAATCCTACTTTCCATTAACATTTCGAATTTTGGAATGTCGTATTTCACACTTCGGAATAAAATCCACTTCAATTAACCATTTCGAACTTCGGAATACCACATTCCGAACCTCGGAATAAGCCCCGCTTTCATTTATAAATTCATATTCATAATTTCGACTTCGATTTCATTTAATATATAAAATCCCATTACAAAATCACTACTCATTTCAAATCTTCTGATTTGTTTATCTAATTCACGAAATGTTATTTAATCACATTTCGTATCTTCTAAAACCCCGTTTGTTAAAACGATCGTTTATTACAAAAATATCACTCTTTAAACTCTTTATAAATCCTCGTATATCCATGATTCAATTATTCCATTTCAATATTTGAAATCCATTTAACTTCGTGTACGACCTTTAAGGCCTTTATAAAACCATTTCCACATTTAAGTAACCAATACGATAACTTATATTGTTTAAACCTTCATTAAATATGTCTTGCATCTATACTAGTTATATTTTATATATTTATAAAAATTGTACATTTAACTTTGATGTTATTTTTTCCAATCAAAATTGTATTTCAAATCCATGTAAAAATATATTTATATCTTTGAAACCACTCGAAATCCATTTAATTCCGATTTTGAAAAATCATTTCTTTTAATTTACGGTACTATAGAGGCAAATGACTACTATAGTACCAAACCGTGAAATATAAACCAATTTCAAATTTCATAACAAAAATGTAATCATATTGATAAATATTATCAGTATCAGTTGGATTCCTCCAACCTGTTATTTCCTGCAAAACAATGGTTACCACAATTCAAATCCTTCCTTTTAATATGGTCAATCAATAATCCAAATGGATGACATAAATAGTTTAATAATAACAGTTAATAATAACTGTAACAGTCAATACTGGCTAATAACCGAAGTGTAAGCAAACAAATGTTCATTTATAACATTTATAGTGTTATAAACGTAATCACTGTGGTAAGTTACCTCAATTGGATTTTACCGTTTAAAAAAAACAATTAGTTTCAATTAAATTGAATGAACGTTTAATTTAACTGTTCTAGTCAATATATGAATATAAAAGCAAACAATTAAACAACCATAGCACACAATTATAAAAAAACCCAACTTATAAAAAATATAAGTGGGGAGAACTAAGTGAGTTTAACTCACCTTGATTTCCATTTGTTAGAACAATTTTTTCTACAAGCTTCCAGTTGCGTTCAACTCCGTCCGTTCCAATTCCAAAATCTTACGTCTGTTGATATGGATCCAATGCTCCTGGTTTGGTCTGATCCTGTGTATGTATGACACAACTATAAATTTAATACATTACTCAATTTTTTTTAGCTAATACTAATAAAACTTGAATAATATTTTATTGGTTATTGCAGCTATTCACGGATTTATATAAGCACGAATGAATAGCTACATTAGGCTATAATTACGTTTATAAATATTATAAAATCATGGAATGGATCAGTTTTCATAACTTGGACTGATACTGTCTATATATTTACTCAAGCTTAGTATTATTTTGATTAGGCAAATTGGGTACTTTATAAATTCCCTTCCCACGTGTATCTAAAATACCAATAGATTAGGCATTATATTAATAAAAATTAAGCATATTGGTTAGGCATACTTGATTAGGCACGACATATACGCGATCTTCACCCACTACTGCATGTTGTCACTCCTTCTTCATACTAATTACCAAGCTCCAAATAGTGTCCGCCTCCTTCATTCTGCACCATCCCAAACTTGTTGTTTCATCCTCTTATGTATGTATATATATATATATATATATATATATATATATATTAAAAAGACTCGGCGCAAAGCCCTTGGCCCATTATCCCAAGTCCATACATCCGCCCATTATCCCAAACTTGTTGCTTCTTCCTTCCTTCTTTCGAAACCAAAAAGTGAACTGATGCTATTTTTTTCAACGTAAATGGCTGCTACAGGGATTCGAAAACTTGCAATACCCTGCACCATGCATTCCTTTCCCTTCGCACTACTACTTCAGTCCCGCCACTCTTTACTACTGCCAGCCTTCCCTAAGCCCTATTGTTCTGCCTCCAAGCTTCCACCATTAACGACGCATGCACCTCCGGATTACTTCTCCTGCTGTATTTTTGAATGGAAATATCTCTAAACACCTTCCTCCAACGTCCGCCTGCCCCTTCATGTTGCCGTTCCGAGTTGAGACACCTATACGGTTCTCCTTATTACTTGAATAAAAACCATCAGCTCCTGGCTTTCCTCCCCCACTTTCTTTCTTTTTCCATATAGTGCTACCCTCGCGCTAGTCCACACCTCCCTTGTCAACGCTATCGCAGCAAAACGCATACTCCTCACTGCTTCAATCAAGGACCGTGACCACCTTCTCTTCTCTTCCTTCCCTTGTGTATAAACTCGCACACCTCCTCATGCCATCACCACCTCACATCGTTCTCTCACACAGTTCGCAATGTGTATAACAACTCTACCAGCACCATCCTCTTTCATGTCCCCTTCTCCAGCCTCACCTTGTTTTGCATTGAATCCCGGCTGCTCCTCCATAACCCGTTACACAATTCCTTCCAGTTTCACTTGCGTCCCCTTCTCTTTCATTTATTTTTTTGAAAAGGGTTGTCGGATCTAATACATGAGAAGAAGTACAGTTTTCATGCAGAAGGGATTGAAGCTGTTTCGTGAGGGAAATTTATTTTTGGTATAAACATAAATACTGTGGTTTTAAATATTAACAAATTATCATTAGATAATAATATATCATAAAACTCGAACGGTTGAAAGATAATAAGTGTAAATCTGGAAGAACGAATGATTTTAGGGTTTTAAACTTTATTTCATTGTGAGTACGCGGTTCATTCATTCTGATGCAAAGAAAATAAGAATGGAGAACTGAGGTTATTTATAGAGAAAGAAATACATGGTTACCACGTCGTTTGGTATAGGTCTGCTGTAGTAGCACATGGGTTAGCTGATGGCGAGAGTCCTTCTTGTACCATATTGGAAGAAAATTCAGTTGCATGAAACTTGGCTGTCAAGGCATTAAGATGGGTTGGGACTCAAGGAATACAGGTAGTTTGGAACGCAAGAAGAAAAGTTGTCTTGCAACAAAAAAGCAATGGGATTGGGGCGCATGGGGAACAACAGTGTGGAGCATTTTTTTAGATTAAATATATATATATATTATTATACCAATGTTCCATCGGTTGTTTACTTTCCTACGGCCAAACCCAAATCCTAAAAATAACGAAACTAGATATATGGTTATCTCTTGACATTCCAGATCCAACGTGATTAATTTCATTGAATTCGGACTTCGTTTGTATAACGATTTTATTTTAATTTATTGATTCACCCTTTAAATTGCGTCTACCGACAAAACAACTTCGTTTGGCTCCAAATTGGAAATCTAGCAAATATTTAGCGGTACGCATCCTAATAAATTTCGTTTCGTCGAAAACGGAGGTCATTTGAAAAATAAATATTTTTAACGCTTATATAATATATCGACAAATTATAATTTAAATCCAAAATAAATTAGATGAACAAATAATCAATTATTATCGTAAATATTAGAATAATATATGCAGCTTTAAATATAGGTTATACGATTCAACATTATCATTTCGCACTAAAACGGTGCCCAATTTATATCAAACCCCTATTAAATCTATAAATAAACGTTATATTTTCATAGCGACTATTTTAAAATTTGAATTGGGCATAACTAACAATCTATCCGATGAAATCTCTATTTTTCTCTTTCATGGGAAAATTATTATCAAAACAGATTCAAACGTTTCTTGTTTCGCAGAACTTCGACTTATATCGGATCTGGTATACTCAATTGAAGTTGAAAATTCAATATTACGAACTACCGTGCCATTTTGGGCTCGTTTTGTATTATATATAAATTATGACATTTAAACATCGTTTTAATAAATGATTTAAATATTAAAATCCATTAATATTCTAAATAAAATATTTTAAATAATAAATTAAATAAAATATTTGACTGTGAAAAATACGGGTCGTTACAATAAACCAAAGCTCCGATACCAAATGTGACAACCAGAAACTTCCCCGTAAAGGAAAACCTGGATTGAATTGTGAACAAGACAAATTAGAACACAAACCAAAGAACATTTCATTGCTTATTACAACAATTTACATCAGAGTACAAGAATATACAGAGTATGAACAAATATTATACATTTGACAAACATCAGTGATTTACAATGTAGTGGAAAATTAATACATAACGCAACTGAAAGAAATAAACAGATACCGCTGAAACTTCAATAGAAACTATCTCTAAAGCAAAATGATAAAGATAACGCTGAGCCACATAGTAGTCAACAACAAAATGAGATAGAGTACTCATAAATATTACATGGATAACCTCATGCTCGTCTCCCAATCAGCTACTGTAACGAACTGGGATTTTCGACCCGAAAATCAACACAAAACTACCATGTTAATTATTCTGGTATCGAATATTCCAGATCATTAATAGAAAGAAGTTAGAGGGTGAGAATAGATAAGATAGAAAATTAGAATAGAAGAAGAAGAAGAACAAAATCAATCTCACAGCGGAATGAATAAAATATAATATATATCATAACTTTGCAATGAAACAATATATATATGTATATATATAGAATAACATTATCAGAGTACAACACTTACACATAGCGGAAATAACAATAGCTATATAATTCTGAAGCCTCCTGCTTCAAGCTCCTCTTAGTATATCTGTAAAGACCTGAACTACTTGACTGCCTGTACAAATTTGGGCACCCAAGTGTTTAGGGAAAACAAAACAAAATAAACTTTGGGTCTGTCATGGGACTGGTGTGGGTAAACTCAAATCATTTGGTTTAACTTTTCAAAGTCCTTTTCAAAAGAAAAGATAATCGTAAGACCGATCCACACATAAACACGGACGGATTTTACCTTACGATAACCCAAAATAGTTTTGGAAATCAATACTTTTCTGATATTATAATAATGTCTAATCACAAGTAATTAGAATCTAGCAGAATGCTTGCATCTCACGTTCCACATATATAATACAAAAACAATACCGCGGGTGCTTATTGGAGACTGGATTCCTACTATGACAATGTATGGGACCACCTGCCGATATTGTATCTCTAGAGGCAAATACACTGGGTTCAACAAGAACATCTTGCAACCCAGCCCACACATGACCGACCACTCATTTCTCTTGAGTGTATCAAAGGTATATCACCAACGGTTGGGAGCTACCCACCGTCTTCCCGAAAAGGGACAACATCGAACATAGATATAAGAATTAAATGGATTTTCTCTAGATAGGTGATATACACCCTAATGGGAGTGACCCACTTAGCCATGCTGCCTGCTCGATTTTTATCATTTCCGGTTGATGAGGCTTGAGGTCATTACGTATCTTTTGAAACACTTGACCACCATTCACTTTGCATGCCACATCGTCATACCCGTCAAATCACAAATTGATTTCCTCAAAAATACCATGGGTATAAAGCTAAGAGAAACGAATTCCTCCACTACCAAATGTAAGTACTTTGAAGAGATCAACTTACGCGATCCGTTAGATATACTCTGTCAGACATTCGTCCATTCACGTTTGTCCTGCGACGGGACAAACGGAAGGCACTATTCTGTAAACAGGATAGCCCTTGCATAACTCCATCTTCAATATTTGATAGCAACGCTAACGTCTATACAGAGTGGTTTTCAGATAATATATCTGATCCTGGTCTCTCCATATTAACGACAATAAATGGTCAAAAACTTCGATAGTCAGTGATTTGACTATCAAAGAAAACAGGTGTGCAAACAATGATATTATTTCCAGACGGAAACTCTATCGATCAATCCACATTCAACATTTATCTCCTTTAATTTTAACATTAATTAATCCATTTCCCATTTCTATATACTCAACATTTCTTATTTTCTAAATTTAGGAAATATACGTCATCAAACATTGGAAAACATTTCCATCTCTGTTTCACGTATCACTGTCATTCCAGTATTCTTTTTCATTAACATTTCATTTTCTATGATCAGAAAATATCTCTGATTATAATTGGAAAATGTTTCCAAAATTTATTCAATAGATGTTTAAATAAAACATCACTAAGCCAATTTAAACCATTACACTCATTAACTGAATTCACTTAATCAACCTTCACTATCGAACTTTACCCATCCCTTAGTTAAAAACGAAGTCAATCAAGTTGGGGTATAATTACCTCTCAGACCTTAACTGAACAACATTTCTAACCTCGAAATAGACAAAGTTCACCTTTTAAACCTTTAACACTTCCTTACGTAACTCGAATTCTACTTATGAATCCACTTCTTTATTTTAAAAACATTGATTATAACTATGGCGTTATAATCCCTTCTTCCTAAATATCAAATTTCAAAATATAACTTTTATTCCTTAATTTAACTAAATAACTAAACCACTAATTTATAAATAAATAAGTAAATCTTGATTAAAACGAAAAGTAAATATTACCTTTCTTGAATTCGATATAATCGAATTCAACGTATAATTTTCTTTCGAATAACTCTATTCGATAACTCCTTTTGAAAAAACTATATTCGATAACTCCTTCGAATAACTATATTCGATAATCTCCCTTCGAATGATTTATGTAACACCCCACCTCCGTTAAGGTCACTCACAAAGGGAATGCCTTAACTTTGGTGGAGCATTTTAGTAAACAGAACAGAAACTTACAAGACAGATAAAATAGTACTTGAAAAATTTATAACTTTATTTCAACAGAAACCGAAATAAACTTGGTTACATCCTTTCAAATCACATTATCAGAATTCAAGTACAAAATATCAGTCTTGTACAAAAGCCTTCAGAATGGATAGTTTAAAATCATGATCCCCATAGAACGGAAGCTATGCAGAGCCAAACCATACTTTAAGCACTTCAAGCAGAAGAAATCCGGATCAAGCTAAAGTATTCCCTCCTTGGATAACCTGGGGGGAATGGAAGAAAGGAGGCGAAACAACAAGGGTCAGACAAAAAGTCTGGCAAGTCCAGTGATTTTCAATTATGAACAGATAATAATAACATGACATGAAAATAAAACTAGATGAGAGATAACTGTAACAGGTGTAACGGATATAACAGAAGAACAGAATGATATAAGCTATTGTTTTACACTTCTCTGCACTAATACTAGTATAATAGAATTGGGTGTCACCCTAATGTCTAAATTGAAACAGAAACGGGTATAGAATAATTTCCGCAGAAACAGAATGCTAATAATGGGCCTTTACTACCCGATCAGAAACAGACAGAAGCAGAAACAGGTAAATCCCTACGGAAACAGAATGTAGAATTAGGTGTACACTAGTAATGGGCCTTTACCACCCGAACAGACGGTACCACGCAGAAACAGACAAGTGTTACCACCCAACAGAAACAGACGGTACCAACCGAAACAGACAGAACTAAGTGTACCCTAAAACCCTACCCCAAGCGATCGGCTCCCTAATACATAAATATCCTGTGTCGGCCACACAGTAGGGTGTATCACTCCCTAAAGTGACAACCAATTGGCACAGACCTATTTACAGATGTCACGGCGTCTTACATCCTCAGAGGCAAACCGGGATCCATGCACGCACATGACCCGGTTGGAATGCACCATCAACACCCCTCGCCATTATCAGAATGAACCGCTTATAATTAGTTCAGTAAGCGTGCCCGGACCCAACCTACTGTTAGGTCAAAGTTTTAATACCAGAAAGGGTTACTGACTAATATGGGTCCCAAACAACAGATGGCACAAGTAATTCCCCTCCTAACCTTGTGTCCCCAGACTAACAGATTTCAGATTAACTTGTCTACAAGTTTCAGACATACAAAGTTTAGATTAACTAGTTCACAGATCAGACAATCAAGTTAACAGGTTTTCAAACTAACGGATCAAATGTTCGGATTAACAGGCTTACAGATTAACTGGTTATAGATTAATAGACTTACAGATTAACTGGTTACAGATTATCTAACTTTGTATTGGGGCTACGGATTCACAAGATGGGTTTATCATATTCATTGGTCCAATTGGTTTAACCTTACCCAACACGTCTTAGACATCATATTTATCTCAGATTTTCATTAATTAAATATTAATTCCCAAACCTCTCACATTAGACTGACAGTTTGCGGCTACTGGTTAGGCCGGTTGGTTCCGGGCAGGTTTCTGTCGCAAACCGAGTCTAACCTCGGGTTTCAAGCACGTTATGACTAACTTCTCACATTAGAACCTCTTGTTTGCGACCACTGGATTATGCCGGGCGGTTCCGGGCCGAATTACGCCGCAAACTCATTCTAACCTCGAGTTAGCCATGTTTATCTTTGCGACCAATTAATTAATGATTTACCATTTATACCCACACCTAATATACACGTAAATTATTCATAGCTAATTCAGATTATGTCAATAACAGACTGAATATCAACTTAACAGACATAGCAGATAATAGATTTTGGCGACTTAACGGATTTAGCAGATTAAGCAAACTAGCAGATTTAGCAGATAGCAGATTAGGCATCTCAACAGATTTAGTTTAGTAGATTTGGCAATTTCAACAGACTTAACAAATGACAGATTTGGCAGATGAACAAATCTAGCAGACTAGGCAGTAGAGCAGAACTAGCAGATTAAGCAATGTAACAGACTAGCAGATTAGGCAAATATAGCAGAACTAAATTAGGCAAACATAGCAGATTTTATTATTCCTTAAGGTTTCATTGACCCACCTTGCCTAATTATAAATTTGGCCTAAGTTTGCATGCCTAAATAATTGTCATGATTCACAATATGATTATATACCAAATATAGCCATCTATTACTATGCATGTCATATATCCCAAAGATCCCTTACTTAGGTGTTTATTTACATTAATAGATACCCTACTCTCATGTAAATCTTTATACCTAAGCTATATTCTTTTTATCACAAATCATATGTTCAATAACCATTTATGTTATAAATATAACATGTCCAGTCATATGTCTCAAATTTATGTTCTAGCTACAGTCCATGTTCTTTCCTCAAATCAGTCACCTATTGGTCATGCCCAATTTATGCATCATTCAATTTACTGTCCCCAACATTTTAGCGTTGGTTAATCTCTTATGAGATTGGCTCAGGCTCGTGGTAGCCTGGCTATAGAACAGAAAGAGGAAAGAGATACAAAATAAGATAGATCTAAACAGAACAGAACAGATATAACCTCAGATTCAGATTTACAATTCATGTCACAATCAGAATTAACGTTTATATCGGAAAATAACTGTACTTGCCTTGGTTGGATTAAAGAAAGAACTTTAATTGTTGTAGAATCGTTGCAGAAGCATTAATCTCTAATTTGAATTGAGTTGCTTAGGTTGATGTTGATTAGCTTCTAGTTTTGATTCCAGCAGAGTAGCGACGCCATTTTTATTTTTATTTAGAGTAGAGGCAGAGAAGAAGCAGAATAGAATTGTGTGTAGGGATGGCTAGGTCTTAGGTTGTTTTTATAGGTGTAGCAATTCATTTCAGCCATCAGATTAACCCTAAAACCAATCCTAACCATCAAAAATCGTCCCTGGGCTTCAAAAACATGTTCTGGACCAAAACAGGCCGACCAGGTCGACCTGGAGGGGGGAGGTCGACACTATTGTCGACCCCCATGGGGAGGTCGACTCCCAGGTCGACCACCTGGTCGACCTGAACCCCAGGTCGACCTGCCCAGTTCTGTGCTGACCGAAACCTTCTGAATCTTCTACAGGCCATAACTTCTTCATCCGGACTCCGATTTTCGAAAACTCGGACTCTATTTCATGTAAAATTTCGAGAGGAACGCAATGGTGATGTCCATTTTACCTAATTCCTGATTCTTAAATTAATTATCCTCATTTTACTATATTTTCTGTTACACACACCGTTATCGAACTAATTTTTCTTCCCTTTCATGTATTAATTAATTCTTCTTATGCATCACCATTAGTTACCTATCATAAGCATATTTTCTTATATTTTATTTCATTTTTAATTATACTTAAAAATGCGGGGTGTTACAATTTACATTCGATTAATCTCCTTTTGAATAAACTATATTCGATTAACTCTTTTAACTCTATTCGAACAAATTATTTCGAATAACTCCTTTGGATTAACTCATTTGGGTTAACTCTGTTTGGTTACTCACCTTGACTAACTCAACTCGATTAACTCAACCCAATTAACTTACTTGATTAACTCAACTTATTTAACTCCTATCGGATAACTAATATTCGATTAACTTATATTTGAATAACTATGTCTAATTTAACTTTATTTTGAATGGCAAATCTTCGATTTAACTCCATTCGCTTGACTCTAGATCGCAACGATCAAAATGGTTACGCCTGATTCCCTCAGGAAACATCCAACCGCCGTAGGCTATCTGCAGCCCTGCGAATTTCGCTAGCTGTCGTACGAAATGGCGACTCATCCTGAATAACTATATTTGACTAACTCTATCTCAAATAACTATATTCGATCAACTCTAATTGAATAACTAATAATCAATTAATTCTAATTCGATTAACTCTAACCAATTAACTCTAACTGATTATTCAGTTTCAAGTATCGATGTTGAAATCGATCTTACTCCTCTATATAAGTCCTGACTTATATATTCTATTTATCCATGATAAATATTTCATTTCATTTATAAAATATTATTTATAAATTTATCTTATCAATCCATCGGTTAGAATAGACTCAATTTAAAATCTTTGCTTTAATTCCATATCATATTATACCCGTGTGCGAAGCACGGGTTTAAATCTTTCAATGTAAAATTCTCCTTTTATATAATTCTAGTCACTTTTCAAGTATTCCCTTTTATAATCTATTTATTCACCAAATAAATTACTTTTTGATAATTCTATCTATTCTATAAAATATTTTCTTTTTATATAAAATCCACTGATTTTCTAAGTAATTCCTTTTATAATCTAACTATTTCTTTTCTATTTACTTTACAGATATTTCCCCTTTCTATTCTATTTATTTTCAAATAAATATCCTTTTTCAATTTTATTTGTAAATAGTTTACAAATATTTCTATTTCGATTCTATTTGTAAATGCTTCTAAATATTTCCCTTTTTAATCTATTTATTCTCTAAATAAAGAGTTTTCTTTTTATAAAGTCCTTGATTTTATAAATATTTATTTTCAATATGATATTGAAAAATTCCTTTTTAACATTCCAGTATTCTTTATGGTATTTAACGTACCATATAACTATGATCAGTATCATTCAAACATACGAAATCAACAACAGATTTCATATCACATCATATTACACGATATATGAAAAGAAACAGTAAAATAAATGTTGAGGAACCCAGTTGGGTCCCTCCGACCTGTTTCCCTGCATCCACAGACGCTAATCAACATAAACAACATGAGTATGAAACATTCTGATAAACAGAATCAATATTCGATTACGATTTATATATATCGTTATCGATACTTTCAATCAATTGACTAGTAGTTCAGCCAAATAGCCAACACACAGCAAACAACCATTATTTATCAGTTATAAAAATACATTATAAAAATATAACTGAGAAGAGTTAGTGAGTTTTACTCACATTGGACGGTTATCGTTAAATAACGATAATTGGTCATTGATTTGATTCAGGCGTTTAATTCCACCATAAATCCAAACGAGCTTCAATTCACTCTTGGTCAGTTCCATGGCGTAGCCTTCGTCCATACGATCCCAACGCAACCAGTTTCGCTGAATTTTGTTACCATATGACAAAGTTATTACAATTGGAAGTTAACGTACATTTAATTAAATTAAAATATAGATTTAAATTATTTAAATGGGCTTTACCATCTTATTCCGGCCCATACCCATTTGCTACACCCCCAACCCGTCTTCTCCACTCCAAACATAGCAAATCCGACTTCACCGAACAATGGCCATAGGCCTGCCTTCCTCCTTCCACTGCATTTCCATTTCTCCACTGATTAACAAACCGACATCACCATTGCAATCTCCTTCTCATTCCCTACGTCCTACACCCAAAATCACCACACTCGCACAACACCCTCAAAACCCGATGTCGAACTGGTATCACGCCCCACTGAAGAACGCGCGACATGAATTACCACCGAAACCATGAAACTCACTCACAAGGAGTGCCTCACCTCGACAAAGCCAACTCCGCCCTCGGTTTTCCGTCCGACTTCCTGTAGCCTCCCCCACAGCAAAACCCTAGTTTCCTATCAGTTTACGAACATCAGAAAAAGGCGTCGCACCCTGAACGAATGGTACTGGATCGAAGCTCGGACTCTGATGATCTCAACAACCCTTGTTTCAAGATTTTAGGAATTTGTTTCAATTTGTTTTTGATTTTACAAAGTTTCGATATTGGTTTGAGGAATGAAATAACTGGGGGCTCCATTTTTGATAGAGTGAAAATTGGTCTAGGGTTAGGAAGGATTTTGGGTATATATAGAATAGTTTTAATATATTTTTATTCGATTATTTTATTTTATTTTAACCAAACGCTGCTTTTCTGTGTCCTCTAAAATTCCTGTGATCACACCTGATCCTCAAAAATAACGAAAATGGACATGTAGCTACTATTTGAAATTACGGTCCCAACGAAACTGGTTTCGTCGAATTCCGACTCCGTTTGCTCACACAGCGTATTTTTAACCATCAAAATACTAATTGTTTTTCACAATAAAATCCCGTACGGCCACATACTGACTTCAAAAATCACGGAAATTGAAATCTAGCAATAATTTAATATTGCAGATCTAACAAAATTAGTTTTGTCGAATTCTGAGGCCATTTGCAAAACTGGCTATTTTTAAAGCCCTAAATACCCGTGTTAAATATATAAATATATTTAAAAACATTTAAATTTAATATTTAAAAATAAATATTATCATATATATTTGCAAAAGAATATCACACTGCTCCATTGGGATTTATAAATCGGTATTTCAAATCCAGTATTACATCGATATTCGATTTATATTAAAAATCCATTTTAAAATATAAATAAATCGATATAAATTATAAAGGAATTCCACAGCGACTTTTCTAAAATTTGATTTGGACATATATCAAATCTGCATGATGAAATCTAGATTTTTCTCTTCCATTAGAAAATATACTTCAACAACTCCTAACATTTCTTGTTTCACAGAAATCCGATTTAAAACATACCCCGTATATTCAGTTGAAGTTCAAATCGGCAAATAGCGAACTACAGCGCCATTTCAAGCTCGATTATAATTATATTATAATTATACGTTCAAACTATCATTAAATAATATATTTGTTATTATAATTGAATTCTAAACTGAATTGAAAATCACAGATGATCACATTCACACCATTTTGTGAATTCCACTATTTCCGACTATTTCAGAAATTAAATATATTATTATATTATTATATTATTTAACTATTCAATATTATTCAATTCTGGTTATTTTAAACAACCAAACCATAATTCAAATAATTAAATACATTATTTATATCACTGAAAAATGTGGGTCGT
This sequence comes from Allium sativum, assembly GCA_030737875.1. Lineage (NCBI taxonomy): Eukaryota > Viridiplantae > Streptophyta > Magnoliopsida > Asparagales > Amaryllidaceae > Allium > Allium sativum. The sequence continues at coordinate 2,968,490 of CM060925.1, read as the reverse complement.
TTCATTCTTCCCCGCCCCTTAAAATAATTTCGTCCTCGAAATTGCTAAGGTAGAAGACAAACCCTATTAACTGGTTTAAAACTATTCGTTCGCTCTTAATTTCAGTTTCAACTGAACCAATTTATTTTAATGAAAGTATTAATTTATTCTTACTAATGAAAATTTTCAAAAATCCTGAAAATTTTCTAACACCCGAAATTTTTGAAAAAATTTCGCCAACACCTTCTTTGTACCGGTCAATAGTTCAAACTCCAACTCGTCTCTCTAGGCCTTCTCCAATCCAAAAGAAAATCAAACAGCCAAGCGACTTGCCAAATTGGCCCATAAATTACTAAATCCGTAAAAATAAACATGTACATTTTTGTTGGACATATCACTAAATCCTTTTATTCTGCTGCCAATTCAGCATATACCAAAGTCATCCCAATCAATCTCTGATCAATTTATCCTTAACACAGCTATTCGCTTAAACAAGCCAATTACCATTTCAAACTCAAGTTTCATTCTTGATTCCAACTCCTAACTCACCAATCCAATACCATTTCAAATTCTATCTCACAATTCAAAATCTGATTTTCTTCATATATTATATTCCAATTAAATTTCCAGTTAATTGGTTTCAATTCAATGCATATTTGCTTTGACGAATTTCCTTAATTTGTTTTAATCTATGCTATCTCTTCTGGGTGTTTTAAACAGTTTACTTTTTATAAAATAATTTATTCCCTTTCGGGATTCAAAACAACTTTCTTTTCCCAAAATAATTCGAAAACAAAATCTTTGGTGGTAATCCATCACTTAGGATCCGAAAATGAACACTGATGATGTGGCCAGCATCGTCAGAGTTATTTACCAGTGATAAAAGTGAGTTCAATACTATATCACTTACCAAAACCACATTTTAAACACTTTCATTTTGAAAACTTTTTCAAAATATCATTCACGATACTTGTAAACAATTTAAAATCTCCCAGGACCTTAAATTTTTATTATACTTAACTCAAACCCATTTATGAACACTTCTTCCAGTTTCAGAATTAAAATTCCAATTCTGATTTAATTCAAATTTAGTTAATCTACTTTTAAATTAAACGAACTCAAATTGGTTACTTATATAACCATTTTCATTATAATCAACCAACACATCCAACATACTATAATTATTCGAATATAAATATTTTCTTTATATCGAAATATACTTTGGGTAAAATTATCTCATTAACCCTCTTTCAAAACATACTGTGTCGGTTCATCGTATTCGAGTGTTTAGTAACTCCTATCGATACAGTGGATCAAACTGACCGACCAGAATTCACAAACTACTCAACCAATAAATCTCCACAATATAAAACAATTTTTATAAAATCTACAAATACGTTCACTCGTATATATACACTCAAACTCAATCTAGGGTATTACTAACCCCATCTCTACTGAGTCACGCCACAGAGCCAAGGTAATCACTTAACCTTAAGCTCAGATACCACTGTAATGAATTGGGATTTTCGACCGGAAAATCGACACAAAACTACCATGTTAATTATTCTGGTATCGAATATTCCAGATCATTAATAAAAAGAAGTTAAAGGGTGAGAATAAATAAGATAGAAAATTAGAATAGAAGAAGAAGAAGAACACAATCAGAGTAAAAACGAATCTCACAGCGGAACAAAAAAAATATAGTATATATCATAACTTTGTAATGAAACACTATATATATGTAGAATAACATTATCAGAGTACAACACTTACACAAAGAGGAAATAACAATAGCTATATAATCCTGAAGCCTCCTGCTTCAAGCTCCTCCAAGTATATCTGTAAAGACCTGAACTACTTGACTGCCCGTACAAATTTGGGCACCCAAGAATTTAGGGAAAATAAAACAAAATAAACTCTGGGTCAGTCATGGGACTGGTGCGAGTAAACTCAAATCATTTGGTTTAACTTTTCAAAGTCCTTTTCAAAAGAAAAGATAATCATAAGGCCGATCCACACATAAACACGGATGGTTTTTACCTTACTATAACCCAAAATAGTTTTGGAAATCAAAACTTTTATGATATTATAATAATGTCTAATTATAAGTAATTAGAATCTAGCAGAACGCTTGCATCTCACGTTCCACATATATAATATACAAACAAAATCGCGGGTGCTTATTGGAGATTGGATTCCAACTATGACAAGGTATGGGACCACCTGCCGATAGTGTATCTCTAGAGGCAAATACACTGGGTTCAACAAGAACATCTTGCAACCCGGCCCACACATGACCGACCACTCATTTCTCTTGAGTGTATCGAATGTATATCACCAACGGTTGGGAGCTACCCATCGTCTTCTCGAAAAGGGACAGCATCGAACTTAGATATAAGAATGAAATGGTTTTTCTCTAGATAGGTGATATACACCCTAATGGGAGCGACCCACTTAGCCATGCTGCCTCCCCGATTTTTGTCATTTCCCGGTTGATGAGGCTTGAGATCATTACGTATCTTTTGAAACACTTGACCACCATTCACTTTGCATGCCACATCGTCATACCCATCAAATCACAAATTGATTTCATCAAAAATACCACGGGTATAAAGCTAAGAGAAATGAATTCCTCCACTACCAAATGTAAGTACGTTTGAAGAGATCAACTTACGCGATCCGTTAGATATACTTTGTCAGATATTCGTCCCTTCACGTTTGTCCTGGGACGGGACAAACCGAAGGCACTATTATGTAAACAGGATAGCCCTTGCATAACTCCACCTTCAATATTTGATTGCAACGCTAATGTCTATACAAAGTGGTTTTCAGATAATATATCTGATCCCGGTCTCTTTATATTGACGACAATAAATGGTCAAAAACTTTGATAGTCGGTGATTTAACTATCAAAGAAAACATGTGTGCAAACAACAATATTATTTCCAGATGGAAACTCTATTGATCAATCAACATTCAACATTTATCTCCTTTAATTTTAACATTAATTTATCCATTTCCCATTTCTATATACTCAACATTTCTTATTTTCTAAATTTAGGAAATATACGTCATCAAACATTGGAAAACATTTCCATCTCTGTTTCACGTATCACTGTCATTCCAGCATTCTTTTTCATTAACATTTCATTTTTTGTGATTAGAAAATTTCTCTGATTATATTTGGAAAATGTTTCCAAAATATATTCAATAGATGTTTAAATAAAACATCACTAAGCCAATTTAAACCATTACACTCATTAACTAAATTCACTTAATTAACCTTCACTATCGAACTTTACCCATCCCTTAGTTAAAAACGAAGTCAATCAAGTTGGGGTATAATTACCTCTCAGACCTTAACTGAACAACATTTCTAACCTCGAAATAGACGAAGTTCACCTTTTAAACCTTTAAAACTTCCTTACGTAACTCGAATTCTACTTATGAATCCGCTTCTTTATTTTAAAAACATTGATTATAACTATGACTTTATAATCCCTTCTTCCTAAATACCAAATTTCAAAATATAGCTTTTATTCCTTAATTTAACTAAATAACTAAACCATTAATTTATAAATAAATAAGTAAATCTTGATTAAAACGAAAAATAAATATTACTTTTCTTGAATTCGATATAATCGAATTCAACGTATAATTTTCTTTCGAATAACTCAATTCGATAAATCCTTTCGAATAAACTATATTCGATAACTCCTTCTTCGAATAACTATATTCGATAATCTCCCTTCGAATGATTTACATTTGATTAATCTCCTTTCGAATAAACAATATCGATTAACTCTTTTAACTCTATTTGAACAAATTATTTCGAATAACTCCTTTGGATAAACTCATTTGGGTTAACTCTGTTTGGTAACTCACCTTGACTAACTCAACTCGATTAACTCAACCCAATTAACTTACTTGATTAACTCAACTTATTTAACTCCTATCAGATAACTAATATTCGATTAACTTATATTCAAATAACTATGTCTATTTTAACTTTATTTTGAATGGCTAATCTTCGATTTAACTCCATTCGCTTGACTCTAGATCGCAGCGATCACAATGGTTATGCCTGATTCCCTCAGGAAACATCCAACCGCCGTAGGCTATCTGCAGCCCTACGAATTTCGTTAGCAGTCATACGAAATGGCGACTCATCCCGAATAACTATAATTGAATAACTCTATCTCAAATAACTATATTCAATCAACTCTAATTGAATAAATAATATTCAATTAATTCTAATTCGATTAACTTTAACTAATTAACTCTAACTGATTATTCAGTTTCAAGTATCGATGTTGAAATCGATCTTACTCCTCTATATAAATCCAGACTTATATATTCTATTTATCCATGATAAATATTTCATTTAATTTATAAAATATTATTTATAAATTTATCTTATCAATCCATCGGCTAGAATAGATTCGATTTAAAATCTTTGGTTTAATTCCATATCATATTATACCCGTGTGCGAAGCACGGGTTTAAATCTTTCAATGTAAAATTCTCCTTTTATATAATTCTAGTCACTTTTCAAGCATTCCATTTTATTATCTATTTATTCACCAAATAAATTACTTTTTGATAATTATATCTAATCTGTAAAATATTATCTTTTATATAAAATCCACTGATTTTATAAGTAGTTCCTTTTATAATATAACTATTTCTTTTCTATTTACTTTACAAATATTTCCCCTTTCTATTCTATTTATTTTCAAATAAATATCCTTTTTCAATTTTATTTGTAAATAGTTTACAAATATTTCTATTTCGATTCTATTTGTAAATGCTTCTAAATATTTCCCTTTTTAATCTATTTATTCTCTAAACAAAGAGTTTTCTTTTTATAAATTTTTTTATTTTATAAATATTTCTTTTTCAATATGACATTGAAAATTTCCTTTTTAAAATTCCAGTATTCTTTATGGTATTTAATGTACCATATAACAATGATCAGTATCATTCAAACATACGAAATCAACAACAGATTTCATATCACATCATATAACACGATATATGAAAAGAAACAGTAAAACAAATGTTGAGGAATCCAATTGGGTCCCTCCGACCTGTTTCCCTGCATCCACAGACGTTAATCAACATAAACAACATGAGTATGAAATTTTCTGATAAGCAGAATCTATATTCGATTACGATTTATATATATCGTTATCGATACTTTCAATCAACTGACTAGCAGTTCAACCAAACAGCCAACACACAGCAAACAACCAATATTTATCAGTTATAAAAATACGTTATAAAAATATAACTGAGAAGAGTTAGTGAGTTTTACTCACATTGGACGGTTATCGTTAAATAACGATAATTGGTCATTGATTTGATTCAGGCGTTTAATTCCACCATAAATCCAAGTGAGCTTCAATTCATTCTCGGTCAGTTCCATGGCGTAGCCTTCGTCCATGCGATCCCAACGCAACCAGTTTCGCTGAATTTCGTTACCATATGGCAAAGTTATAATGATTGGAAGTTAACGTACATTTAATTAAATTAAAATATAGATTTAAATTATTTAAATGGGCTTTACCCTCTTATTCCGGCCCATACCCATTTGCTACACCCCCCAACCCGTTTTCTCCACTCCAAACACAGCAAACCCGACTTCACCGAACAATGGCCATAGCCCTGCCTTCCTCCTTCCACTGCATTTCCATTTCTCCACCGATTAACAAACCGATATCACCATTGCGATCTCCTTCTCATTCCCTACGTCCTACACCCAAAATCACCACACTCGCATAGCACCCTCAAAACCCGATGTCGAACTGGTATCACGCCTCACTGAAGAACGCGCGACATGAATTACCACCGAAACCCATGAAACTCACTCACAAGGGGCGCCTCACCTCGACAAAGCCAACTCCACCCTCGGTTTTCCCTTCGACTTCCTGTAGCCTCCCCAACAGCAAAACCCTAGTTTTCTGTTAGTTTACGAACATCAAAAAAGGTGTCGCACCCTAAACGAATGGTACTGGATCGAAGCTCAGACTCTAATGATCTCAACAACCCTTGTTTCAAGATTTTAGGAATTTGTTTCGATTTTTTTTTGATTTTACAAAGTTGCGATTCTGGTTTGAGGAATGAAATAACTGGCGGCTCCATTTTTGACCAGAGTGGGAATTGGTCTAGGTTTTGGAAGAATTTTGGGTATATATAGAATAATTTTAATATTTTTTTATTCAATTATTTTATTTTATTTTAAGAAAACACTACTTTTCTATGTCCTCTAAAATTCCTGTGATCACACATGATCCCCAAAAATCACAAAATGGGCATGTAGCTACTGTTTGACATTACGGTCCCAACGAAACTGGTTTCATTGAATTCCGACTCCGTTTGCTCACACAGCGTATTTTTAACCGTCAAAATACTGACTGTTTTTCACATTAAAATCCCGTATGGCCACATACTAACTTCAAAAATCACGAAAATTGAAATATAGCAATAATTTAATATTGCAGATCTAATAAAATTAGTTTCATCGAATTCTGAGGTCGTTTGCAAAACTGGCTATTTTTAAAGCCCTAAATACCACTGTTAAATATATAAATATATTTAAAAACATTTAAATTTAATATTTAAAAATAAATATAATCATATATATTTACAAAAGAATATCATACTGCTCCACTGGGATTTATAACTCGATATTTCAAATCCAGTATTACATCGATATTCGATTAATATTTAAAAATCCATTTTAAAATATAAATAAATCGATATAAATTATAAAGGAATTCCACAGCGACTTTTCTAAAATTTGATTTCGACATATATCAAAATCTACACGACGAAGTCTCGATTTTTCTCTTCCATCAGAAAAATATACTTCAACAGCTCCTAACGTTTCTTGTTTCACAGAAATCCAATTTAAAACGAACCATGTATATTCAGTTGAAGTTCAAATCGCCTAATAGCGAACTACAGCGCCATTTCAAGCTCGATTATAAATATATTATAGTTATACCTTCAAAGTGTTGTTAAATAATATATTCGTTTTTCTAATTGAATTCTAAACTGAATTAAAAATCACAGATGATCCCATTCACACCATTTTGTGAATTCCACTATTTCTAACTATTTCAGAAATTAAATATATTATTATATTAATTAAATATTCAATATTATTCAATTCTGGTCATTTTAAACAACCAACCATTATTCAAATAATTAAATAAATTATTTATATCGCTGAAAAATGCGGGTCGTTACAGCTACTCATGCTCACTCCTAACTTGCCTCTAGTCTGCTCATGTGAGACCACTCAGAGTAATAAGAAGCAAAACATAAAACTCTAGGTCAGACAAAGTCTGCTATGAGCGATAAAATCTCAAGTACATATAATAAATGGAACACATAGTATATTAAACTATGCTTGACATGTTCCTGCATTTAAAGAGTTAGTATATAAAATTATATACTACTATAATAGATTCAGTAATATGAGTGTATTCTACGTTTGAGCACCGAGGTGTCAAAATGTCTGCATCTGCACTATCTAAGTCTGTGTTAATGCTGACTACGTCTAAAGACATCTCTAGGGTGATAAATGATTAAACAAGTATAGCAAACATCATACATCCTTACATTTACTCACTCAATGCTTATGACATATAGTACATTTTGTTCTACGATAGTTGTATCATATCTGAGCTGAAACAGTCAAATCTAACGAACAAACTCTGCTTGGTTGAGAATGAGCATAAGTGTTATTCACGAGCTCCCTTCCTTCCCCCCACCCCCATCCCCACTGGATAAACAATTTGTAATATGGTTGGATATCCTATGGGTAGCCTTCGAACAAGCTTACAACCTACATCAGGTCAAAAACTCGATAATCACTCAAAGGAGTTCAACCAGTCGTCCAACCTTTCTCCCTAAACCCTTTCCTGAGGACTTCCACATCTTGATTCATAATATATTGCTATGCTTCTAGGAGTTCAACCAGTCCTTGTTGGAGTCATGTTTCTCAAGTTGAATGATCGTTTGGGCTATGAAAATGAAAAGTCTTCATGTCGATGTTGTTGTGAAGTAGGCCTCTTTGAACTGCCATCATCCATTTGAGAAGTCGTGTCGAAGTAGTGCATCATACATAATGGGTTAAAGACCCCAAACCCTCGACTCAAATTTTGATCGGTGCCCGATCTGGTTTGACCATGCTGGAATCAGTGTAACCACACCAATCCGGTTTGGCATATCCCAGATCGGTGCAGTTACACCGATTTGGTTCGACACTCCCAGATCGATGCAATTATACCATCTATTTCAGCCGTATGTGCTAGGCCGATCGGAAGTCCCCACACTTGGCCGATTTGAAATTTCCACCTTAGTCGATCCAAAGTCTCCACATTTGTTCGATTCGAAGTCTCCACACTTGGTCGATCCAAAATTTTCACATTTGGCCAATCCGACGTCCCCCTTCCCCGACTAGTCTGAATTTCAGGACTCCATACCGATCTTAACTTGTTTTCTCCATATCTCCTTCTTCTTTAACCTAATCAGCTTGAAATTTGATAAGTATGATCCTTAGTGAAATTTTCTAACTCGCATAAAAAATTCATCCAATTGTAGGCAACTTTAAATTTAGGTCAATGCGAACGTATTCGGCCATAACTCCCTAGTACGAACTTCTAATGACTCCAAACTTCTCATTTTACTTTTGGATACCTTCCAGCTCATCTCCTCCAAATTTGGTGTGATTTTTAGTAACTTTGGTTGATGGACTTTTTCGCAAAATCCTAGTACTAGCTCTTCATTCGCATGTGTTTTCAAACATTCACAGAACAATCCAAATGTTAAAATTATCCAAAATAACATACAATCTCAACCAATCTTTCCGACTGAAATATATATAGAATTCAAATCTAAAATAAAGTTGTAGATTTGCACAGATCTACAAGTGGTTTCACCATAGCAATCTAATTTCTAACAATTTAACTTCATAGTTTTTAACTAAAGTTGTAAGATTCCTAACAAAATTAGCTTTATCAGAATTATTTTAAGATTAGAAAGTTTGATATTCTGTAAATAAGATTATAGCACTCACATGTTTCTATGAAATTCCAAATCTGAATAGGATTATTGAATCTGAATAAATCTCCCCTCCTATAAGTTACAGATATGCCTCTCTAGTCTAGATCTAAATCTATATTTTAATTTAAGTTTTGTGGAGAATTTAAGTTTTGAATGAAGAAAATTTTGCTATAATGTAGGTAGAAGCTCAGGAGAAGGAAAGAAAAAAAATGATAGAAATGGGTTACAACAACTCATTTTCGCCCTTTATCCTTCCAATCCCGAAAATCCAAACCACATATATTTGAAAATGGACCCAGATGACCGAAAACGGGTTGTTTATGTCTTAGAATTCCTTCAAACGGTCATATCTCTCAAATGGTTTGTCCATTTTTAAAGCAATAACCACTCTACAGAAAGGGAAACCATCATCTTGATCCAATGGAAATTGTTTGGAATCAAAATTCCACTCCAATCAGAAGGTATGAACAAAATAAATTTTCGTCAAGGGTAAAACGATCATAGAAAAATTCAAAAAGTTAGAAATGCCTCTAATAGTCATCTTTCAAAATTATAGAATGATACGGTCTAATACGAAAATAATATTTCAATGTACGCTTTAAAATCGTGGCAAAACCGTGGATCATTACATTAAGCATGAAACCTTTTGATCGAAGGCTTTGGACCAGAGAGGGAGCAATCTACTTCTCTTTTTGTTCCATGGAAGAAGAGCCTACAATTACCTTGACTTTGGAAGAAGTAGTGGCAATATGGGTACCTAGATCAAAACCAAATACTAAGGGAGTTCTATTATTAAAAGGATTTAATTAAATAACATTAATAAATCCCTGATGATCCACTGGGATTGGCGAATACTGAGTAAAAGGTGAAGCTTTTCCCAAGACAAATACTCATTTTCCTATGACAGCCTTTGATGATGGAGGTTCTAGTAGTATATTGTGTTAGGAGAATTGATTGAATATTAAAGGAGTTCGTCTAGAGTCAACAGATCAACTCCTCTTCCTAAGATTCCAGCATTCTTAACCAAAGCATATACGACTCTCTAGTTACCTGGGTTCAATGAATTTGGAGCTAGAGCTGGAACAGAGAAGTTGTAACATTAGAGACTCATAAATCAAGACATTTATTAACAAATGAGAACCACAGACTTACTAGCCGTAGAGAATGTTCTCTTGATGTTTGAATAACACCTCACTAAGAAGAAGTCGATGTCCCACCTTTTGTCATTTTTAATGTGGGTCAGAAACTGGACTGCTGGATGAGGATTGATAAGTATAACTGTTTATCCCCTTAAAAATTTTCCACGAATTGATAGGTTAAACTTACTCTAAAACAATAAGTACTTATATTAGACAAGGATCTGTCGCACATGCATAGTCGTACATACCAGATCGGTCGCGCATACCCAAAATTCAAGCAAATGGTAAAGGTCGATCACACACAACCAGGGTCGAGCGCAAGCTATAAGTCGAGCATAGCATAAGGTTCAAGCATGACATGAAGGGTCGAGCACAGCAAGAGAGATCATACACATTAGTAGAGGATGATCGCTCGTATTAGAGGAAGTCGCTCACTTGTACATCGGGTAGGTCGCTCGAACAAGATATAGTTCAGACACAACATAGCTTGAGAACTTTTGGAGAGGTCGCCCGCACATATGAGGGCTCGCTCGAACGTCTAAGAGGTTGGTCAGTTGGAGACAACTGGCGACAGCTGGAGACAGTTGGCTACAACCAGGCGGTGGCTTTTCTGTAATTAAAGGAGTGTGCAACCCCTACCCTGTACATAAGAATTTCAGCCCATCTCTTCATTTTCTCTCCACCCATAAATAGACCATGGCTTCCACCATTGAAGGGATCAATTCTTTGAGACCACGAAGTGCTGCCAGATCCTTCCTACCACCATTTCTAAGCAATCCAACCTTCGTTCATCACCATCATTTGAAGAATTACCATCTAATTGGCCATGGCTTCCATCGAGATCATCTAAGTGACCAAGAGATCAAAGATCCTCCTTCATCCTCCTTGCATTTTAAGATATCTCACTATTTCTCCACTAATCTCATCATTTATCCACTGATCCTACCATTCCTCCATCAATTTGCATAGATCTAAGCGAGAATTATTTGTAATAATAGAAAATGAATGTACAAAGAGAGATTTCATGCCTTGTAAACATTGATGTGATAATGAAAGTAACCTTCATAGTGGATGTAGGCCAATCTTAGGGCCGAACCACTCTAAAACTTGTCTTCACTCTACTTTTCCCCATCTTTTCACTCTTAATCTTGTAATTGTTCATTCTTTAAAGTGTTGATTGCATTTTTGGGGTGTTGATACTGAATTTGATACCAGCATTTTTGGCACCCACCATAGGGCTCGAACCCACGACCACAAGGTTGAGAGCCTTGTGGGGGTTTGCTAGAGTGTTGCGCTAAAGCCGGCTTGCTACGATAAGCTCTCAAAGCCTAAAAAGTGGGATCGTTGAAGAATTTGCTTCAAAGTTCAAAAAATTACCGGAAATCATGGTCGCTTCATAGAAAAATAGAAAATCTACTAGAGATACTATGAGTAATGAAAATGCTTATAATAATGAAATTACACCATAGACTTTGAACCGAGAAGTTGGAGAGTCCTCGAGGCTAGCTGTAACTTGATAGGAATTGAATGTGGTGGTAATTTGCTTGAATGAGAAAATGGATGCTATGACCAAAATGATGATGGAAAAACTTGATGCGTTGCTTAATGCTCAAGCCAATCCCCCGCCTCCGAAGGTTGTGGTCAATGTTGACGAAAAAGAGGACTCTTCTGCCTCAGACCCTAATTCATCCCACTTCATAGTGGAAGACAAGGGGGAAGCCGGCGTCGAGGACTCTAAAGTAAAGACACCATAGCATGTCGAGAAGCGTACAATTCAGAGTGCCTCTAGTCCCACCAAAGGGGCACCTTCCAAGGGAGGTCCAGGTCATCGGAACTTGAACCGTGATCATTTTGGTAAAAGGAATGATGCCTGCTCCATGGAATGAACTGGCAATGAGGAGTACATCTCGGACATGATCCAACGAATAATGAAGGAGAAAATGGCTCATCAAGATGATGAGAGGGAATGGTAGTTTTCGCCAAGCAAGAATCTATTCATAGAAAGAATTCATCAAGCGAAGTTCCCTAAGAAATTCACAGCCCCGACAATAGCACCCTACGGTCGGATCGGAGATCCAAACATTTTCTTGTTCAGGCATGACCAACACATGAACATAGCTAGGGCCACTGACGAGATAAAATGTTTATACTTCCCCATGTGCTTGGAAGGGGTAGCTTCACTATGGTTCACTAGGCTTCCGCCTAAATGTGTCGATCAATTTGCTGATTTGGCGAGAAGGTTCCAAGACCAGTTTCGATTACAAAGTACCAAAGGGATGTAAGGTCGCTTAGAAAAATGGAGCAAATGCCTGAAGAAACAGTAAAGGCTTTTCTTACAAGGTTCCACGCTACGACAGCCGAAGTTATAGATCCAGAACGTTGGTATGTATTGGCAACTTTGAAGTGTGCTATTGACAAGAAGTTAGAATTTGGTAGGTTGCTCAAGATGAACAAACCCAAAACTTTGAAGAAGTTCTATAAAAAAGCTGAAGAATACATGAGCGTCGAAGATGATCCTCCTATTGTTCAAAATGCTGCAGAGAGTAGTGCTACCGGTGAAAGGAAAGGTTGTGAGGCCCAAGCTGACCCAAAGAATAACTCTAGGCAGAAAAGGGGGAATAAGGGAAAGGATAACAAATCCTATAAGAAGATGCGGTTCTTTAAACATTAAGAGTTGCCCCCCCCCCCTGAATGAAACCCCAGAGAAAATTTACTCTGGTACGAAGGATTCGGGTATCTTTCCAGAATTAAAGCCAAAGAAGATTACAGAGCAACTAGCTAATTCTGGTAAATTCTATCGCTTTCACAATCAACCAGGGTACAATACTAACGAATGTAGACACTTGAAGAGTTTTATTGAGGAGCTCATTAGAAAGAACAAGCTTTACAAATATATAAGAAATCCCCATGGTGCTTAAGCGGCCCAGGTGTAAAGTAATGCTACTAGTCAACTAGGACCTAAAGGGAAGGCTCAGGCTCCTGCTGACTCGAGACCAATAATCAATACGATTTCTAGAGGTCCTCACCCAGCCAGAAGAAGCTGGGTGACATGAAGAAACATGCTAACAAGCTAAAGGACGCTTCAGAAGAAGAAAGGTGTCTGATCTTGAGCAATGCACTTCCAATGAAGATGCCTAAAACTTCAGCTGAAGATGTGGTGTTCAAAGATAGAGACTCTGATAGACTACTTACACCAAATATTGATGCCATGGTGATCACAGTAGGTCTTGGTCCAGCAATTGTAAGAAAAGTCCAAGTCGATACAGGAGCTTCCGTTAATGTGCTTTTTATAAACGCCTTCTAGAAAATAAAGCTATCCATGGTGGATGTGAGGGCATGTCCAAATAAGATTCATGGATTCACTGGACAACCTGCACAACCCATCGGCGAAATTGACTTGCTCGTAGAATTGGCAGATGGAGAACGCAAAGTATCTATGATGAAGACTTTCATTCTAGTAGACGAGCTTTCCGCTTACAATGCATTCTTGGGGACGCCTACTCTGACAGAGTTCAAGGTTGCACTAGTTCCATGGTGCTTGACCATGAAGTTTCCAACTGAGAATGGTGTTGGTGCAATTAAGGGAGATCAGGCTACCGCAAGGGACTTCTACATGACAGAGTTACGAGAAGCCGGGAAGAAAGAGATGGGGAAGAGTGCAGAGGCTCCGCTCCGCATTTGAGACCTCCACTTATAGAAATTAAAGTAGGGTCCCTGTACTGGCGAACACAGTGGAGCGCAAAAAGAAATGGACCCTAGAAAAGCCAGTGTAGGTGACGGAAGGACGGCTCCGACTGTGATCACGATTCCTATTACTGTTAATCCAAAAGACCAAAACCGTGTTCTAAATATAAGATCTCAGTTGAGCCTAGAATTAAAGAGTCATTTGATTTCCTTTTTGAAGGCTAACTTAGATGTGTTCGCGTGGAGCCATTCTAACATGTGTGCCATATCTCCAGATGTTGCATTTCATAAGCTCAATATTAAACCACGTGTTCCGTATGTCAAGCAGAAAAGGAGAACCCAAGGGCCGGGAAGATCGATAGCTCTAAAGGAAGAAGTAGACAGGTTAATGGAAAATGGCTTCATTAGAGAATCTACCTATCCAAAATGGGTCTCCAACCCCGTACTTGTGAAGAAAGTGAATGGAAAATGGCGAGTTTGCGTAGACTACTCAGATCTTAATAAAACCTGTCCAAAGGATAGCTTCCCTCTCCCCAGAATTGATCAGCTGGTGGATTCTACAGTTGGGCATGAGTTGCTGTCTTTTGTTGATGCTTGTTCAGGCTACAATCATATTATGTTGTATGGACCAGATCAGGAGGACACGAGCTTTACCACTGATCTTGGCCTGCTACAAAGTGATGCCAATCGGCTTAAAAAATGCGGGGGTAACTTATCAACGGCTCGTGAATGCCATGTTTAAAGCACAAATCTGCGGAACAATGGAGGTCAATGTCGATGATATGCTGGTAATGTAAAAAAGGGCTGCTAATCATTTGGAAAATCTAGCCCAGATGTTTGGTATTTTACCCTGGTACGGTATGAAGTTGAACCCTGTAAAGTGTTTTTTCGGAGTCGCTTCGGGCAATTTCCTGGGATTCATGGCCAATGCACGGGTTATAGAGGCCAACCCAACTTTGATATCAGCCTTGAGGGAAATCGATGCTCCAAGGACCAAGAAGGAAGTCTAATGCTTAAACAGGAAAATTGCAGCTTTGAATCGCTTCACATCAAGGGAAACGGACAGGTGCCTTCCTTTCTTTGATGCTCTCGGAAAAGGAAAGAAAGATATCCAGTAGACTCCAGAGTGCCAGAAAGCCTTTGATGACCTGATCTAGCACATGACGACGCCTCCAATGCTTTCCGAACCCAGTGACGGAGAAGACTTGTTCTTATACTTAGTAGTGTTCGCTCAAGCTCAAAGTGCAGCCTTGAAGAAAGAGGATTCGAAAGTTCAAAGGGCTGTCTATTACATTAGCAAAAAGGCTAAATGGGGCATAGTTGAATTACTCAAAGCTCGCCTATTGCTTGCTTATTGCTTTGAAGAAACTACGACCTTACATTCAAGCTCATCCAATTAAGGTCCTCACAGATCAGCTTTTAAAGCAAGTCTTGTTCCGCCCAGAAACTTCTGGGAGGTTGCTGAAATGGAATATCAAGCTCAGTCAGTATGATGTTACATATCATCCCCGAAAAGCAATTAATGGGCAGGCACTTGCGGATTTTATCGCAGAATTAACTAATCGAGGAGACTGGAAAAAGGAACCTGTTGTCGAAGCCAGCATTCAGTGGAAACTATTTGTTGATGGAGCATCAAACGACTATTGTTCAGGGGCATGAGTAATCCTCGAAACTCCCGAAGGAAGATCCATCTGCTATGCTCTAAGGCTAGAGTTTCCATTAACAAATAATGAAGCTAGGTATGAAGCCCTCATTGCAGGAATAAGGTTGGCAAGGAAATTACAGCTAAAGACCTTACAAATTTTTAGTGATTCACAATTGGTGGTATGTCAAGTCCGAAAAGAGTTCCAGGTCAAAATGGGTAACTTGCCAGCTTATCTATCCAAGGCTTCTGAACTACTGGAAAGCTTCGAACATTACACAATATCTCACATTCCTAGAAAATAAAACACCAAAGTAGATTCACTAGCAAAGTATTCAAGCACATGAGATGCACAATTGATAGGATTGGTTCCAGTGGAAGTCCTCTCTAGTCCTAGCATGGAGAAAATTAATATGGATTGGATCATGGAGGCAGCTGATCAAGCGGACTCATGGATGACACCAATCAAAGAATATCTCCTGACCGGTGCACTCTTAACGGAAGCTAAGAATTGATGGAAGATCCTGCGAAAGGCTCCTATGTACCACATTCAGGATGGACGACTCTACAGGTGAGGATTCTCTATGCCTCTGCTTTTATGTGTTACAAAGGAGGAATCAAAGGCGATCATGATGGAATTGCATGAAGGTGATTGCGGAGGCCATACTGGTGGTCAGACATTGGCCAAGAAAATTTTGCGATATTGTTATTTCTGGCCAGATATAAGTCGAGATTGCGCAGCATACACTAGAAAATGTGATAGATGTCAAATATTTGCGAAGATTCCAAAAGCACCATCCACAGTGATAACTCAAATGATCAGTCCATGTCCATTTGTCATCTGGGAATTGATCTTATAGGAGCACTTCCCATAGCCAAGTTTGGAATCAAATATGCCATTGTCGCTGTGGATTACTTCACTAAATGGGCTGAGGCAGAACCATTGGCAACCATAACCTCAAAGAAAGTTATTAACTTTGACCAAAACATCATTTGCAAGTTTGGAGTGCCGCAGAAGATATTCACGGACAATGGAACCCAATTTGAGAGCAGAGAATATCAAAACTTCTATGCCAAATATAAAATCCAGAAAAGCTTCACAGTAGTTGCCCACCCACAGGAAAATGGGCAAGTAGAAGTAGTCAACAAAATCATAAAGTCAACCATAAAGAAGCGATTAGGGAAATCCAAAGGTGGTTGGGTAGATGAGCTTCTGTTTGCACTATGAGCGTACCACATAACTCATAAGACTGCAACCGGGCATACCCCCTTTTCCTTGGCTTTTGACTCAGAGGCTATGATTCCCGTAGAGTTGGAGGTTCCCACTCACAGAAGGATCCATTTCAACCAGGAGGAAAATGTGAAGTTACAGCTTGAAGCCCTCGATCAGCTTGAAGGAAAAAGGAATGAAGCAGAACTCGGGGTTTCTGCACATCAGAGAAGGGTGGCCAGACATTTCAGTTCAAAAGTCAGAAACAGGACTTTCGAGATCGGAGACCTCGTGTGGAAAAAAGAAATGATTAGAACTGGGGTTTTCGAGCCAAATTGGGAAGGGCCTTATGTCATAAGCCAGAAACGCCGAGATGGCACCTTCAAGTTGTCCACCACAGATGGAATTCGGATTCCTAGGGCTTGGAACAGCAAGCATCTTCGCCGTTACTTTCTATAATATGTTGTTCAAATCTATTGTAAAATGTGTAAATATTTGCAAGCATTACATTTGAGCTATGTAAATATGAAAAGTCATGAATGAGAAAGTCTATTTGCTTGCGTGAATCTTATATTTGTAAACTCTTGCTAAGATCAATTTTTTGAATGCAGGCAATATAAGAGCAATAGCTCATTCACAATACAACCATACCTGGAAGCTTCCTAAGCACATCCTGATTGGGATAGCTCAAGCATTGAGTGCCAAAAGCATCATGCAAGCCAAACAAGATGACGAAATGCACCACCTTGCAAGTCTAAAAGGAACAGGCTATTCAGAATCAAATGGTGAAAAGCGCAACAAGTGGGCATCAAGTCAGAAAGTTACTCCTTTCATCAAAGAAAACACTTCATGAAGAACGAGGTTTAAGGTCCCAAATCCCCAACTATAGTCGCTTATCGAGATAAGCGTCATGTAGAAGGACTGGTATCAAACTCGAAAAATAATGTAAAGGTGGGAGCAGCCCAACCAAGCCAACAAATAAAAGATTGCAAGTTCCACCATATAGGCACCTTTCTAAATAAAAGGTTCAAAACCTCAGTTCTATAAGTCGTGATGACTTTCGACAAAAGAACTAACGTTTGCCTCGTGGGACGATGCAGCGCCAAGCTGGAAGGACCGACATCATGTCAGAAGGACTGACAAACCTAGGCTGGAAGTACCAGTCCTAGGCCGGAAGGACCGACAACACAAGTTGGAAGGACCAACACCATGTCGGAAGGACCGACAAAACCTAGGCTGGAATACCAGTCCTGGGCCGGAAGGACCGGAAACCCAAGTCGGAAGGACCGACAAAACCTAGGCTGGAAGTACCAATCCTAGGCCAGAAGGACCGACAACCCAAGTCAGAAGGACCGACAAAACCTAGTCTGGAAAGTACCAGTCCTAGGCCGGAAGGACCGGCATCAAACTAGAAGGACCAGCATTAATAGAAATCCTAGTCGTAAGAGGGTGTCCAATATAAGCTTTCCGATTTTGAGTTAATCAAAATGGAATAGATATAAATTGGATTAAAACTCAAACACAAGACCTTCCGGGGGCACCCGACCTTAAGCTAGGTCTCCCAAATTCAATTATCTGCGTAGCATCTGGTCATCCGGGATGTGAATATATTGAGTAAAAAATCGAAAGCTATTCAATCATCTGCGTAACATCTGGTCATCTCGGATGTGAGAGATATTGAGTAAAAAAAGAACAAAGACCGCCCCGGGGGCATGTATTCAAATCTAATTTCTGAAGGGCCTGGACTGCTAGGTTAGCGAGAAATACGACTGAATACATTATAAATACAAGACCTCTCAATTAGGGGCATAGGGAAAGTGGCATGGATCAACCAACTAAACTGAATTTTGTCGCTAAATAAGCCTAGAAGCTTAAAATCCAATTACATAGTAAAAGCCTTATTTAATGGGACAAAAGCTTCCAACATCCTAGCTATAATCAAAAGAATTCATAAATGTTGGACATTCCCAACCTAACGAGATTGTGACAAACCTTGGTATGAGGGTATAACCATAGCATTAAAAGCAAACCAACAACGCTAACATTACATACCATAAGTTCTTTACAACCTCATAAGTCGACAAAGTGTTTGTGATACAAGTATAATATGCAAGTGTAGTGTGCAGTGTATAGATAAAAGTACGACAAAGCCTAATAAATGGCGGTAGTACAAATAAAAAAGCACTGTCCCATGCAACAAAATAAAGCACAATTTCATCACAGAGTCACAATTCAATCACAGAGTCATAGAGATAACGACATAAGCATAAAGTTGTAAGAGAGGACCGACACTCGCATATACAACCGATCTAAATGTACCACAAGAAAGAAAACAAACTGAAATCAAAGCATGAAAATCACAAAATGCTACTACTTTTTTATCTTCCCATCGCTGGACCTTAAAGACTGCTTAATAGAGGAAGGGGGAAGTGTATCAGCTGCCTGGCTTCCCATCTTTTGCTTCCTTGTCCACACAAGGACTCTCGGAGGAGGATATGTTAATAATTCTCGGCTTATTCATAGCGCACTTCCTCTTGCATTTCAAAGTAGACAGAGTCTTAGTATCCCAAATATCATCCTCATCATTACTATAAACATAATCAATAGCTTCCAGGTTGGATGTAGTAATTAATGATGTATCATCTGGGGGAGGAGTGATACGCGGGCTAGCACTAGTGGACACTAAACTGAAACAGTAGTAGCAACCTGAACGGTGGTGGTACTAGTAGGAAGAAGAGGTGACGAGGACAAACCTGGCACAAATGAATAGTGAGCACTAAATTCGGCAAACCCAGGTGAAGAAATAAGATAATCCAAATCTGATATGGTTTGATGAACATCAGTTTTACCTGGGGTTTGTGAGTTTATGAGCTCAACTTCATAATCATTAACATTCAAAGGGGAGTCGTGATTTTCTTTGTTATTCCCTGCACACTGCTTGACGATATCTTCCTGAACAACAGGCCCCTTTGCAGCAGGAACTTCGGTAACATTTTTGTCAGTATGAACAACATGAGGGTCCACAGGAAGGGTTTGAGAACTTGAAGCCTCAATATTGACAGTGTTGGATGAACCATGGATAGCAGTAGCATCCGGAGCTTTCTCCCCGGAAGATTGAGCTCGCTCATCTATCAGTATCTTCCTGCCCTCAGCCAGAGCCTCACGATCTTCCGCTTTTAAGAGAATCTCCTGAAGGACATCATCTTTTGCACCATTGGAGTATATAAGCACTTGTTCCCAGACAAGAGCCAGAGTTCGTGGAAAATCCTATTCCAAAAAGCTTAAGCTTCCACGACCCATGATGCTATAAACATAAATTTGGAACAAAGTATCATCAACTTTAGCCTTGGCCTGTTCAAGAGTAGTAGTCGATTTGGTTTTATCTTCTTCCAGAATTTTAAGAGCTTTGCACTGTGAAATAATCTTGTCTTTAAGAGCTTCCTTTTCTTCTTGATAGGAAGCCGAATTTTGCTTTTCCAATGCCAATTGAGATTCAGCAAGTTCTTGGGCAGATTGAGCTTCTTGAACTTGTTTTCTTGCAGCTTCAAGCTCTCTTTTAAGTTTCTCATTTTCGGCTTCTAAGATATTTACACTAGTAATTCCATCTTTTAAAGTTGCAAGTTCATCCTCTGGGGACCTGATCACGTAGACCAGTCTAGCCTTGTCATTCTCCAAAGTTTCAATATGCTCAAGATGTCGGGCATTTAACCTTTGAAATTCGTAGCTAAATTTGATCAATGGCTCTAGTTGTTTGTTGGTTCTGCTTATGGCCATGTCCAATCGTGTTTCAAGTTGACTCTTGGTAGTATCGAATTGAGTAAACATACAGCTCTTTATAGTGCTCAGCTCTTCGACAGCATCCCGCTTATCATTCGGGTGTAAATCCAAATCGTAGAACACTCCTCTGAGGTCCCAACCTCCAAATCGATCCTTAAGCTTCAAATTTTCAGGTGGAATTTTATAGGAAGGCCTATCAAGAATCATCTGGATCTGACTAGAAATCGGGACAATGGATTGAGAAGTAGTAAATGGATGTTCAGGAGGGATGGGGATATCAGGATCTGAGAACTCAGCTGATTAACGATGTTTCAGAATATCACCTTTACCTCGTTCATCTCTGCATCTCTTCTTCTCTCCCTCCTTCTGGTACTGCTCCATGCCCTTACCACCTCTGTCAGATGCATTTATATGATCGTGCTTTCCATTCATCCAGTGGTCAGTTGATGAAGGCTCAGACGTGCGCTTAAGCGTAGGATCTAAAGATAATTAAGAACACTTCGAATGACGGGAAACGCAAGACTGTAAAAAACTTTGTGGGTTAACAGAACTAGTATGTCGAGAGAAGCTGTTTGATAACGAATGCTTCATTTCTGTATCTGGAAAAAAGGGGGGAAAGAAGAGTTTTAGCACGTAAGTTAAAGAAATATTGAGAAAGCTACAAAACTTATAAAAAGTATAAAAAGTTTGTGGCATGTGCATTTTCTAGTGTACGCCTAATAACGAACCAATTTCGAGTCGAGCATCTAAGTCAATCCCTATGTCCATAAGTGTCTTCCCTGATGAAAGCATTTGTGCCACAACTATATCAGTAATGGGTTCCGTAACTAACGATGTTGGATCCAAAGTGGAGATGTCGTCTCGACTAAGATCCTTAAAGGGGTCTAAGTCATCTAAACTCCTGAAAGTGCCCGTAGAACCTTGAGTAACTAGGGCAACATGATCCTTAATTCCCTTTTCATAAATTGTTTCATCTCTTACATCAGTCCCGCCTTCCTCCGTTTCCTTACCTTCACAATGATGGGTATCTTCTTCAGTAACTGAAGGCAACGGAGAATTTGACAAAGTTTTGCAACTACTTTCAAGATCTAATCATTTCTTTAACAGAATTTTCTTATTAGCTGGGTCTAATACAATAGACTTTGAGGGATGGAGTAAGTTATATTGGAGCAAAAATCCTTCTATGAAAAAAGTTTCTACTCCTCTCACTCTCTGGAACAGCTGTTAAAGACTCAAGGAGATTTTGGCTGATAGCATTATCTTGTTCAGAGGAAATTTCTGTAAAATAATAATTCAGTTAAGAATCAAACTTCAAAAGAAAAAAGAAGCAAAAGGTTGTGTGAATACGCTCACCTCCTTTCAGCCATTGTCCGTAGAAATTTCCAGAGCATAAAAAAAAACGTATTGGTTCGGAAACCCTTTAGCACTTTCTATTAGGTCTGTAATGATTTTAGAACCCCGAATTTCAACGATGATGAATGATGAAAGGTCCTTCTTTCTCCTTCTAAAAGCATATAAAGAGAAAATATCCTGAAATGTTAGTGCACGTTGCTTAACTCTCATAAAGAGTACATAAAGTCCCATCACGATAAAATAACTTTTTGGGTGTAACTGGTATGGTGCAATTGCAAGCCGTCGAAAATTGACTCTAAATAAGAATTGAAAGGGGAAACCGCTTCACTCAACAGCATGTGACGGTTAACTATGACATACCAGGTAGGGGTACGGTCAAGATGGTCATCCTATCCTGGAAATTTAGCCTCATCCTCTTCCGAATTTTAAACTGTACACACATTAATTTGTACGAATTAAGGGAAACCGCCATCTCGTGAACATCTGTAGGAGCACTGGCAATTGGTCGGGGTTGAGGAAAGTCCTGATTAATATTAGCCACGGAAATAGTAGCTAGTGTGGTCTCAGTGACCTGGGTAGAAGCTCCAGTCTCGCTAGACATAGTTGATTCTCCAAGGTTCTAACACATTTGTTTCCTAGTTATCATTCGTATGCATGTAATTAGTTGCAGGTACGCACTCCCTAACTCTACAGGAATGGTTTGCATAATTACATGTATTATCATAAAATCAAGGTTCGGAATGCATAATTAGTGTGAGCTGGTTGATTGGTTCTAAGTTTTGCTTAAAAGGTAATACGTAAAGCGACATACATGTATAGGAAGTAAATTATCTCGATTATGAACAATTAAGCAAAATAATCTTGTATAAGTACGTTGTTCAATTTGAATGATAAGTCACATAGCATTCTATGTTTTTCACACTAACCTATTGTTCCTAACAATAAAATAATAAGATCAAAAATATATGCAAGTATTTTAGTTGTAGCAGTTTAAGCATTACAAGAAGGTTAAACAGTTAAAGCTCTGGCCTTAAAATAGATCAAACATGACCAATAGGAGTTGTACATAATCGAGCTCAGCAATGTCAAACGTGGTCAATCCATTTAAGGTCGAGTAGAAACGACCTAGCCAAGCTCGTGCGTGAGCGAACCAAAGGAAATCAATTGTGACTGAACCAAGTAAGGTCGTACGTGACCAATCCCGTATAGGGGTCGAGCAGGCACGACCCATGCCATCTCGAGCACAACAAGTAGATAGAGGTCGCACATGGTCAAACTAAGCAAGGTCGCACTTGACCGATCCCACATGAAGGTCGAGCAGGAGCAACCTATGCCAGTTCGAACAAGAATGACCCTTATCTAAGTCAAACTAACACATCAAGGTCATGGTTGATCGACTTAGGTCAAGTAACATTTTGCATAACCAACTCAAGGGAGGTCGTTCAAGACCGACTTAGACAGGGTCGAACGTGACCGACCCCATTCAGGGGTCAAGCAGGAATGAACCATGTCGGGTCGAATGAGAACGACCCTATGTTGAGTCGAACAAGCATGGTCCAGTACTATAAAATTGTGCTCCGCATAATTTCTACATGATAAGAGCTAGTTGATCGAAATCAAAAAGTAGACAGCAAATACAATGACCTTAAAATTAAGCAATTTGCAACATACAAAACCTAAAGTTAAAGTGTTCACAGCAACATCGACAAACCCAAATTGCTGGGCAATCAAAATACACAGAAGTGTGACCAAGTTTGCTCTCAAAGCAAATGTTCAGACCAAAATTCCCATTATTTTAACAAGCTACGGGATAAGCAAATCCTTGTGAGTAAATCAGTAAAGCATGTGGAATTCTGCGGTTCAAGCATTTCATCAAGCATGAGCATCGGATTAAAGTCAGAACTTAAAGGATCATGGGTGAATCGAATGCCTCTACTACAACATTTACTCCAACATCATCCCAATTACTAAACCAAGAATTTCTAATTATCAACAAAATCCCAATTTGTACCCAAATCAGTCAAACCACACTCAAAACATCCTAGTTTGAAGCCCTATACGACCTCGATAGCAACTCAACTAAATCAAAACGAAGTGAAAAAGGAGAATTCACCTATCACAATCAAGATGCTTCGGATCTGAAGAAAAATCGCTCCAATTTGTTTCGAAGATTGGTTAAGCTTTGCTGGAGTTATCGAGCAAAGCGACGAGCTGGAGGATTGAGAGAATAGCTTGGCTGAAAATTAAGGATTGAGTACAGATTGCTGTGTGAAGTTCCCTAAAACAAAGCCACCATTAAAAAGCTTCTTTGGGAAAGAGAAATGAAGTGAAGAGCGGGAAAACGAAGGGACGGTTTATAGAAGTCTAAAAGAGCTCGTAACACGTTAGCAGACAAGCTCGCTCGAGCCCAAGAAGACTGATCATCCCATGTTAACAAGCTCGCTCGATCCTACATGAATTGCTCGACCCATATGCAAACTCGCTCACTCACACTAAAGCCCAACCGGTGAAACGTGCGTGATATCGATATGATCATACCATGTGCAACTATCACATCAGAAACTAAGTTTAATTCGTCAAATTGTGTTATATCTCATTATTTCCAAGCTTGTTATTTTTATAAATTAAAATCACAAACTTCGAGGGGCAAATGTTTGTCCCTTAAAAGTATTGCACGAATTGATAGGTTAAACTTACATTAAAACAATAAGCACTTATACTAGACAAGGCTCGGTCACACATGCATAGTCGTACGTATCCAGATCCGTTGTGCATACCCAAAATTCAAGCAAAAGGTAAAGGTCGATTGCACACAACCAGGGTCGAGCGCAAGCTAAAAGTCGAGCATGACATGAGGGGCAAGCACGACATGAAGGGTCGAGCACGGCAAGAGAGGTCATACACATCAGTAGAGGATGATCGCTAGCATCAGAGGAAGTCGCTCACTTGTACATCGGGGAGGTCGGTCGAACAAGATATGGTTCAAGAACAACGTAGCTTGAGCACTTTTGGAGAGGCTACCCACATGTCTGAGGGCTCGCTCGCACATCTAAGAGGTCGATCGGTTGAACTATTGAACACATCTGGCGACAGTTAGAGACAGTTGGCTATAATCAGGCGGTAAAATTTCTATAATTAAAGAAGCGTGCGACCCCTACCCTGTACATAAGAATTTCAGCCTATCTTCTCATTTGCTCTCCACCTATAAATAGACCATGACTTCCACCATTGAAGGGATTGATTCTTTGAGACCACGAAGTGCTGGCAGATCTTTCCTACCACTATTCCTAAGTAATCCAACCTTAGTTCATCACCACCATTTGAAGATCTACCATTTAATCGGCCATGACTTCCATCGAGATCATCTAAGTGACCAAGAGATCAAAGATCCTCCTCAATCCTCCTTGCATTCTAAGATATCTCCCCATTTCTGCGTTGATCTCACCATTTCTCCGTTGATCCTACCATTCCTCCATCAATTTGCATAGATCTAAGCGAGAATTATTTGCAATAAGAGAAGATGAATGTACAAAGAGAGATTTCATGCCTTGTAAACACTGATGTGATAATGAAAGTTACCTTCATAGTGGACGTAGGCCAAACTTAGTGTCGAACCACTCTAAAACCTGTCTCCGCTCAACTTTTCCCCGTCTTTTCACTTTTAATCTTGTAATTGTTCATACTTTAAAGTGTCGATTGCATTTTTGGGGTTTTGATAATGAATTTGATATCAACAATAGTACTTTACTAGAGTAGTATGGACTTACCATGAAATGAAATTTTCCGAAGAAACCGGACTCCCTAGCCAAAACTTTCAATCATGTAAGGTATGTGTACTCGTTCGGAAGAAGCTGAAGGATGGTAATGCTTAAGCGCTCCAAATACTTCTGATAAATTCCGGAAAATGGAACGTAGCCAAAATTCCATATAAGAATAGAAGTGAACACTATGTGAAAAAGAAGAAGACAAACATGCTTTGTTGTTTGATCGCATACCTAGCTGTTGTTAAATCCGATGCCATCTACATATCAAACCGCGGGTATGTCCCGTCATCTAATATTAACTCAGACATATCAAAAAATAGTCATATATTGATGCGTTGTTCTTATTTCAAAACTAGTATAAATAAATAAAATATGTCGTTTGATAGCCAGTAAAACAACATTTTTGATGGAATTCATCATTTTTATTTTAAGGAAAATACAACCTTTTTTGTTGCATAAAGATATTTCAAATAACTCATACTATAGCACAATTTCATTAGAAAAGCATCTACTACAAACAGCTCATTATACGATAACTTCATCCAAAACACAGAGACTCATTACTAGCCAACAACTTGCAGCTCATATGATAACCTAACGAAGTAGACTCCTGTAACACCCCGGATTTTTGAATAATCGAATTAACTAAATTAAAGAATAAATGTTTAGTATTGTTCTAACGTTTGTAAGAAAAAGACTTAGTAGCTCATTTGGATGGAACAAGTGACTTGCATACAAGAGGTACAGAGTTCGATCCCCGCCAACGCCATATTTTTGTTTTAGGGGAATGGCTAAAAAGCGGCTTAGTATGAACGTAGTTCAAAAAGTAGTTTAGTGTGAAAATGGTTAATTAGGAAGATAGAAATATATATATAGATATATATATAAATAAAATAAAATTCAACCTAAATTTTAAGAAAAAAATCCAAAACGGCCGAAGCGGGAAGGCAAAACACCAAACCGACCTATTTTATAGGTCGACCCAAGCCCCGCTGGGTCGACCCCAGGGTCGACTCAAGTGGTTTGGAATTGGTCCCATCAGCCCTAAATGGTCTATGACGAAATTTTATGTTTGAGGGCTTAGGTGGCGGTTTCTGGTTGGTCTGTTGACATCCTATCTTGGTTTCTAAGGCCTGGATGGATCCTGGAGTGATCCGACAGCTTAAATTAATTCAAAACTCTATAAAAAGACCCATAAACTCAAACCCTAGAATCAAATCAAAAATTAGATCAATAGCCGTCATGTTGTCACTCCAAACCCTAGAGTAGCCGCCACCAACTAGAAGAAAGTTAAAGACAACAATTCAATTCTAATCAAGCCTAAAACTACAACAACGTAATTGTCTACAACAAAAGAATGCCAATCAATTACAGAATTCAGAACCCATAACTCAAGACCCCTTATTCGGTGAGTTCTAGTCACTTTTAGGTTTAAATAAATAAAATTGAATCGTGGTAGACTATGATTTGGGTATATGTTGTTTGTAGTTATGCAAGTTCATTATTGTTGTGAATCATGATATGATGCAAGTTTATTATTGTTGTGAATCATGAAGTTATGCAAGTTATTATATTGAGAAACTATGAACCTATGCAATTTACCTTTGCAAGTTGTTGCGTTGTTAATTCATGAATCTATGCTAGTTGTTATGTTATGAATCATGAACCTATTCAAGTTACCTATGCAAGTTGTTGCGTTGTTATTTCATGAATCTATGCTAGTTGTTATGTTATGAACCATGAACCTATGTAAGTTGATAAGTTGTTGATTCATGAACCTATGCTAGTTGTTATGTTGTGGATCATGAACCTATGTAAGTCACCTATGCAAGAAGTTATGTTATGAATCATGCAAGTTGTGAATCATGAACCCATATAAGTTGTTGATTATGTTGAGAATCATGAACCTATGTTAGTTGTTAATTATGTTTTAATTCATGAACCTATGCAAGCTGCTATGAATCCATGCAAGTTGTTAATTATCTGGTGAATCATAATTATATGCAAAGTTATCATGTCATTTCCCCTAATTGTCATGCTTATGCCAAAAATTGTACTGGAAATGATCACCTTGACATTCCCTTTATTTTATTGTTATGGCTAGACTACTTTGTAGCCTCGATGACACCAAAAACACAAACGGGCGCGCTAGTTAAGAAGCGGGGAAAAGGGGAATTTGTAATTGGCATAATTTACTTAGTGATTATGTAAATTTGACACATGATTCTGGTAGGGAAACATATAAATAATTACCGATTATGACATGGGTAAAATTGGGTAAAAATGGTATAATTTTAATATGACCATTTATGGATAAGAAATCCAAATTGTTAATAAGATAGGTATTGACACCTATGAAAGAGGAAAGAATTAATTAATTAACTTAATTAATCAAAAGAGGAATTTTTAAGCAATTAAAGCCTGAAGATTTAATATTGAATTGGCATAAATGCCTCAAAAGGTATAAAACAAATTTGTGATGAAATTGGTATGATTTTACATACCATAAATAGATGGACATAATTGAGTTAGTTATGGCCATAGTGAAATTTGGAATTAATTGATAATTTGAATAGGGAAAGTAATTCAAATTGGGGGATGATTAACTAGGAGTAATTAATCGTCTAAGACACGAGGTTAGGCTCGTTTGTGGTGTAAGACTGCCCGGACCCCCCGGCAAATCCAGCTGCCACAAATTCCAGCCTAATATGGGAGGTCTTAGGCATAAATTAAATGCGTGACAGTTGTAAAGACACAAGGTTAGGCTCTTTTGTGGTGTAAGACTGCCCGGACCCGCCCGGCAAATCCAGCTACCACAAATGTCAGTCTAATGTGAGAGGTCTTTATGAGGTTACGACCTTAATGAATTAAGAAACACTTAACCAGGTAAGCATGTAGTGGGACATGAGGGGGTTAAGTGGGTGCCTTGGGTGGCATGTGGAATTAAGTGGGTACCTGAGGTGGCATGTGAGATACGATTAGATATTTCAATAATTAATTAATGCTGATTAAAGACTATTTAACCTAACTTAATACATATGGACTGTATGATGATAGACATAATTTAGGGTTAAGTAAAACGAATTGCATTGTGGGTGGGTTAAGTACAACTGATGGGTAGGTGGGTAATATTAATATATATAGGCCCAAAAACTTAACCATTAAATAAACAGCATTAAATCAGTAGGTGGGTTAAGTACAACTGATGGATAGGTGGGTAATATTAGTATATATAGGCCCACAAACTTAACCATTAAATAAATAGGATTAAATCAGTTGAAGGGTTAAGTAGAACTGAAGGGTAGGTGGGCAATATTAATATATATATAGGCCCACAAACTTAACCGGATAAAAAGGGTTATGTAATTAAAGACACCTAAAGGTATACATAATCGGGGCAAGAATAGTTAAGTTATGTATTAAGGACACCCTTGGGGGTATGTAACACCCCGCAAATTCTATAACTGTGAAATTCACAAATTAAAGTATAATTAACTTCAAATCAAAGAACTAAGGAAAACGGGATACGCCATTGCATTCGTCTCGGAAAAATACGCGAAATAGAGTCCGAGTTTTCGAAAAACGGAGTCCTTATGAAGAAGATATGGCCTTCGGAAGTTTGAGAATCAAGTTTAAATTCAAACAGAATAAATCAGGTTTAAATTCGAAAATGGGGCCCAATGGGCCAGGGCGGAAAAACACCCGCCTGACCCACCAAGTCGACTGGGCTGTCGACCTGGTCTAACCAGGTCGACAGGGCTGTCGACAGGGCTGTCGACAGGCATGTTGATCTGGTCCAGACCCAGGTCGAGCCCAGTCTAACCCGGCTGGCCTATGCTATGATGGTCGATTTTCTGTGGTCTGCTTTGTCATTAGGGCTAGGTGGCAAGTTTTAATTGGTCTCTCTATCGAATGAATGGCTACGATCAATCCAGGCAACATCAATGGTCCTAATCAGTTCCTAACCTCTATATAAACAACCCTAGACTAAACCCTAATCTATTCATTCAAAAATAAGATCATAGCCGCCATGTTGTTGAGGAACGACAAAGAGTAGCCGCCAACTAGAGAGAGGATTAGGAGGAAAATTCTAAAGCTTAAAGCGACCTAAATCAAATCAATTCAACAAAGGAATCATATTTCTTAATTGGAGAGTTCGTCACACCATTGTAAGTAGAGTATTACTTTGGTATGAACAAATAATTGTGTTGGTTTGTATGCTTGAATTGTGGCCATAAAGTAATTCATATTTGTGCAAAATTATGTTATTCATTATAAAGAACTACATGCGGTAGTTCTATGCAAGTACACGTTTGGGATATTCGCAAATTATGTAATCTATGTTGAAGCTACATGTATGTAGTTGATTGAAATTCATGCAAGTTTGGGCCTTTGTTACTATGACATCATAATGTGTATTTTTATGCAAACATCATTTTTGTGAAGTAATTGGAATAAGTTTGAGTTATCATAATCCATATGAAATTATGTTTGGCATCATGTATTAAGCCATGCTTTTGTACTAGAAAACCTATTTGCAAACTTATGAATATGGCTAGGCTATGATTAATATTTGGCATAATTGAAATCCATGTTAGGTCTATATTGTTTACAAGAATTATATGATGACATATGGGGTACATAGCTAGGTTATACTCAAAAATCCCTTTTTGCAAGTTTACATGACTAAAGTAAGAATCATGATTTCATGTTAGAAATATTTATGCCATGGTTATGTGAACAAATTTAACTATACCTGTGCCATGCTTATGTTTGACATTATGCCATGCTTATGCCATGCTTATGTTTGACATTATGCCTAAATAAGAATATAGGTTCATGTTGTAGTTAAGCCTATGCAAGTTTACATGCCTTGATTCATGTCACCTATGCTTTATGACCAAAGTATATGTTACCACTATGCAAGTTCACCAGTTTCTAGTTTGTATTTCCAACGTCATATTGCAAGTTCATGCGCTCACATTCCCCCTCTTTGTGTATGTAATCACGCTTTAAGCCTCCCCTTGTCGCATGGCTAAGTTGGGCTTTAAAAGGCTAAGCCCAACATATATATAATAAACGGACGTGTAAAACGGGGGAAAATAACGTTGGGTTAAAAATTACTAATGAATGAAAATATAAAATAGAAGGTCCCAAATTCAAGTATGGGTTGGGCCCATGATTGGTGTAACCTTTACACCATTAACTTAATAATGGGCCGCAAATATTTACATATAAGAAATAAAGAAGAATGACAAAATATGTAAATGTAGAACATACGATGTGTTTAACCCGAGGTTGGATTGAGTTGTGATGTAAACCTGCCCGGAACCGCCCGGCTGTCCAGTAGTCACAACAATACCTATCCAATGTGGGAGGTTAAACATGGAGCCCAATAAGGACCCGAGGTTAGACTGAGTTGTGGCGTAAGACTGCCCGGAACCAACCGGCAACAGGCAGCCACAACAATACCTGTCTAATGTGAGAGGTCAG
This sequence comes from Allium sativum, assembly GCA_030737875.1. NCBI lineage: Eukaryota > Viridiplantae > Streptophyta > Magnoliopsida > Asparagales > Amaryllidaceae > Allium > Allium sativum. The sequence goes on along the minus strand of CM060925.1, from coordinate 2,937,374 downwards.
GGCCTTAATAAGACAATTAAGGCTGAGTCAGGATTGTTAGGATTAAGTGAACTAAAGACTTAATCAAAATGGAACATGCTAAACTAAACGGACTGGTGGGGGTTAGGTTAGGAAACACTTAACCAACTTAGCATGTTGGCTAGAGATAGAAAACATAGTAACGGGGGGGACCCTTTTCAGCAGTAACCCTAGAAGGTGTATCAGGATACCCTGAAACTAGGCAGGGTGGGGCATGATTACTGGGCTGATTGTAAGAGGTCAAATCGACGGCGGTGGTGTAGCAGTGTAGGTTCTAACGGGGTGCGGGCGTGCACAGACTCCGGCGCAGAAAAATAAGGCACTGGACACCAGTAGCATACCTGTGCATTCTAAGGTTGTGTCGGGCCGCCACCATGGGACTTGATACACACCATGGTGGGACCAGCATAGGTAACTACAAACATCGGGGGCCGTAAGACACATGTAACTATGCGAGTAGGAGCCGATCATCATAGAATGGATCACATCACCCTGATTATGGGGTGTCAGTTGGAAACTAGTTTATATGGGTTCAGAGATTTACATGGGGTACGATAGTATATTCGACCCTAGACAACTTAACCAAGTTTATAGTTCGTTCCCACTTCTTGTTTATACTTATCATACCCAGTTCTTTATTCATAGACAAAATAGTACTAGACTTACTCAGGCTTTATGTCTGACTCTACTTTTCTTTCGTCTTCTTTTCTTCCGTTCCCCCCCCCCCAGGTCCACAGGGAGGGAACACAGCAGCTTGGCCAACCTTAACATCCAGCTTGAAGAAGAGAAATGTATTGCTTGGACTTTTTCGCTTTGAACTATGGCTTTGGACAATCCACTATGGGGACTTTTGCAGTTTATCTATGTTTTATTTATGCTTCTTTAAATAATGTAATCAAGACAGATTATGAGAGTATTATGTTATGTTTTTTGGAAAGGATGTAAGACAATTATGATGATGTGTTGTAACACGTATTTGCTTTCATGAAATAAAAGTTTGTTGATTTTCCGCTGTTTACAAATATGTGTTCTTATATCTGTCTTGTATATCTGTGACTTATACTTATAAACCTCCACCAAAATTAGGGCATTCCCTTTGAGAGTGACCCTAACGGAGGTGGGGTGTTTCACTTGGTATCAGAGCATAGGTTTACCAGATAAGATAAAAAGTTTTAAAAAAAAATTATTTTCAAAAAGGAAATTTAAAGAAGCATTTTTAAGAGATAAAATATTATTTTATTTTAAAAAGGCAAAGTCCACTCCACAAAGCCATAGGTACTATCTCTTATCCTTCGTTTTGAATCTATCCTTTTTGTTTCAGCATGTCCGGAGATCTTAACTTGCCAGAAGGGGTGCCAATACCTGGTTGGTTTAGACGGTTCTTAGAAGCAAGGGCCACTCAGCCAGGTCCTACCGTTCCTCCTCCCCCAGCTGCCGGAAATCATCCAGCTGCAGCGGCACCTTTTCCTCCACCTCCTCCCCGGGGAAACGCGTTTGCTAAGATATGTAAAGATTTTAAGGCTATGGGAGGAAGGGATTTCCATGGAACTGAGTCCTTCGTGGCAGCCAGAAATTGGCTGAAAGAAACGGAGGACCTATTCATCATCTTTGAGGTAGAAGATAGACAAAAAGTACAATTGGCAGTGTGACTATTGAAGGGTGAGGCTTCCTACTGGTGGGAAGTCACTAATGCTGAAAGACCAGTGGAGACATGGGAGGACTTTAGGGCAAGGTTTGAGACTAAATTTCTCTCAGATGCCGAAAGAAGTTTGCAGTTGGAAAAATTCTTATTTCTTAAGCAAGGGGACAAGACAGTCAGAGAATATGTGAATCAATTCGATGAACTGGCTAGGTTTGGGCTTGACCTAGTCAATACCCCGCACAAGAAGGCTCTCCGTTTTGTCAAAGGGTTGAATGAGCCATTACACAGTTTGGCCATGACCCATATACCCATGGGAGCAACGTATGAAAGATTGGTGCAAATGGCATTGCTGAATGAAGAGGATAAGGGCAAGAAGGAGACAAAGGCAGAAAGCTCTCAAGGGAAGAAAGAGGGTTTGCAGCCTAAGAAGACGGACTTTAAGAAAGGCGGGAAAGGCAACAAAGAGAAGAGGAAGTGTAATTTCTGTGGCAAAGTGGGGCACTTAGTAAAGGACTGCCGGAAAAAGAAGGCCAAGGAGAATGGTGGGTGCTTTTCTTGCGGTGAGACAGGCCACAGGGCTAAGGACTGCCCAAAGAATCGAGGACAGGGGCAGAGGGCTGGATCCACCCCAGGGGCACAGGTTCATGTGCTGGAAGCGCCACCTCTGCAACAGCGAGGTATAAATACTTCTGTAGAAAGTGTAGTTTATCTTTATGATCACCCCGTTCGCACTTTATTTGATTCTGGCGCATCACACTCCTTTATCTCGTCTGCTTTAGTAGAATCTCTGCACCTAAAAACTAGTATGGTAGAGGACCCCTTAATTGTTTCAAACCCAATTGGGGGCCCAGCTCATTTGTCTATGATCTGTGTGGGATTGAAAATCTCTATTCTAAGCGTAGAATTTCAATGTAGTGCCTTTGTTTTGGGCTTTTCGGGGTATGGTTTGATATTGGGTATGGATTGGCTATCCAGTAATGGGGCCATCCTTGATTGTGAGAAAAGGGTTGTTAGGATCCTAACCCAGCTCGGTAATACTTTGGAAATTTCTTGTAATCCCTCGTATGCGGTTATGCTTAGTTATCTTGAATCGCTAGATGCCTCTGTTGAAAATTTGCAATCAGTTAGAGTGGTCCGGGAATATCCAGATGTCTTTGAAGAGGTGAAGGGCTTGCCTCCGAAGCGGGAAATAGACTTCCGTATATATCTTGTAGATAATGCAAAGCCCGTTGCGTTGCCCGTTAGACACATGGCTCCACTGGAAAGGAAAGAGCTCAGTAAACAGATTAAAGAGCTTCTAGAAAAGGGGTTCATTAGGAGGAGCATTTCAGAATGGGGCGCTCCGGTGGTGTTCGCTACAAAGGCGGATGGTTCACTCCGTCTGTGTGTTGACTATAGGGAGCTCAACAAGCTAACGAAAAAGAATAGGCACCCTCTCCCTAGAATTGACGGTTTATTTGACTAGCTTGTAGGAGCGTCTGTTTTCTCCCAGCTCGATTTAGCAACCGGTTTTCATCAACTAAGGGTGGCTGAAGATAGCATTGATAAAACGGCGTTCCGAACCCCAGACGGCTTCTTTGAATGGCTTGTCATGCCTTTCGGCTTGACAAATGCACCTGCTTACTTCGTGGACCTGATGAGTAGGGTATTTAGAGATTTCCTCAACAAATTCGTAGTGGTCTTCGTAGATGATATCCTTATCTTCTCAAAGTGTGAAGAGGAACATGCTCAACACTTAAGGGCAATCATGGAAACTTTGCGAGCCCATCAACTAAAAGCCAAATTCTACAAATGCCACTTTTGGAGAGAAGAGGTGAGGTTCCTTGGGCACATAGTATCTAAACAAGGGTTAGCAGTGGACCCTGCTAAGGTAGTGGCGGTACAGGACTGGAAGACACCAAGGAATGCGACTGAGGTCCGAAGCTTTCTAGGATTAGCAGGTTTCTATCGAAAGTTCATAAAGGATTTTGCGAAAATCTCAGCTCCGCTCACGAAATTAACTAAGAAGAATCTAGTGTTCAATTGGGACTTGGATTGCGAGTTTGCTTTCCAACGACTGAAGAGGGCTCTCACAACAGCCCCAGTTTTGACGCTGCCAGATGGGAGCAAGATGTTCACTGTTTATACGGATGCATGTGGGACAGGGCTAGGCGTCGTCTTAATGCAAGAAGGAAGGGTAGTAGCTTATGGCGGGAGGCAGTTGAAAGTGCACGAAAAGAACTACCCAACCCACGATCTTGAGTTAGCCGCCATCGTCTTTGCACTCAAGTCTTGGCGACACTATCTCCTAGGTGAGAAGTTCGAACTTTACACTGACCATAAATCGTTGAAATATCTTTTCTCGCAGAAGGATCTTAACTTGAGGCAACAAAGATGGATGGAGTTTCTTGCCTCGTACGATTTCGAAATCTCCTACACTCCGGGCAAAGGCAACGTAGTGGCAGACGCGTTGAGCCGAAAGAAACTGACCCTAAGCCCGTTGTTTGTTGAAAGACAAAGCCTAGAGTTTATAGCCAGCTTCGACTTTAGGCCTTCCTCCGATTTCGTACCAGGCTTGCTAGCATCTCTCGAAGTGCGCCCAACTTTAGTGGATTCAGTAGGGACAGCACAACGCGAAGACCCTCAGCTAGTGGAAATAATTGATAGGCTAATTAGGGGTGAGACTTCAAGTCACCTCAACAGATACTCCATTGACGATAAGGGGTTGCTAAGGCGAGACGGAAGACTATGCGTCCCACAGACAAAAGATTTAATAAAGAAGGTTCTAGAGGAAGCACATCACTCCAAGATGACAATACACCCAGGCGGAGATAAAATGTACAAAGACATAAGAAGGACTTTCTTATGGAACGGCATGAAAAAGGACGTGGCAGAGTTTGTTTCTAAGTGTATGATGTGCCAACAGGTTAAGGCGGAACAGAAAAAGCCTGGCGGACTACTACATCCTCTGGAGGTCCCGCAGTGGAAGTGGGATAGCATCTCAATGGACTTCATCGATGGGCTGCCTAGGTCTAGGAGAGGCAACACTAGCATTTGGGTAATAGTGGATAGGCTTACTAAAAGCGCCCACTTTTTTTACCTGTCAAAAGTAAAAGAACTGCCTCATCCCTAGCATCACTTTACCTCAAGGAAATCGTTCGACTCCATGGAATACCATCTAGCATCGTTAGTGACCGAGACCCCATCTTCACCAGCGAGTTTTGGCGGAGTCTGTAAGAAGCAGTAGGAACGCAGTTATGCTTGAGCACAGCCTATCATCCCCAAACCGACGGCCAAACAGAGAGAGTAAACAGAGTTTTGGAAGACCTTTTAAGACTATGCGTCCTTGACTTCGGAGGGACATGGGAAGACCACCTTCCTTTGGTGGAATTTGCCTACAACAACAGCTATCAAGCAACCATCGGAATGGCGCCCTTCGAAGCTTTATATGGAAGACCGTGCCGATCGCCCACTTGTTGGTGGGAGTCCACGGATAAGCTCATACTTGGACCAGATATGATCCGAGAGACCTCAGAGAAAGTAGACTTAATACGAAGAAGGATGAAGACGGCCCAAGACAGACAAAAGTCCTATGCCGACAAGAGAAGGACTGACCTTGAATTTGAAGTTGGGGACAGAGTTTTTCTCAAGGTATCACCGCTAAGGAACGTTGTTCGTTTTGGAACCACAGGAAAACTAGCACCAAGGTTCGTAGGGCCATTCCCTATCATTGAGAAAATTGGGAAAATGGCCTATAGATTAGAGCTACCCGAGAAGTTGGCCGGAGTCCACAACGTTTTTCACGTTTCACATCTCCGAAAATGTCTGCATGAGTCTGCTGAAGTGGTAGAGCCAAATATCCTCGAAGAGGCCGAAGTGGAACGCGGAGCAACCATAAGAAAAGTTCTAACCCGCATATTAGGAACGGAAGTGAAGAAGCTACGCAACCGCGAAGTCAAGCTCGTCAAAGTTCAGTGGAGCGACGCCGAGGGAGACGCGACTTGGGAAACTGAAGCTAGAATACGCACTGCCTACCCTTTTCTTTTCGAGGGTACATCCTTGATCTTTCTTTTTCCTTAAGTTGCGCTTTTATCTATCTTTTTAGGTATATTTCCTCGACCGTATCTTTTAGGTAGAATCTTTTTGGATGGAAACATGTAGTTGAAACATGTTATGTATGATGGTTGCAAGTGGTTGCAAGTGATTGCTAGTGGTTGCTCGTGGTTGCATATACACACACAATCTAGGTTTTAGATCGGCTCAGTCACTTCATATTACATATGCATATATGTTTGCATTCGTATATGGTTGAACATTAATGTGTTGTCATATGGATGTTGCATTTGTATTGAATGATTGTGCAATCATGAAGAATCATGAATAGGAAAATTTTGCATACATAATGGATTCATGGCACTTACATAATTCGCATTAAGGAGGTCAACTGAATCTGTAGACCGCCTGATTTTGCATTAGATAAGTTCATGTACACACACACTTCGCATATGATCATGAAGCATTAGAAGTCTTTTAAGGACAATGGATGCTCGTGTTTGATGGATGAATAGATGGATGATTGGATGTTAGGATATACATTCCTCCGAACTTGAAGATTTCGGGGACGAAATCCTTTTAAGTGGGGGAGAATGTAACACCCCGCAAATTCTATAACTGTGAAATTCACAAATTAAAGTATAATTAACTTCAAATCAAAGAACTAAGGGAAACGGGATACGCCATTGCATTCGTCTCGGAAAAATACGCGAAATAGAGTCCGAGTTTTCGAAAAACGGAGTCCGTATGAAGAAGATATGGCCTTCGGAAGTTTGAGAATCAAGTTTAAATTCAAACAGAATAAATCAGGTTTAAATTCGAAAATGGGGCCCAATGGGCCAGGGCGGAAAAACACCCGCCTGACCCACCAAGTCGACTGGGCTGTCGACCTGGTCTAACCAGGTCGACAGGGCTGTCGACAGGGCTGTCGACAGGCATGTCGACCTGGTCTAGACCCAGGTCGAGCCCAGTCTAACCCGGCTGGCCTATGCTATGTTGGTCGATTTTCTGTGGTCTGCTTTGTCATTAGGGCTAGGTGGCAAGTTTTAATTGGTCTCTCTATCGAATGAATGGCTACGATCAATCCAGGCAACATCAATGGTCCTAATCAGTTCCTAACCTCTATATAAACAACCCTAGACTAAACCCTAATCTATTCATTCAAAAATAAGATCATAGCCGCCATGTTGCTGAGGAACGACAAAGAGTAGCCGCCAACTAGAGAGAGGATTAGGAGGAAAATTCTAAAGCTTAAAGCGACCTAAATCAAATCAATTCAACAAAGGAATCATATTTCTTAATTGGAGAGTTCGTCACACCATTGTAAGTAGAGTATTACTTTGGTATGAACAAATAATTGTGTTGGTTTGTATGCTTGAATTGTGGCCATAAAGTAATTCATATTTGTGCAAAATTATGTTATTCATTATAAAGAACTACATGCGGTAGTTCTATGCAAGTACACGTTTGGAATATTCGCAAATTATGTAATCTATGTTGAAGCTACATGTATGTAGTTGATTGAAATTCATGCAAGTTTGGGCCTTTGTTACTATGCCAGCATAATGTGTATTTTTATGCAAACATCATTTTTGTGAAGTAATTGGAATAAGTTTGAGTTATCATAATGCATATGAAATTATGTTTGGCATCATGTATTTAGCCATGCTTTTGTACTAGAAAACCTATTTGCAAACTTATGAATATGGCTAGGCAATGATTAATATTTGGCATAATTGAAATCCATGTTAGGTCTATATTGTTTACAAGAATTATATGATGACATATGGGGTACATAGCTAGGTTAGACTCAAAAATCCCTTTTTGCAAGTTTACATGACTAAAGTAAGAATCATGATTTCATGTTAGAAATATTTATGCCATGGTTACGTCAACAAATTTAGCTATACCTGTGCCATGCTTATGTTTGACATTATGCCATGCTTATGCCATGCTTATGTTTGACATTATGCCTAAATAAGAATATAGGTTCATGTTGTAGTTAAGCCTATGCAAGTTTACATGCCTTGATTCATGTCACCTATGCTTTATGACCAAAGTATATGTTACCACTATGCAAATTCACCAGTTTCTAGTTTGTATTTCCAACGTCATATTGCAAGCGCTCACATTCCCCCTCTTTGTGTATGTAATCACGCTTTAAGCCTCCCCTTGTCGCATGGCTAAGTTGGGCTTTAAAAGGCTAAGCCCAACATATATATAATAAACGGACGTGTAAAACGGGGGAAAATAACATTGGGTTAAAAATTACTAATGAATGAAAATATAAAATAGAAGGGCCCAAATTCAAGTATGGGTTGGGCCCATGATTGGTGTAACCTTTACACCATTAACTTAATAATGGGCCGCAAATATTTACATATAAGAAATAAAGAAGAATGACAAAATATGTAAATGTAGAACATACGATGTGTTTAACCCGAGGTTGGATTGAGTTGTGATGTAAACCTGCCCGGAACCGCCCGGCTGTCCAGTAGTCACAACAATACCTATCCAATGTGGGAGGTTAAACATGGAGCCCAATAAGGACCCGAGGTTAGACTGAGTTGTGGCGTAAGACTGCCCGGAACCAACCGGCAACAGGCAGCCGCAACAATACCTGTCTAATGTGAGAGGTCAGGGCCTTAATAAGACAATTAAGGCTGAGTCAGGATTGTTAGGATTAAGTGAACTAAAGACTTAATCAAAATGGAACATGCTAAACTAAACGGACTGGTGGGGGTTAGGTTAGGAAACACTTAACCAACTTAGCATGTTGGCTAGAGATAGAAAACATAGTAACGGGGGGGACCCTTTTCAGCAGTAACCCTAGAAGGTGTATCAGGATACCCTGAAACTAGGCAGGGTGGGGCACGATTACTGGGCTGATTGTAAGAGGTCAAATCGACGGCGGTGGTGTAGCAGTGTAGGTTCTAACGGGGTGCGGGCGTGCACACACTCCGGTGCAGAAAAATAAGGAACTGGACACTAGTAGCATACCTGTGCATTCTAAGGTTGTGTCGGGCTGCCACCACGGGACTTGATACACCCCATGGTGGGACCAGCATAGGTAACTACAGACATCGGGGCCGTAAGACACATGTAACTATGCGAGTAGGAGCCGATCATCATAGAATGGATCACATCACCCTGATTATGGGGTGTCAGTTGGAAACTAGTTTAATTGGGTTCAGAGATTTACATGGGGTACGATAGTATATTCGACCCTAGACAACTTAACCAAGTTTATAGTTCGTTCCCACTTCTTGTTTATACTTATCATACCCAGTTCTTTATTCATAGACAAAATAGTACTAGACTTACTCAGGCTTTATGTCTGACTCTACTTTTCTTTCGTCTTCTTTTCTTCCGTTCCCCCCCCCCCCGGTCCACAGGGAGGGAACACAGCAGCTTGACCAACCTTAACATCCAGCTTGAAGAAGAGAAATGTATTGCTTGGACTTTTTCGCTTTGAACTATGGCTTTGGACAATCCACTATGGGGACTTTTGCAGTTTATCTATGTTTTATTTATGCTTCTTTAAATAATGTAATCAAGACAGATTATGAGAGTATTATGTTATGTTTTTTGGAAAGGATGTAAGACAATTATGATGATGTGTTGTAACACGTATTTGCTTTCATGAAATAAAAGTTTGTTGATTTTCCGCTGTTTACAAATATGTGTTCTTATATCTGTCTTGTATATCTGTGACTTATACTTATAAACCTCCACCAAAATTAGGGCATTCCCTTTGAGAGTGACCCTAACGGAGGTGGGGTGTTTCAGGGTACGCATAACTAATGGGGATAGATTGAGTTATGTATTAAAGATACCCTTAGGGGTACGCATAACTAATGGGAATAGGTAGAGTTATGTATTAAAGACACCTATGGGTACGCATAACCGATAGGTAGAACAGGGGTTTTGTATTAAAGACACCTATAGGTACGCATAACTGATTAATGGCTATGTAATTAAAGACATCTTAGGAGATACATAGTCAGTAGAAAACCTAGTGGGGATACAAGACATAGGGGAGAGGTTGTATCAAGTTGTGTGGGGCCCATTTCAGTCAGTAACCTGGAGGGGTATCAAAGTAAAGGTCTCCGTACTAGGCGGGGAAGGGGCACGCATACTGATTGATTGTAAGAGATCCAAAACTAGACGGATGGTGTGGGTGGCGCAAACCGACCGAGGACATGTGCGTACATGGGCCGGGCAGAGGGGGACAAGACGATCGTGACACCAGTAGGTATAACTGTGCACACCTTAGGTTGCCACTTTAGGGAAGTGATACCCCCTAGTTGTGGGACCAGCACAGGATATCTACAGAGTGGGGAGCCGATCGATTATGGTAGTGGTTAGGGTATACCTGGACGTATGCCCTAAGTCTACCAATTTATAGTAGGAGAGTAGTGGGTACGATTAGTTGAGATAGGAGCAGGCGGCACCTATGACAGCAGCTAGGAATGCACGAAACTACCACCGTCGTTATCATTAGTGGAAGGGATCATCCCATCTTGATTTGACAAGTAATAGTGCAGAGTAGTTAGTTGTGAATCATGCATACACCTTACCTTATTTGTCCTGTCATACCTGTCATCTGTACCGTGATTCTTTTATCCACTTTGTATGCCTGTCATGTTTACCTTTATTTATTTACTGGCTAAAAGTTACTGGACTCACCAGACGTATGTCTGACCTAGTTTGTTTCGCCTCTTTTCTTATGTTTCCCCCCCTCGGGTTCTCAGGGAGGAAACACCCAGGTTTAGTCAGGATTTGGATATCATCTTCTGGGAGCTACTTCTCAAGTATGGCTCGAGTCTCTGTCTCTTATATGGCTTGCTCTTTAATATGGGGAATAATGTTTTCTTTTAAACACCTATGTACTCTGATAATATAAGACATAAGTGTTTTGTTGTAATGATTTTATGACTCATCGTATTACGTAACAAAATATTTTGGTGATTTAATAAAGTTGTTTATTTTCCGCTGCAAGTTTTTTATATCTATCTTGTGATATTCTGTATCTGTTTACCAAAAACGCTCCACTGAAGTTAAGACATTCCCTTTCTGAGTGACCTTAATGGAGGTGGGGTGTTACACTTGGTATCAGGGCTGAAGGTTACCGGATTAGATACAAGTTTTGAAAATATTTTTCAAAAGGTTTTAAAAGAAAGTATTTTCAAAAAGGAAAGCCTGTTTTGAAAAACATTTCCCGAAAAGCCATATGTAGTATCCTTCGGTCCTTTGTCTAGAATCTCTTTCTTTGATAGCTTAGGCGAATGCTCTCGCGGCTGATGGATAGGATAGGGATAGGAAAATTTATGTAGAAGGTTTAATTTCCTTATCTGGTTATGAAGCTAAGACTCTTTTTGATTCTGTAATCAAGACTCTGCACTTTAATACTAGTTTTGTTTCTTTTCCCGTAGTTGTTTCAAACCCCATTTGTGGTTCGGCTCAATTATTAGTGGTTTGTAGGGGTTTGAAATTATCTGTGTTAGGCGTCAAAAATTTGAATGTGACATTTGTGTGCTCTAGTTTATAGGCTATGGGTTGGGTCTAAATGGACCAGCTTTCTATGGAGAGGGTCGTTCTAGATTTTAAGAGAACGGTCGTTAAGCTTCTAACTAGTCATGGGAAGACCCCAAAGTTTCATGTGACCCGCAAGGGTCTGTTATGCTTGGCTTTCTGAGAATCTTTCTTAATCTGATCTGTACCAGTAGTTTGTAAGTATCTGAATATTTCTGAAGGATACGGGTTTCTACTTGAAGCATGGAGTAGATCTCTAGTTTGACATTGTTTAATGGGGGTAATTCTTTGGGTGTCAGTCTGATGTTGATTTCGGTCTTCGAGGCTGAGACTTAGGGACTTATTCTCTTAATCGATGTCAAATGGGAACAGAGCTTTTGTTGTAGTTATATCATTTGTTTGTATCCCATCAACCGAATTTTCGACCTTTAGATAGGAAATCCACGGATGTAAACATGTGCTTGGGACATGTTATGTTTGATGGTTGCAAGTGGATTAAAGTGTTTGCTAGTGGTTGCTCGTGGATGCATTTACACACACATTAGGCACTAGATCGGCTAAAATCACTTTCATATTGCATATAAATGTGTGTGCATATTTAGGTTAATGGATGTATAATGGTTGTGCTATCATATGGATGTTGCATTTTGGTGAATGGTTGTGCACACATGTAGAAAAATATGTATCGATAGGGTTCTTTCGCATAAAAAATGGATGCATGGCACTATCATGGTTTGCATTAAGGAGGTCAACTGAATCAGAAGACCGCCTGATTTTGCATTAGATAAGTAACATATACATGCACTTTTTGCATATGTTCATACAGCATTAGAAATTCTATAAGGACAATGAATGCCTGTGTTTGATGGTTGAGTAGATGGTTGTTTGCATGTTAGGATATGGATTCTCCTTAACATGGAGATTTCGGGGGCGAAATCCATTAAGGGTGGGTGAATGTAACACCCATGATTTTTGAATAATCGAATTAACTAAATTAAAGAATAAATGTTTAGTATTGTTCTAAGGTTTGTAAGCAAAAGACTTAGTAGCTCATTTGGTTGGAACATGTGACTTGCATACAAGAGGTACAGAGTTCGATCCCCGCCAACGCCATATTTTTGTTTTAGGGGAATGGCTAAAAAGTGGCTTAGTATGAACGCGGTTCAAAAAGTAGTTTAGTGTGAAAATGGTTAATTAGGATGATAGAAATATATATATAGATATATATATATATATATATATATATGTATATAAATAAATAAAATAAAATTCAACCTAAAATTTAGGAAAAAAATTTCAAAACAGCGGAAGCGGGAAGGCAAAACACCAAACCGGCCTATTTTATGGGTGGACCCAGCTGTGGTTTGGAATTGGTCCCATCGGCATAACCCCAGGGTCGACTCAGGAGGTTTGGAATTGGTTCCGTCGGCCCTAAATGGTCTATGATGAAATTTTATGTTTTAGGGCTTAGGTGGAGATTTCTGGTTGGTCTGTTGACATCCTTTCCTGGTTTCTAGGGCCTAGATGGATCCTAGAGTGATCCGACGGCTTAAATTAATTCAAAACTCTATAAAAAGACCCATGTACTAAACCCTAGAATCAAATCAAAAATTAGATCAGTAGCCGTCATGTTGTCACTACAAACCCTAGAGTAGCCGCCACCAACAAGAAGAAAGTTAAAGAAAACAATTCAATTCTAATCAAGCCTAAAACTACAACAACGTAATTGTCTACAACAAGGGAATGCTAATCAATTACAGTATTCAGAACCCAGAACTCAAGACCCCTTATTCGGTGAGTTCTAGTCACTTTTAGGTTTAAATAAATAAAAGTGAATCGTGGTAGACTATGATTTGGGTATACGTTGTTTGTAGTTATGCAAGTTCATTATTGTTGTGAATCATGATATGATGCAAGTTTATTATTATTGTGAATCATGAAGTTATGCAAGTTATTATATTGAGAAACTATGTACCTATGCAAGTTGTTGCGTTGTTAATTCATGAATCTATGCTAGTTGTTATGTTATGAATCATGAACCTATGCAAGTTGTAGCGTTGTTAATTAATGAATCTATGCTAGTTGTTATGTTATGAACCATGAACCTATGCAAGTTGATAAGTTGTTGATTCATGAACCTATGCTAGTTGTTATGTTGTGGATCATGAACCTATGTAAGTCACCTATGCAAGAAGTTATGTTATGAATCATGCAAGTTATGAATCATGAACCCATATAAGTTGTTGATTATGTTGAGAATCATGAACCTATGTTAGTTGTTAATTATGTTTTAATTCATGAACCTTTGCAAGTTGCTATGAATCCATGCAATTGTTAATTATGTGGTGAATCATAATTATATGCAAAGATATCATGCCATTTCCCCTAGTTGCCATGCTTATGCCAAAAATTGTACCGGAAATGATCACCTTGACATTCCCATTATTTTATTGTTATGGCGAGACTACTTTGTAGCCTCGATGACGCCAAAAACGCAAACGGTTGCGCTAGTTAAGAACCGGGGAAAAAGGTGAATTTGTAATAGTCATAATTTACTTAGTGATTATGTGAATTGGACACATGATTCTGGTAGGGAAACATAAAAATAATTACCTGTTATGATATGGGTAAAATTGGGTAAAAATGGTATAATTTGAATACGACCATTTATGGATAGGAAATCCAAATTGTTAATAAGATAGGTATTGACATCTATGAAAGAGGAAAGGATTAATTAATTAACTTAATTAATCAAAAGAGGAATGTTTAAGCAATTAAAGCCTGAAGATTTAATATTGAATTGGCATAAATGCCTCAAAAGGTATAAAACAAATTTGTGATGAAATTGGTATGATTTGACATACCATAAACAGATGGACATAATTGACTCAGTTATGGCCATAGTGAAATTTGGAATTAATTGATAATTTGAATAGGGAAAGTAATTCAAATTGGGGGATGATTAATTAGGAGTAATTAATCGTCTAAGACACGAGGTTAGGCTCGTTTGTGGTGTAAGATTGCCTGGACCCGCCCGGCAAATCCAGCTGCAACAAATGCCAGTCTAATGTGGGAGGTCTTAGGCATAAATTAAATGCGTGATAGTTGTAAAGACACGAGGTTAGGCTCTTTTGTGGTGTAAGACTGGCTGGACCCGCCCGGCAAATCCAGCTGCCACAAATGCCAGTCTAATGTGAGAGGTCTTTATGAGGTTACGGCCTAAATGAATTAAGAAACACTTAACCAGATAAGCATGTAGTGGGATATGAGGTGGTTAAGTGGGTGCCTTGGGTGGTATGTGGAATTAAGTGGGTGCTTGGGGTGGCATGTGAAATACGATTAGATATTTCAATAATTAACTTATGCTGATTAAAGACTACTTAACCTAACTTAATACATATGGACTGTATGATGATAGACATAAGTTAGGGTTAAGTAAAACGAATTGCATTGTGGGTGGGTTAAGTACAACTGATGGGTAGGTGGGTAATATTAATATATATTGGCCCACAAACTTAACCATTAAATAAACAGGATTAAATCAGTAGGTGGGTTAAATACAACTGATGGGTAGGTGGGTAATATTAGTATATATATGCCCACAAACTTAACCATTAAATAAATAGGATTAAATCAATGGAAGGGTTAAGTACAACTGAAGGGTAGGTGGGTAATATTAATATATATAGGCCCACAAACTTAACCGGATAAAAAGGGTTATGTAATTAAAGACACCTAATGGTACACATAATCGGGGCAAGAATAGTAAAGTTATGTATCAAGGACACCCTTAGGGGTACGCATAACTAATGGGGATAGATAGAGTTATGTATTAAAGACACCCTTAGGGGTACACATAACTAATGGGAATAGGTTGAGTAATGTATTAAAGACACCTATGGGTACGCATAACTGATAGGTAGATATGGGTTATGTATTAAAGACACCTATAGGTATGCATAACTGATTGAGGGCTATGTAATTAAAGACACCTTAGGGTATACATAGTCAGTAGAAAACCTAGTGGGGATACAAGACATAGGGGAGAGCTTGTATCATGTTGTGTGGGACCCATTTCGGTCAATAACCCGGAGGGGTATCAAAGTAAAGGTCTCCGTACTAGGCGGGGAAGGGGCACGCTTACTGATTGATTGTAAGAGAACCAAAATGAGACGGATGGTGTGGGCGGCGCAAACCGACCGGGGACATGTGCGTGCATGGGCCGGGCAGAGGGGGACAAGACGACCGTGACACCAGAAGGTATAGCTGTGCACACCTTAGGTTGCCACTTTAGGGAAGTGATACCCCCTAGTTTTGGGACCAACACAGGATATCTACAAAGTAGGGAGCCGATCGATTAGGGTGGTGGTTAGGGTATACCCGTACGTATGCCCTAAGTCTACCAATTTATATTAGGAGGGTAGTGGGTACGATTAGTTGAGATAGGAGCATGCGGCACCTATGACAGCAGCTAGGAATACATGAAACTACCATCGTCGTTATCATTATTGGAAGGGATCATCCCATCTTGATTTGACTAGTAATAGTGCAGAGTAGTTAGTTGTGAATCATGCATACACCTTACCTTATTTGTCCGGTCATACCTGTCATCTGTACCTTAATCCTCTTATCCACTTTGTATGCTTGTCATGTTTACCTTTATTTATTTACTGGCTAAAAGTTACTGGACTCACCAGACGTATGACTGACCTAGTTTGTTTCGCCTCTTTTCTTCCGTTTTCTCCCCTTAGATTTTCAGGGAGGAAATACCCAGGTTTAGTCAGGATTTGGATATCATCTTCTAGGAGCTACTTCTGAAGTATGGCTCGAGTCTCTGTCTCTTTTATGGCTTGCTCTTTAATATGGGGAATGATGTTTTCTTTTAAATACCTATGTACTCTGATAATGTAAGACAGAAGTGTTTTGTTGTAATGATTTTATGACTCATGGTATTATGTAACAAAATATTTTGGTGATTTAATAAAGTTGTTTATTTTCTGCTGCAAAATTTTTATATTTGTCTTGTGATATTCTGTATCTGTTTACCAAAAACGCTCCACTAAAGTTAAGGCATTCCCTTTGTGAGTGACCTTAATGGAGGTGGGGTGTTATACCTCCTCTGCTGCAGCTATATCCATGAGTTTAACTGCTTTGTAGCACCACATAAACACTTTATAACATCAACATCTGCAACATTTTCAAGTTGAGGACCAACCTAGCATCCGATTACATCAACAACCTTTATTGGCTTTTCACTTTCAGCAGTAGGTGCATATTCGAACTTCTCTATATCTTGTAGTTGCAGCTCAGTATTCTACCAGCGATTCTGCATTCATTTCAAGATTATTAAGCCAGAATTAAATCTGTACAAGTAAGTTTTTCCACTGTCCCTCCATTAATTTATGCTACAAACAAAAGACCAAATAACATGATAGAGGACAAACAAGAAACCATACTAAAACAATTTCAGTTTTCTATTAACTAAAGTTCTCTTTCATTGTGAGTTGTCCGAATTTTATTTATTTATAAATCATGTAGATAATACCGGACATTTATTTATGAATACGGTTGGTATTATCCATATGGTTGACATATTTGGATCACAATTTTTAACCTATTTGAACAAAACCATCATGTAAGCTCATCGCTAAAAAAAAATAGACTCTGATAAGCTATAGATGTAGAGATAACAAAAAATAAGCACGTCTCAATAACACCAAATTAAGTAGCATAGTAAGCAATTTCCTTACGGTTATCATACCAATAGTGGTGGAGCAGTTTCATTGTGAATAATGCAGATAATCTTAATGGCATAAGTTCGTTCCTCAAAAACTTTTGAGACCAGGATGTCAAGATTAGCTCATTTTTCCTGTTTGCTTCCAGTGATGTGCACATCAAATTTGAGGTGTGTTATTGATCGAACCATAAATAACTGATCTGCCGAATGACAAAGGATATTATTCAATCCCTAAGAGAAATTGTGTTTGTCAATGCGCTTTCCTATGCTCTTATATCTAAATATTACTGAGAAAAGGAAGTCTACACCAATCCTTTTCTATCTTAATTGTATGACATAGAATTAAATGATTTTATCTTGTATAAATCCAAAATTCTAATTTAGTCTAAGGGAATTTTAACACACATACATTAAGCTGCACCGATGGTGTGTAGTTATGTTTCTCATAAAAGTTAACATTTGTTTCATTTGAATAATCGCATAACTATATGCAATTATTCGGTAATTAAACTCTCAGGATATAATTTATAATTTATTTTGAACAAATTTTTGGTTTGAGCCTTTGACAATAACTTATTGTATAAACATGCCTCTTTCATAACTTATTATGAAAGTAGGCTTGTTTTCTATTAGGGCATTTGTACTAGCACATTCCATTTATGCGCATGAAAAAATTTGTTCATGCACAAAAATAGAGTGCGCAATGTTTTTTTTTTTAAATTTTAACACTTGCGCACTCCATTTGAGCGGATGAACAATTTGTTCGTGCGAACAAATGGAGTGCGCAAGGTCAATATGGGCTTTCCAAAATTAGAGAGCTGATACGAATTAATATTTGGGGATCCATCCCCCATCCTTCCTCATTCTTCAGTTGTCTTCTTTTATGAAAAAGCTCCAAAAAACCCAAACATCGAAACCCTATTCTACTACTACAATCCTCTTCCAAACATCTAGTTTTCCTCTTCTCATCATCAAATTCATACAAAATGGAGCAAGCTACAACATCTTCGCAAAGTAGAGGTATAAAGCATGACTCTAAACTAGGTTTTCTAATCAATAGTTCTATGCTTTCAATTAGTTTAGCAGTTCCATTTAATTTGTGGTTATGTTTTATTTTGTATATAGGATTTGTACACGTTTGAGTTTTAATGTTGTATGACCATATTGTAGGAAATGCTTTAGAGCCCGGACCGGTTGATCCGAGTGTGCTCTTCCGACAACTTGAACACCGTAGTAACAATCATGAACTAATGGAGGTATATTTGTACACCCTTACAAAATGGTTACTTCGTGTGTTATTTTCTTGTAATTTCATAATTTAAATATCGTGCATTCACATTTGTATGAGTGGGGTTCTTCAAAAGTTAAGGCCATGGATCATTCGAGCAAGTTAAAACGCATTGAATGTAAAGAGCCTCGATTAGAAAATTACCTTCGAATAACGGGATTATGGTCATTTCTTCATATAGATTACATTAGGTTGGATCATGGTACTTATCACCGCATTGTATGATGGATGACGTCATGAAACTGATACGTTTCATTTCAGAGTTGTATAAATGACTATTACAATGCTTGATCTTGAGAAAATACTTGTTGTTCTCATCGGTGGTCGTCCTATTCTGTATGATGATTCACAAACCGACTACAGTGAGTTATGCAACGAGCTTTTGGGTGTAGTTGTTCCCGAACAACAATTTATGGGGAGAAATGAAATAAATTTAGGGGTCCTCTTCAGGTGTACGCAGCAAATATTGAGATAGAGCAACGAGTACATTCCGTAATTTTATACACTATAAATTCCCGTCTTTTTGCCACTCATTCGAAAGGTCGATGTAATTTAAGGTTCTTGCAATTGTTAAGAGATTTCCATTAGTTTCGTTATCACGCTTGGGGGTGCTGCGGTGCTTGCTAATTTGTATAGCGAATTATCAGTTGTCGCATTAAAAAAATCGAATTCTATCACCGGTTGCATGACTTTGTTGCAGGTATATCTTCTATATTTAATATTTACATAACATATTTATACCACTTCCTTATTTCTATATAAATTTCATTTATTTTTAGTTATGGTCGTGGACTTACTTGGCAATTGGTCGACCAAATGTGCACATTCAAAACACTACGGATGTACTTCTTCATTATGGGCGCAGGTAATTTTGAATAAAAATTATTACACTCAAAATTTTATAATTTTATTTAGTTAGAATTGTTACTCTTTTCTGCAGATGGAATGTTGCCAAAAATTGGTCAACCACTCCAAGGAATGTCTTATTTTGTAGAAATGAAATTGATTTGATGCCGGTTGAGAGTGTTACATGGAATCCTCATGCTTTAGATTTTGCAGATAATTTTCTGGATCGGTATAGAACTTTATTATGCAAGACGCGGCTTATTTATTTTGTATGCATTCAGACTCAATGTCCGGACCGGGTAATTAGCCAATTTGGTTATGCTTTTCAACATATACCCGATCCGGTTGATCAAGTGCTTGCAAATCCAGAGAATTGGGGGCGAGTTCATAATTCAAGCTCTCCATTGTTGGAACAATAGATCGGATAATGTGATTGTTGAGAGAACGCAGCAAATTACGTTAGCCGAGTATGAGTACTGGTATTGGCAGATTACTCACCGTTTCGTGTGGAGGCAATCTTCTTCACTGATAGCTTCATACATCCCTCGGACGCCATTGGAACGTGATATTGTTACTGGTATTTACACTGCTACAGATATGACGGAGGATATAGAGCAAAGTCGATTTGAGCCCGAGCAGGTGAAAGTAAAATGTGTAGGACTGAGAAATTTCTTGTATACACTCTTAGCCGAAACAAGTTGCGTCGACCTAATCCACCCCCTACCCCGCCTCCTCTCGCATTCCCGCCACTACCTCCTCCTATTTCAGGATCGGGACCCGGGCTCGAACAAGAGTTTGAAGGTCAACATGAAGCAAAGGAAGAAGGTGCACAAGGCAATGAGAAAGAGCTTTTCAATATAATGACAAAATGGTCGAGTTAGGATTCGGTAGCACAGAGTTTTGGATATGGAGGAGGATCTACGAGTGCTACACAAGAGGATATTTTTGTTGGTCCATCGCAACCACGCCTGGAAAGTCAATAATTGGAGCGTCCTCTCAGCCACAACCATCGAAGACTCTAGAACATTGTGCAAGTTCTCAACTACCACCGATAACAAGACAATACACAAGAAGAGGGACACGCCGCTAGAAGTTCGAAGACTTAGAGACAACTAGCGAGTTAGTGATAATTTAGTGTTTATGGGTGATTTCATTTGGGTTGGTCATGTTTACTTAGCATATGTACTTAGCATTATGCATGGTGAACTAGTGTAGGTACATAACGTTATGTATGTTGAACTAATTGTTAACGTTGTTTTGTTTGAAATTAATGTCGGATTCTACGTTTCAATTATGTGTTTGAATTTAATGTTCGATGCTACATTGCGTTCAGTGCTTGAATTGTTACTTAACAAATTTGGCCAATATTTGAATTATGAAACCATGAGCAGAAAAGCAGCTCTCTGGTTTTGGAAGGCCCAGATTGACCTTGCGCTCTCCATTTGTGTGCATGAACAAATTTGTTCATGCGCACAAATGGAGTGCACAATTATTATTTTTTAAATGCGCACACCATTTGTGTGCATGAACATATTTGTTCATGCGCACAAATGGAGTGCGCAAGGTCAATCTGGACCTTCCCAAAGCAAAGAGCTTGTAAAAGAAGGGATTGAACTTCAAAAAATAGAATTCGGTAGCATTCAAATTAAGTAACAATAGAATTTGAAGTAAAAACATAGAATTCGAATTAAAAACATAGATAGAATTCGAATTAATAACATAGAATTCACATTTAAATTGCAATGAAATACATTGAAACACAATCCAATAAAAACTAAACTTAAACCGTCATCATCGAGTGCACGATCTTCTTTTATGGCCTAAACCTCCACATTTACTACATCTATCTTGCCGTTAGTATTTGGCTGGTCCATAGTCCCTTTGATTCGTGTAGATTTTGGTCGTCCGGAGTTTCTACGCACCGGTGGTGGTTTAATGTCTAGGCCTTCATACACTGTCCAATACTGACTATTTGGAACTGGATGAAACCTAGAAAAGTACGAAGCATGGAGCGTAATTGTTGGTTGCGTACCATGGTAAAATGAAATCTGCATTCCTTCGGTTAGCCCATCCAGAACCCCTAGAACAAGCCGCTAAAACATGTGAACACGGGAAATGTTCTAGTGTTAGCATACTGCATGAACAATCTGCTAAAAAATCGTTTTCTCCGACTTGAATGATATAGCAATGCATTTGCGAATCCTTTACTCCCCACTTCGTAGTGCTATAGCGTTCGATATTCAAATGTCTCGAGGCTTCCATGCGTGTTTTAGCTATTACTTCCCACTTTGATGTCAAATGATTCGTTAACATCCCCACTTGAGTACGACGCTCGCAGAAGTAATGATTGACACGATGAAACATGTGTGCAACTAATGAACGTACAGGTAAGTTCCTTGTTCCCTTCAAAACACCATTGAAACTTTCTGATACATTGGTCGTCATCATGTTGAATCTCATGCCACATCCTGACATAGCGTCAAACTTTGTTCTTGGTCTTTCAAACTTGTGTCGTTCCACGCGTCGGCTGCAGGACATATCAACTTTAGTTGCTTTCGATAGTCATTGTATTTTACTACTTCAGAGGTTGTTGCTGCAGCGTGTAGCAAGTTTTGAATTCACTAATGGGTTGTACGTCATCATCGAGGGAGCCTTCATTATTAACTTAAATGTACTCAATCCAAGTTCTGTCTGCTTCTAGTGTACATGCCACTTCCAGGCTATCAAGTTGTTGTACAACCGCTATTTCACTGAACACACAATTTTCTTTAGCTTCCGATCTACGATTTGATCCATCTCCGACTTCATGCGTCGAGTACCTGCAAAAGGGGATTGATCATAACATGCAATTGTTGTTGGAAAATATAATCTCCAAAATCAAATCCATATATTAACGAAACTGTTGTTTGAGACTCAATCGAAATGGTCTCCTGAAAATTCTCGTCCGGTAAGTTATCATCGGGTAAGTTGTATGTAACACCCCACCTCCGCTAGGGTCACTCACAAAGGGAATGCACTAGTTTTGGAGGAGCGTTATCGAGGTAAACAAACACATAAATATTAAAAGACAGAACATAAATAAAACAGCGGAAGAATCAAAAGATAAATTTCATTACTTTCAAAACAGTCAAAGCCTTTTACATTCAAAGTACCAAATAGCCAAAGTCATTATTTTCCATTACAACAAATTTTTCTTGCATAAACAAAGAAGCATAAACTTAAAACGACAAAAGTAGCTTAATTCCCCAAAGGTAGCAGAAATGCAGCCATAGCATATCTCAAGATCAAACCGTACATGAGCTGAATCGAAAGCAAGCGAAATCCAAGCTAAGTGCTAGAGTTTCCTCCCTGAGAACCTAAGGGGGAAACGAAAGAAAAAGAGGCGAAAGAAAACGGGTCTGTCATAAAGACTGGTAAGTCGTAGTGACTTTCAGCATAAAAACAGGTAAAGGTAACATGACATGTATAAACTGAAAGTAAACAAAAGGATGCTGTCAAGATGGGCAAGATAGACTAAGATAACGTAATAAATCAAGTATAGCATTGCATGGTATATTATTATCTTGTGATCAAAAAAAAAAGTATAGCATTGCATGTTCAAGGTTTGTTACACCAGCTGTACTAGTATCCAAACCCATGTCAAATGTTAACCATGAAGTGATCCCTTGGCCCAATATCATGAATGACCCATTATGAGGTCCAACGGAACGATCCACTAATCGATTGGCTCGCTACAAGTTCTAGCTCGTCGTATGTCTGTGTCATACGACCATATCTCGAATGTGGTCACCTGTGCTAGGTCCACCATAGGGTGTATCAAGCCCTATGGTGCCAACCACCGACACGAATCAAGCATGCACAGGTAAACCTACTGATGCCCAATGCCTGCTTTTTCAACTCCGGACTACATGCACGACCTTAATCCACCTGAACCTACACTGGCGCACCAACTCAGCCATCGTTCTGGTCGCTTACAATCAGCCCAGTAATCGTGCCCCACCCTGCCTAATCCCAGGGTACCATGATACATCTAGTGGGTTACTGCTGAAATGGACCGTGTAACTAGGGTTTCCCCCCAATAGGTTAAGTATTGTCATTTAAATTCGTGACTTAACCCTAATCAGGCTAGAATGTCAAGTCGGTTAAGTGTTGTCTTTCATGTTCATGACTTAACCCCACTAATTATGTGTCAAGTTGGTTAAGTGTTGTCTTTCATGTTCATGACTTAACCCTATCATGTGACATTAATTCATTAATTCACCCCAACCTCTCACATCAGACCTGTTGTTGTGGTCACTGATATGCCAGGCGGTTCTTGGCAGATTTACACCACAACTCAGTCTGACCTCGGGTTTTCAAGTGCGATATGACCAACTACCCACATTGGATCCTATTGTTTGCAATAACTGGATCTGCCAGGCGATTCCGGGCAGAATTACATTGCAAACTCAACCCAACCTCGAGTTGGCCATTTTCAAGTTCATTCTAGTGTCATTCCATGTTCAAATTTTCATGTCAAGTTCGTGTCAACTTTCAAGGCGAGTTTCATGCCAAGTTTCCTATAATTACCAATTTTTCCCAACGTTACCCCGTCTAAATATTGGGCTAACAATCTTAGCCTAATTTTTCGTCCGCATGATTTTTGACATATAATATTAGGCTAAAAACTTAGCCTAATTTAACGTACACAAAATTTGCATAAAGAAATTCATTAACATAAACATGACATAGGTGTAAACTTGGCATTTTCGGAATAGTCAATATGAACACCATAGGTGTGTACTTGCAAAATAATCAACATGAATATCATAGGTGTGGACTTGCAACGTAGACTAAATCAACATACATATATGTGAAATTGCAACATAGACTAAATCAACTTACATATATGTGAACTTGCAAATCAATCACGAACAAATGAATAAGTGTGAACTTGAAATATGACATAGGTTTAACATATACACATAAACATGTAGATCTAACATTTGGTCATATATGTGATATGATTTTACAACCTAAAACTTGCATAACAAGATAAACTACACAACTTGTCATAACATGTTATACTCCAAGTTCATATACATATGAATAGACTTATACATATGAATAGACTTATTCATTCCCAATTCAACATGATAATAAAATAGAACCACAGACATAGATCAATATCATTCAATTCAACATATAACATAATAAACATTGTTCTATTATCAATTTATTTCCATGGCATGACATAACTGAATAAATTGACTAAAACATCGCAGGTATATACATCTGATAACATTATGAATATGAAAATGTTTGATTAATAATCTAGGTTCAAGAACGTGGATAGATCTAACTTAAATAGAAAAAAACTCCAAAATCATGATCCAAGGATAAATAAAGAAAATAGGTCTGAATAGAAAATCAAGCTTAGATCCGATTTCACAGTCATAATCCTAGGAGATAACCTCATGGTCATGAATCATAGTTGATTAGCCACAATTGTCCTTGTCATAGTCATAGGCAATAGTCTTATGTTCACAGTCATAGGCATAGGCATAGTCTTATGTTCATAGTCATAGCCATAGGCATAGTCTTATGTTCACAGTCATAGGCATAGGCATAGTCTTATGTTCACAATCATAGTCTTAGTCCATCAACAATAGTTTCAACCTCATAGGCATAATAATGTTATGCACATGAAAGAGTCTGATTTACAACATGAATAGGTCCAAACTGATTTCATAGCAATATTCCCAAAAGTCAAGATCCAATATGAACAAGAATAGATATGAATCATACATAGATCCAATTCCAATTTATAACATGTCCATATTAAGTTTATAGTTTTTATATAAAAGTAACTTGAACTTACAGACCGTGTTCTAAGAAATTTAGATGCAGAAGTCAAGTCTAGAAATTTGTCATTGAATTGTTGAATCGTTGAATCTTGCTTTGATTGTAGAAGCAAATCCCCTGTATGAAATTCCTAGCCGTAGTCTTCAAGAAATAATCTTCGCATTTTAATTTTAATTTAATTTAATTTAGAGGAAGAAGAAGAAGCCATGTTCATCAAGAATTTTTGCAGCATAAGGTTGGAGAAGAATGGTGTAAAGAGAATGAGGCTAGGAGGCTATTTATATAGGATTAGGCAGATGAAACTGGACAGAAAACGAGATCAAATACATCAGAATGTATTAGGTTCAAAAACTGGGTTCGGGAGGCAAGTCGAACCCCAGGTCGACACTATGGTCGACCTGGTCCCTGGGAGGTTGACACTATGGTCGACCCCCGGGTCGACCTGGTCCTGGGCAGGAAATTTCCCGCCCAGCCTGTTCTAGGTTTTGAATTCGAATTTTCGAGCTGTTTTTGATTCTGAAAATTCCTGAAACTTCGAAGGGTCATATCTCCCTCATACGGACTCCGATTTTCGAAAACTCGAACTCGTTTCCAAGCAGAATTTCGAGGCGAACGTAATGGCGCAACCCGTTTCCCTTGATTCTTGTTTTAAAAAATTAATTCTGCCTTGATTTATGGTTTTAACATGTAATTAAAATTTGGGTTGTTACATTCTCCCCTCCTTAAAGGATTTCGTCCCCGAAATCTTTAAGTTAAGAAGAATGCATCCTATCACCCAATCAACCACCTACTCAACCATCATCCACAAGCAACCATTGTCCTTAAAAGATTTCAAATGCTATATGAACATATGCAAAAAAAGTGTGTATATATGTTCCTTATATAATGCAAATGATCAGGCCTGATTGATCTTCTTAATGCAAAATATGTTTAGTGTCATGAATCCAACATATATGCAAATAGTCCTGGTCACATAAACACTATATGTGTGCACAAACATCCATCCATATGCAACATTCACATGATAACGCATTCAATTTCATCCATAAACATGTATACACACTCATGCATATGCAATATGAAAATGTGTCTGAGCCGATCTAGTGCCTAATGTGTGTTATGCAACCATGAGCAACCACTTGCAATCCACTTGCAGCCATTTGCAAACACCAACCATAACATGTTTCAATCACATGTTTATATCCAAAAGGGTTCTACCCATGGTTCTCAAGATAGGATTGAGAAGATAAGAAAGATAATACAAAGCATCTAGGAGAAGAAGTTAAAGATCTACCCCCAGAAGGTCCTGCCTGTGGGCCTTGCCCTTGCTTCTTAGGGCAGTTCTTGCTGATATGTCCAGTATCACCACACTGAAAGCATGCTCCCATCTTCATCTTCTTCTTTCTACAATCCTAGACTATATGCCCCTCAATACCACAGAAGTGGCATTTTCTTTTCTCACGTGTCTTGTTATTATAACGAACAGATCCTCGGTTTCATTGAGCCAGTTCCTCGCTTCTACGAATGATTCAGTTCCCTTGAAATCCTTTCCACCCATGGCCCTAAAATCTTTACAGATCTTTGAGAAAGCAATTGCATGAGGAGGGGGAGGAGGAGGAGGAATCGCTGCAGCTGGAGGAGGAATATCTGCTGGGCCTGCATCGGTTGCCCTAGCCTCTAAGTACCTCCTGAACCAGCCAGGTATTGGCACACCCTCTAGAAAGTTAAAATTCCCAGACGTGCTGAAATGAAAAAGAAGAGATTCAAATGAGGAAACAAACGATAGTGCTAATGGCTTTTGGGGAATAGCCTTTAAATAAAACAAGACTTTTCTTGAAAAATGCTTCTTTGTAAATGGTTTTGAAAATAATTTCAGAAGGTTTTTTTTAAAGCTTTTGCCAAGTCTTGTAACCTTCTACTCTGATACCAAATGTAACACGCCACCTCCGCTAGGGTCACTCACAAAGGGAATGCACTAGTTTTGGAGGAGCGTTATCGAGGTAAACAAGCACAGAAATATTACAAGACAGAACATAAGTAAAACAGCGGAAGAATCAAAAGATAAATTTCATTACTTTCAAAATAGTCAAAGCCTTTTACATTCAAAGTACCAAATAGCCTAAGTCATTATTTTCCATTACAACAAATTTTGTCTTGCATAAACAAAGAAGCATAAACTTAAAGCAACAAAAGTAGCTTAGTTCCCCAAAGGTAGCAAAAATGCAGCCATAGCATAGCTCAAGATCAAATCGTACATGAGCTGAATCGAAAGCAAGCGAAATTCAAGCTAAGTGCTAGAGTTTCCTCCCTGAGAACCTGGGGGGAACGAAAGAAAAAGAGGCAAAAGAAAATGGGTCAGTCATAAAGACTGGTAAGTCCTAGTGACTTCAGCATAAAAACAGGTAAAGGTAACATGACATATATAAACTGAAAGTAAACATAAGGATGTTGTCAAGATGGGCAAGATAGACTAAGATAACGTAATAAATCAAGTATAGCATTGCATATTCAAGGTTTGTTACACCAACAGTACTACTATCCCAACCAATGTCAAATGTTAACCATGAAATGATCCCTTGGCCCAATATCATGAATGACCCATTACAAGGTCCAACGGAACGATAAACTAATCGATCGGCTCCCTACAAGTTCTAGCTCGTCGTGTGTCTGTGTCATACGACCCTATCACGAATGTAGTCACCTGTGCTATGTCTGTCATAAGGTGTATCAAGCCCTATGGTGCCAACCACCGACACGAATCAAGCATGCACAGGTAAACCTACTGATGCCCAATGCCTGCTTTTTCAACTCCGGACTACGTGCACGACCATAGTCCGCCTGAACCTACAGTGGTGCACCAACTCAGCCGTCGTTTTGGTCGCTTACAATCGCCCAGTAATCATGCCCCCCTTCCTAGTTGTAACACCCCGTATGTTAAATAACTTGTTATAACATAAATCAGAGCAGAATTAAATTTAATATTCTGAATCAGGGGAAACGGGCTGTGCCATTGTGTTCGTCTCGGAAAAATACGCGAAATAGAGTCCGAGTTTTCGTAAATCGGAGTCCGTATGACCAAGTTATGGCCCGTCAAAGTTTCACGAAAAATCAAAAACGAAAACTGCTCATGTTTTGAGGCCCGGGATGAGTTTTGGGCTGTTTTTTTTGGGCCCTAAATGGTTCCTACACTTGACTTCTTCCCCAAGACATGCTTTAAAGGCTAGGATTGGTTCTAGGGTATATCCTATGGTCCTAAAACATCTAACTAATCTATATATACACCCTAATACCCCCCTTATCCTTACCAAAAATAGATCTAAGGCCATTATGCCACCACTTAGAAAATTGGAGAGCCTCCACTAAAAATCCTAAGAGGGTTTGCAAGCTAATCTACATCTTCTTCTACTTAATCATTGGGATTTGCTTCATTTAACTTGCTAATCTTGTTTTGGTGAGCTTCTATCCCCTTAATAATCAATTATTGAATTGATTATGATAAGATGTGATAAAGTATGGCTATGTTTGTGGATCCATATATTTATGCAAGCTTGATGTAGTGAATATTATGTGTTTTGCAAGTTATATGCCTTATGTCATGCAAGTTTCATAATATGTAATCATGATATTTTTATGCAAGTCATGTATATGCTTATATGCATGTTTAACATCTTATGCAAGTATATGAATGTTTATGCAAGTTATGTATATGTTGAAATGCAAGTTTAACATAATATGCAAGCCTATGCAAGTATGTGAATGTTTATGCAAGTTATGTATATGTTGAAATGCAAGTTTAACATAATATGCAAGCCTATGCAAGTATGTGAATGTTTATGCAAGTTATGTATATGTTGAAATGCAAGTTTAACATAATATGCAAGCCTATGCAAGTATGTGAATGTTTATGCAAGTTATGTATATGTTGAAATGCAAGTTTAACATAATATGCAAGCCTATGCAAGTATGTGAATGTTTATGCAAGTTATGTATATGTTGAAATGCAAGTTTAACATAATATGCAAGCCTATGCAAGTATGTGAATGTTTATGCAAGTTATGTATATGTTGAAATGCAAGTTTAACATGATATGCAAGCTTATGCAAGTATATGAATGCTTATGCAAGTATGTGAGTGCTTATGCAAGTTAAGTATATGCTAAAATGCAAGTTCTACATGTTATGCAAATCACATGTATGATGATATGTAAGTTCATATGCAACATGTTATGCAAATCACATGTTTGATGATATGTAAGTTCATATGCAACATGTTATGTAAGACACATGTTTGATAATATGCAAGTTTGGGTTGAATATAGTTGGGTTAATACATGCTCATATATGCAAGTTGACATCCTCTTAACCCATGATAAAGTTATATGCTAAACCCATGTTATGTGTGGTAAATCTTCCCTTTATTATGTTATGTCATAATGACGATTTACGTGGGGAACGATGGGGTTAATTAATATGTTAATTAAAAGTATGTTGAAATGGGTATGATTAAGCATACCATAAAAAAATTAATTAACATAAGTGGGAATTTACCTATTGAGTTAGGTCTACCCCATGGGAATTTACCTATTGAGTTAGGTCTACCCATGTTATGAATAAATTGATATTAATTAGGGATAATTAATATGGGGGTGATTAATTAGGTGTAATTAATCGACTAAGACACGAGGTTAGGCTCTGTTATGACGTAAGACTGCCCGGACCCTACCGGCTTAACCAGGCGGTCATAACAGCCAGTCTAATGTGAGAGGTCTTAGGCACAAATTAAATACGTGATTAAAGTAAAGACACGAGGTTAGACTCTGTTATGACGTAAGACTGCCCGGACCCTACCGGCTTAACCAGGCGGTCATAACAGCCAGTCTAATGTGGGAGGTCTTTATGGGGAATCACGGTCTTAATTAATTAAGAAACACTTAACCATATTAGCATGTAGTGGGACATGAGGGGTTAAGTGGGTGCCTTGGGTGGCATGAGGAATCTAGTGGGTTGCCTTGGGTGGCAATAGAAAATACGATTAGAATACTTAACCAAGTGAAACATGTAATTAAACATGATTAAAGGGTTAAGTGGGGAACACTAGATTAATAACAAGCTCTGGTGGGTAGCTTGTGGAGGGCCCATTACAACCAGTATCCCATATGTATCTTTGTAGCTCGGCCCAAGCCGAGGACGGGACACGCATACTGGGCTTGTCTATAAGTGGCCAAAACGGGGTTAGCGGTGGCAACGCAGGCCCATCGGGTTTCATATGCGTGTGTGGGCCCGGGACTGGGAGGTAAGACGTTGTTGCATCGTGTAGGTATAACCCGTGCACCGGTGTTGCTTTTGGGTTGCCACTTTGGGGAATGATACACCCCACTGTGGGCCCAGCACGGATACCTACGTTAGGGAGCCGATCGCTTGGGGTAGTGGGGTACACCTAGTAGAGATAGGGGCAGACGGCACCTATGTAGTCAACTAGGGTACAGGAAACTACTGGTTATATCTATCTTTGATATCCTTGGGTGGGATCAACCTTTGAGTAGGAGTGACTGGTGTGGTGCAGTTAGTAATTATCCTTGGGTGGGTAGATGCGTCTTTACGGTTATCTTAGTTCGTCCTGTGTTCGTGGGCAACTTAGTGTAGTCATTATCCCCAAAGATACCATACCGAGTTCATATCATACCCTAATTACTTTAATAATTGTATTATTAAGGAGATAGGGTTCACTCAGGCTTATGTCTGACCCCCGTTGTTTTTATCTTTTTCCTTCAGGTCCTCAGGTTGGGCCTAGTGCTAGTGGGCTTTGATCAGTTTGCTTTATCTATCTCTTGGAGCTTGGACCGTAGATGTAGAGCTCAGCTTATCTTATCTTTTCTGTTATGGCTATTTGTTATGAGTAGTGGGATTATGTACTTATTTTATTCAGGATGGATATTTTGTACTTGACTCTTGTTATGGTTTTATGATGTAACCAAACATGTTTTACTTTCCGCTGCTATGAGATGATGTTTTAAATTTTCAAGTATTACATTATATCTGTCTTGTTGTAATTTTACTGTTCTATACTCACTAAAAATACTCCACCGATGCTATGGCATTCCCTTAGTGAGTGACTATAGCGGGTGTGGGGTGTTACACGTGGTATCAGAGCTTAAGGTTACCAGAACAGATAAATTTTTTAAGAAAAACTATTTTCTAAGAATATTTTAGAAGAAAGTATTTTCAAAAACATGTATTTTGAAAGAAAAGCATAATCCCCAATAGCCATATCTATATCTTTCGAATTCTCCATTTTGAATCTCTTCCTTTCTCTCATTTTGAGTTTCCCCTCCGCATATAGATGATCTTTCTAAGATAGATAAGGATGGAAAACCACTTCAAGGGACTTAGACGTTAATCAGATTAGAAGTTGGTTCAAGAAGGAGGAGGACTGGTAGGTACCTATAGGATAGACGATGAGAGGAAGGCTCAAATAGTTGTTTAGTTAATGAAGGATGAAACCTCATTGGTGGGAGGTTATGAGTGGAGAATAGGGAAGAAGAAGGCTAGTAGTTATCCTTTTGGGAGGACTAGGACACGTTATTAGGATTGTCCAAAGAAGCAAGGGCAAGGTATGGAATCTTCTGGAGGGTAGTTGTATTCCCTCACGACTAGGGTACCAGATGGGGATAAGACCGTCTAGGTTGGAATTTGGATTTCTTTATTATCCGATTCAAACTTTATTTGATTCTGATATATCGAGTTCGTTTATCTCACCATTGTTAGTTGAGTCACTGCACTTAGACACCAGTTTGGTAGATGATCCCTTAGTTGTTTCAAACCCAATTGGGGCTCCATGATGTGTTTGGGTTTGAAAGTTTCTATACTTAGCGTTGAGTTTAGATGTGATGCTTTTTGGGCTTCACGGGCTATGGGTTAGTTTTGGGCATGGACTGGTTATCCAGTAGGGGTGTCGTTCTTGATTTTGAAGGGAGAGTTGTTAGGCTTATAGGCCACCTGGGTAACACTCTCGAGATCTCTTGTAATCCCATAGAATCTGTTATGCTAAGTTATCTAGAATCGCTTGACACGTCGGTCTAGAGTTTGCGATCTGATAGAGCGGTCTGGGAATACCCGGATGTGTGTGAAGAGGTGAAGGGCTTACCTCCGAAGCGGGAGATTGACTTCCGAATATATCTGGTGGATAATGCTAAACCAGTATCTTGGCCAGTGTGCCACATGGCTCCTCGTGAGAGGAGGGAACTCCATAAGTAAGTAGGCGATTTGCTTGAGAAAGGGTTCATAAGACGAAGTATATCGGAGTGGGGCGCTCCAGTAGTTTTTGTTATGAAGGCGGATGGGTCCCTCAGACTTTGTGTAGGCTAAAGAGACCTAAAGAAACTCACAAAGAAGAATAGACACCCATTGCCAAGGATAGATGATCTCTTTGATCAGTTGGCTGGCGCCTCAGTATCTTTGTAGTAGGACTTAGCCACGGGACTTCATCAGTTGAGAGTGGCTGAGGATAGTATAGAGAAGACTGCCTTTAGGACTCCGGATGATTTTTTTTTATGAGTGGCTGGTGATGCCATTTGGTTTGACGAACGCCCCCGCATACTTTGTTGATTTGATGAGAAGGGTGTTCAGGGAGTACCTAAATAAGTTGTGATGGTCCTTGTGGTTGACATCTTGGTCTTTTCTAGGAGCAAAATAAGTTTTCGTATGTGCTCAATAGGCTGAGCAAAGCCAGTATGGGATAAACGACGGTTTTGGAGCGAGACTGGCGAGGACATCCAGAATTGGACAAGGGCTTAATTATTTAGCCATTTTTACTAGTATCATCTCACGTAGGTCGTCTGAATTCGAAGGAGGTATCCCTTGGGTGTTTGTCTGATATTGGTTTAGGCCTTTGGGGCTTGCATTTGGGGGATGCCGAGTTCGACTAGGGTGGTCTGCGTGAGAGACAGTTGTGATGATTTTGGATGATATCCTGGTGGAGAAGAGCATGCCCTACATCTTAGGGAAGTGTTGGAGACTCTTCATAATCTTAGGACAGTAAAAGTGGATGGGATTCTTAGCATCCTATGAGGTTGAGATAGCGTATACACCTGGCAAGGGTAACGTGGTGGCGGACGCCTTGAACAGAAAGAGGTTGTCCTTGAGTCTGTTGTCCGTGGAACAACGAAGCTTGGAATTTATCTCGATATTTGATTTCAGACCTTCCGTTGATTATGTACCCGGTTTGCTAGCTTCCTTGGAAGTTAGACCTGCTCTTTTGGGGCGGATTGGAGAAGCACAGAGGGACGACCCACAGTTGGTTGAGTTGGTAGAGAAGCTCATAAGGGGAGAGTCGTCCAGCCATTTGAGTAGGTACACCCTAGGCGATAGGGGGTGCTTGCGTAGAGACGGTAGACTTTGTGTACCGCAAGACGAGGGTTTGAGGAAGGTTATTCTTGATGATGCACACCGTTCTAGGATGACCATTCATTCCGGTGGGGACAAGATGTATCAAGACATGAAGAAGGTTTTCTTCTGGGCCAGTATGAAGAAAGACGTGGCCGAGTATGTCGCTCAATGTTTGGTGTGCCAGCAAGTGAAGGCGGAGCAAAGGAAACCAGGTGGGCTGCCTTACCCATTGGAGGTTCCGCAATGGAAGTGGGATAGCGTCTCGATGGATTTTATTGACGGGTTACCCAGATCGAGAAAGAGTAATACAGGAATTTGGGTGGTGGTAGACAGGCTTACTAAGAGCGCCCATTTCATACCTGTGAAGAGTAAGAGGACTGCTCCATGGCTTGCTTCAGTCTATGTTCGAGAGATAGTTCGATTGCATGGGGTACCTTCCAGCATAGTGAGTGATCGAGATCCTATCTTCACTAGTGAGTTTTGGAAGAGTTTACAGGAGGCGGTGGGGACTCAGTTGTGTTTGAGCACCGCATATCATCCTCAGACAGACGGCCAGACCGAGAGGGTGAACCGTGTTTTGGAAGACCTTTTGAGGCTTTGTATCTTGGATTTTGGAGGTACATGGGAAGAGCATCTTCCTTTGGTGGAGTTTGCATATAACAACAGCTTCCAGTCTAGTATTGGCATGGCACCTTTTGAAGCTCTTTATGGAAGGCCTTGTCGATCACCTACATGTTGGTGGGAATCTACGGATAAGATCTTGCTAGGGCCCGATATGGTTAGAGAGACTTCAGAGAAGGTTGATTTGATTCGAAGAAGGATGAAAGCAGCGCAAGACAGACAGAAATCTTATGCAAATAAGAGGAGGACTGATCTTGAGTTTGAAGTTGGGGACATGGTTTTTGTCAAAGTGTCTCCATTACGGAATGTTGTTCGCTTTGGATCCGCTGGGAAGTTAGCACCGAGGTTTGTAGGACCGTTTCCTATCAAGGAAAGAATTGGACGGATGGCATATAGGGTGGAGTTGCCAGACAGACTTAGTGGTATACATGATGTTTTCCATGTGTCACATTTGAGGAAGTGCCTACATGAGACCGCAGAGGTGGTAGAGCCAAGCTTGCTTAGAGAAGTGGAAGTAGAGCGTGATGCGACGATTCGACGAGCTCCTACTCGCATCCTTGGGTCAGAGATTAAGAAGTTGAGAAACAGAGAGGTTCAGCTAGTCAAAGTGCAATGGGGAGATGACGAGAGCAATGCTACTTGGGAGACGGAAGCGAAGATGCGTTCTTTGTACCCTTTTCTTTTCGAGAGTATGTTCTTTAACTTCTCCTTTATTGCCTATCTTGTACTTATCTTGTCCTTAGTATGTCCTCTCGTTAGCACCTTTGACCTTTTAGATAGGGTAAACCTATGGTTGAAACATGTGTTTGAGACATGTTATGATTGATGGATGCAAGTGGATGCAAGTGTTTGCTAGTGGTTGCTCGTGGATGCATATACACACACTTTAGGCACTAGATCGGCTCAATCACTTCATATTGCATATTGCATATAAATGTGTGTAGGTAGCTATATTAATGGATGTATGATGGTTGTGCTATCATATGGATGATGCATTTATTCGGTGAATGATTGTGCACGCATGTAGAAATAGTATGTGTCGATAGGGTTCTTTCGCATACATATTGGATGCATGGCACTATCATGGTTTGCATTAAGGAGGTCAACTGAATCAGTAGACCGCCTGATTTTGCATTAGATAGGGAACATATACACACACTTTTTGCATATGTTCATACAACATTAGAAACTTTAAGGACAATGGATGCCAGTGTTTGATGGTTGAGTAGATGGTTGTTTGGTTGGTAGGATACGTTCTTCTTGACTTAGAGATTTCGGGGACGAAATCCTTTAAGTAGGGGGGAATGTAACACCCCGTATGTTAAATAACTTGTTATAACATAAATCAGAGCAGAATTAAATTTAATATTCTGAATCAGGGGAAACGGGCTGTGCCATTGCGTTCGTCTCGGAAAAATACGCGAAATAGAGTCCGAGTTTTCGTAAATCGGAGTCCGTATGACCAAGTTATGGCCCGTCAAAGTTTCACGAAAAATCAAAAACGAAAACTGCTCATGTTTTGAGGCCCGGGATGAGTTTTGGGCTGTTTTTTTTTGGGCCCTAAATGGTTCCTACACTTGACTTCTTCCCCAAGACATGCTTTAAAGGCTAGGATTGGTTCTAGGGTATATCCTATGGTCCTAAAACATCTAACTAATCTATATATACACCCTAATACCCCCCTTATCCTTACCAAAAATAGATCTAAGGCCATTATGCCACCACTTAGAAAATTGGAGAGCCTCCACTAAAAATCCTAAGAGGGTTTGCAAGCTAATCTACATCTTCTTCTACTTAATCATTGGGATTTGCTTCATTTAACTTGCTAATCTTGTTTTGGTGAGCTTCTATCCCCTTAATAATCAATTATTGAATTGATTATGATAAGATGTGATAAAGTATGGCTATGTTTGTGGATCCATATATTTATGCAAGCTTGATGTAGTGAATATTATGTGTTTTGCAAGTTATATGCCTTATGTCATGCAAGTTTCATAATATGTAATCATGATATTTTTATGCAAGTCATGTATATGCTTATATGCATGTTTAACATCTTATGCAAGTATATGAATGTTTATGCAAGTTATGTATATGTTGAAATGCAAGTTTAACATAATATGCAAGCCTATGCAAGTATGTGAATGTTTATGCAAGTTATGTATATGTTGAAATGCAAGTTTAACATAATATGCAAGCCTATGCAAGTATGTGAATGTTTATGCAAGTTATGTATATGTTGAAATGCAAGTTTAACATAATATGCAAGCCTATGCAAGTATGTGAATGTTTATGCAAGTTATGTATATGTTGAAATGCAAGTTTAACATAATATGCAAGCCTATGCAAGTATGTGAATGTTTATGCAAGTTATGTATATGTTGAAATGCAAGTTTAACATAATATGCAAGCCTATGCAAGTATGTGAATGTTTATGCAAGTTATGTATATGTTGAAATGCAAGTTTAACATGATATGCAAGCTTATGCAAGTATATGAATGCTTATGCAAGTATGTGAGTGCTTATGCAAGTTAAGTATATGCTAAAATGCAAGTTCTACATGTTATGCAAATCACATGTATGATGATATGTAAGTTCATATGCAACATGTTATGCAAATCACATGTTTGATGATATGTAAGTTCATATGCAACATGTTATGTAAGACACATGTTTGATAATATGCAAGTTTGGGTTGAATATAGTTGGGTTAATACATGCTCATATATGCAAGTTGACATCCTCTTAACCCATGATAAAGTTATATGCTAAACCCATGTTATGTGTGGTAAATCTTCCCTTTATTATGTTATGTCATAATGACGATTTACGTGGGGAACGATGGGGTTAATTAATATGTTAATTAAAAGTATGTTGAAATGGGTATGATTAAGCATACCATAAAAAAATTAATTAACATAAGTGGGAATTTACCTATTGAGTTAGGTCTACCCCATGGGAATTTACCTATTGAGTTAGGTCTACCCATGTTATGAATAAATTGATATTAATTAGGGATAATTAATATGGGGGTGATTAATTAGGTGTAATTAATCGACTAAGACACGAGGTTAGGCTCTGTTATGACGTAAGACTGCCCGGACCCTACCGGCTTAACCAGGCGGTCATAACAGCCAGTCTAATGTGAGAGGTCTTAGGCACAAATTAAATACGTGATTAAAGTAAAGACACGAGGTTAGACTCTGTTATGACGTAAGACTGCCCGGACCCTACCGGCTTAACCAGGCGGTCATAACAGCCAGTCTAATGTGGGAGGTCTTTATTGGGAATCACGGTCTTAATTAATTAAGAAACACTTAACCATATTAGCATGTAGTGGGACATGAGGGGTTAAGTGGGTGCCTTGGGTGGCATGAGGAATCTAGTGGGTTGCCTTGGGTGGCAATAGAAAATACGATTAGAATACTTAACTAAGTGAAACATGTAATTAAACATGATTAAAGGGTTAAGTGGGGAACACTAGATTAATAACAAGCTCTGGTGGGTAGCTTGTGGAGGGCCCATTACAACCAGTATCCCATATGTATCTTTGTAGCTCGGCCCAAGCCGAGGACGGGACACGCATACTGGGCTTGTCTATAAGTGGCCAAAACGGGGTTAGCGGTGGCAACGCAGGCCCATCGGGTTTCATATGCGTGTGTGGGCCCGGGACTGGGAGGTAAGACGTTGTTGCATCGTGTAGGTATAACCCGTGCACCGGTGTTGCTTTTGGGTTGCCACTTTGGGGAATGATACACCCCACTGTGGGCCCAGCACGGATACCTACGTTAGGGAGCCGATCGCTTGGGGTAGTGGGGTACACCTAGTAGAGATAGGGGCAGACGGCACCTATGTAGTCAACTAGGGTACAGGAAACTACTGGTTATATCTATCTTTGATATCCTTGGGTGGGATCAACCTTTGAGTAGGAGTGACTGGTGTGGTGCAGTTAGTAATTATCCTTGGGTGGGTAGATGCGTCTTTACGGTTATCTTAGTTCGTCCTGTGTTCGTGGGCAACTTAGTGTAGTCATTATCCCCAAAGATACCATACCGAGTTCATATCATACCCTAATTACTTTAATAATTGTATTATTAAGGAGATAGGGTTCACTCAGGCTTATGTCTGACCCCCGTTGTTTTTATCTTTTTCCTTCAGGTCCTCCGGTTGGGCCTAGTGCTAGTGGGCTTTGATCAGTTTGCTTTATCTATCTCTTGGAGCTTGGACCGTAGATGTAGAGCTCAGCTTATCTTATCTTTTCTGTTATGGCTATTTGTTATGAGTAGTGGGATTATGTACTTATTTTATTCAGGATGGATATTTTGTACTTGACTCTTGTTATGGTTTTATGATGTAACCAAACATGTTTTACTTTCCGCTGCTATGAGATGATGTTTTAAATTTTCAAGTATTACATTATATCTGTCTTGTTGTAATTTTACTGTTCTATACTCACTAAAAATACTCCACCGATGCTATGGCATTCCCTTAGTGAGTGACTATAGCGGGTGTGGGGTGTTACACTAGTCCTAGGGTACCATGATACATCTAGTGGGTTACTGCTGAAATGGACCGCGCAACTAGGGTTTCCACCCAATAGGTTAAGTGTTGTCATTTAATTTCGTGACTTAACCCTTATAAGCCTAGCATGTCAAGTTGGTTAAGTGTTGTCTTTCATGTTCATGACTTAACCCCACTAATCATGTGTCAAGTTGGTTAAGCGTTGTCTTTCATGTTCATGATTTAACCCTATCACGTGGCATTAATTCATTAATGCACCCCAACCTCTCACATCAAACCTGTTGTTATGGTCACTGGATATGTCGGGCGGTTCCAGGAAAATTTACACAACAACTCAGTCTGACCTCGGGTTTTCAAGTGCGATATGACCAATTACCCACATTGGATCCTATTGTTTGTTGTAACTGGACTTACCGGGCGGTTCCAGGCAGAATTACACTGCAAACTCAACCCAACTTGAGTTGGCCATTTTCAAGTTCATTCTAGTGTCATGTCCATGTTCAAATTTTCATGTCAAGTTCGTGTCAAGTTTCAAGGCGAGATTCATGGCAAGTTTCCTATAATTACTAATTTTTCCCAACATTACCCCACCTAAATATTAAGATAACAATCTTAGCCTAATTTTTCGTCCGCATGATTTTTGACATATAATATTAGGCTAAAAACTTAGCCTAATTTAACGTACACAAAATTTGCATAAAGAAATTCATTAACATAAAAGATATAGGTGTAAACTTGGTATTTTCGGCATAGTCAATATGAACACCATAGGTGTGTACTTGCAAAATAATCAACATGAATATCATAGGTGTGGACTTGCAACGTAGACTAAATCAACATACATATATGTGAATTTGCAACATAGACTAAATCAACTTACATATATGTGAACTTGCAAATCAATCACGAACAAATGAATAAGTGTGAACTTGAAATATGACATAGGTTTGACATATCCAAATAAACATATAGATCTAACATTTGGTCATATATGTGATATGATTTTACAACCTAAAGCTTAAATAACATGATAAACTACACAACTTGTCATAACAGGTTATACTCCAAGTTCATATACATATGAATGGACTTATTCAATAATTCCCAATTCAACATGATAATAAAATAGAACCACAGACATAGATCAATATCATTCAATTCCGCATATAACACAATAAACATTGTTCTATTATCAGTTTATTTCCAAGGCATGACATAACTGAATAAATTGAATAAAACATCATAGGTATATAGATCTGATAACATTACGAACATGAAAAGGTTTGAATAATAATCTAGGTTCAAGAACATGGATAGATCTAACTTAAATAGAAAAATCACCAAAATCAAGATCCAAGTATAAATAAAGAAAATAGGTCTGAATAGAAAATCAAGCTTAGATCCAATTTCATAGATATAATCCTAGGCAATAACCTCATGGTCATGAATCATAGGTGATTAGCCACAATTGTCCTTGTATAGTCATAGGAAATAGTCTTATGTTCACAGTCATAAGTATAGGCATAGTCTTATGTTCACAGTCATAGGCATAGGCATAGTCTTATGTTCACAGTCATAGGCATAGGCATAGTCTTATGTTCACAGTAATAGTCTTAGGCCATCAACAATAGTTTCAACCTCATAGGCATAATAATGTTATGGACATGAAAGAGTCTGATTTACAACATGAATAGGTCCAAACTGATTTCATAGCAATATTCCCAAAATCAAGATCCAAGATGAACAAGAATAGATATGAATCATACATAGATCCAATTCCAATTTATAACATGTTCATATTAAGTTTATAGTTTTTATCTAAAAGTAACTTGAACTTGCAGATCGTGGTCTAAGAAATTTAGATGCAGAAGTCAAGTCTATTAATTTGTCGTTGAATTGTTGAATCGTTGAATCTTTCTTTGAGTGTATAAGCACATCCCTAATATGAAATTCCTAGCGGTAGTCTTCAAGAAATAATCTTCGCGTTTTAATTTTAATTTAATTTAATTTAGAGGAAGAAGAAGAAGCCATGTTCATCTAGAATTTTTGCAGCATAAGGTTAGAGAAGAATGGTGTAAAGAGAATGAGGCTAGGAGGCTGTTTATATAGGATTAGGCAGACGAATCTGGATAGAAAACGAGATCAAATACATCAGAATGCATCAGGTTCAAAAACTGGGTTCGGGAGGCAGGTCAATCCCCAGGTCGACCTGGTACCTGGGAGGTCGACACTTTGGTCGACCCCTCGGACGACGTAGTCCTGGGCGGGAAATTTCCCGCCCAGCCTGTACTGGGTTTTGAATTCGAATTTGAATTCGAATTTTCGAGCTGTTTTTGATTCTGAAAATTCCCAAAACTTCGAAGGTTCATATCTCCCTCATATGGACTCTGATTTTCGAAAACTCGGACTCGTTTCCAAGCAAAATTTCGAGACGAACGCAATGGTGAAACCCATTTCCCTTGATTATTGTTTTAAAAAAGATTAATTCTGCCTTGATTTATGGTTTTAACTTGTTATTAAAATTCGGGTTGTTACAGTGTAATCCACTTGATGTTCTAGCTACTCTTCTTGGATCTTATCACATTTCAGAACGTAGATCTCTATCACTTTCATTCCAACTGAGAACATTGAATCCAAATCTTCATCGTCGTTTACAGTGATAGCACTACTACAAAAGTGGACATATTCGACACTATTTTTTTTTGGCCGTAGTTCAAAAAAGCGTTGTCGTAGGCCATTTTTTCAAATAGGCAACACTAGGGGGGCGTGGCATCCGTGGCCGTTGCATTAGCCATCTAAGGCAACGCTTTTGCCCATCTACGGCCACAGAAAGAAAGTGTTGCATTATAACCCTATTGCAGCAGTATATGCATGTAATGCAACAACATACAGTGTTGCCTTAGCATTATTTTGAGTTTGGCTGTCAAGTCATGATAGTGAAGCCACGTCATCTTTCCACGTAAGTTGCCTATGTGTCACGCGACACGTCAGCTCTCCATGTCAGCTGCATTCATGTCACACACAACGTCATCTGTGGGGCCCACGTGCCATGTGGAATTAATAATATTTTATGTAATGCAACACCACTGTATTATGTAACACAACACCATTATCGTGAAATGCAACATCAAAAAAAAACGAAAGAAGGCAAATGCTACAATAGAAGAAAGCAAATACAACGCTTTAATTAAAAAATTTGCAATACTAGTTTTGTATATAAAAGAAACTCATTCCAAACATTCATCATCACATTCAAACCATCGAAAATATTCTACATGTCGTACCAATTATTCAAATATACCGTAAATGTCAATACATATGATCAAGTACATAATTTAAAAGTACAATTTATATAATATGCTCAGGCAAGTGCTCTATTGGCAGTATTCTGCGGATAGATGCCAATTCCTCTCTGTTTTTACATGAACCTGCAGTAGACTTAAAACAGAAAAGCAAGGCGACAAAAATATATGGATTGATTTTGAATTTCAATACCTTTCTGTGATTTCTAGAATCTTTCCTCCAATTTTTCCTCTAGGTGCAACAGAAAGCTGTTTAGTAAACAAAAAGTTAAACTTCAGAAATTGAAGAACAAAAGAAAGCAACACGATTGTTGTTATTGTTACACTTATAAAAAGATTTTAGCTGAAATGATATTCATTTATTTCATTTAATTTTATGCTATTTGATGAGTTCATAAATACTAGGATAATGTTGGTGTGAGTTTCAATTACCAATGAA
The DNA here is from genome assembly GCA_030737875.1 of Allium sativum. Lineage (NCBI taxonomy): Eukaryota > Viridiplantae > Streptophyta > Magnoliopsida > Asparagales > Amaryllidaceae > Allium > Allium sativum. The sequence goes on along the minus strand of CM060925.1, from coordinate 2,895,164 downwards.
TAGATATCAGCTAGCGAAACAGTATTATCAAGCACATACATTGTATTTATGATTTGCAGTGATTAACAAACATCTTTAAAATACAATAATTAATTTTGGCATTGTCTATTTGATTGAAAAAAGGTCTACGCATCATTGATCTTATCATCTGAACGCATTCAATCAAAAGTATATTAGCCAATGGTAACTAAACAAAAATATTGCAATTTAGCAAAAGATAACTTGTATCAGATCAAAAAATGGTAAGTTAAAATGCTGAAAAGCACCTAAGGCCATTACTTTCGGATTTCAAAGACATAACTGATATCCAAATAGATCTTGCCATCATCGTCCACCAACTGCATCAAAAAAAGCATTGCACCCTTATGAAAATTTGTCTATATGTTACAAGTTCAAATGAAATTATATCTAAATAGGATCCTCTCGCAAAAATACCAGAGGGTGTAGGCTCCTCTTCCTCTTCATATCCTCTTGAGGACTAAATGTCCCTCGCATCACTTTGTTGTTCTCCACTGTTCAAAATTTAAAATAATCACTTTCTTTTAACAGATAATAACAAAAGATGAAATATTATTCACTAAACATCGAATTTGTTACGATGGCCATTTGATCTTGTTAAGAATTCCTTCTTTTAATATATAATTTACTGTTATTATTATAGAAGTACCTCTAACTCCAGCTTTCCAAATGGTATCGATGTATTTGAGGCTGGAAACTATGTTGTTGAAGACTGTAAAAGAGAATTTAAGGACAACTAGAAATTACCATCCAAATAATTAAATTCCAGCTAGAAACTTTTATCCAAACAATTAAATACCAGCTAGAAATTTACCATTAGGATCTATGACAATAAGCTCGTCTAATCGGTGCAGTACTCATTCTCTTCAATATCAACCACAACAACAGTTGCCCTTGATTAAGAGCATATCTAACAGCTCATAAGGATCAAATAAAATGATATGGAATGTAGTATAAGTAAAAATAAATTCATATAACTACAAGGCATTGTTTGTTAGTCATTTGGGGAGGTCTTCCAGTCATGCCCATGGATATATAACCTCAACATGGATATATGTATTTATTTGCATAAGACTTGTTGCTACCATAGAAAATAACACCATATGATTGTATTAACACAAATAGAACAAAAACTTCAATTTATGGATTCAGCATTGAAGAAATGATCAATCAGCCAATTTGGGATGCAGTGAATGCTAAAGAATAGAAGTTAGATGTAACAACCCGCATTCTATGTATCTAGGATTGTAGAATATATTTTTTCGTATGAAGTCGTATGGTCATGTAACTTTGGGAGACAACTATTGGGGTCATTTCCCATGTTTATGATTTTTGCCGATTTTTAAATGACCATTTTGCCCCTAGCCGATATTGTTTTTGCCATAACTTTTTATTGGAAAGGAATTTTGACCTGAAACCACTTCCATTAGATTCGTTTGATGGTTTACCTTTCCGTAGAGTGGTCACATTAGCCAAACGGACTCACCATTTGGGAGATAAGGCTGAAACAAGTTTCAGATAGTGAAAAACTGCTTAACTGGGCCAAATAGGGTGATTAATGAATGGGCCCATAACCCATTTCGGGATTAGAGATGTATAGGGGCTGATTAGGGTTAGAAAACATTTCTTTCAGCCGCCACTTTCATTCTTGGAACCGTAGCAATGGTCTCCAACACCCAAATCAACTTCTAATCACTTCCTAATCAAGTTTTGGTTAATCAACACCAAATCAAAGAAGATCTTCACCAAATTAGTATTAGAGCTACTGTTAGACGTCATTATTCGCCCAAATCAGCGAGGTTTCAGTTCTGAAAATTTTATTTGTGGCCAAGGTGAGTGGTTAGCATTGTTTTGACACTAATTACAGTTAATCAAGGTGATTAGTGTTAATTAGTGAATTCTTACACTATAAAATTTTGGAAATATATACTAAAAATTCGAAATATTATTTTAGACCTTTGTTAGAAATTTGGGTTGATTTGATTAAATTTTGTTAATCCTATGATTAGTTTTGTTTATACATGCTTAAGGGAAAATATGGGATTTTGGCTATGTTTGTTCCGTTTTATCCTATCACATTTGTATTTTGATGTTTGTGAATGATTATACATGTTGCTATGACTGTATGGTATGCTTTGTGATTTTCTAAAAGTGTAAGATTGGTCGAAAACGTCGTCGAATGGCGTAAACAATCGCTGGAAGTGTTGCAGGAAATTGTGCAAGAAACGGATAGCCCCATGTTCCGCGATCCGAAACAGATAGCCCCCTGTCCCGCGATACAAAACGGATAGCCCCTTGTTCCGCGATCCGAAACGGATAGCCCTCTATCCAGCGATCCGATGAAGTCTAGCGATCCGATGAAGTCCAGCGATCCGATGAAGTTCCGCGATCCGATGGAGTCCCGCGATCCGATGGAGTTCCGCGATCCGATGGAGTTGGAGCACCACGATCCGATGGAGTTGAAGCACCGCGATCCGATCCGATGGAGGGAGCATGAGCTGACGTCATGGGGCGATCCATGAGTCACGAATCGAACTAGGACTGGATGAAAGCTTGGATGTGAGGCATGGATCACGAACTAAAGTAAAGAACCGATCCGGTGAAGACCAATAACCCGAGATGCAAAGGTAGTCCAAATAGGAAGTTAGAGATTAGGATCCAGTGGGAACCAACGAGTTCACTTCATGATTGGGCTTTGCTGCGGGACATGTGCAAAGGGGTTATCGATATCCGTAACCTTGGCTCACTACTGAGAGACAGATTAGGGGCTTGTAGTGATAGTTGTACGGGATTGGATTCCGTCATGGCCCAAAGGATTAGGTGACCAAGGTAGTGGGTATCGTATGCTTTACGCACTAAGTGAGAGATGTGAGGATGGTTGCTATGCTTGATTGTTTGCCACCACTATGACATGCACACCCCCACCCCGTATTATTCACACCATGTGTTAGTGGCACCTTAGAGTATTGTACAGTATGTAGTGCTAAATCTTTGGTTGCAGGTCCAGGTTCAGGTATGATTGGATTATACCTGTCATTATTCTGTTTTGTTGCTTATCGCTCATACCAGACTTTTGTCTGACCCAGAGTTTTATGTCTCTTCTTATTACTCTGGGTGCTCACACGAGCAGACTAGAGACAGGTTAGCTGGTTGTGCACGAGTAGCTGTCGAAGATGAGCAGGAGGCTTGCACGTATTGTCTCCTATTATTCTCCCTGTGTCGTTGTTGGTATCTACTTTGGGCATTAGTAGTATACCTATCTTATTTGCTTTAGAGACAGTTTTGAAAAGTTGTAATAATGGTAGTTTGGGACATAAGCTGTACTTGTATTTTCCGCTGCTATGATGGTTTAGTTTTCAGCTTATGCACTGTCTCGCCTGTTTTATGTCAAGTTATATTATTATTATATTTTATTCCATGCGCTGTGAGACATTCTACAGGTTCTTTGTTAGTTCATTCATCTTCTTTCTTTTTCTTTGGCGACAGTTCCATGCTAGTCGAGCATGTGTACAGCGCACTTTCGGAGGAAATGCCGGTTGGTGCGGGGCGGGCCATCACATTTGGTATCAGAGCCAGGTTGCGAAATTAACCTAGGGAAGTCATCAGGGGGAGTTAGTATACATATACAAGAGCGCGTATTTGTGATTATTTTGGCTTTCAAAAGCTATATATATATATATATATATATATATATATATATATATATATTTAGTATAGCTAAGATCAAGTCGCACTGCACTAGCACCACTATAGAGGTGGTTGATCGTTTTCTCTTTACATATTGAACGATGAGCCAATATACGAGAAGTACGGGTTCAGGAGCAAACAATGGGAATGTTCCTGATATGAGGATGATGTTTACTACTTTCATGTGAGAGATGTTTAGGGATGCTCGAGGAGCAGTTTCTAATGTTGCGAATGGTAATGTCCAGTAGTGCAGGCGCCTAGGGCCGGTTTCGCCAAGTTGTGCAAGGATAACACTAACCTTGGTGGGAAGCTGTTCCACGGAACGGAGTCGGCTACGGATGTTCAGGATTGGTTGGATAGCTGTGATCGTATCTTCGACGACTTGGGTATCGAGGATGCGACGAAGAGAAGACTAGCATCCCATCAGTTGCAAGGACGGACAATGAATTGGTGCAATGCTATTAAGGCAGCTACTCCAGAGGATCAAGTCACTTGGGATCAGTTTAGAAATTGTTTCAGTGATAAGTTTATCCCAGCTGCTCAGAAGTCAAAGCTGTTTAAGAGATTCTTGGAACTCAAGCAGAATGGCAGAGCTGTCTCGGAGTATATTGCTGAATTCGACACTTGGTCCAAGTATGGGTTATCTCTTATTGATACTGCCGAGAAGAAGAACGAGAAATTCATAACTGGCTTGGATCAGTACTTGGGGGAGAGGCTTATTAACCACATCGATGAGACGTTTGAGTCGATCGTGGGGAAATCTTTGAGATCGGAAAGTCTTTACCCTAAGCCAAAGACTGAGATTGCTATTGCATCTGCAGAGGAGCCAAAGCCGCAAGCAGGCGGTGGAGGCAAGAATAATTCCCAGAATAAGAGGAAACAAGACCAAACCATGGATGGTCAGAATAAGAAAAATAAGAAAGATGGCGAGTAATTTAGCTGTGGTAAGAAGGGCCACTATGCCAGAGATTGTCGAGAAAAGCCTGGGGAAAGGAAGTGCTTTAATTGTGGCCAAGCGGGACATCACAAGAATGAATGTCCACAACCTCCTAGGGAGAAGCAGATCGTGAAAGCATATGCTATCAACGTTGTTCCTTCTTCGTCGAATGCCCCAACTGCGGCGCAAAAGGGAAAAGGTGTCATTATTCGAGGTATGCTTTCTATTTAAGATGTTTTTGATCGAGTTTTGTTTGACAAACCTGAGTTAATCGATGGACCTTTAGTAGTGACGAACCCGATTGGTGGTTCGACTAGCCTCAGTATGATTTGTCGTAACATGGTCTTATCGAGTTGTGGATGTATGCTTGTTTGTAATTACTTTGTTTTGGGCTTTACTGGGTTTAGCATTATTTTGGGGAGTCGATTTACTCTAAAATAATAGGGTGGTATTAGGTACCTACCTAGTGATGGCGATAGTAACTGGAGTTAAGGAAGCTGAAAGGTTATCGTTGTAATAAGTTCTAGTTGTCTCTGGGAGGAAAATGAGTGCTCCAGTGCTAGATAGTTTTGCTAATATCACCTCACGTGGATTGTCCGAATTCGGAGGAGATGTTCCTTGGGTGCTTGTTTGATATTGGTTTAGGCCTTTGGGGCTTGTGCCTGGGGAATGTCAAGTTCGACTAGGATGGTTTGAGTGAGAGATAAGTAGTTGTTGTGTTTTTCATTGGATGATATCTTGGTTTACTCGAGGAGTAATGGGCAGCTGTGATAGGATAAGACTATTCAGTGGTATGGATTGCCCCGAGTTGGACTCGATAGGATTATGAGATGACTCGAGTGGGACTCGAGAAAGATGCAAAGTAATGGATTGTTTAGAACCTTGTGTTGATGTTCTTTTTGAAGAAATAGGATGTGTTCGTTGATCATGGAAGATGCAACGAAGATTAGGACGATTCAAGTTGGACTTGAACTCGTAAAAGAAAATGGGTGTTCGTTGATTTTGGAGATGCAACGAATAGGGAGACGACTCACGTTGGACTAGGGTCTATAGGTAATGGATACTCAAGACTGGGTCTGAGTATACGGGTTATACATTGACTCGAGTTGGACTCGAGAAGGCTGCAAGGAATTGGATTGGCTCGAGTTGGACTCGAGAGGGCAGCAAGATAATGGATAGACTTGGGTGGGACTCGAGTGTTTCAGGCGGACTAAAAGCAGGGGTATCTAGGGATGCCCACTTACCTTGGATCCATTGGACGTGATCTAGTTATCCCTGGAGGATAAACGTGCGTTGGAAGTAAGGTAGTCCGTTTGGAGGAAGAGTTTCCATTAGTTATTGATGTTGGTTGGACCAGACATATAGGTATTGACGTATTCATGGCTTTAGCAGGTGATAGATAGGATTTGTTTGATGGATGCTATGGTTGTTGTGTTTTTTCTTACCTTTCTTCTCTTGAGTATCACCTGTAGGATCCTGTTGAATGGAAATAGATAAGTTCGTTGATAATGGTGATATGACAGGTGTAAGATACTTTACGTTAGACTTGAAGTATGCTGGGCATTGTGAAGCGTCCGTTGTCTTGGAGATTCAATGAATATAGGAGCTTCAGTTGGACTTGGACTCATAGGTAGTGTACCTAGATTCATTGGATGAGTCTAGTTCACCTTTGGAAGGTGAATGTACGTTGGACGTACAGTACGGATATAGGTAGAGTACCTAGATTCATTGGAAGAGTCTAGTTCACCTTTGGAAGGTGAATGTACGTTGGACGTGCAGTATGAATATGGGTAGGGTACCTGGGTTCATTGGATGAATCTAGTTCACCTTTAGAAGGTGAATGTACGTTAGACATACAGTGCAGATGTTGGTGTAGTGCCTAGGGTCATTGGATGCGTCATGTCTGCCTCTAGGAAGTGAATGTACGTTGGACAGGCAATACGAATGTAAGAAGGACTCAAGTTGGACTTGAAAGGACATTTGGAATGTAGTTGAAAATTTGGCATATAGGTTTGGATTACCTAAGAAAATGACAGTATAGACGAATGCCATAGTATCGGACTGGGTGCGATAGCTGATGCATTGAGTAAGAGACGTGCCAGTTTAGAGGCTATTTTTCTGGAATGGAAGCAATTAGAGTATATCACGGGATATGACTTCAGACCTAAGTGTGAATTGGATTCAGAAACGCTAGTAAGCTTGACGATTAGATCGATCTTGATTAAGTGGATCGGTTCCAGTTAGAGGGACGATCCCAATCTATTGGAAGTTACCTCTAGGGTAGAGATGGGAATCGATGGCGAGAGAACGACTGTACTTGGGAAGTAGAGAATGACGTAAGAAAGTCGTATCCAAAGCTCTTTGCCTGGTAAGATTTTAGCGGCGATGATTCTTCCCTTGTTAGTAAACCGCATGTTAGGGCAGAATGGTTCTGTTTGTTTTTCATGTTTGATTGTTGTATAAGGTTGGTAGGCATGCGGGATCCTTTGTATGTTTTGGGTTAAGGAATTTCGGGGATGAAATTTCTTAAGGGGGGAAGAATGTAACAACCTGCATTCTACGTATCTAGGATCATAGAATATTTATTTCTTTTTCGTATGAAGTCGTATGGTCGTGTAACTTTGGGAGACAACTATTGGGGTCATTTCCCATGTTCATGATTTTTGCCGATTTTTAAATGACCACTTTGCCCCTAGCCGATATTGTTTTGGCCATAACTTTTGATTGGAAAGGAATTTTGACCTGAAACTGGTTCTATTAGATTCGTTTGATGGTTTATCTTTTCGTAGCTTGGTCACATTAGTCAAACGGACTCACCTTTTGGGAGATATGGCTGAAACAAGTTTCAGATAGTGAAAAACTGCTTAACCGGGCCAAATAGGGTGATTAATGAATGGGCCCATAACCCATTTCGGGATTAGAGATGTATAGGGGCTGATTAGGGTTAGAAAACATTTCTTTCGGCCGCCACTTTCATTCTTGGAACCCTAGCAATGGCCTCCAACAGCCAAATCAACTTCTAATCACTTCCTAATCAAGTTTTGGCCTAATCAACACCAAATCAAAGAAGATCTTCACCAAATCAGTATTACAGCTACTGTTAGACGTCATTATTCGCCCAAATCAGCGAGGTTTCAGTTTTGAAAATTTTATTTGTGGCCAAGGTGAGTGGTTAGCATTGTTTTGACACTAATTATAGTTAATCAGGGTGATTAGTGATAATTAGTGAATTCGTACACTATAAAATTCTGGAAAAATATTCTAAAAAATCAAAATATTCTTTTAGACCTTTGTTAGAAATTTGGGTTGATTTGATTAAGTTTTGTTAATCCTATGATTAGTTTTGTTTAAACATGCTTAAGAGAAATTATGGGATTTTGGCTATGTTTAATCCGTTTTATCCTATCACATTTGTATTTTGATGTTTGTGAATGATTATACATGTTGTTATGACTGTATGGTATGCTTTGTGATTGTCTAAAAGTGTTAGATTGGTCGAAAACGCCGTCGAATGGCATAAACAATCACTGGAAGAGTTGCAGGAAATTGTGCAGGAAACGGATATCCCCTTGTTCCGCGATCCGAAACGGATAGCCCCCTGTCCCGCGATCCGAAACGGATAGCCCCTTGTTCCGCGATCCGAAACGGATATCCCCCTGTCCAGCGATCCGATGAAGTCTAGTGATCCGATGAAGTCCAGCGATCCGATGAAGTTCCGCGATCCGATGGAGTCCCGCAATCCGATGGAGTTCCGCGATCCGATGGAGTTGGAGCACCACGATCCGATGGAGTTGAAGCACCGCGATCTGATCCAATGGAGGGAGCATGAGCTTACGTCATGGGGCGATCCATGAGTCACGAATCGAACTAGGACTGGATGAAAGCTTGGACGTGAGTCATGGATTACGAACTAAAGTGAAGAACCAATCCGGTGAAGACCAATAACCGAGATGCAAAGGTAGTCCAAATAGGAAGTTCGAGCTTAGGATCCAGTGGGAAGCAACGAGTTCACTTCATGATTGGACTTTGCTACGGGACGTGTGCAAAGGGGTTATCGGTATCCGTAACCTTGGTTCACTACTGAGAGACAGATTAGGGGCTTGTAGTGATAGTTGTACGGGATTGGATTCCATCATGGCCCAAAGGATTAGGTGACCAAGGTAGTGGGTATCGTATGCTTTACGCACTGAGTGAGAGATGTGAGGATGGTTGCTATGCTTGATTGTTTGCCACCACTATGACATGCACACCCCCACCCCGTATTATTCACACCATGTCTTAGTGGCACCTTAGAGTACTGTACAGTATGTAGTGCTAACTCTTTGGTTGCAGGTTCAGGTATGATTGGATTATACCTGTTATTATTCTGTTTTGTTGCTTATCGCTCATACCCGACTTTTGTCTGACCCAGAGTTTTATGTCTCTTCTTATTACTCTGGGTGCTCACACGAGCAGACTAGAGACAGGTTAGCTGGTTGTGCACGAGTAGCTGTCGAAGATGAGCCGGAGGCTTGCACGTATTATCTCCTATTATTCTCCCTGTGTCTCTGTTGGTATCTACTTTGGGCATTAGTAGTATACCTATCTTATTTGCTTTAGAGACAGTTTTGAAAAGTTGTAATAATGGTAGTTTGGAACATAAGCTGTACTTGTATTTTCCGCTGCTATGATGGTTTAGTTTTCAGCTTATGCACTGTCTCGCCTGTTTTATGTCAAGTTATATTATTATTATATTTTATTCCATGCGCTATGAGACATTCTACAGGTTCTTTGTTAGTTCATTCATCTTCTTTCTTTTACTTCGGCGACTGTTCCATGCTAGTCGAGCATGTGTACAGCGCACTTTCGGAGGAAATGCCGCTGGTGCGGGGCAGGCCGTCACATTAGAAGTGGTGAAGGTAATCTTTAAATTTTGGACTACAGGATTACTTTGCTATTTATAATTTTGGTTCAACTCTGAAGGAATATTACATAAGCATGGAACCATTTGTAAAATAAATCTTGTTATGTACATTAGGCGTGTATCTTTTTTTAGAATCAATGTACAGGTATGTGCTGCATGTAAAAACCCATGTACTGGCAACAACATAAATGAATTCAAATATCATGCAACATCATGGTTGTATTTTACTATGCTGTGTGAACTATGAACCCCTTTTAACATTTTTCAACTCTTTAAGCTTAACATACCTCACTAAGATGGTCTTTCAACACAAGCTTATAATCAAAACTCACATCTTTGTCGGCTTGCCAAACACGATCGGTCTGCAATTATTTAGGCATATAAATTATTCAAGTTAAAATGAAACCTCATGAAAATCGAAGTTTGTAAGATATACTAAGGACTGAATGTTGAATTATTAACACCCATGTTTAGCCATGTTTCTTGCATTAATATATAAATGTATTGTAACACCCCGTGTATTTTATAACAGTGAAATCCACAAATTAAAGTATAAAAAATTTTAGTTAAAGTATTAAGGGAAACGGGATATGCCATTGCGTTCGTCTCGGAAAAATACGCGAAATAAAGTCCGAGTTTTCGAAAAAAGGAGTCCGTATGACCAAGTTATGGCCAGATGAAGTTTCAGAAAATTCGAATTTCAAAACAGATTTAAAATTTAGCCAATCAGAGTAGGCGGGGAAATTCCCGCCCAAACCCACCAGGTCGACCTGGGGGTCGACCCTAGGGTCGACCTGCCAGGCAAGGTCTACCTGGGAGTCGACCTCGGTGTCGACCTGCCCAGGCAGGTCGACTCTAGAGTCGACCTGGGGGTCGACTGGGGAGTCGACCTGGCCCCTGAGCCAGGTCGAACCCAGCCCACCCTGGCTGGCCAGGTCTATGTTTGGTCGATTTTCTGAGCCTTACCTTGTCATTAGGGCTAGGTGTCAGCTCCTGGTTGGTCTCTTCTTTGAACGAACGGCTATTGTTAAACCAAGCTTCATTGACGGTCTAAATTAACTCAAAAACTCAATAAAAAGGACCTAAGACTAACCCTAATTCACATAAACTAAAATGGAGATGAGACCGTCATGCTGCTGAGGAGAGACTGAGGATAGCCGTCAGAAATAGAGAGACAATTAGGAGATAAATCAAAAGCTTAAAACAACGTTAATCAAATCAAAGCAACGCCTACAACAAAGGATAGCATCTCCAAATTCAGAATTCAGATTCCTGAATTGAAGATTCGTCACACGTTGTAAGCAGAGTGCTATTCCGATGTGAATTAAATAATTGTGTTGATTTGTGTAAAGTAAGAAATTGAATTGTGGCGATAATAATCTATATTTGTATGTTGCTTTGATGCTAAACGATTTGGGAATATTATGGTATACGATTGGATATTTGCAAGTACGCGATTTGCGTTGGAAGTTAACAACGAAATGGAATTGTGGCGATAATAACTTATGTTTGTATGTTATTTTGATTTGGCAATGCTATGGTGTACGATTTGATTCATACAAGTATATGGTTTATGTTGACAACCACATGTTGTGGAATTTTAATTGGGATTCATGCAAGCATATGATTCATATTGAAAACTACATGTTTGTGGTAGTTATTTACAACACCCATTTGATAATTGCAAGTATATGATTCGTGCTGAAAATAACAACTATATGTTGTAATAGTTTATTTGAAATTCATGCAAGTCTATGATTTAATGTTATGCCAACATGATGTAAAATTCTATGGTCATCTTTAGTGTAAATTGATTCACCTAAGTATTATGATTCATATGAAGGTTATGTTGAAATTGGTATCATAGTTCAAGTATAAAAATCATGATTTTGTAATAGTGACAAAAGCAAGCGTCTTTGTAAGCTTGTATTAATTTTATGAACATGACTGAACTATGTTTGTTATTATGCCTAGTTGAAAACATGTTTCTAGGCTTATGTTGTAATATATTTGGCACATAAGTTACATTAGAAATTACACTAGAATTACATCCCACTTACAAGTTACATAGATAGGATAAAAACCATGATTATACGAATAGTAGGATTCATGTTCAATTATGTTTATGCCATGACTATATGAATAGAAGGACTCATGTTCAATTATGATTATGCCATAATTATATGATTAGAATGGTTCATGTTTAAGTATCATTTATGCCATGACTACACGAATAGAATGATTCATGCTTTGTTTATACCATGATTAGGTGAATAGAATGATTCATGTTTAAGTATTGCTTATATTATATGTTGTTACAATTGCAAGTTCACATGCGCCTACCTTATGTTAATTGAATCGTTATGTTGCAAGTTCATGCGTTCACACTTCCCTTTTATGTTACCTTATAAACACCATGTTATAAGCCTCCCCTTTTTATACGGCTAAATTGGGTTTAAGTATTAAACCCAACACACCTTACATTTGAGCGAACGTGTAAAACGAGGGTATTGACGTCTGGGCTAAAAATATAGAACATATGTGTTGGCATGTTTGACACATGCCAACAACCTTGAAAAACAATTAAGTGGCATAAATAAATCTTAATCAATAAAGATGAATTTTAATAATGGGCCGCAAATATTTATATATAAAAAGAAAAGAGACAAAATATGTAAATGTAGAAAATACGATGTGTTTAACCCGAGGTTGGATTGAGTTGTGATGTAAACCTGCCCGGAACCGCCCGGCTGTCCAGTAGTCACAACAATACCTATCCAATGTGTGTGGTTAAACACGGAGCCCAATAAGACCCGAGGTTAGACTGAGTTGTGGCGTAAGACTGCCCGGACCCAACCGGCAACAGGCAGCCACAACAATACCTGTCTAATGTGAGAGGCCAAGGCTTTAATAAGACAATTAAGGCTGAGTCAGGATTGATAGGATTAAGCGAATTAAGACTTAATCAAAATAGAACATGCTAAACTAAATAGACTGATTGGGGGTTAGGTTTATAAAACACTTAACCAACTTAGCATGTTGGCTAGAAATAGAAAACCTAGTGGCGGGGGACCCTTTTCAGCAGTAACCCTACAAGGCATATCATGATACCCTGAAACTAGGCAGGGTGGGGCACGATTACTGGGCTGACTGTAAGAGGTCAAATCGACGGCGGTGGTGCAGCAGTGTAGGTTCTAACGGGGTGCGGGCGGGCACACACTCCGGCACAGAAAAATAAGGCACTGGGCACCAGTAGCATACGTGTGCATTCTAGGGTTGTGTCGGGCCGCCACCATGGGACTTGATACACCCCATGGTGGGACCAGCATAGGTAACTACAACATCGGGGGCCGTAAGACACATGTAACTACGCAAGTAGGAGCCGATCATCATGAAATGGATTACTTCACCCTGATTATGGGGTGCCTGTTGGGAACTAGTTTATATGGGTACAGAGATTAATATAGGGTACGATAGTATATTCGACCCTAGACAACTTAACTTGGTTTATGGTGCTTTCCCATTTCTAGTTTATACTTATCATACCCAGTCCTTTATTCATAGACTGAATAGTCCTAGACTTACTCAGGCCTTAAGTCTGACTCTACTTTTCTTTCGTCTTCTTTTCTTCCGTTCCCCCTCCACCACCCCCCCCCCCCCCCCCCACAGGTCCACAAGGAGGGAATACCACAGCTTGACCAGCCTTCATATCCAGCTTGAAGAGAAAGAATGTATTGCTTGGATCTTTTCGTTTTGGACTATGGCTTTGGACAACAACTATGGGACTTTTGCAGTTTATTTATGTTTTCTTTATGCTTCTTTAAATAATGTAATCAAGACAGTTATGAAGATGTTATGTTTTTGGAAGTATTGTAAGACAATTATGGTATGGTTGGTGTAACGCGTATTTTAATGAAATAAAAGTTGTTGTTTTTCCGCTGTTCAAAAATATGTGTTATTATATCTGTCTTGTGTATCTGTGATTTATACTTATAAACCTCCACCAAAATTAGGGCATTCCCTTTGAGAGTGACCCTAACAGAGATGGGTTTTTTCACTTGGTATCAGAGCATAGGTTTACCACATAAGATAAAAAGTTTTGAAAATTTATTTTCAAAAAGGAAATTTAAAGAAGCATTTTTAAAAGATAAAATATTATTTTATTTTAAAAGGCAAAGTCCCCCCAAAGCCATAGGTACTATCTCTTATCCTTCGTTTTGAATCTATCCTTTATGTTTCAGCATGTCTGGAGACCTTACTCCCCAGCTGCTGACGCTTTCACTCCTCCTCCTCCTCCACGTAAACCAGCAAGCGGAAGAGTCCCAGAGTAGGAAGACGAATAATAATCAAACAAGAAAGGATCGTAACAGTAATGACAAGAAACGTGAAAAAAGGAAATGTTATTTCTGCGGAATTCTTGGACATCTGGAGGGAGACTGCAGGAAGAAGAAGAGGAGGATGAGTGCTACTTGCTTTCAGTGTAGGGAGACAGGCCACTGGGCTAGGGACTGCCCAAGGAAGAAGGAGACAAAGGCGGAAAGCTCTCAAGGGAAGAAAGAGGGTTTACAGCTTAAGAAGACAGACTTTAAGAAGGGCGGGAAAGACAACAAGTCCCAAGAGAAGAGGAAGTGTAAATTCTGTGACAAAGTGGGGCACTTAGTAAAAGATTGCTGGAAAAAGAAGGCCAAGATGAATGGTGGGTGCTTTTCTTGCGGTGAGACAGGCCACATGGCTTTGGACTGCCCAAAGAAACGAGGACAGGGGCAGAGGGCTGGATCCACCTCAGGGGCACAAGTTCATGTGCTAAAGGTGCCACCTCTGCAACAGCGAGGTATAAATACTTCTGTAGAAAGTGTAGTTTATCTTTATGATCACCCCGTTCGCACTTTATTTGATTCTGGCGCATCACACTCCTTTATCTCGTCTGCTTTAGTAGAATCTCTGCACCTAAAAACTAGTATGGTAGAGGACCCCTTAATTGTTTCAAACCCAATTGGGGGCCCAGCTCATTTGTCTATGATCTGTTTGGATTGAAAATTTCTATTCTAAGCGTAGAATTTAAATGTAGTGCCTTTTATTTGGGCTTTTCGGGATATGGTTTGATTTTGGGCATGGATTGGCTATCCAGTAATGGGGCCATCCTTGATTGTGAAAAAAGGGTTGTTAGGCTCCTGACCCAGCTCGGTAACACTTTGGAAATTACTTGTAATCCCTCGTATGCGGTTATGCTTAGTTATCTTGAATCGCTAGATGCCTCCGTCGAAAATTGGCAGTCGGTTAGAGTGGTCCGGGAATATCCGGATGTCTTCGAAGAGGTGAAGGGCTTGCCTCCGAAGCGGGAGATAGATTTCCGCATATATCTTGTAGATAATGCAAAGCCCGTTGCGTTGCCCGTTAGACACATGGCTCCATGGGAAAGGAAAGAGCTCAGTAAACAGATTAAAGAGCTTCTAGAAAAGGGGTTCATTAGGAGGAGCATTTCAGAATGGGGCGCTCCAGTGGTGTTCACTACAAAGGCGGATGGTTCACTCCATCTATGTGTTGACTATAGGGAGCTCAACAAGCTAACGAAAAAGAATAGGCACCCTCTCCCCAGAATTGACGATTTATTTGATCAGCTTGTAGGAGCGTCTGTTTTCTCCCAACTCGATTTAGCGACCGGTTTTCATCAGTTGAGGGTAGCTGAAGATAGTATCGATAAAATGACATTCAGAACCCCAGACGGCTTCTATGAATGGCTTGTCATGCCTTTCGGCTTGACAAATGCACCTGCTTACTTCGTGGACCTGATGAGTAGGGTATTCAGAGATTTTCTCAATAAGTTCGTAGTAGTCTTCGTAGACGATATCCTTATCTTCTCAAAGAATGAAGAGGAACATGCTCAGCACTTGAGGGCAATCATGGAAACTCTACGAGTCCATCAGCTAAAAGCCAAATTCTCCAAATGCCACTTTTGGAGAGAATAAGTGAGGTTCCTTGGGCACATAGTATCCAAACAAGGGTTAGCAGTGGACCCTGCTAAGGTAGTGGCGGTACAGGATTGGAAGACACCAAGGACTGCAACTGAGGTCCGAAGTTTTCTGGGACTAGTAGGTTTCTATCAAAAGTTCATAAGGGATTTTGCGAAAATATCAGCTCCGCTCACAAAGTTGACCAAGAAGAATCTAGTGTTTAATTGGGACTTGGATTGCGAGTTTGCTTTCCAGCGGCTAAAAAGGGCTCTTACAATAGCCCCAGTTTTGACGTTGCCAGATCGAAGCAAGATGTTCGCAGTTTATACAGATGCATGTGGGACAGGGGTAGGCGCCGTCTTAATGCAAGAAGGAAGGGTAGTAGCTTATGCCGGGAGACAATTGAAAGTGGATGAAAAGAACTACCCGACCCACGATCTTGAGTTAGCTGCCATCGTCTTTGCACTCAAGTCTTGGCGACACTATCTCCTAGGTGAGAAGTTTGAACTTTACACTAACCATAAATCATTGAAATACCTTTTCTCGCAGAAAGATCTTAACTTGAGGCAACAGAGGTGGATGGAGTTTCTTGCCTCGTATGATTTCGAGATCTCCTATACTCCGGGCAAAGGCAACGTAGTGGCAGACGCGTTGAGCCGAAAGAAACTGACCCTAAGCCCGCTATTTGTTGAAAGACAAAGCCTAGAGTTTATAGCCAGCTTCGACTTTAGTCCCTCCTCCAATTTTGTACCAGGATTGCTGGCATCTCTCGAAGTACGCCCGACTTTAGTGGACTCGATAGGGACAACACAATGCGAGGACCCTCAGCTTGTGGAGACGATTGATAGACTAATTAGGGGTGAGACTTCAAGTCACCTCAACAGATACTCCATCGACGATAAGGGTTGGTTAAGGCGAGACGGAAGACTATGCGTCCCACAGACAAGGGATTTAGTAAAGAAGGTTCTCGAAGAAGCACATCACTCCAAGATGACGATACACCCAGGCGGCTATAAAATGTACAAGGACATAAAAAGAACTTTCTTTTGGAACGGCATGAAGAAGGACGTGGCAGAGTTCGTCTCTAAGTGTATGGTGTGCCAACAGGTTAAGGTAGAACAGAAAAAGCCTGGCGGTCTACTACATCCTCTAGAGGTCCCACAGTGGAAGTGGGATAGCATCTCAATGGACTTCATCGATGGGCTGCCTAGGTCTGGGAGAGGCAACACTAGCATTTGGGTAATAGTGGATAGGCTTACTAAAAGTGCCCACTTTTTACCTGTCAAAAGTAAAAGAACTGCCTCATCCCTAGCATCTCTTTACCTCAAGGAAATCGTTCGACTCCATGGAATACCATCCAGCATTGTTAGCGACCGAGACCCTATCTTCACCAGTGAGTTTTGGCGGAGTCTGCAAGAAGCGGTAGGCACACAGTTATGCTTGAGCACAGCCTATCATCCCCAAACCGACGGCCAAATAGAAAGAGTGAACAGAGTTTTGGAGGACCTTTTAAGACTGTGCATCCTTGACTTCGGAGGGACGTGGGAAGACCATCTTCCTTTGGTGGAATTTGCCTACAACCACAGCTATCAAGCAACCGTCGGAATGGCGCCCTTCGAAGCTTTATATGGAAGACCGTGCCGATCGCCCACTTGTTGGTGGGAGTCTACTGATAAGCTCATACTTGGACCAGATATGTTCCGAGAGACTTCAGAAAAAGTAAACTTAATACGAAGAAGGATGAAGACGGCCCAAGACAGACAAAAGTCCTACGCCGACATGAGGAGGACCAACCTTGAATTTGAGGTTGGGGACAAAGTTTTTCTTAAGGTATCTCCACTAAGGAACGTTGTTCGTTTTGGAACCACAGGAAAGCTAGCACCAAGGTTCGTAGGACCATTCCCTATCATTGAGAAAATTGGGAAAATGGCCTATAAATTAGAGCTACCCGAAAAATTGGCCGGAGTTCACAACGTCTTTCACGTTTCACATCTCCGAAAATGTCTACATGAGTCTGCTGAAGTGGTAGAGCCAAATATCCTAGAAGAAGCTGAAGTGGAACGCGAAGCAACCGTAAGGAAAGTTCCCACCCGCATATTAGGAACGGAAGTGAAGAAGCTACGCAACCGCGAAGTCAAGCTCGTCAAAGTTCAGTGGAGCGACGCCGAGGGAGACGCAACTTGGGAAACTGAAGCTAGAATACGCGCTGCCTACCCTTTTCTTTTCGAGGGTACATCTTTGATCTTTCCTTTTTCCTTAAGTTGCGCTTTTATCTATCTTTTTAGGTATATCTCCTCGACCCTATCTTTTAGGTAGAAACCCTTTGGATGAAAACAAGTAATTGAAACATGTTATGGATGATGGCTGCAAGGGGTTGCAAGTGATTGCTAGTGGTTGCTCGTGGTTGCATATACACACACAATCTAGGTTTTAGATCGGCTCAATGACTTCATATTGTATATGCATATATGTTTGCATTCGTATATGGTTGGACTTTAATGTGTTGTCATATGGATGTTGCATTTGTATGAATGATTGTGCACTCATGTAGAATCATGAATAGGAGGATTTGCATACATAATGGATTCATAGCACTTACATAATTCGCATTAAGGAGGTCAACTGAATCAGTAGACCGCCTGATTTTGCATTAGATAAGTACATGTACACACACACTTCGCATATTAACATGAAGCATTAGAAGTCTTTTAAGGACAATGGATGCTCGTGCTTGATGGATGAGTAGATGGATGTTTGGATGTTAGGATGTACATTCTTCCTGAACTTGAAGATTTCGGGACGAAATCCTTTTAAGTGGGGGAGAATGTAACACCCCGTGTATTTTATAACAGTGAAATCCACAAATTAAAGTATAATAAATTCTAGTTAAAGTATTAAGGGAAACGGGATATGCCATTGCGTTCGTCTCGGAAAAATACGCGAAATAGAGTCCGAGTTTTCGAAAAACGGAGTACGTATGACCAAGTTATGGCCCGATGAAGTTTCAGAAAATTCGAATTTCAAAACAGATTTAAAATTCAGCCCAATCAGAGTAGGCGGGGAAATTCCCGCTCAAACCCACCAGGTCGACCTGGGGGTCGACCATAGGGTTGACCTGCCAGGCCAGGTCGACCTGGGAGTCGACCTAGGTGTCGACCTGCCCAGGCAGGTCGACTCTAGAGTCGACCTGGGGGTCGACTGGGGAGTCGACCTGGCCCCAGAGCCAGGTCGAACCCAGCCCACCCTGGCTGGCCAGGTCTATGTTTGGTCGATTTTCTGAGCCTTGCCTTGTCACTAGGGCTAGGTGTCAGCTCCTGGTTGGTCTCTTCTTTGAACGAACGGCTATTTTTAAACCAAGCATCATCGACGGTCTAAATTAACTCAAAAACTCTATAAAAAGGACCTAAGACTAACCCTAATTCACATAAACTAAAATGGAGATGAGACCGTCATGCTGCTGAGGAGAGACTGAGGATAGCCGTCAGAAATAGAGAGACAATTAGGAGATAAATCAAAAGCTTAAAGCAACGTTAATCAAATCAAAGCAACGCCTACAACAAAGGATAGCATCTCCAAATTCAGAATTCAGATTCCTGAATTGAAGATTCGTCACACGTTGTAAGTAGAGTGCTATTCCGATGTGAATTAAATAATTGTGTTGATTTGTGTAAAGTAAGAAATGGAATTATGGCGATAATAATCTATATTTGTATGTTGCTTTGATGCTAAACGATTTGGGAATATTATGGTATACGATTGGATATTTGCATGTACGCGATTTGCATTGGAAGTTAACAACGAAATGGAATTGTGGCGATAATAACTTATGTTTGTATGTTATTTTGATTTGGCAATGCTATGGTGTACGATTTGATTCATACAAGTATATGATTTATGTTGACAACCACATGTTGTGGAATTTTAATTGGGATTCATGCAAGCATATGATTCATATTGAAAACTACATGTTTGTGGTAGTTATTTACAACACCCATTTGATAATTGCAAGTATATGATTCATGCTGAGAATAACAACTATATGTTGTAATAGTTTATTTGAAATTCATGCAAGTCTATGATTTATTGTTATGCCAACATGATGTAAAATTCTATGGTCATCTTTAGTGTAATTTGATTCACCTAAGTATTATGATTCATATGAAGGTTATGTTGAAATTGGTATCATAGTTCAAGTATAAAAATCATGATTTTGTAATAGTGACAAAAGCAAGAGTCTTTGTAAGCTTGTATTAATTTTATGAACATGACTAAACTATGTTTGTTATTATGCCTAGTTGAAAACATGTTTCTAGGCTTATGTTGTAATATATTTGGCACATAAGTTACATTAGAAATTACACTAGAATTACAACCCACTTACAAGTTACATAGATAGGATAAAAACCATGATTATATGAATAGTAGGATTCATGTTCAATTATGTTTATGCCATGATTATATGAATAGAAGGACTCATGTTCAATTATGATTATGCCATAATTATATGATTAGAATGGTTCATGTTTAAGTATCATTTATGCCATGACTACACGAATAGAATGATTCATGCTTTGTTTATACCATGATTAGGTGAATAGAATTATTCTTGTTTAAGTATTGCTTATATTATATGTTGTTACAATTGCAAGTTCACATGCGCCTACCTTATGTTAATTGAATCATTATGTTGCAAGTTCATGCGTTCACACTTCCCTTTTATGTTACCTTATAAACACCATGTTATAAGCCTCCCCTTTTTATATGGCTAAATTGGGTTTAAGTATTAAATCCAACACACCTTACATTTGAGCGAACGTGTAAAACGGGGGTATTGACGTCTGGGCTAAAAATATAGAACATATGTGTTGGCATGTTTGACACATGCCAACAACCTTGAAAAACAATTAAGTGGCATAAATAAATCTTAATCAATAAAGATGAATTTTAATAATGGGCCACAAATATTTACATATAAAAAGAAAAGAGACAAAATATGTAAATTTAGAAAATATGATGTGTTTAACCCGAGGTTGGATTGAGTTGTGATGTAAACCTGCCCGGAACCGCCCGGCTGTCCAGTAGTCACAACAATACCTATCCAATGTGGGTGGTTAAACACGGAGCCCAATAAGGACCCGAGGTTAGACTGAGTTGTGGCGTAAGACTGCCCGGACCCAACCGGCAACAGGCAGCCACAACAATACCTGTCTAATGTGAGAGGTCAAGGCTTTAATAAGACAATTAAGGCTGAGTCAGGATTGATAAGATTAAGTGAATAAAGACTTAATCAAAATAGAACATGCTAAACTAAATATATTGATTGGGGGTTAGGTTTATAAAACACTTAACCAACTTAGCATGTTGGCTATAAATAGAAAACCTAGTAGCGGGGGACCCTTTTCAGCAGTAACCCTACAAGGCGTATCATGATACCCAGAAACTAGGCAGGGTGGGGCACGATTACTGGGCTGACTGTAAGAGGTCAAATCGAAGGCGGTGTTGCAGCAGTGTAGGTTCTAACGGGGTGCGGGCGTGCACACACTCCGGCACAAAAAAAGGCACTGGGCACCAGTAGCATACCTGTGCATTCTAGGGTTGTGTCGGGCCGCCACCATGGGACTTGATACACCCCATGGTGGGACCAGCATTGGTAACTACAACATCGGGGGCCGTAAGACACATGTAACTATGCGAGTAGGAGCCGATCATCACGAAATGGATCACTTCACCCTGATTATGGGGTGCCTGTTGGGAACTAGTTTATATGGGTACAGAGATTAATATAGGGTACGATAGTATATTCGACCCTAGACAATTTAACTTGGTTTATGGTGCTTTCCCATTTCTAGTTTATACTTATCATACCCAGTCCTTTATTCATAGACTGAATAGTCCTAGACTTACTCAGGCTTTATGTCTGACTCTACTTTTCTTTCGCCTTCTTTTCTTCCGTTCCCCCCCCCCCCCCAGGTCCACAGGGAGGGAATACCACAGCTTGACCAGCCTTCATATCCAGCTTGAAGAGAAAGAATGTATTGCTTGGATCTTTTCGTTTTGGACTATGGCTTTGGACAGCAACTATGGGACTTTTGTAGTTTATTTATGTTTTCTTTATGCTTCTTTAAATAATGTAATCAAGACAGTTATGAAGATGTTATGTTTTTGGAAGTATTGTAAGACAATTATGGTATGGTTGGTGTAACGTGTATTTTAATGAAATAAAAGTTGTTGTTTTTCCGCTGTTCAAAAATATGTGTTATTATATCTGTCTTGTATATCTGTGATTTATACTTATAAACCTCCACCAAAATTAGGGCATTCCCTTTGAGAGTGACCCTAACGGAGGTGGGGTGTTTCATGTATAATCATCAATATGTTGTGCACTGTCTCATTGTAATACAAACGCAAAAACCCATGCACTGTCTCAATACAAAGGACTTTCGAGTAGAACACAAATTCGAAATTTATCCATTGATTTTCATTTCTTCTTCCGGTTCTTCCTTCACTTCCAATTTTTTTCTTTCTACAATTTTTTATATTTTCTTTAAGTTAGCAAATGGACGCAGTTTCTATTCCAATCGCATCTTGCTCGAAAGAACATCAAATGATCTACCAACAATGGTTCTCGGTAGCAGACGCTAATGGAGATGGCCGAGTGACTAGAACAGATGCTATCAAGTTCTTTTCCATGCCCAATCTGTCTCGACCCGAACTTAAGCAGGTGTGGGCCTTATCAGATTCTAAGAGAAAGGCTTTCTTGGTCTCGGAGAGTTTTGTTGTATATGACGTAGTTGTATACATAATTATATGATTTTTGTTTGATGATAACAACCAAATTAATATTATTTTAAATGTGTTTGTTACTGTATTGTTCTATATACACAATACAGACAGGAATATAATATTTATATTTAAATAGAATACAACTGTACAGACATTCATACATTCGTACGGTGTTTTATTTAAATATTATATTTCAAATATTCAAACAGCACAACTATTTATAACTCCACTATTAATTCAATTCACATGAGATTGTACATTTAAATAAATGCCGTAGAATCCCAACAGACAGAGGAGACGCAGTTCCAACTAGGCCTGAATACGATAGACAAGTTTGTTAGACAACAACAAAATAATATTTTTATTTCAATCAAATTTGTTTATTACATATAACAGTACAATTCTCTCACAGCTCCTCACTACAGTTCATTCATCACTCAGTACATCTTCGTATACACTACGCTCACTACAGTTCACTCGACAGTCATTTACATTTCTATACAGTTCACTCATATATACTGACACATACGAACATCATCATCTTTAGCCTTCTGTCTTCACTGCTCTCCAATCAAGTCCAGTCATCTCCTTACCTGTCACATGAAACACACACACAATACACTGCAATAGAAATGAAATTAAATACAAGCAAATAAAAATTTATTTTTAAATTTTATTTTCCTTAGAATTTCGGTGTGTTTCTCATCATTTTTCTAGACTTGGTCTGATATGCAGGGACAGAAAAACTCGTCTGGATGGCTGCATATACACACGTATGCACTGCCTCGTTAATCCAGTATGCAACTGAGGAGTAGCCACATGGACCATCTCGACTCAGTGCAAAGCATAGCAAAATAGCTCAAGCATGGACACGACAAATAAAACATAATGATGAGTGAAATCCAAATGATCGAGTCAACATGTACCAATGCAACTATATAAGGGCAGTGCACAAATTCATTTCAGCCATGGATAGACAAAGGTGCAAAGGCAAACTCATGCAAATATAGTGTTTCAGGATACTAGCAGCATTAAAATGGTGAGTTTGAATCAAGCAACAAGATTTAATGGCAGCAAAAATAAAACTGGTAAAACATCAGTTCAGCATGGTATAAGTGCACTAGCATAAGTGAAGACACAATGTGCAAGACAAGTGTACGAGCAAATATGAGCAAGGACAAAAAAGTGACATGTCAGATTGCACATGGAAAGTGGTGCAAATTCATATATACATTGTCAATAGCATGGGCAAATTCATATGAAAGTAGCTCAAGATGCATGCAAGCCAACAGTTCAGAAAAATGGCAAAATCAACACAGCAATGATACAACACAAGATTTTAGCATGGTGCAAATGTTACAGGGCCGTTTAAATGTTGTCGAGCAACAATGGATGGATGTACATACTGCATGGTGTAACAGTATGATCAAAACAGTTCATGTGGACACAAGAAAATAGGGTATCAATGCTAATCCAGGTGATCAACATAAGTCAAAAGGGTATGCAGCAAATACATATATGGTGCAGTAGTGAATTACATAGGAATTGAAGTGTACAAGTGCAAAGAGCAAGTGTTCAATGCAAACTTATGCCATGACTTTGTGACAAACAATAAATCAATGGCTCAGCATATATGTACATGGAGACAACATTCAATACAAGTCTGGTCAAAAGGGAAGCAATACATAACTACAGCAACAACAATCATGTAAACTGGTGATACACAGCAGCACTCAAGAATGGTATATATACAAGGGCAGTTTCATATGCATATGAGTATCAATGATTATACTGCCAAGCCATTACTATGGATCAACAATTTAAGCAGCTGTTTTAGTTGGTCAAGTATATATGTATATATTGAAGCTATGATCTGCAACGGATGGTGAACCAAGTGATCAAGAAAATCAGCCAAATTATAGGGAGAAAATCAATTGTAGTTTTCATGAACATACAAGCTAATCTTCTCAAGGGGCCACAAAATATTCAATTCAGATTTCTTGCCTGAAATTCATTCATTTCTTCAATAGTTTATTAAGACAGGAAATAAATCAAAGATCAACTTCATGTTTAATTTCATCAAGGAAATCACGCAGCTTTTTTTTTTAGATCGAGAATACCATTGTCAAAGCAAAGGGAATCAGAAAGGGACAATATATCAAAGGCCAAATTCAAGACATGTTCAAGGTCCAAAATATACGCAAAATTCAATTTTTAAATCGAAGAAATCTCCAGAATTTCAAATGAAAACAGGCCCAAAATTTACTTATATATCACGACCAATTTTGATACGAAATCAGAGCACAAAATTTGGATTTTTAATCCTATAAATATACCAATCGTTACAGGCATCAAAGGCATCCAAGTTCAAACAAATCAAAGAAAAAATCGATTTGAAATAACATACCAGAGATCAATAGTTGCTTGGATCGAACAATCCCATCGATAAAACAACAAGGGCATCACATGAATACAGAGAATTAGCAATTCCAGAAGCCATCGAATTGATTTGGAGGAGTATTCAGAAACCCTAATTCAAAGTGTCAACCTCCATTTCTATTTCCATAGAGACAAAGGAGATCGGGCCAAAAAGCGAAGTTGTGAAGCAAATAAGAAAGAGGTCGACCAACTTAGTTTTAAAAAGGATAACCCATTTAATTTAAACTCCTAAGGGTTTTTGAATTTGTTTTTAAATTTGTTTTTATTGTTTGTTTTATATTCGTCTTTAGATTCAAGTTGTAATCGAATTAGAGTTTTCTTGTTTGTCTCTAAAACTAGGGAGGCGAATTACTGGATTTGTAATTCAGGGAAATCTGGTTTCAGGGATAGAAACCAGTGTAGCGTTTTGAGTGTAGGGTTAAGAACAGTTGGGAGCGAGTGTCGCGAGTTTACAGGGGATTGTAAGTGTAGAAATTGTTTTAACTCCTAGTAGAAACCTTGGGGAATGCAGCAGTAGGCAGGGTTTTGCCGAAGCTGGGTATATCTGTGCGTTATTTGTTTTCCGCATTTATTCTGATTATTATCTATGTTGTTATTATTTAATTACTCTGCGAAAATCTGCGATAAACCCTATTCACCCCCCTCTAGGGTTAATTTAGATCCTACAAGTGGTATCAGAGCAGGTATTTTTTATTTTATTTTAACTCTAGAGTCATGAATCTATCTAATAACGCTTTTTCTGAGGGTCAGTCCATAGCTAGGCCACCAATGTTTAATGGAACTGATTACGCCTATTGGAAAGCTAGGATGAAAATTTATTTGAGTTCAATTGATTATGATGTGTGGTATATTATTGAAACGGGTTATTGATCTCCCACTGTTATTGTTAATGGTGTTGAAATTCCTAAATCAAATGACAAGTGGGATGCGAATGATAAAAAATTATTTTCAACTAATTCCAAATGATTAATGCTTTAATTTGTGCTCTTGATAAAACTGAATTTAGTCGAATTTCTCATTGTGAAACTGTGTAGGAAATATGGCATATGTTGGAGGTCACACATAAAGGAACATCTCAAGTGAAGGAATCTCGTCTTGCTCTTCTCAGCAACGAATATGAAAATTTCTCTATGCAATGAGATGAAGATATAAAAGAGATGTATGGACGCTTCTCGTCACTAGTCTACAATGCAAAAGCTCTTGGAAAAACCTATACCGAAGTGGAATTGATCAGAAAAATATTGAGAGTGCTACCGATGAATTTTGAAGAAAAAGTGACGGCAGTTCAAGAATCAAAAGATCTGAATAAAATAAGCATGGAAGAGTTGATCGGAAATATGATTACTTAGGAGATGGAGTTTAAAAGAAAGAGAAGATCGAAAGAATTCTGAATCAAAGAAAAAGACGACCGCTCTAAATAATACTATTGGAAGTGATGATGAAGATCCCTCTGAAAAACTAGCCATGGTTTTTAGAAAGTGGGCCAAAGGAAATTACAAACCACAAAAGAAAAATTCAAATCTAACAAGTCTGAAAGTTCAGAAAGTTCAGACGATGAAGTGTTTTGCTACAACTGCAAGAAACACGGACACATCAAACCAAATTGCCCACGGCTTAAAAATGAAATGAAGAAGAAGTTCAGAAGAAAGAAAAAGGCTTTTGCTGCTACATGGGATGACGAGGAAGGAGAAGAAGTTTCTGAAAGTGATGAAGAGGAAGCTAATTTGTGTCCTATGGAACAATCTGATTCGGAAAGTAGTGAAGAGGATTCAAGCGAGGTATCGGATTTTACTTATAAAGATTTAATTTTAATGTGTCACGATCTCACAAAAACCGTTGATTCTCTTGAACTAAAAGTCAAGAAATTGAAAGCTGATAGGTCAAAACTAGTTCAAGAAAATAACAGTTTAGAAAGAAAACTTGAAAAAGTTAAGAATTCACCATTTTCAGAATGCGAAAAATGTCAATTTTTGAGTAACGAGTCTTTGAAATTCAAAACTAATTTTGAGTTACTTAAAAGGGAAAACGTGAATTTGAAGAATGAAAATCGTGATTTTGAAAAGGAAATTGAAAACTTAATGAATCTGAAAAACTAGATTTTGAAAAGCAAAAACAATTTGAAATTGAAATTTCTAAGTCCAATGCTAAAATCAAAGCACTTAAAAACGAAAGTTTGATTTTAAAACAAACTGATGCTGAAAAGAGGAAAATCGTTATTAATCGTTATTCAAATTTAATGAAAGAAAATAACGATCTTAAATTTAAAATTCAACGACTTGAGTCAGCTTTGACTAAATTTTCTAAAGGAGAGAAATTGTTGAATATGTTGTTAAAAAATCAGTTTTTTGTTTAGAATAAAAAGGGAATTGGTTTTGGATTTGATCCAGTTGAAAAACAAAATCCTAATGATTTTAAAAATCCTTTAAATGGCTTTGAAATTGATAAAATTGAAATTTTGATGTCTAATAATTTCAAAGGGTTTTTAAATCATGAACGATATGAAAACTCATTTAGAAACAATTCAATTAAACGAATTTGGATTCCAAAAAATAACAAAATGAATTTGAATAAATCTAAACGAATTTGGGTTACAAAGGGTACGCTAGTGGATAGTAATGGATTGTTATATAAACGGGTTTGGGTACCAAAACGTGTAAATGAAGATAAGAGTGGTAAAACAACTTTTGTTAGACCACTCGATCATAGAAACATTTAGGTACCGTGGTAGGATAAGGAACAAATGTCCTTAAGTGAGATAAAATTCAAATTGATTCATATTATCGAATTATTTGGAGTTCCTTAGCCATAGATTCTGAGTTAGAGAATCATTGGTTGACATTAATTATGGTAAGTCAGATATGAACTCTAAAATCGTATTTTTATTTCCTTTTTATTTTATTTCCTTTTTATTTTATTTCCCTTTTTGTTTTTATTTCCTTTATTTTTTTATGCTGATTTATATTGACTGGGCAGTAATATTTTGAGCATTTTTTTTAGCACTGTTAATCCGAATTTTTAAAATTTGTGATGCTCTCGAATGACTAATGAAATTTCACACAGTTTTGTTGTTTTGAGTTTCTTCTTATTCATTTTTGAAATTATTGAAAAACTGAACTCAATACTGTGGACTACTTAAAAGACATAATTGATTAATTGTGAAATTTTCATTTTTTTTACTTGCCTTGATTTTGAAATCATTTGTTATTGATTGTTGAATTTCTTGGATTATAAAAATTTGACTTTTTCTGAAGTGATTTCAAATAATTATCTTCAGATTGATCGTTGACAGTTTCTTGCTCTTACTTAAAAAATTCTCTGAAAATTTCACTTCTGATTCTTTCTTTGAAAATGATCGTGTGCTGCTCTGATAAGGAAATTGATTTGATTCATTTGAATACCTTGGTGATTGGATGATGGTTTGGAAAAACAGTGACTGGATTTCTTTAAATTTCATAGGAAATTCGAATTTCATATACAAGTGTTTTAAAATTGTCTTAAAGCAATCAGCTTTGGAAATATTAGATAATTTCACATTCTATTGATTGATTTTTGAAAATGATTTTCAACTTGCATTGATATTTTCAAAAACTCCTCTTGTTGAAATTTTCAATTTTAAAATTATTTTTAACTACTTATTCAAAAATTGAAATTATTGACAAATTTGAACCATTTTGAAACTCATCAAAATTATTAATAGATTTATGAAGTTGTGATGAGTTATGACTACGGTATAATACATAACTAGAGGAGATGTTATTTAAAATCTCATGATGATTCGACAGATTTTATAATATCTTTGGACTAGAGCTTATTTCACGACCATCTTCTATATCTGTCATATTTTTGTCATTCATCATGGATTTATTTAATTTGGAGAGTTTATTTTTTTTTAAAGAAAAATATCTTGGAAATAAAAATAAAGAAAAATAAATAAATAAATTATTTATCCTTGGTATTCACTCCCATTTAAAAGTCCTCGCGGTTATGCGTGGGTGAATTACATTAATCTCTATGTGCTTCCATTCTCACTTAAAAGACCTTTGGGCTGTGCATGAATGGAACTCATTGCAGAGGATAAAGTTAAGTTACTACTAACCTCATTTAAAAGACCTTTGTGCTATGCATGGTTAGCAAGTGCTTAACACATTTTGAGCTTATTTAAAATCTTCAAAATTCGTATTCAAATATTCAATTTTTTATTGAACTCTCCTCATTCTATTAATCCATCGTAAATCCATGCATTCTGAAAGTGAAATTTGCTTCTGATTTAAAGATTATTATGATTTTTGTTTGATTAAATGGGTTTTACAATATATATTCTCTCTCTTAATTTGAATTTATATTTATGAACTATATTCATCACTGTTTCGATTTCTATTATACTTTTGATGATAACTAAAGGGGGAGAATGGTCAAGATTTTAATTGATGAGTACTTAATTCAAAAATATTTTAAGATTGGAAATTAAATATCTAGAGTGAGAATGGTCAATTGGATTTCATCAATTAGATTTCATCATTCATATTTTCCACATATATAGGGGGAGTTCAGCTGTAGGGGGAGCTAATAAATAGTGGGAGTTCAATATTCACTGTCAGACACACTTATTGTTCTCAAAATCTTTTATTTGTTTGTCATCATCAAAAGGGGGAGGTTGTTGTATATGACGTAGTTGTATACACAATTATATGATTTTGGTTTGATGATAGCAACGAAATAAATATTATTTCAAATGTGTTTGTTACTGTAATATTCTATATATACATCACAGACATGAATATAATAGTTATATTTAAACAGAATACAACTGTACAGACATTCATAAATTCATACAGTGTTTTATTTAAATATTATATTTCAAACATTCAAACAGTACAACTATTTATAACACCACTATTTATTCAATTCACATGAGATTGTACTTGTAAATAAACTGAATACGATAGACAAGTTTGTTTGACAACAATAAAATAATATTTTTATTTCAATCAAATTTGTTTGTTACATATAACAGTACAATTCTCTCACAGCTCCTCACTACAATTCATTCATCACTTAGTACATCTTCATATATAATACACTCAGTATAGTTCACTCAACAGTCGTTTACATTTCTATACAGTTCATTCATATTTACTGACACATATGAACATCATCATCTTCAGTCTTCTGTCTTCACTGCTCTCCAATCCAGCCTAGTTATCTCCTTACCTGTCACATGAAACACACACAAAGTACACTGAAATAGAAATGAAATTAAATACAAGCAAATAAAAATTTATTTTTAAATTTTATTTGCCTTAGAATTTTGGTGTGTTTCTCATCACTTTTCTAGACTTGATCTGATATGCCGGGACAGAAAAACTCGTCTTGATGGCTGCATATACACACGTGTATATAAATACATGTGTGCACTGCCTCGCCAATCCAGTGTGCAACTGAGGAGTAGCCACATGGGCCATCTCGACTCAGTGCATAGCATATCAAAATAGCTCAAGCATGGACACAACAAATTGAACATGATGATGAGTGAAAGCCAAATTGTCGAGTCAACATGTACCAATGCAACTATATAAAGGCAATGCACTAATTAATTTCAGCCATGGATGGAAGACAAACTCATGCAAATATAGTGTTTCGGGATACTAGCAGCATTAAAATAGTGAGTTTGAATCAAGCAACAAGTTTTAAGGGCAGAAAACATAAAACTGGTAAAACATCAGTTCAGCATGGTATAAGTGCACTAGCATAAGTGAAGACACAATGTGCAACATATGGACAAGTGTACGAGCAAATATGAGCAAGGACAAAAGTGACATGTCAAATTGCAACATGGCAAGTGGTGCAAATTCATATATACATTTTCAATAGCATGGGACAAATTCATATGAAAGCAGCTCAAGATTCAAGCAAGCCAACAGTTCAGAAAAATGGCAAAATCAACACAGCAACGACACAATTCAAGATTTTAGCATGGTGCAAATGTTACAGGACAGTTTAAATGTTGTCGAGCAACAACGGATGGATGCACATACTGCATGGTGTAATAGCATGATCAAAACAGTTCATGTGGACACAAGAAAATGGAGTATCAATGCTAATCCAAGTGATCAGCATAAGTCAAACGGGTATGCAGCAAATACATATATGGTGCAGCAGTGAATTACATAGGAATTGAAGTGTACAAGTGCAAAGAACAAGTGATCAATGCAAACTTATGCCAAGACTGTGTGACACACAATACATGAATGGCTGAGCATATATATACATGGAGACAACATTCAATACAAGTCCGGTCAAAAGGGAAGCAATACATTACTACAGCAGCAGCAATCATGTAAACTGGTGATACACAGCAGCACTCAAGAATGGTATATACAAGGGCAGTTTCATATGCATATGAGTATCAATGATTATACTGCCAAGCCATTACTATGGATCAAAAAATTCAAGCAGTAGTTTTAGTTGGTCAAGTATATATGTATATATTGAAGCTATGATCTGCAACGGATGGTGAAACAAGTGATCAAGAAAATCAGCCAAATTATAGGTAGAAAATCAATTGCAGTTATCATGAACATACAAGGAAATCTTCTCAAGGGGCCACAAAATATTCAATTCAGAATTCTTGCCTAAAATTCATTCATTTTCTTCAACAGTTTATTAAGACAAGAAATAAATCAAAGATTAACTTCATGTTTAATTTCATTAAGGAAATCACGCATTTTTTTTTAAATCGAGAATACCATAAGCAAAGGAAATCAAAAAGGGACAATATATCAAAGGCCAAATTTAAGACCAGTTCAAAGTCCAAAATATACGCAAAATTCAAGTTTTAAATCGAAGAAAATCTCCAGAATTTCAGATGAAAACAAGCCCAAAATTTACTCATATATCACGAACAAGTTTAATACGAAATCAGAGCACAAAATTAGGATTTTTAATCCTATAAATAAACCAATCGTCACAGGCATTAAAGGCATCCAAGTTCAAACAAATCAAAGAAAAATTCAAATTGAAATAACATACCATAGATCAACAGTTGCTTGGATCGAACAATCCCAAATCGATAAAACAACAAGGGCAACGCAAGAATACAGAGAATCAGCAATTCCAGAGGCCATCAAATTGATTTGGAGGAGTATTCAGAAGCCCTAGTTTAAAGTGTCAGCCGCGATTTCTATTTTTAGAGAGACAAAGGAGATCGGACCAAAAAGTAAAGTGGTGAAGCAAATAAGAAAGAGGCCGACCAACTTAGTTTTAAAAGGGGATAACCCATTTAATTTAAACTCCTAAGGGTTGTTGAATTTGTTTTTAAATTTGTTTTTATTGTTTGTTTTTTATTCGTCTTTAGATTCAAGTTGTAATAAAATTAGAGTCTTCTAGTTTTTCTCTAAAACTAGGGAGACGAATTACGGGATTTGTAATTC
Organism: Allium sativum; assembly: GCA_030737875.1. Taxonomy (NCBI): domain Eukaryota; kingdom Viridiplantae; phylum Streptophyta; class Magnoliopsida; order Asparagales; family Amaryllidaceae; genus Allium; species Allium sativum. Next base: position 2,863,016 of record CM060925.1, on the reverse strand, counting down.
GGGGAAATCTGGTTTTGGGGATAGAAACTAGTGTAGGGTTTTGAGCGCAGGGTTAAAAACAGTTGTGAGCGAGTGTCGCGAGTTTACAGGGGATTGTAAGCGTAGAGATTGTTTTAACTCCTAGTAGAAACCTTGGGGAATGCAGCAGTAGGCAGGGTTTTGCCGAAGTTGGGTATATCTGTGTGTTATTTATTTTTTGCATTTATTCTAATTATTATCTGTGTTGTTATTATTTAATTACTCTGTGAAAATCTGTGATAAACCCTGTTTATCCCCCCTCTAGGTTTAATTTAGATCCTACAAGTTTATCATAGCCATGCAGCTTATTTCATACATCTAAGCTGGAAATGAAATCACTCAAGATGCTCTTACTAGTTCAGAGCTGATATGCCATATAGTGGGTCAACAACCTTTGGCACCACTTTCTTATCAAAATTTGAGTGTTCACAAATGCCAAATCCATTGCTAGAACATATCACATTTGTCGATACACCTGGAGTTTTATCTGGAGAGAAATAGCAAACTCAAAGAAGCTATGATTTCACTGGAGTGACATCATTGTTTGCTGCAAAATGTGATCTTATTCTTCTTCTATTTGACCCCCATAAATTGGCTTATCATCATCAGTTTATTATACAGATACAAGAGAAGTGACAAATGAAATTCAATTCATTGCAGTTTACCCAAGTGGGCCATGTGATTCATACAAATGGTGTGAAGGTGGTCGTTTTACGCTTTACAGAGTCTTCCGTAAAGTCCGAGAGAGTGGTCAACAAAATATATGTTATGTAGTGATTGGCACTCTAAAAACAGTAAGCGTATAACATTCATCTCTTATATCACTCTTTTGAGACAGACTCAACATTAAAGTCGGAATTCAGCACTTTGGTGTTATCTCAAACAACTTGTGTTCGCTATGTGATAAAGAGGTAGAAACGTCTCATCATCTGTTTTTCCATTGTGACTATCCGGCTTTTCTATTGTATTCAATAAAATTGAAACTTAACATTTTACTAAACATATTACAATCGATTAAAATTGAAGCAAATCAGTTATGCACTTCATTTCGATAGAGAAAATCGATTAAAAACTTTATTTTTGGGGCTTTTACAATTGCTATTTTCTCAACTGAGAAGAAAGAAATGTTTGGGTCTTCAATGATCATAAACCACCTAACATAATCAGGTTGCACCAAATAGAAAAGGAAGTGAAATACCTTAATGTAGTGTCCCTAAATTTCGGTCCAATTTGAGCGGACTAAATAACACAAGTCCAACACACATTACACTGGAAATCAGAAAACTAATAGAAAGAAAACAGAGGTTGAGAATAGATAAGATAGAAACTTAGAATAGAAGAAGAAGAAGAAGAAGAACATACAACATCGGAGTAAACCCGAATCTCACAGCGGAACGAATAACATATAATATATAACATAACCTTGAAATATAAATTTGTACTTGAATATACATATCATTTCAAAAGTACAGCACTTACAACACAGCGGAAAATAACCATAGCTATATCATTTTTGAAGCCTCCTACTCTAGCTCTTCAAGTATCTGTAAATCCCGATTGTAAATTGAAAAAAAAAACAAGATTTGACATGTAATATTAATTACATTTTCAATGTAATTAAAAGGTAGAATTTGACGGTGTAATTAAAATTCCATTTTTAATGTAATTCAAAAAAAGGTGGAATTTTTCTCTGTAATGTAAATTACATGTTTTAATGTAATTAAAAAGTAGGATTTTCATTGCAAATAAAAGATAATATTTTGACATGTAATTAATAGATAAGATTTTGATATGTAATTAAAAGATAAGATTTTGACATGTAATTAAAAGATAAGATTTGATATGTAATAAAAAGATAAGATTTTGATATGTAATTAAAAGATATGATTTTGACATGTAATTAAAAGATAAGATTTTGAAATGTAATTAAAAGATAAGATTTTGACATGTAATAAAAAAATAAGATTTTAATAGGTAATTAAAAGATAAGATTTGACACCGCAATGTTAATTACATTTTTAAGATTAAAGAGAAAAGTTACATTTTTAATGTAAATTAGATTAAAGAGTCAAGTTACATTTTATAATGTAAATTAGATTAAAAAGGAAAAATTACATTTGTCATGTAATTAGATTAAAAGTGAAAAATTGTATTTTTATGTAATTAGATAAAGGTGAAAATTTTGATTCCATTTAAAAGTTTAAAGATACAAGATTTACATTTTTATGTAAGTAGTTTTCCACTGAGAATTATACGATTGAAATTTACTTTTTATTGAATTGGATTTTCACTAAAAAGAACAAAGATATGAAATTTACATTTTTATATAAATACATTTTCTATGAACGAACTTGTAAATGGACTGTGTGTCTGCCATTGGATTTTATTCCGTGTTGATTGATCTCTATTAAATATACACTGTTTTGGCGGCAGAGAATTTATTCTCTTGCTTAACGCCCTTCTCTGAGACGTACGAGCTCAGAGGTTGTATATCGATGGACATCAGTAGCATGGAGTGAATTGCCTGTGTGGCACGCCTGAGTGGCAGATGATCAAGGCTTCTGTTGAAAAGCAAAGTCTTGTGGTTGATGATCAAAGCACGGCCTGTGTGGCGCAGCTTTGTGTATAGCGTTAATTCGCGAGCCTCACACCTCGGTATGAGTCAAAAACGGGATAAGGACCGTTGGCAGAACACGACGTTTCTTTCTAGCTAGTGGTGGTGTCAGTGCTTAAACTGGCTGATATTTATATACTTTTCACCTGTGTGGTTGTTGAAATGCGAGGCGGCTCGAATATATGGTCGATAACTGGCACTATGTGAGCCTACATACAGACCATTATATAGGTCCGATAGGACCGGGAAACGTGTGTTTAGGAATTGCAAATCCTCAAAAGTAAGAGAGGATTGACCCAACCGATTTCAAGGATCGCTGTTTGTGGTCCTGAGACATTTGCTAGAGTGTCTCGAATGGAGAGGAGATTGCCCCTTGCCTCGACTCATGATGGAATTCAATTTCCAATACGTGACATTGCGGTTTTATTTGTAGAGCCTAGTATTGGCGACATAGTGGTATGGGACACTTATGCCGTCTATGATTTCTACTTACGATTGAAATTGTTTTGAAACTATACACTTATAGTAATATCAAAATAATGTGTTTTTAAACGTATCAAGCATTCCTTGGCTATTATAAGGTAAAACCCTATCCTCCGGCTTGCGTTGCATTGTGTGATAGGACCTAGGTCTTATAATAGCTTCATTTTTCTTTATTAGCATTGCGCTGTTTGTTTTATGCACCGGTATTCTTGGGAGGAAACCCGTTCCGCGTTATACGGCATGGTCCCTTGATTTACCTAACTTTAAAAATAAAGATTAATAGCTGTTTTAGTTCTCACACCAGTCACATGACTGACCTGGAGTTTATTGTTTTAACCTAAACTCTAGGTGCCCCTATTTTCGATACTGGCAGCTAATAGTTTTGGTTTTACAGATTCATATTCACAGGATCCTGATTTATAACTGTAACGATGCTCGAAAAGCTCTGTATCTGTGTGTTACTTTCAGTTGTGTTTTGTATTGTTTTTCCGCTGCTATGTAATTTATTGTAATCTCTGATATTTGTCAAATGTGTAATATTTATTCATACTCTGTATATTCTTGTATTCTGATGGAATTGTTGTAATAAACAATGAAATGTTCTTCTGTTTGCGTTCCGATTTGTCGTGTTCTCAAAACAATCAGGGGTTACGAACGGTCTGGGTCGGTTTAACGATCGATTCGAATCGAGCGAAATTCTTAACCATTACATTTGGTATCAGAGCTTTGGTTTACAGTGCTCGAGAACAAGACACATTAGAACTAAACGAAATAATTATCAGATATTGGATTAGTAATATCCAATTAGAATGACTCGTTAGAGATAGGATCAGTAGTATCCTAAAACGAGTGTGAAGAGTATATTTTTCAAATGGAAACAATATTGTTCTGAAAATTTAAACCAAAGTATACGTATTTGAATATTTTATTTGTATTGAATTTGGACAATAGAGTATATAAAGATTTCGCGTATATGCGTCATGAATGTATATTCGAAGTTTTAATATGTTGTATAGATATAGAATCACATTCTAGACACCCGGGGATAATTCTGATGATGTGGCCACATCATCAGTGTTGATGTTCGTGTTTCGAAGGTGTGATATCTATATATTTCCATTAGACTGGTGTGAGAACCAAAACAAGATAGGATTATTATTGAGATTTGCATCAAAAACATGATTTTTTGTATATATATCAAAATTAGGAATTTGAAATGTTAATCCACTAATTGATTAATGGTTGTTTTTTTTTATTACCGGTTTGATATTTTGAACCATTTAACCTAATTGAACCAAATATTGAACTGTATTGAAAAATGATTACAATTACATGCATATGCATGTACTTACATTGAACAGGTCATAGCAAGGAGGCTAGTGCAGAAGAATAAAATTGTTTGCCCGACAAATAGGTACATGTTTAAAAGTTTATTGGGTTTCGGATGATTTTATGAGCCGATTGGCTAGCCGCTTGGCTGTTTCTTTTTATTTTTGGATTGATGAGGGCCATGGAAGGCTATTTGAAATATCCCGAAGTCCCCGGTGTAGGGGAGGTTATGGCGAAATTTTTCGAAAATTTAGGTTGTTAGCCAAATTTTTGGAAAATTTGAAAAGTTCTTAGAAACTGAAAAGTTGAAGAACTTAAGCCGTAAAGAAAATAATGAAAGTTGAGTTGTTTTGTTAAACAACTTTCAGCTTCGTTCCTTTTTGGGGACGAAAGGTTTTAAGTGGGGGAGATTGTAATAACCCGGAAATTCTGAGCCAATTTAAAAATTTTATTTTGGCACTTTTAGCGAATTTTGATTATTTAAAATGGATTATTTTAAATAATATCGACGAGAAATTTATTTTGAATAGAAATAGAACATATATATTTATAAAGAGCGTCGTTAGAATAAAATTATTATTTATAATTATAAAAGGAATTGAAAATGGCGCGGTAGTTGGAAATTTCAATTTCAAAGTTCAAATGAATGTACAGGATTCAAAATAAACCAGACTTTAGCGAAACCAAAAATATTAGAATCTAATTGAGAATATCTTTCCAAGGAATCCGAAAAATTGAAATTTCATAGCGGGGATAAAAAGTTATGCCCAGTTGAAAATTCAGAATAGTCGCTATGGAATTCTGGCCCTTAAAAATGGAAATTTTGCAAATGACCTCGGTTTTCGACGAAACAACTTTTTTTGGATCCGAGATGTCAAGTTATTGCTAAATTCCAAAATTCGTAATTTTCTGAATCAACATGTGAGTGTGGCAAAGGAATACGCGTTTGACTAGTTTCAGTTGATTTTAATCGACTGGAAAATGGCCATTTTTCCAACGGTCTCAGAATTTGATGAAATTTGTTTTGTTAGGACCGTATTGTCAATACGAAGCTAGAAAATATTTTTTGGGAATTTTTCTAGTTAGTATGTGACCCTGGTAAATTGAAATGTGTGTTCAAATTCAATATATAGAGTTATATTTAGATTTCGATGAAAACTGATTGAAACAATCGAATCAGCTTACGATACATATCCCATTGTGTTCGGAATGGGGGTAATTAGCTGTGGACGACAGTCGATGGGTTCGATTTCAAGGTCGAAATAAAAAGTTGCTTTTTGAAATTAAATAATTAATTAATTAATTAAAAAAATCCCCTATACCCTCAGCCCCTCCCCCCCCCCCCTCCCTTTCATTTTGAAAATAAAAATAAATAAATAAAAATAAAAAGGGGATCGACGGGGGAGGAAGCCGCCGCATCACCTAGCTGCCCCCCCCCCCCTTCTTCTCCCCTCCTCTCTCCTCGCGCGACTCCAGCCCCCCTCTTCTCCACACGCGAGCCCCAACCCCCCCCCCCCCCCGCCCCCCTCCCTTCGATTTCAACCATCATGCCCTAGCCTTTCCCCCCGGCCTCCGACAGACCCCGCCGCTGCAGCCACGTAGGTCATCCTCCACCCCTCCGGCTAGTGAAACCCCCCCTCATCTCATTGTAAGTTTTTTTTTGCTTTTTTTTATTTTTATTTTGTTTTAGATTATTTTAAACAATTAATTTAGGTTAATCGATTCAAAAATTGATTTTTCTTTGAATATGAAAATCCTTTGAATAAAAATATGGTCTTTAGCTAGAATATGAAAATCCGATTTTTATGTATGTAACTAAATCAAAGGTTTGATTTTTAATGATAAGGAAGATTTGATCTTTAGGGTTAGAAAGATTCGATCTTTAGAGTTAAAAAAATTAGATTTTTATTTTATTTTGAAGTTAGAGAAATAAAAATATGATTTTTATCATCTTGAAGGCGAAATAAAAATATGATTTTTATATTATATAAATAATAAAAATTCGATCTTTATTATGTAGGAGATATAAAAATATGATTTTTATTATGTAGAAGAATCAAAGATGTGATTTTTATATAAGTGGCGATATAAAAATATGATCTTTATTATAGTAGCGGTATAAAAATAGAATTTTTATCTATATAGTAGCGGTGTAAAAATAGAATTTTTATCTATATAGTAGCGGTGTAAAAATAGAATTTTTATCTATATAGTAGCGTTATAAAATTGTGATTTATATCCATATAGAGTGATTATAAAAATGTGATTTTTATATACATAGCAACAATATAAAAATGTGATTTTTATATACATAGCAACAATATAAAAATGTGATTTTTATATACATAGCAACAATATAAAAATGTGATTTTTATATATGTAGTGGCTACGGACAATGAAATTGACAAAAAGGAGAGCACGACGAAGATTTCTACATATGAAGAGTCGTGGCGTTTGGTTTAGCTTGGGTGAGAACTTCTCACTTTAAATCTTGTTTTCTAGTTAAAATATATACTATGATGCAGACGGTGCTTAGCAGCACCCGACACCCGTCGTCCACAGACCGTGGACGACTTGTATGCTTGTTTGATGTGTCGTGAAGTTTGTTTGTGATGTTGATGTGAAATGGATAATAAAACACTTATGTGTTGAAATAAATTAATTATCGTTAAAAATATAATTTTTAATGTGAATGTGAATAAATAAATATTCATTTACAAACCGGACGGTTTGTTTATGTACACCTATTTGAAGGATATTGCTTGGGACGATAAATTTTACACATCGCCCAACTGCATAAATAATATTCAGTGTTTGTGGATTGAAACCCCACACGGGTGTTGGGATGATATTTGATGTACACTAATCCCAATTGTTTAGTGGTATGTCGATCATTTGATTGACAGACTATGTAAGCGTTAATTATTTATATGTAATGCTTATGCAGTTGTGTGGTGCACTTTGGATGATGGTTGATTATTTATCGTTGCTATTATATACATGTGTTGTATAGAATCCATATAATTAACATTATATGGTAATTGATTGGGCCTCATTCCAATTGGGAAAATAATATATATTCATGTGTTGAATAGAATAAATATATATTGATGTGTTGAATAGAATAAATAAATATACATTTGTTGAATAGAATAACGAAGATTTTGAAATATATAAAGCCGTGTTGATTAGAGATGCACCATTTTGACGCGAGCGATATTTATATCGATTATATTCGTTTTTATAATGGAAATAGAAAAAGAAGTGATTTCAAAATATAACGTTTTGAAAATATTATCATTTATATACTAATGATAGGAAATAGTCAATTTTGATTTGAAATTGAATATGAAGTTGAAATTGTTTTGAAAACGAATTTAAAACGATTTATAAAATACTTTTTAAAAGGAAATCGATGAAATATTATATATGTATATATATATATAATGGCCTTAATAGAACGCGCCGCGCCGCGGCAGTTCGCGAATTTCAACCATTGACTTCGAATTGACATTGCGGGAGATCCGACCGTCGGATTCTCCTGAAACCGGAACCGTTGGGTTCGTATCGAAAAGAGCTTTCCAATGAATATTAGAAATTTGAAATCTAACGGTTGGATTTGGAACTATGTCCAAATCAAATTTGGAAAAGGTCGTTGTAAGTGCAGTTCGATGGCCGTTGATGGAAATCGACTGTACGGGCCTTGATAAAATTATTAAAAATATTAATAATTTGCGTAAAATCATAATATATGAGTTGGAAAGAACTGGGATGAAAAATTCCACATTTGAAAGGATAAAAATATATTTTTATCGAAATGAACTAGTTTTGAACTAGAATTAAAATCCAATTATTTTTATATAAATAAAAGTGGATTTGAAATGGTTTTGCAAATAACCAGAATTTCCAATATATAAAGTGGAAATGATTTGAATCGAAATTGGCTGTGGAATATTTCAATGTTGGATTTCGTGATTATACAGATATTTTTATGGGAATTTGAAAGATATTTATATCGTTATTTCCAATACGATATTTGTCAGTCGTAGAATTTGATATTGAATATAAGCCGATATATTTTCAATTCAAAGCCTTGTATTTAATATCAAATGTGATTTGGGTTTGTCGTGAATAGTGTCTTCATTAACAGTATTCTTACACCCAGTTGAGAAAAAGATTAAATCTTTCTATCTAGATTTAATGAAGTGTACCAATTAAATAATATTAATTGGAGCTGAATTTAAATTGGTTTTTGGGTTTATCGTGAGCGGTGTTTTGAATAACACCTGTTCTTTAACCCGATTAACAATAGAAAGTGATTTTAGGTTTATCGTGAATCGTGTTTTAGGTGACATTGGTTCTTTAACCCAGTTAAAGACAGGATATTGATTTTGGGGAAGATTAAAACTAAGTGGAGTTTCAATGAATCTTTAATTAGATTAAAGTGATCTAGAATGGAGTATCACCAGTTTTGCTCCAAAGAGATAGTTAAATCTTTAATTAGATTTGAACGTGAAATGGTAATTAATATTTACCGATAACGAACTTGTAAATGGACTGTGTGTCTGCCATTGGATTTTATTCCGTGTTGATTGATCTCTATTAAATATACACTGTTTTGGCGGCAGAGAATTTATTCTCTTGCTTAACGCCCTTCTCTGAGACGTACGAGCTCAGAGGTTGTATATCGATGGACATCAGTCGCATGGAGTGAATTGCCTGTGCGGCACGCCTGAGTGGCAGATGATCAAGGCTTCTGTTGAAAAGCAAAGTCTTGTGGTTGATGATCAAAGCACGGCCTGTGTGGCGTAGCTTTGTGTATAGCGTTAATTCGCGAGCCTCACACCTCGGTATGAGTCAAAAACGGGATAAGGACCGTTGGCAGAACACGACGTTTCTTTCTAGCTAGTGGTGGTGTCAGTGCTTAAACTGGCTGATATTTATATACTTTTCACCTGTGTGGTTGTTGAAATGCGAGGCGGCTCGAATATATGGTCGATAATTGGCACTATGTGAGCCTACATACAGACCATTATATAGGTCCGATAGGACCGGGAAACGTGTGTTTAGGAATTGCAAATCCTCAAAAGTAAGAGAGGATTGACCCAACCGATTTCAAGGATCGTTGTGTGTGGTCCTGAGACATTTGCTAGAGTGTCTCGAACAGAGAGGAGCTTGCCCCTTGCCTCGACTCATGATGGAATCCAATTTCCAATACGTGACATTGCGGTTTTATTTGTAGAGCCTAGTATTAACGACATAGTGGTATGGGACACTTATGCCGTCTATGATTGCTACTTACGATTGAAATTGTTTTGAAACTATACACTTATAGTAATATCAAAATAATGTGTTTTTAAACGTATCAAGCATTCCTTGGCTATTATAAGGTAAAACCCTATCCTCCGGCTTGCGTTGCATTGTGTGATAGGACCTAGGCCTTATAATAGCTTCATTTTTCTTTATTAGCATTGCGCTGTTTGTTTTTTGCACTGGTATTCTTTGGAGGAAACCCGTTCCGCGTTATACGGCATGGTCCCTTGATTTACCTAACTTTAAAAATAAAGATTAATAACTGTTCTAGTTCTCACACCAGTCACATGACTGACCTGGAGTTTATTGTTTTAACCTAAACTCTGGGTGCCCCTATTTTCGATACGGGCAGCTAGTAGTTTTGGTTTTGCAGATTCATATTCACAGGATCCTGATTTATAATTGTAACGATGCTCGGAAAGCTCTGTACCTGTGTGTTACTTTCAGTTGTGTTTTATATTGTTTTTCCGCTGCTATGTAATTTATTGTAATCTCTGATATTTGTCAAATGTGTAATATTTATTCATACTCTGTATATTCTTGTATTCTGATGGAATTTTTGTAATAAACAATGAAATGTTCTTCTGTTTGCGTTCCGATTTGTCGTGTTCTCAAAACGATCAGGGGTTTCGAACGGTCTGGGTCGGTTTAACGATCGATTCGAATCGAGCGAAATTCTTAACTGTTACATTTGGTATCAGAGCTTTGGTTTACAGTGCTCGAGAACAAGACACATTAGAACTAAACGAAATAATTATCAGATATTGGATTAGTAATATCCAATTAGAATGACTCGTTAGAGATAGGATCAGTAGTATCCTAAAACGAGTGTGAAGAGTATATTTTTCAAATGGAAACAATATTGTTCTGAAAATTTAAACCAAAGTATACGTATTTGAATATTTTATTTGTATTGAATTTGGACAATAGAGTATATAAAGATTTCGCGTATACGCGTCATGAATGTATATTCGAAGTTTTAATATGTTGTATAGATATAGAATCACATTCTAGACACCCGGGGATAATTCTGATGATGTGGCCGAAATATCCGACTGTCGGATTTTCCCAAAACTGAAAACGTTAGGTTCGCCTTGGAAAGATTTTTCCAACGATATGAATTATGTTAAAACCAACTGTTAGATTTAGAGAAATGTGTAAAACAAATTTGGGTGAAAACAGCGCTAGGGTCGCCCATTGACCCGAAGCATCGTTAAATTAATTTGGGCTATTTTTTATATAAATAAGAATAGCGATAGATCGTTATTAAATACCAATAACGATATGAAATGATTTTAAAATATATATATATATATATGCGATGATCTTTTGAAAAGTCCGAGTTCAATCTCATTTCAAATGATTATACGACGACATAAGTCGAAGAGTTGAAGACGATGATTGAATACCGGCGATCTTCACATCGAATGGATGTGTTGCTACTGAGGCCCATGATTGGAGTAGCTACATTTAAGGGGATTCAGTGGTAGCTGTCCGGACGTATTGTTGATTGTTCGGATATGCGAGGTATAAGGTGCCTCCGGTTTCATTCAGACCCAGAACGGACTTGAAAATGGATTGTATGTCTGACGTTGTATTACTCTATACGGTATTCGTTGATCCCTGCTAAATATATATCTGTTTGGTGTTTAACACCCTTCTCTAAGACGTACGAGCTTAGAGGTTATATATTGGTAGGAATCAATGGTACGGTATGGATTGACAATGTGGCATGCTAGGATGCAAATGATCAAGGCGTTTATTGAAAAGCATAGCCTCGTGGTTGATGATCTAAGCACGTCCTGTTTAGGCGTAGCTTTGTGTATAACGTAGCTTCACGAGCCTCACAACCCGGTTGTGTCTAAAACGGAGCAAGGGAACGCAGGGAGAGCAGCACGTTTCTTTCTAGCTAGAAGTGGTGTTTGGGTTTTTCACGGCCCGACATTTTACTTATGTGGATGATGGAATGAGGCGCCTCGGATATTAGGTCCTATAGGAACGGGAAACGTGTGTTTAGAAATTGCCAATCCGCAAAATCATGACCGGCCCAACAGCTTTGTAAGGGTTCACTGCGGGGGATCTTGAGACATTAGCTAGAGTGTCTCGAATTGGTAAGGAGATCGTTCCTAGCCTTGACTCATGATGGAAACCCAATTCCCAATACGACCCTACGGACTTGATTGTATTACTAGTATGGGGGCATAGTATATAGTAGCTATGCTTCCTAGGATTGATGCATTTACTTTGAAATGGTTTTGAAACATATATACACTAATAATAATATCATATTCGTTTTTATCGTATCAAGCATTTTTGACCATTAAAAGGTAAAACTCTATCCTCCGGTTTGCGTTGCATTGTGTGATGGGACTTGAGTCTTATAATGGTTTCATTTTTCCAAAAAGCATTGCGTTGTTTAACGATTCACTTTTGATTATGCACTGGTAATCCAATGGAGTAAACCCGTTCCGCGTTAGCGGCGTGGTCCTGTGATTAGCCTTATTATTAGATTAGTTAAATTAGATTTCTCATACCAGTCCCATGACTGACCTGTAGTTTGTTTCACTTTGCAAACTCGGGTGCCCTCTTTTCCACATAGGCAGTCGAGTAGCTTTTTGCAGATATTTATCTCTTGAGAAGGATTCTGGATCGAAGCCTAAAGCTGTGTCCAGAGAATAGAAAGTATTCTGCTGTGTGTTGTATTAAATTCATGTAAATTTTTCTTCCACTGTAATTGTGTTCGATGTACTCTGATATTATGTACTCTGATGTAACATTATTGTAATGATTATAAAAGTCTGCTGTTGTTGTTCTAATGTGTTGTATTCCCAGAGTTAACGTATTCGGGATTTGAACGGTCTTAATCGATTTTGCGATCGATTGAGTCTGGGCAAAATCTGTGTCGTTACACAAACATTCGTCCATTCAAGTTGTCCTGGGACTGGACAAACCGAAGGCACTATTCCGCACATTCATCCTAGGCAATCTCTACCTAGGACTTATACAACAGCCCTTTCACTTTACTCTGTCTTCAATTTGTCTTCGATCTATTTGATTCGAAACGCTAACGCCCATACAGAGTGGTTCTTTGGATAAGAATCCAACCGGTCTCTCCGTATTGACGACGGAAAAATGGTCAAAACTTTGATAGTCTGTGATTTAACTATCAAAGAAAAACACGTATGCAAACAACGATATTATTTCCAGATGGAAATTATATCGATCAATCATCATTTAACAATTATCTCTTTAGTTCATTAATTTAGTTATCTCCTGTTTCCATATATTCTAAATTCTGATTTTCTATTATCAGAAAACATTTTTGATTCTTATTTGGAAAACATTTCCGAAACTCCTTCACTGGATTTAAACTGATGTTTAAATCAAACATCAACATGCCAACTCAAACCATTTCGCTCATTAACTAAATTCACTTAACCATCATTCACTATCAAACCTTACCATTCCTTAGTTAAGAAGGAAGTCAATCAGGTTGTGGTATAATTACCTCTCAGACCTTAACTGGACAACGTTTTAACTTCGAAATAGTCAAAGTTTATCTTTTAAATCTTTAACAAACTTCCTTACGTAACTCTCTTGTGAATAAATCTTTATTTGACAACTCTTACCTCGAATGAACTATATTCGATAATCTCTCTTCGAGTAGCCCTATTCGATTTACTCTATTCAATTAACACTATTCGATTACTCTAATCGATTTACTCTTATCAGTTAGCTCTATTTGATTAACTCAATTCTATTAACTCTATTTGATTAACTCTATTGGATTAACTCTATTTGATTAACCCTACTTGATTAACTCTATTGGATTAACTCTATTCAATTAACACCAACTAATTTACTCTTATCAATTAACTCCTTTCGAATAAACTATATTCGATTAAATACTTTCGAATAACTAATATTCGATAACTCCTTTCGAATAGCTAATATTCGATAACTCCTTTCGAATAACTAATATTCGATAATTTCTTTCTCTATTCGAATAAACTATATTCGATCAATTCTCTTCTTCTAATAACCTTATTCGATAACTCTTTCTTTGAGTAAACTATATTCGACTAACTCTATTCGATATAACAAATATTCGACTAACTCTTGTTCGATTAACACTATCTGAATAACTCTAGTTCGATTTAACTCTAATCGATTAACTCTTACTGATTAACTCTAACTGGTTAACTCTAACTGATTAACTCTAACTGGTTAACTCTAACTGATTAACTCTAACTGATTAACTCTAACTGTAATCGATCAACTCTAACTCTAATCGATTAACTCTAACTCTAATCGATTAACTCTAATTCTAATTGATTAACTCTAACTCTAATCGATTAACTCTAACTCTAGTCGATTAACTCTAACTCTAATCAATTAACTCTAACTCATATTGATTATCACATTTTGATTAACTCCTTTGACTAACTCTACGTCCATATTCAGTTTCAAATATCGATGTTGAAATCGATTTTTACTTCTCTATATAAGTCCTGACTTATATATTCTATTTATCCAATGATAAATATTTTATTTAATTTATAAAATATTATTTATAAATTAATCTTCTCAATCTATTGGTTAAAACAGATTTTTTAAAATCCTTGCTTTAAATCCATCTCATGTTATATCCGTGTGCAAAGCACGGGTCTAAACTTTCCTGATGTAAAATTCTATTCATTGCCAAATATCTCCTTATATGACATTCTTTTCATTTTCCAATAAATTCCTTTTATAACTCTATTTATTTTCTAAATAAATATTTCCTTTTTATAACTCTATTTATTTAACAAATAAATATTCTTTTCCAATCCTAGTTATTTAACAAATAAATATTTTCTTTTCAATTCTACTTGTAAATGTTTTACAAATATTCCCTTTCCAAATCTATTTGTAAATGATTTATAGATATATCCTTTTCATTTCTATTTGTAAATGGTTTACAAATATATCCTTTTCATTTCTATTTGTAAATGGTTTACAAATATATCCTTTTCATTTCTATTTGTAAATGGTTTACAAATATATCTTTTCATTTGTTTTACAAATACTTCTCCTTTATATTTGTTTTACAAATATTTCCCTTATATTTGTTTTACAAATATTACTTTTTCTATTTGTTTGTTTTATAAATAAATCCTTTTATAATATCCTTTGATGTTATAAATATTCTCTTTACAAAATCCTTTGATTTTATAAACATTTCATTTTCAATATACGTTTTGGAAATTCCCTTTTATCATCCTGGTATTTCTTATGGTATTTGACATAACAAATAACAATGATAAATATTATCCAAACACACATAATCTACAATAGATTATATATCACATCATATATCACAATATATGAATAATTGTAAAATAAATGTTGAGGAATCCAGTTGGATCCCTCCAACCTGTTTCCCTGCATCACTGATGTTAAACGATATAATTAACATCGATTTCATTCCACTATGAAATATTCTGCTAAACAGAATCAATATTTGATTAACGATTTATATATACATTGTTATCTACAATTTCAACCAATACATAAGCAATTCAACCAAACAGTTAACACACAACAATCAACAAATAATTATCAGTTCTAAAGATATGTTGTAAAAATATAACTGTTCAGAGTTGTTGAGTTTTACTCACATTTCGCATTAACCGTTAAATAACGATTTGCGTCTATTGATTCAGACGGACAATTTATTTTGCAATAAATTGTAACGAGCTATGATTCGCTCCTAGTTAGTTCCAGGCGGTAGCCCTCGTCCATACGATCATAATGGATCCGACCGTTCTTCAAACTTATATTGTATGATGAAGATATTGCATTAACAAGTTAATACATATTTTAGATTTAAATAAAGCTCAATTATTTTCCATTGGGCTTTGCCCTTTTGACTTGGCCCAATCATTACCTTTACAATCCAAGACCCATACTCGCTCCTTTGCTTTTCTTCTCCAAAACAAACACGCTCCAGTAAAATCACGATGGAAAAAAAACGTGGCCATTTCTGACCCTTTAACCCTCCACAGATCCCCACTTCTTCAACGAAATCCACGACCGTAACCACCAAACTACCCCTCTTCGAATCCTCATTCGACCTGCTCCAAATGTTGCAGTATTTTTTTTCTTTCATCATTTTGAACTTGCTAGCCTGCTGCCATTTTAATTTTGAACTTGTGAGCCTGCTTCCATTATAAACTGTTCATGGCCGAAAACTACCCTCCCCAGTACAAGCCGCAAGCTCCATCGTTTGAACCCAGCATACATTCCATCACCTTACTTACATATGCACGGACTTACGTATGCGCGGACACCCTATGATATCCCACTGCAGTAAAGTTTGAATCCAAGAAACTTCACGATTCATTTTCTGAAGCCCCAGTCTCCCACCCCTGCATATGTACACCATATCTTAGCAATACGCAGTCCCTTCTTCCACTACTGAAACTGTGCCCTGCTCCTTGTTTTACACCCCCAGCAACTTCTTCTGTAAAATATTTACCACCCCATTCTTCATATTATTTATAATACCTTGTCCCCCTTCTTTACTTACCCTCACTCCATTTCCACAGACTTCCCACTCCACCTCCTTGCTCTCGACTTCACATAATAACAGCACCACTTTGAAGCTTTACTGCACATGCCCTTCACCATTTTCTTTATGTTTTAGTTTCAGGAAATATTGGCGACCGCCGTTCTTGTTTCGGAAAATAGATTAGGTCATAAGGAAGAGAAGGTAAGGGTATTTTATAGCCAACAAAAAGGGGACGTGTTTACCCTTACTGTCGCGCAATAAGATATGGTATGGGAAGTATATGCGTGGACAGGACAGGTGAAGATTTCGATGCATGCAGCTTCTCTTTTGGTTTGCATGAAATGTTCGATAATACCCTTTCACATTGCTGATA
This sequence comes from Allium sativum, assembly GCA_030737875.1. NCBI lineage: Eukaryota > Viridiplantae > Streptophyta > Magnoliopsida > Asparagales > Amaryllidaceae > Allium > Allium sativum. Next base: position 2,846,333 of record CM060925.1, on the reverse strand, counting down.
TCATTCAAAGTGTAATATTAGCACTCCCATTGGAACCTTGTAACTGACATGTCAGTAACGTATTTGTATGTGTGTAAGAAGTGGTTTGTTAGATCAAAATTTGGACCTAACACCCAAATCGTTCTAATTCTTGAAGAATTTTAATTGGAGAAAAAGGAAAAAGCAGAAAACACACAGAATTATAGTGGTTCGGCGCTAACTAGCCTACGTCCACTTTATATGTTGTCGATTATACTTTGAATGCTAGTACAATCAATTATCTCTCTCAAACTCACTCTTAAAATTTTGATTTCTCTCAGTAATCTAGTAATAAAACTGATAAGAAATGGTGATATGACAATAATGGTGGAATCAGTACTCAATATTGCCAAAAAGATCCCCAAAAATGCCAAGCTTTGGGCTGTTTATAGCTGATTTTGTCAGGTGGATCGCGGAGATACGTGGCACGAATCACGAGAATATCGGATCGTATCGCAGCCTATGAAGAATTAGTCAAATTAGCCGTTGTGGACAGGTGTCGCGATCCCCTTGAATATCGGATCGAGCAAAGGGGGAGAATCAGTCAAAATGACAGTTGGGGACACGTGTCGCTGGATCTGTGCATCTCGGATCACCGAAGACTAGCTCGTGCTTGAACGGGTCAGAGGCTTCGTCGTGCATCAGGGGGTCGGATCGGTCTGTACTGGGCAGTAGTGTATGTACGGATCGAGTCGCATAGAAGTGGTCGTATCGCTGATGCAATGGGGGCGATCCGATGAGGTGGGATCCGATGAGGGGCGATCCAAAGAGGGGCGATCCTCTGGTGCGATCCGTTCCTTCATGTATTTAGGGAACGTCGTTTCATACTTTCTTCTTGTGAGTGAACCTGGGTGGCTTGGTCAAAAAGCTAGCCAATATTTTTCCCCTTCGAAGTATGTTTTATCGATGATGGAACATGCTTTGAAACTATAAAAACGTCTTTTCATAAAGAGATGCAAATCAGTGGACAATTCTTTTTCTGGGATCTTTCAGAGTCTTCATCATCGAATCTGTCAGGTGCATCTTTGAATTATCATTTTTGTCGGTCATTTATCGATTCGGATCGCTTGCGCGAGTCGCGGTCCGTTAGCGAGTCATTCGCCTCGTCCTTTGGTGAGCACTTGGGCATCTTCACAGAACGGAACGAGGTGGGCTTCTCTTCGAGACGGGGTGGGCTCTTGGTTCGCGGCCCGTCTATTTTCGCGGATCGATTAAGACAAAAGAGGGGAGACACACGGTCGCCCTTTTGCCTATATAAATCGACCCTCACCTTCATTCTCCTCTTCTTCTTTCTTTGTTCACAGCCGTCGCCAATTTTTTCTGAGAGAAAACCCTAACTTTGATTTTTGAATTCCCAACCAGTCTCAAACTTTAAAAAGGTAATTAAACTGCTTTTCTTGAGTTTCTAGCTTGTTCGCACTGATTCAAAGAGGGGAGACAGCGGAAATTCGTAGGATTCGACGATAGTGAACGCGAGAATGCCTGGTGCGAAGAGGAGAGTTGGGGAAGAATAAGGAAGGGATGACCAGGTCGGTTCGTGGAAAGTTGATTTGGCTAGTGGATCGGATCGCGGAAACGGCAAAGCTACGATTCGTGGGGAACTAGGTGTAAGTGTCGGATCGCGGAGATACCGGAGCTTCGGATCGTGGAGGATGGGGGGCGATGCGGATTGCCAAGATACCATTAAGATCCGTTTAGGATGAATTGGTGCGCCTCACGATTCGAAGCTTTTTCATGACCTAATACCCTTCCGCGTATCGAGTCCTTCACCACGATTCGTCCACATGTTGCGATCCGAACCTGTCCTGCGATCCGATTGACGAACGATCGGATGCACATGCTGACTAAAAAATATGATGCAACTCTAACAAATCGATGAACAGTTAGGTTAGAGCCCTTGAGACGAACATTCCAGATCAAACAAATGCATAATCTATCAACCGAACGATGACCAATGTCTGGATGATTTTATTGACCCTTGTACTTTTCTTTAATGCATGCACAAGCACACACACCGTCACTTGCACACATGGGGGATGGGTAGTTTTAATCTCATTTCTCATGTTTTCTCGCCTAACAGTAATGTCGGATAATCTTTCCTCTTCAAGATCCGTTACAGAAGCGGAGTCCGAGGTTCCTGAGCAATACAACCCCGAGGTCCCTCCAATTAACCCAGGGGGTGAAGATTCTGGATCCGAATACGAGGCAACGGAATCGGATCCATCTGAAAGTACTTGACTTAGTGAAGAGTCTGAAGCAGACAGGCGAGCTCCCGACGAGATTCCTGGCGCGCTCGAGATAGAGATATTTTCTGATTCTTTAGCATCTAAACTCGATGATATAAAGCTTAAAAGAATTTGCCTGAGACATGGGATCCCTTGGGATGATGTGAGGACACCCATTAGCGAAGATAGACCCCACTTAGCTCCGGAAGGGTATATGGCAGTCAGCCGAACCATGTGCTTGGTAGGGGCTATTCCTCTGTTTCCTCCAATCGTCATCGAGACCTTAAAACGACTGGGTATCGCTCCGATGCAGCTTCATCCTAATGCTTACGTGTCTCTATACACCCTATATATTGCATACGCGGAGATCCTGCACACCGAACTCACATTTAAAGATTTAACATTCTTTTATCTTTCAAGCATCGCTCCTCGGCAACCCCAAATTTCTCTTTCTTCGAATCGGTGGCGAATAGGAAGGTTCTGTATGACGGCTACAGCAATATAGGGGATCCCAAGTCTGATAGGTTCTATATAAAGAAACAGGCCGGGTGCTCAAGAAGATGGCTTAAATCAAGTAAACTTTAATCATTCGATTGAATATCTCGCTTAAGAAACCGAAGCATTAACATCCCCCCTTTTTTTGTTTTAAGCAGATCACGTCTTCCCCAAGACGTAAGGCCCGTTATACAATAATCGATTGTCTATTCTTCTACAAAGCAGATCCGATTTTCTAAGGATCAAGAAGTGCATCACTGACGAGAATCTTCATAAGCATCGCCTTCTGGATATAAGATTTGGACTTGGTGCTGGCGGCAAACCCTACAAATACGTGCCCCCAACGAAGGGAGAGGGAACATCTCGGGCAGCAGAAACAACTAAATTCCGTAAGAGTCCTTCTCCGATAATCATCCAGGATGACGAGGACCTGAACATATATAGAGGAGATGAGGCTCGTGGTGACAAGCGAAAGGAAATCCCAGTCTCTCCGTGGGGTTTCCCCTCCATGGCTTCCCTTCCGATCGAACCTGCTGCTCCCGATGATTTGACAGATGAACAGCTATTTAAAGAGTTGAGCAAAATTCCTCTGCCCGATGATGTATACACAGAGGGGGAATTTGAAGGGGAGCCATTCTTCCCTGCTACTGAGGAGACCACCGTTCCAATTAGAGAACAAGAAACTACTCAGATGAGCCTGACTTCAAGCCCGGGTCCGTTAGGGGGAATTATATGGGATGCACAAATCACACACACTGCCTGACCCCGCACTTTTATATCAACAGTATTCAAGGTTTTTATATGCTCTTTTCTCCTTTGCAGGAAAGATGTCTCGCAGGCGGTCTTATTCTTATCGTTCTCTTCGTGAGGGCACACCCAGTCTCCATCCGAGTACCGAGCGCTCTCGCGGCCTTTCTCACAAGCCGACTTCTTCGCAACCCCGGTCTCCACCGAAATCGACATCTGGCAAGCTTCCCAGTTATCCGGTAGCTCCTACAGGGGGAAAACGACTTCCTAAAGAGTTAACTCCTCCGAAGAGTGCACCCTCTCACAGCAGGTCGTCAAAAAGACATTACGAGCCTAAGGATAAAAGCAAGGATCCAATCAAAGATTCTGAAAAGGAGAGGAGTGACATTGTCCCTTCCAACCAGCCAGAGTTGGCTGCCCCCGGGTCACGGGATTACATCCATGGTCCCGAGACTCAAGGTAGGCTGAAAAAGTTGCGGGAACAATTCCCCAACATCTTCTTCGAAAGGATGACGTTTGTTCCAGCCTTGGAGCCAGTCCCTAGGAACTGGGATAATGAAGTTGTCGGGCACATTCGCCATGTAGCCAGGCAGTCTGAGATGATGAAGAAACATGCGGTTAATCTTTCAGAAGTCATTCGAACACTTGAAATGGAAGCACATAGATCTAAAGTGAAAATTGATAACAACGAAAGGGCCTGGACAAAGATGGAGAAGGACTTGGAAGATGCTCAATCCCAACTCGCCTTAGCGCGGAGAGATGCTGAAAATTATAAGATCGAATTGGAGAATGCTAAGAAGCGCTTTCATTCGGAACTTGACTCAAATAGCCAAGAGAAGATGGCCTTAAAAAAGGAGGTAGAAGATCTTAAAATGGCCAATATTGAGTTGAAGACGGCACAAGGCCATTTTGAAGCTGAGAGAGCTGCCTGGGAGGCAGAAAAAGCAAGTTTGAGAGAAAGTTTTGCTTTGGCTGAAGCGGAAAAGGTGATTTTGAATGATCAAGTCGAGGATACGGAGAGACGGGCGGCTCTTGCCGAAAAGAATGTTGAAAGTGCCATTGAAATGGCTACTGCTTCTAACAACAAGCTCCTCGAGAGATAAAAGGATATCGAAGGGTTTGAAGAGATGATCTTTGACTTCCTGGGCCAAGTCCTCATAACCCGCAACATCTCGTGGATCCCGGACTACCACGTTACTTTAGCCAATTTATGGGATGCCATCGTTGAGGGTGAGAAGCAGAGATTGGGAGTTGAAGAAATTGATGAAGATGAGCTGATGAAGACCATCCTCAGGGATCACGAGCCCGAGGATCTGGCAGAAGGTCGTCGTCTAATTCAAGCGGAAATGGAAAAGGAGAGGGCCCTGGCTAAGGGCAAAAGCAAGGCTGACGAAGGTTCGAGCTCAGCTGTGGAGCCCAAGACCTCCGGAGTTGAGTAATACCATCCTGATGATCCATTAATCCATTTGGGCCTAACTCCTGTGGTTGTTGGAGCTCCTGCAGCTAGCCTAGATGGAGGATCTGCGGAAGGTATCTCCCTTTTTTCCCCACAATTTGTTAAAGCAATTGTGAATTGTCGTCGTCTGGTAGAGCAACCAATTAAATTAGTAACATGTGTCCCCCATAATACAGGTGGCGAGCCCGTCGACAAGGATGTTGAGCAAAGGAAAGAGGCGGAGAAGGTTGTCGTCTCGCCAGGTGCCGGTGTTGATATACCGAAGCAGGCTGAGGGTACAACAGCAGAGAAAGGCGTCCTGGCACCCAGTACTGATGTTCCCAAGGAGGATGAAACCATCGAGGCCTTGAAAGATATGGATGGGCGCCATGTAGAGGATGAGGAGGATATCATTAGCGCCAAAGAAACCGAAGACGATGACGACGAAACTTTGGCTAACAGAAAAGCTAGGCAGGAAAAGGAGATGGCTTTGAAGAAGGTGGGACAAGATCCTTTGAACATAGTCCCTATCGCGGAATTTGATCCCAAAACTGGGATGGTTTTGAAACTCCAGCCCAAATCCATCAGCAGACAACTTCATTTTGCGAATCCTGATGATTTCCCAGCTTTCCTTACTGATAAAAGGAAGAGAAAGGAGGCGGAAGAGGAATCTTCTGAAGAGTCGGACATTCCTCTCATAGACAAGAGGAAGAGAAAGAAAGGTGATCAATCCGACGCTGACAAGGCGAAGCTAGAGAAACAGAAGCAGGAGAAGCGGTCAAAGCGTAAATAGGATATTGTCGCTTGTTTATATTTTGTCTTTAGGTTTCCCACTGGCCAGGAAATGTAATTACGAGACTGGCCCACTTTTTGCTTTCTAGGTTGTTTTTCACTTTGTAGGCTTGCAGTATATAAATGAAAGTTTATCTCTTTTTGCACCATTGTGTACCTGCATTCAATAAACTTTTCATGCTTAGTCATAGATCATCTGATTATAACTACAAATCAGTCAAACAACAGAAAGAAAAATTTAAAAAATTTCGTGCTGCATTGCTGCGTTAAAGTTCATGTGTATATGCATATGGCCCCCAATCAATCGTTAATGTATCGCTTAACTAGGGTTTATTAAAGATTGATTAGCATTATTCGCATGTTGCCCCCTATTTCTGAATATGGGGGACTTAGAGAATTTAGCAAGATAATTGTCCTTATGGTGCTGAGTTTCTGGCACCTTTTTCAGTGCTTAACCAGACTCCTTTATACTCTCTCGGCGGCCGCCGAGGTTAGAGTTTGAATTCAGTAGTTCAGTCGGTCCCCGTTCCTTCAGCGGGGAAGAAGTTCTTTCTCTGCGCTCAATCGGAGACGCTTTTATATTCTCTCTCTCTCTCTCTCTCTCTCTGGAGAGTTAGAGTTCGAGCTCAGCAATTCAATCGCTCCCCGATCCTTCAGCGGCGAAGGAGCTCTTTCTCAGCGCTCAATCGGAGACACTTTTATACTCTCTCTCTCTCTGGAGAGTTAGAGTTCGAGCTCAGCAGTTCAATTGCCCCCCGATCCTTCAGCGGGGAAGGAGCTCTTTCTCAGCGCTCAATCGGAGACGCTTTTATATTCTCTCTCTCTCTCTGGAGAGTTAGAGTTCGAGCTCAGCAGTTCAATCGCTCCCCGATCCTTCAGCGGGGGAGGAGCTCTTTCTCAGCGCTCAATCAGAGACGCTTTTATACTCTCTTGGCGGTCGCCGAGGTTAGAGTTCCGTCACGGTGGTTCCGATCATGGTACATCGCCATGACCTACGGACATCGCCTTCATGTCCGTTATCCTCAGAATTTTGACTGGTGATTACATTCCATTCTGATGGATGGCACCTATAATTATATGCTTCTGGGATCGTTGCATGATTCACAGCAATTTCCATAAAAATAGAAAGACAGATAAATAATGCAATAAAGGTAAACGACACACAATATTTTTATAGTGGTTCGGTCGAATCATGACCTACGTCCACTTTATAATTTTTTGCTTTAAGGAATCAGACTATTCTAGGCAAGTCGTGCCTTGTACATGGTTCGCAACAAAGCAAAAGAACAGATTTGAAATTTTTATGTTAAGTATGGCCGTAAATGTTGGGCATTCCACACTCTGGGGATTTCCTTTCCATCTACGGTAGCCAGCTTGAAGGTTCCATTATCAAGCTTGCTCAGAATGGAGTACGGTCCTTCCCACTTCGCACCCATATGAGTTGGGGGTGGAAAGACACGCTTCAGAACCAAGTCTCCAGGTTCCAAGGTTCGGGATCAAACCTTTTTGTTGTAGTATCGAGCGACCTGCTGTTTGCATCTCAAGGTACGCAGATCTGCTTCATCCCTCTTTTCTTCGATCATATCCAGGGATTCAAGGAGCAATTCGTTATTAGTCATCGGATCGTAATAAGTCACTCGGTGAGAAGGTACTTTTATCTCAACCGGGATGACTGCTTCTGCTCCAAAAGCAAGGGAGAAGGTGGTATGCCCTGTTGCCGATTTATACGTTGTCCTGTAGGCCCATAGTGCCAAGGGTAATTCATCAGCCCACATGGCTCTGGCCCGCTTCAGTCTTCTTTTCAGAATGGACTTAATCACTTTATTCGCCGCTTTGACTTGTCCGTTCGATTGCGGGTGCGCCACAGAGGTGTATCGTTTCTCAATGTGGTATTTCTGGCAGAAGTTTCTGAATTCAGTGCTATCGAACTGAGTTCCGTTATCAGTTATAACAATCTTTGGAATTCCAAATCGGCAGATGATGTTTCTAACGACAAAATTGATCACTCATTTGGTTGTGATTGTAGTCAGTGGTTCGGCCTCGACCCACTTAGTGAAATAATCTACGGCTACAATAGCGAACTTCGCTCCGCCCATAGCTATGGGGAGACTTCCGATAATATCAATTCCCCACATAGCGAAAGGCCATGGGCTCGTCTTTGTTTTTAACTGATTAGGAGGTGCTCTAGGTATCTTTGAAAATCTCTGGCACGCATCACACCGTCGTGCGTATTTCGCTGCATCCTTGTTTATGGTAGGCCAGAAATAACCATGCCGCAAAACCTTTTTCGCCAATGTTTGCCCTCCAGTGTGATCGCCGCATTCACCTTCGTGTACCTCCTGCAGCACACGCTTGATGTAATCATGAGCTATACACCGAAGAAGGGGCATCGAAAATCCTTGTCTGTAAAGAACTCCGCCTTGCAGAACTTATCGGGCAGCTTTACGAATTACTTTACGCCTCTCGCTTTTCTTGGTCGGAAGCGCTCCATTCATCAAGAAATTCTTTAGAGGGGTCATCCATGACTCCCTCTCTGGTTCCGTCCCTAGTGTTGGATCGATTTCCAATTGATCTATACTAGGGGACCGAAATACTTCAACGGGGGCTTGCCCGGTCTCTTCAGGATCGTCGGAACTACCCATCTTTGCCAACTTATTCGCATGTTGATTCTCTGACCGCGGAATGTGAGATATGCTGTAGTGATCAAAGTCGTTCAGCAACTCCTTCACTTTCTTCAAGTATAAAATCAATCTTGCACTTTTGGCTTGGAATTTTCCAGTAACCTGGTTCACAACTAACTTAGAGTCGCAAAAGATGTCCAGCTTTGTGACTTCTAACTCCTTTGCGATCCTTAGTCCGGCTATCAGGGCTTCATATTCGGAGTCGTTGTTAGTGGCGTGAAACTCCATCCGGATAGCAAAGGATATCAATCGTTTCTCAGGAGTTTCAAGCACTATTCCAGCGCCGGATCTCTTGTCATTCCTAGCGCCATCAGTATACAATCTCCAGGCATTGGGATCGAGAAGTAATTTTGAGGGGTCAACTTCTTCGTTTGCTATATCCTCCTCCGGGACGGTAAACTCTGCTATGAAGTCGGCTATCACTTGCCCCCGAATTGACCGTCGGGGCTGAAAGTTCAGATCAGATTTACTTAACTCAATGTTCCATTTGAGTAATCTTCCAGACGCCTCTGGTCTCTGTAGAACTTGCTTGAGTGGATGATCAGTGTATACGGTAATGGGATGCGCCTGAAAATAATGTCGAAGTTTTCTAGAGGCGATCAGTAAACTATACGCCAACTTTTCTATCCTTGGATAATTACGTTCTGCTGCCGTCAATTTTTTGCTCACGTAATACACAGGTCTTTGGACCTTATCTTCTTCTCTTACCAAAGCTGAGCTGATCGCGTGGGATGACACTGCAAAGTACGCGAATAAGTCCTCGTGATCCATCGGCTTAGATAATATCGGAGGTTTCTCCAGGTGTCTCAGCAAGTTCTGAAACGCTTCTACGCAGTCGGGCATCCATTTGAAGTGGCGTTTTCCTCGCTTTATCAATTCGAAGAATGGGATGCATTTGTCCGTAGCCCTAGAGATAAATCTGCTTAGTGCGGCTACTTTTCCTGCAAGGCTTTGCACATCTTTAATTTGCCTAGGTTCCTGAATGTCCCTGATTGCTGCGATCTGTTTTGGATTAATCTCAATCCCACGAGAATTGACAATGAATCCCAAGAATTTTCTGGAGGCGACCCCGAATGAACATTTTGTTGGGTTGAGTTTCATCCCGTACTTTCGAAGAATGCCAAACATTTCTGCCAAGTCCGTAGTGTGATTGGAGGATTGTTTGGACTTAACCAACATGTCGTCAACGTATGCTTCCATTGTTTTCCCAATCTGGTTATAGAACATTTTGTTCACTAACCGTTAATATGTAGCGCCTGTGTTCTTCAAGCCAAAGGGCATCACTACATAGCAATATAATCCCAGATCCGTAATAAAACTAGTGTGTTCTTGATCTGGAACATGCATTGGAATCTGGTTATATCCTGAATAAGCATCCATAAAGGATAAAAGTTCATGACCCGCCGTTGAGTCCACCAACTGATCGATCATCGGTAACGGAAAGCTGTCTTTCGGGCAGGCTTTATACAAATCCGAGAAATCGATACACGTTCGCCACTTCCCGTTGGCCTTCTTTACCAGGACTGGATTTGAAATCCAGTCTGGGTAGATTGAGTCTCTGATAAATCCATTACTTTTTAGCTTTCCAACTTCTTCTTTCAAGGCAGTGGACCTCTCTGGGCCCAGCATTCGCCTTTTTGGTTTTACCGGAGGATGTTTAGGGTTAATGCTTAATGAATGGCTCATGATTGATGGAGATATCCCGCTCATGTCTGCGTGGGTCCAAGCAAATACATCCAAGTTATTTTTTAAGAAATTCGTCAGTTCTTTAGCTAGATTCGGATTTAACTGGGATCCAATCTTAAGGACCTTCTCTGGGTCACTATCATCGATCGGTATATCCACAGTTGTCTCGTTGGGAGTCGCCATTCTGCCCCCAGGTTCTTTGTCCTCTCTGGTATCTATATCCTCGGGCAACTCTCTGGGCGACTCTCCTACGGTTATCCTCTTTAGTTGCTATAGGGTCTCCGCCCTTGTGGGGGGAGAAGCGCCTTTGGTTTCTATGTCCCCTCCATTGCGGAGTAACTTTAGCTCTGCAACATAACACGCTCGTGTGGCAACCTGATCTCCTCTGACAATACCAACACCAGCTTCCATAGGAAATTTCAATAATAAGCACCAGGGGGCTATACAGGCTCTAAACTTTGCGAGGGCCGGTCGACCCAGGAAGGCATTGTAGGGTGATTCAACATCCAGAACCACGAAGGGAAGGATTCTCACTCTCTGGCGTTCTCCTTCCCCAAGCGTAATTGGTAACTCTACATAACCCATTAGAGCGGTGGATGCTCCGTTAAATCCACGGATCCATCCCTGATAGGGCTTTAAGTCTTTTATCTCGAGGTTCATCTGATCGAATGTCCTTTTGAAAAGAATATTGACAGAACTCCCGTTATCCACCAAAACTTTATGAACAGTGGCCGGGCCAATAGGTACTGTGATTACAAATGGATCTTCAGTCGGAGCATGGACTCCAATGCTTACTCGTTCGCGGAAAACGACATCGTCGGACATCATCTTTTGTTGCTTTATCGGAATGTTGTCCTTGGGGTTGCTACACTCCCCCACCTCGAGGTGTTGCTTGGCTGCATTGACATACTGATCCAACGCCTTGGAACCGTGTCCGGCGGGATAAAGCCCTCCGATTACGGTATTGATAACAATGTCCTTTCCCTTTTGCTGGGCAGTTGGCCTGACAGCAGGTTGATTCTGATTCTGATTTGGGGCCTGTACGGCTTGCCCCCTGTCTCTGGGCGTTACTCTGTATTCATCTAATTTTCCTTCTCGAAGAAGCCTCTCGACTACATCTCTTAGGTGACGGCATTCATTTGTCGAATGGCCATGAATCTGATGAAAGAGACAAAACTTCCCCGTTTCGTGTTCTTTCTCTGTCGACTCTCTGGGAGGTGGCCTCTTATTTTGGAGGACGTTATACGAATCCATGAAGATATTTCCCAACGTATCGTTTATTGGCGTATAATTCTCAAAAGCCCTGGGACGAGTCCTTCTCTGGGAGTCGTTCCCTCAATTCCTCTTCCGGTTGTTGCCATTACTGTTATTATCATTGTTCCCTGACTGACGACCACCCTGATTCCGATTTCCGACATTAACTTCGACCTTCCCCGAGCTGTCTCCTATCTGCTTAATGGTGACATTGCTCTGGATTTCCTCCTTATCGGCCATCTTTGCCTTTCGGTTAGCATATACTTCTTCCCGGCGTAAATGTACGTTAGCTTTTTCGTAGAATAACTCTCTAGTATGGGGTGGCTTGCCGGCCAGGTATCTCCCAAATTCAGTGTCTTTATCTACTCCATCAATCAGAGCTGCGACAACGGTTAGCTCATGAGGATCTTAAACTTCAGTAGCGGCCAGGTTGAAACGGTTTAGGTACACCTTCAAACTCTCGCCTGGTCGTTGCTTGACAAGGAACAAGTCAATCACACTCTTTTTCTTTTGTGCGTAGATGCGGAACTGTTCCACGAACCTTTCACTCAACTCCCTGAAGCTGAAAATTGATCTTGCTGGTAAGCGAGTAAACCATAACAATGCTACATCCTCCAAGAATATGGGAAATGCTTTGCACTTGACAGCGTCAGAAGCTGCGGCAGCGGTCATTGACCAAGAATATCTCATCAGATGCTGGACGGGATCAGATCTACCCGCGTAACGGTTCATCTGTGGCATGTTGAAACGCCTCGGGAAAGTCGCATCTAAAATATCATCAGTGAAAGGGGTATGACTGCGGTCAATTCCCCAATCTTCATTCCGTTGTCCACGGCTATCTGCCAGAATTTGATGGATCATATCTGCAACATTTGCACTGGTCAGCGGAGGTTCGGGGTCAGTGCTTCTTACTCGGTGGGGTTCTCTAATCTCTCTTCCGGGAGCAGTCACAAAATCCGGGGCTCGGATTGGGCTTCGTTGCTCCGTGTTACCATGAGCATTTGCACGGCGATGGGGCTGAGACAGTCTGTTCTATACAGGGCTGTCCACACCTCGAGCTCTGGGAGTTGCGGCGTGATCGTTCACATTACGGTTTGAGTGCCCTACACCCAGTGCCTCTTCTTCCCGTGACGGCAGGGTTCCAAATCGAAGCTGCTCTATATTTTCGGGTCTCTCATATGGTCGCCGCGGAGGTCTCGGCGATTCCTCTGACGAAGAAGAGTTTCCTGGGGTGAGCGGACGAACTGGTGGCGTCCTTTGTCTTGCGAGATCATTAAGCCTTCTATCCATAGCGGTCAAATTTTGTCGCAGAACGGAGCTTTCCTGCCTTTAAGCAGCCAATTCATCAAACAGTCTCTCCCACATTTCGGAAAAGCGAGAGAGATCCCCCTCAGTAACAGGAGCAGAAGGGTCATACTGATCATCATCACTTTCTCTTATGCGCAAAGAGCTTGAGCCAGGTCGAGCGGAGGGGCCAGGACGGTTGGAGCGAGCCATAGGCTCCTTTCCAGGTCTAGTTGTAGTCTGATCATCAATTCGGATCGCTGTGGATCGAGGATGGTGGTTCGCAGCGCCCACATGGGATCGGTTCGTGGTCATGGTTCGCGGAGGATTCGATGCGTTATCACGGGATCGAGTAACAACCCCTTCAGCAGTTCGGATCGTCTCGTCTTCATCGACTCGGAGCATGGCACCTTCATCGGATCGGTTCGCCCCCGGCGCTCCGCGATCCAAAGGTCCCTCGTTGCCTAGCTCGTGCACACTTTCTTCAACTGCTTCGTTCGCGATTTCATTTGTTCGTGAAGCTCGTACTTCCTTAGATCTCTTTCCAGCCATGATATCAGATGTCGCTGGAATCTTCAAAGAACTGAATAGTGAAGTTTTGGGACTGTTTTCTCAGTGAAAGCACTAAAATGTTAGATCAAAATTTGGACCTAACACCCAAATCGTTCTAATTCTTGAAGAATTTTAATTGGAGAATAAGGAAAAAGCAGAAAACACACAGAATTTATAGTGGTTCGGCGTTAACTAGCCTACGTCCACTTTATGTGTTGTCGATTATACTTTGAATGCTAGTACAATCAATTATCTCTCTCAAACTCACTCTTACAATTGTGATTTCTCTCAGTAATCTAGTAATAAAACTGATAAGAAATGGTGATATGACAATAATGGCGGAATCACTACTCAATATTGCCAAAAAGATCCCGAAGAATGCCAAGCTTTGGGCTATTTATAGCTGATTTTGTCAGGCGGATCGCGGAGATACGTGGCACGAATCACGAGAATATCGGATCGTATCGCAGTCGATGAAGAATTAGTCAAATTAGCCGTTGTGGATAGGTGTCGCGATCCCCTTGAATATCAGATCGAGCAAAGGGGGAGAATCAGTCAAAATGACAGTTGGGGACACGTGTCTCTGGATCCGTGCATCTCGGATCGCCGAAGACTAGCTCGTGCTTGAACGGGTCAGAGGCTTCGTCGTGCATCAGGGGATCGGATCGGTCTGTACTGGGCAGTAGTGTATGTACGGATTGAGTCGCATAGAAGTGGTCGTATCGCTGATGCAATGGGGGCGATCCGATGAGGTGCGATCCGATGAGGGGCGATCCTCTGGTGCGATCCGTTCCTTCATGTACTTAGGGAACGTAGTTTCACACTTTCTTCTTGTGAGTGAACCTGGGTGGCTTGGTCAAAAAGCTAGCCAACATGGTTGTAACATGAAATTATCATGTGGTATAAATTTTGATACATATGAATCCCAACGTTATATCAGATGTGCATTCCTATTGCTTGCTTAGTAATGATTCTTAAATGAATGTGTGGTCGAGTTCTCATGCACCATTTTCATATTTTTCCATATGCAAGTGCCAGTTTTTACTCTTCCTGAATGGACTGACCGGCTTGTTTTCAATTTCCTTGATTCTCTGATATCACCAACGTGCACGAGTCGCGAACGAGAGAAGTAAAAGTACCATTGTGTCGAGTAACGTACCATGATCCCAAAAATATAATAATACAGGTCCGTTAACTTATTCTGTGAAACTCCGAAATGTTGATATAGGGTGTTAAGTACTCCAAAATAAAAAGCGCTTATTTTACAAAATAAAAATTACAGTAAAATTCTAAAAATTAAATTATCACTACGCCTCAAAGGGCTTGTCTAAATTCGAGGCCAATATTTAATTAAAATTAAATATATCATTATGGTTTATAAATGGTTATGGCGCTGTTTTTCTGAAAATTTGATTTAGGCATAACTCAAAATCTACACGACGAAATTCCGATTTTTCTCTTCCATTAGAAAATATACTTCACCACCTCGTAACATTTCTTGTTTCACAGAAATCCGATTTAAAACGGCTTCTGTATATTCATTTAAAGTTCGAATCACCAATTCACGAACTGCAGCGCCATTTCAAGCTCGATTATAATTATAATATAATTTAAACGTTCAACCATCGTTAATTAAATATATTCGTTATCCTAATTCAAATTTTAAACTAAAATATATATATATATATTGAATTGCCCATTTCACCATATTGTCATTTCAGCTAATTCTGATTATTTCAAAATTAAATATATTTTTTAATTATTATATTAATTAAATATTCAAAGTTATTTAATTAAACAACCATTTAATCCTCTAAATCACTAATTAAATATTTAAATAAATTAGATATTATATCGAAAAAATCGCGGAACATTACACTTAATAACAAAAATGGCAACAAAATCGAGAGAAGAAACCAAAATCGAGAGAAGAAATCCATCTGAAAATGCGACGGCCCTACAGTTGGAGAATTGAGACTTGAATCGTCGCCATCTGGAGATCGTCAACGTTCGCTGATTGTATGATTCGGTTTCGTGATTCCCCAATTTGGGGATCATGAAATTTTTTATGAGGATGATTGAAAGGATTAGGTTTGTGACAGATTAAAAAATTTGAGTATGGTAGAAATTAGGGATTCAGTGAGAAAGAAATGACAAGAATTATAGCGGGAATGAAAATTCTTAGCAGGAAACAAAGGAAGGATAACGTGGATTGATCAATGTAAATTGACAGTTGTGATTTATCATTTATGAGGGTGTGGATTGATGAGCTGTACTTTAATTGGTGTAACGCAACGCTTTGAACTGGTGTTGCACGTCACAGCACAAGAATTCCAACTGCAATAGGACATTCACGTCTAATGCAACAACATATGAATACTGCTGTAGAAGATCAAAGAAAGCATAGCTTTCGCCACACTTTTCATGCAACGCACACAAATTAGTGTCGAATATGCCCACTTTTGTAGTAATGTAGCAGACGAACCATCATCCTTTTCCCACTTCGTTACTAGCTTTATATCGAACTCATTTTTGTCTATTTTGGAAACATCATATGCTTTATTCTTTAGCGATTCGAACGAACAATACTTCTTTATTTTGCATCCTTTTCTATTTCCCCCACCATATGTAGGTTTATCATCTTCACCGATCAGTAATTTACCATCGAAGTACAAGATGATTGGAACATGTGCCATATTCTACACCATTATGAAATTAACAAACATAAAAGAAACAATAAATTTGAATATGTCAATGGTTTAAGAAGAAATATTAAAAAATTACCTTTTTTCTCTTCAAACTGGTGAAGATTACAATAAGTTGTGTGCTCGACGGAAGAATGGAGAGGTAGCGTAACTATGATTAATTGTTGATGCATTTGGAGATAGGGTTTGGAGTTGGAAATTTGGGTCTTTTGAGTTGTGATAAGTAAATGAGGAAGAATGGTTGGTAGGCTGGTAGAAATAGGAGTTGGAAGTCGTATGAGCACTCCAAAAGTGCTCATGAATGATATGAGCACTCCAAAAGTGCTCATGAAGGAATCCTTCATGAGCACTCTTGGAGTGCTCATATGTCTTCCAACTCCTATTTCTACCAGCCATCAACCTTACCTCCTCATTTTTTACCAATCTTCCACCAAACCCATTTTCTCAACAACAAACCCTACCCCCAAATCCCCAACTCCATCAACAATCATTCAAAATCAATCTTCAATCTAGTTTTACTCTGAAACATCAACATTCATGGCATCATCTTCAACTTTAAAAGGTAATTTTAATTAATTTTGTTTCCTCCTTAAATAGCTATGACACTTATAGTTCATCTAATACGTTTTGGTGCTAGATTTCTAAATGTAGACATGGAGAATCGGGAAATTGAAGATGAAACTTTAGTGGCCTATTGCGAAGAAATCGAAAGGAATAGATCTATCAATGTTGAAACCATGGAAAATGTTCCCGAAACTCAATTCGATCCAATACCTCAGGCACAGAAACATGTACGAGAGACGCTAAATGATCGTTTACATGCCGTTATCGCAAAACATAAACCAGGTCAAAAATTCTACCATAACGGGATCGAATTAGAACATCAATGTCCCGTTCCTCCAACTATGCCAAATTGCGCATACCCGACGTGTCGATGTGGAGAAGAATGTATAGTCGTTATTGAAAAAACTGAGACTAATGCAGAACGAAGATTTTTCGATTGCAGTTCA
The DNA here is from genome assembly GCA_030737875.1 of Allium sativum. Lineage (NCBI taxonomy): Eukaryota > Viridiplantae > Streptophyta > Magnoliopsida > Asparagales > Amaryllidaceae > Allium > Allium sativum. The sequence continues at coordinate 2,829,449 of CM060925.1, read as the reverse complement.
TGCAAAGAACACAAGTACGACCCAGAAAATATTCAATGTTGTGATTATTTCAAATGGATTGATCCTCTATTGTGCGCTATGGGTTTTCGATATGCCCTAGAAATGCAGGTAGAAGTGAGACGTTTGGGAAAATTTGCTCTAAAACTAAGAGGAGGCGGTTCGAGTTCAAACACTCGTTGGTGATGATTTAGCCAATCTAGCACTATTAGTTCATGTAATATCTATGCTTACACCTTGTCTTCAACTCTTCATCTCTATTCACGCCAACCTTCAATGTATCTTATTTAATTGGTGTACTATCTATGTTTTCTAGTTTTCTTCCCGACTATGCCTCAACCTTCTATTTTATGCTTGTAATTTATTGTTTGAATTCTACATTTGAATTTAATGTTCATGTTCTATGTCTGATTACAATTTTTTATTTTCTATTAGAATTCTTTGTATGTCGAAATGTAAGCAATATTATATGCCATCCATGCTTGATTACAACTTGTTCTATGTTTGAAATCTAAACTTCAATGAATATATAGCTCTCTAGTTTTGGAAAGCCCATATTGACCTTGCGCACTCCATTTGTGCGCATGAACAAATTTGTTCATGTGCTCAAATGGAGTGTGCAAGTGTTAAATTTAAAAAAAAATGTGCACTCCATTTGTGTGCATGAACAAATTTGTTCATGCGCACAAATGAAATGCGCTAGTATAAATGCCCTGATATAAACCAGGTCTGCTTTCATAATAAGTTATGAAAGATACATGTTTATACAATAAGTTATTCTTGGAGGCTCAAACCAAAAATTTGGAAGGAGTTTTCGTTTGTTATGTTTGAATTTAAGGACCGTAGCCTTTGATTTTAAAGACCTATACCTATTAATCACTTTTATACAACACAGTTTGAGTCAAGTGTATTTTAGATCTGTATGTTTAGAGGGATGGGGGAAGGGAGTTGAAAATGGATTATACACAGATTCATACATGTGTCATATACAGAGATACAAGTTTAAGCCAAGCTTCAAAAACTTGGTTTTGGTTTTGTTCCTTTGAAAATTTACTAGTTTTGAACGATTTTGATCCAAAAATAAAACTTTATATTTTTTATTAAAAAGTTAATGATAGATGTTGCAAATCCACGAAAAAAGAAAGAAAATGCACATTTTTATGCGTATTACACAGTAGGATTAAACTGTGCAACATAGGATATAATGTATAAATATAATAATGTTTCGAAGTTTGTTAGATCAAGAATTATATTAACCAAAAGAAATTCTTAGCAACACAAAATGCAACCCAACCCGTACCAATAATATCCCAGTCCAATATCCAACTGCAATTAGCATACCTGCCAATATTCACATAACCCACAAAACACGAACAGGACGGAAAAAATATCGAAAATACGAAGCGGAAATGGGGGCAAAAAAAACCTTTTCACTGCTTGCTTGAGAAGGCGATGATTGAACACAAGGCTTCGCTGAGATTGGATGCTTTCTACGCTCGAATTAGGTGTTTTTCTGTGCTCAAATTTGCTATGCTTGACTTCACTGAAATCAGAAACAAAATTGAATTCGTTGAAGAGATTGGATGCAGTAAGTTTATGTTTTTTTTCAATTAATTGATGCTTTGTGCTTTTCCTTGTCGCTCTCTTCTTCTTGGATCCATCTATTTTCCCTCCACAATTTGCTTTTCCTACCCTGGTAATGTTAAAAAACAATAATCACCCTAGTTTTTTCTTTTCTCACCCTGTTTATTCCTAGTCTGCTCTTGTTTTTTCATTATCCATGTTTATTTTCTTTTCTTTTTTAACTTCCTTTTATTGTTTTTCGTTTCTTCATCAAAACCATAGCAACTTTACAATCTATTATCTACAATGGAAAAAATGCAAATGGTAGGGAAATAAATATGTGAAAAGAAGATCAAAACTGCGACATCATAATGGTTTTTAATCTATTTTCTCATTTTGGTCGAAGTTAGGAAATGATTTTATTGAGTTGCATTCGAGGACTGGGTTGATTAAATCAACTCTCTCTTGAAATGTTGATCAATTTTCATCAATGCCATAATAAGCAATAATTAAAATTATTAATTATATTTAACAAAATACATAATTAATCTTCTAAGGATAAAACTAGAATTATTAATTTAATATTTTAAACGGGAGATGAACAACAATCTATGGGATGCTAATAGATACAGCCCTTCTTCTTTTTGCTGTAACTGAAATCACGATTTTTTTATACATATTCGCTGTTTTGACCCGGACGTATTTTGTCCTAATCCCGTCCCGCTGCCGGCCGGAATCGATCCAAGTTAGTCGGCATCTCGTGGTTCCGGCTAGAACCTCATAACGTGGTTTAAGCTACATTAACATAATTTAACTAATATTTACATATAGTTTATTGGAATAAGGTCCCTTTCGCAGCACTTGTTCTGCACAATCACCTGCACTAACATATACATCGATCGTGCTTATGAGCCAACTTGATGACTTCTCCGATCAAAGATTTTGGAAAAAAACTACGAGAGCCTCCTGAAGACTTCAAGCCATCAACAAATTGTTCCATCGACACAAAGTTATCCTACAAGAGATAAGTGAAAACTGTTTTAACTTTAAATATCTTACCAATCAACTTTCTAGTACTCTGTATATATTTGTGCAATAGTAGTTGTTAACCCCCTTTTTGGCAAGAGCCTCAACGAGCCAGATCGAAGCCCAAATGCGCAACTGGATATATGTCGCGCTTCAGGAAGCCCAGCAGATGCCCGATCTGAAGCAGTTACATATCGGCCCAAATCCAGTGTAACACCCCACCTCCGTTAAGGTCACTCTCAGAGGGAATGCCTTAACTTCGGTGGAGCGTTTTAAGGTACAAGATACTAATAAATTACAAGACAGAAAATTTAAGCTGTGGAAAAGGATAAATATTATTTCATAAATACTTGTTCAATACAACAATTCAACAACTGTTTCAACCTTCCAAATTATTACAACTTTTCATCTGTCTTGAAAACATAAAGAAGCAATACTAAAAATAAAATGACATAAATCCCCAAAAAGTGCTTGATCATAGCCATAGCTCAAAAAGGAAAGTCCAAGCCTTACATCTACGGTCTTCAAGCTTTGACTAATCTGGACTAAGCAGAAGTGTTTCCTCCCTGCGGACCTTTGGGGGGGACGGAAGAAAAGAAGCGAAAGGAAAATGGGTCAGACATAAGTCTGGTAAGCCCAGTTATTTAATAGCATGTAAACAAGTAAAAGACTATGACATGAATAAACTGAACTTAGAATGATACCACGAGGATAGGGTAGTCCTAAGACGAGGTAAGGTAAGATTTATCTAGATTTGGCTATCGTACCCACTTTTACTTCCCTGCACCCACTAAGAACTGTTTAACTAGCAATGTATGTTCATGATAAAGTGATCCCATTCATGTATTGATCGGCTCCTACTCGCATTCATGTATTCCCGGAGTCATGCGGCCCCACGTGATTTTTAAGTACTTGTGCTGGTTCCAGTATAGGGTGTATCAGGTCCTATAATGGCAACCCTAACACGATTCAAAGATGCATAAGTGTACGCCTGGTGCCCAGTGCCTGCTTTTTCCACTTCGGAGCCCGTGCACGCCCGTACTCCGTTGGAACCTACACTGATGCACCTAACCGCCGCCCTTTTGACCGCTTATATTCAGCCCAGTAATTGTGCCCCACCCTGCCGAGTTCACGGTACCTTGATACATCCGTGTGGGTTACAGCTGAAAAGGGTCCCCATTACTAGGATTTTTCTAGTCAACATGCTAAATTGGTTAAGCACCCTTGGTTTGACTTAACCCCTATCAATCTTGTCTAGTTAACATGTTTAATTGGCTAAGTGTTTTCTCAATTACTTAACCCCACCAATCATGTCTTGTTAGCATGTTAAGTTGGTTAAGTGTTTCCTTAATTACTTAACCTCACCATTTCTAGCTTGATTGTTCATGAGCTTTAAATAAATTAATTAATTAAAGCACCAATCACTCACATTAGACAGGTATTGTTGTGGTTACTGGATGTGTCGGTCGGTTCCGGACAGTTTTACACCACAACTCAATCTAACCTCGGGTCTTTCTGGGCTTGATGCACTAACCTCTCACATTAGACCGGTTTTGTTGTGGTTACTGGATGTGCCGGCCAGTTCCGGGTAGGTTTACACCACAGCTCAGTCTAACGTCGGGTTAGGCATATTCATCATTTACATTTTATATATGTAAATTTTCTACAAGTGTTTCATACCACATATTTTAATTATGTTCAAGACTAATGGTATAAATTATACCATTCATGGCCTTAACCATTTACACGGTTTTGGGCCCACCTACAATATTAACATGTTTTGATTTAATAACTAACCCAACATTACCCCCGTTTATTCATTCGTATTAATCACATAAAGTCACTGGTCCCGCATATTAGCCCAATTTATAAACAACAGGTAAAGAAGGGAACATGCATAATACAGATTCAACTAAACATGTAAATTTTGCATAAAACTTTATTCATATAATTTAACATGTCACATGAACTTGCAAGTAATTTAGACCTAAATAATCATAAGCCTAAAACATGTTAATATGTAGATCTAGGCATGTGTGAACATAACCTCAATTATAAACTAGCATATAACATAATCATGACATGTCCAATTCCAAAGCATGTATAATTTTAACATTAACATATAGGTGTGAACCAGATCTAACAAGGTGAACTTGCATAAATCCACTTTACAAACATGCATATAAATATAGATCTAGTTTTGGATCTAAAATGTAACTTGCATATGAACATATGTATAATAAGATCGTGACTTGGATCTATCATAAAACATATAACTTGCATTAATCATATGAACCTGGATAGATCTTGACATGGATCCAACATATAACTTGTAACTTGCATATGAACATATATATATAGGCATATGGATCCAACATAAAGCATATGAATATATCTATATATGTAGATCTTGAATTGGATCTGACATAATACATACAACTTGCATTAATCATATAAACATATATATGTAGATCTTAACATGAAACATATAACTTGCATATGATATTGATAGTCTCTTTCTCAATTCTTAATAGATCCAACACCAAGTCCAATAAGCCACAAACATTCCAAGACAATTTATGATAAAATCATCACAAGAAACAAACATGAATTAGCATTGTCAATATTATACAACATGGTATAATTTTATTTTTCACTTTAAATCAAATCACGTCTTAAATTTACTTACATCTAAAAGATAACTACACTTACAAACAAAAAGGAATTCTTGAGTTCTGGGATTTGTATTCTGAAATTGAATTGCTCGCCTTTGATGTACATCGTTGAATTCTCTTAGTTGAATTAGATTAGATTTAATTTGATTTTGATGTAGCTTCTATCTTGTTTCTGCGTTGAAAGGGATGACGGCTATTCTAGGTTAACCATTGATGGCATGACGGCTCTTGGAATGAATTAGTGTGATTTTAGGTTGAGAGTTAGGTTGCTTATATAGAGTTTTAATTAATTTAGAGTCGTCGGATTAACCCCAGAAGCAATCAAGACCATCCAATCAAGATAGGATAACACCTCAGCCCTAATGACTCAGCAAAGAGCCCTAATGACTCACTGTCCGGATCGGAATACTCCAGTAACCTATGCAGGTTTTTAGCCCTGCCTGGGCGCACTTGGCAAGTGCGCCAGTGCATTTTTGTACTGGCGCACTTGTGAAGTGCGCCAGTGTATTCTGGTGACTTCCGGGTTTCTTGCCTAACTTCGTTCATTCATATCTCCTTTATACGGTGTCCGTTTTACACAAACTCGGACTCTATCTCAAGCAGAATTTCGAGACGAACGCAATAGCGCAACCCGTTTCCCTTAATTCTTCTTATAAAAATTAAGTATACTTTAATTCGTTATTATAATGTTAACAGAAAATATGGGGTATTACATTCTCCCCTCCTTTAAGGATTTCGTCCCTGAAATCTTCAAGTCAAGAAGAATGCATATCCAACCATCCAATCGTCCATCTACTCAACCATCAAATACAGGCATCCATTATCCTTAAATGTCTTCTAATGCTTCATGATCATATGCACAGTGTGTGTACATGTCCTTATCTAATGCAAAATCAGGCGGTCTACTAATTCAATCGACCTCCTTAATGCAAATTATGTCAGTGCCATGAGTCCATTATGTATGCAATTTTTCCTATTCATAATTCTACATGAGTGCACAATCATTCATACAAATGCAACGTCCATATGATAACACATCAAGTTTCAACCCATATACAAATACATATATGCTTATGCAATATGAGAGTGACTGAGCCGATTTAACACCTAATGTGTGTGTATATGCATCCACGAGCAACCACTTGCAACCATCAACCCTAACATGTTTCAATTACATGTTTACATCCAAATGCATTTCTACTTAAAGATAAAGAATAGGACCGAGGAGATATACCAAAAAAATAAGATAGATACAAGCACAAACTTAAGGAAAATGAGATCAAGGATGTACCCTCAAAAAGAAAAGGGTAAGTTGCACGTATTCTGTTCTCAGTTTCCCAAGTCGCATCTTCCTCGGCATCGCTCCATTGAAATTTAACAAGCTTGACTTCGCGGTTGCGTAGCTTTTGTACTGCTGTACCCAAGATACGAGTTGGAACTCTTCTTACAGTTGCTTCTCGTTCAACTTCTATTTCCTTTAGCATGCTTGGTTCCACCACTTCCGTAGACTCATGTAAGCACTTCCGTAGTTGAGAAACGTGAAAGACATTATGAACTCCAGCCAGTCTTTCGGGCAACTCTACTTTATAAGCCATCTTCCCAATCTTCTCTATAATAGGAAACGGTTCTACGAATCAAGGTGCCAATTTCCCTTCGGATCCAAAGCGAATAATATTCCTCAAAGGAGATACCTTAAGGAACACTCTATCTCCAACCTTAAACTCAAGGTCGGTCCTTCTTTTATCCGCGTAGGACTTATGTTTATCTTGTGCAGTCTTCATTCGTCTTCGTATTAGGTCCACCTTTTCCGAGGTCTCACTAATCATGTCTGGTCCAAGTATAAGCTTATTTGTGGATTCCCACCAACAGGTTGGTGATCGACACGGTCTCCCATATAAAGCTTCGAAGGTTGCCATGCCTATGGTGGCTTGGTAGTTGTTGTTGTAAGCGAATTCCACCAAAGGAAGATGATCCTACCACGTACCTCCAAAGTCAAAAATTCACAGTCTCAAAAGGTCTTCTAATACTTTGTTCACCCTTTCCGTCTGACCATCGGTTTGGGGGTGATAGGCCGTACTTAAGCATAACTGTGTGCCTACAGCCTCTTGCAAACTCTTCCAGAACTCACTCGTAAAGATAGGGTTTCGATCGCTTACTATGCTGGAAGGTATCCCATGCAATCGAACTATCTCTTTGAGATATAGAGATGCTAGAGATGAGGCAGTCCTTCTACTTTTGACAGGTATAAAGTGAGCGCTTTTAGTAAGCCTGTCCACTATTACCTAAATGTTGGTATTTCCCCTTCTTGACCTAGGCAACCCATCAATAAAGTCCATCGAGATGCTATCCCATTTCCACTGTGGGGCCTCTAGAGGATGGAGCAGACCACCAGGCTTCTTCTGCTCCACCTTGACTTGTTGGCACGTTAAACACTTAGAAACAAATTCAGCTACGTCCTTCTTCATGCCATTCTAAAAGAAAACTCTTTTGATGTCTTTATACATTTTGTCTCTGCCTAGGTGTACGGTCATCTTTGAACGGTGTGCTTCTTCTAGAACCATTTTCACTAAATCTCTTACTTGTGGGATGCATAGTCTTCCATCCCGTCTCAACCAGCCCTTGGCATCAATGGAGTATTTGTTGAGGTGACTAGAAGTCTCACCCCTAATTAGCTTATCCATCACATCGGCTAGCTGAGGGTCTTCTTGTTGCACGGCTCCAATTGAATCCAAAAGAGTTGGCTGCACTTCTAATGTTGCTAACAAGTCCAGTACAAAGTCAAAGGAGGGTCTAAAGTTAAAACTTGCTATGAACTCCAAGCTTTGCCTTTCTACAAAGAGAGGACTTAAAGTCAGCTTCTTTCTACTCAAGGCGTCTGCTACTACATTGCCCTTACCAGGGGCTTAGGCAATCTCAAAATCATACGAGGCAAGAAATTCCATCCACCTTTGCTGCCTTAACTTAAGATCTTTCTAAGAGAAAAGGTATTTTAGTGATTTATGATCAGTAAATAATTCAAACGTTTCTCCTAGCAGATAATGATGCCATGATTTAAGGGCAAAATAATGGCAGCTAGTTCTAAATCATGAGTTGGGTAATTCTTCTCATGAACCTTCAACTGCCTTACTCCATAGCAAACTACTTTGCCATCTTGCATTAGGACAGCGCCCAATCATGTTCTGCACACGTCCGTATATACTGTAAACATCTTGCTTCCATCAGACAATGTTAGAACTGGGGCTGTTGTCAAAGCCCTTTTCGAACGTTGGAAAGCAATATCTCAATCCAAATCCCAAGCAAAAGTCAAGTTCTTCTTTGTCAATCTTGTCAGCGGAGCTAAGATCTTTGCAAAGTCCTTAATGAACTTTCGATAATTGCCCGCTAGCCCGAGAAAGCTTCGTACTTTGGTTGAATTACATGGAATCTTCCAATCTTGCACCACGACTACTTTGCGGGGTCCACGGCTATCCCCTCTTGGGACACCACATGTCCAAGAAACCTTACTTCTTCTCTCCAAAAGTGGCATTTGGAGAATTTTTCTTTCAGTCGATGCTCTCGAAGAGTATCTAACACTTCCTTTAAATGCACAGCATGTTCTTCCTCGCTTTTTGAGAAGATTAAGATGTCGTCCACGAAGACCACCACAAATTTGTTGAGGAATTCCCGGAACACCCTGCTCATCAAGTCCACGAAATAGGCAGGTGCGTTTGTCAAGCCAAAAACAAGCCACTCGAAGAAACCATCTGAGGTCCTAAATGCGGTATTGTCAATGCTATCCTCAGCCACTCTTAGCTGATGAAATCCAGGAGCCAGAACTAGTTGGGAGAAAACGGATGCACTTACGAGCTGATCAAACAGATCGTCAATTCTAGGGAGTGGGTGCCTATTCTTCTTGGTTATCTTGTTCAGCTCCCTATAATCCACGCATAGGCGGAGTGAACCATCAGCTTTGGTCGCGAACACTACTGGAGCACCCCATTAAGAAATACCCCGTCTTATGAACCCCTTTTCAAGCAACTCTTTAATTTGCTTGTTGTGCTCCTTTCTCTCCCTTGGGGCCATGTGCCTAACGGGTAAAGCAACGGGCTTTGCATTATCAACAAGGAATATGTGAAAGTCTTTCTCCCGCTTCGGAGGTAAGCCCTTTACCTCTTCAAACAAATCCGGGTATTCACGGACTACTCTAACAGACTGCAAATTCTCAACAGACGCATCAAGAGATTCAAGATAATTAAGCATGACAGAGTTCATGGGATTACAAGAAATTTTGAGAGTGTTACCAAGGCGAGTCATGATTCTAAACACTCTCTTTTCACAGTCAAGGACGACACTATTACTGGATAGCCAGTCCATGCCTAGAATCAGCCCATAGCCTGTGAAGCCCAAAACATAAGCATTACATTTAAACCCAATGCTTAAAAAAGAGATTTCCAAATCCAAACAAATCATTGACAAATAAACTGAGCCCCCAATTGGATTTGAAACAACCAAGGGATCCTCTACTATATGGGTGTCTAGGTGTAGAGATTCAACTAAAGCAGTAGATATAAAAGAGTGCGATGCGCCAGAATCAAAGAGAGTACGAACATAATTATCAAACAGATAAACTAAACTCTCAACAAAAATATGTCTACCTCTTTCCTTCAGAGGTGCAACGAGAGCATGAACCTGCCCTCCAGAAGATGATCTAGTCCTCTGTCCCTGCCCTTGCCTTTTTGGGCAGTCCTTAGACAAGTGTCCAGTATCCCCGCACTGGAAACAAGCGCCCAATTTCCTCCTTTTCTTTCTGCATTCCCTACCTAAGTGTCCAGGTATCCCACAGAAATTGCACTTCATCTTCTTACGAGATTTATTATCCTTCCCGCCTTTCTTGGGGTCTGTCTTCTTGTTCTGAGATCCATCTCCTTTCTTGTTTTGAGGCTCTTCCTTCTTCACCTCCTCCTTTCCATCTTTGTTCTCCTCTTGCAACAGAGCCATGTCCACCAGTCTCTCGTAAATTGTTCCCATAGGTATATGGGACATTGCCAAACCTTGCAGTGACTCATTCAGTCCTTTGGCAAAGCAGAGAGCCTTATTGTGTGGAGTGTTTACTAACTCTATTCTAAATCGAGCAAGTTGGTTGAATTTATTGGCGTATTCTTTGACCGACAAGCTGCCCTGTTTAAGTGATAGGAACTTCTCCATTTGCAGACTCTGCTCAGCTTGTGAGAGGAACTTCATTTCAAATCTCGCCCTAAAGTCCTCCCAAGTCTCTATCGGTCATTCAGCATTAGTGACCTCCCACCAGAAGGAGGCCTCATCTTTGAGCAACCAAACCACCAACTGTAGTTTCTGCCTTTCATCTACTTCAAAGATAACGAATAAGTCCCCAGTCTCCTTGAGCCAGTTTCTGGCTTCCACGAATGATTCGCTCCACCTATGGATCTAAAGTCTCTACAGATCTTTGAGAAAGCATTTCCTCTCGGAGGAGTAGGAGGACCAGCAGCTGGAGGAGGAGGAGGAACGCCTGTTGGGCCTGCTTCATTGGCCCTAGCTTCTAGGTACCTTCTAAACCAGCCAGGTACCGGCACGCACTCAGGTAGGTTAAAGTCCCCAGACATGTTGTAACGGAAAAAAAGAAAGATTCAAAACGAAAGATAGTAAGATAGTGCATATGGCTTTGGGGATTATGCCTTTTTAAATTAACACTTTTTCTTGAAAATGCTTCTTTATGACTTCTTTTTGAAAAATAGTTTCAAAAATTTTATCTGATCTGGTAACCTTTAGCTCTGATACAAAGTGTAACACCCCACCTCAGTTAAGGTCACACTCAGAGGGAATGCCCTAACTTCGGTGGAGCGTTTTAAGGTACAAGATACTAATAAATTACAAGACAGAAAATTTAAGCAATGGAAAAAGATAAATATTATTTCATAAATACTTGTTCAAGACAACAATTCAACAACTGTTTCAACCTTCCAAATTATTACAACTTTTCATCTGTCTTGAAAACATAAAGAAGCAATACAGAAAATAAAATGACATAAATCCCCAACAAGTGCTTGATCATAGCCATAGCTCAAAAAGGAAAGTCCAAGCCTTACATCCACGGTCTTCATGCTTTGACTAATCTGGACTAAGCAGAAGTGTTTCCTCCCTACAGACCTGGGGGGGGAACGGAATAAAAGAAGCGAAAGGAAAATGGGTCAGACATTAGTCTGGTAAGCCCAGTTATTTAATAGCATGTAAACAAGTAAAAGACTATGACATGAATAAACTGAACTTAGAATGATACCACGAGGATAGGGTAGTCCTAAGACGAGGTAAGGTAAGATTTATCTAGATTTGGCTATTGTACCCACTTTTACTTCTCTGCACCCACTAAGAGCTATTTAACTAGCAATGTATGTTCATGATAAAGTGATCCCATTCATGTATTGATCGGCTCCTACTCGCATTCATGTACTCCCGGTGTCATGCGGCCCCACGTGATTTTTAAGTACTTCTGTGGGTTCCAGTATAAGGTGTATCAAGTCCTATAATGGCAACCCTGACACGATTCAAAGATGCACAAGTGTATGCCTGGTGCCCAGTGCCTGCTTTTTCCACTCCGGAGCCCGTGCACGCCCGTACTCCGTCGGAACCTACATTGACTCACCTAACCGTCGCCCTTTTGACCGCTTATATTCAGCCCAGTAATCGTGCCCCACCCTGCCTAGTTCAGGGTACCTTGATACATCCATGTGGGATACTACTGAAACGGGTCCCCGTTACTAGGGTTTTTCTAGTCAACATGCTAAATTGGTTAAGTGTCCTTGGTTTGACTTAACCCCTATCAATCTTGTCTAGTTAACATGTTGAATTGGCTAAGTGTTTTCTCAATTACTTAACCCCACAAATCATGTCTCGTTAACATGTTAAGTTGGTTAAGTGTATCCTTAATTACTTAACCTCCCCATTTCTAGCTTGATTGTTCATGAGCTTTAAATAAATAAATAAATTAAAGCACCAACCACTCACATTAGACAGGTATTGCTGTTGTTACTGGATGTGTCGGTCGGTTTCGAGCAGTTTTATACCACAACTCAGTCTAACCCCGGGTCTTTCTGGGCTTGATGCACTAACGTCTCACATTAGACAGGTATTGTTGTGGTTACTGGATGTGTTGGTCGGTTCCGGGCTGGTTTACACCCCAGCTCAGTCTATCCTCAGGTTAGGCATATTCATCTTTTACATTTTATATATGTAAATTTTCTACAAGTGTTTCATACCACATATTTTAATTTTGTTCAAGACCAATGGTATAAATTATACCATTCATGGCCTTAATCATTTACATGGTTTTGGGCCCACCTACATTATTAACATGTTTTGATTTAATAATTATCCCAACGTTACCCCCGTTTTTTCATTAATATTAATCACAAAAAGTCATTGGGCCCGCATATTAGCCCAATTTATAAACAAGAGGTAAAGAAGGGAACATGCATAATATAGATTCAACCAAACATGTAAATTTTGCATAAAACTTTATTCATATAATTTAACATGTCACACGATCTTGCATATAATTTGGACTTAAATAATCATAAGCTAAAACATGTTAATATGTAGATCTAGGCATGTGTGAACATAACCTCAATTATAAACTAGCATATAACATAATCATGACATGTCCAATTCCAAAGCATGTATAATTTTAACATTAACATATAGGTGTGAACTAGATCTAACAAGGTGAACTTGCATAAATCCACTTTACAAAACATGCATATAAATATAGATCTAATTTTGGATCTAACATGTAACTTGCATATGAACATATGTATAATTAGATCGTGACTTAGATCTATCGTAAAACATAAAACTTGCATTAATAATATGAACCTGGATAGATCTTGACATGGATCCAACATATAAATTGTAACTTGCATATGAACATATGAACATATATATATGTATATATATATAGGCATATGGATCTAACATAAAGCATATGAATATATATATATATATATATATATATATATATATCTTGACTTGGTTCTAACATAATACATACAACTTGCATTAATCGTATAAACATATATATGTAGATCTTAACATAAAACATATAACTTACATATGATATTGATAGTTTCATTCTCAATTCTTAATAGATCCAACACCAACTCCAATAAGCCACAAACGTTCCAAAACAATTTATGATAAAATCATCACAAGAAACAAACATGAATTAGCATCGTCAATATTATACAACATGGTATAATTCTATTTTTCACTTTATATCAAATCACGTCTTAAATTTATTTACATCTAAAAGATAACTACACTTACAAACAAAAAGGAATTCTTGAGTTCTGGGATCTGTATTCTGAAATTGAATTGCTCGCCTTTGATGTAGATCGTTGAATTCTCTTAGTTGAATTAGATTAGATTTAATTTGATTTTGATGTAGCTTCTATCTTGTTTCTGAGTTGAAAGGGATGACGGCTATTCTAGGTTCATCATTAACGGCATAGTGGGTCTTGGAATGAATTAGTGTGATTTTAGGTTTAGAAGTAGGTTGCTTATATAGAGTTTTAATTAATTTAGAGTCGTCGGATTAACTCTAGAAGCAATCAAGACCATCCAGTCAAGATAGGATAACACCTCAGCCCTAATGACTTAGCAAAGAGTCAGAAAGGACTCAGCAATTACTCACTGTATGGATCATAATACTCCAGAGACCTATGCAGGTTTTCAGCCCGGCCTCGGCGCACTTGGCAAGTGCGCCATTGCATTTTTGTACTGGCGCACTTGTGAAATGCGTTAGTGTATTCTGGTCGACTTCCGGTTTTCTTGCCTAACTTCGTTCGTTCATATCTCCTTCATACGGTGTCCGTTTTACACAAACTCGGACTCTATCTCAAGCAGAATTTCGAGACGAACGCAATGGCGAAACCCATTTCCCTTAATTCTTCTTATAAAAATTAAGTATACTTTAATTTGTTATTATAATGTTAACAGAAAATACGAGGTGTTACATCCAGCTTCACCCGTTGATAGCTCATTCCGGAAGAATCGCTCTCCCAGTCGATCGAGCATCTCGCTTCCATATAAGGCGCGTCAACCAAATATCTCGGGCTAGTGTGGAGATCTTCAATGGAGCTAATCCACCACATATCCCGACTTTCAAGGCGATAAAAGTGGTCAAACCATATCCGGAGAAAGCTCTACTTTTGATACACCTCATAGTGGATGCCACGTAAGCCGCAACTTCCAAGGATACTATTTATGAATAGTGGAATCAGTCTTCCAGCCGCTATTCTAACCAAGAAATGGACTCCACGTGTCCGGGCTTTCCCGGAATGGCCGGACCACATCACAACAGCCCAAGCTGCTATCTCCACCTATAAATACCTTAAAGCTTAAAGAGGAAAGGGACCTTTTTTCTTCCAACTCCTTTACACATCATTTCTAGGGTTCACTTCTCTCAATCTATCCCAAAAGGAAGAGGAGTTAACTATCTTCTTTCTCTTCTTCAAATAGAAAAAAGCAATTGTATTTGTAATCCAAAAAAGAGAAATAATAAATAAAGTGGACGTAGGCACAGTCTTTGCCGAACCACTATGAAAATTCTGTGTGTGCTCCCCCTTTTTTTACTTTTTCTGCATTTTATAATCATTGTTCGTGTGTTCATCACACGATTGGGGGTTGACTGTCACTAGTGATCAACTTTTGACGTCAACACTTTGGCGCGCCAGGTTGGGGAAAGCGCACTGATATTCTGTTAAAGCCTCTGCTCACTTTTGCTTATGGCGAACAAGCTAAAGAAATATGCAACATCGCCTCGCCCCATAACTACCAATGCTGGCGATAACAACGCCACGGAAGTAAGTCTCAAAGCTTCCTCTCACGAAGATGTATCTCGACATGTTACTCGGGATGACATAGATAAGATGATGGTCGAATTTAGAGAATAAATGGCATCTCAGGGAAAAATTCTCGAACGACAGCAGTAGTTGATGGATCACCTTCCCGGTCGACTGGAGATAGGATTGAATACTTGTAACACCCCACGTCCATTAATGTCACTCACAAAGGGAATGCATTAACTTCCATGGATGTTTTAAGTGAATATAGAACAATAAAATTACAACAAGACAGATATAAAATAATACTTGGAAATTCAAAAACTTTATTTCATTGTAGCAGAAGTCAAAACATGTTTGATTACATCATAACACCACATTCAATGTCAAGTACAATATCTATCTTGATAAAACAAGTACATAATCCCATTACATGAATAGCCATTAAAAAGAAAGATAACAAGCTGGACTTTACTTCAGCAGTCCAAGCTTTCCAGAAGATAAGCGATCCAACTAGACTCCACTAGAACTTGGCCCAACCTGCGGACCTGAAGGGAGAAAAAGGATGGAAAAGAGGGGGTCAGACATAAAGTCTGGTGAATATGATAATTCTACAATACTATTACCAAAATAACTGGACTAAGGCATAAGCTGGAAAACAAGAAAATGTCTATGATGAGCAGATTAAGGACATAGACAATCGCTAAAGGCAACGTTATAGGCGCTCCTAAATACTAAATGATAAACACTATACTGCACCACACCAGTCACCCTAAAGATTCATCCCACTTAGCTTCACTTAGAAACTTTCCCAATGGCTTTACGTACCCCTAGCTGACTACATAGGTGCCGCCTGCCCCTATCTCCACTAGGTGTACCCTACTTCCCATTATTCGATCGGCTCCCTAACTCGTAGATACCCGTGCTGGCCCCACAGTGGGGTGTATCACTCCCCTAAAGTGGCAACCTGATACAACGGACATGCACGGCTTATACCTACACGATGCAACAACGTCTTACCTACCAGCCTGGGTCCACACACGCATATGAAACCTGTTGGACTTGCGTTGCCACCGCTCCCTGTTTTGGCCTCTTATAGTCAAACCCAGTATGCGTGTCCCGTCCTCGACTTGGGTCGAGCCCACAAAGATACGTTTTGGGATACTGGTTGAAATGGGCCCCCACTATTTACCACAAGCATTCCACCTAAGCTTGTCCCCATTAGTCCATCCCACTTAACCCACTTAGTCATGTTCATTTACATGTGTGTTTGGTTAAGTCTAATCGTATTTCAAATGCCTCTAAAGGCAACCACCAGATTCCTCATGCCACCCAAGGCACCTACTTAACCCCCATGTCCCACCTTACATGATTATCTGGTTAAGTATTTCTTAGTTCATTAAGGCCATAACCTCATAAAGACCTCTCACATTAGACTGGCATTTATGGCAGCTGGATTTGCCGGGCGGGTCCGGGCAGTCTTACACCATAAAAGAGTCTAACCTCGTGTCTTTACAACTGTTATGCTTTAGTTTGGGCCTAGGACCTCTCACATTGGGCCGACATTTGTGACTACTGGATTTGCCGGGCGGGTCCGGGCAGGTTTACATCACAAACGGGTCCAACCTCGTGTCCTAAGCATTGATTATTAATAATAATCCATTTTCCCCCAATTTTAATAATTCCCTACTTGAATTATTAATTACTTCCAATTTTTAACAATGTCCATAATTGACTCAATTATGGACATCCATTCATGGTATGCAAAATCTTACAAAATTGCACCCAATTTATTAATTCCTAATATTACCCCTACCCCACGTTTGAACGTTTATTCGCAAAATATATGTTAGACTCGAATAGCCTAACTCATAGCATAAAAGAGATTATCATAATAACAACATGTATATGTGACCAAATGAATCATAATAAGGGGTGAAACTTGCATATGTCCAACTTGCATAGATTATACATGTCATGGACCTAAAGGTGTCAACTTGCTCAAAATTCACCTAATATAATCTCAATCAATTTTCATAAACTTACATATGAACATGTGTGAATCAACATCATCTAATTTTTTAACAACATGGTTTTATATGGGTACACCTAACTCAATAGGCAAATTCCCATAATCAAGTTTTATTTAATTATAGTTTCAAGTTTATGGGTACACCTAACCTAATAGGCAAATTCCCATAAACAAGATCCATTTAAATTAAGAAAAAAAAACATAACTTTAAGCATGATCCAACAGCATGATTTTTCAACATAATATAGCATGATTTATAACATGGCATAGTATGATAGTATAACATAGCTTGACATGATTCTCAACATAGCACGACATAGCATAAGAGAATTTACAACATAGCATGACATAGCATATATAATTTACATCATACGAAAACATAATAACATAATAAGAGATCCACAATATATAGAATTTACAATTACAAATCACATCACTTTCTTGTGATCCATTCATAACTAAGTCAAATTAGTTTGTAATAGTCTTGTGAGAATCATCATACGCACCAACAAAAGAAAAGAATTAGAGAAAGAGAGATCTTTTGATTTGATTTGTGTAGATTTAGTTGTAGATGATTATGCTTCCTCTTCTTAGTTTGTGACGGCTATGCTGAACTCCATGGCAGCAGCATGACGGTAGCTTCTCTAATTTTACAAGTGATTTAGGTTTAGGGTCTATGTAACACCCCACCTCCGCCAGGGTGGCTCTTGCAAGCAACTCTGATTTTGGTGGGGCGTTTTAAAACAAGGTAAACATGCATAATGATATAACAAGGCAGGACATGACATATATATATATGTAAATAAACAGAGTAAGTAGATAAAACAGCGGAAGATTTTTAAACCATTTCAAAACACAAGTCTGGTACATCAAAATGTCAATTTCCCAAATAACAAGTCTAGTACATAAAATAACATCATCTGAAACTGAAAAGGAAAACATAAAAGTAGCTATCCCCAAAGTGGAAAAACCATAGCGAGCTCAAGTCCAAAGCATACATGAGCTATCCAAGAAAGCAGCTAAGATCCAAGCTAGGCTCCTGTATTCCCTCCCTGAGAACCTGGGGGGGAACGGAAGAAAAGAGGCGAAAGAAAACAGGTCAGTCAAAAAGACTGAGTAAGCCCTGCTACGATCAGTCTATAAACTAATAAAGTTAACAGCATGATGGAAACTGAGATGATCATAGGTAACAACATACTGGCATGATAAATTAACTACAAGATAGATAGAGGTGTCATCGCATAAACAAGGTTAAGTTCTGCACCACGGTGTACTAGCAAACCAACATAACAGGTATTGATCCCTTGGCCCAAGCTTTGACCCAATAACATGAAGTGACCTTAATATAAGGTCCAACCAAACGGTCTAGTCGATCGGCTCCCTATAAGCCTAACACGTCAAGTGTTGGTGTCCATACGGCCCACATATGGATGTAGTCAGACTGTGCTGGGTCCACCTTCGGGTGTATCAAGCCCTCGGGTGTCAACCCCAGACACTGAAGCAATAATGCACAGTCTAAACCTACTGGTACCCGTGCCTCGAGTTTGTCCAATACCGGATTACGTGCACGTCCGTAGCCCGCCTGGACCCGCACCGCTGTACCACTCAGCCGTCGCTTTGGTCGCTTACATCAGTCCAGTAATCGTGCCCTGCCCTAGCCTAGCCTCTAGGGTTGTGATGATACCAAACTGGGATTACTGCCGGAACAGACCACGTTGCTAGGGTTTCCTAAGAGGGTTAAGTGTGATTTAACCCTTCAATAATCATGGATTAAATTGGTTAAGTGTAACCGACAGTTCACAACTTAACCCCATTTCAATCCCTCGAACCCCAAAATGGATTAAATTGGTTAAGTGTAACCGACAGTTCACAACTTAACCCCATTTCAATCCCTCGAATCCCCAAATGGATTAAGTATTAGTGGACCCTGACTTAACCCTAATCATGAGGCATTAATTAATTTAATGCATCTTAACCTCTCACATTAGACTTTGTTGTGGTTACCTAGTTAAGCCGGTGGGTTCCGGGTAGATTTACACCACAACTTGGTCTAACCTCGGGTCTTGGCACCACATGACCAACTTCTCACATTGGGTCCTATTGTTTGTAGCCACTAGTTAAGCCGGTAGGTTCCGGGTAGAATTACGCTACAAACTCAACCCAACCTCGAGTTGGCCACACTTATGTTCTCTAAGTGTCATGTCCACTTTATTTCAAAACATAATTATAAGTCAACAAATACTTGGGTAGACCTAACTTAATAGGTAAATTCCCAAGGGGTAGGCCTAACTTAATAGGTAAATTCCCAATCTTATATTTTCATGTATTTTAAGTTTACCCAAACCCCCCAACGTCATTCTATCGCTTACATATTCGTAACAACGCATAAAGGATAGGAAGAGGGAACTTGGCATAACATACATGACGAACTTGCATATCACAACAAACATGCATAACATGTTAGACTTGCATAACTTAGCATAATGAACTTGCAAATTACCAAAAACATGCATAACATGTTAAACTTGTCTAGCATAGCATATGGAACTTGCATAAACATGCATAACTTGTCAAACATGCATAACATGTCATTGTGAACTTGCATAAGCACGCATAACTTATTAAACATGCATAACATGGCATAGTGAACTTGCGTAAACATGCATAACCCAATAACCTTGCAAATCATGGCATAATGAACATGCATAAACATGCATAACCCAATAAACTTGCAAATCATGGCATAGTGAACTTGCATAAACATGCATAACTCAATAAACTTGCAAATCATGGCATAGTGAACTTGCATAAACATGCATAACTCAATAAACTTGCAAATCATGGCATAGTGAACTTGCATAAACATGCATAACTCAATAAACTTGCAAATCATGGCATAGTGAACTTGCATAAACATGCATAACTCAATAAACTTGCAAATCATGGCATAGTGAACTTGCATAAACATGCATAACTCAATAAACTTGCAAATATCCCAACTTGCATCACATATTAACTTTAGAGTTTCTAAAATGAAGGTAAGAGGGCTTACAAATATTATGAAGACACAAATCTACTAATAAAGATTGAGAAGCCCTTTTATGCAAGCATATAAAAACCCAAAACAAAGCTCCAATTAACAAAAATCCCAAAAACTCTAGCTTAGCAAATAAAGCTTGCAACTTGATGATGTATGCAAGCTAATGATCATTCATACAACTTAGAAATGCTTGTATGAACATCAAAATCTTCATAGGAATGATTTATGAAGAGGGTAGAGGCTAGGGTTTTTAAGTGGAGGCCATTTGAGAAATCAATTTGGCATAGTTTGGTTGCTAGAATGAATAATGGGGTTTTAGGGTAGGATTAGGGTCTTATTTATAGAAGATTAGAGTGTTTTTAACCCTAGGATTAACCCTAGGTTAGTTTAGGTCCGTCAGATTTCGGAATTCTCTAGAACCAAGCCACAAGACCAGACCAAGACCCAAAATGGTGCGCCAGGCAAAACTGCCCGGCCACCCTCTGTCGACACCCTGGGGACCCTGTCGACATGCATGTCGACATGGTGGTCCTGGCGGGAGTTTTCCCGCATGCGCCAGTTTGCCCTAATTCCCAACTTTGAACTTGAAATTCAAATCTGTTTTTGACATGGAAATTTCTGAAAACTTCAATGGGCCTTAACTGGGTCATACGGACTCCGATTTTCGAAAACTCGGACTCTATTTCGCGTATTTTTCCGAGACGAACACAATGGCATAGCCCGTTTCCCTTGATTCAGATTTTAGGATTAAATTCTGCCTCGATTTATGTTATAACAGGTTATTGAAAATACGGGTTGTTACATTCTCCCCTCCTTAAAGGATTTCGTCCCCGAAATCTTCAAGTTAGGAAGAACGTATCCTACCACCCAATCATCCATCTACTCAAAGCATCATCCACGAGCAATCATTGTCCTTACAAGATTCTAAATGTGGTATGAACATATGCAAAAGTGTGTGTATATGTACTTATCTAATGCAAAGATCAGGCGGTTACTGATACAGTAAACCTCCTTAATGCATATGTATGTCAGTGAAATGAATCCATATGTATGCAAATTCCTAACATAATTCATAGTATCTATATGAGTGCACATAACATTCATCCATATGCAACATCCATGTGGTAGCACAACAAGTTTCAACCATGAATAAGTGTAAGCACTCATGCATATGCAACATGAAGAGTGTGTGAGCCGATCTAGTGCCTAATGTGTATAATGCATCCACGAGTAACCACTTGCAAACACTTGCAACCACTTTCAAACATCAAGCATAACATGTTTCAAATACATGTTTCATCCAAAGGGTTTCTACCTAAGGTTCTCATGACAAGATAAACACGATAAACTAGATAAACTAGATAAACATGGATAGAAAGATATGCTAAAAAGAGATCTTAGAAGATAAGCAAGATAAACTCCTTTTTGGGTTACAAGAAATCCATTCAAACTCTGACATATAGTACTAACCGATGAGTCATAAACCCCTTATGGAGTTTATAACAGAAATAAGATCGAGAATGGGACCGAGAGGATATATACAAAAGATAACTTGCAAGCAAGCTCCCCAGGAAAACAAGGATCAAGGATGCACTCTTAAAAAGAGATATGATGCGCGTACCTAGTCTTCACCCTTCTTAGTCACGTTTCCTTGAGCTTAACTCCATTGTGCTTTGACCGTGTTTTACTTCATGATTTCTTGGCTTCCTAACTCCTATTTCCCAAATTCGAGGTTGAACTCATTTCATTATCGCCTCTCGTCTTCCTTTTCCACTTATTCTTCTTTCTGTATACTTGGCTTAAACATAACTGTAACCTCATGATTTCATGCAAGCTCTCCAAAATTCACTAGTGAATCCTGGATCTCATCTATAAGGTATTCCACGCAGCAGAACTTTTCTTGAAAATACCAATCCACGTTGCCAATTGCCCTTATAAACGTGATTTTCTATAACTCATTCTTAATCGAAATGAACCATCCGCCTATGAGTGATAGGCCATACCTAGATTCAGTTGCCTACCCATGGCTTCCTGTAGGCTATTTCAAAACTGGCCAACTTCTTGAGGGTAAACCGTTGCTAACCATGATGCAGTCCTCTCGCTCTTCACCGGACTGGAATGAGCACTCTTCGTGAGTCTACCTATTATGACCCACCTACCCGTATTCCCTTTCTTTGATCTAGGTAATCTATCCACATAATCTATCGAGATGTTTTCACACTCCCCTTGCGGAACCTCCAATGGAGGTAATGGCCCGCCGGGCTTCTATGACTTGGCCTTAACCTGGTGGCACAACATGCATCCTGAGACCAACTAGGCCACCTCCTCGAGTGATGCGCATCTTCAAGAACCTTCTTTACCAAGTCTTCCACTCGAGGAACACATAATCTCTCATCACGCCTTAGTCATCCCTTGTCCTCTATAATATATCTAGCGAGGTGACTTAACATCTCGCCTCGAATCAACTGGTCCATGTTCTTGACTAACTGCGGGTCTTCTTCCTGTGAAACCCCTTCTTGATCCAGAAGAGTAAGTCTAAGCTCAGGGAATGCTAACTAACTAGCCAAACGGAGAAAACTTCTTACTTCAATTGCCCTCCTCAGGGTTTTCCGGTCTTAAACCGCAACCACTTTAGCGGAATCCACCGCTAAGCCTTACTTAGGAACTATGTGCCCAAGAAATCCAACTTCTTTCCTCCAAAGTGACATTTGGAGAACTTGACCTTCAACTGGTGGCTCTAAGCGTATCCATCACCTCCTTGAGATGTCTAGCATGCTCTTCCTCGTTCTTTTAAGGAGATCAAAATATAGTCTACGACGACCACGACAAACTTGTTCAAGGACTCCCTAAACACCCTACCCATCAAGTTCACGTAATATGCGGGTGCATTAGTCAAACCGAATAGCATGACTAGCCATTCTAAAAATCCATCTAGAGTCCTAAACACAGTCTTGTCAATTCCATCCTCAGCCATCCTAAGCTGATGGAATCCGGTAGCTAGATCAAAAGAAAACAGATGCTCCTACAAGCTGATCAAACAAATCATCGATCCTTGGTAACGGTTGTCTATTCTTCTCACGATAATCAACACATAAGCGAAGCAAACTGTCCACATTAGTAACGAATGCTACTGGAGCACCCTACTCGAAAATACTTCGTCTCAGGAAGTTCTTCTTAAGCAACTCCTTGACTTGCTTTCTCAACTCTCATCTCGCAAGGCCATGCGCCTAACCGGCCACGAAACTGGCTTGGTATTACCAACCAGATAATGCGGAAATCTATCCCACGTCTAGGGGTAACCCCTTTACTTCCCCCAAGATATCAGGATATTCTCGGACCACCCTCACAGATTGCAAACTATCGATAGACGAGTTGAGGGATTTAAGATAACATAACATGACGGGACCCATAGGGTTGCTAGAAATTTCTAGGGTATTACCGAGGCGAGTCATGAGCCTCACAACCCTATATACAAAAACCAAGAATGGCTCCAAAACAGGACAACCATTCCATGCCCAAAACCAACCCAAATCCCCTGAAACCGAGAATATAAACATCCCACGAGAATTCTATACTCAAGATAGAAATTTTCAAATCCACCCAGACCACAGACAATTGGGCGGAAACCCCAATTGGATTTGAAACACATACGGGATCATCAACTAGGCTAGTACTTAGGTGCAAACTTTCAACTAGATCAGATGAAATAAAACTATGCGATGTGCCAGAATCAAACAAAGTACGAACAGGGAAATCAGAAAATGTAAACAAGACTCTCAACAGAAACACCACCTCTATCATGAGCTGGAAGAACGGTGTTGAGGGGATGAACTCGCCCTCCAGATAGTCCTGCACACTGAGTCTGACCTTGCCCTTGTTTCCTCGGGCAATCCTTGCTGAGATGTCCAAACTCACCACAATGGAAGCATTCGCCCCGCTTTCTCTTCTTCTTCCTACATTCCCTGGATATATGTCCAACTTTACCACAGAAGTTGCATTTCCTATTCTCTCTTGGCTTGTCCTTGCGGTTGTTGTTATTCTTGCCTCGTTTCCCGGAATTTACCCTCTTGCCTTGAGACTCATTCGCCTTGACCTCTTTCTTGTCATTGTTATCTTCTTCTTGAAGTAGGGCCATATTCACCGAACTCTCGAAAGTCGCCCCCAAGGGTATGTGAGACATGGCCAAACCGTGCAATGGCTCGTTTAATCCTAGAGCAAAGTGTAGGGCCTTCTTCTGAGCTGTATTAACCAAGTCTAAATCGACCCGAGCCAGTTGATTGAACTTATCTATGTATTCCCTAATAGTCATGTTCCCTTGCTTCAGTGATAAGAACCTCAGTCCAAACCTTCCTCTAAAATCATCCCAAGTCTCAATTGGCCTAGTAGCGGTGGTGACTACCCACCAACGTGCAGCTTCTTCCTTTAGCAACCATACTGCAAATAAAACCTCCCTGCGGTCGCCTATATCAAAGGTGGCTAAAAGATCTTCGGTCTCTTTCAACCAATTCCTTGCCTCTACAAAAGTCTCTGTTCCACTAAAATTCTTGCCACCCATCATCTTAAAGTTCTTACAAGTTTCCGCAAAATCCGCTTGTGGAGGCTGAGGGAGAAGAGGAACATCAGCTACGGAAGGAGGAGGAGGAACAGCGGCCTTGACTGGAAAGACAACATTAGAGACACCCGGGACCGGTGCCGTGACTTCCAAGTACCGACGAAACCAATCGGGTATTGTTACTCCTTCGGGCAAGATGAGATTATCAGACATGCTGGAAACGAAAAGAAAAGAGTTCAAACGAGGGGTCAAAGGATAGTGCTAATGGCTTTTGGGGAATAGCCTTTTAAAAATAACTAGACTTTTCTTTGGAAAATACTTTATACTTGGTTTTGAAAATAGTTTTTCAAAAGTTTTAAAAACCTTTTTATCCCTTCTCGTAAACCATATGCTCTGATACCATATGTAACACCCCACCTCCGCCAGGGTGGCTCTTGCAAGCAACTCTAATTTTGGTGGGGCGTTTTAAAACAAGGTAAACATGCATAATGATATAACAAGGCAGGACATGACATATATATATATATGTAAATAAACAGAGTAAGTAGATAAATCAGCGGAAGATTTTTAAACCATTTCAAAACACAAGTCTGGTACATCAAAATGTCAATTTCCCAAATAACAAGTCTAGTACATAAAATAACATCATCTGAAACTGAAAAGGAAAACATAAAAGTAGCTATCCCCAAAGTGGAAAAACCATAGCGAGCTCAAGTCCAAAGCATACATGAGCTATCCAAGAAATTAGCTAAGATCCAAGCTAGGCTCCTGTATTCCCTCCCTGAGAACCTTGGGGGGGAACGGAAGAAAAGAGGCGAAAGAAAACAGGTCAGTCAAAAAGACTGAGTAAGCCCTGCTACGATCAGTCTATAAACTAATAAAGTTAACAGCATGATGGAAACTGAGATGATCATAGGTAACAACATACTGGCATGATAAATTAACTACAAGATAGATAGAGGTGTCATCGCATAAACAAGGTTAAGTTCTGCACCACGGTGTACTAGCAAACCAACATAACAGGTATTGATCCCTTGGCCCAAGCTTTGACCCAATAACATGAAGTGACCTTAATATAAGGTCCAACCAAACGGTCTAGTCGATCGGCTCCCTATAAGCCTAACACGTCAAGTGTTGGTGTCCATACGGCCCACATATGGATGTAGTCAGACTGTGCTGGGTCCACCTTCGGGTGTATCAAGCCCTCGGGTGTCAACCCCAGACACTGAAGCAATAATGCACAGTCTAAACCTACTGGTACCTGTGCCTCGAGTTTGTCCAATACCGGATTACGTGCACGTCCGTAGCCCGCCTGGACCCGCACCGCTGTACCACTCAGCCGTCGCTTTGGTCGCTTACATCAGTCCAGTAATCATGCCCCGCCCTAGCCTAGCCTCTAGGGTTGTGATGATACCAAACTGGGATTACTGCCGGAACAGACCACGTTGCTAGGGTTTCCTAAGAGGGTTAAGTGCGATTTAATCCTTCACTAATCATGGATTAAATTGGTTAAGTGTAACCGACAGTTCACAACTTAACCCCATTTCAATCCCTCGAACCCCAAAATGGATTAAATTGGATAAGTGTAACCGACAGTTCACAACTTAACCCCATTTCAATCCCTCGAATCCCCAAATGGATTAAGTATTAGTGGACCCTGACTTAACCCTAATCATGAGGCATTAATTAATTTAATGCACCTTAACCTCTCACATTAGACTTTGTTGTGGTTACCTAGTTAAGCTGGTGGGTTCCGGGTAGATTTACACCACAACTTGGTCTAACCTCGGGTCTTGGCACCACATGACCAACTTCTCACATTGGGTCCTATTGTTTGTAGCCACTAGTTAAGCCGGTAGGTTCCGGGTAGAATTACGCTACAAACTCAACCCAACCTCGAGTTGGCAACACTTATGTTCTCTAAGTGTCATGTCCACTTTATTTCAAAACATAATTACAAGTCAACAAATACTTGGGTAGACCTAACTTAATAGGTAAATTCCCAAGGGGTAGACCTAAATTAATAGGTAAATTCCCAATCTTATATTTTCATGTATTTTAAGTTTACCCAAACCCCCCAACGTCATTCTATCGCTTACATATTCGTAACAACGCATAAAGGATAGGAAGAGGGAACTTGGCATAACATACATGACGAACTTGCATATCACAACAAACATGCATAACATGTTAGACTTGCATAACTTAGCATAATGAACTTGCATATTACAATAAACATGCATAACATGTTAAACTTGTCTAACATAGCATATTGAACTTGCATAAACATGCATAACTTGTCAAACATGCATAACATGTCATTGTGAACTTGCATAAGCACGCATAACTTATTAAACATGCATAACATGGCATAGTGAACTTGCATAAACATGCATAACCCAATAACCTTGCAAATCATGGCATAGTGAACCTGCATAAACATGCATAACTCAATAAACTTGCAAATCATGGCATAGTGAACTTGCATAAACATGCATAACTCAATAAACTTGCAAATCATGGCATAGTGAACTTGCATAAACATGCATAACTCAATAAACTTGCAAATCATGGCATAGTGAACTTGCATAAACATGCATAACCCAATAACCTTGCAAATCATGGCATAGTGAACATGCATAAACATGCATAACCCAATAAACTTGCAAATCATGGCATAGTGAACTTGCATAAACATGCATAACTCAATAAACTTGCAAATATCCCAACTTGCATCACATATTAACTTTAGAGTTTCTAAAATGAAGGTAAGAGGGCTTACAAATATTATGAAGACACAAATCTACTAATAAAGATTGAGAAGCCCTTTTATGCAAGCATATAAAAACCCAAAACAAAGCTCCAATTAACAAAAATCCCAAAAACTCTAGCTTAGCAAATAAAGCTTGCAACTTGATGATGTATGCAAGCTAATGATCATTCATACAACTTAGAAATGCTTGTATGAACATCAAAATCTTCATAGGAATGATTTATGAAGAGGGTAGAGGCTAGGGTGTTTAAGTGGAGGCCATTTGAGAAATCAATTTGGCATAGTTTGGTTGCTAGAATGAATAATGGGGTTTTAGGGTAGGATTAGGGTCTTATTTATAGAAGATTAGAGTGTTTTTAACCCTAGGATTAACCCTAGGTTAGTTTAGGTCCGTCAGATTTCGGAATTCTCTAGAACCAAGCCACAAGACCAGACCAAGACCCAAAATGGTGCGCCAGGCAAAACTGCCCGGCCACCCTGTGTCGACAGGGCTGTCGACAGGGCTGTCGACACCCTGGGGACCCTGTCGACATGCCTGTCGACATGGGGGTCCTGGCGGGAGTTTTCCCGCCTGCGCCAGTTTGCCCTAATTCCCAACTTTGAACTTGAAATTCAAATCTGTTTTTGACATGGAAATTTCTGAAAACTTCAATGGGCCTTAACTGGGTCATACGGACTCCGATTTTCGAAAACTCGGACTCTATTTCGCGTATTTTTCCGAGACGAACGCAATGGCATAGCCCGTTCCCCTTGATTCAGATTTTAGAATTAAATTCTACCTCGATTTATGTTATAACAGGTTATTGAAAATACGGGTTGTTACAGTCTACCCACTTATTTATAGATTTTAGAATGCATTTTGGCCATTAGATTTAACCTAGAAATAACCGCAGCCGTTCAGACAAGATGGGGTTTATCTTGTTGACTCAGCAATGAGTCAGAAGTGACTCAGCAAACACTCAGCAATATATATATATATATATATATATATATTCTACAATGTACACATTAGATACATCCCCCCCCTTTTACACACTTATTATTGTTTTTATATACATATTAGATACATCCCCTCTCTTACACACTTATTAATATTTTTATATTCATATTAGATACATCCCCTCTCTTACATACTTATTAATATTTTTATATTCATAATAGATACATCCCCTCTCTTACATACTTATTAATATTTTTATATTCATATTAGATACATCCCCTCTCTTACATACTTATTAATATCTTTGTATTCATATTAGATACATCCCCTCTTCTACACACTTATTATTATTTTAGCAACTTTAGTGTTAATAGAAAATTCGGGGTGTTACATTCTCCCCTCCTTTTAGGATTTCGTCCCCGAAATCTTCAAGTCTGGAAGAATGTATATCCTACCATCCAAACGTCCATCTACTCATCCATCATACACAGGCATCCATTGTCCTTACAGACTTCTAATGCTTTCATGTTTAAATGCACAGTGTGTGTATATGTCCGTATCTAATGCAAAATCAGGCGGTCCACTGATTCAGTTGACCTCCTTAATGCAACTATGATCGTGCCATGCATCCATTATGTATGCAAAAGATTCTTAATGCTACATAATACTTCTATATGCGTGCACAACCATCATCTGAATGCAGCATCCACATGATAATACAACCATCGTTCATCCATTTTACTAAATACATCCATATATATATGCAATATGCAATATGTAGTGATTGAGCCGATCTAGTGCCTAAAGTGTGTGTATATATGCATCCACGAGCAACCACTAGCAAACACTTGCATCCATTTTGCATCCATCATACATAACATGTCTCAAACACATGTTTCAACCATAGGATTATCCTAACTAAAGGTCAAAGATACTAATGAGAGGACATACTAAAGATAAGATAAGATAAGCTAAGCGATAAAGGAGAAATTAAAAGACATACCCTCAAAAAGAAAAGGGTACAACGAACGCATCTTCTCTTCTGTCTCCCAAGTTGCGTTGCTCTCATCATCTCCCCATTGCACTTTGACCAGTCTGACCTCTCGATTCCTCAACTTTTTGATCTCCGACCCAAGAATGCATGTAGGAGCTCGTCTAATTGTTGCATCACGCTCTATTTCCACCTCTTTAAGCAAGCTCGGCTCTACCACCTCCGCGGTCTTGTGCAAACACTTCCTCAAATGTGATACCTGGAATACGTCGTGTACTCCACTAAGTTTCTCAGGCAACTCCACCCTATATGCCATCTTCCTATTCCTGTTTTTTACAGGAAACGGCCCTACAAACCTTGGTGCTAATTTCCCCACGGACCCAAAGCGAACAACATTCTGTAACGGAGATACTTTGATAAAAACCATGTCCCCAATGTCAAACTCAAGATCTGTCCTCCTCTTATCAGCATACGATTTTTTCCTATCTTGTGCTGCTTTCATCCTCCTTCGAATCAACTCAATCTTCTCCGAGGTTTCCCTAACCATATCGGGCCCAAGTAGGATTTTATCGGTAGATTCCCACCAACATGTAGGCGAACGGCAAGGCCTTCCATAAAGAGCTTCGAAAGGTGCCATGCCAATACTAGATTGAAAGCTATTATTATATGCGAATTCTACTAACGGAAGGTGCTCTTCCCATGTACCCCCAAAGTCTAGGATACAAAGCCTTAAAAGATCCTCTAGAATGCGATTCACCCTCTCGGTCTGGCCGTCTGTCTGAGGATGATATGCGGTGCTCAAACATAGCTGAGTCCCTACCGCCTCTTGTAAACTCTTCCAAAATTCGCTAGTAAAGATGGGGTCACGGTCGCTTACTATACTAGAAGGAATACCGTGCAAACGAACTATCTCCTCAATGTATACAGAAGCCAACCACGGAGCAGTCCTCTTACTTTTCACGGGAATAAAATGAGCGCTTTTAGTAAGTCTATCTACTATAACCCAAATCCCCGTGTTACCCTTCCTTGATCTTGGTAATCCATCCACAAAATCCATTGAGATGCTTTCCCATTTCCATAGTGGAACTTCTAATGGGTGAAGCAACCCACCGGGTTTCTTTTGTTCTGCTTTAACTCGTTGGCACACCAAGCATCTAGCGACGTACTCGGCCACATCCTTTTTCATACCGGCCCAAAAGAAAACCCGCTTCATATCTTTGTACATCTTATCCCCGCCGGGATGAATGGTCATTTTTGAGCGATGAGCATCATCAAGAATGGCCTTCCTTAAGTCTTCGTCTTGTGGTACACAAAGTCTATTATCCCTTCGTAACCAACCCTTATCGTCTAGGGTATACCTACGAAGATGGCTTGACGACTCCCCCCCTTTGAGCTTTTCTACTATCTCAACCAACTGTGGGTCGTCTCGCTGTGCCTCACCAACCCGTCCTAGAAGTGTAGGTCTAACCTCCAAGGATGCTAACAGACCGGGTACTAAGTCAACGGAGGGTCTAAAGTCAAACATAGAGATGAATTCTAAGCTTTGTCGTTCAACAAACAACGGACTCAAGGACAACCTTTTCCTACTTAAGGCGTCTGCCACCACGTTACCCTTGCCCGGGGTATATGCTATTTCAAAATCGTAGGAGGCTAAGAATTCCATCCACCGTTGCTGCCTTAAATTCAAATCCTTCTGAGAGAATAAGTATTTTAATGATTTGTGGTCAGTGAACAGTTCGAATTTCTCACCAAGAAGATAGTGACGCCAAGACTTAAGCGCGAAAACAATTGCGGCTAGTTCTAAGTCATGCGTGGGGTAATTCTTTTCATGAACCCTCAACTGCCTTCCACCATAGGCTATTACTCTTCCCTCTTGCATGAGGACCGCGCCAAGTCCCGTCCCACAAGCATCAGTATAGATGGTAAACGGTTTATTCCCGTCTGGCAGCACTAAGACTGGGGCTGAAGTTAAGGCTCTCTTTAAACGTTGGAACGCATCATCGCAATCTTTGTCCCACGTAAAAACCAGGTTCTTCTTCGTTAACCGTGTTAATGGAGCTGATATTTTTGCGAAGTCTTTGATAAACTTCCTATAATAGCCAGCCAACCCCAAGAAACTTCTTACTTCGGTTGCATTTTTAGGGACCTTCCAATCTTGGATGGCCACCACCTTTGCGGGATCCACTGCTATCCCTTCTTTGGAAACCACGTGCCCTAAGAACCGTACTTCCTTCCTCCAGAAGTGACACTTAGAAAATTTTGCCTTAAGGTTATGCGCTCGAAGGGTTTCCAACACTTCCCTAAGATGTAGGGAGTGCTCTTCTTTATTCTTAGAAAAGACTAAGATGTCATCCACAAAGACTACCACGAATTTGCTAAGGTATTCCCTAAACACCCTACTCATCAAATCAACAAAATATGCAGGGGCGTTTGTCAAACCAAAGGGCATCACTAGCCATTCATAGAATCCGTCAGGAGTCCTAAAAGCAGTCTTATCTATACTATCCTCAGCCACTCTCAGTTGATGAAAGCCAGTGGCTAAGTCCAACTGCGAAAACACTGAGGTGCCAACTAACTGATCAAAGAGATCGTCAATCCTCGGCAGTGGGTGTCGGTTCTTTTTAGTAAGCTTGTTTAGTACTCTATAGTCCATACAAAGTCTAAGAGACCCATCCGCCTTTGTGGCAAAAACTACTGGAGCACCCCACTCCGATATACTACGTCTTATGAACCCCTTCTCAAGCAACTCCTTTACTTGCTTACTGAGTTCCCTCCTTTCACGAGGAGCCATGTGGCGCACTGGCAAAGATACGGGTTTAGCATTATCCACAAGATAAATTCGAAAGTCTATCTCCCGCTTTGGAGGTAAGCCCTTCACCTCCTCAAACACATCCGGATATTCCCGGACCACTTCTACCGATCGTAGGTTCTCTACAGACGCGTCAAGCGATTCAAGATAATTTAGCATAACGGAATTTATGGGATTACAAAAGATGTCGAGAGCATTACCAAGGCGAGTCACAAGCCTAACTACTCTCCTTTCACAATCAAGAATGGCCCTATTTCTAGACAACCAATCCATTCCTAAAATTAGCCCATAGCCCGTGAAGCCCAATACATAAGCATCACATCTAAATTCAACGCTAAGTATAGAGATTTTCAAATCCAAACATATCATGGTCAAATGAGCCGAACCCCCAATTGGATTTGAAACGACCAGGGGATCTTCTACTAAACTGGTGTTCAAGTGCAGTGATTCAACTAATGATGCAGAGATAAACGAATGAGATGCGCCAGAATCGAATAAGGTACGGACAGGATGATCAAACAGAAAAACTAAGCTTTCAACAGAAATTGTTCTACCTCTTTCTTGCAGCGGTGGGGCCGCAATAGCCTGAACTTGCCCCCTTGCCTGCCCTGGTGCCATAAGAGCCTGCACCTGTCCTCCCGAGGTAGACCCTGCCCTCTGCCCCTTCTTTGGACAGTCCTTCACTAAATGTCCCGCATCTCCACAATGAAAACAACCAGTCTTCTTTTTCTTTCTACAATCTTTGCTGAGATGGCCAGGCGTCCCACAATTGAAGCATTTCTTCTTCCCTTTGTCATTATTGTTTTTACCACCCTTCTTATTTTGCTGTTGGGGTTTCTTCTAATCCCCTTTCTTTTCAACTGCCTTATCCTCATGCATAAGTGCCATTTCTACTAGCTTTTCAAAGGTGGCTCCCATAGGGATGTGGCTCATAGCCAACCCTTGCAACGGTTCATTCAAGCCTCTAACGAACCTCAAAGCTTTCTTCTCTGGCGTGTTCACCAACTCCAAGCCAAACCTTGCTAACTCGATTAAATTTATTGACATATTCCTTTACTGATGAGCTCCCTTGCTTTGGTGCCAGGAATTTTTCCATATTTAAGTTCTCCTCTGCCCTTGAAAGAAACTTTGCCTCAAACCTTCGTCTAAAATCCGCCCATGAATCAACTGGACGTTCCCCGTTAGTGACCTCCCACCAAAACGAGGCCTCTCCCTTCATTAACCAAGCAGCTAAACGGATTTTCCTCCCATCTTCCACTTTAAAGATATCCAACATTTCCTCAGTCTCCTTAAGCCAATCTCTGGCCTCCACAAACGTCTCAGTCCCTTGAAATTTTTTTCCTCCCATAGCCTTGAATTCCTTGCACGTCTTTGCAAAAGTGTCAACACAAGGAGGAAGAGGAGGAGGAGGAGGAGGAATGGGTGCAACTAAGGGTGGAGGAGTATCCGCTGGGCCTGCAGTGGTGGCCCTAGCCTCCAA
The DNA here is from genome assembly GCA_030737875.1 of Allium sativum. Classification (NCBI taxonomy): domain Eukaryota; kingdom Viridiplantae; phylum Streptophyta; class Magnoliopsida; order Asparagales; family Amaryllidaceae; genus Allium; species Allium sativum. The sequence goes on along the minus strand of CM060925.1, from coordinate 2,795,738 downwards.
GTATCTCCTAAACCACCCTGGAATCGTCACACCTTCTGGGAGATTAAGATCTTCAGCCATGCTGAAACGAAAAGATTAAAAATGGAGAATTCGAAAGATAAAGATAAGGATGTGGCTATTTGGGATTATGTTTTTCATAAAAACTCTCTTTAAATAACATGTTTTTTTTTTTTTTTTTGAAAGCACTTCTTCCAAAAATACTTTAGAGAAAAAAAAATATTTTTCTAAAAAAAAATTTTATCTGTTCTGGTAATCTTATGCTTTGATACCACGTGTAACACCCCACGTCCATTAATGTCACTCACAAAGGGAATGTATTAACTTCCATGGAGGTTTTAAGTGAATATAGAACAGTAAAATTACAACAAGACAGATATAAAATAGTACTTGGAAATTCAAAAACTTTATTTCATTGTAGCAGAAGTCAAAACATGTTTGATTACATCATAACACCACATTCAATGTCAAGTACAATATCTGTCTTGAAAAAACAAGTACATAATCCCATTACATGAATAGCCATTAAAAAGAAAGATAACAAGCTGGACTTTACTTCAGCAGTCCAAGCTTTCCAGAAGATAAGCGATCCAACTAGACTCCACTAGAACTTGGCCCAACCTGCGGACCTGAAGGGAGAAAAAGGATGGAAAAGAGGGGGTCAGACATAAAGTCTGGTGAATATGATAATTCTACAATACTATTACCAAAATAACTGGACTAAGGCATAAGCTGGAAAACAAGAAAATGTCTATGATGAGCAGATTAAGGACATAGACAATCGCTAAAGGCAACGTTATAGGCGCTCCTAAATACTAAAGGATAAACACTATACTGCACCACACCAGTCACCCTAAAGATTCATCCCACTTAGCTTCACTTAGAAACTTTCCCAATGGCTTTACGTACCCCTAGCTGACTACATAGGTGCCGCCTGCCCCTATCTCCACTAGGTGTACCCTACTTCCCATTATTCGATCGGCTCCCTAACTCATAGATACCCGTGCTGGCCCCACAGTGGGGTGTATCACTCCCCTAAAGTGGCAACCTGATACAACGGACATGCACGGCTTATACCTACACGATGCAACAACGTCTTACCTACCATCCCGGGTCCACACACGCATATGAAACCCGTTGGACTTGCGTTGCCACCGCTCCCTGTTTTGGCCTCTTATAGTCAAACCCAGTATGCATGTCCCGTCCTCGACTTGGGTCGAGCCCACAAAGATACGTTTTGGGATACTGGTTGAAATGGGCCCCCACTATTTACCACAAGCATTCCACCTAAGCTTGTCCCCATTAGTCCATCCCACTTAACCCACTTAGTCATGTTCATTTACATGTGTGTTTGGTTAAGTCTAATCGTATTTCAAATGCCTCTAAAGGCAACCACCAGATTCCTCATGCCACCCAAGGCACCTACTTAACCCCCATGTCCCACCTTACATGATTATCTGGTTAAGTATTTCTTAGTTCATTAAGGCCATAACCTCATAAAGACCACTCACATTAGACTGGCATTTATGGCAGCTGGATTTGCCGGGCGGGTCCGGGCAGTCTTACACCATAAAAGGTCTAACCTCGTGTCTTTACAACTGTTATGCTTTAGTTTGGGCCTAGGACCTCTCACATTGGGCCGACATTTGTGACTACTGGATTTGCCGGGCGGGTCCGGGCAGGTTTACATCACAAACGGGTCCAACCTCGTGTCCTAAGCATTGATTATTAATAATAATCCATTTTCCCCCAATTTTAATAATTCCCTACTTGAATTATTAATTACTTCCAATTTTTAACAATGTCCATAATTGACTCAATTATGGACATCCATTCATGGTATCCAAAATCTTACAAAATTGCACCCAATTTATTAATTCCTAATATTATCCCTACCCCACGTTTGAACGTTTATTCGCAAAATATATGTTAGACTCGAATAGCCTAACTCATAGCATAAAATAGATTATCATAATAACAACATGTATATGTGACCAAATGAATCATAATAAGGGGTGAAACTTGCATATGTCCAACTTGCATAGATTATACATGTCATGGACCTAAAGGTGTCAACTTGTTCAAAATTCACCTAATATAATCTCAATCAATTTTCATAAACTTACATATGAACATGTGTGAATCAACATCATCTAATTTTTTAACAACATGGTTTTATATGGGTACACCTAACTCAATAGGCAAATTCCCATAATCAAGTTTTATTTAATTACAGTTTCAAGTTTATGGGTACACCTAACCTAATAGGCAAATTCCCATAGACAAGATCCATTTAAATTAAGAAAAAAAAAACATAACTTTAAGCATGATCCAACAGCATGATTTTTCAACATAATATAGCTTGATTTATAACATGGCATAGTATGATAGTATAACATAGCTTGACATGATTCTCAACATAGCACGACATGGCATAAGAGAATTTACAACATAGAATGACATAGCATATATAATTTACATCATACGACAACATAATAACATAATAAGAGATCCACAATATATAGAATTTACAATTACAAATCACATCACTTTCTTGTGATCCATTCATAACTGAGTTAAATTAGTTTGTAATAGTCTTGTGAGAATCATCATTATCACCAACAAAAGAAAAGAATTAGAGAAAGAGAGATCTTTTGATTTGATTTGTGTAGATTTAGTTGTAGATGATTAGGCTTCCTCTTCTTAGTTTGTGACGACTATGCTGAACTCCATGGCAGCAGCATGACGGTAGCTTCTCTAATTTTACAAGTGATTTAGGTTTAGGGTCTACCCACTTATTTATAGATTTTAGAATGCATTTCGGCCATTAGATTTAACCTAGAAATAACCGCAGCCGTTCAGACAAGATGGGGTTTATCTTGTTGACTCAGCAATGAGTCAGAAGTGACTCAGCAAACACTCAGCAATATATATATATATATATATATTCTACAATGTACACATTAGATACATCCCCCCCCCCTTTTACACACTTATTATTGTTTTTATATACATATTAGATACATCCCCTCTCTTACACACTTATTAATATTTTTATATTCATATTAGATACATCCCCTCTCTTACATACTTATTAATATTTTTATATTCATAATAGATACATCCCCTCTCTTACATACTTATTAATATTTTTATATTCATATTAGATACATCCCCTCTCTTACATACTTATTAATATCTTTGTATTCATATTAGATACATCCCCTCTTCTACACACTTATTATTATTTTAGCAACTTTAGTGTTAATAGAAAATTCTGGGTGTTACATTACTTCAACATCAATTCCTCCACCGGCCGAAGCTGGGGCAACAAATGATCTTTGGTCTACACAGAATCAGGCCAATGATCAGGCTGCACCTTTATTTCATCTTGGTTTGGTCCTACCAACCGACCGATCACAACCAAGAGTATCACTTCCAGCAACCAGCGCAGCTGCAGCAGCAGAACCTCAGGAGGTTCGCGATCAAGATCTTGGTCGGTCGAGTACTTTGCCCCCACTCTTGGGAGCAGGTCGACCTATCGAACCAGTCGAGCAGCCACCGAGTCCCTCAGAATCAATGACATTCCCATTACAACCCGGAATCTTACCACAGACCAGTCTAACTAGTCTTCATCTTCAACGAAGAATTGGTGCGGCCTTACCTTCGAACGAGGGAAGCCACCCCACTATTCTGGTCCTCACCGTGGTAGAAGGAAAACATACTGTAGACCCTCCTAATCTCGCTCCAAATGGGGGCAACCCTGAGCTCCGAACATCACATGCTATGCTGAATCAACCTAGGCCCTCTGTTACGGGTACGGGTCGATTCACTACTCATCAGGTTCCAGAGGGGCCATTCTCCTCAGAACCACCTACTGTGGCTCACCTCCCCTCACACCTTCACTCAACTCTCGGAGGTCGAGCCCATTCAACGGCCAACCTTCCGAGCATGCTTTTGCAGACCCCCGCACAGTAGCTTTCCAGAATGCAGAGCCAAATTCATGGCAACGACTCCTCGGAGATGGGAGCCAACTTGCATGCATCATCTGACGTTTTACTTGGGGCAATTCCTCGCAGCAAGACATAGATAATGTCAACCACAGCCCCTTCACCAAGGAAATCAGAAACTCCTGAAATCATCCGGTCTTTAAGTTCCCATCTATCGAGCCATATAACGGCCGTACTGACCCGACCATCTATATCATGCGATACATGCAACATATGGAAGTTCTTGGCGCATCGACCAACGTCATGGCTAAGTGCTTCCCCCTCTTTCTCACGTACATAGCTGACATGTGGTTTCGACAGCTAACAACGGAGTTGATCGGCAGCTGGAACACTCTGGTCACCTGCTTCATTGAGCAGTTTTGAGTACATATCTCTCGACTGAAAAGTGTTATGTTCCTATCTACCATCAAGCAGCGATCCAGAGAGACGCTCAAATCCTTCCTTGAAAGATTCAACGCAGCCGTAGTATCTATCGATCAGCCTGAGCCATCAATGGAGCTCATGGCCGCCACCGCAGGAGTTCAAAATCGATCAGAGTTCTCAATCCCCTTAACTAGAGATCCACCCAAGGATATAGACGACTTTTACTCCGAGGCCGAGCGATTCCTCCGACAAGAGGATGCCAGCCTTGAAATGGAGAGCCTCGAGGTTCTACACTACGCCATAGATGGCCTACGGCAACCCCAAAGAAGTGATGCAGAAAGTGCCAAAAAGTGATGCTATAGGCCAAAATGATATGTGATAACACTTTTTCGAGGTTGCCTTTTGCCGCGTTGCCTTAGAGTCAAAGGCAACACGTTTGCGACCCTATTGCAATATCGGTACATGTGTTGCCATAGGTAACACTATAACAAAAAAAATACCCTTTCACAACTATCAAAAACAGTTGTAATTTCTCTAATACAACTGGCAATCGTAATAAAGTCAACCTTTTTTACAACTGTTTCTAGCAGTTGTTAAAAAAAATTACAACTACTAAACGTAATTACACCTCAACTGCTATTAATCAAAGATTTGAGAATATTATAACAAATACTATTATAACATAGTATTTTATTCAAATAAATATTTTATTTCAACATTTCATATGGTACAAATTTTTTGACTCCACTACTGTACATTCACTCGTATATTACACAATCATTCATATTTACATACATTCTTCGCTACATTGTCACTCGATTCACTCATATGCAGACTCACACATACAACCATAAACAAGAAATAATACACGAAAATGACCTGTATCCGAGTGTACTAAGTAGTTGTTGCACTAAATTCATGCTACCCATGTCTTGGCAAAAATGTCATCTGGCCGTGTAACAATACTTGATGTTACCCCTCCTGTCAAAGCATCCTACCATCCTTTATACCTGCAAAACAAAAAAATTACAAATGCAAGAAAATTTGTTCATGCACACACATGTGATGCCTGTAAGAAAATTACAAATGCAACTTGCATCCATGAGGAACCTACAGGTGATCAACATGCCGCTCCGAAGTGGTTTGCTGGCTTAGAGCATTAACAGTAGCCTACTAATTTCAAGTAACTCCGAATTATGCATGTAATTTCGAAGCATGCACTTTTTCCATGTAATTTCGAGTAACTCTGAATTTGCTAGCTTAAGTTAGAAGTATATTGTTTCTAATGCAAATCCAATCCCAAAAAAATGAAGCAAAGCAGAATGTACTAGAATAACATTTATTTGGGAAAGGAGAGTCACAACATAACCAAAGATGAAATGAAATGAAATGAAATGCCAAAATCAACAGAGCAATGCAAAAAACTGTAAACTGCTACGTCATTAACAAAGAAATGAAAAATGGATATCTTCTATAATAGCTTGCCAGAAAAGTTTCTCAGTATACTTTTGTCAAGGACATGACCCCCAATATTATGAATTTCCAGGCATGCTTGAAAGAGAAAAGAGGTTAAACTTCATATTGATGTATCATTCCAATTCTTTGGTGAAATCTATGTTGTCAACAAAATCTTGGGTAACAAAATGTAAGCATGTTCAAAGCTGCGCACACATTTCATAATGTTCTCTTATCAAACCATACAATTATTTAAATGGAAACGAGCAGCTGATATCAAACAGCTGCTGATCCTTATGTATAACAATTATTTATCGCACCATACAATCATTTCATCAAAGAGACGATTTATGAAAGTAAATGACATTCAAGAGCATTGTTCTCAAGTGTAAGCCATGCGATAAATAACAGCCATCTAATCAAAATCTAGAACAACGAATGTTACTGAAAATGGCCAAAGGGTCATAATAAAAACTCCAAAAAACGTAGCAAAAACCGGAGTTTCACATACAAATGTCACTTGGAAATTCTTTTGATTATATCATAGTAGTTTTGATACTCCATATTGCGTTGGATGGAGGTATTTAGACAGACAGTAGGTTCTATCTCTATTGCATTGCTGAAAGCAAGAGCTATATTTTGGAAGTTAAATTATTGTAAAATGTAGTTTATTATCCAACCTAATTTAGATGAGATCTTGATAGTAGAGCTGATTTCAACAGAACAATTATCCATTCAATTCATGGCTTTTGAATATTTATTTGTTATATTCACTGTACACTCATGATAATGAAGTAAATATCCTTATGATCCATAAAATAATGTTGCACTATCAAAGCGCCATCATGTTTTAAAAATCATTATAATGAAGCATATAACTTACAGGTGATCATAAATGCAAACGTATAAAAGGTGCAAATGCATCCATACCTCACTGATGGAGAGAACATAAGAGTCATCTCACATATATAGTCCCTCAGGAACACCTTCTTCTTGAACATCACCTTTTCCTTGGCTTTCTTGAAGTCGGTATGAATGATCTAAAGAAAGCACTAGTCAGAACTACAAATTTACAACCACCAATCATTGTAGTAGATGCTTATGAATGAAAGACGATGTCGAACGATCGGTTTAAGCTCAAAGTAGACGATGTGAGGAGCAACGAAAATTTTCTGATTATCTTTTTTGATATGAAGTTAATGACTAGAAGAAAAATATCAACCAATTAGATGCAGTAGACAGATTTTTGCGTGATTATGTCAAGTTAAAAAAGGAAGCGAGCACTGAAAACGTTCTGCTAATTGATTATTACTGGATATATGTTGACTTGTAGCATGTATGCCATCTAAAAGCATCCAACTTCAAAAACAAAAACAATCTGAGTATTGTTAAGCAAATTCTTGACAGCAATTTGAGTATCATCAGCCAAAACACCATGATAAACAATGTCGTAGCTCACTTCACCAATCATATGATTAAATTTAACACTGTGAAATATACAAGGCATACCCACATCAATTAAGCACAGAAAACAATAGAGTATTTTGACATCAATTAGAACAAAAAAAACCTTTCAGCTGATAAATCAGCAAAACGATTAGCGCATCAATGAGTATTCAGGGCATTATACAAACCTAAAATATCATCGGTAGAAGTTATACCTATAAACAGTAACCCACTCCTCTTCGTTAGCAGCTCCACTCAAAACAATGTGACTATCTTGCTGATGTGGTAGAATAGCAACTTTTAACAGGGGTAGATGTCGATTTGGGACTGGAAATAGGAACGGGTTCAGGGGAGAGGTCGAGACGGTCGTCGAGGGTGAAAGCAGGGTGAGGCGGAGATTCTGACAAGGCATCACTGCCGGATAGTCGTAGAACGGAGGCGGTGGCTATTTGACTAGATGTGGCAAAGCAGGAGGCGATTCGGCTAGTGATGGAGATCAGCAAAGCCAGATCTAAATTTCAGGAAAAAGGCTCGCAAAACCTAGCGATTTAGGGGGAAAGAAAATGAAAATCAAGCGGTAAATGAAAATGTTAGCGGGAAAGGAAATGTAGTAGAGAGTAGAATGATGGTTGGGATTTCATTTGAACTAAAGACATGGATCGTTTAGCTGTCATTTTTTTTATTTTTTTTAATCTGAATATATCTATAACTACTGCAACACAATTTGATATATGTGCTAACACATTGAAACGTGTGTTGCAATAGACAAGAATCAGCATAGCTGTGGCAACATTTTAGCCGGCAACACCTTGGATTTTCGTTGTAGTAGGTCATCTATGGCGTAGTGCTAGTAACCAAACAACAAGGTCCATTCAATGGCAATGGCCAGAATAAAGGAAGCAGAAAGGCCCCGGAGAAGAGAGATCGTAATGTGCGATCTCGAAATGAAAATAAGTACGACCGGTACACCGAGCTCAGTTCCTCTTTGCTCGATATCTATCTCAACATACGAGGATCCTTACCCATTCCAAGACCACCTCGACGAGAGCCAACCCAGATGGAACTCGATTCTGGCAAGCATTGTATATTCCACAACGTAGCTGGACATAATACAAATGAATGCTGACATTTGTGCGATCTCATTGAAGCACGAGTCAAAAAAGGAGAGCTTCCCGAATATGTCAAAAATCGCGCCCCAGCCGTGCCGCCGCGACCTTCTGCCCAAGCTCCTCAGATCGGTCCTTGAGCTCCTAGAAACGGAAAGGACCCTGAGACTAGCACTCATGGCATTGTCATTAATTAGATTCTTTTCTTTTGATGTATTTATTTTAATAATAAGGGCACCTTTATGTACACATATATGGGGTTAAGATTTAGCTCCCAGGCATGCTTTGGAATCAACCGCTGTCCTCGAAGAGTTTCTTTTCTTTGTAATATTTATTTATCAGTTATAAATTATCTTTTGCAAACATAGGTCATGTTTGAAAACTTCTAAGTCGAGCATGGATATTGCTCGCCCCCTTGTTTATGAGGTCAGCGCGAAAGCCCACCACCCTTTTTCTAAGACGCCTACTCCTTTAATCGAGTGAGGTCATGTTTTTTAAATATGAGTATGGATTATATTCTCTCTTTTCTTTTCTTTTCTTTTTACACCACGAGCGATCATAGCTCATTGGACAAACTAACTTAGCATGAGTCGAACATAAAAAATACTTGCCCTAAGCCAAGCATGGTTAATGCTCGCCACTAAGCCGAGCATGGTTAATGCTCGCCACTAAGCCGAACATGGTTAATGCTCGTCACCCTCCAAAGCCAAGTGAAATGAAATGCTCGACCCATCAACATTCTCCAAAACGAGAATGACTTATTTTGTATTCGCAGGAACACTACACCAGAAAAGGCCTTTAGTAGCATTTAAAAAATGCTACCAAAGCTTTTGGTAGCGTTTTAATGAACGCTACTACAGGTCACGCAACTAAAAGTCTGTTTTCTTTTGTTGCGTTTTAATAAACGCTAACAAATGTTTCATATGCCTGCGTTTTTCAAACGCTACGAAATGTTTTCTCATGAACGTTTCTTTTATTTTCTGTAGCGATTATTTTGTGCAACTAAAACCTTTTTATTACGTTTATTTTATGCCACTAAAATTCAAATGGTGTTTTTGCATCTATTTCTGTAGCGTTTCTAAAACGCTACTAAAAGATATTAACTGTTTTGTAATATATTTTAAATGCTACTATGTACTATTAATGGCTTATATTATTTATAACAACCATTTATATAACAATCATATTAAAATCAACAACAATCATATAATTACCATATTCAAACCAACAATCAACCAATCATCATATTCAAATAATTAAGAACCAATTAGTCACATAAGTATTATCCATAACCATTTAGCTAATATTTATTTGACAACACCACCAGCATTCACAAAAAGCTTTACACAACAAGTGCTAACTAATATCATAATAATATAACAATTGAAGTCACGTCCATTATTGTTGATGGTCTTCACTCCGGAAAGCTAATTACCTGTAAATAAGCTCAATGATCAACATAAGAATTTGCCATGAATTATCAAGTAACATTAAACTAATGTTAGTTGACTGTTATTAAAATAAGCACATAAACAATCAACCCATCCAAGTATACTTAGCAAATTTACAAGAATACCAAATTATAGCCAAAGAAAATCCGTGTTAGAATTCATTTTATAATAAGTTTTTAGCATTATTGCCAAAAAAAGCAATTTAGCTTTAATTTTACTTTTTGGATTAGTTGTTTTTTATGTTTCCTTTGTTTTATTTTATCTTGTGTTACTAAAGAAAAACTATTTTTGTATTTACTTTTATAATTATGTGTTTTGTTCACCCAATTTGTGTTTTTTTTTCATTTGTTGTGATTTGGGCATTTATGTTTAGAGTTTTATTTTTTTGATTAAAAAAAAATCTCTGAATTGTCATTTGTACATTTCCGCTTTGGTTGTAAAAAAGTTGTTTGCATTTGCCAAAATAAAACCGTCTCACAGATTTTGTCTTTTGTTACAAACTTCATAATTTTCTATTTTTTGTTCATTGTTTGCATCCTCTGATTTTTCCCCCCTTTGCATGTGTTTGATTCTAGGTTCGGATTTGTGAGCGCTCATTCTTCTTCTGAGCGGTTTGTTTCGAGAAAATTTGGGTTGGGTTGGCGTGAAGAGACCTAACTACTCCACCATCCCATCACCACTCACCAAAACAGTCAGTCAGCAATTCCAACAAAAGGCCTGACTGCTATCAAAACCACAACATACAACCCCAAATCATACAATTAAGAAACCTGAAGCAGCTTCATTTATTTTATTTTAAAAAAAATTAATTGGAAGTTTTGATTTGGACCTTCATGTTTCTTTTTGTTTCAATCAAAACTTCATGATTGTTTAACAGATGAAGGAGATAAGGGATTTGTAAGTAGGTAACAGGAAAAGGAAAAACATAATGACTGTTTTCCTATGTGTGAGAAGTTGATCCTATGCCTTTTGTATCACATCAATTTAGTCATATTAAGATATATTTATTGTGGAAATTAGGTTGAAGTGCATTTTATTTTAGGGTAATAACTTCTGAAAAATTAGTGTTAAGTACAATTTACAGAAAAAAGATAATTTTTTTTACTCTTTTTAAGTTATATAGGAAAATCATAAATTCTTTTTATCTTTTTCCTGTAAAATAACCTTAAAACTAATTTTTCAGAAGTGATGTCCTTGAAACTTATTATCTTGAACAAATAATCCTCTTAACTGACAATCCCGATATTTATTCTTATGCAAATGGTAACAGAACATTGTACTTTGACTCAACGTATTTGCAAATACAAAACTTCAGTTTGTGAAAATCATGCAAAAGCTTATTTTTATCATTGTATATATCTAAACTTTTCAAAATTATAATGCTAGTTAATAGTGGTTTCAGGCTAGTAAAAGTAATATTAATTAATTTAAAGTCTTATATTCTCCTTTATCCCTATTGGTACAGTCAGCTAAGCCCGTGATCCTAGAAAAGGTAATAAACAGTTGATTCTCAATTCCCAACAAAAAAGAAACAATTTTGGATTGATAATGTATTGATAAGTATTATCAGTAATATAATTTGAAACAAACTTAAAGCTTGAACCTGACACATATTTCAAGCCAGACTTAAGTCCATCTTATGCTTTTGTGGGTAACAAACACAAATATGTAGGGAAACCGCATAGATTAAGTAAAATCAAGCCAGACTTAAGTCTATCTTATGCTTTTTTGGGTAACAAACACAAGTATGTAGAGAAACCACATAGATTAAGTAAAATCAAGCCAGACTTAAGTCTATCTTATGCTTTTGTGGGTAACAAACACAAGTATGTAGAGGAACCGCATATATTAAGTAAAAAAGTGTATCTCAGGAGTCTTAAATTTTCAAGCATTGCTGGCATGGAGTTTTGAGTTGTCCTTACTGAGAAGAATAATAAATTGGTAAGTGGATTGTTTTTCGCTAATTTACAAACCGGAAAAGAGGGAAAAAAAACATGAAAGACCTGCATAGATGGGACTGACCAAAATTGTAAATGGCTTCTGCCAAATTCAAAAACTAGCGTTGCTTAAATAAAAAAGTGGCTTTATTATGCGACTGTACAACATCATTGTAATCAAATGGTACTGACCCTATGCTACAGTGAATCTTGTGTATGGATACTATTGGGAAACAATGGCTGAGTCGCGGACCAGGTCGCTCTCTTGAAGACGATTCGGCGATCTGGTTGGTGGTGCAAAACCAGTTCGTACTCTCGCCGCCGCCTCTAGGATAAAACAGCCTTGTAGAACAGTAACTGATTTGCTTGCACAACAAATCAGTGCAGATTTGAACTATTGAGATAAATAACTGCTCGAAAATTTCTGTAAGAATATTTTAATAGCGGAGGAGGAAAAAATATTTTTTTATGTACCAATCTCGTCTACAGCTGATGATAATATATAGACGGGATTAGGGCTGAACGAAAATACTGGTCAGTGGAGGAAAATAGGATCTGCGAAATACTTGGTCAAAAGTTTACCGCTTCATAATAAAAGTCGGCTCGGAAATATTTTTGTATTTAAAAAACTGGTTCGAAAATTGCAATGTTTTCTGGACCAAAAATATAAGTGTCTACACCACATAGCCAAGGCCCAAGTCCAAGCCCAAGCCCGAACCGAACCGAGCCGGGCTGGGCCGAGTCGGGTGGAGTCGGTAGGTCGCGCGCGCGTGTGTGGTGTTCATGATGCATGGTCTCCCTCCTCACAACAAAGCATGCATTGGGAGCCCAAGGCCCCAACATGACTTCTTAGAAACAAGTATAAATACTTGCATCTTTCTTATAATCCCATGATGTGGGACTATTCACATATAGGAGCCATCATACACTTATTTCTATATTTTAAATAATTCACATAAATTTCCAACAATCCCCCACTTGAATTTTTAAAATATTATCGAGCAGTTTCTAAAAACATAAGACTGTGCATAAACAAAGGTGTCATCAGAATTGAACCTTTGCATAGTGTAACACCCCGTAATTTTATAACATTAAAATTCACAAATTAAAGTATACTTAATTTTTAGAAAAGAATTAAGTGAAATGGGTTGCGCAGGGAAATATATATATATATATATCAATATATATATATATATATATAAATTAAAAATCAAATAAATAAATATGCGAAAAAGTTCGAAACAGCGAATTGGGAGGGGAAATAACCGAACCGGCCCATTTTTGAGGTCGACCCGAGCTTCGCTGGGTCGACTAGGGGTTAATCCAGGGTGTTTGGCTGTCTACCCGTGGGCCGATTCGCTCAAATGCAGATTTTGCATTTTATTGGTTCTCATGGTTCAGGGTTAATCTAATGGTCCTAAATAACTTCCTACACCTATAAATACATCCTAATGCTAACCCTAAACCTAATTAAAATAGAATAGTTATCGTCGCCATGGAAATCAATGGAGCCGCCGCCAACCAAGAAGGAAGAAAAGCTAATTCAATTCTAATTCTCTCAACCCTAAAGCAAAGCAAAACTCTCTCTTTTCTTCTATAAATTGTGAGTATGATGATCTTAACAAGATTATTATCATTTTAATTAGGTTGAGTTATGAATGGATTATGAGTAGATGATGTGAATTATCATATATGTTGTTGTAAACCCCTTTTGCTACCATGTATATTGTAAATCCAATGTTATGTGATGATGATATCTTATATGTTGTAAATCATGCTATGATGATGTTATGTATGTTGAAAGTTTCTATGCTAAGTTGTGATGAATCATACATGTTAAAAAGGCCATGATGTTACCATCTATGCTAGTTAATTCATATTAATTAAATCATCATGTTTGGGTTATGTTGATCTATATGACAAGTCACATATGCAAGTTAGATTGATTAGAAAAGCTATGAACATATGCCAAGACATCTATTATGACATCTAGAATTATGCTATGACATATGTGATATCCTATGCTAGTTCACACCATCATTATGTTGTCTAAAAACCCCATATGCAAGTTTATGTATAGATTTGGGCTATGATCATATCATGTAAATTGAGATATTTAACAAGTTGACACCTTTTGATCCTTAACATGTGTAGTTTATGCAAGTTTCACCCCTATTATGATTAGATTTATTTTAATTGTCTATATGTTCTGATAATTTATCTTTGTGCTAGGTGTTAGACTATACAAGTCTAGCCTATATTATGCGTTGAATAAGCGAACGTATAAACGTGGGGTAGGGGTAATATTAAGGATTTAATATTCAAAAGTTGGGGTGCAATTGATATGATTTTGCATGCCATAAGTGGATGGCCATAATTGAGTCAATTGTGGACATCATTAAAAGTTGACTTAATTAATAATTTGAATAGGGAATTATTAAAACTGGGGTAAAAGATTTTAAGTGTTAATCAATGCTTAGGACACAAGGTTGGACTCGTTTGTGACGTAAACCTGCCCGGACCCGCCCGGCAAATCCAGTGGTCACAAATGTCAGCCCAATGTGAGAGGTCCTAGGCCTAAACTAAAGCATAATGGTTGTAAAGACACGAGGTTAGACTCTTTTATGGTGTAAGACTGCCCGGACCCGCCCGGCAAATCCAGCTGCCATAAATGCAAGTCTAATATGAGAGGTCTTTATGAGGTTATGGCCTGAATGAATTAAAAAATACTTAAACAGATAAACATGTAGGGGGGACATGGGGGTTAAGTAGGTGCCTTGGGTGGCATGAGGAATCTAGGGGGTGCCCTTAGTGGCATGTGAAATACGATTAGTAAGACTTAACCAAACACACATGTAAATGAACATGACTAAGAGGGTTAAGTAGGATATACTAGTGACAAGCTTAGGTGGGTAGCTTGTGGGGGCCCATTTCGACCAGTATCCCAAACGTATCTTTGTGGGCTCGACCCAAGTCGAGGACGGGACACGCATGCTGGGTTCGATTGTAAGAGGCCAAAACGGGGAGCGGTGGCAACGCAAGTCCAACGGGTTTCATATGCGTGTGTGGACCCGGGCTGGTAGATAAGACGTTGTTGCATCGTGTAGGTATAAGCCGTGCATTCTCAAGTTGTATCGGGTTGCCACTTTATGGGAGTGATACACCCCACTGTGGGGCCAGCACGGGTATCTACGAGTAGGGAGCCGATCGAAACTGGGTAGTGGGGTACACCTAGTGGAGATAGGGGCAGACGGCACCTATGTAGTCAGTTAGGGGTACGTAAGGCTATTTATAAAGTTTCTGTGTGAAGCAAGTGGGATCAAACAATAGGGTGACTGGTGTGGTGCAGTGTAGTAATGTGCGGTGCAGTGTAGTAATCATTCGTTAGTAATTAGGTGTGCCTTTACCGTTATTTTTAACGTTATCTTAAACGCTATCTTTGTCTTCCTAAGAGTTCATAGACATTTACTTGTCTTCCAGCTTATGCCTTAGTCTAGTTATTTTGATAATAGTATTGTTAGAATTATCATACTCGCCAGACTTTATGTCTGACCCCCTCTATTTCTATCCTTTTTCCCCCTCCAGGTCCTCAGGTTGGGCCCAGCTCTAGTGGAGTTTGATTGAATTGCTTCATCTCTCTTTGGAAAGCTTGGACCGTTGAAGTAAAGTCCAGCTTGTTATCTTTTTAATGGATATTTATGTAATGGGATTATGTATTTTGTTTTTATGAAGATGGATATTGTACTTGGTTATGATCTATGGTTTTATGATGTAACAAACATGTTTAATTTCCGCTGCAATAAAATGAAGTTTTAGATTTCCAAGTACTATTTATTATCTGTCTTGTTGTAATTTTTCTGTTCTATATTCACTTATAACCTCCATGGAAGTTAATGCATTCCCTTTGCGAGTGACATTAATGGACGTGGGGTGTTACACGTGGTATCAGAGCTTAAGGTTACCAGAACAGATAAAAATACTTTAGAAAAATAGTTATTTTTGGAAGAAGTGTTTTCAAAAACATGTTTTAATGAGAAATTTGAAGAGAAAAGTTTTTAAGAAAAAAAACATAATCCCCAAAAGCCCATATCTTTATCTTTCGAATTCTCCATTCTGAATCTTTCCTTTTTCGTTTCAGCATGGTTGAAGATCTTAATCTACCCGACGGTGTAACGATACCAGGATGGTATAGGAGGTTATTAGAGGCTAGGGCCGCTGCAGGTCCAGCCAATGTTCCTCCACCACCAGTTGCACATGTTCCTCCTCCTCCTCCTCTCGTAGACACTTTTGCAAAGACGTGCAAGGAATTCAAGGCTATGGGTGGAAAACCATTTCAAGGGTCAGAAACGTTTGTGGAAGCTAGAGATTGGTTTAAGGAGGTGGAATAATTGCTAGAAATCTTTGAAGTAGAAGAAGGGAGGAGAGTTCGTTTAGCAGCTTGGTTGATGAAGGGAGAGGCCTCGTTTTGGTGGGAGGTCACTAATGGGGAGCGTCCTGTTGAATTTTGGGCGGATTTCATACGTAGGTTCGAAGGTTCTAAGGTTCTTGACATTGAAGCAAGGAAGCTCATCAGAGAAAGAATATGTCAATAAATTTAATCAGTTAGCAAGGTTTGGCTTGGACTTAGTAAACACGCCGGAGAAGAAGGCTCTAAGGTTCGTGAATGGCTTGAATGAACCATTGCAAGGGTTGGCTATGACCCACATCCCGATGGGGGCCACCTTTGAGAAGTTAGTAGAAATGGCGCTCATGCATGAGGAGAAAAGCGCTAAAGCTGATAAGGCACCCGAGAAGAAGGGGGATCAGAAGAAACCACAACAGCAAAACAAGAAGGGTGGAAAGGACAATAATGGCAAGGGAAAGAAGAAGTGCTTTAACTGTGGAACCCCAGGCCATCTCAGCAAGGATTGCCGAAAGAAAAAGAAGACAGGCTATTTTCATTGTGGCGATGCGGGACATTTAGTGAAGGACTGCCCAAAGAAGGGGTAGAGGGCAGGAGCTACCTCGGGAGGACAGGTGTAGGCTCTTATGGCACCAGGGCAGGCTAGGGGACAAGTTCAGGCTCTCGCGGTCCCACCACTGCAAGAACGAGGTAGAACCATTTCTGTTGAAAGCTTAGTTTTTCTGTTTGATCATCTTGTCCGTACCTTATTCGATTCGGGCGCATCACATTCGTTTATCTCTACATCATTTGTTGAATCACTGCACTTAAACACCAGTTTAGTAGAGGATCCCTTAGTTGTTTCGAATCCAATAGGGGGCTCTGCTTATTTGTCTATGATGTGTTTGGATTTGAAAATTTCCATACTTAGCGTTGAATTTAGATGTGATGCTTATGTGTTGGGCTTCACGGGCTATGGGCTAATTTTAGGAATGGATTGGTTATCCAGAAATGGGGCCGATCTCGATTGTGAAAGGAGAGTAGTTAGGCTCGTGACTCGCCTTGGCAACACTCTCGAAATCTTTTGTAATCCCATAAATTCTGTTATGCTAAGTTATCTAGAATCGCTTGACGCGTCTAAGGAAAATCTACGATCTGTTAGAGTGATCCGAGAATATTCGGATGTGTTTGAGGAGGTGAATGGCTTGCCTCCGAAGCGGGAGATAGATTTTCGAATATATCTTGTGGATAATGTGAAACCAGTATCTTTGCCAGTACGCCACATGGCTCCACGTGAAAGGAGGGAACTCGATAAGCAAGTGAAGGAGTTGCTTGAGAAGGGGTTCATAAGACGAAGTATATCGGAGTGGGGTGCTCCAGTAGTATTTGCCACGAAGGCGGATGGGTCCCTTGGACTTTGTGTGGACTATAGAGAACTTAATAAGCTTACTAAGAAGAACGGACACCCACTGCCGAGGATTGACGATCTCTTCGATCAGTTAGTTGGCGCCTCAGTGTTTTCGCAGTTGGACTTAGCCACTGGTTTCCATCAGTTGAGAGTGGCTGAGGATAGCATTGACAAGACTGCCTTTAGGACTCCGGACGGTTTCTATGAATGGCTAGTGATGCCCTTCGGTTTGACAAACGCCCCCGCATACTTTGTTGATTTGATGAGTAGGGTGTTTAGGGAGTTCCTTAACAAATTTGTGGTAGTCTTTGTAGATGACATCTTGATCTTTTCTAAGGATGAAGAAGAGCATGCCCTACAAGTTGGAGACTCTTCGAGTGCATAAGCTTAAAGCTAAATTTTCTGAGTGTCACTTCTGGAGGAAGGAAGTACGGTTCTTGGGGCACGTGGTTTCCAAAGAAGGGATAGTCGTGGATCCCGCGAAGGTGGTGGCCATCCAAGATTGGAAGGTTCCTAAAAGTGCTACCGAAGTGAGAAGTTTCTTGGGGTTGGCTGGCTACTATAGGAAGTTTATCAAAGACTTCGCAAAGATATCAGCTCCATTGACACGCTTGACGAAGAAGAACCTAGTTTTCACATGGGACGTAGATAGTGATGATGCGTTCCAACGTTTGAAGAGAGCTTTGACTTCAGCCCCAGTCTTAGTATTGCCAGACGGGAGTAAGCTGTTTACCGTTTATACTGATGCTTGTGGGACAGGACTAGGCGCAGTCTTAATGCAAGAGGGTAGGGTGATAGCCTATGGTGGAAGGCAGTTGAGAGCGCATGAGAAAAAGTATCCTACACATGACCTAGAATTGGCCGCTATTGTTTTCGCGCTTAAGTCTTGGCGTCATTATCTTCTTGGCGAGAAATTCGAATTATTCACTGACCACAAGTCTTTAAAATACCTATTCTCTCAAAATGACTTGAACTTAAGGCAGCAAAGGTGGATGGAGTTCTTAGCGTCCTACGACTTCGAAATAGCCTATACTCCTGGAAAGGGTAACGTGGTGGCAGACGCCTTAAGTAGAAAAATATTATCCTTAAGTCCTTTGTTTGTTGAGCGGCGAAGTTTAGAATTCATTTCGATGTTTGACTTTAGACCTTTCGTTGACATCGTACCCGGTTTGCTGGCATCCTTGGAGGTCAGACCTACGCTTTTGGGACGGATTGGCGAGGCACAACGAGATGACCCGCAGTTGGTTGAGTTAGTAGAAAAACTCAAAGGAGAGGAGTCATCAAGCCATCTCCGTACGTATACCCTAGATGATAAGGTTTGGTTACGTAGGGACGGTAGACTTTGTGTACCAAAAGACGATGACCTAAGGAAGACTATTCTTGACGAAGCACATCGTTCGAAGATGACCATTCATCCCGGCGGGGACAAGATGTACAAAGACATGAAGAGAGTTTACTTTTGGGCTGGCATGAAGAAAGACGTGGCCGAGTATGTCGCTAGATGCTTGGTGTGCCAACAAGTAAAAGCGGAGCAAAAGAAACCCGGTGGGTTGCTTCACCCATTGGAGGTTCCACTGTGGAAATGGGAAAGCATCTCGACGGATTTTGTGGATGGATTACCGCGAACGAGGCGGGAATTTGGGTTATAGTAGATAGACTTACTAAGAGCGCCCATTTTATTCCCGTGAAGAGTAAGAGGACTGCTCCATGGTTAGCTTTCGTATACGTTCGAGAAATAGTTCATTTGCATGGTGTTCCTTCTAGCATAGTGAGCGATCGCGATCCTATTTTCACTAGCGAATTTTGGAGAAGCTTACAAGAGGTGGTAGGGACTCAGTTATGTTTGGGCACCGCATATCATCCTCAGACGGACAGCCAGACCGAGAGGGTGAATCGCATTCTAGAGGATCTGTTGAGACTATGTATCCTAGACTTTGGGGTACATGGGAAGAGCATCTTCCATTGGTTGAGTTCGCATATAATAATAGCTTTCAGTCCAGCATTGGTATGGCACCATTCGAAGCTCTATAAGGACGACCTTGTCGTTCACCAACATGTTGGTGGGAATCTACGGATAAGATCTTACTTGGGCCCGATATGATTAGGGAGACTTCGGAGAAGATCAACTTGATTCGAAGGAGGATGAAAGCAGCGCAAGATAGGCAGAAATCTTATGCGGATAAGAGGAGGACAGATCTCGAGTTTGAAGTTGGGGACATGGTCTTTGTCAAAGTGTCTCCATTACGAAACGTTGTTCGCTTTGGGTCCGTTGGGAAATTAGCACCAAGGTTTGTAGGGCCGTTTCCTATTAAGGATAAAATTGGACAGATGGCGTATAGAGTGGAGTTGCCCGAGAGACTTAGTGGTGTACACGATGTATTCCATGTGTCACATTTGAGGAAGTGCTTGCACGAGACCGCGGAAGTGGTAGAGCCGAGCTTTCTTAGAGAGGTGGAGATAGAGCGTGATGCGACAATTCGACGAGCTCCTACGCGCATTCTTGGGTCGGAGATCAAGAGGTTAAGGAATCGAGAGGTCAGACTAGTCAAAGTGCAATGGGGAGATGATGAGAGCAACGCTACTTGGGAGACGGAAGAGAAGATGCGTTCACGATACCCTTTTCTTTTTGAGGGTATGTCCTTTAATTTCTCCTTTATCGCTTAGCTTGTACTTATCTTATCTTTAGTATATCCTCTCGCTAGTATCTTTGACCTTTAGTTAGGATAATCCTATGGTTGAAACATGTGTTTGAGACATGTTATATATGGTGGATGCAAAGTGGATGCAAGTGTTTGCTAGTGGTTGCTCGTGGATGCATATACACACACTGTTAGGCACCAGATCGGCTCAGTCACTTCATATTGCATATTGCATATATATGGATGTATTTAGTAAAATGGATGTATAATGGTTGTATTATCATATAGTTGCTGCATTCGGGTGGATGGTTGTGCATGCATATAGAATTAATATGTATCATTAGGAATCTTTTGCATACATATTGGACGCATGACACTATCATGAATTGCACTAAGGAGGTCGACTGAATCAGTAGACCGCCTAATTTTGCATTAGATATGGACATATACACACACTGTGCATATAAACATTAAAGCATTAGAAGTCTTTTTAGGACAATGGATGCTGGTGTTTGATGGTTGAGTAGATGGACGATTAGATGGTAGGATATACATTCTTCTTGACTTGGAGATTTCGGGGACGAAATCCTTTAAGGAGTGGAGAATGTAACACCCCGTAATTTTATAACATTAAAATTCACAAATTAAAGTATACTTAATTTTTAGAAAAGAATTAAGTGAAATGGGTTGCGCAGGGAAATATATATATTGATATATATATATATATATAAATTAAAAATTAAATAAATAAATATGCGAAAAAGTTTAAAACAGCGAATTGGGAGGGGGAGTAACCGAACCGGCCAATTTTTGAGGTCGACCCAAGCTTTGCTGGGTCGACTAGGGGTTAATCCAGGGTGTTTGGCTGTCTACCCGTGGGCCGATTCGCTCAAATGCAGATTTTGCATTTGATTGGTTCTCATGGTTCAGGGATAATCTAATGGTCCTAAATAACTTCCTACACCTATAAATACATCCTAATGCTAACCCTAAACCTAATTAAAATAGAATAGTTACCGTCGCCATGGAAATCAATGGAGCCGCCGCCAACTAAGAAGGAAGAAAAGATAATTCAATTCTAATTCTCTCAACCCTAAAGAAAAGCAAAAGTCTCTCTTTTCTTCTCTAAATTGTGAGTATGATGCTCTTAACAAGATTATTATCATTTTAATTAGGTTGAGTTATGAATGGATTATGAGTAGATGATGTGAATTATCATATATGTTGTTGTAAACCCCTTTTGCTATCATGTATATTGTAAATCCAATGTTATGTGATGATGATATCTTATATGTTGTAAATCATGCTATGATGATGTTATGTATGTTGAAAGTTTCTATGCTAAGTTGTGATGAATCATACATGTTAAAAAGGCCATGATGTTACCATCTATGCTAGTTAATTCATATTAATTAAATCATCATGTTTGGGTTATGTTGATCTATATGACAAGTCACATATGCAAGTTAGATTGATTAGAAAAGTTATGAACATATGCCAAGACATCTATTATGACATCTAGAATTATGCTATGACATATGTGATATCCTATGCTAGTTCACACCATCATTATGTTGCCTAAAACCCCATATGCAAGTTTATGTATAGATTTGGGCTATGATCATATCATGTAAATTGAGACATTTAACAAGTTGACACCTTTTGATCCTTAACATGTGTAGTTTATGCAAGTTTCACCCCTATTATGATTAGTTTTATTTTAATTGTCTATATGTTGTGATAATTTATCTTTGTGCTAGGTGTTAGACTATACAAGTCTAGCCTATATTATGCGTTGAATAAGCGAACGTATAAACGTGGGGTAGGGGTAATATTAAGGATTTAATATTCAAAAGTTGGGGTGTAATTGATATGATTTTGCATGCCATAAGTGGATGGCCATAATTGAGTCAATTATGGACATCATTAAAAGTTGACTTAATTAATAATTTGAATAGGGAATTTTTAAAACTGGGGTAAAAGATTTTAAGTGTTAATCAATGCTTAGGACACGAGGTTGGACTCGTTTGTGACGTAAACCTACCCGGACCCGCCCGGCAAATCCAGTGGTCACAAATGTCAGCCCAATGTGAGAGGTCCTAGGCCTAAACTAAAGCATAACGGTTGTAAAGACACGAGGTTAGACTCTTTTATGGTGTAAGACTGCCCGGACCAGCCCGGCAAATCCAGCTGCCATAAATGCCAGTCTAATGTGAGAGGTCTTTATGAGGTTATGGCCTGAATGAATTAAGAGATACTTAACCAGATAAACATGTAAGGTGGGACATGGGGGTTAAGTAGGTGCCTTGGGTGGCATGAGGAATCTAGGGGGTGCCCTTAGTGGCATGTGAAATACGATTAGTAAGATTTAACCAAACACACATGTAAATGAACATGACTAAGAGAGTTAAGTGGGATATACTAGTGACAAGCTTAGGTGGGTAGCTTGTGGGGGCCCATTTCGACCAGTATCCCAAACGTATCTTTATGGGCTCGACCCAAGTCGAGGACGGGACACGCATGCTGGGTTCGACTGTAAGAGGCCAAAACGGGGAACGGTGGCAACGCAAGTCCAACGGGTTTCATATGCGTGTGTGGACCCGGGCTGGTAGATTAGACGTTGTTGCATCATGTAGGTATAAGCCGTGCATTCTCAAGTTGTATCGGGTTGCCACTTTAGGGGAGTGATAGACCCCACTATGGGGCCAGCACGGGTATCTACGAGTAGGGAGCCGATCGAAAGTGGGTAGTGGGGTACACTTAGTGGAGATAGGGGCAGACGGCACCTATGTAGTCAGTTAGGGGTACGTAAGGCTATTTATAAAGTTTCTGTGTGAAGCAAGTGGGATCAAACAATAGGGTGACTGGTGTGGTGCAGTGTAGTAATGTGCGGTGCAGTTTAGTAATCATTCGTTAGTAATTAGATGTGCCTTTACCGTTATCTTTAACGTTATCTTAAACGCTATCTTTATCTTCCTAAGAGTTCATAGACATTTACTTGTCTTCCAGCTTATGCCTTAGTCTAGTTATTTTGATAATAGTATTGTTAGAATTATCATACTCGCCAGACTTTATGTCTGACCCCCTCTATTTCTATCCTTTTTCCCCCTCCAGGTCCTCAGGTTGGGCCCAGCTCTAGTGGAGTTTGATTGAATTGCTTCATCTCTCCTTGGAAAGCTTGGACCGTTGAAGTAAAGTCCAGCTTGTTATCTTTTTAATGGATATTTATGTAATGGGATTATGTATTTTGTTTTTATGAAGATGGATATTGTTATTGGTTATGATCTATGGTTTTATGATGTAACAAACATGTTTAATTTCCGCTGCAATAAAATGAAGTTTTAGATTTCCAAGTACTATTTATTATCTGTCTTGTTGTAAATTTTCTGTTCTATATTCACTTATAACCTCCATGGAAGTTAATGCATTCCCTTTGCGAGTGACATTAATGGACGTGGGGTGTTACACATAGTGAGTAAGATTCAGTTTTTACTAGAGTGACACGTGGTCTTGAACTCTATTCCTGACATCAAACCACACACAACCTTTTCTATAGTGCAATCAAATAAGCCCGTGCGTTTATGGCCATGCACATCTATCCCAGTTTAGTGAACGCTCTAGAAGTTCTGCCCAAAACTCCATAGGAAACGACCACATTTCCACATTAACACAGGTGAGTCTATCAAGAGTACTCCTGAAGGTAGGTACTCCACTCCAAATAGAGTATAGATCTCATTAAGAGTTTCTATTAACTCATCCTCTAATCACTTCAGGAATACATGCTTCTTAGTTTATTAAATAGAATGTTCTACTTCTATCACTACACAACTTGTTTTTACCCATTGAACCTATTTCTTGGGATCTCCCATCATTTAGGTCGGGTTACCATTGTGCGTGATTCCACAATCTCAGGGCAATAGTCCCATTCTTTTAGAATTATTAAGGACTTTCTTTCTAGTCAGTCCTTTCGTTAAAGAATCTGCCAAATTATCATCACTTCATATGTGATGTCCTCTAACAATACTGTGCATACGACTGTCATTTCTTACCGTTGTATTATCAGTTCTTTTTTTCTTTCAGTAGTCATCAAATCTTTCATCACTATATATGTGATGTTCTTTTACAGTATTGTGCTTACGACGTTGTTTTCTACCGTTGTTATAGCGATTCTATACTTTTCGTAATAGCCGCGGAACTATCACAATCGATTACACCACTGGTGTCTATCTTTCCCGTATAGGGATCTCAACTAGCAGATTTCTTTATTTCTCTGCTACTTCACTAGCTGTGGCTAGTGCTCTTATCTCAGTCACTATAGTATACTGAGTCAAGATATTCTGTTTCTTAGATTTCCAAGAAACAGTTCTTCCAGCAATGCTAAATATATAGCCACTGGTCGCAATAGAATCATCAGATAAAATATTCCAGTCAGCATCGGAATATCCTTCAAGTACAGCTTGAAACTTTACATAATGTAATCCAAGGTTCATGGTTCGTTTAAGGTATCTCATGACCCTTTCAATAGCATGTCAGTGCTCTATACTGGGTCTACTGGTAAATCTGCATAATAATCCCACGACATAGTCAATGTCGGGTCTAGTACATTCAGTGGCATACCGAAGACTGCCAATGATGCTCACAAAATCAGACTGTCTTACACCTACATCAGTGTTCTTAAATAACTTTACACTGAGACTATATGGTGTATATGCAGGTTTACAGTCAAAAAAATTGTATTTCTTTAGAGTATTCTCATTTTAATGAGATAAATCCAAAGAAAATCCCCTTTTTACCCAGTAATCTTAATACCAAGGATTACACTCACCTCACCTAGATCTTTTCATATCAAAAATTGGCATTTAATAAGGATTTGACTGATTTATGGCATGAATGTTTGACCCAAAGATGAGTAGGTCATCTACATAAAGGCATATAATAGTGCAAATGTCATTCTCAGATTTGTAAAAAAATGCATTTGTCACTTTCATTAACTTTAAAACCATGCGAAATGATTAAAGTTATCAATTTTTTTTATGTTATTGTTATGTGCTTTTTTTAAATCATATAATGGTTTATCTTATTTGCATACTTTATGTTCTTGACTATGTACTATGAATCCTTCAGGCTGATCCATATGAATTTCTTCTTCTAATTCACCGTTCAAAAATGCGATTTTAACATCCATTTAGTGTGTTAATAAATTATGAATGTAAGCAAGTGAGATTAATACCCTGATGGTTGTTATTCTAGTTACAGGTGAAAAAGTGTCGAAGAAATCTATATTTTCTTTTTATCTAAAACCTTTAGCTACTAGTCGTGCTTTGTATTTGTCAATAGTACCATCAGGTTTTAGCTTTCTTTTTAAGTACTCATTTACAGCCTATAGATTTACAACTAGAGGGTAAATATGTCAAATGCCAAGTCTTATTGGATTTCAAAGAATCCATCTCATTATTTATAGCCTCTCGCCAAAAATCGGCATCTAAAGAAAATAAGGCCTCTTGGAGGTTTAAGAGATCCTCCTCTATAGTAAAAAAATTCGAACCAAATTCGTTTACGGTTCTTGCTCTTTTACTTCTTCTAGGTTCAACTTCGGAACTTTTATTAAGTTCTGTTCTAATAGGCGTATTTGATGTGCCCCCACTATTCCTTAATTTAAAAAGAAATTTCGTTTCATAAAAATTGGCATCATTTGATTCAAATTATATTATGTGTATTTAGGTCATAAATTCTGTATGCTTTGCTATTAACGGCATAGCTTATAAATACACATTCGTATGATTTACTTGCCAATTTTATTCTCTTAGGGTCTGGAATGCGAACATATGCTAAGCAACCCCAAGTTCTAAAGTATGACATAGTGGATTTATATTTCTCTAAAATTTCATAAGGCGAAATTTTATTCTTAGATTTGGGGATTCTATTCAGAACATAACATACAGTCTATAAAATACCCCCCCCCCCCCCCCCTAATGTTTTGCTGCACCGAAATTTAATAAAATGACAATTACTAATTCGGTAAAGGTCCTATTTTTTCAGCTTTACCGTTCATTTCAGGTGAATAAGGTGCAGCTCTCTTATGTACAATTTATCACATAAAAAAAATCCAGAATAGAATTTGATTCGTATTCTGTTCCTCTATCACTATGTAGTCTCTTAATTTTTCCTATTTGCTTGATTTCAATTTTGAATGTTTCAAACATATCAAATGCATCACATCTTTAAGAATCATTGTCTTTTCAATCATATGCTTAATTTTCATTATTACCAGTCTCTACAGCTTAGGTGGTGTGAGGATCTCACAACACACTTTCTGATCGTCAGCAACCGTGTATGTTGTGAATATATCACGATCATAGCAAACATGGCGAGAAACACCAATGTCTACCCACCAACCCTCTGATTCACCAATAAAGCGAATCTCAGTAATCATAGCCGTAAGAGGCTCCTCAATCAGGTTAGCCTGCGGTGCAGGACCTGGCCTGTTCCAATACATTCCTGTCATATGATCTGGTTTTCTACAGTTGTATTACATAATAACTGTCCAGAATCATTCATTTGGGTTGATTGCTGCTGTCATTTATGGTTTCCTTGCGGATTGCATTCTGTTATTTACTGGTCGGTTGTTGATGCTTATTATTTTTAGAGATGTTCATATGTTTGAGAATTTATATTTTCTCATAGGAAAATTTTCATAAACTCAGAGACTAACATAAATTATCCACATGTATGCAACAAAGGTGTTCTATATTCTATCTTTCACTTGTATGCATATAAACAATGTCAATTTATTTGATGCAAAAAAACTATTCATCCAATTAATGTCAATTCTTAAGGACATTATCAAATAACGTACACATTCTATTAATGTCAAATTTTTAGTGACATTTCCCAATATTATATGTGTTCTATTAATGTCAATTTTAATGACATTTCTATATAATCATATGCATTTCACAGATGCCAAAATTCAACAAAATCTATGTTACTATTTTGATCCGTGAAAGTGGGCTGATATGCATGATAATCCATTTTATCAAGTTTTGATAGGGCTTTCACAAAAGTTAACTCAGCCAACACTAGTTGAAACTGTAATCATAATCACCTCATAGACATGTGTGAAATAATTGGCAGTAAGTGAATCCACCAACAATGCTGTATATTCATAATCGGTTATATATTTCTAATAAGTAAAGAAATAATGGAACAACTTGGGTCAGGTATACATTAAGGGTGACGAAATCACTAATCCCAACTGACAACTAGAAAGACATATTAGCAAATAATATTCTAACCCCATGCGCAACCAAGTAACACCAAGTAATACAGCAATTAATTGCACACTAAACCATGCCGAAGTGATTCCAATATAGAAATATAATTATAATGGTTTAGTTGCATGAATACTCAATCTGAGTATTGTCCGTTGTTGCAAACCACCACAAAATGGAAAGTTTCAGCAAATAAATCTAAGATCCAATAGACTAAAGAAATACCGATTATGATTCCCACATCAACGGTCATGATCCAAGATCCGCGAGATGGCCAACCTCCTCTCGTTAGCGGTCCTTCTCTCCTTTCGATTTGCGAGGCGTTTCCAAGAAGCCATGGTAAAAATCTTCTAGATTGTTTGAGACAGCCAACTTCAGATCTCCTTTGTTCTTAGCTTCCTCTCAGATTTCATCTGCTACAGCCTTCCCATTTGAGGTTGCATGCTTTTCATCTGCTACAGCGGTCCGAAAATGACTTCAACGAAAGCGAGGGTTTAATTCGGCCCATTGTTTCATTACGTCTTCAAATTGTTGGGAAACAATGACTGAGTCGCGGACCAGGTCGCTCTCTTGAAGACGATTCGACGATCCTGTCGGTGGTGCAAAACCAGTTCGTACTCTCGCCGCCGCCTCTAGGATAAAACAGCCTCGTAGAACAGTAACTGATTAGCTTGCACAACAAATTAGTGCAGATTTGCACTTTCGAAATAAATAACTGCTCGAAAATTTCTGTAAGAATATTTTAATGGCGGAGGAGAAAAAAATATTTTTTTCTTATGTACCAGTCTCGTCTACAACTGATGATAATATATAGACGGGATTAGGGCTGAACGAAAATAATGGTCCGTGGAGGAAAATAGGATCTGCGAAATACTTGGTCAAAAGTTTACCGCTTCATAATAAAAGTCGGCTAAGAAATATTTTTTGTATTTAAAATACTGGTTCGAAAAATGCAATGTTTTCTGTACCAAAAATATAAGTGTCTACACCACATAGCCAAGGCCCAAGGCCAAGGCCAAGCCCAAGCCCAAGCCCGAACCGAGCCGGGTCGGGCCGGGTCGAGTCGGTCGGTCGCGCGTGTGTGGTGTTCATGATGCATGGTCTCCCTCTGCACAACAAAGCATGCATTGGGAGCCCAAGGCCCCAACATAACTTCTTAGAAACAAGTATAAATACTTGCGTCTTTCTTATAGTCCCATGATGTGGGACTATTCACATATATGAGCCATCATACACTTATTTCTATATTTTAAATAATTCACATAAATTTCCAACATTCCCCCACTTGAATTTTTAAAATATTATCGAGCAGTTTCTAAAAACATAAGACTGTGCATAAACAAAGGTGTCATCAGACTTGAACCTTTGCATAGTGAGTAAGATTCAGTTTTTACTAGAGTGACACATAGTCTTGAACTCTATTCCTGACATCAAATCACACACAACCTTTTCTATAGTGCAGTCAAATAAGCCCGTGCATTTATGTCCATGCACGTCTATCCTAGTTTAGTGAACGCTCTAGAAGTTCAGCCCAAAACTCCATAGAAAACGACCACATTTCCACATTCACGCAGGTGAGTCTATCAAGAGTACTCCTGAAGGTAGGTACTCCACTCCAAATAGAGTATAGATCTCATTAAGAGTTTCTATTAACTCATCCTATAATCACTTCAGTAATACATGCTTCTTAGTTTACTAAATAGCATGTTCTACTTCTATCACTACACAACTTTTTTTTACCCATTGAACCTATTTCTTGGAATCTCCAGTCATTTAGGTCGGGTTACCATTGTGCGTGATTCCACAATCTCAGGGCAATAGTCCTATTCTTTTAGAATTATTAAGGACTTCCTTTCGTCAAAGGATCTGCCAAATTATCATCACTTCATATGTGATGTCCTCTAACAATACTGTGCTTACGACTGTCATTTCTTACCGTTGTATTATCGGTTCTTTTTTTTTCTTTCAATAGTCGTCAAATCTTTCATCACTATATATGTGATGTTCTTTTACAGTATTGTGCTTACGATGTCGTTTTCTACCGTTGTTATAACGATTCTATACTTTTTGTAATAGCCGCGGAACTATCACAATCGATTACACCACTGGTGTCTATCTTTCCCGTATAGGGATCTCAACTAGCAGATTTCTTTATTTCTCTGCTACTTCACTAGCTGTGGCTAGTGATCTTATCTCAGTCACTATAGTATACTGAGTCAAGATATTCTGTTTCTTAGATTTCCAAGAAACAGTTCTTCCAGCAATACTAAATATATAGCCACTGGTCGCAATAGAATCATCAGATAAAATATTCCAGTCAGCATCGGAATATCCTTCAAGTACAGCTTGAAACTTTTCATAATGTAATCCAAGGTTCATGGTTCGTTTAAGGTAACTCATGACCCTTTCAATAGCATGTCAGTGCTCTATACTGGGTCTACTGGTAAATCTGCATAATAATCCCACGACATAGTCAATGTCGGGTCTAGTACATTCAGTGGCATACCGAAGGCTGCCAATGATGCTCGCAAAATCAGACTGTCTTACACCTTCATCAGTGTTCTTAAATAACTTTACACTGAGACCATATGGTGTATATGCAGGTTTACAGTCAAAATAATTGTATTTCTTTAGAGTATTCTCATTTTAATGAGATTGATCCAAAGAAAATCCCCTTTTTACCCAGTAATCTTAATACCAAGGATTACACTCACCTCACCTAGATCTTTTCATATCAAAAATTGGCATTTAATAAGGATTTGACTGACTTTATGGCATGAATGTTTGGCCCAAAGATGAATAGGTCATCTACATAAAGGCATATAATAGTGCAAATGTCATTCTCAGATTTGTAAAAAAATTCATTTGTCACTTTCATTAACTTTAAAACCATGTGAAATGATTAAAGTTATCAAAAAAAAATTATGTCATTGTTATGTGCTTGTTTTAGACCATATTATGGTTTATCTAATTTGCATACTTTATGTTCTTGACTATGTACTACGAATCCTTCAGGCTGGTCCATATGTATTTCTTCTTCTAATTCACCGTTCAAAAATGCGGTTTTAACATCCATTTAGTGTATTAATAAATTATGAATGGAAGCAAGTGAGATTAATACCCGGATGGATGTTATTCTAGTTACAGGTGAAAAAGTGTCGGAGAAATCTATATTTTCTTTTTCTCTAAAACCTTTAGCTACTCGTCGTGCTTTGTATTTATCAATAGTACCATCAGGTTTTAGCTTTCTTTTTAAGTAATCATTTACAGCATATAAATTTACAACTAGAGGGTAAATATGTCAAATGCCAAGTCTTATTGGATTTCAAAGAATCCATCTCATTATTTATAGCCTCTCGCCAAAAATCGGCATCTAAAGAAAATAAGCCTCTTGGAGGTTTAAGAGATCCTCCTCTATAGTAAAAAAAATTCGAACCAAATTCGTTTACGGTTCTTGCTCTTTTACTTCTTCTAGGTTCAACTTCAGAACTTTTATTAAGTTCTGTTCTAATAGGCGTATTTGACGTGCCCCCAATATTCCTTAATTTAAAAAGAAATTTCGTTTCATAAAAATTGGCATCATTTGATTCAAATTATATTATGTGTATTTAGGTCATAAATTCTGTATGCTTTGCTATTAACAGCATAGCTTATAAATACACATTTGTATGATTTACTTGCCAATTTTATTCTCTTAGGGTCTGGAATGCGAACATATGCTAAGCAACCCCAAGTTCTAAAGTATGACATATTGGATTTATATTTCTCTAAAATTTCATAAGGCGAAATTTTATTCTTAGATTTGGGGATTCTATTCAGAACATAACATACAGTCTATAAAATATCCCCCCCACTAATGTTTTGCTGCACCGAAATTTAATAAAATGACAATTACTAATTCGGTAAAGGACCTATTTTTTCAGCTTTACCGTTCATTTCAGGTGAATAGGGTGTAGTTCTCTTATGTACGATTTATCACATAAAAAAATCCAGAATAGAATTTGATTCGTATTATGTTCCTCTATCACTATGTAGTCTCTTAATTTTTCCTATTTGCTAGATTTCAATTTTGAATGTTTCAAACATATCAAATGCATCACATCTTTAAGAACCATTGTCTTTTCAATCATATGCTTAATTTTCATTATTACCAGTCTCTACAGCTTAGGTGGTGTGAGGATCTCACAACACACTTTCTGATCGTCAGCAACCGTGTATGTTGTGAATATATCACGATCATAGCAAACATGGCAAGAAACACCAATGTCTACCCACCAACCCTCTGATTCACCAATAAGGCGAATCTCAGTAATCATAGCCGTAAGAGGCTCCTCAATCAGGTTAGCCTGTGGTGCATGACTTGGCCTATTCCAATACATTCATGTCATATGATCTGGTTTTCTAAACTTGTATTATATAATAACTGTCCAGAATCATTCATTTGGGTTGATTGTTGCTGTCATTTATGGTTTCCTTGCGGATTCCATTCTGTTATTTACTGGTCGGTTGTTGATGCTTATTATTTTTAGAGGTGTTCATATGTTTGAGAATTTATATTTTCTCATAGGAAAATATTCATAAGCTCAGAGACTAACATAAATTATCCACATGTATGCAACAAAGGCGTTCTATATTCTATCTTTCACTTGTATGCATATAAACTATGTCAATTTATTTGATGCAAAAAACCTATTCATCCAATAAATGTCAATTCTTAAGGACATTATCAAATAACGTACACATTATTAATGTCAAATTTTTAGTGACATTTCCCAATATTATATGTGTTCTATTAATGTCAATTTTAATGACATTTCTATATAATCATATGCATTTCACTAATGCCAAAATTCAACAAAATCTATGTTACTATTTTGATCCGTGAAAGTGGGCTGATATGCATGATAATCCATTTTATCAAGTTTTGATAGGGCTTTCACAAAAGTTAAGTCAGCCAACACTAATTGAAACTGTAATCATAATCACCTCATAGACATGTGTGAAATAATTGGCAGTAAGTGAATCCACCAACAATGTTGTATATTCATAATCGGTTATATATTTCTAATTAGTAAAGAAATAATGGAACAACTTGGGTCAGGTATACATTAAGGGTGACGAAATCACTAATCCCAACTGACAACTAGAAAGACATATTAGCAAATAATATTCTAACCCCAAGCGCAACCAAGTAACACCAAGTAATACAGCAATTAATTGCACACTAAACCATGCCGAAGTGATTCAAATATAGAAATATAATTATAATGGTTTAGTTGCATGAATACTCAATCTGAGTATTGTCCGTTGTTGCAAACCACCACAAAATGGAAAGTTTCAGCAAATAAATCTAAGATCCAATAGACTAAAGAAATACCGATTATGATTCCCACATCAACGGTCATGATCCGAGATCCGCGAGATGGCCAACCTCCTCTCATTAGCGGTCCTTTTCTCCTTTCGATTTGCGAGGCGTTTTCCAGAAGCCATGGTAAAAATCTTCTAGATTGTTTGAGACAGCCAACTTCAGATCTCCTTTGTTCTTAGCTTCCTCTAAGATTTCATCTGCTACAGCCTTCCCATTTGAGGTTGCATGCTTTTCATCTGCTACAGCCGTCCGAAAATGACTTCAACGAAAGCGAGGGTTTAATTCGGCCCATTGTTTCATTACGTCTTCAAATTGTTGGGAAACAATGGCTAAGTCGCGGACCAGGTCGTTCTCTTGAAAATGATTCGGCGATCTGGTCGGTGGTGCAAAACCAGTTCGTACTCTCGCCGACGCCTCTAGGATAAAACAGCCTCGTTGAACAATAACTGATTTGCATGCACAACAAATCAGTGCAGATTTGCACTTTCGAAATAAATAACTGCTCGAAAATTTCTGTAAGAATATTTTAATGGCGGAGGAGATTTTTTTTTTTTTATGTACCAATCTCGTCTATAACTGATGATAATATATAGATGGGATTAGGACTGAACGAAAATACTAGTCAGTGGAGGAAAATAGGATCTGCGAAATACTTGGTCAAAAGTTTACCAAAAGTCGGTTCAGAAATATTTTTGTATTTAAAAAACTGGTTCGAAAAATGCAATGTTTTCTGGACCAAAAATATAAGTGTCTACACAACATAGCCAAGGCCCAAGGCTAAGCCCGAGCCGAGCCGAGCCGGGCCGGTCGGTCGTGCGCATATGTTGTGTTCATGATGCATGGTCTCCCTCCTCACAACAAAGCATGAATTGGGAGCCCAAGGCCTCAACATGACTTCTTAGAAACAAGTATAAATACTTGCACCTTTCTTATAATCCAATGATGTGGAACTATTCACATATAGGAGTCATCATACACTTATTTCTATATTTTAAATAATTCACATAAATTTCCTACAGATACCTTCAGATTACAAGGAGAATCAGCACTTCTCCGAGAAAAGCACAGTGTAGAGCAGAATATGATGCACTCCAATTTTCGTTCTGGCCCTCTAAAATCATAAATAGGGCGTCAGAAGCAATCAGCTGGATTTGAATTCAGAAAACTAAACTAGAATAACGCAGAGAGTTCGCAATAATATCTTTTTTCTAAAAACACATACTTGAAAATATACATGGATGAAAATTGCCATGTGATACGTTTATGTATTCTTTGATACAGCTAAAAATCTATATCATAAAACAGCAAAACATACATACCATAGGGTATAAGGTTCATATTCCTTTGAGGAGAAAAAGAAACTGCATTGATAAAAACAAAAACAGAAAACATTAATGCAATGAAGAATGAGTTCACAACAACATGTAGATTGAGTTGAGGCACTTATAAGGTAAGGATATCAACTCTTTGCAACCTAAGGAACTATTACCTATCGAAGCAGCTTTAGAAGACCAGTGTAACTAGTGTTCGTAATAAGCAAATGGAATACCTGAAGATGCTCAAGCTAAACGGTAAAATCAAGAAAGAGGAGAACAAGAAGTTGAGCTACATTTTACGTCATCAGTAATTGGCAATGAAAGGAAATTGAAGCAGGTTCCATCAGAGGGCAGTGGAGTGTGCTCCAGAAATGCCAACTGCATTAGACTTGCTAGAAGCAAAGCTACTGATTAAACATAAAAATTGAACACGTTATCTTAACTAAGAAAAACTTTTGAAACAAACATTGGATCATGCTAACTTAACCAACATTTCATTAGACTCACCAACATTGGATGTTAAAACAAACTTAACCAAGAAAAACAGGACACGCTAACTTGGGTTACACAAACAGAGTTGGCCGTATGCACATAGTCTTGGATTCCTCTTCTACTGTTAATTAGAAAATTTGATGTGACCTTTTGTTCATTATGTTTTTAAATAAAGTCAACACAAGTTCGGTTTTGCAGTGTAAGTCAACATTTTCAGATAAATTGAATTGAGACCAAAAAAAATTCCTGCAGCAAATCAGCTTCCTAGCACATGACATTTTAGCCTTCCACCAATGAAATTTCTAATTATTCACAAAGTTAAGAGAAGATAAGTAAATCTTGCCTCTTTGATTGGAAGACATATCTGATCTTCATCAATTACAGGCCCGTAAGAATCTTCTGTATACCAGCTAGAAGTTGCTTGTTTTACAAATTCACATTAAACTATGTTTACCTTAAGAAGCTGAGATCTTGAGCTTCCAGGGTTACCAGGCTAACATTGCTATTTATAGAACGTTTCCTACAAAATGTCTTGAGAACGTTTCCTAACAAAAATCTGCAGAGGAAACCATTATTGTATCAACGAATAACAGTAGAGTGTTGCTATACTACTTAGTGAGAATATAGATTTACGGTGATGGTTCAATCTATGTCATTTCCCTTTATATTTGATGATTATAGAAATACTTGGTGAAATATATTTGCATCTTTTTTTCTATCAACCAATGAACTTACAGTTATACACATCCTATCACCAAATTTCCTAGCTTCTTCATAACATCAATCTGACCTTTTCTTAATTTCATATTTTTAAGTCAAAGTCGATGACACTATGAAATCATATATTAAACAGAAAAGGTTATAAAGGACCTCTTTATCCCTCATCTCGCATTGATCAAATAAAATATATGCAATATAAGATGCTCACATGAAATCATATTTTAAACATAAAAAGTTTTAAACAATCTAACATGGCTGCAATGCAAATCATATCAATGACTACCGCATAAAGCATACATGAGGGATGAGGCATTATTCAGAGAACAAGATGCAAAAGGAATGCTGCTACCTGTGACATTTATAGGTAGGAATTGTTGCAGGCATGAGAGGGGGAGTGGATACTATTCCAAGAAGAGGTGCTCTGACTAAACATGCATTGAAACTAAACCTTACCAAGCTACCGCAAGGAAGATAAAATTGGGTTATGCACATGAAGGCCACAAGACAAAATGATCAAATTAACTCATAATATGAATAACTTCACAAATGACTAGTGTTGATTGAGATTTCATTAACTATTAATTTAGTTTATTCTTGCTGTAATAGCTAATTATGCTCTTTTTTACCAGTAATTAAGATTTTTTACTTTATTGTCTTTAAACGTAGTAAAGTTTTGCCAGCAAATGTGCAAGCTGTATTTAAAATAGAACTGCTCAACAATGTCAATGACAATTAATTATAATAAGCTTCCTGTATAATTCATTCGGTTATATTTCGTATCATTGTCTACTATTTTCTACCCCACTCAAAGTTATTCAAGGAGTGAGATTTTATTTTTGTTCTACTGAATGACCAGAGTTCGATTGGTTCACTCTTTATGGTTATTACATTATACAACACAAGCTTAAATAAGTACTGAAAACTTCATCCTGGTTGTTGATGGTGCTTTCTAAGCTACTTCAGTATCCTGGCATGATGAATTGAGATGCTTATTTGTTTCTCAAGTGTTAGCGTTTGTATATTTGATATTATTTATCACAATTGTTCTCTCCTACCTTACAAAAAAGTAATTTGTTTATCACAATTGTTCTCTCCTACCTTACATAGAGTAATTGTGTTTGTGTTCTATTAAAATACATATAATTTAAGCTATAATCATGGAAAGAAATGGATGAATAATTTTTGAATGCGGATGTGCCTATATTTGCAACCGCACCTGTTTTTTTCGAATATTAGATATTTATCCGCTTTTCGGTTGCGGATCCGGTCGGATTTCGAATTTTTCAAGTATCCATTGACAATCCTATCTTAAGATATATATCTTATTTAATACCTTGCGTACAACTTATTTTTTATTCCCTAACACATAAAACACGTTAAATTTAATATCCAATTCATATTCAAAAATAGGCAAACCTGCAGATTTCATTTACAACCCCCAAAATCCTATTGAAAATTGTGGATTGCACATAACCTTATACTGTTCATCCTGCACCCACAAAAAGCCTTGGTAAAATATATTATCCTATAAATGGTGAAAGGTTGTGGTTTTTCTAGCTCTAAAATCATTTAATTTGTAGTCGAGTATAAAATAAAACAAACCTTCATGCCGTTACTTTTCGAATTTGTCCAGCCCTAAGGCTAGTCAAGAACTACCATCAATTTACTTCCATGCAAAATTCCAAAATTTCGTAGTGCGCTACAATTCGAACATGGACCCAATAACCCAAAGATAAAACAAAAATGTAAGGTCGTTTCGGAATATATGTTTGGATAGATAACGTACAATGTAGCATCACCATTCCACATTGAACAAAAATTTAATTTGTATTATTCGTTACTTTTCTCCATTCTTTTGGCATCGCTTAATTTTGTAACCTTCAATGACTCGAAAAGCAATTAAATAATAAAGAAAATTCATCATTCCAATCGTGCCGATTATTATACACTTGCATGGAAAGCAACAAATTTAAGATTTTGAATAGGAATCGACTTTTAGATTTTGAATGATAACTTGACTGATATTCGACCAAGTCCAGTGCCGTTAATTTTTTTTTTAAAAAAAAGGGATCAATATGAACAACTTTTGTATTGGAGGCTTTATCTGGCTGTGTGAAGATTGGGAGGTAATGATTTTGAAGACAAAAATGGACGATGTTTCCATGGTTTGTCTTTGGAAGAAAAAGAAAACAAAGAGGAGAATGCCAACAGCACCAGAGTGAGGAAGATTGTTTCCTTCTTCAATTGCTCTATGTGTAGGCTAGGATCAGGCGACAAGGAGTTTGGAAGAGGAAGTGTAGGGGAACAATGGGGCAATGACAACATGATGGAGGAAATAGGTAGAAAATATGGTGGTGGAGTTGAAAAAAAGGTGTATTTCTTAGCATGTTTATGATAGTAATTAGAATCATTAATGAAACATTAAAAAACTGCAGTTAAATAGGGCATAACCTCAGCCATGGAAACTCGCCAAGCTGCAAATGGTTTAATGCAAAGTGAAGCAAAGAAACTGAGTCTTTTCAACTGTTCGGCATGATACTTCTCTCCTTATTCTGGAGCCAACAGAATGCGTGTCATCTCATTATTCAATTATGGCTTAAGCTTCAAATATAAAGTAAGAAAAAATCAACATTAATTCTGTAAATTATTCAAGATTGTACCAAATTATAGTGTAATTACCCAAATAAGCAAGCTCTTATGGGGCCTGTCCACTGGCTTCCTACTGGATACAATTTCCAACACGAATGCTCAAAATGCAAACACATCTGTCTTTTCATCGACTATCTCATGCATGAAATATTCCTGTGCTAAACACCTAATAGTATTCATCAGTAAATTTTAAAACCCTTAAAACGTGGTCAGACTTTTTGTAATAATAGTAACATGTTAGCTAGCAACCTAAGAGGAATCGTCTTGTGCTCATGTGTCTTCATAAGATTTATCTAACTGTATTTTGATGTGCCTCTCTGATCTTTCTACTCCGCTAATAAACAAAAACAAAAGCAGAAATTGTGATAGTGGTGGATGCTCTAGCCAGCGTTTTATAGCAAAATTTTATTGTTTGAGAAAAAATTAAAAGAAAAACTCGCCATGGTTGTAGGAATTAGGAGTTAAATGCTTAGGATCCTGTTTATTAGCATCAACCTTTACCTTCTATCTTTTAATTTCCAAGTGTCCATGTACGTCCTCCTTTTGTTAACAATTTTCCTTTGATTCAAAATGATGGTGAAATTCCATGACTACAATCAAAGGCAGAAAAATTATAAAGTGATGGTGATTATGGTCGAGGCAATGAATCCTAATGACCAATGGATACAGGGCAATCATATTTAGAATATATTTCACAGCATTAATAACAAAGGAGATAAGAATTGAGAATGACATGTAATTCGATTAGTAGTATCATAGTTCTTCGTTTTTAGCTATATCCTTCGTTTCTTATCCTTTATCCTTCACCGGCTTTACATCTTTGTCTTTCTTTGCATCATCTCTTCTTTCTTTCGTCGCATACTATGATTTGACATAAGATACCAATGATACTAGGAAACAGTCAAAGGTAAGCACATTAGAGCTAAGCACATTAGAGCTAACCTTTTATCAAACTAATCATACCATCAGAAAACAAATAAAATGCACAAATAAATACCTGCAATGCCACCAGTTGTTCGACCTGTAACAACAAAATTTCCTGCTCTGGTCGAGGTTGTACAGCACCCTGACTTGCATGCCTAATGGTTAGCATTTTATCTCCCATTTTAACACCATTAAGAGCAGCAAAATAAACATCCGTGACATAGAGATTTTGATACACGCAAATGCATAGCTTTTTGAGTTGCCAGTTCCTGGATCTTTGACGATGTCAAAACTTCTTAAAGGCCCAAAAGACTCAAGGAGCTCCCCCACTTGTGATTTGGTAAAATAGCGTGGAAGTTCCCTTACAAAGATGCGATCAGGGCCCTCTAGACCTCCTGCTAAACCCATTACACTTAACTGCATAACAAATGCCCTCTCCATACAACAAACTTCAAACTAGTAGTCAACAAACACCATTCAGTTCCATCAGCATCAACCCTCTACACCAACTCTCCTTACCACGTCATCTTCTAATCCAACCTCCTCTCATTTCTGCAAGTTCCACTGCATATCCTTTTGTTATAGCCAACAGCAACTCATAGTCAAAACCATCACCAAACATCCATCATTCAACATTCACATCACAAACCTCTGCTACAAATCCTCTTCTCCATTAATGTACACACTTCATCCAGCACTCCTCTTCATACACAGTGTACATAGTACATACAACAATCCACTTGCAACCGAGCAGAGCATCCACTGCAATTTTCCAGCCATACTCCTACAGTACGCAGTAGCAATATGCCTCAGCAAATTTCACTAAACTAACTCCTCACCACCCACTACCTCATTCTTCCACTTCACCGGAACAAGGTACGATCAGATCCAATAAATAACCACCTCAATAGTACCACAGTCCAAAACTCATCCAATAGCTTCGACCCTAAATCCTATACCGTACTCCGACCTCTTCAATGAGTAGACCAAAACAGCACATTCAACAACCAATGTCACAGCAAGCACATCAGTTTCACCATAGAAAAACGCATCAACCTGAAGCCAAGATATTGTTAGAAAAAGGGAAACTTTGCACGGGTGTAAGCCTGTACCTTAATTTAAATCCTAAGAATAAGAAAATTAGGTTTTGAGTAGATATACGAAGATGAATTAAAAATTTAGGGTTTTCATGATTCGCCTTATAAAATGATTGTAGAATCATATAAAACCGTGTATAATCATAGAATAAAGTATATAATCCATAATGGCCGGTGCGAAATCTCAATCGAATTGCAGTAGATTGATAGGTAAGTCCATCGACAATATAGAGAAGAGAGAAGTAGCATGATAATGATGGTGGAGGAAAAATGAAGTAACGATGAAGACGAGATAATTTGGGACTTGTGAACTTGTCCTTAAAAAAAGAGGGAAAATGAAAATTGGGAGGAAACGTTGAAAACAAAACGATGTTTTACTTAGCGGGAGACTAAATTTTTTTAGTTGTGCGCATTTTTAGACAAATAGTTGCTCTTGCACATCAATGCAACTAACAAATGTAACCAAATACGTATTTTCTTCTAGTGGGAACCAACTCTCATACAGGTAGCGATCATCATATCGGCCTTAATACGGTTCCCGATAGTTATCGGTTTTCCGGCCTTAATACGACCGAGTATGGTCGTCGGTTTTCTGGCCTTAATACAACATCGGGACCGTCGGTTCTCTGGCCTTAATATGTTCCGGTGTGACCATAATTGTTCGAGCGTTTGTGCTTCGGTTCAGATTTTAGAACACACCTCCCTCTATCGACGAAGATGCATTCTGAGGGGCAAAGTGTTAACCCTCTTTTTGGCAAGAGCCTCAACGAGCCAGATCGAAGCCCAAACGCGCAACTGGATATATGTCGCGCTTCAGGAAGCCCAGCAGATGCACGATCCAAAGCAGTCACATATCGGCCCAAATCCAGCTTCACCCGTTGATAGCTCACTCCGGAAGAATCGCTCTCCCAGTCGACCGAGCATCTCGCTTCCATATAAGGCGCGTCGACCAAATATCTTGGGCCAGCGTGGAGATCTTCAACAGAGCTATTCCACCACATATCCCGACTTTCAAGGCAATAAAAGTGGTCAAACCATACCCGAATAAAACTCTACTTTTGATACACCTCACAGTGGATGCCACGTCAGCCGCAACTTTCGAGGATACTATTTATGAATAGTGGAATCAGTCTTCCAACCGCTATTCTATCCAAGAAATGGACTCCACGTGTCCGGGCTTTACCGGAATGACTGGACCGCATCACAACAGCCCAAGCTGCTATCTCCACCTATAAATACCTTAAAGCTTAAAGAGGAAAGGGGCCTTTTTCCTTCCAACTGCTTTACACTTCATTTATGGGGTTCACTTCTCTCAATCTATCCCAAAAGGAAGAGTAGTTAGTTGTCTTCTTTCTCTTCTTCAAATAGAAAAAAGCGATTGTATTTGTAATCTAAAAAGGAGAAATAATATATAAAGTGGACGTAGGCACAGTCTTTGCCGAACCAC
The DNA here is from genome assembly GCA_030737875.1 of Allium sativum. Taxonomy (NCBI): domain Eukaryota; kingdom Viridiplantae; phylum Streptophyta; class Magnoliopsida; order Asparagales; family Amaryllidaceae; genus Allium; species Allium sativum. Next base: position 2,754,261 of record CM060925.1, on the reverse strand, counting down.
TATGAAAATTCTGTGCGTGCTCCCCATTCTTTTTACTTTTTCTGCATTTTATAATCATTGTTCGTGTGTTCATCACACGATTGGGGGTTGACTGTCACTAGTGACCAACTTTTGACGTCAACAGTAGTCATGTTCAAATGAATATGAGTTTTACCCAAATGTTATACTGCTGCATTAAAACATCTATGTGATATGGCTTGCTATGCACGACATTATCATGAAGTTTCTGATTAATGCGTAAGCATAAGTTACTATGTTGTTTCTATTGTTTCTATTAACAAGCACCTATCAACATTAGCCAAACCAACATCCTGAGCAGTCCATATGTACTAAACAAACAAATTAACACGAAATAAACACACTTACACCATAGAACGTGAGATTAACATGCTTAGAGCCTTATGGGTATAACAAGAAGATTACAAAACTGAGCTTTAGCTCAGTTACCAAACTGAGTTTAGCTCAGTTACAACAGAGCTTGTTTAGCTTAAAACCGAGCTATGTTATGAAAGCTTAAGTGAGTTTTATTATGGCCAACATCAATTTTTAATTTATCTTTTGGAATCGATGGATTATATATTTCTAGAACAGAAAAACGAAGTGGAAGAAATAGAAGAATATTGAATAAGCTACACTGGTGAAAAAGTTAATGAGCCAAAGGGTTTTTAGGGATGAATTCTTCTGTACCCGCACTAAAATGTGCCCATGTGCGCAACAAATCTTGTCCACACATCAAGTGAATTAAGTGATTTTAATTGATAAATGAGTCCTAACTTTCCATTAAAATAATTATATGACACATATGATGTGTGGCTATGATTTATTGGGTACACTGGGCACACTCAACTTCGGTACAGGAGAATAAAAGAAGATGGAGGGGACCGCGGAGGGATGTAGCAATCATGGAAAGAAGAATTGGTCTCCTTGTTTCTCTCATTTCTCAATACATGAAAAATAGATAAAAGTTGTTTTTTATTTTGTGTGCTAACTTTGTTTTCTAAAATGTTTGTTTTCCATGATATGCATGCGTTGTGCACATTTTTGTACGGACGAAAACCCAAAACTTAAAATGGTAAACCAAACAATACCTAAAGTTTCGCAGTTTTTCTAAAACGTTGATTATTCCAACAAATATATGAAAACGGGTATTTTTTGGGATACGCGAATGCTTTTGAGTATTATCAAAATGACTTCTCTGGAGATTAAGATCTTTTTTCAGCTTTCGAAATTTTACAGCTAAAAAATTTGCAGTTTTAAGAACTTAGGACTCTTTATTTTAAATTTTTTGCTTTTAAACCTTTTTTGACGTTGTATAGGCATACAAAAATAAAATCATATTCTTTAATTATAGAGTAATATTTAATTAACAGTAGTGTTTTTCAAAAAAATTGGTGGTTTTCATTATTATGTATTTCACAATATTTTGGTATTTACTTTAATTTTTTGCCCTTTTTGGAAAGAAGATTAAAGTTTAGCAATTTTTTTAAATTGTTGGGTTATCTAAAGAAAGTGAAAACAAATTGTTTTTGGGGATAAACAAATTCTTTTGAGTATTATTAATATAATTTCCCTAGAGTTATGAATTTATTTATTTGGGGATTTTTTTAAATTTGGCAATCAACAAATTTGTAATTTTTAGAAGTTAAGAATACATCTTGCCTTACATTAAAAATGAGTAATATAAAGGTTTAAATGAATTAGATTAAAAATTTCTTTTCTTAGACATGGATAAAAATGTTTAGGTAGTGCTGACGAAAAAAAATTCCTTCACTATATCGAAAATATATTGCTTATTTAACTAATAAAGATGTGAAAAACAATTTTGTATACAATGAGGATCGATTATGCTTTGTTTGTAATCCGATGAGGCATATGACATGGATCTATATCTATGTTAACACAGCACATACATAAGGGAGTCGTATCTCCCTTATGTTCACCCCCTCCATGGCTTATTGAGTCGCATGGTTTTTATTTGTTAGGAATTCACATTCATTGGTATCTTTTTAAAATTATGGCCGTCGTTTTTTTAAAAAAAAAATTGTTTTGAGTATGTGCCACATAAAATAAACTACGTATATATTTGAAATAAACTAAAAGAACAAGTGAATTATAAATAGAATATCAAAGCAAAAACTGAAGAACCGGTTGATGTAAAAACGGAAGAACGGGTTGAAACAAAAAGGTGTACTAAAGGAATTATAAATGAATATATAAGGTTTATATTCTTGTCTGTAATCCTAAATATTAATTCCCCTTTTGAGATATATAAGCTTGAATAGTGTCGCTTTTTAGGAAGATGTACATGTTCCTCCTTCCCGCTTCATTGAACCTATTTGAATCTGAAACTCTAGCTTCATCTCTTATAATCTTACCCCTGATTACAATTGTTCATTTAATCATCGTCGTGTGATTTATCAAAGTTACTTACAGGTTGAAGTGCATGTTATGTAGCTCTAAAAGTATTACATATATCTTATGGCGGTGAAGCAGACGTATGGAGCATCGATGAAATTGCATATATTCCTCTTTGTAGCTCCCGAGAGCAAATCACATGTACCCAATTCCTCTGTACCCAACCATCAGAATTCCTGATTTCCACATTTTTTTAATTAAGTCTGAGGGCTTAATTACAAAAAAGTAGAATTTAGGGGATTCTGATTGGTTGGGTATAGGGGATAGGGATATTGGGTACAGGGGATTTCATTCTATAGTTGCCAGCCTTTCTAGACTAGAGCAGAATCTAACATAAATTTTTTATGTCTTAAAAGCAATCCCACATTTTGAAAATGATCCATAGCCTTCATTAGGATATGAAACTAGAGCTTCATATTGAAAATGCTTTATAAAGAAAAAAGAAGCGGACCAATTACTTCACAAGCTCAAGGTAATTTGATTGATTTCCCATATAATAATGTCATATCATGCATGTTTAAATACCTTAGTTTGAATATCTTAATATCGTTTAAGTGCTAAATAAACAGCAATCGTATCTGCTTTGCTGGTCATCCTTGGCTCTGCAACTTTAAATATTCTAAAATATATTTAGATTTTTTGATTTTAAGGTTTGTTGGTACCTATATTTATTGTAACACCCCACCTCCGCCAGAGTCACTCACAAAGGGAATGCACTAGCTTTGGTGGAGTATTATCTAGGTAAACATGCACAGAAATATTACAAGACAGAGCATATAAAAACAGCAAAAGTAAACATGATCTCATTACTTTACAAAATTAGTAAGGTCTAAAACCTTTTACATCAAAGTGCCATTAAATTACTTACATCGAAACCTGTCTTGTAATAATAAAGAAGCATAAAATCCATAGTCATAAATTATTCCCCAAGTAAAACAGTAAAATAGCCATAGCCAAGAAAAGTCCAAGCCATATGTGATGATCTTGAAGCAGAAAATCCGAACTAAGTAGCAACATTTCCTCCCTGTAAACTTGGGGGGGGGGGGATGGAAGAAAAAGAGGCGAAACAAAACGGGGTCAGTCATAAAGACTGGTAAGTCCTAGCTACTTTCAGCCTAAAAACAGTTAAGAGTAACATGACATGTATAAACCGAAAGTAAATATAAGCATGATGACAAGATAAACAGATTAAACTAAGATGACAAGATAAACTCAAGTAACAAGATAACCAAGGTAACAGGATAACCAAGGTAACAAGATAACAAGATAAACTCGGAATAGCATCGCATGTCTAACGTCCTCTGCACCAACCGTACTAGCATCCTAACTCGTATCATCCCTTCCATGTATATGTGTAGTCCCTTGTCGTATATCGTACGGGTTCCATCACGTTATTCTATACTACTACAACGTAGTGTGTGACGGCCCGCCCCGCACCAACCGACACTTCCTCCAAGTGTGCGTTGTACACATGTCCAACTGGCACGGAACGGTCGTCATAAGAAAAGAAAGAAGAGAATGAACTAATCAAGGAACCTGTAGAATGTCTCACAGCGCATGGAATAAAATATAATAATAACATACTCGACATAAAACTGGTGAGACAGTGCATAAGCTGATAACTAATAATAAATGTCAACATCAGAGCAGCGAAAATCCAAATACAGCTTATTACAACTTTTCAAAATCTACTGTCTCTAAACAAAAGAAAGCTAAAGTGGAAGATGCACCACCAATGCCCAAGCAGTGATCTTCGACAACACAGGGAGAATACTATATATATATATATATTACGTGGAAGCCTCCTGCTCGTCTCCGGATCATCTACCCGTGCATCACCAGCTAACCTGTCTCTAGTCTGCTCGTGTGAGCACCCAGAGTAATAAGAAGAGACATAAAACTCTGGGTCAGACAAAAAGTCTGGTATGAGCGATAAGCAGCTAAACAGAACAATAACAGGTATACTAAACCATACCTGAACCTGGACCTGCAACCAAAGAGTTAGCACTACATACTGTACAATACTCTAAGGTGCCATCAACATATGGTGTAAAGAAATACGGGGGTGGGGGTGTGCATGTCATAGGGATAGCAAACAATTCAATCATGGCAACCATCCTCACATCTCTCACTCAGTGCATAAAGCATACGATGTATACCACTTACAACCACTAGACCCATCGAAGTAGTGATGGAGTTCGTCTTGTACAACTACTGCTACCACCAAGCTTACCCCATGGAGTCATGACTAAACCTTTACAAATGACCCCACTTCATTGGTCTATAGCTCTTTTAGTCATACCTAGACCACTGTGGCCCTGAATCCGTTCACGTACCCCCTATACATAGTGATCCAAAGTTACAGACATCGACAGCCCCTCAGCACACGTCCCGCAGCAAAGCCCAATCATGAAGTTAACTCGTTGATTCCCATCTGAATCCTTGGTACAAACTTCCCATTTGGACTACCTTTGCATCTCGGGTTATGGTCTTCTTCGGTTCGGTTCGGGTCTCTTCCTCCTATTTGGTTCGGTTCGGGCATCCTCCTCTTATCCGGTTCGGTTCGGGTCTCCTCCTCTATCCGGTTCGGTTCAGATCTCCACCTCCTATCCGGTTCGGTTCGGGTGTCTCCTCCTATCCGGTTCGGTTCGGATCTCCTCCTTCTATTCGGTTCGGATCGGATCTCCTCCTCCTATCCGGTTCGGTTCGGGTGTCTCCTCCTATCCGGTTCGGTTCGGATCTCCTCCTTCTATTCGGTTCGGATTGGATCTCCTCCTCCTATCCGGTTCGGTTCGGGTGTCTCCTCCTATCCGGTTCGGTTCGGATCTCCTCCTTCTATTCGGTTCAGATCGGATCTACTCCTCCTATCCGGTTCAGATCGGATCTCCTCCTCCTATCCGGTTCGGATCGGATCTCCTCCTCCTATACGGTTCGGATCGGGTGTTCTTCCTAACCGGTTCTGAAAATCTGCAACTTTTTCCAGCAAGCTATTTTCGCCGAACGACGGCGTTTTCAACCATTCTAAACTTCCTATGACATTACAAAACATTCCAAACAGCAGTAACAACATATAGAATCAATCACAAACATTAAAACATCATTTACATGAAATACTTTAGATCAAACATACCCAGAAACCCATGTTTTCCCCTTAATCCTTCTTAATCGTGATTATGCATACAATTAGCAAAACTTATCCAAATTAGCCCAAATTTTTATCAGAGCCACAAAACATCATTATAGAATTTTAGGAATTTTTCCAGAATTTATTAATGTATAAATTCGCTAATCTTCACTAATTACCCATAATTAACCGTAATTAGTGTAAAAACAAGCTAATCACTCACCTTTGCCACCACTAAAACCCCAAAACTGAAATATTCTCTGATTTGGCGCTGTTCCCAATCTTACACAGCAGCTCTACCTCGGTTCTCGTGCTAATACTCCTTGATTTGATGTTTGCTAAGCCTAATCTTCAATTAGAAAGTGATTAAGAGGTGTTTTGAAGAGATTTAGAGGGTGGAGGCCATGGCTAGGTTAAGAGGAATGAATAGTGACGGCTGAAAAATGAGAAAAAGGTATTCTCCAAACCCTAACAGCCCTTTTAAACTCCTAATCCCGAAATTCCCCTTTTGGCCTAGCTGTTAATCACCCGGTTAAGCCCAATTAAGCTGTTTTTCACCATCTGAAACTTGTTTCAGCCATATCTCCCAAACAGTGAGTCTGTTTGGCTAATATGACCACTCTACGGAATTGTAAACCATCATCCGGGTCCAATGGAAGTGGTTTCAGGTCAAAATTCCTTTCCAGTCAAAAGTTATGGTCAAAACAAATTCAACTAGGGGCAAAACGGTCATTTAAAAATCGACAAAAATCATGAACATGGGAAATGACCCTACTAGTCGTTTCCCAAAAGTACACGACCATACGACTTACTAAGAAAAAGAAATAAATATTCTACGATCTTTCAATGCGTAGAATGCGGGTCGTTACATTCTCCCCCCCTTAAGAAATTTCACCCCCGAAATTCCTTAACAAAGAAACAAACAATGAATCCCGCATGCCTAACAATCATTCACAGCAATCAAACATGCAAAACAAGCAAAACAAACATAACCTAGCATGCGGAAAACTAAATCGCTAATAAAATCTTACCAAGCAAAGAGTTCTGGATACTTCTTCCTTGTGTCCTCCTCTGTTTCCCAAATACAGTCTTTCTCATCCTCACCCCACTAGACTTTGACTAGTTTCACCGCCTTCCTTCGAAGTTGCTTCGTATCGTTCCCAACGATACGCATAGGCCTACGGTTCCCAACCGCCTCAGGTTCAACCTCGATATCGTCCAACTGGTCAGGTGAAATAGCCACATTAGGGTCGTGCACAAACTTCCTTAACTGGGAAACATGAAATACGTTGTGAACTCCCGCCATCTTGTCCGGTAATTCAACTTTATATGCCAAACTTCCAACTAGTTCGAGAACTGGGAATGGGCCAACGAATCTTGGTGCCAACTTTCCTCTCCTGCCAAATCGTATTACGCTCTTCAACGGAGAAATCTTGACAAACACCAAGTCGCCAACGGAGAATTTTAAGTCTCTTCTCCTCTTATCGGCATAACTCTTCTGCCTATCTTGGGCAGCCTTCATTCGTTGTTGAATGGTCTTGATTTTATCTGAAGTTTCCCTCACCACATCTGGTCCAAGCATAAACTTCTCGCCAGTCTCTATCCAACATGATGGTGAGTTGCATGGTCTTCCGTACAAAGCTTCAAACGGAGCCATACCGATACTGGATTGGTAGCTATTATTATATGCAAACTCTACTAGATGCAAATGGTCATCCCATGATCCACCAAAATCCAATATACATGCTCTCAAGAGATCTTCCAAAATACGATTCACCCTCTCCGTCTGACCGTCGGTCTGAGGATGATATGCGGTACTGAGATGTAACTCTGACATATGTTGTACATAGCTAGGTTAGATTTAAAATCTCATTTGCAAGTTTGCATGACTAAAGTAAAAATCATGATTTCATGTTTAGAAATATTTATGCCATAAGTATATGTGTGCCATGGTTATGTGAATAGATTTAAAATCATGATTAAGTTGGAATAATTCTAGTTGAACTATACTTTTGTATTAGTAACAAAAGTAAGCACCTTTGTAAACATGTAGTAATCTTATGAACATGATTTGCTTATGTTTGACATTATGCCAAAATAAAAATATAGGTTTATGTTGTAGTTAAGACTATGTGTCAATGATGATATTCAATTTAGATTCTTAACTTAACTACAAGTTTACATGCTTTGATTCATGTCACTTATGCTTTATGACCAAAGTATACGTTACTACTATGAAAGTACACCAGTTTCTATTTTGTAGTTCCAACGTTATGTTGCAAGTTCATGTGTTCACATTCCCCTTTTTGTGTATGTAATCACGCTTTAAGCCTCCCCTTTTTCACATGGCTAAGTTGGGCTTAAAAAGGCTAAACCCAACATATATATATATATATATATATATATAAATAATAAACGAGCGTATTAAACGGGGAAAAATAGCGTTGGGCCAAAATAATTAATAAATGAAAAACATAAAGCAAAGGGGCCCAAATTCAAGTATGGGTTGGGCCCATGATTGGTGTAAACCTTTACACCATTAGCTTAAACTGGTTTTTAATAATGGGCCGCAAATATTTACATATAAGAAAATAAAGAAGAAGGACAAAATATGTAAATGTAGAAAATACGATGTGTTTAACCCGAGGTTGGATTGAGTTGTGATGTAAACCTGCCCGGAACCGCCCGGCTGTCCAGTAGTCACAACAATACCTATCCAATGTGGGTGGTTAAACATGGAGCCCAATAAGGACCCGAGGTTAGACTGAGTTGTGGCGTAAGACTGCCCGGAACCAACCGGCAACAGGCAGCCACAACAATACATGTCTAATATGAGAGGTCAAGGCTTTAATAAGACAATTAAGGCTGAGTCAGGACTGATAGGATTAAGTAAACTAAAGACTTAATCAAAAATGGGACATGCTAAACTAAACAGACTGATTGGGGGTTAGGTTCATAAAACACTTAACCAACTTAGCATGTTGGCTAGAAGTAGAAAACCTAGTAGCGGGGGACCCTTTTCTGCAGTAACCCTATAAGGTGTATCATGATACCCTGAAACTAGGTAGGGTGGGGCACGATTACTGGGCTGAATGTAAGAGGTCAAATCGACGGCGGTGGTGCAACAGTGTAGGTTCTAACGGGGTGTGGGCGTGCACTCACTCCGGCGCAGAAAAATAAGGCACTGGGCACCAGTAGCATACCTGTGCATTCTAGGGTTGTGTCGGGTCGCCGCCATGGGACTTGATACACCCCATGGTGGGACCAGCATAGGTAACTACAACATCGGGGGCCGTAAGACACATGTAACTATGCGAGTAGGAGCCGATCATCATAGAATGGATCACTTCACCCTGATTATGGGGTGCCAGTTGGGAACTAGTTTATATGGGTTCAGAGATTAATATGGGGTACGATAGTATATTCGACCCTAGACAACTTAACTAAGTTTACAGTGCTTTCCCACTTCTTGTTTTTACTTATCATACCCAGTTCTTTATTCATAGGCTGAATAGTCCTAGACTTACTCAGGCTTTATGTCTGACTCTACTTTTCTTTCGTCTTCTTTTCTTCCGTTCCCTCCCCCCCTAGATCCACAGGGAGGGAATACTGCAGCTTGACCAGCCTTCATATCCAGCTTGAAGAGAAAGAATGTATTGCTTGGACCTTTTCGTTTGAACTATGGCTTTGGACAACAACTATGGGACTTTTGCAGTTTATTTATGTTTTCTTTATGCTTCTTTAAAATAATGTAATCAAGACAGTTATGAAGGTGTTATGTTTTTTGAAAGGATGTAAGACAATCATGGTGATGTTGTTGTACCACGTATTTACTTTTATGAAATAAAAGTTGCTGCTTTTCTGCTGTTCACAAATATGTGTTCTTATATCTGTCTTGTATATCTGTGACTTATACTTATAAACCTCCACCAAAATTAGGGCATTCCCTTTGAGAGTGACTCTAACGGAGGTGCGGTGTTTCAAAACATACCCAGAAACCCATGTTTTCCCCTTAATCCTTCTTAACCGTGATTATGCATACAATTAGCAAAACTTATCCAAATTAGCCCAAATTTTTATCAGAGCCACAAAACATCATTATAGAATTTTAGGAATTTTTCCAGAATTTATTAATGTATAAATTCGCTAATCTTCACTAATTACCCATAATTAACCGTAATTAGTGTAAAAACAAGCTAATCACTCACCTTTGCCACCACTAAAACCCCAAAACTGAAATATTCTCTGATTTGGCGCTGTTCCCAATCTTACACAGCAGCTCTACCTCGGTTCTCGTGCTAATACTCCTTGATTTGATGTTTGCTAAGCCTAATCTTCAATTAGAAAGTGATTAAGAGGTGTTTTGAAGAGATTTAGAGGGTGGAGGCCATGGCTAGGTTAAGAGGAATGAATAGTGACGGCTGAAAAATGAGAAAAAGGTATTCACCAAACCCTAACAGCCCTTTTAAACTCCTAATCCCGAAATTCCCCTTTTGGCCTAGCTGTTAATCACCCGGTTAAGCCCAATTAAGCTGTTTTTCACCATCTGAAACTTGTTTCAGCCATATCTCCAAAACAGTGAGTCTGTTTGGCTAATATGACCACTCTACGGAATTGTAAACCATCATCCGGGTCCAATGGAAGTGGTTTCAGGTCAAAATTCCTTTCCAGTCAAAAGTTATGGTCAAAACAAGTTCAACTAGGGGCAAAACGGTCATTTAAAAATCGACAAAATCATGAACATGGGAAATGACCCTACTAGTCGTTTCCCAAAAGTACACGACCATACGACTTACTAAGAAAAAGAAATAAATATTCTACGATCTTTCGATGCGTAGAATGCGGGTCGTTACATAGTGTCACCATCCTTGAAGTCGCTCGGACTGCCATCCTTGTTCTGGCCAGATTCCCTCTTCATGAATTATCGCATGTTCAACTAGGATTTACGCCACCTAGGGCCACTTCATGTATGCCAATTCATGTATGCCCAAACTTGCAAATTACATTGGCAATACCCCAAATTTTCCTTGTTCATGTTATGCACAAATTCGACCACCCACACCTATATCCAAATAGGTGAAATCCCAATATTCCCCCGTATACAAATCGCACGTAAATCGTAGTTTAGGCCTAGGTCCGAAATCGACCAAGGTTCATCAAAAGAAAATAAATAGGGGAAGGTAGAAACATTGCATAAAACAAGATCCGAGAGAAAATCATCATTACATGCATGATAAGGACATGAAAGAGTGATTTGCAACATGCATAGGTTCAAATTAATGTCATAGCAACATCCCCAAAGATCAAGATAAAAAATGAACAAGAATGAGCATGGATTGAATATCATGCATAGATCCAATTTCAACTTTATCACATGTCATATTCATGTTATCGTTTCAATCTAAAAGCATCTAGAACTTACAAAGCATGGCTAGTGAATTAGGGGCAAGAATCGTCATAGAATCGTTGTAGCGACGTTGATCTACCCTCTTGATTTGTTGTAGAAGCTCTAGGAATGATGTAGCAACACTAGAAGCCTTGAGAAATAAGTAGCTCCTTTGATTTGATGAAGAAAGATTGCTCTTTTTCCTTAGATTTAGTTTAGAACCCTCAAGCTCTCAATGATGAAGATGGAGGCCATGATTTAGGAGCATTTTGGCAGCACTTGGTTGCTAGAATGATTTTTAGTGATTTAGGTTAGGTCTTAGGGTGTTTTTATAGGAGTTAGGACTAGTTTAGGCCCTTAGATTAACCCTAGTTTAGATCTGAACCACTGAAGATCGTCACAGGCCAACCAACCAGACCACACAAGCAAGCAGGTGCACCAAGCTAACCTGGCTCGACCAGGGAGGTCGACCCCCAGGTCGACTAGGCAGTCGACCTGGTCCCTGGGGGTCGACTACCCAGTCGACTCCCCAGTCGACCTGGGGCTGGGCGGGAAAATTTCCCGCCCAGTCTGTTTGGCCCAAATTCAAATTTCGAAAGTCTGTTTTCGTTTTCTGATTTCTCTTGAAACTTCTAGAGGCCATATCTCGGTCATACGGACTTCGATTTACGAAATTTCGGACTCGTTTCCAACCAGAATTCCGAGACGAACGCAACGGCGCAACCCGTTTCGCTTAATTCTTATTTTAAAATTTAATTCTGCCTCGATTCTTGTCTTAACACGTTATTAAAAATTCGGGTTGTTACATTTATTCTTCTTCTTTGAGGAAATTGGCATTGAGGGTATATTTAATATGTCTCTCTTCCTTGATCAATCCAACTATTAAAGCATCAGCTTAACATTCCAATGTACGTGGTGCGACGCAGTGGAAATGAGACCTGACTTCTTGGTAATAGGTCGTAGGTTCGATTCCTACCATGCGCTTCCCCATCTTATATAAATTTACCTAGGGTATAGAAGCTTGGATTAGCGGACTGCTTTACTGTACCCTTCTCAGGAGTCTACTGGTCCACCGGTTTCTCTTGGGTTTTTTTTTAAAAGAAAAAGAAAAATTAACATTCCAAAGACTACGTTAATATATAGTATATGTGTTTCTCGCATCTTAAAACAACAATATTACGTGGACATGAATTTAAAACAAGTACTTGAGTTTTCCAATCAAATGAAAAGACGAATAATAAACAATTTCATACTTACATTTAGTTAATTTCCATTGTAGGCACTTGCTAAGAGATTCACAGGTAAAACAACTATATATCCCAGAAACTAATTTTCATTACCCATCCCAAGTAGAAAAGGATTTATTTCCATCTAAAATTTCAGGAAGGTATCATATTTCCGTTCAAGTACAATATAGGAAAAAACAAGACGTGGTTGCAATGCATGAAACAGAATAAAGACAGGCACTATTGTAGTACTCACAAAGATGATGCCGTTATCATGGTTCCTCAAACATGTGGAACCAGTTAGTGAAAGCTTTCAAATAACGTTTCTTAAACATTAATATATTCTTGCTTACTACTAAAAACTAATTAAAAAAATCATTTGCACAGATAAGATTACTTGAGCACAAGAAGTTTGATTTCAAATAACTTGTTGTTACTGAATCAAAGCTTATATAAAGTAGAAGACTTGGATTGCAGGGATCGGCGTGCACACAATGCGTATGTATATTACGACAAGGATAAATATATAGGTATGTACATATAATCTAAAACATGCATGTTGTATTTTCCATGTTGTGGTTTCTTACAATTGTTGACACCGTTAAAAATGATTTGAGAATGTGGGGTGTAGATGATGCTCATAAATGGTTTTTCAACATCTGTTAAACAATTGTGTTGCGTCATGGTCTTATTATAAGATCGGAGTAATGTAACCGTCTGAAAATAACTGTCTTTAATATGAAAAACCGTGAAATTTACAAGTCACACCATTATAAATTTACAACATGCTCTAAATTTTCATCGGCTCAAAGAAGCTACCTTTCCTGATGATTCCTTCGCCCACTTCCAAAGAATTTTATATGAAAGTATTTAACTTTATATGTGTAAAATTGTTTAAAAACTCCCCATTATTATTTTTTATCTTGCTAAGTTGGTACCAAGTGAACTAATTATTTCTAAAATATAATTTATATGTAAAAAGACAAGATTTTGGAGGAACAAATAATTAGTTGAAAAACAAAGAAAGGATAAGTTGTTTGAACATACATGATCATTGTTAGTGTTTCTAAAAATTTGATTATATATGATTTTCACATTAAAGACAGAAAATTGATTGCCCTATAATATTACTATTTTCAAATCCATTAGCACACTCTAATAAAGAAAATGGGTTTTAATAGTAATTATAGTAATAGTTGACACCAGGCACCATGTTATTACACTGCCATTGAACTTTTGTTGTCCTGTGCTTCCGTAATCTTTTTTATCAATACTTCAGCCTTTATACTATGTGTAAAATTCACTTAGACTTCATGGATATTTATAAATGAACTGTTTAATTGGTGGACATGAAAATGGATTCAATGGCTTTGAGTACTAAAACAATTTAGTTAGCTAACTGTTTAGGATTGTACAATTATGCAACTTTATTATTTATATTGAATTATCTACCTATCTTTGTAGTTTGTATAGTTATGATAATCTTCTCTTTTCTACTCCATGACATTCAGAGCCGGCCTATGGCATAGGAAACCGAAACATTTGCCTAGGGCATCAAGTGACGAAGTGGGCAACAAAACAAAAATCATATTCTCTTTCAAGCAGCGTTTCTCCAGAACATTGCTGACGACACTAACGTTGCATCGCCATCAGCCTCCTTCTCAACATCAATTGTTAGCTGCCGTATCCTTACCTCAAGTCTACTCAATCGAAGGCCAGCGTCTTGTGGTCATAGTCAATCGCGAGCAACTTAGCTCAATCGAGGCAAACTGCAGTCATCATCGTCAACAACCAGTCGCCAGAGCCCTAATTGGTTCTGATTTTCCCTAATTCCTAACTATGCAAGTTAATTTAGTAGATTACATGAATTAATTTTCTAAGTTAGGGCATTAGATCGTGACGTAATAACAAATAAGTAAATTCGATTATTAAGTAGTTTAGGAATTAAGATTTAGGAGGTGTGTCATTGCAGGAAGTTATTATTGTGATGATACCGAAGGATATAATTTTCTCATTTTACCCCCTTTCTAATCAATACTTTGCCTTGTCTAATTAAAGTATGTAGTGTATTGACCTGCTTACACATTTAAACTATTCAAAGTGGAATATATTGCAAAAATTCTCACTTGATTTCACACATCACCAAGTGGAAAAGACTTTAAATGGAAATATACGGAACTCATTACCTGATGCTTTATTTCTTATGTTTCTTCTTGCTACATGACATTAGACGTGTTTGACATTTTCTTTCCAATAGCTCTTTGCTATTTACACTACAGTAATTCAAAAACAAAAATACAACTTTCAACTAATGATGGACCAATTTGTAAATGTCGATTCACCAACAATCTAGTTAGATATATAATGAAATTCCTGACTGCAGTGTTATGATATAATAGCTCAAAAGTATCTCTTAAAGTTTCAAAACTCATGCCATATTTCATGTTAAAAATGAAAACTTCACCTGTACGGGTATGAATTATAAATGATTTAATTAACTAATAATTTGTAATAAATATTATTTTTTTTATAAAAGAATTTGCATTTTTGTTTCATAGTTATAATTATATCGCTGTAATAAAATATTAGGGCTGCAAAAACATAATTTTTTTCGTTTGACTATGGCATTGGATCTAGTTGGGCCGGCCCTGATGACATTGTCAGCTATTACTCTTCACAATGTAAAATCTTACAGATAGATGCTTTTTGAATTATTATTTTTCATCAATTATCAAAGTTAACAGAAAACAATGACCAAAGAGAAATTAAGTAAATTCACTTGCATTGATCCAAATAATAAAAGTATATATTTATGAGCCTATCACCTTCAAATACTTCAGAAATCTATCAATCAATGTTTTGTTCTGTATATCATGACTCTTTCAAAAATAAAGTGTCCTCGAGTTTTTCGATTATATTACTACATCTACACAATTAAATTATCACCTTTGTTATTTAAAGCAAATTACAATATTGCTACTTCTAAATGTACTAAAGTAAAGATGTTGCTACTTCTGAATGCACTAATAAAAGTAAAGATAACAAAGTTAATCTTGATTATCGTGAATTAAATTTGAATGTTGGAAGATTACCAAAGAAAATACAATGCTAGAGAAATTTTTTTTCCGAATATTATGCTTGCTGGGTTATAAAGCCTCTTGATTCCAAACTCAGTCCACTATAATGAGATTTTAATTTGTCCAGAAAAATGGTACTTATTTTAATCATTTTAACTATTGGTTTGTCTACTGTATATATTAATTTTACAGCAGGGCTTGCTGCCAAGTTTGTAGTGCTTATTATGACTATGATCCTATAGAGCAGCTATCACAAGTTTTTGTCTTCTTTCAGTTTGTTGTTTTGTAGCTACTCCATATTACCAAGTGATAGGCTATATATTATTAATAAGGAAAAAACATTACGAAAAAAGAAGATTGCAGTCACTCATTTAATAGTTGGTACACTATCAAAGATCATACTTGGCAAACATGAAGATTATACTAAGCCTGAATCCAAAAATTTGAGTGATAAATATAACTGCAACGTACCATTATTACAATTTTTTTTCATGATTTACAAATTAACCTGGAATTATCTTATAGTTCCACCATAAACACAATGCATGCACAATGTATATGAGAACTGAAGTAAAAAGTGAACACGTGCATCTCATCATCGATGGTTTCTTTATCCTTATGTTGTATAAAAAATTACTGCTTAGTTTGTAACTAATAAAGAAGTTCAAAAAGTTGAGAAGGTAAGCTTATGATATCGGATTGTTTCATGTTGAAATATGAAAGGAAAAATAATAGTAATTTTATTGTCTAATACATCATAATTATCGATAGTATGTGATGCCAATTCATATTTACAAGGTGAATATAATTTTTTATCGTACAATGTTGTGTGTTAATATAAAAAATCTTTTACTGAAATATTTCAAGCTTTTAAATACCTTTTGGACAAATCTAAGTGTATATTTTCAATTGTAACAATTTTAAGTTATATAAACATGATTAAACAGAACGATAAACAACCAAAAGTGCTAGAACTTTGTTCCTATATATAAACTTCCACATTTGTTTGAAGGTTACTAATAAAAAAACTAACAATGGTGAGAAAACTTATAATAGTTATTTATCAAACCATTTTTCTACTAAGGCTGCTTAAGGGTAGCACGATTGATCTTAGAATGTGGTAGATTACATATTAGGTTAATCGAGTCTAATGGGCATAGTTATGTAATCTGAACTGTCCGGCAATTATTTGTGTGTGCATTTTTGGTGGAAATGGCTGAGGAAACAAGCTTAAGTTTTATATCTGCTCCAAAAAATGTAAAATTTATGAGGCTCATTATAAACAACAAGGGTAGAGAATTTTACAATATAATGTTGTGATTTTGTTCCCCCATATATACACGCACATATACATATATATACACACACACGCACGCACACACACACACACACGTACATATACATACATACATACATACATACATACATATATATATATATATATATATATATATATATATATATATATATACACATACATACATATGGGGAGCGTTCCGCTATTCCTCTTATATTGCACGTGAATGCTCCCCCTTAATCTCAGTCATACTCATCCTCTCTCTTTCCATTTTAATATTCTTTCTTAATGGTAAGAGAGAGAATGAGTGGAGCATTGTATGGATGAGATTAAGGGAGAGCGTTCACGTGCAATATAAGAGGTGTAGCGGAATGCTCCTATATATATATCCATACATACATATATATATATATATATATATTCAAATAAGGGGGCTTACCATGTGCATAAGCCTGATGACCCCATGGACCGGGTTAGGTGCACTAGGGGGAGTTTTACGGCAGTGTCGGTTTCTCCCTTGAAAAAATTCAAATATATATATATATGTGTGTGTGTGTGTGTGTGTTATGTATATATATATATGTATATATATATATATGTATATATATATATATATGTATATATATATATGAATCCAATGCAAACCTTTGTGATTCAGTGATGTCTGTTATCTAATACATATTTTTCTGTAAACACATTTGTATTGTATATCATGTTATTGTTATCGTACATTTATATTGGCTAGATTTAAATAGACACTCTGAGATATTATAATAGTTATTTTTGGTAGTCTTCTAAGTTGAATGTTATTAGTAATTTGCTATAACACATAATTGCAGCAAACAACTTTCACATAAAGCAATTTTCCATTTTAATAACCTCCAATTGAACCCATGTGGATGAAATTTTCCAGAATTAATTAGATTATTTTGTTCAAATAATGGGGGTTGAAATAGAAGATATTGCTTAATAGGGAGGCCATTTTAACGTTAAAGCACATGTAGATTCTGTGCTAAGGTACGTGGACATAACAGCCTACGCAATTATACTAAATTACAAAAATCCTAGAACGTATACTATGTTTATGCCCAGGATTATATGCTATAACAGGTCGACACATATGGTCTGCTATATAGACTTCTCCAGTCCTCCTAGGTTATATTACTGGATTTTTCTTCTTCTAGGATTACCATAAAATAAAGTAAAATTAAATGATATTATGAACATGAGCATGTAAACAATAATATTTGTCCAACGGCTTTGGGTATGCTAAAAAAAGGGACTAAAGTGTGAATTAGTCCTTCCATGATGAATATGGTTGCCTGATTGCTATAGACAAATTCAAAACAGCTCTCTTGGTAAAAAAGAAGAAATTTATATAATGGCTTGGTTGCATGATAGACTATATTTCATCATCTTTGTTTTTACTCCATCTCTACTTTTTTTAACCATGTTTGTTTGTTATACTGAACACAATGACTTTTAGATGCAAGGTTACAAATTGTTGAATTAATGACTAATTCTTCAAACGTTGTTCAGATTCCCTTCTTTTTTTAATCATACAAAGATACTGGGAAATGTTAATGCAAATTTCAGAATTATTAACGTGAATTTTAACAGCTTCATTCAATTTCCAATTTCATTATCCAGAAGGTTATTGGAATATGATACTTAAACTATAAGCTATTAGGAAGAGAGTAACTGTATTTATTCAAACATTACAAAACAGGTTTTGTCAAGATATAAGAACATAATAAAAAATAAATAAGCATGGGTGAAAAAATAGCGAATAGCAACTAATAAATGATATTATATCATATTTTATGATGTGTGTATCATTATGCACCAAAAACATATAAGATTCATCAAGATAATATAGTATATTGTGTAAACAAGAACTAAAACGAAATGATTTTACATAGATTATTAAAGTCCTTTTTCCCCTTATTTCAGCCCCTCTACACTGAGATTAAGAGGCCGAATCACTACACATGGGTAAAATTTCATCTTGGTGAAGAAAATAGTTAGTGGAAGCATTCAAGTTAACTAAGACTACAATGTCTGAAAGCTGGAGGGGAGTGCTGACTTTTTTTTATCAAGTAGCACTTTATGCTCCACTTACACGAAAAACTATTATGTTGGTGTCAAAGAATGTTAGGGAACCATTGAGGCATAATTGTTCCAGTGCATGATGCTTCGCACAGTCACATTAAGCCTTAATGAATGGACTAGAGGCTGTAGATATTAAAGAAGAGGAATTGGGTATCTTCCAAATTTCTTCCTCTGATGTTATTTTTTGCAAATACAGTGCCACTCATTTATCTTTGTTGTGTATATTATGCAATATGTTCTTTTTGAATATGGTTTACTATTACTAGAGCTTTCATTCATCTATATTTGTAGATATGACGCCACTCATCAAACCGACCGTTAGGGAGGTTTCCCTACTGTAAGAGCCAAAAACAAATTGTCTGAGCCAATGAATTTCGGCATAATTTAGGCTCAGCCAATATTTTCTCCCTGTTTTGCTTCTTCCCCAAATCTAACTCCGACTCTTTCTCCTCACTAAAACTCCTCTTCGCGTTTTCCTTCCGTTCATTTCCACTCTACGAATTCCTTTTTCCTCAAAATTAAATTCCGCTCACAATTCCTCCGCTCTACGAATTCTTTTTTCTTCCCCAAATCTATCTAACTTAGATCTGCGCCAATTCCTCTGCTACCCAATTCAGCTCACAAATTCACTCCTCTTCTCTTGCCGTTTCATTTTATCCGATAATTTGCGGATTCGCGAGACGCTGGACCTCCCAAAAAAGTCGATTTTTTCATGAATTCGTTAAGGAATTCGCATATATTTTGACTGTCAATTGGATTTCGCCTGCTTCTATTTTTATTTCAATTCTCATCCTGCTATCCAAATTATGGCTTTGAGAGCTTTCAAGCATGGTTGTTCATCGTTTTTTACATGATGGTAAGCCTTCCGATCTAATTATGGTTAAGCAGCTAAATGAAAGTATAACCTTTTTGTTATTTTACATGATATTCATATTAAGAACCATTCGAATTATGTATTTTTGTACTTAAGTTGTTTACCAGTTAACTAACTATTTAATGTTTGCTTATTATCGTTCTTATCATTTATATATATATAAAAAAATTCTTTCACAAAATGAAACTTAACCATGCTCAGAAGCCATTTTACTGAGAATCATGTGATTGATAGTTAATATGAAATTATATTAGAACTAAATGACGTAAATTTTGTATGTTGTATTATTTCTTTAGTATTCATAAGATATAATATTGAATTTATTGTCATTCTGGTTTCTTATCTGGACTAGAACAATTAATAATGAAAATAAGAATGAAACTGCACAATCGTATGAATATTTACTTTGATTATAATTCAAGAGTATAGAGTGGAATATATACGGTGCATTGTTAAATTGTATCATTCTTCTGATGTTTAAATTTCGTCCATTCTTATATTTTCATTTGCTAGTCTGATCAAGTGATGTTTTCCATTTCAATTAGATTATTGGGCATTTGAGAACAACTAGATGTATTCACTGAAGTGTGGTAAAAACATTTTACTGTGCACTAAGCACTTCCCCGAAGGTATGCTTACATATTCATTGAAAAAATAATGTATATTATGAATATTTTGCTTCAGTTAACTAATGTTAAATGATATTTCACTGTATAACTATGTCAGCAATTGTGGAACTTGGAAAAGCAGTTAAGAAGAGAGACGGCGTCCCATTCTTATGGAGATTATTGGTTTATTTTCCTTGCTCCAACATGTTGCCAAAAAAGGTATATTATATATATATATATACATATATATATATATATATATATATATATATATATATATATATATATCTGTGTGTGTGTGTGTGTGTGTGTGTGTTCAAAAATAAAATTGTAAATGGCTTCCTACAGGCAAAAGCCCATTCTAAAACTTGAATAAAATAAAATTGCAGCTATTGCAATGAAGTCCTAAAACTTGAATAAACTATGTATGTCCTCTTGAGAATGAGCTAATCTCTGAAAGTGTATCTTAAGTAGGAAAAAAGGAGTTGACTCCAGCCGAAGTTTCTCATGCCTGCAGTATAATAGATTAGTTTATGCATTATTTCTTATCTAAAACGTCAATTAATTTTTTATATTGGATTTTACTGTTGTAGATAGACTTTTTGACTAGGTTGAATACAAAGTTTCAACTCATTCTAAAACTTACTTGTAAACTGAGTTTTTACTCACTTTTTTGAAACTGAGTTAAAATTTTCCTTTTAGGTGTGTTAAATAACTTAGTTAAACTCTTAACTTGGGTAAGTTCATTTTTTATGTGTATATCTCAACAAAGCTCAAACTATAACTAGATTCAAATCTCTAAAAAATCACTGAGATCTAAAAAATGAGGGCATTTAAGTAATTTTGAAATTTCATAGGCTATGGGAAATGATCAGTAAGCATATCTGTTTATGGAAGCGGCTATTGAGATATATTTTTGTAATAAGTTTCACCTGAAGCCTAATTATACAACATGTCTTCCAAGTAAGTTTGATTTTGTGCTTTTGTTTCCTTTTCATTACCCTTTCTCATTTGGAGACCATCTATTGAGCCATAATGTTGGTCTTTGGAAAAAATATGGCTAGGTTTGTTAAATAAACACACAAAGTAAACTGCTGCATCAATGTCTCAATACTTGATGATTTAAATAACACAGCCTTAATATGGCTGATTTTTATAATATTGTCCCAACATGCATCTAATAAATATTGAGACAAAAATCTCTCCTTTATGCTTGTTATTCTGGAATAGATTTTCATCCTTTTCTTTTTTTCCCCACTGAAATACATTACATTGTCAACCTTGTATTGGGTGAGGAACGGATACCGGATAATGACTCGATGATATGAAAGGAAAAAAAAGAGTTGTTATTGCATAACAGCTACTCTCTTCTTTCCTGAAGGTTGGCGACAAGGTTAAAAAGGGACAGATGGTTTGTATCATTGAGGCCATGAAACCGATGAATGAGAGAGGTATAATTATCAATTACATTGACATATAATAATTGACCAATTTTTGTACTGTTGATTGATTATTTATGCATTGAAAATGGAATTTCTAGAGTAAATTTATTTGATTTTTCACAATGTCGCTATTATAAAACTAAAATGGCTGCATTAAGTAGGGAAATAATCACATGATTTTTCATTTTATTTTTCAGGCCGATACAAGCAGAACAGTAGCCCCATTATTCGGGTGGGCGTTAGCCTCTCAAATGGGACAAAGTTTCAGGGGAGAGGAACTCACCTAACTACTACAAACAACACAAACTATCTTGGTTCTCTCTTGTATTGTCCAACTCCAGTCCGTGCGATTAATGTTATTCGGTTCGGAATTAGATTTCAGTTTCGAAATTAACTGTTGGAATCCTCATCATTATCA
Source organism: Allium sativum (assembly GCA_030737875.1). NCBI lineage: Eukaryota > Viridiplantae > Streptophyta > Magnoliopsida > Asparagales > Amaryllidaceae > Allium > Allium sativum. Next base: position 2,732,282 of record CM060925.1, on the reverse strand, counting down.
TCATGTCCCTTCCAGACTTCAAATTGGAGCAACAGGTTTATATTGACAAGGTAAACAATAAGATATCCACCTCTGATAATGGGACTAATGGGTTTTTGGATTTGGACACTAATGCAACACACGAATTTCTTCAATGACCGCCTGTCCAGACAGCAGATGACCATCTTGTTGAGTTTGCGGAAGCCATGAGAACCGTGGAAAAGGCATTGAGACGAGTTGTAGAAGGAAAAGCTGCAGCTCAAGCAGAAGCAGCCGAGTGGAGGCGCGAATACGAATTGGAGAGGAAATGCAATTCACTGCTCAAGCCATATGAAGCTAACATTTGTTAATCTGGTTCTAATAATGTTAGTGGAAAACCCATCCAATGATTTCTGTGTAAATGATGCTGGCGCTGACCAAAATGATGAGTGTTGTGGGAGGCATGGAATTTGTTCCCACCAGATTCTTAGGGATGAAGTCACAATCCATGTAGCTCACCAATATGTGTGTGAACTGTGACGTTAATTACCATTGTGCTGATCTCTGCTTTTGAGCTTTAATGTTTATATATTGATTGTTGTGCTATGAATTGCGAATAGAAGGTTGAATGGCTATGAATATTTGATGTATAATTTCCTATGTTGCGAACAATGGAACGGTAGTATAATTTCTTCAAACGTAATGTAAGTTTCCTATATTGCATGTTTGATGAGCATACGTTACAGAAATAAACTTGAATAAACTTTTGCATTCAAGTTGTTGGCGTTTCATGTTACATGTTACGTACATGTATCACTTTTGTGCTCCTTGATTTTTATATTTTAGAGAGATATAAATTATTTACTGTATCATGTATGAAGTGTTAGAGCCACGTCACACATTTTAGATAATAACAGTTATACAATAAAGAGTGTGCGTCTCCCAGAGCGTTATACCTGATCCTGCCCTCTGAATTTTTAATATACCTAGATCTTCATTTTAGGATTGGTGTTACTCAAATTGAGTATATGAAAAAAAAAAAAAAAAAAAAAACCCACTAAAGATCGTTGTTATATCACAATCAGTCAAATCAAGCTTTTTGTTGGAAGAAATATCTAAGAAGGCGGAGTCCAACATTTAGTTTTATGTTTTGAGCTTATATTTGTTTCGTTTATCTTTTTGTTTCTTCAATCCATTAATGGTTTAAAATTGCAAAATAACCAAATATTAAGATTACATTGATTCTACTTGATATATAATAGAAATGCATGTATGTTTTTATGATTGATTCAAATCAATATATTGATAATATAATTTTAATCTTAACTTGGTTTACATGTAAAATTTAGTTTAATTGAATTTCTACTTTATTAGTTACTTCCATTTTCTCTTAAATTGCCCTATAATTTTTTAAATAAAATCTAATTTTAAATATGTTTTAACAAATAATTTTTATTTTATATTGAACACCTTAACGGTCGGTTTTTCCACCGTTGTGCGGTAATACTAATAAGTCAATGTTAAAACTTTGTATAACAAATTGAATTATGTAACTACTGTTAACTTGCGATGAACAGTTTTCAGGCGTTTGATGTGGACTCCAAAGGCAACAAATTTATTTATTGAGATGAAAGAAACAACAAAATTTCTAACGTAATTAAGCAAAAAAGGAACAAAGTCAACTCTGAAACATGACCTGACCTTTATTGTTTCCATTCCTTGATCTAGTCATGTGCATAAACTGGTATGTTAAAAAATGCAGAATTCAATTAGGATAAAATAGCCAAAAAAAATTGAAAAACTGTCACACGAAATAAATTACTGAAACAACAAAAATAAATAATCTGAGACCCCTTCAAATAGTACAGAATCTAGCAAGCATATTCATTTTCAAATAAATTGAATATATCCTAAAGTCGTAAGCATTATTCAGAAACAAAAAATTAACAGTTATTTTAGCATCTTCGAAAGTAATAATGAACTATGAATTGACAGATGTCACGTAAAAAGAAAAAGAAAACGAACATGATATTGATTGCCGAAAAAAATCTGTTACCTTGTAAGGAGACCATGTGATAGTGACTCCTGACCCTGCTGTTAGATAACCATCACCTTCAAAAACAATGTCATCAACATATATAGGGTTAAAATGAAATGGCAGTTCTAGAATTGATGTACTCTGTATATACTAAGGAGCTGTGGTAAATAGATGAAAGATATGTTCCATTCAAGATACTTTTACTAGAGTCTCATTCGTTTCATTGGTTAGGTTACTATTTCAGTAACCTCTTAAAAAAATTATTTGGATGGCAACATAAATGTCAATACAGGTTATACAACTACATAGCAATGGAGCTTCAAGTTTGATCGTTGTTGCTCCATATTAGTATTTCAAAAATGAATTAAAAGGGTGACAATAATATATGCCTAAGATTATACATAGAAAAGGCAAAGGAAAATAGTTCACATGATCAAATAAATAGTCTTCACAAAGGAGAAGACAATGCATCTTAAAGGTCAGCAAAAACTAACACATAAAAATAGTCTTAATCTACACAAAGTCCTGGTATTCGTTAAAGAAAAATTAGTGTATAGTTGCTCATGGAATAGATGCTACACGATTAGAAAGCCATACTTTTGTTTTATGCTTTTTTCGACTAATAAAACCTTACTTGTAGCAGAAAATTCCTGATGGAATACCGAACCGTTGGATATTTTGAACATTGGTTTGATGTTTTCTTGGAGTATCAGTTAAAATTTTAAAATCTGTGTTTGTTCATTAAAGGATAAACTAAACATTTAATGTTGTCATATAATTTATAGAGTTAATGAAAAACTGGATGGTTAATTGATTATATTTTCAATACTGAATTTTATGAAAGTAAATTATGAAGAGTAGAAAAACCAAACAAAACTTTTCTGTGACTATCCAACAAAATTTGAGTGAAAACTTCAAACTATATTTATTATAACAAAATTTTCGTATATGAGGGAAATTGAAATCATGTTGAATGGATAATCATTGTAAGACGACTAAAGGTCGTTTGTTCCTGTTAAAGTAGCTTAGCGAAACAATGGACTTGGAAAATTTTAGGTGTTAACTTGTTTACCAAATATAACTTACCATCTAGTGGAAAATACTGAGTAGTACATATAGCAGCTTATTAAGAAATTTGATACGGTTGCATCTTGCCCCCTAATAAGTAGATATACTAAAATATTTTCCAAAATATGAAAAGAATAAATATTTCTTTAGCAAAATCCTTAACATAGAAAATGCATATATTTAATTATTCACGAACATGATATACAACCAATGCATGTCGTCTGAAACTACCATCAAGTTAAAAGGTAGGCATAAAGAACTACATAGGCGATTAATTTATAATTACAACGGTTAATAATGAATGTAATTGATAATACAGCACTTTCATGGACGATGGATACATGGATTTGTTCCTGATATAAGAATTAAGGATTGGGTTATGATATATGACTGCAACAACCCTAATCAAAGAGGACCGCTAGGAAGATAATGCTAAGTGATTTCAGTCAGTTGCCAATAATATGAACATCATGTGCTAACATCAAAAGAAGAGATGGCAGCATTGAAGATACCCCTTTGATGAACCAAATCCAGCCACCTGCAATTTGAAAAGAGCTGGCAGAAATGAAGGCTATAGCTAAAAGAAACACTAAAACTAAACAATAGTTTTCAATGTGTGGTAATTTATATGTCTAAAAGCTGATAAGCATTTCAAATGTTCAATTCTATTTTTTTTTTCCTATGAACTTATGAGGCAAAGAATAGTAATCTAATGAAGCTTTCCCTATAGAGAAACATCGTTCGCCTCTTTGATATTTAACCTGACTGAGAAATCATTCACAAAAAAAGCCCTATTTTTTGGCTTGTCGATTTGGTTGAGCAGGACATGGGAAGGTCAGGATTAGAAGATAAATGCAAGTTGGAGTCACAAAGAAGGATCTAGGAGCAATTATTGTGATCCATAGCTTGATTTAGGTAAAAGAAATGAGGTTTGAAGAGGGAGCGGCATAGAGAAGGAACGTGAATATTCAAGGCTTAGAGGAGAATTCAGCGATGAGATACCATTAAGAGAGGTGGAATACGCGACTGTTCATTTCCTAAATCTCTGAGAGGCTTGTGGGCTGTTGAAATAGAGTCCAGTAGTAATAATAACATGAGACTACATATAAAACACAATGATTTCACAGTTAATGTCGTGACATATGGTGAATTAAAAATCATTTAGAAGTGATAGGAAGATGAATATAAAATGGAAGATGGTGGATACTTACATTGGCCACATTATTGGGTAGTGTTCGGGTGCCTGTATTACTGTTAGAGTACAATGGTGAGTGTAATTATAAACACAATGACTAAGGAAAATAAGAAGCAAGCAAAATCAAATCATTCCAGTGAAACTTTTGCTGGAATCATTCTTCAGTGATAAAGTCAATGCATTAAATGTATTCATGTGGAAAATCTTCACTACACCACGGTAGTGCGGTAATTCATTACGGTTATAAAGATGAAAACAAAATCAGTTGTACTCTTGCAATCAAAAATACACATGGAGATCATATGCAACCTGCAGATAAATTATTAATTACATCGTTGAATATGTTACAAATATGATCACAAAAAGGCATGATTTAACTGATGTAAGGAATCATTTACATGATTCTCTTTTTGTGCATAATTTAAATATTTTTCTTCGAAAGATTCAATTTTAAATTTGAGCCTCTCTTAGTATCATTTATTCAGAAATCCCAATAATTAGCAGTATTGAAAAAGTAAAACTGAGGTTGTGGTTAATGAGCTCATCTTAATAGGAAATAAAAAATGCATAATTCTTTCTTAGGTAAACATGGTTAGTTGTTAATATATAATGACCTTGCTATATTTAATCAACATGTTTTTAATTAATAAAATGAACTTTTGGCTATACATGATCTGTTTATAATTAATTTGTTTTACTTGTATTTTTTTGCTTTTTGACTAAAATGATAATTTGCTATACCTTTTAGTAATAATTTTATGAGGGGACATATTTCTAAATTTGCAAAATTTTCAAATCACATTCTTCTGCTTCTAGCAGAACATGTTTTTAAAATTTTGAATCATGTTGTACAATTTGCTAATCTATTGAAAATCTATTTAAAGAAGAAGAGAAGAAGGCATAAGATAAACAATTGTTGTCAAATACGATTGTTTATAAGAATGTGACATGTTCCACCCCCCCTCCCCCCCCCCCCGGAAATTTTACAATAAGACATGTTTTTAAGAATACTATTTCGACATAAATTTAGAAATTTGTTTATACGTTTATTTTAAAGAAAATCTAATTTTGCTGTGAGAAGGAGAAGGGGTAGCGAAGAAGGAGATGTGAGAGACAAAAGCAACGTGGAAACAAATCAAGAAGAAAGTGACACATGTTGGTTTCAGGTTTAGAATGTAAAACAAGTGTCCACCGAGGTGGATTTTTAATCACAATTGTATTTGTTTAAATAAATATATATATTTTTGTATTTGAAATAAAATAAAATAGAAAAATATATATTTATTTAAATAAATACAACTGTGACTAAAAACCCACCTCTGTGGACATTTGTTTTACATTCTAAACCTGAAACCAACATGTGTCACTTTCTTCCTGATTTGTTTCCACGTTGCTTTTGTCTCCCACATCTCCTTCTTCGCTACCTTTCTCCTTCTCATAGTTAAACTGCAACAAATACCATATAATTACTCCAAGTTAAAATATTTCCTGCAGTTACTATTGTTTTCCTACCTTGTTCCATTGTATAAGATTTTCATCGTTTAATTCAGGGCCTGGTATTATGATTCGTTTAAAATGAAAGCACAAGCAATAAAATGCTAACAACTGGTATACTTTAAAGAAAATTAGTCATTTAAACTGAATACCAAATGCTATGTCTAAACCGAAAATTTTATGGAAAACAACAGTAGTCAAGATCTGTAACATATGTTAAATTTTATTTTTAGGAAAAATAATAGAGTATGGTTACTAAATTTGGTTTAGCTGTAACCAATATAAATTGATAAATCAATTCAGAAATAATAGTAATATGATGGAAAAGGCTCACCACATATCATTGAATAAATTATCCAAATTAATATCCATTAACCTGTAGACAAGATCATTTCATGCCGTCGGCTTCACTAACTTCTGGGGATTTCAATTATCAAGCACACATTGGTTTGCTTGAATAGCATGGAGGACTTCCTGGAAAAAAGGGTAGGATATATAACTTAGCAAAAAAAATTAATTAAAATTTAGGGTTGTCAGCACTAACTGTTTGGTCTCAATCTTCAGATCTGACTAATTCAAAGCAATTCGCGATGACAAAGGGGCAGGTATATATTCAAAGTTCATTCGCTCTGTTCCTAGCATCGATCAACAATCAAATTCAATTACGATTAATTAGCACTTGTCACTAAATTAAAGTCGAAATCAAACTTGAAGAACGACACAAACTACATAAATTTATCATTAGATCTGCAAGTTGGGAACAATAATATGAATTTACCTGATTCTCTCGCTAGTTAACCTCAGAATAACCAAAATAGCGCAATCCCAAAATAACCAGTCGTTGCCCACTTAAACTTTAATTCAGAAAATTGCGAAGTGTTTAATTCTTTAATCATCAAAATGAAGACACATCAACAACAAACATAGGAATAGCCAAAAGAAGTAAGTATTCCAACACAATTTTGTATGCTTCTTCTTCCAAAGCTATTACACCGATTCTATTCGATATAGGCCCTGAAAGGATCCATTATTGTACAATTCATTGTGCCCAAAAAAAATTGCCAAAAGAAGTAAGTATTCCATCACAATATTGTATGCTTCTTCTTCCAAAGCTGTTACACTGATTCTATTCGATGCAGGCCCTGAAAGGATCCATTATTGTACAATTCATTGTGCCCCCAAAAAAAAAAAATTATTCGCTGACCTAAATCAAATCAAATTTCCAGATTGTGTGGAGCCAATAGGAAACAATTCTGAAATGAATCAATTTCCAGATCGATTCACTTATTGATTATGAAATAAATTTATAAGTACAGATTTACCTGATTTAGCTACTTTTGACATTGCGTTGTTCCCTTCGTCTCCCTCCAGGTAGCGAGATTTGAGAATATATGAACGATTCATGATAAAATCGGATCACGGTACAAAATGAATTAGAGAACGAGAGCGAAAAGACTGGAAAACAGCCCGCTTGAATCGCGATTATGGTAAGGTGGAGAAGAAAGTGGAAGGAAACCGAGTTCACGGGAACAAACCATTAACGACGAGAAAGGAAACGCCGGAGAAAACATTATTGTTCAGCGATGAGAAAGAAGGAAACATTATAGTTGAGCGATGAGAAAGAAGGAAAACGACGGAGAAAACATTATTGTTAAACGAAAACATTATTGAATTAAAGGTAGAAACGCATTGACTACTCATTTTTATCGAGCGTACCCATGTATCCTAAATTGTTAAACACTCATTCAAAAAACATAATTTTTTTTTATCTAGATTGCTGTTATAAAAATTACATAATCTTACAAATATTGTCTAATGGAAGGAATGAAATTCATGAACTTATGATGACTCCGACTCTGCCAAAAATAATATTTTATGAAATTATGAACTTATGAAATTCATATCTTATGATGAACTTATGAAATTCATGAACTTCATATTCCGACACAAAATTCCTTATCTTTTGGCTTGTGTATTTCAATGTGTTGACTCCTTCCCAGACCCTGGCACTTGAAACATGGTTGAAAATATGATCCATATGATCCTTTACCCTGGCAAGCATTCTTATATTCGAATAAACTATTTTTGGAGATATGTTCATGGGTGTTGTATTCTAACATTACAGACTACTCCATTTTTGGTTAATCGTATATTTGTAAGTGAAAAGCATCATTATAAAAGGGTAACAAGTTTCAGAGATTCCATTTGATTTCCATAAATGGCTTCGGGTAATAATTTTATTTCATTTATGATAAATTTAGTTGGTAGTTTCATATCCTTACATTAACTTTTTTAGGATAACAGTTTTTATTGCATTATTAGATAAGTTTGCTTATTTATGTTAACCGAACTATGGAAATCAAATGAGCTATAATTTAAATCGAGTATTTACACTCAGAGCACACAAACACCTAATATATGTTGATACATGAAGTTAAAGCTTTCTCCAAATTTAACTATTTTAGGGGATTTTCCAGGATTTTGCAACACAGAAAGATTATATTGTTGGCATATGGAATGCCTATGTCTGGATTAAATAGATAGCGTCCGCCAGTAATTTGATAATATGCCATAGGTATATTTTCTTGCTATGGAGATTTAACGAGAAGGGTATTTATTAATATCCTATTATTTACGGTAGATATATTAAAAAAATTAAAGAAAGAGGGAGTAGTTATCTGAGTTTTCACCCTTTGCAATATTATCTTAAACTGGACTAGAATTAGTAGTAGTCAAAGATATAATGAGCATAACAACAATATAACTAAAACTTTTATTCAAGTCTATGAATAAATGGTCTACAAAATCTTCAAAAAGTGTTTCACAAGTATTCTGTATCTCCTATCATCTTGAGTGCATTTCTATGACACCATCTTTACACTTCCATATAGCTTTATTGTGTGTTCATGTTAAAGATATGCACTTTCTTGTATCACTAAGTGCAAACTTATGACTGACGCAACTTTCCCATTTGAGGTTTCTTTTTTTATCGCATGTTTGCACATTCATGCATGCTCATATGCCTTTATATTTTATTGATTGCTGGAGCATTGATAGAATTACCTTAACGCCAATTTAGTGATTATGGGATTTGTGCTTGGAGTGTTGACAAATGGAACTGGTTTAACCCAAATACTTGTGTCAAAAGCAAGCAGTGAAGAAAGTGAAGGTGCAGTAAATAATAGGATTATACCAGTCGATTTGTCAAAAGCTGCTTCATTGGCATCTAATTTTAAAAGCATGGGACTGTCAACAGTGGAGTCCTGAGAGCACTTGATGAGGCTGAAGGTTCTAGGAGAAATGAACTAGAGGGGTGTGGAAGTAGAACATATGCATTCGAAGATGGGAATGAAGAGTACTGTCATCAGAAACCTCCCAAAGATTGCATGCATTAAGCGTGTTGGTACGCAGGAAGTGAGGAAACCATGTTTTAGTTTCCATGTAATGTGAGTATTGAGTTGTAAACTTATGAGTGGCAAACTTGACTCTATTTGGATACATGATATCATTACATCACGTTCTTTTGTTTACGAACAATATTTTTGTTGCTGTTTACTATTTTTTTGTTTTGTTTTTTTTAAAAATAAAAAAAAAAAAACTAAATAAGACCTTTAATCTCAATTTTTTTTCTTCTGTTCTACCAATTTACAGAGACATCTATTCAAGTAATTTTTTTTTGGGTGTTGAGTGGCTCATCAATATGGCGTAGTTTCCTCAATATTTCATCCTATCCGTAGCAATAATCAAACTCGCAATTGAATATCATTCCACCATGGTACATTGGGGTGAACAAATGGTTGGTTTGGTTTAAATCCGATCAAAAATGTTAAAATCAAAATAATAGTTCATAGAACATAAATCGAACCAGACCGGATCAATATTTTTTAAAGTCAAAACCAACCAAACCGATAATATTTGGTTTAGTTTGGTTGGCCTATTTGTTAAATAAGAAATAAAATAAACCTTCTACTTTAATGTTGGTCAAAATAATTAATTGACGTCCATATGATGCAAATGATGCAAAAATAAAAATATAATACTTTAATGTTGGTCAAAATGATATTTTTTTTGGGAAATAAAAATATTTTTGTTTTAAGAGATAATTGTGATATTATTACTTTCATTTTCTCTTACGTTACGCTATAATTTTTTCATTAAAATTTAAATTAACATAAGTTTTAACAAATATTTTTGTATTTCATATTGTGTATCCTTACGGTCGGTTTTCCCACCGTTGTGCGGTAATACTAGTTTAACTTTTCCGTTTTTAATTGCATTTTACCTTGCTTCTGTGCTACTCTAATTTAAATAGACTTCACCAACGAAGGTAAATTTTTACTTATTTAGGCAGTCCTATATTTCATTCCAATCCTAACAAAGTCCTCTTAACTGATTTCTTTTCCAAAGTGATGGTTGTATTTAAAACATGTTCCATAAATTAGTATATTGAGTAGGGAACACATTGAAAGTAATATTTGTTTCCATATATAATTGTGTGGATAAAAATAATTCATGTTAAGCTGCAGGATATTTTGTATGTGTATGGATATTTATCATTCATTTACAATATATTTTCCATAAAACGAACGCAAAGAATGTGAAGGTTATTTTCCATATGTATATGCCTTAACATTCAAGCGTTTCGGTTAAAGACCCTAAATATTTTAGGAAAGCCATAGTGACATTTCCAAGAATTAGTAAATGAGACGTTATTACCAAATGAACTAATTTCCACATAAAGTTTCTAATTGAAATTTAATAAACTGGTAGAATTGAAATGGCTGTACGTAAGTTTAACATAAGTTTGTACCACTCTATTTTCACATTTAATTTAAATATCATAAATTGCGCATAAGCAATTTCGTATGTAAAAACTGTTATGATGCAGCAGTCCAAAAATAATTGGGGCATACGTCGTGTGTGTAGCATGTGTTCTCTCTAGTAATGTAGAAAAAGCTAAACTATAAAACAAACAAATCTAGAATGCATTCTTAAACCTATGTAATTTTAAAATTGGTTAACTAGGTTCTTAATTAAATTATAATTAAATAAGAAGATCAAAGGGACGTTTTTATCTAATATTAACAAGATAGGTATATCCTCGTCAATAATGTTGCACTTGCCTCATACATACATACATACATACATACATACATACATACATACATACATACATACATACATATATATTGAAGTAAATCTTCACCTTGTTCACAATCGTTGAATCTCTAATGTAAGAAAACTGAAAAGGAATGAAATCAAAGAAAATGAAAAGATTCCAATTAGACATTATTAAATTATAGACTTTATTCATTACTCTTAAACAATGGCAAAAGTTGGATACATGAAAATTAAGCATCAGATATGACATTTAGAGGCACAAGTGAACTCCGCTACTCCACAAACTAACTTGCATCTTTTATCCTCCTTGCATCCATTTAGACAAGAGTTGTATGTTCCCGAACAATTTTTAGTGCAATCATCACTTTTGCTACAACTCACAGGATCAATCGATTGAAACACAAATAGCAATGCAATGGCAATAACCATCAACCATGCAAGAGAGTTTGCCATTATTATAATATTAAGAATGGTTTGAGTAAAGTGCATGTTTTGAGGTATATAATGCTCCAATTTATAGGTGAGGTGTTGGACATGGAAGGTTGATTTAGAGAGATTGTTGATATGATTCTCTTATTAAATTTGCATGTACTTTTAATGTAGATTTATTTATTAATATTTTTTATATTATCCACTAGTGGTAATCTATAAGATTGAACTCTATAACTATAAATATGAATAAACTAAAACAAAGATTGGTTCACCATCATTATATACCATACAAGAATATTTTTTGTTAAATGTATTATTTTTTTACCAAACGAGGATAAGATAAGAGATTGAATGATAGAAATTTAATTAACACTTAGAGTTAACCATTAGTTTTATTCCAAAAAATCTTTATTTGGACAAATAATTAGCACATTTTGAGTGCATGATTAACTTGTGCTTATGTTGTGTATTGCATTGGATAATTTTGGAGTTCAAATCTTTAATCCTAAAAATCAATATACACTATCTTCAAATAAATTCACAACAATTTGTTTCATAAAACTGATTAATTAGTGAAAAATGAAACACAAAGATTGTGTGGGAACGGAACATACAAAATTGTGAATGAAGGAATAGAACTTTTAATTTTCCGTTTCACAACAGTTTGGAAAACTAAAGCATTGAGATTAATATTTTACTATAATAATAATAAATATATATTTTTGGATGTAAAATAAGGTTAATAGGAAAATAGTAAGGCAAATCTAAATTATTTCGTGACAACTAACACATCATATAAGACAAGCTGGAACTTTACATGTTCATTTACATTATTGAATTAGTACCATGGTTTTAACTTTACAAAACCACTATTTTTATTAAACGCTTATATAATGCAGGATTCGTATGGTCATAATAGGTGGATACAAATACTACAATAGCTGTAAGTTTGTTCCGTAACTCACGTTTTGAGGTGCACCGACTTCCAGTAAATAACGCATAGGTTTGAGGCAAATCACCTTAAAAACTACCTATGATATCTATAGAAACAAAGCTGATAACATGCCTGGCTATTAGTGAAATAATATGAAAATAAGGCACAATGATACCAACAAGTCCAAAAATCTGCAACAAAGTTCAAAACAACCTTAAAAGGACAATTATGTTGCTAAGGAACTGTAACACCCCGTGTATTCCATAACAGTGAAATTCACAAATTAAAGTATAATTAATTTCAAATCAAAGAATTAAAGGAAAGGGGATACACCATTGCGTTCGTCTCGGAATTCTGCTTGAAATAGAGACCGAGTTTGCGTAAAACAGACTCCGTATGAAGAAGATATGGCCTCCGGAAGTTTCAGAATTCAGTTTAAAATTCAAACAGACCAAAACAGCTCAGAAAAACCAATTAAAAATTCAAAATCGAGCCCAATTGGCCAGCGCGGGAATTTTCCCGCCCAAGGCACCCAGATCGACTTGGCAGTCGACCTGGGGCTAACCAGGTCGAATGGGCAGTCGACCTGGGTCACCCGTGTCGACTGCCAAGTCGACACGGTGTCGACTGGCGTGTCGACCTGGCCCCTGAGCCAGGTCGAACCCAGCCCCCCTGGCTGGCCTGGTCTGTGTTTGGTCGATTTTCTGAGCCTTGCCTTGTCACTAGGGCTAGGTGTCAGCTCCTGATTGGTCTCTCCTTCAAACGAACGGCTATTATTAAACCAAGCTCCATCGACGGTCCTAATCAACTCACAAACACTATAAAAAGACCCTAAGACCTAGCCTAAATCATGCTATTTCATTTTAGCCTCATGCAGCGGCCATTAAACCTAGAGCTCTAAATTAAAAATACAAAGAACAAAATTATAGAAGACGAAGGACGATTCTTGAAGGCTACAACTAGAAGCTACAACAACTACGACGCTTTAGACAACGGATTTGGGGCTATTTGATTTGGAATTTTGATTTGGATTATTTGCTTCATATTGTAAGTTCTATGTCACTTTTTAGGCAAAAACGCTAAATTAACATGGACATGCCATGAATTGAAACCGGTTTTAGGAACTATTATTAATCCATGTTTATACTGTTTAACTTTGAATCATAATTTGGGAATATTGCTATGTCAACGTTGCAAGTTAAACTTATCATGATTTTAATGTTGTTATGAATCACTTGGACTTAATTGTATGGCAAGTTGGACTAATACATGTCCATGGAATCACTATGTTTGTTGAAATCTTTATGTTGATTAAACCATGCCTATGATGCTAATTAAACCATGTTTATGATGTTGATGGAACTATGCCTGTGATGTTAATATACCTATCATGTTAATGACAAATTGGGAATTGCTAGGTTATGATGAAAAGTTGGAATCATTATGTTTATAATGCTAGATGAGAATCATTATAGTTAAAATGATAAATTGGAATCCACTATGCCTATTAGAATTACCATGCCTTTAATGTTTCATGTTTGTAATAAAATTATTATTATGCCCGCAATGATTATTATGCCTATGAAGTAAAGTTGAAATCATCATGTTAAACTAAGTTGGAACCATTACTATGCCAAGTTATCATCATGCTAGTATTGAAACCATGTGATATGTTATAGCCTGTTTATTATGCAAGTGATGTTGGAATTGTCACATATGCCTATCACATGTTTGGTGTTATTCCCCTTTATCTCTTGAATTGTTTATGCTTGTGAACGAAGTACGTTTATATACGTTGGGGATACGATTGGGTAGAATAGGCAAAACTTGAATTGATTATAATCATAAACCGTGAAATTTGGCATAAGTAGAACATGAAATATGGCACGAAAACTTGACTTGAACTTGCCATAACTTGACTTAAAACATGCCTTAGTTGGGCACGAAGTTGACATATGAACATGCTATGGAAATAGCACGAATCCGCTAAGAACATGGTCATGACTTTAGGAAACAAGAAAGTGGCCAACTCGAAGTTGGGTTGAGTTTGTAGTGTAAATCTGCCCGGAACCGCCCGACAAATCCAGTTGCTACAAACAATAGGATCCAATGTGGGTAGTTGGTCACATCGCGCTTGAAACCCGAGGTTGGGTTGAGTTCGTAGCGTTAACCTGCCCGGAACCGCCCGGCAAATCCAGTGGCTACGAACAACAGGATCCAATGTGAGTGGTTCAGTGCATTAACGAATCAATTAATGCCAATTAGGGTTAAGTCATGAACATGAAAAGACAACTTAACCAAATTGAACACGATTTGTAGGGCTAAGTCATGAACTTGAAACGACAACACTTAGCCAACTTGACATGACACGTAGGCGGGTTAAGTCGCGAATTTAAATGACATACTTAACCACCTTGACATGACTAGACTGGAAAAGGATTAAGTCACGAATTACATGACTTAATCGGTTAGGCCGGTTAGGTCATGAATTACATGACCTAATCTGTTAGGCGAAACCCTAGACATGACCCTTTTCAGCAGTAACCCTCTAGATGTATCAAGGTACCCTGGGGCTAGGCCGGGTGGGGCACGATTACAGGGCTGATTGTAAGAGGTGAACGACGGCAGTGGGGTACGCCAGTGTAGGTTCGGTGGACTATGGTCGTGCACGTATTCCGGGGCAGACACTGGGTATCCGTAGATTTATCTGTGCATCTTGAATCATGTCAGGGGTTGACACCCTAGGGCTGCTACACCCGAAGGTGGATCCAGCACAGGTGACTACATTCGTGATTAGCCGTATGACACGGACACTTGACGAGCTAGAACTTGTAGGGAGCCTATCGACTAGATAAGCGCTCCGTAGGACCCCGTACTTGGGTCAGACCCCGTTTCAGGGTCATTTCACGATATTGGGCCGTGGGATTTATTTTGTGATTAACTTGTGACCTGGGCTTAGTATACTAGTACAGTCGATGCAATGAATCTTGAACATGTGCTGCTTTATTTGACTTGTCTTGACTTATCATGATCACCTTAGTCTATCTTGTCCACCTTGACTCCATTCTTAAGTTTAGTTCCAGTTCATACATGACATGTTGTTTTAACCGTTTTTACACTGAAAGTCACTAGGTCTTACTCAGTCTTTATGACTGACCCTTTTCCTTTCGCCTCTTTTCCTTTCGTTTCCCCCCAGGTTCTCAGGGAGGGAATACCGCAGCTTGACCAGCTTTCACATCCAGCTTAAAGAGAAAGAATGTATTGCTTGGATCTTTTTCATTTTGGACTATGGCCTCGGACAATAATTATGGGACTTATGCAGTTTGTTTATGTTTTCCTTAAATAATGAAATTAAGACAGTTATGAAGATATTATGTTTTTGGAAGAATTGTAAGACAATTATGGCATGGTTTGTATAACATGTATTTTGTTGAAATAAAAAGTTGTTGTTGTTTTCCGCTATTCAAAAATATGTGTTATTATATCTGTCTTGTATATCTGTGACTTATACTTATAAACCTCCACCAAAATTAGGGCATTCCCTTTGAGAGTGACCCTAACGGAGGTGGGGTGTTTCACTTGGTATCAGAGCATAGGTTTACCAGATAAGATAAAAAGTTTTGAAAATTTATTTTCAAAAGAAAATTTAAAGAAGCATTTTTTAAAGATAAAATATTATTTTATTTTAAAAAGGAAAAGTCCCCCCAAAGCCATAGGTACTATCTTTTATCCTTCGTTTTGAATCTATCCTTTTTGTTTCAGCATGTCCGAAGAACTTAACTTGCCAGAGGGTATACCAATACCTGGTTGGTTTAGACGATTCTTAGAAGCAAGGGCCAATCAGCCAGGTCCTACCGTTCCTCCTCCCCCAGCTGCAGGAAATCATCCAGCTGCAGCGGCACCTCTTCCTCCACCTCCTCCGCGGGGAAATACTTTTGCTAAGATATGTAAAGATTTTAAAGCTATGGGAGGAAAGGACTTTCATGGAACTGAGTCCTTCGTGGCAGCTAGGAATTGGCTAAAGGAAACCAAGGACTTATTCGTCATCTTTGAGGTAGAAGATAGGCAGAAGGTACAACTGGCAGTATGGCTACTTAAAGGCGAGGCTTCCTACTAGTGGGAAGTCACCAATGCAGAAAGACCGGTGGAAACATTGGAGGACTTTAGGGAGAGGTTTGAGGCTAAATTTCTCTCAGACGCTGAAAGGAGTTTGCAGTTGGAATAATTCTTATTTCTTAAGCAAGGGAATATGACAGTCAAAGAGTATGTTAATCAGTTCGATGAGCTGGCTAGGTTCGGACTGGACCTAGTCAACACCCCGCACAAGAAGGCTCTCCGCTTTGTCAAGGGGTTGAATGAGCCATTACACAGTTTGGCCATGACCCATATACCCATGGGAGCTACGTATGAAAGGTTGGTGTAGATGGCATTGCTGAACGAAGAAGATAAGGGCAAGAAGGAGACAAAGGCAGAAAACTCTCAAGGGAAGAAAGAGGTTAAGCCCAACGATTCTCAGAATAAGAAGGTAGACTCCGAGAAAGCAGGCAAGAACGACAACTCACGTGATAAAAGGAAATGCAATTTCTGTGGTATGGAAGGGCACATAGCCAAGGATTGTAGAAAGAGGAAGAGAAAGCAAGGTGAATGTTTTCATTGTGGGGAGACTGGACACATCAACAAAGACTGCCCTAAGAAGCGGACCGGACCTTCTGGGGGTACATCGTTAACTTCTTCTAGATGCTTTGTTTTATCTTGTTTCTCTCCTCGATCATATCTTGAGAACCATAGGTAGAATCTTTTTGGATGTAAACATGTAATTGAAACATGTTATGATTGCGAAATGGTTGCAAGTGGTCGCAAGTGGTTGCTCGTGGATGCATGAATACACATTAGGCACTAGATTGGCTCAGACACATTTTCATGTTGCATATGCATAAATGTATTTATTCGTATATGGATGAAGTTTAGTGTGTTGTCATATGGATGTTACATTTATATATGAATGGTTGTGCACTCATGTAGAATCATGAATAGGAAAATTTGCATACATAATGGATTCATGGCACTTACATGATTCGCATTAAGGAGGTCAACTGAATCAGTAGACCACCTGATTTTGCATTAGATAAGTACATGTACACACACACACTTCACATATGATCATGAAGCATTAGAAGTCTTTTAAGGACAATGGATGCTCGTGTTTGATGGATGAGTAGATGGATGTTTGGATGTTAGGATATACATTCTTCCTGAACTTGAAGATTTCGGGGACGAAATCCTTTTAAGTGGGGGAGAATGTAACACCCCTTGTATTCTATAACAGTGAAGTTCACAAATTAAAGTATAATTAATTTCAAATCAAAGAATTAAGGGAAATGGGATAGGCCATTGCGTTCGTCTCGGAATTCTTCTTGAAATAGAGTCCGAGTTTGCGTAAAACGGACTCCTTATGAAGAAGATATGGCCTCCGTAAGTTTCAGAATTCAGTTTAAAATTCAAACAGACCAAAACAGCTCAGAAAAACCAATTCAAAATTCAAAATCGGGCCCAATTGGCCAGGGCGGGAATTTTCCCGCCCAAGGCACCCAGGTCGACTTGGCAGTCGACCTGGGGCTAACCAGGTCGACTGGGTAGTTGACCTGGGTCACCTGTGTCGACTGCCAAGTCGACACGGTGTCGACTGGGGTGTCGACCTGGCCCCTGAGCCAGGTCGAACCCAGCCCCCCTGGCTGGCCTGGTCTGTGTTTGGTCGATTTTCTGAGCCTTGCCTTGTCACTAGGGCTAGGTGTCAGCTCCTGATTGGTCTCTCCTTCAAATGAACGGCTATTATTAAACCAAGCTCCATCGACGGTCCTAATCAACTCACAAACACTATAAAAAGACCCAAAGACCTAGCCTAAATCATACTATTTCATTTTAGCCTGCAGCCGCCATTAAACCTAGAGCTCTAAATTAAAAATACAAAGAACAAAATTGTAGAAGACGAAGGACGTTTCTTGAAGGCTACATCTAGAAGCTACAACAACTACGACGCTTTAGACAACGAATTTGGGGCTATTTTGATTTGGAACTTTGATTTGGATTATTTGCTTCATATTGTAAGTTCTATGTCACTTTTCAGGCAAAAACGCTAAAATAACATGGACATGCCATGAATTGAAACCGGATTTAGGAACTATATTAATCCATGTTTATATTGTTTAACTTTGAATCATAATTTGGGAATATTGCTATGTCAACGTTGCAAGTTAAACTTATCATGATTTTGATGTTGTTATGAATCACTTGGGCTTAATTGTACGGCAAGTTGGACTAATACATGTCCATGGAATCACTATGTTTATTGAAATCTTTATGTTGATTAAACCATGCCTACGATGCTAATTAAACCATGTCTATGATGTTGATGGAACTATGCCTGTGATGTTAATATACCTATCATGTTAATGGCAAATTGGGAATTGCTAGGTTATGACGAAAAGTTGGAATCATTATGTTTATAATGCTAGATGAGAATCATTATGTTAAAAATGCTAAATTGGAATCCACTATGCCTATTAGAATTACGATGCCTTTAATGTTTCATGTTTGTAATAAAATTATTATTATGCTCGCAATGATTATTATGCCTATGATGTAAAGTTGAAATCATCATGTTAAACTAAGTTGGAACCATTACTATGCCAAGTTATCATCATGCTAGTATTGAAACCATGTGATATGTTATAGCCTGTTTATTATGCAAGTGATGTTGGAATTGTCACATATGCCTATCACATGTTTGGTGTTATTCCCCTTTATCTCTTGAATTGTTTATGCTTGTGAACGAAGTACGTTTATACACGTTGGGGATACGATTGGGTAGAATAGGCAAAACTTGAATTGATTATAATCATAAACTGTGAAATTTGGCATAAGTAGAACATGAAATATGGCACGAAAACTTGACTTAAACATGCCATAACTTGACTTAAAACATGCCTTAGTTGGGCACGAAGTTGACATATGAACATGTTATGGAAATAGCACGAATCTGCTAAGAACATGGTCATGACTTTAGGAAACAAGAAAGTGGCCAACTCGAGGTTGGGTTGAGTTTGTAGTGTAAATCTGCCCGGAACCGCCCGGCAAATCCAGTTGCTACAAACAATAGCATCCAATGTGGGTAGTTGGTCACATCGCGCTTGAAACCCGAGGTTGGGTTGAGTTCATAGCGTAAACCTGCCCGGAACCGCCCGATAAATCCAGTGGCTACGAACAACAGGATCCAATATGTGTGGTTCGGTGCATTAACGAATCAATTAATGCCAATTAGGGTTAAGTCATAAACATGAAAAGACAACTTAACCAACTTGAACACGATTTGTAGGGCTAAGTCATGAACTTGAAACGACAACACTTAGCCAACTTGACATGACACGTAGGCGGGTTAAGTCGCGAATTTAAATGACATACTTAACCACCTTGACATGACTAGACTGGAAAAGGATTAAGTCACGAATTACATGACTTAATCGGTTAGGCGGGTTAGGTCACGAATTATGTAACGACCCGCATTCTACGCATCATAGGATCGTAGAATATTTATTTCTTTCACATACGAAGTCGTATGGTCATGTAACTTTGGGAGACGACTACTGGGGTCATTTCCCATGTTCATGATTTTTCCCGATTTTTAAATGACCATTTTAGCCCTAGTTGATACTGTTTTGGCCATAACTTTTGACTGGAAAGGAATTTTGACCTGAAACCACTTCCATTGGCTACCGATGATGGTTCTCTTTCCGTAGAGTGGTCACATTAGCCAAACGGACTCACCGTTTGGGAGATATGGCTGAAACAAGTTTCAGATGGTGACAAACAGCTTAATTGGGCTTAACCGGGTGATTAACAGCTAGGCCCAAAGGGGAATTTCGGGATTAGGAGTTTAAAAGGGCTGTTAGGGTTTGGAGAGTACCTTTTTCTCATTTTTCAGCCGTCACTATTCATTCCTCTTAACCTAGCCATGGCCTCCACTCTCTAAATCTCTCTAAAAACACCCAAAATCACTTCCTAATCAAGGATTAAGGCTTAGAGGCATCAAATCAAGGAGGATTAGCACAAGGACTGAGGTAGAGCTGCTGTTATATATTGGAATTCGTGCAAATCAGAGGTTCACTTCAGATCTAAAAGTTTTATTGTGGCAAAGGTGAGTGATTTGCATAGTTTTTGCACTAATTACGGTAATTAAGGGTAATTAGTGAAGATTAGCGAATTTATACACTAATAAATTCTGGAAAAATGTTTAGAAATTCTTAAATAATATTTTATGCCTCTGTTAGAAATTTGGTTCGATTTGATTAAGTTTTGTTAACCCTATGATTAGTTTTACATAATCATGCTTAAGGGAAAATAAGGAGTTTTGACCACTTTTGATCCATTTTGATTCATTTGAATGGTTGTTTGCTGTTTTTGGTTGCTATTACATATTGCTATGACTCTATGGTGTGTTTTATGATTGATTAGAAGTGTTAGATTTGTCAAAAACGCCGTCGAAAGGCGTAAACTGCTCGCTGGAAGAACTGCAGGAAATCATCCGAACCGGACCGGATCGGAAGAAATAAGGGCGATCCGAACCGATGGTGCCGATCCGATCCGATCAAGACTGTGCGAGACGACCCGAACCGACCCTGTGAGGTGACCACGATCCGAACTATTCGTGAGTAGAAAGTGCGACCCGAACTGGTGTGCTTGGGGGAAGGCCGATCCGAACCGCTACCAGATGAACGCCACGAACCGCACTGCGTTGATGATGGGGAGCTAGAGGCCGAACCGAACCGATGGCTAAGAGGGGATCCGAACCGATCCGGTGATGACAGAAAACTGAGATGCAAAGGTAGTCCAGTATGGGAAGTTAGAACTCAGGATCTAGTTGGGAACCAATGAGTTCGCTTCGTGGTTGGACTTTGCTGCGGGACGCGTGCCAAGGGGTTATCGACGTTTATAGCTTTGGACCACTATGGTAGGAGGTACGAAGGTGGATTCAGGGCCATTATGACATCGGTAGAACCAAGGGCTACGACCAATGAAGTGGGTCATTGAAATGTTTGGTCATGACTCCAAGTGCTTGGCTTGGTCACAGCAGGGTTTCTACAAGTCGGGATTCGTCGTTACCTCATTTTGTCTAGTGTTCCAAAGTGGTAGATATCATATACTTTACGCACTGAGTGAGAGACGTGAGGATGGTTGCTATGCTTGATTGTTTGACATACACACCCCACCCCCGTATTCTTACACTATTTATTATGGCACCTTAGAGCATTGTACGGTATGTGGTACTAACTCTTTGGTTGCAGGTCCAGGTTCAGGTATGGTTTAGTATACCTGTTATTATTCTGTTTAGATGCTTATCGCTCATACCAGACTTTATGTCTGACCCAGAGTTTTATGTCTCCTCTTATTACTCTGGGTGCTCACACGAGCAGACTAGAGACAGGTTAGCTGGTGATGTACGGGTAGATGATCCGGAGACGAGCAGGAGGCTTCCCCGTAATATACATATAATATTCTCCCTGTATTGTTGAAGGTCACTGCTTGGGCATTGGTGGTGCATCTTCTACTTTAGCTTTCTTTTGTTTAGAGACAGTAAATTTGGAAAGTTGTAATAAGCTGTATTTGAATTTCCGCTGCTCTGATGATTGATGTTGATTTTAGTTATCAGCTTATGCACTGTCTCACCTGTTTTATGTCAAGTATGTTATTATTATATTTTGTTCCATGCGCTGTGAGACATTCTACAGGTTTTGTATCAGTTCTTCACTTCTTTCCTTTCTTTGGCGACCGTCCCGTGCTAGTCGGGCACGTGTACAGCGCACTTTCGGAGGAAATGCAGGCTGGTGCGGGGCGAGCCGTCACATTTGGTATCAGAGCTCTAGGTTGCGTAGTTAACCTAGGGAAGTTATCAGGGAGAGATAATATACGTATACGAGAGAGCGTATTTGTGATTATTTTGGTTTTCAAAAGCTATATATATATACTATTAGTAGTATAAGGATGAAGTCGTACTGCATTAGCACCACTATGGGATCGTTAATCATTTCCTTTTTCAGATTGACGATGAGCCGATATGTTAGAGGTACCGGTAGAGGGGCCAATAATGGGAATGCTGCTGACATGAGGACGATGTTTACTGATCTCATGAAAGAAATGCTTAGAGATGTACGGGGGGCAGCTCCCAATGATGGAAATGGTGGTGGTCCAATAGTGCAGGCGCCGAGGGTCGATTTCGCCAAGCTAAACAAGGATTATACTAGCCTTGGTGGGAAGCCGTTTCACGGAACGGAGTCGGCCACAGATGTTCAGGATTGGTTGGATAGTTGCGAACGTATCTTCGAGGATTTAGGTATCGAGGATGCAATGAAGAGAAAGCTAGCGTCCCGTCAGCTGCAAGGGCGGGCAATGAATTGGTGGAATGTTATAAAGGCAGCTACTCCCGAAGATCAGATTACTTGGGAGCAGTTTAAAGCTCGCTTTAGCGAGAAGTTCATTCCAGCTGCTCAGAAGTCAGTGCTGTTTAAGAAATTCTTGGAGCTCAAGCAGAATGGCAGAGCTGTCTCGGAGTACATTGCTGAATTCGACACTTTGTCGAAGTATGGGTTATCTCTTATTGATACTGCCGAGAAGAAGAATGAGAAATTCATAACCGGTTTGGATCAGTACTTGGGGGAAAGGCTTATTAACCACATCGACGAGACATTTGAGTCGATTGTAGGGAAAGCATGGAGGTCAGAAAGTCTCTACCCTAAGCCGAAGACTGAGGTTGCATCCGCAGGTGAGCCAAAGCCACAAGCAAGTGGTGAAGGCAAAGGTGGTTCCCAGAATAAGAGAAAGCAGAATCAGACTAAGGATGGCCAGAAGAAAAAGAATAAGCAAGATGTTGAGTGCTTCAGCTGTGGTAAGAAGGGCCATTATGCTAGTAATTGTCGGGCCAAGCCAGCGGATAGGAAGTGCTTCAATTGTGGCCAAATGGGACATCACAAGGACAAGTGTCCGCAACCCCCTAAAGAAAAGCAAATGGTGAAAGCATACGCCCTTAATGCTATTCCTTCTTCGTCGAATGCCCCAACTGCGGCGGAGAAAGGAAAGAATGTCGTCATTCAAGGTATGCTTTCTGTTTACGATGATCCTGTTAGAGTTTTGTTTGATACCGGAGCTTCCAGTTCTTTCATATCTAGTGACCTGGTAGATAGGTTGGGATTGGAGCCCGAGATTGTCGATAGACCTTTAGTAGTGACGAACCCGATTGGTGGTTCAACTATCCTTAGCATGATTTGTCATAATGTGGTCTTATCGAGTCATGGATGCATGTTTGTTTGTGATTGCTTTGTTTTGGGCTTTACTGGGTTTGGCATTATTTTGGGAGTAGATTGGCTCCAAAGATACGGGGTGGTGGTAGACTGTGAGGGCTTTTTGGTGACAGCTAGAGCGGATGATGGGCGGAGGATAGTGTTTGGTGGTCTACCCAGTAAGGGGGTATTGGCTAGTTTTCTAAACTCCCTTGACATTCCGCATAGTGAGTTGTCAGGTTTGCCCGTGGTTAGCCAGTATCCGGATGTTTTCGAAGAAGTGACCGGACTTCCACCACACCGAGAGATTGAGTTCCGTATCGATTTGGTAAAAGATGCCAGGCCTATAGTGATGCCACTTCGTCGTATGGCATCAAGGGAGCAGCGAGAGCTCGAGGTGCAAGTCAGCGATCTTTTGAAGAAGGGATTTATCAGAAGGAGTGTTTCTGAATGGGGAGCACCAGTTGTGTTTGCTACCAAGGCGGATGGTTCCCTTCGTTTGTGTGTAGACTACCGCGAGTTGAATAAAGTGACGAGGAAGAACAAGTATCCTCTACCGCGGATAGATGATTTGTTCGATCAGTTGAGTGGCGCGAGAGTATTTTCTCAGTTGGACCTCGCGACAGGTTTTCATCAGCTTAGAGTGGAAGCTGAGAGTATAGCTAAAACGGCATTTCGGACGCCGTCTGGGTTTTATGAGTGGTTGGTCATGACATTCGGGCTGACCAATGCCCCAGCATATTTTGTGGATCTTATGAATAGGGTATTCAGAGATCAGTTGAATAAGTTTGTCCTTGTGTTCGTTGATGATATTTTGGTCTACTCGAGGACAGAGGAAGAACACAAGGGACATTTAAGAATAGTGATGGAGGTGTTGAGAAAACACCAATTGAAAGCAAAGTTTTCTAAGTGTCACTTCTGGAAGAGGGAAGTGAGGTTCTTGGGCCATGTTGTATCAGAAAATGGGATTGCCGTGGACCCGGCAAAGGTGGCCACGGTACAAGATTGGCCTACACCCAAGAATGCAACAGATGTAAGAAGGTTCTTGGGGTTAGCTGGATATTATCGTAAGTTTATCCAAGGGTTCTCCAAGATAGCAGCACCATTGACCCAGTTGACTAAGAAGAATCAAGCTTTTGTCTGGGATGGGAGGTGCGAGAATGCATTCAAGAGTCTAAAGGACAAGTTGACAAACGCACCAGTGTTAGTCATTCCTAAGGGGAATGAAGAGATGACGGTATACACGGACACCTGTGGTACCGGACTGGGTGCTGTATTGATGCAAGGCGATAGGGTTATAGCTTACGCAAGTCGGCAATTGAAACCGCACGAGAGAAGATACCCTACCCATGATTTATAATTGGCAGCGGTCGTGTTCGCGTTAAAGATGTGGAGACACTATCTCTTGGGAGAAAGATTTGAGTTGTTTACAGATCATAAGTCGTTAAAGTATCTCTTCTCTCAGAAAGATCTGAATCTCCGTCAGCAGAGATGGTTAGAGTTCTTAGCTTCCTATGATTTTGACATCGCATACACACCGGGAAAGGGCAATGCGGTGGCCGATGCATTGAGTAGAAGACATGCCAGCTTAGGGGCTATGTTCCTTGAATGGAAGCAACTGGAGTACATCGCGGGGTTTGATTTCAGACCAAAGTGCGAATTGGATCCAGAAATGTTAGCAAGTTTGACGATCAGACCCACTTTGATTGAGCGGATCGGCTCTAGTCAGAGGGACGATCCTAACCTATTGGAAATCATCTCCAAGTTAGAGATGTGTGTCGATGAGGAGGTGAACAAGTATGGGCTTGATCGAGATGGACGGCTTAGAAAGAATGGAAAGCTTGTTGTACCCAATGTCAATGGGTTGAGGGATGAAGTGCTTAGAGAATGTCATCACTCAAAACTGACTATACATCCCGGTGGTAATAAGATGTATCGAGACATGAGACAGACTTACTACTGGGAAGGGATGAAAAGGGACGTTGGGAAGTTTATATCCAAATGCATGAATTGCTAGCTAGTTAAAGCCGAACAAAAGAAGCCTAGTGGGTTGTTGCAGCCATTAGAAATTCCCGAATGGAAATGGGAGCAAGTCTCGATGGATTTCATTGATGGTTTACCAAGGACCAGATCGGGACATGATAGCATATGGGTAATTGTGGATCGGTTGACTAAGAGTGCAAGATTCATACCAGTCAAATCAACCAGAACGGCAGCTAAGTTAGCAGAATTGTATATGAAGTGGGTAGTGAGATTTCATGGAGTACCTAAAAGCATTGTGAGTGACCGAGACCCGTTGTTCACTAGTGGGTTTTGGAACAGCTTACAAGAGGCTCTAGGGTCAGAGTTACATCTCAGTACCGCATATCATCCTCAGACCGACGGTCAGACGGAAAGGGTGAATCGAATTTTGGAAGATCTCTTCAGAGCATGCATATTGGATTTTGGTGGATCATGGGATGATCATTTGCATCTAGTAGAGTTTGCATATAATAATAGCTACCAATCCAGTATCGGCATGGCTCCGTTTGAAGCTTTGTACGGAAGACCATGCAACTCACCATCATGTTGGATAGAGACTGGCGAGAAGTTTATGCTTGGACCAGATGTGGTGAGGGAAACTTCAGATAAAATCAAGATCATTCAACAACGAATGAAGGCTGCCCAAGATAGGCAGAAGAGTTATGCTGACAAGAGGAGAAGAGATTTAAAATTCTCCGTTGGCGACTTGGTGTTTGTCAAGATTTCTCCGTTGAAGAGCGTAATACGATTTGGTAGGAGAGGCAAGTTGGCACCAAGATTCATTGGCCCATTCCCTGTTCTCGAGCTAGTCGGGAATTTGACATACAGAATTGACTTACCAGAGAAAATGGCGAGAGTTCACAATGTATTTCATGTTTCCCAACTAAGGAAGTTCGTTCACGACCCAGATATGACTGTTCCACCTGATCAGTTGGAGGACTTCGAAGTAGAACCCAAGGCGGTTGGGAACCGCAAGCCGGCCCGTATTGTCGAGCACGACATGAATCAACTTCGAAGGAAGGCGGTGAAGCTAGTCAAGGTTCAGTGGGGTGAGGACGAGAATGATTGTACTTGGGAGACAGAGGAGAACATTAGGAAGACTTATCCAGAACTCTTTGCCTGGTAAGATTTTGACTTCGATTTAGTTTTCCGCATGCAAGGATAGGCTTGTTTGCTTGTTTTGCATGTTTGATTGTTGTATGTGGTTGTTAGGCATGCGGGATCCTTTGTATGTTTTGGGTTAAGGAATTTCGGGGACGAAATTTCTTAAGGGGGGAAGAGTGTAACGACCCGCATTCTACGCATCATAGGATCGTAGAATATTTATTTCTTTCACATACGAAGTCGTATGGTCATGTAACTTTGGGAGACGACTATTGGGGTCATTTCCCATGTTCATGATTTTTCCCGATTTTTAAATGACCATTTTACCCCTAGTTGATACTGTTTTGGCCATAACTTTTGACTAGAAAGGAATTTTGATCTAAAACCGCTTCCATTGGCTCCGGATGATGGTTTCTCTTTCCGTAGAGTGGTCACATTAGCGAAACGGACTCACCGTTTGGGAGATATGGCTGAAACAAGTTTCAGATGGTGACAAACAGCTTAATTGGGCTTAACCGGGTGATTAACAGCTAGGCCCAAAGGGGAATTTCGGGATTAGGAGTTTAAAAGGGCTGTTAGGGTTTGGAGAGTACCTTTTTCTCATTTTTCAGCCATCACTATTCATTCCTCTTAACCTAGCCATGACCTCCACTCTTTAAATCTCTCTAAAAACACCCAAAATCACTTCCTAATCAAGGATTAAGGCTTAGAGGCATCAAATCAAGGAGGATTAGCACAAGGAACGAGGTAGAGCTGCTGTTATATATTGGAATTCGTGCAAATCAGAGGTTCACTTCAGATCTGAAAGTTTTATTGTGGCAAAGGTGAGTGATTTACATAGTTTTTGCACTAATTACGGTAATTAAGGGTAATTAGTGAAGATTAGCGAATTTATACACTAATAAATTCTGGAAAAATGTTTAGAAATTCTTAAATAATATTTTATGCCTCTGTTCGAAATTTGGTTCGATTTGATTAAGTTTTGTTAACCCTATGATCAGTTTTACTTAATCATGCTTAAGGGAAAATAAGGAGTTTTGACCACTTTTGATCTATTTTGATTCATTTGAATGGTTGTTTGCTGTTTTTGGTTGCTATTACATATTGCTATGACTCTATGGTGTGTTTTATGATTGGTTAGTAGTGTTAGATTTGTCAAAAACGCCGTCGAAAGGCGTAAACTGCTCGCTGGAAGAACTGCAGGAAATCATCCGAACCGGACCGGATCGGAGGAAATAAGGGCGATCCGAACCGATGGTGCCGATCCGATCCGATCAAGACTATGCGAGACAACCCGAACCGAGCCTGTGAGGTGACAACGATCCGAACTATTCGTGAGTAGAAAGTGCGACCCGAACCGGTGTGCTTGGGGGAAGGCCGATCCGAACCGCTACCAAATGAACGCCACGAACCGCACTGCGTTGATGATGGGGAGCTAAAGGCCGAACCGAACTGATGGCTAAGAGGGGATCTGAACCGATCCGGCGATGACAAAAAACTGAGATGCAAAGGTAGTCCAGTATGGGAAGTTAGAGCTCAGGATCTAGTTGGGAACCAATGAGTTTGTTTCATGGTTGGACTTTGCTGCGGGACGCGTGCCAAGGGGTTATCGACGTTTATAGCTTTGGACCACTATGGTAGGAGGTACGAAGGCGGATTCAGGGCCATTATGGCATCGGTAGAACCAAGGGCTACGACCAATGAAGTGGGTCATTAGCCGTATGACACGGACACTTGACGAGCTAGAACTTGTAGGGAGCCGATCGACTAGATAAGCGCTCCGTAGGACCCCGTACTTGGGTCAGACCCCGTTTCAGGCTCATTTTACGATATTGGGCCATGGGATTTATTTCGTGATTAACTTGTGACCTGGACTTAGTATACTAGTACAGTCGATGCAACGAATCTTGAACATGTGCTGCTTTATTTGACTTGTCTTGACTTATCATGATCACCTTAGTCTATCTTGTCCACCTTGACTCCATTCTTAAGTTTAGTTCCAGTTCATACATGACATGTTGTTTTAACCGTTTTTACACTGAAAGTCACTAGGACTTACTCAGTCTTTATGACTGACCCTTTTCCTTTCGCCTCTTTTTCTTTCGTTTCCCCCCCAGGTTCTCAGGGAGGGAATACCGCAGCTTGACCAACTTTCACATCTAGCTTAAAGAGAAAGAATGTATTGCTTGGATCTTTTTCGTTTTGGACTATGGCCTTGGACAGTAATTATGGGACTTATGCAGTTTGTTTATATTTTCTTTAAATAATGAAATCAAGACAGTTATGAAGATATTATGTTTTTGGAAGTATTGTAAGACAATTATGGCATGGTTTGTATAACATGTATTTTGTTGAAATAAAAAGTTGTTGGTGTTTTCCGCTGTTCAAAAATATGTGTTATTATATCTGTCTTGTATATTTGTGACTTATACTTATAAACCTCCACCAAAATTAGGGCATTCCTTTTGAGAGTGACCCTAACGGAGGTGGGGTGTTTCAGGAACCTACCATTTGATAACTTATCCTTCTATGGAATTAGCTAATTATATCTCAGCAATATCCTGGAACATAAGGAGAGAAAATATGTTCCCTATCCCAAGACTATAGATCTAATATCACTTCGTTGTTTGTGTTAATTTCACAATTATTTGAGAACCAACTTGTCATCGACAAATCTATAGAAAAGTTTTTGTGTATCCATTATATGAATGAAAACCAAACTGTGACAAATCAAACACTTGATAAAACAACGCTTTACGGAGAAATGAAATATATACAAATAAATATGCACATCTGAGTACAATACTAACATATAATTTGCTTTGGCTATTTATAATACACTTTCAAATGACTATATTGACATGGAAAATAGCGGAAATAAGAATATATGGAAGTACATTTTGGGCTTCCAACTGGACTCATAAGCCTCACACATGTAAACTATTGGAACAACCTGAATTTTAATATATGATAATTAGATAACAAATTAATTTGTTAAATAATAAGTTGTAAAATTGTCGAAATCTAACAATGGGAATAATACCATTGGGTCCGTTATGATTTTCTGATTCAAATATATATTTGTTTACGAGAAACGGATGTAAAACAAAGAATTAAAGGAAATTTGAAATTTAAATCAGAATTAAAATTTAATAATACATATTGCTAGGGACGACGCAGCAATCCACCAGGTTGACCCATGGGTAGAAACAAGTTTCGGGTGGGTCGACCCATGTGTCAACTCACATACGATCCAGCCACGACTTCGTGCCTAGCACGAAATCAGATCAAACATAATTTTTTTTACAGCGTTGCTTTTGACGTGGCTTTTTCTGGCCTATTTTGAATCCAGGGCTAACGTGACACCCTAATGGTCCGACGACATTGTAACATACCAACTTTTCCATACTGTTTAAGCTGACATTTATCCACCTCCGTCCTACTGAAAGCACATAAAAGCAGATTGTTAGTAGAAAGAAGTTAGAGGGTTAGAAAAAGTAAAAGGTGTTACAATAGAAGAAAAAGAATATCAACCCAACAAAATAAGAGTAGAATAGAATCTCACGATGGAGTGAATAAAAGGTAATATATCAAAACTCTTTATATGAAGAGAAACTGTATATATATGATTACACAATCAAAGTACACCCTAGATCAGTACAAAACTGATCAATACAATACACAAAGAGGAAATAAATTAATACCATAACATATGGGAAAACGTCTCGACTCCAGTTCTCTCTTGAAGCTCCAAGCAAAACCCAATGTTGCCTGGAAATTTACTCGATCTCACCCAAGCACATTTTGAGGAAAGTAAAATCACCCGGATCAGTCTCAAGTACTTTCAGTGATAAAATTCACATCATAAAAAACTTTCTTAACTTTTAATTTTTTATTAAAGAATGGATCTCCCGTAAGACATGACCACACATAAACATGACACATGTTTTTACCTTATGATAGCCAAATCACCTTTAATATCAAAATCAGGTGATATTATAATAATGTCTATAAAATCACACTTAATATAGGAATATAGCCGGAAAGCTTGCATCTCACTTTCCAACATAGTTAATATAATACTAAAAATGTACGGCTCGTATCGGAGTTTGGATTTCCAATATGACTAGGTATGGAACCACCTTCCGATCAGTGTTCTCTAGAGATAAAATCTAGGGTTCAACATGAACATCTTGCTACACGGCAACACATGACTGACCACTCATTCAACTTGACTGTATCGTATATATCATCACTACGGTTAGGATCAACAATCATATCATTGTGAATCATACAAAAAGGGACAACATATTTCTATAGATCTGACGATACACCCTAATGGGTATGACCCTACATAATCATGTTTCTTACCCAATTTTAGTCATTTCTCTGTTGATGAGGCTTGAGGTCACGATCACCTTTTAAGAAACATCACATCAAACTTTGAATGACACATATTCAGATCCGCCAAATCACTAATTGATTTGCACAAATATACTATGGGTTTAAGCTGAAAGAAGTTACGTTCTTTGCCACTATACTTGATATATTTGTAAAAATCAATGTACATGATTTTAGGAAATACTCCGCCCGACATTCATCCATATAAGTTTGTTTTGGGACTGGACGAAACCGAAGAAAGCTTAGAACATAGAGGTCTACTGGTACAAGTTTATCCTACTAGTTAACCAAAGACATAAGCGAGCATCCCTCTCGCTCTAATGGTCTATGCCTTTAAATCATATCAATACACATCCCTGCAAGTTAGTTTCAAACGCAATATCGGTTCGAAATGGTTTTGGGTCCAGTTCCTATCTCGATTTTCCTTGAACTAACACATTAAAAGTAAAAAGGGTATATTCATTGATAGTCGACTCTTTTACTATCAAATCAAAATAGTACAATCGAGTACATCGGTAGCACAAACCCTTTTCATTAAAACCACTCATTAAAAATTATTTCATTAATTCTTAAAAAGTTGATTTCATATTCTTATCTTAACGGAATAAGTATATTCCCAAATCTCCCTT
This sequence comes from Allium sativum, assembly GCA_030737875.1. Classification (NCBI taxonomy): domain Eukaryota; kingdom Viridiplantae; phylum Streptophyta; class Magnoliopsida; order Asparagales; family Amaryllidaceae; genus Allium; species Allium sativum. The sequence continues at coordinate 2,700,559 of CM060925.1, read as the reverse complement.
GTTTTCATTTCTTTGAAAGCAGTAACCATACTCTTATCTCGTCACAATAGGCTTATTCAAAAAAATCTCCTCTTTATTTCCTTTATCCCGAAATATCGCTATATATTTTCAGAAAATCCCTTTTTATTCCCTTCCATGGAAATATATCTTATATATATATATATATATATATATATATTCACAAACTCCCTTTTTATCCTTTACTTTCGTAATATCACTATTTATACTTAACCCAACGATATAAGTTTAATCACCAATCTCATATGGGTCAAATCAATGTTCTGATACATGTTATTAACTTTATAAACCTAAACGGATTTATTTAACCACAAACTTTATAGAATAAAGTTTAAAAATTTTACTTATGGAAATAATAATTTAAATTTCCAAATATACTTCCATTTCAAACTAATATAACCACTTATTTCATTTACTCAAAAGCCATAGACGTCTACTTATTCTTGAAATAAGTGAATTCTAAAAACCATACTATTTTCTTTATTTTGAAAAAAAAAACCATACTATTTTCTTTACTTTGAAAATAGTGCTCTATACTTAACCAAACGGTATAAGTATAATCACACTTCATATATGGGCCAATAATGTCAAGTAATGCACCTTTTATGGAAAAACCTAATAATTTTATTACAATTCTCACTTCTTGCATAACAAAATTGCAATCCTTCTTATGGAAATAATATTTTGTTTTCAATATCGTTACCATCACATAGTAGTACCATCCCTTGAATAATAGAGATGTCGTTCATGTTAGGGTATTTATGTACCTCTCAAACCTTAACGTAACAACGTTCTTATCTTAAGATAGATAAAAGTTTGTAACTCAAACACTAATATTAATTATAATATCACATCATTTCCTAATCCATTTAAAATATGTTTTATAAACCATTTCTTATTTTTGAAAATCTCTTTTCGACTATAACATGGTTCCAAAAATCTCATTTCTTACATTTGGAAAATCTACTTCCAGCTTCAATCTGCTTTACTTAATTTGTTTATTAAGTAAATACTTAACAATACACACCTTTTACCCTTAACCCATTTCAAAATAACTTACCTACAACTTGGGTTTATTTCGAAAACCCTTTATTCGATCCTTTACCAAATCCTTTTACATCAATCCTTTATCCAAATTATTATAAAACTTGTCTTGGATTTATTTAACAAATCCATTAGCTAATTTCTTTACCCAAATCCATTTGACATCCTACTTCTTTAAATCTTTTTTTAATCTAAAATCGTTTTACTTAATATAAATTCTTAAGTAAATGTAATAACTCGTATTTTTGAAGCCAATTTAAAATTTATTTTTAATTGATTTTCATAGAGATTAAATATTTCAGATGAACTATTGTGAGAGTAAGCGATTTAAAATTTATTTTTAATCGAATTTAGAATGTATAAATTTGAAATTTAATTAAAGCGAACTTGAAATGGCGAGATAGTTTGAAAATTTGATTTTAAACTTTGAATGAATATATAGAATTCAATGCAAATCAAAATTAGATAAAACAAGAAACGTTGAGATGTTTTGAATTATAACTTTCTAACAAGTATATAAAATGGAGATTTCACTTTCTACATTGTAATTTATGACTTAATTAAAATTTAGAATAGTCGCTACGGAATTTATATATATTTTTAATATTATATATAGCCCATAGAAAAGTCACATTTTGCAAATGACTTCCGTTTTCAATGAAACCACTTCCATTGAGTTCAAAATGTCGTTTAAGTGTTCGAAAAGTGTAAACATCGATACCTTTGAAGTTGGAGAAATTTTGGTCTTTTTCATTAGATATAAGACCAAAATATCACTTTTTCATATGGACGAATTTGGACTCGAAACCACTTCCATTGAGTTCAAAACGTCGTTTACGTGCTCGAAAAGTATAAGCTTTGGAGATTTGGCACCTTGGTTGGGTCTTGGTTGGCTAAACCTAACCTATTCACTTAAGTGATCCATAGCCCTCTTCTCTTTGTTCATTCTCCAACACTTAGGAAAAAATAGAAATGGGGATAGGGAATGGGAAATTAAAATACCTAAGCTAGGTTTTGCAAATACAAGCCCAAATCAAAGGGAAAATCAAAGAGACAACATGGGTAAGCTTCTCCATCCTCCACTTCAACGTGTTTCCTCTTCAATTTGTAATGATTTCCTAAACCTAATTATTAGGAAATGTGTTTATATGATCGTATGTTGTTGATTCTAGTGATTTATTCGAAGGGAGATCGTTCTAGCTTGCTATTGGATTGATTCATAACTTCTAACCATCAAAGGTGAGAGCTTTGAAAGTTATACATGAACTCACATGTAACACCCCACCTCCGCTAGGGCCACTCACAAAGGGAATGCACTAGCTTTGGTGGAGCATTATCTAGGTAAACATACACAGAAATATTACAAGACAGAACATATAAAAACAGCAGAAGAAAGGCCAAATTTCATTGCTTTAAAATCTAGAAAGGTCTAAAGCCTTTTACATCAAAATGCTACTAAATCCATTACATCGAAATCTATCTTGCTCAAAAACAAAGAAGCATGAAAATAAATTGTAGTATTCCCCAATAAAGCAGCAAAGCAAGCCATAGCCAAGAGAAATCCAAGCAGTACATGAAAGAGCCTTGGAGCTTGGTAAGATCCGAACTAAGCCATATTCTCACCCTACGAACCTGGGCCGGGGGTGGGGGGGGATGAAAGAAAAAGAGGCGAAACAAACTGGGTCAGTCATAAAGACTGAGTAAGTCCTAGTGGATTTCAGCATAAAAATAGGTGAAGATAATATGGCATGAATAAACTGAAAGTAAACATAAGCATGATGACAAGGTAAGCTACAGGCACGATGAATCAAGTATAACATTCCATGCTTCCTATCAAGAGTATTGTAACACCCCACACCCGCAATGGTCACTCACTAAGGGAATGCCATAGCATCAGTGGAGTATTTTTAGTGAATATAGAACAGTAAAATTACAACAAGACAGATATAAGTGATACTTGAAAATTTAAACATCATTTCATAGCACCGGAAAATAAAACATGTTTGGTTAGATCACAAAACCATAACAAGAGTCAAGTACAAAATATCCATCCTGATAAAATAAAAGTACATAATCCCACTACATAACTAATAGCCATAGAAGAAAAGATAAGATAAGCTGAGCTTTACATCTACGGTCCAAGCTCCAAGGGATAGATAAAGCAAACTGATCAAGGCCCACTAGTACCAAGCCCAACCTGAGGACCTGAGGGGAAAAAGATAAAAACAACGGGGTCAGACATAAGCCTGAGTGAGCCCTATAACCTTAACAATACAATTATTAAAGTAATTAGGGTATGATATGAACTCGGTACGGTACCTTTGGGGATAATGACTACACTAAGTAGCCAACAAACATAGGATGAACTAAGATAACCGTAAAGACGCATCTACCCACCCAAGGATAATTACTAACTGCACCACACCAGTCATTCCTACTCAAAGATTGATCCCACCCAAGGACTTAAAAGAAAGATATAACTAGTAGTTTCATGTACCCCTAGCTGACCACATAGGTGCCGTCTGCCCCTATCTCCACTAGGTGTACCCCACTACTCCCCAAGCGATCGACTCCCTAACGTAGATACCCGTGCTGGTCCCATAGTGGGGTGTATCACTCCCCTAAAGTGGCAACCCAATACTATCAACGGTGCACGGCTTATACCTACACAATGCAACAACGGCTTATCTACCAGCCCGGGCCCACACACGCATATGAAACCCGTTGGACTTGCGTTGCCACCGCTAGCCCGTTTTGGCCTCTTATAATCAAGCCCAGTATGTGTGTCCCGTCCTCGGCTTGGGCCGAGCTCACAAAGAAACGTATGGGATACCGGTTGTAATGGGCCCCCACAAGCTACCCACCTAAGCTTGTCATTCATTTAGTATAACCCAATAATGGGTCCCCACAAGCTACCCACCTAAGCTTGTCATTCATTTAGTATAACCCAATAATGGGTGCCTTGGGTGTCATTCGTGACTTAACCCGCCTACGTGTCATGTCAAATTGGCTAAGTGTTGTCGTTCAAGTTCAGGACTTAGCCCTACGAATCATCTGTCAAGTTGTTTAAGTATATTCAATCGGTTCATGGCTTAACCCTATCAAATCATCGTGTCCAATTGGTTAAGTATATTCAAGCGGTTCATGACTTAACCCTATCAAATCATCGTGTCAAATTGGTTAAGTATATTCAAGCGGTTCATGACTTAACCTTATCATGTGGCATTAATTCATTAATGCACCTCAACCTCTCACATCAGACCTGTTGTTATGGTCATTGGATATGCCGCGCGGTTCTAGGCAGAATTACACCACAACTCAGTCTGACCTCGGGTTTTCAAGTGCGATATGACCAACTACCCACATTGGATCCTATTTTTTGTAGTAACTGGATTTTCCGGGCAGTTCCGGGCAGATTTACACTGCAAACTCAACCCAACCGCGAGTTGGCCATTTTCATGTTTATTCTAATGTCATGTCCATGTTCAACTTTCATGTCGAGTTCGTGTCAAGTTTCAAGGATAAGTTTCATGTCGAGTTCATAATTCATGTTCATAACCAATTCATGTTTTGCCTAATCTACCCAAATCGTATTCCCATCGCACGTGAACGCGAATCGATCTATACTACAAATAAATCCAAATCTCGAAATAGGGGGAATAGCATCAAAACTATGATGGGCAAAAGGGACTAGCATAAAGTGTTAAAAGGGGTTACAAGACTAGTATAATATAACTTGAGATAATTGGTTACAACATCACTGGCATATAGGATTTCAAATCTAGCAAGATAAGGCGGTGGTCATGATAAACGCTGACATAAAAGAATAGGCATGCAAAAGCAAGCCAAATACAAGGATAATGGATCCAGTGGTTTTGGTGTACATAATTGCGAATAAACTAAGCAAGTCACACCCTAGGTATACGATCTAACAAAAATGCCAGTTCGGTGTACAACATGGTTTCCAACTATAGTGTCATGGGCATGAACAATTAACTATAACAGTCTTAGGCAATTAACCCTAGTAGCCATAGTCATGGTCATAGGTAAAAATCTCATAGTTGTGAATCATAAGTGATTAATCACAATAGTCATGGATAATTATCAAAAATAGTTCTAGGCAAATAGTCATGGGCAATTAACAGTAATAGTTTCAAAGTCATGGTCATAGATAATGGCCTTATGTTCATAATCATAGATAATAATTCTCATAGTCAAGAGTCATAGGTGATTAGCCGCAATTGTCTTTATCATAGTCATAGGCAATAGCCTTATGTTCACTGTCATAGGCATAGGCATAGTCTTATGTTCGCAGTCATAGTCATAGGCATAGGCAGAATCTTATGTCGATAGTCATAGGCATAGTCATAGTCTTATGTCATTAAAAATAGTTTCAATGTCGTAGACAATATTCCCCATAGTCAAGATCCAAGAATTTATGTTACAATCTAGCGTTTGAATAATAAACTAGGTCCAACAACATGAATAGGCATGATTCAATCGATAAGAAATAACCCAAAATCATAGATTCAAGAAGAGACAAGAACAGATCTAAATAGATAATCAAGCTTAGGTCCAATTTCATTTTATTCCATGTCCATATCGAATTTAACAAGTTTCAATCTCAAAGTAACTAGAACTTATAGAGCGTGGATCGAGAATTAGAGTGTAGAGATTTGATTCTAGAAACGGTTGTTGCAGTTGTTGAATCTCTATTTGTTTAGTCTTGTTCTAGTTGAAAACCCCCAATTTGCAGTCCCTATCTGTTGTCTCGACGAAGAAGAAGTGGTCTCTTTTAATTTAAATATTATCAATTTGATTTTCACAGAGGTAGCATAAGGACAGAATGAAATGGTGTAGAGAGAATGAGGCTAGGGGGCTGTTTAAATTAGATTAGGCAGACGAATCTGGACAGAAAACGAGTCTAAATACATCAGAATGCATCAGGTTCAGAAAAGGGGTTCGGGAGGCAGGTCGACCCCAAGGTCGACACTATGGTCGACCTGGCCCCTGGGAGGTCGACACTATGGTCGACCCCTAGGTTGACCTGGTCTATGGGCGGGAGTTTTCCCGCCCTGCCTGCTGCGGGGTTTGAATTCGGATTTCGAATTCGAATTTCGAGCTGTTTTTTATTCTAAAAATTCCTGAAACTTCAGAGGGTCATATCTCCCTCATACGGACTCCGATACTCGCAAAATCGGACTCGTTTTCAAGCAGAATTTCGAGACGAATGCAATGGCGCAACCCGTTTCCCTAGATCTTCTTTTATAAATTAATTCTGCCTTGTTTTACATTTTGAACATGCTATTAAAATACCGGTTGCTACATTCTCCCCTCCTTAAAGGATTTCGTCCCCGAAATCTTCAAGTTAAGAAGAATGTGTCCTACCATCCAATCATCCATCTACTCAATCATCAATCACAGGCATCCATTGTCCTTAAGAGATTTCTAATGCTATATGAACATATGTAGAAAGTGTGTGTATATGTTTCTTATCTAATGCAAATGATCAGGCCTGATTGATCTTTTTAAATGCAAAATATGTTTAGTGCCATGAATCCAACATGTATGCAAATAGTCCTAGTCTTATAAACACTATATGTTTGCACAAACATTCATCCATATGCAACATCCATATGATAACACATTCAATTCCATCCATAAACAAGTATAAACACCCATGCATATGCAATATGAAAATGTGTCTGAGCCGATCTAGTGCCTAATGTGTGTTATGCAACCATGAGCAACCACTTGCGACCACTTGCAACCATCAACCATAACATGTCTCAAACACATGTTTCACCCAATTGTTCCTACCTAAAGATATATCCCTAATGATAGAAGCAAGTAAAAACTTTGTGTCGATTAGGCAATGTCAGAGCTGGAAATCTACGTCACTTATATACTGAATAGGAGAAGAACTCCCTAAGCACCAGCCCATATCCTATAAAACCCAAAAAGTTTAGTCAACCTCATGGACACCCTCAAGCCCCAACATGTATTACTAACGGATAAGTCATACTCCCTATGGGGTTTGCAACAGAAATAGGATTGAGAATAGGACCGAGAGGTTATACTTAAAAGATAGCATGCAAGTAAGCTCTACAGGAAAAGAGGAATTAAGGATATACTCTTAAAAAGAGATATGATGCTCGTATCTAGTCTTCAATCTTCTAAGTCGTATTTCCTTGAGCTTAACTCCATTGTGCTTTGACCGTCTTTAACTTCACAATTTCGTAGCTTCTTAATTCTTGTTTCCAAAATATGAGTTGGAACTCATTCCACTGTTGCCTCGTTCCACTTTTACTTATTCTTCTTCTAGTATACTCGGCTTGAACATAACTGCGTACTCATGGTTTCATGCAAGCTCTCCAAAATTCACTACTGAATCTCGGATCTTGTTCACTTATTAGAAGGTATTCCACATAAATGAATTATCTCTTGAAAACAAACAAATGTCAACCATGTTGCCAAATGTACTTACTAAGGTGATTTTCTATAACTCATGCATAAGCGAAATGAACCATCCGCCTTAGTGGCGAACACTACTCGAGCGGATCGATAAATGTGTCAAGAACGGATCGATAAATGTATCAAGAGATTCTAGGTAACTAAACATGGCAGAACCCTAAAGATTACACTAGACTTCGAGGGCATTACCAAGGAAAGTCGAGCGTCTAACTACCCTCTTTTCATACTCAAGAATGGTACCATTTCTGGACAACCACTCCATCCCTAGAATCAACCCATAGCCCAAAATCATAAGCTTTACTTCCAAACTCGACACTTAGCATAGACATTCTCAAATCCAAACAAGTCATGAATAAATGATCCGATTTCCCAATAGGATTTGAGACAAAAATGGGATCCTCTACTACGCTAGTACTAAGGTGCAGAGACTCAACTATCGAAGCAGAATTAAAAGGATGCGATGTACAAAAACAAAGTTCCCACGGTATGATAGAAAAGAAAAGCTAAACTTTTAACAGAAATGTTACCACCTCTCTTAGGTATGCTAGTAGTGAGAGCATACAATTGCCCTCTCAACGATCTTGTACATTGCCCTTGTCCTTGTCCTATAATACTTAATTACATGTCCCTTTTTACCATACTAAGGATATTTTCTCTTGTCATGGGTTTTTATTATTCCTTCACTTGGCCTCTTTCCTTTCACCTTTTTCCTCTTCGTGGATTAAGCCATATCAACAAGTTTCTCATCCTTAGACTTGTGTTCTTTATCCTCGTTTCTACTATCCTTGTCTAGCTTGTTGAAAAGTTTCTCGAAAGCTACTTCCATCGCACGGCAACCGTACAAAGCTTGAGATAAGATTTGTCGCAAGTCAAACTACTGTGGCTACAGATGGAGGTTGGACACTACTTTGCCCTCCGACATGTGTCGCATGCCTATAAACTATGGTGAAAAAGAAAGAGAGAAGAGACTCAAGGAGAGAATCAAAAGATAGTGCATATGGCTTTGGGGAATATGCCTTTCGTAAAACGAAACTTTTCTTGAATAATGCTTCTTTGTAAATGGTTTGGAAAATAATTTCAAAAGGTTTTATAGACCTTTTCCCAGTCTGGTAACCTTCTGCTCTGATACCAAATGTAACACCCCACCTCCGCTAGGGTCACACACAAAGGGAATGCACTAGCTTTGGTGGAGCATTATCTAGGTAAACATACACAGAAATATTACAAGACAGAACATATAAAAACAGCAGAAGAAAGACCAAATTTCATTGCTTTAAAATCTAGAAAGGTCTAAAGCCTTTTACATCAAAATGCTACTAAATCCATTACATCGAAATCTGACTTGCTCAAAAACAAAGAAGCATGAAAATAAATTGTAGTATTCCCCAATAAAGCAGCAAAGCAAGCCATAGCCAAGAGAAATCCAAGCAGTACATGAAAGAGCCTTGGAGCTTGGTAAGATCTGAACTAAGCCGTATTCCCACCCTGCGAACCTGGGTGGGGGGGGGGGGAACGAAAGAAAAAGAGGCGAAACAAACTGGGTAAGTCATAAAGACTGAGTAAGTCCTAGTGGCTTTCAGCATAAAAACAGGTGAAGATAATATGGCATGAATAAACTGAAAGTAAACATAAGCATGATGACAAGGTAAGCTACAGGCATGATGAATCAAGTATAACATTCCATGCTTCCTATCATGAGTATCATCACAAGGTTCCTACCAAGTATCACATTGCAAGGTTTCTATTAAGTATAACATCGCAAGATTTCTAAGCTTCACTGTTCCACTATTTTCTTTGATTTCCTATATTCTCTGCACCAACTATACTAGTATCCCAACCCGTATCATCCTTTCCATGTATAAGTACCGTCCCTTACCGTATATCGTACAGGTTTCATCACGTATATCTATACTACTTCAACGTAGTGCCACCATTCTTGAAATCGTTTGGATCGCTACCCTTGTTCTGGCTAGGTTTCCTTATCATGAGCTATCGTGTGTTCAACAAGGATTTATGCCACCTAGGATCACTAGGGATTATGCTACCTGTTGAACGTTTTCTAGATTCGATTAGGGTTTATGCTACCTAGGAACACTAGGGATTATGCTACCTAATGAATCCCACGTAACGATCTATTAATCAATCGGCTCCCTACAAGTCCTAGCTCGTTCATGTGTTTGTGTCATACGGCCCAATCACGAAATGTAGTCACCTGTGCTAGGTCCACCATAGGGTGTATCAAGCCCTAGGGTGCCAACCACCGACACGAATCAAGCACGCACAGTGTAAACCTACTGGTGCCCAATGCCTGCTTTTTATGTTCCGAAGTGTGTGCTCGCCTGCACTCCGTTAGAACCTACACTGGCGCACCCACACAGCCGTCGTTCTGGTCCCTTACAATCAACCCAGTAATCGTGCCCCACCCTGCTTAGTTCCAGGGTACCATGATACATCTAGTGGGTTACTGCTGAAAAGGACCGCGTAACTAGGGTTTCCGTCCAGTAGGTTAAGTGTTGTCATTTAAATTCGAGACTTAACCCCATCAGTCTAGCATGTCAAGTTGGTAAAGTGTTGTCATTCAAGTTCGTGACTTAACCTGCCTACGTGTCATGCCAAATTGGCTAAGTGTTGTCGTTCAAGTTCATGACTTAGCCCTACGAATCATCTGTCATGTTGGTTAAGTATATTCAATCGGTTCATGGCTTAACCCTATCAAATCATCGTGTTCAATTGGTTAAGTATATTCAAGCGGTTCATGACTTAACCTTATCAGATCATCATGTCAAATTGGTTAAGTATATTCAAGCGGTTCATGACTTAACCCTATCAGGTGGCATTAATTCACTAATGCACTTCAACCTCTCACATCAGACCTATTGTTGTGGTCACTGGATATGCCGGGCGGTTCCGGGCAGAATTACACCACAACTTAGTCTGACCTCGGGTTTTCAAGTGCGATATGACCAACTACCCACATTGGATCCTATTGTTTGCAGTAATTGGATTTACCGGGCGTTTCCGGTCAGATTTACACTGCAAACTCAACCCAACCTCGAGTTGGCCATTTTCATGTTTATTCTAATGTCATGTCCATGTTCAACTTTCATGTCGAGTTCGTGTCAAGTTTCAAGGATAAGTTTCATGTCGAGTTCATAATTCATGTTCATAACCAATTCATGTTTTGCCTAATCTACCCAAATCGTATTCCCATCGCACGTGAACGCGAATCGATCTATACTACAAATAAATCCAAATCTCAAAATAGAGGGAATAACATCAAAACTATGATAGGCAAAACGGACTAGCATAAAGCGATAAAAGGGTTTACAAGACTAGTATGATATAACTTGAGATAATTGGTTACAACATCACTGGCATATAGGATTTCAAATCTAGCAAGATAAGGCGGTGGTCATGATAAACGCTGACATAAAAGAATAGGCATGCAAAAGCAAGCCAAATACAAGGATAATGGATCCAGTGGTTTTGGTGTACATAATTGCGAATAAACTAAGCAAGTCATACCCTAGGTATACGATCCAACAAAAATGCCAGTTCGGTGTACAACATGGTTTCCAACTATAGTGTTATGGGCATGAACAATCAACTATAACAGTCTTATGCAATTAACCCCAGTAGCCATAGTCATGGTCATAGGTAGTTGTGAATCATAAGCGATTAATCCCAATAGTCATGGATAATTATCAAAAATAGTTCTAGGCAAATAGTCATGGGAAATTAACAGTAATAGTTTCAAAGTCATGGTCATAGATAATGGCCTTATGTTCATAATCATAGTTAATAATTCTCATAGTCAAGAGTCATAGGTGATTAGCCGCAATTGTCTTTGTCATAGTCATAGGCAACAGCCTTATGTTCACTGTCATAGGCATAGGAATAGTCTTATGTTCGCAGTCATAGTCATAGGCATAGGCAGAATCTTATGTCGACAGTCATAGGCATAGTCATAGTCTTATGTTATTAACAATAGTTTCAACATCGTAAACAATATTCCCCATAGTCAAGATCCAAGAATTTATGTTACAATCTAGCGTTTGAATAATAAACTAGGTCCAACAACATGAATAGGCATGATTCAATCGATAAGAAATAACCCAAAATCATAGATTCAATAAGAGACAAGAATAGATCTAAATAGATAATCAAGCTTAGGTCCAATTTCATTTTATTCCATGTCCATATCGAATTTAACAAGTTTCAATCTCAAAGTAACTAGAACTTATAAAGCGCAAATCGAGAATTAGAGTGCAGAGATTTGATTCTAGAAACGGTTGTTGCAGTTATTGAATATCTATTTGTTTAGTCTTGTTCTAGTTGAAAACCCCTAATTTGCAGTCCCTAGCTATTGTCTTGATGATGAAGAAGTGGTCTCTTTTAATTTAAATATTATCATTTTGATTTTCACAGGGGTAGCATAAGGACAGAATGAAATGGTGTAGAGAGAATGAGGATAGGAGGCTGTTTAAATAGGATTAGGCAGACGAATTTGGACAGAAAGCGAGTCTAAGTACATCAGAATGCATCAGGTTCAGAAAAGGTGTTCGGGAGGCAGATCGGCCCCCAGGTCGACACTATGGTCGACCTGGCCCCTGGGAGGTCGACACTATGGTCGACCCCCAGGTCGACCTGGTCTATGGGCGGGAGGTTTCCCGCCCTGCCTGCTGCGGGGTTTGAATTCGAATTTCGAATTCGAATTTCGAGGTGTTTTTGATTCTGAAAATTCCTGAAACTTCGGAGGGTCAAATCTCCCTCATACGGACTCCGATTCTCGCAAACTCGGACTCGTTTTCAAGAAGAATTTCGAGGCGAATGCAATGGCGCAACCCGTTTCCCTTGATTCTTGTTTTAAAAATTAATTCTGCATTGTTTTACAGTTTGAACATGTTATTAAAATACGGGTTCCGATTCTCTAATTAACTCCAAATCCAGCCCAAGCATTGTTGTCCTTGGGCAAATACCTGCGTTCCGGACGCGATGGGCTAGGTCCTGTTAGCCCAAACAAAAGTCTATAGCCTATTTTCTTCAATTTAATATTTAAATCGTTTATTTAATTAATATGATCGTCCATTTAAATTCACCGGGGCCGCATACGGCCTCTAAAAATTACAGAAAAATTATTTCTATTTATGTTTTGACGATACGGTTCTAACAAGACTAATTTCGTCGAATTCCGAGACCATTTGAAAAATGGCCATTTTCAAGTCGATTTAAATTTGACTAAATTTGACAAAACACATTTTCTTTTGCCACGCTCACATATTAATTCGAAAAATTCTGGAAAATTAAACTTAACAATAATTTGGCATTTCGGTTCCAACAAAAGTGGTTTCGTCGAAAACCGAGGTCGTTTGAGAATGGCTATTTTTAAGGCCAATATATTATATTAAAAAATATACAAATTCTACTGCGACTTTTCTAAATTTTAAACTGGACATAACTTTTGATTTTTAAAGTGAAATCTCAGTCTTTTAGATTAGTTAGAAAGATATTATTAATCAGATTTAAATATTTCTTGTTTTACTGAAATTCGATTTATTTTGAATCCTGTACAGTCAGTCAAAGTTTAAAATCAAATTTTCAAACTACCATGCCATTTCTAACTCCTATTATGTTTATATTAAATTTATTTGTTTTAACTTCAATTAAAATAAATTTTTAGTCGTTATTATTTAAAATAAAATATTTTAAATATTGTAAATTCATTTAAATTTCTAAAATAAAAATTTTAAATTAGCCCCAATATTCCGGTTGTTACATATATGGTTAACCCATCCATCCTAAAATCAAACTGTATCTTATGAAATCAAGAACATATGTATCGCAATCAAACTTGACGCCTAACACAGAGATTCTCAATCCCTGACAAATCCTCGATAAATGAGTCATACCTGTAATGGGTTTGAGACACTAACGGGATCCAAAACCTTACTAGTATCTAGGTGTAGAGACTTAACTAAAAGATCAGATACAAAAGAATACGAAGCGCCAGAAAAAGAACCCTAACAGGATGATCACAAATAGAAATCAATCCTTCGATGGAAACTTTCCTACCCCTATCCTGTCCACCAGCTATGAGAAGATTAGCTTGCCCTCTAGAAGTTCCTGCCCTCTGGCCTTGTCTTTGTCTCTTCGGGCATTGCCTAATGAGGTATCCTACCTCGCGAAAGTGGTAACAAATGCCTTTTCTCGTTCTACAATCCTTTTCCAGGTGACCCACCATTCCAAAGTTATAGTATTTCCTCTTTTCTTCTTTTATCGATATTCCCTTCTTAAGCCACCATTTTCTTTCATCTTTGGGCTGTGCTCCTTAGCCCCAATTCCCTTATTCTCCTTTTTACCATCCTTATGCAACATGCTAACAAGTCTCTTGAAAGCAGCCTCCATCGCACGGAAATCCTTTCGAGGCTTGAGAGAAAATAAGACGTAGGTGAAACCACTGCGGCAAAAAATGGAGGTTGGGCACTTTTTTGCCCTTCGACATGTACCGTAGTTTTAACATGCATACGGAACCATGCTAAAATAGGGATACCCTGTTTGAGAGGAAACGGTTCCTCGATCAAAAACGAAAAGAAATCAAGCGAAGAATCGAGAGATATTTATGGCTTTGAGAAATATGCTTTTCAAAAGCAGACTTTTTATTTTAAAATACTTTGTTTTTTAGATCTTTTTAAAAACCATTTTCAAAATACTTTATCCGATCTTATAACCATTGGCTTTGATACCAAATTTGACACCTCACGTCTGTGAAAACCATTTTCAAAATACTTTATCCGATCTTATAACCATAGGCTTTGATACCAAATGTGACACCCCACGTCTGTTAATGTCACTCACTAAGGGAATGCATTAAGTTCCATCAAGCGTTATAGGTAAAGAAGAACATAATACCACAAGACAGACATGTAAAATAGCAGTGGAATTAAAAACTTTATTTAAATCAAAACAACACGATCCCAAATACCGAGTTTACATCATAAGTAACTAATTACATTAATAGTCTATCTTGCCAAAAATATCAGAGTACAAAAGCATAAAACCATATTTCCCTTGCAAAGCCATAAGAGAGTTGACAAGAAGTAAAAGCAGTACACCTATATCGAAAATCCAAGCTAAGCTGAAAGAATCCAAATCAATTCTAAGCACTTCTACCCTGAGAACCTAGGGGGAAACAGAAGAGAGAGAAGAGGAAACAAAAAGGGTCAGACATAAAGTCCGGCGAGTCCAGTTATTTTTAAATATAAATAAATAAAAGTATCATGGAAGGTATATAAAACTAGAAGAACAAGATAATAGTAACAATAACAAGTGCGAACTGAGAAAGATAAGATGAACAAGATATATTGCGCTTTTTAAATACATTTATCTGCACCGCTCAGATACTAGTATATCAGAAGTAGAATGATCCCTACTAATACCGTTTCATTACATTTTCTTGATTATTAGGTTACTCGGGTTAATTGCACTCATGACTTATACGCGCATCGTGCCCATTTACTTTCCCATGGATTCACCTAATATAATATATGTAGTTATCTCTCAATATCGAGATACACCTCATGGTACCCCACTCGTATGGTCTCCACCGTAATGAACGCAGTCCCTCATCCTACGTCAGAGTGATGTAAGGATCTCTATATAAAGTGTTATGTTCCGCATATATCTATCATTACTATGCTATGTAAGCCTATGGAATGCCACCATGGATCGAATCAGATTCCTTATCGGAGTAATGCTCTCTAGTCTACGATACACCACCTAGAGCAGATATGCATGTATCTAAACTATCCCACGTATGTACTATAATTGTAGCTTGATGCCTCAATCGCACGTCCTCTAATGTGCAACGAGATCCGCGGCAGGGCGATACAAGAAACAAGGAACTCGGTCGGGAGATTTTCCATATTTGTACTGGCCCGTCTTTAAAGAGCCTCTATATAAAGATATACCTAGGGTCTGTTTTCATGGTGGCTGTGTCCCTACCTCGGCCCCTTCCTCAACTAGTAAAGATTACAGAGCTAAACGACCGCCTCTAGTAGCAACCAATCTAAACATCCATGTGGCATCTACCCTCAACCTCATACCTCGATGGTGAAAGGTGAAATGATATCTTAGGTTTAGCTCCAGTCTTTTCGCATCCCGCTAGATGTCGATGATGGATATCCAACGGTCTACTATCCTTGTTGGTCGTGACCCTCTCTACCTCCTCGTGAGGCAACCATCGAATCACCCTGGTGTCACCTTGTCACAGCATTCTGACTGCATAGCCACATCTGCAGTCAAGGCCCACCCACCTAGTAATTACGCGCAGACCCAACCTCTACGAGTACAGCCTAAGACATCTGTCACCGCACAGAGGACTGCTAGAAGAACCTTATGTACTTTAGGAAGCCGAGTGCATTCCCTTTCCAGTCTTTTGGAGCCGTCAAACAATCAGATGAATTTGCGCTCACCTCATGCCTTATAACACCTCGATGATCTACCCCGTTGGGTTATTCCCCCTCAAACGTGTGGACTGGTACAACTACCTCACTTTAATATGTTGTTGGACCATATGTCCAAACATTCTTTTACACCCTTGCCTTACCTCATCGGTTTTCCATTTAACTTGGTTATTTCCATTCATATTGAATTCTTATTCAAAATACCAAGTTTCTCTTGCTTATTAATTTCAGTCATATAACTTAATCCATTTAAGTTTATTAAAAATCCCACAGCAAGTTATTCTCTAAATTATGACCCAAGGTTTGTAACCATAATCTATTTTATATTCTTGCTTGGTTACATCATTACAATAACACGTTCTCCTTAATACGTTATTAAATATATCTCAATTCACATATTTCCTAATTACCATGTCACTTACCATTTATGATTAAATATAACTTATTTATTTTATAAGTTTTCTTCATTCTTTCCTCATTTAATCATAAATTCAATTACATCGTCACTACAACTTACCATTGTTTACTTAGCAGATTATTACGCATATCTAATTCTATCATTTATACATGTTATGCTTACCCTATAAGGGTTTTTTTTCCACCTATTATGTATAGCACTAGGTATCTTAAATACATAACCTTATCAGGTTAAGTTTATGGGCATATATATAAATATTACCATCCCCTCTATTTTACTTAACCCATCCACTGCCCATTCGATTTTACTTAACCCTAACTTACGTTCATAATCATACAATCCTTATGGATTAAATTAGGTTAAGTAGTCCAATTCATTACCATTCCAATTATGGTTATAATGGGCTAAACCTCCCACATTAGGGCTACAACATGTGGATGCTAGATATGCCGGTCGGGTCCTGGTAGTTGTAACACCCCGTGATTCTGTAACGCTAAGATTCACAAATCAAGGCAGAATTAAAAGATAAAATCAAAATCAAGGGAAACAGGCTGCGCCATTGCGTTCATCTCGGAATTCTGCATAAAAACGAGTCTGAGTTTGCGAAAATCGGAGTCCGTATGAGGGAGATATGGCCTCCGGAAGATTCAGCGAAGTTCAAAATTCAAAACAGGTCAAGTTCAAAATTCAAATCGGACCCAGATTGGGGCAGGGCGGGAATTTTCCTGTGGGGTCGACCTCCCCGTTTTTCCAGCTTTCTGCACCTGGTTCGTTATGATGTATTTAGTCACGTTTTCTGCCTAGGTTCGTCCGCCTAACACTATATAAACAGCCCTGGTCTTCTTCTCTATTCACAATTCTTTTCTATCCTTATGCTGCCTCTGAGAAAAATATATAAATAAATAATATATAAAATAAACCAAGATGAGGAAATGCTGCTAAAGATTTCAAGAAGGGGGTCAAGTCAAGCTAGGATTCAAGAGGAGGTTCAAACGACTTCAACGACTGTTTTTCAACGAATCGTAGCAACGCCATCTTTCTATTCTAATCTAATCTCTGTAAGTCAGTTATTTCTAGATTTGAACGTTTTTCTCTGTTCGTGACATGAAATTAAAGGAATAAAAGAATATGCCAAATCTCTCTCTCTATTCGAATCAGTGCCTATACTCTTGAACCTAATTAAGAACTGTTATGATTCTAGGACAAATAAGACCGTGACTATGAAACTATGGACCTTAAAACCATATGCCTATGACTATGAACATTTGCCTATGACTATGGACATTGCCTATGACTATGAACATTGCCTATGACTGTGACTATGACTATGAGGATTATTTCCTTGACTAAACCTATGCCTTTGATTAGAAAACATAAACTATTGCCTATGACATAACAAGGACATCTGTGATTAAACACCTATGATTCATGACTAGGAAAGTGTTGCTTATGAGATTGGGTCTAAACCCGATTATTTATTCTGCCTGTCCTTCGTTTTCTTTGGTTTTAGACTTGGGGAATTTACCTATTAAGTTAGGTCTACCCATGTTCTTGAACCGACGTCGTTATTCAACCCTTTTTATGCAAGTTAGTATGTCTATCTTTTGCATAGCATCTTTGGTTCATTCCCTATTTTCTACGAACCTAGCTTTATTTATAACCTAGATTGAATCACGATTATACGAACGGTGGGAATGCGGTTTGGGCAAAATATGAAATTTACTAAAATCGTAGTTTAACTTGGAAATTGGCATAAATTGGGAACATGTATTATGGCATGTTCATAGAAATGCAAATTGGATAAATTTGACATGAATTATAAGATGTGTAATTTGAATCTAGTATTGACGAGTAAATCTAGCATTTACATGAATAGTGAACTAGAGTAATAAGTCTAGAATTAGAATATTGAATCGGAATTGGATTAGCTAATTTGGCATGGTAAATATATTGGCATAAATGTGAAATTGGCCATAATTGGGAGTAATTGGCAGGTTTAGCAAAATCATGGTTAGTGACACTTAATTTGGTATAGTCCACATACCAAAAAGCATAAGTATGATTTAGAAGGGGAAATGGGCCATAAGAATGAATGTAGACAATTTACACTAAAAGAGTAATTAGGAAATAAGTAAATTAGATATAATTTACTTATAGAATTTGGCCTGAATGAGGAAATATAAATTTAGACAAATTAAAGGTTTATTAACGACATCTCTTTTAATGACACACCAGAAAGTTCTAGGGTGACAAAGAGGATAGTGTCTAGGCTTGGGTTTGGAAAATACAAGTTTCCTGCTCTCCCTGGCTATCCCTAACTGATCCGACGAACCGGATGGTTACTTTCAAAACTTGATTTGAAAATAAATTGAAACCCTTTGAACTTAGAAAACACGAATATGCCTAACCCGAGGTTAGACTGAGTTGCGATGTAAACCTGCCCGGAACCAACCGGCACATCCAGTATTCGCAACAATATCTGTCTAATGTGAGTGGTCGCGGCTTTAATCTATTTAAGTAAAGCTAGAACAAGAATGGTAGGGTTAAGTTAACTAAGACACTTAACCAGTTCAACATGATAACTACACTGATGGGTGGGGTTAGGTTCAGACTGACACTTAACACAGTTAAGCTAGAATGGGAGGGTTAAGTCCATAGGAACACTTAACCAACTTAACACAGTTAAGCTAGAATGGGAGGGCTAAGTCCATAGAGACACTTAACCAAACTCAAGGTAGTAAGACAAGATTTGTAGTGGTTAAGTAAAGTTAATACACTTAGCCAAATTAACATGTTAACTAGACTAGAAGGTGGGGTTAAGTAAAGTTAATACACTTAGCCAAATTAAGATGTTAACTAGACCAGAGGTTGGGGTTAAGTAAAATCTAATACACTTAGCCTATTTGATATGTTAGCTGGGCTAGACCGTAGGGTTAAGTAAACTTGAACACTTAACCATCAGGTTGTGATTAAGGACTTGGGCTAAGTCTAAAACATGAATGGGTAATACTTAACCATTAATAACATATTAGTTAAAATAGACGGACGGGGTTAAGTTAAAAAGGAATACTTAACCAATACAGGATGAACGGGTAGGGTTAAGTAATAAGAAATACTTAACCAATATAACTTGGTTTGTAGTTGGGTTAAGTCATCATGAATCACTGATAACACTTAACCAGTTTAACAGGACGAATGAAGAGGGTTAAGTTGGCTCGAATTGACTAATGACACTTAACCAATCCAAATTGACAGGAAAGAGAACTAAATAGTAAACCTTAGTTAAGAAAACAACGATTCTGGAAACTAAGTGGTAAATATCAGTTAGTAAAACTAAGTAGTAATTCTTAGTATAACACGGGAAGGAGCGAATGTCCGTCTGAGTAAAAAAGAGGCTCCAACGAATTGGGTTACGAAGCCCGAGGCTTCGAGGGGACGTGAGGGTACTCTTGGTATCCCTCTGTGAGGCTGCAGATGATCCGCCTGGGCCCACATAGGTTAAGGTCTGCGCAGAAGAACCAGGGGTATGCCTTGGTTGCAATACATGGCAACCTAAAGACTAGGGTGGACCGGCGTGATTCGGCGAGTAAACGGTAGCCCTGTGATAGCGACTCGTCGTCTACCATCCATCTTGAGTCAATCGAAATACGTGAAGCGGAAAGGCGGAGAACTCCAAAAGACCATATACTTGCTATCTAGTTATGGGTGAGGATGGCCATAGGATAGTGGGGCACCGGGGGCAGGCGTATAGTTCTCATTTTACAAGGTGTGCCTTTCATTAGTTGAGGGAGGGGTCAAGTGGGACCATAGCCACTAGAATAAAAACAGACCTTAGCATCTGCATCGGTAGATATCTGAAAGCTCCCGACCGAGTTCTGTATTCCTTGATTTGCCCTGTCACAAGACTCGGACCGCAGATTACAGGACATGTGCATCTAGACGAGCGATAACGATTCGCGATACATGCGTGGGGAAGTATAGGAACATATACCACTCTAGGTAGTTTGTCCTAGACTTGGGGGCATCGGTCAACAGGTAGCATAATCCCTAGTTGGACTAGGTGGCATAAATTCTGAATTCGAGAAGCGTTCAGCAGATAGCGTAAACTCTAGTTAAATCTAGAAAGCACTTGATAGAAAACCCTAGATTTGATCTAGGTAATAAATAATGAATGTATGCCGGAAGGCAATGGAAAATACAGGGATTGGGATCACGTTATCATTACTAGTTGGGACACTAGATAGGCGGTGCAGAGATATAGAAACCAGTATAACAAGGAAATAGCGAAGTGGCGAAAGTATTAGAGCGTATCCAGTTTACCTTATCTTAGCATATCTTGTGACTACCTTGTCTAATCTTGTTGACCCTATCGTCATGGTGTAATCTTGTATTCAGTTATTTCATGTCGTTTTGTTTTTCCATGTTCACATGCTAGAAGTTACTGAACTTACTCAGGCTTTATGTCTGACTCTGTTTTTTTCGTCTTCTTTTCTTCCGTCCCCCCCCAAGGAAGTAAAGGAGGGAATAGTATAGCTCAGGTTAAGTTGGACTGTCACTCTTTCCCAGCCTGAAGTTTTGTCGAAGTTTGCTTGGATTCTCTTTTCAGATGCTATGGCTGGCTCTTGCTAAATAATTGGGGAATATAAATGTTGTTTTATGCTTCTTTATTTTGTAAGACAGATGATACTCTGATATTGTAAAAAGAAATTATTGTACAAACTATTTTATCAATAAAGCAAAGTTTTATTTTCCGCTATTTAATTTCTGTCTGTCTTGTAATTTATCTGCATCTTTTACCCTAAATGCTCCACAGAACTTAGTGCATTCCCTTTGTGAGTGACACTAACGGATGTGGGGTGTTACACGTGGTATCAGAGCTGAAGGTTACCAGATCAGATAAAGGATTTGAAAAATTATTTCCAAAACAGTTTTTAAAGAAGCATTTTTAAAAGAAAATATTTGTTTTAAAGGCATATTCCCCAAAGCCATACGCACTACTTTCTGATTCTCTGTTTGAATTCTTGTCTCCTTCTTTCTTGAGTCTCTGGGGCTCCTGGCTTTCTGGGAGGTAACCTCATCGAAGGGCAAAGTAGTACCTGACTTCCATCTAGGGCTGTGGTTGTTTCACTTACGACCAGTTTTCTTTCAAGCTTATAGGATTTTCTGTACGATGGAAGTAGCTTTCGAGAGATTTGTCAACATAACTACACACGGAAGGGGATGAGGAGTTTGGCTAAGGATCATAACCCTAGGATGAGGAATTCATGGATGTAGACTTAGCTCACGAAGGAGGAAGAAATTATAAAACCTAAGACAAGAGGAAGTATCTTTACTAGGGTATGAGAGGGCATATAATTAAGGATAAGGGCAAGAACAAGGAACAAGATTTTCAGAAGGGCAAGTACATACTTTCACCACCAAGCATACCTAGGGGAAAGGTAGTAAAGTTCTGTTGGAAGAGTTTAGTTTTAATGTTCGTACTCTTTCCTTTGGTTTTAGCGCTTTGCATTTGTTCATACCCACTTCCATAGTTGAGTCTCTGCATCATAGTACTTGTATAGTAAAAAGATCCCACTAGAGTCTCAAATCCAATTGGTGGTCTGACCAGTTTATTTTTGGTTAGTAGGGATTTGAGATTAGCTATCGAATTTGCTTATATCATCTCATGTAAATCGTCTAAATTCGGAGGAGATATTCCTTGGGCGCTTGTCTGATATTGGTTTAGGCCTTTGGGGCTTGTACTTGAGGAATGTCGAGTTCGACTAGGATGGTTTGCATGAGAGATGAATAGTTGTGGCAGGCACTCCAAAAAGCACGTAGTGACCTTTCGACCCTTAGAGTTATGGCATGGTGGATAAGAGAGAGACTTCAAACCATCTTAGTACGTACACTTGGTACCGTGATTGACATCTACTTATTTTGGAAATGGAGATCATGAACTTCACAATCGTGAAGTTAAATTAGTTAAGATATAGTGGAGTAAAGCTCAAGAAAGCTAGATACTAGCATCATACCCTTTTCCTTAAGGGTGCATCCTTGATTTCTTTGTTTAGGAGCTTTGCGCATAATTGTTTCTCTCTTTCCAAAGTATATCCTCTAGGTCATATCTTCGATCCTTAGGTAGAAGCCAATGGATGTAAACATGTATTTGAAACATGTTATGATTGGTGGTTGCTAATGGTTGCTCGTGGATGCATATGCATACGTATTAGGCACTAGATCAAGTTCGGACGCTTGCATATTGCATTTACAAATATGTATTTGTTTGTAAGTTGAACTTGATATGTTATCATATGGATGTTGCATATGGATGAATGGCTGTGCACGCATGTAGTATTTACATAACTAGGGATGCTTGCATACATGATTGGACACATGGCACTGACATGATTCGCATTAAGGAGGTCAACTGAATCAGTAGACCGCCTGATTTTGCATTAGATAAAGACATACACACACACACATTATGCATATAAACAAGAAAGCATTAGAAATATTTTAAGGACAGTGAATGCCTATGATTGGATGGTTGAGTAGATGGGTGATTGGATGGTAGGACACATTCTTCCTAACTTGAAGATTTCGGGGACGAAATCCTTTTAAGTGGGGGAGAATGTAACACCCCGTGATTCTGTAACGCTAAGATTCAAAAATCAAGGCAGAATTAAAAGTTAATATCAAAATCAAGGGAAACGGGCTGCGCCATTGCGTTCGTATCGGAATTCTGCATGAAAATGAGTCCGAGTTTGTGTAAATCGGAGTCTGTATGAGGGAGATATGGCCTCCGGAAGATTCAGCGAAGTTCAAAATTCAAAACAGGTCAAGTTCAGAATTCAAATCGGACCCAGATTGGGGCTGGGCGGGAATTTTCCCGCCCAAGGCACCCAGGTCGACTGGGTAGTCGACCTGGGAGTCGACCCCCCCGTTTTTCCAGCTTTCTGCACCTGGTTCGTTCTGATGTATTTAGTCACGTTTTCTGCCCAGGTTCGTCCGCCTAACACTATATAAACAGCCCTGGTCTTCTTCTCTATTCACAATTCTTTTCTATCCTTATGCTACCTCTGAGAAAAATATATAAATAAATAATATATAAAATAAACCAAGACGAGGAAATGCTGCTAAAGATTTCAAGAAGGGGGTCAAGTCAAGCTAGGATTCAAGAGGAGGTTCAAACGACTTCAACGACTGTTTTTCTATGAATCGTAGCTACGCCATCTTTCTGTTCTAATCTAATCTCTGTAAGTCAGTTATTTCTAGATTTGAACGTTTTTCTCTGTTCGTGACATGAAATTAAAGGAATAAAAGAATATGCCAAATCTCCCTTTCTATTCGAATCAGTGCCTATACTCTTGAACCTAATTAAGAACTGTTATGATTCGAGGACAAATAAGACCGTGACTATGAAACTATGGACCTTAAAACCTTATTCCTATGACTATGAACATTTGCCTATGACTATGGACATTGCCTATGACTATGAACATTGCCTATGACTGTTACTATGACTATGAGGATTATTTCTTTGACTAAACCTATGCCTTTGATTAGAAAACATAAACTATTGCCTATGACATAACAAGGACATCTGTGATTAAACACCTATGATTCATGACTAGGAAAGTGTAGCTTATGAGATTGGGTCTAAACCCGATTATTTATTCTGCATGTCCTTGGTTTTCTTTGGTTTTAGACCAGGGGAATTTACCTATTAAGTTAGGTCAACCCATGTTCTTGAACCAACGTCGTTATTCAACCCTTTTTATTCAAGTTAGTATGTCTATCTTTTGCATAGCATCTTTGGTTCATTCCGTATTTTCTACGAACCTAGCTTTATTTATAACCTAGATTGAATCACGATTATATGAACAGTGGAAATGCGGTTTGGTCAAAATATGAAATTTACTAAAAACGTAGTTTAACTTGGAAATTGGCATAAATTGGGAACATGTATTATGGCATGTTCATAGAAATGCAAATTGGATAAATTTGACATGAATTATAAGATGTGTAATTTGAATCTAGTATTGACGTGTAAATCTAGCATTTACATGAATAGTGAACTAGAGTAATAAGTCTATAATTAGAATGTTGAATCGGAATTGGATTAGCTAATTTGGCATGGTAAATATATTGGCATAAATGTGAAATTGGCCATAATTGGGAGTAATTGGCAGGTTTAGCAAAATCATGGTTAGTGACACTTAATTTGGTATAGTCCACATACCAAAAAGCATAAATATGATTTAGAAGGGGAAATGGGCCATAAGAATGAATGCAGACAATTTACACTAAAAGAGTAATTAGGAAATAAGTAAATTAGAAATAATTTACTTATAGAATTTGGCCTGAATGAGGAAATATAAATTTAGACAAATTAAAGGTTTATTAACGACATCTCTTTTAATGACACACCAGAAAGTTCTAGGGTGACAGAGAGGATAGTGTCTAGGCTTGGGTTTGGAAAATACAAGTTTCCTGCTCTCCCTGGCTATCCCTAACTGATCCGACAAACGAGATGGTTACTTTCAAAACTTGATTTGAAAATAAATTGAAACCCTTTGAACTTAGAAAACACGAATATGCCTAACCCGAGGTTAGACTGAGTTGCGATGTAAACCTGCCCGGAACCAACCGCCACATCTAGTACTCGCAACAATATCTGTCTAATGTGAGTGGTCGCGGCTTTAATCTATTTAAGTAAAGCTAGAACAAGAATGGTAGGGTTAAGTTAACTAAGACACTTAACCAGTTCAACATGATAACTACACTGATGGGTGGGGTTAGGTTTAGACTGACACTTAACACAGGTAAGGTAGAATGGGAGGGTTAAGTCCATAGGAACACTTAACCAACTTAACACATTTAAGCTAGAATGGGATGGCTAAGTCCATAGAGACACTTAACCAAACTCAAGGTAGTAAGACAAGATTTGTAGTGGTCAAGTAAAGTTAATACACTTAGCCAAATTAACATGTTAACTAGACTAGAAGGTGGGGTTAAATAAAGTTAATACACTTAGCCAAATTAAGATGTTAACTAGACCAGAGGTTGGGGTTAAGTAAAATCTGATACACTTAGCCAATTTGATATGTTAGCTGGGTTAGACCGTAGGGTTAAGTAAACTTGAACACTTAACCATCAGGTTGTGATAAAGGAATAGGGCTAAGTCTAAAACATGAATGGATAATACTTAACCATTAATAACATGTTAGTTAAAACAGACGGGCACGGTTAAGTTAAAAAGGAATACTTAACCAATACAGGATGAACGGGTAGGGTTAAGTAATAAGAAATACTTAACCAATATAACTTGGTTTGTGGTAGGGTTAAGTCATCATGAATCACTGATAACACTTAACTAGTTTAACAGGACGAATGAAGAGGGTTAAGTTGGCTCGAATTGACTAATGACACTTAACCAATCCAAATTGATGGGAAAGAGAACTAAGTAGCAAACCTTAGTTAAGAAAACAACGATTCTGGAAACTAAGTGGTAAATCTTAGTTAGTAAAATTAAGTAGTAATTTTTAGTATAACACGGGAAGGAGCGAATGTCCGTCTGAGTAAAAAGGAGGCTCCAACGAATTGGGTTACGAAGCCCGAGGCTTCGAGGGGACGTGAAGGTACTCTTGGTATCCCTCTGTGAGGCTGCAGACGATCCTCCTGGGCCCACAGAGGTTAAGGCTGCGTAGAAGAACCAGTGGTATGCCTTGGTTGCAATACATGGCAACCTAAAGACTAGGATGGACCGGTGTGATTCGGCGAGCAAACGGTAGCCCTGTGATAGCGACTCGTCATCTACCATCCATCTTGAGTCAATCGAAATACGTGAAGAGGAAAGGCGGAGAACTCCAAAAGACCATATACTTGCTATCTAGTTATGGGTGAGGATGGCCATAGGATAGTGGGGCACCGGGGGCCGGCGTATAGTTCTCATTTTACAAGGTGTGCCTTTCATTAGTTGAGGGAGGGGTCAAGTGGGACCATAGCCACTGGAATAAAAACAGACCTTAGCATCTGCATCGGCAGATATCTGAAAGCTCCCGTCCGAGTTCTGTATTCCTTGATTTGCCCTGTCACAGGACTCGGACCGCACATTACAGGACATGTGCATCTAGACAAGTGATAACGATTCGCGATACATGCGTGGGGAAGTATAGGAACATATACCACTCTAGGTAGTGTGTCCTAGACTTGGGGGCATCGTTCGACAGGTAGCATAATCCCTAGTTGGACTAGGTGGCATAAATCCTGAATCCTAGAAGCGTTCAGCAGATAGCGTAAACTCTAGTTAAATCTAGAAAGCACTTGATAGAAAACCCTAGATTTGATCTAGGTAATAAATAGTGAATTTATGCCGGAAGGCAATGGAAAATACAAGGATTGGGATTACGTTATCATTACTAGTTGGGACACTAGATAGGCGGTGCAGAGATATAGAAACCAGTATAACAAGGAAATAGCGAAGCGGCGAAAATATTAGAGCGTATCCAGTTTATCTTATCTTAGCATATCTTGTGACTACCTTGTCTAATCTTGTTGACCCTATCGTCATGGTGTAATCTTGTATTCAGTTAATTCATGTCGTTTTGTTTTTCCATGTTCACATGCTAGAAGTTACTGAACTTACTCAGGCTTTATGTCTGACTCTGTTTTTCTTTCGTCTTCTTTTCTTCCGTTCCCCCCCCAAGGAAGTAAAGGAGAGAATAGTATAGCTCAGGTTAAGTTGGACTGTCACTCTTTCCCAGCCTGAAGGTTTGTCGAAGTTTGCTTGGATTCTCTTTTCAGATGCTATGGCTGGCTCTTGCTAAATAATTGGGGAATATAAATGTTGTTTTATGCTTCTTTATTTTGTAAGACAGATGATACTCTGATATTGTAAAAAGAAATCATTGTACAAACTATTTTATTAATAAAGCAAAGTTATATTTTCCGCTGTTTAATTTCTGTCTGTCTTGTAATTTATCTGCATCTTTTACCCTAAATGCTCCACAGAACTTAGTGCATTCCCTTTGTGAGTGACACTAACGGATGTGGGGTGTTACAACAGTCTTGTTCCAGAGTTGGGTCTAACCTTGTGTCTTAGCCTGATTCGTATTTACACACTTAGACCTCTCACATTAGTTTCAACATTAGTGGCTGCTGGATATGCCGGTCGGGTCCACGCAGACTTCCACCACTAATGCATCCTAATCTCGTATCGTAAGTGCAATTACAACTCCTAATTGTAATTACTAGATATTCCATTTTTATCCAAATCTACCTATGTCATTATAGGTGATTATTTCTCTTTTTTCCCCTTATTTAATTATATGCCCAATTCACTATTCAAATCATAGACTTTTATGCCCCTTTTCAATTTATCTTTTAATTGTGCACCATATACTCCTTTTTCATATGTCATAAATCAAGGCATATATATATGTATTATGCACAAACCCATATATTTTTTAATTTATGCCTAAAATTAATATCCACATATGTTCCTATTTATGTCCCAAATCAATATTTAGACATGTCCCATTTTATACCCAATTCCATATTTACATTTATTCCAATGCGTGCCTAAATTCACATTATCCGACAAGACGTATGCCCCCATACCCATACTCCTATATTTCCAAATTTATGCCCAAATTTAGATCCACACTTTCCAATATCAATTATGCCCCAAATTATGTCTTTCCCCATTTTCCCACTTTCGCACGTTCGCATTTCTCAACGTTAGGCCTAGGCTCAAAGGTGGCCTGGCTATATAAAAATAAAAAGGGAAAAGAGGATAAAAAACAAGCATAAGAACGAATCAATAATAAACTGATAGAAATAGGTATAAACTGA
Source organism: Allium sativum (assembly GCA_030737875.1). Taxonomy (NCBI): domain Eukaryota; kingdom Viridiplantae; phylum Streptophyta; class Magnoliopsida; order Asparagales; family Amaryllidaceae; genus Allium; species Allium sativum. Next base: position 2,672,305 of record CM060925.1, on the reverse strand, counting down.
ATAGGCATACTATGACAAGATTTAACATGGCGGCGGTATGAACATATAAAAGCAGATCTGATAATTATGTCATTATAGAACTGATCAGGAACCGATTCAAGATCCAATTTTTATATACATATCGCGGTTACTATTTAAATATTCAGATCTAAAAATAACATAAATTCATAGTGAATAGATCTAAGGAAATGGATCCAAATTACTGCGAAGAACATGTTGAATAAGTTGTAGCCATCGCTGAATTTGTAGTAGCATTCGTTGAAGTTGTATAATGTTTACGGAATTAGATTTGGAGTAGATTAGGCCATCGATCTTCGTTGCAGCAGAGTTTCGTCGTCACCATTGTTTTTAGATGAATAAAACCTAGGCTAGGTTCCTTTATATAGCCTAGAGTTCATGAATCTAGCTTCAAAGTCATCCAGGTTCAGAAAAGAAGTTTCCAGAGCTATGGGTGGGTCGACCCCCCTTCAGATGGGTCGACCCCTAGGTCGACCCCCCTTCATGCGTGTCGACCCCTAGGTCAACCCCGAGGTCGACCCCCGTGAGCCTGAGTCTACCCCTAGGTCGACCCAACAGGGGCTTGGGTCGACTTAAAAATGTCGGCCCTTCCTCGATTTGCGCGCCGGATTTCTAGTTTTGCTGATTTTTGAATATTTTTGAATTTTATATGTAAATATATATCTTTCCTATATGCATACAAACTTCGAACCTTAATAACCTCTTCATACGGTGTCCGATTTACGCAAACCAGGTGTCTTTCCTGACCACAATTCCGAGGCAGACGCAATGGCGCGGTCCATTTAACTTAATTCTGAATATTTAATTAAGTTTTCCTTAAATTCATTGTTAATAGTGTATTTTGCACTAATTATTCTTTAATCCATCATCTTTAGCGTCGTTAATATATCGGGGTGTTACAGATTTCCAATAATCCTTCCTCTAAAATTAAATAATTATATAATTAATTTAGTGAAAATTATTGTGACATCCTTAAAACAATTCAAAATTGGAATGGCATCCCTCACCAGTTTCTTCTCTAAAGCGGGTCCCTAAAATGGAAGTTACGTGTTTTTCAAAAGAAAAAATGCGCTGCTGGATTTATAAAAAAAATCAAAAAATGGGAAATATTCCTGAAGCATTCGGAAAAAAAGTTGCATACATCTATGCAACTATTACTAATAGTAGCATACATGTATGCATATATTTATCCACTGTTTTCTATTGAAAATATGGACCAATATACGCATACGTGTATGCAACTATTTCCAATAGCTGCATACATGTGTGCATATAAAGTTGAACTGAGATGCATGTCTTACGAATAGTTGCATATATGAATGCAACTACTCTGTATATATGCATACATGTATGCAAAAAATTTAAATGGGATGAAGGCTTCTGAATATGTGCATGAATGTATGCATGCATTTTGTATAAGTGCGTGAATGAATGCAACATTGTCTGAAAATCGTGAATGCTTGAAATAACAGGCCAGAATTGAATATATGCATAAAAGGATGCGTATATTGTTGTTTAGCTACATACATGTATGCATTTATACTGCAATTTGATGCAACACTGAAATATATGCATTAACGTATGCAACTATTTAAAAACAAGTGCATCTTTTGGTGCGTAAACCTGCTGTTTCGCTGTTTTTTTTTTGTGTTTTTGGGTTTTGATGTGGTTTTTGATTGTTTTGACACCTGAATTTTTCGGTGTGTATGTGTTTTATTTAGTAATGAATTTACGTGATTTTTTAATATTTTTTGGTGGATTTTTGATATTTTTTGAAAAATAGGGACCCAATTTACAATAAGTTTAGGACCGGATGTGAGCCTAATTATTAACCCGTATGTTAATTTATGACTTCCTTGCTTATAAAATAGATTTAAGCACAAAAATTTGTGATAAAAATCATTTAATAGTTACTTTATAAAAACTAAATATAAATATTGATTTATTTTATAAACTTCTATTTAAATTTGACTTATGAAAATATAATTGAAAATCTTGCTCCAGTTAAAAAAAGAATTTTATAACTTCAAATTTATCGATTTGCATTACCGCAAATCAACCTTCTAAGACGATGGATTTTAGGCCATCTGCTGCTAACCTCTTAATCAATACTGTCTGTTGATTAATAATACGGCGTTGAATTCAGATCAACAATTAACATTCAAATAAAAATTTAATACTACTTAGGGTCAAATAGTTCGTATATATAAATAATATGAAATCAAGTAGCATATAAAATATTTAGGGAATCTTGTTGCATCCCTCCAAGTTGTTTTCCCTGCATCACAGCTCGTAATAACATTTGAATGTTGCATATGAATAGAAATTTTAATCTAATGCATTTAATGATGGAAATATAAATGACGTCAATCGATAACAAAGAATAAGCAACCAAGGCATCCAAACATCTAATATACTAACAACAATAAATATAACTATATGAACTTAATCACATCATAGAAATCCAGCAGGCATAAGAGCTAACTCACATTTTACTTCTGATCGATGATTTCAGGTCGATTTGTCTAATTTTAAATAAGCTTTTAAAATTAGATAAAAATTCGATTAACTCTAATTGATTCCAAATCAACTTGTATGCGTAGTATTCGTCTCCGCGATTCCAATGCTTCTTGTTTTATGCAATTCAGTTCACATACGAAAGAGTTACATCAATTACAATATTAATACAAATTTAAAATAGTTTAACTATTAATTACTGTCATTACTAATCCTTTATTTCGTTTTATTAGCTGTGACCCATGATTAATCATCGCATAACCTATCTTTCGTTCCCAGGCTCGCATCGAAGTATCGAACAACCTCTCTCAAGAACGATCATCAATGCTCCTCCTAAAAGCCATCGGACGGCCGGGCCGCGACCTCAGCAGAACCGCCCCTCCAAGAGGTGGGTGTCTAGTGGAGGTGGCACTGGCCTTAGCGAACAATGTTAGTGGTAGATAACTGACAGAAGGGAAGAAGAACATGGAGAATCATGGAATTCAGCTATACAAAATGGAAGGAGAAGCTTCTGAATGTTGTCTATCTTTTTCTCAATTTCTTTGGTTATTTTAACTAAGAAAAGTTTGGGATTTGTTTCCTATCAGAATTGAAGAACAATACTCAAGAACATGGAGAAGTTGAGACATGGTGTTTTGGCCGGGAAGTTCAGTCAAGTGTTATTAATTTGGTCCTAATGTGAACAAGTGCCCCAAGTGTTTATTTAATTCGAACATGAGTCCAGTTTTAATTAGAATTTTCTTATCTATTTTTTTAATCTTATATTTATATATTTTGGACAAGAGAAACTTATACAAATATACAATAAAAAAGGAATATAGATGATATATAGATTAAGATACATAAAAACATTGCCCATTTTGCACGTTCGTTCTAGATTGTAAAATGTGAATTCCGAACAAATAAATTCGAATTTTAACAAAAATAAAAATGTTAAATCATTTAGAATTAAATGTATAATTATAAAATGTTTCCTAAGACATGGGATTTTTTAATTTTCAATAAAAATTCAATCGTGGTCTAAGTTTGACAAAGATTGACTATTTTCAATAAATTTGTATTTCAATCTCTTTGGCCAATACTATCATTGAGTATTTCAATCGTGATGTTTAAAATCAAGTTTCAAATTTATTCTCAATTCAAATCTAAATTCATTCAAATTTTCTAAGTCATCGCATTTAAAATTAAAAACATTTACGTTCAGTTTATCAAATTTTTATTTCGCTTTTCATACTAAAATAGTTTTGTATAAATAGTTAACGAACGGTAACGATCACAATGTAAAAAATGAAATTTCATACAAATAATAAACTACACTTTTTCAACATGTTATTATGATCAAATCAACATATGAAACAGTGACATTTTATTTGTATGGTTGGGCTGATTGTACTAAAGAAATAGTTTACTGTGATTCATAGTGTATGTAGTTATTTGGCCTATGTTAGATACAATTATAGATCAACATCCGTAAACAAATTTGCATGGTCAAACTGATTGTTCGTGTACAAAAATAATGTTTTTGTTCATATCTATTTTTTTATTTCGTGAATTGTTTGAATTCCAACTCGTCTATTCGTTTTCCTTTTCCCTAAAGCCTTTTTCTAGCGATGTCCAAGATTTGTGCATGTTCAAACATTGTTAAACAACATTTTTCAAAATAAACTTTAAGGGAAATAAAATGTTTGGAAATAAAATACTTGTTCATTTTCAATCTCTTCCGGTGCCACTTTTGCAGCCGTCTATATATACATAAATACATAAGAAAACAAAAAGATGCTGTATCTACTTAGGGCCTGTTCTTTGGTCCATAAAGGACCAGTTATCAAACGGACGCGTGCGACACATCCGTTTGATAACGGTCCATTAAGGACCGGTTGCCCAATGGCTCGAAATGGAACTATATTTAAATCGGCCTCCCTCTTTAAAATCCAACCCTCCTCCATTCATCCATCTACCACAAATCCATCTTCTACCTCTCTAAACACTCTTCTATCTCCACTCGAAAATGGACAATCGACAACAAAAACACCATTGAAACAGTGAATCAACTCGACTTTTACTGAAATGCACCGTTGCTGCGTGTGGTAAATGAGGTAATAACAAGAAAGGGGTTACCAAAGCGATAGTAGAAAAATTTAATGCTGCAACGGTCGAAATCAACGTTACAAGATCAGATGGAAATCTGGAATTGATCGACGAAAACAAAGTTCGGCACAAGTATGATAGTCTTCGAAGGGAATGGGTTAAATGGGAAAGCTTGAACAACAAAACTAGTTCTGGTTGGGATCCTAATCGTCAAACTGTTTCAGGATCTGATGAATAGTGGGATGATCGATTAAAGGTATTCCCGGTAAATTTCTGTTTTGTTTTTTAATAAACCCGTTATTTATTAATGTTGTTAAAATAGGAAGTTGGGCCATGTATTCTGAAATTTAGAAAGTCACTGCTTGAGCATTTAGAGCTACAACAGCAGCTCTTTCAAGGAATACATGCAACTGGACAGATGGCGTATACCCCAGCATATACACCTGTTGTTTCTCAACCAGAGAAAACATCACAATTTACTCCCTCTTTACCTAGAAATTACGCAAATTCATGCGAATTTGATCAATTTCACAGTAATCTCAATGAAATAGAAGAAGAAGGGGAAAATACTATTCCAAATTTTAACTCACCAACACATCATTCTTGGGTTCCTGAACCACCCACTCAACCAAACATGCCAGAAACCCCCATGCATCCAACTCGACATGTTAGTTTATCCTCTGGTAAAAAGGGAGGCTTTAGAAAACGTCATGGTCAAATGGACAATAAGATGGCTGATCTCGTCGATTACGTCCATGCCCGAAAAGTGCAAAAGTCTACAAGTACGGAAATTCCAATGCCATGCACTCCGACCACAAATAGTGTACGGTCAATAGGGAATTCTTTAATTTAGGCTCATATGATAGCACACGTTAAACAGTTGAGTGAAGGAGCAGATTTTAATTTCAGTGAAGGTTTACACATACTTGCAGATCCCAACAAAGAAGATATATTCAACCTCTTAAACGACGATGATGTAATACCATGGATGGCATTTGAGACAAAGCGCGATCAACTTTCTGTTGACTACAAGTACTATCTGATCAAGAACGGACCAAGCAATGTTTAGGATTTCTATTATTATTTCAGTTTTTTGTTGTACTTCTTCATATTTATGTTCTGTTTGGTTAACTATATTATTTTGTTGTAATAATAATATTATGTTTTAATCGGTAATTAATTAAATTACAAAATATAAATAAAATGCTCCGCTCAAATACTCCGCTTAACGCGCCAAACACATTCTCCGCTAACTACAATTCTCCGCTATAATACTCCACTGAAATACTCCGCTCAAATTCTCCACTTCCGCTTGCGCCAAACACACCCTTATTCTAGGTTATGTTGCACCTCTTCCTTTTTTGTATTATATTGCTTCATATTCTCTCTCCTTGCTTCTTCCTCCTTTCTTTTTCATTCCTTGAGCATGTAATAAGAAGAATTTGGTAGCCTTAAATCTTTCATAAAAAAAAATCTCCACACAATAACCTTTATCCATCGCTGTCGATCTCTCGGACCACGATCTACATCGGAACCCTCGGCCTCTGCTCCCACCATTATTTGCCTCGGCCTTTGCACAACCAAGGCATAGCCTGACCTCCTCCGCGACCTAACCCCACTCTAGTTTACAACCCCACCACTGAACGTGCATCCTCGGTTTGCATAAAAAACAACCTAAACCTTAAACCACTGGCCGCACCTTCCACTTTTATCCTCACTCTGACCATCCTCAAACCTGACCCTCAATGCATCAAGAACTCTAACCGACATGAATTTTCACTAATCTAGCCTAGAATCACCCCTATTCTCTTCTTTCTTCCTTCTTTTGCTTTCTTTTTCTTGAATTAAAAGAAAAAACCTAAGCTTCCCTATAATTGGCTACATACCACCTGCGACATTGCTAAGATGGAGTCACTCACAGCCTCTAGTTTAAACTTTCTTTTAATTGTGACAATCCCTGAAACAACCTAAAGTTTTGAATTTTTAAGATGATGAATTGATTCAAGTTTAAGTTTTCAAACAATTTAAGAGTCAATTTATTATTGAATTAAATGAAACAAATGAATTAGATACCTATATACAAACAAGAGAAGGGATAATTTTACAATGAGAATTAAATGGTTGGTCAATGCAGACCTTAATTATGAGTAAATTTGATTTATATAATTATTTTAAATTTATTTCATTCTTAAAATTTAAATTTAATTAATAAACTTGTGATATTGAATAACAAGTTTATCAAATTTATTAAAATGAAAGTTTTCTTGAATGTCAATTTTGGTCAAAATTTGAATTTGATTTGAAATTTTAAAAGTTAGAAAATTCTTTTTTTATGATTCTAGTTTGAATTTTGTGTTGTATAACATTTTTTATATTGTCAAAATCCATTTCCATTTACTTTAGATATGAGTTTTTTGATGAAAAGTGTGTAAAGAAAATGATGCTTGTGTGATTTTTACTGTTACTTTTTTCTGAATAACTTATTAATAACTTATTGTATTCTTCCTTTAGCTTCTTGGAAGCTTTGCCACCTCATAGCTAATTAATATTTACGTTTGAATTTTAAAAGACTTAGTTAAATTAAGTATGTGTTTTCTTTCTCAGCACTTCTAGTTTCTTTCTCACCGAGATAATCTCTTATTGTTCCCTAATCCTCAAAAAAATTCTAAATATAGATTTATATATTTTATAGCCTCTCTTTCCATATATAAAAAAATCAACAAATATCATAAAATATAAAAAAAAACTCATTCTTCTTCTTCTTTTGCCCTAGATTCAAAACCGATTTTCATCGTCAATTTCAGACCGTCTATAATCGGCACCAGTCCGATAAACCAGAAATTTCGGGGTACTGGACGAAACCTCGAGCATTGCAAAGAAATCACTGCTGCAATATAATCATTTTTTCTTAAGCCGCAAAATAACCATTTAGTGAAATTGGAACACAAAAGCGAGCAGAAAAATTTAATGAATTACAACATGATTGCTAAACACGTAACTTGAATGGACTTGTTTATAAAATCCTAATCTATGTCCACACACCTTATGTATTATTCAAAACCTAAATGATGAGCCAAGACATATATTGGTGAAAAAATTTGCATATAGTTGGAAATAAAAAACATTCCATGTCATTGTGTTGGTTTCTGTTATCTTAGCTAGTTGCATTGTATTTTATTCAAAAGTAAACCATACACATCAACCATATTCTTTATTTTATTTTATTTTGGGCTCACATGATCCATGCTCGAAAGATTAAGAATAATTAATAGAAAGAAATCAAGCTTTGCATCGAAGAATGTAGCATTATTCAACAAATATAGTTAACAAATCCAAATTGGTCAAAATAAACCATATTGTATAAAAGATGGTTTATTTGGTTTATGGTAACCAAATTAAGCAATAATACAGTGGTTATTTTTGTTATATAGGTCAATATTAGAAAACGACTGCACTAAAAAGAATATACTTATCAGTTACCCAGATCTTGGAGAATTGAAGGAGATAGTCAGTTTTTTTTCCTACACATTGTTGGTTCCAACAATGATGTAATCTATGCAAAGCCTCCTACACTAAATAATAATAATAATAATAATAATAATAATAAGGTGCATCAAAGTACTTCTAAAGCCTAGCAGAATTTTTGTTACAACATTCAAAAGTATTATTACTCCTACAATAAATTTGAAACAAAATTTTGCCACTTATAAAATAACAACTTTCAATTAAACTCTGCATAATGCAACACGGAGTGACACTTATTTCTTAACCCTGTAATAATATTGAAATAGGTATTTAACCATTCTTCCACAGAGGCCAAACGAAGAATGTCTGCATACGCGCGTATATTTGTATAGACACATATGAAATATTCGTGATTAATGCACAATTAAGTATTGTTCTGACATTTGTCTAAAAAACATGTTTGAGTATAACTTACTAAAGAGAAAATGAATGATATGGCCCTGTGAATAGGACAATGCCACAAATTTTATTATTTTATATACTATTTTTTGCACCTATACATATTTACAGAACAAAACTAAGTCCCTACATTATTTTTTACCATTGCTACCATATGAAACTTAGTCGGTGCTTCTAGGTAGCTCATATATCAAAACAATTCTTTAAATAATCCTAATCAATGCCTGTAAAATTGCTACATTATTTTTTCCAGAATGAACAAATAGGAGAAGTCTTAAAAACATGTATTTTCGGTGGATTCCATATACATCTCAGAAAGACTAAGAGTTGCCACATGTTTCAGGTTTGACATGTATTTGGGTTATAATAGGAAAGACGATGACATTCAACCTGAAACCTTTTAATAGACATAATTTCTTAGCTTTGTCGTACTTTTTATTCTTGCATTATATCACATTTGATATTTGTAGGTACAAATGGCAGGTATAACTGGAAAATATGAACATTATCACGTAAATTCATGGAAAGTTCAAGCAAATTAGTACTTAACACAAACTAAATTCAAGGAAAAGTTCAAGAAAAAGGTGACATACTAGGTCTCCAATTCTCTTTTATGAAGAGTTAATTTCACATTTAGGGTTTGTGTCAATTTGGAAGATATTATAATTTCCTTTGAATTTGGGAGTATTATCTGAGGTGGGCGCTAGTTGGCGGCTATGCATTACCAACATCCTGGGTCCGCAATCCGGTAGATTCCTACTGATGGGTATTGCCTCGATGCATTGTCGTATCTGTCCTAACCGAGCCCCCTTCGACTTTGATTTGTGTCGTACCTATAGATTGCTCTTTGATGCCACTTCTTATGGTAGGTTTACGGTACTGTATAGACTATGACATTATAAACAGTGTAGGGGTAAAAATGTAATCCCGCTTATGCTATTTTCAATAGTATATTAAACCATAGACACTATCATAATAACGTACTGTATTATATGATATCTATTTTAACGGATCCTTGGAGGATGGAAATCCCTAACATCCTTTAATTTACTGATGCATTTCACTGAATATTTCACTTGAGTTGATTCACTGATATTAGAATGTAAATCCTGATCCGAGTTGATTTATTTTGCATTATTGCTCGAGTCAGGCCGAGTATTGCATTATTGCGAGTATTGCATTATTGCGATTTCATGTTTCGAAGATGGAGGCTATTTAAGACATCATCTCTATCTACTGGTTCTGGTTATTTATTCTTTGTATTAGAAATTCTTGTATTTAGACTTCCGCTGTATTCGATTGTGCAACTCTAATATTATGTATAAGTTTTAATTTTTATTTAGTAGCTTCATGAACTACTATTGTATTTTATTCATTCCGCTGTGTGATATTTTGCTTTTCTATCTGTGATTCTATGATTTGATTTATTTAAACCCCATAGCAATAACAATTTGTCATTTCGAAAGGTTCAAGTTGGTTCAATTACTGGCTTGACGTGGTTGAAAAGTGGAACGACCCAAACTTCCTCTTATAGGAAAGCCCGGACTGCTTTTTTTAGAACACGATGCATCAGAGCACAAACAATAGAATAACACATTACTAATACAACAATTACATCAGAGTACAAGAATATCGGAGTATGAATAAATATTATATAGTAGAAAATATTAGAGAATTAAATTACAAAGCAACGGAAAATAATACATGAGTATAATGTACAGTGGAAATCATCTACAACCACAACTGAAAGAGATATATGGATAGAAAGCTTTCCGAATATAGCAGGATCCTAGGAAAAGAAATATCTATGAAAACCAAAACTACAAGCTACCCTTGTGGAAAATAAGGGCGTCCAGAATTCAGGTTAAAACAATAAACCGAGTTATTCATGGGACTGGTGTGAAAACTAGAACAATTATTAACTTTTATTTTAAAATAGGGTAAATCATGGGACCACGACGTATAACACTGAACGAGTTTACTCCCATGAATACTCTGAAACAAAACAGTTTACAAACAACACAATGCTTTTTTTGAAAAATGAAGCTATTATAAGACCTAGGTCCCATCACACAATGCAACGCAAGCCAGAGGATAGAGTTTTACGTTATAATAGCCAAACATGATTGGTACATTTAAAACAAATCATTTTGATATTACTACGAGCGTATAGTGTCAAAACAACTTCAAATATAAATGTATCGATCATAGACGACTTGAGCATCTCATGCAACTATGCCGCCATATAGGTTTGCAACTAAAACCGAAAAGTCGCGTACTGGAAATTGGATCTCCATCAGGAGTCAAGACAAGGGATGATCTCCTTACTGATTCAGGTTATCTCTAGCGGAATGATCCGGGATTACACACTCTGGGCAACCCCTGGATCCTCCAAGGCCGGTCCACACTTACTTTAATGGATTAATTATTCCTGAACACATGTTTCCCTATCCTATCAGACCTCTCAAAAGGTTATTACGTCGACCAATCATATCTAAGGCGCCTCGCAATGCATCATCGACATAAGTAAAAATGTCTGAGCTCCATACCATGACTTTACTTCTAGCTAGATAGAAACGCATGCACTCCTTGGGTCCCTTATCCCGTTTTTGACTCATACGGAGGTGTAAGGCTCATGAATTAACGATATACACAAAGATATGATAATTAAAGCCATGCTTTGATCATTATCCACAAGACTCTGCTTTTCAACAAAAACCTTGATCATTTGCATCTTAGCATGCCACATTGACATCGACTGATGTCAATCGATATATAACTTCTAAGCTCGTATATTTCAAAGAAGAATGTTAAGCAAGTGAATAAATTCTCCACCACCAAGCATATATATATTTAATAGAAATCAATCAATACAGAATGAAATCCAATGTCAGACACACATCCATTTACAAGTCCATTCTAGGTCTGAACGAAACCGGAGGCACTTATTCCTCTTCCCATATGCCCCATATAGGAGAGAGGTCCTCGGATATCCGGTTGATCTCCAAGTACGTTTGGACGACCACAACTTATTACCTCGTCTTGGGTGTACAACTCAATAAAGACATCAGTAATCATCCAAACGATGTGAAGATCTCGTTTCTTCAACCACCTACTTCATTATCGATTTTTAGTCGTCGTATTAGTTATTTAGAATGGGTTAAACCGAATCTTTCCGAATAATTCGCGTATTTTATAATCAATATTCAAGTGCTATAAAAATACATCATATGCCTCATTCCAATTCAGAATATTCGTTTATTCAAATACTCACATTTTTAGGGAAAGGTTCCCATTAATTTTATCGAAGATAAATTCTTTTAAATTTACTCTTTAATCTTCCTTTGTATATCAATTTCAAAAGATTTCATTTTATCCTTTAACAATTTCAAACCTAATTAAGGTTTATAAAACTAGTCGGGATTAACGAGCCTTATCGAAGTAATCATTTATTTTAATTTCCAGTCCCAATGTAACAACCCGGAATTTTTAAACCAATTTTAATTTTTATTTTTAGATATTTTAATGGATTTTAATATTTAAAATAATTTATTTTAAATAATGATGACTAAAAAATTATTTTAATCGAAGTTAGAATGGATAAATTTATTTAATTAAATAACGAGCCTGAAATGGTGCGGTCGTTTGAAATTTCGATTCTAAATTTCAACTGAATGTACAGGATTCAAAATAAATCGAATTTCAGTGAAACCAAAAATATTAGAATATATTTAATCATATCTTTCTAACGAATGTGAAAAATTCAGATTTTATAATGCGAATTGAAAGTTATGTCCAGTTTAAAATTCAAAATTGTCGCTATGGAATATATATATATATATATATATATATATATATATATATTAATATAATATATAGACATTTTACAAACGACCTCCGTTTTCGATGAAACCACTTTTCTTGGATCCGGAATTTCAAATCATTGCTAAATTCCAATTTTCAAAATTTTTGGAATTAATATGTGAGCACAGTAAATGTAAACGCGTTTGGTAATTTCAGTTTGAATTTAATCGACTGGAAAATGACCCTTTTTCAAACGGTCTCCAAATTCGATGAAATAAATTTTATTAGGACGATATCATCGAAACAAAAGTAGAAATAATTTTTCTGTAATTTTTAGATCTAGTATGTAGCCATGATAAATTAATTTTGAATCAATCAGCCATATAAGGCTAAAAGCAGAGTTTTTTGAGCATACAAACTCGGAATTCAATGAAACCAGTTTTGTTAGAATCGTATCATCAAGACATAGCAGCATGTCATTTTTATCACCAACGGAGTTCATGTATGATCTAGCATTAATAACTATCGAACGAAGAAAGCGCGTACTAGAGAATTTATAATTAAACTGGAAAATTAATAATAAAATAATAAAACCCTCCACCATATAATATCTTTTCCCTCTCCACAAACCCTCATTTCTCTTCTTCCTCAAAAATTGACAGCAGCCCTCTTCCTCTGTCTCTCTTGTAATTTTGCAAATAAACACCTGGAAACAAAATAATTTATATCTCCTAATCCATGCACAATCATCCCAAACCGTTTTAGGGTATTGTAGATCATGATGATCTCTACATACCATAAAAATTCCATAGCCTAACGTCGCATGAATCCGTAGGAATCGATGGTCAAAGCCAGAAAATGGCTTTCGGATTTTAGCGAATTACACGCAAACCATTGAAAATTAGGTGATGGCCCAGTTAATGAAATTGTAGAGGAAAGAATGGTGGACTAGTTTGTCTTTGGGTGGTCGGTCTGAAATTGATCATGGTTGCTGGAAATTGGAGATGGTCGGAGGGGATTGATTTTCGAAAGTTGGAAACATAAATGGACGGATTCCGTCCAAGATGTAACACCCCACCTCCGCTAGGGTCACTCACAAAGGGAATGCACTAGTTTGGGAAGAGCGTTATCGAGGTAAACAAACACATAAATATTACAAGACAGAACATAGATAAAACAGCGGAAGAATCAAAAGATAAATTTCACAACTTTCAAAAAGAGTCAAAACCTTTTACATCAAACGGCCAAGGTCATTATTTTCCATTTCAAAAAATTCTGTCTTGCATAAATAAAGAAGCATAAACTTAAAACATCAAAAGTAGCTTAATTCCCCAAACGTAGCAGAAATGCAGCCATAGCATAGCTCAAGATCAAACCGTACATGAGCTGAACCGAAAGCAAGCGAAATCCAAGCTAAGTGCTAGAGTTTCCTCCCTAAGAACCTGGGGGGGTGGGGGAAATGAAAGGAAAAGGGGCAAAATAAAACGGGTCAGTCACAAAGACTGGTAAGTCCTAGTGACTTTCAGCATAAAAACAAGTAAAGGTAACATGACATGTACAAACTGAAGGTAAACATAAGGATGATGACAAGATGGGCAATATAGACTAAGATAACATGATAAATCAAGTATAACATCACATATTCAAGGTTTGCTGCATCAACTGTACAAGAATCCCAAACCCATGTCTTATATTAATCATGAAAGGATCCCTTGGCCTAATATCATGAAATGACCCATTACTATGTCCAACAGAACGATCCACTAATCGATCGGCTCCCTACAAGTTGTAGCTCGTTGTGTATCTGTGTCATACGACCCTATCACGAATGTAGTCACCTATGCTAGGTCCACCATAGGGTGTATCAAGCCCTAGGGTGCCAATCACCGACACGAATCAAGCATGCACAGATAAACCTACAGATGCCCAATGCCTGCTTTTTCAACTCCGGACCACGTGCACGACCATAGCCCGCCTGAACCTACACTGGCGCACCAACACCGCCGTCGTTCTGGTCGCTTACAATTAGCCCAGTAATCGTACCCCACCCTGCCTAGTTCCAGGGTACCATGATACATCTAGTGGGTTACTGCCGATATGGACCGCGTAACTAGGGTTTCCGTCCAATAGGTTAAGTGTTGTCATTTACATTTGTGACTTAACCCGCCTACATGTCATGTCAAATTGGCTAAGTTTTGTCGTTCAAGTTCATGACTTAGCCGTATGAATCATGTGTCAAGTTGGTTAAGTGTTGCCTTTCTTTTTCATGACTTAACCCTATCATGTGGCATTAATTCATTAATGCACCCCAACCTCTCACATCAGACCTGTTGTTGTGGTCACTGGATATGCCGGGCGGTTCCGGGCAGAATTACACCACAACTCAGTCTGACCTCAGGTTTTTCAAGTGCGATATGACCAACTACCCACATTGAATCCTATTGTTTGCAGTAACTTGATTTGCCGGGCGGTTCCGAGCAGAATTATACTGCAAACTCAACCCAACCTCGGGTTGGCCATTTTCAAGTTCATTCTAGTGTCATGCCCATGTTCAAGTTTCATGTCAAGTTTCAAGGCAAGTTTCATGCCAAGCTTCCTATGATTACCAATTTTTCCCAACATTAACCCGTCTAAATATTAGGCAAACAATCTTAGCCTAATTTTTCGTCCGCATGAATTTTGACATATAATATTGGGCTAAAAACTTGGCCTAATTTAACGTACACAAAATTTGCATAAAGAAATTCATTAACATAAACATGACATAGGTGTAAACTTGGCATTCTCGGCATAGTCAATATGAACACCATAGGTGTGTACTTGCAAAATAATCAACATGAATATCATAGGTGTGATCTTGCAACATAGACTAAATCAACATACATATATGTGAATTTGCAACATAGACTAAATCAACTTACATATATGTGAACTTGCAAATCAATCACGAGCATATGAATAAGTGTGATCTTGAAATATGACATAGGTTTAACATATACACATAAACATGTAGATCTTACATTTGGTCACATATGTGATATGATTATACAACCTAAAACTTGCATAACATGATAAACTACACAACTTGTTATAACGGGTTATACTCCAAGTTCATATACATCTGAATAGACTTATTCATTAATTCTCAATTCAACATGATAATAAAATAGAATATCATTCAATTTCACATATAACATAATAAACGTTGTTCTATTATCAATTTATTTCCAAGGCATAACATAACTGAATAAATTGAGTAAAACATCGCGGGCATATAGATCTGATAACATTATGAACATGAAAAAGGTTTTAATAATAATCTAGGCTCAAGAACATGGATAGATCTAACTTAATGAGAAAAATCCTCAAAATCAAGATCCAAGGATAAATAAAGAAAATAGGTATGATTAGAAAATCAGGCTTAGATCAAATTTCATAGTCATAATCCTAGGCAATAACCTCAGGGTCATGAATCTTAGGTGATTAGCCACAATTGTCCTTGTCATAGTCATAGGCGAAAGTCTTATGTTCATAGTCATAGGCATAGACATAGTCTTATGTTCATAGTCATAGGCATAGGCATATTCTTATGTTCACAGTCATAGGCACAGGCATAGTCTTAGGCCATTTAACAATAGTTTCAACGTCATAGCAATATTCCCAAAAGTCAAGATCCAAGATGAACAAGAATAGATATGAATCATACATAGATCCAATTCCAATTTATAACATGTCCATATTAAGTCTATAGTTTTTTATCTAAAAGTAACTCGAACTTACAGATCGTGATCTAAGAAATTTAGATGTAGAAATCAAGTCTAGAAATTTGTCGTTGAATTGTTGAATCGCTGAATCTTGCTTTGATTGTAGAAGCAAATCCCCAATATGAAATTCCTAGCCGTAGTCTTCAAGAAATAATCTTCGCGTTTTAATTTAATTTATCTTAATTTAATTTAGAGGAAGAAGAAGAAGCCATGATCATCAAGAATTCGTGCAGCATAAGGTTAGAGAAGAATGGTGTAAGGAGAATGAGGTTAGGAGGCTGTTTATATAGGGTTAGGCAGACGAATCTGGTCACGAAACGAGTCTAAATACATCAGAATGCATCTGGTTCAAATAGTGGGTTCGAGAGGCAGGTCGACCCCCAGGTCGACCTGGTCCCCGGGAGGTCGACACTATGGTCGACCCCTAGATCGACCTGGTCCTAGGAGGGAAATTTCCCGCCCAGCCTGTTCTGGGGGTTGAATTTGAAATTCGAATTCGAATTTCAAGCGTTTTTTGATTCTAAAAATTTCTGAAACTTCGCAGGGTCATATCTCCCTCATACAGACTCTGATTTTCGAAAACTCGAACTCGTTTCCAAGTTGAATTTCGAGATGAACGCAATGGAGCAACACGTTTCCCTTGATTCTTGTTCTAAAATTTAATTCTGCCTTGATTTATTGTTTTAACATGGTATTAAAATTCGGGTTGTTACATTCTCCCCTCCTTAAAGGATTTCATCCCCGAAATCTTCAAGTTAAGAAGAATGCCTCCTACCGTCCAATCAACCATCTACTCAACCATCATCCACAAGAAACCATTGTCCTTAAAAGATTTCTAATTCTATATGAACATATGCAGAAAGTGCGTGTATATGTTCCTTATCTAATGCAAATGATCAGGCCTGATTGATCCTCTTAATGCAAAATATGTTTAGTGCCATGAATCCAACATGTATGCAAATGGTCCTAGTCACATAAACACTATATATGTGCACAAACATCCATCCATATGCAACATTCACATGGTAACACATTCAATTTCATCCATAAACAAGTATAAACACTCATGCATATGCAATATGAAAATGTGTCTGAGCCGATCTAGTGCCTAATGTGTGCTATGCAACCACGAGCAACCACTTGCGACCACTTGCAACCTTTTGCAAACATCAACCATAACATGTTTCAAGCACATGTTTACATCCAAAAGAGTTCTACCTAAGGTTCTCAAGATAGGATTAAGAAGATAAGCAAGATAAAACAAAGCATCTAGGAGAAGAAGTTAAAGATGTATCCCCGGAAGGTCCTGCTTGCGGAGCTTGCCCTTTCTTCTTAGGGCAGTTCTTGCTGATATGTCCAGTATCACCACACTGAAAGCATTCTCCCATCTTCATCTTCTTATTTCTACAATCCTTGACTACATGCCCCTCAATACCACAGAAGTGGCATTTTCTTTTCTCACGTGTCTTGTTATCATTATTGTTGTTGTTGTTCTTGCCTCCTTTCTCGGAGCCTACCTTCTTGTTTTGAGACTCATTTTCCTTGACCTCCTTCTTGCCATTCTTGTCTTCTTCATTTAAGAGCGCCATGTCTACTTGCTTTTCGTAAGTAGCCCCCATAGGTACATGGGTCATAGCCAAGCTGTGAAGCGGCTCATTCAATCCCTTGACAAAACGGAGAGCCTTCTTATGAGGGGTATTCACTAAGTCCAGTCCAAACCGAGCCAGCTGATTGAATTGATTGACATACTCCTTGACCGTCATACTTCCTTGCTTAAGAGATAAGAACTTTTCCAGCTGTAAACTTCGTTCAGCTTGCGCGAGAAATTTCATCTCAAACCTTGTCCGTATATCCATCCATGTGTCAACAGGTCTTTCCGCGTTAGTGACTTCCCACCAATAGGAGGCTTCATCTTTGAGCAACTATACTACCAACTGTACCTTCTGCCTATCGTCCACCTCGAAGATAACGAACAGATCCTCAGTTTCTTTGAGCCAGTTCCTCGCTTCTACGAATGATTCAGTTCCCTTGAAATCCTTTCCACTCATGGCCCTAAATCTTTACAGATCTTTGAGAAAGCAATTACAGGAGAAGAGGGAGGAGGAGGAATTGCTGCAGCTGGAGGAGGAATATCTGTTGGGCCTGCATCGTTGGCCCTAGCCTCTAAGTACCTCCTAAACCAGCCAGGTATTGGCACACCTTCTGGAAAGTTTAGATTCCCAGACATGCTGAAATGAAAAAGAAGAGATTCAAACAAGGAAACAAAGGATAGTGCTAATGGCTTTTAGGGAATAGCCTTTAATTAAAAACGGACTTTTCTTGAAAAAAATGCTTCTTTGTAAACGGTTTTGAAAATAGTTTCAGAAGGTATTTTAAAAACTTTTGCCCAGTCTTGTAACCTTCTGCTCTGATACCGAATGTAACACCCCACCACCGCTAGGGTCACTCACAAAGGGAATGTAACACCCCACTCCCGCTATGGTCACTCACTAAGGGAATGCCATAGCATCGGTGGAGTATTTTAGTGAATATAGAACAGAAAAATTACAACAAGACAGATATAAATAGTACTTGAAATTTAAAACATCATCTCATAACAGCGGAAGTAAAACATGTCTGGTTACATCATAAAACCACAATAAAAGTCAAGTACAATATCCGTCAAAATTAAAGAAGTACATAATCCCACTCTCATACAATAGCCATGACAAAAGAAAAGATAACTGGGTAACTGGAGCTTTACATCTATCCAAGCTCCTAAAGACTGGAACAGCAATCCGATCAAGCTCCACTACTGCTAGGATCCACCGTAGGACCTGAGGGTTGGGAAAAAAGATAAAAACAATGGGGTCAGACATAAGTCTGAGCGAGTCCTATAACTTTAACAATACAATCGTTAAAGTAACCAGAGAAGACATAAACTGATATACGGTAACTAATGGGGATGAATGACTACACTAAGCAGTCAACTAAACTAAGATAAAAGATAAAGTCGCATCTACCCTTCCAAAGGTAAATTACTAAACTGCACCACACTAGTCATTCCTAACTTAAAGGTTGATCCCACCCATGGACTTATAAAATTAACTTAATAGTTCTCGCGTACCCCTAGGTGACTGAGTAGACGCCACGGGGCCCTACAATCCACTAGGTGTACACACTACTCCCCATTCGATCGGCTCCCTAACGTAGATACCCGAGCTGGCCCCACCGTGGGGTGTACCATTCCCCAACGTGGCAACCTGATAAAATTAACGGTGCACGGCTTATATCTACACGATGCAACAACGTCTTATTTACCAGCCCGGGCCCACACACGCATATGAAACCCGTTGGTCATGCGTTGCCACCGCTAACCCATTTTGGCCTCTTATAGTCAAGCCCAGTATGCGTGTCCCGTCCTCGACATGGGTCGAGCCCACTAAGATACGTATGGGTTACTGGTTGAAATGGGCCCCCAGCACAAGCCATCCCCCTAAGCTTGGCCCACACACTAGTGTTTCCCACTTAACCCTTTAATCATGTTTAATTACATGTTTCATCTTGGTTTAGTATTTTATCATATTTTCTATTGGCAACCACTAGCAATTTCCACATACCACCCAAGGTACCCACTTAACCCCCATGCCCCACTACATGCTTGTCTGGTTAAGTGTTTCTTAATTGATTAACACCGTAACCGTGTAAAGGACCCCTCACATTGGACCGTCATTTGTAGATGCCTGGTTAAGCCGGTAAACTCCGGGCAGTCTTAAACTACAAACGGGTCCAACCTCGTGTCATTTACCCTTGTTACGTATTTAATTTATGATTAAGACCCCTCACATTGGACCGTCATTTGTAGATGCCTGGTTAAGCCGGTAAACTCCGGGCAGTCTTACACTACAAACGGGTCCAACCTCGTGTCTTAATCGATTAATTACTCCCATAATTTGTGTTAATTATCATGTTTATTTTAGGAATATGGGTGCACCTAACTTAATAGGCAAATTCCCAACTCCAAAGTGTGGGTACACCTAACTTAATAGGCAAATTCCCAACACATAGTATGGGTACACCTAACTTAATAGGCAAATTCCCATACTATGTTCATTTATTTTATGTTATGCATAATTATATTAATTTCACACAATCTTATTAACATATGCATTTAATTAACCCCATCATTCCCACGTAATTTCGTTCTCATGACATAACACATATAAAAGGTGTCAACTTGCATATGTATGAACATGTTTCAAAGGTGCCATCTTGCATATTAACAAACACATAACTTGCATATGAACTTGCATAACATGTCACATAACTTGCATAAAATCTTGTATAACATGTCACATAACTTGCATATTAACTTGTATAACATGTCACATAACTTGCATATTAACTTGCATAACATGTTACATAAACTTACATATTAACAAATACATGACTTGCATATGAACTTGCATAATATGTCACATAACTTGCATATGAACTTGCATAACATGTTACATACTTGCATATGAACTCATAAACTTGCATATGAACTTACATAACATGTTACATACTTGCATATGAACTCATAAACTTGCATATGAAGAAACATACAACTTGCATAATTATCATACATGTAACTTGCATATTATCATACATGTAACTTGCATATTAACATATGATCACGAAGCACAAAACTTGCATAACCCACATACATTAGCAAACTAACATCATGTCATATGACTTGAAACCCATTAATCCACAAACAAAACCATATGATCTCATCATATCTCCTCTACTTAGTTTAGCAATTGATCATTAGAGTGATAGAAACTCACAACTAGCCAATTTGCACTCCAAATGAAGAAGATTAAGATGCTTAGAATGGATTAGAGGTTGATTAGAGAGTGATTAGCTTGCAACCCTCTTCATAAATTAGTGGAGGCTCCTTCTAAGATTTAATTTGGCGGCATGTAGCCCTCAATTCTATTTTTAGTATGGATTAGGGTAGGTTTAGGGTGTATTTATAGATTAGGTGAGTGTTTTAGGCCCTTAGATTAACCCTAAATTAGATTAGCACCCTTAGATTTCGGAACCTTCCAGAAACCAGCCCTAAGACCAAGCCCAAACCCCAAACTGGTGCACCCAACCACAGAACTCTCTAGAAACTGTGCAGGTTTCCTGTCCCGACATGGGCGGACTTCCCAAGTGCGCCAGTGTATTTTTGTGCTGGCGCACTTCACAAGTGCGCCAGTGCATTTCTGGCCTGTTTCGGGTTTTTCTGCCTAACTTCGTTCGTCCATATCTCTTTCATACGGTACCCGTTTTACGCAAACTCGGACTCTATTTCGCGTATTTTTCCAAGACGAATGCAATGACGCAGCCCGTTTCCCCTGATTCTCACATCTGAGATTAATTATACTTTAATTACTAACCATTAGTGTTAATTTAAATTCGGGGTGTTACATTCTCCCCTACTTAAAGGATTTCGTCCTCGAAATCTCTAAGTCAAGAAGAACGTATCCTACCAACCAAACAACCATCTACTAAACCATCAACCACAAGCAACCATTATCCTTAGAAACTTCTAATGATGTATGAACATATGCAGAAAGTGTGTGTATATGTCCGTATACTAATGCAATATCAGGCGGTCTACTGATTCAGTCGACCTCCTTAATGCAAACCATGGTAGTGCCATGCATCCAATATGTATGCGAAACACTATTGACACATACAATTTCTATATGCATGTACAACCATACACAAAAATGCATCATCCACATGATAACACAACCATGATACATCCATCAATCTAACTACCACATCCATTTATGCGATATGCAACATGAAGTGACTGAGCCGATCTAGTGCCTAATGTGTGTGTATATGCATCCACGAGCAACCACTAGCAAACAATTGCATCCACATGCATCCATCAACCATAACATGTTTCAAACACATGTTTCAACCATAGGTTTTACCCTATCTAAAGGTCATAGGTACTAGCGAGAGGATATACTAAGGATAAGATAAGTACTAGACAAGCGATAAAGGAGAAGTTAAAAGACATACTCTCAAAAAGAAATGGGTACAAAGAACGCATCTTCGCTTCCGTCTCCCAAGTAGCATTGCTTTCGTCATCTCCCCATTGCACTTTAACTAGCTGAACTTCTCTGTTCCTCAACTTCCTAGTTTCTGACCCAAGGATGCGAGTAAGAGCTCGTCGAATCGTCGCATCACGCTCTACCTCTACATCTCTAAGCAAGCTCGGCTCTACCACCTCTGCGGTCTCATGTAAGCACTTCCTCAAATGTGATACATGGAATACATCATGAACACCACTAAGTCTGTCGGGCAACTCCACCCTATATGCCATCCGTCCAATCCTTTCCTTAATAGGAAACGGCCCAACAAACCTCAGTGCTAACTTCCCAACGGACCCAAAGCGAACAACATTTCTCAACGGAGATACTTTGACAAAAACCATGTCCTCAACCTCAAACTCAAGATCCGTCCTTCTCCGATCCGCATAAGATTTCTGTCTATCTTGCGCTGCCTTCATCCTTCTTCGAATCAAATCAATCTTCTCTGAAGTCTCTCTAACCATATCTGGCCCAAGCAAGATCTTATCCGTAGATTCCCACCAACATGTAGGAGATCGACAAGGCCTTCCATAAAGAGCTTCGAAAGGTGCCATGCCAATACTAGACTGAAAGCTGTTATTGTATGCGAACTCCACCAAAGGAAGATGTTCTTCCCATGCTCCTCCAAAATCCAAGATACAAAGCCTCAAGAGATCTTCTAAGATACGGTTCACCCTCTCGGTCTGACCGTTCGTCTGAGGATGATATGCGGTGCTCAAACACAACTGAGTCCCTACCGCCTCTTGCAAACTTCTCCAAAACTCACTAGTGAAGATAGGATCTCGATCACTCACAATGCTGGATGGTACGCCATGCAATCTAACAATCTCTCTAACATAGACTGAAGCAAGCCATGGAGCGGTCCTCTTACTCTTCACGGGTATAAAATGGGCACTCTTGGTAAGTCTGTCTACCACAACCCAAATTCCCGTATTGCCCTTCCTCGATCTCGGTAACCCATCGATGAAATCCATCGAGACACTATCCCACTTCCATTGCGGAACTTCCAATGGGTGTAGCAACCCACCATGTTTCCTTTGCTCCGCTTTAACTTGTTGGCACACTAAGCATCTAGCCACATACTCGGCCACATCTTTCTTCATACCGGCCCAGAAGAAAACTCTCTTCATGTCTTGGTACATTTTGTCTCCACCGGGATGAATAGTCATCCTTGAACGATGTGCATCATCCAAAATAGCCTTCTTCAAACTCTCATCTTGCGGTACACAAAGTCTACCGTCTCTATGCAACCATCCCCTATCATCTAGGGTGTATCTACCCAAATGGCTGGACGACTCCCCCCTTATAAGCTTCTCTACCAACTCAACCAACTGTGGTCGTCTCGCTGAGCCTCGCCAATCCGTCCCAAAAGAGTAGGTCTAACCTCCAAGGATGCTAACAAACCAGGTACAAAGTCAATAGAAGGTCTGAAGTCGAACAAAGAAAGAAACTCCAAGCTTCGCCGTTCCACGAACAATGGACTCAAAGATAGCCTTTTTCTACTCAAGGCGTCCGCCACCACGTTACCCTTGCCAGGGGTATACGCTATCTCAAAATCATAGGATGCTAAGAACTCCATCCACCTTTGCTGTCTTAAGTTTAAATCCTTCTGAGAGAATAAGTACTTCAATGATTTATGGTCAGTGAACAACTCGAATCTCTCACCAAGAAGATAATGGCGCCAAGACTTAAGTGCGAAAACAATCGCGACCAACTCTAGATCATGGGTAGGGTATTTCTTCTCATGCACTTTCAATTTCCTCCCTCCAAAGGCTATTACCCTTCCCTCCTGCATCAAGACTGCGCCTAATCCTATCCCACAAGCATCGGTATAAACAACAAACGGCTTACTCCCATCTGGAAGCACTAAAACTGGAGCGGTGGTCAAAGCTCTCTTTAACCGTCGGAAAGCATCATCACAATCTACGTCCCATGAGAAAACCAGATTCTTCTTCGTCAAGCGGGTTAATGGGGCTGATATCTTCGCGAAGTCTTTGATGAACTTCCTATAATATCTTGCCAACCCCAAGAAACTTCTTACTTCGGTAGCATTTCTAGGAACTTTCCAATCCTGGATGGATACTATCTTTGCGGGATCCACAGCTATCCCTTCCTTAGAGACCACATGCCCTAAGAATCGCACTTCTCTTCTCCAAAAATGACATTTAGAGAATTTAGCTTTAAGACTATGTGCTCGAAGAGTCTCCAACACTTCTCTGAGATGTAAGGCATGCTCTTCTTCACTCTTGGAAAAGACCAAGATGTCATCCACAAAGACCACTACAAACTTATTCAGATACTCTCTGAACACTCTACTCATCAGATCAACAAAGTATGTAGGTGCGTTTGTCAACCCAAATGGCATCACAAGCCACTCATAAAAACCATCCGGAGTCCGGAAAGCAGTCTTCTCTATACTGTCTTCCGCCACTCTCAACTGATGAAACCCTATAGCTAAGTCCATCTGCGAAAACACTGAGGCGCCAACCAACTGATCAAAGAGATCATCTATCCTCGGTAATGGGTGTCTATTCTTCTTCGTGAGCTTATTATGTTCTCTATAATCCACACAAAGTCTGAGGGACCCATCCGCCTTCGTGGCAAACACTACTGGAGCTCCCCACTCCGATATACTTCGCCTTATGAACCCCTTCTCAAGCAACTCCCCTACTTGCTTATGAAGTTCTCTTCTCTCACGAGGAGCCATGTGGCGCACTGGCAAAGACACTGGTTTGGCATTATCCACCAAATAAATTCGGAAATCTATCTCCCGCTTCGGAGGCAAACCCTTCACCTCTTCAAACACATCCGGATATTCCCGGACCACTCTGACAGAACGCAAACTCTCGACCGAAGCATCGAGCGATTCAAGATAACTTAGCAAAACAGATTCCATGGGATTACAAGAGATCTCGAGAGTATTACCCAAGCGGGTCATAAGCCTGACAACTCTCCTTTCACAATCAAAAACGGCACCATTACTGGATAACCAGTCCATGCCCAAAATCAACCCATAGCCCGTGAAGCCCAATACAAAAGCATCACATCCAAACTCAACGCTAAGTATAGAAATCTTCAAACACAAACATATCATAGACAGATATATGGAGCCCCCAATTGGATTTGAAACAACCAAGGGATCATCAACTAGACTGGTGTCTAAGTGCAGTGACTCAACTAACGATGATGAGATAAAAGAATGCGATACGCCAGAGTCAAACAAAGTACGAACTGGATGATCAAACAGAAAAACCAGACTTTCAACGGAAATAGTTCTACCTCTCTGCTGAATCGGTGGAACTGAGAGAGCCTGAACTTGCCCCCCTGCCTGAGCTGGTGCCATAAGAGCTTGCACCTGACCTCCTGAGGTAGACCCCGTCTTCTGCCCCTTCTTTGGGCAGTCCTTCACAAGATGTCCTGCTTCACCACAATGAAAGCAACCGGTCTTCTTCTTTTTGCGACAATCCTTGCTGAGGTGGCCTGGGGTCCCACAATTGAAGCACTTCTTCTTCTTCCCCTTGTCACCATTGCCTTTTCCACCCTTGCCTTGTTGTTGTTGTTGCAGTTTCTTCTGATCCCCCTTCTTCTCTGGTGCCTTAGAACTCTTATCATCCTCATGCATAAGTGCCATGTAGACAAGCTTCTCAAAGGTGGCCCCCATAGGAATGTGAGTCATAGCTATTCCTTGCAATGGTTCGTTCAAGCCTCTAACGAACCTCAAAGCCTTCTTCTCCGGTGTATTCACCAACTCTATGCCAAACCTTGCTAATTGATTGAATTTGTTGGCATATTCTTTCACCGTGAGATTCCCTTGCTTCAAATTCAAGAACTTCTCCATGAACAGATTCTCTTCCGCCCTTGAGAGAAACTTAGCCCCAAACCTTTGCTTGAAATCTGCCCAAGAGTCAATAGGGCGTTCTCCATTAGTGACCTCCCACCAGAATGAGGCCTCTCCCTTCATTAACCAAGCCGCCAACTTGACTTTCTTTCCCTCTTCCACTTCAAAGATATCTAGCAACTATTCCACTTCCTTAAGCCAATCTCTAGCCTCTACGAAAGTCTCTGAACCTAGAAAAGGTTTTCCTCCTATAGCCTTGAACTCCTTGCAAATCTTAGCAAAATTATCCACTCTAGGCTGAGGAGGAGGAGCGGTTGCCTCTGGTGTAGTAGCATTGGCTGGACCCGCAGCCGCGGCCCTAGCCTCTTGTAACCTCCTATACCATAGTGGTATAACTAAGCCCTCCGGGATGTTAAGATCTTGAGCCATGCTGAAACGAAAGAGGAAAGATTCAAAAAGGAGATTCCGAAAGATAAAGATATGGCTATTGGGGATTATGCTTTTCTTTTTCAAAAACTTTTCTCTTAAAAGACATGTTTTTGAAAATACTTTTTCCAAAAATAATACCTTCACTATTTTCTAAAAAAAAAGTATTTTTTCTCAAAAATTTATCTGTTCCGGTAACATTCAGCTCTGATACCACGTGTAACACCCCACTCCCGCTGTGGTCACTCACTAAGGGAATGCCATAGCATCGGTGGAGTATTTTAGTGAATATAGAACAGAAAAATTACAACAAGACATATATAAATAGTACTTGAAATTTAAAACATCATCTCATAACAGCGGAAGTAAAACATGTCTGGTTACATCATAAAACCACAATAAAAGTCAAGTACAATATCCGTCAAAATTAAAGAAGTACATAATCCCACTCTCATACAATAGCCATGACAAAAGAAAAGATAACTGGGTAACTGGAGCTTTACATCTATCCAAGCTCCTAAAGACTGGAACAGCAATCCGATCAAGCTCCACCACTGCAAGGATCCACCGTAGGACCTGAGGGTTGGGAAAAAAGATAAAAACAACGGGGTCAGACATAAGTCTGAGCGAGTCCTATAACTTTAACAATACAATCGTTAAAGTAACCAGAGAAGACATAAACTGATATACGGTAACTAATGGGGATGAATGGCTACACTAAGCAGTCAACTAAACTAAGATAAAAGATAAAGACGCATCTACCCTTCCAAAGGTAAATTACTAAACTGCACCACACCAGTCATTCCTAACTTAAAGGATGATCCCACCCATGGACTTATAAAATTAACTTAATAGTTCTCGCGTACCCCTAGGTGACTGAGTAGACGCCACGGGGCCCTACAATCCACTAGGTGTACACACTACTCCCCATTCGATCGGCTCCTTAACGTAGATACCCGTGCTGGCCCCACCGTGGGGTGTACCATTCCCCAACGTGGCAACCTGATAAAATTAACGGTGCACGGCTTATATCTACACAATGCAACAACGTCTTATTTACCAGCCCGGGCCTACACACGCATATGAAACCCGTTGGTCATGCGTTGCCACCGCTAACCCATTTTGGCCTCTTATAGTCAAGCCCAGTATGCGTGTCCCGTCCTCGACATGGGTCGAGCGCACTAAGATACGTATGGGTTACTGGTTGAAATGGGCCCCCAGCACAAGCCATCCCCCTAAGCTTGGCCCACACACTAGTGTTTCACACTTAACCCTTTAATCATGTTTAATTACATGTTTCATCTTGGTTAAGTATTTTATCATATTTTCTATTGGCAACCACTAGAAATTTCCACATACCACCCAAGGTACCCACTTAACCCCCATGCGCTACTACATGCTTATCTTGTTAAGTGTTTCTTAATTGATTAACACCGTAACCGTGTAAAGGACCCCTCACATTGGACCGTCATTTGTAGATGCCTGGTTAAGCCGGTAAACTCCGGGCAGTCTTACACTACAAACGGGTCCAACCTCGTGTCATTTACCCTTGTTACGTATTTAATTTATGATTAAGACCCCTCACATTGGACCGTCATTTGTAGATGCCTGGTTAAGCCGGTAAACTCCGGGCAGTCTTACACTACAAACGGGTCCAACCTCGTGTCTTAATCGATTAATTACTCCCATAATTTGTGTTAATTATCATGTTTATTTTAGGAATATGGGTGCACCTAACTTAATAGGCAAATTCCCAACTCCAAAGTGTGGGTACACCTAACTTAATAGGCAAATTCCCAACACATAGTATGGGTACACCTAACTTAATAGGCAAATTCCCATACTATGTTCATTTATTTTATGTTATGCATAATTATATTAATTTCACACAATCTTATTAACATATGCATTTAATTAATCCCATCGTTCCCACGTAATTTCGTTCTCATGACATAACACATATAAAAGGTGTCAACTTGCATATGTATGAACATGTTTCAAAGGTGCCATCTTGCATATTAACAAACACATAACTTGCATATGAACTTGCATAACATGTCACATAACTTGCATAAAATCTTGTATAACATGTCACATAACTTGCATATTAACTTGTATAACATGTCACATAACTTGCATATTAACTTGCATAACATGTTACATAAACTTACATATTAACAAATACATGACTTGCATATGAACTTGCATAATATGTCACATAACTTGCATATGAACTTGCATAACATGTTACATACTTGCATATGAACTCATAAACTTGCATATGAACTTACATAACATGTTACATACTTGCATATGAACTCATAAACTTGCATATGAAGAAACATACAACTTGCATAATTATCATACATGTAACTTGCATATTATCATACATGTAACTTGCATATTAACATATGATCACGAAGCACAAAACTTGCATAACCCACATACATTAGCAAACTAACATCATGTCATATGACTTAAAACCCATTAATCCACAAACAAAACCATATGATCTCATCATATCTCCTCTACTTAGTTTAGCAATTGATCATTAGAGTGATAGAAACTCACAACTAGCCAATTTGCACTCCAAATGAAGAAGATTAAGATGCTTAGAATGGATTAGAGGTTGATTAGAGAGTGATTAGCTTGCAACCCTCTTCATAAATTAGTGGAGGCTCCTTCTAAGATTTAATTTGGCGGCATGTAGCCCTCAATTCTATTTTTAGTATGGATTAGGGTAGGTTTAGGGTGTATTTATAGATTAGGTGAGTGTTTTAGGCCCTTAGATTAACCCTAAATTAGATTAGGACCCTTAGATTTCGGAACCTTCCAGAAACCAGCCATAAGACCAAGCCCAAACCCCAAACTGGTGCACCCAACCACATAACTCTCTAGAAACTGTGCAGGTTTCCTGTCCCGACATAGGCGCACTTCCCAAGTGCGCCAGTGTATTTTTGTGCTGGCGCACTTCACAAGTGCGCCAGTGCATTTCTGGCCTGTTTCGGGTTTTTCTGCCTAACTTCGTTCGTCCATATCTCTTTCATACGGTACCCGTTTTACGCAAACTCGGACTCTATTTCGCGTATTTTTCCAAGACGAACGCAATGACGCAGCCCGTTTCCCCTGATTCTCACATCTGAGATTAATTATACTTTAATTACTAACCATTAGTGTTAATTGAAATTCGGGGTGTTATAGGGAATGCACTAGTTTGGAGGAGCGTTATCGAGGTAAACAAACACAGAAATATTACAAGGCAGAACATAGATAAAATAGCGGAAGATCAAAAGATAAATTTCATTACTTTCAAAAAGAGTCAAAACCTTTTACATCAAATAGCCAAGGTCATTATTTTCCATTACAGCAAATTCTGTCTTGCATAAATAAAGAAGCATAAACTTAAAACATCAAAAGTAGCTTAATTCCCCAAAGTTAGCAGAAATGCAGCCATAGCATAGCTCAAGATCAAACCGTACATGAGCTGAACTGAAAGCAAGCAAAATCCAAGCTAAGTGCTAGAGTTTCCTCCCTGAGAACCTAGGGGGGAGGGGAAACGAAAGGAAAAGAGGCGAAAGAAAACGGGTCAGTCATAAAAACTGTTAAGTCCTAGTGACTTTCATCATAAAAACAAGTAAAGGTAACATGACATGTATAAACTGAATGTAAACATAAGGATGATGACAAGATGGGCAAGATAGACTAAGATAACATGATAAATCAAGTATAGCATCACATATTCAAGGTTTTCTGCATCAACTGTACTAGAATCCCAAACCCATGTCTTATATTAATCATGAAATGATCCCTTGGCCCAATATCATGAAATGACCCAGTACTAGTCCAAAGGAACGATCCACTAATTGATCGGCTCCCTACAAGTTCTAGCTCGTTGTGTATCTGTGTCATACGACCCTATCACGAATGTAGTCACCTGTGCTAGGTCCACCATAGGGTGTATCAAGCCCTAGGGTGCCATCCACCGACACGAATCAAGCATGCACATATAAACCTACTGATGCCCAATGTCTTCTTTTTCAACTCCGGACCACGTGCACGACCATAGCCCGCCTGAACCTACACTGGCACACCAACACAGCCGTCATTCTAGTCGCTTACAATCAGCCCAGAAATCGTGCCCCACCCTTCCTAGTTCTAGGGTACCATGATACATCTAGTGGGTTATTGCTGAAATGGACCGCGTAACTAGGGTTTCCGTCCAATTGGTTAAGTGTTGTCATTTAAATTTGTGACTTAACCCGCCTACGTGTCATGTCAAATTGGCTAAGTGTTGTCGTTCAAGTTCATGACTTAGCCTACGAATCATGTGTCAAGTTGGTTAAGTATTGTCTTTCATGTTCATGACTTAACCCTATCATGTGGCATTAATTCATTCATGCACCCCAACCTCTCACATCAGACCTGTTGTTGTGGTCATTGGATATGCCGGGCGGTTCCAGGCAGAATTACATCACAACTCTGTCTGACCTCGGGTTTTTCAAGTGCGATATGACCAACTACCCACATTGGATCCTATTATTTGCAGTAACTGGATTTGCCGGGCGATTCCAGGAAGAATTACACTGCAAACTCAACCCGACCTCGAGTTGGCCATTTTCAAGTTCATTCTAGTGTCATGTCCATGTTCAAGTTTCATGTCAAGTTCTTGCCAAGTTTCAAGGCAAGTTTCATGCCAAGCTTCCTATGATTACCAATTTTTCCCAACGTTACCCCGTCTAAATATTAGGCTAACAATCTTAGCCTAATTTTTAGTCCGCATGATTTTTGACATATAATATTAGGCTAAAAACTTGGCCTAATTTAACGTACACAAAATTTGCATAAAGAAATTCATTAACATAAACATGACATTGGTGTAAACTTGGCATTTACGGCATAGTCAATATAAACACCCTAGGTGTGTACTTTCAAAATAATCAACATGAATATCATAGGTGTGACCTTGCAACGTAGACTAAATCAACATGCATATATGTGAATTTGCAACATAGACTAAATCAACTTACATATATGTTAACTTGCAAATCAATCACGAGCATATGAATAAGTGTAATCTTGAAATATGACATAGGTTTAACATATACACATAAACATGTAGATCTAACATTTGGTCACATATGTGATATGATTTTACAACCTAAAACTTGCATAACATGATAAACAACACAACTTGTTATAACGGGTTATACTCCAAGTTCATATACATCTGAATAGACTTATTCATGAATTCTCAATTCAACATGATAATAAAATAAAATATCATTCAATTTCATATATAACATAATAAACGTTGTTCTATTATCAATTTATTTCCAAGGCATAACATAACTGAATAAATTGAGTAAAACATCGCGGGCATATAAATCTAATAACATTATGAACATGAAAAAGGTTTTAATAATAATCTAGGTTCAAGAACATGGATAGATCTAACTTAAATAGAAAAATCCCCAAAATTAAGATCCAAGGAAAAATAAAGAAAATAGTTCTGATTAGAAAATCAGGCTTAGATCAAATTTCATAGTCATAATCCTAGGCAATAACCTCATGGTCATGAATATTAGGTGATTAGCCACAGTTGTCCTTGTCATAGTCATAGGTGATAGTCTTATGTTCATAGTCATAGGCATAGGCATAGTCTTATGTTCACAGTCATAGGCATAAGCATAGTCTTATGTTCACAGTCATAGGCATAGGCATAGTCTTAAGCTATTTAACAATAGTTTCAATGTCATAGCAATATTCCCAAAAGTCAACATCCAAGATGAACAAGAATAGATATGAATCATACATAGATCCAGTTCCAACTTATAACATGTCCATATTAAGTTTATAGTTTTTATCTAAAAGTAACTTGAACTTACAGATCGTGGTCTAAGAAATTTAGATGCAGAAATCAAGTCTAGAAATTTGTCGTTGAATTGTTGAATCGCTGAATCTTGCTTTGATTGTAGAAGCAAATCCCCAATATGAAATTCCTAGCCGTAGTCTTTAAGAAATAATCTTCGCGTTTTAATTTAATTTATCTTAATTTAATTTAGAGGAAGAAGAGGAAGCGATGATCATCAAGAATTCGTGCAGCATAAGGTTAGAGAAGAATGGTGTAAAGAGAATGAGGCTAGGAGGCTGTTTATATAGGGTTAGGCAGACGAATCTGGTCACGAAATGAGTCTAAATACATCAGAATGCATCTGGTTCAAAAAGTGGGTTCGGGAGGCAGGTCGACCTCCAGGTCGACACTATGGTCGACCCCCAGGTCGACCTGGTCCTGGGCGGGAAATTTCATGCCCAGCCTGTTCTGGGGTTTGAATTTGAAATTCGAATTTGAATTTCGAGCTGTTTTTTATTCTGAAAATTTCTGAAACTTCAGAGGGTCATATCTCCCTCATACGGACTCCGATTTTCAAAAACTCGGACTCGTTTCCAAGTAAAATTTCGAGACGATGCAATGGCGCAACCCGTTTCCCTTGATTCTTGTTTTAAAATATAATTCTGCCTTGATTCATGGTTTTAACGTGTTATTAAAATTCGGGTTGTTACACAAGATCAATGCCGAGGGGCTGAGGGGTCTGGAGGGGATCAGATCAGGGTGGAACGACGTGTCTTTCTGCTAGGGTCCGTGACTAGGAAGTGGTGTGGCATCGACGAAATCGAGCTCGAACCCGATTTGGGGGTTTCACTAAATACACGGTGACGATGGCGAGGGGGTCTAGGGGATGGTCGGAATCGGAGCGCCTCCGATCAACGGAGGTGCCAGCAGGCGGCGACGACGCCCAAGTGGCTTGAGGAGGCGGAGGTGAGGATGGCTAGAGGTGGAGCAATGTGAAATTGATTTTGGGAGGGTAATTTAAAATTTAATTAATTTAATAATTATTTAATTACATGTTTAAACTTCATACGCTAATATCTTTCACGTACGATGTCGAAATTGCATGAAACTGGATCTATTGCCATCGTGGAGACGAGAGCTTTGCAACAAAACTGACCAGGCCCAATTTGGAGCAAGTTAAAATTTGGGGGCAAATTCAAACCCAAACGGCACCAAAATCATCAGTTAAAGACTGACGAAGTGGAAACGAAGGTTAGAACTCCTCATTAAAAATTCTGCACAGTTATTTATTTATTTTCATAACTGAAAAATATATCGAATTGCCAATGTAGATTTTTATCAGTTTAATTATTATAAATTGTATACGGTGCATATTAGATCACTTTCCTCGTCCACAAACCATGGACGATTTAAATTGATTGTATTGTGTGCTGTTTGTGATGTTGAAATGTTTAACATACTAAAAATAATGTTAACATAAATATGGTAGTCGAAATTAATTTATAAATATTAAATTATAATTTGAACAGCGAAAATTGGTTAATTAGGAAAATAAATTCAAACCAAAATAGAATTGGTTAAATTTATTAACCAATGATTTATTTAAATACTGTTGTTGTTTGAAAACCCCACATGGGTATTGGGCTGATATTTGACATACACTAGTCCCAATATTTATTTGTATGTCAATCGATGGATTGACAGTCCGTAATGAGCGTTATTTATTTATTTCAATGCTCACATAGTTGTAAATTTCACTCTGGATGTGAATGGACTGTTTGATGATTAATTATCGTTAGTGTTACATACATGCGATGTATGAATTCCATATAACTGAAATTATATCGTAATTGATTGAGTCGCATTCTGATTCAGAAATAATGAACATTTTTATATAAAGAACATTTTTATACAAAGAGTTTTTAAATAAAAAATTATTTTAAATAAAAGTATAGTTTAAAATATAGAATATTTTAAATAAAGAATATATGAAAATAAAATAATCATTTGTTGAATTATATTTTTATACATTAAAAATGTCACCTTTTAACTTGATAATAAAAATAAAATAATCATTTGTTGAATTATATTTTTGTACATAAAAAATATCACCTTTTAACATGATAATAAAAATAAAATAATCATTTCTTGAATTATATTTTCGTACATTAAAAATGTCACCATTTAAAATGATAATGAAAATAAAATAATCATTTGTTGAATTATATTTTTGCACATTAAAAATGTCACCTTTTAACATGATAAATAAAATAAAATAATCATTTATTGAATTATATTTTTGTACATTAAAAATGTCACCTTTCACATGATAATGAAAATAAAATAATCATTCGTTGAATTATATTTTTGTACATTAAAAATGTCACCTTTTAAAATGACAATGAAAATAAAATAATCATTTGTTGAGTTATATTTTTGAACGTTAAAAATGTCATCTTCAACATGTTAATATAAATAAAATAATCATTTTTTAATTTTATTTTTGTACATTAAAATGTCACCTTTTAACATGATAATGAAAATAAAATAATCATTTGTTGGATTATATTTTTGTACATTAAAAATGTCACCTTTTAACATGATAATGAAAATAAAATAATCATTTGTTGAATTATATTTTTCTACATTAAAAATGTCACCTTTTAACATGATAACAAAAATAAAATAATCATTTGTTGAATTATATTTTTGTACATTAAAAATGTCATCTTTTAACACGATGACGAAAACAAAATAATCATTTATTGAATTATATTTTTGAATGTTAAAAATGTCATCTTCAACATGTTAATGAAGTAAAGTAAATATTTATGTGTTAAATAAAATTTTTGAACAATAAAAATATCCTTTTTATTGAATGTATAAACCATATAAAATATTCTTGTGTTGAATAAAATTTTTGGAAAAATAAAAATAGTTATGCAATTAGATGCCCTTTTTACCCGAACGAGTTTATTGGTCGATTTTATTCATTTTATAATGAATATCGAAAAGAAGAGATTTCAAAATTTAATATTTTGAAAATATTATCATTTTAATATGATAAAGATATAGAATATTCACTTTCGATTTAAAATTGAAAATGAAGTTGGAATCGTTTTAAAATGAAGTTATAAATATTTTAAAAATACGATTTAAATGGAAATTGATGAAATAGATATAATATATATTATATAAATTTAATGGCTTGAATAGAACGCGCCACGCAGTGATCGTTCACGAATTTCAACCATTAACTTCAAATTGGCATAATGAGAGATCCGACCATCGGATTCTCCTAAAACTGGAATCGTTGGGTTCGTATCGAAAAGAGCTTTCCATGAATACAAGAAGTTTGAAATCTAACAGTTGGATTTGGAATTATATCCAAATAATATTTGAAAAAGGTCACTATGGATGCAGTTCGGTGGCCGTTATTGGAAACCAACTGTACGGGCTTTAATAAAACCATTAAAAATATGGAAAAAATATGTAAAATCATAATTAATGATTTGGAAAGATTTTGGATGAAAAATTCCATATTTGGAAAGATAAAAATATTTTTTTTATCGTAATGAACTAGTTATTAACTAAAATATATCTTTAATTAAGATTTAATGAAGTTTTCTAATGAATTAATATTTTATTGGAATTAAATAAAATAAATTGGATTTTGGATTTGTTGTGAATGGTGTCTTCAATAACACTGTTCTTAAACCCAGTTGAGAAAAGAATAAATCTTCTAATTAAGATTTAGTAAGGTTTTCCAATTAATTAATATTTAATTGGAATTGAATAAAAGAATTGGATTTTGGGTTTGTCGTGATTGGTGTCTTAATAAACACTTCTTAAACCCCATGTGAAAAGAATAAATCTTTTAATTAAGATTTAGAAAAGTTTTCTAATTAATTAGTGTTTAATTAGAATTGAAATTAAAGTTGATTGTGGGTTTATCGTGAACTATGTTTCGAACGACATTTGTTCTTTAATTCCATTTAACAATGAAAATATAATTTGGAATTTATAAATCTTTTATTAAGATTTAATTCTAATTTATAAATCTTTTATTAAGATTTAAATGGTAATTTTTCCAAAGTAATGTTTTCCAATCTAATAGAATAAATTAGAATAGAAGGAATTCGATTTAATAATAATCGAGATAACCTTCTGTAAAAGAAGACCGTTACTATATATGGAATTTGAAAGGCCTTTGTGATGACCCCAAACTTTCACGGAATGAAAGTAAGGAATAATCATTTGGAATACAACATAAATACAATAATACATATCATAGATACAACATAGCATAGGAAATTCATAGAGTAACAACATCATAGCAGCGAAAATATAATGTCATCAACCACAGAAAATCCACAGTCACAGAATTTCAAATTATTACATCAAGTTTGCAGAAAAAGAAATAAGTTCCAACTCCAACTTAAACAACGTGGAATAAACCAAGTTTAATGTCTGGAATAAAAAGAAAGAGAAAAATGCAAAAGCAGCGAATGATAAGTGTCTTCAAGCTTCTAGTCATCACCTCTCCACAAGCCAATCCAAAAAAGATGATAAGCAGCTCCAAGAAAAGTCTCCAAGCGAAGAATAAACCTATTTACTTGGCTGCCTGTGTAGAAAGGAGGGCACCCGAGTTTGCAAAAAGGTGGAAACAAACAACGGGTCAGTCGTGGGACTGGTGTGAGAATTCTTAACTAATAAATCACTATTAATACGGCAAATCCAAAGACCACGCCGCTGATGCGGAACGGGTTTACTCTAATGGATTGCCGTGCATAAAGGTGTCAGAACAAATAATGAGTAAATCGTACAACAACGTTATGCTTTTAGAAAAATGGAATCACCATAAGACCCAGGTCCCATCACGCAATGCAACACAAACCAGAGGATAAGGTTTTACCTTATAGTGATTAAACAAGCTAAATACGGCAAATACGAGTTTAATATTATTATTAGTACATATTAAAACATTTCAAAGTAAATGTAGAAATCATAGGAAGAGTAGTATCCCATACTACTATGCCTCCATACTAGTAATACAATCAAATTCGTAGGGTCGTATTTGGATTTTGGTTTCCATCATGAGTCAAGGCTAGGGAGGAGCTCCTACCGATTTGAGACACTCTAGCTAATGTCTCAGGATCCCCCGCAGTGAACCCTTGGAAAGCTGCAGGGCCGGTCCACCATACGAGTTGTGGATTAGTTATTCCTGAACACACGTTTCCCAGTCCTATAGGACCTATCATCCGAGGTGCCTCATTCCATCATCCACATAAGTAAAATGTTGGGCCGTGTTAAAACCCAATCAAGGCCGCCGGTGTGTGAGGCTCACGAAGTCACGCTGTACACAAAGCTATGCCTAAACAGGCTATGCTTTGATCGTCCCACAAGGCCTGCTTTTCAACAAAACCTTGATCCTATGCATCTTGGCATGCCCCATCATCACTCCATATCGTACTACCAACCCTTTGCCGAAATATATGAACGGGTGTTAAGCAAGAGAATAAATTCCCCGCCACCAAACATCCATACATTCGACAAAAGATCAACAACGTGATATTTGATAGAGTATGATGTCAGACACACAATCCATTTATTAGCTTATGCTCCAGGTCTGAGCGAAAGCCAAACCCGTGAAATCAACACGTACGTTTGGGCAATGACCGTGACCTTTGAATTGGGAGCAAGTCAAATCAGGGCCTTGATCGTTGTCCATTCGAGGGAAGATTTACGGTCTTCAAACGCCATCTTCATACTGCAATTAACGTCATTTTGATTATTTAGGATGAGAGAACTCGAACTTTTCAAATAATCCTCGTATATATATATAAAATCCTTCTTATACGTTAATAATTATTTTTATTAACGATTCATTGCTATTTTAATTATTTAAAATAATTAAATTATAATATAACGATGCCTTAAGTCCATGGGAGACTATGGCGCTGCATTCAACCAATTTTGATTTTTACATTTCCCAGAATCTAACCGTTGGATCTTAACGTAGTGTATATCGTTGGAAAGACTTTTCCAAGACGGTCCTAACGGTTTCAGTTTCAAGAAAATCCGACGGTCGGATCTTCTTGTATAGTCATTTAAAGGTACGATTTCAAAACGCGAACTACCACGCCTTACTCGTTTAATTTTAATTATATATATATAATCATTGAATCGTAATAACGTCGTTTATTAAAACTACGCTCTACACAATTACCGATAATCACTAAATTTTAATTCATTCGAAAATGAAGATAATATTACCGCATCCTAAATTCATTCTTTACTTACATTGAAAATGTAAATTCCATCCTTTTTATTTACATAAAAAAAATGTAAATTCAATTCCTATTTATATTATTTATATGTAAAAATGTAAATTTTGATACACTCAAAATCCTACTTTGGAATTACATATAAAAATGTAGATTTCAACTTCAATGTACTTTCCCATCTTAGTTACATAATAAAAATGTAACTTATATTTGAAGTGAATCCCATTCTAAATTTACATATAAAAAGTAAGTTTAATGCAATGCAAACTATACTTCCTATTTACATTGTAAAAGTATGATTTTTAATTACAATGCAAACTCTACTTCTAATTTACATTGTAAAAATATGATTTTTAATTACAACGCAAACTCTACTTCTAATTTACATTGTAAAAATATGATTTTTAATTACAATGTCACATTTGTACATCTTATTTACGTATAAAACAAATAAATTTTATTTCTAATGTTCATTCCCATTCTATGATACATACATACGTACATATATATATATATATATATATATATATATATATATATATATATATATAAAAGAAAAATGTAAATTCTATCATATAATGAAATTGCATCCTTTAATTACACTGAAAAATGTAGTTTTTATCATACGGTATAATTTCCTATAGACCTTACAAATAAAAATGTAATATTTAACACACAATGTAAATTCATGTTTTAATTACATATAAAAATGTAATTTTATCCTATGGTGTAATTCTCTATATAATTTACATATAAAAATGTAAATTTTAACATACGATGAAATTTCCATGTTAATTACAAAGAGAAATGTAATTTTTAACATACAGCCTAAATTCACTTTATAATTTACATATAAAAATGTAAATTTTAACATACGATGGAATTCACTTGTTAATTACAAAGAAAAATGTAATTTTGACATACAGCATTAATTCACTTTATAATTTACATATAAAAATGTAAATTTTAACATACGATAAAATTTACTTTATAATTACAAAGAAAAATGTAAATTTTACAATACGGCGTACATTCCTATATAATTTACATATAAAAATGTAAATTTTATCATATGTCAAATTCTACTTAATATTGACACCACAAAAATGTAAATTTAATAACGATATGAATTCCTACTTTAATTCACTATAAAATAATGTAAGTTGCATAACGATGTAAATTTCACAACGATGTAAATTCCTACTTTAATTCACGTTAAAATAATGTGAATTACATAACGACGTATATGATGATAGATTTATACATGATTCATAACCATAAGGCATACTTCAACAAATTTAAATGAGGAAAAATCTAATTTTTCCTACCGATCTATGTTTTTAATTAACAGATCTATGATTAAAAATAACGGATCTAAAATCATAGCACAACAATTTGAATCCATCCCATGGCAACATTCATCACAGATCTACTTGTTTGATTTTCAATTACACATAACACAATAATAATAATAATAATTAAATTAATTAATTTTAAATAAAAATAAATTCTCACCTAGCTCGGATTTGAAAGGAAGGTTCGGATTTGATCCGATCTCGTGTTCAAAGTCACGGCTGTTGCAGATCTAAAATATTTCAATTCGAAGTCCATACAAATAAATCAGAACTGACTTTTAACAACTGTCACTGTAACGCTTAAAAGCGTCGCAAAATCTGAAATATTCATACCTTAAATTTTCAGAAAAGTTCAAAACTTTGAATCCAGATTTCGGGAGCTTCAGTCGATGGTTTTGCGAACGGTTTGCGGGAGATTGAAGAGCTACGAGAGACGGATCCACGCCGGGAAAATAGGGGGGTGCGGCGGCCTGTATAGGGGGCGGCGGCGGCTTTTAGGCTGCGGGTTAGGGCTCGAAATCGAGAGCTACGGGGCATGAAATCGAATGAAACTTGTCGGAGATTGGAGAGGAAGGGAAGAGCTTCAAAAAGTTCAACTACGGCTAAGTCTAATTGTGAGTGGATTGATGGGAAAATGGAGAGGAAGGTTTAAAAAAAGGGGCGGCAATGGGTTATGCCGATCGGGGAAGAAGACGTTGTACACGGCCGTATATATACTAGTATTTTCAACGTATTTCTATTTTATTTAATTTATTTAATTCTGGAAAATAGGGTTTTTTCGTTCGAACTCCAATTCGCGCTCAATGACTGTCGAACAATAGGTTTTGATGCCTTCTGAACGCAATGGCGCTATTACCGAAGTCCAATTCTGAAGTTTACAGTGTGTTTTCTTTATTTTCAAATTAATTCTTTTATTTTTAATTCGAACGTACTCTCTAATTTTACTGGGGTCACAAACGAAGTCAGAAAAATCCGAAAAAATTATTTTTGGCTTTCTTATGACGATACGATCCTAACAAAATTTATTTCGTCGAATTCTGAGACAGTTTGAAAAATGGCTATTTTTCAGTCAATTAATTTTGACCAAAATTGACAAAACACAGTTTCTTTTGCCACGCTCACATACTAGATTCAAAAATCATGAAATTTGAAACCTAGCAATATTTTACATCCCGGATCCAACAAAAGTGGTTTAGTCGAATTCCGAGGTCGTATGCAAAATGTCGATTTTCAAGGGCGATATATTTTCTGAAGCGACCTTTCTGAAAATTCATTTGGCCATTACTTTTGATTCCCGCTATGAAACTTCAATTTTTCATATTCGTTAGAAAGATATTCATTAACAGATTTAAATATTTTTTGTTTCACCAAAATTCGGTTTATTCTGCATCCTGTGTAGTTAGTCAAAGTTCAAGTTTGACTTTTCAAACTACCTTCCTATTTCTAATTCTTTATGTAATTTATTTGAATATATTTGCATTAACTTTGCCCAAAATAAATTTCCATTCATTTTTATTTGAAATAATTTATTTTAAATATTTAAACACCCCTAAAATCTCTAAAATGAAAATTTTAAATTGGCCTCAAATTCCGGGTTGTTACAATCTCCCCCGCTTAATAACTTTTCCTCCTCGAAAAGAAAAAGGGAAGAATAGAAGAGTAGGAACTGACATAAAGAATAGAAAATATTTTAAACGTACCTCAAAATAAAACTAATCGGGGATATCCACTCTGCATTTGGGATAGGCTTGTTTGATACTCTCCTCGGTTTCCCGATAACATTT
This sequence comes from Allium sativum, assembly GCA_030737875.1. Classification (NCBI taxonomy): domain Eukaryota; kingdom Viridiplantae; phylum Streptophyta; class Magnoliopsida; order Asparagales; family Amaryllidaceae; genus Allium; species Allium sativum. The sequence continues at coordinate 2,630,530 of CM060925.1, read as the reverse complement.
TGCCCCATTGTTCTAACTCTAGTAGTTCTAGCGGCATGAGTGCTCATTTTTAGTTAGTTCTGTACGATCAAGGAAAGAGTCAGAACAACTATAATGGTGATTTGAATAGATAGAAAAGATCGAAGGATGAATGAAAAGATGATGATAAAGTGACTGGCTATTATGTATTCTCATGAAATGTTCGCCATAGAATATTGTGATTCTATGTAAACGAATTATCATAAATATGTTATATTCCAAAGCTATGTTTAACCAAGGCTCTGATACTAACTGTGATGACCCCACACTTCCACGGAATGAAAGTAAGGAATAATCATTTGGAATACAACATAAATACAATAATACATATCACAGATACAACATAGCATAGGAAATTCATAGAGTAACAACATCATAGCAGCGGAAATATAATGTCATCAACCACAGAAAATCCACAGTCATAGAATTTCAAATTATTACATCAAGTTTGCAGAAAAAGAAATAAGTTCCTACTCCAACCTAAACAACGTGGAATAAACCAAGTTTAATGTCTGGAATAAAAAGAAAGAGAAAAATGCAAAAGCAACAAATGATAAGTGTCTTCAAGCTTCTAGTCATCACCTCTCCACAAGCCAATCCAAGAAAGATAATAAGCAGCTCCAAGAAAAGACTCCAAGCGAAGAATAAACCTGTTTACTTGGCAGCCCATGTAGAAAGGAGGGCACCCGAGTTTGCAAAAAGGTGGAAACAAACAACGGGTCAGTCGTAGGACTGGTGTGAGTATTCTTAACTAATAAATCAATATTAATAGGGCAAATCCAAAGACCACGCCGCTGATGCAGAACGGGTTTACTCTAATGGATTGCTGTGCATAAAGGTGTCAGAACAAATAATGAGTAAATCGTACAACAACGTTATGCTTTTAGAAAAATGGAATCACCATAAGACCCAGGTCTCATCACACAATGCAACACAAACCAGAGGATAGGGTTTTACCTTATAGTGATTAAACATGCTAAATATGGCAAATACGAGTTTAATATTATTATTAGTATATATTAAAACATTTCAAAGTAAATGTAGAAATCCTAGGAAGAATAGTATCCCGTACTACTATGCCTCCATACTAGTAATACAATCAAACTCGTAGGGTCGTATTTGGATTTTGGTTTCCATCATGAGTCAAGGCTAGAGAGGAGCTCCTACCGATTCGAGACACTCTAGCTAATGTCTCAGGATCCCCCGCAGTGAACCCTTAGAAAGCTGCAGGGCCGGTCCACCATACGAGTTGCGGATTAGTTATTCCTGAACACACGTTTCCCAGTCCTATAGGACTTATCATCCGAGGCGTCTCATTCCATCATCCACATAAGTAAAATGTTGGGCCGTGTTAAAAGCCAATCACCACTTCTAGCTAGAAAGAAACGTGCTGCTCTCCCTGCGTTCCCTTCTCCTATTTTAGACTCTGCCGGTGTGTGAGGCTCACGAAGTCACGCTGTACACAAAGCTATGCCTAAACAGGCTATGCTTTGATCGTCCCACAAGGCCTGCTTTTTAAAAAAACCTTGATCCTATGCATCTTAGCGTGCCACATCATCACTCCATACCGTACTACCAACCCTTTGCCGAAATATATGAATGGGTGTTAAGCAAGAGAATAAATTCCCCGCCACCAAACATCCATACATTCGACAAAAGATCAATAACGTGATATTTGATAGAGTATGATTTCAGACACACAATCCATTTATTAGCTTATGCTCTGGGTCTGAGCGAAAGCCAAACCCGTGAAATCAACACGTACGTTTGGGCAATGACCGTGACCCTTGAATTGGGAGCAAGTCAAATCAGGGCCTCGATCGTTGTCCATTCGAGGGATGATTTACGGTCTTCAAACGCCATCTTCATACTGCAATTAACGTCGTTTTGATTATTTAGGATGAGAGAACTCGGACTTCCCAAATAATCCTCGTATATATATATATATATATATATATATATATATATATATATATATATATTTAAAATCCTTCTTATACATTAATAATTATTTTTATTAACGATTTATTCCTATTTAATTATTTAAAATAATTAAATTATAATATAACGACGCCTTAAGTCCATGGGCAACTATGACGCTGCATTCAACCAATTTTGATTTTTACATTTCCCAGAATCTAACCGTTGGATCTTAACGTAGTATATATCGTTGGAAAGATTTTTCCAAGACGGTCCTAACGGTTTCAGTTTCAAGAAAATCCGATGGTCGGATCTTCTTGTATAGTCATTTAAAGGTATGATTTCAAAACGCGAACTACCACGCCCTATTCGTTTAATTTTAATTATATTTATGTATATAATCATAGAATCGTAATAACGTCGTTTTATTAAAACAACGCTCTACTCAATTACCGATACTCACTAAATTTTAATTCATTTGAAAATGAAGATAATATTACCGCATCCTAAATTCATTCTTTACTTACATTGAAAATATAAATTCCATCCTTTTTATTTACATAAAAAAAATGTAAATTCAATTCCTATGTAAATTCCTTTTTATATTATTTATATGTAAAAATGTAAATTTTGATACACTCAAAATCCTACTTTGGAATTACATATAAAAATGTAGATTTCAACTTCAATGTACATTCCCATCTTAGTTACGTAATAAAAATGTAACTTATATTTGAAGTGAATCCCATTCTAAATTTACATATAAAAAGTAAGTTTAATTCAATGCAAACTATACTTCCTATTTACATGGTAAAAGTATGATTTTTAATTACAATGCAAACTCTACTTCTAATTTACATTGTAAAAATATGATTTTTAATTACAATGCAAACTCTACTTCTAATTTACATTGTAAAATTATGATTTTTAATTATGATGCAAACATTACTTCTAATTTACATTGTAAAAATATGATTTTTAATTACAATGTCACATTTCTACATCTTATTTACATATAAAACGAATAAATTTTATTTCTAATGTTCACTCTCATTCTATGATACATATATATATAAGAAAATGTAAATTCAATCATACAATGAAATTGCTTCATTTAATTACACTGAAAAATGTAGTTTTTGTCATACGGTATAATTTCCCATAGACCTTACATATAAAAATGTAATATTTAACACACAATGTAAATTCATGTTTTAATTACATATAAAAATGTAATTTTATCCTACGGTGTAATTCCCTATATAATTTAAATATAAAAATGTAAATTTTAACATACGATGAAATTTCCATGTTAATTACAAAGAAAATTGTAATTTTTAACATACAGCCTAAATTCACTTTATAATTTACATATAAAAATGTAAATTTTAACATACGATGGAATTCACTTGTTAATTACAAAGAAAAATGTAATTTTGACATACAACATTAATTCACTTTATAATTTACATATAAAAATGTAAATTTTAACATACGCTGAAATTCACTTTATAATTACAAAGAAAAATGTAAATTTTACAATACGGCGTACATTCCTATATAATTTACATATAAAAATGTAAATTTTATCATATGTCAAATTCTACTTAATATTGACACCACAATAATGTAAATTTTATAACGATATGAATTCCTACTTTAATTCACAATAAAATAATGTAAGTTGCATAACGATGTAAATTTCACAACGATGTAAATTCCTACTTTAATTCACGTTAAAATAATGTGAATTACATAACGACGTATATGATGATAGATTTATACATGATTCATAACCATAAGGCATACTTCAACAAATTTAAATGAGGAAAAATCTAAATTTTCCTACCGATCTATGTTTTTAATTAACAGATCTATGATTAAAAATAACGGATCTAAAATCATAGCATCACAACAATTTGAATCCATCCCATGGCAACATTCATCACAGATCTACTTGTTTGATTTTCAATTACACATAACGCAATAATAATAATAATTAAATTAATTAATTTTAAATAAAAATAAATTCTCACTTAGCTCGGATTTGAAAGGAAGGTTCGGATTTGATCAGATCTCGTGTTCAAAGTCACGGCTGTTGCAGATCTAAAAGATTTCAATTCGAAGTTCATACAAATAAACCAGAACTGACTTTTAACAACTGTCGCTGTAACGCTTAAAAGCGTCGCAAAATCTAAAATATTCATACCTTAAATTTTCAAAAAAGTTCAAAACTTTGAATCCAGATTTCGGGAGCTGTAGTCGATGGTTTTGCGAACGGTTTGCGGGAGATTGAAGAGCTATGAGAGGCGCATCCACGCTAGGAAAATAGGGGGGTGCGGCGGCCTGTACAGGGGGCGGCGGCGGCTTTTAGGCTGCGGGTTGGGGCTCGAAATTCGAGAGCTACGGGGCGTGAAATCGAATGAAACTTGTTGGAGATTGGAGAGGAAGGGAAGAGCTTCAAAAAGTTCAACTACGGCTAAGTCTAATTGTGAGTGGATTGATGGGAAAATGGAGAGGAAGTTTTAAAAAGGGGGGCGGCTATGGGTTATGCCGATCGGGGAAGAAGACGCTGCACACGGCCGTATATATACTAGTATTTTCCACGTATTTCTATTTTATTTAATTTATTTAATTCCAGAAAATAGGGTTTTTTTCGTTCGAACTCCAATTCGCGCTCAACGACTGTCAAACAATAGGTTTTGACGCCTTCTGAACGCAATTGCGCTATTGCCGAAGTCCAATTCTGAAGTTTACAGTGTGTTTTCTTTATTTTCAAATTAATTCTTTTATTTTTAATTCGAACATACTCTCTAATTTTACTGGGGTCACAAACGAAGTCAGAAAAATCCAAAAAAAATATTTTTGCCTTTCTTATGATGATATGATCCTAACAAAATTTATTTCCTCGAATTCTGAGACTGTTTGAAAAATGGCTATTTTTCAGTCAATTAATTTTGACCGAAATTGACAAAACACAGTTTCTTTTGCCACGCTCACATACTTGCTTCAAAAATCATGAAATTTGAAACCTAGCAATAATTTTACATCCCGGATCGTACAAAAGTGGTTTCGTCGAATTCCGAGGTCGTATGCAAAATGTCGATTTTCAAGGGCGATATATTTTCTATAACGACCTTTCTGAAAATTCATTTGGCCATAACTTTTGATTCCCGTTATGAAACTTCGATTTTTCAGATTCGTTAGAAATATATTCATTAACAGATTTAAATATTTTTCGTTTCACCAAAATCCGATTTATTCTGCATCCTGTGTAGTTAGTCAAAGTTCAAGTTTGACTTTTCAAACTACCTTCCTATTTCTAATTCTTTATGTAATTTATTTGAATATATTTGCATTAACTTTGCTCAAAATAAATTTCCATTCATTTTTATTTGAAATAATTTATTTTAAATATTTAAACACCCCTAAAATCTCTAAAATGATAATTTTAAATTGGTCCTAAATTCCGGGTTGTTACAGCCTTGCCGTTATTCCATTTATATTGTTAGTCTGATACAGAAATTTATATTGATTATATATTGATCCATTTTCTGTGAAGATTCCCTAGTTAATGGAAGATGATTTGGGTTTATTGTGAACTATATTTTAAAAGACATTAGTTCTTTAACCCAGTTAAGGATAAAGATTAATTTCCTAAATTTGAATAATCATAAAGTAATGATTTTTGATATTAAAACCAAATTGGAGTTCGAATAAATTAGATTGAAATGGGAATGAGATAATTAAATTTATCAAATTCTTGAAATGATGGAGAATGGAGTACCACCAGTTTTACTCCAGGTGAGAGTTTAATTCCTTAATTAGAGATAAATGTGAAATGGTAATTAAATTTACCAATAATACTGTCAGTGTTAGATATGGAGTGCTACTAGTTTTGCTCCATGGGATGAATATGTTGCGATTAGGATAATAAATATAAATAAATGATTACTTCGGTACGGTTCGATAATCCCGACTAGTTAATAAAATCTTTTGAAATGGATATCCAAAGGAAGATTAAAGAATAAATTTAAAAAAATTTATCTTTGAAAAAATTAATGGGAACCTTTCCCTAGTAACATGAATATTTCATTAAAAGAATATTCTGAATTGGTATGAGGCGTATGATGTGTTTTTATAGCACTTGATTATAAAATGTGCGAATTATTCGGAAACACCGGGTTTAACCCATTTTGAATAATTAATACGACAGCCAAGAGTCGAAGATGAAGACGGTGGTTGAAGATCAGACTTCTTCACATCATTTGGGTGATTATTACTGATGTCTTGATTTGGCCGTACACCCAAGACAAGGTAGTAAGTGGTGATCGTCCAAATGTACTTGGAGATCGACGGATATGCGAGGACCTCTCTCCTGTATTGGACATATGAGATGAGGAATAAGGTGCCTCCGATTTCGTTCATACCCAGAACGGACTTGTAAATGGATGGTATGTCTAACATTGTATTATTTTATGCTGTATTCGTTGATCTCTGCTAAATATATAGCTGGTTGGTGGCGGAGAATTTATTCTCTTGCTTAACACCCTTCTCTGAAACGTACGAGCTTAGGGGTTATATATTGGCATAAATCAATGGTATGGTATGGATTGTCAATGTGAAACGCTAAGATGCAAATGATCTAGGCTTTTGTTGAAAAGTAGAGTCTTGTGGTTGATGATCAAAGCACAGCTTATTTAGGCATAGCTTTGTGTATAGCGTCACTTCGCGAGCTTCACACCACGGTATGAACCAAAAACACGATGAGGACTTCAGGGAAATGGACACATGTTAGTTTCTAGCTGGGAGTAAAGTCATGGTATGGAGCCCAGACTGTTTACTCATGTGGATGTTGCTTATCACTTGATGGATAGAGAGGCGCCTCAGATATATCGGTCACTACAGGATCGATGGATGTTCTGGTCGATATACTGACCAGATTATTTTATGCCCCATAGTGCAGACTAACATAGAGTTTATGGTATAACTAATCATCGAAGGATGACTGGCCCTGTCGCTAACCACAGGTGCAGTCGCGGTTGTTTCCCGAGGCTCGGGCTAGGGAGTCTCGAATCGGTCAGGACGATCACTTGCCTTGGTTCATAGATGGAAACCCAATTTCCAATACGCGATATTCGGTTTTAGTTGTAAATATATATATGGCGATGTAATTTAGTGGTTCCTACGCCTCCTATGATTTTTACAATTATATTTTAAGTTGATTTCTTTACTTATAGTAATAATAATAAAAGATGAATTTTCACGTACCAAACATATTTGGCTATTATAAGGGAAAAATCTATCCTCCACTGCATTCACTATGTGATGGGACCTGAGTCTTATAATAGCTTTATTTTTCCAAAAAGCATTGCGTTATTTTATTTTAAACTAAGATTCATGTGAAGTAAACCCGTTTGGTGTTATATGGCGTGGTCCCGTGATTTACCTAACTTTACAAATCAAGTTTAATAAATGTTTTGAGTTCTCACACCAGTCCCATGACTGACCTGGAGTTTATTGTTTTTACTTAAACTCTGAGTGCCCATATTTTCCACATGGGTAGCTAGTATTTTTGGTTTTGCAGATATTATATTCACCGGATCCTGGTTTACAGCTGAAGCGATATTCGGAAAGCTCTGTAATCGTGTATTTCTTTCAGTTGGGTTTTGTATTATTTTTCCGCTGCTTCGTAATTTTAAATCTCTGATATTTTTTCAATGTGTAATATTTATTCATACTCTATTATATTCTTGTACTCTGATGTAATTGTTGTAATAAGCAATGAAATGTACTTCTGTTTATGTTCTGCTTTGTCGTGTACTTAATTCAATCCGGACTTTCCTTTACGAGATAGTTTAGGTCATTTCATTTGGTTTCAGAGCTTTGGTTTACAGAGCTCGAGAACAAGACATATTAGAACCGAACGAAAGAATTCATCAGAGATTGGATTAGTAATATCCAATGAGAATGACTCGTTAGAGATGGGATCAGTAATATCCCAGAATGAGTTAGAAGAGTATTATTTAATTAAAAAAAATGAAAACGATTTTAATTTTGAATATTAAATCTAACTATACGTATTTGAGTATTTTATTTTATATTGAATTTGGACAATCGAGTATATAAAGATTTTGAATATACGCGTAATTAACGTATATTCAAAGCCTCAAATATACTGGATAGATATAGAATCACAATCTAGTCACTCAGGGATAATTCTGATAATGCTGCAGCATTATTAGTATTTATTTACAAGTACGGAAAGTGGGATGTCTATATATTTCCAATTGACTAGTGCGAGAACCAAAACTTAGATAGAGTCTACTGTTTGTAATATAGCACTAAAAGTATGATTTTTTTGTATATATAAAAGTTATATATATTTGAAAAGTTAATCAACTAATTGATTGCTGGTTGTGATGTTTGATTATTAGTTTAACTAATAAATTTATTGGAATAATAATTAATAAAACCAATATGAGAATAAATGATAAGTTTAGACAAATTGAATCGTATATGGGACTGAATTGAAAATTGTTTGGAATTGCCTATACGTACATGTGTATATAATGAACAGGTCACAGCATGGAAACTAAGAAGAGGAATAAAATTGTATGCCCAACAAATAGGTACATATTTACTGTATTTATTTGGGTTTGATGATTTTATAAGTCGATTGGCTTTTTCTTTTTCTTGTGGATTGATGAAGGCCCTGTGAGGCTAGTTGTGGTTTCAAATGTCTCCACGTACAAAGGAGATAATGGCAATTTTTTTTTTAAAATTTAGGTATGTTAGCTAATTTTTTGAGAATTTAGAAAATTCTTAGAAACTGAAAAGTTGAAGAATGAAAGCCAGAATGAAAGTTGAGTTGGTTAGTCAAACGGCTTTCAGCTTCGTCCCATTTTGAGGACGAAAACATTTTAAGTGGGGGAGATTGTAACAACCCGGAATTTCTGAACCAATTTTAAAATTTTATTTTTAGATATTTTAATGGATTTTAATAATTAAAATAATTTATTTTAAAAAATAACAACTAAAAATTTATTTTAATCGAAGTTAGAATGAATAAATTTATTTTAATTATATAACGAGCCTGAAATGGCGCGGCAGTTTGAAATTTCGATTTTAAATTTCAATTGAATGTACATTATACAAAATAAATTGGATTTCAATGAAACAAAAATATTAGAATCTATTAAATCATATCTTTCTAACTAATGTGGAAAATCCAGATTTTATAACGGGAATAGAAAGTTATGTCTAGTTTAAATTTCAAAATAGTCGCTATGGAATTTATATATACTTTTTAATATAATATATAGCCATTTTACAAACGACCTACGCTTTCGACGATACCACTTTTGTTGGATCCGGAATGTCAAATTATTGCCAGAATCCAATTTTCAAAATTATTGGAATTAATATGTGAGCATAGAAAATGAAACGCGTCTGGTAATTTTAGTTTGAATTTAATCGACTAGAAAATGACTGTTTTTCAAACGGTCTCCATATTCAACGAAATTAATTTTTTTAGGACCGCATCATCAAAACAAAAGTAGAAATAATTTTTCTATAATTGTTAGAGCTAGTTTGTGACCTTGAGAAATTAATTTTGAATCGATCAGCCATATAAGGCTAAAACAGAGTTTTTTAAGCAAACAGACTCAGAATTCGACGAAACCAGTTTTGTTAGAACCGTATCGTCAAGACATAGCAGCATGTCAATTTTTATCGGCAACAGAGTTTGTATGTGATCGTTGCATTAATAACTGCCGAACAAAGAGAGCGTCTACTAGGGAATTAATATTTAAACTGCAAAATTAATAATAAAATAATAAAACCCTCCACTATATAATATCTTTTCCCTCTCCACAAACCCTCATTTCTCCTATTCCTCAAAAATTGACAGCAGCCCTCTTCCTCTCTCCCTCTGTCTCTTGTAATTTTGCAAATAAACCCCTGGAAACAAAATAATTTATATCTCCTAATCCATACACAATCAACCCAAACCGTTTCTGGGTATTGTGGATCATGATGATCTTTACCTACCACAAAAATTCCATAGCCTATCGTCGCACGGATTCGTGGGAATCGATGGTCAAAGCCAGAAAATGACTTTCGGATTTTTAGCGAATTACACGCAAACTGTCGAGAATTAGGTAATGGCCCAGTTGAAGAAATTGTAGAGGAGAGGATGATGGACTAGTTTGTCTTTGGGTGGTCGGTTTGAAATTGATCGTTGTTGCCGAAAATTGGAGATGATTGGGAGGGATTGATTTTTGAAAGATGGAAACATAAATGGATGGATTCCAACCAAGATCAACGTCGAGGGGTTAGGTGGTCTGAAAGGGATCGGATCAGGATGGCACGACGCGTCTTTCTGGTGGGGTCCGCGATTTGGAAGTGGTGTGGCCGCGGCGAAATCGAGCACGAACCGGATTTGGGGGGTTTCACCAAATACAAGACGATGGCGGCTAGGTGGGTCGAGCGGATGGTCGGAATCAGAGCTCCTCCAATCAGCGGAGGTGCCAGCAGGTGGCGGCGATGCCGTGGTGGCCTGAAGAGGCGGCGGTGAGGATGGCCAGATATAAGGACTCGTAACTTCCCCGTGTAGGAAAGAGTGGATACATTGAGGACAAGACAAATCAGAACACAAACAGAAGAACATTTCATTGTTTATTACAATAATTCCATCAGAATACAAGAATATACAGAGCATGAATAAATATTACACATCATAAAATATCAGAGATTACAATACATTACATAGCAGCGGAAAGTAATACAATACACCGCTGAAAGAGATAAACAGATACAGAGCTTTCCGGATATCGTTTCAGCTGTAAATCAGGATCCTGTGAATATAAATCTGCAAAACCAAAACTACTAGCTGCCCGTGCGGAAAATAAGGGCACCCAGAGTTTAGGTTAAAACAATAAACTCTAGGTCTGTCATGTGACTGGTGTGAGAACTAAAACAGTTGTTAATCTTTATTTAAAGTTAGGTAAATCAAGGGAGCATGCCGTACAACATGCAACGGGTTTCCTCCGAAGAATACCAGTGCATAAAACAATAGCGCAATGGTAAATAAAGAACAATGAAGTTATTATAAGACCCAGGTCCCATCACACAATGAACACAAGCGGAGGATAGGGTTTTTACCTTATAATAGCCAAATAATGCTTGATACGTGAAATTTCATCTTTTATTATTACTATAAATGTATAGTGTCAAAACAATTTCAATCATAAGTATCAATCATAGACGGCATAAGTGCCCCATACCACTATGTCGCCATATATAGGTTCTACAATCAAAATCGCAAAGTCACGTATTGGAAGCTGGATTTCCATCTGTGAACCGAGGCAAGGGATCATCCCAACCGAATTCGAGACTGTCTAGCTCGAGTCTCAGGCAAGCGCATAGGCAAGCCTTGGATCATCAGGGCCGGTCCACCGATGTGACGACCCAAACTTCCCCGTGAAGGAAAGCCCGGATTGCTTCGAGAACACGACTAATCAGAACACAAATAGAAGAACATTTCATTGCTTATTACAACAATTCCATCAGAATACAATAATATAACAGAGTATGAATAAATATTACACAGAAAATATCAGAGATTTAAATTACATTTAAATACATCACAGCGGAAAAATAATAAAAAGCACAACTGAAAACAGATACATGGATACAGAGCTTTCCGAATGTCGCTTCAGCTGTAAACCAGGATCCAGTGAATATAAATCTGCAAAACCAAAACTACTAGCTGCCCGTGTGAAAATAGGGGCACCCAGAGTTTAGGTCAAAACAATAAACTCCAGGTCAGTCATGTGACTGGTGTGAGAACTAAAACAGTTATTAATCTTTGTTTTTAAAGTTAGGTAAATCAAGGGACCATACCGTATAACACGGAACGGGTTTCCTCCCAAGAATACCGGTGCAGAAATCAAACAGCGCAATGCTAAATAAAGAACAATGAAGCTATTATAAGACCCACGTCCCATCACACAATGCAACGCAAACCGGAGGATAGGGTTTTCCCTTATAATAACCAGATATGCTTGATACGTGAAATTTCATCTTATATTATTACTATATGTGAAGAAAACAACTTCAAATATAAATGTATCAATCATAGACGGCATGGGTACCCTATATCATGTTGCCAATACTAGGCTCTACAATCAAACCGTAAAATGTCATATTTGGAAATTGGATTTCCGTCATGGTGGCTCCTGATTCGAAAGATCGATCGCGTAGTGCCAACCACAACGGCTTACGGCTCAGCAAGGGAAAACACCGTAATGCACATCCGCACTTTTGGGAGGTCGAGTATCACTGCGGCTTACGTCTCGGCGAGAGAAAACACTGCTTACTCTATCCCTCTGAGCAATAAGCTCAATCTCGGTCGATCGAATCCACGACACCACTAAGGTGCCCATCCTCTAAAAACCATACTGATCAAACCATCAGTTTACCACCATACCGGGGTGTGAGGCTCGCGAATCAACGCTATACACAAAGCGGCGCTATATTAAAGCTGTGCTTTGATCATCAACCACAAGATTTTGCTTTTCAATAAAAGCCTTGATCATTTTCCACTTAGGCATGCCACACAGGCAATTCATGCCATGCGATTGATTTCCATCAATATATAACCTATGAGCTCGTACGTCTTAGAGAAGGGTGTTAAGCAAGAGAATAAATTCACCGCCGCCAAACAGATATATACTTAATAGAAATCAATCACACAGAATAAAATCCAATGTCAGACACATAGTCTATTTACAAGTTCGTTATGGGTCTGAACGAAACCGGAGGCACTTTCCTCGCATATCCATCGATCTCCAGGTACGTCCGGACGGCTACCACTTCAGCCCCCTTCAAGGTAGCCACTCCCATCGTGAGCATCAGTAGCACCCATCCATTCGACGTAAAGATCGTCGGTCTTGCACCGTCTTCAATCTCTTCGACTCATCGTCGAATCAATTATTCAGAATGGGTTATACCCGGACTTTCTGAATAACTCGCATATCTTAATCAACAAGTGCTATAAACACAATCTATGCCTCATTCCAATCCATCAGCCACTAACCGTAAATTAGTAAGGGAACAATTCCCCAAATATTAACCCCGAAGGACGAAGCCAACATCAGATCAATACCCAGGAAACCATTCTTCTTAACCAACCTACAGCTAGTTTCTAAATTTCATATTCTTAGGGAAAGGTTCCCATTAATTTTATCAAAGATAAATTCTTTAAAATTTATCCTTTAATCTTCCTTTGGATGTCATTTCAAGCCAAATTATGGTTTTCCAAACTAGTCGAGATTAGCGAACCACACCGAAGTAAATATTTATTTTATTTCCCAATCCCAACCTATTCATCCCATGGAGAAAAACTGTTATTACCCCATAACTAACACCACGGTTTTATCGGTAAATTTAATTACCACTTCACGTTCAAATCTAATTAAAGATTTAACTATCGCTAGAAGTAAAACTGGTGATACTCTCCTTTCGATCATTTCCAAATTTTGATAATTTAAATTATCAATTATCAATTCATATGTCAATCTAATTAAAGATTCATTAAAACTCCTTTTATTGGGTTAAAGAACTAATGTCATTTAAAACACAATCCACAATAAACCCAAATCACATTCTATTTCAATTCCAATTAAATATATTAGAAATTCCGGTTATTTAAAACCCATTTCAAATTCAATTTATTTATTTCAAAAATAAATTGAATTTAATTCTAGTTCAAAACTAGTTCATTTTGATAAAAATCTATTTTTATCTTTTCAAATATGATTTTTTTCATCCCAGTTTTTCCCAAATCATTAATTTTGATTTTACACAAATTATAGATATTTTTAATTATTTTATTAAGGCCCGTACAGTCGATTTCCATCTACGGCCATCGAACTGCACTTACAGTGACCTTTTCTGAAATTGATTTGGACATATCTCCAAATCCAACCATTAGACTTCAAATTTCTAATTTTAATTGGAAAGCTCTTTTCGATTCGAACCCAACAGTTCCCGTTTTAGGAGAATCCGACGGTCGGATCTCCCACAATGTCAATTCGAAGTCAATGGTCGAAATTCGCGAATTGCCGCAGCGCGGCGCGTTCTATTCAGGCCATTATATTATACATATAATATATAATATATATTTCATCGATTTCTATTTAAAATGAATTTTATAAATCGTTTTAAATTCGTTTCAAAAACAATTTCAACTTCCATTTCAAATTCAAATCAAAATTGAATTTTTCCTTATAAATTCGTTTTAAATTCATTTCAATTCAATTCAAATTTCAAATTCATTTCAATTCGAATTCATTTTCTTTTCAATTCATATCGAATTCATTTTCTATTCAATTCAATTTGAATTCATTTTCTATTCAATTCAATTCGAATTCATTTTATATTCAATTCAATTCGAATTCATTTTCTATTCAATTCAATTCGAATTCATTTTCTATTCAATTCAATTCGAATTCATTTCAATTCGAATTCATTTTAATTCGAATCCATTTTATAAATATTCGATTTTTAAATCTCTTTCCACTGTTCATTATAAAAACGAATATAATCGATATAAATATCGTTCGCGTCAAAATAGCGCATCTCTAATCAACACGGCTTTATATTTTTCAATAACTTCGTTATTCTATTCAACAAATGAATATTTATTCTATTCAACACATGAATCTATATTTCTTTCACCGCATGACTAATCTCAACAAATGAGTACTGTTAACACGTGACTATTTTTATTATTTAATATATTTTATAAAATTATGATTTCTATCGTTAATTTTTTTTATCAGACTCTACCGTAAAGTAGCAAGAGAGCAATTCCCTAAATATTAACCGCGAAGGCCGAAACCAACATCAGATCAATATCCGGGGGACCACTCATCTTATCTATTTATATATGATAAAGATGTAGATTTTATTGTTTAAAATATTTCGTTCAACACCCGAATTTTTTTACTATTCAACAAATGAATTTCCTTTACAATTCAACAAATGAATTTCCTTTACAATTCAACAAATGAATTTTCTTTAAATTCAACAAATGAATTTTCTTTACAATTCAACAAATGAATTTTCTTTACAATTCAACAAATGAATTTTCTTTATATTTTCCAAATTGGAATGAGGCCTAATCAATTACCATATAACGTTAACTATATGGATTCCCTACAACACATGTATATAATAGCAACGATAAATCATCAACCATCATCCAGAGTGCATTCTACACTGTATAAGCATCAAATATAAATATTCAATGCTTATAACAGCCTTCAATCAATCGATCGACATACACCTAATTATTGGGATTAGTGTATGTCCAATTTCATCTCAACACCCGTGTGGGGTTTCAAAAAATCAAACACAGATTTTATTTGTGCAGTTGGGCGATGTGTAAAATTTATCGTCCCAATCAATACCGGTCAAATCAGTGTATATAAACAAATCGTCCGATTTGTTTATAAATATTTATTTTATATACACGTTAAAAATTATATTTCTATCTGTAAAATATGTTCCACTATAAAATATTTTATTTCATTCTTAACTATCCTCCATTCTTGACTATCGCTCAGATCCGCTGTTTTGATTCCAACGCAATCTGTTACACGAAATCTTATATTTAAAAACCACATGTTTATTCTGCCATTGTATAAATAAAAGTCATATCTTTATTCTGCTATTGTATAAATAAAAATCATATTTTTATTTTGCTATTGTATAAATAAAAATCCGTTTTGTTTATAAATATTTATTATATATACACGTTAAAAATTATATTTTTATCTATAAAATATGTTCCACTATAAAATATTTTATTTCATTCTTAACTATAAAATATGTTCCACTCCTCCATTCTTAACTATCGCTCAGATCCGCTGTTTTGATTCCAACACAATCTGTTACACGAAATCTTATAGTTAAAAACCACATGTTTATTCTGCCATTGTATAAATAAAAGTCATATCTTTATTCTGCTATTGTATAAATAAAAGTCATATTTTTATTATGCGATTGTATAAATAAAAATCATATTTTAATTCTGCTATTGTATAAATAAAAACCATATTTTTATTCTGTTATTTTATAAATAAAAATCTTATTTTTATTCTGCTATTTCTATTCTAAAAACAATGCGGTATATATTTTCAAAACAAGGCGATGTATATTTTCAAAAGCGAAGTATATTTTATATTTTCAACAATGGTCTTTTTAATTTTAAAACAACGCCCTTTTTATTTTAAAACAATGCACTTTTTATTTTAAAACAATGCACTTTTTATTTTTAAAACATATGCTATTTTTCTATACAAAAACAATGCCATTTTTCTATACAAAATCAATGCTATTTTTCTATACAAAATCAATGCTATTTTTCTATACAAAATTACATATTTTTCCCTATCATTCAAATAAAATTTTATTTACAACTTAATTATAAAATTTTATAAACTAATACAATAAAGTTAAAATTAACCTTAATCACTTGATTAAGCCGTGACCCCCCCGATTATTGTCTTCCTCGGTACAGAAAAACCCGACCCCTTCATTGGCTCTTCCTCCCTCCTATCGCACGCTTCACGAGACCTTGCCCGGCTAATCAGACACCGCCCCTCCGAAGCCCTCCAACTCCTCCACTGTCGCGCTCAGCCTCCGCCAACTCGGAGCCCCCGATTGCTCCAGAAATGCGTGCGAACGGAGCACGATTGTGGCAAAAATTCGAGAAGAGCATGCCATGAAAACTGATCACTGATATACGGATTTGAAGATCTCGTTTCACCCTTTCATTTTTGTTTTAATCTCATGTCTTAATTTGAATGGATTAGTGAGAAATTAAAGGAGAAAGTTGGGTGTATTTTGGCCGTCTGCCCTAATGTGGAGGCGGATATGTTTTCCGCGTTGACCCCTTTTGAACGATAATAGGGTTTTGACCCAGGAGAGTATTTATATATATTTTAATTATTATTATTCTAATTCGCAAATAAGTCGTTTAACATTACGAACTCCAAATCGACCTCAACGACTGTCACTCTTAGCTAAATACCCCCATTCCGAACACAATGGCTTATGTCCCGTAGGCCAATTCGATTGTTATGATCAATTTTCATCAAAATCAAAATATAACTCTATATAATTGAATTTGAACGCACATTTCAATTTACTGGGGTCGCATACTAACCCAAAAAATCCCAGAAAAATATTTTCTACCTTTGTATTGATGATGCGGTCCTAACAAAACTAATTTCATCAAATTCCGAGAATGTTTGAAAAATGGCCATTTTCTAGTCGATTAAAATCAACTGAAACTGTCATAACACGTTTTCCTTTCCCACGCTCACGTATTGATTTAGAAAATTTTGAATTTTGAAACCTAGCAATAACTAGACATCCCGGATCCAACAAAAGTGGTTTCGTCGAAAACAGAGGTCGTTTGCAAAATTT
This sequence comes from Allium sativum, assembly GCA_030737875.1. Lineage (NCBI taxonomy): Eukaryota > Viridiplantae > Streptophyta > Magnoliopsida > Asparagales > Amaryllidaceae > Allium > Allium sativum. The sequence goes on along the minus strand of CM060925.1, from coordinate 2,613,091 downwards.
CCATTTTCAAAGGCCTTTGTATATATTAAAATATATATAAATTCCACAACGACTTTTCTGAATTTTAAACTGGACATATCTTTCAACTTCTAAAGTGAAATCTCAGTTTCTTACATCCGTTAGAATGATATCGTCAAACAGATTTAGATATTTTGGGTTTCGCCCAATTCCGACTTAAAACGAATTCTGTATATTCATTTGAAATTCGAAATCGAAATTTCAAACTACCGCGCCAATTCAGGCTCATTATATAATTAAAATAAATTAATTCGTTTTAACTTCTTTGAAAATAAATTTTCGTCATTATTATTTAAAATAATCTATTTAAATATTCATAATTCATCAAAATTGCCAAAATATAAAATTTTAAATTGGCTCGGATTTCTGGGTTATTACAATCTCCCCCACTTAAAACTTTTCGTCCCCGAAAAGGAACGAAGTCGAAAGTTGTTTATGTAACACCCTGAATTTTTGAATAATCGAATCAACTAAATTAAAGAATAATTAATCTCAGATGTGAGAATTAGGGGAAATGGGTTGCGCCATTGTGTTCGTCTCGGAATTCTGGTTGAGATAGAGTCCGAGTTTGCGTAAATTGGATTTCGTATGAAAAAGATATCTTTAAATTAAATATTGAAACAAAACATGAAAAAAGAATGAGAAAAGAATAAATGTTTAGCACTGTTCTAAGGTTTGTAAGAAAAAGACTTAGTAGCTCATTTGGTTGGAACACGTGATTAGCATAGAAGGGGTATAGGGTTCGATCCCCGCCAGCGTCATATTTTTGTTTTAGGGTAATGGCTTAAAATGGCTTAGTGTGAACACAGTTCAAAAAGTGGTTTAGTGTGAAAATGGGTAATTGGGAAGATAGATAAAAAGAAGACATATACATATACATATACATATACATACATACATACATACATACATACATACATACATATATATATATATATATATATATATATATATATATATATATATATATGACGTGTACGCATCATGTGGCGTATGTGGCGCATTTTTAGTTGTCAATAATTGTTTATTTTATGCGGGCTTCTTTGATTGGCTTTTATGACAAATTAAAGGTAAGAAAGATTTATGCATGTATAAATGGATATTTGTAATTAATGTATACGGTAAAAGGGAGAATATGTAATTAACAATAATAAATTTATAATTTACATACAAATATGAAGGATAAACATGAAAATTACATGGCATAGATTGGTTCATGAAATGGTATATTTAGTATACCATTAATTGTGAGCATAATTAAAAATATAGTTATGGCATAGTTAAAATGGGAATAATTTACATATGGAATTTGTCATAAATAAGAAATATGTAAATTATAGAAAAAAATGAACATTTAATACACTGTGCTGGGTCATTAGGGCTAAGGTGTCACCCTATCTTGGTTGGATGGTTCAGGTTGCTTCTAGGTTGATCGGATGGCCTAAATTAATCCTAAACTCTATAAAAACACCTCTAGTCTCAAACCCTAAAATAAAAACAAAATTAGATTCATGGTCCCCATGCCGTCACCTAGCAACACAGCATAGCCGCCACCAATTAAAAAGGAAGAAAGCTAGTCTAAATCAATCCTTTTTTTCAACTTTAACAACGAATCTTCTTCAAGGGAAAGCTATTACAACTTCAGAACTCGGAATTCAGAATTCAAGACCTTCTCTGAATTGTGAGTTCGATAATTTTAATAAAATAATTAGCAAATTAATTGGATTGAGTTATGATGTGGACTATTCGGATATGATGTGAATTATTGACCGCTTATTATTATTCATGTAGTAAAATTGTGATGTTTATGTTGTAAATTATATGATGCTATCTTGCAAAGTTGTGATCATCTATTTTGTAATTTTACGATTGGCTTATGTATAATCGAATCACCATGTTGTTCATATGCTAGTTTGGGTATGTTGATTCATATGATAAATCATAAGTATGTATGCAAGTTTAGATTTTTATTAAGACATGAATCATATGCAAGTTGGGGAAAATTAAATGAATAACCTTATATGCTTCATGACACCTATTTTAGATCTAAAGTTAGGCTATGACATGTGTGAGTTATATGCCAAATTCCATATGCTGGTTTACATGTTTAGATGTAAGTTTATACTATTGTTATGTTGCATAAATCGCATATGCAAGTTTATATGAATACATGTGTTTGAATATGAATCATGTTATGCAAGTTTGTGGTTACTGCCTATGCAAGATTACACCTTTAGATGTAGATCTATGACATACATGATTTATGCAAGTTTGTGACCATTATCCCAACAAGTTCACACCTTTAGATTTGGGTCTATGACATATGTAGTTTTATGCAAGTTGTAACTTTGGCCTATGCAAGTTTTAGATGTAGAACATCATTCACACATGCAAGTTCACCCCTATGTTTCGATCAAGTTTTAATTATATGTATGTTGTGATGTTTTCTCTTTATTCCATGAGTTAGACTATTCGATTCTAACGTATATTTTACGTTAAACGAATGAACGTACAACATGGGGTATAGGGGATAATATTAAAAGATTTAATTGGCATAAATGCCTTAAAAGACATAAAATAAATTTGTGATGAAAATTGGTATGATTTTACATACCATAAATAGATGGATATAATTGAGCCAATTATGGCCATAGTTAAATTTGGAATTAATTGATAATTTGAATAGGGAAAGTAATTCAAATTGGGGAATGATTAATTAGGAGTAATTAATCATCTAAGACACGAGGTTAGGCTCTTTTATGGTGTAAGACTGCCCGGACCCGCCTGACAAATCTAGCTTCCACAAATGCCAGTCTAATGTGGGAGGTCTTAGGCATAAATTAAATACGTAACAATTGTAAAGACACGAGGTTAGGCTCTTTTGTGGTGTAAGACTGCCCGGACCCGCCCGACAAATCCAGCTGCCACAAATGCCAGTCTAATGTGAGAGGTCTTTATGAGGTTATCGTCTTAATGAATTAAGAAACACTTAACCAGATAAACATGTAGTGGGACATGTGATGGTTAAGTAGGTGCCTTGGGTGGCATGTGGAATCTGGTGGCTGCCTTGGGTGGCATTTGAAATATGATTAGAAATACTTAACCAAAATTGAAACATGTAATTGAAACATGAATAAGAAGTGGGTTAAGTGGGAAATACTAGAGGGAACCAAGCTTAGGTGGATAGCTTGTGTCAAGTCACGGGGGCCCATTTCAACCAGTAACCTATATGTATCTTTGTGGGCTCGACCCAAGTCGAGGACGGGACACACATACTGGGCTTGATTGTAAGAGGCCAAACCGGGTTAGCGGTGGCAACGCAAGTCCAACGGGTTCATATGCGTGTGTGGACCCGGGCTAGTAGGTAAGACGTTGTTGCATCATGTAGGTACAAGCCGTGCATCTCTGGTAGTATCGGGTTGCCACTTTGGGGAGTGATACACCCCACTGTGGGGCCAGCACGGGTATCTACGAGTTAGGTAGCCGATCAAATGGGGAAGGTAGTGGGTACGACTAGTGGAGATAGGAGTAGGCGGCACCTATGACAGCAGCTAGGAGTACAGCTACCATATTATGAATATTGTAATTAGAATGGGAGGGTAGTGGGTACCACTAGGGGAGATAGGAACAGGCGGCACCTATGACAACAGCTAGGGTTACACGAAACTACCATTATTATTATCACTTATGTTCAGTAGGCGGGATCAACCTTAGGGTGACTAGTGGTGGTGCAGTGTAGCAATTATCTCATAGTGTTGGTGTATTTAGTAATTATCTTACAGTGGGTTAGGTGCTCTTTAACGATATCGTTGTTCGTCCTGTTTCCTTGTTTACTCTGCCATACTCAATGGTCCATGGTCATTTCCTGATTTTCCAACTTATGCCTTAGCCTGGTTACTTTGGTGATTATATTGTTAAAGTTATCACACTCGCCAGACTTTATGTCTGACCCCCTTTGTTTCCTCCTCTTTTCTTCCTTTCCCCCCCCCCTAGGTGCTCAGGTTGGAACAAGCGCCGGTGGATCTTGATTTTGGACAGCTGTGCTTCATGCTTTTAGAAGACTGCTTGGATCGCTGAAGTAAAGTTCAGCCTCTCTTTTATATATGGCTATTTTGTATTGGGGATTATGTCTTTCAATTTATGTACTTTGATTTAGTCAAGATGGATATTATGTACTTGGCTCTGGTTTTGATGATGGAATCAAACATATGTATTTTCCGCTGCAATGCAATAATTTTTTTTAATTTTTCAAGTACTGTTTATATCTGTTTTGTTGTTAAGTTTCTGTTCTATACTCACTTAAAACGCTCCATAGAAGTTAATGCATTCCCTTTGTGAGTGACATTAATGGACATGGGGTGTTACATGTGGTATCAGAGCTGAAGGTTACCAGAACAGATATGAGATTTTGAAAAACTATTTTTCAAAAGCATTTTATTAAGAAATACTTTCAAAAATACGTTTTAAGGAGAGTTTTTTCAAGAGAAAGGTTTATTTTAAAAAAATAATCCCCAAGAGCCATATATCATTCCTTCGATTCTCTATTTTGAATCTCTTCCTCTTTCCCTTTTGAATCTCTTCCTCCACGTATAGATGCTTTTTCCTAAGATATGTAAGGACTTTCGGGCAATGGATGGAAAACCTTTTCACGGAACGGAAACATTTGTTGAAGCTAGAAACTGGCTAAAGGAGGTGGAAGAATTATTTAGAATCTTTGAAGTGGATGATGGAAGAGAAGATGTGTTCATTATACCCTTTTCTTTTCGAGGGTATATCTTTTAGTTTCTCCTTTATCGCTTACCTTATACTTATCTTTTCTTTATTATGTCCTCTCGTTAGTACCTTTGACCTTTAGATAGGGTAGTCCTATGGTTGAAACATGTGTTTAAGACATGTTATGTATGATGGATGCATGTGGATGCAAGTGTTTGCTAGTGGTTGCTCGTGGATGCATATACACACACTTTAGGCACTAGATCGGCTCAGTCACTTCATATTGCATATTGCATATAAATGTGTGTGCATATTTAAGCTAATGGATGTATAATGGTTGTAATATCATATGGATGTTGCATTTTGGTGAATGGTTGTGCATGCATGTAGAGATAATATGTATTGATAGGATTCTTTCGCATACATAATGGACGCATGGCACTATCATGGTTTGCATTAAGGAGGTCAACTGAATCAGTAGACCGCCTGATTTTGCATTAGATAAGGAACATATACACACACTTCTTGCATATGTTCATACAACATTAGAAAATTTTAAGGACAATGGATGCCTGTATCTGATGGTTGATTAGATGATTGTTTGGATGGTAGGATACGTTCTTGACTTAGAGATTTCGAGGACGAAATCCTTTTAAGTAGGGGAGAATGTAACACCCTGAATTTTTGAATAATCGAATCAACTAAATTAAAGAATAATGAATCCCAATGTGGGAATTAAGGGAAACGGGTTGAGCCATTGTGTTCGTCTCGGAATTCTGGTTGAGAAAGAGTCTGAGTTTGCATAAATTGGATTCTGTATGTAAAAGATATCTTTAAATTAAATATTGCAGCAAAACATGAAAAAAAGAATGAGAAAAGAATAAATGTTTAGCATTGTTCTAAGGCTTGTAAGCAAAAGACTAAGTAGCTCATTTGGTTGGAACACGTGACTTGCATACAAGGGGTACAGGGTTCGATCCCCGTCAGCGCCATATTTTTATTTTAGGGGAATGGCTTAAAATGGCTTAGTGTGAACATAGTTCAAAAAGTGGTTTAGTGTGAAAATGGGTAATTGGTAAGATTGATAAAAAGAAAAAATATATATATACGCATAATATATATATATATATATATATATATATATATATATATATATATGACAAGCACGCATCATGTGGCGTACGTGGCGCATTTTTGGTTGTCAATGATTGTTTTTTTTATGTGGCCTTCTTTGATTGGCTTTTATGACAAATTAAAGGTAAGAAAGATTTATGCATGTATAAATGGATATTTGTAATTAATGTATACGGTAAAAGGGAGAATATGTAACTAACAACAATAGATTTATAATTGGCATACAAATATGAAGGATAAGCCTGAAAATTACATGGCATAGATTGGTTCATGAAATGGTATATTTAGTATACCATTAATTGTGAGCATTTATAGGAAAAAATGAACATTTAATACACTGTGCTGAATCATTAAGGCTGAGGTGTCACCGTATCTTGGTTGGATGGTTCAGGTTGCTTCTAGGTTGATCGGATGGCCTAAATTAATCCTAAACTCTATAAAAATACCTCTAGACTCAAACCATAAAATCAAAACAAAATTAGATTCATGGTCTCCATGCGGTCAACTAGCAACACAACATAGCCGCCACCAATTAAAGAGGAAGAAAGCTAGTCTAAATTAATCCTTTTCAACTTTAACAACGAATCTTCTTCAACGAAAAGCTATTACAACATCAGAACTCAGAATTCAAGTCCTTCTCTGAATTGTGAGTTCGATAATTTTAATAAAATAATTAGCAAATTAATTGGATTGAGTTATAATGTGGACTATTTGGATATGATGTGAATTATTGACCGCATGTTATTATTCATGTAGTAAAATTGTGATGTTTATGTTGTAAATTCTATGATGCTATCTTCCAAAGTTGTGATCATTATGTTGTAATTTTATTATTGGCTTATGTATAATCGAATCACCATGTTGTTCATATGCTAGTTTGGGTATGTTGATTCATATGATAAATCATAAGTATGTATGCAAGTTTAGATTTTTATTAAGACATGAATCATATGCAAGTTGGGGAAAATTATATGAATAACCTTATATACTTCATGACACCTACTTTAGATCTAAAGTTAGGCTATGACATGTGTGAGTTATATGCCAAATTCTACATGCTGGTTTACATGTTTAGATGTAAGTTTATACTATTGTTATGTTGCATAAATCGCATATGCAAGTTTATATGAATACATGTGTTTGAATATGAATCATGTTATGCAAGTTTGTGGTTACTACCTATGCAAGATTACACCTTTAGATGTAGATCTATGACATACATGATTTATGCAAGTTTGTGACCATTATCCCAACAAGTTGACACCTTTACATTTGGGTCTATGACATATGTAGTTTTATGCAAGTTGTAACTTTGGCCTATGCAAGTTTTAGATGTAGAACATCATTCACACATGCAAGTTCACCCCTATGTTTAGATCTAGTTTTAATTATATGTATGTTGTGATGTTTTCTCTTTATTCCATGAGTTAGACTGTTCGAGTATAACGTATATTTTACGTTAAACGAACGAACGTACAACGTGGGGTAAAGGGGATAATATTAAAAGATTTAATTGGCATAAATGCCTTAAAAGACATAAAATAAATTTGTGATGAAAATTGGTATGATTTTACATACTATAAATAGATGGACATAATTGAGTCAATTATGGCCATAATTAAATTTGGAATTAATTGATAATTTGAATAGGCAAAGTAATTCAAATTGGGGAATGATTAATTAGGAGTAATTAATCGTCTAAGACACGAGGTTAGGCTCTTTTGTGGTGTAAGATTACCCGGACCCGCCCGAAAAATCCAGCTGCCATAAATGCCAGTCTAATGTAGGAGGTCTTAGGCATAAATTAAATACGTAACAATTGTAAAGACACAAGGTTAGGCTATTTTGTGGTGTAAGACTGCCCGGACCCGCCCGGCAAATCCAGCTGCCACAAATGCCAGTCTAATGTGAGAGGTCTTTATGAGGTTTCGGTCTTAATGAATTAAGAAACACTTAACCACATAAACATGTAGTGGGACATGAGGGGGTTAAGTGGGTGCCTTAGGTGGCATGTGGAATCTGGTGGGTGCCTTGGGTGGCATTTGAAATACGATTAGAAATACTTAACCTAAATTGAAACATGAATAAGAAGTGGGTTAAGTGGGAAATACTAGAGGGGACCAAGCTTAGGTGGATAGCTTGTGTCAAGTCATGGGGGCCCATTTCAACCAGTAACCCATACATATCTTTGTAGGCTCGATCCAAGTCGAGGACGGGACACACATACTGGGCTAGCCTCCTTGCAATGACCTGTTCAATAGATATACATGTACTATGCATGCAAATGCGATAGATTTTCAGTACCATTCACTATTTGATATAATTTGGCTAAAGGTTCAACATTTAATTAATCAAACTATAATCAAACAACACAACTAGCAATCAATTAGTTGATTAGCTTTTGAAATTCATAACTTTGATATATAGTCAAAAGTCACATTTTTGATGCCAAATCAAAACTATAGGCCCTATCTAATTTCGGTTCTGACACCAGTCAATTGGGAATATATAGAAATCTCACTTTCGTCACTCGAAAATAAATTCTGATGATTTTTCAAACCACCATTAGAACATCCACGGGCAACTAGAGTGTGATTCTATATCCATCCAGTATATTAAAACTTCGAATACACGTTTGCAAGGCGTATATGCAAAACCTTTATGTATTGGATTGTCCACATCAATATAAAATAAATAGTCAAATACGTATGATACGATTTAAATTTTCAAAACAAATTTGGTTTTCATTTTAAAAATATACTCTTCACACTCGTTCTAGGATACTACTGATCCTATCTCTAACGAGTCATTCTCATTGGATATTACTAATCCAATTTCTGATGAATTCTTTCGTTTGGTTCTAATATGTCATGTTCTCTAGCTCTATAAACCAGTGCTTTGATACCAAAATGTGACGACCTTAGCTTCCCCGTGAAGGAAAGCCCGGATTGCTTCGAGAACACGACTAATCAGAACACAAACAGAAGAACATTTCATTGCTTATTACAACAATTCCATCAGAATACAAGAATATAACAGAGTATGAATAAATATTAAACAGAAAATATCAGAGATTTAAATTACATTTAAATACATCGCAGCGGAAAAAAATACAAAGCATAACTGAAAACAGATGCACGGATATAGAGCTTTCCGAATATCGCTTCAGCTGTAAACCAGGATCCTGTGAATATAAATCTGCAAAACCAAAACTAATAGCTGCCCATGTGAAAATAGGGGCACCCAGAGTTTAGGTCAAAACAATAAACTCCAGGTCAGTCATGTGACTGGTGTAAGAACTAAAACAGTTATTAATCTTTGTTTTTAAAGTTAGGTAAATCAAGGGACCACGCCGTATAACACGGAACGGGTTTCCTTCCAAGAATACTAGTGCAGAAAACAAACAACACAATGCTAAATAAAGAACAATGAAGCTATTATAAGACCCAGTTCCCATCACACAATGCAACGCAAGCCGGAGGATAGGGTTTTCCCTTATGATAGCCAAATATGCTTGATACGTGAAATTTCATCTTATATTATTACTATAAGTGAAGAAAACAACTTCAAATATAAATATATCAATCATAGACGGCATGGGTACCATATATCACGTCGCCAATACTAGGCTCTACAATTAAAACCGCAAAATGTCATATTTGGAAATTGGATTTCCATCATTGAAACACCCCACCTCCATTAGGGTCACTCACAAAGGGAATGCACTAATTTTGGTGGAGGTTTATAAGTATAAGTCACAGATACACAAGACAGATATAAATACACATATTTTTTTAAATAGCGGAAACAACAGCAACTTCTATTTCATCAAAATACGTGTCATACAAACCATACCATAATTGTCTTATAATACTTCCAAAAACATTACATTTCCATAACTGTCTTGATTATCAAAGAAGCATAAAACATAAAATAAAGCAGCAAAATCCACATAATGATATCCAAAACCATGATCCAAGCAAAAGAGATCCAAACCGTACATCGATTGTCTTCAAGCTTGCAAAAGAGACTGACTAAGCTGAGTTGTTTCCTCCCTGTTGACCTGGGGGGGGGGGGACGAAAGAAAAGAAGACGAAAAGAAAAACGGAGTCAGACATAAACCTGAGTAAATCTAGTGACTTTTCAGTATGTGAAAAAAAAGGATATGATAGACATAAACTGAAAACAGGATAGTATCATAACTAAGGGAGTGTAGTCTAAAATCGAACATACTATCGAACCCACACTATCTCTCTGCATTTGCTAGAATTATTCTAACCGACACCCCATGCTGAGGGTGAAGTGATCCTTTTTGTTTTCTAAAGATCGGCTCCAACTCGTACGTGTGTCTTACGGCTACCCCAAGAAGTGTAGATACCTATGCTGGTCCCACCATGGAGTGTATCAAGACCCATGGTGGCGGCCCCGACATAATTACTAGAAGGCATAGGATATACCACTGGTGCCCCCAGTGCCCTGCTTGTCTGCTCCGAAGTGCGTGCACGACCGCACACCGTTAGACCTAAACTGTGCACCTAACATTGTCGTTATTTGACCGCTTACAATCAGCCCAGTAATCGTGCCCCCACCCTGCCTAGTTTCAGGGTACCGTTGATACCTAAATTGGGTTACTGCTGAAACGGGTCCCTACGTTACCAGGGTTTTCTAGTCAAACATGTTAAGTGGTTAAGTGTATGTATATACCTAACCCCCACCCATCAATATTTGTTAACATGTTGAATCTTGGTTAAGTGTTTTCAGTTGACTTAATCCTACTACCTGTCCTTAGCCTCTTGGAGCACCGACCACTCACATTAGACAAATATCACTTCGGTTACTGGATGTGCCGGTTGGTTCCAAGCAGGTTTACACCATAGTTCAGTCTAACCTCGGCTCTTTATTGGGCTCGATGTTTAACCACCCACATTGGAAAGGTATTGTTGTGACTACTGGACAGCCGGGCGGGTCCGGGCAGGTTTATGTCACAACTCAATCCAATCTCGGGTCAAACATGTCGTCTTTTCTAGATTTACATATTTTTTTATTTATGCAAACGTCATGTCGTCTTTTAATTTGGGTATAACAGTTTATACCGCTAAAATGTCACGGTCGTTGGCACGCGCCAAACATGCCAACATATTTATTGTATCATGTTTTACACCCAACGCTATTACCCCCGTGTGTACGTACTAATGTTGGGCTCGACACAATTTAGCCGAACTTGATAAACGTGAGAAAAGGGGAAATCCAGAACATATAATATTTCTATGATACATAGAAGGTGTAGCGCATGAACTTGCAAATTGGTGTTAACATAAACATTGGATCATGTGAACTTGCATTCAAAATTGGCATACAACTAAATGGGTGTCACATAGGATGGCATATGTAGATTTATACAAACTTGGGTTTTAACATATTAACTTGGCATAATGTCGAACACAAAACTAACATGTTGTAAATTAACCCAAAAATGTCCAAATCTAATATATAGTCTATTTCCACATGAACTTGCATAGTTTATGTAACCCAAACTGTATTTAACATAGTTCTAATCATACTTGTAATGGATCTAAGATGTATACATAAGTTTTGAGTCATGTAGGAATAAAAGATCTCAGATCTAGGATATGTTTACGTAAGTATATGGCCCATGATATCGACATAAACATAAAGGGGATATTAACATAAACATAAGAGGGATCTAATCATAGATTTTGCCCCAACCTTGCAATTGCAATTACTTTCATATACAATCGTATAATAAACTTGCATCAACCCATTTATGCCACTAATCAATACACATAATCACGATAGAAACATCACAATACACAAGATCTACATCATTATACAACAACAATACAATTCTATTCTCAATTACATCGTATCACATCATAATTTTATTCAGATTCTGAAAGACCACTATACTTACAACGTGTGACGAGATCTTGTTTTCTGATTTCTGTTTTCTGAATTTGGAGGTGCTCTCCTTTGGGTAGCAATTCGTTGATTGATTTGATTAGACTTTAATTTGCTTCTTAGTTTGATTCTTGGCGGCTACGATCAACTCCTTCCCGGCAGCATGACGACTCCTCTCTTATTTTCTTATGTGAATTAGTTGAGTCTTAGGGTGTATTTATAGAGTTTTCAAGTTAATTTGAGACGTCAGATGCAAACAGGGAGGGAAATCAGACTATACAACACACCAGAAGTCGAACCAGGGTTAGACCCACCTGGTCAGGCCGACCAGAAAAGTCGACCTGCAGGTCGACACCCAAGTCGACTACGCAGTCGACTTGGGGGGGGGGGGAATTCGACTGCCCAGTCGACACTAGTGTCGACCTGGTCACTGGGCGGGAATTTTCCCGCCCAACCCAGTTCGAACTCGAATTCGAATTTTAAAACCTGTTCTGAGCTGTTTTTGAATTTCAAATTTATTCTGAAACTTCCGGAGATCATAACTCCTTCATACGGAGTCCGTTTCACGCAAACTCAGACTCTATCTTAACCAGAATTCCAAGACGAACGCAATGGCGTAAGCCGTTTCCCTTAATTCTTTCATTAGAATAAATTATACTTCTAATTTTTGAATTTCACTGTTACAGAATATATGGGGTGTTACATTCTCCCCCACTTAAAAGGATTTCGTCCCCGAAATCTTCAAGCTAGGAAGAACGTATATCCTTACCATCCAATCGTCCATCTACTCAACCAACAAACACAGGTGTCCATTGTCCTTAAAGACTTCTAATGTTTTATGATCATATGCATTGTGTGTATGAATGTCCCTGTCTAATGTAGAAATCAGGCGGTCGACTGATTCAGTTGACCTCCTAAATGCGAATCATGTAAGTGTCATGAATCCATTATGTATGCAAATTTTTCCTACCCATAATTCTACATGAGTGCACAACAATTCATACAAAGGCGATAACTGTATGATAACATATAAAATTTCAACCATATGTGAACGAGAATACATATATGCATATGCAGTATGAAGTGACTGAGCCGATCTAAATCCTAGGGTGTGTGTGTATATGCATCCACGAGCAACCACTAGCAATCACTTGCAACCACTTGGAGCCATAATCCATAACATGTTTTCAAATACATGTTTGCATCCATTTGTTTTCTACCTAAGGAGTTAAGGAGAAAGGGCCGAGGAATTATGCCTAAAAGATAGATAAAGCATAACTCAAGGTAAAAGAGAGATCAAAAGATGTACCCTCAAAAAGAAAAGGGTAGGCTGCACGTATTCTAGCCTCAGTTTCCCAAGTCGCGTCTTCCTCGGCATCACTCCACTGAACTTTGACGAGCTTGACTTCGCGGTTGCGTAGCTTTTTCACTTCAGTTCCTAAGATGCATGTTGGAACTCTTCTCACAGTTGCTTCACGTTTCACTTTGGCTTCTTCTAGAATGCTAGGCTCTACTATTTCAGTAGACTCGTGTAAATACTTCCGGAGGTGAGAAACATGAAAGACGTTGTGAACTCCGGCCAGTTTTTCGGGTAGCTCTAATCTATAGGCCATCTTCCCAACCTTCTCGATGATAGGAAATGGTCCTACAAATCTCGGTGATAGCTTTCCAGTGGATCCAAAACGAACAACGTTCCTTAGAGGAGATACCTTAAGAAAAACTCTGTCCCCAACCTCAAACTCAAGGTCGGTCCTTCTCTTGTCGGCGTAGGATTTCTGTCTATCTTGGGCCGTCTTCATCCTTCTTCGTATCAAGTCCACTTTTTCTGAAGTTTCTCTGATCATGTCTGGACCAAGAATAACCTTATCTGTAGACTCCCACCAACAAGTTGGTGACTTGCACGGTCTTCCATACAATGCTTCGAAGGGTGCCATGCCCATGGTAGCTTGGAAGCTATTGTTGTAAGCAAACTCCACTAACGGAAGGTGATCCTCCCATGTCCCTCCAAAGTCAAGAACACAAAGTCTCAAAAGATCCTCTAAAACTCTATTCACCCTTTCCGTCTGGCCATCGGTCTGAGGGTGATAGGCCGTGCTTAAACATAACTGAGTGCCTACAGCTTCTTGCAAACTTCGCCAAAACTCGCTTGTGAAGATATGGTCTCGGTCACTGACAATGCTGGAGGGTATCCCATGGAGTCGAACTATCTCCTTAATGTAAAGAGACGCTAGGGATGAGGCGGTCCTTCTACTCTTGACAGGTAAAAAGTGGGCGCTCTTTGTAAGCCTATCCACTATTACCCAAATGCTAGTATTGCCCCTTCTCAACCTAGGCAGCCCATCAACGAAATCCATTGAAATGCTATCCCACTTCCACTGTGGGACCTCTAGGGGATGAAGCAGTCCTCCAGGCTTTTTCTGTTCCGCTTTAACTTGTTGGCATACCATACACTTAGAAACGAAATCTGCCACATCCTTCTTCATGCCGTTCCAGAAGAAAACTCTTTTCATGTCCTTGTACATTTTGTCTCCGCCTGGGTGTATTGTCATCTTGGAACGATGTGCTTCCTCGAGAACCTTCTTTATCAACTCCCTTGCTTGTGGAACGCATAGTCTTCCGTCGCGTCTCAGCCAGCCTTTATCATCGATAGAGTATCTACTGAGGTGACTAGAAGTTTCACCCCTAATTAGCTTATCAACCACTTCAACTAGCTGAGGGTCCTCACGTTGTGCCGTCCCTATTGTGTCCAAAAGAGTAGGGCGCACCTCAAGAGATGTTAACAAACCCGGTACGAAATCATAGGAGGGCCTAAAGTTAAAACTGGCTATATACTCTAGGCTTTGCCTTTCTACAAAGAGTGGGCTTAGGGTCAGTTTCTTTCTACTCAAGGCGTCTGCACCACATTGCCCTTGCCCGGAGTATAGGAAATCTCAAAGTCATACGAGGCAAGAAACTCCATCCATCTCTATTGCCTCAAGTTAAGATCTTTCTGCGAGAAAAGATATTTCAATGATTTATGGTTAGTGTAAAGTTCGAACTTCTCACCTAGGAGATAATGGCGCCAAGAATTAAGTGCAAAGATGAAGGCGGCTAACTCAAGATCATGGGTCAGGTGGTTCTTTTCATGAACTTTCAATTGCCTTCCACCATAAGCTACTGCCCTTCCTTCTTGCATCAAGACAACGCCTAGCCCTGTCCTACATGCATCTGTATAAACTGTGAACATCTTGCTTCCGCCTGGCAGAGTTAGGACTGGGGCTGTTGTAAGAGCCCTTTTTAGGCGTTGGAAAGCGAACTCGCAATCCAAGTCCCAATTGAACACTAGATTCTTCTTTGTCAGCCTTATGAGTGGAGTTGAGATTTTTGCAAAATCCCTTATGAACTTCCGATAGAAATCTGCTAGTCCTAGAAAACTTCGGACCTCAGTTGCATTCTTTGGTGCCTTCCAATCTTGCACCGCAACTACCTTCACGGGGTCTACGGCCAGCCCTTCTTTAGATACTACATGCCCAAGAAACCTTACTTCCTCTCTCCAAAAGTGGCATTTTGAAATTTTTTGCCTTTAGCTGATGTGCTCGGAGAGTATCCATGATTTCCTTCAGATGTCGAGCATGCTCCTCCTCACTCTTTGAAAAGATCAAGATATCGTCTACGAAGACAACCACAAACTTGTTGAGGAATTCTCTGAACACTCTACTCATTAGGTCCACGAAATAAGCGGGTGCATTTGTCAGGCCGAAAGGCATGACAAGCCACGCAAAGAAACCATCTGGGGTTCTGAACGCCGTTTTATCAATACTATCTTCAGCCACTCTTAGTTGATGAAACCCAGTTGCTAGATCAAGTTGGGAGAAAACCGACGCGCCTACAAACTGATCAAACAAGTGGTCGATTCGGGGAAGAAGGTGCCTATTTTTCTTGGTCAACTTGTTTAACTCCCTATAGTAAACACAAAGGCAAAGAGAACCGTCTTCTTTGGTTGCGAACACCACTGAAGCACCCCATTCTGAAATGCTCCTTCTAATGAACCCCTTCTCTAGAAGTTCTTTAACTTACTAAGCTCATTTCTCTCCTTTGGAGCCATATGTCTAACAGGTAAAGCTACGGGCTTTGCGTTATCCACAAGATAGATTCGAAAGTCTATTTCCCGCTTTGGAGGTAAGCCTTTCACCTCCTCGAAGACATCCGGATATTCCCGGACTACTCTAACCGATTGCAAACTATCAACAGAAGCATCAAGCGACTCTAGATAACTAAGCATAACAACATTCAAAGGATTATAGGAAATTTCTAGAGTGTTACAAAGCCGAGTCAAGAGTCTAACTACTCTTTTCTCACAATCAAGAATGGCACCGTTACTAGATAACCAGTCCATGCCTAAGATCAAACCATATCCCGAGAAGCCTAGAACAAAGGCATTACAACTAAACTCAACACTGAGAATAGAGATTTTCAAACCCAAACAAACCATTGACAAGTAAGCGGAGCCCCCAATTGGATTTGAAACTACCAAGGGATCCTCAACCATACTAGTGTCTAAATGTAGAGATTCTACTAACGTAGATGAAATAAAGGAGTGTGATGCACCAGAGTCAAAAGTGTGCGAACTGGATGATCATAAAGGTAGACTACACTTTCTACAGAAATATTACTACCTCGCTCCTGTGGAGGTGCTGTTAGAGCATGAACTTGACCTCCTGAAGTAGATCCAACTTTCTGTCCCTGTCCTTTCTTCTTTGGGCAGTCCTTAGCTTGGTGCCTAGTCTCCCCGCAATGGAAGCAACCACCCATCTTTGCCTTCTTCTTCCTGCAGTCTTTCTCTATATGCCCAACTATGCCACAGAAATGACACTTTCTCTTTTCACGGGACTTCTTGTTCTTTCCTCCTTTCTTAAATCTGTCTTCTTAGCCTGTAAACCTTCTTTCTTTTCCTCAGCCTTAGTCTCCTTCTTGTCGTGGTCTTCCTCATGTAGCAACGCCATGTCCGCCAAACTTTCATAAGTCACTCCTGTGGACACATGGGTCATGGCAAGGCTGTGTATAGGCTCATTCAGACCTTTGACGAAGCGAAGCGCCTTCTTGTGTTGGGTATTTACTAAGTCCAGCCCAAATGTGGCCAGCTGATTAAACTGATTAACGTACTCCCTGACCGTCATGCTTCCCTGTTTAAGATTTAAGAACTTCTCTATTTGCAGGCTCCTTTCATCTTGGGAGAGGAATTTCAACTCAAACCTTGTCCTAAAATCATCCCAAGTTTCTACTGCCCTTTGAGCATTAGTGATCTCCCACCAATAGGAAGCTTCATCTTTGAGCATCCACACTGCTAGCTGTATCTTTTGCCTATCATCAACTCCAAAAATGTCAAAGAGATCCTCGGTCTCCTTTAGCCAATTTCTTGCTCCTACAAAGGGTTTAGTTCCATGGAAGTCTTTTCCACCCATAGACTTGAAGTCTCTACATGTTTTGGCAAAAGCATTTCCAAGGGGAGGAGCAGGAGGAGGAGGAACTGGTGCTACTGGGGGAGGAAGGATATCTGCCAGGCCCGCGCCATTTGCGACCCTGGCTTCTAAGAACCTCCTAAACCAACCGGGTATCGGTACTCATTCTGGAATGTTAAGGTCTCCAGACATGCTGAAACAGAAAGGAAAGATTCAAAACGAAGGATAGAGAGGGATAGTACACATGGCTTTGGGGGATCATGCCTTTTAAAATATAACACTTTTTCTAAAAAAATGCTTCTTTAAACTTTCTTTTGAAAATAATATCAAAAACTTTATCTTATCTGGTAAACCTATGCTCTGATACCAAGTGAAACACCCCACCTCCGTTAGGGTCACTCACAAAGGGAATGCCCTAATTTTGGTGGAGATTTATAAGTATAAGTCACATATACACAAGACAGATATAAATACACATATTTTTTTAAATAGCGGAAACAACAACAACTTTTAGATCATCAAAATACGTGTCATACAAACCATACCATAATTGTCTTACAATACTTCCAAAAACATTACATTTCCATAACTGTCTTGATTATCAAAGAAGCATAAAACATAAAATAAACCAGCAAAATCCCCATAATGATATCCAAAACCATGATCCAAGCAAAAGAGATCCAAACCGTACATCGATTGTCTTCAAGTTTGCAAAAGAGTCTGACTAAGCTGAGTTGTTTCCTCCCTGTTGAACTGGGGGGGGACAAAAGAAAAGAAGACGAAAAGAAAAACGGAGTCAGACATAAAGCCTGAGTAAATCTAGTGACTTTTCAGTATGTGAAAAAAGAGAGGATATGATAGACATAAACTGAAAACAGGATAGTATCATAACTAAGGGAGTGTAGTCTAAAATCGAACATACTATCGAACCCACACTATATCTCTTCATTTGCTAGAATTATTCTAACCGGCACCCCATGCTGAGGGTGAAGTGATCCTTTTTGTTTTCTAAAGATCGACTCCTACTCGTACGTGTGTCTTACGGCTACCCCAAGAAGTGTAGATACCTACGCTGGTCCTACCATGGGGTGTATCAAGACCCATGGTGGCGACCCCGACACAATTACTAGAAGGCATAGGATATACTACTGGTGCCCCCAGTGCCCTGCTTGTCTGCTCCGAAGTGCGTGCACGACCGCACACCGTTAGACCTACACTGTGCAACTAACATTGCCGTTATTTGACCGCTTACAATCAGCCCAGTAATCGTGCCCCATCCTGCCTAGTTTTAGGGTACCGTTGATACCTAAATTGGGTTACTGCTGAAACGGGTCCCTACGTTACCAGGGTTTTCTAGTCAAACATGTTAGGTGGTTAAGTGTATGTATATACCTAACCCCCACCCATCAATATTTGTTAACATGTTGAATCTTGGTTAAGTGTTTTCAGTTGACTTAACCCTACTTCCTGTCCTTAGCCTCTTGGAGCACCGACCACTCACATTAGACAGATATCACTACGGTTACTGGATGTGCCGGTTGGTTCCGGGCAGGTTTACACCGTAGTTCAGTCTAACCTCGGGTCTTTGTTGGGATCGATGTTTAACCACCCACATTGGATAGGTATTGTTGCAACTACTGGACAGCCAGGCGGGTCCGGGCAGGTTTATGTCACAACTCAAACATGACTTCTTTTCTAGATTTACGTATTTTACTATTTATGCAAACGTCATGTCGTCTTTTAATTTGGGTATAACAATTTATACCGCTAAAATGTCACAGTCGTTGGCACGCGCCAAACATGCCAACATATTTATTATATCATGTTTTACACCCAACACTATTACCCCCGTTTGTACGTACTAATGTTGGGCTCGACACAATTCAGCCCAACTTGATAAACGTGAGAAAAGGGGAAATCCAGAACATATAATATTTCTATGATACTAGAAGGTGTAGCGCATGAACTTGCAAATTGGCGTTAACATAAACATTGGATCATGTGAACTTGCATTCAAAATTGGCATACAACTAAATGGGTGTCACATAGGATGGCATATGTAGATTTATACAAACTTGGGTTTTAACATATTAACTTGGCATAATGTCGAACACAAAACTAGCATGTTGTAAATTAACCCAAAAATGTCCAAATCTAATATATAGTCTATTTCCACATGAACTTGCATAGTTTATGTAACCCAAACTGCATTTAACATAGTTCTAATCATACTTGTAATGGATCTAAAATGTATACATAAGTTTTGAGTCATGTAGGCATAAAAGATCTCAGATCTAGGATATGTTTACATAAGTATATGGCCCATGATATCGACATAAACATAAAGGGGATATTAACATAAACATAAGAGGGATCTAATCATAGATTTTGCCCCAAACTTGCAATTGCAATTACTTTCATATACAATCGTATAATAAACTTGCATCGACCCATTTATGCCACTAATCAATACACATAATCACGATAGAAACATCACAATACACAAGATCTACATCATTATACAACAACAATACAATTCTATTCTCAATTACATCGTATCACATCATAATTTTATTCAGATTCTGAAAGAACACTATACTTACAACGTGTGACGAGACCTTGTTTGCTGATTTCTGTTTTCTGAATTTGGAGGTGCTCTCCTTTGGGTAGCAATTCGTTGATTGATTTGATTAGACTTTAATTTGCTTCTTAGTTTGATTCTTGGCGGCTACGATCAACTACTTCCCGACAGCATGACGACTCCTCTCTTATTTTCTTATGTGAATTAGTTGAGTCTTAGGGTGTATTTATAGAGTTTTCAAGTTAATTTGAGCCGTCAGATGCAAATAGGGAGGGAAATTAGACCGTACAGCAAACCAGAAGTCAAACCAGGGTCAGACCCACCTTGTCAGGCCAACCGGGCAAGTCGACCTGCAGGTCGACACCCAAGTCGACTGCGCAGTCGACTTGGGGGGGCCAGGTCGACTGCCCAGTCGACACTAGTGTCGACCTGGTCACTGAGCGGGAATTTTCCCGCCCAGCCCAGTTTGAACTCGAATTCGAATTTTAAAACCTGTTCTGAGCTGTTTTTGAATTTCAAATTTATTCTGAAACTTCTGGAGATCATAACTCCTTCAAACGGAGTCCGTTTCACGCAAACTCGGACTCTATCTCAACCAGAATTCCGAGACGAACGCAATGACGTAAGCCGTTTCCCTTAATTCTTTCATTAGAATTAATTATACTTTTAATTTATGAATTTCACTGTTATAGAATATATGGGGTGTTACAATCATGGTGGCTCCTGATTCGAAAGATCGATCGCATTGTGCCATCCACAACGGCTTACGTCTCAGTAAGAGAAAACACCGTAATGCACATCCGCACTTTTGGGAAATCTAGTATCACTGCGGCTTACATCTCGGTGAGAGAAAACACCGCTTACTCTATCCGTCTGAGCACTAAGCTCAATCTCGGTCGACCGAATCCACGACACCACTAAGGTGCCCATCCTCTAAAAAGCATACTGATCAAACCATCCGTTTACCTCAATACCGGGGTGTGAGGCTCGCGAATCAATGCTATACACAAAGCGGTGCTATATTAAAGCTTTTCTTTGATCATTAACCACAAGACTTTGCTTTTCAACAAAAGCCTTGATCATTTGCCACTTAGGCATGCCACACAGGCAATTCATTCTATGCGATTGATATCCATCGATATATAACCTCTGAGCTCGTACGTCTCAGAGAAGGGCGTTAAGCAAGAGAATAAATTCTCCGCCGCCAAACAAATATATATTTAATAGAAATCAATCACACAGAATAAAATCCAATGTCAGACGCACAATCCATTTACAAGTTCGTTCTGGGTCAGAACGAAACCGGAGGCACTTTCCTCGCATATCCGTCGACCTCCAGGTACGTCCGGACGACTAAATCTTCAGCCCCCTTCAAGTTAGCTACTCCCATCGTGACCATCAGTAGCACCCAGCCATTCGATGTGAAGATCGTCGGTCTTGCACCGTCTTCAATCTCTTCGACTCATCGTCGAATCAGTTATTCAGAATGGGTTATACCCGGACTTTCTGAATAACTCGCGTATCTTAATCAACAAGTACTATAAAACACAATCTACGCCTCATTCCAATCCATCAGTCACTAACCGTAAATTAGTAAGGGAACAGTTCCCCAAATATTAACCCCGAAGGCCGAAACCAACATCAGATCAATACCTAGGAAACCATTCTTCTTAACCAACCTACAGCTAGTTTCTAAATTTCATATTCTTAGGGGAAGGTTCCCATTAATTTTATCAAAGATGAATTCTTTAAAATTTATCCTTTAATCTTCCTTTGGATGTCATTTCAAACCAGATTATGGTTTTCCAAACTAGTCGAGATTAGCGAACCACACCGAAGTAATTATTTATTTTATTTCCCAATCCCAACCTATCCATCCCATGGAGCAAAACTGTTATTACCCCATAACTAACGCCACGGTGTTATCGGTAAATTTAATCACCACTTCACGTTCAAATCTAATTAAAGATTTAACTATCGCTAGGAGTAAAACTGTTGATACTCCCCTTTCGATCATTTCCAAATTTTGATAATTTAAATTATCAATTCATATTTCAATCTAATTAAAGATTCATTAAAACTCCTTTTACTGGGTTAAAGAACTAATGCCATTTAAAACACAGTCCACAATAAACCCAAATCACATTCTATTTCAATTCCAATTAAATAAATTAGAAATTCTGGTTATTTAAAACCCATTACAATTCAATTTATTTATTTCAAAAATAAATTGAATTTAATTCTAGTTCAAAACTAGTTCGTTTTGACAAAAATCTATTTTTACCTTTTCAAATCGGGAGTTTTTCATCCCTGTTTTTCCCAAATCATTTTTTTTGATTTTACACAAATTATAAATATTTTTAATTATTTTATCAAGGCCCGTACTGTCCATTTCCATCTACGGCCATCGAACTGCACTTACAGTGACCTTTTCTGAAATTGATTTGGACATATCTCCAAATCAAACCGTTAGATTTCAAATTTCTGATATTCATTGGAAATCTCTTTTCGATACGTACCCAACGGTTCCAGTTTCCGGAGAATCCAACGGTCGGATCTCCCACAACGTCAATTCGAAGTCAATGGTCCAAATTCGCGAACAGCCGCAGCGTGGCGTGTTCTATTCGGGCCATTATATTATATATATAATATATATAATATATATTTCGTCGATTTCTATTTAAAACGAATTTTATAAATCGTTTTAAATTCGTTTCAAAAACAATTTCAACCTCCATTTCAAATTCATATCAAAATTGAGTTTATCCTTATAAATTCATTTTAAATTCATTTCAATTCAATTCAAATTTCAAATTCATTTCAATTCGAATTCATTTTCTATTCAATCCAATTCGAATTCATTTTCTATTCAATTCAATTCGAATTCATTTTCTATTTAATTCAATTCGAATTCATTTTCTATTCAATTCAATTCGAATTCATTTCAATTCGAATTCATTTTAATTCGAATTCATTTTATAAATATTCGATTTTTAAATCTCTTTCCAATGTTCATTATAAAAACGAATATAATCGATATAAATATCGTTCACGTCAAAATAGCGCATCTCTAATCAACACTGCTTTATATTTTTCAATAACTTCGTTATTCTATTCAACAAATGAATATTTATTCTATTCAACACATGAATCTATATTTCTTTCACCACATGACTAATCTCAACAAATGAGTACTGTCAACACGTGACTATTCTTATTATTTAATATATTTTATAAAATTATGATTTCTATCGTTTAATTTTTTTATTAGACTTTACCGTAAAGTAGCAAGAGAGCAATTTCCTAAATATTAACCCCGAAGGCCGAAACCAACATCAGATCAATATCCGGGGGACCACTCATCTTATCTATTTATTTATGATAAAGATGTAAATTTTATTGTTTAAAATATTTCGTTCAACGCCTGAATTTCTTTACTATTCAGCGAATGAATTTCCTTTACAATTCAACAAATGAATTTCCTTTACAATTCAACAAATGAATTGTCTTTACAATTCAACAAATGAATTTCCTTTACAATTCAACAAATGAATTTTCTTTATATTTATCAAATTGGACTGAGGCCCAATCAATTACCATATAACGTTAACAATATGGATTCCCTACAACACATGTATATAATAGCAACTATAAATCATCAACCATCATCCAGAGTGCATTCTACACTGTATAAGCATAAAATATAAATATTCAATGCTTATAACAGCCTGTCAATCAATCGATCGACATACAACTAATTATTGGGATTAGTGTATGTCCAATTTCATCCCAACACCCGTGTGGGGTTTCAAACAATCAAACACAGATTTTATTTGTGCAGTTGGGCGATATGTAAAATTTATCGTCCCAATCAATATCGGTCAAATCAGTGTATATAAACAAATCATCCGATTTGTTTATAAATATTTATTTTATATACACGTTAAAAAATATATTTTTAACTATAAAATATGTTCCACTATAAAACATTTTATTTCATTCCACATCACACAATCAAATTTCACAACACAGAAATTAAACAAACAAGCCATCCACGGTTTGTGGACGATGGGTGTCTGGTGCTACTAAACACCGTCTGCATCCTAGTATATATTTCAAACTAGAAATAAATATAAAAGTGAGGAATTCTCACTTTTGGGTTCCACCCCTCCATTCTTAACTATCGCTCAGATCCGCTGTTTTGATTCCAACGCAATCTGTTACACGAAATCTTATATTTAAAAACCACATGTTTATTCAGCCATTGTATAAATAAAAGTCATATCTTTATTCTGCTATTGTATAAATAAAAATTATATTTTTATTCTGCTATTGTATAAATAAAAATCATATTTTTATTCTGCTATTGTATAAATAAAAATCATACTTTTATTCTGCTATTGTATAAATAAAAATCATATTTTTATTCTGCTATTTCTATTCTAAAAACAATGCGGTATATATTTTCAAAACAAGGCAATGTATATTTTCAAAAGCGAAGTATATTTTATATTTTCAACAACGGTCTTTTTATTTTTAAAACAACGCCCTTTTTATTTTAAAACAATGCACGTTTTATTTTAAAACAATGGACTTTTTATTTTTAAAACATATGTTATTTTCCTATACAAAAACAATGGCATTTTTCTATACAAAATCAATGATATTTTTCTATACAAAATCAATGCTATTTTTCTATACAAAATTACATATTTTTTTCCTATCATTCAAATAAAATTTTATTTACAACTTAATTATAAAATTTTATAAACTAATACAATAAAGTTAAAATTAAGTTTAATTACTTGATTAAGCCGTGACCCCCCGATTATTGTCTTCCTCGTTACATAAAAACCCGACCCCTTCATCAGCTCTTCCTCCCTCTTATCGCACGCTTCCCGAGACCTTGCCCGGCCAATTAGACACTGCCCCTCCGAAGCCCTCCAACTCCTCCACTGTCGCGCTCAGCCTCCGCCAACTCGAAGCCCCCGATTGCTCTAGAAATGCGTGCGAACGGAGCACGGTTGTGGCAAAAATTCAAGAAGAGCATGCCATGAAAACTGATCACTGATATACGGATTTGAAGATCTCGTTTCACCCTTTCATTTTTGTTTTAATCTCATGTCTTAATTCGAATGGATTAGTGAGAAATTGAAGGAGGAAGTTGGGTTTATTTTAGCCGTCGGTCCTAGATTGGAGGCAGATATGTTTTCCGCGTTGACCCCTTTGAACGAATAGGGTTTTGACCCAAAAGAGTATTTATTTATATATATATATTAATTATTATTATTCTAATTCGCAAATTAGTCGTTTAACATTACGAACTCCAAATCGATCCCAACGACTGTCGCCCCTAGCTAAATACCCCCATTCCGAACACAATGGGTTATGTCCCGTAGGCCAATTCGATTATTATGATCAATTTTCGTCTAAATCAAAATATAAATCTATATAATTGAATTTGAACGCACATTTCAATTTACTGGGGTCACATACTAACCCGTAAAATCCCAGAAAAATATTTTCTAGCTTCGTATTGACGATACGGTCCTAAAAAAACTAATTTCGTCAAATTCCGAGACCGTTTGAAAAATGGCCATTTTCCAGTCGATTAAAATCAATTGAAACTATCAAAACACGTTTTCCTTTGCCACGCTCACATATTGATTTAGAAAATTATGAATTTTGAAACCTAGCAATAACTAGACATCCCGGATCCAATAAAAGTGGTTTCGTCGAAAACAGAGTTCGTTTGCAAAATTTCCATTTTCAAAGGCTTTTATATATATTAAAGTATATATAAATTCCACAACGACTTTTCTGAATTTTAAACTGGAAATATCTTTTAACTTCTAAAGTGAAATCTCATTTTCTTACATCCGTTAGAAAGATATCGTCAAATAGATTTAGATATTTCTGGTTTCGCCCGATTCCGACTTAAAATGAATTCTGTATATTCATTTGAAATTCGAAATCAAAATTTCAAACAATCGTGCCATTTCATGCTCGTTATATAATTAAAATAAATTTATTCATTTTAACTTCGTCGAAAATAAATTATTCGTCGTTATTATTTAAAATAATCTATTTTAAATATTCAAAATTCATCAAAATTGCGAAAATAAATTTTTTTAAATTGGCTCGGATTTCCGGGTTGTTGCAACCGATGTCGATTATTATGATTGAACATTGCGTTTCCCTGCCCTTTGGGGCGTAAATGAGCCCAATGACTCCATCGGCTCAACACAGTCACCGATATATCCGAGGCGCCTCGCAACAGCAACAACCACACATGTGAAAATAATATGAATGTCAGGACTGGTAGGTCACTGACACCACCCTAACTGGAAAGAAACGCATGCCCTCCCGGATGTCATCTCCCGTTTCTGGTTCACAACCGGGGTGTGAGGCTCGCGAATCAATGTTACACAAAGCTATGCCACACAGGCGGTGCTTTGATAATGAACCACAAGACTTTGCTTTTCAACAAAAGCCTTGATCATTTGCCACTTAGGCATGCCACATAGGCAATTCACTCCATGTGATTGATATCCATCAATATGTAACCCCTGAGCTCGTACGTCTCAGAGAAGGGCGTTAAGCAAGAGAATAAATTCTCCGCCGCCAAACAGATATATATTTAATAGAAATCAATCACATAGAATAAAATCCAATGTCAGAAACGCAGTCAATTTACAATTTCGTTCTGGGTCTGAACGAAACCGGAGGCACCTTGTACCTTGCATATCCATCGATCTCCAAGTATGTCTGGACAATCACCAACTAATTCCCTCCTTTTGGGTGTACAGCCAAATCAAGATCATCAGTAATCACCCAAACGATGTGAAGACCTCCGGTCTTCAACCACCATCTTCATCCTTGACACCACGTCGAATCAGTTATTCAGAATGGGATAAACCCGGTCATTCTGAATAACTCGCGTATATAATAAACAAGTGTTACACAAACACAACATACGCCTCATTCCAATTCATCAGTCACTAACCGTAAATTAGTAAGAGAACAATTCCCCAAATATTAACCCCGAAGGCCGAAGCCAACATCATATCAATACCCAAGAAACCATTCAACTTAACTAATTTCAATTAGTTCCTAAATTTCTCATTCTTAGGGAGAGGTTCCCATTAATTTTATCAAAGATAAATTCCTTAAATTCATTCTTTAATCTTATTTTGAGTATCAATTCAAACCAAATAAAGGTTTATTCAAACTAGTCGGGTGTAACACCCCACCTCCATTAAGGACACTCACAAAGGGAATGCCTTAACTTTGGTGGAGCATTTTAGTAAACAGAACAGAAACTTACAAGACAGATAGAATAGTACTTGAAAAATTTATAAACTTTATTTCAACAGAAACCGAAATAAACTTGGTTACATCCTTTCAAATTACATTATCAGAATTCAAGTACAAAGTATTAGTCTTGTACAAAAGCCTTCAGAATGCATAGTTTAAAATCATAATCCCCATAGAACGGAAGCTATACAGAGCCAAGCCATACTTTAAGCACTTCAAACAGAGAGAAATCCGGATAAAGCTATAGTATTCCCTCCATGGATAACCTGGGGGGGGGGGCAACGGAAGAAAGGAGGCGAAACAACAAGGGTCACACAAAAAGTTTGGCAAGTCCAGTGATTTTCAGTTATGAACAGATAATAATAACATGACATGAACATAAAACTGGATGAGAGATAGCTGTAACAGGTGTAGCAGATATAACAGAAGAACAGAATGACATAAGCTATTTCTTTACACTTCTCTGCACTAATACTAGTATAACAGAATTAGGTGTCACCCTAATGTCTAAACTAAAACAGAAACAGGTACAGAATAATTTAACAGAGACAGGATGCTAATAATGGGCCTTTACTACCCGATCAGAACAGACAGAAGCAGAAACAGATTAATCCCTACAGAAACAAAATGTAGAATTAGGTGTACACTAGTAATGGGCCTTTACCACCCGAACATACGGTACCACGCAGAAACAGACAGGTGTTACCACCCAACAGAAACAGACGGTACCAACAGAAACAGACAGAACTAAGTGTACCCTAAAACCCTACCCCAAGCGACCGGCTCCCTAATACATAAATATCCTATGTCGGACCCACAGTAGGGTGTATCACTCCCTAAAGTGACAACCAATTGGCACAGACCTATTTATAGATGTCACGGCGTCTTACATCCTCAGAGGCAGACCGGGATCCATGCACGCACATGACCCAGTTGGAACGCACCATCAACACCCCTCGCCAATATTAGAATGAACCGCTTATAATTAGTTCAGTAAGCGTGCCCGGACCCTACTTACTGTTGGGTCAAAGTTTTGATACCAGAAAGGGTTACTGACTAATATGGGTCCCAACAACAGATGACACAAGTAATTCCCCCCTAACCTTGTGTCCCCAGACTAACAGATTTCAGATTAGCTTATTTACAAATTCAGTCATACAGAGTTTAGACCAACTAGTTCACAGATCAGTCAATCAAGTCAACAGGTTTTCAGACTAACAGATCAGATGTTCGGATTAACAGACTTACAGATTAACTGGTTACAGATTATCTAACTTTGTATTGGGCCTACGGATTCACGAAACGGGTTTATCAGATTCATTGGTCCAATTGGTTTAACCTTACCCAACACGTTTTAGACATCATAATTATCTCAGATTTTCATTAATTAAATATTAATGCCCAAACCTCTCACATTAGACTGACAGTTTGCGGCTACTGGTTAGGCCGGTTGGTTCCGGGCAGGTTTCTGTCGCAAACTGAGTCTAACCTCGGGTTTCAAGCACGTTATGACTAACTTCTGACATTAGAACCTATTGTTTGCAACCACTGGAATATTCCGGGCGGTTCCGGGCAGAGTTATGCCGCAAACTCATTCTAACCTCGAGTTAGCCATGTTTATCTTTGCGGCCAATTAATTAATGATTTACCATTTATACCCACGCCTAATATACAAGCCAATTATTCATAACTATAGCCAATTCAAATTATGTCAATAGCGGACTAATTATATCAACTCAACAGATATTGCAGATAACAGATTTTTCAGATTAGGCGACTTAACGGATTTAGCAGATTAAGCAAACTAGCAGATCTAGCATTTTCAACAGACTTAGCAGATGACAGATTTGGTAGATGAACAAATCTAGCAGACTAGGCAGTAGAGCAGAACTAGCAGATTAAGCAATATAACAGAACTAGCAGATTAGGCAATGTAACAAGACTAGCAAATTAGGCAAATATAACAGATTTAATCATTTCTTAAAGTTTCACAAACATATCTTGCCTAATTATAAATCTTGCCTAAGTTCACATGCATAAATAATAGTCTTGATTCACAATATTATCATATACCCTATGTTTGCATTAAATTTGCATAGCATAGATTATGGTCATAAATTTACCATATATCATATGTTTCAATTTTTATTAAACTTGCATAGTACAGAAGATCCCTTTATAAATTATACCAAATATAGCCGTTGATTACTATGCATATCATATATCCCAAAGATACCTTACTTAGGTGTTTATTTACATTAATAGATACCTTACTCTCATGTAAATCTTTATGCCTAAGCCATATTCTCTTTATCTCAAATCATATGTTCAATACAATTTATATTATAAATATAACATGTCCAGTCATATGTCTCAGATTTTGTTCTAGCTACAGTCCATGTTCCTTCCTCAAATCAGTCACCTATTGGTCATGCCCAATTCATGCATCATTCATTTTATTGTCCCAAACATTTTAGCGTATAATAATCTCTTATGAGATTGGCTCAGGCTCGTGGTAGCCTGGCTATAGAACAGAAAGAGGAAAAAGATACAAAATAAGATAGATCCAAACAGAACAGAACAAATATAACCTCAGATTCAGATTTATAATTCATGTCACAATCAGAATTAACGTTTATATCGGAAAATAACTGCACTTGCCTTGATTGGATTAAAGAAAGAACTTTAGTTGTTGCAGAATTGTTGCAGAAGCTTTAATCTCTAATTTGAATTGAATTGCTTAGGTTGATGTTGATTAGCTTCTAGTTTTGATTCCAGCAGAGTAGCGACGCCATTTTTATTTTTATTTTTATTTAGAACAGATGCAGAGAAGAAGATGAATAGAATTGTGTGTAGTGGAGGCTAGGTCTTAGGGTGTATTTATAGGTGTAGGAACTCATTTCAGCCATCAGATTAAACCTAAAACCAATCCGGACCATCAAAAATCATCCCAGGGCTTCAAAAATGGGTTCTGGGCCACCCCAGGCCGACCAGGTCGACCTGTACAGAGGGGGGGGGGGTGACACTATAGTCGACCTGGGGGGGGGGGGGATGGGCAGGTCGACCATAGTGTCGACACTATGGTCGACCTGGGTCAGTCTACAAGAAAGTTTGCTGAAATCTTGTTTTGGCCATATCTTGGTCATACGAACCCCGATTTTCGAAAACTAGGACTCTATTTCGCGTATTTTTCCAAGAGGAACGCAATGGTGATGTCCATTTTACCTAATTCCTAATTATTGAATTAGTTATCCTTATTTTACTATCTTTTCCGTTACATACATCGTTATCGAACTAATTTTTCTTCTCTTCCATGTATTAATTAATTCTTCTTATGCATCACCGTTATTTACCCATCACAAGCATATTTTTATATATTTTATTTTATTTTTAGTTATATTAAAAATATGGGGTGTTACATCGGGATTAACGAACCATACCGAAGTAATCATTTGTTTTAATTTCCCAGTCCCATCCTACTCATCCCATGAAGGAAAACTGGTAATACTTCATATCTAACACCACAGTGTTATCGATAAATTCAATTACAATTTCACGTTCAAATCTAATTAAATATTATCTATCGCCTAGAGCAAAACTGGTGATACTCCATTCTCGATTATTTCCATCTAATTAAAGATTCATTAAAACTCCACTTGGTTTTAATCTTCCCAATAATCACTATCAATGATTATTTAACTTGGAAAATCACATCCTGCCTTTAACTGGGTTAAAGAACCAATGTCATTTAAAACACATTTCACGATAAACCCAAAAACACATTCTATTCAATTCCAATTAAATACCATTTAATTGGTATACTTCATTAAATCTAAATAAAAATGATTTAATCTTTTTCTCAACTGGGTTCAAGAACAGTGTAAATGAAGACACCATTCACAGCAAACCCAAATCCCATTTGATATTAAATACATGGCTCTGAATAGAAAATATATCGGCTTATATTCAATGTCAAATTCTACAGCCAACAAATATCATATTGGAAATAATGATATAAATATATCTTTCAAATTCCCATAACAATATCTACATAATCACGAAATCCAACATCGAAATATTCCAAAGACAATTTTGATTCAAATCCATTTCCACTTTATATATTGGAAATTCTGGTTATTTTCAAAACCATTTCAAGTCCTCTTTATTTATTTTAAAAATAAATGGGATTATAATTCTTGTTCAAAACTAGTTCATTTCGATAAAAATCTATTTTTATCTTTTCAAATTTGGAATTTTTAATCCCAATTCTTCGAAAATCATTTCTTATGATTTTACACAAATTATTACTATTTTTAAATTTTTTATCAAGGCTCGTACAGTCGATTTTCATCAACGGCCATCGAACTGCACTTACAGTGACCTTTTCCAAATTTGATTTGGACATAATTCCAAATCCAACCATTAGATTTCAAATCTCTAATATTCGTTAGAAAGCTCTTTTCGATACGAACCAAACGGTTCCAGTTTTAGGAGAATCCGATGGTCAGATCTCCCGTAATGTCCATTCGAAGTCAATGGTCGAAACTGGCGAACTACCGCGGCGCGGCGCGTTCTATTCAGGCCATTATATATATATATATATATATATATATTATATTTCATCGATTTTCGTTTAAAACATATTTTATAAATCGTTTTGAATTCATTTTCGAAACGATTTCAACTTCATATTTAATTTCGAATCAAAATTGAATATTCCACATCATCGATATACAAATGATAATATTTTCAAAACGTTATAATTTGTAATCACTTCCTTTTCTATAATCATTATAAAAACGAATATAATCGATATAAATATAGTTCGCGTCGAAATGGCGCATATCTAACCAACGCGACTTTATATATTTCAATAACTTCGTTATTCTTTCTAACAAATGAATATTTTCTTCAACACATGAATATATATTTTTGTTCAACACATGAATATATATTTTATTCAACACATGAATATTTATTTTATTCAACACATGAACTTATTTTATTCAACACATGAATTTTTATTCTATTCAACACATGAATTTTTATTCTATTCAACACATGAATTTTCTTTTACAATATTTCTTATTTTCCAAATTGGAATGAGTCCCAATCAATTACCATATAATGTTAATTATATGGATTTTCTATAACTCGTGTATATAATAGCAACGATAAATCATCAACCATCATCGAGAGTGTACCACACAACTACATAAGCGTTAAATATAAATATTTAACGCTTACGCAGTCTGTCAACCCAATGATTGACATACAACTAAATAATAGGGATTAGTGAATGTCAAATATCATCCCAATACCCGTGTAGGGTTTCAAATCAACAAATACAAATTTTTATTTGTGCAGTTGGGCGATGTGTAAAATTTATCGTACCAATCAATATTGGTCAAATGGGTGTACATAAACAAATCGTTCGATTTGTTTATAAATATTTATTTATATACACGTTAAAAATTATATTTTTAACTATAAAATATTTATTCATTCCACATCACACAATCAATTTTCACAACACATCAATTAAACAAACAAGCCATCCATGGTCTGTGGACGATGGGTGTTGGGTGCTGCTAAGCACCGTCTACATCCTAGTATATATTACAACTAGAAAATAAATTAAAAGTGAGAAATTCTCACCGACTAGCTAAACCAATTCACCGTGACTCTTCGTATGTAGGAAATCTTCACCGCGCTTCCAATGAGATCAGTTTCATGCGGTATATGTTAAAAAAAAAAATTAACAACGCTTTATACATTTTAAAAATCACCTTCTAATATCGCCACTTCATATATAAAAATTGATTTTTTATCGCTACTCCATATATATAAAAATCGAATTTTTATCTAATCATTTCGCTTCTAAAAATATATTCTTTTCCTTTATTAAAATGTAATCATTTCATATACAAAAACATAATCTCCTTATTTATAAAAAATATAATCTTTTTATTATTTACTTATATAAAAATCGAACTTTTACTATTGTATCTTCGATATAAAAATCACACTTTTACTATGGTATCATCGATACAAAAAATCACACTTTTATATGTCATTTCTATAAATAAAGGTCAAATTTTTATATGCCATTTCCATAAATAAAAATATAATTAAAACTCACCGGGCTGAAACGGGGGTGGGGATGGCTTGCCGGAGTCGTGGGTAGTCGGCGCAGGTAATAGCGGCATCTCACCATTTAGGAGTGGCGATTTTTTTTATTAAACATTGGATTTTTTTGAGAAAAGGGGGCCCACGACTGTCCATGGTGGTCGCTGGAGGGCCATGGGGTGGCGCAGGGCTAAGCGGGAGGTGCAAGTGACGGCGGCGGGGCAATGGTGAGCCAGGGCATCGGGTTTCTGATGGTTTGGGGCTTTGGAACTTTAAATGGCTGGAGGATAGGGAGGGGCGGTGCCTGAAGACGGAGGTAGGGATGGAGATGTGGCGTAGCGCCTGCGGCGGCGGGAGAAGAGGTGGGCGGTGGCGGATTATGGTAGCGGCGCGTTTATCGGTTTAGGGTAAAGGGGATATCGTTTTTTTTTCTGATTTGAATTCAGGTTTAGAAAAAGGGGGTGCTTTATAATTTATTTAATTATTATTTTATTTCTCCTAAAATGCAACTTTTTATTTCGACCTCCAAACGAGACCCACCGACTGTCATCCCTAGCTAATTACCCCATTCCGAACACAATGGGATATGTCCAGTAAGCCAATTCAGTTGTTACGATTAGTTTCCGTCAAATTCAAAATACAAATCAATATATATTGAATTTGAACGCACATTTCAATTTTTCTGGGTCACATACGGACCCTAACAAATCTAGAAAAATTATTTCTAGCTTCGTATTGACGATATGGTCCTAACAAAACTAATTTCGTTAAATTTGAAGACCGTTTGCGAAATGGCCATTTTCTGGTCGATCCAAATTGACTGAAACTGTTAAAACACGTTTAACTTCGCCACACTCACATATTGCTTTCAAAAATTATGAATTTTGGAATCTAGCAATAATTCGACATCCCGGATCCAACAAAACTGGATTCGTCGAAAATGAAGGTCGTTTGCAAAATTTCGATTTTTATGGGCCAAAAATTCCATTGCGATTATTCTGAATTTTCAACTGGGCATAACATTTTATCCCCACTATGAAATTTCAATTTTTCGGATTCGTTGGAAAGATATTCTCAACTAGATTCAAATATTTTCAGTTTCGCTAAAATCTGGTTTATTTTGAATCCGGTACGTTCATTTGAAATTTGAAATCAAATTTTCGAACTACTGCGCCATTTTCAATTCCTTTTATAATTAAAAATAAATATTTATATTCTAACGATGATTCAAATAAATATATACATTTGAATTCAATTCAAAATAAATTTCTCATCGTTATTATTTAAAATATTTCATTTTAAATATTCAAAATTCAATAAAATTGCCAAAATAAAAAATTTAAATTGGCTTGGATTTCCGGGTTATTACAATCTCCCCCACTTAAAACTTTTCGTCCCCGAAAAGGAACGAAGCTGAAAGTAGTTTTACAAATCAACTCAACTTTCATTATTTTCATTATGGTCTAAGTTCTTCAATTTTTCAGTTTCTAAGAACTTTTCAAATTTTTCAAAAATTTGGCTAACACCCTAAATTTTTGAAAATTTTCGCCATAACCTCCCCAGCACCAGGAGCTTCGGAATATTTCAAATAGCCTCGCATGGCCCTTACTAATCCAAGAAGAAAAAGAAACAGCCAAGCGACTAGCTAATCGGCTCATAAAATCATCAAAAACCCAATAAATTTGTAAACATTTACCTATTTGTCGGGCAAACAATTTTACTCCTCTTCTCTACCCTCCTTGCTATGACCTGTTCAATGTAAGTACATGTACTTGTATATGCATGCAAATGCGACTAATTTTCAATATAATTCACTATTTGGTACAACTTGGCTAAAGGTTCAACATTTAATTAATCAAACAATAATCAAATAACACAACCAGAAATCAATTAGTTGATTAACGTTTCAAATTCATAATTTTGCTACATAAACAGAAAATCATGTTTTTGATAACAAATCATAACAATAAACCTATCTAGCTTTGGTTCTCACACCAGTCTAATGGAAATATATAGATATCACACTTTCGAAACTCTAACATAAATACAGATGATGTGGCCACATCATCAGAATCTTCCCCGGGTGTCTAGAATGTGATTCTATATCTATCCAGTATATTAAAACTTCAAATACACGTGGATCAGACGTATACGCAAAGTGTTTATATACGTGATTGTCAAAATTCAATACAAATAAATATTCAAATATGTTGAATAGGGTTTAAATTTTAAAAATAAAATTTGTTTTCATTTTAAAAATATACTCTTCACACTCGTTCTAGGATACTACTGATCCTGTCTCTAACGAGTCATTCTCATTGGATATTACTAATCCAATCTCTGATGTATCCTTTCGTTTGGTTCTAACGTGTCTTGTTCTCCAAGCTCTGTAAACCAAAGTTCTGATACCAAATATAAGGACCCGTAACTTCCCCGTGCAGAAAAGAGCGGATACTTTGAGCACAAGACAAATCAGAACACAAACAGAAGAACATTTTATTATTTATTACAACAATTCCATCAGAATAGAAGAATATACAGAGTATGAATAAATATTACACATCATAAAATATCAGAGATTACAATATATTACATAGCAGCGGAAAGTAATACAATACACAGCTGAAAGAGATAAACGAATACAGAGCTTTCCGGATGTCGTTCCAGCTGTAAATCAGGATCCTGTGAATATAAATCTGCAAAACCAAAACTACTAGTTGCCCATGCGGAAAATAAGGGCACCCAAAGTTTAGGTTAAAACAATAAACTCCAGGTTAGTCATATTATTGTGTGAGAACTAAAACAGTTATTAATGTTTATTTTAAAGTTAGATAAATCAAGGGACCACGCCGTATAATGCGGAACAGGTTTCCTCCTAAGAATACCAGTGCATAAAACAACAGCGCAATGCTAAATAAAGAACAATGAAGCTATTATAAGACCCAGGTCCCATCACACAATGTAACGCAAGCCGGAGGATAGGGTTTTTACCTTATAATAGCCAAATAATGCTTGATACATGAAATTTCATCTTTTATTATTACTATAAGTGTATAGTGCCAAAACATTTTCAATCATATGTATCAATCGTATCAATCATAGAGGGCATAAGTGACTCATGCCACAATGTCGCCATATATAGGTTCTACAATCAAAACCGCAAAGTCACGTATTGGAAGCTAGATTTCCATCTGTGAACCGAGGCAAGGGATCGTCCCCACCGAATTCAAGACTGTCTAGCCCGAGTCTCAGGCAAGTGCGCAGGCAAGCCTTGGATCGTCAGGGCCGGTCCACCGATGTGGATTATTATGCCTGAACACTGCGTTTCACCGCCCTTTGAGGCGTAAATGAGCGCAATGACTCCATCGGCTCCACATAGTCACCGATATATCCGAGGCGCCTCGCTACAGCAACAACCACACAGGTGAAAATAATATAAATGTCAGGGCTGGTAGGTCGTTGACACCACCCTAGCCAGAAAGAAACGCATGCCCTCCCTGATGTCCTCTCCCATTTCAGGTTCACAACCGGGGTGTGAGGCTCGCGAATCAATGTTACACAAAGCTATGCCACACAGGCGGTGCTTTGATCATCAACCACAAGACTTTTCTTTTCAACAAAGCCTTGATCATTTGCCACTTAGGCATGCCACACAGGCAATTCACTCCATGCGATTGATATCCATCAATATATAACCCTTAAGCTCGTACGTCTCAAAGAAGGGCGTTAAGCAAGAGAATAAATTCTCCGCCACCAAACAGATATATATTTAGTAGAAATCAATCACATAGAATAAAATCCAATGTCAGACACACAGTCCATTTATAAGTTCGTTCTGGGTCTGAACGAAACCGGAGGAACCTTGTACCTCGCATATCCATCGATCTCCAAGTATGTCTGGACAATCACCAACTGATTCCCTCCTCTTGGGTGTACAGCCCGATCAAGATCATCAGTAATCACCCAAACGATGTGAAGACCTCCGGTCTTCAACCACCTCTTCATCCTCGACACCACGTCGAATCAGTTATTCAGAATAGGATAAAACCGGTCTTTCTGAATAACTTGCGTATATAATAAACAAGTATTACACAAACACAACATATGCCTCATTCCAATTCATCATTCACTAACCGTAAATTAGTAAGAAAACAATTCCCCAAATATTAACCCCGAAGGCCGAAACGAACATCAGATCAATACCCAAGAAACCATTCAACTTAACTAACATTCAGTTAGTTGCTAAATTTCACATTCTTAGGGAGAGGTTCCCATTAATTTTACTAAAGATAAATTCCTTAAATTTATTCTTTAATCTTCTTTTGAATATCAATTCAAACCAAATTATGGTTTATCCAAACTAGTCTGGATTAACGAACCTTACTGAAGTAATCATTTGTTTTAATTTTCCAATCCCAACCTGTTCATCCCATGAAGTAAAACTGGTAATACTTCATATCTAACACCACGGTGTTATCGGTAAATTCAATTACCATTTCACAATCAAATCTAATTAAAGATTTAACTATCGCCTGGAGCAAAACTGGTGATACTCCATTCTCGATTATTTCAATCTAATTAAAGATCTATTAAAACTCCACTGGGTTTTAATCTTCCCAATAATCACTATCAATGATTATTTAACTTGGGAAATCACATCCTGTCTTTAACTGGGTTAAAGAACCAATGTCATTTAAAACACGGTTCACGATAAACCCAAAATCACATTCTATTCAATTCCAATTAAATACCATTTAATTGGTATACTTCATTAAATCTAAATAAAAAGATTTAATCTTTTTCTCAACTGGGTTTAAGAACAGTGTAAATGAAGACACTATTCACAACAATCCCAAATCCCATTTCATATTAAATACAAGGCTCTGAATAGAAAATATATCGGCTTATATTCAATATCAAATTCTACGACCAACAAATATCATATCGGAAATAATGATAAAAATATATCTTTCAAATTCCCATAACAATATCTGCATAATAACGAAATCTAAAATCGAAATATTCCAAAGGCAATTTCGATTCAAATCCATTTCCACTTTATATATTGGAAATTCTGGTTATTTTCAAAGCCATTTCAAATCCACTTTATTTATTTTAAAAATAAATGGGATTATAATTCTAGTTCAAAACTAGTTCATTTCAATAAAAAATCTATTTTTATCTTTTCAAATTTGGAATTTATCATCCCAATTCTTCAAAAATCATTTCTTATGATTTTACACAAATTATTACTATTTTTAAAAAAATTATCAAGGCTCGTACAGTCGATTTCCATCAACGGCCATCGAACTGCACTTACAACGACCTTTTCGAAATTTGATTTGGACATAATTCCAAATCCAACCATTAGATTTCAAATCTCTAATATTCGTTAGAAAGCTCTTTTTGATACAAAACCAACGGTTCCGGTTTTAGGAGAATACGACGGTCAGATCTTCCGTAATGTCCATTCAAAGTCAGTGGTCGAAATTCGCGAACTACCGCGGCGCGGTGCGTTCTATTCAGGCCATTATATATATAATATATATTATGTATATTTCATCGATTTCCTTTTAAAACGTATTTTATAAATCGTTTTAAATTCTTTTTTGAAATGATTTCAACTTGATATTCAATTTCGAATCAAATTTGAATATTCCACATCATCGATATACAAATGATAATATTTTCGAAACGTTATATTTTGAAATCACTTCCTTTTCTATAATCATTATAAAAACGAATATAATCGATATAAATATCATTCGCGTCAAAATGGAGCATATCTAACCAACACGGTTTTATATATTTTAATAACTTCGTTATTCTATTCGACAAATGAATATTTTCTTCAACACATGAATATATATTTTTATTCAACACAAGAATATATATTTTATTCAACACATGAATATTTATTTTATTCAACACATGAATTTATTTTATTCAACACATGAATTTTTATTCTATTCAACACATGAATTTTTATTCTATTCAACACATTAATTTTCTTTTATAATATTCCTTATGTTCCATATTGG
Source organism: Allium sativum (assembly GCA_030737875.1). Taxonomy (NCBI): domain Eukaryota; kingdom Viridiplantae; phylum Streptophyta; class Magnoliopsida; order Asparagales; family Amaryllidaceae; genus Allium; species Allium sativum. The sequence continues at coordinate 2,573,801 of CM060925.1, read as the reverse complement.
AATGAGGCCCAATCAATTACCATATAATGTTAATTATATGGATTTTCAACAACACATGTATATAATAGCAACGACAAATCATCAATCATCATCCAGAGTGCACCACACAACTGCAAAAGCAATAAATATAAATAGTTAACACTTGCACAGTTTGTCAACCCATCGATTGAGATACAACTAAACAACCGGGATTAGTGTATGTCAAATATCATCCCAATACCCGTATGGGGTTTCAAATCAACAAACACAGATTTTTATTTGTGCAGTTGGGCGATGTGTAAAATTTATCGTCCCAATCAATATCAGTCAAATGGGTGTACATAAACAAATCATCCGATTTGTTTATATATATTTATTTTATATACACGTTAAAAATTATATTTTTAACTATAAAATATTTATTCATTCCACATAACATAATCAATTTTCACAAAACATCAATCAAACAAACAAGCCATCCATGGTCTGTGGACGATGGGTGTTGGGTGCTGCTAAGCACCGTCTGCATCCTAGTATATATTTCAACTAAGAAAATAAATTAAAAGTGAGAAGTTCTCACCGACTAGCTAAACCAATTCACCGCGACTCTTCATATGTAGGAAATCTTTACCGCGCTTCCAACGAGATCTGTTTCACGCGGTATATGTTAAAAAAATATATTTTTAACAACGCTTTATACATTTTAAAAATCACCTTCTAATATCGCCACTTCATATATAAAAATTGAATTTTTATCGCTCCTTCATATTTTTAAAAATCGAATTTTTATCGCTACTTCATATATATAAAAATAGAAATTTTATCTAATCTTTTCGCTTCTAAAAATATATTCTTTTCCCTTATAAAAATGTTGTCTTTTCATGTAGAAAAACGTAATCTCCTTATTTATAAAAATATAATCTTTTTATTATTTACTTATATAAAAATTGAATTTTTACTATTGTATCTTCGATATAAAAATCACACTTTTACTATAGTATCATCGATATAAAAAATCACACTTCTATATGTCATTTCTATAAATAAAGGTCAAATTTTTATATGCCATTTCCATAAATAAAAATATAATAAAAACTCACCGGGCTGAAACGGGGGTGGGGATGGCTTGCCGGAGTTGTGGGTGGTTGGCGCAGGCAATAGCGACATTTCAGCATTGAGGAGTAGCGAGTTTTATTAATTAAAAAATGGATTTTTTTTAGAAAAGGGGGACCACGGCTGTCCATGGTGGTCGCTGGAGGGCCATGGGGTGGCGTAGGGCTAAAGGGGAGGTGCAAGTGATGGCGGCGAGGCAATGGTGGGCCAGTTCGTCAGGTTTATGATGGTTTGGGGCTTGGGAACTCGAAATGGCCGGAGGATAAGGAGGGGGGTGCCTGAAGGCGGCGATGGGGATGGAGATGTGGCGCAGCGCCTGCGGCAGCAGGAGAAGAGGTAGGCGGTGGCGGATTAGGGTGGCGGCGCGTCTGTCGGTTTGGGGTAAAGGGGATATCGGGTTTTTTTTTCTGATTTGAATTTAGGTTTAGAAAAAAGGGGGGTGCTTTATAATTTATTTAATTATTATTTTATTTCTCCAAAAAAGAAACTTTTTATTTCGGCCTCCAAACGAGACCCACGGACTATTGTCCCTAGCTAATTACCCCCATTCCGAACACAATGGGATATGTCTGGTAAGCCAATTCAGCTATTACGATCAGTTTCCGTCAAATTCAAAATATAAATCAGTATATATTGAATTTGAATGCATATTTCAATTTACCAGGGACACATACGGACCATAAACAATCTAGAAAAATTATTTCTAGCTTCGTATTGACGATACGGTCCTAACAAAAATAATTTCGTCAAATTTGAAGATAGATTGTAAAATGGCCATTTTCTGGTCGATCCAAATTGACTGAAACTGTTAAAACACGTTTAACTTCGCCACAGTCACATATTGCTTTCAATAATTATGAATTTTGGAATCTAGCATAATTCGACATCCCGGATCCAACAAAAGTGGTTTCGTCGACAATGAAGGTCGTTTGCAAAATTTCCATTTTTAAGGGCTAAAAATTCCATAGCGACTATTCTGAATTTTCAACTAGGCATAACTTTTTATCCCCGCTGTGAAATTTCAATTTTTCGGATTCGTTGGAAAGATAATCTCAATTAGATTCAAGTATTTTCGGTTTCGCTAATATCCGGTTTATTTTGAATCCTGTACATTCATTTGAAATTTTAAATCGAATTTTCAAACTACCGCGCCATTTTCAATTCCTTTTATAATTAAAAATAAATATATATATTCTAACGACGATTCAAATAAATATATACGTTTGAATTCTAGTCAAATTAAATTTCTCGACATTATTATTTAAAATATTTCATTTTAAATATTCAAAATTCAATAAAATTGCTAAAATAAATTTTTTAAATTGGCTCGGATTTCTGGTTTATTACAATCTCCACCACTTAAAACTTTACGTCCCCGAAAAGGAATGAAGCTGAAAGTAGTTTTACAAATCAACTCAACTTTCGTTATTTTCATTATGGTTTAAGTTCTTCAACTTCTCAGTTTCTAAGAACATTTCAAATTTTTCAAAAATTTGGCTAACACCCTAAAATTTCGAAAAATTTCGCCATAACCTCCCCTGCACTGGGAGCTTCGGGATATTTCAAATAGCCTCCCTTGGCCCTTACCAATCCAAAAAGAAAAAGAAACAGCCAAGCGGCTAGCCAATCAGCTCATAAAATCATCAAAAACCCAATGAATTTGTAAACATGTACCTATTTGTCAGGCAAACAATTTTATTCCTCTTCTCTAGCCTCATTGCTATGACATCTTCAATGTAAGTACATGTACATGTATATTCATGCAAACGCGACTAATTTTCAATACAATTCACTATTTGGTTCAATTTGACAAAAGGTTCAACATTTAATTAATCAAACAATAATCAAACAACACAACCAACAATCAATTAGTTGATTAATGTTTCAAATTCAAAATTTTGGTACATATACAGAAAATCATGTTTTTGATACCAAATCACAACAATAAACCTGTCTAGCTTTGGTTCTCACACCAGTCTAATGGAAATATATAGATATCACACTTTTGAAACTCGAAGTAAATACAGATGATGTGGCCACATCATCAGAATCATCCCCGGGTGTCGAGTATGTGATTCTATATCTATCCAGCATATTAAAACTTTAAATACGCGCGGATCAGACGCATACGCAAAATATTTATATACTTGATTGTCCAAATTCAATACAAATAAATATTCAAATACGTTGAATAGGGTTTAAATTTTCAAAATAAAATTCGTTTTCATTTTAAAAATATACTCTTCATACTCGTTCTAGGATACTACTGATCCCATCTCCAACGAGTCATTCTCATTGGATATTACTAATCCAATCTCTGATGAATCCTTTCGTTTGGTTCTAACGTGTCTTGTTCTCCGAGCTCTGTAAACCAAAGCTCTGATACCAAATATAAGGACCCATAACTTTCCCGTGCAGGAAAGAGCGGATACTTTGGGGACAAGACAAATCGTAACACAAACAGAAGAACATTTCATTGTTTATTACAACAATTCCATCAGAATACAAGAATAAACAGAGTATGAATAAATATTACACATCATAAAATATCAGAGATTACAATACATTACATAGCAGCGGAAAGTAATACAATACACAGCTGAAAGAGATAAACGGATACAGAGCTTTCCGGATATCGTTCCAGCTATAAATCAGGATCCTGTGAATATAAATCTGCGAAACCAAAACTACTAGCTACCCGTGCGGAAAATAATGGCACCTAGAGTTTAGGTTAAAACAATAAGCTCCAGGTTAGTAATGTGACAGGTGTGAGAACTAAAACAGTTATTAATCTTTATTTTAAAGTTAGGTAAATCAAGGGACCACGCCGTATAACAAGGAACAGGTTTCCTCCCAAGGATACAAGTGCATAAAACAATAGCGCAATGCTAAATAAAGAACAATGAAGCTATTATAAGACCCATGTCCCATCACACAATGCAACGCAAGCCGGAGGATAGGGTTTTTACCTTATAATTGCCAAATAATGCTTGATACATGAAATTTCATCTTTTATTATTACTATAAGTGTATAGTGCCAAAACATTTTCAATCATATGTATCAATCATAGACGACATAAGTGCCCCATACCACTATGTCGCCATATATAGGTTCTACAATCAAAACCGCAAAGTCAAGTATTGGAAGCTGGATTTCCATCTGTGAACCGAGGCAAGGGATCGTCCCCACCGAATTCAAGACTGTCTAGCCCGAGTCTCAGGCCAACGCGCAGGCAAGCCTTGGATCGTCAGGGCCAGTCCACCGATGTGGATTATTATGCCTGAACACTGCGTTTCCCCGCCCTTTGGGGCGTAAATGAGCGCAATGACTCCATCGGCTCCACATAGTCACCGATATATCTGAGGCGCCTCGCAACAGCAACAACCACACAAGTGAAAATAATATAAATGTTAGGGCTGGTAGGTCATTGAAACCACCCTGGCTAAAAAGAAACGCATGCCCTCCCTGATGTCCTCTCCCGTTTCTGGTTCACAACCGGGGTGTGAGGCTCACGAATCAACGTCCACACAAAGCTATGCCATACAGGCGGTGCTTTTATCATCAACCACAAGACTTTGCTTTTCAATAAAAGCCTTGATTATTTACCACTTAGGCATGCCACATAGGCAAATCACTCCATGCGATTGATATCCATCAATATATAACCCCTGAGCTCGTACGTCTTAGAGAAGGGCGTTAAGCAAGAGAATAAATTCTCCGCCGCCAAACAGATATATATTTAATATAAATCAATCGCACAGAACAAAATCCAATGTCAGACACACAGTCCATTTACGAGTTCATTCTGGGTCTGAACGAAACTGGAGGCACCTTGTACCTCGCATATCCATTGATCTCCAAGTACTTCTAGACGATCACCAACTGATTCCCTCCCCTTGGGTGTACATCCCAATCAAGATCATCAGTAATCACCCAAATGATGTGAAGACCTCCGGTCTTCAACCACCGTCTTCATCCTCGACATCACGTCGAATCAGTTATTCAAAATAGGATAAACCCGGTCTTTCTAAATAACTTGCGTATATAATAAACAAGTGTTACACAAACACAACATACGACTCATTCCAATTCATCAGTCACTAACCGTAAATTAGTAAGAGAACAATTCCCCAAATATTAAACCCGAAGGCCGAAACCAACATCAGATCAATACCCAAGAAACCATTCAACTTAACTAATCTTCAGTTAGTTGCTAAATTTCACAATCTTAGGGAGAGGTTCCCATTAATTTTATCAAAGATAAATTCCTTAAATTTATTCTTTAATCTTCTTTTGAATATCAATTCAACCAAATTATGGTTTATCCAAACTAGTCGGGATTAACAAACCTTACCGAAATAATCATTTGTTTTAATTTCCTAATCCCAAGCTATTCATCCCATGAAGTAAAATTGGTAATACTTTATATCTAACACCACGGTGTTATCGGTAAATTCGATTACCATTTCACGTTCAAATCTAATTAAAGATTTAACTATCGCCTGGAGCAAAACTTGTGATACTCCATTCTCGATTATTTCAATCTAATTAAAGATTCATTAAAACTCCACTTGGTTTTAATCTTCCCAATAATCAGTATCAATGATTATTTAACTTGGGAAATCACATCCTGTCTTTAACTGGGTTAAAGAACCAATGTCATTTAAAATACGGTCCACGATAAACCCAAAATCACATTCTATTCATTTCCAATTAAATACCATTTAATTGGTATACTTCATTAAATCTAAATAAAAAGATTTAATCTTTTTCTCAACTGGGTTTAAGAACAGTGTAAATGAAGACACCATTCACAGCAAACCCAAATCCATTTGATATTAAATACAAGGCTCTGAATAAAAAATATATCGGCTTATATTCAATATCAAATTCTACGACCAACAAATATCGTATTGGAAATAATGATATAAATATATCTTTCAAATTCCCATAACAATATCTGCATAATCACGAAATCAAACATTGAAATATTTCGAAGACAATTTCAATTCAAATCCATTTCCACTTTATATATTGGAAATTCTGGTTATTTTCGAAAGCATTTCAAATTCACTTTATTTATTTTAAAAATAAATGGGATTATAATTCTGGTTCAAAACTAGTTCATTTCAATAAAAATCTATTTTTATCTTTTCAAATTTGGAATTTTTCATCCCACTTCTTCACAAATCATTTCTTATGATTTAACACAAATTACTACTATTTTTAAAAAAATTATCAAGGCTCGTACAGTCGATTTCCATCAACGGCCATCGAACTGCACTTACAACGACCTTTTCCAAATTTTATTTGGACATAATTCCAAATCCAACTGTTAGATTTGAAATCTCTAATATTCGTTAGAAAGCTCCTTTCGATACGAACCCAACGGTTCCAGTTTTAGGAGAATCCGATGGTCAGATCTCCCGTAATGTCCATTCGAAGTCAATGGTCGAAATTCGCGAACTACCGCGGCGCGTTCTATTCAGGCCATTATATATATAATATATATATTATATTTTTTTCGTCAATTTCCTTTTAAAATGTATCTTCTAAATCATTTTAAATTCGTTTTCGAAATGATTTCAACTTCATATTCAATTTCGAATCAAAATTGAATATTCCACATCATCGATATACAAATGATAATATTTTCAAAACGTTATATTTTGAAATCACTTCCTTTTCTATAATCATTATAAAAACGAATATAATCGATACAAATATCGTTCACGTCAAAATGACGCATATCTAACCAACACGACTTTATATATTTCAATAACTTCGTTATTCTATTCAACAAATGAATATTTTCTTCAACACATGAATATATATTTTTATTCAACACATGAATATATATTTTATTCAACACATGAATATTTATTTTATTCAACACATTAATTTATTTTATTCAACACATAAATTTATTTTATTCAACACATGAATTTTTATTCTATTCAACACATGAATTTTTATTCTATTCGGCACATGAATTTTCTTTTATAATATTCCTTGTTTTCCAAATTGGAATGAGGCCCAATCAATTACCATATAATGTTAATGTAACAACCCGCAAAAATCAGGACCAATTTAAAAATTTTATTTTAGAAAATTTTAATGAATTTTGACAATATAAGATAATTTATTTAAATAATAATGATCACAAATTTGATTCAAATCGAAGTTAGAATGAATGATTTAATTTTTATTATAAAAAGAGTTAGAAATAACGCGGTAGTTTGAAAAGTCAAACTTGAACTTTGACTGACCGTACAGGATGCAAAATTTAATGGATCTTAGTGAAACCAAAAATATTAGAATCTATTTAAATTTATCTTTCCAACGAATTCGAAAAATCGAAATTTCATAACGGGAATCAAAAGTTATGTCAAAATTAAAATCTAGAATGGTCGCTATGAAATTTATAAGGGCCAAAATGCTACATTTTGCAGAATAAGGAATTAGGACCCGAAACCATCTCCATTGGTTTTAGAATGTTGTTTACATATAAAAATGACTATAAGAACTTATATTTTTGAGTTTCGGAAAAATTCCACTATTTTTGGTATTTTTAAAATATTAAAATATACACCTGAAAAATAGAATTTTTGCAAACGAACTCCGAATTCAACGAAACCAGTTTCTATGGATTCGGAATATTAAATTAAGGTAAAATTCTAAAATTTATAATTTTTGGAATTATTTTGTGGTCTGTATAATTTTTACAGTGGAAATACAGCCTATTTTCAGACTTCGGAAATTTATAATAAATTCATACTGAATCGGAAAATTACGAAATCAGGTTCGTTGGGTTCGTAATGACCTGAAATAATTATGTTTAAAATTTTATTAATTTTGAAATCAGCATGTATTTATAAGAATTTTTGAACTGAAGAAAACAGTTGAAAATTGAGTAATTGGGCACATAATGATATTTGGGCCCAAACCAAAATTAAACCCATGGTATATATTATCTTTTTTCTGAGTTTTAGGGCTGAAATTCGAAATGCACAGCAGCCACTCTCTTTTCCATCATTTTTTTTTTCTCAATTTCCATGGCGGCTCCCTCTTCCTCTAAAATTCATAAAAAAATAAAATCTCTTCAAACCATAGCAAATTATATGTTTTCTCGAAGATCTCGACGATACGAAGCTAATGGTGTAGTCGGTTTTGTCAAACAGCGCTCGGATTCGCCGGAATCTCTTCTTAAAGCTCGCTGTTTTCGAAATTCAGAAACTCAAAACGTAAATCAAGAAATTCCCGTGAATCGAGGAAGAATTAGACGAAGTCACGAACACGGAAGTTCTTCGTCTACGCAAGACGAAGATGCTCAGAAAATTTCAGGCAGTTTCGAGGTGTGTGGCGGCCTGTGGGACCCGCGAGGCGAAATCCTTTCTAGACGATTTCCCGATGATCGGAGAAGCTTTAGGGGCGGCTCTTTCTGGTGGTGGTGCGTCTCGCCAAGACGAAGACACTGGCGGTGGTCCCGTGGCGTCAGGTGGCCCGAGGCAGCGGCAAAGTGCGGTCAAAGTTCGGCGGTGAACAGTGTTTTTCGGTCAATGGGCTGAGGGTATTTTCTATTTTATTTTTAATTTATTTAATTAATTTCCAGAACTTTAAAATTGCATAACTCACTCATACGAAGTCGAAAATCGATGATTTCAGGTGCGTTGGGATCGTGGCGACGAGATGGACGCGTGGACACTAATTTTGTCCAATTCTGAGAAAGTGAAATTTTTAGGTATTTTTCACGAATATTAATTAATTATTTAATTATGTCCAACTTTAATAAATCATAACTCTCTCGTACGAGGTCCGATTGACGAACCGTAAATTGGTTGGACTCGTCTTTCCGAGCTCTTCGCGATGGAGCAGACCAGAGCTGAATCCGAGACAGTCAAATTTTCAGCAAAAATCAATGTGAGATTCTATTTTTAATTTAATTTTTTTTTTGTTATTTAAATAATTTAATGAGAAGTGAACTAGATCCGTGATGTATGACTACATGTTGATGCTTGGGTTTGGATTTGTGTTTGGATGATTGTCATATGAATTGCGTTGTTGGAATCTACACGAATGGATTTGATCCCTTTTTATGTTGTTTTGACAAAAAAAAAAAAAAAAAAATTAGATTTTGTGTTTTATGTTGTTTTGAGAATAAAAAATTTGATCTTTTATTGTATGATGTGTTAAGAATAAAGATTAGATCTTTATTTAAAATTTATAAAGATAGAATTTTTATATTGTAAAAGAAAGTTTAAATCTTTTAATTATATTTATAAATCAAGTTAGGATTTTTATAATATATATATATATAAAAAAATCTTATTTTATTTAGATTTAGAAAAAAAAAACAAAGTTGGGATCTTGACACAAAAATGCGACACTACATCTTATGATGTTATTATATGCGATGACATGATGACTTAATACCATATTGTATGTTGTCATTATTGTTTGTCGACATGAATGCTTAACATTAATCTACATGTTGCTCATCGAATGGTTTGGAATGGATTTGAACACCCCATATTATGTTATTTATCATTTTATTGATATGCAAGCGCGACACCATATTCTGTGTGTTATTAATTTTCGTATGCGGCCATGTGAATTGGAAGATGACCATAATTTTAGTGCGGTCATGTAAATAGAAAAATAACCACATTTTAGTGCGTGAGTGTAAATAGCAAATTTGTATTATATTTTAGCACTTAAGTAAGAATAAGATTATTAAAATAGTCTTAGCGTCTTAATAAAATTTAAGAAAATAAACTTATTTTCATAGTTAATGTCACAATAGGAATGCAACCTTATTTCCAACGTTTATGTAAAAATATGAGTGTTGTTATATTTTTTTTTAGCGCGTTAAGTGAAAGTAGAAAATAAATATATTTTCATTGTTTAAGTTAAAATAAGATTGATAACTTATTTTTAGCGCGTTAGGTAAATTTAGAAAATAATTATAATTTCATTGTTGTTAATAAAATAAGAATGCAAACTTAATTGCATTGTTTTTTTTATAAAATATAAATGCAACATTATTCGCATTGTTTTGATAAAGATATGAATGCAAACATTATTTACACTGTTTTGATAAAATATAAATGCAAACTTTATTTGCATCGTTCTGTTAAAATATGAATGAAACTTTATTTTTATTGTTTTGATAAAAATATGAATGAAACTTTATTTTTATTTACATAAAAATTTGAATGCAACTTTATTTTTATTGTTATGTCAAAACATGAATGCAAGTTTATTTTAAGCGTTTTTAAGTAAAATATGTAAATAAATATATTCGTAGTGTTTCTGATTAAAAATATAAAAAAAAATTATATGGATATTGCACATGAAAGTTGTAAATGAATGTGAATATATAATTAGCGTTATTGAGGAACTTGAAATATTTTCATTATTTACTCAATTAATGGAATTAATGGACGATTTAATTAAGAAGATTGCACATTTAAAAAGGATGAAATAAAAAGTTTAAATTGGTAAGATTTCATTCTAATTATAATAATGAAGATTTGAATTGAAAAATCTCGTTTTTATGTTAACTTGTAAATTTAGAAGATTTGATTTTAAAATTTAACATAAATGGATTAATTGAGGAAGATTTCATTTAATATTAAAATGGTAAGTTTTGATATTACAATTGAAACATTTTGGGAATAGTTTTATGATATTAATATGGAAAGATTAATGTTTACTGAAATGAAAGGATAAGTAAAAGAATGAATGATATTTTAGAAATTAAATATTCTAAAATATGAAATGTTTTAAAATAATACTTTTAGGAGATAATTATAATTATAATTATTAATTGTACCTGGACACGAGGTTAGGTCACATTTATGGCGGAAGTCTGCCCGGAACCAACCGGCATATCCAGCAGCCATAAATGTTGGGCCTAATGTGAGAGGTCCAAGTGCGCAAATACGAATTGGGTCAAGACACGAGGTTAAGCCCTACCTGTGGTAGAAGTCTGCCCGGAACCAACCGGCATATCCAGCATCCACAAGTTGTAGGCCTAATGTGAGAGGTCTGGCCGGCTATTAAATAATAAAATGTAAAGATAAACATAATAAATGGATAAGGAAAATGAATTGGGTTATTCAGTCCATTTTAAAATAGTAACTCCATTTTAACCCGTATAAATTATGTTATACATTTTATAAAGGAAATCGAAGATGATTAATATTTTATTTAAGATTAAATGAAATACTCTGAAATAAATGATGTTTAATTATATATATTAAATGGGAAATTTATGAAATTTAAATTTGGGTTTATCGTGAATTATGTTTTAAATAACATTTATTCTTTAACCTGAATTTATGATAGAATTAATTTCCTAGAAATTGAATAATCATTTAATAATGACTTTGGAAGATTAAAACTAAATAAAATTTTAATTAAATCTTTAATTTGATTGAAAAGGAATTAAGTAGTTAAGATCACTGAATTAAGAAAGTGATCGAAAATGGAAAATGAACCACAAAGCAATGAATATTTTCATGTTATAAATGAATAAATGAATGAAAACATGAAATGGTTATATTATTTATATATTTTATATAAATAAAAGTAATGAAACTTTTATTTACATTTCATATGTAAATAAAAAGAATGAAAATAAGAATGAAATTTTTATTTACATTTCACATGCGAATAAAAAGATATAAATATGAAATGAAACATGATTTAGAAGCATGAACCGCATATGAAAATTTAACATGTTTTAAAAAGCATGAAGTCGCATATGAAATGCATAATCAAGAAACCGCATATGGAATAAAAATTCATGTTTAGAGTAGTATTACTGCATATGAAATGAATGGACGATATATTTATATGCATGAAATGAATGGACGATATTTATGAAATGAATGGACGATATTTATGAAATGAATGGACGATATTTATGAAATGAATGGACGATATATATATACATGAAATGAATGGACGATATTTATAAAAGAATAAATAACGATATAGAATGGTTTGCAAATTAATATATGCGAGAATTATTTGGAAAGTCCGAGTTTACTCTCATTCCAAATAATGATACGACGTTCGAAGAGTTGAAGACGGTGATTGAAGACCGACGATCTTCACATCGAATGGGTGTGTTGCTATTGAGACCCATGATGGGAGTAGCTACCTTGAAGGGGCGACAGTAGTAGCCGTCCGGACGTAGTGTTGATTGCACGGATTTGACTTTCGCCCAGACCCAGGGCATAAGTTTATAAATGGAATGTATGTCTGACGTTGTAGTCCCTTATACTACATTCGTTAATCTCTATTAATATATATCTGTTTGGTGGTTAACACCCTTCTCTGAGACATACGAGCTTAGAGGTTATATATTGGTAGAAATCAATGGTATAGTATGGACTGACAATGTGGCATACTAAGATGCATTGATCAAGGCTTTTGTTGAAAAGCAGGGCCTTGTGGTTGATGATCAAAGCATAGTCTATTTAGGCATAGCTTTGTGTATATCGTGACTTCGCGAGCCTCACACCCCGGTATGAGTCAAAAACGGGATATGGACCGTAGGGAGTGCACACGTTTCTTTCTAGCTAGAGTAGTGTCAGCAACCTGCCAGCCCTGACATTTTACTTATGTGGATGATGGATTTTGAGGCGCCTCGTTTTTTTTATAGGTCGTTGGTGGTCATACTATAGGTCCAAAGGGACCGGGAAACGTGTGTTCAGGCATAACTAATCCACTGCCCATTGGCGGGGACCGGCCCTACCGCTTCCAAGGGTTCACTGCGGGGAATCCTGAGGCATTTGCTAGAGTGTCTCGAATCGGAGAGGATCTTGCCCCTAGCCTCGACTCATGATGGAATCCAAATTTCCAATACGCCCTTGCGGTTTTGATTGTAGAACTAGTATTGGCGACATGCTATATGGTAACCATGCCGTCTAGGATTGCTACTTATGATTCAAATCTTTTTATTCAAAACATATATACACTAATAATAATATCAAATCCGTTTTATACGTATCAAGCATCTTTTGACCATTATAAGGTAAAACCCTATCCTCTGGTGTGCGTTGCATTGTGTGATGGGACCTGGGTCTTATAATGGTTTCATTTTTCCAAAAAGACATTGCGTTATTTCTCGATTTACTTTAGTTTATGCACCGGCAATCCATTGGAGTAAACCCGTTCCGCATTAGCGGCGTGGTCCTTGGATTTGCCTTATTACTATTAGTTAAACTAGTTAAGAATTCTCACACCAGTCCCATGACTGACTCGTAGTTTGTTTCACTTTGCAAACTCGGGTGCCCTCTTTCCACACGGGCAGTCGAGTAGCTTTTTGCAGACATCTCTCTCTTTAGCAGGATCCTGGATCGAAGCCCAAAGCTGTGTCCAGAGCTTAGAAGTCTTCCGCTGTTTAATGTATTAAATCTGTTGTAATTTATCTTCCGCTGTAGTTTACTTTATTTGCACTCTGATATTCTGTACTCTGATGTTATATTATTGTAATGTAATAAAAGTCTGCTGTTATTGTTCTAATATTTTGTATTCCCAAAGTTAACGTATGCGAGTTTTGAACGGTCTTGGTCGATTTTGTGATCGATTAAGGTCGGGCATAATCCGTGTCGTTACAGGTGGTATCAGAGCTCTGGTTAGCTCAAATCTTTGGGATACAACTCGTTAGAACTGAACAAAAGACTCATCAGAGAATTGGATTAGTAATGTCCAATAAGAATACTCATTAGAGATAGGATCATCAGTATCCTAGAATGAGAAAACTCATTAGAGATGGGGTTAGTAATGCCCTAGAATGAGTTCAGAGTGATAAGCTTATGATTAGCGTATTTTTGATTATATAATCTATTTCTGAAAATATGATTTTTAAATATATAAAAGAGTATGTATATTTGATAAGTTAGTCAACAAATGAAATTAATAAGAGAAATTAAAATTTAGTTAGTTAATTAAACAACTTTTAGCCTAGTTCCTTTTCGAGGACGAAAAGTTTTTAAGTGGGGGCGATTGTAACAACCCGCAAAAATCAGGACCAATTTAAAAATTTTATTTTAGAAAATTTTAATGAATTTTGACAATATAAGATAATTTATTTAAATAATAATGATCACAAATTTGATTCAAATCGAAGTTAGAATGAATGATTTAATTTTTATTATAAAAAGAGTTAGAAATAACGCGGTAGTTTGAAAAGTCAAACTTGAACTTTGACTGACCGTACAGGATGCAAAATTTAATGGATTTTAGTGAAACCAAAAATATTAGAATCTATTTAAATTTATCTTTCCAACGAATTCGAAAAATCGAAATTTCATAACGTGAATCAAAAGTTATGTCAAAATTAAAATCTAGAATGGTCGCTATGAAATTTATAAGGGCCAAAATGCTACATTTTGCAGAATAAGGAATTAGGACCCGAAACCATCTCCATTGGTTTTAGAATGTTGTTTACATATAAAAATGACTATAAGAACTTATATTTTTGAGTTTCGGAAAAATTCCACTATTTTTGGTATTTTTAAAATATTAAAATATACACCTGAAAAATAGAATTTTTGCAAACGAACTCCGAATTCAACGAAACCAGTTTCTATGGATTCGGAATATTAAATTAAGGTAAAATTCTAAAATTTATAATTTTTAGAATTATTTTGTGGTCTGTATAATTTTTACAGTGGAAATACAGCCTATTTTCAGACTTCGGAAATTTATAATAAATTCATACTGAATCGGAAAATTTCGAAATCAGGTTCGTTGGGTTCGTAATGACATGAAATAATTATGTTTAAAATTTTATTAATTTTGAAATCAGCATGTATTTATAAGAATTTTTGAACTGAAGAAAACAGTTGAAAATTGAGTAATTGGGCACATAATGATATTTGGGCCCAAACCAAAATTAAACCCATGGTATATATTATCTTTTTTCTGAGTTTTAGGGCTGAAATTCGAAATGCACAGCAGCCACTCTCTTTTCCATCATTTTTTTTTTCTCAATTTCCATGGCGGCTCCCTCTTCCTCTAAAATTCATAAAAAAATAAAATCTCTTCAAACCATAGCAAATTATATGTTTTCTCGAAGATCTCGACGATACGAAGCTAATGGTGTAGTCGGTTTTGTCAAACAGCGCTCGGATTCGCCGGAATCTCGTCTTAAAGCTCGCTGTTTTCGAAATTCAGAAACTCAAAACGTAAATCAAGAAATTCCCGTGAATCGAGGAAGAATTAGACGAAGTCACGAACACGGAAGTTCTTCGTCTACGCAAGACGAAGATGCTCAGAAAATTTCAGGCAGTTTCGAGGTGTGTGGCGGCCTGTGGGACCCGCGAGGCGAAATCCTTTCTAGACGATTTCCCGATGATCGGAGAAGCTTTAGGGGCGGCTCTTTCTGGTGGTGGTGCGTCTCGCCAAGACGAAGACACTGGCGGTGGTCCCGTGGCGTCAGGTGGCCCGAGGCAGCGGCAAAGTGCGGTCAAAGTTTGGCGGTGAACAGTGTTTTTCGGTCAATGGGCTGAGGGTATTTTCTATTTTATTTTTAAATTATTTAATTAATTTCCAGAACTTTAAAATTGCATAACTCACTCATACGAAGTCGAAAATCGACGATTTCAGGTGCGTTGGGATCGTGGCGACGAGATGGACGCGTGAACACTAATTTTGTCCAATTCTGAGACAGTGAAATTTTTAGGTATTTTTCACGAATATTAATTAATTATTTAATTATGTCCAACTTTAATAAATCATAACTCTCTCGTACGAGGTCCGATTGACGAACCGTAAATTGGTTGGACTCGTCTTTCCGAGCTCTTCGCGATGGAGCAGACCAGAGCTGAATCCGAGACAATCAAATTTTCAGCAAAAATCAATGTGAGATTCTATTTTTAATTTAATTTTTTTTTGTTATTTAAATAATTTAATGAGAAGTGAACTAGATCCGTGATGTATGACTACATGTTGATGCTTGGGTTTGGATTTGTGTTTGGATGATTGTCATATGAATTGCGTTGTTGGAATCTACACGAATGGATTTGATCCCTTTTTATGTTGTTTTGACAAAAAAAAAAAAAAATTAGATTTTGTGTTTTATGTTGTTTTGAGAATAAAAAATTTGATCTTTTATTGTATGATGTGTTAAGAATAAAGATTAGATCTTTATTTAAAATTTATAAAGATAGAATTTTTATATTGTAAAAGAAAGTTTAAATCTTTTAATTATATTTATAAATCAAGTTAGGATTTTTATAATATATATATATATAAAAAAAAAATCTTATTTTATTTAGATTTAAAAAAAAAAAAAAAACAAAGTTGGGATCTTGACACAAAAATGCGACACTACATCTTATGATGTTATTATATGCGATGACATGATGACTTAATACCATATTGTATGTTGTCATTATTGTTTGTCGACATGAATGCTTAACATTAATCTACATGTTGCTCATCGAATGGTTTGGAATGGATTTGAACACCCCATATTATGTTATTTATCATTTTATTGATATGCAAGCGCGACACCATATTCTGTGTGTTATTAATTTTCGTATGCGGCCATGTGAATTGGAAGATGACCATAATTTTAGTGCGGTCATGTAAATAGAAAAATAACCACATTTTAGTGCGTGAGTGTAAATAGCAAATTTGTATTATATTTTAGCACTTAAGTAAGAATAAGATTATTAAAATAGTCTTAGCGTCTTAATAAAATTTAAGAAAATAAACTTATTTTCATAGTTAATGTCACAATAGGAATGCAACCTTATTTCCAACGTTTATGTAAAAATATGAGTGTTGTTATATTTTTTTTTAGCGCGTTAAGTGAAAGTAGAAAATAAATATATTTTCATTGTTTAAGTTAAAATAAGATTGATAACTTATTTTTAGCGCGTTAGGTAAATTTAGAAAATAATTATAATTTCATTGTTGTTAATAAAATAAGAATGCAAACTTAATTGCATTGTTTTTTTTATAAAATATAAATGCAACATTATTCGCATTGTTTTGATAAAGATATGAATGCAAACATTATTTACACTGTTTTGATAAAATATAAGTGCAAACTTTATTTGCATCGTTCTGTTAAAATATGAATGAAACTTTATTTTTATTGTTTTGATAAAAATATAAATGAAACTTTATTTTTATTTACATAAAAATTTGAATGCAACTTTATTTTTATTGTTATGTCAAAACATGAATGCAAGTTTATTTTAAGCGTTTTTAAGTAAAATATGTAAATAAATATATTCGTAGTGTTTCTGATTAAAAATATAAAAAAAATTATATGGATATTGCACATGAAAGTTGTAAATGAATGTGAATATATAATTAGCGTTATTGAGGAACTTGAAATATTTTCATTATTTACTCAATTAATGGAATTAATGGACGATTTAATTAAGAAGATTGCACATTTAAAAAGGATGAAATAAAAAGTTTAAATTGGTAAGATTTCATTCCAATTATAATAATGAAGATTTGAATTGAAAAATCTCGTTTTTATGTTAACTTGTAAATTTAGAAGATTTGATTTTAAAATTTAACATAAATGGATTAATTGAGGAAGATTTCATTTAATATTAAAATGGTAAGTTTTGATATTACAATTGAAACATTTTGGGAATAGTTTTATGATATTAATATGGAAAGATTAATGTTTACTGAAATGAAAGGATAAGTAAAAGAATGAATGATATTTTAGAAATTAAATATTCTAAAATATGAAATGTTTTAAAATAATACTTTTAGGAGATAATTATAATTATAATTATTAATTGTACCTGGACACGAGGTTAGGTCACATTTATGGCGGAAGTCTGCCCGGAACCAACCGGCATATCCAGCAGCCATAAATGTTGGGCCTAATGTGAGAGGTCCAAGTGCGCAAATACGAATTGGGTCAAGACACGAGGTTAAGCCCAACCTGTGGTAGAAGTCTGCCCGGAACCAACCGGCATATCCAGCATCCACAAGTTGTAGGCCTAATGTGAGAGGTCTGGCCCGCTATTAAATAATAAAATGTAAAGATAAACATAATAAATGGATAAGGAAAATGAATTGGGTTATTCAGTCCATTTTAAAATAGTAACTCCATTTTAACCCGTATAAATTATGTTATACATTTTATAAAGGAAATCGAAGATGATTAATATTTTATTTAAGATTAAATGAAATACTCTGAAATAAATGATGTTTAATTATATATATTAAATGGGAAATTTATGAAATTTAAATTTGGGTTTATCGTGAATTATGTTTTAAATAACATTTATTCTTTAACCTGAATTTATGATAGAATTAATTTCCTAGAAATTGAATAATCATTTAATAATGACTTTGGAAGATTAAAACTAAATAAAATTTTAATTAAATCTTTAATTTGATTGAAAAGGAATTAAGTAGTTAAGATCACTGAATTAAGAAAGTGATCGAAAATGGAAAATGAACCAAAAAGCAATGAATATTTTCATGTTATAAATGAATAAATGAATGAAAACATGAAATGGATATATTATTTATATATTTTATATAAATAAAAGTAATGAAACTTTTATTTACATTTCATATGTAAATAAAAAGAATGAAAATAAGAATGAAATTTTTATTTACATTTCACATGCGAATAAAAAGATATAAATATGAAATGAAACATGATTTAGAAGCATGAACCGCATATGAAAATTTAACATGTTTTAAAAAGCATGAAGTCGCATATGAAATGCATAATCAAGAAACCGCATATGGAATAAAAATTCATGTTTAGAGTAGTATTACTGCATATGAAATGAATGGACGATATATTTATATGCATGAAATGAATGGACGATATTTATGAAATGAATGGACGATATTTATGAAATGAATGGACGATATATATATACATGAAATGAATGGACGATATTTATAAAAGAATAAATAACGATATAGAATGGTTTGCAAATTTATATATGCGGGAATTATTTGGAAAGTCCGAGTTTACTCTCATTCCAAATAATGATACGACGTTCGAAGAGTTGAAGACGGTGATTGAAGACCGACGATCTTCACATCGAATGGGTGTGTTGCTATTGAGACCCATGATGGGAGTAGCTACCTTGAAGGGGCGACAGTAGTAGCCGTCCGGACGTAGTGTTGATTGCAAGGATTTGACTTTCGCCCAGACCCAGGGCATAAGTTTATAAATGGAATGTATGTCTGACGTTGTAGTCCCTTATACTACATTCGTTGATCTCTATTAATATATATCTGTTTGGTGGTTAACACCCTTCTCTGAGACATACGAGCTTAGAGGTTATATATTGGTAGAAATCAATGGTATAGTATGGACTGACAATGTGGCATACTAAGATGCATTGATCAAGGCTTTTGTTGAAAAACAGGGCCTTGTGGTTGATGATCAAAGCATAGTCTATTTAGGCATAGCTTTGTGTATATCGTGACTTCGCGAGCCTCACACCCCGGTATGAGTCAAAAACGGGATATGGACCGTAGGGAGTGCACACGTTTCTTTCTAGCTAGAGTAGTGTCAGCGACCTGCCAGCCCTGACATTTTACTTATGTGGATGATGGATTTTGAGGCGCCTCGTTTTTTTTATAGGCCGTTGGTGGTCATACTATAGGTCCAAAGGGACCGGGAAACGTGTGTTCAGGCATAACTAATCCACTGCCCATTGGCGGGGACCGGCCCTACCACTTCCAAGGGTTCACTGCGGGGAATCCTGAGGCATTTGCTAGAGTGTCTCGAATCGGAGAGGATCTTGCCCCTAGCCTCGACTCATGATGGAATCCAAATTTCCAATACGCCCTTGCGGTTTTGATTGTAGAACTAGTATTGGCGACATGCTATATGGTAACCATGCCGTCTAGGATTGCTACTTATGATTCAAATCTTTTTATTCAAAACATATATACACTAATAATAATATCAAATCCGTTTTATACGTATCAAGCATCTTTTGACCATTATAAGGTAAAACCCTATCCTCTGGTGTGCGTTGCATTGTGTGATGGGACCTGGGTCTTATAATGGTTTCATTTTTCCAAAAAGACATTGCGTTATTTCTCGATTTACTTTAGTTTATGCACCGGCAATCCATTGGAGTAAACCCGTTCCGCATTAGCGGCGTGGTCCTTGGATTTGCCTTATTACTATTAGTTAAACTAGTTAAGAATTCTCACACCAGTCCCATGACTGACTCGTAGTTTGTTTCACTTTGCAAACTCGGGTGCCCTCTTTCCACACGGGCAGCCGAGTAGCTTTTTGCAGACATCTCTCTCTTTAGCAGGATCCTGGATCGAAGCCCAAAGCTGTGTCCAGAGCTTAGAAGTCTTCCGCTGTTTAATGTATTAAATCTGTTGTAATTTATCTTCCGCTGTAGTTTACTTTATTTGTACTCTGATATTCTGTACTCTGATGTTATATTATTGTAATGTAATAAAAGTCTGCTGTTATTGTTCTAATATTTTGTATTCCCAAAGTTAACGTATGCGAGTTTTGAACGGTCTTGGTCGATTTTGTGATCGATTAAGGTCGGGCATAATCCGTGTCGTTACAGTTAATTATATGGATTTTCTACAAAACATATATATAATAGCTACGACAAATCATCAACCATCATCCAGAGCGCACCACACAACTGCATAAGCAATAAATATAAATAATTAACGCTTACGCAGTATGTCAACTCATCGATTGACATACAACTAAACAATCGGGATTAGTGTATGTCTAATTTCATCCTAATACCCGTGTGGGGTTTCAAATCAACAAACACAGATTTTTATTTGTGCAGTTGGGCGATGTGTAAAATTTATCGTCCCAATCAATATCAGTCAATTGGGTGTACATAAACAAATTGTCCGATTTGTTTGTAAATATTTATTTAATATACATGTTAAAAATTATATTTTTAACTATAAAATATTTATTCATTCCACATCACACATTCAACTTTTACAACACATCAATCAAACAAACAAGCCATCCATGGTCTGTGCACGACGGGTGTCGGGTGCTGCTAAGCACCGTCTGCATCCTAGTATATATTTCAATTAGAAAATAAATTAAAAGTGAGAAGTTCTCACCGGCTAGCTAAACCAATTCACCGCGACTCTTCATATGTAGGAAATCTTCACCGCGCTTCCAACAAGATCTATTTCACGCGGTATATGTTAAATTTTTTTTTAACAACGCTTTATACATTTTAAAAATCACATTCTAATATCTCCACTTCATATATAAAAATTGAATTTTTATCGAAACTTTATATATATAAAAATCAAATATTTATCGCTACTTCATAAATATAAAAATCGAATTTTTATCGCTACTTCATTTATATAAAAATCGAAATTTTATCTAATCTTTACGCTTCTAAAAATATATTCTTTTCCTTTATAAAAATGTAATCTTTTCATATAGTAAAACATAATCTCCTTATTTATAAAAATATAATCTTTTTATTATTTACTTATATGAAAATTGAATTTTTACTATTGTATCTTCGATATAAAAATCGCACTTTTACTATGGTATCATCGATATAAAAAATCACACTTCTATATGTCATTTCTATAAATAAAGATCAAATTTTTATATGCTATTTCCATAAATAAAAATATAATAAAAACTCACCGGGCTGAAACGGGGGTGGGGATGGCTTGCCGGAGTCGTGGGTGGTTGGCGCTGGCAATAGCGGCATCTCAGCCTTGATTAGTAGCGAGTTTTTTTAATTAAAAATTGGATTTTTTTTGAGAAAAGGGGGCCCACGGCTGTCCATGGTGGTCGCTGGAGGGCCATGGGGTGGCGCAGGGCTAAGGGGGAGGTGCAAGTGACGGCGGTGGGGCAATGGTGGGCCAAGGCGTCAGGTTTCTGATGGTTTGGGGCTTTGGAACTCGAAATGGCCGGAGGATAAGGAGGGCGTGCCTGAAGGAGGCGGTGGGGATGGAGATGTGGCGTAGCGCCTGCGGCAGCGGGAGAAGAGGTGGGCGGTGGTAGATTAGGGTGGCAGCGCGTCTGTCGGTTTGGGGTAAAGGGGATATCAGGTTTTTTTCTGATTTGAATTTAGGTTTAGAAAAAAGGGGGGTGCTTTATAATTTAGTTAATTATTATTTTATTTCTCCTAAAAAGCAACTTTTAATTTCGACCTCCAAATGAGACCCACCGACTGTCGTCCCTGGCTAATTACCCCCATTCCGAACACAATGGGATATGTTCGGTAAGCCAATTCAGCTGTTACGGTCAGTTTCCGTCAAATTCAAAATATCAATCTGTATATATTGAATTTGAACCCACATTTCAATTTACCAGGGTCACATACGGACCCTACACAATCTAGAAAAATTATTTCTAGCTTCGTATTGACGATACAGTCCTAACAAAACTAATTTCGTCAAATTTGAAGCCGTTTGCAAAATGGTCATTTTCTGGTCGATCCAAATTGACTAAAACTGTTAAAACACGTTTAACTTCGCCACACTCACATATTGCTTTCAAAAATTATGAATTTTTGAATATAGCAATAATTCGACATCCTGGATCCAACAAAAGTGGTTTCGTCGAAAACGAAGGTCGTTTGCAGAATTTCCATTTTTAAGGGCTAAAAATTCCATAGCGACTGTTCTGAATTTTCAATAAGGCATAACTTTTTATCCCCGCTATGAAATTTCAATTTTTCGGATTTGTTGGAAAGATATTCTCAATTAGATTCAAATATTTTCGGTTTCGCTAAAATCCAGTTTATTTTGAAGCCTGTTCGTTCATTTGAAATTTTAAATCAAATTTTCAAACTACCGTTCCATTTTCAATTCTTTTTACAATTAAAAATAAATATTTATATTCTAACGACGATTCTAATAAATGTATACGTTCGAATTCTGTTCAAAATAAATTTCTCGTCGTTATTATTTAAAATATTTCATTTTAAATATTCAAAATTCAATAAAATTGCCAAAATAAAAAATTTAAATTGGCTCGGATTTCCAGGTTATTACAATATCCCCCACTTAAAACTTTTCGTCCTCAAAAAGGAACGAAGCTGAAAGTAGTTTTACAAATAAACCCAACTTTCATTATTTTCATTATGGTTTAAGTTCTTCAACTTTTCAGTTTCTAAGAACTTTTCAAATTATTCAAAAATTTGGCTAACACCCTAAATTTTCGAATTTTTTTGCCATAACCTCCCCTACACCGGGAGCTTCGGGATATTTCAAATAGCCTCCTATTGCCCTTACCAATCCAAAAAGAAAAAGAAAGAGCCAAGCGGCTTATAAAATCATCAAAAACCCAATAAATTTGTAAACATGTACCGTTTGTCGGGCAAACAATTTTATTCCTCTTCTCAAGCCTCATTGCTATGACATGTTCAATGTAAGTACATGTACACGTATACGCATGCAAATGTGACTAATTTTCAATACTATTCACTATTTGGTTCAATTTGGCTAAAGGTTCAACATTTAATTAATCAAACAATAATCAAACAACAAAACCAACAATCAATTAGTTGATTAACATTTCAAATTCATAATTTTGGTACATATACAGAAAATCATGTTTTTGATACCAAATCACAACAATAAACCAATCTAGCTTTGGTTCTCACACCAGTCTAATGGAAATATATAGGTATCACACTTTCGAAACTTGAACATAAATACTGATGATGTGGCCACATCATCAGAATCATCCCCGTGTGTCTAGAATGTGATTCTATTTCTATCCGATATGTTAAAACTTCAAATACACGCGGATCAGACGTATACACAAAATATTTATATACTTGATTGTCCAAATTCAATAGAAATAAATATTCAAATACGTTGAATAGGGTTTAAATTTTCAAAATAAAATTTGTTTTCATTTTTAAAATATACCCTTCATACTCGTTCTAGGATACTACTGATCCCATCTCCAACGAGTCATTCTCATTGGATATTATTAATCCAATCTCTGATGAATCCTTTCGTTTGGTTATAACGTGTCTTGTTCTCCGAGCTCTGTATACCAAAGCTCTGATACTAAATATAAGGACCCGTAACTTCCCCGTGCAGGAAAGAGCGAATACTTTGAGGTCAAGACAAATCAGAACACAAACAGAAGAACATTTCATTGTTTATTACAACAATTCCATTAGAATACAAGAATATACAGAGTATGAATAAATATTACACATCATAAAATATCAGAGATTACAATACATTACATAGCAGCGGAAAGTAATACAATACACAGCTGAAAGAGATAAACGAATATAGAGCTTTTCGGATATCGTTCCAGCTGTAGATCAGAATCCTGTGTATATAAATCTGCAAAACCAAAACTACTAGCTGCCCGTGCGGAAAATAAGGGCACCCAGAGTTTAGGTTAAAACAATAAACTCAGGGTCAGTCATGTGACTGGTGTGAGAACTAAAACAGTTAGTAATCTATATTTTAAAGTTAGGTAAATCAAGGGACCACACAGTATAACACGGAACATGTTACCTCCCAAGAATACAATGCATAAAACTACAGCAGAATGCTAAATAACGAACAATGATGCTATTATAAGACCCAGGTCCCATCACACAATGCAACGCAAGCTGGAGGATAGGGTTTTTACCTTATAATAGCCAAATAATGTTTGATACGTGAAATTTCATCTTTTATTATAACTATAAGTGTATAGTGTCAAAACAATTTCAATCATAAGTATCAATCATAGACGGCATAAGTGCCCCATACCACTATGTCGCCATATATAGGTTCTACAATCAAAACCGCAAAGTCACGTATTGGAAGCTGGATTTCCATCTGTGAACCGAGGCAAGGGATCGTCCCCACCGAATTCGAGACTGTCTAGCCCGAGTCTCAGGCAAGCGCGCAGGCAAGCCTTGGATCGTCAGGGCCGGTCCACCGATGTGGATTATTATGCCTGAACACTACGTTTCCTCGCCCTTTGGGGCGTAAATGAGCCCAATGACTCCATCGGCTCCACATAGTCACCGATATATCCGAGGCACCTCGCAACAGGAACAACCCCATAGGTAAAACTAATATAAATGTCAGGGCTGGTAGGTCACTGACACCACCCTAGCTAGAAAGAAACGCATGCCCTCCCTGATGTCCTCTCCCATTTCAGGTTCACAACCGGGGTGTGAGGCCCGCGAATCAAGGTTACACAAAGCTATGCCACACAGGCAGTGCTTTGATCATCAACCACAAGACTTTGCTTTTCAACAAAAGCCTTGATCATTTGCCACTTAGGCATGCCACACAGGCAATTCACTCCATGCGATTGATATCCAACAATATATAACCCCTGAGCTCGTACGTCTCAGAGAAAGGCGTTAAGCAAGAGAATAATTTCTCTGCCGCCAAACAGATATATATTTACTAGAAATCAATCACATAGAATAAAATCCAATGTCATACACACAGTCCATTTACAAGTTCGTTCTGGGTCTGAACGAAACCGGAGGCACCTTGTACCTCGCATATCCATCGATCTCCAAGTACGTCTGAACGATCACCAACTGATTCCGGGGTGTACAACCCAATCAAGATCATCAGTAATCACCCAGACAATGTGAAGACCTCCGGTCTTCAACCACCGTCTTCATCCTCGACACCACGTCGAATCTGTTATTCAGAATGGGATAAACCCGGTCTTTCTGAATAACTTGCGTATATAATAAACAAGTGTTACACAAACACAACATATGCCTCATTCAAATTCATCAGTCACTAAACGTAAATTAGTAAGAGAACAATTCCTCAAATATTAACCCCGAAGGCCGAAACCAACATCAGATCAATACAAAAGAAACCATTCAACTTAACTAATCTTGTAACGACACAGAAAATCTGAACCAATTTTTTTTTTTAAATTGGCTAAAATAATAAATTTTAATTATTTAAAATAAATATTTTAAATAATAGTAATGAAAACGGAGTTTGAAACGACAATTGAAAACGAATATAATTAATTTTAATTATAAACAAGGCCTGAAATGGCGCTGCAGTTTCAAAAATTGAATTCAAACTTTGTCGGACTGTACCGGGTGCAAAACAAAACGGATTTTAGTGAAACCAAAAATATTTAAATCTGTTAGTGAGTATCTTTCTAACGAATCTGAAAAATCGAATTTTCATAACGGAAAGCAAAAGTTATGGCCAAATGAAGTTTCAGAAAGGTCGCTATGGAATTTATATAGCCCGTTAAATTGGCCATTTTGCATACGACCTCGGAATTCGACGAAACCACTTTTGTTGGATCCGGGATGTGAAGTTATTGCTAGGTTTCAAATTTCAAAATTTTTGAAGCTAGTATGTGAGCGTGGCAAAGGAAAATGTGTTTTGGTCAATTATAGTTAAATTGGATCGACCAGAAATGGGCCTTTTTGCAAACGGTCTCATAATTCGACGAAACTAGTTTTGTTGGGACCGTATCGTCAAAACATAGCCAGATTTATTTTTCTGGAATTTTTCGAATCAGTTTGTGGCCCAGGCAAATTGAAATGTACGTTCAAATCAAATATTGAATGTTATATATTTTAATTTGAAGGAAAACTAACTGAAACAGTCGAATGGGCCTATAAAACATATCCCATTGTGTTCGGAATGGGGGTAAAATGCTAGGGACGACAGTCGTTGGGTTTAGATTAATGGTCGCGTCAGAAAACCCCTTATAAAATTTACCGACCAATCAGAATTTAAATTAAAAAAAAGGGAAAACCCGTCTTTCTCTCTCTCTCCCCTCGCGATTAATGGCGACAGAAGCTCCCCGCTTCTCTCCTCCTTATCTCCTTCCACGCTCAATAAAATTCAACCCTTCTTTAGAGGATTTCGTAGGGATTTCTCCAAGCTTTAAATCCATCTAAGTTTCAGGGATTATCGTCGATTATATTGGGAGATCCAGGGCGCTGAAGTCACGCCGTTCGCACCCGAATCCTGGCCGAGATCCGCCACCGAGTTCAACGACGTTTAGCGCGATGATGAGCCCCTCCAAGCTCGTCGATGTGGCGTAGGCTGATCTGCATATCGTGCTTCGGATTGAGAGAAAAGATCAAACCTAGTTTTGAACCATATTGAAAGGTATACGGACAGAATTATTTTCAACAGTTTTAACACCTTTAAACCGTTGCAAACTTTGAAAAATCATATCTATTTCGTTTCTTAACGAAATTCGATGAAACAGGAAACATCGTGGCCGTGTAGACGTCTTCTACATTCTAGAAGAGAACACATATTTTTCTGAGCTTTCTGCTATTTTTGGTGGAGTGGAACCCAATGTGAGATTTCTAAATTATAAACGATATGGAAAACGACGATGTATAAATTATATAGTCGAAGTATGAGTTATATAAGCATTGTACACCTCTTGTATAAGCGTTGTATAAGTTGTAGGTTCGATGCATAAGTTATATATGCGTTGTAAAAATTATATATGTGTTGAAATAGAAGTGAATTGCTATATATAAATATATATATATATATATATATATATATATATATATATATATATATATATATATATATATATACGCCCCTCGTCAACAAACCATGGACGATATTTATTGGTTGTGATTGGTGTGAAAATTGATTGATAGCGAATGGTTGGTTGGAATTGTTTGTGGTTGATATTGATTGATTGTGGTTGAAAAATACCCGTTTGTGGTTGAGAAATATTTGGTTGAAACCACATAGGATTAGTTTGTGGAAATGAAATAAATATATACATGCCGCCTGCGTGCGAACTAGATGCATGATCCCCATTGTCAAAAACCGCGAAGTTTTAAGGTAGAGCGAGGAGCCGTACTAGGGACGGTCCCGGTTTTAACTACCCTGCCGTTATGCTGCCGAAATTTTGAATAATATTCATGTGTTTGAATTATTTTCATTTGCTGAAACTATATATATTCATTGAATAGAAAACCTTCATGTGTTGAATCGATATTCATTCGTTGATTAGAAATTCATGTGTTGAATGGTCTTCGTGTTTTAAATATAAAAATCACCTTTTTTGTCTATGTATATGAACTATAGAAAACCTTCATGTGTTGAATCGATATTCAGTCGTTGATTATAAATTCATGTGTTGAATGGTCTTCGTGTTTTAAATATAAAAATCACAATTTTATCTATGTATATGAACTATAGAAAACCTTCATGTGTTGAATCGATATTCATTCGTTGAATAGAAATTCATGTGTTGAATGGTATTCAGATTTTAAAATAAATTGTTTATAATAAAAAATCACCTTTTTATCATCTATATGAACTATGTAAAATAATCTCATTTTAAAATAAATTGTTTTATAATAAAAATCCTATTTTTATTACACATATAAACTATATAAAATAATAGTGTTTTGAAAAGAATTGTTTTACAATAAAAATCACCTTTTTATTATATACATGAATTGTTGAAATGTGAAGTATTAAAAATAGCCACTCGTTCAAATAAATATGCATGAGTTGAAATATTCATTAATTAACTAATGATATGATTTTTGCCTATGCATGCAACATTAGAATGAATGGTGTTTTTAAGCCAAATTGAATCAAATATGAAGTTGAATGGAAAATGATAAGTGATAAGAACTGTATATATGTACATGCATATTTATTGAACATGTTATAGCAAAGGGGCCAGAGAAGAGGAATAAAATTTTGTGCCCGACAAATAGGTACACATTTACCGTTTTGTTTGGGTGATGATTTTATGAGCCTGTTGGCTAGCCGCTTGGTTTTTCTTTTTCTTTTTGACATTAGACGCCCGTGTGGCTATTTGGGAATTTTCCCAGCCCCTCCCGTACAAATGAGGTTATGGCGAAATTTTCCAAAATTTAAAGGCGTTAGTGAAATATTTGAAGTGAAAACGATACTGAAATTGTTAAATGAACTATATTTATATAAATTTATAAATATAAATAAAATTATAACGAAACGTGGCCGTGTAGTTCGTGTTTTGATACCGTGATCTCAAATAACTAGTGCGGGAAATTCGACCATTGGATTTTCCCGAAGCCGCAACCGTTGGGTTCGCCTTGGAAATATCTTTCCAACGGCACAAACTTTGTAAAAATCCAACGGTTAGATTTTCAGATATGTGTAAATTGAATCTGAAGAAAAACAATGCCAGAATCGATTATATATATATATATATATATATATAATTATATTTAATCGAATAACGACGCTGCAGTTCGTATTTTGAAATTGAAACTTCAAACGATTGTACCGGGAGATCCGACCCTCGGATTTTCTCGAAACTAGAACCGTTGGATTCGTTTTGAAAAGACCTTTCTAATGATGTAAATTGTGTGGAGATCAAACGGTTAGATTTTCAGATATGTGTAAATCAAATCTGAAGAAAAACAACGCCATGGCCGCGTTATGGCCCGAAGCGTTGTTTTGAATAAATTGGCTATTTTAAAATAAATAAAAATAGCGATAAATCATTATAAATTATCATAAACGAAATGGAACATAAACTGAATTTGCTCGATTTATGTGGTATTTGATGGTTGAATGTGTTTGGTGTGAAAGTTTCATTAAAGAACAAAATTGGTGTTGTCGAATGATTTAACCATTGAAATAAATTGATTTGAAATTCTAAATATACGTGAATTATTTAAAAAGGCCAAGTTAATTCTCATTTCAAATAATTGACCGATAATTGAAAGTCGAAGATGAAGATGGTGGTCGAAGACCGGAGATCTTCACCTCGTTTGGATGGTAACCGAGGTCCTGATTGGGTGGCATCCCGAAATATGGATAATGAGTGGTGATCGTCCAGACGTACGTGGTGATCGATGGGTTTGCGAGGTATTTAGTGCCTCCGGTTTCGTTCAGACCCAGAACGGACTTGTAAAAGGACTGTGTGTCTGACATTGGATTTTATTCTGTGTTGATTGATCTCTATTAAATATACATCTGTTTGGCGGCGGAGAATTTATTCTTTTGCTTAACACCCTTCTCTGAGATGCACGAGCTCAGAGGTTGTGTATCGATGGACATCAGTCGCATGGCATGAACTGCTAGTGTGGCATGCCTAAGTGGCAAATGATCAGGGCTTCTATTGAAAAGCAAAGTCTTGTGGTGATGATCAAAGCACCGCCTGTGTGGCATAGCTTTGTGTATAATGTGAATTCGCGAGCCTCATACCCCGGTATGAAACAGAAACGGGAGAAGGACCTCAGGGAGGGCATGCGTTTCTTTCTAGCTAGGGTGGTGTCAGTGACCTACCGGCCCTGACATTTACATACTTTTCACCTGTGTGGTTGTTGCTGTTGCGAGGCGCCTCGGTTTGATCGGACGATCCGGGTCCGATGGAGTCATTCGTTGGCTCGTTTACGCCCCAAAGGGCGGGGAAACATATTGTTCAGGCATTTTAATCCACATCGGTGGACCGGCCCTGTTGCTCCAAAGGCTTGACTGAGTACTTGCCTGAGACATGGGTTAGATTGTCTCGAATTCGGTAAGGACTATCTTTTGCCTTGGTTCATGACGGAAATCCAATCTCCAAATACATGACTATGCGGTTTTGATTGCATATATATATATATATATATATATATATATATATATATATATATATATGGCGACATGATATATGGTACCCATGCCGTCTATGATTGATAGTTATGATTTGAAATTGTTTTCAAAGCATATTAACACTAGTAATAATATCAAATGCCTTTGTTTTATTCGCATCAATCATATTTTGGCCATTATAAGGTAAAACTCTATCCTCCGGTTTACGTTGCATTGTGTGATGGGAACTGAGTCTTATAATGGCTTCATTTTTATAAAATGCATTGCGCTGTTTAAAAGGAAGATTTGTTTTAAAGCACTGGCAATCCGAAGGAGTAAACCCGTTCCACGAAAGTGGCGTGGTCCTGTGATTAGCCATATATTAAATGTGTTGAATAGATTTCTCATACCAGTCCCATGACTGACTCGTAGTTTGTTTCACTTTCAAACTCGGGTGCCCCTTTTTCTATACGGGCAGCCTTGTATTCAGGTTTAGCTGGTTCTTTCTGGATAGCTGGAGCTGAAGATGGATTCTATCATTTATCTCTTTTTATGCTGTTCAGCTCCTATTGTACATTATGTTTGTTTTTCCGCTGTAGACATATATGTATAGTTGAACTGTATTTGTACTAAGTATGATCCTGTATACTGTGTAACTCTGATGATTACTCTTATCCAGTGTATTCTATTGTTCATTATCTAGTGTATTTATTTATTTCTGTTCTGCTATTATCTGTTTATGTGTTATATTCCACGGATTACCCTTGCCGCCGTCAGTACGGGGCTTGGGGTCGTCTCATTTGGTATCAGAGCTTTGGTTAAGCTTAGTGCTGGAATATAACATATTAATGAACTCGTCAGAAATAGAACCAGTAGTGTTCTAGGATGGGCAACTCAATATAGATAGGATCAGTAGTATCCTAGTATGAGTAAAGCAGAATGAAATAACACCTCGATAGACACATTTACATTGAAGTATATGTTTCTATATTTTAAATTATCTTTTCTGTGACCTGACACTTGGTCTGCTGTTTGCAGAAGTACTAGAAAATGAGTGTCAGAAACAGAAGGAATACTGAACCGGATATTGAGGCCCTATTAATCAAATATCGAAATATGGGTGGAATACCGTTCTCTGGTGAAGAATCTATTATGAAGACACAGGCTTGGATTTGCTCGGCCGAAAAGATCTTTGATGGTTTAAAGTTGAGGGATGACCAGAAAAGGTTACTGACATCCTGGGCACTCAAAGATGAAGCTTTGTTCTGGTGGGATTCGGTTATAGAGAATAATCCGGAAGGTGATATCACCTGGGATAGATTCAAAGTGATTTTCCTAGAAAGATTTACTCCTCCAGAAGCGACCAAGCGATTATGCGACGAATTTTCTTATTTGATACAAGGTGATATGACCATCCCAGAATATCATAAGAAATTCAATGAACTTTCTCACTTTGCTCCTCATCTGATTAAAGACCCAAAGAGGAAGAATCTTAGATTTATTCACAGAGTTCAAAGAAAATATCAGAACAGTGTGATGAGGAATGTGAAGCTTCCTTTCTCAGAAATGATTTATATAGCGAAATTTTTCGAAAATTCTGGGTGTTAGCCAAATTTTTGAAGAATTTGAAAATTCTCAGAAACTGAAAAGTTGGAGAATTGATGCCAGATCGAACGTAGAATTGATTAATCAAACCACTTTCGACTTTGTTCCTTTTCGGGGACGAAAAGTTTTAAGTGTGGGAGATTGTAACGACCCAGAAAATCTGAACCAATTTAAAAATTTTAAATTGGCTAAAATAATAAATTTTAAATATTTAAATTAAATATTTTAAATAATAGCAATGAAAACGGAGTTTGAATCGACAATTGAAAACGATTATAATTAATTTTAATTATAAACAAGGCCTGAAATGGCGCTGCAGTTTCAAAAATTGAATTCATACTTTGTCGGACTGTACCGGGTGCAAAACAAAACGTATTTTAGTGAAACCAAAAGTATTTAAATCTGTTAGTGAGTACCTTTCTAACGAATCTGGAAAATCGAATTTTCATAACGGAAAGCAAAATTTATGGCCAAATGAATTTTCAGAAAGGTCGCTATGGAATTTATATAGCCCGTAAAATTGGCCATTTTGCATACGACCTCGGAATTCGACGAAACCACTTTTGTTGGATTCGGGATGTGAAGTTATTTCTAGGTTTCAAATTTCATAATTTTTGAAGCTAGTATGTGAGCGTGGCAAAGGAAAATGTGTTTTGGTCAATTATAGTTAAATTGGATCGACCAGAAATGGGCCTTTTTGCAAACGGTCTCAGAATTCGACGAAACTAGTTTTGTTGGGACCGTATCGTCAAAATAAAGCTAGATTTATTTTTCTGAAATTTTTCGAATCAGTTTGTGGCCCTGGCAAATTGAAATGTACGTTCAAATCGAATATTGAATATTACATATTTTAAATTGAATGAAAACTGACTGAAACAGTCGAATGGGCCTACGAAACATATCCCATTGTGTTCTGAATGGGGGTAAAACGCTAGGGACGACAGTCGTTGGGTTTAGATTGGTGGTCGCGTCAGAAAACCCCTTATAAAATTTACCGGCCAATCAGAATTTAAAAAAAAAAAAAAGAGAAAACCCGTCTTTCTCTCTCTCCCCTCGCGATTAACGGCGACAGAAGCTCCCTGCTTCTCTCCTCCTTATCTCCTTCCACGCTCAATAAAATTCAACCCTTCTTTAGAGGATTTCGTAGGGATTTCTCCAAGCTTTAAATCCATCTAAATTTCAGGGATTATCGTCGATTATATTGGGAGATCCGAGGCGCTGAAGTCACGCCTTTCGCACCCGAATCCTGGCCGAGATCCGCCACCGAGTTCAACGGCGTTCGGCGCAATGATGAGCCCCTCCAAGCTCGTCGATGTGGCATAGGCTGATCTGCATATCGTGCTTCGGATTGAGAGAAGAGATCAAACCTAGTTTTGAAACATATTGAAAGGTATACGGCCAGAATTATTTTCAACAGTTTTAACACCTTTAAACCGTTGAAAACTTTGAAAAATCATATCTTTTTCGTTTCTTAACGAAATTCGATGAAACAGGAAGCATCATGACCGTGTGGACGTCTTCTACATTCTAGAAGAGACCGCATATTTTTCTGAGCCTTCTGCTATTTTTGGTGGAGTGGAACCCAATGTGAGATTTCTAAACTATAAACGATATGGAAAACGACGATGTATAAATTATATAGTCGAAGTATGAGTGATATAAATGTTGTACACCTTTTGTATAAGCATTGTATAAGTTGTATGTTCGATGTATAAGTTATATATGCGTTGTAAAAATTATATATGCGTAAAAATAGAAGTGAATTGCTATATATATATATACGCTCCTCGTCCACAAACCATGGACGATATTTATTGGTTGTGATTGGTGTGAAAAT
Source organism: Allium sativum (assembly GCA_030737875.1). NCBI lineage: Eukaryota > Viridiplantae > Streptophyta > Magnoliopsida > Asparagales > Amaryllidaceae > Allium > Allium sativum. Next base: position 2,539,731 of record CM060925.1, on the reverse strand, counting down.
TGATTGATAGCAAATGGTTGGTTGGAATTGTTAGTGGTTGATATTGATTGATTGTGGTTGAAAAATACCCGTTTGTGGTTGAGAAATATTTGGTTGAAACCACATAGGATTAGTTTGTGGAAATGAAATAAATATGTACATGCCGCATGCGTGCGAACTAGATGCATGATCCCCATTGTCAAAAACCGCGAGGTTTTAAGGTAGAGCGAGGAGCCGTGCTAGGGACGGTCCCGGTTTTAACTACCCTGCCGTTATGCTGCCGAAATTTTGAATAATATTCATGTGTTTGAATTATTTTCATTTGCTGAAACTTTATTTATTCATTGAATAGAAAACCTTCATGTGTTGAATCGTTATTCATTCGTTGATTAGAAATTCATGTGTTGAATGGTCTTCGTGTTTTAAATATAAAAATCACCTTTTTTATCTATGTATATGAACAATAGAAAACCTTCATGTGTTGAATCGTTATTCGTTCGTTGATTAGAAATTCATGTGTTGAATGGTCTTCGTGTTTTAAATACAAAAATCACATTTTTATCTATGTATATGAACTATAGAAAACCTTCATGTGTTGAATCGATATTCATTCGTTGAATAGAAATTCATGTGTTGAATGGTATTCATATTTTGAAATAAATTGTTTATAATAAAAAATCACCTTTTTATCATCTATATGAGCTATGTAAAATAATCTCATTTTAAAATAAATTGTTTTATAATAAAAATCCTATTTTTATTACCCATATAAACTATATAAAATAATAGTGTTTTGAAAAGAATTGTTTTACAATAAAAATCACCTTTTTATTATATACATGAATTATTGAAATGTGAAGTATTAAAAATAGCCACTCGTTAAAATAAATATGCATGAGTTGAAATATTCATTAATTAGCTAATGATATGATTTTTTCCTATGCATGCAACATTAGAATGAATGGTGTTTTTAAGCCAAATTGAATCAAATATGAAGTTGAATGGAAAATGATAAGTGATAAGAACTGTATATATGTACATGCATATTTATTGAAAAGGTTATGGCAAAGGGGCTAGAAAAGAGGAATAAAATTTTGTGCCCGACAAATAGGTACACATTTGCCGTTTTGTTTGGGTGATGATTTTATGAGCATGTTGGCTAGCCACTTGGCTTTTTCTTTTTCTTTTTGACATTAGACACCCGTGTGGTTATCTGGGAATTTTCCCAGCCCCTCCCGTACAAAGGAGGTTATGGCGAAATTTTCCAAAATTTAAAGGCGTTAGTGGAATATTTGAAGTGAAAACGATATTGAAATTGTTAAATGAACTATATTTATATAAATATATAAATATAAATAAAATTAAAACGAAACGTGGCCGTGCAGTTCGTATTTTGAAACCGTGATTTCAAACAACTAGTGCGGGAAATCCGACCATTGGATTTTCCCGAAACCGCAACCGTTGGGTTCGCCTTGGAAATATCTTTCCAACGGCACCAATTTTGTAAAAATCCAACGGTTAGATTTTCAGATATGTGTAAATCAAATCTAAAGAAAAATAGCGCCAGAATCGATTATATATATATATAAATATATATAAATATAATTATATTTAATCGAATAAAGACGCTGCAGTTCATATTTTGAAATTGAAACTTCAAACGATTGTACCGGGAGATCCGACCGTCGGATTTTCCTGAAACTGGAACGGTTGGATTCGTTTTGAAAAGACCTTTCTAATGATGTAAATTGTGTGAAGATCCAACGGTTAGATTTTTAGATATATGTAAATCAAATCTGAAGAAAAACAGCGCCACGGCCGCGTTATGGCTCGAAGCGTTGTTTTGAATAAATTGGCTATTTTAAAATAAATAAAAATAGCGATAAATCGTTATAAATTATCATAAACGATATGGAATGGACATAAACTGAATTTGCTTGATTTATGTGGTATTTGATGGTTGAATGTGTTTGGTGTGAAAATTTCATTAAAGAACAAAATTGGTGTTGTCGAATGATTTAACCATTGAAATAAATTGATTTGAAATTCTAAATATACGTGAATTATTTAAAAAGGCAGATTTAATTCTCGTTACAAATAATTGACCGACAGTTGAAAGTCGAAGATGAAGACGGTGGTCGAAGATCGGAGATCTTCACCTCGTTTGGATGGTAACCGAGGTCCTGATTGGGAGGCATCCCGAAATATGGATAATGAGTGGTGATCGTCCAGACGTACGTGGTGATCGATGGGTTTGCGAGGTATTTAGTGCCTCCGGTTTCGTTCAGACCTAGAACGGACTTGTAAAAGGACCATGTGTCTGACATTGGATTTTATTCTGTGTTGATTGATCTCTATTAAATATACATCTGTTTGGCGGCAGAGAATTTATTCTTTTGCTTAACGCCCTTCTCTGAGACGCACGAGCTCAGAGGTTGTGTATCGATGGACATCAGTCGCATGGCATGAACTACTAGTGTGGCATGCCTAAGTGGCAAATGATCAGGGCTTCTGTTGAAAAGCAAAGTCTTGTGGTGATGATCAAAGCACCGCCTGTGTGGTGTAGCTTTGTGTATAATGTGAATTCGCGAGCCTCACACCCCGGTATGAACCAAAAATGGGAGAAGGACCTCAGGGAGGGCATGCGTTTCTTTCTAGCTAGGGTAGTGTCCGTGACCTACCAGCCCTGACATTTAAATACTTTTCACCTGTGTGGTTGTTGCTGTTGCGAGGCGCCTCGGTTTGATCGGACGATCCGGGTCCGATGGAGTCATTCGTTGGCTCGTTTACACCCCAAAGTGCGGGGAAACGTATTGTTCAGGCATTTTAATCCACATCGGTGGACCGGCCCTATCGCTCCAAAGGCTTGACTGAGTACTTTCCTGAGACATGGGCTAGATTGTCTCGAATTCGGTAAGGACTATCTTTTGCCTTGTTTCATGACGGAAATCCAATCTCCAAATACGTGACTGTGCGGTTTTGATTGTGTATATATATATATATATATATATATATATATATATGGAGACATGATATACGGTACCCATGCCGTCTGTGATTGATAGTTATGATTTGAAATTGTTTTCAAAGCATATAAACACTAGTAATAATATCAAATGCCTTTGTTTTATTCGTATCAATCATATTTTGGCCATTATAAGGTAAAACTCTATACTCCGGTTTGCGTTGCATTGTGTGATGGGAACTGAGTCTTATAATGGCTTCATTTTTATAAAATGCATTGCGTTGTTTTAAAGCACTGGCAATCCGATGGAGTAAACCCGTTCCACGAAAGTGGCGTGGTCCTGTGATTAGCCATATATTAAATGTGTTGAATAGATTTCTCATACCAGTTTCATGACTGACTCGTAGTTTGTTTCACTTTCAAACTCGGGTGCCCCTTTTTCTACACGGGCAGCCTTGTAGTCAGGTTTAGCTGGTTCTTTCTGGATAGCTGAAGATGGATTCTATCATTTTTCTCTTTTTTTGCTGTTCAGCTCCTATTGTACATTATGTTTGTTTTTCCGCTGTAGACATATATGTATAGTTGAACTGTATTTGTATTAAGTATGATCCTGTATACTGTGTAACTCTGATGATTACTCTTATCCAGTGTATTCTATTGTTCATTATCTGGTGTATTTATTTATTTCTGTTCTGCTATTATCCGTTTATGTGTTATATTCCACGGATTACCTTTGCCGCCGTCAGTACGGGGTTTGGGGTCGTCTCAAATCTTCAGTTAGTTGCTAAGTTTCACATTCTTAGGGAGAGGTTCCCATTAATTTTATCAAAGATAAATTCCTTAAATTTATTCTTTAATCTTCTTTTGAATATCAATTCAAACCAAATTATGATTTATCCAAACTAGTTGGGATTAACAAACCTTACCAAAGTAATGATATGTTTTAATTTCCCAATCCCAACCTATTCATCCCATGAAGTAAAACTGATAATACTTCATATCTAACACCACGGTGTTATTGGTAAATTTAATTATCATTTCACGTTCAAATCTAATTAACGATTTAACTATCGCCTGGAGCAAAACTAGTGATACTCCATTCTCGATTATTTCAATCTAATTAAAGATTCATTAAAACTCCACTTGGTTTTAATCTTCCCAATAATCACTATTAATGATTATTTAGCTTGGGAAATCACATCCTGTCTTTAACTGGGTTAAGGAACCAATGTCATTTAAAACATGGTTCACGATAAACCCAAAAACACATTCTATTCAATTCCAATTAAATACCATTTAATTGGTATACTTCATTAAATCTAAATAAAAAGAATTAATCTTTTTCTCAACTAGGTTTAAGAACAGTGTAAATGAAGACAACATTCACAGCAAACCCAAATCCCATTTGATATTAAATACAAGGCTCGGAATAGAAAATATATCGGTTTATATTCAATATCAAATTCTACGACCAACAAATATCGTATTGGAAATAATGACATAAATATATCTTTCAAATTCCCATAACAATATCTGCATAATCACGAAATCCAACATCGAAATATTCCAAAGAAAATTTCGATTCAAATCCATTTCCACTTTATATATTGGAAATTCTGGTTATTTTCAATACCATTTCAAATCCACTTTATTTATTTTAAAAATAAATGGGATTATAATTTTAGTTCAAAACAAGTTCATTTCGATAAAAATATATTTTTATCTTTTCAAATTTGGAATTTTTCATCCCAATTCTTCACAAATCATTTCTTATGATTTTACACAAATTATTACTATTTTTAAAAAAATTATCAAGGCTCATACGTTCGATTTCCATCAATGGCCATCGAACTGCACTTACAGCAACCTATTCCAAGTTTCATTTGGACATAATTCCAAATCCAACCATTAGATTTCAAATCTCTAATATTCGTTAGAAAGCTCTTTTCGATACGAACCCAAGGTTCCGGTTTTAGGAGAATCCGACGATCAGATCTCCCGTAATGTCCATTCGAAGTCAATGGTCGAAATTCGCAAACTACCGCGGTGCGGCGCGTTCTGTTCAGGCCATTATATATATATATATATAACATATTATATATATATTTCATCGATTTCCTTTTAAAAAGTATTTCATAAACCGTTTTAAATTCGTTTTCAAAACGATTTCAACTTCATATTCAATTTCGAATCAAAATTGAATATTCCACATCATCGTTATACAAATGATAATATTTTCAAAACATTATATTTTGAAATCACTTCCTTTTCAATAATCATTATAAAAACGAATATAATCGATATAAATATCGTTCACATCAAAAGGCGCATATCTAACCAACACGGCTTTATATATTTCAATAACTTCGTTATTCTATTCAATAAATGAATATTTTCTTCAACACATGAATATATATTTTTATTCAACACATGAATATATATTATATTCAACACATGAAAATTTATTTTATTCAACACATGAATTTATTTTATTCAACACATGAATTTTTATTCTATTCAACACGTGAATTTTCTTTTATAATATTCCTTATTTACCAAATTGGAATGAGGCCCAATCAATTATCATATAATGTTAATTATATGGATTTTCTACAACACATGTATATAATAGCAACGATAAATCAACAACCCTCATCCAGAGTGCACCACACAATTGCATAAGCATTAAATATAAATAATTAACGCTTACGCAGTCTGTCAACCCATCGATTGACATACAACTAAACAATCGGGATTAGTGTGCATCAAATATCATCCCAATACCCGCGTGGGGTTTCAAATCAACAAACACATATTTTTATTTGTGCAGTTGGGCGATGTGTAAAATTTATCATCCCAATCAATATCAGTCAAATGGGTGTACATATACAAATTGTCCGATTTTTTTATAAATATTTATTTTATATACAGGTTAAAAATTATATTTTTAACTATAAAATATTTATTCATTCCACATCACACAATCAATTTTCACAACACATCAATCAAACAAACAAGCCATCCATGGTCTGTGGACGACGGGTGTTGGGTGCTGCTAAGCACCGTCTGCCTCCTACTATTTATTTCAACTAGAAAATAAATTAAAAGTGAGAAGTTCTCACCGACTAGCTAGACCAATTCACCGCGACTCTTCATATGTAGGAAATCTTCACCGCGCTTCCAACGAGATCTGTTTCAAGCGGTATATGTTAAAAAATATATTTTTAACAACTCTTTATACATTTTAAAAATCACCTTCTAATATCGCCACTTCATATATAAAAATTGAATTTTTATCGCTACTTCATATATATAAAAATTGAATTTTTATCGCTACTTCATATATATAAAAATCGAATTTTTATCAAATCTTTTCGCTTCTAGAAATATATTCTTTTCCTTTATAAAAATGTAATCTTTTCATATAGAAAAACATAATCTCCTTATTTATAAAAATATAATCTTTTTATTATTTAATTATATAAAAATCGAATTTTTACTAATGTATCTTCGATATAAAAATCACACTTTTACTATGGTATCATCGATATAAAAAATCACACTTTTATATGTCATTTCTGTAAATAAAGGTCAAATTTTTATATGCTATTTCCATAAATAAAAATATAATAAAAACTCACCGGGCTGAAACAGGGGTGGGGATGGCTTGCCGGAGTCGTGGGTGGTCGGCACAGGCAATAGAGGCATCTCAGTATTGAGGAGTAGTGAGCTTTTTTTTATTAAAAATTGGATTTTTTTGAGAAAAGGGGGCCCATGGCTGTCCATGGTGGTCGCTGGAGGGCCATGGTGTGGCGCAGGGCTAAGGGGAGGTGCAAGTGACGGCGGCGGGGTAATGGTGGGCCAAGACGTCGGGTTTCTGATGGTTTGGGACTTTGGAACTCGAAATGGCCAAAAGATAAGGAGGAAGTGCCAGAAGGCGGCGATTGGGATGGAGATGTGGCGCAGCGCCTGCGGCGGCGGGAGAAGAGGTGGGCGGTGGCGGATTAGGGTAGCGGCGCGTCTGTCAGTTTGGGGTAAAGGGGATATCACGATTTTTTCTGATTTGAATTTAGGTTTAGAAAAAAGGGGGGTGCTTAATAATTTATTTGATTATTATTTTATTTCTCTTAAAAAGCAACTTTTTATTTTGACCTCCAAACGAGACCCACCGACTGTCGTCTCTAGGTAATTACCCCCATTCCGAACACAATGGGTGTAACACCCCGTAATTCTGTTAATATTAATATTTACAAATTAAAGAATAACTAATCTCAGATGTGAGAATTGTGGGAAACGGGTTGCGCCATTGTGTTCGTCTCGGAATTCTGGTCGAAATAGAGTCCGAGTTTACGTGAATTGGACTTCGTATGAAGAAGTTATGGCCATCGGAAGTTTCAGAAAATTCAAAACAGATTTCAGAAAAATTTAAATTTCAAATTCGAAGTCAAAACAGGCAGGCGGGGAAAATTTCCGCCAGGCCCAGGTCGACCCTAGGGTCGACTGGGTAGTCGACCTGCCTACTAGGTCGACTATAGAGTCGACCTGGGGGTCGACCTGCCTACCAGGTCGACTATAGAGTCGACCTGGGGGTCGACCTGACAGTCGACCCCCCCACCCCGAGCAGTTTTTGTTCTGAGCCTGTTTTTAATGGACTGATGACCCATTAGGGTTTATGACCTAATCTGGTTGGCTGGGATTAGTTCTGAACTGATCTAACGGTCTAAAATAAATCCTAACTCTATAAATACCTAGGTAGTCTCTCACCCTAATTCATAAGAAAAATAGAATAGTTACCATCATACCGTCGCCATGGAAATCAATGGAGCCGCCGCCAATTAAGAAGGAAGAAAAGCTAATTCAATTCTAATTCTCTCAACCCTAAAGCAATCTCTCAACCCTAAAGCAAAGCAAAACTCTCTTTTCATCTCTAATTGTGAGTATGATTGTCTTAACAAGATTATTATCATTTTAATTAGGTTGAGTCATGAATGGATTATGAGTAGATGATGTGAATTGTCATATGTAGTCATATGTTATAAATTCTATGCTATGTGGTGATAATATCCTATATGTTGCAAATCATGCTATGATGATGTTATGTATGTTGAAAGTTTCTAGGCTAAAGTTGTGACGAATCATACATGCTTTGAAATCATGATGCTATTGCCTATGCTAGTTAGTTCATATTAATTAAATCATCATGTTTGGGCAATGTTGATCTATATGACAAGTTACATATGCAAGTTAGATTAGAAAAGTTATGAACATATGCTATGACGTCTATTATGACATCTAGAATTATGCTATGACATATGTGATACCCTATGCTAGTTCACACCATCATTATATTGCCTAAAAACACCATATGCAAGTTTATGTATAGATTTGGGCTATGATCATATCATGTGAATTGTGACATTTAACAAGTTGATACCTTTTGATCCTTAACATGTGTAATTTATGCAAGTTTCACCCCTATCATGATTAGATTTATTTTGTTTTCTATATGTCAATTTGGCTTTCTGCTGTGCGTTAGACTATTCAAGTCTAGCCTATATTATGCGTTGAATAAGCGAACGTATAAACGTGGGGTAGGGTTAATATTAAGGATTTAATAATAAGATGTTAGGTGCAATTGATATGATTTTGCATTCCATGAGTGGATTAACATAATTGAGTCAATTATGGACATCAATAAAAGTGGACTTAATTAATAATTTGGATAGGGAATTATTAAAACTGGGGTAAAAGATTGAAAGTTTTCAATCAATGCTTAGGACACGAGGTTGGACTCAATTGTGATGTAAACCTGCCCGGAACCGCCCGGCAAATCCAGTGGTCACAAATGTCAGCCCAATGTGAGAGGTCCTAGGCCTAAACTAAAGCATAACAGTTGTAAAGACACGAGGTTAGACTCTTTTATGGTGTAAGACTGCCCGGACCCGCCCGGCAAATCCAGCTGCCATAAATGCCAGTCTAATGTGAGAGGTCTTTATGAGGTTATGGCCTGAATGAATTAAGAAATACTTAACCAGATAAACATGTAAAGTGGAACATGGGGGTTAAGTAGGTGCCTTGGGTGGCATGAGGAATCTAGTGGGTGCCCTTAGCGGCATGTGAAATACGATTAGTAAGACTTAACCAAACACACATATAAATGACCATGACTAAGAGGGTTAAGTGGGATATATTAATGACAAGCTTAGGTGGGTAGCTTGTGGGGGCCCATTTCAAACAGTATCCCAAACGTATCTTTGTGGGCTCGACCTAAGTCGAGGATGGGACATGCATACTGAGCTTAACTATAAGAGGCCAAAACGGGGAGCGGTGGCAACGCAAGTCCAACGGGTTTCATATGCGTGTGTGGACCCGTGCTGGTAGGTAAGACGTTGTTGCATCGTGTAGGTATAGGCCGTGCATTCTCAGTTGTATCGGGTTGCCACTTTAGGGGAGTGATACACCCCACTGTTGCGCCAGCACGGGTATCTACGAGTAGGGAGCCGATCGAAAATGGGTAGTGGGGTACACCTAGTGGAGATAGGGGCAGACGACACCTATGTAGTCAGCTAGGGGTACGTAAGGCTATTTATATATTTCTGTGTGGAGCAAGTGGGATCAACCTTTAGGGTGACTGGTGCGGTGCAGTGTAGTAATGTGCGGTGCAGTGTAGTAATTATTCATTAGTAATTAGGTATGCCTTTACCGTTATCTTTAACGTTATCCTAAACGCTATCTTTATCTACCTTATATTTCATAGACATTTACTTGTCTTCCAGCTTATGCCTTAGTCTAGTTATTTTGATAATAGTATTGTTAGAATTATCATACTCGCCAGACTTTATGTCTGACCCCCTCCATTTCTATCCTTTTTCCCCTCCAGGTCCTCAGGTCGGACCCAGCTCTAGTGGAGCTTGATTAGATTGCTTCATCTCTTTGGAAAGCTTGGACCCTTGAAGTAAAGTCCAGCTTGTTATCTTCTTTAATGGCTATTTGTGTAATGGGATTATGTATTTTGTTTTTTGAAGATGGATAATGTACTTGACTCTGATTAAGGGTTTTGTGATGTAATAAACATGTTTCCGCTGAAATAAAATGATGTTTTAGATTTCCAAGTACTACTTATTATCTGTCTTGTTGTAATTTTTCTGTTCTATATTCACTTATAACCTCCATGGAAGTTAATGCATTCCCTTTGTGAGTGACATTAATGGACGTGGGGTGTTACACGTGGTATCAGAGCATAAGGTTACCAGAACAGATAAAAATACTTTAGAAAAATAGTTATTTTTGGAAGAAATGTTTTCAAAAACATGTTTTAATTTAAAGAGGAAGTTTTTATGAAAAACATAATCCCCAAATAGCCATATATCTTTATCTTTCGAATTCTCCATTTTGAATCTTTCCTTTTTCGTTTCAGCATGGCTGAAGATCTTAATCTACCCGACGGTGTAACGATACCAGGATGGTAAAGGAGGTTGTTAGAGGCTAAGGCCGCCGCAGGTCCGGCCAATGTTCCTCCACCACCAGTTGCACCCATTCCTCCTCCTCCTCCTCCTCGCGTAGATACTTTTGCAAAGACGTGCAAGGAATTTAAAGCTATGGGTGGAAAACCCTTTCAAGGGTCAGAAACGTTTGTGGAAGCTAGAGATTGGCTTAAGGAGGTGGAAGAATTGCTAGAAATCTTTGAAGTGGAAGAAGGGAGGAGAGTTAGATTAGCAGCTTGGGTAATGAAGGGAGAGGCCTCGTTTTGGTGGGAGGTCACTAATGGGGAGCGTCCTGTTGACTCTTGGGCGGATTTTAGACGTAGGTTCGAGGCGAAGTTTCTCTCTAGGGCGGAAGAAAATCTATAAATGGAAAGGTTCTTGACATTGAAGCAAGGAAGCTCGTCAGTGGAAGAGTATGTCAACAAATTTAATCAGCTAGCAAGGTTTGGTTTGGACTTAGTAAACACGCCGGAGAAGAAGGCGCTAAGGTTCGTGAATGGCTTGAATGAACCATTGCAAGCGTTGGCCATGACCCACATCCCTATGGGGGCCACCTTTGAGAAGCTAGTAGAAATGGCGCTCATGCACGAGGAGAAAAGTGTTAAAGCTGATAAGGCACCCGAGAAGAAGGGGATCAGAAGAAACCCCAACAGCAAAACAAGAAGGGTGGTAAAGACAATATTGGCAAGGGAAAGAAGAAATGTTTTAACTGTGGGACCCCAAGCCATCTCAGCAAGGACTGCCGAAAGAAAAAGAAGACTGGCTGTTTTCATTGTGGCGATGCGGGACATTTAGTGAAGGACTGCCCAAGGAAGGGGCAGAGGGCAGGGGCTACCTCGGGAGGACAGGTGCAGGCTCTTATAGCACCAGGGCAGGCAAAGGGACAAGTTCAGGCTCTCGCGGTCCCACCGCTGCAAGAACGAGGTAGAACCATTTCTGTTGAAAGCTTAGTTTTTCTGTTTGATCATCCTGTCCGTACCTTATTTGATTCGGGCGCATCGCATTCCTTTATCTCTACATCATTAGTTGAATCACTTCACTTAAACACCAGTTTAGTAGAGGATCCCTTAGTTGTTTCGAATCCAATTGGGGGCTCAGCTCATTTGTCTATGATGTGTTTGGATTTGAAAATTTCTATACTTAGCGTTGAGTTTAGATGTGATGCTTATGTGTTGGGCTTCACGGGCTATGGGCTAATTTTAGGAATGGATTGGCTATCCAGAAATGGGGCCATTCTTGATTGTGAAAGGAGAGTAGTTAGGCTCGTGACTCGCCTTGGCAATACTCTTGAAATATTTTGTAATCCCATAGATTCGGTTATGCTAAGTTATCTAGAATCGCTTAACGCGTTTGAGGAAAATCTACAATCTGTTAGAGTGGTCCGAGAATATTCGGATGTGTTTGAGGAGGTGAAGGGCTTGCCTCCGAAGCGGGAGATAGATTTTCGAATATATCTTGTGGATAATGCGAAACCAGTATCTTTGCCAGTATGCCACATGGCTCCTCGTGAAAGGAGGGAACTCGATAAGCAAGCGAAGGAGTTGCTTGAGAAGGGGTTCATAAGACGAAGTATATCGGAGTGGGGTGCTCCAGTAGTATTTGCCACGAAGGCGGATGGGTCCCTTAGACTTTGTGTGGACTATAGAGAACTTAATAAGCTTACTAAGAAGAACAGACACCCACTGCCGAGGATTGGTGATCTCTTCGATCAATTAGTTGGAGCCTTAGTATTTTCGCAGTTGGACTTAGCCACTGGTTTCCATCAGTTGAGAGTGGCCGAGGATAGCATTGACAAGACTGCCTTTAGGACTCCGGACGGTTTCTATGAATGGCTAGTGATGCCCTTCGGTTTGACAAACGCCCCCGCATACTTTGTTGATTTGATGAGTAGGGTGTTTAGGGAGTACCTTTACCAATTCGTGGTAGTCTTTGTAGACGACATCTTGATCTTTTCTAAGGATGAGGAAGAGCATGCCCTACATCTTAGGGAAGTGTTGGAGACTCTTCGAGCGCATAGCCTTAAAGAAAAATTTTCTAAGTGTCACTTCTAGAGGAAGGAAGTACGGTTCTTGGGGCACGTGGTTTCCAAAGAAGGGATAGCCCTGGATCCCGCGAAGGTGGTGGCCATCCAAGATTGGAAGGACCCTAAAAATGCTCCCGAAGTGAGAAGTTTCTTGGTGTTGGCTGGCTACTATAGGAAGTTTATCAAAGACTTTGCAAAGCTATCAGCTCCATTGACATGCTTAACGAAGAAGAACCTAGTTTTCACATGGGACGTAGATTGTGATGATGCGTTCCAATGTTTGAAGAGAGCTTTGACCTCAGCCCCAGTCTTAGCGCTGCCAGACGGGAGTAAGCCATTTACCATATAAAATGATGCTTGTGGGACAGGACTAGGTGCAGTCTTAATGCAAGAAGGTAGGGTAATAGCCTATGGTGGAAGGCAGTTGAGAGCGCATGAGAAGAATTACCCCACGCATGACCTAGAGTTGGCCGCTATCGTTTTCGCGCTTAAGTCTTGGCGTCATTATCTTCTTGGTGAGAGATTCGAATTATTCACTGACCACAAATCGCTAAAATACTTATTCTCTCAGAAGGACTTGAACTTAAGGCAGCAAAGGTGGATGGAGTTCTTGGCGTCCTACGACTTTGAGATAGCATATACCCCTGATAAGGATAACGTGGTGGCCGACGCCTCAAGTAGAAAAAGATTATCCTTAAGTCCTTTGTTTGTTGAGCGGCGAAGTTTAGATTTCATTTCTATGTTTGATTTTAGACCTTCCGTTGACTTCGTACCCGGTTTGCTAGCATCCTTGGAGGTCAGACCTACGCTTTTGGGACGGATTGGCGAGGCACAGCGAGACGACCCACAGTTGGTTGAGTTAGTAGAAAAGCTCAAAGGAGGGGAGTCATCAAGCCATCTCCGTAGGTATACCCTAGATGATAAGGGTTGGTTACGTAGGGACTGTAGACTTTGTGTACCAAAAGACGATGACCTAAGGAAGACTATTCTTGACGATGCACATCGTTCGAAGATGACCATTCATCCCGGCGGGGACAAGATGTACAAAGACATGAAGCGGGTTTTCTTTTGGGCCGGTATGAAGAGGGACGTGACCGAGTATGTCGCTAGATGCTTGGTGTGCCAACAAGTAAAAGCGGAGCAAAAGAAACCCGATGGGTTACTTCACCCATTGGAGGTTCCACTATGGAAGTGGGAAAGCATCTCGATGGACTTTATTGACGGATTACCAAGATCGAGAAAGGGTAATACGGGGATTTGGGTTATAGTAGATAGACTTACTAAGAGTGCCCATTTCATTCCCATGAAGAGTAAGAGGACTACCCCATCGTTAGCTTCTGTATATGTCCGAGAAATAGTTCGTTTGCACGGTGTTCCTTCTAGCATAGTGAGCGACCGCGATCCTATTTTCACTAGAGAATTTTGGAAAAGCTTGCAAGAGGCGGTAGGGACTCAGTTATGTTTGAGCACCACATATCATCCTCAGACGGACGGCTAGACTGAGAGGGTGAATCGCATTCTAGAGGATCTTTTGAGGCTATGTATCCTAGACTTTGGGGGTATATGGGAAGAGCATCTTCCGTTAGTGGAGTTCGCATATAATAACAGCTTTCAATCTAGCATTGGCATGGCACCTTTCGAAGCTCTTTATGGACGACCTTGTCGTTCGCCTACATATTGGTGGGAGTCTACGGACAAGATCTTACTTGGGCTCGATATGATTAGAGAGACTTCAGAGAAGACCGACTTGATTTGAAGTAGGATGAAAGAGCGCAAGATAGGCAGAAATCATATGCGGATAAGAGAAGGACAGATCTCGAGTTTGATGTTGGGGACATGGTCTTTATCAAAGTGTCTCCATTACGAAACGTAGTTCGCTTTGGGTCCGTTGGGAAGTTAGCACTAAGGTTTGTAGGGCCGTTTCCTATTAAGGAAAGAATTGGACAGATGGCGTATAGAGTGGAGTTGCCGGAGAGACTTAGTGGTGTACACGACGTATTCCATGTGTCACATTTGAGGAAGTTCTTGCACGAGACTGCGGGAGTGGTAGAGCCGAACTTGGTTAGAGAGGTGGAGATAGAGCGTGATGCGATGGTTCGACGAGCTCCAGTGCGCATTCTTGGGTCGGAGATTAAGAAGCTGAGAAATCGAGAGGTCAGGCTAGTCAAAGTACAATGGGGAGATGATGAAAGCAACGTTACTTGGGAGACAGAAGAGAAGATGCGTTCACGATACCCTTTTCTTTTTGAGGGTATGTCCTTTAATTTCTCCTTTATCACTTATCTTGTACTTATCTTATCTTTAGAAGTATCCTCTCGCCAGTATCTCTGACCTTTAGTTAGGATAATCCTATGGTTGAAACATGTGTTTGAGACATGTTATGTATGATGAATGCAAAGTGGATGCAAGTGTTTGCTAGTGGTTGCTCGTGGACGCATATACACGCACTATTAGGCACTAGATCGGCTCAGTCACTTCATACTGCATATTGCATATAAATGGTTGTATTTAGTAAAATGGATGTATAATGGTTGTACTATCAAATGGATACCGCATTTTGGTGAATGGTTGTGCACGCATGTAGAAATAATATGTAGCATTAGGGAACTTTTGCATACATAATGGACGCATGGCACTATCATGGTTTGCAATAAAGGAGGTCAACTGAATCAGTGGACCGCCTGATTTTGCATTAGATAGGGACATATACACACACTGTGCATTTAAACATGAAAGCATTAGAAGTCTATAAGGACAATAGATGCCTGTGTTTGATGGTTGAGTAGATGGTTGTTTGGATGCTAGGATATACGTTCTTCTTGACTTGAAGATTTCGGGGACGAAATCCTTTAAGGAGGGGAGAATGTAACACCCCGTAATTCTATTAATATTAATATTTACAAATTAAAGAATAACTAATCTCAGACGTGAGAATTGTGGCAAACGGGTTGCGCCATTTTTTCCGTCTCGGAATTCAGGTCGAAATAGAGTCCGAGTTTGCGTGAATTGGTCTTTGCATGAAGAAGTTATGGCCATCGGAAGTTTTAGAAAATTCAAAAAAGATTTCAGAAAAATTTAAATTTCAAATTCGGAGTCAAAACAGGCAGGCGGGGAAAATTCCCGCCAGGCCCAGGTCGACCCTGGGGTCGACTGGGCAGTCGACCTGCCTACCAGGTCGACTATAGAGTCGACCTGGGGGTCGACCTGCCTACCAGGTCGACTATAGAGTCGACCTGGGGGTCGACCAGGCAGTCGACCCCTCCCCCCCCCCCTCCCGAGAAGTTTTTGTTCTGAGCCTGTTTTTAATGGACTGATGACCCATTAGGGTTTCTGACCTAATCAGGTTGGCTGGGATTAGTTCTGAACTAATCTAACGGTCTAAAATAAATCCTAACTCTATAAATACCTAGGTAGTCTCTCACCCTAATTCATAAGAAAAATAGAATAGTTACCGTCATACCGTCGCCATTGAAATCAATAGAGCCGCCGCCAACTAAGAAGGAAGAAAAGCTAATTCAGTTCTAATTCTCTCAACCCTAAAGCAATCTCTCAACCCTAAAGCATAGAAAAACTCTCTTTTCTTCTCTAATTGTGAGTATGATAGTCTTAACAAGATTATTATCATTTTAATTAGGTTGAGTCATGAATGGATTATGAGTAGATGATGTGAATTGTCATATGTTATAAATTCTATGCTATGTGGTGATAATATCCTATATGTTGCAAATCATGCTATGATGATGTTATGTATGTTGAAAGTTTCTAGGCTAAAGTTGTGACGAATCATACATGCTTTGAAATCATGATGCTATTGCCTATGCTTGTTAGTTCATATTAATTAAATCATCATGTTTGGGCAATGTTGATCTATATGACAAGTTACACATGCAAGTTAGATTAGAAAAGTTATGAACATATGCTATGACGTCTATTATGACATCTAGAATTATGCTATGACATATGTGATACCCTATGCTAGTTCACACCATCATTATGTTGCCTAAAAACACCATATGCAAGTTTATGTATAGGTTTGGGCTATGATTATATCATGTGAATTGTGACATTTAACAAGTTGATACCTTTTGATCCTTAACATGTGTAATTTATGCAAGTTTCACCCCAATCATGATTAGATTTATTTTATTGTCTATATGTCATTTTGGCTTTCTACTGTGCGTTAGACTATTCAAGTCTAGCCTATATTATGCGTTGAATAAGCGAACGTATAAATGTGGGGTAGGGGTAATATTAAGGATTTAATAATAAGATGTTGGGTGTAATTGATATGATTTTGCATTCCATGAGTGGATGACCATAATTGAGTCAATTATGGACATCAATAAAAGTGGACTTAATTAATAATTTGGATAGAGAATTATTAAAACTGGGGTAAAGATTGAAAGTTGTCAATCAATGCTTAGGACACGAGGTTGGACTCGTTTGTGACGTAAACCTGCCCGGAACCGCCCGGCAAGTCCAGTGGTCACAAATGTCAGCCCAATGTGAGAGGTCCTAGGCCTAAACTAAAGCATAACAGTTATAAAGACACGAGGTTAGACTCTTTTATGGTGTAAGACTGCCCGGACCCGCCCGACAAATCCAGCTGCCATAAATACCATTCTAATGTGAGAGGTCTTTATGAGGTTATGGCCTGAATGAATTAAGAAATACTTAACCAGATAAACATGTAAAGTGGGACATGGGGGTTAAGTAGGTGCCTTGGGTGGCATGAGGAATCTAGTGGGTGCCCTTAGCGGCATGTGGAATACGATTAGTAAGACTTAACCAAACACACATGTAAATGAACATGACTAAGAGGGTTAAGTGGGATATATTAATGACAAGCTTAGGTGGGTAGCTTGTTGGGGCCCATTTCAACCAGTATCCCAAACGTATCTTTGTGGGCTCGACCCAAGTCGAGGACGGGACATGCATATTGAGCTTGACTATTAGAGGCCAAAACGGGGAGCGGTGGCAACGCAAGTCCAACGGGTTTCATATGTGTGTGTGGACCCGGGCTGGTAGGTAAGACGTTGTTGCATCGTGTAGGTATAAGCCGTGCATTCTCAGTTGTATCGGGTTGCCACTTTAGGGGAGTGATACACCCCACTATGGGGCCAGCACGGGTATCTACGAGTAGGGAGCCGATCGAAAATGGCTAGTGTAGTACACCTTGTGGAGATAGGGGCAGACGACACCTATGTAGTCAGCTAGGGGTACGTAAGGCTATTTATATGTTTCTGTGTGAAGCAAGTGGGATCAACCTTTAGGGTGACTGGTGCGGTGCAGTGTAGTAATGTGCGGTGCAGTGTAGTAATTATTCGTTAGTAATTAGGTATGTCTTTACCGTTATCTTTAACGTTATCCTAAACGCTATCTTTATCTACCTAATAGTTCATAGACATTTACTTGTCTTCCAGCTTATGCCTTAGTCTAGTTATTTTGATAATAGTATTGTTAGAATTATCATACTCGCCAGACTTTATGTCTGACCCCTCCATTTCTATCCTTTTTCCCCTCCAGGTCCTCAAGTTGGACCCATCTCTAGTGGAGCTTGATTGGATTGCTTTATCTCTTTGGAAAGCTTGGACCCTTGAAGTAAAGTCCAGCTTGTTATCTTCTTTAATGGCTATTTGTGTAATGGGATTATGTATTTTGGTTTATGAAGATGGATAATGTACTTGACTCTGATTAAGGGTTTTGTGATGTAATAAACATGTTTCCGCTGAAATAAAATGAAGTTTTAGATTTCCAAGTACTACTTACTATCTGTCTTGTTGTAATTTTTCTGTTCTATATTCACTTATAACCTCAATGGAAGTTAATGCATTCCCTTTGTGAGTGACATTAATGGACGTGGGGTGTTACAATGGGATATGCCCGGTAAGTCAACTCAGCTGTTACGATCAGTTTCCATCAAATTGAAAATATAAATCATTATATATGGAATTTGAACGCACATTTCAATTTACCAGGGTCACATAGGGACCCTAAAAAATCTTGAAAATATATATTTCTAGCTTCGTATTGATGATACAGTACTAACAAAACTAATTTCGTCAAATTTGAAGACCATTTGCAATATGGCCA
This sequence comes from Allium sativum, assembly GCA_030737875.1. NCBI lineage: Eukaryota > Viridiplantae > Streptophyta > Magnoliopsida > Asparagales > Amaryllidaceae > Allium > Allium sativum. The sequence continues at coordinate 2,521,187 of CM060925.1, read as the reverse complement.
TTTTCTGGTCGATCCAAATTGAGTGAAACTGTTAAAAGATGTTTAACTTCGCCACGCTCACATATTGCTTTCAAAAATTATGAATTTTGGAAACTAGCAATAATTCAACATCCCGGATCCAACAAAAGTGGTTTCGTCGAAAACGAAGGTCGTTTGAAAATTTTCCATTTTTAAGGGCCGAAAATTCCATAGCGACTATTCTGAATTTTCAACTGGGCATAACTTTTTATCCCCGTTATGAAATTTCAATTTTTCAGATTCGTTGGAAAGATATTCTCAATTAGATTCAAATATTTTTGGTTTCGCTAAAATCTGGTTTATTTTGAATCATGTACGTTCATTTGAAATTTGAAATCAAATTTTCATACTACCATGCCATTTTCAATTCCTTTTATAATTAAAAATAATATTTATATTCTAGCGATGATTCAAATAAATATATACATTCGAATTCTGTTCAAAATAAATTTCTCGTCATTATTATTTAAAATATTTCATTTTAAATATTCAAAATCCAATCAAATTTCCAAAATAAATTTTTTAAATTTGCTCGTATTTCCGGGTTATTACAATCTCCCCTACTTATAACTTTTCGTCCCCGAAAAGGAACGAAGCTGAAAGTAGTTTTACAAATCAACTTAACTTTCATTATTTTCATTATGGTTTAAGTTCTTCAACTTTTCAGTTTCTAAGAACTTTTCAAATTTTTCAAAAATTTGGCTAACACCCTATATTTTTGAAAAATTTCGCCATAACCTCCCCTGCACCGGGAGCTTCGGGATATTTCAAATAGCCTTCCATGGCCCTTACCAATCCAAAATGAAAAAGAAACAGCCAAGCGGCTCATAAAATCATCAAAAACCCAATAAATTTGTAAACATGTACCTATTTGTCGGGCAAACAATTTTATTCCTCTTCTCTAGCCTCCTTGCTATGACCTGTTCAATGTAAGTACATGCACATGCATATGCATGCAAATGTGACTAATTTTCAATAAAATTCACTATTTGGTTCAATTTAGCTAAAGGTTCAACATTTAATTAATCAAACAATAATCAAACAACACAACCAGCAATCAATTAGTTGATTAACGTTTCAAATTCATAATTTTGGTACATATACAGAAAATCATGTTTTTGATACCAAATCACAACAATAAACTTATCTAGCTTTGGTTCTCACACCAGTCTAATGGAAATATATAGATATCACACTTTCGAAACTCGAACATATATACTGATGATGTGGCCACATCATCAGAATCATCCCCGGGTGTCTAGAATGTGATTCCATATCTATCCAATATATTAAAACTTCAAATACACGCGGATCAGACGTATACGTAAAATATTTATATACTTTATTGTCCAAATTCAATACCAATAAATATTCAACTACATTGAATAGGGTTTAAATTTTCAAAGTAAAATTCGTTTTCATTTTAAAAATATACTCTTCACACTCATTCTAGGATACTACTGATCCCATCTCTAGCGAGTCATTCTCATTGGATATTACTAATCCAATCTATGATGAATCCTTTCATTTGGTTCTAATGTGTCTTGTTCTCCGAGCTCTGTAAACCAAAGCTCTGATACCAAATATAAGGACCTGTAACTTCCCCGTGCAGGAAAGAGCGGATACTTTGAGGACAAGACAAATAAGAACACAAACAGATGAACATTTCATTGTTTATTACAACAATTCCATCAGAATACAAGAATATACAGAGTATGAATAAATATTACACATCATAAAATATCAGAGATTACACTACATTACATAGCAGCGGAAAGTAATACAATACACAGCTGAAAGAGATAAACAGATACAGAGCTTTCCGGATATCGTTCCAGCTGTAAATCAGGATCCTGTGAACATAAATCTGCAAAACCAAAACTACTAGCTGCCGTGCGGAAAATAAGGGCACCTAGAGTTTAGGTTAAAACAATAAACTCCAGGTCAGTCATGTGACTAGTGTGAGAACTAAAACAGTTCTTAATCTTAAAGTTAGGTAAATCAAGGGACCACGCTGTATAGCATGGAACGGGTTTCCTCCCAAGAATACTAGTGCATAAAACAACAGCGCAGTGCTAAATAAAGGACAATGAAGCTATTATAAGACCCAGGTCCCATCACACAATGCAACGCAAGCCGAAGGATAGGGTTTTTACCTTATAATAGCCAAATAATGCATGATATGTGAAATTTCATCTTTTATTATTACTATAAGTGTATAGTGTCAAAACAGTTTCAATCATAAATATCAATCATAGATGGCATTAGTGCCCCATACCACTATGTCGCCATATATAGGTTCTACAATCAAAACCGCAAAGTCACGTATTGGAAGCTGGATTTCCATCTATGAACCAAGGCAAGGGATCGTCCCCACCAAATTCGAGACTGTCTAGCCCGAGTCTCAGGCAAGCGCAGGCAAGCCTTAGATCGTCGGGGCCGGCCCACCGATGTGGATTATTATGCCTGAACACTGCGTTTTCCGCCCTTTGGGGCGTAAATGAGCCCAATGACTCCATCGGCTCCACATAGTCACCGATATATTCGAGGCGCCTTGCAACAGCAACAACGACACAGGTGAAAATAATATAAATGTCAGGGCTGGTTGGTCACTGACACCTCCCTAGCTAGAAACAAATGCATGCCCTCCCTGATGTCCTTTCCCGTTTCTGGTTCACAACCGGGGTGTGAGGCTCATGAATCAACGTTACACAAAGCTATGCCACACAGGCGGTGCTTTGATCATCGACCATAAGACTTTTCTTTTCAACAAAAGCCTTGATCATTTGCCACTTAGGCATGCCACATAGACAATTCACTCCATGCGATTGATATCCATCAATATATAACCCCTGAGCTCGTATGTCTCTGAGAAGGGCGTTAAGCAAGAGAACAAATTCTCCACCGCCAAACAGATATATATTTAATAGAAATCAGTCACACATAATAAAATCCAGTGTCAGACACACAGTCTGTTTACAAGTTCGTTCTGGGTCTGAACGAAACCGGAGGCACCTTGTACCTCGCATATCCATCGATCTCCAAGTACGTCTGGACGATCACCAACTGATTCCCTCCTCTTGGGTGTACAACCCAATCAAGATCATCAGCAATCACCCAAACGATGTGAAGAGCTCCAGTCTTCAACCACCGTCTTCATCCTCGACACCACGTCGAATCAGTTATTCAGAATGGGATAAACCCGGTCGTTCTGAATAACTCGCGTATATAATAAACAAGTGTTAAACAAACACAACATACACCTCATTCCAATTCATCAGTCACTAACCATAAATTAGCAAGAGAACAATTCCCCAAATATTAACCTCGAAGGCCGAAACCAACATTAGATCAATACCCAAGAAACCATTCAACCTAACTAATCTTCAGTTAGTTGCTAAATTTCACATTCTTAGGGAGAGGTTCCCATTAATTTTGTCAAAGATAAATTTCTTAAATTTATTCTTTAATCTTCTTTTGAATGTCAATTCAAACCAAATTATGGTTTAACCGAACTAGTCGAGATTAATGAACCTTACCGAAGTAATCATTTGTTTTAATTTCCCAATCTGAACCTGTTCATCCCAAGAAGTAAAACTGGTAATACTTCATATCTAACACCATGGTGTTATCGGTAAATTCAATTACCATTTCACGTTCAAATCTATTTAAAGATTTAACTATCGCCTGGAGCAAAACTGGTGATACTCCATTCTTGATTATTTCAATTTAATTAAAGATTCATTAAAACTCCACTTGGTATTAATCTTCCCAATAATCACTATCAATGATTATTTAACTTGGGAAATCACATCCTGTCTTTAAATGGGTTAAAGAACTAATGTCATTTAAAACAGGTTCACGATAAACCCAAAATCACATTCTATTGGTATACTTCATTAAATCTATATAAAAGGATTTTAATCTTTTTCTCAACTGGGTTTAATAACAGTGTAAATGAAGACACCATTCATAACAAACCCAAATCCCATTTGATATTAAATACAAGGCTCTGAATAGAAAATATATCGGCTTATATTAAATATCAAATTCTACGACCAACAAATATCGTATTGGAAATAATGATAAAAATATATCTTTCAAATTCCCATAACAATATCTGCATAATCACGAAATCCAACATCGAAATATTCCAAAGACAATTTCGATTCAAATCCATTTTGACTTTATATATTGGAAATTCTGGTTATTTTCAAAAGCATTTCAAATCTACTTTATTTATTTTCAAAATAAATGGGACTATAATTCTAGTTCAAAACTAGTTCATTTCGATAAAAATCTATTTTTATCTTTTCAAATTTGTAATTTTTCATCCCAATTCTTCAAAGATCATTTCTTATGATTTTACACAAATTATTACTAGTTTTAAATTTTTTATCAAGGCTCGTACAGTCGATTTCCATCAACGGCCATCGAACTGCACTTACAGGGACCTTTTCCAAATTTGATTTGGACATAATTCCAAATCCAACCATTAGATTTTAAATCTCTAATATTCGATAGAAAGCTCTTTTCGATACAAACCCAACGGTTTCGGTTTTAGGAGAATTCGATGGTCAAATCTCCCGTAATGTCCATTCGAAGTCAATGGTCGAAATTCGCGAAGTACCACGGCGTGGCGTGTTCTATTCAGGCCATTATATATATAATATATGTATTATATATATTTCGTCGATTTCCTTTTAAAACGTATTTTATAAATCGTTTTAAATTCGTTTTTGAAACAATTTCAACTTCATAATCAATTTCGAATCAAAATTGAATACTCCACATCATCGATATACAAATGATAATATTTTCAAAATGTTATATTTTGAAATCACTTCCTTTTCTATAATCATTATAAAAAGGAATATAATCGATATAAATATCGTTCGCATCAAAATGGCGCATATTTAACCAACACGTCTTTATATATTTCAATAACTTTGTTATTCTATTCAACAAATGAATATTTTCTTCAACACATGAATATATATTTTTATTCAACACATGAATATATATTTTATTCGAGCCGAACTTTCCCGGTAAGGAAAGCCTGGAAAGAATTGACTAAAGACGAGTCAAAACGCAAACAGGAGAACATTTCATTGTTTATTACAACAATTCCATCAGATACAAGAATGTACAGAGTATGAATAAATATACATTCGACAAATAACAGATATTACAATAAATTACATAGCAGCGGAAAAATAATACAAAACACAACTGAAAGTAACACACGGATACAGAGCTTTCCGAGCATCGTTCCAATTGCAAATCAGGATCCTGTGAATATAAATCTGCAAAACCAAAACTACTAGCTGCCCGTGTGGGAAATAGGGGAACCCAGAGTTTAGGTTAAAACAATAAACTCTAGGTCATTCATGTGACTGGTGTGAGAACTAAAACAGTTATTAATCTTTATTTTAAAGTTCGGTAAATCAAGGGACCATGCCGTATAATATGGAACGGTTTTCCTCAAAAGAATACCAATGCATAAAACAAACAACGCAATGCTAAATAAAGAAAAATGAAGATGTTATAAGACCCAGGTCCCATCACACAATGCAACGCAAGCCGGAGGATAGGGTTTTTACCTTATAACAGCCAAAGCATGCTTGATACGTTAAAAACACATTATTTGATACTATAATAAGTGTATAGTTTAAAAACAATTTCAATCATAAATATCAATCCTAGGCAGCATGAATGACCCATACCACTATGTCGCCATACTAGGTTCTACAAATAAAACCGCAATATCACGTATTGGAAATTGGATTTCCGTCATGAGTCGAGGCAAGGGGCAAGCTCCTCTCCGATTCGAGACACTCTAGAAAATGTCTCAGGACCTCACTATGATCCTTGGATCGGTTGGACCGGTCCTCACCTAACTTTGGAAGATTAGTTATTCCTGAACACACATTTCCCGGTCCTATAGGACCTATATAATGGTCTGTACGTCGACTCACATAGTGCCAGTTAGCGACCATATATTCGAGGCGCCTCACATTCCAACAACCACCCAGGTGAAAAGTATATATAAATGTCAGCCAGTTTAAGCACTGACACCACAACTAGCTAGAAAGAAACGTCGTGTTCTCCCAACGGTCCGTATCCCGTTTTTGACTCATACCGAGGTGTGAGGCTCGCGAATTCACGCTATACACAAAGTTGTGCCACACAGGCTGTGCTTTGATCATCAACCACAAGACTTTGCTTTTCAACAGAAGCCTTGATCATTTGCCACTTAGGCGTGCCACATAGGCAATTCACTCCATGCGACTGATGTCCATCGATATACAACCTCTGAGCTCGTACGTCTCAGAGAAGGGCGTTAAGCAAGAGAAAAAATTCTCTGCGCCAAACAGATGTATATTTAATAGAGATCAATCAACACAGAATAAAATCCAATGTCAGACACATAGTCCATTTACAAGTTCGTTCTGGGTCTGAACGAAACCGGAGGCACTTTCCTCGCATATCCATCGATCTCTAAGTACGTGTGGACGATCACCAACTGATTCCCTCATCTTGGGTGTACGGCCCAATCGAGATCATCATTAATCACCCAAACGATGTGAAGACTTCCGGTCTTCAACCACCGTCTTCATCTTCGACATATCGTCGAATTGGTTATTCAGAATGGGTATGAACCCGGCCTTTCCGAATAACCCTCGTATGTAATAAACAAATGTTACACAAACACAACATACGCCTCATTCCAATTCAGAATATTCTTTTTTTCTGATATTCACATTCTTAGGGAAAGTTTCCCATTAATTTTATCAAAGATAAATTCTTCTAAATGTATTCTTTAATCTTCCTTTGAATATCATTTCAAACCATATTATGGTTTTCCAAACTAGTTGGGATTAGCGAACCACACCGAAGTAATTATTTATTTTATTTCCTAATCCCAACCTATTCATCCCATGGAGCAAAACTGGTAATACTCCATATCTAACACCACGGTGTTATCGGTAAAGTTAATTACCATTTCACGTTCAAATATAATTAAAGATTTAACTATCGCTTTGGAGCAAAACCGGTGATACTCCATTCTCGATCACTTTCCAATTTTGATAATTTAAATTATCAATTCACATTTCAATTTAATTACAGATTCATTAAAACTCCACTTCGTTTTAATCTTCCCATAAATCAATATACTGTCTTTAACTGGGTTAAAGAACCAATGTCATCTAAAACACGATTCACGATAAACCCAAAATCACATTCTATTGTTAATCAGGTTAAAGAACAGGTGTTATTCAATACACCGCTCACGATAATCCCAAGAACCAATTTAAATTCAGTTCCAATTAAATATCATTTAATTGGCACACCTCATTAAATCTAAAATAGAAAGATTTAATCTTTTTCTCAACTGGGCTTAAGAACAATGTTAATGAAGACATCATTCACGACAAACCCAAATCACATTTGATATTAAATACAAGGCTCTGAACAGAAAATATATCGGCTTATATTCATTATCAAATTCTACGACCAACAAATACCATATTGGAGATAACGATATAAATATATCTTTCAAATTCCCATAACAATATCTGTATAATCACAAAATCCAACATCGAAATATTCCAAAGACAATTTCGATTCAAATCCATTTCCAATTCGTATATTGGAAATTCTGATTATTTTTAGAATCGCTTTCAGATTCAATTTATTTATTTCAAAAAGAAATTGATTTTAATTCTAGTTCAAAACTAGTTCATTTTGATAAAAATCTAATTTTATCTTTTCAAATGTGGAATTTTTCATCCCAGTTCTTCACAAACCATTTCTTATGATTTTACACAAATTATTACTATTTTTAATAATTTTATCAAAGCCTGTACAGTCGATTTCCATCAATGGCCATAAAACTGCACTTATAGCGACTTTTTCCCAATTTGATTTGGACATAATTCCAAATTCAACTGTTAGATTTCAAATTTCTAATATTCATTGGAAAGCTCTTTTCGATACGAGCCCAACGTTCCGGTTTTAGGAGAATCCGACAGTCGGATCTCCCGTAATGTCCATTCGAAGTCAATGGTCAAAATTCACGAACAGGTGCAACGCGGCGCGTTCTATTCTGGCCATTATATATATATATAATATATATTATATATATTTCGTCGATTTCCTTTTAAAACGTATTTTATAAATCATTTTAAATTCGTTTTCGAAATGATTTCGAATTCATATTCAATTTCGAATCAAAATTGAATATTCCACATCATCGATATACAAATGATAATATTTTCAAAACGTTATATTTTGAAATCACTTCCTTTTCTATATTCATTTTAAAAACGAACATAATCGATATAAATATCGCTCACGTCAAAATAGCGCGTCTCTAATCAACACGGCTTTATATATATTTCAATAAATTCGTTATTCTATTCAACAAATGAATATTTATTCTATTCAACACATGAATCTATATTTATTTCAACACACGAATATTCTCAACACATGAGCACTGTCAACACATGACTATTTATAATATTTAATATATTTTATTCAACTATGGTATCTATCGTTTGATTTTTAATCAAACTCCAACTGTAACGTAGTAAGAGAATGATTCCCTAAGTATTAACCCCGAAGGCCGAAACCAATATCAGATCAATACTCAGGAAACCACTCATCTTATCTATTTTCTAGTTAGTTTCTAACTTTAAATATGTTAAAGATGTAAATTTTATTGTTAAATTATTTCTTTCAACACATGATAATTTTCAACACATGACTATATATTCTATTCAACACATGAATCTTTATTTTATTCTATGCTTTATTTTCCCAATTGGAATGTGGCCCAATCAATTACCATATAATGTTAATTATATGGTTTCTACGCTACACATGTATATAATAGCAACGATAAAGAATCAACCATCATCCAGAGTGCACCACACAACTGTATAAGGATCAAATATAAATAATTAACGCTTACACAGTCTGTCGACCCATCGATCGACATACAACTAATTATTGGGATTAGTGTATGTCGTATATTATCCCAATACCCGTGTGGGGTTTCAAATCAGCAAACCCAGATTTTTATTTATTCACATACCGGTTAAAAATTATATTTTTAACGATAAAATATTTTTAACTGCATAAATATTTTATTTCATTTCACATCACACGATCAATTTTCACCCCAACAAACAATCAAACATACAAGTCGTCCATGGTCTGTGGACGACGGGTGTCGGGTGCTGCTAAGCACCGTCTGCATCCTAGTATATAATTTTAACTAGAAAACAAGAATTGAACTGAGAAGTTCTCACCGATTAGCTAAACCAAACGCCACGACTCTTCTTACGTAGAAATCTTCGTCACGCTCGCCTTTTGTCACTTTCATTGCCCATAGCCACTACATATATAAAAATCACATTTTTATATTGTTGCTATGTATATAAAAATCACATTTTTATACTACTACTATATAGATAAAAATTCTATTTTTACATCGCTACTATATAAAAAATCATATTTTTATACTTCACATATGATAAATATCATATTTTTATTATTTCACATATGATAAAAATCATATTTTTATTATTTATTCGAACAAATAAAAATCTCATTTCAAACTTTCTTCGCCTCCTACATATGAAAGATTCAATTTTTACTTCACTTCCATATGTATAAAAATCCTATACCTTTCCTTATATGATAAAAATTCGATTTTTATACTTCCTTTACATATATAAAAATTGTATTTTTATAACATTTCAAACAATAAAAATCAATTCTTTTACAAAGAAAAAATCATTTCTTTTTTTTTCTAAGTAAAACCAAATTACATATATAAAAAAATGATTTTTATATCGTCAAACCATGCTAGCTTTATACATTTAAAACAACGATTTTTAATTAACTAAAATTGAATATTCAAAATGATTTAAAATTTAACACTTACAACCGAGATTGGCATGGAGTCGGAGGTGGCTCGAGGTGTTGTAGAAGTGGAGGAAGGAGGAGCAGATGGGGGGAGTCAGCGGCGAAGCTCAGTGGGATGCGGCACCTAGGGCTTCAAGGGCTACACGGGTTTTGGGGTTGCTGACGAGGGAGGAGGGGAGCTGTGAGGTTGGAAGTGACGGTGGGGGCGAGGTGATGGCGGTTACAGTGGTCACGTCGAGGTGCGACGGGGGTGTTTGGCTCTCGCGATTTCTGAATCGAGGTGAGAGAAAAGGGGGCTGGAGGAGGAGAAGGAGGGGGGACTCGTTGGAGGTGGCGGCCAACCTGTGGAAGACACAGCGGTGGGCGTTAGGGCCCGGCGATGGCCACCGGCCATTTTAGAGGAAAGAGCTCGTATTTTTTTCCAATCGAAGAAATAAAAGGAAGAGAGAGGTTTGGGTGTAAATATATATATTTTATTCTTTTAAAATCCCAAGAAAGCAACTTTTATTTTCGAACTCAAAATTGAACCTGCCGACTGTCGTCCCTTGCTAATTACCCCCATTATGAACACAATGGGATATGTATCGTAAGCTGATTCGATCGTTTCGATCAGTTTTTGTCAAAATCAAAATATAAATCTATATATTGAATTTGAACGCACATTTCAGATTACCGAGGCCACATACAGTTTCTAAAAATTCTAGAAAACTATTTTCTAGCTTCGTATTGATGATATGGTCCTAACAAAACTAATTTCATCAAATTCTGAGACCGTTTGAAAAATGATCATTTTCCAGTCGATTAAAATCAACTAAAACTGGTCAAACGCGTTTTCCTTTGCCCCGCTCACATATTGATTCAAAAAATTATGAAATTTGAAACCTAGCAATAACTTGACATCACGGATCCAACAAAAGTTGTTTCGTCGAAAACCGAGGTCGTTTGCAAAATTTCCATTTTTAAGGGCCAGAATTCCATAGCGACTATTCTGAATTTTTAACTGGACGTAACTTTTGATCCTCGCTATGAAATTTCAATTTTTCAGATTCGTTAGAAAGATATTATAAAATTGATTCAAATATTTTTGGTTTCACTAAAATTCGGTTTATTTTGCACCCGGTACATTCATTTGAACTTTGAAATCGAATTATCGAACTACCGCGCCATTTTCAATTCCTTTTATAATTATAAATAATTATTTATATTCTAACGACGACGTATATAAATATATACGTTGTATGTCTATTCAAAATAAATTTCTCGTCGTTATTATTTAAAATAATTCATTTTAAATATTCAAAATTCGTCAAAATTGCCAAAATAAAAATTTTAAATTGGCTCGCATTTTCTGGGTTGTTATATTTATTCAACACATGAATTTATTTTATTCAACACATGAATTTTTATTCTATTCAACACATGAATTTTTATTCTATTCAACACATGAATTTTCTTTTATAATATTCCTTATTTTCCAAATTGGAATGAGGCCCAATCAATTACCATATAATGTTAATTATATGGATTTTCTACAAAACATGTATATAATAGCAATGATAAATCATCAACCATCATCCAGAGTGCACCACACAACTGCATAAGCAATAAATATAAATAATTAATTCTTACGCAATCTGTCAAGCCATCGATTGACATACAACTAAACAATCGGGATTAGTGTATGTCAAATATCATCCCAATACTCGTGTGGGGTTTCAAATCAACAAACACAGATTTTTATTTGTGCAGTTGGGCGATGTGTAAAATTTATTGTCCCAATCAATATCAGTCAAATGGGTGTACATAAACAAATCATCCGATTTGTTTATAAATATTTATTTTATATACACGTTAAAAAATATATTTTTAACTATGAAATATTTATTCATTCCACATCACACAATCAATTTTCACAACACATCAATCAAACAAACAAGCCATCCATGGTCTGTGGACGACGGGTGTCGGGTGCTGCTAAGCACCGTCTGCATCCTAGTATATATTTCAACTAGAAAGTAAATTAAAAGTGAGAAGTTCTCACCGACTAGCTAAACCAATTCACTGCGACTCTTCATATGTAGGAAATCTACACCGCGCTTCCAACGAGATCTCTTTCACGCCGTATATGTTAAAAAATAATCTTTTTATCAACGCTTTATACATTTTAAAAATCACCTTCTAATATCGCCAATTCATATATAAAAATCGAATTTTTATCGCTACTTCATATATATAAAAATCGAATTTTTATCGCTACTTCATATATATAAAAATCGAATTTTTATCTAATCTTTTCGCTTCTAAAAATATATTCTTTTCCTTTATAAAAATGTAATCTTTTCATATAGAAAAACATAATCTCCTTATTTATAAAAATATAATCTTTTTATTATTTACTTATATAAAAATTGAATTTTTACTATTGTATCTTCGATATAAAAATCACATTTTTACTACGGTATCATCGATATAAAAAATCACAATTTTATATGTCATTTCTATAAATAAAGGTCAAATTTTTATATGCCATTTCCATAAATAAAAATATAATAAAAACTCACCGAGCGGAAACGGGGGTGGGGATGGCTTGCCGGAGTCGTGGGTGGTCGGCGCAGGCAATAGCGGCATCTCAGCGTTGAGGATTGGCGAGTTTTTTTTATTAAAAATTGATTTTTTTCAGAAAAGGGGGCCCACGGCTGTCCATGGTGGTCGCTGGAGGGCCATGGGGTGGAGCTGGGCTAAGGGGGAGGTTCAAGTGACGACCGCGGAGCAATGGTGAGCCAGGGCATCGGGTTTCTAATGGTTTGGGGCTTTGGAACTCAAAATGGCCGGAGGATAAGGAGGGGGTTCCTGAAGGCGGCGGTGGGGATGGAGATGTGGCGCAGTGCCTGCGGCGGCGGGAGAAGAGGTAGGCGGTGGTGGATTAGGGTGGCGGCGCGTCTGTCGGTTCGGGGTAAAGGGGATATCAGGTTTTTTTCTGATTTGAATTTTGGTTTAGAAAAAAGGGGGGTGCTTTATAATTTATTTAATTATTATTTTATTTTCCCTAAAAAGAAACTTTTTATTTCGACCTCCAAACGAGACCCACCGACTGTCGTCCCTAGTTAATTACCCCCATTTCGAACACAATGGGATATGTCCGGTAAGCCAATTCAGGTGTTACGATCAGTTTTCGTCAAATTCAAAATATAAATCAGTATATATTGAATTTTAACACATATTTCAATTTACCAGGGTCACTTCGCCACACTCACATATTGATTTCAAAAATTATGAATTTTGGAATCTAGCAATAATTCGACATCCCGGATCCAACAAAAGTGGTTTCGTCGAAAACAAAGGTGGTTTGCAAAATTTCCATTTTTAAGGGCCAAAAATTCCATAACGACTATTCTGAATTTTCATCTGGGCATAACTTTTTATCTACGCTATGAATTTTTAATTTTTTGGATTCGTTGGAAATATATTCTCAATTAGATTTAAATATTTTTGGTTTCGCTAAAATCCGTTTTATTTTGAATCCTGTACGTTCATTTGAAATTTGAAATCGAATTTTCAAGCTACCGCGCCATTTTCAATTCCTTTTATAATTAAAAATAAATATTTATATTCTAACGACGATTCAAATAAATATATACGTTTGAATTCTATTCAAAATAAATTTCTCGTCGTTATTATTTAAAATATTTCATTTTAAATATTCAAAATTCAATAAAATTGCAAAAATAAAAATTTTAAATTGGCTCGGATTTCCGGATTATTACACCAGAGGTGGAGCAACATGAAATCGATGTTGGGAGTGTAATTTAAAATTATTTAACTTAATAATTATTTAATTGCATGCTTAAAATTCGTATGCTAATATCTTTCACGTACAAGGTCAAAATTGCATGAAACTGGATTCACTGCGATCGTGGAGATGAGAGCATTGCAACAAAACTGACTTGGCCCAATTTGGAGAAAGTTAGAATTTGGGGGCAAATTCAAACGCAAACGGCACCAAAATCATCAGTTAAAGACTGACGGAGTCGAAACAAAGGTGAGATGTAACGACCCGTATTTTCAGCGATAGAATAGTTAATTAATTTAATTATTTAAATAGTAATTCAGAGAATTAAATGATTGTTTAACTAAATTATATGGAATATTTAATTAGATTAAATAATTAAATAATATATTTAATTTTTGAAATAATCATAAATAGTGAATTGACAATATAAGGTGGACTAGGCAAATTCAAATTATATAATTCAGTTTACAATTGAATTAGAATAACGAATATATTTAAATAACGACAGTTTGAACGTATAATTATATTATAATTATAATCGAGCCGTAACATCGTGGTAGTTCGCTGTTTGGTGATTTGAACTTCAACTGAATATATAGAATCCTTTTTAAGTCGGATTTCTGTGAAATAAGTAACGTTTGGAGTTGGTGAAGTATATTTTTCTAATGGAAGAGAAAAATCAGGACTTCGTCGTATAGATTTTGATTTACGCCCAAATAAAATTTTAGAAAAGTCGCTGTGGAATTCCTTTTATAATTTATAATGATTTATAAATGTTATAAATGGATTTTTCAATATAAATTGAATATCGATTCAATCGGTATTTGAAATATCGAGCTAGAAATTCATATAGAAATATTTTGAAGCCTATAGTGTATGTGAATATATACGATAATATTAATTTATTAATATTAAATTTAAATGTTTTTAAATATACTTATATATTTAAATGGGTTATTTTGAGCTTTAAAAATAGGCACTTTTGCAAACGAACTCAGTTTTCGATGAAACTAATTTTGTTGGAATCGTAATGTCAAATTATTGTTAGATTTCAATTTACATGATTTTTGAAGTCAGTATGTGGCCGTACGGGATTTTAATGTGAAAAATAGTCAATTTTCTGACTTTAAAAATACGTTGTGTGAGCAGACGAAGTCGGAATTCGACGAAACTAGTTTCGTTGGGTTCGTAGTGTTGAAATGTAACTGCATGTCCATTTTCGTGATTTTTGGGTATTGTATGTGATCACAGAGATTTTTAGAGTACGAATGGAAGTAGCGAAAACATAAAAATTAATATAAAACTCGAATAATAATATATTAAAACCATACTATAAATAATACTAACTCTGCTAACCCTAAACAGCTTCTTCCTCTAGTCAACTATATCACAGCCGCCGGCTGAAACAAAAATGAAAGCAAATCGATGGTTTCAAAATTCGTATAAATTCATAAGAAAATCCTAAAATCACCAAGTTCATTTCTTTGATTTCTCTATGTAATCCTCTTCAAGTCTATGCCCTTTTTCTTTGGTTTGACGTCAGTTTATTTCGGTGAGGTTTTTTACAACGAGCTAGGGTTGGGTTTCGTATGAATTTGGGGCGTTGATTTGAAAAGTTGAGGTTGGATTCGAGTTTGTGGTAGTTTGTAGTTTGAGTTTTGGATTTTTTGTGAAATTTTGTAATATAAAGTGTCAATCCAATTTTTCTAGCTTGCGTGGAAAACCTGTAGGCAGCGGGTTTGGGAGTGTAAAGTCGGGTTCGAAATTGAGGTGAGGGGTTGAACGAGATTTTGATAAGTGAAATGGTGTAGTTCTTTGGTGGATTCATGGAAAGATGAGTGTTTGGGAGGGGAGAATCAAGATTGAAGTGCTGTGTAAGGTTACAGGAGGTCATCGTATTTTGGTTTTGAGGGAGAAAGGTATTTGCGGTTCTGGGATTCAACTAGTTTGGATGGGCCTTAAGATAAAGGTGGAGCCCAATATTTTTATAAAGGGAAATTTAGTTTTTTTTTGTTTTAATTTAAATTGTTTACTAAATTGTAAATGGGATAACTTTATCAGACGATATCGGTTTTCAGCGAAACTGGATCCATTGGATCATATAGACGGTGGCTCCACCGCGGAACTGACCGGGAGGGAATTGAGGCTCGTTTGGATTTATGGTGAAATTAAACGCCTGAATCGAATCAATGATCAGTTATCGTTATTTAACGATAAACCGAACAAGGTGAGTAAATCTCACTAACTCTGCTCAACTAATATTTTTATAACGCATTTTTAGAATCTATAAATGATGGTTGTTTGCTGTGTATTGGCTGTTTGGTTGAACTGCTAGTTAATTGGTTGAAAATATCGATAACGATATTCATAAGTCATTAATCGAATGTTGATTCTGTTTATCAAAATATTTTATATTTGTGTTATTTATGTTGATTAACATATGTGGATGCAGGAAAACAGGTGGAGGGACCCAACTGGGTTCCTCAATATCTATTAGACTATTTTTCATATATTGTGATATATGATGTGATATATAATCTGTTGTTGATTTTGTGCATTGAATGGTATTGATCAGTGTTATTTGGTATTTTTAATACCATAAGAAATACTAAAATTTGAGAAAGGAATTCTCAAATAATAAGTTGAAATAAAATATTAACATATATAAAATCAAAGGATTTTATATAAAAGAAGTTGAAGTGTTTATTAAATTGAGGAAGTTTATAAAATTGAAGAGTTAAAAAGAAATAGAAGGAAAATGTTTGTAAAACATTTACAAATAAAATAGAAAGGCAAGCATTTGTAAAATATTTACAAATGGAATTGGAAAGAGGAATATTTGTAAAACATTTTACAAATAGAATTTAAAGAGGAATTATTTGTAAAATATTTACGAATAGATTAAATAGAAATATTTATTTAGAAAATAAATAAAGTTATAAAAGGAAATATTTATGAAATAAATAGAATTATATAAAGGAAATATTTATATGAAATAAATATAGACAAATAGGAAAAGGAAGTATTTATAATCGAAAAGAGTTATCAAATATAGTTATTTGAGATAGAGTTAGTCAAACATAGTTATTCAGGATGAGTTGCCATTTCGTACGACTGCTAGCATAATTCGCAGGGCTGCAGATAGCCTACGATGGTCGGATGTTGCCTGAGGGAATCAGGCGTAACCATTGTGATCGCTGCAATCTAGAGTCAAGCGAATGGAGTTAAATCGAATGTTAGCTATTCGAAATAAAGTTAATATAGACATAGTTATTCGAAGTAAGTTAATCGAATATTAGTTATTCGAAGAATGTTAATCGAATATAAGTTATTCGAGGAGTGTTAATCGAATATAAGTTATTCGAGGGGAGTTCATCATATTAGAGTTTCGTTTATAGTTAATAAAATTTAGTTTATTCGAAAGAGGATTTATCGAATATCGTTTATTCGAAAGGAGATTACCGAATATAGTGTATTCAAAATAAAGAGTAAATCGAATATAAGTTATTCGAAGTGAGTTAATCGAATAAAAGTTATTCGAAGTGAGTTAATCGAATATAAGTTATTCGAAGTGAGTAAATCGAATATTAGTTATTCGAAGAGAGTAAATCGTCGAATTCGATTATATCGAATTCGGGAAAGTACTTTTACTTTCCGGGGTTTAAATCAAGATTTATTTAGTTATAAATTAGGTATTTATTTATTTTGTTAAATTAAGGAATATAAAGTTAGAGGTTAAGTTAGATATTTCCGAAGTAGGATTTATAACACTATAGTATAATAAATGTTTTCAATAAAAGGTGTGGATTCGTTAATAGAATCCGAGAGTTACGTAAGGAAGTTGGTTAAAGATTTGAAAGATGAACTTTGTCCATTTCGAGGTTAGAAATGCTGTTCAGTTAAGGCCTGAGAGGTAATCATACACCAACTTGATTGACTTCGTTTTCAACTAAGGGGTGGGTAAGGTTCGGTAGTGAAGGGTAGTAAGTGAATTTGGTTAATAAATGTTAATGGGTCGAGTGGGCGTAGCGATGTTTATTTAAACACCTGTTTAAATCTAATGAAAAAGTTTTGGAAATGTCTCCAAATAAAAGAATCAGAAACGTTTCCTAATATAGAAAATAAGAAATAGAAGTAAATATGGTGATGTTTTTTTCCAAATTTATATAAAGTATATTTTCTAAATTTAGGAAAATAAGAATTTACGAATATATAGAAATGGGAAATTGAATAAATGAATGATAAATTAAATCAAAGGAGATAAGAGTCGATTGATGATTGATCAATAGAATTTCCATCTGGGAATAATATCATTGTTTGCACACCTGTTTTTCTTTGATAGATAAATCACCGACTATCGAAGTTTTAGACCATTTTTCCGTTGTCAATACGGAGAGACCGGGATCAGATTCATTATCTGAAAACCACTCTGTATGGGCATTAGCGTTGTGATCAACAATGATGAAGATAATTGAAGATGGAGTTATACAAGGGCTATCCTGTTTTCAGAATAGTACCTTCGGTTGTCCAGTCCCAGGACAACGTGAATGGACGAATGTCTGACAGAGTATATCTAACGGATCGCGTAATTTGATCTCTTCAAATGTACTTGGTGGCGGAGGAATTCGTTTCTCTTAGCTTTATACCCGTGGTATTTTTGGAGAAATCAATTTGTGATTTGGCGGGTATGACGATGTGGCATTCAAAGTGAATGGTGGTCAAGCGTTTCAAAACATACGTAATGACCTCAAGCCTCATCAACCGAGAAATGACAGAAATCGGGCAGGCACCATGACTATGTGGGTCGCTCCCATTAGGGTGTATATCACCTGTTTTGAGAAAATCCATTTCATTCTTTTATCTATGTTCTATGCTGTCCCTTTTCGGGAAACGGTGGGTAGCTCCCAACCGTTGGTGATATACATTCGATACACTCAAGCGAAATGAGTGGTCGGTCATGTGTGGGCCGGGTTGCAAGATGTTCTTGTCGAACCCAGTGTATTCGCCTTTAGAGATACACTATCGGCAGGTGGTCCCATACCATGTCATAGTCGGAATCCAATCTCCAATAAGAGCCTGCGATTTGATTGTATACTATATATGTGGAACGTGAGATGCAAGAGTTCTGCTAGATTGTTATTTACTTATGATTAGACATTATTATAATATCAGAAAGTATTGGTTTTCCAAAACTGTTTTGGGTTATCATAAGGTAAAAGTCGTCTGTATTTATGTGTGGATCGGTCTTACGATTATCTTTTCTTTTGAAAAGGATTTTGGAAAATTAAACCAAATGATTTGTGTTTACTCACACCAGTCCCATGACTGACCCAGAGTTTATTTTATTTTATTTCCTAAACACTTGGGTGTCCAAATTTGTACGGGCAGTCAAGTAGTTTAGGTCTTTACTGATATACTTGGAGGAGCTTGAAGCAGGAGGATTCAGGATTATATAACTATAGTTATTTCAGCTGCATGTAAGTGTTGTACTCTGATAATGTTATTCTATATATATACTGTTTTAGTGCAAAGTTATGTTATATATTATATTTTATTCGTTCTGCTGTGAGATTCATGTTACTCTGATTTTGTTTGTAGTGATCTTCTTCTTCTATTCTAATTTTCTATCTTATCTATTTTCACCCTCTAACTTCTTTCTATTAATGATCAGGTATTTCCGATGTTCGAATAGTCAAAATGGCAGTTTTGTGTTGATTTTCGGAGTCGAAAATCTCGGGTCGTTTCAGTGGTATCAGAGCTTAAGGTTAAGTGATTACCTTGGCTCTGTGGTGTGACTCAGTAGAGATGAGGTTAGTAATGCCCTAGATTGAGTTGAGCGTATATATATGAGTGAATGTGTTTGTGGATTTTATAAAAAAAAGTTGTTTTATATTGTGGAGATCTATTGATTGAGTTGTTTATGAATTTTGGTCGATCAGTTTGATGCACTGTATCAATAGGAGTTTCTAAACACTCAAGTACGATAAACCGATACAGTATGTTTTGAAAGAGGGTAAATGAAATAATTTTACCCAAAATATATTTTGATATAAAAGAAAGGTATATCTTGGAATTATTATCATATATTGGATGTGTTGGTTGATTATAATTGAAATGGTTATATAAATAAACAATTTGAGTTCGTATAATATAAAAGCAGATTAATTAAATCAGAATTGGAATTAAAATTATGAAACTGGGGAAAAAGTGTTTGTAAGTGGATTTGAGTTAAGTTTAAGAAAATTTTAAAATCTCGGGAAATTTTAAATTGTTTCACAAGCATTGGGAATGGTATTTTGAAATATATTTCAAAGTGGAAATGTTTAGTTATGGTTTTGAAAGTGATATAGTATTGAACTCACTTCGGTAGCTGGGAAATAACCCTGATGATGCTGGCCACATCATCAGTGTTCATTTCCGAGCTCTAAGTGACGGATTACTACCAAAGATTTTGTCTTTTGAATTGTTTTGAGAAAAGCAAGTTGTTGAAAAAAGATATTTGATTTTTGTGAAAAGCAAAGTTAAACTGTTTAAAACTCCCAGGAAGGATTGTATGAATGAAAACAAATTAAAGTAGAAATTTATGAAAGCAAATATGAATTAAATTGAAGTCAATTAACTAGAAATTGAATTAGGATATAATATATCAAGTAGAATGAGATTTTGAATTGTGAGATAGGGAATCTGAAATGGTATTGGATTGATGAGTTAGGAGTTGGAATCAAGAATGCAACTTTGGTTTGAAATGGAATTTAGCTTGGATACTTGAATGATTTGGTTTTCAGGCTAAAATTGGAATTTTGTTTGGGAATGCATTTGTATATGCTGACAGCATAGAAGATGGAAAAGATATAATGATATGCCCAACAAAAGGTACATGTTTAAATTTCCATACGAGGTTTTATGCGCCGAATCGGCAAGCCGCTTGGCTTTTTGATTTTCTTTTTGAAAGGAAAGGGCCTAGAGAGGAGAATTGGGGTTCGAACTATTGACCGGTACAAAGGAAGTGCTGGCGAATTTTTTCGAAAATTTCGGGTGTTAGAAAATTTTCAAAATTTTCGTTAGTACGAATAAATTAATATTTTAATTAGAATTAGTTGGTTCAGTTGAAACTAAAGTAAAAGTTAAACAAATAATTTTTACCCAGTTAATAGGGTTTGTTTTCTACCTTAGCAATTTCGAGGATGAAATTATTTTAAGGGGGGAAGAATGTGACGATCCGTATTTTCAGCGATAGAATAGTTAATTAACTTAATTATTTAAGTAGTAATTCGGAAAATTAAATGGTTGTTTAATTAAATTATATGGAATATTTAATTAGATTAAATAATTAAATAATATATTTAATTTCTGAAATAATCAGAAATAGTGAATTGACAATATAATGTGGACTAGGCAAATTCAAAGTATATAATTCAGTTTATCTAACCCCCGTAATTCTGTAACATTAAGTTTCACAAATTAAAAATATAATTAATTTTTAAAAGAAGAATTAGGTGAAATGGGTTGCGCCATTGCGTTCATCTCAAAATTCTGCTTGAGATAGAGTCCGAGTCTGCGTAAATTGGACTCCGTATGAAAAAGATATCTTTAAATTAAATATTGTAGAAAAACATGGAAAAATGAACATTTAATACATTTGCTGAGTCATTCTTGACATTGCGCTAAGTCATTAGGGCTGAGGTGTCACCCTATCTTGTTTGAATGGTTCAGGTTGCTTCAAGGTTGATCGGATGGCCTAAATTAATCCTAAATTCTATATAAACACATGTAGACTCAAGCCTTAAAATCAAATAAAAATTAGAACCATGCTCGTCATGCTGTCACCTTGCAACCTAGAGTAGCCGCCACCAATTAAAGGGAAAGTGAAGCTAATCAACTCAATTGAATTCGACTCTAATCTAAACAACAATGAACCCCATTGGACTTGCGTTGCCACCGCTATCCTGTTTTGGCCTCTTACAGTCAAGCCCAGTATGCGTGTCCCGTCCTCGACTTGGGTCGAGCCCACAAAGATACTTATGGGTTACTGGTTGAAACGGGCCCCTTTTACTTGACACAATCTTTCCACCTAAGCTTGGTCCCGACTAAGGTTTCCCACTTAACCCCTTCCTAATCTTGTCTTCTTACATGTTTCAATTAGAGTAGCGCAGCGGAAGCGTGGTGGGCCCATAACCCACAGGTCCCAGGATCGAAACTTGGCTCTGATACCACGTGTAACACCCCACATACATTAGTGTCACTTACAAAGGGAATGCATTAACTTCTATGGAGCGTTTTAAGTGTGTATAGAACAAAAACTTAACAACAAGACTGATATAAATAGTACTTAAAACTTTAAAATTTTATTCATTGCAGCGGTAAACACATAGGTTTGATTACATCATCAAAAACCAGAGTAAAAGTACATAATATCCATCTTGACTAAATCAGAGTACATAAATTGAAAGACATAACCCCAACACAAAATAGCCATAAATAAGATAGGCTGAACTTTTACTTCAGCAATCCAAGCAACTTCTAAAAGCAAGAAACAAAGCTGTCCAAATCAAGCTCCACTAGTGCTAGTTCCACCTAGAGAACCTGGGGGGAAAGGAAGAAAAGAGGTGGAAACAAGGTGGTCAGACATAAAGTCTGGTAAGTGCAATGACTTTAACAATATAATCATTAAGTAACTAGGATAAGGCATAAGCTAGAAAGTAAGGAAATGACTGTGAACAAATGGGTATGGCAGAGCCAAAAAGGAAATAAGATGAACAAGGATAACGTTAAAGGCGCACCTAAATCACTATAAGATAATTAATATACTGCACCACCACTAGTCACCCTAAAGGTTGATCCCGCCTACAGAACTTTAAATGATAATGGTAGTTTCATGTACCCCAGCTGCCGTCATAAGTGTCGTCTGCCTCTATCTCCACTATGTGTACCCACTACCCCCCTTCGATCGGCTCCCTAACTCGTAGATACCCGTGTTGGCCCCAAAGTGGGCTGTATCACTCCCCAAAGTGGCAACCCGATACCATTAATGTGTACGGCTTGTATCTACCCGATGCAACAACGTCTTACCTACCAGCCCGGGCCCACACACGCCCATGACCCCATTGGACTTGCGTTGCCACCACTATCCCGTTTTGACCTCTTACAGTCAAGCCCAGCATGCGTTTCCCATCCTCGACTTGGGTTGAGCCCACAAAGATAGTTATGGGTTACTGGTTGAAACGGGTCCCTTTTACTTGACACAAGCTTTCCACCCAAGCTTGATCCCCACTAAGGTTTCCCACTTAACCCCTTCTTAATCATGTCTTCTTACATGTTTCAATCTGGTTAAGTGTTTCTACTCATACTTCACAAGCCACCCAAGGCACCCACTTAACCCCATGTCCCACTTACATGTTTATCTTGGTTAAGTGTTTCTTAATTCATTAAGACCGCAACCTTGCAAGACCTCTCACATTAGACTGGCATTTGTGACTACTGGATTTGCTGGGCGGGTCCGGGCAGTCTTATACCACAAAAGAGACTAACCTCGCGTCTTGCAATAATCAAGCAGTTAATTCATGCCTTTGAACTCTCACATTAGGCTGACGTTTGTGGTTGCTGGATGGCGGGTCCGGGCAGTCTTATACCACAAACGAGCCTAACCTCGTGTCTTAGGCGATGAATTAATTAATCTTAATTAATTCACCCCATTATGGATTAATATCCCTATTCAAAATTTCTATTTCAAATAATGTCCATAATTGCCACTTAAATTATGTCCATTAATGCACATTAATTACTAATTAATGCCTTAATTTAATTCTATGCCTTTAAGGAGATTTTACACAAATTTCATTGTGTCAAATATTAATATTTACCCAATCCCCGCGTTATTTGTACCCGAAAATTAAAGAATATATTAGGCTGGACAAATAGCCTAAATTTATAAAACGTCATAATTTGTGCAATACATAAAAACAGATCTAAATATCACAATTAGCATGTCACATAAAAATAGATCTGAAAAGATAAACTTGCATGATTGACATAATTTGCATAATCCATAACTAACATATATGTAGCAACAAACCAGCATGGACTAAATTATGTACACGGTGTGATTTGCATAGATTATTATGCATAAAGGTGAACTTGCATAGTGTATAGACGTATAAATCACAATCTAGCATAAACTATGTATTACAATAGATCTAATCATAGATCTAAACAGGAGTGTGAAGTTGTATGTATTGATTTGGCTTTTTACCTAACTTACCTATAAACCACATACAACTTGCATATAAATTACTAACATCACATACTTGCATATGTATACTAACATAGGATTCACATATATGATTCACTTGCAATTTTACATATGATTCACAAATGAACTTGCATATGACTAATACCCCACTTGCATAAAATTCCAATGTTCTAATCAAATTACACATATAGGATCAGGCATAAGGAATAGATTCACTAAATTAACTAACTTGTTTATATGTTTACAACATAGGTGATAATAACTAACTATGCCACATGAATCAACACACAAAATCTCATAATACAAATATAAACCCATCAATATTAATTTAAGAATTATCTGGTAAATGAAATCATATCATATATATCTTAGCATATACTTTAGATCCAAACTTACGTATAAAATAGATGTCATGAAACATGTAAAGATTGTATATGATTCTCATCAACTTGCATATGATTCATATATAAATTAACATGCAAACTTGCATATGGAACTATGAATCAAGTTGAGCATAGGTGATTGAGCATATGATAAGGATCCACAACACAGATAAACTAAAACTATCATTATGAACAACTAGCATATATTCACCCAATACTACATTTTCCAATGTTTCACAAACATAGCCATAACCCAATTTATATCTCAACCCAATTAACTTATTAATTATCTTATTAAAGAAATTGAACTCACAACTCAAAGAAGGTCCTGAGTTCTGAAATCTGAGTTCTGAAATTGAATAAGCTCTCCTTTGAAGTAGATCAATTCGTTGTTGTTTAGATTAGAGTCGAATTGAATTGAGTTGATTAGCTTCACTTTCCCTCTAATTAGTGGCGGCTACTCTAGGTTGCAAGGTGACAGCATGACGGCCATGGTTCTAATTTTTATTTGATTTTAGGGTTTGAGTATACATGTGTTTACATAGGATTTAGGATTAATTTAGGCCATCCGATCAACTTAGAAGCAACCTGAACCATCCAAACAAGATAGGGTGATACCTCAGCCCTAATGACTTAGCACAGTGTCAAGAATGACTCAGCAAATATATTAAATGTTCATTTTTTTTCATGTTTTGCTGCAATATTTAATTTAAAGATATCTTTTTCAGACGGAGTCCAATTTACGCAAACTCGGACTCTATCTCAAGCAGAATTTTGAGATGAACGCAATGGCGCAACCCGTTCCACCTAATTCTTCTTTTAAAAATTAATTATATTTTTAATTTGTGAAACTTAATGTTACAGAATTACGGAGTGTTACATTCTCCCCTCCTTAAAGGATTTCGCCCCCGAAATCTCCAGGTTAAAGAGAATGCATATCCTAACATCCAATCATACATCTACTCAACCATCAAACACATATATCCAATGTCCTTACAAAATTTTTAATGCTGTATGAACATATGCAAGAAGTGTGTGTATATGTTCCTTATCTAATGCAAAATCAGGTGGTCTGCTGATTCAGCTGACCTCCTTAATGAAAATCATGATAGTGCCATGCGTCCATTACGTATGCGAAAGAATCCTATCGATACATATCATTTATACATGTGTGCATAACGATTCATTAAAATGCAACATCCATATGATAACACAACCATTATACATCCATTAATTTAAATATGCACACATATTTATATGCAACATGAAGGTGATTGAGCCGATCTAGTGCCTAAGGTGTGTGTATATGTATCCACGAGCAACCACTAGCAAACACTTGCATCCACTTTCATCCTCCTTCGAATCAAATCGATCTTTTTCGAAGTGTCTCTAATCATATCAGGCCCAAGCAAGATCTTATTTGTAGATTCCCACCAACATGTAGGCGAACGACACGGCCGTCCATAAAGAGCCTCGACCGGTGCCATGCCAATGCTAGATTGAAAGCTATTATTATATGCGAACTCCACCAAAGGAAGATGTTCCTCCCATGTACCTCCGAAGTCTAAGACACACAACCTCAATAGGTCCTCTAGAATACGATTCACCCTCTCGGTCTGGTCGTCCGTCTGAGGATGATATGCGGTGCTCAAACATAGCTGAGTCCCTACCGCCTCTTGCAAGCTCTTCCAAAATTCGCTAGTAAAGATAGGATCGCGGTCGCTCACTATGCTAGAAGGAACACTGTGCAAATGAACTATCTCTCTAATGTATACGGAGGCTAACCATGGAGCAGTCCTCTTACTCTTCGCGCGAATGAAATGGGCGCTCTTAGTAAGTCTGTCTACCACGACCCAAATCCCCGTATTACCCTTCCTCGATCTCGGTAACCCATCAATAAAGTCCATCGAGACACTTTCCCACTTCCATTGTGGGACCTCCAATGGGTAAAGCAACCCACCGGGCTTCTTTCGCTTTGCTTTTATTTGTTGGCACACTAAGCATCTAGCGACAAACTCAGACACATCCCTCTTCATACCGGCCCAAAAGTAAACTCGTCTCATGTCCATGTACATCTTGTCCTCGCAGGGATAGATGGTCATCTTCGAACGATGTGCATCATCAAGAATGGTCTTCCTCAAATTC
This sequence comes from Allium sativum, assembly GCA_030737875.1. NCBI lineage: Eukaryota > Viridiplantae > Streptophyta > Magnoliopsida > Asparagales > Amaryllidaceae > Allium > Allium sativum. The sequence continues at coordinate 2,494,663 of CM060925.1, read as the reverse complement.
TCGTCTCGTGGTACACAAAGTCTACCGTCCCTACGTAACGAACCCTTATCATCTAGGGTATACCTATTGAGATGGCTCGATGACTCCCCCCTTTTGAGCTTCTCTACTAACTCAACCAACTGTGGGTCATCTCGCTGTGCCTCACCAATCCGTCCCAAAAGCGTAGGTCTGACCTCTAAGAATGCTAGCAAACCGGGTACAAAGTCAATGGAAGGTCTAAATTCATCCGTAGAGATGAACTCTAAGCTTTGCCGCTCAACAAACAACAGACTCAAGGACAACCTTTTCCTACTTAAGGCGTCTGCCACCACCTTCGTGGGGTCCACAGCTATCCCTTCCTTAGAGACCACGTGCCCTAAGAATCTAACTTTCTTCCTAAAAAGAAATAGCATAAACATAGTGTCCTAAACAATCCATTACTTCACGTCTTTCTCGAGTCCACTCGAGTCATCTCATGTAACGACCCGTACTTTCATGGTGTAATATTGAATTTATTTAATTATTTACAAAGTGATTAAGTGATTTAAATGATTGTTAAATTAAATAACTGTGAATATTTAATTAAAATAATAAATTAAATAATATATTTAATTCTGAAATAATCAGAAGTGGCTGAAATGGCGATATGGTGTGAACTAGATCATCTATGATATTTAATTCAGCTTGGAATTTAATTTGAATAATGAATATATTATATAAATGAAGTTTGAACGTATAATTATATTATAATTAAAATCGAGCTTGAAATGGCGCTGTAATTCGTAAATTGGCGATTTTAACTTCAATTGAATATACAGGGTTCGTTTTAGATCGGATTTTTGTGAAACAAGAAACGTTAGGAGCCGGTGGAGTGTATTTTTCTAGTTGAAGAGAAAAATCGAGATTTTGTCAAGTAGATTTTGATATATGTCGAAATCAAATTTTAGAAAAGTCGCTGTGGAATCCCTTTATAATTTATAAAGGAATTATTATATTTTTAAACGAATTTCTATATAATTCGAATATCGATTTATCGGGATTTGAAATATCAAGATAGAAATTCATATAGGAATATTGTGGAGATGTATTGCACTCCACTGTGAATATATACGATAATATTTATTTATAAATATTTAATTTAATTAATTTTAAATATATTTAATATTTAAAAGGGTTATCTAGAGCTTTAAAAATAGCCAGTTTCACAAACGACATCAGAATTCGACAAAACTAATTTCGTTGGATCCGCGTTGTCAAATTATTATTAGATGCCAATTTTCGTGATTTTTAGTGTCAGCATGTGGTCGTACCGATTTTTAATGTGAGAAACAATCGATATTTTGATGGTTAAAAATACGATGTGTGAGCATACGAAGTCGAAATTCGACGAAACCTGTTTCGTTGGGTCCGTAGTGTCAAACTCTAGTAGTAGGTCCAGTTTGGTGATTTTTGGGTACTTTATGTGATCATAGGAATTTTAGAGGACGAATACAAACAGACATTTTTTAAAATAAAATAAATTATCCAATAAAAAAATAATATGACCTACCTATAAATAGCCAAACATCCTTCTAACCCTAACCTAGTTCTCCTCTGGCCAAAAAAATGCACCGCAAATATCCAGTAAAAGAAAACAGTGAATATGGAGATTCAAAAATCAAAATATAACCATGGAAAATCCTATAAATCAAAATACGAATATATATGGGATCCATGGGGTGAGCTATATAGCGCAGCATGCTTTATCTTGAGTTCGATGTCCGTTTTGAAGTTGGGTTTTTTTAACCGTGGTCTAGGGTTCGAGTTGCAGGAGTGGTGAGGCAACGATGTGTAAATCAAAGGCCGGATATGGGTTCGTGATGTTGAATAGCGTCTCGTGTAAATGTATGGGATTTTTCGGTGATAAAATTGTTCGATGGTATTTTCCTGTGCATGGGTTACTGTCGTTCGACGGAAACGGCTTCCACGGTGTGGAGGGGAGAACGATGGGAGGAGGTGATGGAGTTTAAGGTCAGGAAGATGGTAAGGCTTTCGAGGTGTAGTCCGATGGTGTATCATTGGAGATAATGGGGTGAAAGGTAGGCTAATGGCCATGATTTTTTTTGGTGCCTGTAGGAGATGAGGATGAGGAGAGGCCACGAGGTCTGGGTTTGAAATGGGAGCGGGCTTGATCTTGAATGGGCCGGAATGTGATGGGTAAGGGCCCGAAGTTAAAAAGTTTATAAGGGAATTTGGTTTTATTTAATTTAAAAGTGTATTAACTTCGTAATGGTATAACTTGATCATATAGTATCATATTGATGAACTGTAAGTTGCTTTGGGATTGTATAGACGGTGGCTACGCACTGGAACTGACTGGGAATGGATTGAAGCTCGTTTGAATTTATGGCGAAATAAATTGTTTGATTCAAATCAAACAACAGTTTATCGTTCTTTAACGATGAACTACCAATGTGAGTAAATCTCACTAACTCTGAACAGTTTATAATTTCATGTTGTATTTTTAGAACTGTTAAATATTGGCTGATTGACTGTGTGTTGACTGTTTGATTGAACTGCTAGTCAGTTAGTTGAATTTCTATATTGATTCTGTTTAACAGAATATATCATATGGAACTGAAAGTGATGTTGATTTTATTATGTAACATCTGTTGATGCAGGGAAACAGGTTGGAGGAATCCGACTGGATTCCTCAACATTTATTTTACTGTTTTTCATATATTGTGATATATGATGTGATATATAATATGTTATCAATTATATGTGTTTGGACGATATTGATCATCGTGATTTGATATGTTGAATACCATAACACACCGGAATGTTGATAAGGGAATAATTATAAAATCAAATAATTTTATAAAACGATTATTTACTTAACAAGTAAATAGAAGTGTAAAACGATATTTATTTAAGAAGTAAATAGAAGTATAAAGAAAGATATTTACGTAGAAATTAAATAAATAGAATAAAGGAATATTTATTTGATAAATAAACAGAATAAAGGAATATTTATTGGGAAAATAAATAGGATTGTAAAAGGAAATTAACGAGATAGAAAAGAGTTAGTCGATTAGAGTTATCAAATAGAGTCATCAAGTAGGAGTCAATTGAATGTATTTATTCGAAAGGAGTCAATTGAACATAATTATTCAAAAGAAGTTTATCGAACATAGTTAAAAGAAATAGAGTTAAACAAGATTAGAAACTGACTAGAGATTAGCTAAGTTGAATAGTTTTCTGAGTATCGATCTGATGTTGGTTTCGGCCTTCGGGTTTTATACTTAGAGAATTTTTCTCCTACTAGTTTACGGTTAGGGACTAATAGTTGTGAAATGATAGTGATATGTAAATAAATAAATGGAAATGTTTTCCAGTGTTAATAAAATATATCTTCTAAACATAGAAAATAAGGAAATGTGAATAAATATAAATATATATATAATGTTAAATGATGATTGATCGATATAATTTCCATCTAGAAATAATATCATTGTTTGCACACGTGTTTTCTTTGATAGTTAACTCACCGACTATCGAAGTTTTTGACCATTTTAACATTGTTAATATGGAGAGACCGGTTGGATTATTATCCAAAGAACCACTCTGTATTGGCATAGGCGTTACGAATCATATATGCCAAAGATAATTGAAGACGGAGTAAAGTGCAAGGGCTATTGTATAAGTCTTAGATAACAGTGCCTAAGATGGATGTACAGAATAGTGCCTTCGGTTCATCCTGTTCCTGGATGACTTGTATGGATGAATGTCTGACAGAGTATTTTCAGAAAGGTCATGTACATTGATTTCTTCAACCGTACCAAGAGTGGAAGCGGAGAAGGAGACTTCTTTAGCTAACATGTAATTTATTGTTGTAGACGTCAAATTAGTTACTTTCGATGGATCTGACGATGTGGCATTCGAAGTGAATCTGATGTGATGATAAGGCGTAACCTCCAATCTCATCAACCGGTAAATGATAGAAATCGGGCAGGTAGCATGGCTATGTAGGTCGCACCTATTAGGGTGTATAATCAACTGATCTAGAGTTTCATTTACTTCAAAAAAAATCTATTGTTGATGCTGTCCCATTCGGGAAACGGTTGCTGATCCCAACCATTGGTGATATACATTCGATACACTCAAGTGAAATGAGTGGTCGGTCATGTGTGGCCGGGTTGCAAGATGTTCATGTTGAATCCAGTGTATTCCTTTCCAGAGGTACACTAGCGAAAGGTGGTTCCATACCTTGTCATAGTTGGAAATCCATTTCCCAATACGTGCTTGTAGTTTTGATTGTATACTATATATGTAGAATGTGAGATGAAAGCGTTTCTGCTAGATGACTATTATACTGTGGTTGATAGACATTATTATAATATCAAAAGGTTTTTGATATAAAGATAATTTGTATTCTAATAAGGGAAAAGCCCGTTCCATTATACGGTGTAGTCTTATGAGATATCATTTACCTGCTTGAACTGTTTTAAACTGTTTTACTCACACCGGTCCCATGACTGACCCGAAGTTTATTTTGTTTTGTTTTCCCTAAACTCTTGGGTGCCCAATTTTGTACGGGCAGTCAAGTAGTCGGGATTTACAGATATACCTGAAGAGCTGGAGCAGGAGGCTTCAGGATCATATAGCTATAGTTTATTTCCGCTGTGTAGTAAGTATTGTGCTTTGATAATGATGTATATTTAAGTAAAGATGTATATTTCAGGTTATGTTATATATATATTATATGTTATCCGTTCCGCTGTGTGGTTCGTGTTACTCTGATGTTGTGTTCTTCTTCTTCTTCTATTCTAAGTTTCTATCTTATCTATTCTCACCCTCTGATTTCTTTCATTAATCATCCGGTATTTTCGATCCTTGGATGTTCGATATGTGTTGTATATTGGATAACCTAGGTCGCCAAAATTCCGGGTCATTACAGTTGGTATCGGAGCTTAAGGTTAAGTTATTACCTTGGCTCTGTGGCGTGACTCGGTAGAGATAGGGTTAGTAATACCCTAGATTGAGTTGAGTGTATATATACGAGTGAACGTATTTGTTATTCAGTATAAAAATTTGTTTTATATTGTGGAGATTTATTGGTTGAGTTGTTTATGGGTTCTGGTCGATCAGTTGGTCCACTGTATCGATAGGAGTTTATAAACACTTGAATACGATAAACCGTCATGGTATGTTTTGAAAAGAGGGTAAATGAAATAATTTACCCAAATTATATTTTGATATAAAGGATTTATACTAGAATGATTATAATATATTGGATATATTGGTTGTGATTATAATCGAGTAAGATTATAAATTAAAATGGTTATATAAATAACCCATTAAAATTCATATAAGTGAAATATATGAAATCGAAATGAATTAAATCTGAATTTAAATCAGAAATTGAATAAAAAAACCTGGAAATTGGATAAGTGTTTGTAAATGGATTTGGATTAAAAATAAGGAAAATTTAAGATCCTGGGAGATTTTAAATTGTTTTACAAGCAGTGTGAATTTTATTTTGAAATGAATGTCAAAGTGGAAATGTTTAGAAATGGTTTTATAGTATTGAACTCACTTCGATCACTGGGAAATAGATTCTGATGATGACAGTTGCATCATCAGTATTCATTTTCAAGTTATAAGTGACGAATTACTACCATAGATACTGTTTTGAGAGAAACAAGTTGTTTGAAATCCAAAGAGGAATATTTAGGTTTAGAAAAGCAAAGTTGTTTAATACTCCCAGGATTTGACCGTTTGAATTAAAAACAAATTTAAATAGAAATTTGTAAAAGCAAACTGGAATTGAACGAAAACCAGTTAAGCGGAAATTGAATTGAAATGGAACGATATCGAGTAAAATGGATTTTGAATATACTTGGACTTAGGTTTGTAAATGGATTGATTTTTGAAATGAAAATCAAAATCTGAGTTATGAGATAAAAGTAACTGGCGAGAAAAAATAATCAGTCAATGAAAATGTGGATGGAACTTAACTTGGTTAAGTATACTGGATTGGTAAGTTAATAGGTCGGAATCAAGAATGGATTTGAGTTTGAAATGGTATTTGGCTTGTTTAAGCGAATAGCTGTGTGAGGATAAATTGATCAGAATTTGGTTGGGATAACACTGGTATATGCTGAGTTAATAGCATAGGGAAGTGATAGAGTTGATATGCCCGACAAAAAGGTACAAGTTTATATTTCATATGGTATGAGATTTTGATGAGTCAAATTGGCAAGCCGCTTGGCTATTTGATTTTTTTTGGGTTGGAGATGGCCCAGAGAGGCGAGTTGGAGTTTGACCTATTGACCAGTACAAAGGAGGTGCTAGCAAAAATATTCGAAAAGTTAAGGTGTTAGAAAATTTTTAGGATTTTTTTTTTTTGAAATTTTTTGTTGATAAGGATTATTTAATATTTTAATTAAAATTAAATTGGTTCAGTTGAAACTGAAGTTAAGAAGTGAACAAATATGTTCTAACCAGTCGATAGAGTCATCCTCTACCATAGCAATTTCGAGGACGAAATTATTTTAAGTGGGGAAGAATGTAATGACCCGTACTTTCATGGTGAAATAATTAATTTATTTAATTATTTACAAAGTGATTAAGTGATTTAAATGATCGTTAAATTAAATAACTGTGAATATTTAATTAAAATAATAAATTAAATAATATATTTAATTCTGAAATAATTAGAATTGGCTGAAATGGCGATATGGTGTGAACTGGATCGTCTGTGATATTTAATTCAGCTTGGAATTTAATTTGAATAACGAATATATTATATAAACGAAGTTTGAACGTATAATTATATTATAATTAAAATTGAGCTTGAAATGGCGCTGCAGTTCGTAAATTGGCGATTTGAACTTCAACTGAATGAACATGGTTCGTTTTAAATCGGATTTCTGTGAAACAAGAAACGTTTGGAGCTGGTGGAGTATATTTTTCTAGTCGAAGAGAAAACTCGAGATTTAGTCAGGTAGATTTTGATATATGTCCAAAGCAAATTTTAGAAAAGTCGCAATGGAATTCCTTTATAATTTATAAAGGAATTATTTATATTTTTAAAAGGAATTTCAATATAAATCGAATATCGATTTATCAGGATTTTAAGTATCAAGTTAGAAATTCATATAGGAATATTGTGGAGCTGTATGGTATTCCACTGTGAATATATACGATAATATTTATTTAAAAATATTTAATTTAATTAATTTTAAATATATTTAATATTTAAAAGGGTTATTTAGAGCTTTAAAAATAGCCAGTTTCACAAACGACCTCAAAATTCGACGAAACTAATTTCGTTGGATCCGCAATGCTAAATTATTATTAGATGTCAAGTTTCGTGATTTTTAGAGTTAGAATGTGGCCGTACCGATTTTTAATGTGAGAAACAGTCGATATTTTGACGGTTAAAAATACATTGTGTGAGCATATGATGTCGAAATTCGACGAAACCAGTTTCTTTAAGTCCGTAATGTCAAACTCTAGTAGTATGTCTAGTTTGGTGATTTTTGGGTACTTTATGTGATCACAGGAATTTTAGAGGACGAATACAAACAGACATTTCTTAAAATAAAATAAAATATCCAATTAAAAAATAATATAACCTACCTATAAATAGCCAAAAATCCTTCTAACCCTAACCTAATTCTCTTCTAGCCAAAACAATGTGCCACAAATATCCAGTACAAGAAAATAGTGAATATGGAGATTCAAAAATCAAAATAAAACCATGAAAAATCCTATAAATCAAAATATGAATATATATGGGATCCCTCGGGTGAGCTCTATAGCGCAGCTTGCTTTATCCTGAGTTCGATGTCTGTTTTGGAGTTGGGTTTTTTTAACCATGGTCTAGGGTTCGAGTTGCAGGAGTGGTGAGGCGACGATGTGTAAATCAAAGGCCGGATTTGGGTTCGTGATGTTGAATAGCGTCTCGTGTGAATGTATGGGATTTTTCGGTGATAAAATTGTTCGATGTATTTTCCTATGCATGGGTTACTGTCGTTCGATGGAAACGACTTCCATGGTGTGGAGGGGAGAACGATGGGAGGAGGTGATGGAGTTTAAGGTCAGTAAGACGGTGAGGTTGTCGAGGTGTAGTCCGGTGGTGTATCGTTGGAGATAATGGGGTTGAAATGTAGGCTAATGGCCATGATTTTGTTCTGTGCCTGTAGGGGATGAGGAGTAGGAGAGGCCACGAGGTCTGGGTTTGAAATGGGAGCTGGCTTGATCTTGAATGGGCCGGAATGTGATGGGTAAGGGCCCGAAGTTAAAAAGTTTATAAGGGAATTTGGTTTTATTTAATTTAAAAGTGTATTAACTTCGTAATGGTATAACTTGATCATACGGTATTAGATTGATGAACTGTAAGTTGCGTTGGGATTGTATGGACGGTGGCTACGCACTGGAACTGATTGGGAATGGATTGAAGCTCGTTTGAATTTATGGCAAAATAAATTGTTTGATTCCAATCAAACAACAGTTTATCGTTCTTTAATGATGAACTACCAATGTGAGTAAATCTCACTAACTCTAAACAGTTTATAATTTCATGTTGTATTTTTAGAACTGTTAAATATTGGCTGATTGACTGTGTGTTAACTGTTTGATTGAACTGCTATTCAGTTAGTTGAATTTCTATATTGATTCCTTTTAACAGAATATATCATATGGAACTTAAAGTGATATTGATTTTATTATGTAACATCTGTTGATATAGGGAAATGGTTGGAGGAATCCGACTGGATTCCTTAACATTTATTTTGCTGTTTTTCATATATTGTGATATTTGATGTGATATATAATCTGTTGTCAATTATATGTGTTTGGACGATATTGATCATCGTGATTTGATATTTTGAATACCATAACATATCGGAATGTTGATAAGGGAATAATTATAAAATCAAAGAATTTTATAAAACCATTGTTTACTTAGCAAGTAAATAGAAGTGTAAAACGATATTTATTTAAGAAGTAAATAGAAGTATAAAGAAAGATATTTACGTAGAAATTAAATAAATAGAATAAAGGAATATTTATTTGATAAATAAACAGAATAAAGGAATATTTATTGGGAAAATAAATAGGATTGTAAAAGGAAATTATGAGATAGAAAAGAGTCAGTCAATTAGAGTTATCAAATAGAGTCATCAAATAAGAGTCAATTGAATATAGTTATTTGAAAGGAGTCAATTGAACATAGTTATTCAAAAGAAGTTAATCGAACATAGTTAAAAAAAATAGAGTAAAACAAGATTAGAAACTGACTAGAGATTAGTTAAGTTGAATAGTTTTCTGAATATCGATCTGATGTTGGTTTCAGCCTTCGGGGATTATACTCCGAGAATTGTTCTCCTACTAGTTTACGGTTAGGGACTGATAGTTGTGAAATGATAGTGATATGTAAATAAATAAATGGAAATGTTTTCCAGTGTTAATAACATATATTTTCTAAACATAGAAAATAAGGAAATGTGAATAAATAAATATATATATATGTTAAATGATGATTGATCGATATAATTTCCATCTAGAAATAATATCGTTGTTTGCACACGTGTTTTCTTTGATAGTTAACTCACCGACTATCAAAGTTTTTGAACATTTTAACGTTGTTATTATGGAGAGACCGGTTGGATTATTATCCAAATAACCACTTTGTATTCCTCTCTAGATGATTATCCATTACCCAATACGAAATGAGTGGTCGGTCATGTGTGGTCGGGTTGCAAGATGTTCTTGTTGAATCCTGTGTATTCCTCTCTAGAGGTACACTAGCTAAAGGTGGTTCCGTACCTTGTCATAATTAGAAATCCATTACCCAATACGTGCTTGCGGTTTTGATTATATACTATATATGTAGAACGTGAGATGAAAGCGTTTCTGCTAGATGATTATTATATTGTGGCTGATAGACATTATTATAATATCAAAAGTTTTTGATATAAAGATAATTTGGATTCTCATAAGGGAAAAACCCGTTCCGTTATACGGCGTGGTCTTATGAGATATCATTTACCTGCTTGAACTGTTTTAAACTATTTTACTCACACCAGTCCCATGACTGACCCGGAGTTTATTTTGTTTTGTTTTCCTTAAACTCTTGGGTGCCCAATTTTGTATGGGGCAGTCAAGTAGTCGGGATTTACAGATATACCTGAAGAGCTAGAGCATGAGGCTTCAGGATCATATAGCTATAGTTTATTTCCGCTGTGTTGTAAGTGTTGTACTTTGATAATGATGTATATTCAAGTACATATGTATATTTCAAGTTATGTTATATATATTATATGTTATTCGTCCCGCTGTGAGGTTCGTGTTACTCTGATGTTGTGTTCTACTTCTTCTTCTATTCTAAGTTTCTATCTTATCCATTCTCACCCTCTAATTTCTTTCATTAATCAACCGGTATTTTCGACCCTTGGATGTTCGATATGCGTTGTATATCGGATAACCAAGGTCGCCAAAATTCAGGGTCATTACATCTCATAACCCTATTGAGTCTAACTCATGGCAATCCATACCATCGAATAGTCTTATCATGTCACGGCTGCCCATCACTCTTCGAGTAAACCAAGATATCATGCAACGAAAAATCGCCACAGCTATTTATATCTCACACAAACCATCCTAGTCGAACTCGATATTCCCCAAGCACAAGCCCCAAAGGCCTAAACCAATATCAGACAAGCACCCAACGAATACCTCCTCCGAATTCGGACAATCTACATGAGATGATACTAGCAAAACAACCAAACAATTGAGCACCCCATTCCGAAATGCTTCTTCTTATGAACCCCTTCTCAAGCAACTATTTCACTTGCTTACTGAGTTCTCTCCTCTCTCTCGGAGCCATGTGGCGCACTGGTAATGCAACTGGTTTTACATTATCCACTAGGTATATACGAAAGTCTATCTCATGCCTCGGGGTAAACTCCAAACTTCATCGAAGATGTCACCATACTCACGGACCCCCCGAACAAATTCCAAATCATCGTTGGACGCGTCAAGAGATTCTAGGTAGCTAAGCATCACTGGACCTTTAGGGTCACAAGAAATATCAAGGGTCTTTCCACAATGAGTCAACACTCTAACTACCCTTCTTTCACAAACTAGGATGGCACTGTATTTGGCTAGCCAATCCATGCCTAGAATCAAGCCGTAGCCCATGAAGCTAAGAACAAAGGCGTTGCATTCGAACCCAACGCCCAAGATAGACACTCTCAAATCCCGACAAATCATTGAAAGATGAGCTGAACTACCAATAGGATTTGAGACTATAATGGGATCCATAACTAGTCTAGTATTTAGGTGTAGTGTTTCAACCAACGAAGAAGATACAAACGAGTGTGAAGCGCCAAAATCAAACAAAGTTCGAACAGGATGATTAAAAAGGAAAACCAAATTTCGACCCAGATGTTTCTATCTCTAGCAGGTATATCAGCCGTGAGGGAACGAATCTGCCCTGCAGAAGATCCTGTACTTTGTCCTTACCCATGCCCTTGACTCTTTCGAAAATCTTAATAAGATGTCCCTCTCTTCGTAATGATAACAAATAGTCTTCTTCTTCTTCCTAACGCCTTTCTTTAGGTAGCCAGGTATTTCACAAGTGTGGTGCTTCCCCTTTTTCTTTTTCCTGACCCTTATTATCATTACCGTCTTTCTTTGGATCCACTTTCTTATCGTGTGTCCTATCCATGTCTCCCCCGAACGTTTTCCATTCATGACTTCCCACCAAAATGAAGCTTCACCCTTCATTAAGCAAGCAGCTGGTTGAACCTTCCTTCCATCGTCCATCCTAATGTACCAACAAGTCCTCCACTTCCTTGAGCACACTTCTAACTTCGACAAACGTCCTAGTTCCAGCCCATAGAAGCTCTTACATATCTTAGAAAAAGTGTCTATATGCGGAGGAAGAGATTCAGAAAGGAAAGAGGAAGAGATTCAAAAAAGAGATTCGGAAGGAAGATATATGGCTCTTGGGGGTTATATTTTTAAAATAGACTTTTCTCTTGAAAATTCTCTCCTTAAAACATATTTTTGAAAGTATTTCTTTATAAAAATGCTTTTGAAAAATAGATTTTCAAAATCTCTATCTGTTCTGGTAACTTTCAGCTCTGATACCACGTGTAACACCCCACATCCATCAATGTCACTCACAAAGGGAATGCATTAACTTCTATGGAGCATTTTAAGTGTGTATACAACAGAAACTTAACAACAAGATAAATATAAATAGTACTTAAAACTTTAAAATTTTATTCCTTGCAGCGGTTAACAATAGGTTTGATTACATCATAAAAACCAGAGTAAAAGTACATAATATCCATCTTGACTAAATCAGAGTACATAAATTGAAAGACATAACCCCAACACAAAATAGCCATAAATAAGATAGGCTGAACTTTTACTTCAGCGATCCAAGCAACTTCTAAAAGCAAGAAATAAAGCTGTCCAAATCAAGCTCCACTAGTGCTAGTTCCACCCTGAGCACCTGGGGGGGAGAAAAGAGGTGTAAATAAGGGTGTCAGACATAAAGTTTGGCGAGTGCAATAACTTTAACAATATAATCATTAAGTAACTTGGATAAGGCATAAGCTGGAAAAATAAGGAAATGACTGTGAACAAATGGGTATGGCAGAGCAAACAAAGGAAATAAGACGAACAAGGATAACGTTAAAGGCGCACCTAAATCACTATAAGATAATTATTATATTGCACCACCAATAGTCACCCTAAAGGTTGATCCCGCCTACAGAACTTAAAATGATAATGGTAGTTTCAGGTACCCCAGCTGCCGTCATAGGTGCCGTCTGCCCCTATCTCCACTAGGTGTACCCACTACCCCAATTTGATCGGCTCCCTAACTCGTAGATACCCGCGCTGGCCCCACACTGGGGTGTATCACTCCCCAAAGTGGCAACCCGATACCACCAATGTGCACGGCTTATATCTACCCGATGCAACAACGTCTTACCTACCAGCCCGGGCCCACACACGCACATGACCCCGTTGGACTTGCATTTCCACCGCTATCCCGTTTTGGCCTCTTACAGTCAAGCCCAGTATGCGTGTCCCGTCCTCGACTTGGGTCAAGCCCACAAAGATACTTATGGGTTACTAGTTGAAACGGGCCCCTTTTACCTGACACAAGCTTTCCACCTAAGTTTGGTCCCCACTAAGGTTTCCCTCTTAACCTCTTCTTAATCATGTCTTCTTACATGTTTCAATCTGGTTAAGTGTTTCTACTCATACTTCACAAGCTACCCAAGGCACCCACTTAACCCCATGTCCCACTTACATGTTTATCTTGGTTAAGTGTTTCTTAATTCATTAAGACCGCAACCTTGCAAGACCTCTCACATTAAACTAGCATTTGTGGCTGCTGGATTTGCCGGGTGGGTCCGGGCAGTCTTATACCACAAACGAGTCTAACCTCGTGTCTTGCAATAATCACACATTTAATTCATGCCTTTGACCTCTCACATTAGGCTGACTTTTGTGGTTGCTGGATTTGCCGGGTGCGTCCGAGCAGTCTTATTCCACAAACGAGCCTAACCTCGTGTCTTAGGCGATTAATTAATTAATCTTAATTAATTCACCCCATTATGGATTAATATCCCTATTCAAAATTTCTATTTCAAATAATGTCCATAATTGCCACTTAAATTATGCCCATTAATGCACATTAATTACTAATTAATGCCTTAATTTAATTCTATGCCTTTAAGGCAATTTTACACCAATTTCATTATGTTTTAATATTTACCCAATCCTCGCGGTATTCGTACGCAAAATTTATGGAATATATTAGGTTGGACAAATAGCCTAAATTTATAAAATGTCACAATTTGTATGATACATAAAAATAGATCTAAACATCACAATTAGCATGTCACATAAAAATAGATCTAAAAAGATAAACTTGCATGATTGGCATAATTTGCATAATCCATAACTAACATATATGTAGCAACAAACCAGCATGGACTAAATTATGTACACGGTGTGATTTGCATAGATTATTATGCATAAAGGTGAACTTGCATAGTGTATAGACGTATAAATCACAATCTAGCATAAACTATGTATTACAATAGATCTAAACATAGATCTAATCATGGATCTAAACATGAGTGTGAAGTTGTATGTATTGATTCGGCTTTTTACCTAACATACATATAAACCACATACAACTTGCATATAAATTACTAACATCACATACTTGCATATGTATACTAACATAGGATTCACATATATGATTCACTTGCAATTTTACATATGATTCACAAATGAACTTGCATATGACTAATACCCCATTTGCATAAAATTCCAATGTTCTAATCAAATTACACATATAGGATCAGGCATAAGGAATAGATTCATCAAATTAAATAACTTGTTTATATGTTTACAACATAGGTGATAATAACTAACTATGCCATATGAATCAACAGACAAAATCTCATATTCCAAATATAAACCCATAAATATTAATTTAAGAATTATCTTGTAAATGAAATCATACTCACATATATCTTAGCATATACTTTAGATCCAAACTTACGTATAAAATAGATGTCATGAAACATGTAAAGATTGTATATGATTCTCATCAACTTGCATATGATTCATATATAAATTAACATCCAAACTTGCATATAGAACTATGGATCAAGTTGAGCATAGGTGATTGAGCATATGGTAAGGATCCACAACACAGATAAACTTAAACTATCATTATGAACAACTAGCATATATTCACCCAATATTACATTTTCCAATGTTTCACAAACATAGCCATAACCCAATTTATATCTCAACCCAATTAACTTATTAATTATTTTATTAAATAAATTGAACTCACAACTCAATGAAGGTCTTGAGTTCTGAAATCTGAGTTCTGAAATTGATCAGTCTCTCCTTTGAAGTAGATCAATTCGTTGTTGTTTAGATTAGAGTCGAATTAAATTGAGTTGATCAACTTCACTTTCCCTCTAATTGGTGGCGGCTACTCTAGGTTGCAAGGTGACAGCATGACGACCATGGTTCTAATTTTTATTTGATTTTAGGGTTTGAGTCTACATGTGTTTATATAGAATTTTGGATTAATTTAGGCCATCCGATCAACCTAGAAGCAACCTGAACCATCCAAACAAGATAGGGTGACACCTCAGCCCTAATGATTTAGCACAGTGTCAAGAATGACTCAGCAAATGTATTAAATGTTCATTTTTTTTCACGTTTTGCTGCAATATTTAATTTAAAGACATCTTTTTCATACGGAGTCTAATTTACGCAAATTCGGACTCTATCTCAAGTAGAATTTTGAGACGAACGCAATGGCGCAACCCGTTTCACCTAATTCTTCTTTTAAAAATTAATTATATTTTTAATTTGTGAAACTTAATGTTACAGAATTACGGGGTGTTACCGTTTATAATTGAATTATAATAACGAATATATTTAAGTAATGACAGTTTGAACGTATAATTATATTATAATTATAATCGAGCCGTAACGTCACGGTAGTTCGCTATTTAGTGATTTGAACTTCAACTGAATATACAGAATTCGTTTTAAGTCAGATTTCTATGAAATAAGAAACGTTCGGAGCTGGTGAAGTATATTTTTCTAATGGAAGAGAAAAATCAGGATTTCGTCGTATAGATTTTGATTTACGCCCAAATCAAATTTTAGAAAATCGCTGTGGAATTCCTTTTATAATTTATAACGATTTATATATGTTATAAATGGATTTTTCAATATAGATTGAATATCGATTCAATCGGGATTTGAAATATCGAGCTAGAAATTCATATAAAAATATTTTGAAGTCGTATGATAATGTATGTGAATATATACGATAATATTAATTAATTAATATTAAATTTAAATGTTTTTAAATATATTTATATATTTAAATGGGTTATTTTGAGCTTTAAAAATAGGCACTTTTGCAAACGAACTCAGTTTTCGATGAAACTAATTTGGTTGGAAGCGTAATGATAAATTATTGTTAGTTTTCAATTTTCGTGATTTTTGAAGTCAGTTTGTGGCCGTACGGGGTTTTAATGTGAAAAAACGTCAATTTTCTGACTTTAAAAATACATTGTGTGAGCAAGCGAAGTTGGAATTCGATGAAACCAGTTTCATTGGGTCCGTAGTGTCGAACTGTAACTGCTTGTCCATTTTCGTGATTTTTGGGGGTTGTATGTGATCACAGGGATTTTTAGAGTACGAATGGAAGTAGAGATAATATAAAAATTAATATAAAACTTGAATAAAAAAAATATTAAAACCATACTATAAATAATCCTAACTCTCCTAATCCTAAACAACTTCTTCCTCTGGTCAATTATATCACAGTCGCCGGCTGAAACAAAAATGAAAGCAAATCGATGGTTTAAAAATTCATATAAATTCATAGAAAAATCCAAAAATCACTTAGTTCATTTCTTTGAGTTCTCTATGTAATCCTCTTCAAGTCTATACCCTTTTTCTTTGGTTTAACGTCAGTTTATTTCGGCGAGTTTTTTTACAGCGAGCTAGGGTTGGGTTTCGTATGAATTTGGGGCGTTGATTCGAGAAGTGGTGGTTGGATTCAAGTTTGTGGTAGTTTGTAGTTTGAGTTTTGGATTTTTTGTTAAATTTTGTGATATAAATTGTCGATCCAATTTTTCTGGCTCGCGTGGAAAACCTATAGGCGGCGGGTTTGGTAGAGTAAAGTCGGGTTCGACGTTGAGGTGAGGGGTTGAATGAGATTTTGATAAGAAGTGAAATGGTGTAGTTCTTTGGTGGATTCATGGAAAGATGAGTGTTTGAGAGGGGAGAAGCAAGGTCGAAGTGCTGTGTAATCTTACAGGAGGTCACGATATTTTGGTTTTGGGGGAGAAAGGTATTTGCGGTTCTGGGCTTCAACTGGTTTGGATGGGCCTTAAGATATAGGTGGAGCCCAATATTTTTATAAAAGGAAATTTAGTTTTTTTGTTTTAATTTAAATTGTTTACTAACTTGTAAATGGGATAACTTTATCATACGATATCGGTTTTCAGCGAAACTGGATCCGTTGGGATCGATGGACGGTGGCTCCACCATGGAACTGACCGAGAGGGAATTGGGGCTTGTTTGGATTTATGGTGAAATTAAACGCCTGAATCGAATCAATGACCAGTTATCGTTATTTAACGATAAACCGAACAAGGTAAGTAAATATCACTAACTCCGCTCAACTTATATTTTTACGACATATTTTTAGAATCTATAAATGATGGTTGTTTGTTGTGTATAGGCTGTTTGGTTGAGCTGCTAGTTAATTGGTTTGAAAATATCGATAACGATATTCATAAATCGTTAATCGAATGTTGATTCTTTTTATCAGAATATTTTATATTCGTGTTATTTATGTTGATTAACATCTGTGGATGCAGGAAAACAGGTCGGAGGGACCCAACTGGGTTCCGCAACATTTATTTGATTGTTTTTCATATATTGTGATATATGATGTGATATATAATATGTTGTTGATTTTGTGTGTTGAATGGTATTGATCAGTGTTATTTGGTATTTTTAATACCAGAAGAAATACTAGAATGTGAGAAAGGAAATCCCAAACAATAAGTTGAAATAAAATATTTACATATATAAAATCAAAGGATTTTATATAAAAGGAAGTTGAAGTGTCATTTAAATTGAGGAAGTTTATAAAATCAAAGAGTTAAAAAGAAATAGAAGGAAAATGTTTGTAAAACATTTACAAATAAAATATAAAATCAAACATTTGTAAAACATTTACAAATGGAATTGGAAAGAGGAATATTTGTAAAACATTTTACAAAAAGAATTTAAAGAGAAAATATTTGTAAAATATTTACAAATAGATTAAATAGAAATATTTATTTAGAAAATAAATAAAGTTATAAAAGGAAATATTTATGCAATAAATAGAATTATATAAAGGAAATATTTATATTAAATAAATATAGACAAATAGAAAAAGGAATTATTTGTAATCGAATAGAGTTATCAAATATAGTTATTTGAAATGGAGTTAGTCAAACACAGTTATTCAGGATGAGTTGCCATTTCGTACGACTGCTAGCGTAATTCGCAGAGCTGTAGATAACACACGGTGGTCGGATGTTTCCTGAGGGAATGTGTAATACCCCACCTCCGCTTGGGTCACTCTTGTAACACCCCACCTCCGCCAGGGTGGCTCTTGCAAGCAACTCTGACTTTGGTGGGGCGTTTTAAAACAAGGTAAACCTGCATAATGATATAACAAGGCAGGACATGGCATATATATATGTAAATAAACAGAGTGAGTAAATAAAACAGCGGAAGAATTTTAAACCATTTCAAAAACAAGTCTGCTACATCATAATGTCAATTTCCCAAATAAACAAGTCTAGTACATAAAATAACATCATCTGAAACTGAAAAGGAAAACATAAAAGTAGCTATCCCCAAAGTGGAAGAACCATAGCGAGCTCAAGTCCAAAGCATACATGAGCTTATCCAAGAAAGCAGCTAAGATCCAAGCTAGGCTCCTATATTCCCTCCCTGAGAACCTGGGTGGGGGGGGGGGGAACGGAAGAAAAGAGGCGAAAGAAAACAGGTCAGTCAAAAAGACTGAGTAAGCCCTGCTACGATCAGTCTATAAACTAATAAAGTTAACAGCATGACGGAAACTGTGATGATCATAGATAACAACATACTGGCATGATAAATTAACTACAAGATAGATAGAGGTGTCATCGCATAAACAAGGTTAAGTTTTGCACCACGGTGTACTAGCAAACCAACATAGCAGGTATTGATCCCTTGGCCCAAGCTTTGACCCAATAACATGAAGGGACCTTAATATAAGGTCCAACCAAACGGACTAGCCGATCGACTCCCTATAAGCCTAACACGTCAAGTGTTGGTGTCCATACGGCCCACATATGGATGTAGTCAGACTGTGCTGGGTCCACCTTCGGGTGTATCAAGCCTTCGGGTGTCAACCCCAGACACTGAAGCAATAATGCACAGTCTAAACCTACTGGTACCCGTGCCTCGAGTTTGTCCAATACCGGATTACGTGCACGTCCGTAGCCCGCCTGGACCCGCACCGCTGAACCACTCAGCCGTCGCTTTGGTCGCTTACATCAGTCCAGTAATCGTGCCCCGCCCTAGCCTAGCCTCTAGGTTTGTGATGATACCAAACTGGGATTACTGCTGGAACAAACCACGTTGCTAGGGTTTCCTAAGAGGGTTAAGTGCGATTTAACCCTTCACTAATCATGGATTAAATTGGTTAAGTGTAACCGACAGTTCACCACTTAACCCCATTTCAATCCCTCGAACCCCCAAATGGATTAAATTGGTTAAGTGTAACCGACAGTTCACCACTTAACCCCATTTCAATCCCTCGAACCACCAAATGGATTAAATTGGTTAAGTGTAACCGACAGTTCACAACTTAACCCCATTTCAATCCCTCGAATCCCCAAATTGGTTAAGTACTAGTGGATCCTGACTTAACCCTAATCATGAGGCATTAATTAATTTAATGCACCTTAACCTCTCACATTAGACTTTGTTGTGGTTACCTAGTTAAGCCGGTGGGTTCCGGGTAGATTTACACCACAACTTGGTCTAACCTCGGGTCTTGGCACCACATGACCAACTTCTCACATTGGGTCCTATTGTTTGTAGCCATTAGTTAAGCCGGTAGGTTCCGGGTAGAATTACGCTACAAACTCAACCCAACCTCGAGTTGGCCATACTTATGTTTTCTAAGTGTCATGTCCACTTTATTTCAAAACATAATTACAAGTCAACAAATACTTGGGTAGACCTAACTTAATAGGTAAATTCCCAAGGGGTAGACCTAACTTAATAGGTAAATTCCCAATCTTATATTTTCATGTATTTTAAGTTTACCCAAACCCCCCAACGTCATTCTATCGCTTACATATTCGTAATAACGCATAAAGGATAGGAAGAGGGAACTTGGCATAACATACGTGATGAACTTGCATATCACAACAAACATGCATAACATGTTAAACTTGCCTAACATGGCATATGGAACTTGCATAAACATGCATAACTTGTCAAACATGCATAACATGTCATTGCGAACTTGCATAAGCATGCATAACATGGCATAGTGAACTTGCATAAACATGCATAACCCAATAAACTTGCAAATCATGGCTTAGTGAACTTGCATAAACATGCATAACTTGTTAAACTTGCAAATCATGGCATAGTGAACTTGCATAAACATGCATAACTTGTTAAACTTGCAAATCATGGCTTAGTGAACTTGCATAAACATGCATAACTTGTTAAACTTGCAAATCATGGCTTAGTGAACTTGCATAAACATGCATAACTCAACAAACTTGCAAATCATGGCATAGTGAACTTGCATAAACATGCATAACTTATCAAACATGTGTAACATGGCATATTGAACTCGCATAAGCACGCATAACTCATTAAACAAGCATAAATCCCAACTTTCATCACATATTAACTTTATAGTTTCTAAAATGAAGGTAAGAGGGCTTACAAATATTATGAAGACACAAATCTACAAGTAAAGATTAAGAAGCCCTTTCATGCAAGCATAAAAACCCAAAACAAAGCTCCAATAAGAAACATCCTTAACAAAAATCCCAAAAACTCTAGCTTAGCAAATAAAACTTGCAACTTGATGATGTATGCAAGCTAATGATCATTCATACAACTTAGAAATGCTTGTATGAACATCATAATCTTCATAGGGATAATTTATGAAGAGGGTGGAGGCTAGGGTTTTTAAGTGGAGGCCATTTGAGAAATCAATTTGCCATAGTTTAGCTACTAGAATGAATAAATTAGGTTTTAGGGTAGGATTAGGGGCTTATTTATAGAAGATTAGAGTGTTTTTAGCCCTAGGATTAACCCTAGGTTAGTTTAGGTCCGTCAGATTTTGGAATTCTCTAGAACCAAGCCACAAGACCAGACCAAAACCCAAAATGGTGCGCCAGGCAAAACTGCCCGGCCACCCTGTGTCGACAGGGCTGTCGACAGGGCTGTCGACACCCTCGGACCCCTGTCGACATGCCTGTCGACATGGGGGTCTTGGCGGGAATTTTCCCGCCTGACGCCAGTTTGCCCTAATTCCCAACTTTGAACTTGAAATTCAAATCTGTTTTTACTTAGGAATTTTCTGAAAACTTCAATGGGCCTTAACTGGGTCATACGGACTCCGATTTTCGAAAACTCGGACTCTATTTCGCGTATTTTTCCGAGACAAACGCAATGGCATAGCCCATTTCCCTTGATTCAGATTTTAGAATTAAATTCTGCCTCGATTTATGTTATAACAGGTTATTGAAAATACGGGTTGTTACATTCTCCCCTCCTTAAAGGATTTCGTCCCCGAAATCTTCAAGTTAGGAAGAACATATCCTACCATCCAACACCCATCTACTCAAAACATCATCCACGAGCAATCATTGTCCTTACAAGATTCTAAATGTGGTATGAACATATGCAAAAGCGTGTGTATATGTACTTATCTAATGCAAAGATCAGGCGGTTACTGATAAAGTAAACCTCCTTAATGCATATGTATGTCAGTGAAATGAATCCATATGTATGCAAATTCCTAACATAATTCATAGTATCTATATGAGTGCACATAACATTCATCCATATGCAACA
Source organism: Allium sativum (assembly GCA_030737875.1). Classification (NCBI taxonomy): domain Eukaryota; kingdom Viridiplantae; phylum Streptophyta; class Magnoliopsida; order Asparagales; family Amaryllidaceae; genus Allium; species Allium sativum. The sequence goes on along the minus strand of CM060925.1, from coordinate 2,472,961 downwards.
TCCATGTGGTAGCACAACAAGTTTCAACCACGAATATGTGTAAGCACTCATGCATATGCAACATGAAGAGTGTGTGAGCCGATCTAGTGCCTAATGTGTATAATGCATCCACGAGTAACCACTTGCAAACACTTGCAACCACTTGCAAACATCAAGCATAACATGTTTCAAATATATGTTTCATCCAAAGGGTTTCTACCTAAGGTTCTCATGACAAGATAAACACGATAAACTAGATAAACATGGACAGAGAGATATGCTAAAAAGAGATCTTAGAAGATAAGAAAGATAAACTCGTTTTTGGATTACAAGAAATCCATTCAAACTCTGACATATAGTACTAACCGATGAGTCATAACCCCCTTATGGTGTTTACCACAGAAATAAGATCGAGAATGGGACCGAGAGGATATATACAAAAGATAACTTGCAAGCAAGCTCCACAGGAAAACAAGGATCAAGGATGCACTCTTAAAAAGAGATATGATGCGCGTATCTAGTCTTCACTCTTCTTAGTCACGTTTCCTTGAGCTTAACTCCATTGTGCTTTGACCGTCTTTTACTTCATGATTTCTTGGCTTCCTAACTCCTATTTCCCAAATTCGAGTTGGAACTCATTTCATTATCGGCTCTCGTCTTCCTTTTCCACTTATTCTTCTCTCTGTATACTTGGCTTAAACATAACGGTAACCTCATGATTTCATGCAAGCTCTCCAAAATTCACTAGTGAATCCTGGATCTCGTCTATAAAGTATTCCACGCAGCAGAACTTTTCTTGAAAATACCAATCCACGTTACCAATTGCCCTTTATAAACGTGATTTTCTATAACTCATGCTTAATCGAAATGAACCATCCGCCTATGAGTGATAGGCCATACCTAGATTCAGTTGCCTACCCATGGCTTCCTGTAGGCTATTTCAAAACTGGCCAACTTCTTGAGGGTAAACCGTTGCTAACCATGATGCAGTCCTCTCGCTCTTCACCGGACTGAAATGAGCACTCTTCGTGAGTCTACCTATTATGACCCTCATACCCGTACACCCTTTCTTTGATCTAGGTAGTCCATCCACATAATCTATCGAGATGTTTTCACACTTTCCTTGCGGAACCTCCAATGGAGGTAATGGCCCGCCGGGCTTCCATGACTTGGCCTTAACCTGGTGGCACAACATGCATCCTGTGACCAACTCGGCCACCTCCTCGAGTGATGCGCATCTTCAAGAACCTTCTTTACCAAGTCTTCCACTCGAGGAACACCTAATCTCTCATCGCGCCTTAGTCATCCCTTGTCATCTATAATATATCTAGCGAGGTGACTTAACATCTCGCCTTGAATCAGCTGGTCCATGTTCTTGACTAACTGCGGGTCTTCTTCCTGTGAAACCCCCTTCTTGATTCTGAAGAGTAAGTCTAAGCTCAGGGAATGCTAACTAACTAGCCGAACGGAGAAAGCTTCTTACTTCAATTGCCCTCCTCAGAGTTTTCCGGTCTTAAACTGCAACCACTTTAGCGGAATCCACCGCCAAGCCTTACTTAGGAACTATGTGCCCAAGAAATCCAACTTCTTTCCTCCAAAGTGACATTTGGAGAACTTGACCTTCAACTGGTGGCTCTAAGCGTATCCATCACCTCCTTGAGATGTCTAGCATGCTCTTCCTCGTTCTTTTAAGGAGATCAAAATATCGTCTATGACGACCACGACAAACTTGTTCAAGGACTCCCTAAACACCCTACCCATCAAGTTCACGTAATATGCGGGTGCATTAGTCAAACCAAATAGCATGACTAGCCATTCTAAAAATCCATCTAGAGTCCTAAACGCAGTCTTGTCAATTCCATCCTCAGCCATCCTAAGCTGATGGGATCCGGTAGCTAGATCAAAAGAAAACAGATGCTCCTACAAGCTGATCAAACAAATCATCGATCCTTGGTAACGGTTGTCTATTCTTCTCACGATAATCAACACATAAGCGAAGCAAACTGTCCACATTAGTAACGAATACTACTGGAGCACCTTACTCGAAAATGCTTCGTCTCAGGAAGTTATTCTCAAGCAACTCCTTGACTTGCTTTCTCAATTCTCATCTCGTGAGGTCATGTGCCTAACCGGCCACGAAACTGGCTTGGTATTACCAACCAGATAATGCGGAAATTTATCCCACGTCTAGGGGTAAACCCTTTACTTCCCCCAAGATATCAGGATATTCTCGGACCACCCTCACAGATTGCAAACTATCGATAGACGAGTTGAGGGATTCAAGATAACATAACATGACGGGACCCTTAGGGTTGCTAGAAATTTCTAGGGTATTACCGAGGCGAGTCATGAGCCTCACAACCCTATATACAAAAACCAAGAATGGCTCCAAAACAGGACAACCATTCCATGCCCAAAACCAACCCATATCCCCTGAAACCGAGAATATAAACATCCCACGAGAATTCTATACTCAAGATAGAAATTTTCAAATCCACTCAGACCACAGACAACCGGGCAGAACCCCCAACTGGATTTGAAACACATACGGGATCATCAACTAGACTAGTACTTAGGTGCAAACTTTCAACTAGATCAGATGAAATAAAACTATGCGATGAGCTAGAATCAAACAAAGTACGAACAGGGAAAATCAGAAAATGTAAACAAGACTTTCAACAGAAACACTACCTCTATCATGAGCTGGAAGAACGGTGTTGAGGGGATGAACTCGCCCTCCAGATAGTCCTGCATACTGAGTCTGACCTTGCCCTTGTTTCCTCGGGCAATCTGTAACACCCCGTAATTCTATGACATTAAGTTTCTCAAATATAATTAATTTTCAAAAGAAAAATTAAAAGAAAAAGATCCATGCAGTTGTTTAATTTAAGTATTGTAACTAGCATGAAAAAGAGAAGTAAGGAGAGAGCAATAATTATTATTGTTCTAAGACTTATTAACAAAAGTCTCTGTAGCTCAGTTGGTTAAGGCATTGGATTTGTAGCATGGAGGTCGGGGGTTCGAACCCCGGCGGCGGCATAAATTTTTATCTTTGTTTTAGAGAGGGCCAACTGAACATGCAAATATATGTACGTATACAAATTCAAAATTTGAAAGAATAAGAACGTACATATAAGGAAATAAAGAAAATATATATATGCATATGAGAATATAAATATATATATATATACATGCAAAAATATATGTATACGAAAGATAAAGTTCAAGATAAGGCTACAGTCAATGAAATATGGCAACATCATTTGAATTTTGAAAATAAAATGAAAGTTGTGCGTATATATATACGCGTAAAATGGTCGTTAGAGGAATTGTATACATATAAGAATATTTCATGTGAATAAAACAGTTAAATAAATTCCAGAAATTCAGAAGTTCGAAAATCAAACTTCTACGCCAAAACAATTCATTCGAAATTCAAATTTCTACGCCAAAATAGCTTGTGCGACCCAATGCTGACTCAGCACTGCGTGTATGATAAGGTTTGTCTAGATTCATCTACGTACCAAGACTATTTTCTTAACTGGGTTCAATGCTGACTCAGCGCTGCGTGTACGATAAGGTCTTGAGCAGCTATATAAACAGCCCTAGTCTTCATTCTCTTTGCACTAATTCTCTTCTATCCTTATGCTGCTAAGATTCATGGCCTCTTCCTCTCCTCTTTAATTAAATTAATAAATAAAATAAAATATGATTCAAGACGAGGAGATGCTGCTAAAAGACTTTTAAGGAGAGATTCAAATCAAAGTTTCAAGTGAAGAATTCAAAGGCTAGCTCAAACAAGTTTCAAGCAACGACGCATGAATCATAGCCACACTTTCCTTCTTTTCTAGATCTATTTTCTGTAAGTTGGTTATTTCTAGATCTGAATATTTTGTTTTATTTGTGACATGAAATTAAAGGAATAAAGGAATATGCCAAATCTCTCTCTCTCTCTTCGAATCTGTGTTTATACTCTTGGACTGAATTAAGAACTGTTATGATTCGAGGACAAATAGGACTGTAACCGTGACTATGAGTATAGAACTGTGGCCTTTGAAAGCATATGCCTTTGTACTATGACATAAGCCTTTGATTTTGGGACATATAAACATTGCCTATGACAATGACTTATGACTATGGGAATTATTTTCCCTTTTGGACTATGAACATCGCATATGACTATGGACATTTCCTATGACTGTGACTGTGACTACAAGGATTATTTCCTTGACTAGGCCTATACCTTTGATTTGGACATAAACTATTACTTATGACATAATGAGGACAACTGTGATTTTGACACCCATGATTTATGATTAGGAAAATATTGCTTTAGTTTTGTGATTGAGAAGTTGGATCTAAACCCAATTATTTATTCTACCTATTCCTTGGTTTTTCTTTGGTTTTAAGACAGTGGGAATTTACCTATTAAGTTAGGTCTACCCACGTTCTTGAACCTATTTTGCCCATTCTTTGGTTTTAAGACAGTGGGAATTTACCTATTTAGTTAGGTCTACCCATATTCTTGAACCTACATTGTTATCCAAACCTTTTTATGCCAATTATTCCTTCTTGTCATTTTGATTCATTCCCTTTTATCTACGAATCTAGATTTATTTATAATCTAGGTTGAATCACGATTATTCGAACGGTGGGAATGCGATTTGGGGAAAAACATGGAAATGAATATGAACGTAATTGTAAACTTGGAAATTGGCATAATTTGGAATATGTATTATGACATGCATATTAAAATGAAAAAGGGGAAATTGACATGGATTAGGGAATATGTGATTTTGACATATTAAATTTAGCGTTTGTAAGTAAGCTAAATTTTAGGCATAAAATGTAAACTAGAAAAATAATTCTAGTTTTGCCATAAATTTTGAATTAGGATGTTAAACCAAGATTGGGTTAATTAAGGTTGATTTGGAATAAGTATATTAGCACAATTTTGAATTTATTCATAATTGTGAGCAATTGTCATGTTTAGAATAAATTATGGTTAGCGACACTAAATTTGGTATAATTTACATACCAAAAAGTATAAATATGATAAATAAGAGAGAATGGGCCATAATAATAAATGTGACAATGTACATTAAAAGAGTAGTAATGAAATAAGTAAATTAGGAGTAATTTACTTATAGAATTCGTCATAAATGTTAAATTGTTCATTTACCACAAAATATGTAACTTGGTTAAGTTTTGGCCATAAATTATAAACTAGGATATTTAATCTAGTTTCGGCAATGAAATAGGAAATGGCCTAAACTGCATGTTGGGTTAGGACTTGGGCCTAGAATATAAGTATACTAGTAGGCTTGACAAATAAATATAGGCCAAATTTGTCTAAAAAGGGGAAATGGGCTTTTGAAATAAATTGTTAACAATTTATAAACAAAAGGAAAGTATTTTGATAACATCCCTTTTTATAACACATAGACCAGAAGGTTCTAGGGTGACAGAGAGGATAGTGTCTAGGTTTGGGTTTGGAAAATACAAGTTTCCTGCCCTCCCTGGCTATCCCTAACTGATCCGAAGGACGGGATGGTTGTTTTCAAAACCAGATTTGGAAATTAATCAAAAACCCTTTTGAACTTAGAAAACATGAATATGCCTAACCCGAGGTTAGACTGAGTTGCGGTGTAAACCTGCCCGGAACCGACCGGCGCATCCAGTAACCGCAGCAATATCTGTCTAATGTGAGAGGTTGCGGCTTTAATTTATTAATTAAAGCTAGAACAAGAACGGGAGAGTTAAGTCCATAGAAACACTTAACCAATTTAACACAGTTAAGCAAGAATGGGTGGGTTAAGTCCATAGGAACACTTAACCGACTTAACAAAGTTAAGCTAGAATGGGAAGGTTAAGTCCATAGGAACACTTAACCAACCTTACACGGTTAAGCTAGAATGGGAAGGTTAAGGAACACTTAACCAACTTAGCACAGTTAAAGCTAGAATGGGAGGGTTAAGTCCATGGGAATACTTATCCAAATTAACATGTTGACTAGACTAGATGGTGGGGTTAAGTAAAGTTAATACACTTAGCCAATTTAACATGTTAATTAGACTAGAGGTTGGGGTTAAGTAATACACTTAGCCAAATTAATATGTTAGCTGGACTAGACCATAGGGTTAAGTAAACCTGAACGCTTAACCATCAGAATATGATAAATGAATAGGGTTAAGTAAAAAGCATAAAGGGATAACACTTAACCAGTGTAATAGGATAAGGGAAGAGGGTTAAGATAGCTTGAATCGACTAAAGACACTTAACCAACCCAACCTGGCGAGAAAGAAAACTAAGTAGTAAACCTCAGTTGAAAAAGGGACTAAGTAGTAAAACTTAGTTAAGAAAACAAGGAATTTGGAAACTAAGTGGTAAACCTTAGTTAGTAGAACTAAGTAGTAATTCTTAGTATAACACGAAGGAGCGGACATCCATCTGGTTTTAAGAAGGCTCCAACGAATTGGGTTATGAAGCCCGAGGCTTCGAGGGGATGTGAGGGTACTCTTGGTATCCCTTTGTGAGGCTGCAGATGATCATCCTGGGCTCACAGAGGTTAAGGTCTGCGTTAGGAGAACCGAGGGTATGCCTTGGTTGCAATATATATGTGGCAACCTAAAGACTAGGATGGACCAGCGTGATTCGGCGAGAAGACGGTAGCCCTGTGATAGCAACTCGTCGTCTACCATCCATCTTGAGTCAATCGAGATACGTGAAGCGGAAAGGCGGAGAACTCCAAAAGACCATATACTTGTTATCTAGTTATGGTTGCGGATGGCCATAGGATAGTGGGGCACCGGGGGCCGGCGTATAGTTCTCATTTTACAAGGTGTGCCTTTCATTAGCTGAGGGAGGGGTCAAGTGGGACCATAGCCACTGGAATAAAAACAGACCTTAGCATCTTCATCGGCAGATATCTGAAAGCTCCCGACCGAGTTCTGTATTCCTTGATTTGCCCTGTCACAGGACTCGGATCGCACATTACAGGACATGTGCATCTAGACAAGCGATAACGATTCGCGATACATGCGTGGGGAAGCCTAGGAGCATATACCACTCTAGGTAGTGTGTCCTAGACTTGGGGGCATTGTTCGACAGGTAGCGTAATCCCTAGTTGGACTAGGTGGCATAAACCCTGAACTCGAAAAGCGTTCAGCAGATAGCGTAAAACTCTAGTTAAATCTAGAAAGCACTTGATAGGAAACCCTAGATTAGATCTAGGTAATAAATAATAAATGTATGCCTGAAGGCAATGGAAACTTCAGGGGTTGGGATCACGTTATCGTTACTAGTTGAACACTAGTTAGGTGTTGCAGAGATATAGAAACCAATATAACAAGGAAATAGCGAAGCTGTGAAAGTATTAGAGCGTATCCAGTCATCTTAGCATATCTTGTGACTACCTTGACTAATCTTGTTGACCCTATCGTCATGGTGTAATCTTGTATTCAGTTAATTCATGTCGTTTTGTTTTTCCATGTTCACATGCTAGAAGTTACTGAACTTACTCAGGCTTTATGTCTGACTCTGTTTTTCTTTCGTCTTCTTTTCTTCCGTTCCCCCCCCCCAGGTAGTAGAGGAGGGAGTAGTATAGCTCAGGTTAAGTTGGACCGTCACTCTTTCCCAGCTTGAAGATTTGTCGAAGTTTTGCTTGGATTCTCTTTTTCAGATGCTATGGCTGGCTTATTCTACATTGGGGAATATAAATGTATTTTTATGCTTCTTTATCTAGTAAAGACAGATGATACTCTGATATTGTAAAGCAATCTTGTACAATCTATTTTATCAATAAAGCAAAGTTTTATTTTCCGCTGTTAATTGTTTGTCTGTCTTGTAATTTATCTGCATCTTTTACCCATAATGCTCCACAGAACTTAGTGCATTCCCTTTGCGAGTGACACTAAAGGACGTGGGGTGTTACGCAATCCTTGCTGAGATGTCCAGACTCACCACAATGAAAGCATTCGCCCCGCTTTCTCTTCTTCTTCCTACATTCCCTGGATATATGTCCAACTTTACCACAGAAGTTGCATTTCCTATTCTCTCTTGGCTTGTCCTTGCGGTTGTTGTTATTCTTGCCTCGTTTCTCGGAATTTACCCTCTTGCCTTGAGACTCATTCGCCTTGACCTCTTTCTTGTCATTGTTATCTTCTTCTTGAAGTAGGGCCATATTCACCAAATTCTCGAAAGTCGCCCCCAAGGGTATATGAGACATGGCCAAACCATGTAATGGCTCGTTTAATCCTAGAGCAAAGTGTAGGGCCTTCTTCTGAGCTGTATTAACCAAGTCTAAATCGACCCGAGCCAGTTGATTAAACTTATCTATGTATTCCCTAATAGTCATGTCCCCTTGCTTCAGTGATAAGAACCTCAGTCCAAACCTTCCTCTAAAGTCATCCCAAGTCTCAATTGGCCTAGTAGCGGTGGTGACTACCCACCAACATGCAGCTTCTTCCTTTAGCAACCATACTGCTAATAAAACCTTCCTGCGGTCACCTATATCAAAGGTGGCTAAAAGATCTTCGGTCTCTTTCAACCAATTCCTTGCCTCTACAAAAGTCTCTGTTCCACTAAAATTCTTGCCACCCATCATCTTAAAGTTCTTACAAGTTTCCGCAAAATCCGCTTGTAGAGGCTGAGGGAGAAGAGGAACATCAGCTACGGAAGGAGGAGGAGGAACAGCGGCCTTGACTGGAAAGACAACATTAGAGACACCCGGGACCGGTGCCGTGGCTTCCAAGTACCGACGAAACCAATCGGGTATTGTTACTCCTTCGGGTAAGATGAGATTATCAGACATGCTGGAAACGAAAAGAAAAGAATTCAAACGAGGAGTCAAAGGATAGTGCTAATGGCTTTTGGGGAATAGCCTTTAAAAAAATAACTAGACTTTTCTTTGGAAAATACTTTATACTTGGTTTTGGAAATAGTTTTCCAAAAGTTTAAAAACCTTTTTATCCCTTCTCGTAAACCATATGCTCTGATACCAAATGTAACACCCCACCTCCGCCAGGGTGGCTCTTGCAAGCAACTCTGACTTTGGTGGGGCGTTTTAAAACAAGGTAAACCTGCATAATGATATAACAAGGCAGGACATGACATATATATATGTAAATAAACAGAGTGAGTAGATAAAACAGCGGAAGAATTTTAAACCATTTCAAAAACAAGTCTGCTACATCATAATGTCAATTTCCCAAATAAACAAGTCTAGTACATAAAATAACATCATCTGAAACTGAAAAGGAAAACATAGAAGTAGCTATCCCCAAAGTGGAAGAACCATAGCGAGCTCAAGTCCAAAGCATACATGAGCTTATCCAAGAAAGCAGCTAAGATCCAAGCTAGGCTCCTGTATTCCCTCCCTGAGAACCGGGGGGGGGGGGGGGGAACGGAAGAAAAGAGGCGAAAGAAAACAGGTCAGTCAAAAAGACTGAGTAAGCCCTGCTACGATCAGTCTATAAACTAATAAAGTTAACAGCATGACGGAAACTGAGATGATCATAGATAACAACATACTGGCATGATAAATTAACTACAAGATAGATAGAGGTGTCATCGCATAAACAAGGTTAAGTTTTGCACCACGGTGTACTAGCAAACCGACATAGCAGGTATTGATCCCTTGGCCCAAGCTTTGACCCAATAACATGAAGTGACCTTAATATAAGGTCCAACCAAACGGTCTAGTCGATCGGCTCCCTATAAGCCTAACACGTCAAGTGTTGGTGTCCATACGACCCACATATGGATGTAGTCAGACTGTGCTGGGTCCACCTTCGGGTGTATCAAGCCTTCGGGTGTCAACCCCAGAAACTGAAGCAATAATGCACAGTCTAAACCTACTGGTACCCGTGCCTCGAGTTTGTCCAATACCGGATTACGTGCACGTCCGTAGCCCGCCTGGACCCGCACCGCTGTACCACTCAGCCGTCGCTTTGGTCGCTTACATCAGTCCAGTAATCGTGCCCCGCCCTAGCCTAGCCTCTAGGGTTGTGATGATACCAAACTGGGATTACTGCTGGAACAGACCACGTTGCTAGGGTTTCCTAAGAGGGTTAAGTGCGATTTAACCCTTCACTAATCATGGATTAAATTGGTTAAGTGTAACCGACAGTTCACCACTTAACCCCATTTCAATCCCTCGAACCCCCAAATGGATTAAATTGGTTAAGTGTAACCGACAGTTCACCACTTAACCCCATTTCAATCCCTCGAACCCCCAAATGGATTAAATTGGTTAAGTGTAACCGACAGTTCACAACTTAACCCCATTTCAATCCCTCGAATCCCCAAATTGGTTAAGTACTAGTGGATCCTGACTTAACCCTAATCATGAGGCATTAATTAATTTAATGCACCTTAACCTCTCACATTAGACTTTGTTGTGGTTACCTAGTTAAGCCGGTGGGTTCCGGGTAGATTTACACCACAACTTGGTCTAACCTCGGGTCTTGGCACCACATGACCAACTTCTCACATTGGGTCCTATTGTTTGTAGCCACTAGTTAAGCCGGTAGGTTCCGGGTAGAATTACGCTACAAACTCAACCCAACCTCGAGTTGGCCATACTTATGTTTTCTAAGTGTCATGTCCACTTTATTTCAAAACATAATTACAAGTCAACAAATACTTGGGTAGACCTAACTTAATAGGTAAATTCCCAAGGGGTAGACCTAACTTAATAGGTAAATTCCCAATCTTATATTTTCATGTATTTTAAGTTTATCCAAACCCCCCAACGTCATTCTATCGCTTACATATTCGTAATAACGCATAAAGGATAGGAAGTGGGAACTTGGCATAACATACGTGATGAACTTGCATATCACAACAAACATGCATAACATGTTAAACTTGCCTAACATGGCATATGGAACTTGCATAAACATGCATAACTTGTCAAACATGCATAACATGTCATTGTGAACTTGCATAAGCATGCATAACATGGCATAATGAACTTGCATAAACATGCATAACCCAATAAACTTGCAAATCATGGTTTAGTGAACTTGCATAAACATACATAACTTGTTAAACTTGCAAATCATGGCATAGTGAACTTGCATAAACATGCATAACTTGTTAAACTTACAAATCATGGCTTAGTGAACTTGCATAAACATGCATAACTTGTTAAACTTACAAATCATGGCTTAGTGAACTTGCATAAACATGAATAACTCAACAAACTTGCAAATCATGGCATAGTGAACTAGCATAAACAGGCATAACTTATCAAACATGTGTAACATGGCATATTGAACTCGCATAAGCACGCATAACTCATTAAACATGCATAAATCCCAACTTTCATCACATATTAACTTTAGAGTTTCTAAAATGAAGGTAAGAGGGCTTACAAATATTATGAAGACACAAATCTACAAGTAAAGATTAAGAAGCCCTTTCATGCAAGCATAAAAACCCAAAACAAAGCTCCAATAAGAAACATCCTTAACAAAAATCCCAAAAACTCTAGCTTAGCAAATAAAACTTGCAACTTGATGATGTATGCAAGCTAATGATCATTCATACAACTTAGAAATGCTTGTATGAACATCATAATCTTCATAGGGATAATTTATGAAGAGGGTGGAGGCTAGGGTTTTTAAGTGGAGGCCATTTGAGAAATCAATTTGCCATAGTTTAGCTACTAGAATGAATAAATTAGGTTTTAGGGTAGGATTAGGGGCTTATTTATAGAAGATTAGAGTGTTTTTAGCCCTAGGATTAACCCTAGGTTAGTTTAGGTCCGTCAGATTTCGGAATTCTCTAGAACCAAGCCACAAGACCAGACCAAAACCCAAAATGGTGCGCCAGGCAAAACTGCCCGGCCACCCTGTGTCGACAGGGCTGTCGACACCCTCGGACCCCTGTCGACATGCCTGTCGACATGAGGGTCTTGGCGGGAATTTTCCCGCCTGACGCCAGTTTACCCTAATTCCCAACTTTGAACTTGAAATTCAAATCTGTTTTTACTTAGGAATTTTCTGAAAACTTCAATGGGCCTTAACTGGGTCATACGGACTCCGATTTTCGAAAACTCAGACTCTATTTCGCGTATTTTTCCGAGACAAACGTAATGGCATAGCCCATTTCCCTTGATTCAGATTTTAGAATTAAATTCTGCCTCGATTTATGTTATAACAGGTTATTGAAAATACGGGTTGTTACAACTCTCAAAGGGAATGCACAAGTTTTTGTGAAGTATTATCTAGGTAAACATACACAGAGATATCACAAGGCAAAACATAAATAAAGCAGCGGTAGAAATTAAAAACCAAATTTTATCACTTTCAAGAAAAAGTCAAAACCCCATATATCCAAGGTACAAATTATTCCATTACATCAAGTTCCAAGTAAAGAAGCATAAACTTAAGATAACAAAAGTAAATTATTCCCCATAAATAGCAGAAGCAGCCATAGCATAGCCCAAGACCAAACCGTACACGAGCTGTCAGAAAGCAAGCTAAATCCAAGCTAAGAGCTAGTGTTTCCTCCCTGAGAACCTGGGGAGGGGACGAAAGAAAAAGAGGCGAAAGAAAAAGGGTCAGTCGTAAAGACTGGTAAGCCCTAGTGACTTTCAGTATGAAAACTAGTAAAGGTAACATGATATGTGAAAACTGGAATTAAACATAAGGATGATAACAGAACTGGTAGGATAGTTAAGATAATAGGATAAGTCAAGTCTAGCGTCACATATTCGAGATTCGCTGCACCAACTGTACTAGTGTTCTAACCTATGTCAAATATTAATCATGAAATGATCCCTTGGCCCAATATCATGAAGTGACCCATTACGGGGTCATACGGTCTATGCAGTTAAAACCCCGCTAAAGCCCTGCAATATCCCCGCTATAGCCCGTAGCGCCCTTCAACCGCTACGCTATTTCAATTTAGCGTTGATGAACAGTAGATACGCTTGTAGCCCCGCTATTTCCCGCTACATCCGCTAAATCAACGCTTTTTACCATCCGCTTTAGCATTATTAATATATAAAGTTTGATTTGACTAGTTCTATTTTAAAAAAAAAACAATAAAGTTAGTGTAAAGAGCTAATTTTAAGGCATAAGTGTCCAATATATTCATGACATCTATTATAATTATCAAATCTAATGTGTGTAACCATGATATTCTTTGATTCTACAATATATGATTACTTAATGTTAATTTCTTCTACATTATGTGAGAATGATAATTAATTAATTTTAAATATTTGGTTTCACATCTTATGAAACTTTTGGCGCATCCGCTATATCCCCGCTATTTCCCGGCTTTATCCCCGCTACACCTTTTAGAACCGCCATCGCTATGCAACCGCTAAGCGCTTTAACTGCCCAGCCTACGGTACGATCTACTAATCGATCGGCTCCTTACAAGTTCAAGCTTGTCATGTGTCTGTGTCATACGGCCCTATCCTGAAATGTAGTTACCTGTGTTAGGTCCACCATAGGGTGTATCAAGCCCTATGGTGCCAACCATCGACACGAATCAAGCACGCACAGTGTAAATCTACGGGTGCCCAATGCCTGCTTTTTCAACTCTGGACTACGTGCACGACCATAGTATGCCTGAACCTACAATGGCGCACCTACTGAGCCATCGTTCTGGTCACTTACAATCAGCCCAGTAATCGTGCCCTACCCTGCCTAGTCCCAGGGTATCTTGATAAATCTAAGTGGGTTACTGCTGAAAAGGACCGCGTGACTAGGGTTTATAATGGGTTAAGTGTTGTCATTCAAATTCGTGACTTAACCCTATCCAAATCATGTATCAAGTTGGTTAAATGTGTTCAAGCAGTTCATGACTTAACCCTATCAAATCGTCGTGTCAAGTTGGTTAAGTATATTCAAGTGGTTTATGACTTAACCCTATCATGTGGCATTAATTCATTAATGCACCTCAACCTCTCACATTAGACTAACTGTTGTGGTTACTGGATTTGCCGGGCGGTTCCGGGCAGATTTACACCACAACATAGTCTAACCTTGGGTTTTACGTGCAATATGACCAACTACCCACATTGGATCCTATTGTTTGCAGCCACTGGATTTGTCGGGCGGTTCCGGGCAAATTTATACTGCAAACTCAACCCAACCTCGAGTTGGCCATTTTCAAGTTTATCTAATTGTCATGCCCACGTTCAAGTTTTCATGTCAAAATTCATGTCGAGTTCTCATGTCATATTTCATGTCAAATTGTGTCAAGTTCATATCCATATTGAGGTTCAAGTCATAACAACATTCCTGTTCAAGTTCAAAGCCAATTCATGTTTTACCTAGTCTACCCAAATCGTATTCCCATAGGACGTAAGCTCGAATCGATACAAATAAATCTAATTAGGGAATAACATAAAAAGGTACGGGTATAAGGTGGCAAAAGTGATTACTAGCACAGCATGACTTGAGATAAATGATTATAACATTACTGGCATATGGAATATTGGCCTCAAACATAAAGATTCCAAATCTAGCCAAATAAGGTACTAGTCAAGACAACAGTTGTCATAAGGTGATAGTATAGTCATGGTAACGATTGACATAAGGTGACAGTATAGTCTTGGTAATGATTGACATAAGGTGATAGCCATAAACTTGTGACTAATAGCAGATTCAAAAAGATAATATGAGGGGTTTTCTTTTTTGATTTACAACATGAATAGCCCCAAATCAATGTCATAATATATCCAAAAGGTCCAAGATGAACAAGAACAGATGTAAAACAGTCATCATACATAGGTCCAATTTCAATTTACATCATATACATACTACATTTATAGTTTAAATCTAAAAATAACCGGGGCTTACATATCGTGGTTCGAGAATTAGAAAAAGAGAGTCTATGTTGAATCTTTATATGCTTAGTCAAGTCCTAACAAAAATCCCCAAATCAGCAACGTAGTTTCATCGTAGAAGAAGTAGTCCCTTTCTCTAACTTTTCAACCAAAATTAGAGCAGCATAAGGTCAGAAAGTATTTTGTGTAGAGAGTCTAGTGTTAGGGGCTGTATATATAGGGTCAGGTCAACGAACGTAGATAGAAACGAGGCCAGGAACATCAAAGTGAATCCAGCTTCAAAAATGGGCTCGGCCACCAGGTAGACCCCCAGGTTTACACTATGGTCGACCTGGTCCTGGGTAGTTCGACTACATAGTCGACCCCTAGGTCGACCTGCTCCTGGGCTGGAAATTTCCCGCCCAATCCATTCTGAGGTTTGAATTTCAAATTTTGAATTCGAACTGAGCTGTTTTGAACTTGAAAACTTCTGAAAACTTCGAAAGGTCATAACTTGGTCATACGGGCTCCGATTTTCGAAATCTCGGACTCGTTTCCAAGCAGAATTCCGAGACGAACGCAATGGCGCAACCCGTTTCCCTTGATTCTTAATTAAAAATTAATTATGCCTTGATTTATAGTTATTACATGTTATAAAAATACGGGTTGTTACATTCTCTCCCCCCCCCTTAAAGGATTTCGTCCCCGAAATCTCTAAGTTAGGGAGGACGTGCCCTACTATCCATCATCCATCTACTCAAAGCATCATCCATAGACAACCATTGTCCTTAAAAGATTTCTAGTGCTGTATGAGCATATGCAGAAAGTGTGTGTATATGTACTTATCTAATGCAAAAGATCAGGCGATTACTGATTCAGTAGACCTCCTTAATGCAAATTATGTTAGTGTCATGAATCCAACATGTATGCAAATTCCTAACATACTTTATATTCTTTACATGAGTGCACAAACATTCATTCATATGCAACATCCAAGTGATAGCATAACAAGTTCCATCCATGTACAAGTATAAGCACTCATGCATATGCAACATGAAAATGTGACTGAGCCGATCTAATGCCTAATGTGTGTCATGCATCCACTAGCAACCACTTGCAACAACTTGCAACCATTTGCAGCCATCAACCATAACATGTTTCAATCACATGTTTGCACCCATTTGTTCTACCTAAGGTTCTCAAGATAAGATCGGGAAGATAACAAGACAAACGTAGATAGTAGAAGCATGATACGAAAAGGATTTCAAGTTTATAGGAAAAAGAGATTGAGAATGTACCCTAAAAAAGAAATGGGTAAAGCGCGCGTATCTTCTCTTCGGTTTCCCAAGTTGCGTCTTCTTGGGCTTCACTCCACTGTACTTTAACTAGCTTGACTTCTCGATTCCTTAGCTTCTTAATCTCTGTTCCTAAGATACGAATCGGAACTCACCTCAATGTTGCTTCTTTTTCCACTTCTACATCTTCAAGGATGCTTGGCTCAACCACTTCGGTCGACTCATATAAGCACTTTCGGAGATGCGAGACGTGAAAGACATTGTGTACTCCATATAACTTCTCGGGTAAGTCTACCTTATAGGCAATCCGTCCAATCCTCTCAGTGATGGGGATCGGTCCTGCGAACCTTGGTGCTAGCTTTCCAACTGCTCCAAAACGAACTACATTGCATAACGGAGAAACTTTTATAAAGACCATATCTCCGACTTCGAATTCTACGTCTGTCCTTCTCTTGTCCGCATAAGATTTCTGTCTACCTTGGGCCGTTTTCATCCGTCTTCGTATTAACTCAATCTTCTCAGAAGTGTCCCTTATCTTGTCGGGCCCAAGTATAAGTCTGTCTGTCAACTCCCACCAACAAGTTGGCGATTTGCACGGTTTTCCATACAGGGCTTCGAACGGTGCCATTCCGATGCTAGCTTGGTAACAATTGTTATATGCAAACTCCACGAGAGGAAGATGGTCTTCCCAAGTGCCACCAAAGTCAAGAATGCATAGACTTAGGAGATCTTCTAGTACCCTATTTACCCTTTCGATTTGTCCATCCGTCTGTGGGTGATAGGCCGTGCTTAAACTGAGTCATTTACCCATTGCTTCTTGCAGACTGTTCCAAAACTGGCTAGTGAAAATCGGGTCACGATCACTAACTATACTAGAAGGAACTCCATGCAACCGTACTATCTCTCGAAGGTAAATAGACGCTTGCCATGATGCGGTCCTCTTGCCTTTCACTGTAATGAAGTGAGCACTTTTCGTGAGTCTATCAACTATGACCCATATGCTAGTATTTCCCTTCCTAGACCTAGGCAGTCCATCCACGAAATCCATCGAGATACTCTACCATTTCCATTGCGGAACCTCCAAAGGATGTAATAGCCCACTAGGCTTCTTCGACTCGGCCTTTACTTGATGGCACACCATGCACTTCGAAACGAACTCTGCCATGTCCTTTTTCATTCCAGCCCAAAAGAAGATGCGTTTCATATCCCTGTACATCTTATCCCCTCCGGGATGTATAGTCATCTTTAAGTGATGCGCCTCTTCGAGAACTTTCCTTACTAGGTCTCCCACTTGTGGGACACATAGCCTTCCATCGCGCCTTAGCCATCCCTTGTCATCTATGGCGTACCTACTGAGGTGACTCGACGTCTCACCCCTAATCAACTTGTCCATGATTTCGACTATCTGTGGGTCTTCCTTCTGTGAAGTCCCTACTTGATCTAGAAGTGTAGGTCTTAACTCAAGAGATGCAAACGTAGCAGTCAATGACTCAACAGCAGGTGTAAAATCAAAGGTTGCTATAAACTCAAGGCTTTTCCTTTCAACAAACAAGGGGCTCAAAGTCATCCTTTTCTACTTATCGCTTCAGCCACCACATTACCCTTGCCAGGGGTATAAGCTATATCGAAGTCATATGATGCCAAGAACTGCATCCACCGCTGTTGTCTCAGATTCAAATCTTTCTGTGAGAAGAGGTAATTAAGCGATTTGTGGTCTGTATACAGCTCGAACCTCTCCCCTAGAAGATAATGGCGCCAAGCTTTAAGTGCAAAAACAATCGCGGCCAACTCCAAGTCATGCGTGGGATAGTTTTTCTCATGAACTTTAAGTTGTCTGCCCCCATAGCGTATTACTCTTCCTTCTTGCATTAGGACATTGCCTAATCCTGTGCCGCACGCATCTGTGTACACCCTAAACATCTTACCTCCATCGGGTAATGCCAAAACTGGAGCTGTGGTGAGGGCTCTATTGAGTCTCTGAAAAGCAGCGTCACATTCTATGTCCCATGTAAAAGCTAGGTTCTTCTTTGTTAACTTAGTAAGAGGGGCTGAAATCTTAGCGAAGTCCTTAATGAACTTCCTGTAGTAGCCCGCCAGACCGAGAAAGCTCCTCACCTCCGTTGCATTCTTAGGAATTTTCCAGTCCTGTACCGCAACTACCTTTGCGGGGTCCATGGCTGTGCCTTGCTTAGAAATTACATGTCCAAAGAACCGAACTTCCTTCCTCCAAAAATGGCATTTGTAGAACTTAGCCTTTAACTGGTGTGCTCTAAGTGATTCCATGACTTCCTTGAGATGTCTAGAATGCTCTTCTTCATCTTTTGAGAAGATCAAAATATCATCCACGAAAACTACCACAAACTTGTTAAGGAACTCCCGAAACACCCTACTCATCAAATCTACAAAGTATGCTGGTGCATTCGTTAACCCAAACGGCATGACGAGCCATTCGAAGAATCCATCTGGAGTCCTAAACGTAGTTTTGTCAATGCTATCCTCAGCCACTCTAAGCTGATGGAATCCAATGGCTAGATCGAGTTGAGAGAAAGCAGATGCTCCCACAAGCTGGTAAAACAAATCGTCGATTCTTGGTAGTGGGTGCCTATTCTTCTTTATTAGCTTGTTAAACTCACGATAATCTATGCATAGACGAAGTGATCCATCCGCCTTAGTAGCGAATACCACCGGAGCACCCCATTCAGTAATGCTTCGCCTTATGAAATTTTTCACAAGCAACTCGTTTATTTGTTTACTGAGCTCTTTTCTTTCTCGCGGGGCCATGTGCCTAACGGGCAATGAAACTGGCTTGGCATTATCAACAAGATAAATTCGGAAGTCTATCTCGCGTTTAGGAGGTAAACCCCTCACTTCATCAAAGACATCTGGATATTCTCAGACCACTCTTATAGATTGCAAATTATCGTCGGACGAGTCAAGGGATCCAAGATAACACAACATGACCGAACCCTTAGGGTTACAAGAAATTTCAAGGGTATTACCGAGGCGATTCATGAGCCTCACTACCCTTCGTTCACATCAAGAATGGCTTCATAATTGGCCAACCAATCCATACCTAGGATCAAACCGTAACCCATAAATCCGAGAACATAAGCATTACACGTGAATTCTATGCTTAAGATAGAGATCCTCAAATCCACACACATCACAGATAAATGAGAGGAGCCCCCAATTGGATTTGAAACTATAACGGGATTCTCAACCAGACTAGTACTTAGGTGCAGATTTTCAACAATATCAGAAGAAATAAAAGTATGCGATGCGCCAGAGTCAAATAAGGTTCGAACAGGAAAGTCAAAAATGTAAACAAGGCTTTCTACAGAAATATTACTACCTCGGTCAAGAGCTGGAGTGGTGTTGAGAGCATGCAACTGCCCTCCAGAAGTTCCTGCTCGTTGGGTCTGCCCTTGCCCCTGCCCTTGCTTCTTAGGGCAATCCTTGCTGATGTGTCCAGTATCTCCACAATGAAAGCATTCACCCAACTTCCTCTTCTTCTTTCTACAGTCTTTAGCTAGATGTCCAGTAATACCACAAAAGTTGCACTTCCTCATCTCACGTGGTTTGTTGATGTTCTTGTTATTCTTGTTGTTCCCCTTCTTGAAGTCAGCTTTCTTATTCTATGTCTCATTAGGCTTAACCTCCTTCTTGCTATTCTTGTCTTCCTCATGAAGTAGAGCCATATCCACCAAGCTTTCAAAGGTCGCCCCCATGGGTATATGAGTTATGGACAAACTGTGTAGTGGCTCGTTCAATCCTCGAGCAAAGCGTACAGCCTTTTTCAGGGCCGTGTTGACCAAATCCAAACCGAACCGAGCAAGCTGATTAAACTTATTCACGTACTCCCTAACAGACATGTACCCTTGCTTGAGTGCTAGGAACCTTTCCATATGAAGGTTCTCTTCTGCTGATGATAGGAATTTAATCCCAAACCTCTCTCTAAAGTCTGCCCAAGTCTCAACTGGCCTGGTAGCATTGGTGACTTCCTACCAAAATGCAACTTCCTCTTTCAATAACCATGCTGCTAACTAAACTTTCCTATGGTGCTCCATATCAAAGATAATAAACAAGTATTCAGTCTCCTTTAGTCAGTTCCGTGCCTCAACAAAGGTTTCAGTTCCAACTAAGTTCTAGTCGCCCATTGCTTTAAAGTCTTTGCATATTTTGGCAAAGGCGGTACCAGGAGGAGGAGGAACCGCGACTAGTGGGGGAGGAGGAGGAGGGATGTCTGCCGGGCCCGCACAGTTGGCCCTGGCTTCTAAGTACCTTCGGTACCATCCAGGCACGGGTATTCCCTCAGGAAGGTTAAGATCAGCCATGCTGAAAAATGAAAAGAAAAGATTCAAACGAGGAAACAAAGGAAAGTGCTAATGGCTTTTTTTGGGGAATAGCCTTTTTAAACATAAAACTTTTCTTGAAAAATGCTTCTTTATAAATGGTTTTGAAAATAGTTTCAAAAGGTTTTTAAATCTTTTTGCCCAGCCTGGTAACCTTGCTCTGATACCAAGTGTAACACCCCACCTCCGCTAGGGTCACTCTCAAAGGGAATGCACTAGTTTTGGTGGAGTGTTATCTAAGAAAATTTACACAGAGATATCACAAGGAAAAACATAAATAAAGCAGCGGTAGAAATTAAAAACTAAATTTTATTACATTTAAGAAAGAGTCAAAACCCAATATATCCAAGGTACAAATTATTCCATTACATCAAGTTCCAAGTAAAGAAGCATAAACTTAAGATAACAAAAGTAAATTATTCCCCATAAATAGCAGAAGCAGCCATAGCATAGCCCAAGACCAAACCGTACATAAGCTGTCAGAAAGCAAGCTAAATCCAAGCTAAGAGCTAGTGTTTCCTCCCTCAGAACCTGGGGGGGGGGGGAACGAAAGAAAAAGAGGCGAAAGAAAAAGGGTCAGTCATAAAGACTGGTAAGCCCTAGTGACTTTCAGTATGAAAACTAGTAAAGTTAACATGATATGTGAAAACTGGAATTAAACATAAGGATGATAACAGAACTGGTAGGATAGTTAAGATAATAGGATAAGTCAAGTCTAGCATCGCATATTCGAGATTCGCTGCACCAACTGTACTAGTTTTCTAACCTATGTCAAGTATTAATCATGAAATGATCCTTTGGCCCATGATCATGAAGTGACCCACTACGGGGTCCTATTGTACGATCTATTAATCGATCGGCTCCCTACAAGTTCTAGCTACTCATTTGTGTGTGTCATATGGCCCTACCCTGAAATGTAGTTACCTGTGCTAGGTCCACCATAGGGTGTATCAAGCCCTATGGTGCCAACCATCGACACGAATCAAGCACGCACAATGTAAATCTACGGGTGCCCAATGCCTGCTTTTTCAACTCCGGACTACGTGCACGACCATAGTTCGCCTGAACCTACAATTGCGCACCAACTCAGTCGTCATTCTAGTCGCTTACAATCAGCCCAGTAATCGTGCCCCACCCTGCCTAGTCCTAGGGTATCGTGATACATCTAAGTGGGTTACTGCTGAAAAGGACCGCGTGACTAGGGTTTCTAATGGGTTAAGTGTTGTCATACAAATTCGTGACTTAACCCTATCCAAATCATGTATCAAGTTGGTTAAGTGTGTTCATTCATGAATTAACCTTATCAAATCGTCGTGTCAAGTTGGTTAAGTATATTCAAGTGGTTCATGACTTAACCCTATCATATGGCATTAATTCATTAATGCACCTCAACCTCTCACATTAGACTAACTGTTGTGGTTACTGGATTTGCCGGGCGGTTCCGGGAAGATTTACACCATAACATAGTCTAATCTCGTGTTTTACGTGCGATATGACCAACTACCCACATTGGATCATATTGTTTGCAGCCACTGGATTTGCTGGGCGGTTCTGGGTAGATGTACACTGCAAACTCAACCCAACCTCGAGTTGGCCATTTTCAAGTTTATCTAATTGTCATGCCCACGTTCAGGTTTTCATATCAAAATTCATGTCGAGTTTTCATGTCATATTTCATGTCAAATCGTGTCAAGTTCATGTCCATATTCAGGTTCAAGTCATAACAACATTCCTGTTCAAGTTCAAAGCCAATTCATGTTTTACCTAGTCTACCCAAATCGTATTCCCATCATACGTAAGCTCGAATCGATATAAATAAATCTATTTAGGGAATAACATCAAAAGGGACGGGTATAAGGTGGCAAAAGTGATTACTAGCATAGCATGACTTGAGATAAATGATTATAACATTACTGGCATATGGAATATTGGCCTCAAACATAAAGATTCCAAATCTAGCCAAATAAGGTACTATTCAAGATAATAGTTGTCATAAGGTGATAGTATAGTCATGGTAACGATTGACATAAGGTGATAGTATAGTCATGGTAACGATTGATGTAAGGTGATAGCCATAAACTTGTGACTAATAGCAGATTCAACATGATAATATGAGGGGTTTTCTTTTTGATTTACAACATGAATAGGCCCCAAATCAATGTCATAATATATCCAAAAGTCAAGATCCAAGATGAACAAGAATGGATGTAAAAAAGTCATCATACATAGGTCCAATTTCAATTTATATCATATTCATATTACATTTACAGTTTAAATCTAAAAATAACTGGGGCTTACAGATCGTGGTTCGAGAATTAGAAAAAGAGAGTCGATGTTGAATCTTTATATGCTTAGTCAAGTCCTAATAAAAATCCCCAAATCAGCAACGTAGTTTCGTCATAGAAGAAGTAGTCCCTTTCTCTAACTTTTCAACCAGAATTATAGCAGCATAAGGTCAGAAAGAATTTTGTGTAGAGAGACTAGTATATTTTCTAAATTTAGGAAAATAAGAGTTTATGAATATATAGAAATGGGAAATTGAATAAATGTATGATAAATTAAATCAAAGGAGATAAGAGTCGATTGATGATTGATCGATAGAATTTCCATCTGGGTATAATATCATTGTTTGCACACCTATTTTTCTTTGATAGTTAAATCACCGACTATCGAAGTTTTTGACCATTTTTCTATCGTTAATACGGAGAGACCGGGATCAGATTCAATATATGAAAACCACTCTATATGGACGTTAGCATTGCTAATCAAATATGATGAAGATAATTGAAGATGGAGTTATGCAAGGGCTATCCTATTTTCAGAACAGTACCTTCGGTTGTCCAGTCCTAGGACAACGTGAATGGATGAATGTCTGACAGAGTATGTCTAACGAATCGCGTAAGTTGATCTCTTCAAATGTACTTGGTGGCGGAGGAATTCGTTTCTGTTAGCTTTATATCCGTGGTATTTTTGGGGAAATCAATTTGTGATTTGGCGGGTGTGACGATGTGGCATTCAAAGTGAATGGTGGTCAAGTGTTTCAAAACATACGTAATGACCTCAAGCCTCATCAACCGGGAAATGACAAAAATCGGGAAGGCAGCATGGCTATGTGGGTCGCTCCCATTAGGGTGTATATCAAATATATAGAGAAAATCCATTTCATTCTTTTATCTATGTTCAATGCTGTCCGTTTTCGGGAAATGGTGGGTAGCTCCTAACCGTTGGTGATATACATTCGATACACTCAAGCGAAATGAGTGGTCGGTTATATGTGGGCCGGGTTGCAAGATGTTCTTGTTGAACCCTGTGTATTCACCTCTAGATATACACTATCGGCAGGTGGTTCCATGCCTTGTCATAGTCGGAATCCAATCTCCAATAAGAGCCTACGATTTTGATTGTATACTATATATGTGGAACGTGAGATGCAAGCGTTCTGCTTGATTGTTACTTACTTGTGATTAGACATTATTATAATATCAGAAAGTATTGGTTTTCCAAAACTATTTTGGGTTATCGTAAGGTAAAAGTCGTCCGTGTTTATGTGCGGATCGGTCTTACGATTATCTTTTGTTTTGAAAAGGATTTTGAAAAATTAAACCAAAAGATTTGAGTTTACTCACACCAGTCCCATGACTGACCCAGAATTTATTTTGTTTTGTTTTTCCCTAAACTCTTAGGTGTCCAAATTTGTACGGGAAGTCAAGTAGTTCAGGTCTTTACAGATATACTTGGAGGAGCTTGAAGCAGGAGGCTTCAGGATTATATAGCTATTGTTATTTCCCCTATATGTAA
The DNA here is from genome assembly GCA_030737875.1 of Allium sativum. Classification (NCBI taxonomy): domain Eukaryota; kingdom Viridiplantae; phylum Streptophyta; class Magnoliopsida; order Asparagales; family Amaryllidaceae; genus Allium; species Allium sativum. Next base: position 2,448,746 of record CM060925.1, on the reverse strand, counting down.
GTGTTGTACTCTGATAATGTTTTTGTATATATATACTATTTTAGTGCAAAGTTATGTTATATATTTTACTCGTTCGGCTGTGAGATTCGTGTTACTCTGATTTTGTGTTTTAGTGATCTTCTTTTTCTTCTATTCTAATTTTCTATCTTATCTATTCTCACCCTCTAACTTCTTTCTATTAATGATCAGGTATTTCCGATGTTCGAAAAGTCAACCTGGCAGTTTTGTGTTGATTTTCGGAGTCGAAAATCCTGGGTCGTTACATGAGAACTCCTCACTAAAAATTCTGCATAGTTATTTGCATATTTTCATAATCGAAAAATATATAGAATTGCCAGTGTAGATTTTTATCAGTTTAATTATTATAAATTGTATACGGTGCATGTTAGATCACTTTCCTCGTCCACAAACCATGGACGATTTAAATTGATTGTATTGTGTGTTGTTTGTGATGTTGAAATGTTTAACATATTAAAAATAATGTTAACATAAATTTGGTAGTTGAAATTAAATTATAAATATTCAATTATAATTTGAACATTGAAATTTGGTTAATTAGAAAAATAAATCCAAACCGAATTAGAATTGGCTAAATTTATTAACCAATGATTTATTTAAATAAACTATTGTTGTTTGAAAACCCCACACGGGTATTAGGATGATATTTGACATACACTAGTCCCAATATTTAGTTGTATGTCAATCGATGGATTGACAGTCTATGATGAGCGTTATTTATTTATTTTAATGCTCACACAGTTGTGAATTTCACTCTGGATGTGAATGGACTGTTTGATGATTATTTATTATCATTATTGCACACATGCGATGTATGAAATCCGTATAAATGAAATTATATGGTAATTGATTCAGTCGCATTACGATTCAGAAATAAAGAACATTTCTATATAAAGAACATTTTTATATATAGAACATTTTTATATAAAGAATATTTTAAATAAAACAATATTTTAAATAAAAATAGTTTAAAATAAAGAATATTCTAAATAATGAATATATGAAAATAAAATAATCATTTGTTGAATTATATTTTTGCACATTAAAAATGTCACCTTTTAACCTGATAATAAAAATGAAATAATCATTTGTTGAAATATATTTTCGTACATTAAAAATGTCACCTTTTAACATGATAATAAAAATAAATTAATCATTTGTTGAATTATATTTTCGTACATTAAAATGTCACCTTTTAACATGATAATGAAAATAAAATAATCATTTGTTGAATTATATTTTTGTACATTAAAAAATGTCACCTTTTAACATGATAATGAAAATAAAATAATCATTTGTTGAATTATAATTTTGTGCATTAAAAATGTCACCTTTTGACATGATAGTAAAAATAAAATAATCATTTGTTTAATTTTATTTTTGTACATTAAAAATGTCACCATTTAACATGATAATGAAAATAAAATAATCATTTGTTGAATTATATTTCTGTACATTAAAAATATCACCTTTTAACATGATAATAAAAATAAAATAATCATTTTTTGAATTATATTTTTGTACATTAAAAATTTCTCCTTTTAACATGATAATAATAATAAAATAATCATTTGTTGAATTATATTTTTGTACATTCAAAATGTTACCTTTTAACATGATAATGAAAATAAATAATCATTTGTTGAATTATATTTTTGTACATTAAAAATGTCACCTTTTAACACGATAATGAAAATAAAATAATCATTTGTTGAATTATATTTTTGTACATTACTAATGTCACCTTATATCATGATAATGAAAATAAAATAATCATTTGTTGAATTATATTTTTATACACTAAAAATGTCATCTTTTAATATGACAATGAAAATAAATAATCATTTGTTGAATTATATTTTTGAACATTAAAAATGTCATCCTTAACATGTTAATGAAGTAAAGTAAATATTTATGTGTTGAATAAAATTTATGAACAATAAAAATATCCTTTTTATTGAATGTATAAACCATATAAAATATTCATGTGTCGCATAAACTTTTTGAAACAATAAAAATAGTTATATAATTAGAAACCCTTTTTACCCGAACGAGTTTATCGATCGATTTTATTCATTTTATATTGAATATCGGAAAGTGGAGATTTCAAAATTTAATATTTTGAAAATATTATCATTTTTATATGATAAGATATAGAATATTCAATTTCGATTTAAAATTGAAAATGAAGTTGGAATCGTTTTAAAATGAAATTATAAACATTTTATAAATATGATTTAAATGGAAATCGACGAAATATATATATAACATAGATATTATATATGTTTAATGGCTTGAATAGAACTCACTATGCAGCAACCGTTCGCGAATTTCGACCATTTACTTCAAATTAGCGTAACGGGAGATCCGACCGTTGGATTCTCCTAAAACCGAAACCGTTGGGTTCGTATCGAAAAGAGCTTTCCAATGAATATAAGAAATTTGAAATCTAAAAGTTGAATTTGGAATTATGTCCAAACCAAATTTGAAAAAGGTCGCTATGGATGCAGTTCGATGGCCATTATTGGAAACCGACTATACAGGCCTTAATAAAATTATTAAAAATATGGAAAAATTATGTAAAATCATAATTAATGATTTGGAAAGATTTTGGATGAAAAATTCCATATTTGGAAAGGTAAAAATATTTTTTTATCGAAATGAACTAGTTATTAACTAAAATAAATATTTAATTAAGATTTAATGAAGTTTTCCAATCAATTAATATTTTATTAGAATTAAATAAAATAATTTGTATTTTGGGTTTGTCGTGAATGGTGTCTTCAATAACACTGTTCTTAAACCCAGTTGAGAAAAGAATAAATCTTTTAATTAAGATTTAGTAAAGTTTTTCAATTAATTAATATTTAATTGGAATTGAATAAAAGAATTGGATTTTGGGTTTATCGTCAATGGTGTCTTAAGAAACACTATTCTTAAACCTCGTGAGAAGAGAATAAATCTTTAATTAAGATTTAGAGAAGTTTATTAATTAATTAATGTTTAATTAGAATTGAAATGAAAGTTGATTGTGGGTTTACCATGAACTATGTTTTGAACGACATTTGTTCTTTAATTCCAATTACTACTGAAAATATAATTTGGAATTTATAAATCTCTTATTAAGATTTAAATGGAATTTATAAATCTTTTATTAATATTTAAATGGAATTTTTTTCAAAGTAATGTTTTCCAATCTAATAGAATAAATTGGAATTGAAGGGAATTCGATTTAATAATAATCAAGATAAGATTCTGTAAAAGAAGACCGTTACTATATATGGAATTTGAAAGGCCTTGCCATTATTCCATTTGTATTATTAGTCTGATACGAAAATTTATATCGATTATATATTGATCTATTTTCTGTAAAGATTCTGTAACATCCTGTATTTTTACGGTATTGTAATTAATTTATTTAATTATTTAAATAGAGATTCAGAGATTGAAATGGTCGTTTAAATTAAAATAACTTTTGAATACTTAATTAGATAATAATTAAATAATATATTTAATTCTGAAATAATCAGAATTAGCTGAAATGGCAATATGGTGTGAATTGGGCAATCCAAAATTTATAATTCAGTTTAAAATTGAATTACAATAACAATTATATTATATAAACGAAGTTTGAATGTATAATTATATTATAATTAAAATCGAGCTTAAAATGGCGCGGCAGTTCTTTAATTGGCGATTTGAACTTCAATTGAATATACAAAATCTGTTTTAAGTCGGATTTCTATGAAACAAGAAACGTTAGGAGTTGGCGAAGTATATTTTTCTAATGGAAGAGAAAAATTAGGATTTCTTCATGTAGATTTTGATTTATGTTCAAATCAAATTCTAGAAAATTCGCTATGGAATTCCTTTAAAATTTATAAATAATATTTATATTATAAATTGATTTTAAATCTAAATCGAATATCGATATAACTGGGAATTTTGAAATATCGAGTTATAAATCCAATTGGAGATGTATGATATTCTATTGTGAATATATACAATAATATTTATTTATAAATATTAAATTTAATTATTTTTAAATATATTAATATTGAAAAGGGTTTATTTAGAGCTTTAAAAATAGCCAGTTTTGCAAATGACCTCTGTTTTCGACGAAACTAATTTTGTTGGATCCGCAATAGTAAATTATTGCTAAATTTCATTTTTTGTGATTTTTGGAGTCAGTATGTGGCTGTACAGATTTTTAATGTGGAAAACAATTAGTATTTTGATGGTGAAAAATATGCTGTGTGAGCAAACGGAGTCGGAATTCGACGAAACAAGTTTCGTTGGGTCCGAAACGTCGAACTGTAGCTGTATGTCCATTTTTGTCAAAATTGGATATTGTATGTGATCATAAGAATTTGATTATGATAAGAACACATGGCAATAAACCAGAAATAAATAAAATAATCAATAAAATACTATTTTCTATCCACTATAAATACACCTCCATCCTACCACTAAACCTAACTAAATTTTACCGTAGTCAAAAGCTTCAGCGCCTCCATTTTCTTCAAAAACCAAAATCGCGATCTTCAAAAATTCAAAAGAAATCCAAACAAATCATAAAAATTGTCAAAGCAATTTATTTAGGCTCATTTCCTTTAGAGCTTTACACTGATGTTAACCATTCCAGTCGCGATGGAGTTTTCTGACTTACGATGTGGAAGTAGCAAAACTAGGGTTCCGACTTATGGTCGATCTAAGGACCGCTAGTCCTCGAGGTTAGTGGAAATGGATTGTGTGGTAGGAATAGCACATGGAGTGGGATTTATCCGGGGTGCAATGCAGTTTCGTGAATACTAAAATGTCAACAGCGAACCTAGGTTTAAGCTCTTATTGCGAGGATGGCAACGGGAGAGGGAGATGAGTACGGGGTTGAGTTTGTGATGGCGAGGAGGTGCGGTTGCCGGAGTTTGATGATGGTTGGGGTCAAAAAGTGTCGCACGATGTCATGGGAGCTGTAGCAGGGCGTTGACGTCAATCTTCGTCATAGGGTCTCGAGTTGAACAATGTCAGGTGGATTGGAAGGAGAAAGCCAAGAGGAGTTGACCGATGGGATTTTTGTTGAGTTCAGGGGTTTGTGGAGGGAGAACGTGAGGTAATGGCAGGCTAAAGTGTTTACTAGGTGCAGCAATTCATTGGAGAAGGAAGAGAACTGTTCATTTGGGGGAGGTGTAGAAATGATGTGTGTTAGGCTTAGAAAGTGGTGAGGCCCAAATGATTTTTTTTATTTATCTAAGTTTATTCTAAACTAAATTATATAATTGTTTACGCTAACTTATAAATGCAATGTATTCATCATACGATATTAGAATTGGACAAAACAAGATCCATTGGGATCGTATGGACGATGACTACACAATGGAACTGACTGGGAGGGAATCAGAGCTCGTTACAATTTATAGCGAAATAAATTGTCTGTCTGAATCAACCGACAGTTATTGTTATTTAACGATGACCGTCTATTGTGAGTAAAACTCACTAACTCTATCAGTTTATATTTTTTTAAATATAATCCAGTTGTGATAAATGATGATTGATTGTTGTGTGTTGATTGTTTGGTTGAATTGCTAATGTATTGGTTAAAATTACATATAATGATATATACATAGATCGTTAATCAAATATTGATTCTATTTATCATAATATTTCATCTTGAAATGAAATCAATGTTATTTATATTTTTTAACATCTGTGAATGCAAGGAAATAGGTTAGAGGGATCCAACTGGATTCCTCTGTATTTATAATACTGTTTGCTTTCATATAGTGTGATATATGATGTGATATATAATCTGTGATTGATTATGATGACAGTGGTCATGTTATTTGGTGTTTTAAATACTATATGAAATAATGGAATGTAAAAAGGAAATTTTCAAAGTGAATATTGAAAAGGAAATATTTAGAAAATAAATATAATTATATAAAAGGATTTATATGAAATGGATAGAATTATATAAAGGGATTTATAAAATATTTATGAAATAAATATGATATTGAAAATGGAAATATTTATGAAATAAATATGATATTGAAAAAGGAAATATTTATGAAATATGATATTGAAAAGGGAAACATTTATATGAAATAAATAGTTCATGTATAGGATATTGAAAAGGGAAACATTTATATGAAATAAATAGTTCATGTATAGGATATTGAAAAGGGGAACATTTATATGAAATAAATAAGATATTATAAAGGAAATATTTGGAAAATGAATATAGTTTTATAAAAAGAGAATTTTATATTAGGAAGGTTTAGACCCGTGCTTCACACATGGGTCTAACATGATATTGATTGAAGGTAAATATTTTGCAAATAAAATATTATAAAGGAAGTTGGGGTTTGAAATTAGGAATTTAAATGGAAGTTTTGAAACTAGAAACTAACTAGAAATTAGTTGCGTTGAATGGCTTTCTAGATATCGATCTGATGTTGATTTTGACCTTCGGGGTCAATACGTTGGGGGTTGTTCTCTTACTGGTTTACAGTTAGAGACTGATATATGTGAGAAGATAGTAATGTGTGAATCAGAAATGGAAACGTTTTCCAAAGTTAATAACGTATATTTTCTAAAATTAGAAAATAAGGATTTGATGAATATATGGAAATGAGAAATGGGGTAAAAAATAAATGTTGATTGATGATTGATCGATAGAATTTCCATCTGGAAATAATATCATTGGTTGCACACATGTTATCCTTTGATAGTTAAATCACCGAATATTGAAGATTTTGACCATTTTCGTTGTCAATACGGAGAGACCGGGATCAGATATATTATCTGAAAACCACTCCGTATGGCATTAGCGTTGCGAACCAAATATGATGAAGATAATTGAAGACAGAGTTATGCAAGGGTTGTCATGTTTAAAGAATAGTACCTTTGGTTTGTCCAGTCCCCTGACAAGCAGTATGGACGAATGTCTAACAGAGTATGTCTGGTGGATCGCGTAGGTTGATTGTTTCAAACGTATTTATGTTGGTGGCAGAGGAATTCGTTTCTCTTAGCTTATACCCATGGTATTTTTGGGAGAATCAATTTGTGATTTGGCAGGTATGATGATGTGGCATTCAAAGTAAATAAGGAGTGATCTGTTAAAGATACGTTATGACCTCAAGCCTCATCAACTGGGAAATGACAGAAATCGGGCAGGCAGCATGGCTAAGTGGGTCGCACCTAATTAGGGTATATTGTCACCATCTAGAGAATATTCATATTTGTTACTTCTTTCAATTATATATCTCTCGGGAACAGTTATGTTGGTATACCAACCATAAGGTGCTAATAAATTCGGAACATTCAAGCGAAATGAATGGTCGGTCATGTGTGGCCGAGTTACAAGATGTTCTTGTTGAACTCCAGTGTATCGCTTCTAGAGTACACTGACCGGAAGGTGGATCCATACCTTGGTATAGTTGGAATCCATTCCCCAATAAGAGCCCGTGGTTTTGATTGTATCTTATATATGTAGAATGTGAGATGAAAGCGTTTCTGCTAGATTTCTATTTACTTGATATAGACATTATTATAATATCAGACAAGTATCATTTTAGAAAAAGATTTGGGTTATCGTAAGGTAAAAACCATCCATGTTTATGTGTGGGTCGGTCTTACAATTATCCTCTAGTTCAAAAAAGGATTTTTGAAAGTTAAATCAATGATTTGAGTTTACTCACACTAGTCACATGACTGACCAAGAGTTTATTTTGTTTTCTTTTCCCTAAAATCTTGGGTGCCCAATTTTGAATGGGCAGTCAAGTAGTTAGGTTTTTTACAGATATACTAGAAGGAGCTTGGAGCAGGAGCCTTCAGGATTATATAGCTACTGTTAATTCCGTTGTGTAGTAAGTGTTAAACTCTAATAATGGTATTGTATACAGATACTGTTTTATTCAAAGCCAGGGAATGTCTACCGGACAACAGAGGAAGGAAAGAAAGAGGTGAAGAGATGATAAGTCAAAAAATTCTCAGATAATACATTGGAAATGAAAACGACGGATGGACTCCAACTTCCGAGAGCATGGAATGCAATACACCTCCGTCATTACTTCATTTAATAATTTTTTTATAATATGATTTGACAAAGTTGTAAATATCATACATTGTGAACACTGTGCAACATCATTTCAAAGCTCTGTACATACTGATGAAAGAAGTTTCTTTACTTTCCTAAATCATATGGTTTACAAACAGTTTGCTAAAATTCGATTTTGATCGCAGGTCCATTAAAAGAGCGTTAATGCATTTTTGGCCTAATAAGACCAGATGGTTGCCGAAGCACATCCCGATCTGGATAACTCAAACACCCATTACTTAATGCTTAAAACATCATTTGCAATCAAAGTAATGATGTGCAACATAGAAATGCAAGAAAGAGACACCAGGGACTGAATGGCTAAATGGCGTGGTGTTCAATGCTACAAGCAAAGTTGCAAGCTTCACCGAAGGGGAACCTTCTTAATTGCAAGGTCCTTGGCCTTAGTTCTAACAAATCGTGTAAAGCCCGATAACTAAACTAGCGTATGCCCCATGAAACAATGCAATCTAAAACCAAAGACCTCCCCGAGGGCACCTGGTTCATCGCTGATGCCATTGATACATGGCTGGATAGCGATATAAACACCTGGTTTTAAAACCAAAGACCTCCCCGAGGGGCACCTGGTTCATCGCCGATGCCATTGAAAGATGGCTGGATAGCGATATAAACACCATGTTTTAAACCGAAGACCTCCGCAAGGGGCACCCAGTCGGTCATCAGTACCATGATTATATGGTCCGATTATGATAAACATTGGGCTTTTTAACCTAATACCTCCCCGACCGGCACCCACTCGATCATCAGTAACATGACTACATGGTCCGATTATGACAAACACTGGGCTTTTAAACCCAAGACCTCCCCAAGGGGCACTTGGTTCATCATCGACACCATTGATACATGGCCAGATAACGATATAAACATTGAGTTCAAAAGACTTTTTGAGAGGCATCCAATAAGATGCTGAATTTTCCAAATCCACCTATTGATTCTGGGTCTTCGAAACCTAATTACTGACGGATTTCAAAAGACCCCTACTGGGGCGTCACATCATAAGTCGGGTCTTCCAAATTCGGTTAGTGACGGACACAAAGACCTCTTTCGAGGTGCCCCACAAATTCTACAAGTGACCGAGTCATTCTGTCACAACGAATAGCGGGTTCACAAATACCTCTTTAGAGGATAAAAAATAAGACCTCTAGAGCAGGGGCACGAAAATGGAAATACGTCTCCGTAAAAATGTGTAAACCCGACCGACCATATTGGAATCTTGTAGCCATAATCGTGCCAAGAAATTTAGCAGTAGCAAAAACACATGACCAAAAAATTCCAAGAAAAGTCGATCGCGAAATGTAATGTTTTACCTTTAAAGTATGTGGCAAAAGTTTTGGTATGGGTGCATTACCGCCGCAATAAATGGATTTAATAATGCTCGCCTCTTAAAAGATACCACAAATTCATCATAACCTTAAAGTAAATGTTTAACATCTGCAAGGGTTGCCCTAACCAATGAATTCGAGCCTTGAAATGGCTATAGCAAACTTGAAGACTTCGATGTCATGATAAACACAAGGGTGATTGTTTACGAAATAAGAAATATTGAAAATTGCTTTAACCTAAATTGAGGAAATTCTACAGTAAATTTGGTTAAGTTAACCCAGCCAGTAATGATTCGTGGTTACAGTAAAAACCCAGTTTATGGAAAAGCACCACATAGTCATGAACATTGCGAAACAAAAGGACTTGTGACATTAAGAATTCGTGATGCAAGCATGAAAAGACAACAGTGTGGAATGCAGAACAAGAGGGTACAACAATGCTAGAAATAAAAGCCTATGTACAAAAAGCAGGACAAAATTTCATCTCAGCATCGCATAGTCATATAACAAAGTCATCAAGTCATAGAACATCACATCTAGCACAAAAGTATCAGACACATAGAAATATGAAGTAGTAAGCAGGGACCGGCACCTGCATATACAACCAGTTTGAAAACATCGAAATAAGTCAGCACCAAGTACTATTACTTCTTCCTGCCACTCGACCTTAAAGCTGGTTTGTTAAAAGAAGGGGGAGGGGTCTCTTCCACGTTACTTAGATTTCCCTCGGAAGATAAAGTAATTGCTTCCGTGTCTTTATCTTTCTTATTTTTCTTGAGCTTCTTGGATGATGAAGGCTTGGCAGCTTTCTTGCTTTTCTACTTAGCAGCATCCTTTGGGCTTCCATCTGTCTCAGTGGCCCAAGGTCTTCACTAAGATTGTAGTCAGGATCATCTAAATCTGAGAAAACACTATTCCTTACATCCTAAGACCCGGGAGCGGTAATCGCAGGCAGGGGAGTGCTACTAGGAGGAGGGGATTAACAACGAAATTGAGAGGAAAGGTCATTAAGGGTGAATCAGTTATAGTAGCTTCAACTGTTGTAGCATTGCCCATAATGAGAAAAGACAAAGGTGAGATTAAACCTACGTTATGGAAACAACAAGCATAATAGGCAAGAGAACCGGGTGAATCAAAAATGGATTCTAAATATGATATGGTGTAGTTGGTTTCAATTTTACCTACATCTAGAAGCTTTTCCTGAAATCCCCTATGCTGAATCCTCCAATTCTCAGTACTTCAACTTTCAGCCCCATCATCTCCGCTGTACTCTTCAGTAACATTCTCTAAAGTGGCATCCCTCTCGGTAGCCATATCTTTCTCTTTTGGAGTTTTAGAAGGGTTAGCTAGTGTCTACGAGCTAGAGACGTCAAGGTCCAAGTGATTGGTAGGACGACTTGTATCGGGTTGGTTCTGAATTTGCTTTTCCGGAGTACCAGCTTTCTCAGTTGGTAATTGAGTCTTTCCCTCTGATAGAGCCTGCTTAGATTTTTCATCCAAAAGTCTATCAATGAGTTCATCCTCACTGCATTTGTCACCGTTGATTTCAAGCACTCACTCCCACACAAGCGCTAAAGTGGTGGCAAAGCTGTCACCTAAGTAGCTCAAACTCCCGCGATTCAAGACGCTGAAAACGTAAAATCGGAACATGTCATCTTCGGCCTCATCCATGGCCTCTTTAAGTTTTTCATTAGCAACCGCTTACTCTTTCTCAAGTGATTCAGTTTTAGCCAACAATGTTTGGTTGGAAATCTTTAAGGAATCAATGGATTTCCGGAGTTGAACAACCTCTTCTTGATACTGTTTGGAAAAGTTCTTTTCTATAGACAGTGCCTCAATATTGCATTTGGAAATTAAGGCTTCCTTTTCTCTTTTCTTGGCAGCTTCAAGTTCTTCTCAGAGTCTCCTATTTTCGCTATCGGATGCTTCAAACTCCGCAATTCTTTTATTGAGAACCGCAATTGTAGCGTTACAATAATCCAAAACCTTTTCCCATTTGGCCTTGTCATTCTACAATTCAGCAATTTTGGCAAGATTAGTGTCATGGCATTTTTGGAGATCACCGCCAAGTTTTTTCTACTCATCTAACCTTTTCCTAGCACAGTATTTAACGATATTCCATTTTGTCTCAAGCTGGCTCTTTGCATTATCAAACTGGGTATGCGTTTGCCTTATCACTGCATCAACCTCTTCAGATAGATCATCGACATCAGTTAAACTCACATCACGATCTAATATAAGCCCTGTTAAATTCCAACCTGGGAGCCTTACGACGAGAGGATCACTTCTAGGTCCGGGATCATGATGAGGAATGTGAATGAGAGAATAAACCTCGGGCGCAGGACCAGAAGGGCCTGAAGATGGAACCACTCATGGCCTAATAGGAAGCTTCTCTTTTCAGGAATGTTTGTGCGAGCCTCTCTTCCCTAGTTCATCCTTTCCACGTTTCTTCCCTCGACCCTTGTTAGTGGGAGATTCCTCAATGAGCCAAGTGTGTAATGACCCGCATTGGAAGAGGTATTATAATTAATTAATTTAATTATTTAAATGGGTGATTAAAGGATTTAATGGTCGTGGAATAAAATAATGGTGAATATTTAATTAAAATAATAAATTAAATAATATATTTAATTCTAAAATAATCAGAATTGGTTGAAATGACGATATGGTGTGAACCGGATCATCTGTGATATTTAATTCAGCTTGGAATTGAATTAGAATAACGAATATATTATATAAACGATAGTTTGAACGTAGAATTATATTATAATTAAAATCGAGCTTGAAATGGTGCTGCAATTCGTAAATTGGCGATTAGAACTTCAACTGAATGTACAGGATTCGTTTTAAGCCGGATTTCTGTGAAACAAGAAACTTGTGGAGCTGGTGAAGTATATCTTTCTAGTGGAAGAGAAAAATCGGGATTTCATCGTGTAGATTTTTGTTTATGTCCAAATCAAATTTTAGAAAAGTCGTTGTGGAATTCCTTTATAATTTATAAAGGAATTATTTATATTTTAAAAAGGATTTCAATATAAATTGAATATCAGGTTGACCCAAATTTGAAATATCGAGTTAGAAATTCATATAGGAATATTCTAGAGCCGTATTATATTCTGTGTGAATATATACTACAATATTAATTTATTTATATTAAATTTAATTATATTTAAATATATTTAAATATTTAAATGGGTCATCCATAGCTTTAAAAATAGCCACTTTTGCAAACGACCTCAGAATTCGACGAAACTAATTTTGTTAGATCCACAACATCAAATTATTGTTAGATGTCGGGTTTCATGATTTTTAGAGTCAGTATGTGGCCGTACGGGATTTTAATGTGGAAAACAGTCAGTATTTTGATGGTTAAAAATACGCTGTGTGAGCATATGGAGTCGAAATTCGACGAAACCAGTTTCGTTGGGACCGTAATGTCGAACTCTAGCTACACGTCCAGTTTGGTGATTTTTGGGTATTGTGTGTGATCACACAGATTTTTAGAAGGCAAACAGAATATTAAAATGAAAATAAATTGTAACACCCCACCTCCGCCAGGGTAACTCTTGCAAGCACACTAGCTTTGGAGGGGCGTTAAACAAGGTAAACATGCATGCAGATATCACAAGACAGAACATATAAGTAAAACAGAGTAGTAAAGCAGCGGATAAAACTAGCATTTCAAAACCATAGTTAAGTTACAACAAAGTACTTGGTCATTATTTTCCAACAAACAAAGTCTAGAGAAAAGCATAAACTGAAAAACTGAAATACATAAAGTACTATCCCCAAAGCGAAGTGATAAACCATAGCTAGCTCAATGTCCAAAACCGTACATGAGCAAATCCAGTAAGCAAGCTATAAAGATCCAAGCTAAGAGCCAATGTTCCCACCCTGAGAACCTGAGGGGGGGAAACGGAAGAAAAGAGGCGAAAGAAAATAGGTCAGTCAAAAAGACTGGTAAGCCCTAACTACAATCAGTTCATGAACTAGTAAAGTTAACTGGCATGAGAAGCTGAGATGAACATAAGGATAACAACATACTGGCATGATGAGTAACTAACAAGATAGATAAAGGTGTCATCGCATAATCAAGGTTAAGTTTTGCACCATGGGTGTACTGGCATTCTAACATGTTAAGTAAAAACAAGAATTGATCCCTTGGCCCAAGCTTGGCCCAACATCATGAGGTGACCTAAATCAAGGTCCAACTACACGGTCTAGTTGATCGGCTCCCTATAAGCCTAACTCGTCAAGTGTCGGTGTCATACGGCCCAAACATGCAATGTATTTAAACTGCGCTAGGTCCACTCTAGGGTGTATCAAGTCCTAGGGTGTCAACCTCGGACACAAATCAAGTATGCACAGTCTAGATCTACTGGTACCCGTGCCTGATTTTCCAACTCCGGACTAAGTGCACGACCATAGTCCGCCTGGACCTACACCGGCGTACCTACTCAGCCGTCGTTTTGGTCGCTTAAATGTCAGCCCAGTAATCGTGCCCCACCCTAGCCTAGTCCCTAGGGTCTTATGATACTATCAAGAGGGTTACTGCTGAAAAGGACCACGCAACTAGGGTTTCTTAACGGATTAAATGTGGTTAACCCGATCCAAACGTGGATTAAATTGGTTAAGTGTACTCAAGGTTCATGACTTAACCCCGATTAACCCATCAAGCCCAAATTGGTTAAGTATTAAGTGGACCATGACTTAACCCTAATCAGGAGGCATTAATTAACTTAATGTGCTTTAACCTCTCACATTAGACCTTGTTGTGGTTACTAGTTAAGCCGGGTAGCTTTATACCACAACTTGTTCTAACCTCGGGTTCGAGCACAACATGACCAACTTCTCACATTGGGTCCTATTGTTTGTAGCCACTAGTTAAGCCGGGCGGGTCCGGGTAGATTTATGCTACAAACTCAACCCAACCTCGAGTTGGCCACACTCATATTTTCTAAGTGTCATGTCCATTATGTTTCCAAAACATAATTACAAGTTAACATATCACGTCATGTTATAAAAACCATGTTTATGTCATAATGTTACCCAACCCCAACGTAATCCCATCGTTTACATAATCGCATCAACGCATAAGGATAAAATAGGGAACTTGGCATAATCATGACAAAAAGGTGTTGAAGCCACAAGTTTAACATGGTGGCATATGAGATGTACATATGTTCATATACTTGCATATTGCATTATTAGGCTTCAAAAGTATGCATAAAACCAAACTTAGCATATAAGTGATGCATGGTGATAAATGACATGTAGAAGTTGCTAGGAGTTCGCATTTAGCCCCACATGCAAGTTATCATAAGGGATATGATAACTTCCATGTTGCCAAAATGCAAACTTTAACATAAAGCTTGAAGCTTTAGGCTCACAAACTCAAGTTTAACTTGCATAACATGATAACATGTGTATAATGATCAACCCAAACTTGCATAACATAGCAACATGTGTCATACATAATGATTACACCAACTTGCATAACATAATGATCAACCAAACTTGCATATCATAATGATCAACCCCAAACTTGCATCATTCATTTAACTTTAGAGTTCAAAAAGACAGTAGAAAAGGGCTTACAATGTTATGAAGACACAAATGAATATTTATTATAAAGATTGAGACGAAGCCCTTATGCAATCACCAAAAAGACCCAAATATGAAAGCTCCAAATGAAAAACCCTTGAGCCAAATCAATAAAAACCCATTCTTTGTAATAGAGATGTTGCAACTTGACTTGAATGCAAACTAAGAACACTCATACAAGTTTGAAAGCACTTGTATGAACTCAAAATCTCTCATATAAATAAACTTAGAAATTTTAGCATGAGAGTGGAGGCCATGAGAGGAACAAATTTGACATAGTTTAGTTGTAGGATTGAATAATGGTGATTTAGGCTAGGTTTAGGGGTCTTTTTATAGAACATTAGGATAGTATTAGCCATAGGATTAACCCTAGATTCAATCCGAGCCATCAAATCCCATCACTAGCCAACAAAACAGGTCAAAACAACCAAAATAGGTGCACCAGGTTGCCTGGGTCCGACCAGGTAGGTCGACCCCCAGGTCGACCCTGGGGTCGACTCCCCAGTCGACCTGGTCCCACCCAGGTCGACACCCAGGTCGACCCCCAGGTCGACCTGGTCTGGGCGGGATTTTTCCCGCCTACCCTGATTTTCTGAAATTTGAATCTGTTTTGAATTTGATTTTTTCGTGAAACTTCGCGAGGCCATATCTCAGTCATACGGACTGCGATTTTCGAAAACTCGGGCTCTATTTCGCGTATTTTTCCGAGACGAACGCAATGGAATAGCCCGTTTCCCTTGATTCAGATTTTATAGTTTAATTCTGCCTTGATTTATGTTATAACATGTTATTCAAAAATACAGGTTGTTACATAAATTGAAAATATCTTACACAAATATCTAGCTAAAATATCTAAAGGGAATTTGCCTATAAATACCCTCCATTTACATCCTTAAGATCTAATTCATTTCCGCCGTTAGCTCATTTTCTTATAGTGGAAAAATGGAAGCAAAATAAATCAAAGAAAAATGGAAATCAATTCAAATAAATTCTAATAAATCATAAGATGGGTCTATATGAATTTAGCAGCGAAGGTGCTTGAATTCGGGGTAGGAATGGTACAGTGCGACGCTGATTTTCAAAGGGACGAAATTGTACAGTTGCCTTAGGGTTTGGTATTGGGGGAAATATATGCGGTTATAAATCAATTCGAGTTGATTTTCAAGTTGAGGGGATGAAACTGCGTTCACGTACAAGATTTGGGGATTTTCGGTTGTTGAAAAATGTCGCACGAGATTTTGGTGCGCTGAGTACAGGAGGTCGACGCGAATTGTTTAGTGAGCTCGAATTGAAAATGAAGGATGCAGTCGGATAGATCTCACGAAGGAGATCGACGTGGTGAAGACGGTTTGAATTGCGGTGGGGAGATGATGGAGTTTGGGAGGTTCAAAGTCGTGGAAATGGCATGTGTTATTTACTGGAGCTCGAACAAATTTCGGGGAAGATGGAGTTTAAAGTGAGCTAGGTTTGGATGTCAATAGGCCGGCATTTATATAGAAGGGGTATGGCCCAATTGGGACTTTAATTCAATTTGTTTTATTTTAAAAGTATACTAACTTATAATGTCAATAACTTATTCACATGAAATCAGAATCACGAACCGTAAGTTGCGTTATGGACGGGAGCAGCACAATAAGACCGACCGGGAGTGAATCGGGACTCGTTACAATTTACGGTGAAATAAATTGTCCGACTGAATCAAATAACACAAACCGTTATTTAACGGCTAACGCACAAATGTGAGTAAATCTCACTAATTCTGAATAGTTTATAATTTCAAGTTGTATTTTTAGAACTGTTAAATATTGGCTGATTGACTGTGTGTTGACTGTTGGATTGAACTGCTAGTCAGTTAGTGGATTTCTATATTGATTCTGTTTAACAGAATATATCATACGGAACTGAAAGTGATGTTGATTTTATTGTGTAACATCTGTGGATGCAGGGAAACAGGTTGGAGGAATTCAACGGGATTCCTCAACAGTTATTTTATTGTTTTTCATATATTTTGATATATGATGTGAATTATAACCTGTTGTTGATTTTGTGTGTTGGGACGATATTTATCATTGTTATATGGTATGTTAAAGGCCATAAAAAATACTGGATGTTAAATAGGGATTTTCAAAGTATATTTTGAAAATAATTTATTCATATAAATTCAATGGATTATATATTATAAAAGAAAAAGTATTTTGAATAAAGGAATCATATTTGTAAATCAAATATAAGGGAATTATATTGGTAAATCAAATATAAGGGAAAAGAATCTGTTAAACAGATATAGAGGGAATATTTGTAAAACAAATATAAAAGGAAATATTTGTCAAACAAATAAGAAAAGAAATATTTGTAAACCATTTACAAATAAAAACAGAATTATAAAGGAAAATATTTGTAGAACATTTACAAATAGATTAAAAGGGATTATTTATTTATTTAGGGAATAAATATAGTTAGAATAAAGGAATATTTATTTGGGAAAATAAATAGAATAAAGGAATGTTTATTTAGAAAATAAATATGATATTTTAAAAGGAGTTAGAATTAATTAGTTAGAGTTAAAGGAGTTAATCGAATATAATTTATTCTAATAGAGTGAAAGGAGTAAATCGAATATACTTTATTTGAAAGGAGTAAATCAGCTAGAGTTAATCGTATAGAGTTAAGAAAGAGTTAAACAAGATTAGAAACTGACTAGAGATTAGTTAAGTTGAATAGTTTTCTGAGTATCGATCTGATGTTGGTTTCGGCCTTTGGGGTTTATACCTAGAGAATTGTTCTCCTACTAGTTTACAGTTAGATTCTGATAGTTGTGGAATGGTAGTGATTGATGATTGATTGATAGTATTTCCATTTGGAAATAATATCGTTGTTTGCACACCTGTTTTTCTTCGATAGTTAAATCACAGACTATCGAAGTTTTCACCATTTTAACGTTGTTAATATGGAGAGACCGGTTGGATTATTATCCAAAGAACCACTTTGTATTGGCATAAGCGTTGCAAATCATATATGCCAAAGATGATTGAAGACGGAGAAAAGTGCAAGGGCTATTGTATAAGTCTTAGATAACAGTGCCTAAGATGGATATACCGAATAGTACCTTCGGTTCATCCTGTTCCTGGATGACTTGTATGGACGGATATCTGACAGGGTATTTCCAGACGATCGCATATATTGATTTCTTCAACCGTACCAAGAGTGGAAGCGGAGAAGGAAACATCTTTTAGCTAACACATAATGTATTGTTGAGGACGTCAATCAGTGATTTGATGGATTTGACGATGTGACATTCGAAGTGAATCTGGTGTGATGATAAAGCGTAGCTTCTAGCCTCATCAACCGGTAAATGACAAAAATCGGGCAGGCAGCATGGCTAAGTCGGTCGATCCGAAGTAGGGTGTATAATCGCCTGATTTAGAGTTTCATTTTTTTCTAAAAATCTTTTGTCGATACTGTCCCATTCGGGAAACGGTTGCTGATCCCAACCGTGGGTGATATACATTCGATATACATTCGATACACCCAAAAATCACCAACCGTGGGTGTTGTACTTTGATAATGATGTATATTCAAGTACATATGTATATTTCAAGTTATGTTATCCGTTCCATTGTGAGGTTCGTGTTACTCTGATGTTGTGTTCTTCTTCTTCTTCTTCTTCTATTCTAAGATTCTATCTTATCTTTCCTCACCCTCTAATTTCTTTCATTAATGACAGGTATTTTTCGATGTTTGGTTAGTCATCATTGAGTTTATGGCGATAACCAAAGTCGACAAAAACCCGGGTCATTACAGTTGGTATCAGAGCGAGGTTAAGTGAATTACCTTGGCTCTGTGGCGTGACTCAGTAGATATAGGGTTTGTAATACCCTAGATTGAGTTGAGTGTATATATACGAGTGAGCGTATTTGTTATTGGTATAAAAATTGTTTTATATTGTGGTGATTTACTGGTTGAGTTGTTTATGGGTTCTGGTCGATCAGTTTGATCCACTGTATCGGTAGGAGTTTATAAACACTCGAATACGATGGGTCGACACGATATGTTTTGAAAAGAGGGTAAATTAAAATAAGTTTACCCAAGGTATATCTTGATATAGAGAAGATATATATATATCAAAATTATAATGTAGTGGATATATTGGTTGTTATTATAATCGAGTAAGATTATAAATTAAATAGTTATGTAAATAACCAATCAGAATTCATATAAGTGAAATACGTGAAATCAGATGAGTTAAATCTAAAATTTTAAACCAGAAATTGAAATAAAATTCTGGAAAATTTGGATAATTGTTTGTAAATGGATTTGGATTAAAAATAAGGAAAAATTAAGATCCTGGGAGATTTTAAATTGTTTTACAAGCAGTGTGAATTATATTTTGAAATGAATTTCAAAGTGGAAATGTCTAGGAATGGTTTTATAGTATTGAACTCACTTCGATCGCTGGAAAATAGATTCTGATAATGACAGCTGCATCATCAGTATTCATTTTCGAGTTGTAAGTGACGAATTACTACCGGAGATACTGTTTTGAATTGGTTGTGGGAAAGACAAGCTGTGTTGAATTTCAAAAAGGAAAATTTGATTTTTGGAAAGAGTAAACTATTTAAAAACTCCCAGGAAGAAAAATTGTTTGACTTAAAAACAAATTTAAACAAAAATTTGTGAAAACAAATTGAGATTAAATTAAAGCCAGTTAGGTGAAAACCGAATGGAAATAGAGTGATATCAGGAAAAATGTGTTCTTGAATAAAAACTGGATTGTCTAGATAAGAATCTGAAATGAAAATTGGATTGGGAAGTTAAGAGTTTAAAATCGAAATGGGACTCGAATTGGAAATGAAGTTTGACTTGGGTATATGCTTATGATTTGGTTTGAGGATAAAAACTGATCGGAGTTTGATTGGGATAACACCGGTATATGTTTAATTAATAACAGGTGAAAGTGATAGAGTTTATATGCCGACAAAAAGGTACAAGTTTATATTTCATATGGAATATAAGATTTATGAGCCGAATTGGCAAGCCGTTTGGCTATTTGATTTTCTTTTGGGTTGGAGATGGCCCAGAGAGGCAAGTTGGAGTTTGAGATATTGACTAGTACAAAGGAGGTGCTGGTAAAATTTTAAAAAAATTAAGGCATTAGAAAATTTTCAGGATTTTTGAAAATTTTCGTCAATAAGAATTAATAATTTAATTGAAATTAAATTGGTTCAGTTTAAACTGAGGTTAAGAAGTGAACAAATATGTTCTGACCAATCGATAGGGTCGTCTTCTAGCTCTAGCAATTTCGAGGACGAAATTATTTTAAGTAGGGTAGAATGTAATGACCCGCATTGACAGAGGTATTATAATTAATTTATTTAATTATTTAAATAGGTGATTAAAGGATTTAATGGTCGTGGAATTAAATAATGGTGAATATTTAATTAAAATAATAAATTAAATAATATATTTAATTTTGAAACAATCAGAATTGGCTGAAATGACGATATGGTGTGAACCGGATCATCTGTGATATTTAATTCAGCTTGGAATTGAATTAGAATAACGAATATATTATATAAACGACAGTTTGAACGTAGAATTATATTATAATTAAAATCGAGCTTGAAATGGCACTGCAGTTCGTAAATTGGCGATTTGAACTTCAACTGAATGTACAGGATTCGTTTTAAGCCGGATTTCTGTGAAACAAGAAACGTGTGGAGCTGGTGAAGTATATTTTTCTAGTAGAAGAGAAAAATCTGGATTTCATCGTGTAGATTTTTGTTTATGTCCAAATAAAATTTTAGAAAAGTCGCTATGGAATTCCTTTATAATTTATAAACGAATTATATATATTTTAAAAAGGATTTCAATATAAATCGAATATTGGGTTGACCCAGATTTGAAATATCGAGTTAGAAATTCATATAGGAATATTCTAGAGCCGTATTATATTCTGTGTGAATATATACGATAATATTAATTTATTTATATTGAATTTAATTATATTTAAATATATTTATATATTTAAATGGGTCATCCAGAGCTTTAAAAATAGCCACTTTTGCAAACGACCTCAGAATTCGACGAAACTAATTTTCTTACATCTGCAACATCAAATTATTGTTAGATGTCGAGTTTCGTGATTTTTAGAGTCAGTATGTGGCCGTACGGGATTTTAATGTGGAAAACAGTCTATATTTTAACGGTTAAAAATACGCTGTGTGAGCATATGGAGTCGAAATTCGACGAAACCAGTTTCGTTGGGACCGTAATGTCGAACTCTAGCTACACGTCCAGTTTGGTGATTTTTGGGTATCGTGTGTGATCACACAGATTTTTAGAAGGCAAACAGAATATTAAAATGAAAATAAATTGAAAATATCTTACACAAATATCTAGCTAAAATATCTAAAGGGAATTTGCCTATAAATACCCTCCATTTACATCCTTAAGAGCTAATTCATTTCCCCCGTTAGCTCATTTTCTTACTGCGGAAAAATGGAAGCAAAATAAATCAAAGAAAAATGGAAATCAATTCAAATAAATTCTTATAAACCATAAGATGAGTCTATATGAATTCAGCAGCGAAGGAGCTTGAATTCGGTGTAGGAATGGTACAGTGCGACGCTGATTTTCAAAGGGGCGAAATTGTACAGTAGCCTTAGGGTTTGGTATTGGGGGAAATATAACACCCCACGTCCATTAATGTCACTCACAAAGGTAATGCATTAACTTCAATGGAGGTTTTAAGTGAATATAGAACAGAAAAATTACAACAAGACAGATAATAAGTAGTACTTGGAAATCTAAAACATCATTTCATTGCAGCGGAAATTAAACATGTTTGTTACATCATAAAACCATAAATCAGAGTCAAGTACAATATCCATCTTCATAAAACAAAATACATAATCCCATTACACAAGTAGCCATTAAAGAAGATAACAACCTAGACTTTACTTCAATGGTCCAAGCTTTCCAAGAGAGATAAAGCAATCCAATCAAACTCCACTAGAGCTGGGCCCAACCTGAAGACCTGGAGGGGGGAAAAGGATAGAAATGGAGGGGGTCAGACATAAAGTCTGGTGAGTATGATAATTCTAACAATACTATTATCAAAATAACTAGACTAAGGCATAAGCTGGAAAACAAGGAATTGTCTATGAACTGTTGGGTATGGAAGAGCAGATAATGATAACGTTAAAGGCAAACCTAATTACTAACGAATGATTACTACACTGTACCGTAAATTACTACACTGCACCGCACATTACTACACTGCACCGCACCAGTCACCCTAAAGGTTGATCCCACTTGCTTCACACAGAAACTATATAATTAGCCTTGCGTACCCCTAGTTGACTACATAGGTGTCGTCTGCCCCTATCTCCACTAGGTGTACCCCACTACCCACATGCGATCGGCTCCCTAATCTTAGATACCCGTGCTGGCCCCACAGTGGGGTGTATCACTCCCCTAAAGTGGCAACCCAGTACAACTTGAGAATGCACGGCTTATACCTACACGATGCAACAACGTCTTACCTACCAGCCCGGGTCCACACACGCATATGATACCCGTTGGACTCGCGTTGCCACCGCTACCCCGTTTTGGCCTCTTATAGTCAAGCCCAGTATGCGTGTCCCGTCCTCGACTTGGGTCAAGCCCACAAAGATACGTTTGGGATACTGGTTGAAATGGTCCCCCACAAGCTACCCACCTAAGCTTGTCACTAGTATATCCCACTTAACCCTCTTAGTCATGTTCATTTACATGTGTGTTTGGTTAAGTCTTACTAATCGTATTTCACATGCCACTGAGGGCACCCACTAGATTCCTCATGCCACCCAAGGCACCTACTTAACCCCCATGTCCCACCTTACATGTTTATCTGGTTAAGTATTTCTTAATTCATTCAGGCCATAACCTCATAAAGACCTCTCACATTAGACTGGCATTTATGGCAGCTGGATTTGTCGGGAGGGTCCGGGCAGTCTTACACCATAAAAGAGCCTAACCTCGTGTCTTTACAACTGTTATGCTTTAGTTTAGGCCTAGGACCTCTCACATTGGGCTGACATTTGTGACCACTGAATTTGCCGGGCGGGTCCGGGCAGGTTTACATCACAAACGAGACCAACCTCGTGTCCTAAGCATCGATTAACCCTTATAATCTTTTACCCCAGTTTTAATAATTCCCTATTCAAGTTATTGATTAAGTCCACTTTTAATGATGTCCATAATTGACTCAATTATGGCCATCCATTCATGGCATGCAAAATCATATCAATTGCACCCCAACTTCTTAATAGTAAATCCTTAATATTACCCCTACCCCACGTTTATACGTTCGCTTATTCAACACAGAATATACGTTAGACTCGAATAGTCTAACTTATAGCACAAAAATAAATTATCACAACTAATAGACAATTAAAATGAATCTAATCATAATAGGAGTGAAACTTGCTTAAACTACACATGTTAAGGATCTAAAGGTGTCAACTTGTTAAATGTCACAATTTACATGATATGATCATAACCCAAATTTATGTATAAACTTGCATATGGGGTTTTAGGCAACATAATGATGGTGTGAACTAGCACATAGAATTCACATATGTCGTAGCATAATGCTAGATGTCTTAATTCTAGCTCTAAAGAGATGTCATGGCATATGTTCATAATTATAACAAATCAATCTAACTTGCATACATGGTTTTCCATATAGATCAACATAGCCCAAACATTATGATTTGATTAACATGAACTAACTAGCATAGACAATAACATCATGACTTTATAACATGTATGATTCATCTCAATTTAGCATGGAAAACTACAACCTATACAATATCATCATAGCATGATTTACAACATATAGGATATCATCATCACATAGCATAGGATTTATAACATACATGATAACATAAGATTTACAACAACATATATGACAATCCACATCATTCACTTATAATCCATTCATGACTTAATCGAATTAGTTTAACAATAATCTTGTTAAGATCATCATACTCACAATTAGAGAAGAAAGAGAGTCTTGATTTGCTTTAGAGTTGAGTAGAATTAGTATTTGATTAGCTTTTCTTACTTCTTAGTTGGCGGTGGCTAGACTGAATTCCATGGCGATGGTATGACGGTAGCTATTCTATTTTTCATGTGAATTTAGAGTGAGAGACTACCTATGTATTTATAGAGTTAAGGTTTATTTAGACCGTCAGATCAATTCAGAACTAACCTGAACCGTTTAATTTGCCAACTCAGCCTTAAAGACACATCAGCGGCTCAGGATTGGGCTCCTTCAAACCCTAGCCCACTGACCAGGTCGACACCCAGGTCGACACTATTGTCGACCTGGGGGAGGGGGGGGGGGAGGTCGACACTGGTGTCGACTCCCCAGTCGACCTGCCTGGGCGGAAATTTTTCCAGCCCAGCCCGATTCTGCACTTTCAGTTTGAATTTTAAATTTCCTGCGAGCTGTTTTGAATTTTCGAAAACTTCCGATGGCCATAACTTCTTCATACGAAGTCCAATTCACGCAAACTCGGACTCTATTTCAACCAGAATTCCGAGACGAACGCAATGGCGCAACCCGTTTCCCACAATTCTCACGTCTGAGATTAGTTATTCTATAATTTGTGAATATTAATATTAATAGAATTACGGGGTGTTACATTCTCCCCTCCTTAAAGGATTTCGTCCCCAAAATCTTCCAGTTAAGAAGAATGTATATCCTAACATCCAATCGCCCATCTACTCAACCATTAAACACATGCATCCATTGTCCTTATAGACTTCTAATGCTTTCATGAACATATGCAAAAAGTGTGTGTATATGTCCATATCTAATGCAAAATCAGGCAGTCCACTGATTCGGTTGACCTCCTTAATGCAAATCATGATAGTGCCATGCGTCCATTATGTATGCAAAAGTTCCCTAATGCTACATATTATCTCTATATGCGTGCACAATCATCATCTGAATGCAGCATCCGTATGCTAATACAATCATCATACATCCATTTTACTAAATACATCCATTTATATGCAATATGCAATATGAAGTGACTGAGCCGATCTAGTGCCTAATAGTGTGTGTGTATATGTGTCCACGAGCAACCACTAGCAAATACTTGCATCCACTTTGCATCCATCATACATAACATGTCTCAAACACATGTTTCAACCATAGTATTATCCTAACTAAAGGTCAAAGATACTAGCGAGAGGATACTCTAAAGGTAAGATAAGTACAAGATAAGCGATAAAGGAGAAATTAAAGGACATACCCTCGAAAAGAAAAGGGTATCGTGAACGCATCTTCTCTTCTGTCTCCCAAATAGCGTTGCTCTCATCATCTCCCCTTTGTACTTTGACTAGTTTGACCTCTCGATTCCTAAACTTCTTGATCTCCGACCCAAGAATGCGCGTAGGAGCTCGTCGAATCGTCGCATCACGCTCAATCTCCACCTCTCTAAGCAAGCTCGGCTCTACCACCTCTGCGGTCTCGTGCAAGCACTTCCTCAAATGTGACACATGGAATACATCATGTACACCACTAAGTCTCTCAGGCAACTCCACTCTATACGCCATCTGTCCAATCCTTTCCTTAATAGGAAACAGCCCTACAAACCTTGGTGTTAATTTCCCAACGGACCCAAAGCGAACAACGTTCCGTAATGGAGACACTTTGACAAAGACTATGTCCCCAACCTCAAACTCAAGATCTGTCCCCCTCTTATCCACATAAAATTTCTGCCTATCTTGCGCTGCTTTCATCTTCCTTCGAATCAAGTTGATCTTCTCCGAAGTCTCCCTAATCATATCGGGTCCAAGTAAGATCTTATCCATAGATTCCCACCAACATGTAGGTGAACGACAAGGTCGTCCATAAAGAGCTTCGAAAGCTGCCATGCCAATGCTAGACTCAAAGCTGTTATTATATGCGAACTCTACCAATGGAAGATGCTCTTCCCATGTACCCCCAAAATCTAGGATACATAGCCTCAAAAGATCCTCTAGAATGCGATTCACCCTCTCGGTCTGGCCGTCCGTCTGAGGATGATATGCGGTGCTCAAACATAACTGAGTCCCTACCGCCTCTTGTAAGCTTCTCCAAATTTTGCTAGTGAAAATAGGATCGCGGTCGCTCACTATGCTAGAAGGAACACCATGCAAACGAACTATCTCTCGAACGTATACAGAAGCTAACCCTGGAGTAGTCCTCTTACTCTTCACGGGAATAAAATGGGCGCTTTTAATAAGTCTATCTACTATAACCCAAATACCCGTATTACCCTTCCTCTATCTTGGTAATCCATCCACAAAATCCATCAAGACACTCTCCCATTTCCATAGTGGAACCTCCAATTGGTGAAGCAACCCACCGGGTTTCTTTTGCTCCGCTTTTATTTGTTGGCACACCAAGCATCTAGCGACATACTCGGCCACGTCCCTCTTCATACCGGCCCAAAAGAAAACTCGCTTCATGTCTTTGTACATCTTGTCCCCACCGGGATAAATGGTCATCTTCGAACGATGTGCTTCGTCAAGAATAGCCTTCCTCAAACCTTCGTCTCGAGGTACACAAAGTCTATTATCCCTGCGTAACCAACCCTTATCATCTAGGGTATACCTAAGGAGATGGCTTGATGACTCCCCTCTTTTGAGCTTTTCTACTAACTCAACCAACTGTGGGTCGTCTCGCTGTGCCTCGCCAATCTATCCCAAAAGTGTAGGTCTGACCTCCAATGATGCTAGCAAACCGGGTACAAAGTCAACGGAAGGTCTAAAGTCGAACATCGAAATGAATTGTAAGTTTCGCCGCTCAACAAACAAAGGACTTAAGGATAATCTTTTTCTACTTAAGGCATCGGCCACTATGTTACCCTTGCCAGGGGTATATGCTATCTCGAAGTCGTAGGATGCTAAGAACTCCATCCACCTTTGCTGCCTTATGTTCAAGTCCTTTTGAGAGAATAAGTATTTTAAAGATTTGTGGTCAGTGAATAATTCGAATTTCTCACCAAGAAGATAATGACGCCAAGACTTAAGCGCGAAAACAATAGCGGCCAACTCTAGGTCATGTGTGGGGTAATTCTTCTCATGCGCTCTCAACTGCCTTCCACCATAGGCTATTGCCCTACCCTCTTGCATTAAGATTGCGCCCAGCCCTGTCCCACAAGCGTCAGTATAAACGGTAAATGGCTTACTCCCGTCTGGCAATACTAAGACTGGGGCTGAAGTCAAAGCTCTCTTCAAACGTTGGAACGCATCATCACAATCTACGTCCCATGTGAAAACTAGGTTCTTCTTCATCAAGCGTGTCAATGGATTTGATATCTTTGCGAAGTCTTTGATAAACTTCCTATAGTAGCCAGCCAACCCCAAGATAATTCTTACTTCGGTAGCATTTTTAGGGACCTTCCAATCTTGGATCG
This sequence comes from Allium sativum, assembly GCA_030737875.1. NCBI lineage: Eukaryota > Viridiplantae > Streptophyta > Magnoliopsida > Asparagales > Amaryllidaceae > Allium > Allium sativum. The sequence goes on along the minus strand of CM060925.1, from coordinate 2,421,228 downwards.
CCACCACCTTCGCGGGATCCACAGCTATCCCTTCTTTGGAAACCACGTGCCCTAAGAATCGTACTTCCTTCCTCCAGAAGTGAAACTTAGAAAATTTAGCTTTAAGATTATGCGCCTGTAGGGTCTCCAACACTTCCCTAAGATGTAGGGCATGCTCTTCTTCATCCTTAGAAAAGATCAAGATGTCATCTACAAAGACTACCACGAATTTATTAAGGTACTCCCTAAACACCCTACTCATCAGATCAACAAAGTATGCGCGGGCGTTTGTCAAACAGAAGGGCATCACTAGCCATTCATAGAAACCGTCCGGAGTCCTAAAGGCAGTCTTGTCAATGCTATCCTCAACCACTCTCAACTGATGGAAACGAGTGGCTAAGTCCAACTGCGAAAACACTGAGGCGCCAACTAACTGATCGAAGAGATGGTCAATCATCGGCAGTGGGTGTCTGTTCTTCTTAGTAAGCTTATTAAGTTCTCTATAGTCCACACAAAGTCTAAGGGACCCATCCGCCTTCGTGGCAAATAATACTGGAGCACCCCACTCCGATATACTTCGTCTTAAGAACCCCTTCTCAAGCAACTCCTTCACTTGCTTATTGAGTTCCCTCCTTTCACGAGGAGCCATGTGGCGTACTGGCAAAGATACTGGTTTCGCATTATCCACAAGATATATTCGAAAATCTATCTCCCGCTTCGGAGGCAAGCCCTTCACCTCCTCAAACACATCCGAGTATTCTCGGACCACTCTAACAGATCGTAGATTTTCCTCAGACGCGTCAAGCGATTGTAAATAACTTAGCATAACAGAATTTATGGGATTTCAGAAGATTTCGAGCGTGTTGCCAAGGCGAGTCACGAGCCTAACTACTCTCCTTTCACAATCAAGAACGGCCCCATTTCTGGATAACCAATCCATTCCTAAAATTAGCCCATAGCCCGTGAAGCCCAACACATAAGCACCACATCTAAACTCAACGCTAAGTATAGAAATTTTCAAATCCAAACACATCATGGACAAATAAGCTGAGCCCCCAATTGGATTCGAAACAACTAAGGGATCCTCTACTAAACTGGTGTTTAAGTGCAGTGATTCAACTAATGATGTAGAGATAAATGAATGCGATGCGCCCGAATCGAATAAGGTATGGATAGGATGATCAAATAGAAAAACTAAGCTTTCAACAGAAATGGTTCTACCTCGTTCTTGCAGCGGTGGGACCGCGAGAGCATGAACTTGTCCCCTTGCCTGCCCTGGTGCCATAAGAGCCTGCACCTGTCCTCCCGAGGTAGACCCTGCCCTCTACCTCTTCTTTGGGCAGTCCTTCACTAGATGTCTCGCTTCACCACAATGAAAACAACCAGTCTTCTTTTTCTTTCGGCAATCCTTGCTGAGATGGCCTGGTGTCCCACAGTTAAAGCATTTCTTCTTTCCCTTGCCATTATTGTCTTTACCACCCTTCTTGTTTTGCTGTTGTGGTTTCTTCTGATCCCCTTTCTTCTCGGGTGCCTTATTAGCATTAGCGCTTTTCTCCTTGTTCATGAGCGCCATTTCTATTAGCTTCTCAAAGGTGGCCCCCATAGGGATGTGGGTCATAGCCAACCCTTGCAATGGTTCATTCAAGCCATTAATGAACCTCAGAGCCTTCTTCTCCGGCGTGTTCACTAAGTCCAAGCCAAACCTTGCTAACTGATTAAATTTATTGACATATTCTTTCACTGATGAGCTTCCTTGCTTTAATGTCAAGAACCTTTCCATATATAGATTTTCTTCCGGCCTTGAGAGAAACTTTGCCTCGAACCTACGTCTGAAATCCACCCAATAATCAACATGACGCTCCCCACTAGTGACCTCCCACCCAAACGAGGCCTCTCCCTTCATTAACCAAGCTGCTAAACGAACTTTCCCTCTTTCTTCTACTTCAAAGATTTCTAGCAATTCTTCCACCTCCTTAAGCCAATCTCCAGCTTCCACAAACGTTTCTGACCCTTGAAAAGGTTTTCCACCCATAGCCTTGAATTCCTTGCACGTCTTTGCAAAAGTATCTACGTGGGGAGGAGGAGGAGGAGCGGGTGCAACTGGTGGTGGAGGAACATTGGCTGGACCCGCAGCGGCCCTAGCCTCTTATAACCTCCTATACCATCCTGGTATCGTTACACCGTCGGGAAGGTTAAGATCTTCAGCCATGCTGAAACGAAAAAGGAAAGATTCAAAATGGAGAATTCGAAAGATAAAGATATATGGCTATTGGGGATTATGTTTTTCTTAAAAACTTTCCTCTTTAAATTACTCATTAAGACATGTTTTTGAAAACACATCTTCCAAAAATACTTTAGAAAAATAGTTTTTCTAAAAAAATTATCTGTTCTGGTAACCTTAAGCTCTAATACCACGTGTAACACCCCACGTCCATTAATGTCACTCACAAAGGGAATGCATTAACTTCCATGAAGGTTTTAAGTGAATATAGAACAGAAAAATTAAAACAAGACAGATAATAAGTAGTACTTGGAAATCTAAAACTTTATTTCATTGCAGCGGAAATTAAACATGTTTGTTACATCATAAAACCATAAATCAGAGTCAAGTACAATATCCATCTTCATAAAACCAAATACATAATCCCATTATCCAAATAGCCATTAAAGAAGATAACAAGCTGGACTTTACTTCAACGGTCCAAGCTTTCCAAGAGAGATAAAGTAATCCAAACAAACTCCACTAGAGCTGGACCCAACCTGAGGACCTGGAGGGGAAAAAAGGATAGAAATGGAGGGGGTCAGACATAAAGTCTGGCGAGTATGATAATTCTAACAATACTATTATCAAAATAACTAGACTAAGGCATAAGCTGGAAAACAAGGAAATGTCTATGAACTGTTGGGTATGGAAGAGCAGATAATGATAATGTTAAAGGCAAACCTAATTACTAACGAATGATTACTACACTGTACCGCTAATTACTACACTGCACCGCACATTACTACACTGCACCGCACCAGTCACCCTAAACGTTGATCCCACTTGCTTCACACAGAAACTTTATAAATAGCCTGGCGTACCCCTAGCTGACAACATAGGTGTCGTCTGCCCCTATCTCCACTAGGTGTACCCCATTACCCACATGCGATCGGCTCCCTACTCGTAGATACCCGTGCTGGCCCCAAAGTAGGGTGTATCGCTCCCCTAAAGTGGCAACCCGATACAACTTGAGAATGCACGGCTTATACCTACACGATGCAACAACATCTTACCTACCAGCCTGGGTCCACACATGCATATGAAACCCGTTGGACTCGCGTTGCCACCGCTACCCCGTTTTGGCCTCTTATAGTCAAGCCCAGTATGCGTGTCCCGTCCTCGACTTGGGTCGAGCCCACAAAGATACGTTTGGCATACTGGTTGAAATGGGCCCCCACAAGCTACCCACCTAAGCTTGTCACTAGTATATCCCACTTAACCCTCTTAGTCATGTTCAATTACATGTGTGTTTGGTTAAGTCTTACTAATCGTATTTCACATGCCACTGAGGGCACCCACTAGATTCCTCATGCCACCCAAGACACCTACTTAACCCCCATGTCCCACCTTACATGTTTATCTGGTTAAGTATTTCTTAATTCATTCAGGCCATAACCTTATAAAACCTCTCACATTAGACTGGCATTTATGGCAGCTGGATTTGCCGAGCGGGTCCGGGCAGTCTTACACCATAAAAGAACCTAACCTCGTGTCTTTACGACTGTTATGCTTTAGTTTAGGCCTAGGACCTCTCACATTGGGCTGACATTTGTGACCACTGGATTTGTCGGGCGGGTCCGGGCAGGTTTACGTCATAAACGAGTCCAACCTCGTGTCCTAAGCATTGATTAACCCTTATAATCTTTTACCCCAATTTTGAAAATTCCCTATTCAAATTATTAATTAAGTCCACTTTTAATGATGTCCATAATTGACTCAATTATGGCCATCCATTCATGGCATGCAAAATCATATCAATTGCACCCCAACTTCTTAATCTTAAATCCTTAATATTACCCCTGCCCCACGTTTATACGTTCGCTTATTCAACGCAGAATATACGTTAGACTCGAATAGTCTAACTTATGGCACAAAAATAAATTATCACAATAAATAGACAATTAAAATGAATCTAATCATAATAGGGGTGAAACTTGCATAAACTACACATGTTAAGGATCTAAAGGTGTCAGCTTGTTAATTGTCACAATTTACATGATATGATCATAACCCAAATTTACGTATAAACTTGCATATGGGGTTTTAGGCAACATAATGATGGTGTGAACTAGCACATAGAATTCACATATGTCGTAGCATAATTCTAGATGTCATAATTCTAGCTCTAAAGAGATGTCATGGCATATGTTCATAATTATAACTAATCAATCTAACTTGCATACATGGTTTGCCATATAGATCAACATAACCCAAACATTATGATTTGATTAACATGAATTAACTAGCATAGACAATAACATCATGACTTTATAACATGTATGATTCATCATGACTTTATAACATGTATGATTCATCTCAATTTAGCATAGAAAACTACAACCTATACAATATCATCATAGCATGATTTACAACATATAGGATATCATCATCACATAGCATAGGATTTATAACATACATGATAGCATAAGATTTAGAACAACATATATGACAATCCACATCATTCACTTATAATCCATTCATGTCTTAATCGAATTAGTTTAACAATAATCTTGTTAAGATCATCATACTCACAATTAGAGAAGAAAGAGAGTCTTGATTTGCTTTAGAGTTGAGTAGAATTAGTATTTGATTAGCTTTTCTTCCTTCTTAGTTGGCGGCAGCTAGACTGAATTCCATGGCGATGGTATGACAGTAGCTATTCTATTTTTCATGTGAGTTTAGAGTGAGAGACTACCTAGGTATTTATAGAGTTAGGGTTTATTTAGACCGTCAGATCAATTCAGAACTAATATGAACCGTTTAATTTGCCAACTTAGCCCTAAAGACCCATCAGCAGCTCAGGATTGGGCTCCTTCAAACCCTAGCCGACTGACCAGGTCGACACCCAGGTCGACACTATAGTCGACCTGGGGGGGGGGGGGGGAGGTCGACACTAGTGTCGACTCCCCAGTCGACCTGCCTGGGCGGAAATTTTTCCCGCCCAGCCCGCTTCCGCACTTTCCGTTTGAATTTTAAATTTCCTGCGAGCTGTTTTGAATTTTCTAAAACTTCCGATGGCCATAACTTCTTCATACGAAGTTCAATTCACGCAAACTCGGACTCTATTTCAACCAGAATTCCGAGACGAACACAATGGCGCAACCCGTTTCCCAAATTCTCATGTCTGAGATTAGTTATTCTTTAATTTGTGAATATTAATATTAATAGAATTACGGGGTGTTACAGGAAATATATGCGGTTATAAATCAATTCGAGTTCATTTTCGAGTTGAGGGGATGAAACTCGTTCGCGTACAAGATTTGGGGATTTTCGGTTGTTGAAAAATGTCGCACGAGATTTTGGTGCGCTGAGTACAGGAGTTCGACGCGAATTGTTTAGTGAGCTCGAATTGATAATGAAGGATGCAGTCGGATAGATCTCACGAAGGAGATCGACGTGGTGAAGAGGGTTTGAATTGCGGTAGGGAGATGATGGAGTTTGGGAGGTTCAAAGTCGTGGAAATGGCCTTTGTTATTTACTGGAGCTCGAACAGATTTCAGGGAAGATGGAGTTTAAAGAGGGCTATGTTTGGATGTAAATGAGCCGGCATTTATATAGAAGGGGTATGTCCCAATTGGGAATTTAATTCAATTTGATTTAATTTAAAAGTATACTAACTTATTATGTCAATAACTTATTCATATGAAATCAGAATCACGAACCGTAAGTTGCGTTGGGATCGTATGGATGGGTGCAACACAATGAGACTGACCGGGAGTGAATTGGGACTCGTTACAATTTATGGTGAAATAAATTGTCCGACTGAATCAAATAACGCAAACCGTTATTTAACGGCTAACACGCAAATGTGAGTAAATCTCACTAATTCTGAACAGTTTATAATTTCATGTTATATTATTAGAACTGTTAAATATTGGCTGACTGACTGTGTGTTGACTTTTGGATTGAACTGCTAGTCAGTTAGTGGATTTCTATATTGATTCTGTATAACAGAATATATCATATGGAACTGAAAGTGATGTTGATTTTATTGTGTAACATTTGTGCATGCAGGGAAACGGGTTGGAGGAATCCAACGGGATTCCTCAACAGTTATTTTATTGTTTTTCATATATTTTGATATATGATGTGAATTATAACCTGTTGTTGATTGTGTGTGTTGGGACGATATTTATCGTTGTTATACGGTATGTTAAAGACCATAAGAAATACAGGATGTGGATGAGGGATTTTCAAAGTATATTTTGAAAATAATTTATTTATATAAAATCAATGGATTTTATATTATAAAAGAAAAAGGATTTTGAATAAAGGAATTATATATCTAAATCAAATATATGGGAATTATATTGGTAAATCAAATATAAGGGAAAAGAATCTGTTAAACAGATATAAAGGGAATATTTGTAAAACAAATGTAAAAGGAAATATTTGTCAAACAAATAAGAAAAGAAATATTTGTAAACCATTTACAAATAAAAATAGAATTATAAAGGAAAATATTTGTAGAACATTTAAAAATAGATTAAAAGGGATTATTTATTTATTTAGGGAATAAATAGAGTTAGAATAAAGGAATATTTATTTGAGAAAATAAATAGAATAAAGGAATGTTTATTTAGAAAATAAATACGATATTTTAAAAGGAGTTAGAATTAATCAGTAAAAGTTAAAGGAGTTAATCGAATATAATTTATTCGAATAGAGTGAAAGGAGTAAATCGAATATAGTTTATTTGGAAGAAGTAAATCAGCTAGAGTTAATCATATAGAGTTAAGAAAGAGTTAAACAAGAATAGAAACTGACTAGAGATTAGTTAAGTTGAATAGTTTTCTGAGTATCGATCTGATGTTGGTTTCAGCCTTCGGGGTTTATACTTAGAGAGTTGTTCTCCTACTAGTTTACAGTTAGATTATGATAGTTGTGGAATGGTAGTGATTGATGATTGATTGATAATATTTCCATTTGGAAATAATATCGTTGTTTGCACACCTGTTTTTCTTCGATAGTTAAATCCCAGACTATAGAAGTTTTGACCATTTTAACGTTGTCAATATGGAGAGACCGGTTGGATTATTATCCAAAGAACCACTCTGTATTGGCATAAGCGTTGCGAATCGTATATGCCAAAGATAACTGAAGACGGAGTAAGTGCAAGGGCTATTGTATAAGTCTTAGATAACAGTGCCTAAGATGGATATACTGAATAGTACCTTCAGTTCATCCTGTTCCTGGATGACTTGTATGGACGGATGTCTGACAGAGTATTTCAAGACAATCACATATATTGATTTCTTCAACCGTACCAAGAATGGAAGCGGAGAAGGAAACTTCTATTAGCAAACACATAATGTATTGTTGAGGACGTCAATCGGTGATTTGATGTATTTGACGATGTGACATTCGAAGTGAATCTGGTGTGATGACAAAGTGTAGCTTCTAGCCTTATCAACCGGTAAATGAGAGAAATCGGGCAGGCAGCATGGCTAAGTCGGTCGCTCCGAAGTAGGGTGTATAATCACCTGATCTAGAGTTTCATTTATTTCTAAAAATCTATTGTCGATACTGTCCCATTCGGGAAATGGTTGCTGATCCCAACCGTGGGTGATATACATTCGATACACTCAAGCGAAATGAGTGGTCGGTCATGTGTGGCCGGGTTGCAAGATGTTCTTGTTGAACTTAGTGTATTCCTCTCTAGAGGTACACTAGCGAAGGTGGTTCCATACCTTGTCATAGTTGGAAATCCATTACCCAATACATGCTTGCGGTTTTGATTTTATACTATATATGTAGAACGTGAGATGAAAGCATTTCTGCTAGATGATTATTATATTGTGTTGATAGATATTATTATAATATCAAAAGGTTTTTGACATAAAGATATTTTGGATTCTCATAAGGGAAAAACCCGTTCCGTTATACGGCGTGGTCTTATGAGATATCGTTTACTTGTTCGAACTATTTTTAAACTATTTTACTCATCCCAGTCCCGTGACTGACCCGGAGTTTATTTTGTTTTTTCTCTGAACTCTTGGGTGCCTAATTTTGTACGGGCAGTCAAGTAGTCAGGAATTTACAGATACTTGAAGAGCTAGAGCAGGAGGCTTCAGAATCATGTAGCTGTAGTTTATTTCCACTGTGTTGTAAGTGTTGTACTTTGATAATGATGTATATTCAAGTACATATGTATATTTCAAGTTATGTTATCCGTTCCACTATGAGGTTCGTGTTACTCTGATGTTGTGTTCTTCTTCTTCTTCTTCTTCTTCTTCTATTCTAAGTTCCTATCTTATCTTTCCTCACCCTCTAATTTCTTTCATTAATGACTGGTATTTTTCGATGTTTGGTTAGTCATCATTGAGATTATGGCGATAATCAAAGTCGACAAAAACCCGGGTCATTACAAAGTGTGTCTTCTCGCTTCTTCCTCCTTCTCACGTATCTTACGCCTTTGCTCCTTAGTCAAGTTTGGCTCTGATATGAGTAAGGATGGATGAGAAGATTTCGAGGGCGGAGGAGGGTGGCATTGATGATGAGATGCTCGTGGGGGATCAGGGAATAACAAGTGCTTTGGATTGATGGCTTTGCTTTTCTTGCTAAAGTCCAATCTAAAACCTGATGTACGCTTCTTATACATATCTAAACCACCAGGAATAAGAACAAGATGAATTTCTGTGATTAATTGACAAAGTGCTCAAGGCCAACTATAGGACATGATCATTGGGAACATCATGCGTTAGAAATGTTTTCTAACAGAAGTCCATGCTAGCAGATCGGTTTTCCTAGTTGGTTCTAAAGGAATTCTTTTAGAAAAGGAAAACATATGGACATTAGAAATTGTCTTCTAAAGCATTGCCACTTGACGAACCAATTTTCTTGGTAGGGTCTAGGGAGATTCTAGGTGATGCGAGATTTTTTCATGGCCCAGTGGTGGCAGCATCTCTTATCCTGGCTTCTATGGTTTGAGGATTGAGAGGCTGAGTAGCAACGTCATCTTGGCTAAGATATTTAGTTGTATTAAGATCCCCTAAGTTATCAAAGGTACCTGCAGAATCTTCTCCTATCGCGTTTTGCATGAGGGGATCACCATTTATCATTTCGATGTTTGGGTCAATCCCTAATCCGGTTTCACCATCCCTTCCATAATCAATATCATGCTCAGATTCTAAAATATTCTCTCTCATGTTATCCCTCTCAACCTATTCAGATTCTGTCTCTTACTCTGAGTTCAGGGAGGCATTTTCTCTTCCAACCTGTTCGACCAATGTTATAGGGTCCCTGCCCTCACTACGGTTAAAATCTTCATCCATACTCGCAGTCATTGTTGAGGGAGGCATTTTATCACTAATAGTCTCTGAACATCTTTTTAAGGAAGGGTCAACAGTGAGGTCTTGATTTGTAGTTTGTCTTGAGTATCTTTACCGTCACCTGAGGCACCAATGTCAGGTTTTACAGGATTTGGTGTGGGAGTTGGAGGTCATTCTTTAGTAGGAAACCTTCTCTGGGGATAAAAGATTTAATAATGTCGAAGTAATGACTCTGTAACTAAAACTCTTCTGCTCTTCTTAGCCCCATCAAAAGCTTTCAAAGTATCAAGTACAGCCTTGAGTGAGGCAGATGCTTTTTTTATCTTTAATTGGGGCTGGGGCAACTGGATAAAAAAAATGGCAGTAAGGTTCTGTTATCTAAGTAAAATAAGATAAAACTATTCGTAGAAAGTGTTTACTCCCTTCTGTCCAATTCCTGTGAAGAGGATCAGGGCGTCGGACAAACCAAAATTGGGTTAGGTATCCTGAAACACTCTCTGGTAAGCAGAATACAAGCCTGCGATTTCTAGCACACTTAACATGCATGATATATGGGGCGTATTTCCTTTTCATAAATGAGTAGAGGTAGCAAATGTAACACCCCACGTCCATTAATGTCACTCACAAAGGGAATGTATTAACTTCCATGGAGCATTTTAAGTAAGTATAGAACAGAAAATCACAACAAGACAGATATAAAGCAGTACTTGAAAATTAAAACTTTATTTCATTGCAGCGGATAAACCCATATGTTTGATTACATCATCAAAACCATAAACCAAAGTCAAGTACATCATATCCATCTTGATAAAACAAAGTACATAAACTGAAAGACATAATCCCCAACATTAAAATAGCCATAAATAAGGAGAAGCTGAACTTTACTTCAGCGGTCCAAGAAATCTTCTAAAAGCAGTCCAAGATCAAGCTCCACTGGTGCTAGTTCCAACCTAAGCACCTGGAGGGGGGAAAAGGAAAGAGATGGAAAACGGGGGGGTCAGACATAAAGTCTGGCGAGTGCGATAATTCTAACAATATAATTAACAAAGTAACTAGGCTAAGGCATAAGTTGGAAAATAGGGAAGTGACCATGAACCATTGAGTATGACAGAGTAAATAAGGAAACAAGATGAATTACAATATCGTTAAAGCGCACCTAAACTACTATAGGATAATTACTGAACTACACCAACACTATGGGATAATTCCTAAACTGCACCGCCACTAGTATACTGCACCGCAACTCGTCACCCTAAGATTGATCCCGCCTACAGACTTAACAATGATATTGGTAGTTTCATGCACCCCTAGCTGCCTTCATAGGTGTCGTCTGCCCCTATCTCCACTAGGTGTACACACTACTCCCAAGCGATCAGCTCCCTAACTCGTAGATATCCATGCTGAGCCCACAGTGGGATGTATCACTCCCCAAAGTTGCAACCCAATACCACCAAGAATGCACGGCTTATACCTACACGATTCAACAACGTCTTACCTACCAGCCCGGGTCCGCACACGCATATGAACCCGTTGGACTTGCGTTGCCACCGCTAACCCGGTTTGGCCTCTTACAGTCAAGCCCAGTATGCGTGTCCCGTCCTCGACTTGGGTCGAGCCCACAAAGATACGTATGGGTTACTGGTTGAAACGTGCCCCCATTTCTTGACACAAGCTATCCACCTAGGCTTGGTCCCCTCTAGTACATCCCACTTAACCCACTTCTTATTCATGTTTCAATTACATGTTTCATATTTTGGTTAAGTGTTTCTAATCAAATTTCCAAATGCCACCCAAGGCACCCACTAGATTCCACATGCCATCCAAGGCACCCACTTAACCCCCTCATGTCCCACTACATGCTTATCTGGTTAAGTGTTTCTTAATTCATTAAGACCATAACCTCATAAAGACCTCTCACATTAGACTGGCATTTGTGGCAGCTGGATTTGCCGGGCGGGTCCGGGCAGTCTTACACCACAAAAGAGCCTAACCTCGTGTCCTTACAATTGTTACGTATTTAGTTTATGCCTAAAACCTCTCACATTAGACTGACATTTGTGGCAACTGGATTTGCCGGGCGGGTCCGTGCAGTCTTACACCACAAAAGAGTCTAACATCGTGTCTTAGACGATTAATTACTCCTAATTAATCACCCCCAATTTGAATTACTTTCCTTATTCAAATTATCAATCAATTCCAAATTTAGCGATGCCCATAATTGGCTCAATTATGTCCATCCATTTATGGTATGTAAAATCATACCAATTTCACCACAATTTTATTTTATGTCTTTTAAGGCATTTATGCCAATTAAACATTTTTAATATTATCCCCTTTTTCCCCACGTAGTACGTTTATTCGTTTAACGTAAAGATGTATGTTAGACTCGAATAGTCTAACTCATGAAATAAAAGAAAACATCACATATATACTCATAATTAAAAACATAGATCTAACATAGGGGTGAACTTGCATATGTGAATGATGTTCTACATCTAAAACTTGCATAGGCCAAGATTACAACTTGCATAACAACATATGTCATGGTTCCAAATTTAAAGGTGTGAACTTGATGAGAAATTGGCCACAAACTTGCAAAAACATCATGTATAACATAGATCCAAATCTAAAGGTGTTAACTTGATGAAATAATGGCCACAAACTTGCATCGACAACATATGTCATAAACCTATATCTAAAGGGGTTAAACTTGCATAAACATCATATGTCATAAACATATATCTAAAGGGGTCAAACTTGCATAGGTAATAACATAACATGATTCATGTCCAACTCATAAATTCACATATGTGATTTATACATCACAATAATGGTGTAAAGTAATATCTAACATGTAAAGTATCATGTCATAACCTAGCTTTCAATTAAATTTTCACATAAACTATGTGCCATAATCATTTAAGGTCACATTTAATTCTACCCAAACTTGTATATGGTTCATGTTTGAATCAACATCTAAACTTTCCTACATATGATTTATTGTATGAATCAATATCGTAAACTAGCATAAGAAACATGACGGTTTGATTGTATATAAGATTACAACATGGATGATAGCAACATAACTTCGCATCACAACATAACATCATAGGCATTTCAATCATAATCCTACAACATAATTAAAACATGAAATCAATACTTCATATCACATCCATGCAATCCGCGTTATAACTTAATCTAATTAAATTACTAATTATTTGGCAAAAACTATCGAACTCACAACTCAAAATCAGTCTTGAGCTCTGAATTCTGATTTCTGTAGTTGAATTAGCGCTCCTTTGATGAAGAATCGCTGTTAGGGTTGAGTAGTTCTGATTTGGTTGTTGTTCTTCCTCTTAATTTTGGTGGTGGCTGCTCTAGGGTTCAAGACAACAACAAGACGGCCATAGTTTTAGTTTTAATTCTGATTTAGGGTTTGTGCCTATGGGTCTTTTTATAGAGTTATGAATTAATTTAAGCCGTCGGATGTTCTTAGGGTTAATCAAAACCATTCAATTATGATAGGGTGATGAGTCAGCCCTAATGACTCAGCAAGGAGTCAGAATGGACTCAACAACACGGGTCAGCCTGAACCAGAAAGCTGTGCAGGCTCCAGCCTCGGCCTGGGCGCACTTGGCAGGTGCGCCAGTGTAAATATGTACTGGCGCACTTCCCAAGTGCGCCAGTATATTTATATTTTTTTATTTTTTATTTCTCTACTTTGCCACCAAACTTCGTTCGTCCATAACTCTTTCATCCGGTACTCGTTTCCCGCAAACTCGGACTCTATCTTCACTAGAATTCCGAGATGAACACAATGGCGCAACCCAATCCCCATAATTCTCACGTCTGAGATTTATTATTCTTTAATTTAGTTAATTCGATTATTCAAAAATCCGGGGTGTTACAGCGAATCTCTTGGATAGTTGGCTCACGCCCCTTAACTTGCATAAAAAAGATATAAAGCCATAAAAGGGTGGTATTTCCAATCGGGTGCAATTCGAAAAGAGCAATGGCCAAATGGTTCAGGATTGTTCGTATGAAACGGTAAAAAGGGCGAACGCCACCACCTGCTAGCATATACCGGATCACAATTACATATCCAGCCAGAGGCTGATAAGCAAACACACCCTCGCCGGCAAAATTGCATCTGTTTCAGGAATACCGAATTGACCACACAATTGTTCAAAATGATCTTGATCCAAGGTGGTAGAATGTACATCCATTGGTAAGTTAGTTAAAGGAACTGGTACTGGAAAAGGTTTGGGAGTAGCAGTCTCTGTAGAGAATTCGACTTGAGCAGAAGATGACCCCTCAATCTGATCGCGTGATCGATGCCTAATGGTCATTCTACATAAACGACTTCGTTCATAAACAAGGCAAAGGAAAACGAAGTGAGGTGTGTGAATTCTCAAGCTTAAGTTGTAAAAAGCAAAAAATTTAGGTCATTCCAGAGGTTTTAAATCGTTCTAGGGTTCTAAAGGTTTAGGTCGTTACAATTCAAAGCTTTAGGTCGTTACGTGGTTTAAAATCCATAAACGACCTAAGGACCTTGAATAATTAATGATTTAACACCTTTGAATGCTTAAAGCGACTTAAAGCATGACAACATGCGTCGTTCTTAAGCCAGATTAACTTGCTTCTTGCTGTTGATATGAGTTATCAACAATGTGTGAGTTGTAAGCTACTCAAAGCAGCTAATTTAAGTCTCTAATGTTTTGGCTCGTTACGCACCACTCAAAGTTTTAGGTCGTTCAAGAAAATAAAAACCCTAGGACATCTTATAAGAGTTTTAATTTCAGATCGTTCTAAAAGCTGGTAGTTGTAATAACCCGGAAATTTGAGCCAATTTAAAATTTTTATTTTGGCAATTTTAGCGAATTTTGAATATTTAAAATTATCTATTTTAAATAATAACGATGAGAAATTTAATTTGAATAGAATTCGAATGTATATATTTATATAGATCGTCATTAGGATATAAATATTTTATTTTAATTATAAAAGGAATTGAAAATGGCGCGGTAGTTTGAAATTTCGATTTCAAAATTCAAATGAACGTACAGGATTCAGAATAAACCGGATTTTGGCGAAACCAAAAATATTGGGATCTAATTGAGGATATCTTTCCAACGAAACCGAAAAATCAAAATTTCATAGTGTGAATAAAAAGTTATGAATAGTTGAAATTTCAGGATAGTCGCTATGGAATTTTGGCCCTTAAAAATGTAAATTTTGCAAACGACCTTGATTTTCGACGAAACCACTTTAGTTGGATCCGTGATGTCAAGTTTTTGCTAGATTCCAAAATTCATAATTTTCTAAATCAATATGTGAGCGTGGTGAAGTAAAACGTGTTTTGACAGTTTCAGTCAATTTTGAATGACCAGAAAATGGCCATTTTTGAAACGGTCTTCAAATTTGACAAAATTAGTTTTGTTAGGACCGTATCGTCAATACGAAGCTAGAAATAATTTTTCAGGAAATTTTAGAGTCTGTATGTGGCCCCGGTAAATTGAAATGTGCGTTTAAAATTGAATATATAGATTTAAATTTTAATTTGAATGGAAACTAATCGTAACGACTGAATTGGCTTCCGAAACATATCCCATTGTGTTCGTAATGGAGGTAATTAGCTAGGGGCGACAATCGTTGGGTCTCGTTTGGAGTTCGAGTGGAAAGTCAACATTTAGGGGAGAATTAAATTAAATTAAATATTATATAATTCTCTCTTACTCCCTCTCTCTCCTCTTACTTCGTTCAGATCGAAAATAAAAAAGGGGGGAAGCCACTCCCAGTCGCCACTCCACGGCGGACCACCACGAAACCCCTCCCCCCTCCGTCCATCGCACCCTAGCGCCGCCCTTACCCCTCCGACTCCCTTCCCTCTCCTCTTCGATTCTCTCTCCAAGTGTAAGCTCGTGTCGTGAAACCCTAGGCCCCCGAACCCATATGACCCCCGCCACCATCTACCATGCCTCCGCCCCCGCCCCCTTGCGCGCCTCAGCCTCCCCTCCAACCATCCCTTCAACAGTGGAAACCCCCCCTCCGGCAACAGTAAATGTAAGTTTTCCTTTTCGTGATTTTATTTATTTTCTTCGTGAAAGAGTTTAGGATTTTATTATGAAGAGTTTAGATTTTCATTAGGAAAGAGTTTAGATTTTCATTAGGAAAGGGTTTAGATTTTTAAAGTGAAAAGATCATATTTTTGAAGTATGAAAGCATATATTTTTATCTACAAGAAAGACTTGATTTTTAATGAAAGAAAGACGTGATTTTTAATGAAGGAAAGACGTGATTTTTAATGAAGTAAAGGTGGAATTTTTATATGATGTAGAGAATAAAAATATGAATTTTATATAAGTAGTGAATCAAAAATATAATTTTTGTATTGTGAGAAGAATAAAATTGTGATTTTTATATGAACAGTACAAGAAGAAAATTGTGATTTTTATGTGTAGCGTATAAAAATAGAATTTTTATCTATATAGTAGAAGTATAAAAATGTGATTTTTATATACATGACAACAATATAAAAATGCGATTTTTATATATGTAGTGGATACGGTCGACAAAAGTGACAAAAGGCGAGCACGGTGAAGATTTTCTGCATATGAAGAGTCGTGGTATTTGGTTTAGCTTATCGGTGAGAACTCCTCACTTTTATTTTATTTTCTAGTTAAAATATATGCTAGGATGCAGACGGTGCTTAGTAGCACCCGACACCCGTCGTCCACAGACCATGGATGACTTGTTTGTTTGATTGCTGTGTTGTGAAATTTTATTGTGTGATGTGGAATGGAATAAAATATTTTATAGTGGAAATTATTTTATAGTTAAAAATATAATTTTTAGTGTGTATATAAAATAAATAGTAATAAACAAATCGTAGATTTGTTTATATACACTGATTTGACTGATATTGATTGGGACGATAAATTTTACACATCGCCCAATTGCACAAATAAAAATCTATGTTTATTGATTTGAAACCCCACACGGGTGTTGGGATGATATTGACGTACACTAATCCCAATAGTTTAGTAGTATGTCGACCAATGGGTTGACAGACTGTGTAAGCGTTAATTATATATATTTAATGCTTATGCAGTTGTGTGTTGCACTCTGGATGATGGTTGATGATTTATCGTTGCTGTTATATACATGTGTTGTAGAAAATCCATATAATTAACATTATATGGTAATTGATTGGGCCTCATTCCAATTTGGAAAATAAGGAATATTATAATAGAAAATTCATGTGTTGAATAGAATAAAAATTCATGTGTTGAATAGATAGAAAATTCATGTGTTGAATAAAATAAAAATTCATGTGTTGAATAGAAAGAAAATTCATGTATTGAATAAAATAAATTCATGTGTTGAATAGAAAGCATATTCACGTTTTGAATAAAATATATATTAATGTGTTGAACAAAAATATATATTCATATGTTAAAGAAAATATTCATTTATTGAATAGAATAACGAAGCTATTAAATATATAAAGCCGTGTTGGTTAAATATGCGCCATTCTGATGTGAACGATATTTATATCGATTTTATTCATTTTTATAATGAATATCGAATAGGAATTGATTTCAAAATATAATGTTTTGAAAATATTATCATTTATAGATTAATGATATGGAATATTCAATTTTGATTTGAAATTGAATATGAAGTTGAAATCGTTTTTAAAACGAAGTTAAAACAATTTGTAAAATACGTTTTGAATTGAAATCGATGAAATATATATTATATATATGTTATATATATAATATAATGGCCTGAATAGAACGCGTCGCGCTGCGACAGTTCGTGAGATTCGGCCATTGACTTCGAATTGACATTGCGGGAGATCCGACCGTCGGATTCTACAAAAACCGGAACCGTTGGGTTCGTATCGAAAAGCTTTCTAACGAATACTAGAAATTAGAAATCTAATGGTTGAATTTGGAATTATGTCCAAATAAAATTTGGAAAAGGTCGCTGTAAGTGCAGTTCGATGGCCGTTGATGGAAATCGACTGTACGGGCCTTGATAAAATTACTAAAAATATCAATAATTAGTGTAAAATCATAAGAAATGATTTGGAAAGAATTGGGATGAAAAACTCCATATTAGAAAAGATAAAAATAGATTTTTATCGAAAGGAACTAGTTTTGAACTAGAATTAGAATCCATTTATTTTTAAAATAAATAAAGTGGATTTGAAAGGGTTTTAAAAGTAACCAGAATTTCCAATAATTGAATTGGAATGGATTTGAATCGAAATTGTGTTTGGAATATTTCGATGTTGGATTTCGTGATTATAAATATATTGTTAAGGAAATTTGAAAGATATATTTATATCATTATTTCCAATACGATATTTGTTGGTCGTAGAATTTGATATTGAATATAAGCCGATATATTTTCTATTCAGAGCCTTGTATTTAATATCAAATGGGATTTGGGTTTGTCGTGAATGGTGTCTTCGTTAACACTGTTCTTAAACCCAGTTGAGAAAAAGATTAAATCTTTCTATTTAGATTTAATAAAGTGTACGAATTAAATAATATTTAATTGGAATTGAATTGGTATTGATTTTTGGGTTTATCGTGAATGGTGTTTTAAATAACACTTGTTCTTTAACCCGATAATTAATGTAATGTGATTTTGGGTTTATCGTGAATTGTGTTTTAAATGACATTGGTTGTTTAACCCCGTTAAAGACAGGATATGGTTTCCCAAGTTGAATAATCATTGATAGCGGATTATTGGGAAGATTAAAACCATGGGGAGTTTTAATGAATCTTTAATTAGATTGAAATGATCGAGAATGGAGTATCACCAGTTTTGCTCCAGGCGTTAGTTAAATCTTTAATTAGATTTGAACGTGAAATGGTAATTGAATTTACCGATAACACCGTGGTGTTAGATATGAAGTATAACCAATTTTACTTCATGGGATGAATAGGTTAGGGTTGGGAAATTTAACAATTTATTACTTCGGTAAGGTTGGTTAATCCCGATTAGTTTGGATAAACCATAATTTGGTTTGAATTGATATTCAAAAGAAGATTAAAGAATAAATTTAAAGAACTTATATTTGATAAAATTAATGGGAACCTTTCCCAAAGTATAAGAATTTTTTAATAAAAGAATATTCTGAATTGGAATGAGGTGTATGTTGTGTTTGTGTAACACTTGTTTATTATATACGCGAGTTATTCAGAAAGACCGAGTTTATCCCATTCTGAATAACTGATTCGACGATGTGTCGAGGATGAAGACGGTGGTCGAAGACCGGAGGTCTTCACATCGTTTGGGTGATTACTGATGATCTTGATTGGGCTGTACACCCAAGAGTAGGGAATCAGTTGGTGATCGTCCAGACGTACTTGGAGATCAATGGATATGCAAGGTACAAGGTGCCTTCGATTTCGTTCAGACCCAGAACGAACTTGAAAATGGACTGTGTGTCTGACATTGGATTTTATTCTGAGTGATTGATTTCTATTAAATACATATCTGTTTGGTGGCGGAGGATTTAATCTCTTGCTTAACGCCCTTCTCTGAGACGTACGGGCTCAAGGGTTATATATTGATGGATATCAATCGCATGGAGTGAATTGCCTGTGTGGCATGCCTATGTGGAAAATGATCAAGGCTTCTGTTGAAAAGCAAAGTCTTGTGGTTGATGATCAAAGCACCTCCTGTGTGGCATAGCTTTGTGTAACATTGATTAGCGAGCCTCACACCCCGGTTGTGAACCAGAAATGAGAGAGGACCTCAGGGAGGACATGCATTTCTTTATAGCTAGGGTGGTGTCAGTGACCTACTAGCCCTGACCTTTATATTATTTTCACCTGTATGGTTATTGTTGTTGCATGGGGCCTCGGATATATCGGTGACTGTGTGGAGCCGATGGAGTCATTTGGCTCATTGACGCCCCAAAGGGGGGGGGCGCAGTGTTTGGGCATTTTAATCCACATCGGTGGACCGGTGCTGTCACTCCAAGGGTCACTCGAGCTCTGATCCTGAGACACGGGCTAGAGCGTCTTGAATTCGGTGAGAAATATTTTTTTCCTAGGTTCACAAATGGAAATCCAACTTCCGATATGTGACTTTGCGGTTTTGATTGTATAACTATATATGGCGACATAGTGGTATGGGGCACTTATGTCGTCTATGATTGATACTTATGATTGAAATTGAGTTGACACTATACACTTATAGTAATAATAGAACATGAAATTTCACATGCCAAGCATTCTTGGCTATTATAAGGTAAAAACCCTATCCCCCGGCTTGCGTTGCATTGTGTGATGGGACCCGGGTCTTATAATAGCTTCAATGCGCTGTTGTTTTATGCACTGGTATTCTTGGGAGGAAACCCGTTCCGTGTTATACGGCATGGTCCCTTGATTTACTTAACTTTAAAATAAAGATTAATAACTGTTTTAGTTCTCATCCCAGTCACATGACTGACCTGGAGTTTATTGTTTTAACCTAAACTCTGGGTGCCCTTATTTTGACACGGGCAGCTAGTAGTTTTGGTTTTGCAGTTTTATATTCACAGGATCCTGATTTACAGTTGGAATGATATCCGGAAAGCTCTGTATCCGTATATCTCTTTCAGTTGTGTATTGTATTATTTTTCCGCTACTATGTATTGTAATATCTGATATTTATGATGTATAATATTTATTCGTACTCTATATATTCTTGTATTCTGATGGAATTATTGTAATTAACAATGAAATATTCTTCTATTTGTGTCCCGATGTGTGTTATTCTCAAATTCAATCCGTGCTTTCTTTTACGGGGAAGTTCGGGTCGTCTCAATAGTTTTAGGTCGTTTTAAAAATCAAAGTCTTTAGGCCGCCACGTGGTCCAAATTTTGTGCTACTCCAACGACCTAAGAACCTATAATATATGAACGATCTACAAGTATAGTTATGAACTTTAGGTCGCAAAGACGGTTCAAGACCTTAAGTCGCTTCTTTATTCTATAGTTTTTAGGTCGTATATGACCTAAAAGTCATATGCTAAAGAAGACCCAAGGCCTTGAGCTAGTATAGCGACCTAAAGTATAATAATTGAATCATGACCTAAAGCTTAAAGACGTCAAAACAGCCTAAACAAGAGGGTAATTGGATCATGTCCTAAATCCAAAAGGCATCCTAGCGACCCAAACGACAATATCCTCTCCAAGATCCTAACATACAATATAAAACATTCAACAAAGGTGTCGTGACTACAAAATATTCAAGATGGGTACGATCTACGAATTATGGTCATGAGTAAACAACAAAGATTACACGACACACAAAATCAAAATTGAACTGCGACGAATCATCACTACAACATGTATACTTACTCAAGGAATCAACTTCCAACATCATTTAATTCAATTCGAAAACAACACGAGTAAATAAGGATCTTCAAATCGAACTCAAGTTCAGGGATAAAAAGGGCGAAGTCAAACCTGATCTTCAACAGCGAAGTGACTCAAACTTAAATTGGTTTAGCGTTGGAATGATCTATGAATCAACTGGATTTGTTGAAGTTGAACCTGTTGGGTGAATCGATGGTGTTTGGATTGAGCTTGCTTTAAGTCTGAGGCATCGGTTGGAGTGTAATCGACTTCAGAGACCCGCCATTAACGAGCTCGTAATTAGAAGAAGGTGTAAAAGGACAAGATCACAGCCTTAGATGAGAGATATACAGGGGCAGAGTGTTAAGCGACCGAGCTCAAGTCTAAAGTCCAAGACCCAGTAGCGACCCATGGAATTGTGCGACTTCAAGCGAGTGACTGTCTAAAATAAAGCACGACTTGATAATTAGTACGACCTAGCACACACTAAAGTTATTCAAGTAGAAGCCTGTATTGTCTTTGAAAAATACAAACTTCGAGGAGCAAATGTTGACCCATGAAATGAGGTCCAAAAAGTAATGAGCATGTTTAGGACGCAGAAGCCTTTTTGTGACGTTAAGATTCTTTCAACCAACCAGATACCCTACCTCATTCTGCCTTTTAGATCGTCAAAATCGCTTTATGTCGCGCATCCTTTAAGCTCGCAAAAATCTTCGGGCCGTCCCATTGTTAGCACGTTGTGAATCTACAAACCCTTTGGCCCGCAGAAGTTCCTTGGCCCTCTTTGCCTTTGATCAAAAGAGTTTGGGTCGTTCTGGTTCTTTAGCTCGTCGCCTCATTAGCTTAGCCCGTTACAAGTGTGTATGGGTCATTCCGCATTCCTTAGCTCGTCGCCGCCCTGCATCGACTAGCTCTAGGTCGCCCCAAGACCTTTAACCCATTTCGCCTTTTTTGGCTCATGCTACAGAAGACTTGGGTCGCTCCGCGTTATGTAGATCATGTTGCTATGCTTCGGAAGCTTTTTAGCCTGCTCAACGGCCTAAAGGAGGTTCCGCGAAATTACAGGATTGCCACTGGTCTGAAAATCACCTATAAATACCCCCACACTTCTTCATTGAAGCGAGGACGGCTTCGATGGCCACGAAGTGCTGCTGAAATTTTTCCTCAACCATTTCAAAGGATTCTAATACTCATCATCACTATCAAGTGAAGATCCAATTATTAATTTGTCATGACTTCCATCAAATACATCTAAGTGATCTAAGAATTGAAGATTCATCATCCAAGTCTAAGAACTTAGAGAAATCCTTACGATTCTTGTCTATCATACTACATCTCCGCTAGTCACACTATTCCTCCACTATTTTTGGTGAATTCAAGTGAGATCTCTAAGTGAGAGAGTGATTAAACTTGTTGCAAGAGCGAACCAAACCTTGTAATGGGCATGTTGATAATGGAATCTTATATGAAAGTGGATGTAGATCCTCATTGGATCTAACCACTTTAAAAACTCTATGTTCTTACTTTTGTGTTTTTTGTATGTTTGTGATTGTGGCCTCACTTTGTTTTTGTGTGTCAATACAGCCTTTCTGTTGAGTCGAATATCGTGGTCAACAAAAATCATTACACATTCAAACATCATCCAGAGTGCATTCTACAACTGTATAAGCATTAAAATAAATAAATAGTGCTCATCATAGTTTGTCACCACATCGATTGACATACAACTAAACATTGGGACTAGTTTATGTCAATATCATCCCAATACCCATGTGGGGTTTTCAAACAACAAATACTGATTATTATTTGTGTAGTTGGACGATGTGTAAAATTTATTGTCCCAATCAATATCAGATAAATAGGTGTACATAAACAACCCATCCGACTTGTAAATGAATATTTATTCCAATTTCTTTTTATGAAAATTTTATATAAATAATTTATATATTTCAGTTTTAGAAAAATTCTGCAACTTAACAGCGTGATAATAGAATCGGAATAATGTCTAGCATTATCACTCTCCTGATACTGGCTCGCGCCATACACAACAACCAATCAATCCAATAATACCACAATACAATCAATTTTTCCACAACACAATCATATCACACAAATCATCGAAGGTTTGTACAAAAAGTAGTGTTAGGAGCTACTAAGCCCCATCTGCAACATAGGATATAATGACGTTTCAAAGATGATTTGAGTGAGAGAGTTCTCACCATTGATTTCCACTCCATCAATCTTTATTTGACAGTTTTAGAACTTTTTGGATTTGAATTTACCCCAAATTCTAACTTGCTCCAAATTGAAACTAGTTAGTTTTGTTGCAAAGCTCACGAATCCACAATTGCCACGTATCCAGTTTCATACAATTTGTAGTTCGTAGCAAAAAGTTACTAAGGTACAAAGTTTAAACAACTTAAAATAAAAATTATTTAAATTAAATTACCCAAAATCAGTTCATCATGGTTCAACTTGATCGGAGCCTCGTTGCCACTGCTAGGGCCACCGTGCCGCCAACTTGGGCCCATTGTCGGAACCCCCTATGCGTGGCGCGCCTCCCCCACCAGCCACTCCACCCAGTTCGACGCCGACGCCTCCAATTTCCAAAAAGACCCAATTTGCCGTCGTGACCAAATCCGACTGCTACCAACCACTTGACGATCACGCACCACCCCCAAAAGCTGCACCTCGCCACCTCAGTCCTTTCCCCTTCGACGACCTTCGCCTAAAAACGCCTCACCTCGCCGAAAAATAGCAAA
Source organism: Allium sativum (assembly GCA_030737875.1). Lineage (NCBI taxonomy): Eukaryota > Viridiplantae > Streptophyta > Magnoliopsida > Asparagales > Amaryllidaceae > Allium > Allium sativum. The sequence continues at coordinate 2,397,588 of CM060925.1, read as the reverse complement.
AACCATTTCGAGCTCGTCTGAAAACATCATCCACGTTCATCTCTAAATTGCCGCAACCACATGCCGATTCAAGCCTAATAATTTGAAGCAAAGTTGTAGCCCTTCCTCTCCTCTACAAGTTTCTCTTTGTTGCCATCATCAAACACATAACCGATTGGCCACAGTTTCACAAAAATCGAAACCCATTTCTGGCCGCTGATCATCGATTTCTCCAAATCCCTGCAATGATAGGTCTTGGAATTTTTGTGGTAGGTAGAGACCATGATGATCTACGATACCCAGAAATCGTTTTAGATAATTGTTTATGGATTGAGAGAATAATTTGTCGTTTGTTCGGTGGCTTATTTGCAAAATTTCGAGAAGGAAAAGGGGTGGCTAGGGAAATGTGAAGAGGAATGAGGGTTTGGGTAGAAAGAAACCTTATAAAGTGGTGGTTTATAATTTTCTTTATTTTATTTATTTAGCACTATCTCCAATCGACGGTTATCGATGCCATGGTCACACACAAACTCCATTGGCGATGAAAATTGACATGCTGCTATGTCTTGATGTTACGGTCCCAACAAAACTGATTTCGTCAAATCCTAAGTTTGTTTGCTCAGAAAGCTTTGTTTCTGGCTTAAATGGCTGATCGATTCACAATTTATTGTGCACGGCCACATACTAGCTCCAAAAATTACGAAAATTGGAATTTAGTAATAATTTGACATTCCGGATCCAACAAAAGTAGATTCTTCGTAAACGGAGGTCGTTTGCAAAATGGCTATTTTTAAGGGCTATATATTATATTAAAATATACATAAAAGCGACTATTTTGAATTTTAAACTGGACACTAACTTTCAATTTATATTATGAAATCTGAATTTTTCACATTCGTTAGAAAGATATAATTAAATAGATTCCAACATTTCTTGTTCCACTGAATTCTGATTTATTTCAAATTCTGTGCATTTATTTGAAATTTAAAATCAAATTTTCAAACTATCGCACCATTTCAGGCTCGTTTTATAATTAAAATAAATTTATATATTCTAACTTCAATTTAAATAAATTTTAAATCATTAATTCTCTGAATAAATCATATTTAATTCTAAAAATCCATTGAAATACCTAAAATAAAAAATTTAAATTGGTTCAGAAATTACGGGTTGTTAAAAAAGGCAGGTTATTACCGTTGGTATCAGAGCTTTGGTTTAATAAAACATTATCTTATGGGTTTAAAACTCATTAGAGACGAGGTAGCGATATCCGAGAATGAGTAAAATTCAATCGCAAAATCATTCTTGAGAGGACGCATTTTGAAAAAATATAAATTTTTTGAAATTTTTTTTGAATGATTTTAAAGTATTTTTGATAATATATTTGTTTAAAATTTAACTATTTCTGTGAGTTCTTTTTTGTAGTTCTGGCTATTTGAAAGGTCTCTCTTTGATTATGATTTCCTAAATTTAAACCTCGATCCTTGTTCTAGGTATATCTTAGAAATTTATGATAGATGGTCTCCAAAATTTAAATATTCTTAGATTTGATCTAATTAGCGTATCCATCCTTTGTAGACTCATGTTATTTAGTTTCTTTCGTTTTATGATCCTTAGTTCTGGTTTGAACTTATTTTGTTTTAAATTGATGAATGGTGAAAAAGTGATTTTAAGTATAACCCATGTTAAGAGTTAATGTAAACATAATTTGTTACTAATTTGGGCAAAGAAATTATTTACTTTATTAACTAGAATAATAGAGATTTTGAAACATTATATGAATTTAAAATTGTGTTAGGAAATTTATAAGATGATTTATAGTAAATAAAATTAATCTATTGAATAATATGAATTGATTTTGAAAAAGGAAATATATGATTTGTGAGATATATATATATATATGTATATATATATATATATATATTAGTTGTACTTCTTAAACATGGTTCCTTGAAATGTTAGCCTCAATATATATAAATATTGATTTGACTCAAGTAAATGAAGTAATAATGGTAATTTTGAAATTGAGAATACAAGTTAAACTTGTTAAGGATTGAATGGACCATAAATCTGATTTAAGCAACCTATAGTTAATGGAAATTCATAAAGTTTATGAATTTGTATTAGTTTAAGCTTTTTCATTTGATAAGTGTTGGTTTGAAAGGTTGGAATTGATTTAAACATGCTTATATTAAGGCTAATAGAATAATACTGATATGAAATTGATTTAATAAAATTGAATTAGATATAAACTGAAATTGTATATGATAGGATTTAATTAGTATTTTAATGATGATAAGATATAAAACTAAAGTAAGTTGAAATGTGATGCAAAATCCGATAATGAAAATGAATTTGTGTACAAAATAAAAAGTAACTTAAAGATAATGTACATTAATATAATATATTATTTCGAAATATGTTATGAAATATTATATGATTTGCATTAAAAACTTTAAGATCGATTATATTTATTAAAGATTGAAGTTGAATTTTAATAAATAAATGAGTAGGGGAGAGATATAATTTCCCTTCTTAAAATCTTAATAAATAAAAGACAAGAAATATATTATTTATAATATATGATTGGAAAGTTTGGTATCTACTCGTTTTAAAAAGGGAAAGATTTTTTGAGTATTTACTTGACGTTAAGTTTGGCCTATCAAATACTAAGTGATTTGGGGCGTATGTATGATCAACGTATGTGTTAAATCCTATACATACAAAATAGATATGGTCTCGCACTCTAGTCGCTTGAGGACAATTCTATTGATGATCGGGACGTCATTAGTATTTGGCAAAATCTATTTATACACAGAAAAACACTTAGCATACACCATTATTTTTCTATAAAATTCTATTACTACATTACCCTTTTCTCATAGTTGTTTTTTTTAACTTTTACATATAAATAGTCAAATTATTCTTAAAAGTATTGAAACTTGATGTAAACTGGATGTATTAATGAAGATGTTATGAATAATTTAATCATGTTAAACCTAAAATTTCAGTTAAGATAACATTCATAAATAATAGTCTAATTTAGTAGTGTTGATTTATTTTGTAAAATTAGAGTAATTTTGTTGAAATTGAATTTTTTTTTCAAAAGTTTACAAAAACTACAATATTAGTACAAGAAATAAAGTTCATTTAGTTAAATTTTCTCAAGTGGATGCAAAGAATTTTAATTTGGGGTAATTGTGTTTTAAGTTTGAAAGAGGAAAGAAAAAGAAGATGAGAACATGGATAATTTAGTAAAAGAAAAGGTGTATGTAAAGTAATATATGGTGTGTAGTAGTTTACTATAAATATTGGTATATGTATAGTAATTTTTGGTGTATAAATAGAATTAGCCTTAGTATTTATTTCGAGTTTCGAAAGTGAGATAGATATACAGTGCCAATTAAGACGTTGAGTGAATACTTGAAACTATTGTGAAATATGTGAGAAATGTCTTAACTTTTGATTTAAATATATATATCAATATATATATATATATATATATATATATATAAGTATGATGATATATTAACAATTTAGTTTTCAAATATACCGAAATTGCTTAATTATTATTTTCCTTCCTCGTTCCTTTATGGGGACGAAAAGGTTTGAGTGTGGCAGTTATAACAACTAAATTTTTTAATAGAGTTGAAATTAACGATTTGCTTGAAATTTAAAATTTTAATATTTAAGCATTAATTTATTTTGAATGGAATGGGATAAATGAATTGATTTTTGTAAACGAACAATAATAAATACCTTTTAAATAGTGAGATTCAACAATGGTCTAATCTGAATTTAATTGCTAAGTGATTCAATTTGTGTTATTTGAATTTAAGTTAACCTATGAAAACTTAAATTTAAATAATTAAATTAAATTAATGAATATTTTAGTTTACCAAGTTTATTAAAATGTAAAATTATCTAGAAAGGTCATTTTTGGTCAAATTTGATCAAATTTTGAATTCAAACTAAAATTTAAAATTTCTCAAAATTTAAGTTTATCTTTTTTTCTTCTTCTCTAAATTGTGAGTTGGTTGCCATTTTTCATTTAATGGAAATCCTTATTTGTTTGCTTTAGACATGAGTTTTATAGTATGCAAAACACATAAATAGACATCATTTTTTTATTCATACTTACATGACGTCGTTGGCTTTATTGAGATGTTAATTTGGCTTCTTAGGAAAGTTTTGCCACCTCACACCTCATCAATAATTTTACGTTTCCTTTTTGATTTTATTTATCATTCGTATATCATAAATGTCAGATAAATGCATGCAAATTACTACCCCTGATTTTTCACGCAACCAATGAAAGATGAAAAGAAAGTAAAAAAGAAAAAAATTGGAACAAACTTGTATTCAAAAGAAAAGTGCTTATAGCATGCCCATTAATATTTCTTGCCATTTTTCTCTATTCTATGCATTACTTTATATCCATTTCTTTACCACTTCATGTATGTTTTTATACCCTTCTTTCTATCTTTTCTCTTCACTTATATATTTAGCCGCATCCATTTCATGTTGCTTTTTCCTCCCATTACACCATGTTCTTCATCTTCTATCATTTTTGAATCGATCTCATTGCCTACCTTTTCTTTTCTTTTCTTTAAATATGGAACAAAAGTTTACCTTCGAAAAAGAAAAAAATGAAACCATCTTACATAATACTAAAGCAAGATCATTTTCCCTCCAAAACTACCCATTTTCCCTCCTAAGTTTCCCTCCAAGGCTGCTCATTTCCCTCAAACCAATAAAAAAATAGTTTTCCCTCCCATTCCTTTCTCTCATGCGCTCATGCTCCATCTGGCACTCAGACAAAAAAACCAAAATTAAACTAATAAATAAACTAATTATATATGTAACATAGGACGATAGGTAGATGACAAAAGTAATAATGAAGCCTTCTCGGTAATGGTAATTTATCACTTCAGAGGCATGAAAAGAAGAGTCTGGACTCTGGAAAATGCGGTTAATTAATTTATTTTTTCAGAGGATTCAAGACACCTCCCTCTCCATTTTTAATCCATGTCACAATTGTTAGAACCATTTCACTACTCTTCTTCTTCCCTCTCATGGATTCCAAAATCAAGCTGCTTCGATTTTTTGGAGAAAGGAAGAAATTGGTGAAGCGTCCCTTTAAAATTCTTCCATCCACAGTCACAACCGCAATTCATCTGTTTCCTTCCTCCGCTCTCCCACCGCGGATCTCGATCTCTTCTCCTACCGACATATTTGCTTTCCGTTGTTCCTGTTTTGGCTTCGCTGGTGGTGACGGGTTACCATTAAATCAGAGGGTTCTTCATTCAATTCAATCTGCAACCACTACAAACTTTAATTGCCACTAGCGAGTTATGTAAATTGGGGCCGAATTACGCAGCATAACTAAGGTAATCGAACCGGCTTTTATTTGAATTATACCCGCTCATAAACGATTATTTTCTTCTCTAATTCTTAGTTCTTCTGTTCATTTGTTTTCTGAAATGGTGTACAGGAACGGGAGGCGAGGTAAATATCCATATTAAGGATAGTGTTGTGACTATATGGATGTGGAACATTTAGCATGAGTTTTTGAGGTAATAGACATGGCGGGATATTATTTTCCCTGATTCTGTACGATTATACTATTTCTGTTTTATATTCTCAGAGCTTTGCAAAATTATAATAGCTAATTTTAAATATTTGTACTTTTCAAGACCTTTCTGATCGAATTACTCATTTGTAGACAACATATAATATGTATGTATGTGTCTATATATATGTGTGTCTATGTGTTTGCACGTGCTTGTGTTCTTTAAGCAAGTTCTTACGGTGGCGTAATAGTAACAAGTTAAAGCCAAAAACTCACTTTAGTCATTTTTCTGGTACCAAAAATTGCATTACTTTGGTTTGGAGTTAATACACAGTGATCCACGACAATTGAGAAGCTTATATTTACGAGGTATGTTTGGATTGAAATCAGTATCTTTCGTATTACTCAGCATACTAAGTTCTTATTTTAATAAACATTTTTTAATACGAAAAAAGTAGGAACATCCTCCTGCTTACTTTGTGCCTTAAACTTTCAATATTTCAAAATCGCATTATGCAGCGACTTCTGAAATACTATGCTGGGCCTAAATGTCATTGGTTGTGTAATTCTTATGTTTTTTTCAGTACTTACTTTTTTCATGACTTTTTTTTCATATTTGCATGGTTGATTAATTTGTTCATAATACATTTTGTTGATTTAATGATTTTGATTGACAAACTGATCCTTTTGTAAACTTGGTTGTAGATTTGCTGATCCTTTGAATGGATCGAACTACCCTCTCATAATGAGGTATGATAATTTCAAATACTTTTCAATCTTTCTCATGATTTCTATGATCGGTCATTTTCCAATGCAGCAGTATAAGCAGTTTGCTGAGATATTTGCTGATTTTTTTTGAGATATTTGCTGATTTTTTTTCCCACATTACCTTTAGGATTATGATCATGTATTACTTGGATTCAAGCTAGTTACTGCCTCATTACAAGTAATTTAATTACAAGCACATGTAGTCTCTTAAGTCAGTATCTTAAAGAGGAAAAAACATTAGATAATGTCAGATAGGTATGCTTATTTGAAAAAATCGTGTTAGTTGTGTTTTTGCTTTAAGCTTTTATGCTTTAAAACAACTTATAACTCGGTTGTTTGGTATTATTATCATGTTGTTTGGTTTGAATCTTGAACATACCTTAAGGCATTTGTGCATGAATAGACCTTAATAGTTATAGGTTCATGTTTGGTTTGAATCCGAGCAGAAGAAGAAGAAACGATAATTGAAAATAACAGTAATTACGAGAAGGTTGAAAGATCCGTGAAACCATATCCATTCATTGATCCAGCTATTGTAATGCAGAAAAGCCTAAATCAAGTGAAAAGCTATGGTGGAATTGGAGAAAGCTTGAGAAGGAACAATGGTCAAGATGGCAAAGGAGGCGCCCTGATGTTGATACTGTAAGTAGAATGGATGGTTTTAATTATATAGAGTCCTTTTATACATGTGGAATTTATGTTAAAACATTTATTTTTGAAGGTTTTTGCAAGAGCCATGGCAGAAACTAGGCAAATAAAACTGTATAGAGATCATCCAACATTGAATGAAGCTAATCTTGCAAGGGAGAGGAAAAATATATTTAAAGAGGAAAGGTAAAAATAAAAATAATTATTAAAAATAGGAAAAAAAATTGTAAAATGAAATTTACACTAACAGCTCCTCCTTGAGAGTTACCAGTGCTTATATTCTCATTCATCTTTGCAAAAATCGCGCTCATTTGAATTTTTTATATATATTCGGTATGCAAGTTTATATTGGTCCTTGAATTTAATAAGGTGTTTGAAAATTTATTTTTGAACAATTTTATATTTTCTTCCCCCAACAAATGCTATTTTTCTCCAGAAACCTTTGACAATCTAAGAATATGATTGCAAAGTTTTGTTTCAGTTGAAATTGTATAGCTATAAATTTATTGAAAAATGTAGCATTAGAGGTATAGTTGTTCCCTCCTGTATATACATTCAAAGGATAATTATTCTAATTGCTTTATATCCGATATCCAACAGAAACGAGATCCGTTAGCAATGCAGATGTGGGAAGATCAAATCAAAGAGGGTATGATGCTTTATCATCATTAGAATAATTTATATTCCATTATTCTACAAATGTCATGGCTAATTATTCTAATTGCTTTGTATATTATTATTGTGCAATATTGGGGTGGTGATCCTGTATATCCAACTATTAACTATATTTAAGACCCAGACGAAGTCACTGATTATAGAGTCCCAGATTTTCATGAAACCACACCAAACATGTTATCTTATCTAATGGAGGTAGTAAATACTAAAACTCAGATGTGTTTCTTGTTCTTACATACATATGAAAAGTTCAAGTTATCCTTGGTTATGGACATTGGAATAGACAAAAAAAAAATTAAAAGCTTTTACACGTTTATCGTAATAACAATTATTGGTAGGCATTTGTTTGAAGAATACATTTTACATTCTCTTGGTATTGCAAAATAATGTTTGGATGAGCAACTCGGACAATGTAAGTGGATGATTGAGGAAAATTAGTTACTATACATAATAATTCTTGGGTAACATCTTGGCATCCAAAATATCCCACTGCAAAATTTTGCTTATGGCAAGTCATTAATACTGTCAGAGTTCTATCCCTTAAATGACCTAACAGGCTAACACATACATTTATAACCACTTTACCGTATTTTGTCCATATAGATGTCCTTCATGTTAGGTGAAGTTTTGTTCCATCCAGAAACTCTTTCTAAGAATAAGGTGTTATCCTTTTTAAATTTTTTTTTGGGTGACATATGATAAGTATTTTGTTTATGATGCTATCAGACTGCTTAGAGATGTAACTAAGATTTATACTACCTCTTTCAGGCTCTTGAAAAATATAAATGTACGCAATCACTTGAACATACCAGTCAGTTTGTCGAGAGGCTTGAGACAGATCTAGAAGATTATCATATGATATAGCTACATATATGAAGAATAGTGAATAGAGTAGTGGCCAGATATGATGCAACATAAGGTATTATCTTGAATTCAGGCAAGTTCAAGGTAAGTGTCGACTTCAAGTTTCTATGCATATTTAATGCCTTAGATTTTGAATTTTTTCTTTTTAACTTTAGACTTTCTCTACTTAGAAGTTACTTATACATAATTTTTTTTGCATAATGATGGTGGTGCATACTATTCAAAACTGACCATCATAAAATTGGAGTACTAAGTAATATTTCATTCAGTTGAACAGAGCGTACATCAATTTTGTAGATAATAAAAAACATGAGAAGTGAAAATAAACCGATACCATAAAGTATAAAGCAACTAAATCCAAAAAATATTCCACATCTGATCTTACTTAACTAAATCGATATCATTCAACAGGATAAGCATTTTGTATAACAAATAAAAATAAATTGGTTCAAGGTCACTATTTTAAATTGTAAAAATAGTCACGGCTATCATGATCACAATAAATTATTTAGTCCGTACCAAAGGATATGCATCACATTGCTGTGATTGTACCAATGCGACAACAAGTAAATATCCCAAGCATGATGCACGTATTTTAACAGAAAGATAAACATAGTTTTTATTAAAAAAATATTTTTATTTTTATGTTTGAAAGACTAATATATCCGGCTTATTTCAAATATATGTTTATATTTTCCATGTGATGTGTTTACAAGAATCTAGTCAATCAGAGTGGTAGTGTCAACACTAATAATCATGTCCTATAAATTGACTAAATTATCATTTTAGTTTGATGACTTTTAAGAATCTAACTTAATATATAGGTTTTTGTTTATAATTCCGCATGGGTTTATTTATTTTTCTGAAACAGTGATAAGTTGATATTCATCTCTATTTTTCTCTTTTAGTGGACTGTGATATGGTTTGGAAAAATAGAAATGTCAATGGGTCGGGTTATGAATAGGTCTGCTTTATTGCTTTGTTTTCGTGATTGTTGTTTAACCAATTCTCGCTGAAACATTGTTATATTCAATGTCATTTTCTGCTAAAGGCTCTATTGAAGGCCCATATGTTCAGGTGCATATGTTTATTCTACTGAATGAATTCTCATCTCATGCAAAGAGTGAATGTAGTTGATTTGTTCAGGTGCATAGGTTCAGGTGCATAATGTTAAAAAACTATTAAAATTAAATAACAAGTTTTTAAATACTGGATAGTGGGATGTATGTAGTATATATGCAACTCTAATAGTTATGTTTGCTGCATAGGTACATGAAGTGGATATCATGTTGTCTCTAGTGCCACGGATAATTGCCTAAACGCTGATGAGCATTACTAAAAATTGGACAAGGTAAATCTTACTATATTCAAGCACATTTTATCTGAGCTAACCCTATTAGAACATCTAATGATTTTATATGAGACATTACGGGAAGATGTAGGTCTAAAATCAGTAGGCTCGATAACATTGTTATTTCTAGGAATATGAGTAATGGTAACATTATTTAATTCGTTCATCATTTTTTCCACTAAAGAAAGCATCATTGATAGCATAGAAAAGTTCCTCCTTTTATTCTTGCCAATGCATTTGAATTTTTTTGCACCAAGACCGTGCCCAGACTTCTTTCGTCTATTCATGTGGTACCGATCCACTTCTGAGTGTCATAAAACTGTTATATTCATTTGCACATAGGATCACGTACCAACGGTTTGTTGACAGCTTTTTTGAGCTCTTTTACTTTTCTGTTATTTTATTAAGGTTGTTATATGTTAAACCAACTGATGAAGTTGTGGTTTTAGATGGTATGTATTTTTTTCAACATTGCATTGAGCAATTTTTTTCTTTACCAGTTCACAATTTACTGCTTGCACAAGAGATAATGAGATCTGTCATTAAGAAGAAACCATACATGTATATTGTTCTAAACATGGTGAACCCTTTACACTGATCAAACAACTTCAACTAAGAGCATATAATTGATTATAATGATATAAATATCTACTAATATATTGATTTTCCAACAAAAATATACATTATGTAATGAAATCCCTAAATATAATAATTTATATGGTCTGGGTTGCAGTATAAGATTGATATTCCTAATTTATTTCTCTTTTTTCATCATATGTTTTTGTAGTGTTTACTATTTAGAATAATTTTGTTGAAAATTGTTACATGGATATCGCATTGCTAAGTTGAACTATTTTATCCTGAATAAGCTTTTTATTCTTGCTTTCGTTCACTTAAATGTAAGTTAATAAATGCGTGAAATTCATATGTTTTGACTTACTATGGGTCACTTTTGAAATTTTTGGGTCACTTTTGAATTTTTTTCCCTTTTATGTCATTTTATTCTATTTTTTATTTAATTATATATACGAGCTATAGTTTCTTTAGGCAAATGTCCTTTTTTACTGATCTATTAATTTTGAATGGTGCTAGATGTCAACTTTGATTAGAATCTGCCACCAAATTAGATATAAACTTCATTTGGACCTTTTTTTCCCAGCAAAAATATACAATATATTATGAAAACCCTAAGTATAATGATTTGTGTGGTCTGGGTTGCAGTATAGGATTGATATTCATAATTTATTTGTTCTCTTTTCTCATCATATGTTTTTGTAGTGCTTACTATTTAGAATAATTTTGTAGAAAATTGTGACATGGATATCGCATTGCTTTTAACTGCTTGCAGCTTAGCTTTTGTGTACTTCGACTTCTCTTCAAGATTTTCTTGTGCAATGAGCTATGAGGTTCTCTTACCGAGGTAAGCTATAAGTTGGATATTACATATTGCAGATCATGCTTTGATATAATTATATTAATAATTCGTAATTTTTATATTATATTATATATAGAGAGAGAGAAGAATCTTCTGCCTATTTTGTTGCTGCAGGTTAAGTAAGAACGGAGTTTTGCCACTGACCTAATGTTGTTTTATTATTATTAACAGGTTAATTAAGATAAAAGAATGAATAAGGGATCAGCAAGAAGTTAGAACCAAACTGAGCCTAAAATGCATGTATTACACGCAGACATGGGACTGGTATGGTGCTACTTGTGCTTGATCGTTAATATCAAGCATTATAGTATCATGTTAATGTCATTATTGCATATATATACATACATGTTCTATCTGGTAAGTTGTTTTATACCGTACAAAAAGCATTCTTACTGCAATTTTAATGTTAAATGTTAGATTAAAGAAAATGATAGTAACATTTTAACTTGCTCGGTCTTCTTTATTACAGGCTAGGATTTATCTCCAATTGATCTGATTAATGTTCAGTAGTTTGCTTAGAGAGTTATGGATTCATTCATTAAGTGTGTTTGTAGAAATTATAGTGGTAATTTTATTATACATTCTTTCGCACTTAATATTTGTTTACCAAAGAAAGATGTATAAATTTTTTGTTGTTAATGCACAACACTAACATATGTAGACTATAGTTAATTTCATAAGCATGTGTTTGCCGCTGTTATCTATTGTATTGTCCATATGTACAGATCTAAAATTATGATCAGTAAAATATTATACCGATCAAAGTAAGATAGGTAGTTCATATCTACAATTCATATATTCTATAGATAAAAAGTTCGAGCTAGAACATGCATGAATAATTATTGTCATTAATTTAAATTGTTACCAAAAATAGTTATTTTAAAAATAGTATATTATAACATCACAATAATAATTTTTAGTATTGATCTACTAGCATGTAATCATGCATCTACAATTATTTATATCTATATTTTTAAAATATCAATACAAGATTAAATTTTTTTATAACCGTGAATCTGCACAAGTACAATTCATGTTGCTGACTACGCAATTTAAAATCATTTATGATTTTAACTTAAAAACAATGTGCAATGTGTCCTTTATGATCTTAATTTAAAAATAATGTGCAATGTGTCAGTTATTTGGCATGGTATTACATAGTTTGTTTGGACAGTATAAGTTTTATCTAATGTCATTTTGTTGCATTGTTATAGACTTTCATATATCATTTCATCATATTTTTTTCTTTTCATATGAAAGGTGTATCTATGTTTTTTCCTCTTTTTTCTTGCAGTTTTTCACGTTAGCAATATCATATGAATAAGATTCTATTTATGCCATGTTATTGCTTATTAGGTTAGAAAAAAAATATGCAATGTATCAGTTATTTGACATGGTGCTGCATGGATGTTCGATTGAAGACAACCGTGTGTAGTGTCACAGTTATTAAATTATGCTTATACAACGCAACCCATTCATACAATTTGAAGTTATAATAAACTTTAACGAGAATTTGCAAGATGATTTCAAATTATACCCATACAATGATTTCAAATTATACTCATACAATGATTTCAAATTATAATAAATTGGAACGTTAATAAAGCAAAAAAATAAAAGAAACTAGTAGACAAATAAGTTGATGGTTTTTTTTAATCTCTTTTACAAAAAAATTAATGTTCTAGTTGGAACAATTTTAAATTTAATTATTGTTAATGTGGTAGTGTGTCGAAGTAAGGACATAAGCATAAACACGGAAATGCTTGGAAGTTCTATTGAATGCTTGGAAGTTCTATTGAATGTCAACGAATAAAGCTTGCAGCAAACAAAATCTCCATTTCAAAACTTCTCATGCACAACCATCCTTCTACCCCAACTTTCTCTTATTTCAAAGAAAATATATATGTGTATATTGCCATTAAAAAAATTGCTGCTGTGTTGATACAAAGTTTCGTGTTGAACGTTGCCTTCCCATGCGTGATATGTTATGTTCGCTTTTGGTGTTTGGTGAGAATCATGCTCCTTTTTGTAATTTGTTGCGCTTTGTTTATTCTCTCTAAAAAAAGCTGTAATAACCTGGAAATCCGAGCAATTTAAATTTTTTATTTTGGCAATTTTAGCGAATTTTGATTATTTAAAATGATTTATTTTAAATATTTACGACGAGAAATTTAATTTGAATAGAATTAGATGTATATATTTATTCGAATCGTCGTTAGAACATAAATAATTTATTTTAATTATATAACGATCCTGAAATGGCGCGGTAGTCTGAAATTTCGATTTCAAAATTCAAATGAATGTACTGGGTGCAAAATAAACCGGATTTTAACGAAACCAAAAATATTTAAATCCATTTGAGAATATCTTTCCAACGAATCTGAAATTTTGAAATTTCACAGCAGGGATAAAATGTTATGTCCAGTTGAAAATTCAGAATAGTTGCTATGAAATTCTGGCCCTTAAAAATGGAAATTTTGCAAACGACCTCGATTTTCGACGAAACCACTTTTGTTGGATCTGCGATGTCAAATTGTTTCTAGGTTTTAAAATTCATAATTTTTGAAGTTAATATGTGAGCGTGGCAAAGGAAAACGTGTTTGACCAGTTTTAGTTAATTTTAATCGACTGGAAAATGGCCATTTTTCAAACGTTCTCAGAATTCGACGAAATTAGTTTTGTTAGGACCGTATCGTCAATACGAAGCTAGAAAATATTTTTGGGGAATTTTAGAGTCCGTATGTGGCCCTGGTAAATTGAAATGTGCGTTCAAATTCAATATATAGATTTATATTTTGATTTTGATGAAAACTGATCGAAACGATCGAATCAACTTGCGATACATATCCCATTGTGTTCGGAATGAGGGTAATTAGCTATGGACGATAGTCGGTGAGTTCGATTTCGAAGTCGAAATAAAAATTTACTTTTTGGTGGATTGAAATAAATTAAATATTATATATTTTTATATAAACCCCCTCTTTCTCCATTCCCTCCCAGATCGTTTTAACAGAAAGAATAAAAAAAAGGGCTGAGCCCTCGTCGATGTCGCCCCCTTTTTTGTCAGAGTTCAGCCTCGCGTCCCCCCCTGGTGGCGCCGCCGCCGACAGACCCCCCTCCTCTTGCTCGACCGCCGAGACCCCAATCCCGTTTGAAACCCCCCTTGCCTGAGCGTACCACACAGCCCCTCCCCGATGCTCCCGCCGCCAGTGAACCCCCACCATCGTCTGACCGCCTTCCTGCTGCCATATTCTCCTTCGACAACCTCTACAACACCTCCTCCTCCGAAAACAGTAAGCTTTCCCTTTTTAGTTTATTTTAATTTAGTTATAAATTACGAAATGCTTTGTTCAAATTCAGTTTTAATTTATAAATATACATAGAAATGATTAGATTCTTCGTTAGGTAAAATGATGATCTTTGTTAAGATAAAGATTAGATTTTTGTTATGAATAAAAGATTAGATCTTTATATATATAATGTAGATAGTAAAATATGATTTTTATAGTATAAAAATACGATTTTTATATTATATAGATTGTAAAAATTTAATCTTTAATCTGATTTTTATAACATATAAGTTGAAATAAAAATGTAATTTTTATAGGGATGATATAAAATTTGATCTTTGTATTAGAAGTAGATATATAAAAATATAATTTTTATATAGAGAATAGTATGATAAAAATATAATCTTTATTATATGAGCACCATTGTAAAAATAGAATTTTTATCTATATAGTAGCGGTGTAAAATTAGAATTTTTATCTATATAGTAGCGGTGTAAAAATAGAATTTTTATCTATATGAATTGCGGTGTAAAAATAGAATTTTTATCTATATAGTAGTGGTATAAAAATGTGATTTTTATCCATAGAGAGCGATTATAAAAATGTGATTTTTATATACATAGCAACAATATAAAAATGTGGTTTTATATATGTAGTGGCTACATGCAACGAAATTGACAAAAGGCGACCACGACGAAGATTTCTACATAAGAAGGTCATGGCGTTTGGTTTAGCTAGTCTGTGAGAACTCCTCACTTTTATTTTTATTTCTAGTTGAAATTATACTAGGATGCAGACGGTGTTTAGTAGCACCTGACACCCGTCGTCCATAGACCATTGATGACTTGTTTGTTTGATTGCTGTGTTGTGAAATTTGATTGTGTGATGTGGAATGAAATAAAATATTTTATAGTGGAAAATATTTTATAGTTAAAAATATAATTTTTAACGTGTATATAAAATAAATATTTATAAACAAATCGGACGATTTGTTAATATACACTGATTTGACTGATATTGATTGGGACGATAAATTTTACACATCGCCTAACTACACAAATAAAATCTGTGTTTGTTGATTTGAAAACCCACACGGGTATTGGGATGATATTTGACCTACACTAATCCCGATTGTTTAGTTGTACGTCAATCGATGGGTTGACAGACCGTGTAAGCGTTAATTAGGTATATTTAATGCTTACGCTGTTGTGTGGTGCATTTTGGATGATGGTTGATGATTTATCGTTGTTGTTACCTACATGTGTTGTAGAAAATCCATATAATTAACATTATATGGTAATTGATTAGGCCTCATTCCAATTTAGAAAATAAATTCATGTGTTGAATTGAAAATAAATTCATGTGTTGAATTGAAAATAAATTCATGTGTTGAATTGAAAATATATATATTCTTGTGTTGAAATAAAATATATATTCATGGGTTGAATAAAAATAAATATTCATGAGTTGAATAGAAATATATATTCATATGTCGAATAGAATAAAAGCCGTGTTGGTCAGATATGCGCCATTTTGACGTGAACGATATTTATATCGATTTTAATTCATTTTTCAATGAATATTTAAAGTGATTTCAAAATTCAAATCAAATTGAAATGAATTGAAATTCGAATTTAATTGAAATTGAATTGAAAACGATTTGGAATGAAATTAAAACAAATTGATATTGAAAAATTCAATCTTGATTTGAATTTGAAAAGGAAGTTGAAATCGTTTTGAAAACGAATTTAAACGATTTATAGAATACGTTTTGAAAGGAAATCGATGAAATATATATAATATATATATTATATATGTATAATGGCCTGAATAGAATGCACTGCGCCGCGGAAATTCGCGAATTTTGACCATTGACTTCGAATGGATATTACGGGAGATCCGACCGTCGGATTCTCCTAAAACCAGAACCGTTGGGCTCGTATCGAAAAGAGCTTTCTAAGAATATTAGAAATTTGAAATCTAACGGTTGGATTTGGAATTATGTCCAAATCAAATTTGGAAAAGGTCGCTGTAAATGCAGCTCGATGGCCGTTGATGGAAATCGACTGTACGGGCCTTGATAAAATTATTAAAAATAGTAATAATTTGTGTAAAGTCATAAGAAATGATTTGTGAAGTATTGGGATGAAAAACTCCATATTTGAAAAGATAAAAATAGATTTTTATCGAAATGAACTAATTTTGAATTAGAATAATAATTTATTTATTTTGAAATAAATAAATTGGATTTGAAATGGTTTTAAAAGAAACCAGAATTTCCAATAATTAAATTGGAATGGATTTGAATCGAAATTGTCTTTGGAATATTTCGATGTTGGATTTCGTGATGATACAGATATTGTTGTGGGAATTTGAATGATATATCAATATCGTTATTTCCAATACGATATTTGTTGGTCATAGAATTTGATATCGAATATAAGCCGATATATTTTCTATTCAGAGCCTTGTATTTAATATCAAATGTGATTTGGGTTGTGGTGAACGGTATCTTCAATAATACTGTTCTTAGACCCAACTGAGTTAAGAAAATCAGAAATTAACTGGAGATTAGTTAAGTTGAATGGTTTCTTGGGTATTGATCTGATGTTGGTTTCGGCCTTCGGGGTTAATACTTAGGGAATTCATCACTTGCTATTTTACGGTTAAAAGCTGATAGAATGGAATGTGATTTTGGGTTTATCGTGAACCATGTTTTAAATGACACTAATTCTTTAACCCATTTAAAGATTAAAACTAAGTGGAGTTTTATGAATCTTTAATTAGATTGAAAAGATCGAGAATAATGTATCACAAGTTTTGCTCCAGGCGATAGTTAAATCTTTAATTAGTTTTGAATGTGAAATGGTAATTGAATTTACCGATAACACCGTGGTGCTAGATATGAAGTATTACCAGTTTTACTCCATGGGATGAATAGGTTGGGATTGGGAAATTAAAATATATTATTACTTCGGTGTGGTTCGCTAATCTCGACTAGTTTGAATTGATATTCAAAAGAAGATTAAAGAATAAATTTAAAGAATATATCTTTGATAAAGTTAATGGGAACCAGAGGTCTTCACGTCGTTTGGGTGATTACTGATTATCTTGATTATGCCGTACACCCAAGAGGAGGGAATCAATTAATGATCGTCCATACGTACTTGGAGATCGATGGATATGCAGGGTACTAGGTGCCTCCGGTTTCGTTCAGACCCAGAACGGACTTGTAAATGGACTGTGTGTCTGACATTGGATTTTATTCTGTGTGATTGATTTCTATTAAATATATATCTGTTTGGCGGCGGAGAATTTATTCTCTTTCTTAACGCCCTTCTCTGAGACGTACGAGCTCAGAGGTTATATATTGATGGATATCAAACGCATGGAGTGAATTGCCTGTGTGGCATGTCTAAGTGGCAATATGATCAAGGCTTCTGTTGAAAAGCAGATACTTGTGGTTGATGATCAAAGAACGACCTGTGTGGCATAGCTTTGTGTAGCATTGATTCGCGAGCCTCACACCAGAGTTGTGAACCAGAAACGGGAGAGGATTGCAGGGAGGACATGCGTTTCCTTCTAGCTAGGAGTGGCATTAGTGATTTTACATGCCCTGACAAATTTGACTTATGTGGTTGTTGCTGTTGCGAGGCGCATCAGATATATCGGTCGTTCTCGATCCGATGGAGTCATTCGTTGGCTCATTTACGCCCCATAGGGCGTGGAGACGTAGTGTTCAGGGTTTCGTCTAATCCACATCGGTGGACCGACCCTGAAGATCTAAGGGTCGATGCGTTCTGATCTTGAGACATGGGCTAGATTGTCTCGAATTCGGTGGAGGACGATCCCTTGACTCGGTTCACAGATGGAAATCCAACTTCCAACACGTTATTTTGCGGTTTTGATTATAGAGCCTAGTATGGCGACATGATATATGGTACCCATGCCGTCTATGATTGATATTTATGATTGAAATTGATTTCTTCACTTATAGTAATAGTAAAGGATGAAATTTAGCGTATCAAGCATTCTTTGGCTATCATAAGGAAAAACCCTATCCTCCGGCTTGTGTTGCATTGTGTGATGGGACCTGGGTCTTATAATAGCTTCATTTTCCTTTATTTAGCATTGCGCTGTTGTTTTATGCACTGGTGTTCTTGGGAGGAAACTCGTTCCGTGTTATACGACGTGGTCCTTTGATTTACCTAACTTTAAAAATAAAGATTAATAACTGTTTTAGTTCACACACCAGTCACATGACTAACCTGGAGTTTATTGTTTTAACCTAAACTCTGGATGCCCTTATTTCGACACGGGCAGCTAGTAGTTTTGGTTTTGCCGATTTATTTTGATAGGATCCTGATTTACGGCTGGAACGATACCCGGAAAGCTCTGTATCCGTGTATTACTTCTAGTTTTTTATTGTATTATTTTCCGCTGCTATGTAATGTATTGTAACCTCTGATATTTTATAATGTGTAATATTTATTCATACTTTGTATATTCTTGTATTCTGATGGAATTGTTGTAATATACAATGCAATGTTCTTCTATTAGCGTTCTTTTGTGTGTTGTTCTCAAAGTATCCGCTCTTTCTTTCACGGGGAAGTTACGGGTCCTTATAGTGGTATCAGAGCTTTGGTTTACAAAGCTCAGAGAACAAGGCACATTAGTACCGTACGAAAGAATTCATCAGAGACTGGATTAGTAATATCTAATGGGAATGACTCGTTAGAGACGAGATCAGTAGTATCCTAGAACAAGTGTGAAGAGTATATTTTTATAATGAAAACGAATTTTGTTTTGAAAATTTAAACTTTATTCAACGTATTTGAATATTTATTTGTGTTGAATTTGGACAATCTAGTATATGAAGATTTTGCATATACGCCTAGCTAGCATGTATACGAAGTTTTAATATACTGGATAGATATAGAATCATACTCTAGTGGCCCGAAGATGATTCTGAGTGTTGAGTACTCATCGTCAGAATTTATCTTCAAGTGACGAAAGTGTGATATTTATATATTTCCAATTGGCTGGTGTGAGAACCAAAGCTCTATTGTTGTGATTTGGCATCAAAAACATGATTTTTGTATATGTAGCAAACTTATGAATTTGAAACATTAATTCACTAATAGATTGATGCTTGTATTGCATGATTATTCATTTAAACCATTATGTGAATGAACGGTGAATTTAGACCAAATTGAACCAAATATTGAACTGTATTGAAAATTATTTGCAAGCGCATGCATGTACATATATATATGTGCGAACAGGTCATAGCAAGGAGGCTAGAGCAGAAGAATAAAATTGTTTGCCCGACAAATAGGTACATGTTTACCATAATTTACTGTTTTGTTTGGGTGATGATGATTTTATGAGCCTATTGGCTAGCGGCTTGGCTTTTTCTTTTTCTTTTGGATTGAAGAAGGCCATGGGAGGCTATATAAAATATCCCAAAGTCCCCGGTGCAGGGGAGGTTATGGCGAAATTTTTCGAAAATTTAGGGTGTTAGCCAAATTTTTGAAAAATTTGAAAAGTTCTTAGAAACTGAAAAGTTGAAGAACTTAAGCCGTAAAGAAAATAATGAAAGTGGAGTTGACTAGTAAACAACTTTCGGCTTCGTTCCTTTTCGGGGACGAAAAGTTTAAAGTGGGGGAGATTGTAATAACCCGGAAATCCGAGCCAATTTAAAAATTTTATTTTGGCAATTTTATCGAATTTTGATTATTTAAAATGATTTATTTTAAATATTAACGACGAGAAATTTAATTTGAATATAATTAGAACGTATATGTTTATTCGAATCATCGTTAGAACATAAATAATTTATTTTAATTATATAACGAGCTTGAAACGGCGCGGTAGTTTGAAATTTCGATTTCAAAATTCAAATGAATGTACCAGGTGCAAAATAAACCGGATTTTAACGAAATAAAAAATATTTGAATCTATTTGAGAATATCTTTCCAACAAATCCGAAAAACTGAAATATCATAGCGGGGATAAAAAGTTATGTCCAGTTGAAAATTCAGAAAAGTCGCTATGAAATTCTGGCCCTTAAAAATGGAAATTTTGCAAACGACCTCGGTTTTCAATGAAACCACTTTTGTTGGATCCGCGATGTCAAATTATTGCTAGGTTTCAAAATTCGTAATTTTTGAAGTTAATATGTGAGCGTGGCAAAGGAAAACGTGTTTGACCAGTTTTAGTTGATTTTTATCGACTGGAAAATTGCCATTTTTCAAACGGTTTCAGAATTCGATGAAATTAGTTTTATTAGGACCGTGTCGTCAATACGAAGCTAGAAAATATTTTTTTGGGGAATTTTTAGAGTCCGTATGTGGCCCCGGTAAATTGAAATTTGCGTTCAAATTCAATATATAGATTTATATTTTGATTTTGATGAAAACTAATCGAAACGATCGAATCAACTTGCGATACATATCCCATTGTGTTCGGAATGGGGGTAATTAGCTATGGACGATAGTCGGTGAGTTCGATTTTGAATTTGAAATAAAAAGTTACTTTTTGGTGGATTGAAATAAATTAAATAATGTATATTTTTATATAAAACCCCCTTCTTTATCCATTCCCTCCCCCAAATCGTTTTAACAGAAAGAATAAAAAAAAGGGCTGAGCCCTCGTCGATGTCGCCCCTCTTTTCGTTGGAGTTCGGCCTCGCGCCCCCCTTGGTGGCACCGCCGCTGGCAGACCCCCCTCCTCTTGCTCGACCGCCGAGCCCCCCAACCCATTTGAAACCCCCCTTTGCCTTGTAGGATCAAGATTAACCCTAGAGGGGGGTGAATAGGGTTTATCCAATATTTAGAACAGTCACAGAATAATAAGGAATGCAATAAAAGAAACACACAGAAATTACCCAGCTTCGGCAAACTATGCCTACTTCTGCATTACTAAGATATCTACTAGGATTTAAAATAGTCTCCCGCTTACAAACACTCAATAAACTTGCAAACCCTGCTACCACCTAAAGAGTTTTGCAAACTTGCAACACCTGCTACTGATTTAAACCTACGCTCGAAGTCTTAGACTGATCTAAAATCCCTAAACCAGATTTTCCCAGATCACAAAACCGTAATCTGTACACCCTAGTTTTAAGGACGTAACTAGTAAACCACAGATTGTTTTTCAAACAGAACTAAACAAAGTACATTAAAAATTAAAACAAAAGGCCCTTAATGAAAACACCCCCTTTGTAGCTTCAATTAGAAACCCGTCGTCCCTTTTTCTTTATTTCTTCAAGAAAATAAACATGGCGGCTGGGGTTTCTTTAGTTTGAGGTTCTGATGGCTTTGATTTTGTTCCAGATGATTTGCGATGCTTTCTAGCTTGACTCCGAATGTCTTTCTGCTCCAATCCAACACTGTAAGCTCTTTGATTTGACTGTAGGATTTTAGTTGATTTCGAATGAGTTGGATGATTTTGCCTATGAGGAAATATGTGAATTTATAGGGGAAATTCGAACCCTTATTCTCTGATTTCATTTATGACTTGCTTGATTTGGTTTGATGAATATTTGGAAGGATTTTTCGTGAATTTCCTCTTTTAATTATTCTGAATTTTCCATGATTTCCCTTTCTGATTGAATTGATGACTATAGACATGAATTTGTCCATCGATGAATTTGGAAAAATGAATTGCCACCTGGAAACAAATATTGACATGCACGAATTGATCTTTCCATATATGAATGAACTAATTTATTCACTGCTTTTGTTTGTTGCCTGCGTGTATTGCTTGATTGAATCCTAAAAAATATATTAATTTATCCCCTTGAATAAATTGAATCATTTCTGGAAGATTTTGATTTCTTGCTTACCCATTTTACTGTGTGTATTGATTTCCAAAGAAAAATTTCCTTGTCAAAAATGAGCTTGGGATTGATTGATTAGCATAAAAAAAACAATTACCCAAGAATGTATTAAACACTTCCCTAAAATTGTATTGCCCATAAAGTCGTGTTAAAACATTTACAATTTTAACAATTCAAACCAGGAAACAAGATAAGTGGAAACTGATTAGCTTGTCAACCATTATTCACAAAAAATCTTCAGAAAACAAACTGCATGATTTTAGGCCCTCATTTTATTCTTTGATGTCGAATTTTTCCACTGTATTAAATGCCATCACCACTTAATTATGTCCAGATAATTCTTGCATGTTAATTGTGTTCATTTCCAATCTAGTAAATCAAATCTGCTTCATTTGCACATGCTTTAGTTTCATGTAAATAGAAAACAGGATTTTTTTTTTAATGCTGAACAACTTGCCATATATTTCCATCCTGCAATGTCATGTTGCATGTTTGCTGCCTTGTGTATGTCTGAATTTCCTGTATTGCATATGAAATCCATGCAGTTTGAATGCTTTCCATATGTAGCTCTGAAATCTTGTGCAATCTTGTGCACACTGATTTGACCATTTCTCTTTGAATGCTGCTTGAACCTGAACTGATTTGTTATTGTTGCCATATATGCTTCTGTGACCCTGTAACACAAAAATGAAAAAAACAGATACCATTCTTGATCCAACTTGAATGTGTTGGTTTTGGTATACACAAGTATTTGGCTTTCTTGCTATACTTGATCGTTTCTGATCTTGTATAGTATTGTGCCATACTTGTAAAATATGTGTCAGGCAAGTCAGAAAAAATGATGAGAAAAACACACAGAAAATCTGAGGCACATAAAAAATTATAAAATAAAATTTTAGTTCCAGTCTACTGTGTGCATTTCCTTTTTTTTTGTGATAGGTTTCAGGATGATGCAACAGGAGCAAAACAGGATAAAGAGACAGTAAGAATGTATTGATGAGTGAGAGTGAAACATGTAGTGAGATTCATTTGTACTGAAATAATGAGTGAAAATTTGTATAGCTGAGAGTTCTGAAAGTATTGTACTGTTTTGATTATGAAATAAAAATATGATTTTTGAATAACAAATGCTTATGTAAATTTTCAATTTCTGTGTAGGAGCATTATTAGACAAAAATATTTTTATTCCAATATGATGTGAAGAGAAGTAAACAGTACAGTTTCAAACACATTAAAAAATGTTTGTTATCATCAAACAAAAAATCACGGGTTCAACAATCTCCCCGTTTTGATGATGACAAACATACTTAAGATTTTGAATACAGCAAAATGTGTTTGGTATGGAAAAAAAATGAGAACTCCCCCTATATATGTGCTGCCCCTATAATAGTAAACTGACATAGCAAAAAATTTAAAAAGAATAGAAAATAACTAAACTTTTTTGCATTAATGGCAAAATAAAATCTATAGATGTCTGTATATGTTTCAAAATCTTAGCTCTTTCTCCCCCTTTGTAATCATCAAAAGATGGACAGGGCTGGACATTTACAAATGATATGGACCATAGTAAGAGATCAAGTCATTTAACAGAATCAGAAACCACAAACCCCAATCAATCAAACAAAAAAATCATAATAATCTGTAAGACAGGAATACATTTCACAATTTAGAAGATGGAATGGAAAGCTAGTTAACATATACCAGGGAGGATTCTATATACATTTTCCTTTTTTTTTTAATCTCAAGAGCACACTAACCACGCATAACCAGAGCTTGGATTTTTAAATGGGATTAGTTGCAGCATGAAATTAAATAAGTAAACTCATGACCATGCATGACCAGAGCTTGGATTTTTAAACGAGATCAGAGAAATACTTATTATTATTATTATTATATACAAAATCCCCTTAATATATGAGAACAATAATGGATGATAGAAGGGTGATATAGATAGAGATGGATGCGAAAAATAATTCCTAAATTACTCATATTATAAAATACATTCAATCAAATCTGGGTTATAGGGAAGCTTTCATCCATCTCATATTATGAGATCTAACACAGTCACAATTTTATTATAAATGTCCAAAATAAACTGTTCTTTTCTTGATGATTTGAAGATTGGATTAATTTGCCAGAAAATGAAATTAATAATAGAACGTCTTAAGAAAAAATTTACCCAAAAATGCAAAGAGATTAATTAATTTCTATAATTCCCAAATCCAATCGTAATCTGCAAAATCTATCTTCAGAAAGGGGTTTAGTAAAAATATCCGCAAGTTGGGATTCAGTTGGAATAAATTCAATACAAATGTCCTCACTAGCAATATGATCTCTAATGAAATGGTGTCTCACATCAATGTATTTTGTGCGTGAATGATGTACAGGATTATTTGATAGATCTATTGCACTCTTACTGTCACATTTCAAAGGAACTTGTTTATAGAATAGGCCAAAATCTGAAAGAGTTTGCATCATCCATAAAATTTGTGCACAACAACTTCCTAATGCAATATACTCAGCTTCAGTGGTGGATAATGCAACACAATTTTGTTTACGACTTGACCAAGAAACAAGAGAATGTCCTAGCATGAAACAAGTTCCACTAGTGCTCTTCCTATCAGTGAGTGGGCCAGCATAATCAGCATCAGTAAAACCAACTAAATCAAAATTGTCACTAGATGGATACCACAAGCCAAGTTTTGGTGTGTGCAACAAATACCTCAGAATTCGTTTTGTGGCTTTTAAATGAGATTCTTTTGGATTAGATTGAAAATAAGCACATAAGCAGACAGAAAACATAATATCGGGTCTAGAAGCAGAGAGATAGAGAAGTGAACCGATTATACCGCGATATTTTTTCTAATCAACAGCAACACCTTTTTCATCTTTGTCAAGCTTAGTTGTTGGGCTCATTGGTGTTCTCATTGGTTTTGCATCTTCAACTCCAAATTTCTTCAACAGCTCCATTACATACTTGGTCTGAGAAATAAAGATTCCTTTGTTGCTCTGTTTGATTTGAAATCCAAGAAAGTATTTTAGCTCTCCAACCAAGCTCATCTCAAATTTGTCCTGCATGACTTTTTCAAATTTCTCACACAAAATATCATTAGTAGCACCATAAATGATATCATCAATATAAATATGAACAATCAAGAAATCATTACCATCATGTAATAGAAACAGAGTAGTGTCAGCACATCCCTTTTTAAAACCATTTTCCAAAAGATATGAACAAAGACAGTCATACCAAGCTCGAGGAGCCTGCTTAAGACCATATAATGCTTTTTCTAGTTTGTACACATGATTTGGAAATTCATGACTCTCAAAACTAGGGGGTTGTTCAACAAAAACTTCTTCTTTCAGCTCACCATTCAAAAAGGCACTCTTAACATCCATTTGCTTAAGTTTAAAACCTTTAAAACATGCAAAACTTAGCAAAATTCTAATTGCTTCTAACCTAGCAACTGGAGCAAATGTTTCATCAAAATCAATGCCTTCAATTTGATTGTATCCCTGAGCAACCAACCAAGCTTTGTTTCTAATTACATTACCAGATTCTTCAAGTTTATTTTTAAACACCCATTTTGTTCCAACAACTGGATAGTCTTTTGGCCTAGGCACCAACTTCCAGACTTTATTCCTCTCAAACTGGTTAAGTTCCTCTTGCATAGCTAAAATCCAAGATTCATCATTAAGAGAAATATCATATGAACTTGGTTCTATTTCAGAAATAAAAGCATTGTGAATACAGAAAGAACAAACATTCTTATTGAGAGAGGAACGGGTGCGAACGCCAGCCGTTGGGCTTCCAATTATCAAATCTGGAGGATGATTGGGTTTGAATTTCAGCCTTTCAGCTTCAGCTGTTGCTTCTGTGACTTTTTCGTTGTTTGCCTCAACTTCATGGCTATCTTTCTCGCCTTCTTGCACACCACCTTCATCTTTATCATTTTCAGAAGCCATCTCTATGTCTGATTCATTGAACTTCACATTAATGGTCTCCACAATTGTTCTTGATTGTTTATTGAAGATTCTATAAGCTTTGCTCCTTGAAGAATAAACCATGAAGATTCCATCAACTGTTTTTGCTTCAAACTTTCCAAGTTGATCTCCTGTGTTCAGAATATAACAAGGACATCCAAAAACTCGAAAATATGAGATGTTAGGCATTTTGTCAAACCACAGTTCATATGGCGTTTTATTAAGTATTGGTCTAATCATGACTCTATTCATTACATAGCATGAAGTATTAACTGCCTCAGCCCAGAAGGTTTGAGGTAATTTACATTCACATAACATAGATCTAGCCATCTCCTGCAATGTACGATTTTTCCTTTCGACCACGCCATTTTGTTGAGGTGTTCGAGGAGCGGAAAATTCATGTTTAAAGCCATTTTCTTCACAGAATTTTTCAAAAACAAAGTTTTCAAATTCACCTCCATGATCACTTCTCAAAGTTTTAATTGAAACACCTTTTTCATTTTGAACAAGTTTTGAAAACTTTGAAAAATAATCAAAAGTTTCAGACTTTTTGGCTAGAAAATAAACCCATGTAAATCTAGAGTAATCATCAACCAGCACATAACAATAACGTTTACCATTTAAACTAGCAGTATCAGTAGGTCCAAACAAATCCATATGAATCAATTCAAGAACACGTGAAGTGCTAACAACATTTTTTGGATGGAATGACGAGCGACTAAGTTTAGCCATGGAGCAAGCCTTACACACTTTGTTATTTTTAAATTTCTGATGAGGTAAACCTCTGACAAGCTCATTTGTTTCTAGTTTTTCAAGGAGATGCATACTAGCATGTGCTAGCCTTCTATGCCATAAAACTGCCTCTTCTTCAGTGGCAACCAAACATCTAGAAACAGTTACATCATCAAAAGAGAGTGTGTAGATATTTCCTTTTCTTTTGCCAGTAAAAACAACTTTTCTAGTGCATGTATCAATGATCTTGCAAATCTCACTGTCAAAAACTACATTCATTCCTTTGTCACACAGTTGGCTTATGGAAATAAGACTGTGATACAAATTATCAACATATAAGACATCAGCTAAGGCAAAAATGTTGTTACCTACTTTTCCCTTACCAATAATCTTACATTTGCTGTTGTCACCCAATGTCACACTCCCACCTTTATATCTTTCTAGGCTAAGGAACAATCTCTTGTCTCCTGTCATATGTCTGGAGCAACCTAAATCCAAATACCATTTTTGTTGCCCCTTAGCCCGCCAACATACCTACACAAGAAGAGAGAAAGATGACCTAGAGACGTTCCTAGGTCCAAAAATATCAGTGACTGAAGTATGATGAAAGCAAGAATCTTTTGGAACCCACATTTGTTTTGTCCTCTTATTTGTGTTCCAAAATTTAT
The DNA here is from genome assembly GCA_030737875.1 of Allium sativum. Lineage (NCBI taxonomy): Eukaryota > Viridiplantae > Streptophyta > Magnoliopsida > Asparagales > Amaryllidaceae > Allium > Allium sativum. The sequence goes on along the minus strand of CM060925.1, from coordinate 2,369,779 downwards.
GGTAATTGTGTGCCAAGTGTTTAGGAACCCAAACTCTAGTGGATTTTCTGGTTTTATTCATAGTCTTGCAATTTTCAAATTTATGGCCAATTTCCCCACACTTTACAAACTTAGGAAAGATGCTTCTACCTTTTGCATTGTCAATCACAGTCACATCATTTTGAACTTTACCAAAACCTAGTCCTTTTCCATTGTTAGCAAACAATTGGTTTCCTAGCAACATTTTCAAAGATGTTTGTCCAATTGAAAACTTATTTAAGGTGACTTCAAGATTCTGAACTTTGGTTCTTAGTGCTGTATTTTCGTCCACAAGTGAAGTGCATCTTTTAATAAAATTCTCTCTCTTAATCTCATCAGTTTCTTTCAAAGTCAAATTTTCTTTTTCAAGATTCTCAATGGTGGACTTAAGAGTCGGTAGTTCTAAATTTTTTGCTTTAAGTTTTTCTACTTTTGCTTCAGTGTATCAACGATTTCAGAAAGATGTTTACACATTAAAAACAAATCATCATAACTGTATACCTCAGTCGATTCCTCTCTACCATCTTCTGAATCTGATTTTGCCATGAAGCATATGTTACTTTCTTCCTCGCTGCTATCTGAGTCTTCTTCTCCTTCCTCGTCATCCCAAGTTATAGAAAAGGCTTTCTTTTTATTCTTGTTCCTTTTGTGCTGAAGAAGGGGACAGTTTGTTTCAGATGTCCAGGTTTCTGGCAGTTGTAGCAAAGAGGTTCCTCATCTGAATTGTCAGAGTTCTTCAGCTTGTTGGATTTTGGTTTGTTTCTTCGAGGTTTGAATTTGCTCCACTTTGCAATTTGTCTAACAGCCATTGCAAGCTGTTCGATGGGGTCTTCGCCATGGCTGTTGACAGTATTGGACAAAGCAATTGATTTCTTCTTTAGATCAGAGTTGTTGCAATCTTCTCGTGATTTTAGCTCCATTTCATACGTCATTAGATTTCCAACAAGCTCCTCCATGCTCAGCTTACTCAGATCCTTTGATTCTTGAATAGCTGTGACTTTTGCCTCGAAATTCATTGGCAAAACACGCAGAATCTTCCTCACAAGTTCAACTTCAGTAAAAAAATTTCCAAGGGCTCTAGCATTGTACACTAGCACAGAAAAACGTCCATACATGTCCTTGATACTCACATCCTTCTGCATAGTGAAATTTTCATACTCGTTGCTGAATAGAGCAAGACGAGATTCTTTCACTTGCGATGTTCCTTCGTGAGTGACCTCCAGTGTATGCCAGATTTCCTTAGCTGTTTTACAATGAGAAATTCTGTAATATTCAGTTTTATCTAAGGCACAGATCAAAGCATTCATAGCTTTAGAATCAATAGAGTAAAGTTTCTTATTATTTGCATCCCACTTATCTTTTGGTTTAAGCATTTCAATTTCGTTAACAATTATAGTGGGTGGTTTATAACCAGTTTCAATGATATCCCAGACATCATAGTCAACAGACACAAGATAGATTTTCATTCTAGCTTTCCAATACGCGTAATCACTACCATTAAACATGGGTGGTCTAGCAATAGACTGTCCCTCAGAAAAAGCATTATTCATTGATGTCATGACTCTAGAGTTAAATAAACACAGGATCTGATACCAATTGTAGGACAAAGATTAACCCTAGAGTGGGGGTGAATAGGGTTTATCCAATATTTAGAACAGTCACAGAATAATAAGGAATGCAATAAAAGAAACACACAGAAATTACCCAGCTTCGGCAAACTATGCCTACTGCTGCATTACTAAGATATCTACTAGGATTTAAAACAGTCTCCCACTTACAAACACTCAATAAACTTGCAAACCCTGCTACCACCTAAAGAGTTTTGCAAACTAGCAACACCTGCTACTGATTTAAACCTATGCTCGAAGTCTTAGACTGATCTAAAATCCTTAGACCAGATTTTCCCAGATCACAAAACCGTAATCTGTACACCCTAGTTTTACGGACGTAACTAGTAAACCACAGATTGTTTTTCAAACAGAACTAAACAAAGTACATTAAAAATTAAAACAAAAAGCCCTTAAATGAAAACACCCCCTTTGTAGCTTCAATTAGAAACCCGTCGTCCCTTTTTCTTTATTTCTTCAAGCAAATAAACAAGGCGGCTGGGATTTCTTTAGTTTGAGGTTCTGATGGCTTTGATTTTGTTCCAGATGATTTGCGATGCTTTCTAGCTTGACTCCGAATGTCTTTCTGCTCCAATCCAACACTGTAAGCTCTTTGATTTGACTGTAGGGTTTTAGTTGATTTCGAATGAGTTGGATGATTTTGCCTATGAGGAAACATGTGAATTTATAGGGGAAATTCGAACCCTTATTCTCTGATTTCACTTATGACTTGCTTGATTTGGTTTGATGAATATTTGGAAGGATTTTTCGTGAATTTCCTCTTTTAATTATTCTAAATTTTCCATGATTTCCCTTTCTGATTGAATTGATAACTATAGACATGAATTTGTCCATCGATGAATTTGGAAAAATGAATTGCCACCTGGAAACAAATATTGACATGCACGAATAGTTCTTTCCATATATGAATGAACTATTTATTCACTGCTTTTGTTTGTTGCCTGCGTGTATTGCTTGATTGAATCCTAAAAAATATATTAATTTATCCCCTTGAATAAATTGAATCATTTCTGGAAAATTTTGATTTCTTGCTTGCCCATTTTACTGTGTGTATTGATTTCCAGAGAAATATTTCCTTGTCAAAAATGAGCTTGGGATTGATTGATTAGCATAAAAAAACAATTACCCAAGAATGTATTAAACAATTCCCTAAAATTGTATTGCCCATAAAGTCGTGTTAAAACATTTGCAATTTTAACAATTCAAACCAGGAAACAAGATAAGTGGAAACTGATTATCTTGTCAACCATTATTCACAAAAAATCTTCAGAAAACAAACTGCATGATTTTAGGCCCTCATTTTATTCTTTGATGTCGAATTTTTCCACTGTATTAAATGCCATCACCACTTAATTATGTCCAGATAATTCTTGCATGTTAATTGTGTTCATTTCCAATCTAGTAAATCAAATCTGCTTCATTTGCACATGCTTTAGTTTCATGTAAATAGAAAACAGGATTTTTTTTTAATGCTGAACAACTTGCCATATATTTCCATCCTGCAATGTCATGTTGCATGTTTTATGCCTTGTGTATGTCTGAATTTCCTGTATTGCATGTGAAATCCATGCAGTTTGAATGCTTTCCATATGTAGCTCTGAAACCTTGTGCAATCTTGTGCACACTGCTTTGACCATTTCTCTTTGAATGCTACTTGAACCTGAACTGATTTGTTATTGTTGCCATATATGCTTCTGTGACCCTGTAACACAAAAATGAAAAAAACAGATACCATTCTTGATCCAACTTGAATGTATTGGTTTTGGTATACACAAGTATTTGGCTTTCTTGCTATACTTGATCGTTTCTGATCTTGTATAGTATTGTGCCATACTTGTAAAATATGTGTCAGGCAAGTCAGAAAAAATGATGAGAAAAACACACAGAAAATCTGAGGCACATAAAAAATTATAAAATAAAATTTTAGTTCCAGTCTACTGTGTGCATTTCCTTTTTTTGTGACAGGTTTCAGGATGATGCAACAGGAGCAAAACAGGATAAAGAGACAGTAAGAATGTATTGATGAGTGAGAGTGAAACATGTAGTGAGATTCATTTGTACTGAAATAATGAGTGAAAATTTGTATAGCTGAGAGTTCAGAAAGTATTGTACTGTTTTGATTATGAAATAAAAATATGATTTTTGAATAATAAATGCTTATGTAAATTTTCAATTTCTGTGTAGGAGCATTATTAGACAAAAATATTTTTATTCCAATATGATGTGAAGAGCAGTAAACAGTACATTTTCAAACAAATTAAAAAATGTTTGTTATCATCAAACAAAAAATCACGGGTTCAACATGCCTGAGCGCACCACGCAACCCCTCCCCGACGCTCCCGCCGCCAGTGAACACCCAACATCGTCTGACCGCCTTCCGGCTGCCATATTCCCCTTCGACGACCTCTACAACACCTCCTCCTCCGAAAACAGTAAGCTTTCCCTTTTTAGTTTATTTTAATTCAGTTTTAAATTATAAAATGCTTTGTTTAAATTCAGTTTTAATTTATAAATGTACATAGAAATGATTAGATTCTTCGTTAGGGAAAATGATGATCTTTGTTAAGATAAAGATTAGATTTTTGTTATGAATAAAAGATTAGATCTTTATATATATAATGTAGATAGTAAAAATATGATTTTTATCATATAAAAATACGATTTTTATATTATGTAGATAGTAAAAATTTAATCTTTATATGAGAAGCGAAATAAAAATCTGATTTTTTTTGTATATATGTTGAAATAAAAATGTGATTTTTATAGCGGTGATATAAAAATTCGATCTTTGTATTAGAAGTAGATATATAAAAATATAATTTTTATATAGAGAATAGCGTGATAAAAATATAATCTTTATTATATGAACACCGTTGTAAAAATAGAATTTTTATCTATATAGTAGCGGTGTAAAAATAGAATTTTTATCTATATAATAGCGGTGTAAAAATAGAATTTTTATCTATATGAATAGCGGTGTAAAAATAGAAATTTTACCTATGTAGTAGAGGTATAAAAATGTGATGTTTATCCATAAAGAGCGATTATAAAAATGTGATTTTTATATACATAGCAACAATATAAAAATGTGATTTTTATATATGTAGTGGCTACGGGCTACGAAATTGACAAAAGACGAGCACGACGAAGATTTCTACATAAGAAGAGTCGTGGCGTTTGGTTTAGCTAATTGGTGAGAACTTCTCACTTTTATTTTTATTTCTAGTTGAAATATATACTAGGATGCAGACGGTGTTTAGTAGCACCTGACACCCGTCGTCCTCAAACCATGGATGAATTGTTTGTTTGATTGCTGTGTTGTGAAATTTGATTGTGTGATGTGGAATGAAATAAAATATTTTATAGTGGAAAATATTTTATAGTTAAAAATATAATTTTTAACGTGTATATAAAATAAATATTTATAAACAAATCGGACGATTTGTTTATATACATTGATATTAGTGATATTGATTGGGACGATAAATTTTACACATCTCCCAACTACACAAATAAAATATGTGTTTGTTGATTTGAAACCCCACACGGGTATTGGGATGATATTTGACGTACACTAATCCCGATTGTTTAGTTGTATGTCAATTGATGGGTTGACAGACTGTGTAGGCGTTAATTAGGTATATTTAATGCTTATGCAGTTGTGTGTTGCACTTTGGATGATGGTTGATGATTTATCGTTGTTGTTACCTACATGTGTTGTAGAAAATCCATATATTTAACATTATATGGTAATTGATTGGGCCTCATTCCAATTTAGAAAATAAATTCATGTGTTGAATTGAAAATAAATTCATGTGTTGAATTGAAAATATATATTCATGTGTTGAAATAAAATATATATTCATGAGTTGAATAAAAATAAATATTCATGTGTTGAATAGAAATATATATTCATGTGTTGAAAAGAATAAAAGCCGTGTTTGTTAGATATGCGCTATTTTGACGTGAACGATATTTATATCGATTTAATTCATTTTTCAATGAATATTGAAAGTGATTTCAAAATTCGAATTAAATTGAAATAAATTGAAATTCGAATTTAATTGAAATTCGAATTTAATTGAAATTGAATTGAAAACGATTTGAAATGAAATCAAAACAAATTTATATTGAAAAAATCAATCATGATTTGAATTTGAAAAGGAAGTTGAAATCATTTTGAAAACGAATTTAAATGATTTATAAAATACATTTTGAAAGGAAATCGATGAAATATATATAATATATATATTATATATATAATGGCCTGAATAGAACGCAACGCGCCGCAGCAGTTTGTGAATTTCGACCATTGACTTCGAATGGATATTATGGGAGATCCGACCATCGGATTCTCCTAAAACCGGAACCGTTGGGTTCGTATCGAAAAGAGCTTTCTAAGAATATTAGAAATTTCAAATCTAACGGTTGGATTTGGAATTATGTCCAAATTAAATTTGGAAAAGGTCGTTGTAAGTGCAGTTCGATGGCCATTGATGGAAATCGACTGTACGGGCCTTGATAAAATTATTAAAAATAGTAATAATTTGTGTAAACTCATAAGAAATGATTTGTGAAGAATTGGGATGAAAAACTCCATATTTGAATAGATGAAAATACATTTTTGTCGAAATGAACTAATTTTGAATTAGAATAATAATTTATTTATTTACAAATAAATAAATTGGATTTGAAATGGATTTAAAAGAAACCATAATTTCCAATAATTGAATCGGAATGGATTTGAATCGAAATTGTCTTTGGAATATTTCGATGTTGGATTTCGTGATGATACATATATTGTTGTGGGAATTTGAAAGAGTTATTAATATCTTTATTTCCAATACGACATTTGTTGGCCATAGAATTTGATATTGAATATAAGCCGATATATTTTCTATTCAGAGCCTTGTATTTAATATCAAATGTGATTTGGGTTGTCGTGAACGGTATCTTCAATAATACTGTTCTTAGACCCACATGAGTTAAGAAAATCAGAAATTAACTGGAGATTAGTTAAGTTGAATGGTTTCTTGGGTATTGATCTGATGTTGGTTTCGGCCTTCGGGGTTAATACTTAGGGAATTGCTCACTTGCTATTTTACGGTTAAAAGCTGATAGAATGGAATGTGATTTTGGGTTTATCGTGAACCGTGTTTTAAATGACACTGATTCTTTAACCCAGTTAAAGATTAAAACTAAGTGGAGTTTTAATGAATCTTTAATTAGATTGAAAAGATCGAGAATGGAGTATCACCAGTTTTGCTCCAGGCGATTGTTAAATCTTTAATTAGATTTGAACGTGAAATGGTAATTGAATTTACCGATAACACCGTAGATACGAAGTATTACCAGTTTTACTCCATGGGATGAATAGGTTGGGATTGGGAAATTAAAATAAATGATTACTTCAGTGTGGTTCGCTAATCCCGACTAGTTTGAATTGATATTCAAAAGAAGATTAAAGAATAAATTTAAAGAATTTATCTTTGATAAAATTAATGGGAACCTTTCCCAAAGTATAAGAATATTTGAATAGAAAAATATTCTGAATTGGAATGAGGCGTATGTTGTGTTTGTGTAACACGTGTTTATTATATACGCGAGTTGTTCAGAAAGACCGGGTTTATCCCATTCTGAATAACTGATTCGACGTGGTGTCGAAGATGAAGACGGTGGTTGAAGACCAGAGGTCTTTACGTCGTTTGGGTGATTACTGATTATCTTGATTGCGTCGTACACCCAAGAGGAGGGAATCAATTAGTGATCGTCCAGAAGTACTTGGAGATCGATGGATATGCGGGGTACTAGGTGCCTCCGGTTTCGTTCAGACCCAGAACGGACTTTTAAATGGACTATGTGTCTGACATTGGATTTTATTCTGTGTGATTGATTTCTATTAAATATATATATCTGTTTGGAGGCGGAGAATTTATTCTCTTGCTTAACGCCCTTCTCGGATGTAACAACCCGGAAATGCGGTCCAATATAATTTTTTTATTTTGGCAATTATAGTGAATTTTGATTATTTAAAATGAATTATTTTAAATAATAACGACGAGAAATTTATTTTGAATAGAAATAGATCGTATATATTTAGATACGTCGTCGTTAGAATAAAAATATTTATTTTAAATTATAAAAGGAATTGAAAATGGCGCGGTAGTTCGATAATTTGATTTCAAACTTCAATTGAACATACCGGGTGCAAAATAAACCGGATTTTAGCGAAACCAAAAATATTAGAATCTAATTGGGAATATCTTTCTAACGAATCCAAAAACTCAAATTTTCATAGCGGGAATCAAAAGATATGTCCAGTTGAAAATTACGAATAGTCGCTATGGAATTCAGGCCCTTAAAAATATCCATTTTGCAAACGACCTCGGATTTCGATGAAACCACTTTTGTTGGATCCGAGATATCAAGAGATTGCTAGATTCCAAATTTCATAATTTTTCAAATCAATATGTGAGCGTGGCGAAGGAAAACGCGTTTGACCAGTTTCTGTTGATTTTAATCGACTGGAAAATGGCCATTTTTTAAACGGTCTTAGAATTCGACAAAACAAGTTTTTTTAGGACTGTATCATCAATACGAAGCTAGAAAATATTTTTGGGAATTTTTAGAGTTAGTATGTGGCCCCGGTAAATTGAAATGCGCGTTCAAATTCAATATATAGAGATATATGTTGATTTTGACGAAAACTGATCGAAACGATCGAATCAGCCTGCGGTACATATTCCATTGTGTTCATAATGGGGGTATTACCCTAGGGATGACAGTCGGTGGGTTCGATTTTGAGGTCGAAATAAAAAGTCAACTATTGGAGAACTAAATATAATATTAATTAAATTATAAAATCCCTCTATAATCTCTCTCCCCGTCCATACTCAAAAAGGAAAAAAAATTAAAACCTAAATCGAAGCCGTCACCCGCCGCTCTCCCTCTCCTCCGCTGCCACCTCCATCGCCGGAGGTTCCCCCACTCGCCGCACCACCAGAGACCTCGCCCCGCTCCCCCTCTTCTCCCTCCTGAAAACCGCGCTTCCCCCTCCGACGTGAAGAGCTCCTCCCACGTCTCTTCCGCCTGCCGCCGCCTCAGGCGTGGCGCCGCCCACAATGAATTCCCCCCTCTTCTCCTTCCGATCCTCTCTCTCCTTCTCTACTCCGTCACCGCCTCCGCCCTAAATCAGCACCCCTTTTCCATCCCAAACCCTACCTCCGACTACCAGTGAACGCAACCCCTCTGATGCCAACGCACCACCCTCGCAACCACCCCGCCTCTCTCTCCCTCTTCTAGAAACAAAGTAAGTTTTTATTTATCTTCATATTTAAAAAAGTTCGATTTTATTTATATGTTATAGCTTATAAAATCAGATTTTATGTTGTGAATTAGTAGGAAATTTATTTAAAGTAAAGGTATGGTTTTTATCAATATAAAAAGAACGATCTTTGTATACAGAAAAGAAGTGATTTTCATATGAGCGATATTGGTATAAAAATAAGATTTTTATATTAAAGGAAGACGTAAAAATATGATTTTTATCATATGTGAAATATAAAAATATAATTTTTACATGATAGGAATAAAAAAAATATGATTTTTATAGTGATGATATAAAAAGGCGAAATCTTTATATTTGAAAAGACGAAATGTTTATATAGAGAATAGCGTGATAAAAATATAATCTCTATTATATGAGCATCGATGTAAAAATAGAATTTTTATCTATATAGTAGCGATGTAAAAATAGAATTTTTATCTATATAGCAGCGATGTAAAAATGGAATTTTTATCTATATAGTAGCGATGTAAAAACAGAATTTTTATCTATATAGTAGCGATGTAAAAATAGAATTTTTATCTATATAGTAGCGACGTAAAAATAGAATTTTTATCTATATAGTAGCGGTGTAAAAATAGAATTCCTATTTATAAAGTAGCGGTGTAAAAATGTGATTTTTATATACATAGAACAATATAAAAATGTGATTTTTATATATGTAGTGGCTACGGGCAACGAAAGTGACAAAGGGCGAGAACGGCGATGACTTCTACATAAGAAGAGTCGAGGCGTTTGGATTAGCTAGTCGGTGAGAACTTCTCACTTTAAATTTACTTTTCTAGTTATAATTATATACTAGGATGCAGACGGTGCTTAGCAGCACCCGTCGTCCACAGACCATGGGCGGCTTGTATGCTTGTTTGATATGTTGTGAAATTTGTTTGTGATGTTGATGTGAAATCGATAATAAATTGTAGATGGTTGAAATAAATTAATTATCGTTAAAAATATAATTTTTAACGTGAATATGAATATAGTGAATGTGAATAAATAAATATTTATAAACAAATCGGCCGATTTGTTTATATACACTGATTTGATTGGGACGATAAATTTTACACATCGCCCAACTGCACAAATAAAAATCTGTGTTTGTTGATTTGAAACCCCACACGGGTGTTGGGATGATATTTGGCGTACACTAATCCCAATTATTTAGTTGTATATCGATCGATTGGTCGACAGGTTGTGTAAGCGTTAATTATTTATATTTAATGCTTATGCAGTTGTGTGGTGCACGTTGGATGATGGTTGATTATTTATCAAACCATATAATTAACATTATATGGTGATTGATTAGGCCTCATTCCAATCGGGAAAATAAAGAATATAATAGAATATATTCATGTGTTGAATAAAATAAATGCTCTTGTATTGAGAATATTTATGTGTTGAAACTATTCATGTGTTAAGTAAAATATTTTAACAATAAAATTTACATCTTTATCATATTTAATATTAGAACCACTTTACAGTTGGAGTCTGATTAAAAATCAAACGATAGATACCATAATTTTATTAATATATTGCATAACAAAAATAGTTGTGTGTTGACAGTACTCATGTGTTGAGATTAGTCATGTGTTGAAAGAAATATGGATTCATGTGTCGAATAGAATATATATTCATTTGTTGAATAGAATAACGAATTTATTGAAATATATAAAGCCGTGTTGATTAGAGTTGCGCAATTTTGACGTGAACAATATTTATATCGATTATAGTCATTTTTATAATGAATATAGAAAAAGAAGTGATTTCAAAATATAACGTTTTGAAAATATTATCATTTATATAGTAATGATATGAAATATTCAATTTTGATTTGAAATTGAATATAGAGTTGAAATGGTTTTGAAAACGAATTTAAAATGATTTATAAAATACGTTTTAAAAGGAAATCGACGATATATATATATATATATATATATATATATATATATATATATATATATATATATTATATAATGGCCTGAATAGAACGCTCCACACCGCGGCAGTTCGTGAATTTCGACCATTGACTTCGAATTGACGTTACGGGAGATCCGACCGTCGGATTCTCCTAAAACTAGAACCGTTGGATTCATATCGAAAAGAGTTTTCCAATGAATATTAGAAATTTGAAATCTAATTGTTGGATTTGGAATTATGTCCAAATCAAATTTGGAAAAGGTCGATGTAAGTGCAGTTCGATGGCCGTTGATGAAATCGACTGTGCGGGCCTTGATAAAAATATTAAAAATATTAACAATTTGTGTAAAATCATAATATATGAATTGGAAAGAACTAGAGTGAAAAAACCCACATTTGAAAAGATAAAGATAGATTTTTATCGAGATGAACTAGTTTTGAACTAGAATTAAAATCAATTTATTTTTGAAATAAATAAATTGAATTTGAAAATAACCAGAATTTCCAATATATATAAAGTGGAAGTGGATTTGAATCAAAATTGTCTTTGGAATATTTCGATGTTGGATTCCGTGATTCTACAGATATTGTTATGGGAATTCGAAAGATATATTTATATCGTTATTTCCAATACGATATTTGTTGGTTTCAGAATTTGATATTGAATATAAGCCAGTATATTTTCTATTCAGAGCCTTGTATTTAATATCAAATGTGATTTGGGTTTATCGTGGATCGGGTTTTAGGTGACATTGGTTCTTTAACCCAGTTAAAGACAGGTTATTGATTTTTGAGAAGATTAAAACTAAGTGGAGTTTTAATGAATCTTTAATTAGATTGAAAAGTAAATTGATAATTTAAATTATCAAATCTGAAAGGTGATCGAGAATGGAGTACCACCAGTTTTTCTTCAAAGCTATAGTTAAATCTTTAATTAGATTTGAACGGGAAATGGTAATTAACTTTACCGATAACACCTTGGTGTTAGATATGGAGCATTACCAGTTTTGCTCCATGGGATGAATAGGTTGGGATTGGGAAATAAAATAAATAATTACTTCGGTGTGGTTCGCTAATCCCGAGTAGTTTGGAAAACCATAATATGGTTTGAAATGATATCCAAAGGAAGGTTAAAGAATAAATTTAGAAGAATTTATCTTTGATAAAATTAATGGGAACCTATTCCCTAAGAATGTGATTTTGTGAATAAAAGAATATTCTGAATTGGAATGAGGCGTTTGTTGTGTTTGTGTAACATTTGTTTATCATATACGTGGGTTATTCAGAAAGGCCGGGTTTATACCCATTCTGAATAACCGATTCGGCGATAGGTCGAAGATGAAGAAGGTGGTTGAAGACCGGAAGTCTTCACATCTTTTGGGTGATTATTGATGATCTTGATTGGGTTGTACACCCAAGATGAGGGAATCAGTTGGTGATCGTCCAGACGTACTTGGAGATCGATGGATATGCGAGGAAAGTGCCTCTGGTTTCGTTCAGACCCAGAACGAACTTGTAAATGGACGGTGTGTCTGACATTGGATTTTATTATGTGTTGGTTGATCTCTATTAAATATACATCTGTTTGGCGGTGGAGAATTTATTCTCTTGCTTAACGCCGTTCTCTGAGACGTAAGAGCTCAGAGGTTGTATATCGATGGACATCAGTCGCATGGAGTGAATTTCCTGTGTGGCACGCCTAAGTGGCAGATGATCAGGGCTTCTGTTGAAAAGCAAAGTCTTGTGGTTGATGATCAAAGCACGGCCTGTGTGGCGTAGCTTTGTGTATAACGTGAATTCGCGAACCTCACACCTCGGTATGAGTCAAAAACGGGATACGGACCGTTGGGAGAACACGACGTTTATTTCTAGCTATGGGTGATGTCAGTGACCTACCAGCCCTGACATTTATATACTTTTTACCTGTGTGGATGTTGGAATGCGAGGCGCCTCTGATATAGGCCTGTTAGGACCGGGAAACGTGTGTTCAGGAATTGCCAATTCTCCAAAGTTAGGTGAGGACCGGCCCAACCGATTCCAAGGATCATAGTGGGGTCCTGAGACATTTGCTAGAGTGTCTCGAACGGAGAGGAGCTTGCCCCTTGCCTCGACTCATGACGGAAATCCAATTTCCAATACGTGATATTGCGGTTTTATTTGTAGAACCTAGTATGGCGACATAGTGGTATGGGTCATTCATGCCGCCTATGATTGAAATTGTTTTGACACTATACACTTATAGTAATATCAAAATAATGTGTTTTAAACGTATCAAGCATGCTTTGGCTATTATAAGGTAAAAACCCTATCCTCCGGCTTGTGTTGCATTGTGTGATGGGACCTAGGTCTTATAATATCTTCATTTTTCTTTATTTAGCATTGCGCTATTTGTTGTATGCACTGGTATTCTTTGGAGAAAACCCGTTCCGTGTTATACGGCGTGGTCCCTTGATTTACCGAACTTTGAAATAAGGATTAATAACTGTTTTAGTTCTCACACCAGTCACATGACTGACCTGGAGTTTATTGTTTTAACCTAAACTCCGGGTGCCCCTATTTTCTACACGGGCTGCTAGTAGTTTTGGTTTTGTAGATTTATATTCACAGGAACCTGGTTTACAGCTGGAATGATATCCGGAAAGCTCTGTATCCGTGTATTACCTTCAGTTGTGCTTTGTATTATTTTCCGCTGCTATGTAATTTATTGTAATCTCTGATATTTATCAAATGCAATTTATTCAATTATACTCAATATATTCTTGTATTCTGATGGAATTGTTGTAATAACAATGAAATGTTCTTTTGTCTGAGTTCTGATGTGGCTTGTTCTCAACTCATTCCGGGCTTTCCTTACCGGGGAAGTTCGGGTCGTTTCATCGGAGACGTACGAGCTCGGAGGTTATATATTGATGGATATCAAACGCATCGAGTGAATTGCCTTTGTTGCATGCCTAAGTGGCAATATAATCAAGGCTTCTATTGAAAAGCAGAGTCTTGTGGTTGATGATCAAAGCACGGCCTGTGTAGCATAGCTTTGTGTAGCGTTGATTCGCGAGCCTCACACCCCGGTTGTGAACCAGAAACGGGAGAGGACTGCGGGGAGGACATGCATTTCCTTCTAGCTAGAAGTGGCGTCAGTGGTTTTACACGCGCTGACGAGTTTGACTAATGTGGTTGTTGCTGTTGGGAGGCGCCTCGGATATATCGGTTGTTCTCGAACCAATGGAGTCATTCGTTGGCTCATTTATGCCCGATAGGCCGGGGAGACGTAGTGTTCAGGGTTTCGTCTAATCTACATCGGTTGACCGACCCTGAAGATCCAAGGGTCGATGCGTTCTGATCCTGAGACATGGGCTAGATTGTCTCGAATTCGGCGGAGGACGATCCCTTGCCTCGGTTCACGGATGGAAATCCAATTTCCAATACGTGACTTTGCGGTTTTGATTGTAGAGCCTAGTATGGCGACATGATATATGGTAACCATGCCGTCTATGATTGATATTTATGATTGAAATTGATTTCTTCACTTATAATAGGATGAAATTTAGTGTATCAAGCATGCTTTGGCTATTATAAGGAAAAACCCTATCCTCCAGCTTGTGTTTCATTGTGTTATGGGACCTGGGTCTTATAATAGCTTCATTTTCCTTTATTTAGCATTGCGCTGTTGTTTTATGCACTGGTGTTCTTGGGAGGAAACCGGTTCCGTGTTATACGGCGTGGTCCCTTGATTTACCTAATTTTAAAAATAAAGATTAATAACTGTTTTAGTTCTCACACCAGTCACATGACTGACCTGGAGTTTATTGTTTAACCTAAACTCTGGGTGCCCTTATTTCGACACGGGCAGCTAGTAGTTTTGGTTTTGCAGATTTATTTTGATAGGATCCTGATTTACACTCTGGAACGATACCCGGGAAGCTCTGTATCTGTGTATTACTTCTAGTTGTGTATTGTATTATTTTACGCTGCTATGTAATGTATTGTAACCTTTGATATTTTATAAAGTGTAATATTTATTCATACTCTATATATTCTTGTATTCTGATGGAATTGATGTAATATACAATGCAATGTTATTCTGTCTGCGTTCTTTTGTGTATTTTTCTCAAAGTATCTGCTCTTTCCTTCACGGGGAAGTTACAGATCCTTACAAAAGCTTTCAAGATTTGATGTTATGTTGGAAAGTTTGTGTTAATCTATTCGTTTTCAGGCGTGCATTTACCTTGGTTTGATGAGCTTATCTTGTTGCTAAGAAGTTTTGCTCCATTTTTTTTCATCTTTCTCTCTCTCTCTCTCTCTCTCTCTCTGTATATATATATATATAAATGAAGGAAAAAAATTCAAGTCATACCTCCTCCATGTTAGCCGATCTGATATAAATTGGCTTTCGAAGTCGGGATTTGTCATCATGCTTGGATTGTTATGGTTTGGGCTTATGTTTTTTCCATTCATGTCCGTTCGTTGCCGCTTCGTTTTCATGCTCTGAAAGGTGAGTTTATCTCACACTTGACTTACATTTTATAGAAGTAAATTTCAGCACGTTTGAAATGCAATGAAATGTATAGGATTGTTCTATAAAATTTTATAATATGTTTTACACAACTAACACAAATTTATGACACAACTGATATATATGATATGAATGTGCACATGTGACATGTATTACTTCATGTATATGTTTGATTTATTGGGTTTACTTCATGTATATGTTTGATATGTTGACTTCATTGATATTGTTTATTTATTTGATCTCATATTGCAAGTTCTTTATGGGTGTAAATGGTACATACTTGAATCACTGTGTAGATTTAGAAAATGAATTGAATCAATTTGGGATGCGAGTTGAAATTATATATACCCGGGACTCGAAAATTTAAATCTTGGATTGAAATGACATATATCCGCATTATGTGTAGCCTAGGTAGAAAATTATATATAGACATCGTTGGTCTATTTTGAAATAGTTTCTAAATATAAATATATTTTAGTCATAAAATTTTTTAATTTAAATTATTTTTTAAGTAATTTTAATAAATCTTTTATAATGATTTAATATTATTTAAATTTTAAATCTATTATATAAATATAGATTTTACAAAAATATAAATACATAATTTTCTTAATACTTTAGATTAAGAAAGGTTCAAAGAGAGATTCAAAATATAATTGTAACTTAATGTGTTTAATGACTAAATTGAAATGTCAAATTTTAGCTATATCGATTTTAAGAATAAAATGTAATTTAGAAAATGATGAAATGAGTTTTATATGGAATTGATTAAGATAATGAAACTTAATAATTTATTTGATAATAATTTATGAAATGAATGGTTTGAATCTAAATAAAATTAAAGTTATATTTATAATTTATTATACTTGAAATCTTAGATTTAATAGTAGTATAATGAATGAAATGTTATTTAAATTAAAATTGAAAATTTGAGAACTCGATTGAAGTAATAAAATCTGAACCCAACTAGAGTAATATCTATAATGTATTGGAATTTGAATACACTGTTAAGCTGGAATTAATTTGAAGTGAAGTTTTGGTAACTGAATTGATTATAAGTTGAAATTGAACATACAGATATATGGTTCGGATTGGATTATTATATAAAACTAGATTTTTAAATTACTATTATTTCGTATAAAACTAATTTGGATTATTTTATATAATTACTACTTTATAACTATTTATATTATATTTAAATATTAAACATCTTATAATTATTTTATAATTCAATTAGTTTATTCAACTATTACATTGTGAATTTTATAATTATTTTAACAATTTATTTTATACAAATCTATTTATTTTTTAATTAAAATACTTTATATTATATTAATTATTTTAGATAAAAGTTATTTCTGATCCGAGCTATTAGATCCGAAATTTTTAGTATGAAGATGTTTTGAATAATGATAATTGTTATAGAAATTTGAAATCAATTGAAATTCTCCTTAACAAATTATTTGTATATATGAAATCTGAAGCCCTGAATGGAATCAAATAATGAATTGACTGAAATGTTGTTTGTGACGTTCGAATATTGAACTTAATTGTTCCAATATAAAAACAATATTTAGAGTTAATTAATTAAAACCAATTTTTGAAGTTAATTGATTTGTGAAATTTAAAATATAATTTCAAATATAAATGACCACGGTGTGAAATAAGCATTTGGTTGTCAAAGAGATCAGAGTCAGTATTAACATACTCTCTGTCAATACCGATACCACTTTAACAACTATGCACGTGGTGGAGAATCCGAAAGGATGATTTGGAGGCGATTACTGGATTTGTAGTAAGAGAACGATAATGGATAGACTTGACCTTCGGGTCATAATTGAAATGACTAAAACATGAGCCATACCAAGGCCAATGTGAGTTAGCTACTTTTAGCAGGCATGCTTCTTCGATAAGATATATATTACTTTGTGACTGATTTTGGCGCCTTTGAATTTGGGAGTATTGTCTAAGGTGGACAGTAGCTGATGCCTATGCGTTACCACCAGCTTGGGTCCGCAATCCGGCAGAATCCTACTGATGGTTATTGCCTCGATGCCTTGTTATATTTATCTTGCTCAAGCCAACTACGACTTTGATTTATGTCGTACCTATGGAGTGCCCTCTGATTCTATTATTTATGATGGGTTTACGGTACTGTATAGACTACGACGTTATAAATGGTTTAAGGGTAAAAATGTAATCTTGCTTATGCTATTTTCAATAGTATATTTTAACAGATCCTTTGAGGATAGAAATCCCAAACATCCTTTAAGTTACTGATGCATTTCGCTGAATATTTCACTTGAGTTGATTCACTGATATAAGAATGCTAGTCCTGATCCGAGTTGATTTGTTTTGCATTATTGCTGGGGTCAGACCAAGTATTGCAGTATTGAGATTTCAGTTTCGAAGATGGAGGCTATTTAAGGCATCATCTCTATCTACTGGTTCTGGTTATTTCTTCTCTGTATTATAATTCTTGTATTTAGACTTCTGCTGTATTCGATTGTGTAACTCTGATATTATGTATAAGTTTTAAGTTTTTATTTTTATTTAGTAGCTTCATGAACTTAATTTAGTCGTACCTATTCAATTTTTTGTGTATCTACACTTTTGTATTGGACAAAAGACGTTGCTCATGAATGTTAAGTGTTTTCACATCCTCTTAACAATGTATATTACCCTTTGACACATAGATTTTAGACGATAATATGTGAGGTATGGGGTAGAGACGCTCTTAATGTCATTTGTAGGTTTTGCTAAAACTATAGTCAGTACTGGTTACGAAGTATATGCACAGTAATATTTGATTTGCAAACCGTTTATTATTAATAAAAGTAGTTAAAAATTATGTGCATTAGCACAATGGATACATATATGTCACCGACATTGATTAAGTATTTAAATTGCTGAACATATGTCACGAAGAATAGTCAGGATAAAAGGAATGCAGTTAAAAATATCGACTACCGCCCAGTTCTTGGTTATCATCATAGCAGATATAAAGCTGGGACATACGGAAGAAACACGTTTATAAAGTTGTTGGTTTCAGACATAAAACTGCCAACGTTTAACATATATGCATTCATATTGCAGTTTTTAACACTTGGTAATGAATTATAAAAAGATATGGAAAATATTAGTCATGGTATTGCGTTGATTACAATAATAGTACAGTACTCATCACGACAGTATGCAATAGATATGGAATACATATTGTAAGAGCAACTCCAACAAATCGGGTGCGGATTTCTGATTTTCCGCACCCTTCATTTTTTGAAACCAAAAAATTTCCAACAGTTTAAAGTATAGGCGTTTGTTCAAAAAGCTCCTGAAATCAGGCGCTTGTTGAACAAACGCATGAAAAAATAGTGAGTCCGCTCTTTTATTCTTTTCAAACGGATTTCTGCTCCTCCATCCAAAACATCACAAATCATACCAAGGCTTGCTGTGTTGCTCCTTTCTCCAATCAAAGGCATCCCAGATCCACTCAATTTTGTTTACCTACTATGTTGCTCCTTTCAATTTCCTTTCTCCCTACAATTTCCTTTCTCCATTTAAATGGTTTGCAGAGGGTGTGGATTTGGACTTGGACCAATCTGATGGAAGAGGGTGTTTGCCTACTCAATCAATTTCCCAGATCCACTCAACTCACGAGGACCGATCTGATGGAAGATGTGGACTTGGAAGAATTATTGCTGAAAGGGTTCATGGAGAGGACGAAGAAGATTGGGATGGTGGTGAAGATATGCAATAGGACGATCGGTGTGTGTTGAACAGAATTAAAGAATAATTGGATGAAGAATTATTGAAGGAAAAATTAAAGAATAATACATGCGTGTGTGTTGAACAAACGTCTGGGTTTAGGCGTCTGTTCAACAAGCGCTCAGAGAGTTTGGAGATTCCAGAACTTTTCTCCCTGATTTCAGAACGGCTTGATGTTTTCAGCCTCCGTTGAAGCTGAATATGGGTGCGGATTTCGGCAATTTGGAATTCGGGGTAATTGTTGGAGTTGCTCTAAGCACTGTTATATTTTGTTTTACCAGTTTGTATTATGCATTCACGTAAGAAATCATAAGTTGAATATATAAAACAAAATATGACACAACCAACAGATTTAATCATGCAATGATCATCATCGTCCTTAAGCAGTTCCTAAAATTTGTTCAATATTAACATACATACCACCTTATGTGCATGCCCTTACTATCTGCACCTTGCATCAAGTTCAGAGGCATCTATGTGTTGTTATTCCAATTGCTGATGTAACATTCATTGTGTTGGACTTTAGTTCCTCAATAATAATCCTGCAACTAAACATATATCAACTTTAGTCCTTCTGTATGCACCACTCATGTTGTATGCAATCCCCTTCACATTGGAACAACTGAACTTATTAAAGTTTTCTGTAATTAATATTGGCACAATGTTAGAATAAACTCATGCATGTGCAATTCCGTAGAGCTGGTAATCATGGGTTATGAACATGTGTTATGCAATGAAGATTAGCAAAAGGTTAAAAAAAATCCACAATGTCTATTTTCTATTTTTTGTCATGACAATATAAGTTTAGCCAGCCAATAAAAACAATCCATACTCTACTTGTTGATTTTGGACAGCTTTTAAGCCCCGCCAGTTTTGCTTTATATCAGACACGTGTACATTGTTCACTTAACCGTCTCCGTCTTTCTTCCGAAACACCTATTTCATTTGGTAATTTTTATTCTAATCCACAGATTTAATAAGTTAATCCACCATATATTACTTTAATAAGTTAATCCACAACTATTTTGTAAGTTAATCCAGGAGTGGATTAACTTAAAGATTTCACCCTATTATATAGCTAACAATCGATTTTATGCTTCTTCTTTCACAAATCCGTGTTATTTCACAATTATTTGTGCTGAATTATCCCTACCGTTTGATAAAGTAGTAATGTAACACCCCACCTCCGTTAAGGTCACTCACAAAGGGAATGCCTTAACTTTGGTGGAGCATTTTAGTAAACAGAACAGAAACTTACAAGACAGATAAAACAGTACTTGAAAAATTTTAACTTTATTACAGCGGAAACAGAAATTAATATGGTTACATCCTTTCAATTTCAGAATTCAAGTACAAAATATCAGTCTTGTACAAAAGCCTTCAAAATGCATAGTTTAAAATCATAATCCCCATGGAACGGAAGCTATACAGAGCCAAGCCATACTTTAAGCACTTCAAGCAAAGAGAAATCCGGATCAAGCTAAAGTATTTCCCTCCTTGGATAACCTGGGGGGGGGGGAAACGGAAGAAAGGAGGCGAAACAACAATGGTCAGACAAAAAGTCTGGCAAGTCCAGTGACTTTCAGCATATGAACAGATAATAATAATATGATATGAACATAAAACTGGATGTGAGATAACTATAACAGGTGTAGCAGATATAACAGAAAAACAGAATGATATAAACTATTGTTTTACACTTCTCTGCACTAATACTAGTATAGCAGAATTAGGTGTCACCCTAATGTCTAAATTGAAGCAGGAACGGGTACAGAATACTTTAACAGAAACAGAATGCTAATTATGGGCCTTTACTACCCGATCAGAAACAGACAGAAGAAGAAACAGATTTATCCCTATGGAGACAGAATGTGGAATTAGGTGTACACTAGTAATGGGCCTTTACCACCCGAACAGACGGTACCACACAGAAACAGACAGGTGTTACCACCCAATAGAAACAGACGGTACCAACAGAAACAGACAGAACTAAGCGTACCCTAAAACCCTACCCCAAGCGATCGGCTCCCTAATACATAAATATCCTGTGTCGGCCCCACAGTAGGGTGTATCACTCCCTAAAGTGACAACCAATTGGCACAGACCTATTTACAGATGTCATGGCGTCTTACATCCTCAGAGGCAGACCGGGATCCATGCAAGCACATGACCCGGTTGGAACGCACCATCAACACCCCTCGCCATTATCAGAATGAACCACTTATAATTAGTTCAGTAAGCGTGCCCGGACCCTACCTACTGTTGGGTCAAAGTTTTGATACCAGAAAGGGTTACTGACTAATATGGGTCCCAAACAACAGATGACACAAGTAATTCCCCTCCTAACCTTGTGTCCCCAGACTAACAGATTTCAGATTTACAAGTTCAGACATACAGAATTCAGATTTACTAATTCACAAATTAAGTTAACAAGTTTTCAGACTAACAGGTCAGATGTACAGATTTTTTAGATTTGTCTAACTTTGTATTGGGCCTACAGATTCATGGACGGGTTTTACTACATCTATTAATCCCTTTGGTTTAACCCTATTTTCCCCAATACGTTTTAGACGTCATTCTTATCTTAGATTTTGCATTAATTAATTATTAATGCACAGACCTCTCACATTAGGTCGGTAGCTTGTGGCCGCTGGATATGTCGGGCGGTTCCGGGCAGACTTCTGCCACAAGCCAGACCTAACCTCGTGTCTTACGCATGTTATGACTAACTTCTCACATTAGAACCTATTGTTTGCGGCCACTGGATGTGCCGGGCGGTTCCGGGCAGATTTACGCCGCAAACTCATTCTAACCTCGAGTTAGCCATGCTTATCTTTGCGGCCAATTAATTAATAATTTACCGTTTATGCGCACGCCCAATATATATGCCAATTCAGATTATATCAATAACCGGATGATTATATCAACATAGCAGATAACAGATTTTATATGACTTAACGGATTTAACAGATTTAGCAACTTAGCATATTTTGGCATATAACAGGTTAGGCATTTCAACCGACAAATTTAACAGATTAGGCATTTCAATCTAATTAGCAGTCTAGGCAATATAACAAAACTAGTAGTTTAGGCAACTTGACAAATTAGCAGATTTAGCAAATTTAATATTTCTAAAAGTTCTATTTACATGCCTTGCCCAATCATAAATTGGCCTAAATTCATATGCCTACATAATTGTCATGATTCACAACATATACTCCATGTTTGCATAAGCGCAGAATATGGACATAATTTGCCATATAACATATGTTCCAATTTTTGTTAAACTAGCATCTTACAGCAGATTCACATATAAATTATACCAAATATAACCATTAATTTCAATGCATGCCATATATCCAAAAATCCCTATTTAGGTGTAATCACAATAATAGATATCCTAATTAATGTAAATCTTTACACCTAAGTTTCCATATCTTCTTCTTTTTGAGTCATGAATCATTATGCAAACTATACCCGACAATATAAATCTTTAAATCATATCTTCTAAAAATCAGATCTTGACTTTTATATGCATTTTGTCCAAAGTCTCAAATCATATGTAATCTTCCAATGGTTCCTCTTTTCTTCTATCATAGAATATGCATAGATCCAAATCTAGTTTACAACATATGCTCATTAATTATAGTTCTAAATTACAACCTAACTATGCATATAACATGCATAAATTATATGTTCATAGTCAAATTTATGCATATGTCCAATATATTTTATGCCTCAGACCTAAAGTCATACATTCAATTTAGTCTTGTCAAATTTCGCATCATTCATTATTTATCCCAAAATTTGCGTTCATACGTTCATCTCTTATGAGATTAGGCACAGGCTCGTGGTAGCCTGGCTATAAAAACAGAAAAGAAGAAAAGGGATACAGAACAGTCACAGAAAAACAAATCTGACAGAAGAGAATATATATACAATCTCAGATTCAGAATTAAAAACATATCAAAATTATAATTAACGTTTATAGCGGAAAATAACTGTACTTGCCTTGATTGGATTAAAGAAAGAACTTTAACTTGTTGTAGAATCTTTGCAGAAACTCTAATCTCTAGTTTGAATTGAGTTGCTTAGGCTGATGTTGATTATCTTCTAGTTTTAATTCTAGCAGAGCAGCGACGCCATTTTTATTTTTTTATTAGAAGAAGAGAGCAATGGAGGCTAGAGAATTGTGTAAGAAACCTAGGTAGAGTCTAGGGTCATTTTATAGAGTTTATGAACTGATTAGGACCATCGATGTTGCTTGGATTGATCGTAGCCATTCATTCGAAAGAGAGACCAATTAGAGCCTGCCACCTAGCCCTAATGACAAAGCAGACTACAGAAAATCGACTAACAGAGAATAGGCCAGCCAGGTTGGGCTGGGTTCGACCTGGCTCTGGACCAGGTCGACAGCCCTGTCGACCTGGTTAGACCAGGTCGACAGCCCAGTCGACCTGGGTGCATCAGGCGGGATTTTTTCCCGCCCTGGCCAATTGGGCCCGGTTTTTAATTTTAAACTGTTTTATTCTGTTCGAATTTTAAACTTAATTTAGAAACTTCCGGAGGCTATATCTTCTTCATACGGACTCCGTTTTTCGAAAACTCGGACTCTATTTCGCGTATTTTTCCGAGACGAACGCAATGGCGTATCCCGTATCCCTTAGTTCTTTGATTTCAAATTAATTATACTTTAATTTTTTAATTCCACAGTTATAGAATACACGGGGTGTTACAAGTAACAAATAAATATGTGTTAAAAATAGAGTTGATAGCACTTAAATTCAGCAAAGAAGCATTCAATTAGATACAATTAGTTCACTAATTATCTCTGAACAAGATCAAACATGATATGGTAGTAGATGATTATGAAAATAAAAACCAAGATCAAGATTCGAGTAGAATAGTTCGCATCAAATGTTTTCAAATAACTTAATATTTGAAGTTACATCACCAATTGCACCTTGCAACAATAGTAAATAGGAACTAAAATCAAATTCAAGATCTACATATTAGACACATAGAAAGTAATTAAACAACACTAATAAATCAATAAAAGAAAAAATTGTATATTATAATTATTTGAGAGTATAGCTACTTAGGGTCTAGATAGTGAATGTTATCCAAACAGCCTATACTCCTATTGCAATATTTGGATAAAATGGTATTCTACTAATGTACAATTTTTTCAAGATTTCAGAAAATAGCTAACTACAATTATATGTGATAATGGTGATATTAAAAAAATACAATTTTGTATACAATTAATCAGCTTCAAAAAAAAATAATAATAAACAAACTACTTACTGTTATTACGTTAAATTACTCCGCTTAAGCTTGGATTTAGATGTTAGGATTCCAGAAATAAGAAGACGACGGAAAACACAGAGAAGAAGACAGAGAAGAAGAGAGAATAAGTACATTTTTTTATGGATACACCGATTAAAATCTAAATTTTTGTAAAAGTCAACGACCCTATAAAATAGGATGGATTAACTTACTAATATTATGGATTAGAATAAAAATTACCATTTCATTTACTTTCCTTTTCGTCCTTACTTTTAATGTCCTTCGCTGTGCCCTTAGCCCTCTTTTCCCAATCCCGCCTTCTGACTCCGTCCTTGACCTACCGTCCCCTTTATGCCCATAGTCTCAGTAGAAACTTTCCCCACCCTTGTCGTTCACACCTACTTCTCTCTAAACCCTAATTACTCTCGCTTCCGACTTTTTGCTCTTTTTTATTAGCCTTCCGTCGGGCCGCTCGGTCTACAAGATATACGCCACCGTGAAGTTATCTTACCGCTACATCTTCTGTAAGTTTTAAATCATGCCAGCTTTGATGTTTTGTTTTATCTTTAATTATGTTAACGAGACTCAAAGTTTTTTGGGCTCCCCTTTAGGAATCGACGTATTCAACATTTTTCGTTTAGTTCAACCCATGTTTGTCCGGTTCATCTACTTATTTGGCGAGTTAACATGCTTAGCTTTGTGTTATGTATGCTGTTTTTTAATCATGATTCAAGTTTAAGTGACAACGGCAATCAGATTTAGTTTCAAGTGATAATCCATTTACTATTTATTAGCTTTTCTTTCCTGTTGTTGATTGGTTTCGGCTGCAATTTGTTGGTGGTGTTGACCATGTGCTGCTTGGCCAAATTTTTAGATTCAAATTTCAACATTTCAACATTTTTTTACCATTTATTTTTTTAAGAATGAATCACAACGTGTATTTATCTCTATGACTGGATATAATGATAAATTTTGTTCAATTGGACCAATACATGAATAATAGGTCTTTTATTTATCGTATTTGAGCCTTCAAAAATTTAGTTGATAGTTGACCACTTGTGAAAGTCATCTATATCTCTAAAATGTTCAAGCCTCGAAAGACGCTAACCTTAGGATTTGAGTTTAATTAGCCTCATGACAAGTTTTTAAAGAAAAGTCATCTTCAATCATGTTGTAATAACCCGAGGATATGTTGTGTTTCTTCATTTGTTTGCTTCTATCAAAATTAAATTGATGCATTTACAATTGCAGAGCATTTTTTGGGGAAAATACAACCAATACAGCAACCATACGACATATGCTTAACAACCGTTTACTGATTACACTTAAATTTATCGTTGAAAGAATTTGTAAAGAGAATGACATTTTCTTCAATGCTAAAGGCTGTAGATGAATCACGATTTTTGCAGTACTGTTAGATGTATAGGTTAACTGTTACATTTTTTACATGACAGCTTCTGTCACTACCAATTTTGTTCATGTGCCAACCGTAGGAAGCGTAGATTGCTAGCAAAATTTTCGGCTGAACATACGTGACACAAAGTAGATGCGAGAACTTAAAACATATTTTGAAACGAAGAAGTAAACGTTTTAGAATGTGTGCAGGTTTGGGCTAAGCATAAAGAAGTAGATGTTTTTTTTGGAAAACAGTAGTGCAAAATTCATTTGCATATTTTTTTTCAAGAGTCAAATTTTCAATTTGTGTTTTTTATTTATTGTCTTCCTGTTGTGTTCGACTGGTGGTCTTCATTATAATCGTTTTCAATAAATTCATTTGCATATTTATTTTCTTCCATTCGTTTTTAAGCATTTTGGTTTCCATATTCACGGATTACAACCAAAATCCACCAACTTTTGTGCTTGTATCTTCTGTCTTATGCAGTGTATGTTTTCACTATGCAAATTATTATGCATGAATGAATAATGAGATTTGATATTTTACTTCCTACCTATGACCATGACTGCTAGAATACTCAAAATCACATTTGTCACTAATCTTTATCCATTTTTATCAATATACAATAAGTTAAATTTATATTTGAAATTATTAAGGTTTATTTATGCCAACCATTGTATTTATCCGACGGTATGGCGAAATATTCCCACTTAAATCTTGCTCTAAGATGTTATATCTAGACATCGTACAGTTGTTTAGCACATGTAATTACAGAAGGTGATAGCTTGATGTAATATTTGTGTACATGCTATTCGGCATATGAGATAAAACATAAATAATTAGTGATCACCGTACACTTAAAATTCTGCTATATTTCATTATGCTAAACAACTGTACGATATTTATGATTCATTCATCTGGGCAGCAGCTAAATAATTTTGTAGGGGACAAGGCCTTTGAAACCTGTAATTCTACAAGTATGAGGTCCCTTTGGGTAAAACTTGAAAACGTTTTTAATATCCATTTTCTCTTAAACATATCTACCATGCCAACTATGTACCAGCAATTCATTTTGTACCTAATAAGATTTCATGTTTTTATCATAATATGTGTTAGTTCTATTATTAAACATAGTTGAACTTAGAATCTTGATATGCTCATAGTGCTTTTTAGGACATTTATGTTTGATCCTTATCCTTAATCATGGTTATTTTAGCCTTATAAATATGCATAATTGCCATTTAATTTTCAATGCCTTGAAATATTTGGCAGAGCACATGCCTAATATGGATTTTTGAAAGGTGAATGACAACAACCGTAATAGAAATGAATTATGAATAACACAAATGACGTACAAATATTGATGGTTTAATGCATTTTAACCTACCATAACATAATTTCAAGTTGATCTGAATAGAGTCATAATGTTGCATTTAATAATAATTTTCTTATGAAATTACGGGATGATGTTGGCTATTCTCCACTGATTTATACCCTTATATGCACAACGAAATGTGCAGCATCTAACATTGTTTGCTGCAAATTATACTTTAGCTTCTGATTCATGTTTCTTCCTACTAATTAATTTGGCCTGTATTTCATTTGTATGTACTGCAATATGATTTTTGGCTACAGACATACCTATATACATTAGAGAGACTATCATAAAAATTTGTATTTTGACGCACATTGTTTGTTTCTATTTCTTTTATATATTATGTTAAAATTGGATAAATTTTGTATTCTTCCAAATTGACATAGTTTATCTACTTTGTAACATCAATTAGGAAACAGTACGTCATAAGCATTGTTTGCTGCTAATGGTTGAATAATAATGACCTTTACCACTACGGTGAACAATAATATAGTTATATTTTTTGTTAAATTTATTTCTTACAATATTTTTTTTAATTTGGTGTATAAATGGACTAGTTGAGATTTAATGTCACCTCAATTGCCTTGCTATTTTTTCTAGATACATCAAGCGCGAATGCAACATGTTTGTGATGGTTGTTAGCCAAAGTTTTGAAGAAGAGGCATCTGTTGTGGAATAGGAGATGGTGAAAATGGATCTATGATTTCATGAGGCCTGGTTGAAGTTTCATGAGTAAGTTTTTTAAGTTGCATGGTTGATTTTTTGTGGATAACTTTGTTATGGTATATTGTCGCTTTTAGGTAGTCTGCATATGGAATTTTTGCAATAAATTAAGTTAAAGTTTGATGGTAGATGATGTAGGTATGACTTATGTAATAACCCAAAATTCCGGTCCAATTTGAGCTGACCAAAAACACAAGTCCAGCCCCAAATTAAACTGAAAATCAGGAAATTAATAGAAAGAAAACAAAGGGCGAGGATAGATAAGATAGAAACTTAGAATAGAAGAAGAAAAAGAACAAAACATCAGAGTAACACGAACCTTACAGCGGAACGAATAACATATAATATATGTAACATAACTTTGAAATATACATCTGTTTGAATATACATATCATTTCAAAGTACAACACTTACGACACAGTGGAAATACACTATAGCAATATGATCCTGAAGCATCCTGCTCCAAGCTCTTCCAGAATATCTGTAAATCCCGACTACTTGACTGCCCGTACAAATTTAGGCACCCAAGAGTTTAGGGAAACAAACAAATAAACTCTGGGTCAGTCATGGGACTGGTATGAGTAAACAGTTTAAAACAGTTTAAACAAGTAAACGATATCTCATAAGACCACGCCGTACAACGGAACGGTTTTTCCCTTATGAGAATCCAAATTATCTTTATATCAAAAACCTTTTGATATTATAATAATGTCTATCAACCACAATATAGTAATCATCTAGCAGAAACGCTTTCATCTCACATTCTACATATATAATATACAATCAAAACCGCAAGCACGTATTGGATAATGGATTTCCAACAATGACATGGTATGGAACCACCTTTCGCTAGTGTACCTCTAGAAAGGAATACACTAGGTTCAACAAGAACATCTTGCAACCCGGCCACACATGACCTACCACTCATTTCGCTTGAGTGTATCGAATGTATATCACCAACGGTTGGGATCAGCAACCGTTTCCCGAATGGGACAACATCAACAATAGATTTTTAGAAGTAAATGAAACTCTAAATCAGGTGATTATACACCCTATTTCGGTGCGACCGACTTAGCCATGTTGTCTGCCCGATTTCTGTCATTTACCGGTTGATGAGGCTTGAGGTTACGCTTTATCATCACACCAGATTCACTTTGAATGCCACATTGTCAAATCCATCAAATCACCGATTGACATCCTCAACCATACATTATGTGTTAGCTAAAAGAACTTTCCTTCTCCGCTTCCACTCTTGGTACGGTTGGAGAAATCAATATACGTGATTGTCTGGAAATACTCTGTCAGACATCCGTCCATACAAGTCATCCAGGAACAGGATGAACCGAAGGCACTATTCAGTACATCCATCTTAGGCACTGTTATATAAGACTTACACAATAGCCCTTGCACTTTACTTCGTCTTCAATTATCTTTGGCATATATGATTCGCAACGCTTATGCCAATACAGAGTGGTTCTTTGGATAATAATCCAACCGGTCTCTCCATATTAACAATGTTAAAATGGTCAAAACTTTGATAGGCTGTGATTTAACCATCAAAGAAAAACAGGTGTGTAAACAACGATATTATTTTCAAATGGAAATTATATCAATCAATCATCAATCTTATATATGTATATATATATATGTTCACATTTCCTTAATTTCTATGTTTAGAAAAAATATGTTATTAACTCTGGAAAAAATTTCCATTGCTTATTTACATATCACTATCATTTCACAACTATCAGTCCCTGACTATAAACTAGTAGGAGAACAATTCTCTAAGTATAAACCCCGAAGGCCGAAACCAACATCAGATCGACACTTAGAAAACTATTCAACTTAACTAATCTCTAGTCGGTTTCTAATCTTGTTTAACTCTATATTTTTTGTAACTCTATTTGATTAACTCAATGGTTAACTCTAATTGATTAACCATAACTGATTTACTCTAACTGATTAACGCTAACAAATTTACTCTAACTGATTTACTCTAACTGATTTACTCTTGACACTCTATTTGATTAAACTATATTCGAATAACTCCCCTTTTACTCTATTTATTTAACAAATAATTATCTCTGTTTAATTCTACTTATTTATACAAATACATATCTCCTTATCTCATCCTATTTATTTAACAAATAAATATCTCCTTTGTTTTATTCTATTCGTTTTGTCAATATTTTTCCCCTTTATAAAACTCTATTCGTTTTATAAACATTTTCCTTTTATTTACTTTCGAAATATTTCCTTTTTATAAAATCGGTTGATTTTATAAAATTCCTTTATTTCAATATACATTGAAATAATTCTTCTTACATCCCAGGGTCATTTATGATATTTAAAGTATCGAATAACAAGGATCAATATCATTCTAACACACATAATTCATTACAGATTATATAACACATCATATATCACAATATATGAAAAACAGTAAAATAAATATCGAGGAATCCAGTTGGATTCCTCCGACCTGTTTCCCTGCATCACAGATGTTACACAACATAATCAACATCACTTTCAGTTCAATTTGATATATTCTGTTAAACAAAATCAATATAGAAATTCAACTAACTAACTAGCGGTTCAATCAAACAGTCAACACACAGTCAATCAGCCAATATTTAACAGTTCTAAAAATACAACATGAAATTATAAACTGTTCAGAGTTTGTGAGATTTACTCACTTTGGACGATCATCGTTAATAACGATAACCATCGCTCGGTTTGATTCAACGGACAATTCATTTTGCGATAAATTGTAACGAGCTCGGATTCACTCCCAGTTGGTTCCATCGTGTTGCTCCCGTCCATACTATCCCAACGGATCCGACCGTTCGTAAAACTGACCTTGTATGGATGATAAATCACGTTATTAAGTTTGTAGACACTAATTTATTAAATAAAACATAAGATTTAATTTATTGAGCCTTACCCTTTTCTTGAACTGGCCTAACACCCGCCTGAAGCCCAATGACCTGCCATCCTTGCCTGCTCCCATATGTATAAATCTTGCCACAGTAATCCTCTTATCAAGTAATCAATGACTCGCAGACGTTGTCACCTCCTGCTATTTTTCTCTAACGTGACTAACCCTTCTTCCATGAAATCAACCAAACATCCACCATCTCGTTTCGTACTTGTCTCCATCCGTTATCAACAAAGTCTGCTGCTCACGTTCTAAATATTTCCATTCAAAAACAATACACCATGATATTCCTCTTCCACATATACAAACGCAACCCATCCACACCTACCCAGCACAGAAGAACCCACCGTTTCCTTGCGTTTTGTTTCCTCCGCCCACCAATGAAAACATACCACCTGCTCCATGTTTCACAAAACCTCCCTCTCTCAACGTTGACAACTACTCTTCAAGCTCTCCCATTCCAGCAAAACTCCAAACCCAGCTTACCAAATGATGCCGCCTCCAACGTATATTTCCTAAGGCCATTTGCTGCTCGCACCTCCCAAAACAAAACCCGCCTCTCCAATATACAGGGTCATCAGCTCCTTCCAGTATTTAACTTCCTCCATGCACCCGCGTTTTCCCATTTTTCATGCATTTGCTGAAAGTATCTTCCAGTTCACCTCCATCGCACCAAACTGACCTCCTATTCGTTCAACTCCTCGCCTCCTACCTTTTGTTGCTCAGCTGGTCTTCACGTGTACTGCTCTTGGTTCTACTTTATTATAAAAGAGAGGGTTTTCGTTTTCTGTGATTTTCAGTGAGGAGTGGAATTTGTTTTTCTTTACGTTTGGGTTTACTTGGAGGAAAAGAGCGGCGGCTATATTAGTTTGGATATTTATCGGGTAATCTTTTGATTGTATGGAGGATTTATGAAGCCACGATCAGGTTTGAAGGACCATAGTTTTGTGCGGCTGAAAGAGGAGGACGTGGCCTATCTTTGGCCTTAGAAATGACTTAGGATATTTTAGGGTTGGGTATTTATCTTTATTCATTTAAAAAAATCAATCGCTATGTGATATTTCGTTCCCATACGAGTCGTCATGGACAGATACAAAAATACCGTTGTGATCAACACTGTCTTACGATCCAAAAATATAATAATATCGGTAGGTGTTCTTATATTTTGAAACTTCAAAATGTTGATTACAGGTTGCGAAATACTTCAAATAAAAAGTCACTTATTAAATTAATTAAAAATTACAGTAAAATTCTAAAAATTAAATTATCACTATGTCCCAAAAGAACCTTGTCTAAATTCAAACCCGATATTCAAATATATAGAAAACCCTTTTATAACATAAATAAAGCGTTGAAAATTATAAAGGAAATCCACAGCGACTTTTCTAAAATATGATTTGGACATATCTCAAAATCTACATGAAGAAATCCCGATTTTTCTCTTCCACTAGAAAGATATAATCCACCAGCTCCGAACGTTTTCTTGTTTCACGGAAATCCGGCTTAAAACGAATCCTGTACACACAGTTGAAGTTCGAATCACCAATTTACGAACTGCAGTGCCATTTCAAGCTCGATTTAAATTATAATATAATTATACGTTCAAACTATCGTTTATATAATATATTCGTTATTTAAATTCAATTCCAAGATGAATTAAATATCACAGATGATCCACGACAATTTAATTCACTATATCACTATTAATATAATTAAATAAATTAATTATAATACCTCTGCCAATGCGGGTCATTACAATCTTTACCACTTAAAAAAATTTCGTCCTCGAAATTGCTAAAAGGTAGAGGACGACCCTATCGACTGGTTAGAACATATTTGTTCACTTCTTAACTTCAGTTTCAACTGAACCAATTTAATTTCAATTAAAATATTAATTAATTCTTATCTATGAAGATTTTCAAAAATCCTAAAAAATTTCTAACACCTTAACTTTTAGAAAAATTTCGCGAGCACCTCCTTTGTACTGGTCGATAGGTCAGACTCCAACTCACCTCTCTAGGCCATCTCCAACCCAAAAGAAAACCAAACAGCCAAGCGGCTTGCAAATTCGACTCATAAATCTTATATCCAATAGAAATATAAACTTGTACCTTTTGTCGGCATATCATTATATCCTTTCCACCTGTTATCAATTCAGCGGATACAAGGGTCATCCCAATCAAATTTCAATCTGCTTTTATCCACAACACAACCAATCGCTTATATCCGAGCCAAATATCATTTCAACTCGAGTTTCTTCTCGATTCCCAACTCTTAACTTGATTATCACATTACACTTCAAATTTGAATCTCACAATCCAATTTGTCTTGATATCATTCTAATTCAATCTCAGTTACCACTTTACCGGCTTTACTTTAATTCATATTTGCTTTTACAAATTTCTGTTAAATTTGTTTTTAATTCAAACAGTCTTTCCCTGGGGGTTTTTTAACAATTTACTCTTTTCAAAAATCAAATTTTCCTTTTGAACATGTCACTGAGCCCTTAATTAATATACCATTAGTTAAATCACTTCTCTATTTCTGTATCAATATTTGTTAACCAAATATTTTCAATAACCATATTGGCCTTTTATGTTATTTGGAAAACATTTCCGAATATCGCCTTCCTTTATTTTCTAAACTTTAGAAAATATATGCTATTTTATAATTGGAAAATATTCCAAACACTTATCTCTTTTCCGATCTCGTTTATTTCTATACTTAGGAAATATTCTTTATTATATTTCCAAGCTTACACTTATTTGGGTTAAAACGGATGTTGTGTAAAACATCGTTACGACAACACAAATACTATATTCAACTAACTCTTATTCAACATTGATCTTCGAGCCTGAAATCTTACTATCAATCTTATATATAACTATATATATATATATATATATATATATATATATTCACATTTCCTTATTTTCTATGTTTAGAAAAATAGGTTATTAACTATGGAAAACATTTCCATTGCTTATTTACATATCACTATCATTTCACAACTATCAGTCCCTAACTATAAACTAGTAGGAGAACAATTCTCTAAGTATAAACCCCGAAGGCCGAAACCAACATCAGATCAACTCTTAGAAAACTTTTCAACTTAACTAATCTTTAGTCCCTTTCTAATCTTGTTTAACTCTATATTTTTTTAACTCTATTTGATTAACTCGCCGGTTAACTCTAATTGATTAACTCTAACTGATTTACTCCAACTGATTAACTCTAACTGATTTACTCTAACTGATTTACTCTTTTAACTCTATTTGATTAAACTATATTCGAATAACTCCCCTTTTACTCTATTTATTTAAGAAATAAATATCTCCTTTTAATTATACTTATTTATACAAATACATATCTCCTTATCTCATCCTATTTATTTAACAAATAAATATCTCCTTTGTTTTATTCTATTCGTTTTGTCAATATTTTTCCCCTTTATAAAACTCTATTCGTTTTATAAACATTTTCCTTTTATTTACTTTCGAAATATTTCCTTTTTATAAAATCGGTTGATTTTATAAAATTCCTTTATTTCAATATACATTGAAATAATTCTTCTTACATCCCAGGGTCGTTTATGATATTTAAAGTATCGAATAACAAGGATCAATATCATTCTAACACACATAATTCATTACAGATTATATAACACATCATATATCACAATATATGAAAAACAGTAAAATAAATATCGAGGAATCCAGTTGGATTCCTCCGACCTGTTTCCCTGCATCACAGATGTTACACAACATAATCAACATCACTTTCAGTTCAATTTGATATATTCTGTTAAACAGAATCAATATAGAAATTCAACTAACTAACTAGCGGTTCAATCAAACAGTCAACACACAGTCAATCAGCCAATATTTAACAGTTCTAAAAATACAACATGAAATTATAAACTGTTCAGAGTTAGTGAGATTTACTCACTTTGGACGATCATCGTTAATAACGATAACCATCGCTCGGTTTGATTCAATGAACAATTTATTTTGCGATAAATCTTAACGAGCTCAGATTCACTCCCAGTTGGTTCCATCGTGTTGCTCCCATCCATGCGATCCCAAAGGATCCGACCGTTTGTAAAACTGACCTTGTATGGATGATATATCACGTTATTAAGTTTGTAGACACTAATTTATTAAATAAAACATAAGATTTAATTTATCGGGCCTTACCCTTTTCTTGAACTGGCCCAACACCCGCCTGAAGAACAATGACCTGCCATCCTTGCCTGCTCCCATATGTACAAATCTTGCCATAGTAATCCTCTTATCAAGTAATCAATGACTCGCAGACGTTGGCACCTCCTGCTACTTTTCTCTAACGTGACTAACCCTTCTTCCATGAAATAAGCCAAACATCCACCATCTCGTTTCGTACTTGCCTCCATCCGTTATCAACAAAGTATGCTGCTCACATTCTAATCATTTTCATCCAAAAACAATACACCATGATATTCCTCTTCCACTTATACAAACGCAACCCATCCGCACCTACCCAACACAGAAGAACCCACCGTTTCCTTGCGTTTTGTTTCCTCCGCCCACCAATGAAAATAGACCACTTGCTCCATGTTTCACAAAACCTCCCTCTCTCAACATTGACAACTTCTCTTCAAGCTCTTCCCTTCTAGCAAAACTCCAAACCCAGCTTAACAAATGATGTCGCCTCCAACGTTTATTTTTGAAAGCCATTTGCTGCTCGCACCTCCAAAACAAAACCCGCCTCTCCAATATACAGGGTCATCAGCTCCTTCCAATATTTAACATTTCCATGCATCCACGTTTTCCCCTTTTTCATGCATTTGCTGAATGTATTTTCCAGTCCACGTCCAACGCACAAAACTGACCTCCTATTCATTCAACTCCTCGCCTCCTACCTTTCATTGCTCAGCTGGTCTTCATGTGTACTGCTCTTGGTTCTACTTTATTATAAAAGAAAGGGTTTTCGTTTTCTGTGATTTTCAGTGAGGAGTGGAATTTGTTTTTCTTTACGTTTGGGTTTGCTTGGAGGAAAAGAGCGGCGGCTATATTAGTTTGGATATTTATATGGTATTCTTTTGATTATATGGAGGATTTATGAAGCCACGATCAAGTTTGAGGGACCATAGTTTTGTGCGACTAAAAGAGGAGGATGTGGCCTATCTTTGGCCTTAGAAATGACTTAGGATATTTTAGGGTTGGGTATTTATCTTTATTCATTTAAAAAAATCAATCGCTATGTGATATTTCATTCCCATACGAGTCGTCATGGACTGATACAAAAATACCGTTGTGATCAACATCGTCTTACGATCCAAAAAATATAATAATATCGGTAGGTGGTCTTATATTTTGAAACTTCAAAATGTTGATTACATGGTGCGAAATACTTCAAATAAAAAGTCTCTTATTAAATTAATTAAAAATTACAGTAAAATTCTAAAAATTAAATTATCACTATGTCCCAAAAGAACCGTGTCTAAATTCAAACCCAATATTCAAATATATAGAAAACCCTTTTAAAACATAAATAAAGCGTTGCAAATTATAAAGGAATTCCACAGCGACTTTTGTAAAATTTGATTTGGACATATCTCAAAATCTACACGACGAAATCCCGATTTTTCTCTTCCAATAGAAAGATATACTCCACCAACTCCGAACGTTTTCTTGTTTCACAGAAATCCGGCTTAAAACGAATCCTGTACATACAGTTGAAGTTCGAATCGCCAATTTACGAACTGCAGCGCCATTTCAAGCTCAATTTAAAGTATAATATAATTATACGTTCAGACTGTCGTTTATATAATATATTCCTTATTCAAATTCAATTCCAAGCTGAATTAAATATCACAGATGATCCACGACCATTTAATTCACTATATCACTATTAATATAATTAAATAAATTAATTATAATACCTCTGCCAATGCGGGTCATTACAACTTAAGTGTATTTATCTGAACTTAATGATTTAATGTGATAGTGATGGAATGATTGGGAATACATATTTGTCTTAGGTGGGCCGAATAATACAAGTAGATAGTTCGTATAAGCTATCTTCTGTCCTTTTTTGTTTAATTTGAGATCTCTTATATTTAAATTATAAATGCAACATACAGAATATGATTACTCTATTTTGTAACTATACCAGAAGTTTGCTCACAAATGAAAATATACTGTTTAAAAATTTTGATGACCAGTCGTTGAAATTATACCTAACATTTTGTTAGTGATTTCCATATTAACAGCCTATTAATATATCAATTTTTCAAAAATTACAACAAATAATAATCAAATTCCAATCCACATTTCTTGGATCAAATAGAATTTAGAAGATTAAGCGAATGAGATGTAATCCAATATTTAATCCGATTGTAATTTGAAATTGATCAATTTCAACGTAAGTCCATTGTATCTGATCCATTGTAGACCCAATGATGAATATTTATTTCGTACGTAAGCATATAGCATGCAACTTTTGGACTATTTTCTAATTATATACATTGCAATCGTATTAGTATCTCTATTTGATGTCATCTTAAGGGATGAGGCTATACAAAGTGGTCCTTAGAGCATGGATTGCTCTCCATTTATGGGAGTCAAGTCAATATACATTATTACTGCACTATTAGCTATAAAAATTCCATTATTCTACAAGGTAATATTTACAAAAATATCATGCATTTTCCATGCTTTATGTTACGTAATTGCACCATTAGCTTGACCGTTATTCTAACGATTGTGCACTTAAAGTGATATTTGTTGGGTAAACTTTAATTGCTATTGAGAATGGTAAAAATAAATAATGGGATAAGTGTCAGTTTGTGATGTGTCTTTATATGTCGAGAGTCATAAATTAAGTGTTGTGTCTATTAGTAATTGGTGTGTCTATTTAATAAGTAATGTTTATTGGTTAAAGGTTATGTCCATTGATGAAAAGGTGTCTATTGAGTTGTAAGGTCATGTAGACCACTATATATATATATATGAGTGGTCATTTATTTGTAAGTTAGAAAAATCGAAGCACCCAAGTAAGAGTGTGTATGTAAGAGAAAGCACGTAAGAGTGAAAGTTAGTGAGGCAAGGAAGATTGAAGTTAAAAGCAAATAAAATTTAGAAAGAATTCTTCCTCCAAAATTTAAAATTTATTCTTCTCCTCTTCTTCAAATTTAACAAATTGGTATCAAAGGCTGGTTGAAACTATGACATTTATATTTTTCTCGTCGTTCATTCTCACAAAAGAAAACTTCGAAAAGTGGAGTAACAGAGAAAAGAAGAGTTTATCTCCAAAGGGCTATAGGACAATGTTGATTGTGGCTACGAATGACCAAAAAATGTTAAAAATATGACGAAGAAAGAAAGAAAATCGTTTACAAGTATAAGAAAGAAATATCTTCAAGCTTGTATAGTGCTCAGTGAGAACGTCGATAAAGAAGCATGGTATTATATTAATGGAGATAAAACCATGTAAGATTCGTGGGAATTATTAAAAGACATCTATGGAAAGGATGAAACAAAAATAAAAGAAGAAGAATATGAAGAGGAGGTCGAAGAACTTGAAGTAGAAGAGAAGGAAGAAGTAGAGAAAGAGATGGTTAAAGAAAATGATGAAGTAGACGAAAATGTAGAGGATGAAAGTAAGGAAGAAAAAGAAGATAAGAATACCGAGGAAGGAAATGAAGATCCGGATATGTTACGATAGAAAGTGGATGAGAATGATGATAAAACGGTCGTGGAGCTAAAAGAAAAACAAATATTGGAGCAGAAGTTAAAAGCTGAAGAGGAACCGATGAGAGAGAAAGCTGCTAAAGAAAAGAAAACCATAAAATATGCTAACAGCGAGAAAATTACAGAAGCAAAATGCAATGATTTGGTTGCTGAGCGTTCTAGTGATAATGTGAATACTGCCATTGGCGAGGATGGAAGCTTAAGCGTTGTTCAAGAAACAAATGACCAGCACGATATAATCACTATGAATCTCGATGTAGAAGAGAGAGCAAGGGCGAAAGACAACAATTTATTGGGCAAATTTGAGCTGTTTGGAATTCCTCCAGCACCTCCAGATCGATGTATGCTTTCACATTGATTTGAATGGAATGATGTGCGTGGCTATTGAACATAAGACATTCAGGCAGAAGAAAAATATCATGACCGTTAAACACTTCTTGGAGGAATAGTGCAGTCCGGTTATTGCAAAGATGTATCAACAGAGAGGAGCTTCTATCAAGGAAGAGATAGAGATGCACGAGAAGAAGGTAGAAGCTAAGAATGTGTTGGAGAGCCATGTTTAATATATGAAATATAGGATCAAGGATGATAAGATTGGTGGGAGGCTGAACGTTGGTGATAAGAAAAAGGCAGAGAATGCAATAGAAGCTGTGATTCCGTATTTGCATCGCTTTCCACTTGCCACGCAGAAAAGTTTTAGGACAAGTTGCGGGAGCTGGAAGAATACAGTAAAATCAAATACAAAAAAATTGAAAATACAGGCATTGCAAGAGGAAATATTGAAGCTATCTTGAATGTTTTTCTTCCAAATGAAATATACTTTAAGCAACCTCCCTAATTCCGAGAGAAACGTGAAGAGCTAACTGGTGACATATACAAACCTCCCTTAAAGAATAAAACATTTAAAGTTTAAGGGAGAGTTTTGTTGGGTAAACTTTAATTGCTATTGGGAAAGAAAAAATATAATAAAGGGATAAGTGTTAGTTCGTAAAGTGATGTGTCTTTATGTTTCAAGAGTCATAAATTAAGTGTTGTGTCTGTTAGTAAATTGGTGTGTCTATTTAATAAGTTATGTTTATTGGTTAAGGGTTATGTCTATTGATGAAAAGTGTCTATTGAGTTGTAAGATCATGTAGACCACTATATAAATATGAGTGGTTATTTTGTGTGGTAATAAGGGAAAGTGATTAAGAGAAAAAATGAGAAAGTAAGAAACTAAGAAGTTCTTCCTCAAACAAAATTTAATTCCTCTTCTTATTGTTAGTTTTTACAATATCTTGGTATTTTTAAGAGAAAATATGCCCAAATACTATGTGTACAATACAAAAAAGCATTTGAGTGTTATTTTCAAATATTTGAGTTGTTAACGGGTATTCTAATTTCTATCGTTTCCCTTTTTTAATACATTTCATGTCAGATATAAATTCAATCACACTTCTTGGACAAACATTATAGCTTACATTCAATTAATTCTTCTTTTGTTTGCACAGACCAAAGATGGATGTATGCTCATCTTATCCACTTAATACATGTCCATGAAATATCTAAATTTGAACCTGTATTGTAGGTATATTGATGATTCACTTTTGAGAATATGCATTTATTATTGACGTTGAATTCAATACTTGACATACAAAACTTGACAATTATTTATATGCAGCATAACTGGAAATTTTACCTGGATTATTGTAGCTCTTAGTAAAAAAAAATCCTTCTTTACATTTTTGTAGTATAAAAAGTATGTAATGTGAATGATTCCAATAATTGAGACCCAGCTTCTTATTTATAAACTTCCTGTTATATAAGTTTGCTATTCTACTTCACATATATAGAGCATTTGACTAAAAATCAGGTAATTTAAACTTTCCAAAGACAAAATATTATCTTGGTCAGTTAAAGATAATAACAAAAAATATTCGCTCTCTTAGAAACTAACTTATATAAAAAATACCTTTAAAATTATATTTTTTGTGTTTGGGATTTTGTTTTATATACAGTGTTAGGATTGCCTTGTATGCGTGCAAGGAAGGGGGTCTTGTTCCGACCGTCGTTACATAACAGTGGTATCGGAGCCGAAGGTTACGGACTGGGCTATGCGGGCAAGACAATGCTCTCAAAAGATACTCGTAGGATGCGAGTCAAGGGGGAGACGGTTAGGATTGCCTCGTATGCATGCAAGGAAGGGGGTCTTGCTCCGACCGTCGTTACATAACAATACAAATGCTTCTAATAAGTATTTTTTTGATGATTTATATCTTTCTTTATTTCTTTTATAGTTCATGTTGAGTACTTATAGTTAAACTGAAATAAAAATTATTACAGAATTTTTTTATGCAGTTAGCTAAATTTTACATAGGGCATTGTTATTGACACTCCAGATATTGTTAGGGAGGGGGGCAATTTTTTATTTTTTCAAAAATTGTTAAGGGGAGCACCAATGAGGAAAGTAGTCCCTTAACAATTAAATGTATTTTTACCTTATTACCCATTTAGTTACTTAACAAATAAAAGTAATTTTACCTTAACAAATATTGCAAGGGCCATAGTAATTTTTTTGGGCATTGTTATTGACACTCCAAATATTGTTAAGGGAGGGGGGTCAAATTTTAAAAACATTCCAATCATAAAAATAATGTTATGGGGGGTCACGAACTTAATTTTTTACATTCCTTTTTTACCCTCGTAATAACATCTGGTATAACATCAGTTACCATCCCAAATCCCAATCAATTTCAAATGAAATAAAAAACAAATCATTAAATTATTTGAGAACAAAAAAAAAACGATTGTTTGAGGAGAATTAATGGTGTGAACGAAGAATGTGATACCGTATTAAAAAATAATTGTTTGGTATATGTTTATTGATTTCCTATGAATGATATATTTTCATCTGATCTGATGCATATAGATAATTAGATTATTTATAATTTGGTATAAAAATCTGATGCAGTTCGATAATATACAATATAAATTTTTTTGATTAACAACTAAAAAAGATATTACTGTAAAGAAGGCTAATTTAATAAAATAAACTTTATTTGTTAAGGGGGTGCTCTCTGCGTTGGTATCACCCTTAATAAATTTTGTTCAAAAAAAATTGACCTTGTAACACCCCGTGAATTCTATAACATTAAGCTTCACAAATTAAAATGTAATTAATTCTAAATGAAAGAATTATGGGAAATGGAACACACCATTGCATACGTCTTGGAATTCTGCTTGAGATAGAGTCCGAGTTTGCATGAATCAGACTCCGTGTGAAGGAATTATGGCCTTCGGAAGTTTCAGAATCAAATTTAAATTCAAACAGCTCAGTTGAAAATTCAAAATTCGAATTTCAGGTTCAAACTGGGCTGGGCTGGAAAATTCCCGCCCAGAGACCAGGTCGACCATGGTGTCGGTGTCGACATGGTCCCCCCCAGGTCGACCATAGTGTCGACCTGGGTGTCGACCTGCCAGTCGACCTGCCTGGTCGACCTGGCTTGCTAGGTCTGGCTCTAGCTCGAATTTCTATGGCTCTGTGTGCCACTAGGGCTGACATGTCACCTCTTGATTGGCTCTTTGAACTTTGTATGGTCTAGATTCATCCTGTCTTCATCCGACGGCTCAAAACAAATTAAAAATCTATAAATACACCCTAAGTCTCAACTGAAAATTCACACAAAAGAATAAGAAAGGAGTCGTTATGCTGCTAAGGAGGAATTGAACATAGCAGTCAAGAGAGAAAAGCCTAGAGACGAATCAAATTAAGAAGAAGATCAAAGTTTAATCAAATTAATCAACGCAACGTTAATCTACCCAAAGGAGTGCATCTCAATTTCATAATTCAGAATCCAGAATTCAAGATTCTGCATTCGTTGTAAGTATAGTGACCTTTCAGAATATGAGTAAAAACTGTGATGTGATTTGATGTAAATGAAAATAGAATTGTGTTATTGTATAAATTCTGTGTATTGTAATGGTTCTATCATGACTTGTGTATTGATGTTTGTGGCATAAATTGATTGATGCAAGCCTATTGAACAATTGCATATGAAAACAATGACACTTGCAAGTTTGGGGAAAAAACTAGAATTTGATCCCTTTATGTTTATACCTATGTAATGGACTATATACATTCACTAAGTCTAAATTAAGGCATATGTAAACATGTTCTATATTTGAAACCTTTTATGCCTACATGACCCAAAAACTATGATATCATTCTCATGTTTATTTGCAAGTATAATTAGA
The DNA here is from genome assembly GCA_030737875.1 of Allium sativum. NCBI lineage: Eukaryota > Viridiplantae > Streptophyta > Magnoliopsida > Asparagales > Amaryllidaceae > Allium > Allium sativum. The sequence goes on along the minus strand of CM060925.1, from coordinate 2,326,909 downwards.
TCCATGTTAAGTATCATTTGGGTTTCATAAACTATTCTAGTTCATGTTGAAGTAGGCTATGTGATTAGATGTTATAATTGGACATTTTGGTGGATATACAACATACTAGTTTTGTGGCTGACATTATGCCAAGTTAAACATGTTTAAACACAAGTTTGTATTAGCCTAATCTATGCCATTTCATATGTCACATACTTAGTGATACTTTGATTTTAATGCATGTTCACATGACCCATCATTTATTTTAGTATCGCTAAATTGAAAGTTCATGCGCCACACACCCTTATATGTTATAAAATATTACATGTTCTTGATTTCCCCTTTTCTCACGCCTATAAAGTTGGGTTGAATTATGTCGAGCCCAACATTTGTTATAATGTTGTGAACGTATAAACGGGGGTAATAACGTTGGGTGTAAAACATTGAAAATATATGTTGGCATGTTTGACACATGCCAATGAAAATGACATTTAAGTGGTATGAATTGATATACCCAAGAATAAAAGATATGAAATTTACATATATAATTGAGAAGTTATAAAATATGTAAATTTAGAAAACACGATATGCTTAACCCGAGGTTGGATTGAGTTGTGATGTAAACCTGCCCAGACCCGCCCGGCTGTCCAGTAGTCATAACAATACCTATCCAATGTGGGTGGTTAAGCATTGAGCCCAACAAAGACCCGAGGTTAGACTGAGCTACGGTGTAAACCTGCCCGGAACTGGCCGGCACGTCCAGTAACCGTAGCAATACCCGTCTAATGTGAGTGGTCTGGTGCTCCTAAGAGGCTAAGGACAGGTGGTAGTGTTAAGTCAACTATAACACTTAACCAAATTCAACATGTTAACAAGAATTGATGGGTGGGGGTTAGGTAAATACAGACACTTAACCACTTAAAATGTTGACTAGAAAATCCTGGTAACGAGGGACCCATTTCAGCAGTAACCAAGTTAGGTATCAACGGTACCCTGAAAAGGGTGGGGAACGATTACTGGGCTGATTGTAAGCGGTCAAACGACGGCGGTGGGTGCACAGTGTAGGTCTAACGGGGTGCGGGCTTGCACACACTCCGGAGCAGACTACCAAGGCACTGGGGACACCAGTTGTAACAACCCGAAATTTTGGGGCCAATTTAAAATTTTTATTTTAGAAATTTTAATTGGTTTTAATGTTTAAAATAATTTATTTTAAATAAGAACGACTAAAAATTTATTTTAAACGAATAAATTTAATTTAATTATAAAAGGAGTTTAAAACAGCGCTGCAGTTTGAAAATTTGAATTTGAACTTTGACTGAATGTACAGGATTCATTTTAAATCAGAATTGAGCGAAACCAGAAATATTTAAATCTGTTGTATCATATCTTTCTAACAAATCTGAAAAATTGAAATTTCATAGCGAAAATCAAAAGTTATGGCCAATTCAATTTTTAGAAAAGTCGTTGTAGAATTTATATATATATTATATAGGGCCGGAAAGGCTACTTTTCACATATGAAGGAATTTCGACTCGAAACCACTTTCATTGAGTTCGGAATGACGTTCCTGCATTGAAAAATAGTAAACACTTATATATTTTGAGTTTTGAAATTTATTTGTTTAAAAATATATTTTTAATATTAAATATATTGGCCTTAAAAATAGTCATTTTTCAAACGACCTCGGTTTTCGACGAAACCAGTTTTGTTGGAACCGGAATGTCAAATTATTGCTAGATTTCAATTTTCATAATTTTTCGAATTAATATGCGAGCGTGGCAAAAGAAAACGTGTTTTGTCAGTTTCGGTCAAATTTAATCGACTTGAAAATGGCCATTTTTCAAACAGTCTCAGAATTCGACGAAATTAATCTTGTTAGAACCGTATCGTCAAAACATAACTAGAAATAATTTTTCTGTAATTTTTAGAATCCGTATGTGGCCCCGGTAATTTAAAATGTACGTTTGAATTTAATAATTAAATGATTTATAATTAAATTTAAAGAAAAACATATCGTAACGGCCGAACTGGGTTACAAAACTTATTCCATTGTGTCCGGGACGGGGGTTATTAGCTAGGGGCGACATTCGTTGGGTTCGATTCGGTGTCAGTATCAACGAACAAACATTTTCTTGAATAAAAATAAATAAATAATATAAAATACAGTATATAATACGGTATAAATGCTGTATACGGTGAAAACCCTATTCCCTTCAATACCAGCGTCGCCGTCTTCTTATTTCAATGGCTGAAGTCTCAGGATTTCAATCCTCAATCATATTCGATCCTTGAAGGATTATCACATAATCATAATACAAAAATCAAAGAAGCTTCTGAGATCCACAAATCAGTACGGCGGTGATCGAAATTGGTGGTTCCTGGTGGCCGATTTCATTGTCCAAACCAACCGTGTTTCAGCTCGTTTTTCAAGACATCAAGACCACCGAGATGGCCGGGCTTTGGGGCGCAGGGGTTGGCTTCAACGGCGTTCAAGATGGAAGGTTCGGATCATGGTCCGATGCAAGGAGGTGGCGTGCGTTTCGGAATTTATGATGGCAGCGATGGGTTCCTGCGTTTCTTTGTTACAGACGAAGAAGAAATAGAAAAGAGAAGCGGCCTGATTATTTCCAACGTCATTAGTGAAGTAATTAAGAAAATAATTATATATTTAGTTATATAATTATGAAATTAAAAGTTTAGACCATTGTGACTTGCTCAAATCTAAACAGAATTGAACGATTTTCGAACCGATGGAATCATATGGAGGAGATCTACATCATGGGACAAACTAGAACAAATTCTGAAGCAGTTGAAATTTCAGACAAAATACCAATGTAAGATTTCTATATATTTTTTTAAATTAAAATTTAATTATTTATCTCGTCGTGAACTTTATATTCATTATCTATAAAAATTCATGTTGTTGTTGTACACGTAATTATTTCAATGTTGATTGTGTGTGATGAATGGCATGTATTCATGTTTGACCTGATTTTGTGTATACGACGAAAACAACATAATATTGTATATATAAAATATATAATTTTCATGCTTATCAAAATGTTTATCGAGATTATGAATACCGTTTGGGTAGCAAATATGATATGAGAAAATAAACATCGCTTTTGTTAAAAATGTTGATTTAGAAATAAACATCATTTCTGTTAAAACATGTACATTAGATTAGTAATATTCATTCTGTTGAAACACGTACATTGAGATAGAAATATTCATTTTTCCTAAAACATGTTAGTATAATAAAATGCACATTTTGTTTTAAAATGTGAACTTGAATAAGATGCACATTTTGGTTTTAAAATGTGAACTTGAATAAAAAGGTATATTTTGATTAGAAAATGTACATGAGAATAAAAACATATGTTTGTGTCAAACGTTGCATTGAAAATAAAACCACATTTTTGGTCAAACATGTTAAGTGAATAAAAATCACATTTTTGTCAAAACTTGATTAATGAAATAAAACCACATTTTGTATGCATTGAAAAATATTAAACAAAATTCACATTTCGTATGCACTGAAAAATATTAGACAAAATCAACATTTTGTTTATATTAAAAAGGACAAGACAAAATCAATATTTTGTTTATATTAAAAAGGACAAGACAAAATCAATATTTTGTTTATATCAAAAAGGACATGACAAAAATCATATTTTGTTACTTGAAAGGATTAAACAAAGTTACCATATTTGGTTAAGAGAAAAGGATTAACAAAACTTTCATATTTTGTTAAATGAAAAAGATTAACATTTCTATCATAATTTGTTGAATAAAAAGGCTAACATTTTTATCATATTTTGTTAAATGAAAAAGGATAACATTAGAATATTATTTACATTTCATTTGTAAAAAAAGAAAAAAAAAGAAAAAAGAACAAAACTTGATTTTTAAAGGGATCATTCTATTTACATTACATTGGTAGATAAGAGGATCAAAACTTGATTAAGGAAGGAAAGCGATTTTATTTACATTACTTTTGTAAATAAAAAGAGTAAAACATCAAATGTGAACATTAGAATTTTATCTACATTACCTTTGTAAATAAAAGATCAAAGGCATAAAACATGGCATTTAGTAGCTTTATATTTTCAATGTGAAGAATAAAAGAAAAGATTTACATTTTCAATGTAAAGAACAAAAGTGAAAAAGATCAAGACTTGATTTATAAAATTAGGTGATTATCTACATTTCTTGTAAAATATGAAAAAGTACAAAACTTGAAATTTTAAAGGTGGTTTTACTTACAATTCCTTGTAAATAAAATGAAGAATAAAACTTAACATTAAAGAAGAGTTAGACAAAATATTCATATTTTGTACATTAAAGAAGAGTTAGACAAAATTATCATATTTTGTCAAATTAAAAAGATTGAAGTAAAATATTCATTTTGTCCTTAAAAAATGAATGAGACCAAAAATATACTTTTTGGTCAATAATTAAGAGTTAAGATTTTATTGTCATTTGTTAACAATAAAAAGGAATGGGGATAAAAGCCTAGATTTTTACTGTCATTGTTCAAAATAAAAAGAATTTAAATATATGTCTATGATGTTGAATGTTTGATGTGACAAATATATTGTTAGTATTTTCAAACTAAATATTACACTTCCGTTTACAAACCACCTGACTTGTTTATGTGATTGCGTCGATAATTTTCATACATCGCCCAAGTGCACAAATAGTCTACTATTTGATTGTTGGATGAAACCTCACACAGGTGTTGGGATGACATTTGATCTACACTAGTCCTAATAGTTAGTGTAGAATCCACTTTGGCTATTATTTGGATGTTTGATAATTGTTCCTCATGATTATTGATTTCATACAGTATATGGTTGTTGATTGAGTCACATTCCAATAAAGAATATTCTAGAAACAATATTTTAGAAAAAGAATATATTTTAGAAAAATTTATTTTTATTGAAACGAACTAGTTATTAACTAGAATAAATCATTAAATTTATATTTAATGAAGTTTTCCAATTTGTTAATATTGAATTAAACAGTTTGGATTTAGGTTTGTCGTGAATAGTGTTTTAAATAACACCGTTCTTAAACCCCGTATGAAAAGAATAATCTTTTAAATTTAGATTATTAAAGTTTTAAAATATATTTAGTAATTGAAATAAGATGAGATGTGAGTTGGGTTTATTGTGAACTGTGTTTCTAAACGACATTTGTTCTATAATCCAACTGACAGTTAAAATATGATTTGGAATTTATAAATCTTTTATTAAGGTGTAAAATGGGAATTTTCCAAAAAGCCATGTTTTCCAATTTAATATATTAAATTGGAATTGAATGGAATTCGAATTACTAGTAACCGAGATAAGCTTCTGTAAAAGAAAACCGATACTACATATGGAATTTAAGAGGCCTTGCCGTTATTCCATTTATATTATGGGTCGGATACAGAAATTTATAACGATTATGTATTTATTTGGTTTCCGTGAAGATTCCTATTTTTTGGAAGATGATCTTGGGTTTACCGTGAACTATGTTTTAAATAACATTAGTTCTTTAACCCAGTTAAAGATAAGATTAATTTCTTGAATTTAAATAATCATTGAATAATGATTTTGATATTTAAAACCAAATTGCGGTTTTAATAAATCTTTAGAAGAAAGATTTAAGAATAAATTTAAAGAATCTATCTTTGATAAAATAATGCGAATATTTTATTTAAAAGAATATTCTGAATTGGGATGTGGCGTTGGATGTGTTTTTATAGTATTTGATTTTTAATTATAAAAAAATACGTGAATTATTCGGGAAGACCGGGTTTAACCTATTCCGAATAATTACTATGACGATGAAGAGTCAAAGATGAAGACGGTGGTTGAAGACCGACGATCTTCACATCGGATGGATGTGTTGCTACAGAGACCCTTGATAGGAGTAGCTACCTTGAAGGGGCTTCAGTGGTGGCCGCCCGGACTATTGTTGATTGTTCGGATTTGGTTTTCGCTCAGACCCAGAGCATAAGCTAATAAATGGACGCGTGTCTGACATTGGATTTCGTTCCATGTGAATTAAATTGATCTTTATTAATGTATATCTGATTGGTGGTGGAGAATTTATTCTCTGCTTAACACCCTGGTATATATTAATAGTGATTGATCGCATGGCGTGAATTGTCAATGTGGCACGCCAAGATGCAATTGATCAAGGCTTTCGTTGAAAAGCAGGGCCTTGTGGGATGATCAAAGCATAGCCTATTACGGCATAGCTTTGTGTATATCGTGACTTCGCGAGCCTCACACCCCGGCATGAGTCAAAAACGGGATATGGACCGTAGGGAGTGCACACGTTTATTTCTAGCTAGAGTGATGTCAGCGACCTACCAGCCCTGACATTTTACTTATGTGGATGATGGATTTTGAGGCGCCTCGGATTTTTATAAGCCGATAGTGGTCATATTATAGGTTCAAAGGAACCGGGAAACGTGTGTTCAGGCATAACCAATCCACTGCCCATAGGCAGGGACCGGCCCTACCGCGTCCAAGGGTTCACTGCGGGGGATCCTGAGGCATTTGCTAGAGTGTCTCGAATCGGAGAGGAGCTTGCCCCTAGCCTCGACTCATGATGGAAAATCCAATTTCCAATACGACCTTGCGGTTTTGATTGCAGAACTAGTATGGCGACATGATATATGGTACCCATGCCGTCTATGATTGATACATTATGATTGAAATTGTTTTTGAAATATATACATACCCATATATATACACACTAATATTAAATCCGTTTTATCGTATCAAGCATCTTTTGACCATTATAAGGTAAAACCCTATCCTCCGGTTTGCGTTGCATTGTGTGATGGGACTTGGGTCTTATAATGGTTTCATTTTTCTAAAAAGCATTGCGTTGTTTAACGATTTACTTTATTTTATGCACTGGCAATCCAATGGAGTAAACCCGTTCCGTGTTAGCGGCGTGGTCCTGTGATTAGCCTTATTAGTAGATAAGTTAAGTTAAGATTTCTCATACCAGTCCCATGACTGCCTGTAGTTTGTTTCACTGGCAAACTCGGGTGCCCATATTTTTCCACACGGGCAGTCGAGTAGCTTTTTGCAGATATATTTACAGGATCCTGGTTTACAGCTGAAGCAGTATTCGGAAAGCTCTGTATCCGTGTATTCCTTCCAGTTGTATTTTTGTATTATTTTTCCGCTGCTATTTAGATGTAATTTAAATCTCTGATATTATTGTATTTCCAATGTATTTTATTCATTTATACTCTGTTATATTCTTGTACTCTGATGTAATTGTTGTAATCAACAATGAAATGTTCTTCAGTTTGTGTTCTGATGTGAGTTGTTCTCAAAACAATCCATGCTTTCCTCTACGGGGAAGTTTGGGTCGTCACACCAGTAGTATAACCTATGCCTTCTAGAACTTGTGTCGGGGCCGCCACCATGGGTCTTGATACACCCGATGGTGGGACCAGCATAGGTATCTACAATTCTTGGGGGGCTTATGACACATGTTAACACGAGTAGGAGTCGATCTTTTAATAAGAATGGGGATCACTTCACCCTCAGCATGGGGTGTCATTTGGAATAAACCCAAGTAGGTGCAGAGATATATTGTGTGGGTGCGATAGTACATTCGATTCCTAACGTCACCTCCTTAGCATGTGACACTTTCCTATTTTCAGTTTATATCTATCATGCCCTTTTCTTATTCACATACTGAATAGTTACTAGATTTACTCAGGCTTTATGTCTGACCCTATTTTCTTTTCGTCTTCTTTTCTTCCGTTCCCTCCCCCAAGGTCCACAGGGAGGAAACAGCTCAGCTCAGTCAGACTCTTTACAAGCTCCAAGACCGTAGACGTATGATTTGGATCTCTTTTGCTCGGATGATGGCTTTGGATATCACTATGGGGATTTTTGTCACTTTATTTATGTTTTATGCTTCTTTAATAATCAAGACAGTAATTATGTTGTAATGTTGGAAGTATTTTGAGACAATTATGGAATGTTTTGTTTTGAACACATATTGATGAAATAAAAGCTTGTTTGGCTTCTGCTGTTTAAAATATGTATATTTATATCTGTCTTGAGTTTATCTGTGGCTTTTACTTATAAACCTCCACCAAAGTTAAGGCATTCCCTTTGTGAGTGACATTAATGGAGGTGGGGTGTTTCACTTGGTATCAAAGCATAGGTTTACCAGACAAGATAAAAGTTTTTGAAATTGTTTTCAAAGGAAAATTTAAAGAAGCATTTTTCAAGAAAATGTGTTATATTTATAAAAAGACAAAATCCCCCAAAGCCATATGCACTATCTCTCTCTATCCTTCGTTTTGAATCTTTCCTTTCTGTTTCAGCATGTCTGGAGACCTTAACCTCCCGGAAGGAGTGTCGATTCCCGGCTGGTTTAGGAGGTACTTAGAAGCAGGGGCCAATGGCGCGGGCCCAACAGACATCCCTCCTCCAGTGGTGGCGGTTCCTCCTCCTCCTCCACCAACTCGTGGAAATGCCTTCGCAAAAACTTGTAGAGACTTCAAGGCTATGGGTGGAAAAGACTTTTATGGGACAAAATCCTTTGTAGGAGCAAGAAACTGGTTAAAGGAGACTGAGGATCTGTTTGTCATCTTCGGGGTTGATGACAGGCAAAAGATACAACTAGCGGTATTTTTGCTTAAGGATGAAGCTTCCTATTGGTGGGAAATTACCAATACTCAGAGGGCGGTGGAAACATGGGAAGACTTCAGGACAAGGTTTGAGATGAAATTCCTCTCCCAAGCAGAAAGAAGCCTGCAAATGGAGAAGTTTCTAACTCTGAAACAGGGAAGCATGACGATCAGGGAGTATGTTAATCAGTTTAATCAGCTGGCCAGATTAGGGCTAGACATAGTAAACACCCAACACAATAAGGCGCTTCGCTTCGTCAAAGGTTTGAATGAGCCTCTACACAGCCTTGCTATGACCCATGTACCCACGGGAGCGACTTATGAAAGCTTGGTGGACATGGCATTGCTACACGAGGAAGACCACGGCAAGAAAGAAACTAAGGTGGAAGAGAAGAAAGAGGGTCTACAAGCAAAGAAAACAGACTTCAAGAAAGGAGGGAAGAATAATAAGCCCCGTGAGAGGAGAAGGTGCAATTTCTATGGCATTGTGGGACTCATATCAAAAGACTGCCGAAAAAGGAAGGCGAAGATGGGTGGTTGCTTCCATTGTGGAGAGACTGGGCACCAAGCTAAGGACTGCCTAAAGAAGAAAGGGCAGGGACAGAAAGCTGGATCCACTTCAGGCGGTCAGGTTCATGCGCTAGTGGCACCTCAGCAGGAACGAGGTAATAATATTTCTGTAGAAAGTGTAGTCTATCTTTATGATCATCCAGTTCGTACACTTTTTGACTTTGGCGCATCGCACTCTTTTATTTCATCTGCCTTAGTTGAATCTCTGCATCTAGACACTAGTATGGTAGAAGATCCCTTAGTAGTTTCAAATCCAATTGGGGGCTCCGCTTGTCAATGGTTTGTTTAGGATTGAAAATCTCTATCCTCAGCGTTGAGTTTAGTTATGATGCCTTTGTCTTAGGCTTCTCGGGATATGGTTTGATTTTAGGCATGGACTGGTTATCCAGTAATGGTGCCATCCTTGATTATGAGAAAAGAGTAGTTAGGCTCTTGACTCGGCCTGGTAACACTCTAGAAATTTCTTGTAATCCCTTGAATGCTATTATTCTTAGTTATTTAGAGTCGCTTCATGCTTCTGATGAAACTTTGCAATTGGTTAAAGTAGTTCGGGAATATTCGGATGTCTTTGAGGAGGTGAAAGGCTTACCTCCGAGGCAGGAAATAGACTTCCGCATATATCTTGTGGATAATGCAAAGCCTGTAGCTTTATCTGTCAAACACATGGCTCCAAAGGAGAGAAAGGAGCTCAATAAGCAGGTTAATGAACTTCTCAAAAAGGGTTTCATTAGACAGAGCATTTCGGAATGGGGTGCTCCAGTGGTGTTCTCAACCAAAGCGGATGGTTCGCTTCGTCTTTGCGTCGACTATAGGGAGTTAAACAAATTAACCAAGAAAAATAGGCACTCTCTTCCCCGAATCGATGATTTGTTTGATCAGCTTGTAGGTGTAACGGTCCTCGCCCAACTTGAACTGGCAACTGGGTTCCATCAGCTAAGTGTAGCTGAAGATAGCATTGATAAAACGGCGTTCAGAACCCCAGACGGTTTCTTCGAATGGCTTGTCATGCCTTTCGGCTTGACAAACGCACCCGCTTATTTCGTAGACTTAATGAGCAGGGTGTTCAGAGAATTCCTCAACAAATTTGTGGTTGTCTTCGTAGACGATTTCTTAATCTTCTCAAGGAATGAGGAATAACATGCTCAGCATCTGAAATAAATCATGGATACTCTCCGGGCACATCAGTTAAAAGCCAAATTCTCCAAGTGTCACTTCTGGAGAAAAGAAGTAATATTTCTGGGGCATATATTATCCAAAGAAGGGTTGGCCGTGGACCCCGCGAAAGTGGTGGCAGTGCAAGATTGGAAGACACCAAGAAATGCAACCGAAGTTCGAAGCTTTCTTGGGCTAGCCGGTTTTTACCGAAAGTTTATTAGGAATTTCTCAAAAATCTTAGCCCCACTCACAAAGGCTAACAAAGAAGAATCTAACATTCACTTGGGATTTAGACTGTGACGTTGCTTTCCAACGATTAAAAATGGCTCTTACAACAACCCCAGTTCTGACCTTGCCAGATGGAAGCAAAATGTTCACAGTATACACGGATGCATGTGGAACGGGTCTAGGCGCTGTTCTAATGCAAGAAGGAAGGGTAGTAGCTTATGGCGGAAGACAACTGAAAATTCATTAAAAGAACTACCCAACCCACGATCTTGAGTTAGCCGCTATCGTCTTTGCGCTCAAGTCTTGGCGCCATTATCTCATAGGTGAGAAGTTCGAATTATACACTGACCATAAATCGTTGAAATATCTCTTCTCCTAGAAGGATCTTAACTTGAGGCAGCAAAGATGGATGGAGTTTCTTGCCTCGCATGACTTTGAAATTTCCTATACTCCCGGCAAAGGCAACGTAGTAGCAGACGCGTTGAGTCGAAAGAAACTGACCTTAAGCCCTCTCTTTGTGGAAAGGCAAAGCCTGGAGTATATAGCCGGTTTTAACTTTAGGCCCTCCTCGGATTTTGTACCGGGTTTATTAGCATCTCTCGAAGTACGCCCTAAACTCTTAGACTCAATAGGGACTGCACAACGTGAAGACCCTCAGCTTGTTAATGTGATTGATAAACTTATTAGGGGTGAGACTTCTAGTCACCTTAATAGATACGCCATCGATGATAAGGGTTGGCTGAGGCGAGATGGAAGATTATGCATCCCACAAGCAAGGGAGTTGACAAAGAAGGTTCTCGAGGAAGCGCATCATTCCAAGATGCCTATACACCCTGGCGGTGATAAGATGTACAAGGATATAAAAAGGACTTTCTTTTGGAACGGCATGAAGCAGGACGTGGCAGATTTCATTTCTAAGTGCATGACCTGCCAACGGGTCAAGGCGGAACAAAAGAAGCCTGGAGGACTACTTCATCCTTTAGAGGTCCCACAGTGGAAGTGGGATAGCATTTCAATGGACTTCATTGATGGACTACCTAGGTCGAGAAGAGGCAACACTAGCATTTGGGTAATAGTGGATATGCTTACTAAAAGCGCCCACTTCATACCTATCAAGAGTAGAAGGACTGCCGCATCTCTAGCATCTCTTTATCTCAAGGAAATAATTCAACTCCATGGGATACCCTCCAGCATTGTTAATGACCGAGACCCTATCTTCACAAGCGAGTTTTGGCAGAGTCTGCAAGAAGCTGTGGCACACAGTTATGTTTGAGTACGGCCTATCACCCCCAAACCGATGGCCAGACGGAAAGGGTGAATGGAGTTTTATAGGATCTTTTGAGAGTTTGCGTTCTTGACTTTGGAGGGACTTGGGAGGATCATCTTCCTTTAGTGGAATTTGCCTATAACAACAACTACCAAGCTACCATCAGTATGGCACCCTTCGAAGCCTTGTATGGAAGACCGTGTAAATCACCAACTTATTGGTGGGAGTCTACAGATAAGCTTATACTTGGGCTAGACATGATTCGAGAGACTTCGGAGAAAGTGGACTTGATACGTAGGAGAATGAAGACTGCCCAAGACAGACAGAAATCCAACGCCGACAAAAGAAGGAGCGACCTTGAGTTTGAGGTTGGGGACAGGGTTTTCCTTAAGGTATCACCTTTAAGGAACGTCGTTCGTTTTGGATCCACCGGAAAGCTAGCACCAAGATTTGTAGGACCGTTTACTATCATCGAGAAGGTTGGAAAGATGGCCTATAGGTTAGAGCTACCTGAGAGACTGGCCGGAGTTCACAACGTCTTTCATGTTTCTCACCTTCGGAAATGTTTGCATGAGTCTGTGGAAGTGGTGGAACCTAGCATTCTAGAAGAAGCCAAAGTGGAATGTGAAGCAACTGTGAGGAGAGATCTAACCCGCATCTTAATAACTGAAGTGAAAAAGCTACGCAACCGCGAAGTCAAACTCGTTAAAATTCAGTGGAGCGACGCCGAGGAAGACGTGACTTGGGAAACTGAGGACAGAATACGCGCTGCCTACCCTCTTCTTTTTGAGGGTACATCTTTGATCTCTCTTTTTCCTTAAGTTATGCTTTATCTATCTTTTTTGGTATATCTCCTCGACCCTTTTTCCTAACTCCTTAGGTAGAAAATAAATGGATGCAAACATGTATTTGAAAACATGTTATGGATGATGGCTGTAAATGGTTGCTAGTGTTTTCTCGTGGATGCATATACACACACACCCTAGGTTATAGATCGGCTCAGACACTTCATATTGTATATGCATATATGTATTCTCATTTGTATATGGTTGAAACTTGATAAGTTGTCATATGGTCGTCGCATTTGTATGAATAGTTGTGCACTCATATAGAATTATGAGTAGGAAAAATTTGCATACATAATGGATTCATGACACTTACATGATTCGCATTAAGGAGGTCAACTGAATCAATAGACTGTCTGATTTCTGCATTAGATAAGGACATGTACACACACTATGCATATGATCATGAAGCATTAGAAGTCTTTTAAGGACAGTGGATGCCTGGGTTTGTTGTTTGAGCAGATGGACTGTTGGATGGTAGGAGATACATTCTTCCTAATTCGAAGATTTCGGGGACGAAATCCTTTTAAGGGGGGAGAATGTAACACCCCGTGAATTCTATAACGTTAAGCTTCACAAATTAAAGTGTAATTAATTATAAATGAAAGAATTAAGGGAAAGGGGTTACGCCATTGCGTTCGTCTCGGAATTCTACTTGAGATAGAGCCCGAGTTTGCGTGAATCGGACTACGTATGAAGGAGTTATGGCCTTCGGAAGTTTCAAAATCAAATTTAAATTCAAACAGCTTAGTTTAAAATTCAAAATTCGAATTTCAGGTTCAAACTGGGCTGGGCGGGAAAATTCCCGCCCAGAGACCACGTCGAACATAGCATCGAGCATGGTGTTGACCTGGTCACCCAGGTCGACCGTAGTGTCGACCTAGGTGTCGACCTGCCAGTCGACCTGCCTGGTCGACCTGGCTTTCTAGGTCTGGCTCTGGCTCGAATTTCTGTGGCTCTATGTGTCACTAGGGCTGACGTGTCACCTCTTGATTGGCTCTTTGAACTTTGTATGGTCTAGATTCCTCCTGTCTTCATTTGACAGCTCAAAACAACTTAAAAATCTATAAATACACCCTAAGTCTCAATTGAAAATTCACACAAAAAATAAGAAAGGAGTTGTCATGCTGCTAAGGAGGAATTGAACATAGCCGTCAAGAGAGAAAAGCCTAGAGATGAATCAAATTAAGAAGAAGATCAAAGTTTATTCAAATTAATCAACGCAACGTTAGTCTACCCAAAGGAGCGCATCTCAATTTCAGAATTCAGAATCCAGAATTCAAGATTCTGCATTCGTTGTAAGTATACTGACCTTTCAGAATATGAATTAAAACTGTGATGTGATTCGATGTAAATGAAAATAGAATTGTGTTATTGTATAAATTCTGTGTATTGTAATGGTTCTATCATGACTTGTGTATTGATGTTTGTGGCATAAATTGATTGATGCAAGCCTATTGAACAATTGTATATGAAAATAATGGCATTTGCAAGTTTGTGGTAAAAACTAGAATTTGATCCCTTTATGTTTATACCTATGGCATGGACTATATACATTCAATAAGTCTAAATTAAGGCTTATGTAAACATATTCTAGATTTGAAACCTTTTATGCCAACATGACCCAAAAACTATGATATCATTCTCATGTTTATTTGCAAGTATAATTGGATCCATGTTAAGTATCATTTGGGTTTCATAAACTATGCAAGTTCATGTTGAAATAGGCTATGTGATTAGATGTTATAATTGGACATTTTGGTGGATATACAACATGCCAGTTTTGTGGTTGATATTATGCCAAGTTAAACATGTTTAAACACAAGTTTGTATTAGCTTAATCAATGACATTTCCTATGTCACCTACTTAGTGATATTTTGATTTTAATGCAAGTTCACATGACTCATAATTTATGTTAGTATCGCTAAATTGCAAGTTCATGCGCCACACACCCTTATATGTTGTAAAATATTACATGTTCATGATTTCCCCTTTTCTCACGCCTATAAAGTTGGGTTGAATTATGTCGAGCCCAACATTTGTTATAATGTTGCGAACGTATAAACGGGGGTAATAACGTTGGGTGTAAAACATTGAAAATATATGTTGGCATGTTTGACACATGCCAACGACAATGACATTTAAGTGGTATGAATTGATATACCCAAGAATAAAAGATATGACATTTACATATATAATTGAGAAGTAATAAAATATGAAAATTTAGAAAACGCGATATGCTTAACCCGAGGTTGGATTGAATTGTGATGTAAACCTGCCTGGACTCGTCCGACTGTCCAGTAGTCACAACAATACCTATCCAATATGGGTGGTTAAGCATTGAGCCTAATAAAGACCCGAGGTTAGACTGAGCTATGGTGTAAACCTGCCCGAAACCGACCGGCACATCCAGTAACCATAGCAATACCCGTCTAATGTGAGTGGTTCGGTGCTCGTAAGTGGCTAACGACAGGTGGTAGGGTTAAGTCAACTATAACACTTAACCAAATTCAACATGTTAACAAGAATTGATGGGTGGGGGTTAGGTAAATACAGACACTTAACCACTTAACATGTTTGACTAGAAAATCTTGGTAACGAGGGACCAGTTTCAGCAGTAACCCAAGTTAAGTATCAACGGTACCCTGAAACTAGGCAAGGTAGGGCAAGATTACTGGGCTGATTGTAAGCGGTCAAACGACGGCGGTGGTTGCACAATGTAGGTCTAACGGGGTGCGGGCATGCACACACTCCGGAGCAGACAACCAGGGCACTGGGGACACCAACAGTATAACCTATGCCTTCTAGAATTTGTGTCGGGGCCGCCACCATGGGTCTTGATACACCCCATGGTGGGACCAACATAGGTATCTACCATTCTTGGGGGCCGTATGACACATGTTAACGCGAGTAGGAGCCAATCTTTTAATCACAATGCGGATCACTTCACCCTCAGCATGGGGTGCCAGTTGGAATAAACTCAAGTAGGTGCAAAGATATGTAGTGTGGGTGCGATAGTACATTCGATTCCAAACATCACCTCCTTAGCGTGTGACACTTTCCTATTTTCAGTTTATATCTATCAAGCCCTTTTCTTATTCACATACTGAAGAGTTATTAGATTTACTCAGTCTTTATGTCTGACCCTATTTTCTTTTCGTCTTCTTTTCTTCCGTTCCCCTCCCCAGGTCCACAGCGAGGAAACAGCTCAGCTCAGTCAGACTATTTACAAGCTCCAGGACCGTAGATGTATGATTTCGGTCTCTTTTGCTCGGATTATGACTTTGGATATCACTATGAGGATTTTTGTCACTTTATTCATGATTTATGCTTCTTTAATAATCAAGATAGTAATGATGTTGTAATGTTGGAAGTATTTTGATACAATTATGGAATGTTTTGTTTTGAACACATATTGATGAAATAAAAGTCTGTTTGGTTTCCGCTGTTTAAAATATGTGTATTTATATCTGTCTTGAGTTTATCTGTTGCTTTTACTTACAAACCTCCACCAAAGTTAAGGCATTCCCTTTATGAGTGACCTTAACGGAGGTGGGGTGTTTCAGACCCCCCCCCCCCCAAAACAATATTTGGAGCATCAATAACAATCCTCTTTTTTTCGATTCGCAAAATATCGATTTTTTTAAACCCTAAAGGATAAATGTTTTCGGAGGAATAAGATCGAATTAATTTTTTATTTTTTTGGCAACATAAATATACCGAATTTTATAATTATGAAGGCAATGCACCGAAATGATTATTAATTTTTGACATATCACTGTTGAATACATTCATAATTAATTATGTGCTGCATTCGGTGTAGTGGTGACGAACTACTTATTTTAATTCGGTTTCCCTTGTCGAATAATTTTTTTAATCTAATTTTAAGCAGTAATCCAGGAATATTAAATAGTGTGAAATAATATGTTTGTGTAGCCCCTAAACAATTTTTCAAAGAGTGGAGTGTTTTTAAAAAATGACCCCTTAACAATTGTTGGAGTGTCAATAACAACACCCTGAACTTTGTTATTGAAAGTTACATTCACTTTACTGGAAATGGAATCATACAAACTTTTGGTCTTTTATATAAATTATTGTTTACGGTTTTGAAAATTTATTTTCATCCTTTAGCTATCAATTCATAAATTTTGTAAGATCGTAAATTTTGGTAATAGATCATTAAAGTGAAATTCCTTGCTTCCAGGGATTTTTTATAAGAACAGATAATGAAATGTTAAATTGTCATTATAGCATATAATGGTTATTTAAATTGCATGTACCACCATACTATCGTAAATAATTTTTTCTTAAAATACAAGCTCCTATTTCTTTTTAAATCTCATAAGAAAATTTTTGACCTCATTTCTTGGTTCGTTCAGTTTTTCAAATACAATGATTAAAGAAAAATTCTCTTAAAATCATGACCACCGAGGATTTACAATGTTTTTTTCGTTCCACTTAATTTCAAATATAGTTTTTCTTCTTCAAATTGTAGCAAAAATGTATGGGGTTTTCTTTAAAGAGGAAAATATTAGTGATTTCATAGTTCACTATTTTATTCCTTTAATTAATCTGAAATTCATCTTTCCTTAAGTGATTATATATTGTTGGTTTAACTTCATGATTTCATTACCATATTTTCTTTTTTGTTTCTATTCAGTTTGTGTTTACACTTAATTGTCCCATATTATTAGTTGTTCTGTCCACTTTATATTATGTTATAGTTTCGACATGATATGTTTAATTTCCTTTTGTGCCTATTTGTCTTTTGAAGAAATTTTGTTAAACTAGTACAACCGCATAACGGTAGGAAAACCGACTTTGTAATAATATATAACTGATAAAAAAATTATTTTGTTCTAATTTCTTTAATTATTTGGAACTACATTCAAACGATAATACATAAAAGAAAAACTACATGTGAGATTAAGTACACAAACAAATATTTACGAAAATGTCCAAGTACAAGGTCTAAAAAAATTGGTATAATGACTTAAATTATTGCATAAAGATAGATATAAAAAAAAATATTAGCACTTATTAACTGTGTGGAGAACAAATATTTAATCATAAGACTTATTACTTATAAACAAAAATATCACAAATATTAACTTGAGATTCTTGCCAAGTTAGTTGGCTTCAATTTAGCATACAACTTGCCTTATTCTTGTTATCAATCTTAAATTTCATTTGATGCCAAGTCAGTTTAGATACAAGATATAGAATGATGGAAGTATACATTTGTCATACATTGCATGGACCGTAGTAATGGTTTTTGTTTGGGTTACCTGTTAAGCCATGCATGCACGTGTTCTAAATGTTGCTTGAGAAGTTTGTACAATGCAACCTGGTTATGATCTAGCGTTTTCCATTGTTGTGCTTGTAGTCCTTGACGATATACGTGATGAATCCAGAAGGCGTAGATCTTGGCTTTAAAATATGCTTAGTTTATATGTACTATATACACATGCATTTATACGTAAAAAAAAGGAAAAAAAGAAAAAATTATGTTTCTGCAAAATTATTTATATGTGGGTGAAATGTTCTAATTTTGTGTTGCATGTGTTATTTTCTCGGTTCTGACAAAGTACAGAAGTTTTCAATATGAAATGTGGCCTATATCTGTATATTTTTGCATGTTTACTATGTATCCGTATTTGGCATACTCCACGGAGAAAATACACATTACAATGCAAAAAATAGTTACAAATTACTTGTTCTATGCAAACTGATGTGCAAGTTTATATTTGCGTATTAGGTGCTCAATAAACAAAGGAACTGAATAATTGCAAGCATATATAAAGTACAAATAAACATAGACTGTAAGATTTTTAAATCTTTGAATAAACAATTCATATACCATTTTAATTATATTATTCAATACAACCATTTAAAGCATTCAAGATCCTTAAGTCCACTATAAACAATCCTAATATTGTCTGACATCTTCTTTATTTGTACAAATTGCATCTATAAAAAACAAAAACAAAGAATTAAAGGAAAACATAAGGATATCATCAACAGCGTGGCCATAGGTCATAATATCACTACAGATTCAGAATAAGGATGGTGTAATGTCTGCTATCATGTTATGAATCTCAGCAATTTTTGGCCTATTCTTCCTTCCACAGTGCAAGCAATGCAGTGCGATCTGCATTAGAGCAATCATCTCATTTTCAAATTCATTGTCCCATTTCAATTCAAAATCAAAAACCTCAGCTGCACATCCTTCTTCCACGACCATTTGCAGCCATTCAACCAAATCCATCTCATTGTCTCCTTTTAATCTCCCTGTCAGCATTTGTAATAGGACTAGCCCAAAACTGTGAACTTGGCATGTAGATGAGTTTTTTCTTATTAAGGTATCCTGTGGAGCAAGAAGCTGATGGACGGCAAAAATGGAAATTAAGGCATTGTCATCTTAGTCGATAAGAATGTCTGAGGATGTAAGGTGGCAATGGCTGAGTTTGAATTTTGACTTCTCGCTTAGAAATGAAAGACCTATTGCTTCAAATACAAGAGCAACCAACATCCTTCAACCTAAAAATATCCGGATAAACAGAAGAAGATATCAATTAGAATATATTGGACACGGATTGAAAAGAGCTTGTAACTAAATCCATTTATGTATATGGAAAATGATACATATTTTATCATGTTATAAATATGGATGCGGTATAACTTGCATCTTTCCTTTCAATGAAGCCAGATCCATTGAGATCATATAGCTTGGATGAAACAGCCTGCTAGTGTGTTATTTCGGCTATTTGGTAATTATCAAATGCAAAACACCGACTTCCAATCAACTTTATCTTCCCGTGAGACATTTTGGGTGAAACACATTCGGTGTTTTGACAAAATCACCAAAATCTATAAATCCTCTTTGCCTCACATCAAACAGATCGAGTATCTGAATAATGCAAACATATGGTTAAGGTCCTTGGAATTTTAAAAAATTCTCAACAATGTATGATAATATGCACAATTGAGAATAGAGATTTTAACCCAATATATAAAATATAACTAAAGGGTTTCTAAATGGTTAAACATTCTTCTTTAATGGAGATAATGATAAATAAATTCATATAATTCAATAAAGATAGAATTTTTGGTCTCACTCCAAAGAATTTGTATGACCGCAATCTCAAAGATTTCCTCTAAAGAAGTAATTTAGAAGAAAAAGTTTATGAGTGCAACTGAAGTGAACATGATACAAAGATCAAGGAAGGAATATTTAGTACAACCAATCATATATTCTTACCATGTCTAACTAATATTGAAAGCTAAATACAGAATTAGAACACTGGTATCATACATTATTTGCAAAAAGATTTTCCTTTTCCCAGTTTTTGAATAATGCAAGCAAAAATTCTTCCAGCATAAAATAGAATTTAACAAAAATAAGTCCTAATATATCATCGCATGTTCTATAGAAAAAGGAAAAGAAAAAATAATAATTATAGATTTGCATGATAAGATCAGCTAGAATGTCACCTTGTTTATGAGTCCATCATCCATGAGAGAGCTATTAATGCTCTTGAATAGCATAAATAATGCCTCCACTTCACTTACACTGCCTACAAACAAACAAGCCCAATATAAAATAAAAAATGGCAAACATGAACATATATAGTTTAAATACAAATTCTTCTTGCATAAAATAAAATTCAATAAAAAAATGTACCAGGATACAATTGCATGTTCTGTAGAAAAAGGAAAAGAAAAAAAATCAATTAAGGATTCACATGATAAAATCATTGTTAGATCCAAAATTGGCTCTAACACCCAAACGAGTAATAATTCTATTGAAATGAAATCAAAAAATGGAGAAAACACACAATTTATAGTGGTTTGGCATTAAATAGCCTACGTCCACTTTCTACTATTTGAATTGATGTCTTGAATGCAAGTACAACAACGATTTTCACTCAATTCTCACTCATACAATACATTGATTCACTCAATTTCCTTCACAATATGATTCAAAAGATGATTGTAATCTGAATAAGTTGATGAAATTCGGATAGTAAAGGAGATTGAGTTCTGAAAATGCCAAAAGATCCTTACGAATGCCTCTTGATGGTGTATTTATAGGTGAAAAATGCTCCTGGAATGGCTTCGGTTCAGATCCACGTGACTTCCATCCCATCACTCTCGGGTTCGGATGGGATATGGGTGTGACAACACATCAATTTAGTGGAAAACATGGGTAGAACGTGGGCATAACCTCTCTGGATTTCAAGGGAATGTGGGGCGAAGCTGTCGTGACTCTGGGTTCAGATCGCGGGTGCTAGCAACCAGGGGATCGTGGTGGAAGAATGAAGGGCGGATTGAGTATACAAAGAGGAAAGAGCGGATCAGGTCTTTCCGCTCCGAACCAGTTATGCCCCCGTGGCTTTGTCTTCTGCTTCACAATCATCTTGGCTTGACAACTAGGATCCGATCCAAATCGGACATCTAAAAGGGTGCATTTCTTAGTCAATATTCTTCACTTAAATAATCCTTTAACTTTGTGTAGCCAAGTTCACAAAGTAGGATAACATTTTGCCCCCTCGAATGACGCTTGTATTGAAGATGGAGCATGCTTTGACATTATCTAACCATTGTTTTCTGAGTTGGAATCATTGAATGGTCGCTCCCATTCGTTTGTAGAAACGCTTTGCTTCTTAAAGTCGTATCTCTTGTTGCCTATATATACACCATAAAAAGTTCCAATTTCTTCCTTTGCTTTAAATAACTTTGAGAACTCCGCTTGATGTCCAATAGTTCTTCCAGGTAAACTTTAGTACATATATTTTTCTTTGAGTTTTCATTCGTTTATTAAATCAATACTTGCAGTTATGTTGGGGTTTGGATCCGAATCACATGGTTTTTCCTATTATCGGCGTCGTTACGTTAATGGACCAAATCATCGTGGGCATGTCTTCTGGTCCGATCAGAATGAAGGACAAGTTGGCAGGAATAGAAAGGGCCACTCCACTTTAATATAAATTCATAATTTTCGTTTCTTTCTCCCTTCTTTTATTTCTATCGTTTTTTTTTTTGAAATATGCACCAAAGAAAAACAAAACCCTAGCTCCTAATATCTCAGGATTTCTCCTTTAATTCTCAAATCAATTTCTTAGGTGGGTCAAAAATTCGATTAACTCCCTTTTGACTTGATTTCAGTTCGAATTCACGAATCGTTTGAACGATTTCAGTATGTAGTTTAGTCGATGATGCGTCTTTCTCCTCCTCGCCACCATCATTGATGGCCTCGTCATCTTCTCGAGGCGGTTGTGGAGGAGGATTGAAGCTAACGTAGGTCATGCCAACGCATAGGCACTTCAGCTTTGATTTTGTTTTTGGCATGAAACTGGGTTTGGTACTGATGAAGGAATAGAGGAGATGAAGAAGGATAAGAGAGAAAGGAAAGAGATCGGTAAGAGGTGGATTGATTGGTGCCAGAGCGCTGGGGGTAGGGCATGGAACATCGGATCGGGAAACAAGGCGATGGATGGAGTAGATAAGCTCAGGATTTTTTGGGGGTTTATTGAGATGGTTCAGTCTGGCGTTAGCCGATCCGAGTAGATTCTCCATCTCAAAGTTGGCTCTATTTCCTCAAAGGTTTCGAACCGATCCGATACAACTCAACCCAGAGCTCCGAATCGATCCACTTCTAACATTGATCCGCTCCGATCTACTGCGGAAGTGCATGCTCCAAACTAGTTCAGTTCAACACTACATAACCGATCCGAACCATTAAGCTTTGCTTTGAAACATAACCACACCATACTCAACTCAGCAAATACTAAACATGACTTCCATCTCCATTGACAGTTAGGATAGAGCCTTTTTTGCTGTACTTTTCGGAATGTTCATATGCACACATAATGGCATTGTCCGTCTTTACGTTGCATTTCTTTACACACTTGTACTTTAGCACACACGTGCACAGGGGGGATACGGGCGGTTTTACTCTAACTTATGTTATTGCTCCTTCAGTAGTTTAGCGACCATGGGAGTGAGACATTCATCTAGGTTAGCAGAAAAGAGAGAAGTCGCAGAAACTTCCGAGAAACTCACTCTCAATGACGTATCTTCTCCCTCGGACCCTGAATGGAATGATGTGGGCCCAAATTATGAAGTGGAAGCACACAATAGTGAAATATCTTCTTATAATGAAGTTTCTCTTGGTGATGAAGTGGAAGGAGGGATAGGAGATGTGTAACACCCCACGTCCATTAATGTCACTCGCAAAGGGAACGCATTAACTTCCATGGAGCATTTTAAGTGAATATAGAACAGAAAATCACAACAAGACAGATATAAAGCAGTACTTGAAAATTTAAAACTTTATTTTATGCAGCAGAAGGAAAATATGTTTGGTTACATCATCAAAAACCATAAACCAAAGTCAGGTACATCATATCCATCTTGATAAAACAAAGTACGTAATCTGAAAGACATAATCCCCAACATTAAAATAGCCATAAATAAAGAGAAGCTGAACTTTACTTCAGCGGTCCAAGAAATCTTCTAAAAGTAGTCCAAAATCAAGCTCCACTGGTGCTAGTTCCAACCTGAGCACCTTGGGGGGGGGGGGGGTGGGGGGGGGGGAGGAGGGAGAAAGGAGGAGGAAACAAAGGGGGTCAGACATAAAGTCTAACGAGTGCGATAACTTTAACAATATAATTAACAAAGTAACTAGGCTAAGGCATAAGTTGGAAAATTAGGAAATGATCATGAACCATTGAGTATGGCAGAGTAAACAAGGAAACAAGATGAACAACGATATCGTTTAAGCGCACCTATACCACTATAGGATGATTACTAAACTACACCAACAATATAGGATAATGGCTATACTGCACCACCGCGAGTCATCTTAAGGTTGATCCCACCTACAGACTTAACAATGATATTGGTAGTTTCGTGCACCCCAAGCTGCCTTCATAGGTGCCGCCTGCCCCTATCTCGACTAGGTGTACCCAATACCTCCAAGCGATCGGCTCCCTAACTCGTAGATACCCGTGCTGGCCCCATAGTGGGGTGTATCACTCCCCAAAGTGGCAACCCGATACAACCAACAATGCACGACTTAGACCTACACGATGCAGCAACGTCTTACCTACCAACCCGGGTCCACACATATGAACCCATTGGACTTGCATTGCCACCGCTAACCCGGTTTGGCCTCTTACAGTCAAGCCCAGTATGTGTGTCCCGTCCTCGACTTGGGTCGAGCCCACAAAGATACGTATGGGTTACTGGTTGAAATGGGCCCCCATTACTTGACATAAGCTATCCATTTAAGCTTGGTCCCCTCTAATACATCCCACTTAACCCACTTCTTATTCACGTTTCAATTTTGGTTAAGTGTTTCTGTAACACCCCACACCCGCTACGGTCACTCACAAAGGGAATGCCATAACATCGGTGGAGTATTTTAAGTGAATATAGAACAGAAAAATTACAACAAGACAGATATAAGTAATACTTGAGAATTTAAAAACATCGTTTCATTTCAGCAGAAAGTAGAACATGTTTGGTTACACCAAAACCATAAATAAGAGTCAAGTACATAATATCCATCCTGATAAAAACAAAAGTACATAATCCCACTACATAACCTAATAGCCATAATAGAAAAGATAAACTGAGCTTTACATCCACGGTCCAAGCTCCAAAAGATAGATAAAGAAGTCTGATCAAAGCCCACTAGTGCTAGGCCCACTCTGAAAAACCTGAGGGTTGGGAAAAAGATAAAGAAACAACGGGGTCAGACATAAGTCTGAGTGAGTCCTATAACCCTAACAATACAATCATTAAAGTAATTAGGGTATGATATAAACAAGGTACGGTACCTCTGGGGATAATGACTACCCTAAGTAGCCAACTAAACACAGGATGTACTAAGATAACCGAAAAGACGCATTTATCCACCCAAGGATAATTACTAGATTGCACCACCCCAAATCTACCCACCCAAGGGTAATTCCTACACTGAACCACACCAGTTCTACCCACCCAAGGGTAATTCCTACTTAAAGGTTGATCCCACTAAGTGTACTTAGTAATTTTACCCAGTAGTTTCTTGTACCCCTAGCTGACTACATAGGTGTCGTCTGCCCCTATCTCCACTAGGTGTACTCAGTAATTTCTTTATAGTAGTTTCATGTACCCCCAACTGACTACATAGGTGTCGTCTGCCCCTATCTCCACTAGGTGTACCCACTACTCCCCAAGCGATCGGCTCCCTACCGTAGATACCCGTGTTGGCCCCACAGTGGGGTGTATCACTCCCCAAAGTGTCAACCCGATAATCAATGGTGCACGGCTTATACCTACACGATGCAACAACGTCTTACCTACCAGCCCGGGTCCACACACGCATATGAAACCCGTTGGACTCGCATTGCCACCGCTACCCCGTTTTGGCCTCTTATAGTCAAGCCCAATATGCGTGTCCCGTCCTCGACCTGGGTTGAGCCCACAAAGATACGTTTGGGATATTGGTTGAAATGGGCCCCCACAAGCTACTACTTAAGCTTGCCATTTTATCTAGTGAATCCCACTTAACCCGTTAACCATGTCCACCTACATGTTACAAATTTTTGGTTAAGTCTTTTAATCATATTTGAATTGCCACTTAAGGCCCCCACAAGCTACTACTTAAGCTTGTTATTATATTTCAATTGCCACTTAAGGCCCCCACAAGCTACTACTTAAGCTTGTCATTATATTTCAATTGCCACTTAAGGCCCCCACAAGCTACTATTTAAGCTTGTCATTTAATTATATTTCAATTGCCACTTAAGGCAACCACTAGATTCCCACATGCCACCCAAGGCACTTACTTAACCCTTTAATCATGTTTAATTACATGTTCCACTTTGGTTAAGTATTCTAATCGTATTTTCTATTGCCACCCAAGGCAACCCACTAGTTTCCTCATGCCACCTAAGGCACCCCACTAGTTTCTACATGCCACCCAAGGCACCCACTTAACCCCTCATGCCCCTCTACATGCTAATTTGGTTAAGTGTTTCTTAATTAATTAAGATCGTAACCTTTGTAAGGACCTCTCACATTAGACTGTCTTTTATGGCAGCTGGATATGCCGGTTGGTTCCGGGCAGCCTTACACCATAACAGAGTCTAACCTCGTGTCTTTACACTTGTCACGTATTTAGTTTATGACTAAGACCTCTCACATTGGGCCAATCACTTGTAGCCGCTGGATTTGCCGGTCGGTTCCGGGCAGTCTTATGCGAAAAAAGGGTCCAACCTCGTGTCTTAGTAGATTAATTACACCTAATTAATCACCCCCATAATTTGTATTAATTATCCCTAATTAATTACAAATATTTAAGAATATGGGTAGACCTAACTTAATAGGTAAATTCCCAATTCCATAATATGGGTAGACCTAACTTAATAGGTAAATTCCCAATTATGTCTATCCACTTTACGGTATGTTTAATCATACCCACTTCACACAATTTTATGTGTTCATTAATTTTTACCCCATCGTCCCCACGTAAATACGTTAACATGACATACTTCAAAAGAGAAGATTCATAATACACTCAATGGGTTCAACTTAGCATATCATTAGCATTACCATGGGTTTAAAAGGTGTCAACTTGTATATATGACCATAAACCCAACTTGCATAAATAACCAACCCAACTTGCATGAATCACATATGTCAAAAAGATGGTAACTTGCTTAAATGTTCATGTCATAGACCTATCATAAAGGTGTCAACTTGCATACATGTCATAGGTCTAAAAGGGACGAACTTGCACATGTACGTATGTCATACATAGAGGCAAACATGCATATATTATGCATATCATAAAAAGAGACAAACTTGCATATGAACTTGCATCACAACTTGCACATGAACTTGCATCACAACTTGCATATGAACTTGCATCATATCTTGCATATGAACTTGCATCATAACTTGCATATGAACTTGCATCACAACTTGCATATGAACTTGCATCATAACTTGCATAAAACCAAACACTTGGCATGCATAAAACCAAATACTTAGCATGCATAAAACCAAATACTTAGCATGCACAAAACCAAATACTTAGCATGCATAAAACTAAATACATAACTTGCATAACATGTTACATATAAACTTGCATATAATCTCACATATAGCTTGCATAACATGTTACATATGCATAAGTGTTCAACATAGTGTTTTGCATGGTGAGCATCATAAAACATAGCATTAAACATGCATATAGCATGAAACTTGCAAAACACACAACATACACTATACTAAACTTGCATAAGCACATTTATCCACAAACATAGCCATATCTTATCATATCCTACCATAATCAATCTAACAATTGATTACTAAGGCTATAGGAACTCACCACAAAGCTCCCATAAGCAAACCCTTGCCATAAATTACCCAAAAACTCTAGCCTTGAACATAAAAGCTTGCAACTTGATGATGAATGCAAGCTAATGATCACTTATACAACTCAAAGATGCTTGTATGCACATGAAAGCCTTCATAGAAATAGTTTAGAAATAGTATGGAGGCTAGGGTTTTGGATGAAGGCCATGATCATAGAAAATTTTGGCATAGTTTAGTTAGGAGATAGGATTATGATCATTTAGGGTTAGCTTAGGGTCTTATTTATAGGATTAGGCAAGTGTTTTAGGCCCTTAGATCAACCCTAGGTTAGATTAGGACCATCAGATCCCGGAAGCTTCTAGAGAACAGCCCAAAACACAGCCAATCCCTTAAAATGGTGCACCAGGTTAGACCTGACGAGCACCCCCTGTCGAGACCCAAGTCGACAGGGCTGTCGACTTGGTCCTAGCCAAGTCGATTGCCCAGTCGACAGGGCTGTCGACTTGGGTAGGTAGGCGGGAATTTTTCCCTCCTCCGCCCAATGGCTCCAATTTCAAAATTTAAACCTGAATTTTTAAATCTGTTTTGAACTTTGAATTTTCTGTAAACTTCATTGGGCCATAACCGGGCCATACGGACTCCGATTCTCGAAAACTCGGACTCTATTTCGCGTATTTTTCCGAGATGAACGCAATGACGCAGCCCGTTTCCCCCAATTCTCACATCTGAGATTATTTATTTTGTAATTAGTGAATTCTAGCATTAACCGAAATTCGGGGTGTTACATTCTCCCCTCCTTAAGGGATTTCGTCCCCGAAATCTCTAAGCTAAGGAGAATGCATATCCTACCATCCAAACAACCATCTACTCAATTCATCAAACACGAGCATCCATTGTCCTTAAAACAATTTCTAATGATGTATGAGCATACGCAAGAAAAAAGTGTGTGTATATGTTCCCTATCTAATGTATGAACATATGCAAACCATGATAGTGCCATGCATCCATTATGTATGCGAGAGAACCATATCGACACATACAATATCTACATGAGTGCACAATCATTCACCAAAATGCATCATCCATGTGATAACACAACCATTATACATCCATTAATATAGTTACCTACACACAATTTTATGCAATATGCAATATGAAGTGATTGAGCCCATCTAGTGTCTAGAGTGTGTGTATATGCATCCACGAGCAACCACTAGCAAACACTTGCATCCACATGCATCCATCAATCATAACATGTCTCAAACACATGTTTCAACCATAGGTTTACCCTATCTAAAGGTCAAAGATACTAATGAGAGGACATACTAAAGATAAGATAAGCACTAGACAAACGATAAAGGAGATGTTTAAAGGACACACCCTCAAAAAGAAATGGGTATGACGAACGCATCTTCGCTTCTCCCAAGTAGCATTGCTCTCTCCTTCTCCCCTTTTCACTTCGACTAGTCGAACCTCTCTATTTCTCAACTTCCTAATTTCTGACCCAAGGATGCGAGTAGAATGCTCGTCGAATAATCACATCACGCTCTACTTTTACTTCTTTAAGCAGGCTCGGCTCTACCGCCTCTGCGGTCTCATGTAGGCACTTCCTCACATGGAATACATCATGTACACCACTAAGTCTGTCGGGCAGCTCCACCAATGGAAGATGCTCTTCCCATGTACCTCCAAAATCCAAGATACATAGCCTCAAAAGGTCTTCTAAAATACGATTCACCCTCTCGGTCTGGCCGTCCGTCTGAGGATGATATGCGGTACTCAGACACAACTGATTCCCTACCGCCTCTTGCAAACTTTTCCAAAACTCTCTAGTGAAGATAGGATCTCGATCGCTCACTATACCGGAAGGTACCCCATGAAATCTAATGATCTCTCGAATGTAAACTGAAGCTAGCCATGGAGCAGTTCTCTTACTCTTCACGGGTATACAATGGGCGCTCTTAGTAAGTCTGTCTACTACCCAAATTCCCGTATTACCCTTCCTTGATCTTGATAGTCCATCGAGACACTATCCCACTTCCATAGCGGAACCTCCAAATGGGTGTAGCAACCCACCGGGTTTCTTCTGCTCCGCTTTCATTTGCTAGCACGCCAAGCATCTAGCGACATACTCGGCCACATCTTTCTTCCTACCGGCCCAAAAAAGAAAACTCGCTTCATGTCCTGTTTCATCTTGTCCCCGCCGGGATGAATGGTCATCCTTGACCGATTTGCATCATCAAGTATAGCCTTCCTCAACCCTCGTCTTGCGGTACACAAAGTCTACCGTCTCTACGCTACCACCCATTACCATCTAGGGTGTACCTACTCAAATGGCCGGACGACTCCCCATCCCCATGAGCTTCTCTACTAATTCAACCAACTGTGGGTCGTCCTGCTGTGCTCCGCCAACATACCCCAAAAGAGTAGGCCTAACCTCCAAGGTGGCTAGCAAACCGGGTACAAAGTCAACGGAAGGTCTAAAGTCAAACATAGAAATAAACTCTAAGCTCCGTCGTTCAACGAACCATGAACTCGAGGACAACCTTTTTCTACTTAAGGCGTCCGCTACCATGTTACCCTTTCCATGGGTGTATGCTATCTCAAACTCATAGGACGCTAAGAATCCTATTCACTTTTGCTGTCTTAAGACTATGCGCCTGGAGAGTCTCCAATACTTCCCTAAGATGTAGGGCAGGTTCTTCTCCACTCCTAGAGAAAATCAGGATATTCTCCCATGCAAAATCGTCACAACTATCCATCTCTCACGCAGACCACCCTGGTCGAACTTGACATCCCCCAAATGCAAGCCCCAAAGGCCTAAACCAATATCAGACAAACACCCAAGGGATGCCTCCTTCGAACCTAGACGACCTACGTGAGATGATACTAGTAAAAATGGCTAAATAATTAAGCCCTTGTCCAACTCTGGATGTCCTCGCCAGTCTCGCTCCAAAACCATCGTTTTCCCCATAACTGGCATTGCTCTACCTATTGAGCACATACGAAAACTTATTTCGCCCCTAGAAAAGACCAAGATGTCATTTACAAAGACCATCACGAACTTATTTAGGTACTCCCATAATACCCTTCTCATCAAATCAACAAAGTATGCGGGGGCGTTCGTCAAACCAAATGGCATTACCAGCCACTCATAAAAACCATCCGGGGTCCTAAAGGTAGTCTTCTCTATACTATCCTCAGCCATTCTCAACTGATGAAACCCCGTGGCTGAGTCTACTGCGAAAACACTGAGGCGCCAACCAACTGATCAAAGAGATCATCAATCCTCGGCAATGGGTGTCTATTCTTCTTTGTGTGTTTATTTAGTTCTCTTTAGCCTACACAAAGTCTGAGGGACCCATCCGCCCTCGTGGCAAAAACTACTGGAGCACCCCACTTCGATATCCTTCGTCTTATGAAGCCCTTCCCAAGCAAATCGCCTACTTGCTTATGGAGTTCCCTCCTCTCATGAGGAGCCATGTGGCACACTGGCCAAGATACTGGTTTGGCATTGTCTACCAGGTATATTCGGAAGTCAATCTCCCGCTCCGGAGGTAAGCCCTTCACTTCCTCAAACACATCCGAGTATTCCCGGACCACTCTAACGGTTCGCAAACCCTCGACCGACGTGTCAAGTGATTCTAGATAGCTTAGCATAACAGATTCCATGGGATTACAAGAGATTCTCGAGAGTGTTACCCAAACGGGTCATAAGCCTAACAACTCCCCCTTCAAAATCAAGAACGGCACCCCTACTGGATAAACAGTCCATGCCCAAAACTAACCCATAGCTCGTGAAGCCCAAAAGCATCACATTTAAACTCAACGCTAAGTATAGCAACTTTCAAACCCAAACACATCATGCAGCCCCAATTGGGTTTGAAACAACTAAGGGATCCTCTACTAAACTGGTGTCTAAGTGCAGTGACTCAACTAACAATGATGAAATAAACGAACTCGATGCGTCAGAATCAAATAATGTTCGAACCGGATAATAAAGAAATCCGAATTCCAACCTAGACGGTCTTATCCCCATCTGGTACACTAGCAGTGAGGGAATACAACTACCCTCCAGAAGATTCCATACCTTGCCCTTGCCTCTTTGGACAATCCTAATAAGATGTCCCATTTCTTCCCAAAAGGATAACTACTCGCCTTCTCCTTCCCATTCTCCGCTCATAACCTCCCATCAAAATGAGGTTTCATCCTTCATTAATCAAACAACTATTTGAGCCTTCCCCCCATCGTCTATCCAATAGGTACCTACCAGTCCTCCTTCTTCTTGAACCAACTTCTAATCCGACTAACGTCTAAGTCCCTTGAAGTGGTTTTCCATTCTTATCTATCTTAGAAAGATCATCTATACACGGAGGGGAAACTCAAAACGAGAGAGGAAGAAATTCAAAATGGAGAATTCGAAAGATATTGATATGGCTATTGGGGATTATGCTTTTCTTTCAAAAACTTTTCTCTTAAAAGACATGTTTTTGAAAATACTCCTTTCAAACATATTCTTAGAAAATAGTTTTTCTAAAAAAATTTATCTGTTCTGGTAACCTTAAGCTCTGATACCACGTGTAACACCCCACACCCGCTACGGTCACTGACAAAGGGAATGCCATAACATCGGTGGAGTATTTTAAGTGAATATAGAACAGAAAAATTACAACAAGACAGATATAAGTAATACTAGAGAATTTAAAAACATCATTTCATCTCAGCGGAAAGTAGAACATGTTTGGTTACACCAAAACCATAAATAAGAGTCAAGTACATAATATCCATCCTGATAAAAACAAAAGTACATAATCCCACTACATAACCTAATAGCCATAATAGAAAAGATAAACTGAGCTTTACATCCACGGTCCAAGCTCCAAAAGATAGATAAAGCAGTCTGATCAAAGCCCACTAGTGCTAGGCCCACTCTGAAAAACCTGAGGGTTGGGAAAAAGATAAAGAAACAACGGGGTCAGACATAAGTCTGAGTGAGTCCTATAACCCTAACAATACAATCATTAAAGTAATTAGGGTATGATATAAACAAGGTACGGTACCTCTGGGGATAATGACTACCCTAAGTAGCCAACTAAACACAGGATGTACTAAGATAACCGAAAAGACGCATTTATCCACCCAAGGATAATTACTAGATTGCACCACCCCAGATCTACCCACCCAAGGGTAATTCCTACACTGCACCACACCAGTTCTACCCACCCAAGGGTAATTCCTACTTAAAGGTTGATCCCACTAAGTGTACCTAGTAATTTTACCCAGTAGTTTCTTGTACCCCTAGCTGACTACATAGGTGCCGTCTGCCCCTATCTCCACTAGGTGTACTCAGTAATTTTTTTATAGTAGTTTCGTGTACCCCTAGCTGACTACATAGGTGTCGTCTGCCCCTATCTCCACTAGGTGTACCCACTACTCCCCAAGCGATCGGCTCCATACCGTAGATACCCGTGCTAGCCCCATAGTGGGGTGTATCACTCCCCAAAGTGGCAACCCGATAATCAATGGTGCACGGCTTATACCTACACGATGCAACAACGTCTTCCCTACCAGCCCGGGTCCACACACGCATATGAAACCCGTTGGACTCACGTTGCCACCGCTACCCCGTTTTGGCCTCTTATAGTCAAGCCCAATATGCGTGTCCCGTCCTCGACCTGGGTCGAGCCCACAAAGATACGTTTGGGATATTGGTTGAAATGGGCCCCCACAAGCTACTACTTAAGCTTGCCATTTTATCTAGTGAATCCCACTTAACCCGTTAACCATGTCCACCTACATGTTACAAATTTTTGGTTATGCCTTTTAATCATATTTTAATTGCCACTTAAGGCCCCCACAAGCTACTACTTAAGCTTGTTATTATATTTCAATTGCCACTTAAGGCCCCCACAAGCTACTACTTAAGCTTGTCACTATATTTCAATTGCCACTTAAGGCCCCCACAAGCTACTACTTAAGCTTGTCATTTAATTATATTTCAATTGCCACTTAAGGCACCCACTAGATTCCCACATGCCACCCAAGGCACTTACTTAACCCTTTAATCATGTTTAATTACATGTTCCACTTTGGTTAAGTATTCTAATCGTATTTTCTATTGCCACCCAAGGCAACCCACTAGTTTCCACATGCCACCCAAGGCACCCCACTAGTTTCTACATGCCACCCAAGGCACCCACTTAACCCCTTATGCCCCTCTACATGCTAATTTGGTTAAGTGTTTCTTAATTAATTAAGATCGTAACCTTTGTAAAGACCTCTCACATTAGACTGTCTTTTATGGCAGCTGGATATGCCGGTTGGTTCCGGGCAGCCTTACACCATAACAGAGTCTAACCTCGTGTCTTTACACTTGTCACGTATTTAGTTTATGACTAAGACCTCTCACATTGGGCCAATCATTTGTAGCCGCTGGATTTGCCGGTCGGTTCCGGGCAGTCTTATGCTACAAAAGGGTCCAACCTCGTGTCTTAGTAGATTAATTACACCTAATTAATCACCCCCATAATTTGTATTAATTATCCCTAATTAATTACAAATATTTAAGAATATGGGTAGACCTAACTCAATAGGTAAATTCCCAATTCCATAATATGGGTAGACCTAACTTAATAGGTAAATTCCCAATTATGTCTATCCACTTTACGGTATGTTTAATCATACCTACTTCACACAATTTTATGTGTTCATTAATTTTTACCCCATCGTCCCCACGTAAATACGTTAACATGACATACTTCAAAAGAGAAGATTCATCATACACTCAATGGGTTCAACTTAGCATATCATTAGCATTACCATGGGTTTAAAAGGTGTCAACTTGTATATATGACCATAAACCCAACTTGCATAAATAACCAACCCAACTTGCATGAATCACATATGTCATAAAGATGGTAACTTGCTTAAATGTTCATGTCATAGACCTATCATAAAGGTGTCAACTTGCATACATGTCATAGGTCTAAAAGGGACGAACTTGCACATGTACTTATGTCATACATAGAGGCAAACATGCATATATTATGCATATCATAAAAAGAGACAAACTTGCATATGAACTTGCATCATAACTTGCATATGAACTTGCATCACAACTTGCATATGAACTTGCATCATATCTTGCATATGAACTTGCATCATAACTTGCATATGAACTTGCGTCATAACTTGCATATGAACTTGCATCACAACTTGCATATGAACTTGCATCATAACTTGCATAAAATCAAACACTTGGCATGCATAAAACCAAATACTTAGCATGCATAAAACCAAATACTTAGCATGCATAAAACCAAATACTTAGCATGCACAAAACCAAATACTTAGCATGCATAAAACTAAATACATAACTTGCATAACATGTTAGATATAAACTTGCATATAATCTCACATATAGCTTGCATAACATGTTACATATGCATAAGTGTTCAACATAGTGTTTTGCATGGTGAGCATCATAAAACATAGCATTAAACTTGCATATAGCAAGAAACTTGCAAAACACACAACATACACTATACTAAACTTGCATAAGCACATTTATCCACAAACATAGCCATATCTTATCATATCCTACCATAATCAATCTAACAATTGATTACTAAGGCTATAGGAACTCACCACAAAGCTCCCATAAGCAAACCCTTGCCATAAATTACCCAAAAACTCTAGCCTTGAACATAAAAGCTTGCAACTTGATGATGAATGCAAGCTAATGATCACTTATACAACTCAAAGATGCTTGTATGCACATGAAAGCCTTCATAGAAATAGTTTAGAAATAGGATGGAGGCTAGGGTTTTGGATGAAGGCCATGATCATAGAAAATTTTGGCATAGTTTAGTTAGGAGATAGGATTATGATCATTTAGGGTTAGCTTAGGGTCTTATTTATAGGATTAGGCAAGTGTTTTAGGCCCTTAGATCAACCCTAGGTTAGATTAGGACCATCAGATCCCGGAAGCTTCTAGAGAACAGCCCAAAACACAGCCAATCCCTTAAAATGGTGCACCAGGTTAGACCTGACGAGCACCCCCTGTCGACACCCAAGTCGACAGGGCTGTCGACTTGGTCCTAGCCAAGTCGACTGCCCAGTCGACAGGGCTGTCGACTTGGGTAGGTAGGTGGGAATTTTTCCCTCCTCCGCCCAATGGCTCCAATTTCAAAATTTAAACATGAATTTTTAAATCTGTTTTGAACTTTGAATTTTTTGTAAACTTCATTGGGCCATAACCGGGCCATACGGACTCCGATTCTCGAAAACTCGGACTCTATTTCACGTATTTTTCCGAGACGAACGCAATGACGCAGCCCGTTTCCCCCAATTCTCACATCTGAGATTATTTATTTTGTAATTAGTGAATTCTAGCATTAACCGAAATTCGTGGTGTTACAGTTTCTAATCGTATTTCCAAATGCCACCCAAGACACCCACTAGATTCCACATGCCACCCAAGGCACCCAATTGACCCCCTCATGTCCCACTACATGTTTATCTGGTTAAGTGTTTCTTAATTCATTAAGACCGTAACCTCATAAAGACCTCTCACATTAGACTGGCATTTGCGGCAGCTGGATTTGCCGGGCGGGTCCGGGCAGTCTTACACCACAAAAGAGCCTAACCTCATGTCTTTAAAATTGTTATGTATTTAGTTTATGCCTAAGACCTCTCACATTAGACTGGCATTTGTGGCAGCTGGATTTTCCTGGTGGGTCCGGGCAGTCTTACACCACAAAAGAGCCTAACCTCGTGTCCTAGACGATTAATTACTCCTAATTAATCATTTCCCAATTTGAATTACTTTCCCTATTCAGATTATCAACCAATTCCAAATTTAACGATGTCCATAATTGACTCAATTATGTCCATCCATTTATGGTGTGTAAAATCATACCAGTTTTATCACAATTATATTTTATGCCTTTTAAGGCATTTATGCCAATTATTTTTTTAAAATTATCTCCTTTTTACCCCATGTTGTACGTTTGTTCGTTTAACGTAAAATATACGTTAGACTCGAATAGTCTAACTTATGGAATAAAGTGAAAACATCACAATATACACTTAATTAAAACACAGATCTAACATAGGGGTGAACTTGCATATGTGAATGATGTTCTACATCTAAAACTTGCATAGGCCAAAGTTACAACTTGCATAAGCAACATATGTCATGGATCCAAATCTAAAGGTGTGAACTTGATGAGATAATGGCCACAAACTTGCATAAACAATCATATGTCATGGATCCAAATCTAAAGGTGTGAACTTGATGAGAAAATTGCCACAAACTTGCATAAATCATGTATGTCATAGATCTATATCTAAAGGAATAAACATGCATAGGCAATAATCCTAAAATTGCATAACATGATTCATATCCAACTCACAAACTTACGTATGTGATTTATACATCGCAACAATGGTGTAAACAAGTATCTAACATGTAAAGCATCATGTAGAATTTAGCACATGTCATAGCCTAACTTTCAATTAATTTTTCAAATAAACTAGGTGCCATAACCATGTAAGGTCACATATAATTCTACCCAAACTTGTATATGGTTCATGTTTGAATCGAAATCTAAACTTGCCTACATATGTTTTATCATATGGATCAACATAACCAACTAGCATATGAAACATGATGATTTGATTGTATATAAAATTACAACATGGATGATAGCAACATAACTTTACATCATCAATTATAGCATCACAACATAACATCATAAAGATTTCAATCACAATCCTAGAACAAAATTATAACATGATATCAATACTTCATATCACATCCATACAATCCGCATTATATCTTAATCAAATTAAATTACTAATTATTTTGTTAAAACTATCGAACTCACAACTCAAAAGCAGTCTTGAGTTCTGAATTCTGATTTCTGGAGTAGAATTAGCTCTCCTTTGAAGAAGATTCGTTGTTTGGGTTGAGTAGTTCTGATTTGATTTGATGTTCTTCCTCTTTAATTTGGGGGCGGCTACTCTAGGGTTCAAGACAACAGCATGACGGCCATAGTTTTAGTTTTAATTCTGATTTTGGGTTTGAGTCTATGGGTCTTTGTATAGAGTTATTAATTAATTTAAGCCGTCGGATGATCTTAGGGTTAATTGAAACCACTCAGTCAAGATAGGGTGACAAGTCAGCCCTAATGACTCAGCAAGGAGTCAGAAAGGACTCAGCAACATGAGTCAGCCTGAACCAAAAAGCTGTGCAGGCTCACTACCTCGGCCTGGGCGCACTTGGCAGGTGCTCCAGTGTTAATTTGTATTGGCGCACTTCCCAAGTGTGCCAGTGCATTTTTTTCTTCCTTTTGCCACCCAATCTTCGTTCGTCCATAACTCCTCCATCCAGTACCCGTTTCCCGCAAACTCGGACTCTATTTCAACGAGAATTCCGAGATGAACACAATAGCACAACCCCATTCCCATAATTCTCAAGTCTGAGATTAATTATTCTTTATTTTAGTTAATTCGATTATTCAAAAATACATGGTGTTACATTCTCCCCTCCTTAAAGGATTTCGCCCCCAAAATCTCCAAGTTAAGGAGAATGCATATCCTACCATCCAAACAACCATCTACTCAACCATCAAACAAGGGGATCCATTGTCCTTATAAAATTTCTAATGCTGTATGAATATATGCAAGAAGTGTGTGTATATGTTCCTTATCTAATGCAAAATCAGGCGGTCTACTGATTCAGTTGACCACCTTAATGCAAACCATGATAGTGCCATGCGTCCATTATGTATGCGAAAGAACCTTATCGATACATATTATTTCTACATGTGTGCACAACCATTCCCAAAATGCAACATTAATATGATGGTACAACCATTATGCATCCATTACTTAAATATGTACACACATTTATATGCAATATGCAACATGAAGTGACTGAGCCGATCTAGTGCCTAAAGTGTGTGTATATGCATCCACTAGCAACCACTTGCATCCACATGTATCCATCATACATAACATGTCCACATGTTTCAACCATAGGACTACCCTATCAAAAGGTCAAAGATACTAGCGAGAGGACATACTAAAGATAAGATAAGTACAAGGTAAGCGATAAAGGAGAAATTTAAAAGACATACCCTCGAAACGAAAAGGGTATAACGAACGTATCTTCGCTTCCGTCTCCCAAGTAGCGTTGCTCTCATCATCTCCCCATTGCACTTTGACTAGTTTGACCTCTCGATTCCTCAACTTTTTAATCTCCGACCCAAGAATGCACGTAGGAGCTCGTCGAATCAACGCATCATGCTCGATCTCCACCTCTCTAAGCAAGCTCGGCTCTACCACTTCCGCGGACTCGTGCAAGCACTTCCTCAAATGTGATACATGGAATACGTCGTGTACACCACTAAGTCTCTCGGGCAACTCCAGTCTATATGCCATCTGCCCAATCCTTTCCTTAATAGGAAACGTCCCTATGAACCTTGGTGCTAACTTTCTAACGGACCCAAAGCGAACGACGTTCCGTAATGGAGAAACCTTGACAAAGACCATGTCTCCAACATCAAACTCCCGATCTGACCTCCTCTTGTCCGCATATGATTTCTGTCTATCTTGCGCCATCTTCATCCTCCTTCGAATCAAATTGATCTTTTCCGAAGTCTCTCTAATCATATCGGGTCCAAGCAAGATCTTGTCTGTAGACTCCCACCAACATGTAGGCAAACGACACGGCCGTCCATAAAGAGCCTCGAATGGTGCCATGCTAACATTGGACTGAAAGCTGTTATTAAATGCGAACTCCACCAACGGAAGATGTTCCTCCCATGTACCTCTGAAATCAAAGACACACAACCTCAATACGTCCTCTAGAATACGATTCACCCTCTCGGTCTGGCCGTTCGTCTGAGGATGATATGCGGTGCCCAAACATAACTGAGTCCCTACAGCCTATTGCAAGATCTTTCAAAAATTCGCAAGTGAAGATAGGATCACGGTCGCTCACTATGCTAGAAGGAACATCGTGCAAACGAACTATTTCTCGAACGTATAAGGAGGCTAACCATGGAGCAATCCTCTTACTCTTTACGGGAATGAAATGGGCGCTCTTAGTAAGTCTGTCAACCACGACCCAAATCCCCGTATTACCCTTCCTCGATCTTGGTAACCCATCAACAAAGTCCATCGAAACACTTTCCCACTTCCATTGTGGAACCTCCAATGGGTAAAGCAATCCACCAGGTTTCTTTTTCTCTGCTTTTACTTGTTGGCACACAAAGCATCTAGCAACAAATTCTACCACGTCCTCCTTCATACCGGCCCAAAAGTAAACTCGTCTCATGTCCATGTACATCTTGTCCCCGCCATGATGGATGGTCATCTTCGAACGATGTGCATCATCAAGAATGGTCTTTCTTTCTTAGGTCATCATCTTTTGGTACACAAAGTCTACCGTCCCTAAGTAACCAACCCTTATCATCTAGGTTATACCTACAGAGATGGCTCGATGACTCCCCT
The DNA here is from genome assembly GCA_030737875.1 of Allium sativum. Lineage (NCBI taxonomy): Eukaryota > Viridiplantae > Streptophyta > Magnoliopsida > Asparagales > Amaryllidaceae > Allium > Allium sativum. The sequence continues at coordinate 2,287,304 of CM060925.1, read as the reverse complement.
CTTTTGAGCTTTTCTACTAACTCAACCAACTGTGGGTCGTCTCGTTGTGCCTCACCAATTCGTCCCAAAAGCGTAGGTCTAACCTCTAAGGATGCTAGCAAACCAGGTACAAAGTCAACGGAAGGTTTAAAGTCAAACGTACAGATGAACTCTAAGCTTCGCCGCTCAACAAACAACGGACTCAAGGACAACCTTTTTCTACTTAAGGCGTATGCCACCACGTTACCCTTGCCAGGGGTATATGCTATCTCGAAGTCGTAGGACGCTAAGAATTCCATCCACCTTTGCTGCCTTAAGTTCAAGTCCTTCTGAGAGAACAAGTATTTTAGCGACTTGTGGTCAGTGAATAATTCGAATTTCTCGCCAAGAAGATAATGACGCCAAGACTTAAGTGCGAAGACAATAGCGGCCAACTCTAGGTCATATGTAGGGTAATTTCTCTCATGTACTCTCAATTACCTTCCACCATATGCTATTACCCCTCCCTCTTGCATTAAGACTGCGCCTAGTCCTGTCTTACAAGCATCAGTATAAACGTTAAATGGCTAACTCCCATCTGGTAAAACTAAGACTGGGGCCGTGCTCAAAGCTCTCTTTAAACGTTGGAACGCATTATCACAATCTACATCCCACATGAAAACGAAGTTCTTCTTCAGCAAGCGTGTTAATAAGGCTGATATTTTTGCGAAGTCTTTGATGAACTTCCTATAGTAGCCAGCCAACCCTAAGAAACTCCTCACCTCGGTAGCATTTTTAGGAACCTTCCAATCTTGGATGGCCACTACCTTCGCGGGATCCACAGCTATCCCTTCTTTGGAAACCAAGTGCCCTAAGAATCGCACTACATGGCTCCAAAAGTGACATTTAGAAAATTTAGCTCTGAGGTTGTGCGCTTGAAGAGTCTCCAACACTTCCCTAAGATGTAGTGCAAGCTCTTCTTCGCTTTTAGGAAAGATCAAGATGTCATCCACAAAGACTACCACGAATTTATTAAGGTACTCCCTAAACACCCTACTCATCAAGTCAATAAAGTATGCGGGTCATTTGTCAAACCGAAGGGCATCACAAGCCACTCGAAGTAACCGTCTGGAGTCCTAAAGGCAGTCTTGTCTATGCTATCCTCAGCCACTCTCAACTTATGGAAACCCGTAGCTAATTCCAACTGCGAAAACACTGAGGCGCCAACTATCTGATCGAAGAGATCGTCAATTCTTGGAAGTGGGTGTCTATTCTTCTTAGTAAGCTTATTAAGTTCTCTATAGTCCACACAAAGTCTAAGGGACCGATCTTCCTTCGTGGCAAATACTACTGGAGCACCCCACTCCTATATACTACGTCTGATGAACCCCTTCTCAAGCAATTCCTTCGCCTTCTTACTGAGTTCTCTTCTCTCTCTTGGAGCCATGTGGCCACTGGCAATGCAACTGGCTTTGCACTATCCACTAGATATATTCGATAGTCTATCTCACGTTTTGGGGGTAAACCCCTCACCTCATCGAAGATATCAGCATATTCACAGACTATGGGAACAGAATGTAAATCATCATCGGATGCATCAAGGGATTCTAGGTTGCTAAGCATTACTGGACCTCTAGGGTCACAAGAAATATCAAGGGTCCTTCCAAAATGAGTCAACAATCTAACTACCCTTCTTTCACAATCTAGGATGGACCCATATCTAGTCAGCCAATCCATACCTAGAATTAGACCGTAGCCCATGAAGCCAAGAATAAAAGCGTTGCACTCAAACTCAATGCCCAAGATAAACACTCTCAAATCCCGACAAATCATAGAAAGATGAGCCGAACCACTAATAGGATTTTAGACTACTAAGGGATCAGTAACTAGACTAGCATCAAGGTGCAGTGTTTCAACTATTGATGTAGAAATAAACGAATGTGATGCGCCAGAATCGAATAAAATACGGACAGGATGATCAAATAGAAAAACTAAACTTTCGACGAAAATTGCTCTACCTCGTTCTTGCAGCGGTGGGACCACGAGAGCCTGAACTTGTCCGCTTGCCTGCCCTAGTGCCATAAGAGCTTGCACCTGTCCTCCCGAGGTAGACCCTGCCCTCTGCCCTTTCTTAGGACAGTGCTTAATAAGATGTCCCGCCTCGCCACAGTGGAAACAACCAGTCTTCTTCTTATTCTTCTTCCTACAATCTTTGCTTAGATTGCCGGGTGTCCCATAGTTAAAGCATCTTTTTTCCCCTTAGCATTGTTGCCTTTGCCACCTTTCTTGTTCTGCTGTTGCGGCTTCTTTTGATCCCCTTTCTTCTTGGGTGCCTTATTAGCATTTGCGCCCTTCTCCTCTTCGTGCATGAGCGCCATGTCAACTGGTCTCTCGAAAGTAGAAAGTAGCCCCCTTGGGAATGTGGTACATAGCTAACCCATGAAGCGGCTCGTTTAGACCCTTAACAAATCTTAGAGCCATCTTTTCTGGAGTGTTCACCAAGTCCAAGCCAAACCTTGCCAATTGGTTGAATTTGTTGACGTACTCTTTCACCGATAGATTCCCTTGCTTCAGCACCAAAAACCTTTCCATGTATAGATTCTCTTCAGCCCACGAGAGAAACTTCGTCTCAAACCTCTGCCTAAAATCTGGCCATGTATCGACTGTATGTCCCCCATTAGTGACCTCCTACCAAAACGAGGCCTCATCCTTCATTAGCCAGGCAGCCAACTGGACCTTTCTTTCATCATCCACTTCAAAGATTCTAAACAATTCTTCCACCTCCTTTAGCCAGTTATGAGCTTCAACAAACGTCTCCGTCCCGTGAAAAGGTTTTCCACCCATTGCTCTAAAGCCCTTACATATCTTAGCAAAAGTATCGATGTGAGGAGGAGGGGGAGGAGGAGGAGGAGCATTTGCTGGACCTGCGGCGGCGGCCCTAGCCTCAAGATATTAACGAAACCAACCGGGTACATGAACACCCTCTGGTATCTCAGATACTTCAGACATGCTGAAATAAAAAAGGAAAGATCCAATATAAAAGAACCGAGGGAAAGATATATGGCTCTTGGGGTTATGCTTTCTAAAATGTACTTTTCTCTTGAAAATGCTTTCCTTAAAACATACTTTTGAAAGTACTTCTTTATAAAAATGCTTTTGAAAAATAGTTTTTCAAAATTCATATCTGTTCTGGTAACCTTCAGCTCTGATACCACGTGTAACACCCCTAGTCCATTAATGTCACTCGCAAAGGGAATGCATTAACTTCCATGGAGCATTTTAAGTGAATATAGAACAGAAAATCACAACAAGACAGATATAAAGCAGTACTTGAAAATTTAAAACTTTATTTATTGCAGCAGAAGGAAAATATGTTTGGTTACATCATCAAAAACCATAAACCAAAGTCAAGTACATCATATCCATCTTGATAAAACAAAGTACATAATCCCCAACATTAAAATAGCCATAAATAAAGAGAAGCTGAACTTTACTTCAGCAGTCCAAGAAATCTTCTAAAAGCAGTCCAAAATCAAGCTCCATTGGTGCTAGTTCCAACCTGAGCACCCCGGGGGGGGGAGGAGGAGGGGAAGGGGAAAAGAGGAGGAAACAAAGGGGGTCAGACATAAAGTCTGGCGAGTGCGATAACTTTAACAATATAATTAACAAAGTAACTAGGCTAAGGCATAAGTTGGAAAATAAGTAAATGATCATGAACCATTGAGTATGGCAGAGTAAACAAGGAAACAAGATGAACAACGATATCGTTTAAGCACACCTAAACCACTATAGGATGATTACTAAACTACACCAACATTATAGGATAATTGCTATACTTCACCACCACTAGTCATCTTACGGTTGATCCCGCCTATAGACTTAACAATGATATTGGTAGTTTCGTGCACCCCAAGCTGCCTTCATAGGTGCTGTCTTCCTCTATCTCCACTAGGTGTACCACTACCCCCAAGCGATCAGCTCCCTAACTCATAGATACCCGTGCTGGCCCCACAGTGGGGTGTATCACTCCCCAAAGTGGCAACCCGATACAACCAACAATGCACGGCTTATACCTACATGAGGCAACAACGTCTTACCTACAAGCCCGGGTCCAAACACGCATATGAACCCGTTGGACTTGCGTTGCCACAGCTAACCCAGTTTGGCCTCTTACGGTCAAGCCCAGTATGCGTGTCTCGTCCTCGACTTGGGTCGAGCCCACAAAGATACGTATGAGTTACTGGTTGAAATGGGCCCCTATTACTTGACACGAGCTATCCGCCTAAGCTTGGTCCCCTCTAATACATCCCACTTAACCCACTTCTTATTCATGTTTCAATTACATGTTTCAATTTTGGTTAAGTGTTTCTAATCGTATTTCCAAGTGCCACCCAAGGCACCCACTAGATTCCACATGCCACCCAAGGCACCCACTTAACCCCCTCATGTCCCACTACATGTTTATGTGGTTAAGTATTTCTTAATTCATTAAGACCGTAACCTCATAAAGACCTCTCACATTAGACTGACATTTGTGGCAGCTGGATTTGCCGGGCGGGTCCGGGATACACCACAAAAGAGCCTAACCTCGTGTTTTTACAATTGTTACGTATTTAGTTTATGCCTAAGACCTCTCACATTAGACTGGCATTTGTGGCAGCTAGATTTGCCGGGCGGGTCCGGGTAGTCTTACACCACAAAAGAGCCTAACCTCGTGTCTTAGACGATTAATTACTCCTAATTAATCTGTAACAACCCGTATTTTTATAATATGTTAAATAAATACATCAAGGCAGAATTAAAATTTAAATTTATAATCATGGGAAACGGGTTACGCCGTTGCATTCGTCTCGAAATTTTACATGAAATAGAGTCCGAGTTTTCGAAAATCGGAGTCCGGATGAAGAAGTTATGGCCTGTACAATTTTCAGGCAGCACTGGACCAGGGGGTCGACCATAGGGTCGACCATGTATCGACCTTCCCCCCTTACAGGTTGACTTGGTCGGCATTGTTTGACCCAGAACTCATTTTTGAAGCATGAGACATGTTTTGATGGTCCGGATTGATTCTAGGGTTAATCTAAGGACCTAAACTAGTTGCTACACCTATAAAAACACCCTTAGACCTAACCTAATTCATATCAAATCATTCTTACAATATTACGCTGCTGAACTCCCTCTTGGACCATGGCCGCCGCCCCCAAATTAAAGCTTAAGCCTTCAAACTCAAATCAATTCGAAGAACAAAGCTTCAACAATGGTTCAAACAATAAATCAACACTACTACAACTTTCTATGACAATTTCAGCTCCTAATTCACTAGCTATGCACGGTCTAATGTGAGAGGTCATGATTCGTTCGTCATAATGAATGAATTAAGGAATACTAACCATAATAAGATGTGGGTATGGTTAGAGGGTTAGGTGGGATGACATGGAAATTTGACATGTAAATGTGGACCTAACCGGTATGAGTTAAGAATATGTAAAACTTATAAATGTGGGCTTAACCAACATTACTATTAATCAGACCAATGGGTGGGTTAAGTAATATGACTAGACTAATGACAATTAACTGAAATGACATGAATGGGCAGGTTAAGCCATAAACCACTTGAATATACTTAACCAATTTGACACGATGGTTTAATAGGGTTAAGTCATGAACGACTTGAATATACTTAACCAATTTGACACCATGATTTGGTAGGGTAAATCATGAACCACTTGAATATACTTAACCAATTTGACACGATGATTTGATAGGGTTAAGTCATGAACCACTTGAATATACTTAACCAATTTGACACGAAGATTTGATAGGGTTAAGTCATGAACCGCTTGAATATACTTAACCAATTTAACATGATGATTTGATAGGGTTAAGTCATGAACCGCTTGAATATACATAACCAACTTGAAAGATGATTCGTAGGGCCAAGTCATGAACTTGATCAACAACATTTAGCCAATTTGACATGACACGTAGGCGGGTTAAGTCACGAACTTGAATGACAACACTTAACTAACTTGACATGCTAGACTGATGGGGTTAAGTCACGAATTTAAATGACAGCACTTAACCTATTGGACGGAAACCCTAGTTCCGCGGTCCTTTTCAGCAGTAACCCACTAGATGTATCATGGTACCCTGGAACTAGGCAGGGTGGGGCACGATTACTGGGCTGATTGTAAGCGACCAGAACGACGGCTGAGTTGGTGCGCCATTGTAGGTTCAGGCGGACTACGGTCGTGCACGTAGTCCAGAGTTGAAAAAGTAGGCATTGGGCACCAGTAGTTTTACACTGTGCGTGCTTGATTCGTGTCGGTGGTTGGCACCCTAGGGCTTGATGCACCCTATGGTGGACCTAGCACAGGTAACTACATTCGTGATAGGTCCGTATGACACAGACACGTGAACGAGCTAGGACTTGTAGGGAGCCGATCGATTAATAGATTGCTACGTGGAAAAAGGGTGTAGCATAATCCCTAGTGTTCCTAGGTGGCTTAAACCCTAATCGAATCTAGAAAACGTTCAATAGGTAGCATAATCCCTAGTGGTCCTAGGTGGCATAAATCCTAGTTGAACACGCGATAGTTCATGATAAGGAAACCTAGCCAGGACAAGGGTGGCAGTCCAAACGATTTCTAGAATGGTGGCACTGCGTTGAAGTAGTATAGAAATACTGATGAAACCCGTACGATATACGGCAAGGGACTGTACATATACATGGAAATGGTGATACAGGTTGGGGTACTAGTACAGTTGGTGCAGAGAACATATGAAATCAAAGAAAATAGTGGAATGGTGAAGCTTAGAAATCTTGCGATGTTATACTTAATAGAAACCTTGCAATGTTATACTTGATTCATCGTGCCTGTAGCTTACCTTGTCATCATGCTTATGTTTACTTTCAGTTTATGCATGCCATATTATCTTCACCTGTTTTTATGCGGAAAGCCACTAGGACTTACTCAGTCTTTATGACTGACCTGTTTTGTTTCGCCTCTTTTTCTTCCGTTTCCCCCCAGGTTCTCAGTGAGGAAGCACTACTATTTAGTTTGGACTTCTTTCTGCTTCAAGATCATCATATATGGCTTGGACCTTTCTTGACTATGGCTGCTTTACCGTTTTACTTGGGGAATGATTTATGACTATGGTTTTATGCTTCTTTACTATTGCAAGACAGATTTCGATGTAATGGATTTAATGGCATTTTGATGTAAAAGGCGTTAGACCTTACTAGATTTTAAAGAAATGAAATTTGGTTTTTCTTCCGCTTTTTTATATATGTTCAATCTTGTAATATTTCTGTGTATGTTTACCTAGATAATGCTCCACCAAAGCTAGTGCATTCCCCTTATGAGTGACCCTAGCGGAGGTGGGGTGTTACATTTGGCATCAGAGCAGAAGGTTACCAGACTGGGCAAAAGTTTTTAAAACCTTTTGAAATTATTTTTAAAACCATTTACAAAGAAGCATTTTTCAAGAATAGTTTTATTTTTAAAGGATATTCCCCAAAGGCCATTAGCATTATCCTTTGTTTCCTTGTTTGAATCCCTTTTCCTTTCTTTCCTCCATCCGTGGTCACATTAGTTCCATCTGCGACTAATCTTATTTCAAGCTTTGTAGGGTTGCCATGCGATGGAGGTAGTTCTCGAGAGACCTGTTAACACGTTATATAAGAGGGGATAAGAGTGGTTAAGGCGAATGAGGCTCAGAACAGGAAGGTAGAAACGTTTCTATAGGAAAGTCTAGTTTATCTTTCTATCCTGTTCGTACCCTTTTTGATTATGGTACATCGCATCCTTTTTATTTTTGCATCGATAGTTGAATCTCTACACCTTATTACTAGCGTAGTAGAGGATCCCATTTTATTCTCAAATCCTATTAGGGAATCGGCTCATTTATTCATGACTTGTTTGGATTTAAGAATGTCTATGCTAAGTGTTGAGTTTAGAAGTAATGCTTATGTTTTTGGGCTATGGGTTGTTTCTAGGGATGAAGTGGTTATCCAAAAATGATACCATTCTTGAGTATTGAAAGAGGGTAGTTAGATTCTTGACTTGCCATGGTAATACCCTCGAAGTCTAGTGTAACCCTGAGGATTCTGCCATGTTTAGTTACCTAGAATATCTTGATACGTTTATTGATCCGCTCGAGTAGTGTTCGCCACTAAGGCGAATGGTTCATTTCGCTTATGCATGAGTCATAGAAAATCACCTTAGTAAGTACATTTGGCAACATGGTTGGCATTTGTTTATTTTCAAGATATAATTCATTTATGTGGAATACCTTCTTGTATGTGAATGAGATCCAAGATTCACTAGTGAATTTTGGAGAGCTTGCATGAAACCATGGGTATGTAGTTATGTTTGAATCGGGTATACTAGAAAGAGAATAAGCGAAAATGGAACGAGAGGCGACAGTGGAATGAGTTTCAACTCATATTCTGGCAACAAGGATTAAGGAACTATGAAATTGTGAAGTTAAAGACGACCAAAGCACAATGGAGTTAAGCTCAAGGAAATGCGACTAAGTAGATTAAAGACTAGACGCGCGCATCATATCTCTTTTTAAGAGTATATCCTTGATCCCTCTTTTCCTATAGAGCTTACTTGTATGCTATCTTTTAAGTATAACCTCTCGGTCCTATTCCCAATCCTATTTCTGTTGCAAGCCCCATAGGGAGTATGACTTATCTGTTAATAATACAGGTTGGCGGCTTGAGGGTGTCCGTTGGGTTGACTAAACTTTTGGATTTTATAGGATATGGGCTGGTGCTTAGGGAGTTCTTCTCCTATTCGGTATATATGTGATATAGATTTCCAGCTTAGACATTGCCTAATGGGCACAAAGTTTTTACTTGCTTCTATCATTCGGCTATATCTTTAGGTAGGAACAATTGGGTGAAACATGTGTTTGAGACATGTTATGATTGATGGTTGCAAGTGGTCGCAAGTGGTTGCTTGTGGCTGCATAACACACATTAGGCACTAGATCGGCTCAGACACATTTTCATATTGCATATGCATGAGTGTTTATACTTGTTTATGTATGGAATTGAATGTGTTATCATGTGGATGTTGCATATGGATGGATGTTTGTGCACACATATAGTGTTTATATGACTAGGACTATTTGCTTACATGTTGGATTCATGGCACTAGACATATTTTGCATTAAGAAGATCAATCAGGCCTGATCATTTGCATTAGATAAGGAACATATACAAACACTTCTTGCATATGTTCATACAACATTAGAAATCTTTTGAGGACAATGGTTGCTTGTGAATGGTGGTTGAGTAGATGGTTGATTGGATGGTAGGACACATTCCTCTTAACTTGAAGATTTCGGGGACGAAATCCTTTAAGGAGGGGAGAATGTAACAATCCGTATTTTTATAACATGTTAAAACCAGAAATCAAGGCAGAATTAAATTTTAAAGTCAGAATCAGGTGAAATGGGTTACGCCATTGCGTTCGTCTCGAAATTTTACATGAAATAGAGTCCGGGTTTTTGAAAATCGGAGTTCGGATGAAGAAGTTATGGCCTGTACAAGTTTCAGCAGTTTTTAGGTAGCACTGGACCAGGGGGCCGACCATAGGGTCGACCTACCCCCCCTAGGTCGACCATAGGTTCGACCATTGTGTCAACCTCCCCCCCACCTTACAGGTCGACCTGGTCGGCCTGGTTTGACACAGAACTCATTTTTGAAGCCTGAGACGTGTTTTGATGGTTCAGATTGATTCTAGGGTTAATCTAAGGGCCTAAACTAGTTGCTACACCTATAAAAACAACCTTAGACCTAACCTAATTCATATCAAATCATTCTTACACTATTACGCTGCTGAACTCCCTCTTGAACCATGGCCGCCGCCCCCAAATTAAAGCTTAAGCCTTCAAAATCAAATCAATTCGAAGAACAAAGCTTCAACAATAGTTTAAACAATAAATCAACACTACTACAACGTTCTATGACAATTTCAGCTCCTAATTCACTAGCCATGCTCTGTAAGTTCTAGTTGTTTTTAGATTTAAACATTTAATTATAATATGGTCATGGAATAAAGTGGAATTGGATTTAAGTATGTTTATCGATTCTGATCTATTTTTGTTGCTCCTTGAATCTTGTGTTTTGGGACTTGTCTATCTTTATGCTCATGAAAAGTTTATGATCTAAGCAGCAGTTTTCTTGATTCATAATGACGTTATCATCAAGTTGTAATATTTATGCCTATGATGATGTTTTCCTCTGATCTCATTTTTATTCAATTTATATCTTCCCCAATTTATTTTCTTTCATGAACCTTGGTCAATTTCGGACCTTGGCCTAAAATCGCGATTTGCGTACGATATGTATAGGGGGAATTATGGGATAATTTCCTATAAGAATATGATGTAATAATTGGCAACATGAAATTGGATATTATCATTGTATTTGCAAGTTTGGGCTTGATCTGTAAATTTTGGTATAATCTTGTTATGAACAAATTTGCATAAATATAATATACATGGAATTTGGCACAAATAGGATCTATGTAATGTAACATGAGATTTGGTATATACATAACATGTATCTAATTTGGCACGTAAGTTAAACCACGAGTTCGGGCCTATGTAAATTAAATCAAAAGATTTGGCTTACGATTGGGCATACGTAGAATTGGGGATTTGAATATAAAAGCGATTGTAAATTTGATAATTGGCATAAATAGGTATTATGAACTTGGGTAGTTGGCATGTGTTGTAATAAAAATATTACAGTTTGGGATAACTACATCATGAATCATGATTTGGGTTTATTTGGGCATGATACATGCAATTTTGGCTAGAACTCGATATGGGTGAAATAGCATAAACTTGGCATACATGTAAATAGGCAAGAATTGGACATATGTAAACTGACTAGAATTGGGTATATATATCCATATATATATATATATATATATATATATATATATAAATTGGCATGTACTTTTGGAACTTGGGCATATGTTTATTAATATGTAAAGTTGGGAATTTGAAACATGAAAATGACTGTGTATTGGATAATTGACTTGAACACGAACATGAACATTTCTATATGTTAAACACATGAACTGATATTAGGTTTTTGGGTGGAATACGACCATTACTGAACCTTTGACACGAGGTTAGACTCAGTTTGTGGTGTAAATCTTCCCGGAACCGCCCGGCAAATCCAGTAGCCACAAAGTGTCAGTCTAATGTGAGAGGTCGAAGGTCGAATTGTAGGCGTAACGATTTATGACACGAGGTTAGACCCAGTTTGTGGTGTAATCTGCCTGGAACCGCCCGACAAATCCAGTGGCCACAAAATGCACAGTGCAATGTGAGAGGTTATGATTCGTTCGTCATAATGAATGAATTAAGGAATACTAACCATAATAAGACGTGGGTATGGTTAGAGGGTTAGGTGGGATGACGTGGAAATTTGACATGTAAATGTGGACCTAACCGGTATGAGTTAAGAACATGTAAAACATATAAATGTGGGCTTAACCAACATTACTGTTAATCAGACCAATGGGTGGGTTAAGTAATATGACTAGACTAATGACACTTAACCGATATGACATGAATGGGCAGGTTAAGCCATGAACCACTTGAATATACTTAACCAATTTGACACGATGGTTTGATAAGGTTAAGTCATGAAACACTTGAATATACTTAACCAATTTGACACGATGATTTGATAGGGTTAAGTCATGAACCACTTGAATATACTTAACCAATTTGACACGATGATTTGATCGGGTTAAGTCATGAACCACTTGAATATACTTAACCAATTTGACACGATGATTTGATAGGGTTAAGTCATGAACCGCTTGAGTATACTTAAGCAATTTAACACGATGATTTGATAGGGTTAAGTCATGAACCGCTTGAATATACTTAACCAACTTGATAGATGATTCGTTGGGCTAAGTCATGAACTTGAACGACAACATTTAGCCAATTTGACATGACATGTAGGCGGGTTAAGTCACGAACTTGAATGACAACACTTAACCAACTTGACATGCTAGACTGATGGGGTTAAGTCTCGAATTTAAATGACAACACTTAACCTACTGGACGGAAACCCTAGTTACGCGGTCCTTTTCAGCAGTAACGCACTAGATGTATCATGGTACCCTGGAACCTAGGCAGGGTGGGGCATGATTACTGGGATGATTGTAAGAGACCAGAACGACGGCTGAGTTGGTGCGCCATTGTAGGTTCAGGCGGACTACGGTCGTGCACGTAGTCCGGAGTTGAAAAAGTAGGCATTGGGCACCAGTAGGTTTACACTGTGCGTGCTTGATTCATGTCGGTGGTTGGCACCCTAGGGCTTGATACACCCTATGGTGGACCTAGCACAGGTAACTACGTTCGTGATACGGCCGTATGACACAGACACATGAACGAGCTAGGACTTGTAGGGAGCCGATTGATTAATAGATCGTTACGTGGAAAAAGGTGTAGCATAATCCCTAGTGGTCTTAGGTGACATAAACCCTAATCGAATCTAGAAAACGCTCAATAGGTAGCATAATCCCTTGTGGTCCTAAGTGGCATAAATCCTAGTTGAACACGCGATAGTTCATGATAGGGAAACCTAGCCAGAACAAGGGTGGCAGTCCAAACGATTTCAAGAATGGTGACACTACGTTGAAGTAGTATAGAAATACGTGATGAAACCCATACGATATACAGCAAGGGACTGTATATATACGTGGAAAGGATGATCGGGTTGGGGTACTAGTACAGTTGGTGCAGAGAATATAGGAAATCAAAGAAAACAGTGGAATGGTGAAGCTTATAAATCTTGCGATGTTATACTTAATAGAAACCTTGCAATGTTATACTTGATTCATCGTTCCTGTAGCTTACCTTGTCATCATGCTTATTTTTACTTTTAGTTTATGCGTGCCAAATTATCTTCACCTGTTTTTATGCTGAAAGCCACTAGGACTTAATCAGTCTTTATGACTGACCCGTTTTGTTTCGCCTCTTTTTCTTCCGTTTCTCCCCAGGTTCTCAGGGAGGAAGCACTACTATTTAGTTTGGACTTCTTTTTGCTTCAAGATCATCATATATGGCTTGGACCTTTCTTAGGTATGGTTGCTTTACTGTTTTACTTGGGGAATGATTTATGACTATGGTTCTATGCTTTTTTACTATTGCAAGACAGATTTCGATGTGATGGATTTAATGGCATTTTGATGTAAAAGGCTTTAGACCTTACTAGATTTTAAAGAAATGAAATTTGGTTTTTCTTCCTCTGCTTTATATATGTTTTGTCTTGTAATATTTCTATGTATGTTTACCTAGATAATGCTCCACCAAAGCTAGTGCGTTCCCCTTGTGAGTGACCCTAGCGAAGTTGGGGTTTTACATAATCATTCCCCAATTTGAATTACTTTTCCTATTCAAATTATCCATCAATTCCAAATTTAACGATGTCCATAATTGACTCAATTATGTCCATCCATTTATGGTATGTAAAATCATACCAATTTTCATCCCAATTACATTTTATGCCTTTTAAGGCATTTATGCCAATTAAATCTTTTTAAAATTATCCCCTTTTTACTCCCACGTTGTACATTTGTTCGTTTAACGTAAAATATAAGTTAGACTCGAATAGTCTAACTTATGGAATAAAGAGAAAACATCACAATATACACATAATTAAAACATAGATCTAACATAGGGTGAACTTGCATATGTGAATGACATTCTACATCTAATACTTGCATAGGCCAAAGTTACAACTTGCATAAACAACATATGCCATGGATCCAAATCTAAAGGTGTGAACTTAAAGAGATAATGGCCACAAACTTGCATAAACATTCATATGTCATGGATCCAAATATAAAGGTTTGAACTTGATGAGAAAATGGCCAAAAACATTCATAAATCATGTATGTCATAGATCTATATCTAAAGGAATAAAATTGCATAGTTAATAATCCTAAACTTGCATAACATGATTCATATTCAACTCATAAACTTACATATGTGATTTATACATCGCAACAATGTTGTAAACAAGTATCTAACATGTAAAGCATCATGTAGAATTTAGCACATGTCATAGCCTAACTTTCAATTAAATTTTCACACAAACTAGGTGCCATAACCATGTAAGGTCACATATAATTCTACCCGAACTTGTATATGGTTCATGTTTGAATCAAAATCTAAACTTGCCTACATATGTTTTATCATATGGATCAACATAACCAACTAGCATATGAAACATGATGATTTGATTGTATATAAAATTACAACAGGGATGATAGCAACATAACTTTACATCATCAATGATAGCATCACAACATAACGTCATAATGATTTCAATCACAATCCTACAACAAAATTATAACATGAAATCAATACTTCATATCACATCAATACAATCCGCATTAAATCTTAATCCAATTAAATTACTAATTATTTTGTTAAAACTATCAAACTCACAACTCAAAAGCAGTCTTGAGTTCTGAATTCTGATTTCTGGAGTTGAATTAGCTCTCATTTGAAGAAGATTCGCTGTTAGGGTTGAGTAGTTCTGATTTGATTTGCTGTTCTTCCTCTTTAATTTGGTGGCGGCTGCTCTAGGGTTCAAGACAATAGCATGACGGCCATAGTTTTAGTTTTAATTCTGATTTAGGGTTTGAGTCTATGGGTCAGTTTATAGAGTTATAAATTAATTTAAGTCGTCGGATGATCTTAGCGTTAATCGAAACCACTCAGTCCAGATAGGGTGACAAGTCAGCCCTAATGACTCAGCAAGGAGTCAGAAAGGACTCAGCAACATGGGTCAGCCTGAACCAAAAAGCTGTGCAGGCTCATTGCCTCGGCCTGGGCGCACTTGGCAGGTGCACTAGTGCTAATTTGTTCTGGCGCACTTCCCAAGTGCGCCAGTGCATTTTTTTCCTTTTGCCATCCAATCTTCGTTCGTCCATAACTCCTTCATCCGATACCCGTTTCCCGCAAACTCGGACTCTATTTCAACCAGAATTCCGAGACGAACACAATGACGTAACCCCATTCCCATAATTCTCATGTCTGAGATTAATTATTCTTTATTTTAGTTAATTCGATTATTCAAAAATCCGGGGTGTTACAAGATGATCGTGCTCCCGATGAGTTTGAAACTGCCACTATGTTTGAGTTACCCAAAGATTCTATTGAGTCGACGATCGATGATGATCGAATCGTCCGAATATGTCTAAAGCATGGAATATAAAAAAGAGATACCTTGGTGCCATCGAAAACAGATCGCCCCCACAATCCACCGGAAGGATTTATGGCAATTACGAGATTGATGTGTCTGGTTGGGGCTATTCCACCGTTTCCACCTTTTGTCATCGATTTTCTGAGACAGATGCGGATTTCCCGCATGCAGTTGCATCCCAACTCTTATGGTTATTTATACACCTTGCATATAAATTACAAAGAAGTCATAGGCATCGAGCCTACCTTCAATGACGTCCACTTTTTTATAATTTCAAGCATCAGACTCAAGAAACTCCCTCCTCATATTTTGAATCAGTCCCGAAAAGGAAAATTATTACTGTTCCATTTAGCCGCAAGGCTAGCGATTCTAAACTTGAATGGTTTTATATCAGACAGCCGCCAGGGTGCGCCAGGAGATGGAAAAAATCAAGTAAAGCACCGACTTTCTAGATTTCAATTTTAAATGCTTATGCCAACACATTGATTTGCTTTCTTTTTCATTCGCAATTGATAACCAAAAGCATATATCAGATAGATTATACGTTGATCGTTTGCATTGGCTTCTCAATGGCGATCAAAAGTTCCTGACCATCGACGAAGTTATTAAGGATGAGTATCTCCATCATCATGGATTACTATCTATTACCCATAGTATATGTCATGAAACGGGTCCATATGTGTACATATCCCCGGTCGACATTATTCCGGAGACGGGCGAGAGCTCGGAAGGTCCAACAATACCTCTTCGGACTCCACCTTCTCCATCCTCAACTCAGGACGATGAGTTAGCCAACATAGCTGAAAAGAACATAGAAGGGAATACCATCCCTGATGACGCTATTTCTCCTGAGAAATCAACATCCCCTAAAGAGATGCTAATAGACGCTTCTCAAGGAGATGCTCCTATTACCGACGATTCCACATTTAAAGGTTTAGGAAATCTTCCCCTGCCCGAAACTATCTATACTTTAGAGGACTTTGGCACGAATCCTTTAACCTTCACTTCTTCAGAGGAGACTACTCCCGTGAAGGACAAAGAGCCCGCTGATGCTTGTCTGGCTTCAGACTCGGGTTTGTTGGGGGGAACACCACTTAGGATGCACATAACACATTAGCACCGCACGTCACAGCACTCATGTCTTATGTGAGCATTGATTCTGAACTCCACTTATATTGTTGTGCAGGTACAATGTCTCGCCCTTACTATGATGTTAGGAAAATTTGTTGTAGCATGTCTAGACCTTCTTCTGACACCGAGCATGATCGCTTGAGAGCCGGGGCAAAAATGACAGAAGGCCTCATGTTGCTCATCGACCACACACCTCACGCTCTCGTTCTCCTGTCTGGTCGGATCCAGACAGGTATAAGAGCCACCAGAATCGTCGTGGGGAAGACACATCGTAATCCAAAGATCGAACTTCTCCCCAAGACAAATATAATCGAGAAAAAAGTCCATCGAAGCACATCGACTCACGAGACAAGCACAAAGCTTCTGAGAAGCGATCTGGAAAAGGCGATGCAGCCATCATCCCTGCTAAGCGGAAACACATTGAAGTATCATACTGCAAACCCCCACCACTGGATGCTGATTCCAAAACTAAACTGACATATCTGGAGTAGTAGTTTCCAGATCACTACTTTGAGAATCTAACTTTCTTACCCGCACTCGAGCCTATTTCTTCAAAGTGGGCAAAAGAGGCTAAGGCAAAGATTGATGCAGTTGAGAAACAATACTCGGAGATGTACAAGTATTCACACAATCTCTCCAGAATCATTCGGGCCTTAATTATAGACGTTGATGCAATGAAAAAGGCTGTAGATTCCGATGAGAATGTTTTGACAAATCCAGAGAAGGACATAGAAGATACACAGGCTCAACTTGTCATTGCTCAACGAGATGCCAATAACTTCAAATAGCAATTTGAGGAATTACAAAAGCATTATCATGACTTGCTGGAATCTCACAGTCAAGAACATTTTGAGTTGAAGAAACAAGCGGAAGACACTAAGTCAAACAGTGTCAAAAATGGAACTGGCTTACAATAATCTTGAGCAAGAAAATGCCGAGTTAGCGAGGAAGAATGCCGAGCTGGAGAAACAAAATGCTGACTTGGAGTCCAAGTTAATGGAAGCTGATACTAGGGCTACCTTAGCTGAGGGGAATGTGGATAGCACTATTAAGTCTGCTGAAGAAACTCATAAACAGTTATCAGAGGCTCAAGAAGAATTGCACGGCTTTGGCGAACTAATGATTGAATTCTTTGCACACATAATCCAATGTCGAAACATCTCTTGGATTGAAGACTATCCGACTACCTTAGTTTATGTATGGAGTCAAATCATCGAATGGGAAAAAGAGGAACTTAAGGTAGACTTCGTTGATGAAGACAAACTCATGGAGAAGTATCTGAGAGATGATGAACCGGCATGTCTGGCCGATGGGCGTCGCCTTATTGCTGCTGCCATAGAGGAGGAGAAACACCTTGCTAAACAAAAGAATATCCTTGAAGTTGGTTCTTCTTCTACTACCACCGAAGCTACTGGAGTCGAAGGATATGATCCCGACAATCTGGGAATTCCTAGAGTGTCTCTTTTATCTCCTATACCCGAATCAGCGTCAGAGACGGTAGCCGCCCCAATTGAAAAATCATCAGAAGGTATTTCCACCTTTTCACTCAAATTCATCAAGGCCATCTCCACCTTTCATCACATCATTGGTCAATCGGTCGAGGATCCTTTATTTTCTCCGGAGTTGATAACTGTTGCTTCTCATACTGTAGGTGCTGAACTAGCCAAGAAGACTGATGAGCCTCGGCGAACCACCATTGGGGAAGAATCCATGGAAAAGGCTCAGGGAGAACAGGATAAGGCTACCATCGTCGAATCCGGAGGGGGAGCTGAACCGCCTAAGGCCGACACTTCTCATGATGACGAAATAATAGATGCTTTGAAAGACGACGATGTTAATAAGGGGCATGAAGAAAATCCTGATGTTGCTATAACTGGGGATTCGAAAAATGCCGATGACATGACTTTGGCTGATATGAAAGCCGAACAAGACAAGCGCATGCAACTAAAAGTCGAGGAATTAAACCCCGAAAGCCTTAAGCCCCTTGCAGTGGTGGACCCTGGATCGAGGTTAGTTGTTAAGCTTTCAACTAGGTCAATTACAGAAGAGCTTGCTGAAAAATCTTCTCTTGATTCCAGTGTTTCGACTCCTGGGAAGAAATCTACTGATTGTGGTACTTCAACTACAGAGAAGAAGACAGGCCAAAGCCTCTCATGTCTGATGTTGAAAAAGAAGCCAGAAATGCCCTTAAGGCTGCCAAAAAATCCAAGTCTGCTCCAAAGCCCAAGTGATAATGCGCTTTGTTTTATTTTATTTTGATATTCCACTGGCCCGCTATTATTGTAGTGAGTGCGGCCCTAGTGTAACGACATGGATTTTGCCCGGACCTAATCGATTGCTAAACCGACCAAGACCGTTCGAATCCCGTATACGCTAACTTTGGGTATACAATACATCAGAACAAATAACAGAAGACTTCAATAAACATCATAATAATGTTACATCAGAGTACAGAGTATCAGAGTATATCGAAAATAATACACAGCGGAAGATAAATTCACATAAATGTAATACAATTCACAGCAGAAATATAAACTACACAGCGGAAGACTGTAAATGCCTGGACACAGCTTAAAGCTTTAATCCAGAATCCTGCTCAATACATCTGCAAAATAAAACTACTCGACTGCCCGTGTGGAAAATAGGGGCACCCGAGTTCGCAAGGGAAAAGCAAACTACAGGTCAGTCATGGGACTGGTGTGAGAAACTCTAAACAGTTATAATTAACTTATTTAATAACATGGCATATCACGGGACCACGCCGCTAACGCGGAACGGTTTACCCACATGAATACCAGTGTATAAACAACAATCAATATAGATATATGGATCTACTATGCATCAATCAACATGCAATATCCCAATCTACCCACTTAGATTAATCGCTACACTTAGATTTTCTAAATCCAATTTAATTTACAGAAATCATTCCTTTGGATTTTATTCCCGATTTCTTATTTCAAATCATTTGAAATACATATCTAACTTTCTATATCAAAGTAGATTTCACTTCGGGATCTCAAATCAAATCGTTTGGAAATATGAATTCCAAAACATAACAATACATACAAACAAGTATGCAACCAAATATCGTGCTCCCCATCGACAAGGCAAAGGGTACGCACCTCGCAACTCGATATATAAATGTGCACCTACCCCACATAGGAGTAGGCTACACCGACGATGCACCTCCCACACATGGAGAGCATACACCGCCCTCTTACCCATACTTTTAGTCTTAGGGTTACCCGAATCTTTAGCCACATACTAAATCATTTCATTTCCCGAATTAGGGAAAATCATTTCACAACATAATAATCACAAGTACTTTCAAAATATAGTACT
This sequence comes from Allium sativum, assembly GCA_030737875.1. Classification (NCBI taxonomy): domain Eukaryota; kingdom Viridiplantae; phylum Streptophyta; class Magnoliopsida; order Asparagales; family Amaryllidaceae; genus Allium; species Allium sativum. Next base: position 2,267,608 of record CM060925.1, on the reverse strand, counting down.
TCACATCAGTAATTCACGCATATGATTAGTCACTATTAATCACATAACCTTTGAGCTCGTACGTCTCAAAGAACGGTGTCAAGCAAGAGAATAAATTCTCCGCCACCAAACAGATACATCATTAATAGCAACTAATCGAATATGCGATGAACCACAATGTAACATATAATACTTTTCTAAATCACTTTAGAAATCATCAGGTTTTGGGCCTCGAAATCCTTTCTGTTTTATAAAACATTTTTATAAAACATTCCCTGTCCAAAATCGGGAATACATTTCTTTTCACTTAAGAAAAATATCATTTCACAATCGTTCATTAAATTTGAAATGGACACAACATCGCTAAACACCTTATCGTCAAATCATGAAGTGTTTCACAAGGCGTTAGCACATAGATATTTTCAACCTAACCCAATGCTAAATGTAAAAGCATATTCTTCTCATAAACTGATCGAGCACAATCCAAACAATCAATCAATCCAATTTGACATTAAATAGAAGGTTTGAATAAAGATAGTATCGACTTATATTCAACATCAAATCCTGAAACCAATAGATATCATATCGGGAATAACGATATCGATATCTTCCAAATTCCCATCACAATATCTATATAATCACGGAATCCAATATCGAAAATATCCAAAGATAATTTCAATTCAAATCTAATCCAATTTATTTATAACATTTGGATTATTTTTCTAGTTAATAACTAGTTCATTTCGATAAAAATATATTTTTATCTTTTTAAATATGGAGTTTTTCATCCCAATTTTTCACAAATCATTTCTTATGATTTTACACAAATTATCGATATTTTTAATAATTTTATCAAGACCCATACAGTCGATTTCCATCAATGGTCATCGAACTGCACTTACAGCGACCTTTTTCAAATTTGATTTGGACGTATCTCCAAATCCAACCGTTAGATTTCAAATTTCTAATATTCTTTAGAAAGCTCTTTTCGATACGAACCCAACGGTTTCGGTTTCAGGAGAATCCGACGGTCGGATCTCCCGTAATGTCTGTTCGAAGTCAATGGTCGAAATTCACGAACTGCTGCGGCGCGGCGCGTTCTATTCAGGCCATTATATTATATATATATAATATATATTTCGTCGATTACTACTTAAAACGAATTTTATAAATCGTTTTAAATTCATTTCAAAAACATTTTCGACTTCCATTTCAATTTCAAATCAAAATTGAAATTTCTATTATAAATCCTTTTTATTTTCATTTCTATTTGATTTCAATTCAAATCGATTTTAATTCGATTCGAATTTATTTTCTTTTCAATTCAATTCGAATTCGTTTTCTATTCCATTCAATTCGAATTCATTTTCTATTCAATTCAATTTGAATTCGTTTTCTATTCAATTCAATTCGGATTCATTTTCTATTCAATTCAATTCGAATTCGTTTTCTATTCTATTCAATTCGAATTCATTTTCTATTCAATTTGAATTCATTTTCTATTCTATTCAATTCGAATTCATTTTCTATTTTATATCAATTTCGAATTCATTTTCTATATATACGATATTTTCACTTTCAATATATATATATTATCACTTTCAATATATATATTATCACTTTCAATATATTCGATATTTTCACTTTCAATATATATAATATTTTCACAACACATCAATCAAACAAACAAGCCATCCATGGTCCGTGGATGACGGATGTCGGGTGCTACTAAATACCGTCTGCATCCTAGTATATATTTTAACTAGAAAAACAAAATTAAAAGGCGAGAAGTTCTCACCGATAGCTATCCCAATTCCACGAATCTTCTTAGAGAAATCATTGCCAATCTCGCCTTTTGTCGCTTTTGTTGCCCGTATTCACTACATATGTAAAAATCAAATTTTTACTTCGCTATTCAATATATAAAAATCGAATTTTTATTTCGTTATTCAATATATAAAAATCGAATTTTTACTTCGCTATTCAATATATAAAAATCGTTTCTTTTATACTATACTAAAAATATAATCCCTTTGTTATTGAAAATATAAACTTTCATGTTATAAAAATATAACTCTTCATTGTTTAAAAATATCGCCTTTTCAATATTAAAAATATCGCCTTTTCAATATTAAAAATATCGCCTTTTCAATATAAAGATTTCGCCTTTTCAAATTTAAAGATTTCGCCTTTTCAAATTTATAGATTTCGCCTTTTCAAATATAAAGATTTCGCCTTTTCAAATATAAAGATTTCGCCTTTTCAAATATAAAGATTTCGCCTTTTCAAATATAAAGATTTTATTTTTTTTATACCTCTTATATGCTAAAAATCAAATTTTTATTCTTTTTTATAATATAAAAATCCTATCTTTAACTGAATAAAAATCCTTTCTACCTTTTCCTCATATAAAAAACATATTTTTTAAATAAAAATATAATCTTTTCAATTCAAAAATCACTAAACATAAAACTGAATTTCTGTTTTTATATATACATATATATATATATAACTAATTTCTTTACACAAAAATAGAAATAAAGTAAATGCTCATCGGTTTCAGCGAAAGGAGGTGCCGGAGATGGGGGTGCTGGTTGGAGCAGTTAGCGGAAGGGGCGGTGGTGGGGCTGGGGGTCTCTACGGTGGCACGCTCGAGGTTAGGGGGGCTGCGGTGGGCTGCGGTAGGGTTTAGGGGAGGTGAGGGGTTTGGGTGCTTCGGGGGTCGCGTCGCGAGGGCAGGGGGTGGGGTATTGACGCGATCGAAGAGGGGGGGCTCCGGTGGCGGGCGCGCCACCTGGGGGCGCGATACGGTGGCGGTGGCGACGGTTAATCCCCCCGTCGCCCCTTTCGTCATTTTTTTTCTTTTTCTCTGAAATGATTTCAAGGGGGGGCTGGTTAAGGAGAAAAGGAAGGAGGGGAATATTTTCTTTTTATTTATTTAATTATTTTATTTAATAAAAGTTGACTTTTTATTTCAACCTCGAAACGAGGCCCACCACCTGTCGTCCATAGCGTTTTACCCCTATTCCGAACACAATGGGATATGTATCGTTCGCTGATTCGACTGTTTCGATCAGTTTTCGTCAAAATCAACATATAACTCTATATGTTGAATTTAAACGAGCATTTCTATTTACCGGGGTCACATACGAACTCTATAAATTGTAGAAAAATATTTTCTAGCTTCGTATTGACGATACGGTCCTAACAAAACTAGTTTCGTCGAATTCAGAGACTGTTGGAAAAATGGCCAATTTCCAGTTGATTAAAATCAACTGAAACAGGTCAAACGCGTTTTCCTTTGCCACGCTAACATATTGATTCGAAAAATTATGAAATTTGAAACCTAGCAATAATTTGACCCTGCGGATCCAACAAAAATGGTTTCGTCGAAATCCGAGGTCGTTTGCAAAATATCTATTTTTAAGGGCCTGAATTCCATAGCGACTATTCAGAATTTTCAACTGAACATATCTTTTGATCCCCGCTATGAAATTTCAAATTTTCGGATTCATTGAAAAGATATCTTCAATTAGATCCTAATGTTTTTGGTTTCGCTAAAATCCGGTTTGTTTTGCACCCGGTATATTCAATTGAAGTTTGAAATCGAATTATCGAACTACCGCGCCATTTCCAATTCCATTTATAATTATATATAATTATTTATATTCTAACGACGGCATATATAATATATACGTTCGAATTATATTCAAAATAAATTTTTCGTCGATATTATTTAAAATAATTCATTTTAAATATTCAAAATTCGCTAAAACTGCCAAAATAAAAATTTTAAACTGGCCCAGAATTTCCGGGTTATTACAATCTCCCCCACTTAAAACTTTTCGTCCCCAAAAAGGAACGAAGTCGAAAGTGGTTTGATTAATCAGCTCTACGTTCGATCTGGCTTCCATTCTCCAACTTTTCGGTTTCTGAGAATTTTCAAATTTTCATAAATTTGGCTAACCCCCTAAATTTTCGAAAAATTTCGCCATAACCTCCCCTGCACCGGGAGCCAAGGGAAAATCCCGAAATTGCCATATAGGCCTTCTGATCTCAAAAAGAAAAGAAAAAGCCAAGCGGCTAGCCAATAGGCTCATAAAATCATCATCACCCAAACAAAACAGTAAATTATAGTAAACATGTACCTATTTGTCGGGCAAACAAATTTTATTCTCTGCTCTAGCCTCCTTGCTATGACCTGTTCAATGTAAGTACATGTATATCCAAGCAAATGCGACTAATTTTCAATATAATTCAATATTTGATTCTATTAGGCATAGTGGTTCAAAATTATCAAACAAATAAACAAACAACACAAACATCAATCAATTAATTGATTATATTTTCAAATATATAATTTTATATATTTAAAATCATATTTTCTAAAACCAGATTATATATATAATCACAAATACGTTATTTATAAACAAATAACTCTCGACTCATTCTAGGGCATTTCTAACCCCATCTCTAACGAGTGACTCATCCTAGAATGCTACTGATTCTATCTCTAATGAGGATTCTTTCATAGGATATTACTAATTCTACCTCTGATGAGTCTTTTATTCTGTTCTAACGAGTTGTACCCCAAAGATTTGAGTTTAACCAAAGCTCTGATACCATATGTAACGAAACGGATTTCGCCCGGACCTCATCGATCGCTAAACCGACTATGACTGTTCGAATCCCGTATACGCTAACTTTGGGTATACAACACATCAGAACAAATAACAGAAGACTTCAATAAACATCATAATAATGTTACATCAGAGTATAAAATATCAGAGTATATCGAAAATAATACACAGCGGAAGATAAATTTACATAAATGTAATACAATGCACAGCAGAAATATGAACTACACAGCGGAAGACTGTAAATGCCTGGACACAGCTTGAAGCTTCAATCCAGAATCCTGCTCAATACATCTGCAAAATAAAACTACTCGACAGCCCGTGTGGAAAATAGGGGCACCCGAGTTTACAAGGGAAAAACAAACTACAGGTCAGTCATGGGACTGGTGTGAGAAACTCTAAACAGTTATAATTAACTTATTTAATAACATGGCATATCACGGGACCACGCCGCTAACGCGGAACGGGTTTACCCCCATGAATTCCAGTGTATAAACAACAATCAATATAGATATATGGATCTACTATGCATCAATCCACATGCAATATCCCAATCTACCCACTTAGATTGATCACTACACTTAGATTTTCTAAATCCAATTTAATTTACAGAAATCATTCCTTTGGATTTTATTCCTGATTTCTTATTTCAAATCATTTGAAATACATATCTAACTTTCTATATCAAAGTAGATTCCACTTCGGGATCTCAAATCAAATCGTTTGGAAATATGAATTCCAAAACATAACAATGCATACAAACAAGTATGCAACCAAATATCGAGCTCCCCATCGACAAGGCAAAGGGTACGCACCTCGCAACTCGATATATAAATGTGCACCTACCCTACATAGGAGTAGGCTACACCAACAATGCACCTCCCACACATGGAGAGCATACACCGCTCTCTTACCCATACTTTTAGTCTCAGGGTTACCCGAATCTTTAGCCACATACTAAATCATTTCATATCCCGAAGTAGGGAAAATCAATTCACAACATAATAATCACAAGTACTTTCAAAATATAGTACTTCACATCAGTAATTCACATATATGATTAGTCACTATTAATCACATAACCTTTGAGCATGTACGTCTCAAAGAAGGGTGTTAAGCAAGAGAATAAATTCTCCGCCACCAAACAGATATATCATTAATAGCAACTAATCGAAAATGAGATGAACCACAATGTAACATAAAATACATTTCTAAATCACTTTAGAAATCATCGGGTTTTGGGCCTCGTCAAATCGTGAAGTGTTTCACAAGGCGTTAGCACATAGATATTTTCAACCCAACCCAATGCTAAATGTAAAAGCATATTCTGCTCATAAACTGGTCGAGCACATTCCAAACAATCAATCAATCCAATTTGACATTAAATAGAAGGGTTTGAATAAAGATAGTATCGACTTATATTCAACATCAAATCCTGAAACCAATAGATATCATATCGGGAATAACGATATCGATATCTTCCAAATTCCCATCACAATATCTATATAATAACGGAATCCAATATCGAAAATATCCAAAGATAATTTCAATTCAAATCTAATCCAATTTATTTATAACCATTGGATTATTTTTCTAGTTAATAACTAGTTCATTTATATAAAAATATATTTTTATCTTTTCAAATATGGAGTTTTTCATCCCAATTTTTCACAAATCATTTCTTATGATTTTACACAAATTATCGATATTTTAATAATTTTATCAAGGCCCATACAGTCGATTTCCATCAACGGTCATCGAACTGCACTTACAACGACCTTTTTCAAATTTGATTTGGACGTATCTCCAAATCCAATCGTTAGATTTCAAATTACTAATATTCGTTGGAAAGCTCTTTTCGATACGAACCCAACGGTTCTGGTTTCAGGAGAATCCGACGGTCGGATCTCCCGTAATGTCTGTTCGAAGTCAATGGTCGAAATTCACGAACTGCCGCGGCGCGGCGCGTTCTATTCAGGCCATTATATTATATATTTAATATATATATAATATATATTTCGTCGATTACTACTTAAAACAAATTTTATAAATCGTTTTAAATTCGTCTCAAAAACATTTTCAACTTCCATTTCAAATTCAAATCAAAATTGAATTTTCTATTATAAATCCTTTTTATTTTCATTTCTATTTGATTTCAATTCAAATCGATTTTAATTCGATTCGAATTTATTTTCTTTTCAATTCAATTCGAATTCGTTTTCTATTCAATTCAATTCGAATTCATTTTCTATTCAATTCAATTTGAATTCGTTTTCTATTCAATTCAATTCGGATTCATTTTCTATTCAATTCAATTCGAATTCATTTTCTATTCTATTCAATTCGAATTCATTTTCTATTCTATTCAATGCGAGTTCATTTTCTATTCTATTCAATTCGAATTCATTTTCTATTTTATATCAATTTTGAATTCATTTTCTATATATACGATATTTTCACTTTCAATATATATATTATCACTTTCAATATATTCGATATTTTCACTTTCAATATATATAATATTTTCACAACACATCAATCAAACAAACAAGCCATCCATGGTCTGTGGATGACGGGTGTCGGGTGCTACTAAACACCGTCTGCATCCTAGTATATATTTTAACTAGAAAAACAAAATCAAAAGGTGAGAAGTTCTCGCCGATAGCTATCCCAATTCCACGACTCTTCTTAGAGAAATCATCGCCAATCTCGCCTTTTGTCGCTTTTGTTGCCCGTATTCACTACATATGTAAAAATCGAATTTTTACTTCGCTATTCAATATATAAAAATCGAATTTTTATTTCGTTATTCAATATATAAAAATCGAATTTTTACTTCGCTATTCAATATATAAAAATCATTTCTTTTATACTATACTAACAATATAATCCCTTTGCTATTAAAATATAAACTTTCATGTTATAAAAATATAACTCTTCATCATATAAAAATATCGCCTTCTCAATATTAAAAATATCGCCTTTTCAATATAAAGATTTCGCCTTTTCAAATTTAAAGATTTCGCCTTTTCAAATATAAAGATTTCGCCTTTTCAAATATAAATTTCGCCTTTTCAAATATAAAGATTTCGCCTTTTCAAATATAAAGATTTCACCTTTTCAAATATAAAGATTTTATTTCTTTTATACCTCCTATGTGCTAAAAATCATACTTTTATTCCTTTTTATAATATAAAAATCCTATCTTTAACTGAATAAAAATCCTTTCTACCTTTTCCTCATATAAAAATCATATTTTTATAAATAAAAATATAATCTTTTCAATTCAAAAATCACTAAACATAAAACTGAATTTCTGTTTTTATATATACATATATATATTTAAAACTAATTTCTTTATACAAAAATAGAAATAAAGTAAACGCTCACCGGTTTCAGCGAAAGGAGGTGCCGGAGATGGGGCTGCTGGTCGGAGCAGTTAGCGGAAGGGGCGGTGGTGGGGCTGGGGGTCTCTACGGTGGCGCGCTCGAGGTTAGGGGGGCCACGGTGGGCTGCGGTAGGGTTTAGGGGAGGTGAGGGGTTTGGATGCTTCGGGGGTCGCGTCGCGAGGGCAGGGGGTGGGGTATCGACGTGATCGAAGAGGGGGGCTCTAGAGGCGGGCGCACCACCTGGGGACGCGATACGGTGGCGGCAGCGGCGGTTAATCCCCCCGTCGCCCCTTTTGTCATTTTTTTTCTTTTTCTCTGAAATGATTTCAACGGGGGGGGGGGGGGCCTGGTTAAGGAGAAAAGGAAGGGGGGAATATTTTCTTTTTATTTATTTAATTATTTTATTTACTAAAAGTTGATTTTTTTATTTCGACCTCGAAACGAGGCCCACCGCCCGTTGTCCATAGCGTTTTACCCCCATTCCGAACACAATGGGATATGTATCATTCGCTGATTCGACTGTTTCAATTAGTTTTCTTCGAAATCAACATATAACTCTATATATTGAATTTAAACGAGCATTTCTATTTACCGGGGTCACATACGAACTCTATAAATTGTAGAAAAATATTTTCTAGCTTCGTATTGACGATACGGTCCTAACAAAACTAGTTTCGTCGAATTCAGAGACCGTTGGAAAGATGGCCAATTTCCAGTTGATTAAAATCAACTGAAACCGGTCAAACGCGTTTTCCTTTGCCACGCTCACATATTGATTCGAAAAATTATGAAATTTGAAACCTAGCAATAATTTGACCCTGCGGATCCAACAAAAGTGGTTTCGTCAAAATCGGGGGTCGTTTGCAAAATGTCTATTTTTAAGGGCCTGAATTCCATAGCGACTAATCAGAATTTTCAACTGAACATATCTTTTGATCCCCGCTATGAAATTTCAAATTTTCGGATTCGTTGGAAAGATATCATCAATTAGATCCTAATGTTTTTGGTTTCGCTAAAATCCGGTTTGTTTTGCACCCGGTATATTCAATTGAAGTTTGAAATCGAATTATCGAACTACCGCGCCATTTTCAATTCCATTTATTATTATATATAATTATTTATATTCTAACGACGACGTATATAATATATACGTTCGAATTATATTCAAAATAAATTTTTCGTCGATATTATTTAAAATAATTCATTTTAAATATTCAAAATTCGCTAAAATTGCCAAAAAAAAAAATAAACTGGCCAAGAATTTCCGGATTATTACACCTCGCATCTTTTTCTTAGCTTTCCTGTATAAACTCACAAGTTTGTGACTAAAGTGGTTCGTTCCCTGCAATGTCTAATCTTCGTAAGTTTAACATTTAGGTAAAAATGCAAATGAACAACATGTCAAATCACAGTTATATAATAAAGTCCTTATTAAGGGGAACATGTGTATATATATGCCCCCAATCCATCTTGGATAACTGATTAAGACTTTCTGAAGATTGATTAAATTCAAAATTCAGCTACCCCTGATTCTCTGACGGGGCCATATTCTTTTCGTCATTGATGCTTATTCTTTTTAGCTTCTTTATACTCTTCTGTCTCATCACCAGGTTAGAGTATTACTGAGGCGGTCTCTTATCGGGGTGCACCTTCACGCCTCAAAGGACTCCGTCTTCCCACCCATTATACTCTCTTGTTTCATGAGAGTTAGAGTTAGGAATGTCGTCTTCCCATTCATTGCATCTTATCATGTAAACGGTCATTTTGTTTGCTCTTGCACCAAGGTTATCTCCAATTTTTGAAATTTAATTTAATGTTTTGTGTTTCATTATCATGACAGAATAATGGTTGAAGATATAAATAATGCAGGAAAATAAATGACACACGATATTTTTATAGTGGTTCAGCTAAGTCGTAGCATACATCCACTTCATAATCCTTTGTTCATATAAACAACATTTTTAAGGCAAGTCGTGCCTTTTTACATAGCTTATAAAAACAAATAGTAAGACATTTCATATTTAGCTCAGGTATCGTCGCAAGTGCCAAGCATTCCAAGCTCTGGGAATTTCTTCACCGTCCACGGCCGTTAGCTTGAATGCTCCTGTATCAAGCTTCCGTTGGATGGTATATGGCTCTTCCCATTTTAGACCCAATTGGGTTGAAGGCGGGAAGACTCATTTCAATACTAAGTGTCCTGTTTCAAAGGTTTTGAAGCGAACTTTCCGGTCATAATAACGTGCTACTTGATGTCGATGTCTTGAGGCACGCAAGTCTGCTTCATCTCTTTTTTCTTTAACCATATCAAGAGACTCTAGGAGGAGTGTTATATTTGTCATCGGGTCATAGTATGCGACTCGATGAGAAGGGACTTCCAATTCTACCGAGATTACTTCTTCTGACCCAAAGGAATGCGAATAGGGAGTATGGCCAGTGGTCGTCCTAAAGGTTGTCCTGTAGGCCCACAAAGCTAGTGGCAACTCATCTACCCACTTGGCTTTGGCCCGCTCCAATTGCTTCTTGAGAATATATTTAATGACCTTGTTTATTGCTTTGTTCTGGTCATTTGACTACGGGTGAGCTACAGCAGTGTACCGTTTATCAGTGTTGTACTTCTGGCAAAAGTTTCTGAATTCGACGCAGTCAAACTGTGTCCCATTATCAGTTACGATGGTCTTCAGTATCCCAAATCGATAGATAGTGTTTCTGACGACAAAACTGATCACCTTTCATGCCGTGATCGTTGTTAAAGGTTTAGCTTCCACCCATTTTGTGAAATAGTCCATGGCGGCGTTTACATACTTTTCTCCCCTCTGGCAATAGGTAACACTCCAATAATATCAATCCCCTACATGGCAAACGGTCATGGGCTTACCATTGACTTGAGCTGAGTCGGACTGCTCTAGGAATCTTGGCAAATCTTTGACATCTGTCGCGGCGTTGTGAATAATCAGCCGCGTCTTTATTCACGGTAGGCCAAAAATATCCATACTGTAATACTTTCTTTGCTTGGGTTTAGCCCTTGGAGTGGTCCCCACACTCGCCTTCATGTACTTCTTGTAGTACATGTTTGATGTCTTCGTGTGCGATACACCGTCGTAGGGGCATTGAAAACCCTTAGCGATAAAGGACGTCGTCCTATAAAACGTATCTTACAGCCATACGTCTTACAGCTCGTCTTTCACTCTTCTTCAATGAGAGGGTTCCATTCTTGAGAAAATTCTTAATCGTTGTCATCCATGATTCTCTCTATGGATCAAATTCCAAGGCTAGTTCCACTTCCATCAGGTCGAAACTCAGTGATTCCAAAACCTCTATCGGAGCCATTTCAGTTTCTTTGGGATTATCAGAACTTGCTAGCTTTGCCAACTAATCTTCTTTCTGATTTTCTATTGTTGGAATATGCGTTATGCTGTAATGCTCCAAACTACCCAGCAACTCCTTTACCTTTTTGAGATAAATAACGAGTCGAGGCCCTTTAGCAATAAATTCCTCCCGAACCTCGCATACAACTATCTTGGAATCACAACATATATCCAGTGTCTTCGCCCCCAGTTCTTTGGCGAGTTTCAGCCCGGCAATTAGGGCTTCATACTCGGAATCGTTATTGGTAGCAGCAAACTCTAATCGCAATGCATAGTAAATAGATCGTCCTTTAGGAGTTATTAAAACAACTCCGACGCTAGACCTTCGATCATTTTTTGCTCCGTCCGTATATAGCTTTCACGGACTAAGCTCTAACTATTGGTCCAAAGTAACCACCTTGTCACCCGCCGTTACCTCTTCGGGAATTGTGAACTCGGCTATAAAGTCGGATATTTGAAATATCCCGAAGCTCCCGTTCAAGGGAGGTTATGGCAAAAAAATTCGAAAATTTAGGGTGTTAGCCAAATTTTTGAAAAATTTGAAAAGTTCTTAGAAACTGAAAAGTTGAAGAACTTAAGCCGTAAAGAAAATAATGAAAGTTGAGTTGATTAGTTAAACAACTTTCAGCTTTGTTCCTTTTCGAGGACGAAAAGATTTTAAGTGGGGGAGATTGTAATAACCCGAAAATCTGAGATAATTTAAAATTTTTATTTTGGCAATTTTGATGAACTTTGGATATTTCAAATGAATTATTTTAAATAATAACAACGAGAAATTTATATTTAATAGAATTAGAACGCGTATATTTATTTGAATCGATGTTAGAATATAATTAATTATTTTTAATTATAAAATGAATTGAAAATGGCGCGGTAGTTTGAAAATTCGATTTCAAATCTCAAATGAATGTACAAGATTCAAAATAAACCAGATTTTAGCGAAACCAAAAACATTAGAATTTATTTGAAAATATCTTTCTGATGAATTTGAAAAATCAAAATTTCATAGCGGGAATCAAAAGTTATGCCCAGTTGAAAATTCAGAATAGTCGTTATGGAATTCTAGCCCTTTAAAATGGCCATTTTTCAAACAGTCTCGGAATTCGATGAAATTAGTTTTGTTAGAACCGTATTGTCAATACGAAACTAGAAAATATTTTTCAGGAATTTTTAAAATCTGTATGTGACCGCAGTAAAATGAAATGTGCGTTCAAATTCAACATACATTGATTTATAATTTAATTTGAATGGAAACTGATCATAATGATCGAATTGGCCTATGTAACATATCCCATTGTGTTCGGAATGGGGGTAATTGTCTATGGGCGATAGTCATTGGGTCTCGTTTGTTTGTCGAATGAAAAGTCAACATTTTTGAAATAAAAATAAAATAAAATAAATATTATATATTTTCTCTCTCAGCCCCCCGGTCATTCTTTAAAATCGAAATAAAAAAGAAAGAGAAAAACTCATGCACGAACCACGCCGTCGCCCCCCTCCCCCCTTTCATCGTGCCGCCGCCGCCCAAGCTCGGCCCGCCACCTCCTCCTCTCTCCCTCATGCCTTTCTCCTCTTCCTTCTCCAAACCGTAGACCCAAACCCCGTCTCCCTCGATTTAGCCGCCGCCACCCACCTGGTCAGCCACCACGTCGCCGCCACCGACCAGCACACCACCCCACCGCCATCAGGAACCCCCGGCTCCACACCCTGACCCCCCTCACTGACCAGGAACCCCTCCACTCAATAAAAATCAAATTTTTATAGTTTTCTACATTTGCAAATAACACCCCGACGAGCTCCGCACAACGCAGCAACGTACGAGAGACATCGAGGCAAGCATCCCTCCTCGGATCGAGAAAAGTGAGTTTTTATTTGATTTTTATTTCTTTATGTAAATAAAAATGCGATTTTAGTTATAAAAAATATGATATTTAGTCTGAAAAAAATATTATTTTTATCATATGTATGATATGATTTTTATAATTATAAAGGCCAGATTTTTATTACAGTAAATGCGAGATTTTTATTAGAAAGATGAGATTTGTATAAAAGGAAAGACAAGATTTTTATATATAAAAAGATTAGATTTTTAACGGTGTAAAGATCGGATTTTTATATATTATAGAATAGAATAAAAATCTGATTTTTATTTTATATAGTAGCGGTATAAAAATATAATTTTTATCTATATATTAGCGGTATAAAAATATAATTTTATCCATACAGCATAGTTATAAAAATGTGATTTTTATATACATAGCAACAATATAATGATGCAATTTTTATATATGTAGTGGATAAGGAAAACGAAAGTGACAAAAGGCGAGGACGACGAAGATTTTCTACATATGAAGAGTCGAGGCGTTTGGTTTAGCTATTTGGCGAGAACTCCTCACTTTTATTTTGTTTTCTAGTTAAAATATATACTAGGATGCAGACGGTGCTTAGTTGCACCCGACACCCATCGTCCACAGACCATGGACGACTTGTTTGTTTGATTGTATGTTGTGAAAATTGATTGTGTGATTTGGAATAGGATAAATAAAACATTCATATATTGAAATGAATATTTTATAGTTAAAAACTTAATTTTTAACGTGTATATAAATTGAAATAAATATTTATAAACAAATTGGACGATTTATTTATGTACACACATTTGGATGATATTGATTGGGACGATAAATTTTACACATCAGCCAACTGCACAAATAAAATCTGTGTTTGATTGTTTGAAACCACACACGGGTATTGGGAGGATATATGGCATACACTAATCCCAATAATTAGATGTATGTTGATCGATTAATTGACAAGCTGTTATAAGCGTTAGGTATCTATATTTGATGCTTACGCAGTGTAGAACGCACTATTGATGATGGTTGACCGTATTTGGTTGTTGTGGTGCACGTGTGCTGTATGAAATCCATATAATCAAATTATATGGTATTTGACTATGTCTGATTCCAGTTCAGAAAATAATGAATATTTTAAAATGACGAATATTTTAAAATGATGAATGTTTAAAAATAATATCCAGTAAAAGATCAAAATTTGATTTTGATGTCCAATTTAGGATGGACACGAATATATTTAAATATATAACGCCGTGTTGATTAGATTGACGCCATTTTGACGTGATCGATATTTATATCGATTTTATAATGAATATCGAAAAGGAATTGATTTCAAAATATAATGTTTTGAAAATATTATCATTTATATATCGATGATATAGAATATTCAATTTTGTTTTGAAATTGAATATGAAGTTGAAATCGTTTTGAAAACGAATTTGAAATGATTTGTAAAATACGATTCAAAAGGAAATCGACGAAATATATATAATGGCCTGAATAGAATGCGCCGCATCACGGCAGTTTGTGAATTTTGACCATTGACTTGGAACGGACATTACAAGCGATCCGACCGTCGGATTCTCCTAGAATAGGAACCATTGGGTTCGTATTGAAAAGCGCTTTCTAACGAATATGAGAAATTAGAAATCTAATGGTTGGATTTGGACTTATTTCCAAATCGAATTTGGAAAAGGTCGCTATAAATGCAGTTCGATGGCCGTTTATGTAAATCAACTGTACGGGCCTTGATAAATTATTAAAAATATCAATAATTTGTGTAAAATCAAAATAAATGATTCGGAAAGAATTGGGCTGAAAAATCCCATATTTGAAAAGATAAAAATATATTTTTATCGAAATAAACTAGTTTTGAACTAAAATCATAATTGATATATTTAATTGGAATGGAATTGAATCGAAATTTTCTTCGGAATATTTCGATAATGGATTCCGTGATCTTACAGATATTGTGGAGGAATTTGGAAGATATATATATATATATCATTATTCCAAAGCGATATTTGTTGGTTTCAGAATTTGATATTGAATATAAGCTGATATATTTTTTATTCAGAGCCCTGTATTTAATATCAAATGGGATTTGGGTTTGTCGTGAATGGTGTCTTCATTAACACTATTCATAAACCAAGTTGAGAAATGATTAAATCTTTTTATTTAGATTTAATGAAGTATACCAATTAATTGATATATTTAATTGGATTGAATTAGAATTGATTTTTGGGTTTATCGTGAACGGTGTTTTAAATAACACTCGTTCTTTAACCTGATAATTAATAGAATGTGAATTGGGTTTATTGTGAACTGTGTTTATAATGACATTCGTTCTTTAATCCGATTTACAGTGAAATATGATTTGGAATTTATAAATCTTTTTATGAAGATTTAAAGGAATTTTCCAAAGTAAAGTTTTCCTGTTTAATATATTGAATTGGAATTGAATGGAATTCGATTTGATAATAATCGAAATGAAATTCTATGGAGGAAGAATGTTAATACATATGGAATTTAAAAGGCTTTGCCGTTATTCCATTTATATTGTTAGTCGGATGAGGAAATTGATATCGATTATATATTGATTTGTTTTTTGTGAATATTCCAAAATTAATGGAATGTGATTTAGGTTTATCGTGAACTGTGTTTTAAATGACATTAGTTCTTTAATCCAGTAAAAGGCAGGATTTCATGTTGGTCATTGTATTTCGAACTGTATGGTTGATCTCTGTTAAATATATATCTGTTTGGCGGCGGAGAATTTATTCTCTTACTTAACACCCTTCTCTGAGACGTACGAGCTCAGAGGTTATATATCGGTAGAAATCAATAGTATGGTGTAGATTATAGATGCGACATGTTTGATTTTCCAAAGTTAAATAATCATTAATATTGATTTTTGGGAAGATTAAAACTAAGAGGATTTTTAATGAATCTTTAATCGGATTAAAATGGGAATTGATAATTTAAATTATCAAATATAGGAAATGATCGAGAATGGAGTATCACCGGTTTTGCTCCGAGCGATAGTTAAATCTTTAATTAGATTTGAACGGAAAATGGTAATTAAATTTACCGATAACACCGTGGTGTTAGATATGGGGTAGTAACAGTTTTGCCCCATGGGATGAATAGGTTGGGATTGGGAAATAAAATAAATGATTACTTCGGTGTGGTTCGCTAATCCCGACTAGTTTGGAAAACCATAATTTGGTTTGAAATGACATCCAAAGGAAGATTAAAGAATAAATTTTAAAGAATTTATCTTTGATAAAATTAATGGGAACCTTTCCCAAAAGATGTGAATATTTAAATAAAAAAATATTCAGAATTTGAATGAGGCGTATGTTGTGTTTTCTAGCACTTGTTTATTATATACGCGAGTTATTCGGAAGGCCGGGTTTATACCCATTCTGAATAACTGATTCGACGATAAGTCGAAGATGGAGACGGTGGTCGAAGACCGGAGGTCTTCACATCGTTTGGATAATTATTGATGATCCTGATTGGTGATACACCCCACCTCCATTAAGGTCACTCACAAAGGGAATGCCTTAATTTTGGTGGAGGTTTATAAGTTAAAGCCACAAATAAACTCAAGACAGATATAAATACACATATTTTAAACAGCAGAAACCAACAGACCTTTATTCATCAATACGTGTTCAAAACCAAACATTGTCTCAAAATACTTCCAACATTACAACATCATTACTGTCTTGATAATTAAAGAAGCAGAAGACATAAATAAAGTGACAAAAATCCCCATAGTGATATCCAAAGCCATAGTCCGAGCAAAAGAGATCCCAATCATACATCTACGTTTTTGGAGCTTGTACAGAGCCTGACTGAACTGAGCTGTTTCCTCCTTGTGGACCTGGGGGGGCAACGAAAGAAAAGAAGACGAAAAGAAAATAGGGTCAGACATAAAACCTGAGTAAATCTAGTAACTCTTCAGTATGTGAATAAGAAAAGGGCATGATAGATATATACTGAAAATAGGATGGTGTCACAAGCTAAGGAAGTTTCGAATGTACTATTGCACCCATAATATATCTCTGCATCTACTTGAGTTTATTCTGACTGGCACCCCATGGTGAGGGTGAAGTGATCCCCATTCTTATTAAAACATTGGCTCCTGCTCGTGTTAACATGTGTCATACGGCCCCCAAGAATTGTAGATACCTATGTTGGTCCCACCATGGGGTGTATCAAGACACATGGTGGCGGCCCGACACAAATTCTAGAAGGCATAGGTTATACTACTGGTGTCCCCAGTGCCCTAGTTGTCTGCTTCGGAGTGTGTGCTCGCCTACACCCCGTTAGACCTACACTGTGCACCCACCGCCGTCGTTTGACTGCTTACAATCAGCCCTGTAATCGTGCCCCACCCTGCCTAGTTTCGGGGTACCGTTGATACCTAACTTGGGTTACTGCTGAAATGGGTCCCTCGTTACCAGGATTTTCTAGTCAAACATGTTACGTGGTTAAGTGTCTGTATTTACCTAACCCCACCCATCAACTCTTGTTAACATGTTGAATTTGGTTAAGTGTTATAGTTGACTTAACCCTACCATCTGTCCTTAGCCTCTTAGGAGCACCTGACCACTCACATTAGATAGGTATTGCTACGGTTATTGGATATGTCGGTCGGTTCAGGGCAGGTTTACACCGTAGCTCAGTCTAACCTCGGGTCATTATTGGGCTCAATGCTTGACCACCCACATTGGACAGGTATTGTTGTGACTACTGGACAGCCGGGCGGTTCCGGGCAGGTTTACATCACAACTCAATCCAACCTCGGGTTAAGCACATCGTGTTTTTTCTAAATTTACATATTTTATTATTTCTCAAATATATATGTAAATGTCATATCTTTTATTTTTGGGTATATTAATTCATACTGCTTTAAATGTCATTGTCATTGGCACGTGCCAAACATGCCAACATATATTTTCATGTTTTACACCCAACGTTATTACCCCCGTTTATACATTCGCAACGTTATAACATATGTTGGGCTTGACACAATTCAGCCCAACTTTATAAGCGTAAGAAAAAGGGGAAATCAAGAACATATAATATTTGACAACATATAAGGGTGTGTGGCGAATGAATTTGCAATTTAGCGATACTAACATAAATGATGGGTCATGTGAACTTGCATTCAAATCAAAGTACAACTAAGTAGGTGACATATGAAATGGCATAATTTAGGCTAATACAAACTTGTGTTTAAACATGCTTAATTTGGCATAATGTCAAACACAAAACTAGCATGATGTATATTCACCAAAGTGTACAATTTTAACATCTAATCATATAGCCTATGAACTTGCATAGTTTATGAAACATAGATCCAATTATACTTGCAAATAAACATAATCTTGCATAGTTTATGAAACATAGATCCTATTATACACTATGAAACATAGGTCCAATTATACTTGCAAATAAACATAAGAACGATATCATAGGTTTTGGATCATGTAGGCATAAAAGGTCTATAACTTGTTTACATAAATTCTAACTTAGACTAAGGGAATATACATAGTCCATGCCATCGCCATATACATAAAATGATCAAATTCTAATTTTTGCCACAAACTTGCAAGTGCCATTGTTTTCATATACAATTGTTCAATAGGCTTGCATCAATCAATTTATGCCACAAATGTCAATACAAAAGTCATGATAGAACCATCGCAACACATAGAATTCATACAACACAATAACACAATTCTATTTTCATTCACATCGAATCACATCACAATTTTTATTCATATTCTGAAAGGTTACTATACTTACAACGAATGCAAAATCTTGAATTCTGGATTCGGAGTTCTGAAGCTGAGATGCGCTCCTTTGGGTAGACTAACGTTGCGTTGATTAGTTTTGATTAAACTTTTATCTTCTTCTTAGTTTGATTCATGTCTAAGCTTTAGTGTTGGCTTGTCTCTAGGCTTTCTAATTGGCAGTCATTCCTAGTTCTTTCCAGCAGCATGACGACTTTTGTAGTATTCTATTATTTGTGTGAGTTTAGGGTTAGATTTGAGTTGTATTTATAGAATTTCAATCTAATTAGAGCCGTCGATGAAGCTAGAGTGAATCCAGACCATCCATCTCAAGAGAAGCCAATAAGAAAGTGACATGTAAGCCCTAGTGACTCAGCCAAGCTTCAGAATTCGACCAGACCCTGATCAGGCCAGCCAGGACCTGACTAGCAGGTCATTCTGACCTGGGCGCACTTGGCAGGTGCGCCAGGCTAAAAATGTATTGGCGCACTTCCCAAGTGCGCCAGTTCAACTTTGTTCTGGAGCACTTCCCAAGTGCGCCAGTGCATTCTGACCGTTTTCTGGTTTTTCTGCCCAACTTTGTTCGTCCATATCTTCTTCATACGATGTCCGTTTTACGCAAAATTGGACTCTATCTCAAGTAGAATTTCGAGACGAACGCAATGGCGTAACCCATTTCCCTCCCATTTCCCTTGATTTCATCATTTATAATTAATTATACTTTAATTTGTGAAGCTTAGCTTTATAGAATTCACGGGGTGTTACAATTGGGCAGTACACCCAAGAGGAGGGAAATAGTTGGTGGTTGTCCAAACGTATTTGGAGATCAATGGATATGCGAGGTATATGGTGCCTCCGGTTTCTTTCAGACCCAGAACGAACTTGTAAATGGATTGTGTGTATGACATTGGATTTTATTCTGTGTTGATTGATTTCTATTAAATATATATCTGTTTGGCGGTGGAGAATTTATTCTCTTGCTTAACGTCCTTCTCTGAGACGTACGAGCTCAAAGGTTATATATCGACAGATATCAATCGCATGGCATGAATTGCCTATGTGGCATGCCTAAGTGGCAAATGATAGAGGCTTCTGTTAAAAAGTAAAGTCTTGTGGTTGATGGTCAAAGCACGACCTACGTGGCATATCTTTGTGTATAGCGTGAATTCGCGAGCCTCACACCTCGGTATGAGTTAAAAAGGGGATAAGGACCGTTGGGAGAATACGATGTTTCTTTATAGCTATGGTGGTGTCAGTGACTTACCTGCCCTGGCATTTATATTATTTTCACCTGTGTGGATGTTGGAATGCGAGGCGCCTCGGTTATAGATCTGATAGGACCAAGAAACGTGCGTTAAGAATTGCCAATCCTCAAACGTAAGAGAGGACCGGCCCAACCGATCTAGGGGTTACCTAGAGTGTGTAGTCCCGAGGCATTTGCTAGAGTGCCTCGAAGCGGAGAGGAGATTGCCCCTTGCCTCGACTCATGACGGAAATCCAATTTTGAATACGAGATATTTCAGTTTTATTTGTAGTGCCTAGTATGGCGACATGATATATGGTACCCATGCCGTCCATGATTGATATTTATGATTGAAATTGTTTTGACACTATATACTTATAATAGTATCAAATGATTTGTTTTAAACGTACCAAGCATGTTTGGCTATTATAATGGAAAACCCTATCCTCTGGCTTGCGTTGCATTGTGTGATGGGACCTGGGTCTTATAATAGCTTCATTTTTCGAAAAAGCATTGCATTGTTTATTATAAGCACTGGTATTCTCGGGAGGAAACCCGTTCCGTGTTATACGGCATGGTCCCTTGATTTACCTTATTTTTAAAGTAAAGTTTTAAATAACTATTTTAGTTCTCACACCTGTCACATGACTGACTTGGAGCTTATTGTTTTAACCTAAACTCTGGGTGCCCCTATTTTCCATACGGCAGCCAGTAGTTTTGGTTTTGCAGATTTATATTCATAGGAAACTAGTTTACAGCTGGAATGATATCCGAAAAGCTCTGTATCCGTGTATTACTTTCATATGTGTTTTGTATTGTTTTTCCGCTACTATGCAATTTATTGTAATATATGATATTTATCGAATGTATTTTATTTATTCATATTCTGTATATTCTTGTATTCTGATGGAATTGTTGTAATAAACAATGAAATGTTCTTGTGTTTGTATTTTGATGTGGGTTTTTCTCAACTCAATCCATGCTTTCCTTCACGAGGAAGTTCGGGTTGTTTCATAAAATATGTCAGAGCTCAGAAAAATATCTCACAGCAGAAAGGATAAAATATAGTATAATCAAAACATAGCCTTACCGTATTATTAATACTGCCTAACCAGTATCCAAAGCTATAATGTATCTGCCACAATCTAACCTGCGAGTGTGTTATGAGGAGGGGGTCAGAGCACAAGTTCTGGTGATTAGATTTAAACTATACACTTTGGATAATCTTATATATACCGTTCAGTCACATTTTCTTAATTGTTAGGTTACTTGGGTTAACAACACTCAAGGTTTACACACACGTCGTACCCATTTACTTCCCAGTGAATTAACCTAATACAGTATATGTAGCTACCTCTCAATATTGAGATACACCCCATGGTACCCCACTCGCATAGTCTCCACCATATCATCGCAGGAATATAGCAGTCCCTAATCCTACGCCCGAATGTCGTACGTATTTCTATATATATGTCAAAGCTACGTCTACAAAGAACCACCACTTCTATATTACGTAAGCGTTCGGACCGCCATCATTGAACCATTCGATCGAATTAGGTTCCATCCTCGAATAACGCCCTCTAGTCTTATGATACACCAACCAAAGAGACTTGAGTGTACCTAGACTTTCCCACGTACGTATCGTCAATCATTCTCAATGTTTATTGCACATGTTCCCTATATGTGCGCCCAAGTCCCATGGCAGGGTTAATCAAGAAACACGGAACTCAGTCGAGAGCTTTCAAATATCTGTCGATTGCAGATGCTAAGGTCTGCTTTTACAGTGGCTATGGTCCCAGTAGACCCCTCCCTCAACTAATTAAAGGCACCCAAGAATATCAAGAATGAGAACTTAACCCTAGCCTCCTACGCCCTTTAAACCTATTGGGTAACCTCACCCATAACTAGATAGCAAAGTATACGGTCTTTTGGAGTTCTCCGCCTTTCCGCTTTATTTACTGACTGAAGATGGTAGGTAGACGACGAGTTGCTATCATAGGGCACTAATTGGTCTCGCCGAATCACGCGGGTCCATCTTAGTCTTTTGATTGCCCCTTATTATTGCAATTAGGGCATACTCATTGGTTAACCTACGCAGACCGAACCTCTGTGAGTACAGGCGGATCATCTACCACTCACATAGAAATACCAAGGGTACCCTACGTCCCTGGAAGCCGCGTGCTTCCCCTTCCAGTCCTTTGGAGCCTTTAAACAATCATATGAATGTGCGCTCCCCTCGTGCCTTGTAACGCCTCAATGATTTACCCTGTTGTGTTATTCACCCTCAACCGTACGGACTGGTCTAAGCGCCTTACTTTAGCATGTTGTTAGACCCTATGTCTAAACCTTTTTTTGCACGCTTGTCTCACCTCACCTGGTTTCCAATTAACTTGGTTATCCCAATTCATATTGAATTCTTATTCAAATTACCAAGTTTCTCTTGCTTATTAATTTCAATCATATAACCTAATTCATATAAGTTTTTTAATAGGCTTACAACATGTTATTCTCTAGATTGTGGCCCAAGGTCTGTGATCCACAATCCCTTTCATAATCTTGTTTGATTTCAATAACATGTTTTACTTAATATGTAATTAAGTATATCTAATTCACATTATTCCAATTCACATGTCACTTACCATTTGTGATTAGATATAACTTATTTCATTTCATAAGTTTTCCTCATCCTTTCTCATTTAATCATAATTCCACTCTACGTCGTCAATACGACTTATCGTTGTTTACTTATTAACTTAGTTCTATTAACTAAGGCACATTATTAAGTTTCTCTACCCATCTATTATAACCTATGTTATAGTTTCCCCTTGTCCCTAGGACAAGTCTAAACATATTATTCTTACCAACGGGTTTCAGACTCCCAGACTACTTAATTTATAATTAAGTGCAATAAAATATTCCCCCTTTTCTTAACAGGTTTTGGGTTTTCCCCTTTTCTGATTACTTAATTTAAAATTAAGTGCCACTTAACATAATTCACCAGTTATCCCATTCCCTTACTAGTTTATTATAACCTAAGTTATAGTATTCACTTGTCCATAGGACAAGTCTACTTATTATAAAACATTTTCATTAATGTTATTTATTTATAATAGGTTAATATCATTCTTCTTTTAAACCATTTACTGTTGTAAACCATTATTCTTCATTCTCTGTAATATATGTTCCTTATTATATTAAGGAAAACACTTCATGCACCTTATCAGTTTGATAGAAGGAATCAATGATTTATTTTCATAACATTTTCCCATTTAAATCCATGGTAGCAAGTAATTTCTTTACTTTTCTATATTTGTTGTAGCTTACTTGCAACAACTTTTTTAGAAATAAGTCATTTAGAGAAATACATCACTTTTCCCTCTTATCACACTAACTCAGTTCATTACATCCCTTCCTTTTTATTTTCTAAGTTAGACATTTAATTAGCATCCTTGCGATTTATTCATATCTTGTTATATATATATATATATATATATATATATATATATATGTGCTCTAGACCTCTCACATTAAGCCTACACTTGTGGATGCTGGATTTGCTGGGCGGGTCCGGGCAGACTTCTACCACAAGCTGACTTAACCTCGTGTCTTAGCACATGTTGTTAATTCTTGCACTTAGGCTGCTCACATTAGGTTCAACATTAGTGGCTGCTGGATATGCCGGTCAGGTCCGAGCAGACTTCCGCCCCTAATGCAACCTAACCTCGCGCCATAAGTGTATTTAAAATTTCTAATTGCAATCCTTGGCATATTCATTTTCATTCAATCACTTATGTTCATATCAAATTGCGCTTCCAAATTAAAATCTCAAAACATAATATATGTTATGTTCATTACATGAAAATTTTAGACATATTATCCTCTTTACTGTAATATAGTTTACAGTAATCTAATTTACATGTTGTCCAATTTTTGCTTATATTTTGTCGTATGTCATTTTCAACATATGTTTAATTCTACTAGGACATGTAAACATTCAATTAGGTAATTATTTTAACATGTTGTTCAATCAATAATATGTCCTAAGTACAGCATATAATTACAATCACTGAATTATCCATTCATATCCTAACAAGTTTATTTTCTCTGACATGTAAACATTCGATAACTTAGTCAATTCAACATAGGAATTTTTTGACATATTCATATCAAAATTCAATTCGTTACAACAGCAATTTATAATTAAACTAGCCATTTCAAAATTTATTAAAAATGGGAATGCTAAACGATAGTCATAACATTATCTAAAGGCTATAGCTTAAACCCACTCACTTTTAAGCTTTCCCCAAATGTTAGATCTGATCCATTCTATCATCCATGGTTTTCCTTTATCCTTTAATTTGATTCACGACCTAACGACCATGGATTTAATATTTCATGAAAAGAGAAGGGAAAGAGAAATAATTTAAATAGATTGGTTCTTAGAGGTTTACCTTGCTTTTATGATTCAATAATCTTTTTTATTAACGTTGATTCCCTCTTCCAAATCTGAATTCATAATCCTCCTAGGCTAAAATTTTAATTTCAGAATAGATTTGAGAAGAGAGAGAGAGAGAGGGAGTCATGGCAGATCTCTAGCGAAGCCGACGAATTATGATGTTTAGGATTAGGTCTAAGGTCTTATTTATAGGTGCTCAAGACCTTATCGTACATGCAGCGCTGAGTCAGCATTGAATCCAGTTAAGAAAATAGTCCAGGTTCGCAAATGAAACTAGCCAAATCTTATCGTACATGCAGTGTTGAGTCAGCATTGGGTCCCGCAAGCTGTTTGGCGCAAAAATTTGAATTTCGAATGTTTGAATTGTTTTGGCATAGAAATTTGATTTTCGAACTTTTGAATTTCTGGAATTTATTTAACTGTTTATTCACAGGTTCTAATACGTATACAATTCCTCTACCGACCATTTTACGCATATATATATATATATATATATTATATATATACGCACAATTTTCGTTTTATTTTCAAAATTCAAACGATGTTGCACCGGTATTTGATTCTTGTCATATTTCATTGACTATAGCCTTATCTTGAATTTTATCATTTGTATACATATATTTGTGCATATATATATATATATATATATTCTCATATATATACATATATTTTCTTATACATACATTCATGTCCTTTCAAATTTTGAGTTTATATACGTACATATATTTTCATGTTCAGTTGACCCTCTCTAAAACAAAGATAAAAATTATGCCGCCGCCGGGGTTTGAGTCCCCGACCTCCTGTTACAAATCCAATGCCTTAACCAACTGAGCTATGAAATCTTTTGTTAATAAGTCTTAGAACAATGATAATTACTGTTTCTCTCCTTACTTCTCTTTTTCATGTTTGTTACAATACTTACATTAAACCATTGCATGAATCATTTTCTTTTAATGTTAATGCATTATGTTTGCAAATCAGTGCATGCAACAAATTTACATTACATGCAACCAATCCTTTCTTTCAATGCATGCATTACATTTTTTTTCAGTGCATGTATTTATTACATGCAATCCTTATTTTATTCTTTATTTCATATTTTAATTTATCTCTCTCTTTCTCTCTCTCTCTATATATATATATTTCTCTTGTGCATATACAAACTTCAAGGCTTAATAACTTCTTCATATGATGTCCATTTTATGCAAACCAGGTGTCTATCCTGACCAGAATTCCGAGACGGACGCAATGGCGCAGTCCATTTCACTTAATTCTCATTATAATTAAGTTATTCTTATTTTATTGTCTTAAAAATACGGGGTGTTAGGGAATCCATATAATTTATGGTAATTGATTGGGCCTCATTCCAAAGTGGAAAAGAAAGAATATTTTAAAATAATACTCATGTGTTGAATAAAATAAAATAACGAATATTTCAAAATAATATTCAGTAAAAGATCAAACACTGATTTTAATGTCCGATTTTGGATGGACACGAAATATTGAAATATATGAAGCCGTGTTGTTTAGATTTGCGCCATTTTGACGCGAACGATATTTATATCGATTTTGTTCAATTTTATAATGAATATCGAAAAGGAAATGATCTCAAAATCAGATATTTTGAAAATATTATCATTTACATTATAATGATAAGGAATAATCAATTTTGGTTTAAATTGAAAATGAAGTTGGAATCGTTTTTAAAATGAATTTAAAACGATTTATAAAATACGTTTTAAAATGGAAATCGATGAAATATATATAATATATGTATTATGTATATTAAATGGCCTGAATAGAACGCGCTGCACCGCGACCATTCGCGAATTTCGACCATTGACTTCGAATGGACGTTACAGGAGATCCGACCGTCGGATTCTCCTAAATCCGGAGCCATTGGGTTCGTATCTAAAAGAGATTTCCAACAAAAATAAGAGATTTGAAATCTAATGGTTGGATTTGGAACTATGTCCAAATCAAATTTGGAAAAGGTCGTTGTAAGTGCAGCTCGATTACCGTTTATGGAAATCGACTGTACGGGCCTTGATAAAATTATAATTTTTTTTAATAATTTGTGTAAAATCATAATAAATGATTTGGAAAGAATTGGAATGAAAAATTCCATGTTTGAAAAGATAAAAATATATTTTTAATGAAATGGGCTAGTTATTAACTAGAATTATAATTCAATTATTTTAAAATAAAATAAATTGGATTTGTGAATGGTTTTAATATAACCAAAATTTCCAATAACTGAATTGGAATGGATTGGAATCGAAATTATCTTCAAAATATTTCCATATTGGTTTCCGTGATTAGACAGATGGTATGGAGGAATTTGGAAGATATATATATCGTTATTCCCAGTACGATATTTATTGATTTCAGAATTTGATAATGAATATAAGCTGATATAATTTCTATTCAGAGCTTTGTATTTAATATTAAATTGGATTTTGGGTTTGTCGTGAATGGTTCATAAATAATACCGTTCCTAAACCCAGTTGAGAAAAGATTAAATCTTTTTATTAAGATTTAATGAAGTTTACCAATTAATTTAAATTTAATTGGAATTGAATGGAAATTGGTTTTTGGGTTTATCGTATATGGTGTTTTAAATATTCTTTAACCCGATTATTAATGAAATATTATTTTGGGTTTGTCATGAATGGTGTCACAAATAACACCGTTCTTAAATCCAGTTGAGAAAAGATTAAATCGTTTTATTAAGATTTAATGAAGTTTACCAATTAATTAATATTTAATTGGAATGGAATGTGAATTGGATTTATTGTGAACTGGGGTTTTAACGACATTCGTTCTTTAACTCGATTAACAGAGAAATGTGATTTGGAATTTATAAATCTTTTTATTAGGATTTAATGGAAATTTTCCGAAGTAAAGTTTTCCAATTAAGATATTGGAATGGAATGGAATTCGATTTGATAATAATCGAAGTGAACTTCTGTGGAGGAAGATTTTTAATATATATGGAATTTAAAAGGCTTTGTCGTTATTCCATTTATATTATTAGTCGGATACGAAAATTGATGTCGATTATATATTGATCTGTTTTCCGTAAAGATTCTACAATTAATGGAATTTTATTTCGGGTTTATTGTGAACTGTGTTTTAAATGACATTAGTTCTTTAATTAGTTAAAGACAGGATTTATTTCCTAATTTTAATAATCATTAATATTGATTTTTGGGAAGATTAAAACTAAATGGAGTTTTAATGAATCTTTAATTAGATTGAAAAGCGAAGATGATAATTAAAATTATCAATTCAAGAAAATGATCGAAAATGGAGTACCACCAGTTTTACTCCAGGCGATAGCTAAAACTTTAATTAGATCTGAATATGAAATGTTAATTAAATTTACAGATAACAATGTGGTGTTAGATATGGAGTATTACCAGTTTTTCTCCATGGGATGAATGGGTTGGGATTGGAAAATAAAATAAATGACTACTTCGGTAAGGTTCGCTAATCCCCACTAGTTTGGATAAACCTTAATTTGGTTTGAATTAATATCCAAAGGAAGATTAAAGAATCAATTTAAAGAATTTATCTTTGATAAAATTATTGGGAACCTTTCCTAAACAATAAGAATATTTGAACAAAAGAATATTTTGGATTGGAATGAGGCGTATGTTGTGTTTTTATAGCACTTGTTTATAATATACGCGAGTTATTCAGAAGGGCCGAGTTTATACCCATTCTGAATAACTGATTCGACGACAAGTCGATGATGAAGATGGTGGTTGAAGACCGTAGGTCTTCACATCATTTGGATAATTACTGATGTCCTGATTGGGTTGTACAACCAAGATAAGGTATTAAGTGGTGATTGTCCAAATGTACTTGGAGATCGACCAGATATTCGAGGGCCTCACTCCTATATTGGACATATTGGATGACGAATAAGGTGCCTCCAGTTTCGTTCAAACCCAGATCCAATTTGTAAATGGACTGTGAGCCTGACATGGAATTTTATTCTATGTTGATTGATCTCTATTAAATATATATCTGTTTAGTGGCGGAGAATATATTCTCTTGCTTAACACCCTTCCCTGAGACGTATGAGCTCAGAGGTTATATATCGATAGACATCAGTCGCACGGCGTTAATTGCCTGTGTGGCATGCCTGAGTGGCAAATGATCAAGGCTTCTGTTGAAAAGCAGAGTTTTGTGGTTCACGATCAAAGCATAGCTTTAATATAGCACTGCTTTGTGTATAGCGTTAATTCGCGAGCCTCACACCCTTGTGTGAACCAGAAACGGGTTGAAGGACCCCAAGGAGGACATGCGTTTCTTTCTAGCTAGAAGTGGTGTCAGGGTTTTGCAAGCCCAGACATTTTACTTTTGTGGATGATGGAAGGAGAGGTACCTCGGATATATCGTTCACTACGGGGCCTATGGATTTATGCCCCATGGGGCAGGGAAACGTATTGTTCAGGGATTACTATTCTACTTAAAATGTGGACTGGCCCTGACAGATTCTAGGTGTAGTTGCGACTGTAGCCTGAGACATGGTAGGCTAGATTGTCTCAAATTCGGTGAGGATGATCCCTTGCCTCGGTTCATAGATGGAATCCAACTTCTAGTACGTGACTTTTCGATTTTAATTGTAGAATTAGTATGGCAACATGATAGATGGTACCCATGCCGCCTATGATTGATACATTTATATTTGAAGTTGATTTCTTCACTTATAGTAATAATAAAAGATTAAATTTCATGTATCAAGCATTATTTGGCTATTATAAGTTAAAACCCTATCCTCCGGCTTGCGTTGCATTGTGTGATGGGACCTGGGGTCTTATAATTGCTTCATTGTTCTTTATTTAGCATTGCGCTATTTGTTTATGCACTGGTATTCTTGGGGTTAAAACTCCTTCCGTGTCATATGGCGTGGTCTCCTGATTTACTTAACTGTAAAAATCAAAATTATTAATTGTTTTAGTTCACACACCAGTCACATAACTGACCTAGAGTTTGTCGTTTTAACCTAAACTCAGCTCTTATATTCCATATGGGCAGCAAGGAGTTTTGTTTTTGCAGATTTATATTCAATGGATCCCGGATTTACAGCTGGAATTAAATTCGAAAAGCTCTGTATCCATGTATTTCTTTTAGTTGTGTTATGTATTATTTTCCGCTGCGTTATTATTGTAATCTCTGATATTTATCAATTGTATATTATTTATTCATACTCTGTTATATTCTTGTGTTCTGATGGAATTGTTGTAATAAGCAATGAAATGTTCTCCTGTTTGCTTCCTGATTTGTCTTGTCCTCATAGCAAACCGTTCTTTCTCTTCTCTTCGGAGACCGGGGAAGTTTGGGTCGTTATAACCCAGTTTTGAACACAGTCCGTTCTCAATCACTCAAGCCTCATCTCCAACAGACCATTATGTTCAACATTTCTCCAACTCGAGTTCAGTCCCCCACAAATTGCGACATCAACACTTTAGAAATTCTAAAACCGTACCCAAAAACTTTCCCATTTTGTTCGCCTTTAAAACTTGATCTCCCTCCATTTCAGTTCTGTTGCCACACGCATACGCTTCCATGAACCGCTATTTTGCGAATCCATCACCATAGCCATTATCGTGCCTTGAAATCGCATAAGCCCTCCCATACCAACGTCGTCCCATCTCCACCTTCCTACATTCATAACATCCAATTTGAAAAATTACGACTCATCAGGTTTCCTTACATTGTGATTACTTCTATCCCGAACCTTGCGCAACTCAACATCGCAACATTTCAGACTTCGAACTACTCTATTATCATCAACCCTTCATAAAATCGCACCACTCCAACAGCCGTTGAAAAATAAAATTTAATCGATTGATTTCAATTTTAGGAATCGCGAAATGATTCGGTTTTCATGGAATAAGGATCTACCGCTTGCTGCTTTTTCCAACAATGAACTCGATTTGGTACTTTGACTGGGAGAAAGAAAACAACGGTAATTGATCTGAACTCATTTGGTTCAATTTGTATTTGCATTGGGAGGAAGAAGAAAGCACGGGTTTGAATTCCATATGGAAAGAATGATAAGAACAAAACTGAGTGAAAGGGATCGAAGAGGTTAGTTTATTTATAAATGAAGAGGGGCGGCTTCGTTGGTTTTGAGGAAGGATAAATAGTGAAGGCCGGTGAGATTATATAGGAGTGAAACGAGTGATAGGGGGTACGAGACTATTCACTGTGTGTTTTCTAGATAAAAAATGCGAGAAGCAATTTGTACAGCTCGAGGAAGAAAATAGACAGACCATTACTTTGTTTGCTTGATTTAAAGTGTGGGAGACATTGCGGTATGAGTATTTAATGGGGAAGCCAACGTAGCTGTATTAGAAAATAAGGTATATGTCAGCTCCTATATTTTTAAATTATTCTGATACGATTTTGGAAGTGAATTAAATTAATTAAATAACCTGAATATCTCGCGGTCCATAATTCACAACACCGAACCTCTATCTAGTCGTAATGACCGACGTATACAATATTTTGAACTTAACATATTGTGAAATTTATTTTGATCATTTATACAGTCTGTCAATATTAAATTAGCGATTTAAATTAAATTCAATTTAAAATATAGTCGGTTTTAAACACTTAAATCTATCGATAATAAATTATTACTATATTAATATAGAATCTATATTAGCCATTAGAATCGTTTCGATTCAGTTTTAATTCTAGATTAAATTATCTATCGTTTTCGTATTACGATAATTCAGTATACTCAATATTAATTCATATATCAATTAAATTGATAAATTTAATATTAACAAATCCATTTATTATTCTAATCAGTATTTAAATATTCATTATTAGATGGCTAAAATTCGGGACGTTACATTGCTAGACTAGAACAGAATCTGACATAATTTTTCTATGTCTTAAAAGCTATCCCAAAATTCAAAAATGATCCACAGCCTTCATTAGGATATGAAACTAGAGATTTATAGTGAAATTGGTTGATAAATAATAAGAAGGGGACCAATTACTTCACAAGCTTAAGGTAATTTGATTTCCCATATAATAATGTCATATCATGCATGTTTAAACACCTTAGTTTGAATATCTTAATGTTGTTTAAGTGCTAAATAAACGACAATGGTATCTGCTCTGCTGGTAATCCTTGGCTCTGCAACTTTTAAATATTATAAAATATATTTAGATTTTTTGATTATAAGTTTTGTTGGTAACTATATTTATTCTTCTTCTTTAAGGAAATTGGCATTGAGGGTATATTTAATATGTCTCTCTTCCTTGATCAATACAACTATTAAAGCATCAGTTAACATTCCAAAGACTACGTTAATATATATTATATGTGTGTTTCTCGAATCTTAACACAACAATATTACGTGGACATGAATTTAAAACAAGTACTTGAGAGTTTTCCAATTAAATGAAAGGATGAATAATAAACAATTTCATACTTACATTTAGTTAATTTCCATTGCATGCTCTTGCTAAGAGATTCACAGTCAAAACAACTATATATCCCAAAAACTAATTTTCCTTACCCATCCCAAGTAGAAATGGATTTATTTCCATCTAAACTTTCAGGAAGGTATCATACTTCTGTTTAAGTACAATATGGGAAAAAAAACAGGATGTTGTGGTAATGCATGAAACAGAATAAAGACATGCACTATTGTAGTACTCACAAAGGTGATGTCGTTATCATGGTTCCTAAAATATGTGGAACCGGTTAGTGAAAGCTCTTAACATATGTTTCTTAAACATTAATATATTCCTGCTTAGTACTAAAAATTAATTAAAAATATCATTTGCATGGATACGATTACTTGAGCACAGGAAAATTGATTTCAAATAATTTCTTGCTACTGAATCAAAGCTTATACAAAGTAGAAGGCTTGGATTAATGGGATCAGCGTGCACACAATGCATACATATATTACGACAATGAGCAATATTTAGGTATGTACATATAATCTAAAACAAGCATGTTGTATTTTCCATGTTGTGATTTGTAACAGTTGTTGAACCCGTTAAAAATGATTTGAGAATGTGGGGTGTAGATGATGATCAAATATGGTTTTTCAACATCTGTTAAACATTTGTCTTGCGTCATGGTCTTATTATAAGATTGAAGCAATGCAACTTTTTATATGTAAAATTGTTTAGAAATTCCACACTATTTTTTGTCTTGGTAAGCTGGTACCACGTGAACTAAATATTTCTAAAATATAATTCATATGTAAAAAGACCAGATTTTGGAGGAACAAATAATTAGTTGAAAACAAAGAAAGGATAAGTTGTTTGAACAAAGTATAAAGAGTAAACACTTTAAGCATACACGATCATTGTTAGTGTCTCTAAAATTTTGATTATATATGATTTTCACATTAAAGATAGAAAATTGATTGCCCTGTAATATTACTATTTTCAAATCCATTAGCACACTCTAATAAAGAAAATGGGTTTTAATAGTAGTTATAGTAATAGTTGACACCAGGCACCATGTTATTACATTGCTTGTAATGAACTGGGATTTTCGATCCTGAAAATCGACATAAAAACACCATGGCTTCAAGCATCGAAAACACTAGAATGTTATTATGTCGATTTTCGTGGTGGAAAATCCTTGTTTGTTATGCTGCCATTGAACTTTTGTTGTCTTGTACTTCCATAACCCTTTTTATCATAACTTCAACCTTTATATTATGTGTAAAATTCACTTAGACTTCATGGATATTTGTAAATGAACTGTTTAATTGGTAGACATGAAAATATATTCAACGGCTTTGAGTATTAAAGCAATTTAGTTAGCTTTCTGTTTAGGATTGTACAATTATGCAACTTCATTATTTATTTTGAATTATCTACACATCTTTGTAAAGTTACAATAATCTTCTCTTTTCTACTCCACGACATTGTCGGATATTACTCTTCACAACGCAAAATCTTACAGATAATGCTTTTTAAATTATTATTTTTCATTAATTATCAAAGTTAACAAAAAACAATGAGCAAAGATAAATTAAGTAAATTCTTATGCATTGCATGTCTATCCCTAAAATAAGAGTATATATTTATGAGCCTATCACCTTCAAATACTTTAGAATTCTATCAATCAATGTTTTGTTCTTTACATCATGACTTTTTCAAATATACAGTATCCTCGAGTTTTCATATGCTTAGATAAATTTCTACTATTTTTCGATTATATTACTAAATCTACACAATTAAATTATCACCTTCGTTATTTAAAGAAAATTACAATATTGTTAGTTCTAAATGTACAAACAAAAGTAAAGATGTTGCTACTTATGAATGTATTAATAACATTAAAGATAACAGAGTTAAACTTGATTATCATGAATTAAATTTGAATGTTGGAAGATTACCAAAGAAAATACAATGCAAGAGAATTTATTTCCAAATATTACGCTTGCTGGGTTATAAAACCTCTTAATTCCAAACTCGGTACACTAAAATGAGATTTTAATTTGTCCAGAAAATGGCTCTTATTTTAATCATTTTAACTATTGGTTTGTCTACTGTATATATAAATTTTACAACAAGGCATGCTGCCAAGTTTGTAGTGCTCATTATGAATATGATCCTATAGAGCAACTATACAAGTTTTTGTCTTCTTTCAGTTTGTTGTTTTGTTTCTACTCAATATTACCAAGTGATAGGCTATATATTATTAATAAGGAAAAACCATTATGTAAAAATAAGATTGTAGTCACTTATTTAATAGTTGGTACACTATCAAAGATCATACCTGATAAACAAGAAGATTATACTAAGCCTTAATCCAAAAATTTGATTGATAAATATAACTGCAATGTACCATTATTACAATTTTTTTCACGATTTACAAATTAAAGAGGAATTATCTTATAGTTCCACCATAAACACAAATGCATGCACAATGTATATGAGAACTGAAGTAAAAAGTGCGCACGTGCATCTCATCGTCGATGGTTTCTTAATCCTTATGTTGTATAAAAAATTACTGCTTAGTTTGAAACCAATAAATAAGTTCAAAAAGCTGAAAAATGTAACACCCCACTAATGTCACTCTATATAGAATGAATTATGCTTCGTGAAGCGTTATAGGTAAATAAGAACATAATATCACAAGACAAACATGTAAAATAGTAGCGAATTAAAAACTTTATTTAAATCAAAACACCATGGTCCCAAATACCGAGTTTACATCATAAGTTTGAAATAACCAATTACATTACTAAACTGTCTTGCCAAAAATATTAAAGTACAAAAGCATAAAACCATATTTTCCATGTGAAACCATAAGACAGTTGACAAGAAGTGAAAGAGGTACATCAATATCCAAAATCCAAGCTAAGCTGAAAGAATCCAAATCAACTCTAAGCACTCCCACCCGGAGAACCTAAGGGGGGACAGAAGAGAGAGAAGAGGAAGCAAAAAGGGTCATACATAATGTCTAGTGAGTCTAGTTACTTTTAAATATAAATAAATAAAAGTATAATGGCAGGTATATAAAAACTTGAAGAACAAGATAACAATAACAATAACAAGTTTGAACTAAGCATGATAAGTGTGAACATGATATATTGTGCTTCTTAAATACGATTCTCTGCACTGCACCAATACTAATATCTCAGAAACAGAATGATCCATACAAATACAATTTCATTGCATTTTCTTAATTGTTAGGTTGCTTAGGTTAACGACGCTCAACGCTTATACACACGTCGTGCCCACTTACTTCCCAGTGGATTAACCTAATATAGTATATACGTAGCTACCCCGCAATAGGGAGGTACACCCAATGGTACCCCACTCGCACAGTCTCCCTCGTAACACCACAGAAAAGTATGTAGTCCCTCATCCTAGGCCGGAGTGATGTATAGATCTCTATATAACAATGTTATGTTCGGCGTATATCTGTCATTACTATGCTTCATAAGCATACATACTGCCACCATCGATTTAATTAGATATCATTCAGGAATAATGCCCTCAAGTCTATGATACATCACCCAGAGCACTCATGTATGTATCTAGGAAATCCCACGTATGTACTATAACTGTAGCTCGATGCCTCAATCGCACATTCTCTAATGTACGACGAGTTCCGTGGTACGGCAATACAAGAAACACAGACATCGGTCGGGAGCTTTTCCATACCTGTAGAGGCCTGCCTTTAAGAGCATCAAAATACAGATATTCCTAGGGTCTATTTTCGATGGTGGCTATGGCCCCACCTCGGACCCTACCTCAACTAGTAAAGACTACAAAAGCTAAGCACCTTCCCCTAATAACAAACAATCTAAACATCCATTTGGCATCTCCCCTCAACCACCGTACCCCGATAGTGAAAGGTGAATGGTCTATTGGATTTAGCTCTAGTCTTTTCGCATCCCACTGGTTCCAATGACGGGTATCCTACGATATACTATCCTAGTTGGTCGTGACCCTTTGCCTCCCTGTTGAGGCAACTGCGTCATAGCATTCTGACAACAAAGCTACATTTGTAATCAAGGCCTACCCACCTAGTAGTTACGCGTGGACCCAACCTCTGTGAGCACAGCCTAAACATCTGACACCACACATAGGACTACCAGGGGCACCTTACGTATCTTAGGAAGCCACGTGCTTCCCTTTCCCATCCTTCGGATTTGACAGAATAATCAGATAAATGTGCGCTCCGCTCATACTTTATAACACCATGAGGATCTACCTCCATTGGGCTATTCACCCTCAAACGTGCGGACTGGTCAAAGCGCCTCTCTTTAATATGTTGTTAGACCCTATGTCTATACATTCTTTTATGCGCTTGCCTTATCTCATCAGGTTTTCATTTAACTTGGTTATTCTCATTTATATTGAATTCTTAATCCAGTTACCTAGTTCCTCTTGCTTATTAATTTTGGTTATATAACTTTATCCATTTAAGTTCATTAATACGCCCATAACATGTTATTCTCTAGATTATGGCCCAAGGTTTGTAATCCACAATCTCTTTAGTATTCTTGTTTGGTTACATCATTACAATAACATGTTCTACTTAATATGTTATTAAGTATGTCAAAATTTACATGTTTCCTAATCAAAATGTCACATACTATTTATGATTAAATATAACTTGTTTCATTATACAAGTTTTCCTCATTCTTTCTCATTTAATCATAATTCCATATTATTATGTTTACTTATTATCTTAGTTCTCTTAACTAAGGTCTACTAGTAAGTTTCCTTTCAATAGATATAACTTATGTTGTCCTCGCCCGTAGATTTCAGATTCTTGTTCTTGTAAATAAATTAATTTACAATTAGTTATAGCTTATCCCCTTACATAAGTTATTCTATTCCCTTTTTCATTTATTATAAGCTAAATTATAATTTCCACCTAGGACAAGCCTAAACATCTTATCTTTTCTGTTCATACATGTTAATGCCCCAGACATCTCACATTAAGTCAACCATTTGTGGATGCTGGATATTCCGTGCGGCTTCGGGCAGACTTAAACCCCAAGTTAAACTTAACTTCGTGTCATGGTGCTATTATGCATTAGACCCCTCACATTAGATTAGCCACTTGTGGTCAGTGGATATGCCGGGCGGCTCCGGGTAGACTTATACCACAAGTGCAATTTAACCTTGTGTCCAATTGTTACTACGGTTCCATTATTTTAGGCCTATTCGTATTAATAAATTTCCCTATTCCAAATATTGATTTTCATGCCCCTTTTTAATTCATATTTCATTGTGCACAATACGCCCTTTATCCCAAGTCATAAATCAAGATATATATATTATGCCCAAATCCATAATCACACATTTGCTAATTTATGTCCCTAGTTCATATTCACATATTTCCGTACATGTTATGCCTATATTCATATTCATATATATTCCAATTTATGCCCAAATCATATTTTACATATGTTCCAGTTTATACCAAATCATATTTTACATATATTCCAATTTATGCCAAATCATATTTTACATATGTTTCAATTTATGCCAAATCATATTTTTCCCAAACGATTCCCAATTTCGCATGTTCACATATTTCAGTGTTAGGCCTAGGCTCGAAGGTAGCCTGGCTATAAAAATAAAAAGGGGAAACAGGGAATGAAGAGAATCAAAACTGGCATAATGATGGATCAATAATATACTGACAGAAATAGGCATAAAACTGAATAGATATATTATGACAAGATTTAACATCGTGGCGGTATGAACATATAAATGCAGATCTGATAATTATGTCATAATAGAAATTGTTTAGGCATTGATCCAATATCCAATTTTAAATTCATTTTATGATTACCAAATAAATATTTAGATCTAAAAATAACATGAATTCACAGTTAATAGATTTAAGAAAATGGATCCAAATAACCAAGAAGAACATGTTGGATTTGTTGTTGTTACAAATGTTGAATTTGTATAATGTTTACTGAATTAGATTTGGAGAAGAATAGGCTGTTCAATTTACATTGCAGTAGAGCTTCACCATCGCCACCATTTTTTAGATGAATAAAACCTAGGTTTATGGTCCTTTATATAGCCTAGGGTTCACGAAGCTAGCTCCAAAATCGATCCACGTTCAGAAACAATTACCTGCCCAGATCTACGTAGGGGGTCGACCCCCTACTATGATGTCGACCTCAGGGTCAACCCCAAAGAGCCTGGGTCGACCCCGGGGTTGACCCAACAGGGTCCGAGTCGACCCCAAACGGTCGGCCCTTCCGCCCAAAATGCGCGCCTGATTCGAATTTGCCTAACTTTTGAATTTCTTTGAATTTATATATATATATATATATATTCCTTATATGCATATAAACTTCAAACCATAATAACTTCTTCATACGGAGTCCGTTTACGCAAACCAGGTGTCTATCTTGACCAGATTTCAGGGACGGACGCAATGGCATGGTCCATTTTACTTAGTTCTGAATATTTAATTAAATTTTCCTTAATTTATTCTCAACAACTTATTTCAAATTAATTATTATTTAATTTACCATCTTTAGTGTCATTAAAATTATGGGGTGTTACATTCTCCCCTACTTAAAGAATTTCGTCCCCGAAATCTCTAAGTTAAGAAGAACATATATCCTAACATCCAACAATCGTACATTCATCAAGCAATCACAGGCATCCATTGTCCTTAAGGAATTTCTAATGCTTTTATGAACATATGCAATAGTGTGTGTATATGTCCGTAAACTAATGCTAAAGATCATGTAGTCTACTAGTTCAGTTGACCTCCTTAATGCAATGTACGTTTGTGCCATGTTACCAAAATGTATGCAAATTATCCTAATACATGTAAGTTCTATATGTGTGCAAAATAATCCATCCAAATGCAAACATCAATGTAACGATACACCCATTTACATCCATAAAAATTTAGAATGTACACACATCCATATGTAATATGTAGGTGATTGAGCTGATCTAGTGCCTATTGTGTGTGTATATGCATCCACGAGCAATCACTAGCAAACACTTGCATCCATCAAACATAACATGTCTCAAACACATGTTTGCATTCATTAGTTTTCTACCTAAAAACTAGAGTGATAGGAGATATTTAAATGATAGATACAAGTATTAATTTGAAGCTTTGAAAAAGAAGTTAAGAACATATTCTCGAAAAGGAAAGGATATAAAGCGCGAATCTTGTCTCCAGCCTCCCAAGTAGCATCCTTGCGGTCCTCTCCCCATTGCACTTTTACTAGCTTAACTTCTTGGTTGCAAAATTTCTAAACTTCTGATCCAAGTATGAAAGACGAAACTCGTCCAATCATTGCTTCCTTCTCTACTTTCACTTCCTCTTGCAAGTTTGGCTCCACAACCTCGAACTCTATACATTTTATCGCCGCTTGGATGAATAGTCATCTGAGAATGATGGGCTTCTTCAAGGACTGTCCTCAATAGGTTTCCCATCCCGATATGATTCATCTATCAAACCTCTTCTCAAGTAGCTCCCTACTTGCTTACAAAGTTCCCTCTTTTCTTTTAGGAGTCACATGTAACAGCTCGGAATTTTAACGATACTAAAGATGATGTATTAAATAATAATTAATATGAAATACACTGTTAACGAAAGGAAAACTTAATTAAATAATCAGAATTAAGTAAAACGGACTGTGCCATTGCATCCATCTCGAAATTCTAGTCAAGACAGACTCCCGGTATGCGTAAATCATACATCGTATGAAGAAGTTATTATGGTTTGAAGTTTGTATCCACATAGGAAGAATATATATATATACAATAGGTTCATAAATTCAAAAATATTCAAATTCAGCAAAACTAGAAATCCAGCGTGCAAATTAAGGAAGGGCCGACCGTTTGAGGTCGACCCGAGACCCTGCTGGGTCGACCCAGGCTAATGGAGGTCAACCCCATGGTCGACCTAGGGGTCGACACCCATGAAGGGGGGTCGACCTAGGGGACGACCCACCTGAATGGGGGTCGACCCACCCGGGGATCTGGAAGCTTCTTTTCTGATGTGTACGATTCCGATGACTTATATTCCAATCTGATGGCCATGGTTGCTCCGCTACTCTTATATAAGGGACCCCAAACCTAGGTTTCATTTATTAAAAAAATTTGTGATGGAGAAGCTCTGCTATAATGAAAATTAAAATGGCTCTTCTTCTTCTTCTAGATGAATTCAAAGAATATTATACCTATTCGAAGATTGCTACAACATATTCAACATGTTCTTGCGGTAATTAAGATCCATTTCCTTGGGTTTATTCACTATGAGTTCATGTTGCTTTTAGACCTGAATATTTAAATAGTAATCTTGATATGTATATAAAAATTGGATCTCGAATCGGTGCCTAATCAATTCTACTATGACATAATTATCAGAACTTCTTTTATATGTTCATATCACCACCATGTTAAATCTTGTCATAATATGCTTATTCAGTTTATTCCTATTTCTATCAGTTTATTATTGATTCGTTATTATGCTTGTTCTGACTCTCTTCTGTCCCTGTTTCCCCCTTTTATTTTTATATAGCCGGGCTACCTTCGATCCTAGGCCTAACGCTGAAAATGCGAATGTGCTAAATTGGGAATAATTGGGAAAGACCTAATTTAGGCATAATTGGTATTGGAAAATATGGATCTAAATTTGAGCATAAATTTGGAAATATACAAATATGGGTTTGGGGGCATATGTCTTGTTGGATAATATGAATTTAGGCACGCATTGGAATATATGTAAATATGGAATTCAGTATAAAATGGGACATGTCTAAATATTGATATGGGGACATAAATTAGAACGCATGTGAACATGAATTTTAGGCATACACGGGAAAATATATGAATATGGACTAGGGATATAGATTGGAAAATATGTGGATTTGGGTTTGTGCAATATATATATATATATACATACATATATATATATATACATACACACACACACACACACACACACATATATATATATATATATATATATATATATATATATATATATATACAAACACGCCTTAATTTATGACCAGGGAAACAGAGTATATGGTGCATAATTAAAGAGGTGAATTAAAAAGGAGACATAAAAGTCTATAATTTGAATAGTGAATTGGGCCTATAATTAAATATGGGGAAAAAGAGAAATAATCACCTATAATGACATAGGTAGATTTAGATAAAAATGGAATGTCTACTAATTACAATTAGGAATTGTAATTGCACCTACGACACAAGGTTAGGTTGCATTAGTGGTGGAAGTCTGCCTGGACCCGACCGAAATATCCAGCAGCTACTAATGTTGAACCTAATGCGAGATGTCTAAGTGTGCAAATACGAATCAGGCTAAGACATGAGGTTAGACCCAGCTGTGGAATAAGACTGCCCGGACCCGACCGTCATACCCAACATCCACACGTTGTAGGCCTGATGTGGGGGTCTATCCCATTATAACCATAATTAGACTTGGTAATGAATTGGACTACTTAACCTAATTTAATCCATAAGGATTGTATGATTATGAACTTAAGTTAGGGTTAAGTAAAATTGGATGGGTAGTGGGTGTGTTAAGTGAATTAGAGGGGTAGTTAATATTTACATATAGTCCCACGAACTTAACGCAACAAGGTTATGTAACTGAAGACACTTAGTGGTACACATAACCAGTGGAAAGTATAATAAAGTTATGTAATTAAAGACACCCTTGTAGGGTAAGCATAACTTGTAGAAGTGATAGAATTAGATATGCGTAATAATCTGCTAAGTAAAGAACGATACGTTGAAGTGACAGTGTAAATTGAATTTATGATTAAATGAGAAAGGATGAGGAAAAACTTGTAAAATGAAATAAGTTATATTTAATCATCAATTGTAACAACCCGGAAATTTCGAACAAATTTAAATTTTTTATTTTGGCAATTTTAATGAATTTTGAATATTTTAAATGATTTATTTTAAATAATAACGAGGAGAAATTTATTTTGAATAGAAATAGAATGGGAATATTTATTTGAATCGACGTTAGAATATAATTATTTATTTTTAATTATAAAAGGAATCGGAAAAGGGGCGGTAGTTCAAAAATTCGATTTCAAATGAATATAAAGAATTCAAAATAAACCGGATTTTAGCGAAACTAAAAATATTAGAATCTATTTGAGAATATCTTTCCAACGAATCCGAAAAATTGAAATTTCATAACGGGGATAAAAAGTTATGCTCAGTTGAAAATTCAGAATAGTCCCTATGGAATTTTGGCCCTTAAAAATTGAAATTTTGCAAACTACCTCCGTTTTTGACGAAACCACTTTTGTTGGATCCGGGATGTCAAGTTATTACTAGATTCCAAAATTCATGATTTTTGGGATTGATATGTGAGCATGGAAAAGGAAAACGTATTCTGATAGTTTCAGTCAATTTCCATTGACCAAAAAGTGGTCATTTTTCAAACGGTCTTCCATTTGACGAAATTAGTTTTGTTAGGACCGTATGGTAAATACGAAGCTCGAAAATATTTTTTGGGAATTTTTAGAGTCCGTATGTAGCCTTGGTAAATTGAAATGTGCATTCAAATTCAATATATAGATTAATATTTTGATTTTGACAGAAACTGATTGAAACGATCGAATCAGCTTACGATACATATCCCATTGTGTTCGGAATGGGGGTAGTATGCTAGGGATGACAGTCGTTGGGCCGCGTTTGGGGTTCAGGAGAAAAATCAACTTCTTTTGGAGAAAAATTAAATAAATATATATGTTCATATATAAGCCCTCGTCTTTCTCTCTCCTTTCCCTCTCTCCTTTCAGTCAAAGCAGAAAACGAAATAAAAAGAAAAAAAACCCGTCGATCTTTCCATCGCGCCACCCTCCGGCCTCCCCCATCGCCTGACGCTGGAGCGCCGCCGACCGCCGCCGAATACAAGCCTCTCCGATCTACTCCCCCTCCTCCTTCTCTTCTCTCTCCCTTATCCGTAGTGAAAACCGCAACCTCCCCTGACTGAAACCCTAAACTAAGTCTGAGACCACAGCTCTGACCTCCTGCACGCACCCCGACGCAGCGCGCCCCCTCCACCTCTAGAGCGCAGCACCCCTCCTCCATTGGTAAAAGTGAGTTTTTCCCCCTTTTTATTATTATAAATTACATTGTTTTAAAGAATAGAATTGATTTTCATTATAGAAAAAAAGAAATGATTTTTATAATGACAACATGATAAAAATTAGGTTTTTATTAATTCAAAGTTGAGATATTTATTAAAAGTCGGTTTTTTAGTGAGGAAAAATATGTTTCTTAGTGATGAAAAATATAATTTTAAGTGATAGAAAAGATATGACTTATATACTTAACAGTTAGGATTTTTATACGCATAAAAATATGATTTTAAATCGCATAACAAGATTTGATTTTTAAAAAAGCAATGACAAGATTTTTATATTTTAACAAGATTTGATTTTTCATATGTAAAAGATATAGACTTTTATAAAAATGATTTTAAAAGAAAGATGAGATTTTTATATTATATAGATAATAAAAATATGATTTTTATAATTTAAATAGCGATATGAAAATATAATTTTTAGTTAGATAAAAATATAAATTTTATCGTGTGTATGTAATAATATAAAAACTCAATTATATATATATATATATATATATATATATATAGAATGGCGAAAAGATTTGATTTTTATATGTGAAGTGGCGAAGTAAAAATATGATTTTTATCTTATGGGAAGAATTATAAAAATGTGATCTTTATAGATAAAAATAAGATTTTTATAATGTTTTCATTACGATAAAGATACGATCTTTATATGGATATCATTAAGATAAAAATTCAATTTTTATTATCTATGAAGCGAAATAAAAATTCGATCTTTATATGAGAAGTAGAAATATAAAATATAATTTTTATATCGAAAGAAGAATTATAAAAATATATGAGGTAGAAATAAAAATATGATTTTTATTTATTGGAATGAAGCGATAAAAATGTGATTTTTATTTATGAACATTGTTAAAAGGATGTGTTGGAATTTCGAACAAATTTAGACCGTTCAAAAATAAAGAATGGCGGAGTGGAACGCAAGGTGAGAACCTCTCACTTTTAATTTATTTTCTAGTTGAAATATGTACTATGATGCAGACGGTGCTTAGTAGCACCCGACACCCGTCGTCCTCAGACCATGAACGACTTGTTTGTTTGTTTGATTGTGTTGTGAAAATTGATTATGTGATGTGGAATGGAATAAAATATTTTATGGTTAAAAATATTTTATAGTTAAAAATATAATTTTTAACGTGTAACTGAATTAAATAAATATTTATAAACAAATTGGACGATTTGTTTATGTACACACATTTGACTGATATTCATTGGGACGATAAATTTTACACAT
Organism: Allium sativum; assembly: GCA_030737875.1. Lineage (NCBI taxonomy): Eukaryota > Viridiplantae > Streptophyta > Magnoliopsida > Asparagales > Amaryllidaceae > Allium > Allium sativum. The sequence continues at coordinate 2,222,972 of CM060925.1, read as the reverse complement.
AGCCCAACTACATAAATAAAATTCATTATTTGTTGCTTGAAACCCCACACGGGTATTGGGATAATATTGGACATACACTAATCCCAATAATTAGTCGTATGTCAATCGATTGGTTGACAGACTGTTATAAGCATTAAATATTTATATTTAATGCTTATGCAGTGTAGAATGCACTTTGGATGATGGTTGACTATAATTGATTGTTGTTGTGCACATGTGTTGTATGAAATCCATATAAATAACATTATATGGCAATTGACTATGTCTGATTCCAGTTCAGAAATATTGAATATATTAAAATAATTTTCAGCAAAAAAACAAAATTTGATTTTGATGTCCGATTTGGGACGGACATGAATATATTTAAATATATGAAGCCATGTTGATTGGATTGACACCATTTGAACATGAACGATACTTATATTGATTTTATTCATTTCTATAATGAATATAAAAAAGGAATTGATTTCAAAATCTAATGTTTTGAAAATACTATCATTTATATATCGATGATATGGTATATTCAATTTTGATTTGAAATTGAACATGAAATTGAACATGAAGTTGAAATCATTTTGAAAACGAATTTAAAATGATTTATAAAATACGTTATAAAAGGCAATTAAAGAAATATATATCATATATATTAATATATATATATATATATATATATATATAATGGCCGAATAGCACGCGCCACGCCGTGGCAGTTCGTGAATTTCGACCGTTGACTTCTAACGGACATTGCCGAATATCAGATCATCAGATTCTCCTAAAACTGGAACCGTTGGGTTCGTATCGAAAAGAGCTTTCCAACGAATATTAGAGACTAGAAATCTAACGGTTGAATTTGGAATTATGTCCAAATCAAATTTGGAAAAGTTCGCTATAAGTGCAGTTCGATGACTGTTTATGGAAATCGACTGTACGAGCCTTGATAAAATTGTTAAAAATATTAATAATTTGTGTAAAATCATAATAAATCATTTGGAAAGAATTGGGCTGAAAACGTTTACATTTGAAAAGATAAAAATAGATTTTTATAAAAATGAACTAGTTAAGAAAATTAGAAACTGACTGGAGATTAGTTAAGTTGAATGTGTTCCAGAGTATTGATCTGATGTTTGTTTCGGCCTTCGGGGTTAATACTTAAAGAATTGTTCTCTTACTAATTTATGGTTAGAGACTAATGTGATTTTGGGTTTTTCGTGAATGGTGTCTTCATTAACACTATTCTTGAACCCAGTAGAGAAAAGATTAAATCTTTTTATTTAGATTTAGTGAAGTATACCAATTAATTAATATTAAATTGGAATTTGAATTGAAATTGGTCTTTGGGTTTATGATGAATGATGTTTTAAATAACACTTGTTCTTTAACCCGATTAACAATGGAATGAGATTTTGGGTTGTTGTGAATGGTATCTTTAATAATACTATTCTTAGGCCTAATGGAGTTAAGAAAATCAGAAACGAACTGAAGATTAGTTAAGTTGAATGGTTTCCTGGGTATTGATCTGATGTTGGTTTCGGCCTTCGGGGTTAACACTTAGGGAATTATTCACTTGCTAATTTACGGTTAGAGGCTGATGGAATGGAATGCGATTTTGGGTTTATCGTGAACCATGTTGTAACGACCCAGAATTTTAGGGCTAATTTAAAATTTTTATTTTAGAAATTTTAATGGATTTTAATGTTTAAAATAAATTATTTAAAAGAATATTGACTAAAATTTTATTTTAAAACAAATAAATTCAATTTAATTATAAAAGGAGTTTAAAACAGCGTTGCAGTTTGAAAATTTGAAATTGAACTTTGACTAACTGTACAGTATTCATTTTAAATCAGAATTGAGCGAAACCAGATATATTTAAATCTGTTTAATTATATCTTTCTAACGAATATGAAAAACTGAAATTTCGTTTTAAAAATCGAAAGTCATGGCCAGTTCAAATTTTAGAAAAGTCGCCGTAGAATTTATATATATTTTAATTTAATATTTTGGCCTTAAAAATAGCCATTTTCCCAACGACCTCGGTTTTCGACGAAACCACTTTTGTTGGAACCAGAATGTCAAATTATCGCTAAGTTTCAATTTTCTTAATTTTTCGAATAAATATGTGAGCGCGGCAAAGGAAAACGTGTTTTGACTGTTTTAATCAAATTTAATCGACTAGAAAAAGGCCATTTTTCAAACAGTCTCAGAATTCGACGAAATTAGTCTTGTTAGAATTGTATCGTCAAACCATAACCAAAAATAATTTTTCTGTAATTTTTAGAGGTAGCATGTAGCCCCGGTAATTTAAAATGTATGTTTGAATTTAATAATTAAATGTTTTATATTTTAATTTAAAGAAAAACATATCGTGACAGCCAAACTGGGTTACGAAACTTGTTCCATTGTGTCCGGGGCGGGGGTATTTGGCTAGGGGCGACATTCGTTGGGTTCGATTCGGAGTTAGTATCAATGAACAAACATTTTCTTGAATTAAAATAAATAAATAGTATAAAATACCGTATAAAATACAGTATAAATACTAAACCCAAATTCTAATGAACAGCAGCCGCCTTGTACAAAATTAACGGCCACTCTCACTCGGATTTCAATCCTTAATCCATCACAATCCAAAGTGTATTTGTACACGAAATCAAAACAATAATCCAAGAGAAAACCAAGAGCTTCCAAATCATACGGTCATGATCAAGATTCGAGACCTGTAGTGGCCAGAACCCCCGTCCAAACCATCGCCATTTGGAGGAGAACCGGAGCACTAAGGCGCCACCGAGTTCGCCAGCATGGGAGGAGGAGGCGCGGCCCACTTAGGCGCAGCCCGTGGGGACACCAGATCGAACTTCGATCATCTCTGGCGAGCACGAATCTGAACCCTACGTTCGAAGGAAGCAGGAAAACAATCGGCCGATGTTGATATCGAGGAAGAAAGGGTTAATCTATTACTTAACTAAATAATTATTAATTAATTATCGATTAATGTAACCCAACATTTAAATCAACATAACTCTTTCAAACAGCGACGAAAATCAGAAATTTCAGTTGCGTTGGAATCATAAAAACGAGATCTAGACGATGGAACTGACCAGGACCAAAACCGAGCAATTTGGAAATTCAGCCAAATTCGAACACGAATGATTTCTGAAAACCAATCGATGTGAGATTTCTGAATTTAATTTAATTATTTAATTAATTCAATTATTTTCGTAGCTGTTAATTAATTCATTGTATGTAATGAGATAATCCTGTGTTGTGATAAAATTTGGATGATGATTTGTCTGTTTGTTTGTTGATTATAATCCCATTTTATCTGTTTATTGGATTTAGTTAGAATTGCCAATTCAATGTATAAAAATATCACCTTGCTTGTTTGTTGATTGTATTGTCATTTCTTTTTAGTAATAAAAAGGGAATCAAGTTTGTTGTTATTTCCTTTATAATAAAAACGTCAATTTATGTTGTTAATTCTTTGGTAATAAAAGATCATTTTGTTTTGCATTTCTTTTTACATATAAAAAGAAACATTTTTGTTTATATTTCTTTTTATCAGCAAAAAGAGACATTTTTGTTCCTATTCCTTTTTGTCAACAAAAAGAATCATTTTAGTCAATTTTCTTTTTAACATTAAAAAGAACATCTTTGTCGCTATTTCTTTCTAACATTAAAAAGGATAATTTTTGTCGCGTTTCTTTTTTAGCATTAAAAGTAAACAATTTTGTAACAGTTATTTTTAGCAATAAAAAGAAGCATTCTTATGTCGCATTTCTTTTTATTACTAAAAAGAATGTTTAGGTTGCATTTCTTTTTAGAATTAAAAAGGAAACATTATTGTTTACATTTCTTTTCTAGATAAAAAGAACCATTTCGTTGCTATGTCTTTTAACATATAAAAAGAATCACTTGTTATCTTTCTAGACAAAAAGAACCATTGTGTCGTAATGTCTTTTAAGATATTAAAAAGATTGAATCGTTGTTTGAAACCTGTTATGAAAATAACATCTTTGTCAAAGTATGATCATAGAGACAAAAATCACAATTTTGTGAAAACATGTTTAGTGAAAATAGAAATAACATTTTTATAGAAATTGGTTATATAATAAAAACACATTTTTGGTCGAAACTTGTTTAGTGAATAAAAATCACATTCTTGTCAAAGCATGATTATAGAAATAAAAACAACCTTTTTATTTGAAATATGTTTTGTAAATCAAAATAACATTTTTATTCGAATTGCTAACATTAGAAAAATCATATTTTGATATTAGAAATGCTAACATTAGAAAAATCATATTTTGATATTAGAAATGCTAACATTAGAAAAATCATATTTTGATATTAGAAATGTTAACATTAGAAAAATGATATTTTGATATTAGAAATTATAACATTAGAAAAATCATATTTTGATACTGGAAATGTCAACATTTGAAAAATCATATTTTGATATTAGAAATGTGAACATTAGAAAAATCATATTTTGATATTAGAAATGTCAACATTAGAAAAATCATATTTTGATATTAGAAATGTCAACATTAGAAAAATCATATTTTGATATTAGAAATGTTAACATTAGAAAAATCATTTATTGATATTAGAAATATTAACATTAGAAAAATCATATTTTGATATTAGAAATGCTAACATTAGAAAAATCATATTTTGATATTAGAAATGCTAACATTAGAAAAATCATATTTTGATATTAGAAATGGTAACATTAGAAAATTATATTTAGATACTAGAAATGTCAACATTAGAAAAATCATAGTTTGTTATAAAAAAGTTGCATTAGAATAAAATCATGTTTTCTTATAAAAAGTTTTCATTAGAATAAAATGAGTTTAACCAAAATTATCACTTTTGGTCAATAAAATGGGTTTAAACAAAATTCTCATTTTGTTAGCATTAGAAGTTAATAAACAAAATCATCATATTTGTTTACATTAAAAAGAAGAAGTTAAGAATGTATATTTCTTACATTAAAAAGAATGAGTTAAAATGTATATTTTTATATACATTAAAAATAATGAATTAGTAATGGACATTTTTGTCACATTAAAAAGTATGAAGTAGAAATACACCTTTGCTATTAAAATGAATGAGGCTAAAATATTCATTTTGGTAAATAAATATGAGTTAAGATTTTTATTGTCGTTTGTCAACAATAAAAAGAATTGAATTAAAAGATTAGATTTTATTGCCATTTGTTCACAATAAAAAGTATTGAAATGTATGTATGAATGTTGAAATATGTGATGGGTCAAATATAATGTTTAGTATACTCAAGTTTGAATTTTAGACTCCCATTTACAAGTTACCTGACTTGTTTATGTGATTGGGACGATAATTTTCACACATTGCCCAAGTGCACAAATAATTTGTTATTTGTTCGATGAATGAAACCCCACATGGGTATTGGGATGATATTGGACGCACTCTAATCCCAATATTTAGTTATCTGTCAATCGATGGATTGACAGTCTGTGATGAGCGTTAGTTATTTACTTTAATGCTCACACGGTTATAAATTCCATTTTTGGTGTTATTTGAATGCTTGGTAATTATTTATCATGATTGTTGATTACATACAATATATGGTTGTTGATTGAGTCACATTCCAATAAAGAATATTTTAGAAAATGTCTTAGAAAATGAATATTTTAGAAAAACAATATATTTTGGAAAAATATATTTTTATTGAATGAATTAGTTATTAAATAAAATAAATCATTAAATTAAGATTTAATGAAGTTTACAAAATTAGTGAATATTTAATTGAAATTAAATTAAATAAAATGGATTTTGGTTTTGTCGTGAATGGTGTCTTCAATAACACCTTTCTTAAACCCAGTTGAGAAATGAGTAAATCTTTTAATTAAGATTATTAAAAGTTTTCAATTTATATTTAGTAATTGAAATAAGATGAAATGTGAGTCGGGTTTATTGTGAACTGTGTTTCTAAGCGACATATGTTCTTTAACCCAACTGACAGTGAAATTATGATTTGGAATTTATAAATCTTTTATTAAGATTTAAATGGGAATTTTCCAAAAGTAAAGTTTTCCAATTTAATACAACAAACTGGAATGGAATGGAATTCGAATTAATAATAACTGAGATAAGCTTCTGTAAAAGAGGATCAATACTACATATGGAATTTAAAAGGCTTTGCCGTTATTCCATTTATATTATTGGTCGGATACAGAAATTTATAACCATTATATATTGATTTGATTTCTGTGAAGATTCCATATTTTATGGAAGATGATTTTGGGTTTACTGTGAACTATGTTTTAAATGACATTAGTTCTTTAACCCAGTTAAAGTTAAGATTAATTTCTTAAACTTAAATAATCATTGAATAATGATTTTTGGTATTTAAACCCAATTGAAGTTTTGTCAAATCTTTAAAGAAAGGATTTAAGGATAATTTAAAGAATTTATCGCGGATAGAATAATGCGAATATCTATTAGAAGAATATTCTGAATTGGAATGAGGCGTTGGATGTGTTTTTATAGTACTTGATTTTTAATTATAAAATACTCTAGTTATTCGGAAAGACCGGGCTTAACCCATTCTGAATAATTACTACGACGATGAAGAGTCGAAGATGAAGACGGTGGTTGAAGACCGATGATCTTCACATGGAATGGATGTGTTGCTCCAGAGACCCTTGATGGGAGTAGCTACCTTGAAGGGGCTTCAGTGGTGGCCGTCCGGACTATTGTTGATTGTTCGGATTTGGTTTTCGCTCAGACCCAGAGCATAAGCTAGTAAATCCATGTGAATTAAATCGATTTCTGTTAATGTATGTCTGTTTGGTGGTGGAGGAATTATTCTCTACTTAACACCCAAGTATATATTGATAGTGATTGATCACATGGCATGAATTGTCAATGTTGCACGCCAAGATGCAAATGATCAAGGCTTTTGTTGAAAAGCAGGGCCTTGTGGGATGATCAAAGCATAGCATATTACGGCATAGCTTTGTGTATATCGTGACTTCGCGAGCCTCACACCCCGGTATGAGTCAAAAACGGGATATGGACCGTAGGGAGTGCACACGTTTCTTTCTAGCTAGTGGTATTGTTAGTGCCTTAACATGGCCTGGCATTTTACTTATGTAGATGATGGATTATGAGGCACCTCGGATTTTTATAGGCCGATAGTGGTCATATTACAGGTTCAAAGGAACCGGGAAGCGTGTGGTCAGGCATAACCAATCCACTGCCGATAGGCGGGGACCGACCCAACCGCATCCAAGGGTTCACTGCGGGGGATCCTGGGGCATTTGCTAGAGTGTCTCGAATCGAAGAGGAGTTTGCCCCTAGCCTCGACTCATGATGGAAATCCATTTTCCAATGCGACCTTGCGGTTTTGATTGTAGAACTAGTATGGCGACATAGTAGGATGGGGTACTATGCTGTTTATGATTAATACGTTATGATTGAAGTTGATTTTGAAATATATATACCCATAGATATACACACTAATATTAACTCCGTTTTATCGTATCAAGCATTTTTGACCATTATATGGTAAAACCCTATCCCCCGGTTTGCGTTGTATTGTGTGATGGGACTTGGGTCTTATAATGGTTTCATTTTTCTAAAAAGCATTGCGTTGTTTAACGTTTTTACTTTATTTTATGCACTGGCAATCCAATGGAGTAAACCCGTTCCGCGTTAGCGGCGTGGTCCTGTGATTAGCCTTATTATTAGATAAGTTAAGATTTCTCATACCAGTACCATGACTGACCTGTAGTTTGTTTCACAGGCAAACTCGGGTGCCCATATTTTCCACACAGGCAGTCGAGTAGCTTTTTGCAGATATATTTACAAGGTCTTGGCTTACAGCTGAAGCAGTATTCAGAAAGCTCTGTATCCGTGTATTCCTTCCAATTGTATATTTGTATTATTTTTCCGTTTCTATTTAAATGTAATTTAAAACTCTGATATTCTTGTATTTCTAATGTGTGATGACCCCAAACTTCCACTAGGTGAAAGTAAGGAATAATCATATGGAATACAACATAAATATAACAATACATATCACTGATACAACATAGCAAAGGAAAAACCATAGAATAATAACATTATAGCAGCGGAAATATAATGTCATAAACCACAGAATCCCAACAGTCACAGAATCCAAATTATTACATCAAGTTTGCAGAAATGAAAATAAGTTCCAACTCCCAAAATAAGCAATACGAAATGAAACAAGTCTAATGACTGAACTTAAAGATAGAAAAATGCAATAGAAGTAAATGATAGCTGTCCTCAAAGCTCCAAGTCATCACCTCTCCACAAAAGCAAATCCAAGCAAAGATAATGAGCAACTCCAAGAAGACTCCAAGCAAAGAATGAACCTGTTTACTTGGCTGCCCGTGTAGAAAAGAGGGCACCCGAGTTTGCAAAAAGGTGAAACAAACTACGGGTCAGTCGTGGGACTGGTATGAGAATTCATAACAAGTTTAGTAATAATAATATGACAAATCCAAAGACCACGCCGCTAATGCGGAACGGGTTTACTCAATGGATTGTCGTGTGTAACAACCCGTATTTTCAATAACCTGTTATAACATAAATCGAGGCAGAATTTAATTCTAAAATCTGAATCAAGGGAAACGGGCTATGCCATTGCGTTCGTCTCGGAAAAATACGCGAAATAGATTCCGAGTTTTCGAGAATCAGAGTCCGTATGACCCGATTAAGACCCAACGAAGTTTTCAGAAAATTCCAAAGCAAAAACAGATTTCAAGTTTGAATTTGGAAATTTGGGCCAGTTTGGGCCAGGCGGGAAAATTCCCGCCAGAGCACCCAAGTCGACAGCCCTGTCGACTTGGGAGTCGACTTGGTTGGACCCAAGTCGACAGCCCTGTCGACTTGGCTGTCGACTTGGTCCAGCCGGGCAGTTCTGCCTGGTGCACCATTTTGGGTTTGTGTTGAGTTTGGGGGCCAGATTCGATTTTGAGGGCTGAGATTAGAACTAGGGTTTAATCCTAAGGCTAGAACTAATCCTAATCTCTATAAATAAGCCCCTAACCTAACCCTAAATCATCATTAATCAATCCTACAACTGAACTATGGCAAAATTTTACCTCTCATGGCCTCCACTCTCTTCATAAAACACTAAAATTATTTCTAAGAGAGATTTTCCATGCATACAAGTGTTTTCAAACTTGTATGAGCATCATTAGCTTGCATTCAAGTCAAGCTTCCATATTTACATCATAAAGCAAGGGTTTTGATCATTTTTGCTCAAGGGTTTTTATGTTAGAGCTTGCATTTTGGGTCTAATTGGTTGCATAAGGGCTTTGTCATAGTTTTGTGTGCCTTCATAAGTATTGTAAGCCCTATTCTACTTTCATACTTAAACTCGAAAGTTAAATGTATGGTATGCAAGTTTATATGCAAGTTTACTATGCTATGATATGCAAGTTTATATGCAAGTTTACTATGCTATGATATGCAAGTTTATCATGTTTTGATATGCAAGTTTATATGCAAGTTTTCTATGCTACGATATGCAAGTTCATCATGTTATGTTACGCAAGTATGCCATGTCATGATATGCAAGTTTATCGTGTTATGTTATGCAAGTTTGATATGCAAGTTTGTCATATGATATGCAAGTTATGTTATGCAAGTTTGGGTTGAACATTTTGTTCATGATATCATGTTATGCAAGCTTATCTTGGGTTTATGAACATAAAGCTTCAAGCTTTATGCCAAAGGTTGCATTTTGGCAACATGTAAGTTATCATATCTCTTATGATAACTTGCATGTGAGGCTAGATGCGAACTTATGGCCATTTCTACATGTCATTTTGCACCATGTATCACCAATATGCCAAGTTTGGTTTTATGCATGCTTTTGAGGCCTAAAAATGTAATATGCAAGTGTATGAACATATGAACATTTCATATGCCACCATGTTAAACTTGTGGCTTCAATACCTTTATGTCATGATTATGCCAAGTTCCCTCTTTCTATCCTTTATGCGCTATTGCGATATGTAAGCGATGGGATTACGTTTGGGGTTGGGTAAACTTAAAAGACATAAAAACATAAGCTTGGGAATTTACCTATTAAGTTAGGTCTACCCATTGGGAATTTACCTATTAAGTTAGGTCTACCCAATTGCTTGAAAACTTGTAATGTGTTTTGGAAACATGATGGACATGGCACATAGAAAATATAAGTGTGACCAACTCGAGGTTGGGTTGAGTTTGTAGCGTAAACCTACCCGGAACCGACCGGCTTAACTAGTTGCTACAAACAATAGGACCCAATGTGAGAAGTTGGTCATGTTGTACCTTGAACCCGAGGTTAGACCAAGTTGTGGTGTAAAGCTACCCGGAACCGACCGGCTTAACTAGTAACCACAACAAGGCCTAATGTGAGAGGTTAAGGCGCATTAAATTAACTAATGCCTCGTGATTAGGGTTAAGTCATGGTCCACTTAATACTTAACCAATTTGGGCTTGGTAGATTAGTCAGGGCTAAGTCATGAACTCATCATTACACTTAACCAAGTTAATCCATGATTATCAAGAGGGTTAAACCGCAATTAACCCACTAGAAAAATCCTAGCAATGGGGGCCTACTCCAGCAGTAATCCCAGTTTGTATCATTAAGGCCCTAGGGTCTAGGTTAGGGTGTGGGGCACGAATTACTGGGCTGGAGGTAAGCGACCGAATAAACGACGGCCGAGTGGTACGCCGATGTAGTTCCGGACGGACTATCGTCGTGCACGTAGTCCATATTTGGAGAAGTCACCCATGGGTACCAGTAGATCGAGACTGTGCACTCATGTTTATGGTGTCCAGGGGTTGGCACCCTAGGGCTTGATACACCCGAAGGGTGGACCCGGCACAGTTCGACTACAATTATGTTTGGGCCGTATTGACACCAACACGTGACGAGTTAGGCTTAGGGAGCCGATCGACTAGACCGTTTGGTTAGACCTTGTATTAGGGTCATTTCATGTTATTGGGCCAAAGCTTGGGCCAAGGGATCAATACTTGTTTATTCAAGTCATGTTAGTTTACTAGTACACCTGTGGTGCAAAACCTTAATCCTGATTATGCGATGACACCTTTATCTACCTGGTTAGTTAATCATCATGCAAGTATGTTGTTATCCTTATGTTCATCCCTGCTTCTCATGCCAGTTAACTTTATCAGTTTACATTGATTGTAGTATGGCTTACTCAGTCTTTTTGACTGACCTGTTTTCTTTCGCCTCTTTTCTTCCGTTTCCCCCTCTCCCCCCCCCCCCCAGGTTCTCAGGGTCGGAACGTTGGAGCTTAGCTTGGATTTCGGATTGCTTGCTTGTGGGATTTTAGCTCATGTACGGTCTTGACATGAAGCTAGCTACGGTTATCACTTATTTTGGGGATAGTACTTATGTATTTCAGTTTTTCAGTTGATGTTGTTTTTATCTAGACTTGTTTATTTGGAAAGCTATGTTGTACCAGACTTGTTTTGAAATAGTATGTAATCTTCCGCTGTTTTATCTATGTTATTTACTCTGTTTACATATATACATATGTTCTTGTTCTGCCTTGATATATCATTATGCATGTTTACCTGATTCAAACGCCCCTCCAAAGTCAGAGTGCTTGCAAGAGTCACCCTGGCGGAGGTGGGGTGTTACATTTGGTATCAGAGCATATGGTTTACGAGAAGGAAAAAAAAAGGTTTTTAGAAAACTTTTGGAAAACTATTTTCAAAACCAAGTATAAAGTATTTTCCAAAGAAGAGTCTAGTTTATTTTAAAGGCTATTCCCCAAAAAGCCATTAGCAAAATTCCTTCGTTTCTCTCCATTCTGAATCTGTCTTTTCCTTTGTTTTCAGTATGGCCGATAACTTTGCCATTCCGGAGGGAGTACACGTACCTGTTTGGTATAGGAGACTTTTGGAGGCTAGGGCGACCGAAGCCGGCCCCGCAGATGTTCCTCCTCCTCCTCCTCCAGTAGTTAATGTTCCTCCTCCTCCTGTCGCTGGGGTTCCTCTTCCTCCTCCCCCTCAGCATCCTCAAACTGACTTCGCAAAGATTTGCCAAGATTTTAAGGCGATGGGTTGCAAGAATTTCTTTGGAACCGAGACTTATGTAGAGGCAAGGAATTGGTTGAAAGAAGCCGAAGATCTTTTCGCCATCTTTGACAAAGATGACCGTATGAAGGTTTTATTAGTAGTGTGGTTGCTAAAGGAAGAAGCTGCACGTTGGTGGGTGGTCACCACCGCTACTAGGCCAATTGAGACTTGGGATGACTTTCGGGGAAAGTTTGGACTAAGGTTCCTATTACTGAATCAAGGGGACATGACTATTAGGGAATACATAGATAAGTTTAATCAACTGGCTCGGGTCGGTTTAGACTTGGTTAACACAGCTCAGAAGAAGGCCCTATACTTTGCTCTAGGATTAAACGAGCCATTACATGGTTTAGCCATGACTCATATACCCTTGGGGGCAACTTTCGAAAGTTTGGTGAATATGGCCCTAGTCAGTGAAGAGAATAGGAGTGACAAGAAAGAAATCAAGATGAATGATACTCAAGCCAAGAAGACTGATTCCCAGTGGAAAGGAAATCAGGGTAATCCAAGTGGTCAGAGCAGTCAAGGCAATAAGAACAAGAACAAGAGTCAAGGCAACAAGGGGAACAACAACAAGGGCAATAACAAAAAGGGAAAGTGCTATTATTGCGGTTTAGTTGGGCATCTTATTAAGGAGTGTAAGAAGAGGAAAAGGAAGAAGGGCGAATGCTTTCATTGTGGTGAGTTTGGACACTTCACTAGGGATTGCCCGAAGAAGCGAGGGCCAGGCCAGGGTCAGACTCAGCGTGCTGGACCTTCGGGAGGGCAAGTTCATGCTCTCAATGTCGCTCCAGTTCCCGATCGAGGTAGTATTTCTGTTGAGAGCCTTGTATATATTTCTGATTTTTCAGTTCGTACCTTGTTTGATTCTGGTGCATCGCATAGCTTTATCTCATCTGGTCTTGTTGATAGTTTGCACCTAAGTACTAGTCTAGTTAATGATCCCGTGTGTGTTTCAAATCCAATTGGGGATTCCGCCCATTTGTCAATTATCTAGGTGGATTTGAATTCTCGCGTGATGTTTATATTCTCGGTTTCATGGGGTATGGGTTGATTTTGGGTATGGATTGGTTGTCCAGTTTTGGAGCCATTCTTGATTTTTGAGCATAGGGTTGAGAGGCTCATGACTCGCCTCGGTAATACCCTAAAAATTTCTAGTAACCCTATGAGTCCCATCATGTTGTGTTGTCTTGAATCCCTCAACTCGTCTATCGATAGTTTGTAATCGGTGAGGGTGGTCCGAGAATATCCTGATATCTTGGGTGAAGTGAAGGGGGTTACCCCTAAACGAGAGATTGATTACTGCATTTATCTGGTTGATAATGCCAAGATAGTTTTGTGGTCGATTAGGCACATGGCCCCGCAAGATGAGAGTTAAGAAAGCAAGTCAAGGAGTTGCTTGAGAAGAACTTCATTAGATGAAGTATATCTGAATGGGGAGCGCCTGTAGTATTTACTACCAAGGCAGATGGTTCTCTTCGACTTCGTATTGATTATCGTGAGTTAAAGAGAATAGACAACCATTGCCAAGGATTGATGATTTGTTTGATCAGCTTGTAGGAACATCTGTTTTCTCTTGATCTTGCTACTGGATTCCATCAGCTCAGAGTAGTTGAGGATAGTATAGACAAGACTGTGTTCAGAACTCCGGATAGATTCTTAGAATGGATGGTCATGCCATTCGGTTTGACTAATGCACCCGCCTACTTCGTGGACTTGATGAGTAGGGTGTTCAGGGAGTTCTTGAACAAGTTTGTCGTGGTCTTCGTAGATGATATTCTGATCTTCTCTAAGGATGAGGAAGAGCATGCAAGGCATCTCGTGGAGGTGATGGATACGCTTAGAGCGCATCAGTTGAAGGCCAAGTTCTCCAAGTGTCAATTTGGAGAAAAAGGAGTTAGATTTCTTGGGCACATAGTTTCTAAGCAAGGCTTAGCGGTGGATCTCGCTAAGGTAGTTGCAGTTCAAGATTGGAAGACTCCAAGGAATGCAACCGAAGTAAGAAGTTCTCTCAGTTTAATAAGTAGTTAGCGTCCCTTGAGTTTAGACCTACCCTTCTGGATCAAGTAGGGACTTCACAGAAAGAAGACCCGCAGTTAGTCGAGATCATGGACAAGTTGATTCGAGGCGAGATGGTAAGTCACCTCGCTATAGATGACAAGGGATGGCTAAGACGCGATGAGAGAAAGAAGGTTCTTGAATATGCACATCACCCGAGGAGGTGGCAGAGTTTGTCCCAAGGTGCATGTTGTGCCAACAGGTTAAAGGCCGAGTCATAGAAGCCCGGTGGGCTATTACATCCATTGGAGGTCCCTGCAATGGAAGTAGTAAAGCGTCACGAAGGATTCCGTGGATGGACTGCCTAAGTCAAGGAAAGAGAATACGAGCATATGGGTCATAGTAGGTAGACTCACGAAGAGTGCTCATTTCACTCCGGTAAAGAGCGAAAGGACTGCATCCTAGCTAGCGACAGTTTACTTTCAAGAAATAAAGCAGTTGCACGGGGTTCCCTAAAGTATAGTTAGTAACCATGACTTAATCTTCACTAGCCAGTTTTGGGATAGTCTACGGGAAGTCATGAGCAAGCAACTGAATCTAAGTACGGCCTATCATTCGTAGGCGGATGGTTCCTTTTGTTCAAGCATGAGTTATAGAAAATCACGTTAGTAAAAGCAATTGGCAACGTGGATTGGTATTTTCAAGAAAAGTTCTGCTGCGTGGAATACTTTATAGTAAGTAAACGAGATCCAGGATTCACTAGTGAATTTTGGAGAGCTTGCATGAAACCATGAGGTCATAGTTATGTTTAAGCCAAGAATGATAAGAGAGTAAGTGAAAAAGAAGACGAGAGACGACAATGAAATGGGTTCCAACTCATATTTGGAAATAAGAGTTAAGAAGCTAAGAAATC
Organism: Allium sativum; assembly: GCA_030737875.1. Taxonomy (NCBI): domain Eukaryota; kingdom Viridiplantae; phylum Streptophyta; class Magnoliopsida; order Asparagales; family Amaryllidaceae; genus Allium; species Allium sativum. The sequence continues at coordinate 2,207,944 of CM060925.1, read as the reverse complement.
ATGAGGTAAAAGACGGTCAAAGCACAGTGGAGTTAAGCTCAAGGAAACGTGACTTAGAAGATTGAAGGCTAGATACGCGCATCATATCTCTTTCTAAGAGTATATCCTTGATCCTTGTTTTCCTGTGGAACTTGCTCGCATGTTATCTTTTTATGTATATCCTCTCGGTCCCATTCTCGGTCCTATTTCTATCGGGAGGTATGACTTAGTGGCTAGTAATACATGTCAGGGTTTGAAGGGGTCCGTTAGGTTGACTAAACCTTTTGGGCTTTTATAGAATATGGATTGGGTTAGGAAGGGATTTCTTGTAATCCGAAAGGGGTATATCCTGCTTATCTTCCCGATCTCTTTGTAGCATATCTTTTGCTATCCATATTTGTCTTGATTATCTAGTATATCGTGTTAATCTTGTCATGAGAACCTTAGGTAGAAACCCTTTGGATGAAACATTTGTTTGAAACATGTTATGCTTGATGGTTGCAAGTGTTTGCAAGTGGTTACTCGTGGATGCATTATACACGTTAGGCACTAGATCGGCTCACACACTCCTCATATTGCATATGCATGAGTGTTTATGCTTATTCAAGGATGAAAATTTTTGTGTTATCACATGGATGTTGCATATGGATGTATGTTATGTGCACACATATAGATATTATACATTATGTTAGGAATTGCATACATATGGATTCATTTCACTAACATAATTTGCATTGATGATAATTGCATTAGATAAGTACATATACACACACCTTTGCATATGCTCATACAACATTTAGAATCTTGTAAGGACAATGATTGCTCGTGGATGATGTTTTGAGTAGATGGATGTTGGATGGTAGGATACGTTCTTCCTAACTTGAAGATTTCGGGGACGAAATCCATTAAGGAGGGGAGAATGTAACAACCCGTATTTTCAATAACCTGTTATAACATAAATCGAGGCAGAATTTAATTCTAAAATCTGAATCAAGGGAAACGGGCTAAGCCATTGCGTTCGTCTCGGAAAAATACGCGAAATAGAGTCCGAGTTTTCGAGAATCGGAGTCCGTATGACCCGATTAAGACCCAACGAAGTTTTCAGAAAATTCCAAAGCAAAAACAGATTTCAAATTCAAGTTTGAATTTGGAAAATTGGGCCAATTTGGGCCAGGCGGGAAAATTCCCGCCAGAGCACCCAAGTCGACAGCCCTGTCGACTTGGGAGTCGACTTGGTTAGACCCAAGTCGACAGCCCTGTCGACTTGGCTGTCGACTTGGTCCAGCCGGGCAGTTCTGCCTGGTGCACCATTTTGGGTTTGTGTTGAGTTTGGGGGCCAGATTCGATTTTAAGGGCTGAGATTAGAACTAGGGTTTAATCCTAAGGCTAGAACTAATCCTAATCTCTATAAATAAGCCCCTAACCTAACCCTAAATCATCATTAATCAATCCTACAACTGAACTATGGCAAAATTTTACCTCTCATGGCCTCCACTCTCTTCATAAAACTCTAAAATTATTTCTAAGAGAGATTTTCCATGCATACAAGTGTTTTCAAACTTGTATGAGCATCATTAGCTTGCATTCAAGTCAAGCTTCCATATTTACATCATAAAGCAAGGGTTTTGATCATTTTGGCTCAAGGGTTTTTATGTTAGAGCTTGCATTTTGGGTCTAATTGGTTGCATAAGGGCTTTGTCATAGTTTTGTGTGCCTTCATAAGTATTGTAAGCCATATTCTACTTTCATACTTAAAATCGAAAGTTAAATGTATGATATGCAAGTTTACTATGCTATGATATGCAAGTTTATCATGTTGTGATATGCAAGTTTATATGCAAGTTTACTATGCTATGATATGCAAGTTTATCATGTTGTGATATGCAAGTTTATATGCAAGTTTGCTACGCTACGATATGCAAGTTCATCATGTTATGTTATGCAAGTATGCCAAGTCATGATATGCAAGTTTATCGTGTTATGTTATGCAAGTTTGATATGCAAGTTTGTCATATGATATGCAAGTTATGTTATGCAAGTTTGGGTTGAACATTTTGTTCATGCTATCATGTTATGCAAGCTTATCTTGGGTTTATGAACATAAAGCTTCAAGCTTTATGCCAAAGGTTGCATTTTGGCAACATGTAAGTTATTATATCTCTTATGATAACTTGCATGTGAGGCTAGATGCGAACTTATGGCCATTTCTACATGTCATTTAGCACCATGTATCACCAATATGCCAAGTTTGGTTTTATGCATGCTTTTAAGGCCTAAAAATGTAATATGCAAGTGTATGAACATATGAACATTTCATATGCCACCATGTTAAACTTGTGGCTTCAATACCTTTATGTCATGATTATGCCAAGTTCCCTCTTTCTATTCTTTATGCGCTATTGCGATATGTAAGCGATGGGATTGCGTTTGGGGTTGGGTAAACTTAAAAGACATAAAAACATAAGCTTGGGAATTTACCTATTAAGTTAGGTCTACCCATTGGGAATTTACCTATTAAGTTAGGTCTACCCAATTGCTTGAAAACTTGTAATGTGTTTTGGAAACATGATGGACATGGCACTTAGAAAATATAAGTGTGACCAACTCGAGGTTGGGTTGAGTTTGTAGCGTAAACCTACCCGGAACCGACCGGCTTAACTAGTTGCTACAAACAATAGGACCCAATGTGAGAAGTTGGTCATGTTGTACCTTGAACCCGAGGTTAGACCAAGTTGTGGTGTAAAGCTACCCGGAACCGACCGGCTTAACTAGTAACCACAACAATGTCTAATGTGAGAGGTTAAGGCGCATTAAATTAACTAATGCCTCGTGATTAGGGTTAAGTCATGGTCCACTTAATACTTAACCAATTTGGGCTTGGTAGATTAGTCAGGGTTAAGTCGTGAACTCATCGTTACACTTAACCAAGTTAATCCATGATTATCAAGAGGGTTAAACCGTACTTAACCCACTAGAAAAATCCTAGCAATGGGGGCCCACTCCAGCAGTAATCCCAGTTTGTATCATTAAGGCCCTAGGGTCTAGGTTAGGGTGTGGGGCACGAATTACTGGGCTGGAGGTAAGCGACCAAATAAACGACGGCCGGGTGGTACGCCGATGTAGTTCCGGACGGACTATGGTCGTGCACGTAGTCCGTATTTGGAGAAGTCACCCATGGGTACCAGTAGATCGAGACTGTGCACTCATGTTTATGGTGTCCAGGGGTTGGCACCCTAGGGCTTGATACACACGAAGGGTGGACCCGGCACAGTTCGACTACAATTATGTTTGGGCCGTATTGACACCAACACGTGACGAGTTAGGCTTAGGGAGCCGATCGACTAGACCGTTTGGTTAGACCTTGTATTAGGGTCATTTCATGTTATTGGGCCAAAGCTTGGGCCAAGGGATCAATACTTGTTTATTCAAGTCATGTTAGTTTACTAGTACACCTGTGGTGCAAAACCTTAATCCTGATTATGCGATGACACCTTTATCTACCTGGTTAGTTAATCATCATGCTAGTATGTTGTTATCCTTATGTTCATCCCTGCTTCTCATGCCAGTTAACTTTATCAGTTTACATTGATTGTAGTAGGGCTTACTCAGTCTTTTTGACTGACCTGTTTTCTTTCGCCTCTTTTCTTCCGTTCCCCCCCCCCCCCCCCAGGTTCTCAGGGTGGGAACGTTGGAGCTTAGCTTGGATTTTGGATTGCTTGCTTGTGGGATTTTAGCTCATGTACGGTCTTGACATGAAGCTAGCTATGGTTATCACTTATTTTGGGGATAGTACTTATGTATTTCAGTTTTTCAGTTGATGTTGTTTTTATCTAGACTTGTTTATTTGGAAAGCTATGTTGTACCAGACTTGTTTTGAAATAGTATGAAATCTTCCGCTGTTTTATCTATGTTATTTACTCTGTTTACATATATACATATGTTCTTGTTCTGCCTTGATATATCATTATGCATGTTTACCTGATTCAAACGCCCCTCCAAAGTCAGAGTGCTTGCAAGAGTCACCCTGGCGGAGGTGGGCTGTTACATCGTGCATAATTTAAAGTGTCAGAACGTACAACATCGCAATGCTTTTTAGAAAAATGGAATCACCATAAGACTCAAGTCCCATCACACAATGCAACGCACCCCAGAGGATAGAGTTTTCCCTTATGGTGATTAAACATGCTAAATACGGCAAATACGAGTTTAATATTATTATTAGTGTATAATAAAAACATTTCAAAATAAATGTATCAATCCTAGGAAACATAGTACCCCATCCTACTATATCTCCATACTAGTAATACAATCAAAACCGTAGGGTCGTATTTGGAATTTGGATTTCCATCTGAGTCAAGGCTAGGGAGAAGCTCCTTACCGATTCGAGGCACTCTAGCAATGCCCCAGGTACGTCTGGACGATCACCAACTGATTCCCTCATCCTGGGTGTACAGCCCAATCAAGATCATCAGTAATCACCCAAACGATGTGAAGACTTCCGGTCTTCTACCACCGTCTTCATCTTCGACATCTCGTCGAATCGGTTATTCAGAATGGGTATAACCCGGCCTTTCTGAATAACCCACGTATATAATGAACAAATTTTACATGAACACAACGAACGCCTCATTCCAATTCAGAATATTCTTTTATTCACAAAATCACATTCCTAGGGAAAGGTTCCCATTAATTTTATCCAAGATAAATTCTTCTAAATTTATTCTTTATCTTTTGGATATCATTTCAAACTAGTCGGGATTAGCGAACCACACCGAAGTAATTATTTATTTTATTTCCCAATCCCAAGCTATATATCCCATGGAGAAAAACTGGTAATACTCCATATCTAACACCACGGTGTTATCGGTAAAATTAATTACCATTTCACGTTCAAATCTAATTAAAGATTTAACTATCGCTTTGGAGCAAAACTGGTGGTACTCCATTCTCGATCACCTTTCAGATTTGATATTTTAAATTATCAATTCACATTTCAATCTAATTAAAGATTCATTAAAACTCCACTTAGTTTTAATCTTTTCAAAAATCAACATCCTGTCTTTAATTAGGTTAAAGAACCAATGTCGTTTAAAACACGATTCACGATGAACCCAAAATCACATTCTATTGTTAATCGGGTTAAAGAACAGGTGTTATTCAAAACACCGCTCACGATAAACCCAAGAACCAATTTAAATTCAATTCCAATTAATATTATTTAATTGGTACCCTTCATTAAATCTAAATAGAAATATTTAATCTTTTTCCCTATTGGGCTTAATAACAGTGTTAATGAAGACACCATTCACGACAAACCCAAATCACATTTGATATTAAATACTAGGCTCTGAATAGAAAGTATACCGGCTTATATTCAATATCAAATCCTAAAACCAACAAATATCGTATTGGAAATAACGATATAAAATATATCTTTCAAATTCCCATAACAATATCGGTATAGTCACGAAATCCACCATCGAAATATTCCGAAGATAATTTCGATTCAACTCCAGTCCAATTCACGTATTGGGAATATTGATTATTTTTAATAATTTTATAAGGCCAGTACAGTCGATTTCCACCAATGGCCATCGAAATGCACTTACAGCGACCTTTTCCGAATTTGATTTGGGCATAATTCCAAATCCAACCGTTAGATTTCAAATTTCTAATATTCATTGGAAAGCTCTTTTCGATACGAACCCAACGGTTCCGGTTTTAGGAGAATCCGACGGTCGGATCTCCCGTAATGTCCGTTTGAAATAAATGGTCGAAATTCACGAACTGCCCCGGGCGGCGCGTTCTATTCAGGCCATTATATACATATATAAAATATATATAATATATATATTTCGTCGATTTCCCTTTTTAAAACGTATTTTATAGATCGTTTTAAATTTTTTTCAAAAGCAATTTCAACTTCATCTTCAATTTCAATTTTTATCTAATTCAATTTGAATTTCATTTCAAAATATTAGATTTTGAAATCACTTTTCAATATTCATTGTAAAACGAATAAAATCGATATAAATATCGTTCACGTCAAAATAGCGCATCTCTAATCAACACGGCTTTATATATTTCAATAAATGCATTATTCTATTCAACAAATGAATATTTATCCCATTCAACACATGAATCTATATTTCTTTCAACACACAACTAATCTCAACACATGAGTACTGTCAACACATGACTATTTTTGTTATGTAAAATATTTTATAAAACTATGGTATCTATCGTTTGATTTCAATTAGACTCCACCGTGAAGTAGTTCTAATTTTAAATATGATAAAGATGTGAATTTTATTGTATAAAATATTTCACTCAACACATGAACATCGTCAACACATGACTATTTTTATATTCAACACATGAATTTTCTTTTATAATATTCGTTTTTGTCCCGATTGGAATGAGGCCCAATCAATCAACATATAACGTTAATTATATGGATTCCATACAAGACATGTATATAATAGCATTGAAAAATAATCAACCATCAACCAAAGTGCACTACACTGTATAAGCATCAAATATAGATATCTTACGCTTATAACAGCCTGTCAATCAATCGATCGACATATTTAATCAATCAGGATGAGTGAACTTCAAATTTCATCCCAACACCCGTGTGGGGTTTCAAACAATCAAACACAGATTTTATTTGTGCAGTTGGGCGATGTGTAAAATTTATCGTCTCCATCAATATCAGTCAAATCAGTGTATATAAACAAATCGGCCGATTTGTTTATAAATATTTATTTATTCACTTATTCACTTTCACGTTAAAAATTCTATTTTTAACGATAATATATTTTTATTTTTCTAACAAATTTTAGAAAATTTCGGCGGCATAACGGCACGATACTAGAAACGGGACGAGGCCTAGCCTTATCCCCGGTCTAGTGAAGGACCACGCCATTCACGCATCAATCAAATCCATTCCATTTCACCAAACAATTCCATTCCAACCAAATAAACTAACCAACTACTCAACCAAACAATTTAACAAGCAAGCCATCCATGGTCTGTGAATGACGGGTGTCGGGTGCTACTAAGCACCGTCTGCATCCTAGTATATATATATATAACTAGAAAAAGAGAATTTAGAGTGAGTAGTTCTCACCGACTAACTAAACCAAACGCCACGACTCTTCTTATGTAGAAATCTTCGTCGTTCTCGCCTTTTGTCACTTTCACCGCCCGTAGTCACTACATATATAAAAATCACATTTTTATATTGTTGCCATGTATATAAAAATCACATTTTTATACTACTACTATATAGATAAAAATTCTATTTTTACAACGGTGTTCATATAATAAAGATTATATTTTTATATCGCCACTTATATAAAAATCACATCTTTGCTCCTTTTACATAATAAAGATCAAATCTTTAATACTTCTATAATGCAAAAATCATATTTTTATCATCTCTATAACATAAAAATCATATTTTTATTAACTTCATATGTCAAAAATCATAGAAGCTTTAAAGCGGAGAAAACTCACTCTTTTTTTTTCTAACGCCTTTTCTGAACTGCTGAATTGTTGTTCGAGCTCCAGACTTCGCATACAAACTCAAATCTTCAATCCATCTTTTTTTCTAGCACAAGCACGGCATTCTGAACAACTTTTGCCTAAGGGACTTTTTGCCGAAAATGCTCCAATTCGCCAGAATTCGCGAAAGTACACGAATTTTACCGCTTTTGAACAGCAGACTTCGAACGCGTTTTCCGAGCAGCTCAGAACTCCAAAACATGACTTCAATATAGCAAAATCGAAGAGAATTTCGTCCTCTACAACTTTGGTTTAGAGGGACTTTGGCCAAAAGTGTACCGTTTGGGAGTTATTGGCGAAATACGGTCAGGGACTTATTTGCAAAACGGGCGATTAGTGTAAAATGGGTTTTTGGTGACCGGGGCGCCCACGGCCGGAGTTGGGTGGACTGAGGGGGGGCGCCGGCCTGATGGACGTGGGGGAGTGTGCTGGTGGTGGCGGTGGGGCCCGTGATGGCCGCGGTGGTGGTGGTTGGTGATTTGGGGCTTAGGGTTTGCAAATGGAGAGAGGAGGAGAAAGAGGAGGAGGAGGGGGTGCGGCGGCTCGCCGGAGGCCGGTGGTGGCACTGGTAGAGGAGGGCAGCGGCGGTGGGAGGGTGGATGCCATTTTTGAGTTTTTGAAGAGGAAGAGAGAAATGAAATTATGAAGAGAAAAATGGAGTAAAAGTGATAATATGCTAGTTTCTCGCGTATCGCCTGAACGCTAGCGATCTCCGATGGCCGCGGATTTCGGACACGAGATAGTAGACGTGAAGACGAGTCCAACGAAATAAGTTTCGTCGAATTCTGAGTTCGTTTGACCATTCAAAAAAAATCACAAAAATGCTCAGATAAGCTCTAAAAATGCTATTCTGACGAGACTTTTCTTCTCGCACGCTCACATGCTAACTCAAAAAATCAAGCCCTCTTGGATTTAACCATTATTAGACGATACGAATCCATAAAAAAAACAAAATCGAATTCTGAGGTCGTATCAATAATGTTCCTTTGTAAAATGACTGCTCGCTTTACCCGGAACTGTTTCAGCTCGCACGGCCACATATTAACTCCGTTCGACGCGCCATTTGGAACTCAACAATGATTTGTCATTGTGAATCCATAAAAATTTATCTCGTCGAATTCTGAGCTCGTATGCAAAATTTCACTTTTTAAGGGCTATGTTTTGTTAACCGAAAAGCTCCTGTCAATTGCCATTATTCCGGATATCGGAATATAAGCGAAGCTTATACTTTTCGGAGTTCTAAAGGGCATTTTGAACTCAATGGAAGTGGTTTCGAGTCCAAATTCATCCGTATGCAAAATTTGACTTTTTGGGCCATGTATAATTTACATAGCGACTATTTTGAATTTTCAATTGGGCACAACTTTTGGTTCCAGCTATGAAATTTTGATTTTTCGGATTCGTTGGAAAGATATCATCAATTAGATCCTATTGTTTTTTGTTTCACTAAAATCCGGATTGTTTTGCACCCGGTATGTTCAATTGAAGTTTGAAATCGAATTATCGAACTACTGCGCCATTTTTAATTCTATATATAATTATTTATATTCTAACGACGACGTATATAATATATACGTCGAATTCTATTCAAAATAAATTTCACGTCGATATTATTTAAAATAATTCTATTTTAAATATTCAAAATTCATTAAAATTGCCAAAATAAAAATTTTAAACTGGCCCAGATTTTCCGGGTTATTACAATCTCCCCCACTTAAAACTTTTCGTCCCCGAAAAGGAACAAAGTCGAATGTGGTTTGATTAATCTACTCTACGTTCGATCTGGTTTCCATTCTCCAACTTTTTAGTTTCTGAGAATTTTCAAAAATTCAAAAATTTGGCTAACACCCTAAATTTTCGAAAAATTTCGCCATAACCTCCCCTGCACCGGGAGCCACGGGAAAATCCCGAAATTGCCATATAGGCCTTCTGATCTCAAAAAGAAAAAGAAAAAGCCAAGCGGCTAGCCAATAGGCTCATAAAATCATCATCGCCCAAACAAAACAGTAAATTATGTAGTAAACATGTACCTATTTGTCGGGCAAACAAATTTTATTCTTCGGCTCTAGCCTCCTTGCTATGACCTGTTCAATAGTAAGTATATGGATATGCAAGCAAATGCGACCAATTTTCAATACAATTCAATATTTGATGCAATTAGGCTAAATGGTTCAAAGTTATCAAACAACTAAACAAACAACACAAACATCAATCAATTAGTGAATTAACGTTTCAAATTCATAATTTTGATATATATACCAAAAAATCTTGTTTTTGATTCCAATTCCCAACAAATAAATCTATCTATATAAGTTTTGTTTCTCACACCAGTCTAATGGAAATATATAGATATCACACCTTCGTTACTAGAACATGAATACTAATGACGACTAGTCAATCATCAGAATCATCTTCGGGCCACTAGAGTATGATTCTATATATATCCAGTATATTAAAACTTCGAATATACGTTCATGACGCGTATATGCAAAATCTTTATATACTCGATTGTCCAAATTCAAAATAAATAAATATTCAAATACGTATAAAGCGATTTAAACTTTCAAAACAAAATTGTTTCCATTTGAAAAATATACTCTTCACACTCGCTCTAGGATACTACTGATCCTATCTCTAACGAGTCATTCTAATTGGATATTACTAATCCAATATCTGATGAATTCTTTCGTATGGTTCTAATGTGTCTTGTTCTCGAGCTCTGTAAACCAAAGCTCTGATACCAAATGAAGCGACTCGAACTTCCCCGGTCTCCGAAGAGATGAGAAAGAACGAATTACTGTGAGGACAAGACAAAATAGAGCGCATACGGAAGAACATTTCATTGTTATTACAACAATTCCATCAGATACAAGAATATACCGATTAAAATGAATAAATTACCTTTGACAAATATCAGAGATTTAAATTACATTTAAATACATCGCAGCAGAAAATAATACAAAAGCACAACTAGAAGTGATACACGGATACAGAGCTTTCCGAGCATCGTTCCACCTGTAAATCAGGACCCTGTGAATATAAATCTGCAAAACCAAAACTACTAGCTGCCCGTGTGGAAAATAGGGGCACCCAGAGTTTAGGTTAAAACAATAAACTCCAGGTCAGTCATGTGACTGGTGTGAGAACTAAAACAGTTATTAATATTGGTTTTAAAGTTAGGTAAATCAAGGGACCACGCCGTATAACACGGAACTGGTTTCCTCCAAAGAATACCAGTGCATAGAACAAACAGCGCAATGCTAAATAAAGAAAAATGAAGCTGTTATAAGACCCATGTCCCATCACACAATGCAACGCAAGCCGGAGGATAGGGTTTTTACCTTATAACAGCAAAAGCATGCTTGATACGTTTAAAACACATTATTTGATACTATAATAAGTGTATAGTGTCAAAACAATTCAAATCATAAATATCAATCATAGGCGGCATGGGTACCATCTATCATGTCGCCATACTTGTTCTACAATTAAAACCCCAATACACGTATTGGAAATTGGATTTCCGTCATGAGTCGAGGCAAGGGGCAAGCTCCTCTCCGCGTTCGAGACACTCTAGCAAATGCCTCAGGACCCCACTATGATCCTTGGAATCGGCTGGGCCGGTCCTCTCTTACTTTTGAGGATTGGCAATTCCTGAACACACGTTTCCCGGTCCTTACAGACCTATATCCGAGGCGCCTCGTATCCAACAACCACACAGGTGAAAAGTATATAAATGTCAGGGCTGGTAGGTCACTGACACCACCCTAGCTAGAAAGAAACATCGTGCTCTCCCAGCGGTCCATCTCCCGTTTTTGACTCATACCGAGGTGTGAGGCTCGCGAATTCACGTTATACACAAATCTACGCCACACAGGCCGTGCTTTGATCATCAACCACAAGACTTTGCTTTTCAACAGAAGCCTTGATCAATTGCCACTTATGCGTGCCACACTGGCAATTCACTCCATGCGACTGATGTCCATCGATATACAACCTCTGAGCTCGTATGTCTTAGAGAAGGGCGTTAAGCAAGAGAATAAATTCTCCGCCGCCAAACAGATGTATATTTAATAGAGATCAATCAACACAGAATAAAATCCAATGTCAGACACACAATCCATTTACAAGTTCGTTCTGGGTCTGAACGAAACCGGAGGCACTTTCCTCGCATATCCATCCATCTCCAGGTACATCTGGACGATCACTAACTGATTCCCTCATCCTGGGTGTACAGCCCAATCAAGATCATCAGTAATCACCGAAACGGTGTGAAGACTTCCGGTCTTCTACCACCGTCTTCATCTTCAACATCTCGTCGAATCGGTTATTCAGAATGGGTATAACCCGGCCTTTCTGAATAACCCACGTATATAATGAACAAATGTTACACGAACACAACGAACGCCTCATTCCAATTCAGAATATTCTTTTATTCACAAAATCACATTCCTAGGGAAAGGTTCCCATTAATTTTATCCAAGATAAATTCTTCTAAATTTATTCTTTATCTTCCTTTGGATATCATTTCAAACTAGTCGGGATTAGCGAACCACACCGAAGTAATTATTTATTTTATTTCCCAATCCCAACCTATATATCCCATGGAGAAAAACTGGTAATACTCCATATCTAACACCACGGTGTTATCGGTAAAATTAATTACCATTTCACGTTCAAATCTAATTAAAGATTTAACTATCGCTTTGGAGCAAAACTAGTGGTACTCCATTCTCGATCACCTTTCAGATTTGATAATTTAAATTATCAATTCACATTTCAATCTAATTAAAGATTCATTAAAACTCCACTTAGTTTTAATCTTTTCAAAAATCAATATCCTGTCTTTAATTGGTTAAAGAACCAATGTTATTTAAAACGCGATTCACGATGAACCCAAAATCACATTCTATTGTTAATCGGGTTAAAGAACAGGTGTTATTCAAAACACCGCTCACGATAAACCCAAGAACCAATTTAAATTCAATTCCAATTAATATTATTTAATTGGTACCCTTCATTAAATCTAAATAGAAAGATTTAATCTTTTTCCCTATTGGGCTTAAGAACAGAGTTAATGAAGACACCATTCACGACAAACCCAAATCACATTTGATATTAAATACTAGGCTCTGAATAGAAAGTATACCGGCTTATATTCAATATCAAATCCTGAAACCAACAAATATCGTATTGGAAATAATGATATAAAATATATCTTTCAAATTCCCTTAACAATATCGGTATAGTCACAAAATCCACCATCGAAATATTCCGAAGATAATTTCGATTCAACTCCAGTCCAATTCACGTATTGGGAATATTGATTATTTTTAATAATTTTATAAGGCCCGTACAGTCGATTTCCACCAATGGCCATCGAACTGCACATACAGCGAACTTTTCCAAATTTGATTTAGGCATAATTCCAAATCCATCCGTTAGATTTCAAATTTCTAATATTCATTGGAAAGCTCTTTTCGATACGAACCCAACGGTTCCGGTTTTAGGAGAATCCGACGGCCGGATCTCCCGTAATGTCCGTTTGAAATAAATGGTCGAAATTCACGAACTGCCCCGGGCGGCGCGTTCTATTCAGGCCATTATATATATATATATATATATGTATATATATATATAAAATATATATAATATATATATTTCGTCGATTTCCCTTTTTAAAACGTATTTTATAGATCGTTTTAAATTCGTTTCAAAAGCAATTTCAACTTCATCTTCAATTTCAATTTTTATCTAACTCAATTTGAATTTCATTTCAAAATATTAGATTTTGAAATCACTTTTCAATATTCATTGTAAAACGAATAAAATCGATATAAATATCGTTCACGTCAAAATAGCGCATCTCTAATCAACACGGCTTTATATATTTCAATAAATGCATTATTCTATTCAACAAATGAATATTTATCCCATTCAACACATGAATCTATATTTCTTTCAACACACGACTAATCTCAACACATGAGTACTGTCAACACATGACTATTTTTGTTATGTAAAATATTTTATAAAACTATGGTATCTATCGTTTGATTTCAATTAGACTCCACTGCGAAGTAGTTCTAATTTTAAATATGATAAAGATGTGAATTTTATTGTATAAAATATTTCACTCAACACATGAACATCGTCAACACATGACTATTTTTATATTCAACACATGAATTTTCTTTTATAATATTCATTGTTGTCCCGATTGGAATGAGGCCCAATCAATCACCATATAACGTTAATTATATGGATTCCATACAACACATGTATATAATAGCATTGAAAAATAATCAACCATCAACCAAAGTGCACTACACTGTATAAGCATCAAATATAGATATCTTACGCTTATAACAGCCTGTCAATCAATTGATCGACATATTTAATCAATCAGGATGAGTGAACTTCAAATTTCATCCCAACACCCGTGTGGGGTTTCAAATAATCAAACACAGATTTTATTTGTGCAGTTGGGCGATGTGTAAAATTTATCGTCTCCATCAATATCAGTCAAATCAGTGTATATAAACAAATCGGCCGATTTGTTTATAAATATTTATTTATTCACTTATTCACTTTCACGTTAAAAATTCTATTTTTAACGATAATATATTTTTATTTTTCTAACATGTTTTAGAAAATTTCGGCGGCATAACGGCACGATACTAGAAACGGGACGAGGCCTAGCCTTATCCCCGATCTAGTGAAGGCCCACGCCATTCACACATCAATCAAATCCATTCCATTTCACCAAACAATTCCATTCCAACCAAATAAACTAACCAACTACTCAACCAAACAATTTAACAAGCAAGCCATCCATGGTCTGTGGATGACGGGTGTCGGGTGCTACTAAGCACCGTCTGCATCCTAGTATATATATATATAACTAGAAAAAGAGAATTTAGAGTGAGTAGTTCTCACCGACTAGCTAAACCAAACGCCACGACTCTTCTTATGTAGAAATCTTCGTCGTTCTCGCCTTTTGTCACTTTCACCGCCCGTAGTCACTACATATATAAAAATCACATTTTTATATTGTTGCCATGTATATAAAAATCACATTTTTATACTACTACTATATAGATAAAAATTCTATTTTTACAACAGTGTTCATATAATAAAGATTATATTTTTATATCGCCACTTATATAAAAATCACATCCTTGCTCCTTTTACATAATAAAGATCAAATCTTTAATACTTCTATAATGTAAAAATCATATTTTTATCATCTCTATAACATAAAAATCATATTTTTATTGTAACACCCCACACCCGCTATGGTCACTCGCTAAGGGAATGCCATAACATCGGTGGAGTATTTTAAGTGAATATAGAACAGAAAAATTACAACAAGACAGATATAAGTAATACTTGAAAATTTTAAAACATCATTTCATTGCAGCGGAAAGTAAAACATGTTTGGTTACATCACAAAACCATAATAAGAGTCAAGTACAAAATATCCATCCTGATAAATAAAAGTGCATAATCCCAATACATGAACTGATAGCCATAAAAAAAGGGTAAGCTGAGCTCTACATCTATGGTCCAAGCTCCAAAAGAGAATAAAGCTGCCTGATCAAAGCCCACTCGTACTGGGCCCACTCTGATAACCTGAGGGTTGGGAAAAAAAGATAAAAACAACGGGGTCAGACATAAGTCTGAGCAAGTCCTATAACTTTAACAATACAATCATTAAAGTAACCAGAGAAGACATAAGCTTGATATACGGTGTCGTCTGGGGATGAATGGCTACACTAAGCAGCTTGGTAGACTTAGGATAAACTAAGAAACGTAAAGACGCATCTACCCTTCCAAAGGTAAATTACTAAACTGCACCACACCAGTCATTCCTAACTTAAAGGTTGATCCCATCCATGGACTTATAAAATTAACTTAATAGTTCTCGCGTACCCCTAGGTGACTGAGTAGACGCCACAGGGCCCTACAATCCACTAGGTGTACACACTACTCCCCATTCGATCGGCTCCCTAACGTAGATACCTGTGCTGGCCCCACCGTGGGGTGTACCATTCCCCAACGTGGCAACCTGATAAAACTAATGGTGCACGGCTTATATCTACACGATGTAACAACGTCTTATTTACCAGCCCGGGTCCACACACGCATATGAAACCCGTTGGTCATGCATTGCCACCGCTAACCCATTTTGGCCTCTTATAGTCAAGCCCAATATGCGTGTCCCGTCACTCGACTAGAGTCGAGCCCACTAAGATACGTTTGGGATATTGGTTGAAATGGGCCCCCACAAGCTACCACCTAAGTTTGTTATTTCTAGTGAATCCCGCTTAACCCTTTAACCATGTCCACTTACATGTTATAAATTCTAGTTAAGTCATTAATCATATTTTAATTGCCATTCAAGGCACCCACTAGATTTCCACATGCCACCCAAAGCACTTACTTAACCCTTTAACCATGTTTTAATTACATGTTCCACTTTGGTTAAGTATTCTAATCGTATTTTCTATTGCCACCCAAGGCCCCCACTTAACGCCTCATGTCCCTCTACATGCTAATATGGTTAAGTGTTTCTTAATTAATTAATTAAGATCATGACCTCATAAAGACCTCTCACATTAGACCGTCTTTTATGACTGCTGGATATGCCGGTTGGGTCCGGGCAGCCTTACGTCATAAAAAGGGTCTAAACTCGTGTCTTTACTTTAATCACGTATTTAATTTGTGCCTAGACCTCTCACATTGGGCTAACATTTGTAGCAACTGGTTAAGCCGGTTGGGTCCGGGCAGTTTTACGCTACAACTGAGTCCAACCTCGTGTCTTAGTCGATTAATTACACCTAATTAATCACCCTCATAATTTATATTAATTATCCCTAATTAATTAATCATGTTTTCCAGAATATGGGTAGACCTAACTCAATAGGTAAATTCCCAACTCCGTAGTATGGGTAGACCTAACTCAATAGGTAAATTCCCAACTCCATAATATGGGTAGACCTAACTCAATAGGTAAATTCCCAATTATGTCCATTTAATTTATGTTACTCTTAAGCATACCCATTCCACATCATTTTATTAACATGCATATTAACCCCATCGTTCCCCACGTAATTCGTTCTCGTAACGTGACATAATAAAAGGGAAGATTCATCATAAATGTCATGGGTTTAACCAACATAGCTTATAACTTTATCATGGGTTCAAAAGGTGTCAACTTGCATATATGAGCATACATTAAACCCAACTAGCATTTAACCCAAACTTGCATTATGCATGTCATAAAAAGAGACAAACTTGCATATGAACTTGCACATAAACTTGCATATGAACTTGCACATAAACTTGCATGTGAACTTGCATAACAGGTCATACATAGAGGCAAACTCGCATATGTTATGCATATCATAAAAAGAGACAAACTTGCATATGAACTTGCATCATAATAGGGTAAACATGCATATGTATGCATAGCATACAAAGGTGTCATCTTGCATATGTATGCATCTTATTTAGAAAAAGGGTAAACTTGCATGTCATAATGTATGCATAAAACCAAACACTTAGCATGCATAAAATCAAATACTTAGCATGCATAAAACCAAATACTTAGCATGCATAAAATCAAATACTTAGCATGCATATAACCAAACACTTAGCATGCATAAAATCAAATACTTAGCATGCATAAAATCAAATACTTAGCATGCATAAAATCAAATACTTAGCATGCATAAAATCAAATACTTAGCATGCATAAAACCAAACACTTAGCATGCATAAAATCAAATACTTAGCATGCATAAAACCCAATGCTTAGCATGCATGAAACCCATCACTTAACTTGCATAAACCCACATACTTAACTTGCATAAACATAGGGTTAACATTAAACATAGATTAGCAAACTAACATCATATCATATGACTTAAAACACACAAATCCGCATACAAAAACGCATGATCTCATCATATCTCATCTACTTAATTTAGCAATTGGTTATTAAACTGATAGAAACTCACCAAAACCAAGATTAGCAAACTTATGTAGTAGAACTAGTTGCTATACAAGAAGAAGATGATGATTAGAGGTTGATTAGCTTGCAACTTTCTTCATAAACTAGTGGAGGTTCCTCTCAAGTTTGATTTTGGCGGCATGGTGGCATCATTTCTATTTTTAGTATGAATTAGGTTAGTATTAGGGTGTATTTATAGATTAGGTGAGTGTTTTAGGCCCTTAGATTAACCCTAAATTAGATTAGGACCCTTAGATTTCGGAACCTTCCAGAAACCAGCCCTAAGACCAAGCCCAAACCCCAAACTGGTGCACCCAACCACAGAACTCTCTAGAAACTGTGCAGGTTTCCTGTCCCGACACGGGCGCACTTCCCAAGTGCGCCAGTGTATTTTTGTGCTGGCGCACTTCACAAGTGCGCCAGTGCATTTCTGGCCTGTTTCGGGTTTTTCTGCCTAACTTCGTTCGTCCATATCTCTTTCATACGGTACCCGTTTTACGCAAACTCGGACTCTATTTCGCGTATTTTTCCGAGACGAACGCAATGACGCAGCCCGTTCCCCCTGATTCTCACATCTGAGATTAATTATACTTTAATTACTAACCATTAGTGTTAATTGAAATTCGGGGTGTTACATTCTCCCCTACTTAAAGGATTTCGTCCTCGAAATCTCTAAGTCAAGAAGAACGTATCCTACCAACCAAACAACCATCTACTAAACCATCAACCACAAGCAACCATTATCCTTAGAAACTTCTAATGATGTATGAACATATGCAGAAAGTGTGTGTATATGTCCGTATACTAATGCAAAATCAGGCGGTCTACTGATTCAGTCGACCTCCTTAATGCAAACCATGATAGTGCCATGCATCCAATATGTATGCGAAACCCTATTGACACATACAATTTCTATATGCGTGCACAACCATACACAAAAATGCATCATCCACATGATAACACAGCCATGATACATCCATCAATCTAACTACCACATCCATTTATGCGATATGCAACATGAAGTGACTGAGCCGATCTAGTGCCTAATGTGTGTGTATATGCATCCACGAGCAACCACTAGCAAACAATTGCATCCACATGCATCCATCAACCATAATATGTTTCAAACACATGTTTCAACCATAGGTTTTACCCTATCTAAAGGTCATAGGTACTAGCGAGAGGATATACTAAAGATAAGATAAGTACTAGACAAGCGATAAAGGAGAAGTTAAAAGACATACTCTCAAAAAGAAATGGGTACAAAGAACGCATCTTCGCTTCCGTCTCCCAAGTAGCATTGCCCTCGTCTTCTCTCCATTGCACTTTAACTAGCTGAACTTCTCTGTTCCTCAACTTCCTAGTTTCTGACCCAAGGATGCGAGTAGGAGCTCGTCGAATCGTCGCATCACGCTCCACCTCTACATCTCTAAGCAAGCTCGGCTCTACGACCTCTGCGATCTCATGTAAGCACTTCCTCAAATGTGATACATGGAATACATCATGAACACCACTAAGTCTGTCGGGCAACTCCACCCTATATGCCATCCGTCCAATCCTTTCCTTAATAGGAAACGGCCCAACAAACCTAGGTGCTAACTTCCCAACGGACCCAAAGCGAACAACATTTCTCAACGGAGATACTTTGACAAAAACCATGTCCCCAACCTCAAACTCAAGATCCGTCCTTCTCCGATCCGCATAAGATTTCTGTCTATCTTGCTCTGCCTTCATCCTTCTTCGAATCAAATCAATCTTCTCTGAAGTCTCTCTAACCATATCTGGCCCAAGCAAGATCTTATCCGTAGATTCCCACCAACATGTAGGAGATCGACAAGGCCTTCCATAAAGAGCTTCGAAAGGTGCCATGTCAATACTAGACTGAAAGCTGTTATTGTATGCGAACTCCACCAAAGGAAGATGTTCTTCCCATGTACCTCCAAAATCCAAGATACAAAGCCTCAAGAGATCTTCTAAGATACGGTTCACCCTCTCGGTCTGACCGTCCGTCTGAGGATGATATGCGGTGCTCAAACACAACTGAGTCCCTACCGCCTCTTGCAAACTTCTCCTAAACTCACTAGTGAAGATAGGATCTCGATCACTCACAATGCTGGATGGTACGCCATGCAATCTAACAATCTCTCTAACATAGACTGAAGCAAGCCATGGAGCGGTCCTCTTACTCTTCACGGGTATAAAATGGGCACTCTTGGTAAGTCTGTCTACCACAACCCAAATTCCCGTATTGCCCTTCCTCGATCTCGGTAACCCATCGATGAAATCCATCGAGACACTATCCCACTTCCATTGCGGAACTTCCAATGGGTGTAGCAACCCACCGGGTTTCCTTTGCTCCGTTTTAACTTGTTGGCACACTAAGCATCTAGCCACATACTCGGCCACATATTTCTTCATACCGGCCCAGAAGAAAACTCTCTTCATGTCTTGGTACATCTTGTCCCTACCAGGATGAATGGTCATCTTTGACCGATGTGCATCATCAAGTATAGCCTTCCTCAGACCCTCGTCTTACGGTACACAAAGTCTGCCGTCTCTACGCAACCACCCCTTACCATCTAGGGTGTACCTACTCAAATGGCTGGACGACTCCCCCCTTATGAGCTTCTCTACTAACTTAACCAACTGTAGGTCGTCTCGCTGTGCCTCGCCAATCCGCCCCAAAAGAGTAGGCCTAACCTCCAAAGAGGCTAGCAAACCGGGTACAAAGTCAACGGAAGGCCTAAAGTCAATCATAGAATTAAATTCCAAGCTTCGCCATTCCACGAACAATGGACTCACAGACAGCCTTTTTCTACTCAAGGCGCCTGCCACCACGTTACCCTTGCCAGGGGTATACGCTATCTCAAACTCATAGGATGCTAAGAATTCCATCCACCTTTGTTGTCTTAAGACAATGCGCTCAAAGAGTCTCCAACACTTCCCTAAGATATAGGGCATGCTTTTCTCCACTTCTAGAGAAAATCAGGGTATTCTCCCATGCAAAATCGTCACAACTATCCATCTCTCACGCAGACCACCTTAGTCGAACTCGACATCCCCCAAATGCAAGCCCCAAAGGCCTAAACCAATATCAGACAAACACCCAAGGGATACCTCCTTCGAATTCACACGACCTACGTGAGATGATACTAGTAAAAACGGCTAAATAATTAAGCCCTTGTCCAACTCTGGATGTCCTTGCCAGTCTCGCTCCAAAACCACCGTTTATCCCATAACTGGCTTTGCTGAACCTATTGAGCACATACGAAAACTTATTTCGCTCCTAGAAAAGACCAAGATGTCATCCACCAAGATCATCACGAACTTATTTAGGTACTCCCTGAACACCCTTCTCATCAAATCAACAAAGTATGCGGAGGCGTTCGTCTAACCAAATGGCATCACCAGCCACTCATAAAACCATCCGGAGTCCTAAAGGCAATCTTCTCTATACTATCCTCAGCCACTCTCAACTGACGAAACCCCGTGGCTGAGTCCAACTGCGAAAATACTGAGGCGCCAACCAAATGATCAAAGAGATCATCAATCCTCGGCAATGGGTGTCTATTCTTCTTTGTGAGTTTATTTAGTTCTCTTTAGCCTACACAAAGTCTGAGGAACCCATCCGCCTTCGTAGCAAAAACTACAGGAGCACCCCACTCCGATATACTTTGTCTTATGGACCCCTTCTCAAGCAACTCCCCTACTTGCTTATGGAGTTCCCTCCTCTCGCGAGGAGCCATGTGGCGCACTGGTAAAGATACAGGTTTAGCATTGTCTACCAGATATATTCGGAAGTCAATCTCCCGCTCCGGAGGTAAGCCCTTCACCTCCTCAAACACATCCGAGTATTCCCGGACCACTCTAACAGATCGCAAACTCTCGACCGACGTGTCAAGCGATTCTAGATAACTTAGCATAACAGATTCCATGGGATTACAAGAGATCTCGAGAGTGTTACCCAAGCGGGTCATAAGCCTAACAACTCTCCCTTCAAAATCAAGAACGGCACCCCTACTGGATAACTAGTCCATGCCCAAAACTAATCCATAGCTCGTGAAGCCCAAAAAGCATCACATCTACTCTCAATGCTAAGTATAGCAACTTTCAAACCCAAACACTTCATGGAGCCCCAATTGGGTTTGAAACAACTATGGGATCATCTACTAACTGGTGTCTAAGTGCAGTGACTCAACTAACAATAATGAGATAAACGAACTCGATGCGTCAGAATTAAATAAATTTCGAATCGGATAATAAAGAAATCCAAATTCCAACCTAGACGGTCTATCCCCATTTGGTACCCTAGTCATGAGGGAATACAACTACCCTCTAGGAGATTCCGTACCTTGCCCTTGCCTCTTTTGACAATCCTAATAAGGTGTCCTATTCCTCCCAAAAGGATAACTACTCGCCTTCTTCATCCCATTCTCCACTCGTAACCTCCCACCAATGAGGTTTCATCCTTCATTAACCAAACAACTATTTGAGCCTTCCTCCCTTCGTCTATCCAATAGATACCTACCAGTCCTCCTCCTTCTTGAACCAACTTCTAATCTGACTAACGTCTAAGTCCCTTGAAGTGGTTTTCCATTCTTATCTATCTTAGAAAGGTCATCTATATGCGGAGGGGAAACTCAAAACGAGAGAGGAAGAGATTCAAAACGGAGAATTCGAAAGATATAGATATGGCTATTGGGGATTATGCTTTTCTTTCAAAAACTTTTCTTTTAAAAGACATGTTTTTGAAAATACTCCTTTCAAAAATATTCTTAGAAAATAGTTTTTCTAAAAATTTTATCTGTTCTGGTAACCTTAAGCTCTGATACCATGTGTAACACCCCACACCCGCTATGGTCACTCGCTAAGGGAATGCCATAACATCGGTGGAGTATTTTAAGTGAATATAGAACAGAGAAATTACAACAAGACAGATATAAGTAATACTTGAAAATTTTAAAACATCATTTCATTGTAGCGGAAAGTAAAACATGTTTGGTTACATCACAAAACCATAATAAGAGTCAAGTACAAAATATCCATCCTGATAAATAAAAGTACATAATCCCAATACATGAACTGATAGCCATAAAAGAAAGGGTAAGCTGAGCTCTACATCTATGGTCCAAGCTCCAAAAGTGAATAAAGCAGCCTGATCAAAGCCCACTCGTACTGGGCCCACTCTGATAACCTGAGGGTTGGGAAAAAAAGATAAAAACAACGGGGTCAGACATAAGTCTGAGCGAGTCCTATAACTTTAACAATACAATCATTAAAGTAACCAGAGAAGACATAAGCTTGATATACGGTGTCGTCTGGGGATGAACGGCTACACTAAGCAGCTTGGTAGACTTAGGATAAACTAAGAAACGTAAAGACGCATCTACCCTTCCTAAGGTAAATTACTAAACTGCACCACACCAGTCATTCCTAACTTAAAGGTTGATCCCACCCATGGACTTATAAAATTAACTTAATAGTTCTCGCGTACCCCTAGGTGACTGAGTAGACGCCACAGGGCCCTACAATCCACTAGGTGTACACACTACTCCCCATTCGATCGGCTCCCTAACGTAGATACCCGTGCTGGCCCCACCGTGGGGTGTACCATTCCCCAATGTGGCAACCTGATAAAACTAACGGTGCACGGCTTATATCTACACGATGCAACAACGTCTTATTTACCAGCCCGGGTCCACACACGCATATGAAACCCGTTGGTCATGCGTTGCCACCGCTAACCCATTTTTGCCTCTTATAGTCAAGCCCAATATGCGTGTCCCGTCACTCGACTAGAGTCGAGCCCACTAAGATACGTTTGGGATATTGGTTGAAATGGGCCCCACAAGCTACCACCTAAGCTTGTTATTTCTAGTGAATCCCGCTTAACCCTTTAACCATGTCCACTTACATGTTATAAATTCTGGTTAAGTCATTAATCATATTTTAATTGCCATTCAAGGCACCCACTAGATTTCCACATGCCACCCAAAGCACTTACTTAACCCTTTAACCATGTTTTAATTACATGTTCCACTTTGGTTAAGTATTCTAATCGTATTTTCTATTGCCACCCAAGGCCCCCACTTAACGCCTCATGTCCCTCTACATGCTAATATGGTTAAGTGTTTCTTAATTAATTAATTAAGATCATGACCTCGTAAAGACCTCTCACATTATACCGTCTTTTATGACTACTGGATATGCCGGTTGGGTTCGGGCAGTCTTACGTCATAAAAAGGGTCTAACCTCGTGTCTTTACTTTAATCACGTATTTAATTTGTGCCTAAGACCTCTCACATTGGGCTAACATTTGTAGCAACTGGTTAAGCCGGTTGGGTCCGGGCAGTTTTACGCTACAACTGAGTCCAACCTCGTGTCTTAGTCGATTAATTACACCTAATTAATCACCCTCATAATTTATATTAATTATCCCTAATTAATTAATCATGTTTTCCAGAATATGGGTAGACCTAACTCAATAGGTAAATTCCCAACTCCGTAGTATGGGTAGACCAAACTCAATAGGTAAATTCCCAACTCCATAATATGGGTAGACCTAACTCAATAGGTAAATTCCCAATTATGTCCATTTAATTTATGTTACTCTTAAGCATACCCATTCCACATCATTTTATTAACATGCATATTAACCCCATCTTTCCCCACGTAATTCGTTCTCGTAACGTGACATAATAAAAGGGAAGATTCATCACAAATGTCATGGGTTTAACCAACATAGCTTATAACTTTATCATGGGTTCAAAAGGTGTCAACTTGCATATATGAGCATACATTAAACCCAACTAGCATTTAACCCAAACTTGCATTATGCATGTCATAAAAAGAGACAAACTTGCATATGAACTTGCACATAAACTTGCATATGAACTTGCACATAAACTTGCATGTGAACTTGCATAACATGTCATACATAGAGGCAAACTCGCATATGTTATGCATAGCATACAAAGGTGTCATCTTGCATATGTATGCATCTTATTTAGAAAAAGGGTAAACTTGCATGTCATAATGTATGCATAAAACCAAACACTTAGCATGCATAAAATCAAATACTTAGCATGCATAAAACCAAATACTTAGCATGCATAAAATCAAATACTTAGCACGCATAAAACCAAACACTTAGCATGCATAAAATCAAATACTTAGCATGCATAAAATCAAATACTTAGCATGCATAAAATCAAATACTTAGCATGCATAAAATCAAATACTTAGCATGCATAAAACCAAACACTTAGCATGCATAAAATCAAATACTTAGCATGCATAAAACCCAATGCTTAGCATGCATGAAACCCATCACTTAACTTGCATAAACCCACATACTTAACTTGCATAAACATAGGGTTAACATTAAACATAGATTAGCAAACTAACATCATATCATATGACTTAAAACCCACAAATCCGCATACAAAACCGCATGATCTCATCATATCTCATCTACTTAATTTAGCAATTGGTTATTAAAGTGATAGAAACTCACCAAAACCAAGATTAGCAAACTTATGTAGTAGAACTAGTTGCTATACAAGAAGAAGATGATGATTAGAGGTTGATTAGCTTGCAACTTTCTTCATAAACTAGTGGAGGTTCCTCTCAAGTTCGATTTTGGCGGCATGGTGGCATCATTTCTATTTTTAGTATGAATTAGGGTAGTATTAGGGTGTATTTATAGATTAGGTGAGTGTTTTAGGCCCTTAGATTAACCCTAAAGTAGATTAGGACCCTTAGATTTCGGAACCTTCCAGAAACCAGCCCTAAGACCAAGCCCAAACCCCAAACTGGTGCACCCAACCACAGAACTCTCTAGAAACTGCGCAGGTTTCCTGTCCCGACACGGGCGCACTTCCCAAGTGCGCCAGTGTATTTTTGTGCTGGCGCACTTCACAAGTGCGCCAGTGCATTTCTGGCCTGTTTCGGGTTTTTCTGCCTAACTTCGTTCGTCCATATCTCTTTCATACGGTACCCGTTTTACGCAAACTCGGACTCTATTTCGCGTATTTTTCCGAGACGAACGCAATGACGCAGCCCGTTTCCCCTGATTCTCACATCTGAGATTAATTATACTTTAATTACTAACCATTAGTGTTAATTGAAATTAGGGGTGTTACATTTATTAACTTCATATGTCAAAAATCATAGAAGCTTTAAAGCGGAGAAAACTCACTCTTTTTTTTTCTAACGCCTTTTCTGAACTGCTGAATTGTTGTTCGAGCTCCAGACTTCGCATACAAACTCAAATCTTCAATCCTTTTTTTTTCTAGCACAAGCACGACATTCTGAACAACTTTTGCCCATGGGACTTTTTGCCGAAAATGCTCCAATTCGCCAGATTTCGCAAAAGTACACGAATTTTACCGCTTTTGAACAGCAGATTTCGAACGCGTTTTCCGAGCAGCTCCGAACTCAAAAACATGACTTCCATATAGCCAAATCGAAGAGAATTTCGTGTTCTACAACTTTGGTTTAGAGGGACTTTGGCCAAAAGTGCACCGTTTGGGAGTTATTGGCGAAATACGGTCAGGGACTTATTTGCAATACGGGCGATTAGTGTAAAATGGGTTTTTGGTGACCGGGGGGCCCACGGCCGGAGTTGGGTGGACTGAGGGGGGGCGCCGGCCTGATGGACATGGGGGAGTGTGCTGGTGGTGGCGGTGGGGCCCGTGGTGGCCGCGGTGGTGGTGGTTGGTGATTTGGGGATTAGGGTTTGCAAATGGAGAGAGGAGGAGGAAGAGGAGGAGGAGGGGAGGAGGAGGGGGTGCGGCGGCTCGCCGGAGGCCGGTGGTGGCGCTGGTGGAGGAGGGCAGCGGCGGTGGGAGGGTGGACGCCATTTTTGAGTTTTTGAAGAGGAAGAGAGAAATGAAATTATGAAGAGAAAAATGGAGTAAAAGTGATTATATGCTAGTTTCTCGCGTATCGCCTGAACGCTAGCGATCTCCTATGGCCGCGGATTTCGGACACGACATAGTAGACGTGAAGACGAGTCCAACGAAACAAGTTTCGTCGAATTCCGAGTTCGTTTGATCATTCAAAAAAAATCACAAAAATGCTCAAATAAGCTCTAAAAATGCTATTCTGACGAGACTTTTCTTCTCGCACGCTCACATGCTAACTCAAAAAATCAAGTCCTCTTGGATTTAACCATTATTAGACGATACGAATCCATAAAAAAAACAAAATCGAATTCTGAGGTCGTATCAATAATGTTCCTTTGTAAAATGACTGCTCGCTTTACCCGGAACTGTTTCAGCTCGCACGGCCACATATTAACTCCGTTCGACGCGCCATTTAGAACTCAACAATGATTTGTCATTGTGAATCCATAAAAATTTATCTCGTCGAATTATGAGCTCATATGCAAAATTTCACTTTTTAAGGGCTATGTTTTGTTAACCGAAAAGCTCCTGTCAATTGCCATTATTCCAGATATCGGAATATATCGAAGCTTATACTTTCTAAAGGGCATTTTGAACTCAATGGAAGTGGTTTCGAGTCCAAATTCATCCGTATGCAAAATTTGACTTTTTGGGCCATGTATAATTTACATAGCGACTATTTTGAATTTTCAACTGGGCATTAATTTTGGTTCCCACTATGAAATTTCGATTTTTTGGATTCGTTGGAAAGATATCATCAATTAGATCCTATTGTTTTTTGTTTCACTAAAATCCGGATTGTTTTGCACCCGGTATGTTCAATTGAAGTTTGAAATCGAATTATCGAACTGCCGCGCCATTTTTAATTCTATTTATAATTATATATAATTATTTATATTCTAACGACGACGTATATAATATATACGTCGAATTCTATTCAAAATAAATTTCATGTCGATATTATTTAAAATAATTCTATTTTAAATATTCAAAATTCATTAAAATTGCCAAAATAAAAATTTTAATACTCTGTCCAACCCTTGGATCCTGCAGGGCCGGTCCATGCGTTAACGCTTAATGGGTTGGCAATTCCTGAACACACGCTTCCTAGTCCTTTTGGACCTATAATACGGCCAGTGGCGACCGCATAAAACCGAGGCCTCGAAAAATCCAACAACCACAATGAATAAATGCCAGCGTTGGTAGGTCCCTGGCACCACTCTAGCTAGAAAGAAACGTGTGCACTCCCTGCGTTCCCTTCTCCCGTTTTAGACTCCGCCGGTGTGTGAGGCTCGTGAAGTCACGTCATACGCAAAGCTATGCCTAAACAGGCTATGCTTTGATCATCCCACAAGGCCTGCTTTTCAACAAGAAACCTTGATCATTACATCTTAGTATGCCACACTGTCACTCCATACCATACCATTGCTTCTCCATCAATACATAAATGGGTGTTAAGTAGAGAATAAATTCTCCACCACCAATATTTATATATTAACAGAAAATCAACAATATGATATATAACGAAGTACGATGTCAGACACACCATCCATTTAAACTTATGCTCTGGGTCTGAACGAAAGTCAAATCCGTGAAACCAACACGTACGTCTGGGCAATGACCTTGACCCATGAATTGGTAGCAAGTCAATTCAGGGTCTCGATCGTTGTCCATTCGAGGGAAGATTTACGGTCTTCATGCGTCGTCATCTTACTTCGATCTTCATCGTCGTTTTGATTATTTGGAATGAGATTAACTCGGCCTTTCCAAATAATCTTCGTATATATATATATATATATATATATATATATATATATATATATATATATATATATATATTGGAAACTCTTCCTTATCGTTATTTCTAATTTATAACGATTATTTCCTATTCTATTTAATTGAAAATAACTAAATCTTTAATCAGCGACGATTCAGGTCAATGGCGATTCTGGTGCTATTTTCAATCAATTTTGATTTTCACACATCTCAAAATCTAACCGTTGGATTTTGACGTATTATATATCGTTGGAAAGATTTTTCCAAGACGGTCCTAGCGGTTTCAGTTTCAAGGAAATCCGACGGTTGGATCTTCTTGTATAGTCATTTAAAGATATAATTTTAAAACGCGAACTACTACGCTCGATTCGTTTAATTTTAATTATATTTATATATAAATATATAAACGTAACCCGTTTAACTCTTTATTCTTAAGTATATTTTCCTTCTTTATCCTTTCATCCCTTCATTTAAAGAGAAATGCAAATCATACTTGAATGATGAATTCTTCCTTTTTGATTCTTTTAATTTCTTTAATTTACAGTAAAATGTAAATTATATTTCATCGTCCAATTCCTTCTTACATGTAAAATGTAATTTATAATTCAACGTTCTTAAGTACATATAAAAATATAAATTTTATTTACAATGTAAATCCTATTTCTTATTTACATTATAAAAATGTAATCTTTATTTACAAAGTAAACCTATACATTCATTTCATAGAATAAAATGAAATTCATTCATGTGGGTTAAATTCATTCATAATTTACATAATAATATGTAATTTATTTCATATGATGAAAATTCATTCATAAATTACATATAAAAATGTAACTTACTTTATGCGGACCAATTTCATTCATAAAATAAAATGTAATTTATTTCATGCGATCTTAACTCATTCATAAAATGCATATACAAATGTATTTTATTTCGTGCGATGTTAATTCATTCATAGAATACATATAAAAATGTAATTTATTTTATGAGGTCTTAATTCATTCATAAAACACATATAAAAATGTATTTTATATTATGCGGGCTTCATTCATTCATAAATTACATAAATAAATGTAATTTATGTCGTGTGGTCTAATTTCATTTATAAATTACATAAATAAATGTAATTCATGTCATGCGGTCTAATTTCATTTATAAATTACATAAATAAATGTAATTCATGTCATGCGGTCTAATTTCTTTTATAAATTACATAAATAAATGCAATTCATGTCATGCGGTCTAATTTCTTTTATAAATTACATAAATAAATGTAATTCATGTCATGCGGTCTAATTTCATTGATAAATTACATAAATAAATGTAATTCATCCTACAGTCAATTTTCTTTTTATTAACATCATAAATAACGTCACTTATCCTACGGTAAATTTTCTTTTTATTAATATCATAAATAATGTCACTTATACTACGGTCAATTCTCTTTTTATTAACATTATAAAAAATGTCAATTCATCCTACGATATCATTCTTTTATCTTAACATTATAAATAATGTTAATTCCCTACAGTGTAAATCCCCTTTTTATTTACATTATAAAATAATGCAAAATTATCCTACGTTGTGATTACTATATAATTTACATTAAAAATAATGTAAAATGGACATACGGTAAAATTCATGTATATTTACATTAAGGAAAATGTAAATTTTACATACGGTGAAATTTCTATATATTTACATTAAGGAAAATGTAAATTCTCATTCTTGTCACATTTTCTTGAATTTGCATTCAACAAAATGTAAACTTCTATTCTCAAGTTACAACATAAAATCCATTCTTCTTTACAATGTAAAATTTATTCTTTAAAACACAATGCAAGGTCCATTCTTTTTATTACATTAAAATTAATGTAAATCTTCCTATGGTGAGATTTTACATATATTAGCATTAGGAATAATGTTAACAAATCCTACGGTTAAATTTACATATATTAACATTAAAAATAATGTTAACAAATCCTACGGTTAAATATTCTCTTTAATTTACATTAATAATTATGTAAATTTTCATACGGTAAAAATTTCTTTTATTTACATAAATAAAAATGTAAACTTCTCCTATAGTGAATGTTCATATATATTAACATTAATAAAAATGTAAACTTTTCATACGGTGAAATTCTAACGTTAATTTACATAATAAAATGTAAAATTTATGTCATCACCAAATTCTAATTTTAATTTACATAATAAAATGTAAATTTTATGTCATCGTAAATTCTAATATTAAATTTACATAATAAAATGTAAATTTATGTCAACGCAAAATTCTAACATTAAATTTACATAATAAGACGTAAATTTTGTTACAACGCCAAATTCTAATGTTAATCTACATAATAAAATGTAAATTTTTGTATCAACGAAAAATTCTAGCTTTAATTTACATAAGAAAATGTAAATTTTATATCACGCAAAGTTCTAGCTTTAATTTACAAATAAAAATGTAAATTTGATGTCAACGCACAATTCTAACTTTTATTTTCATAATAAAATGTAAAATTTGTATCATCGCCAATTCTAATATTGAATTTACAAAATAAAAATGTAAATTCATGTCAACGCAAAATTCTAACTTTTATTTACATAATAAAATGTAAAATTTGTGTCGTCGCAAAGTTTTAATATTGAATTTACAAAATAAAATGTAAATTCATGTCATTGCCAAATTTTAATATTGAATTTACACAATAAAATGTGAATTCATGTCAACGCACAATTCTAATATTAAATTTACAAAATAAACTGTCAAATTATGTCATCGCTAATTTTTAACTTTTAATTTGCATACTAAAATGTATATCATCGCAATTTCTAAAATTTTGATTTACATACTAAATTGTAAATCATCGTAAATTCCAAAATTTTGGTTTACATAATAAAAATGCAAATCATCGCAAATTCTAATTTATTTTTAATTTACGAAATAAGATGTAAATTTATATCATCCAATCAACAACCACATCCAAATATCCAAACAAGTATACATCTAGCAATTCATATCAAGATAATATTCAGGTGGTGTATATTTTGGCATATGACAAATCGGCGAAGTATGATTCAATATCATTAACAAATAATCTCTATTAATTAGCCAATAGTTTCAGATCTAATATTTAGATTCGCGGATCTAACAACATACGGTCAAAAACAACCTAGAACCGTATTTCAAATATCACTACACAGCATATCAATCAATATTCTTTAATACTAAAGAATTAATAATAAAATAAATTAAATTTAATTAAAAATAAATTCTCACCTTTCTTGTTTCTGAAATGAATCAAGTTTGATCAGATATGGCGTTCGAATTCAAGACGGTTGCGGATCCGAAACATTTTACATGCAAATTCATATGAAAAAAAAAAAAAACAGCTTTTAACAACTGACTCTGCGACGCTTAAAAGCGTGACAAAATCTGAAGCTATTACCTTTAGAAAAGTGTTCAAATCTTTGTTTTCAATTTGCCGGAGCTACGGTTGATGAAATGACGAACCGTTTGTTGGAGGTGGAAGAGCTTGGAGAGGGCTATCTTCACCGGGAATTGGAGGAGGTGCGACTCAACATGGGTGGCGCGGTGGGGGCGCAAAGGCCGCGGCTTTGGAGGGGTATGGTGGCTTCGACAGGGCACGGTTTGAGGTGATTCTTGTCGGAGAAGAAAGAGCTCTTGAAGAGCTTCGAAACGAGTACTCACACGCTAAATTTCGTTGAGAAATGAGAGAGAAATCGAGGTTTGAAGAATTCGGCCATGATGGGTTCTTTGGCCTACATATGTCGGCTGAAAACACGATGCAGAGGACGATGAACAGTAAATTTCGGGTTTTATAATATTATTTAGGTTTTCCTAATCATTATTTAATAATTTAATTAGCCTGTTAAGGCCCGTTTTGGTCCGAACTCCGATTTAGGCCTGCTTACTGTCATTCTTAAGGTTTTGTGGCCTTCTGAACGCAATGGAACATGTTACAAGACCCAATTCCGAAATTTATTATGTGTTTTGGAATAATTATATTATTTTATTAATATTTTAATGTATACCGTACATGAAAATTCACCGAGGTCACAAATTAACTTCAAAAATTCTCGAAAAATATATTTAGCTATGTTTTGATGCTGTGGACCTATGAAAATTAACTTTGTTCAATTTTGAGCCCGTATGAATTTGTAATGAATTTTTAAAGTCAAAAATTTGCCCGTTTACAATGAAAAATCAATTATAATTATATTTTAATTCTAAAAATTACCAAAAAAATCATTTTTAGCTTTGTTTTGATGATACGAATCCAACAAAATTTATTTCGTTGAATTCTGAGATATTTTAAAAAACGACTATTTTTAAGGCCAGTATATTTAATATTAAAAATACATTTTTAAACAAATAATTTTCGAAACTCCAAATATATAAGTGTTTATACTTTTTAAATGCATAAACATCATTTCGGACTCAATGGAAGTGGTTTCGAGTCGAAATTCCTTTATATGTAAAAAGTAGAATTTTTTGCAAATTACCTAGCGACCTTCTAAAAATTGAACTGGCCATAACTTTTGATTCCCGCTATGAAATTTCGATTTTTTGGATTCGTTGGAAAGATATTTTTAAATAGATTCCAATATTTTTGGTTTCACTAAAATCCGTTAAATTTAGCGTCCTGTATGGTCAGTCAAAGTTCAAGTTTGACTTTTCAAACTACCTCGCTATTTCTAACTCTTGTTATAATCAAAATTAATTTATTCATTCTAACTTTGATTTGAACCAAA
This sequence comes from Allium sativum, assembly GCA_030737875.1. NCBI lineage: Eukaryota > Viridiplantae > Streptophyta > Magnoliopsida > Asparagales > Amaryllidaceae > Allium > Allium sativum. The sequence goes on along the minus strand of CM060925.1, from coordinate 2,174,908 downwards.
TTTGTGATCATTATTATTTAAAATAGATTATTCTAAATATCAAAACTCATTTAAAATCACTTAAAATAAATTTTAAATTGGCCCCAAAATTCAGGGTTGTTACAATCTCCCCCACTTAAGAACTTTTCGTCCTCGAAAAGGGAAAGAGAAATAGAAGAGTAGGAACTAACCTAGAGAACGTAGAATGTTTTAATTTCTAACTTCTTAACCGTGTCGTTGGGAATAAAGCTCCTTAGTTCCAGTAGCGTCTTGCCTCCTTGCTCCAGCTCTACTAGTTCTAGCGGCCCGAGTACCCATTTTTAGTTAGTTCTGTACGATCAAGGGAAGAGTCAGAACAACTGTAATGGTGGTTCTAAGAGATAGAAAAGATCGAAGGATGAATGAAAAGATGACGAAAGTGACTGGCTATTATGTATCTCATGAAATGTTCGCCATAGAATATTGTGATTCTATGTAAACGAATTTGTTATAAATATGTTATATTCTAAAGCTAAGTGTAACCAAAGCTCTGATACCAACTGTGATGACCCCAAACTTCCGCTAGGTGAAAGTAAGGAATAATCATATGGAATACAACATAAATATAACAATACATATCACTGATACAATATAGCAGAGGAAAAACCATAGAATAATAACATTATAGCAGCGGAAATATAATGTCATAAACCACAGAATCCCAACAGTCACAGAATCCAAATTATTACATCAAGTTTGCTGAAATGAAAATAAGTTCCAGCTCCCAAAATAAGCAATACGAAATGAAACAAGTCTAATGACTGAACTTGAAGATAGAAAAATGCAATAGAAGTAAATGATAGTTGTCCTCAAAGCTCCAAGTCATCACCTCTCCGCAAAAGCAAATCCAAGCAAAGATAATGAGCAACTCCAAGAAGACTCCAAGCAAAGAATGAACCTGTTTACTTGGCTGCCCGTGTAGAAAAGAGGGCACCCGAGTTTGCAAAAAGGTGAAACAAACTACGGGTCAGTCGTGGGACTGGTATGAGAATTCATAACTAGTTTAGTAATAATAATATGACAAATCCAAAGACCACGCCGCTAATGCGGAACGGGTTTACTCAATGGATTGTCGTGCATAATTTAAAGTGTCAGAACGTACAACATCGCAATGCTTTTTAGAAAAATGGAATCACCATAAGACTCAAGTCCCATCACACAATGCAACGCACACCAGAGGATAGAGTTTTCCCTTATGGTGATTAAACATGCTAAATACGGCAAATACGAGTTTAATATTATTATTAGTGTATAATAAAAACATTTCAAAATAAATGTATCAATCCTAGGAAACATCGTACCCCATCCAATTATATCTCCATACTAGTAATACAATCAAAACCGTAGGGTCGTATTTGGAATTTGGATTTCCATCTGAGTCAAGGCTAGGGAGGAGCTCCTTACCAATTCGAGGCACTCTGGCAATGCCCCAGGATTGGTACTCTGTCCAACCCTTGGATCCTGCAGGGCCGGTCCATGCGTTAACGCTTAATGGGTTGGCAATTCCTGAACACACGCTTCCCAGTCCTTTTGGACCTATAATACGGCCAGTGGCTACCGCATAAAATCGAGGCCTCGAAAAATCCAACAACCACAATGATTAAATGCCAGCGCTGGTAGGTCCCTGGCACCACTCTAGCTAGAAAGAAACGTGTGAACTCCCTGCGTTCCCTTCTCCCGTTTTAGACTCCGCCGGTGTGTGAGGCTCGTGAAGTCACGTCATACACAAAGCTATGCCTAAACAGGCTATGCTTTGATCATCCCACAAGGCCTGCTTTTCAACAAGAAACCTTGATCATTACATCTTAGTATGCCACACTGTCACTCCATACCATACCATTGCTTCTCCATCAATACATAAATGGGTGTTAAGTAGAGAATAAATTCTCCACCACCAATATTTATATATTAACAGAAAATCAACAATATGATATATAACGAAGTACGATGTCAGACACACCATCCATTTAAGCTTATGCTCTGGGTCTGAACGAAAGTCAAATCCGTGAAACCAACACGTACGTCTGGGCAATGATCTTGACCCATGAATTGGTAGCAAGTCAATTCAGGGTCTCGATCGTTGTCCATTCGAGGGAAGATTTACGGTCTTCATGCGTCGTCATCTTACTTCGATCTTCATCGTCGTTTTGATTATTTGGAATGAGATTAACTCGGCCTTTCCAAATAATCTTCGTATATATATATATTGGAAACTCTTCCTTATCGTTATTTCTAATTTATAACGATTATTTCCTATTCTATTTAATTGAAAATAATTAAATCTTTAATCAGCGACGATTCAGGTCAATGGCGATTCTGGTGCTATTTTCAATCAATTTTGATTTTCACACATCTCAAAATCTAACCGTTGGATTTTGACGTATTATATATCGTTGGAAAGATTTTTCCAAGACGGTCCTAGCGGTTTCAGTTTCAAGAAAATCCGACGGTTGGATCTTCTTGTATAGTCATTTAAAGATATAATTTTAAAACGCGAACTATTGCGCTCGATTCATTTAATTTTAATTATATTTATATATAAATATATAAACGTAACCCGTTTAACTCTTTATTCTTAAGTATATTTTCCTTCTTTATCCTTTCATCCCTTCATTTACAGAGAAATGCAAATCATACTTGAATGATAAATTCTTCATTTTTGATTCTTTTAATTTCTTTAATTTACGGTAAAATGTAAATTATATTTCATCGTCCAATTCCTTCTTACATGTAAAATGTAATTTATAATTCATCGTTCTTAAGTACATATAAAAATATAAATTCTATTTACAATGTAAATTCTATTTACAATGTAAATCCTATTTCTTATTTACATTATAAAAAAGTAATCTTTATTTACAAAGTAAACCTATACATTCATTTCATAGAATAAAATGAAATTCATTCATGTGGGTTAAATTTATTCATAATTTACATAATAATATGTAATTTATTTCATATGATGAAAATTCATTCATAAATTACATATAAAAATGTAACTTACTTTATGCGGACTAATTTCATTCATAAAATAAAATGTAATTTATTTCATGCGATCTTAACTCATTCATAAAATGCATATGCAAATGTATTTTATTTCATGCGATGTTAATTCATTCATAGAATACATATAAAAATGTAATTTATTTTATGAGGTCTTAATTCATTCATAAAATACATATAAAAATGTATTTTATATTATGCGGGCTTCATTCATTCATAAATTACATAAATAAATGTAATTTATGTCGTGTGGTCTAATTTCATTTATAAATTACATAAATAAATGTAATTCATGTCATGCGGTCTAATTTCATTTATAAATTACATAAATAAATGTAATTCATGTCATGCGGTCTAATTTCTTTTATAAATTACATAAATAAATGTGATTCATGTCATGCGATCTAATTTCATTGATAAATTACATAAATAAATGTAATTCATCCTACAGTCAATTTTCTTTTTATTAACATCATAAATAACGTCACTTATCCTATGGTAAATTTTCTTTTTATTAATATCATAAATAATGTCACTTATACTACGGTCAATTCTCTTTTTATTAACATTATAAAAAATGTCAATTCATCCTACGATATCATTCTTTTATCTTAACATTATAAATAATGTTAATTCCCTACAGTGTAAATCCCCTTTTTATTTACATTACAAAATAATGCAAAATTATCCTACGTTGTGATTACTATATAATTTACATTAAAAATAATGTAAAATGGACATACGGTAAAATTCATGTATATTTACATTAAGAAAAATGTAAATTTTACATACGGTGAAATTTCTATATATTTACATTAAGGAAAATGTAAAATCTCATTCTTGTCACATTTTCTTGAATTTGCATTCAACAAAATGTAAACTTCTATTCTCAAGTTACAACATAAAATCCATTCTTCTTTACAATGTAAAATTTATTCTTTAAAACACAATGCAAGGTCCATTCTTTTTATTACATTAAAATTAATGTAAATCTTCCTATGGTGAGATTTTACATATATTAGCATTAGGAATAATGTTAACAAATCCTACGGTTAAATTTACATATATTAACATTAAAAATAATGTTAACAAATCCTACGGTTAAATATTCTCCTTAATTTACCTTAATAATTATGTAAATTTTCATACGGTAAAAATTTCTTTTATTTACATAAATAAAAATGTAAACTTCTCCTACGGTGAATGTTCATATATATTAACATTAATAAAAATGTAAACTTTTCATACGGTGAAATTCTAACGTTAATTTACATAATAAAATGTAAAATTTATGTCATCACCAAATTCTAATTTTAATTTACATAATAAAATGTAAATTTTATGTCATCGTAAATTCTAATATTAAATTTACATAATAAAATGTAAATTTATGTCAACGCAAAATTCTAACATTAAATTTACATAATAAGATGTAAATTTTGTTACAACGCTAAATTCTAATGTTAATCTACATAATAAAATGTAAATTTTTGTATCAACGAAAAATTCTAGCTTTAATTTACATAAGAAAATGTAAATTTTATATCACGCAAAGTTCTAGCTTTAATTTACAAATAAAAATGTAAATTTGATGTCAACGCACAATTCTAACTTTTATTTTCATAATAAAATGTAAAATTTGTATCATCGCCAATTCTAATATTGAATTTACAGAATAAAATTGTAAATTCATGTCAATGCAAAATTCTAACTTTTATTTACATAATAAAATGTAAAATTTGTGTCGTCACAAAGTTTTAATATTGAATTTACAAAATAAAATGTAAATTCATGTCATTGCCAAATTTTAATATTGAATTTACACAATAAAATGTAAATTCATGTCAACGCACAATTCTAATATTAAATTTACAAAATAAACTGTAAAATCATGTCATCGCTAATTTTTAACTTTTAATTTGCATACTAAAATTTATATCATCGCAATTTCTAAAATTTTGATTTACATACTAAATTGTAAATCATCGTAAATTCCAAAATTTTAGTTTACATAATAAAAATGTAAATCATCGCAAATTCTATTTTTTTTTAATTTACGAAATAAGATGTAAATTTATATCATCCAATCAACAACCACATCCAAATATCCAAACAAGTATACATCTAACAATTCATATCAAGATAATATTCAGGTGGTGTATATTTTGGCATATGACAAATCGGCGAAGTATGATTCAATATAATTAACAAATAATCTCTATTAATTAGCTAATAGTTTCAGATCTAATATTTAGATTCGCGGATCTAACAACATACGGTCATAAACAACCTAGAACCGTATTTCAAATATCACTACACAGCATATCAATCAATCAATATTCTTTAATACTAAATAATTAATAATAAAATAAATTAAATTTAATTAAAAATAAATTCTCACCTTTCTTGTTTCTGAAATGAATCAAGTTTGATCAGATTTGGCGTTCGAATTCAAGACGGTTGCGGATCTGAAACATTTTAAATGCAAATTCATATGAAAAATAAAAAACAGCTTTTAACAACTGACTCTGCGACGCTTAAAAGCGTGACAAAATCTGAAGCTATTACCTTTAGGAAAGTGTTCAAATCTTTGTTTTCAATTTGCCGGAGCTACGGTTGATGAAATGACGAACAGTTTGTTGGAGGTGGAGGAGCTTGGAGAGGGCTATCTTCACCGGGAATTGGAGGAGGTGCGGCTCAACATAGGTGGCACGGTGGGGGCGCAAAGGCTGCGGCTTTTGAGGGGTATGGTGGCTTCGACAGGGCACAGTTTGAGGTGATTCTTGTTGAAGAAGAAAGAGTTCGGGAAGAGCTTCGAAACGAGTACTCGCACGATAGATTTCGTTGAGAAATGAGAGAGAAATCGAAGTTTGAAGAATTCGGCCATGATGGGTTCTTTGGCCTGCATATGTCGGCTGAAAACACGATGCAGAGGACGATGAGCAGTAAATTTCGGGTTTTATAATATTATTTAGGTTTTCTTAATCATTATTTAATAATTTAATTAGCCCGTTAAGGCCCGTTTTGGTCCGAACTCCGATTTAGGCCTTCTTACTGTCGTTCTTAAGGTTTTGAGGCCTTCTGAACGCAATGGAACATGTTACAGGACCCAATTCCGAAATTTATTATGATTTTTGGAATAATTATATTATTTTATTAATATTTTAATGTATACCGTACATGAAAATTCACTGAGGTCACAAATTAACTTCAAAAATTCTTGAAAAATATATTTAGCTATGTTTTGATGCTGTGGACCTTTGAAAATTAACTTCGTTCAATTTTGAGCCCGTATGAATTTGTAATGAATTTTTAAAGTCAAAAATTTGCCCGTTTACACTAAAAAATCAATTATAATTATATTTTAATTCTAAAAATTACCAAAAAATCATTTTTAGCTTTGTTTTGATGATACGAATCCAACAAAATTTATTTCGTTGAATTCTGAGACATTTTGAAAAATGACTATTTTTAAGGCCAGTATATTTAATATTAAAAATACATTTTTAAACAAATAATTTTCGAAACTCCAAATATATAAGTGTTTATACTTTTTAAATGCATAAACATCATATCGGACTCAATGGAAGTGGTTTCGAGTCGAAATTCCTTTATATGTAAAAAGTAGCATTTTTTGCAAATTACCTAGCGACCTTCTAAAAATTGAATTGGCCATAACTTTTGATTCCCGCTATGAAATTTCGATTTTTTGGATTCGTTGGAAAGATATTTTTAAATAGATTCCAATATTTTTGGTTTCACTAAAATCCATTAAATTTTGCATCCTGTATGGTCAGTCAAAGATGAAGTTTGACTTTTCAAACTACCGCGCTATTTCTAACTCTTTTTATAATCAAAATTAATTTATTCATTCTAACTTCGATTTGAACCAAATTTGTGATCATTATTATTTAAAATAGATTATTCTAAATATCAAAACTCATTTAAAATCACTTAAAATAAATTTTAAATTGGCCCCAAAATTCAGGGTTGTTACATAATGTATATTATAAGTTCATACTCAGTTATATTCTTGTACTCTGGTGTAATTGTGGTAATCGACAATAAAATGTTCTTTAGTTTGTGATCTGATGTGAGTTGTTCTCAAAGCAATCCATGCTTTCCTTTACTGGGAAGTTTGGGTCGTTTCAGTTGGTATCAGAGCTCTGGTTTACAGAGCTCGAGGACAAGACACCTTAGAACCAAACGAAAGAATTCATCATATATTGGATTAGTAATATCCAGTGAGAATAACTCCTTAGAGATAGGATCAGTAGTATCCTAGAACGAGTGTGAAGATTATTATTTTCTTTAAAATAAAAATGAAAACAAATTTAGTTTTGAAAATTTTATCTTAAAATACGTATTTGAGTATATTATATTTTCGTATGGACAATCGAGTATATAAAGGTTTCGAATATACAAGTAATTAACAGATATTCGAAGTTTTAACATACTGGATAGATGTAGAATCACACTCCAGTCGCTCGGAGGTAATTCTGGTGATAGGTCGACCATCACCAATATTTATGTTCGAGTCTCAAAGGTGGGATTTCTATATATTTCCATTGATTGGTATGAGAACCAACACTTAGTTAGTACACATTGCTATGATTTGCACTAAAAATATGATTTTTGACTATATATAAAGATTATATATTTCAAAAATTAATCATCTAATTAATTGCTGCTTGTGATGTTTGATAATTAGTTTCACTAGTTAAAATATTAGAATGATAATTAATTGAAACCAATGATAAAATTTTAGGTTGAGTTAGTTAAATTAAATAACTCTTAGCTACGTTCCTTTTCGAGGACGAAAAGATTTTAAGTGGGGGCGATTGTAACGACCCGGAATTTTGGGGCCAATTTAAAATATTTATTTTAGAAATTTTAATGGATTTTAATGTTTAAAATAAACTATTTTAAAGAATAACGACTAAAATTTTATTTTAAAACGAATAAATTAAATTTAATTATAAAAGGAGTTTAAAACAGCGCTGCAGTTTGAAAATTTGAAATTGAACTTTGACCGACTGTACATGATTCATTTTAAATCAGAATTGAGCGAAGCCAGAAATATTTAAATATATTTAATTATATCTTTCTAACGAATCTGAAAAACTAAAATTTCGTTTTAAAAATCAAAAGTTATGGCCAGTTCAAATTTTAGAAAAGTCGCTGTAGAATTTATATATATTTTAATTTAATATTTTGGCCTTAAAAATAGCCATTTTTCAAACAACCTCGGTTTTTGATGAAACCACTTTTGTTGGAACTGGAATGTCAAATTATTGCTAAGTTTCAATTTTCTTAATTTTTTGAATTAATATGTGAGTGTGGCAAAGGAAAACGTGTTTTGACTGTTTCAGTCAAATTTAATCGACTAGAAAAAGGCCATTTTTCAAACAGTCTCAGAATTCAACGAAATTAGTCTTGTTAGAATCGTATCGTCAAACCATAACCAGAAATAATTTTTCTATAATTTTTAGAGGTAGTATGTAGCCCCGGTAATTTAAAATGTACGTTTGAATTTAATAATTAAATGTTTTATATTTTAATTTAAAGAAAAACATATCCTGACAGCCGAACTGGGTTACGAAACATGTTCCATTGTGTCCGGGAGGGGGGTTTTCGGCTAGGGCGACATTCGTTGGGTTCGATTCGTAGTTTGTATCAATGAACAAACATTTTCTTGAATTAAAATAAATAAATAGTTTAAAATACCGTATAAATACTAAACCCTAATTCTAATGAACAGCAGCCGCCTTGTACAAAATTAATGGCCACTCTCGCTCGGATTTCAATCCTTAATCCATCACAATCCAAAGTGTATTTGTACACGAAATCAAAACAATAATCGAAGAGAAAACCAAGAGCTTCCAAATCACACGGTCATGATCAAGATTTGAGACCTGTAATGGCCAGAACCCCCGTCCAAACCATCGCCATTCGGAGGAGAACCGGAGCACCAGGGCGCCACCGAGTTCGCCAGCATGGGAGGAGGAGGCACGACCCTCTTAGGCGCAGCCCGTTGTGACACCAGATCAAACTTCGATCATCTCTGGCAAGCACGAATCCGAACCCTAGGTTCGAAGGAAGCAGAAAAACAATCGGCCGAAGTTGATATCGAGGAAGAAAGGGTTAATCTATTACTTAACTAAATAATTATTAATTAATTATCCATTAATGTAACCAAATAGTTAAATCAACATAACTCTTTCAAACAGCGACGAAAATCAGAAATTTCAGTTGCGTTGGAATCATAAAAACGAGATCGAGACGATGGAACTGACCAGGACCAAAACCGAGCACTTTGGAAATTCAGCCAAATTCGAACACGAATGATTTTTGAAAACCAATTGATGTGAGATTTCTGAATTTAATTTAATTATTTAATTAATTCAATTATTTTCATAGCTGTTAAATAATTCATTTTATGTAATGAGATAATCTTGTGTTGTGATAAAATTTGGATGATGATTTGTCTGTTTATTTGTTGATTATAATCCCATTTTATCTGTTTATTGGACTTAGTTAGAATTGCCAATTCAATGTATAAAAATATCACCTTGCTTGTTTGTTGATTGTATTGTCATTTCTTTTTAGTGATAAAAAGGAAATCAAGTTTGTTGTTATTTCCTTTATAATAAAAAGGTCAATTTATGTTGTTAATTCTTTGGTAATAAAAGATCATTTTGTTTTGCATTTCTTTTTACATATAAAAAGAAACATTTTTGTTTATATTTCTTTTTATCAGCAAAAAGAGAAATTTTTGTTCCTATTCCTTTTTGTCAACAAAAGAATCATTTTAGTCGCTTTTTCTTTTTAACATTAAAAAGAACATCTTTGTTGCTATTTCTTTCTAACATTAAAAAGGATAATTTTTGTCACATTTCGTTTTTAGCATTAAAAGTAAACAATTTTGTAACATTTATTTTTAGCAATAAAAAGAAGCATTCTTATGTCGCATTTCTTTTTATTACTAAAAAGAATATTTTGGTTGCATTTCTTTTTAGAATTAAAAAGGAAACATTCTTGTTTACATTTCTTTTCTAGATAAAAAGACCATTTTGTTGCTATGTCTTTTAACATATAAAAAGAATCACTTATTATCTTTCTAGACAAAAAGATTGTGTCACTATGTCTTTTAAGATATTAAAAAGAATGAATCGTTGTTTGAAATCTGTTATGAAAATAACATCTTTGTCAAAGTATGATTATAGAGATAAAAATCACAATTTTGTGAAAACATGTTTATTGAAAATAGAAATAACATTTTTATAGAAATTTGTTATATAAATAAAAACACATTTTTGGTCGAAACTTGTTTAGTGAATAAAAATCACATTCTTGTCAAAACATGATTATAGAAAAAAAACAACCTTTTTATTTGAAATATGTTTTTTAAATCAAAATAACATTTTTATTAGAAATGCTAACATTAGAAAAATCATATTTTGATATTAGAAATGCTAACATTAGAAAAATCATATTTTGATATTAGAAATGCTAACATTAGAAAAATCATATTTTGATATTAGAAATGGAAACATTAGAAAAATCATATTTTGATATTAGAAATGTTAACATTAGAAAAATCATATTTTGATACTGGAAATGTTAACATTAGGAAAATCATATTTTGATACTGGAAATGTCAACATTAAAAAAAATCATATTTTGATATTAGAAATGGTAACATTAGAAAAATCATATTTTGATACTAGAAATGTCAACATTAGAAAAATCATATTTTGATACTAGAAATGTCAACATTAGAAAAATCATATTTTGATACTAGAAACGTTAACATTAGAAAAATCATATTTTGATATTAGAAATGTTAGCATTAGAAAAATCATATTTTGATATTAGAAATGCTAACATTAGAAAAATCATATTTTGATATTAGAAATGTTAACATTAGAAAAATCATATTTTGATACTAGAAATGTCAACATTAGAAAAATCATAGTTTGTTATAAAAAAATTGCATTAGAATAAAATCATGTTTTTTTATAAAAAGTTTTCATTAGAATAAAATGAGTTTAACCAAAATTATCACTTTGGGTCAATAAAATGGGTTTAAACAAAATTCTCATTTTGTTTGCATTAGAAGTTAATAAACAAAATCATCATATTTCATTTCATTAAAAAGAAAAATTTAAAAATGTATATTTTTTACATTAAAAAGAATGAGTTAAAATGTATATTTTTATATACATTAAAAATAATGAATTAGTAATGGACATTTTTGTCAAATTAAAAAGTATGAAGTAGAAATACACCTTTGCCATTAAAATAAATGAGGCTAAAATATACATTTTGGTAAATAAATATGAGTTAAGATTTTTATTGTCATTTGTCAACAATAAAAAGAATTGAATTAAAGGATTAGATTTTATTTCTATTTGTTCACAATAAAAAGAATTGAAATGTATGTATGAATGTTGAAATGTGTGATGGGTCAAATATAATGTTTAGTATACTCAAGTTTGAATATTACACTCCCATTTACAAGTTACCCGACTTGTTTATGTGATTGGGACGATAATTTTCACACATCACCCAAATGTACAATTAATTTATTATTTGTTTGATGAATGAAACCCCACACGGATATTGGGATGATATTGGACGCACATTAATCCCAATATTTAGTTATCTGTCAATCGACGGATTGACAGTCTGTGATGAGCGTTAGTTATTTACTTTAATGCTCACACAGTTATAAAGAATATTTTAGAAAAAGAATATATTTTGGAAAAATATATTTTTATTGAATGAATTAGTTATTAACTAAAATAAATCATTAAATTAAGATTTAATTCAGTTTTCAAATTTAGCGAATATTTAATTGAAATTAAATTAAATAAAATGGATTTTGGGTTTGTCGTGAATGGTGTCTTCAATAACACCTTTCTTTAACCCAGTTGAGAAATGAGTAAATCTTTTAATTAAGATTATTAAAAGTTTTCAATTTATATTTAGTAATTGAAATAAGATGAAATGTGAGTCGGGCTTATTGTGAACTGTGTTTCTAAGCGACATATGTTCTTTAACCCAACTGACAGTGAAATTATGATTGGAATTTATAAATCTTTTATTAAGATTTAAATGAGAATTTTCCAAAAGTAAAGTTTTCCAATTTAATACATTAAACTGGAATGGAATGGAATTCGAACTAATAATAACTGAGATAAGCTTCTGTAAAAGAGGATCGATACTACATATGGAATTTAAAAGGCTTTGCCGTTATTCCATTTATATTATTGATCGGATAAGAAATTTATAACGATTATATATTGATTTGATTTCTGTGAAGATTCCATATTTTATGGAAGATGATTTTGGTTTTACCGTGAACTATGTTTTAAATGACATTAGTTCTTTAACCCAGTTAAAGTTAAGATTAATTTCTTAAACTTAAATAATCATTGAATAATTATTTTTGGTATTTAAACCCAATTGAAGTTTTGTTAAATCTTTAAAGAATGGATTTAAGGATTATTTAAAGAATTTATCGCGGATATAATAATGCGAATATCTATTAGAAGAATATTCTGAATTGGAATGAGGCATTGGATGTGTTTTTATAGTACTTGATTTTTAATTATAAAATACGCTAGTTATTCGGAAAGACTGGGTTTAACCCATTCCGAATAATTACTACGACGATGAAGAGTCGAAGATGAAGACGGTGGTTGAAGTCCGATGATCTTCACCTGGAATGGATGTGTTGCTACAGAGACCCTTGATGGGAGTAGCTACCTCGAAGGGGCTTTAGTGGTGGCCGTCCGGACTATTGCTGATTGTTCGGATTTGGTTTTCGCTCAGACCCAGAGCATAAGCTAGTAAATGGATGCGAGTCTGACATTGGATTTCGTTCCATGTGAATTAAATCGATTTCGGTTAATGTATGTCTGTTTGGTGGTGGAGGATTTATTCTCTACTTAACACCCTGGTATATATTAATAGTGTTTGATCGCATGGCGTGAATTGTCAATGTGGCACGCCAAGATGCAAATGATAGAGGCTTTTGTTGAAAAGCAGGGCCTTGTGGGATGATCAAAGCATAGCCTATTACGGCATAACTTTGTGTATATCGTGACTTCGCGAGCCTCACACCCCGGTATGAGTCAAAAACGGGATATGGACCGTAGGGAGTGCACACGTTTCTTTCTAGCTAGTGGTAGTGTCAGTGCTTTAACACGGCCTGGCATTTTACTTATGTGGATGATGGATTTTGAGGCACCTCGGATTTTTATAGGCCGATAGTGGTCATATTATAGGTTCAAAGGAACCGGGAATCGTGTGTTCAGGCATAACCAATCCACTGCCGATGGGCGAGGACCGGCCCTACCGCATCCAAGGGTTCACTGCGGGGGATCCTGAGGCATTTGCTAGAGTGTCTCGAATCAGACAGGAGCTTGCCCTTAGCCTCGACTCATGATGGAAATCCAATTTCCAATACGACCTTGCGGTTTTGATTGTAGAACTAGTATGGCGACATAGTAGGATGGGGTACTATGCCATCTATGATTAATACGTTATGATATGAAATTTATTTTGAAATATATATACCCATAGATATACACACTAATATTAACTCCGTTTTATCGTATCAAGCATTTTTGACCATTATAAGGTAAAACCCTATCCTCCGGTTTGCGTTGCATTGTGTGATGGGACTTGGGTCTTATAATGGTTTCATTTTTCTAAAAAGCATTGCGTTGTTTAACGTTTTTACTTTATTTTATGCACTGGCAATCCAATGGAGTAAACTCGTTCCGCGTTAGCGGCGTGGTCCTGTGATTAGCCTTATTATTAGATAAGTTAAGTTAAGATTTCTCATACTAGTCCCATGACTGACCTGTAGTTTGTTTCACTGGCAAACTCGGGTGTCCATATTTTCCACACGGGCAGTCGAGTAGCTTTTTGCAGATATATTTACAGGATCCTGGTTTACAGCTGAAGCGGTATTCGGAAAGCTCTGTATCCGTGTATTCCTTCTAGTTGTATATTTGTATTATTTTTCCGCCGCTATTTAAACGTAATTTAAAACTCTGATATTATTGTATTTCCAATGTATATTATAAGTTCACACTCAGTTATATTCTTGTACTCTGGTGTAATTGTGGTAATCAGCAATTAAATGTTCTTCAGTTTGTGATCTGATGTGTGTTGTTCTCAAAGCAATTCATGCTTACCTTTACTGGGAAGTTTGGGTCGTTTCACATGTTTTAAATCACATTGGTTCTTTAACCCAGTTAAAGACAGGATAAGATTTCCCAAGTTAAACAATCACTAATATTGATTTTTGGGAAGATTAAAACCAAGTGGAGTTTTAATGCATCTTTAATTAGATTGAAATGATATCCAATGGAAGATTAAAGAATAAATTTAAAGAATTTATGTAACATCCCATAATTTTTACCAAGTTGATTTGGATTTTTAATATATGAATTTGGATTTTTATTATATAACGTTGGATTTTCTGAATATATATTTGTTTTTATAAGGTTTTGAATATATGAATTTTTAAAATTTGAATAAAGTATCTTGATTTATTTTATAAATTATGATTTTGTATAAGGAAAAATTTATTTTAAAAGTTTATATTTAACTTATAAGATTTCATGTTTAAGTAATGATATCTTCTAATTTTGATAATATTGATTTGTAAAATACGAATTTGGTAAAGGACAATTTATTTTATGATTTTACAAGAATGATTATTAATAAGTTTGGATTTACTGAAATTATTTGTCGTTCGATTGGATTTGTCAAAAGATAACATAAATTAATAGCATTATATAATGCATTGCTCTTTGTTTTCATAACGTTTATGGTAAATGCTACCAAAAATACATTCCTTCTCCTTTTTACAAGTGTTAAGACACTTGTAATTTTGCATGCAACATTCCATGCATGAAGTACACATGTCCTATGATGTGTCACTCTCTCCTTACTCCTCTTTTCCTATAAATACCACCCTTTCCTTCCACTTTTTTCATTCATTCTCACTTCTTTTCTTTCTCTCTTCTTCTTAAATCTTATGGCCATGGTTTCCATGGCATAAGTCTTCCTCTTTTCCACCACCACCTTGCCAAAGTTCGTCATTTCTCCTCCTCCTACTCTTATAATATAAAGAGAGATTAGTGTATATTATATTATATATATTTTGGTCAAGAAGACGTTGCGCTGAAATACTATCCGACGGTTCGCTTAGCTAGGTTCGCCTACCGTGAAGATTTGGAAAGCCGTTAGGTGAGAACTTCTAATTTAAATTATTTATTTAATTAGTTAATTATAATTAGCTGAGGTTAATTATAATTTGTTAATGATAATTGTATGATGGATGTTGATGTTCGAATGGCTGTTCATGTAAGTAGATAATACACTAAACACTGGTAAGCTTTATTGACCGTAACGCTTGTGCACAGTTGAAATGTTTGTTGTGATGGATGATGGATGCGTAGTTTAAAACACACACTATTAAGCGTTAGTGTTATAACACTTGTGCACAGTTATGATTTATTTAATAATGTTGATGATGGTTTCCATAGATGTTTTTGATGTTGTTTCGCACACACTATAACACAACAATTATGGTATCACATGTGTGATCGACAAATCTCCTTCGTAATTAGAAGCAATATCATTATTAAATTTGAACGTTAATAATTTGGAAAGACCATATGTATGAATTCATATATATTGATAAAGTCCTTTAAAATGAATAAATAAATACATGAACGTTCTAGGCTGACAGAGAGGATAAGCGGTGAGGACAATCCCTTGCCTCGGTTCACGGATGGAAATCCAACTTCCTATACGACATTTTGCGGTTTTAATTATAAACCTATATATGGCGGCATAGTGGTATGGGGCACTTATGCCATCTATGATTGATACTTATGATTGAAATTGTTTTGTCACTATACACTTATAGTAATAATAAAACATAAAATTTTACGTACCTAGCATTCATGGCTATTATAAGTTAAAAACTCTGTCCTTCGACTTGTGTTGCATTGTGTGATGGAACCCGAGTCTTACAACATTCTTTATTTAGCATTGCGCTGTTGTTTTATGCACTGGTCTTCTGGGGAGGAAACCTATTCCGTGTTATACGACGTGGTCTGTAACACCCCACCTCCGCCAGGGTCACTCTTGCAAGCGCACTAGCTTTGGAGGGGCGTTAAATGGGGTAAACATGCATGAAGATATCACAAGACAGAACATATAAGTAAAATAGAGTAAGTAAAGCAGCGGATAAAATTACTATTTCAAAACCATAGTCAAATTACATCAAAGTACTGAGTCATTATTTTCCAACTACTACAAGTCTAGAAAACATAAACTGAAAACTGGAAATAACATAAAGTAAACTATCCCCAAAGTAGATGTGGTAAGCCATAGCGAGCTCAAGTCCAAACCTTACATGAGCTATCCAGTAAGCAAGCTAAAGATCCAGCTAGGTGCTAGTGTTCCCACCCTGAGAACCTGGGGGGGGGGGGGGGAAACGGAAGAAAAGAGGCGAAAGAAAACGGGTCAGTCAAAAAGACTGGTAAGTCCTACCTACTATTAGTATAAAAACTAATAAAGTTAACTAGACATGTACAACAGAGATGAAACATAGGGTGATAACTGGCATGGTGAAAAGTTAACAAGATAGATCAAGTGTGGCATCACATATACAAGGTTAAGTTGCACCAGGTGTACTAGTATTCTAATCCATGTCAAGAATAAACAAGAAATGATCCCTTAGCCCAAAGATGGCCCAACATCATGAGGTGACCTAAATCAAGGTCCAACTACTCGGTCTAGTCGATCGGTTCCCTATAAGCCTAACTTATTGTGTATCGGTGTAATACGGCTTAATCATGGAATGTAGTTAACTGTGCAAGGTCCACCCCAGGGTGTATCCAGCCCTAAGGTGTAAACCACAGACACAATTCAAGCACGCAGAGTCTAAACCTACTGGTGCCCATGTTCAACTCCGGACTTAATGTGCACGACCATGGTCCGCCTGAACAACCGGTACACCATTCAGCCTTCTGTTTTGGTCTCTTACAATCAGTCCAGTAATCGTGCCCCCACCCTAGCCTAGTCCAGGGTATCCAGATACTCCCAAGTGGGTTACGGCTGAAAAGGACCTCGTAACTAGGATTTCAAGCGGGTTAAATGTGGTTAACCCTATCCTAACCATGTATTGAGTCGGTCAAGTGTATTTGAGCAGTTCATGACTTAACCCTATCAATACATCGTGTTTAATTGGTTAAGTATTCAAGTAGTTCATGAATTAACCCTACCAACCCATCGTGTTTAATTGGTTAAGTATTCAAGCGGTCCATGACTTAACCCTATCATGTGGCATTAATTAACTTAATGCACCCCAACCTCTCACATTAGACATTGTTTTGGTTACTAGTTAAGCCGGGCGGGTCCTGGTAGCTTTACACCACAACCTAGTCTAACCTCGGGTTTTAAGTGCGATGTGACCAACTACTCACACTGGGTCCTATTATTTGTAGCCACTAGTTAAGCCGGTCGGTTCCGGGTAGATTTATGCTACAAACTCAACCCAACCTCGAGTTGGCCACTTCCATGTTTTCTACATGTCATGTCCACGTTCATGTTTTCAAGCATAAACATATGTCAAACTTTCATGTCATATTTTCAAGTCATGTTTTCATGTTATCTAAGTTTGCCCAACTACCCATAACGTATTCCCATCGCACGTAAATTCACATCAATGCAAATAGATCAAAGAGGGAACATAACAATATGACAAGGTGGGCATAAGATGGCAAAGTCTATCACAAGTTAAACATGGTGATATTTGAGGCCAAAAGGGGTTCAACATACTAGCATATGGCCTCAACATGTATGATAGCATAAAAGGTGACTTGGCCTCAAACATATCAAATAGCATAAGGGTGATTTGGCCACAAGCATGCATAATAGCATAAGGGTGATTTGGCCACAAGCATGCATAATAGCATAAGGGTGATTTGGCCACAAGCATGCATAATATCATTAGGGTGATTTGGCCACAAGCATATTAAGGAACATGAGGGGTTAAGGTTTGGCCACAAGTTATACATGGTGGCATATGAGGCAAATGTGTTCATAAACTTGCATATTACATTATAAGCCTCAAAACATGCATGATATCAACTTTAGCATAATAGGTGAAACATGGCCATAAATGACATAGGATGATAGCTAGTGGTTCGCATATAACATCATATGCAAGATAACATAAGGGTTATGAGAGTTTCTATGTTGCTTTATGCAACATTTCAAATCAAAGCTCATAGCTTTCTATGCACAAAGTCAAGGTGATAGCTTTACAAACATGCACAGAATAAATCTATGCATAACATGATAGAATCAAAGCTCATAGCTTTCTATGCACAAAGTCAAGGTGATAGCTTTACAAACATGCGGAGAATAAATCTATGCATAACATGATTGAATCAAAGCACAAATCATACTTAGGCCCAAACTCAAACTTGCAACATGTCATATTTAACTTCATAGTTAGAATCTAAGAGTAGAATAGGGCTTACAATGCTATGAAGACTTATAAAATAAAATAAGATTGAGACGAAGCCACTAGCAACTCTAAAAACCCCCAAATGAATACAAGCTCCAAGTTGTCTTGAGAAACAAGAAGCTCCCTTTGATTTGTATGAAGAAAGATCCTTGTTTTGATGAAGAAAGGTGGCTCTTTTACTAGCTTAGGACACTCAAACTTTCATGAAGAGGATGGAGGCCATGATATGAAGATGGAGGCCATGATCAAGAAACATTTTGGCATAGTTTAGTTGTAGGAATGATTAATGAGGATTTAGGCTAGGTCTTAGGGTCTTTTTATAGAAGATTAAGTTTAGTTTAGGCCATAGGATTAACCCTAGTTCAGATCTGAGCCATTCAAATCCGTCACCAGCCCTAAAGCATGTCTTGAGGAACAAGTCAGGTGCAC
Organism: Allium sativum; assembly: GCA_030737875.1. Classification (NCBI taxonomy): domain Eukaryota; kingdom Viridiplantae; phylum Streptophyta; class Magnoliopsida; order Asparagales; family Amaryllidaceae; genus Allium; species Allium sativum. The sequence continues at coordinate 2,155,887 of CM060925.1, read as the reverse complement.
CCAGGCCAAACTGGCCGACCACCCAAGTCGACAGGGGTGTCGACTGGGCAGTCGACACAGCCTGAGGTGTGTCGAATCCCAAGTCGACTCCCCAGTCGACTTGGGCGGGGGGTGGCGGGATCTTTTCCCGCCTATCCTGCTCAGCTGAATTTTGAATTCTGAATTCAAATTTGAACTTGAAATTTTATGAAAACTTTGACGGGCCATAACTTTGTCATACAGACTCCGATTTTCGAAAACTAGGACTCTATTTCGCGTATTTTTCCGAGCCGAACGCAATGGTACAGCACGTTTCCCTTGATTCAGTTTTTATCATTTAATTATGCCTTGGTTTATGTTATAACATGTTATTTAAAAATACGGGTTGTTACATTCTCCCCTCCTTAAAGGATTTCGTCCCCAAAGTCTTCAAGTTAGGAAGAACATATCCTACCATCCATCATCCATCTACTCAAAACATCATCCACAAGTAAACATTGTCCTTAAAAGATTCTAAATGCTGTATGATCATATGCAGAGGTATGTGTACATGTACTTATCTAATGCGAACATCAGGCGGTTACTGATTCAGTAAACCTCCTTAATGCAAAGTATGTTAGTGGAATGAGTCCATATGTATGCAAATTCCTAACATAATTCATAACCTCTATATGAGTGCACATAACATTCATCCATATGCAACATCCACGTGATAGCATAACAAGTTTCATCCATGAATAAGTATAAGCACTCATGCATATGCAATATGAAAGTGTGTGAGCCGATCTTAGTGCCTAATGTGTATCATGCATCCACGAGTATCCACTTGCAAACACATGCAACCACTTGCAAACATCAAGCATAACATGTTTCAAATACATGTTTCATCCAAAGGGTTTCTACCTAAGGTTCTCATGACAAGGTTAACGAGATAACAAGATAAACATGGATAGCAAAAGAAACACATGCTAACTAGGGAAAGAGATTGAGAATGTACCCTCAAAAAGAAATGGATAAAGCCCACGCATCTTCTCCTCGGTTTCCCAAGTTGCATCTTCATCGGCTTTACTCCACTGAACCTTTACTAACTTGACTTCTCGATCCCTCAGTTTCTTGATCTCCATTCCCAAGATACGAATCAGAGCTCGCCTCAAGGTCGCCTCTTTCTATACCTCCGTGTCTTCAAGAATACTTGGTTCAACTACCTTGGCTGACTCATGTAGGCACTTTCGGAGATGCAAGACATGAAAAACATTGTGAACTCCGGCCAGCTTCTCGGGTAACTCCACCTTATAAGTCATCTTCCCAACTCTGTCTATAATAGGGAAGGGTCCTACGAACCTTGGTGTCAGCTTCCCAACTGCTCCAAAATGAACCACATTTCACAAAGGAGAAATCTTCACAAAGACCATATCTCCAATTTTAAATTCTAAGTCTGTCCTTCGCTTGTCTGGATAGGATTTCTGTCTGTCTTGGGTCGTTTTCATCCGTCTTCGAATCAATTCAACCCTCTCGGATGTGTCCCTTATCATGTCGGGCCCAATTATAAGCTTATCCGTCGTCTCCCACCAACATGTTGGTGGCTTGCATGGCCTCACATACAAAGCTTCGAATGGTGTCATTCCTATGCTTGCTTGGTAGCTGTTATTATAAGCAAACTCTACAAGAGGAAGGTGGTCTTCCCAAGTACCACCAAAGTCAAGAACGCAAAGTCTCAAAAGATCTTCTAGCACTCTATTCACCCTTTCGGTTTGGCCATCCATCTGGGGGTGATAGGCTGTACTTAGATTCAATCGCGTACCCATCGCTTCTTGTAAACTATTCTAGAACTGGATGGTGAAGATTGGGTCACGACCGCTAACTATGCTGGAAGGAACTCCATGCAATCGCACTATCTCTCGAAGATAAACAGATGCTAGACCTGATGCGGTCCTCTTGTTCTTTACTGGAATGAAATGGGTGCTCTTCGTGAGTCTATCAACTATGACCATATCCCATAAAGCCAAATAGTTTGGTCAACTTGACGGACATATTTATCCCAACTATATATCACAAACAGGCGAGTCATACTCCTTATGGGGTTTGCGACAGAACTAAGATTGAGAATAGGACCGAGAGGATATACTTAAAAGATATCATGCGAGTAAGCTCTACAGAATAATAGGGATCAAGGGTATACTCTTAGAAAGAGATGTAATGCGCGTATCTAGTCTTCAATCTTCTAAGCCGCATTTTCTTGTGCTTAATCCCATCGTGCCTTGACCGTCTTTTAACTTCACAATTTCGTAGCTCTTAATTCTTATTTCCAAAATATGAGTTAGGACTCATTTCACCATTGCCTCTCGTTCCACTTCCACTTATTCTTCTCCTAAAATACTTGGCTTAAACATAACTGCGTGCTCATGGTTTCATGCAAGCTTTCCAAAATTCGTTAGTGAATCCTGGATCTCGTTTACATACCATACGGTATTCCACGCAGAAGAACTATCTCTTGAAAACAAATGCCACTCCACGTTGCCAAATGTTCTTACTAGGGTGATTCCTATACCTCATGCTTAAGCGAAATGGACCATCCGCCTTAGTGGCGAACACTACTCGATTGGATTACAAATTTCCAATAAAAATGCCAAGGTATTCTAGATAACTAATCATGACGGAACCCTAAAGGTCACACGAGATTTCGAGGGTATTACCGAGGCGAGTCATGAGCCTCGCAACCCTATGTTCAACGTCAAGAATGGCTCCATAACTGGACAACCAACCCATGCCCAAAATCAACCCGTATCCCATGAACCCGAGAACATAAGCATCACACACGGATTCTACGCTCAAGATAGAGATTTTCATATCCATACAAATCTTAGATAGATGGGCGGAGCCCCCAATCGGATTTGAAATACTAACGGGATTCTCAACTAGACTAGTACTTAGGTGCAAACTTTCAACAAGATCAGAAATAAGACTATGCGATGCGCCAGAATCAAATAAGGTATGAATAGGGAAATCAGAAATGTAAACATGACTTTCTATAGAAACACTACCTCGATCAAAAGCTGGAAGAGCGAGGGGAGCCTACAACTGCCCTCTAGAGGGTCCTGCTTGCTGAATTTGCCTTTTCCCTTGTCCTTGCTTTTTCGGGCAATCCTTACTGAAGTGTCCATACTTTCCATAATGAAAGCACTCTCCCAACTTCCTTTTCTTCTTCCTACAGTCTTTGGCTATGTGCCCAGTGATTCTACAGAAGTTGCACTTCCTCCTTTCTCTTGACTTATTGTCCTTGCTGTTGTTGTTTTTGCCTCCTTTTCCGGAATCTACCTTCTCGCCTTGAGACTCATTTGCCTTGACCTCCTTCTTGCCACTCTTATCTTCCTCTTGAAGCAGGGCCATATTTACCAAACTCTCGAAAGTCGCCCCCATGGGTATATGAGACATGGCCAAACCGCGCAATGGCTCATTTAATCCTAGAGCAAAGCGTAGGGCCTTTTTATGAGCTGTGTTAATCAAGTCTAGACCGAACTGAGCAAGATGATTAAACGTATCCACGTATTCCCTAACTGTCATGTCCCCTTGCTTTAGAGATAGGAACCTCTCCTTCTAAAGGTTCTCTTCTGTCGATGATAGAAACCTCGGTCCAAACCTTCTCCTAAAGTCATCCCAATTCTGAATTGGCCTAGTAGTGGTGGTAACTACCCACCAATATGCAGCTTCCTCTTTCAATAACCATACCGCTAACAGAACTTTCCTACGGTCTTCTATATCAAAGATAGCAAAGAGGTCTTCAGTTTCCTTTAACCAGTTTCTTGCCTCAACAAAAGTCTCCATCCCAATAAAATTCTTGCCACCCATCGCCTTAAAGTCCTTGCAAATCTTCGCGAAATCCGCTTGTGGATGCGGAGGAGAAGGAGGAGGAACCTCAACTACGGGAGGGGGAGGAATGTTAGCCACGGGGGAAGGAGGAGGAATGTCCGCGGGGCCGGCTTCATTCGCCCTTGCCTCCATGTACCTTCTAAACCAAATAGGTACTGGTATGCCCTCCAGAATGGCAAAATTATTGGCCATACTGAAACAAAGAAAAAGATAGATTGAGAACGAGGAAACAAAGGGTAGTGGTAATGGCTTTTGGGAATAGCCTTTTAAAATAAACTAGACTTTTCTTGGAAAATACTTAATTGGTTTTGAAAATAGTTTTTCAAAAGGTAAGTTTTTTTAAAAAACCTTTTGCTCAGATCTTGTAAACCTTATGCTCTGATACCAAATGTAACACCCCACCTCCGCCAGGGTCACTCTTGCAAGCGCACTAGCTTTGGAGGGGCGTTAAACGGGGTAAACATGCATGAAGATATCACAAGACAGAACATATAAGTAAAACAGAGTAAGTAAAGCAGCGGATAAAATTACTATTTCAAAACCATAGTCAAATTACATCAAAGTACTGAGTCATTATTTTCCAACTACTACAAGTCAAGAAAACATAAACTGAAAACTGGAAATAACATAAAGTAAACTACCCCCAAAGTAGATGTGGTAAGCCATAGCGAGCTCAAGTCCGAACCGTACATGAGCTATCCAGTAAGCAAGCTAAAGGTCCAGCTAGGTGCTAGTGTTCCCACCCTGAGAACCTGGGGGGGGGGGGGAACAGAAGAAAAGAGGCGAAAGAAAACGGGTCAGTCAAAAAGACTGGTAAGTCCTACCTACTATTAGTATAAAAATTAATAAAGTTAACTAGACATGTACAACAGAGATGAAACATAGGGTGATAACTGGCATGTTGAAAAGTTAACAAGATAGATCAAGTGTGGCATCGCATATACAAGGTTAAGTTGCACCAGGTGTACTAGTATTCTAATCCATGTCAAGTATAAACAAGAAATGATCCCTTAGCCCAAAGCTGGCCCAACATCATGAGGTGACCTAAATCAAGGTCCAACTACTCGGTCTAGTCGATCGGCTCCCTATAAGCCTAACTCGTCGTGTATCGGTGTCATACGGCTTAATCATGGAATGTAGTTAACTGTGCAAGGTCCACCCCAGGGTGTATCCAGCCCTAAGGTGTAAACCACAGACACAATTCAAGCACGCACACTCTAAACCTACTGTGCCCATGTTCAACTCCGGACTTAATGTGCACGACCATGGTCCGCCTGAACAACCAGTGCACCATTCAGCCGTCTCTTTTGGTCTCTTACAATCAGTCCATTAATCGTGCCCCCACCCTAGCCTAGTCCAGGGTATCCAGATACTTCCAAGTGGGTTACGGCTGAAAAGGGCCTCGTAACTAGGAATTCAAGCGGGTTAAATGTGGTTAACCCTATCCTAACCATGTATTGAGTCGGTCAAGTGTATTCAAGTAGTTCATGACTTAACCCTATCAATACATCGTGTTTAATTGGTTAAGTATTCAAGTTGTTCATGACTTAACCCTACCAACCCATCGTGTTCAATTGGTTAAGTATTCAAGCGGTCCATGACTTAACCCTATCATGTGGCATTAATTAACTTAATGCGCCCCAACCTCTCACATTAGACTTTGTTGTGGTTACTAGTTAAGTCGGGCGGGTCCGGGTAGCTTTACACCACAACCTAGTCTAACCTTGGGTTTTAAGTGCGATGTGACCAACTACTCACATTGGGTCCTATTGTTTGTAGCCACTAGTTAAGCCGGTCGGTTCCGGGTAGATTTATGCTACAAACCCAACCCAACCTCGAGTTGGCCACTTCCATGTTTTCTACATGTCATGTCCATGTTCATGTTTTCAAGCATAAACACATGTCAAACTTTCATGTCATATTTTCAAGTCATGTTTTCATGTTATTTAAGTTTGCACAACTACCCATAACGTATTCCCATCGCACGTAAATTCGCATCAACGCAAATAGATCAAAGAGGGAACATAACAATATGACAAGGTGGGCATAAGATGGAAAAGTCTATCACAAGTTAAACATGGTGATATTTGAGGCCAAAAGGGGTTCAACATACTAGCATATGGCCTCAACATGTATGATAGCATAAAAGGTGACTTGGCCTCAAACATATCAAATAGCATAAGGGTGATTTGGCAACTAGCATGCATAATAGCATAAGGGTGATTTGGCCACAAGCATGCATAATAGCATAAGGGTGATTTGGCCACAAGCATGCATAATATCATTAGGGTGATTTAGCCACAAGCATATTAAGGAACATGAGGGGTTAAGGTTTGGCCACAAGTTAAACATGGTGGCATATGAGGCAAATGTGTTCATAAACTTGCATATTACATTATAAGCCTCAAAACATGCATGATATCAACTTTAGCATAATAGGTGAAACATGGCCATAAATGACATATGATGATAGCTAGTGGTTCGTATATAACATCATATGCAAGATAACATAAGGGTTATGAGAGTTTCTATGTTGCTTTATGCAACATTTCAAATCAAAGCTCATAGCTTTCTATGCACAAAGTCAAGGTGATAGGTTTACAAACATGCATGGAATAAATCTATGCATAACATGATAGAATCAAAGCTAATAGTTTTCTATGCACAAAGTCAAGGTGATAGCTTTACAAACATGCATAGAATAAATCTATGCATAACATGATAGAATCAAAGCACAAATCATACTTAGGCCCTAACTCAAACTTGCAACATGTCATATTTAACTTCATAGTTAGAATCTAAGTGTAGAATAGGGCTTACAATGCTATGAAGACTTATAAAATAAAATAAGATTGAGACGAAGCCACTAGCAACTCTAAAAACCCCCAAATGAATACAAGTTCCAAGTTGTCTTGAGAAACAAGAAGCTCCCTTTGATTTGTATGAAGAAAGATCCTTGTTTTGATGAAGAAAGGTGGCTCTTTTACTAGCTTAGGACACTCAAACTTTCATGAAGAGGACGGAGGCCATGATATGAAGATGGAGGCCATGATCAAGAAATTTTTTGGCATAGTTTAGTTGTAGGAATGATTAATGAGGGTTTAGGCTAGGTCTTAGGGTCTTTTTATAGAAGATTAGGTTAGTTTAGGCCATAGGATTAACCCTAGTTCAGATCTGAGCCATTAAAATCCGTCACCAGCCCTAAAGCATGTCTTGAGGAACATGTCAGGTGTACCCAGGCAAAACTGGCCGACCACCCAAGTCAACAGGGGTGTCGACTGGGCAGTCGACACAGTCTGGGGTGTGTCGACTCCCAAGTCGACTCCCCAGTCGACTTGGGGCGGGGGGGGGGGGGGGTGGCGGGATCTTTTCCCGCCTATCCTGCTCAGCTGAATTTTGAATTTTGAATTCAAATTTGAACTTGAAATTTTTTGAAAACTTTGACGGGCCATAACTTGGTCATACGGACTCCGATTTTCGGAAACTCGGACTCTATTTCGCGTATTTTTCTGAGCCGAACGCAATGGTACAGCCCATTTCCCTAGATTCGGAATTTATCATTTAATTCTGCCTTGGTTTATGTTATAACATGTTATTTAAAAATACGGGTTGTTACATGGTCTCAGGATTTACCTAACTTTAAAATAAAGATTAATAACTATTTAGTTCTCACACCAGATACATGACTGACCTGGAGTTTATTGTTTTAACCTAAACTCTGGGTGCCCCTATTTTCTACACGGGCAGCTAGTAGTTTTGGTTTTGCATATTTTTTATCCACAGGATCCTGGTTTACAACTGGAATGATATTCAGAAAGATCAGTATCCATATATTCTTTTCAGTTGTGTTTTGTATTATTTTCCGCTGCATTGTATCTTGTAAATCTCTGATATTTTTCTGATATATAATATTTATTCATACTCTTATATTCTTGTATTCTAATGGAATTGTTGTAATAAGCAATGAAATGTTCTTCTGTTTGTGTTCTGAGTTATCGTGTTCTCAACTCAATCCGAGATTTCCTTCACGGGGAAGTTCGGGTCGTTTCATAAATGGTAAGCGACATGTTAATTAGAAAACATGTGACTTGGATATACTTAATTAAATATTAAGTAAAACATGTTATTGTAATGATTAAATCAACAAGAAGATAAAAAGGGATTGTGGTTTACAGAGCTTGGGCCACAATCTAAATAATAACATGTTGTGGGCTTATTAATAAACTTAAATGGATATAGTTATATGATTTAAAATAATAAGCCAGAGAAACTTATTAATTTGAATAAGAATTCAATATGAATTGGAATCACCAAGTTAAATGGAAACCTAATGAGGTGAGGAATGGGCGTAAAAGAATGTTTAGACATAGGGTCTAACAACATATTAAAGAAAGGCGCTTGGACCGGTCCTTTCGATTGAGGGTGTATAACCCAACGAGGTAGACCATCGATGTTTTATAAGACACGAGGGGAGCGCACATTAATCTGATTGTTATGACAACTCCAAAGGACTAGAAGGGGAAGCATGCGGCTTCCTGAGATACGTAAGGTGCTCCTAGTAGTCCTCTATGCGGTGACAGATGCCTTAGGTTGTACTCGCAGAGGTTGGGTCTGCGTATAACTACAAGATGGGTGGGCCTTGACTGCAGATGTGGCTATGCAGCCAGAATGTTATGATGAGGTGACACCTGGGTGATTCGACGGTTGCCTCACGAGGAGGTAGAGAGGGTCACGACCAACAAGGATAGTAGATCGTCGGATATCCATCATCGACAGCTAGCGGGATGCGAAAAGACAAGAGCTACCCCAAGATATCATTTCACCTTTCACTATCGAGGTACGAGGTTGAGGGGAGATGCTACATAGATGTTTAGATTGGTTGTTATTAGGGGCAGTCACTTAGCTCTTGTAGTCTTTACTAGTTGAGGGAGGGGCCGAGGTGGGGCCATAGCTCCCACGAAAACAGACCCTAGGTATATCTGTATATAGAGGCTCTTTACCGACGGACCTGTACAGATATGGAAAAGCTCCCGACCGAGTTCCATGTTTCTTGTAACGCCCTGGCGTGGAACTCAGTGCACATTAGAGGACGTGTGATTGAGGCATCAAGCTACAATTATAGTACATTCGTGGGAGAGTCTAGATACATGCATATCTGTTCGGGGTGGTGTATCGTAGACTAGAGGGCATCATTCCGATATGGAATCTGATTCGATTGATGGTGGCAGTCCATACGCTTACGTAGCATAGTCAAGATTGATATATACGGAACGTAACATTTTATATGGAGATCCGTACATGACACCGGCGTAGGATCAGTGACTGAGTTAATTACGGTGGAGACCGGCAGGTGCGATAACATGGGATGTATCTCAATATTGAGAGATAGCTACATATATTAGGTAAATCCATGGGAAAGAAAATGGGTACGATGCGCATATAAGTCTTGAGTGCTATTAACCCAAGTAACCTAATAATCAAGAAAATGAAATGGAATGATATTGTAAGGATCATTCTACTTCTGATATATTAGTATCTGTGCAGTACAGTGAAATGCATTTAGGAAGTGTAGTATATTCTGTCTAAACTTATCTTGTTCATGTAACGACCCATATTCTACGTATCATAGGATCGTAGAATATTTATTTCTTTCACATATGAAGTCGTATGGTCATGTAACTTTGGGAGATGACTATCATGGGAAGTTTATATCCAAATGCATGAATTGCAAGCTAGTTAAAGCCGAGCAAAAGAAGCCTAGTGGGTTGTTGCAGCCATTAGAAATCCCCGAATGGAAATGGGAGCATGTCTCGATGGATTTCATCGATGGTTTACCAAGGACTAGATCGGGACATGATAGCATTTGGGTAATCGTGGATCGATTGACTAAGAGTGCAAGATTTATACCAGTCAAATCGACTAGGACGGTAGCCAAGTTAGCAGAATTGTATATGAAGTGGGTAGTGAGATTTCATGGAGTACCTAAAAGCATTGTGAGTGACCGAGACCCGTTGTTCACTAGTGAGTTTTGGAAGAGCTTACAAGAGGCTCTAGGGTCAGAGTTACATCTCAGTACTGCATATCATCCTCAGACCGACGGTCAGACCGAGAGGGTGAATCGTATTTAGGAAGATCTCTTAAGAGCATGTATATTGGATTTTGGTGGATCATGGGATGACCATTTGCATCTAATAGAGTTTGCATATAATAATAGCTACCAATCCAGTATCGGTATGACTCCGTTTGAAGCTTTGTACGGAAGGCCATGCAACTTACCATCATGTTGGATAGAGACTGGCGAGAAGTTTATGCTTGGACCAGAAGTGGTGAGGGAAACTTCAGATAAGATTAAGATCATTCAACAACGAATGAAGGTTGCCCAAGATAGGCAGAAGAGTTATGCTGATAAGAGGAGAAGAGACTTAAAATTCTCAGTTGGTGACTTGGTGTTTGTCAAGATTTCTCCGTTGAAGAGCGTGATACGATTTGGCAGGAGAGGCAAGTTGGCACCAAGATTTGTTGGCCCATTCCCTGTTCTTGAACCAGTTGGGAATTTGGCATATAGAGTTGACTTACCAGAAAAGATGGAAGGAGTTCACAATGTATTTCATGTTTCTCAACTAAGGTAGTTCGTTCACGACCCAGATATGACTGTTTCACCTGATCAGTTAGAGGACTTCGAAGTAGAACCCGAGGCGGTTGGGAACCGCAAGCCGATCCATATTGTCGAGCACGACATGAAGCAACTTCGAAGGAAGGCGGTGAAGCTAGTCAAGGTTCAGTGGAGCGAGGACGAGAATGATTGTACTTGGGAGACAGAGGAGAACATTAGGAAGACATATCCAGAACTCTTTGCCTGGTAAGATTTTAACTTCGATTTAGTTTTCCGCATGCTAGGGTAGGCTTGTTTGCTTGTTTTGCACATTTGATTGTTGTATGTGGCTGTTAGGCATGCGGGATCTTTTGTATGTTTTGGGTTAAGGAATTTCGGGGACGAAATTTCTTAAAGGGGGAGAGTGTAACGACCCGTATTCTACGTATCATAGGATCGTAGAATTTTTATTTTTTCACATATGAAGTCGTATGGTCATGTAACTTTGGGAGACGACTATTGGGGTCATTTCCCATGTTCATGATTTTTCCCGATTTTTAAATGACCATTTAACCCCTAGTTGGTACTGTTTTGGCTATAACTTTTGACTGGAAAGGAATTTTGACCTGAAACCACTTCCATTTGCTCCGGATGATGGTTTATAATTCCGTAGAGTGGTTACATTAGCCAAACGGACTCACCATTTGGGAGATATGGCTGAAACAAGTTTCAGATGGAGAAAAACAGCTTAATTGGGCTTAACTGGGTGATTAGCAGCTAGGCCCAGAGGGGAATTTCGGTTTTAGAGGCATAGGAGGGCTGATTAGGGTTAGGAAATCACTTTCATTTTAGTTTTGAGCCACCACAAACCTTCTTGAGACCTTAGTAATGGCTTCCATCACCTAAAACCACTCCAAAACACATTTTTAGTAAAGATTAAGCCTAAACTACATCAAAACAAGGCCAAATAGCATCAGAGCAAGGTTGGAGCTGCTGCTATACATCGGAATTTGACCCAAATAGAGAGTATTTCAGATTTAGTGTTTTATTTTGTGGCAAAGGTGAGTGATTAGCATCGTTTTGGCACTAACTACAGTTAATTAAGGGTAATTAGTGAAGATTAGCGAATTTATACACTAATAAATTCTAGAAAAAATGTTTAGAAATTCTTAAATAATATTTTATGCCTCTGTTAGAAATTTGGTTTGATTTGATTAAGTTTCGTTAACCCTATGATTAGTTTTATTTAATCATGCTTAAGGGAAAAATGGGATTTTGGGTACATTTGATCCATTTTGGTATGTAAATTCATTGTTTTGGTGTTTGTGGTTAGTTTGCTATGTTGTTATGACTGTTTGACATGATTTGTGATTGATTAGTATAGTTAGATTTGTCGAAAACATCGTCGAATGGCGTAAACAAGTTGTTGGAAAAAGTTGTGCAGGGCTTCGGATCGGATCGGGTGTGGGCACGGATCGGATATGTGAACTGGGCAAGAAAACCGACCCGAACTGGAGTCTAGCACATAAGAGGCTTGGCAAAAAGGAAGGCCATGTTGGTTAAGCTGGGGATCGGGCCAACTTAAGGACGAAGGGCTCAGATCGACTTAAGATGAAAGGCTAGGACTGGAGTAAGGCGGAGGGATCGGATCGGCTAAAGGAGTAGGATCAGATCGGGTAAAGGAGGAGGATCGGATCGGAGTAAATGGAAAACAAGGGAGCTGATCGGAGAAGGAGCATGAACTGGAGGGAAGATAGTAACCCGACCCGACCCGGAGGAGGACACCCGACCCGACCCGAAGTGGGACGCCCGACCCGAACCAACGCAACGCTGTGGACCCGAACCGAACCGCTACAGGGGAAGACTACAAACAATGCCAATTCAACGTGGAGGACCCGACCCGAACCGATGGCTAGGAGGGAAACCTGACCCGACCCAGTATTGACCAAATACCCGAGATGCAAAGGTAGTCCAATATGAGAAGTTAGAGCTCAGGATCCAGGTGGGAACCGATGAGTTCACTTCATGATTGGGCTTTGCTGCGGGACGTGTGCCAAGGGGCAGTCGATGTTTATGACTTTGGATCACTATGTATGGGAAGTATGTGAATGGATTCAGGGCTGAAATGGCCTAGGTACGACTAAAGGGCTATTGTTGGCTCGCTTTTTGATCAAGCCAGTCAGGATCATTTGTAAGAGGAAAGCAGGAAACCACGTTCCCCAAGAATATGAAGGATCGGATCGCGCACCATCGTCTCATCCAGGATCGGATTGCGCACCATCGTCTCGTCTAGTATCGGATCGCGCACCATCGTCTCGCCCCCATCTCATCAGCGAACGAGGCAGCCGGGCGATCCGATCCAAACTTACATTGTTACCCCCAAGCGAACCGATCCGATCCCCTGGTGCGTGGCGAACCCTCAGACCTGTTCAAGCGCGAGCTAGTCTTCAGCGATCCGAATCGCACGGATCTGGCAACACGTGTCCCCAACCGTCATCTGGACCAATTCTCCCCATCTGTACGATCCGATTTTCAAGCAGATCACGACACCTGTCCACAACGACTAATTTGACTGTTTCTTCAACGGTGGCGATGCGATCCGATGCTCTCGGGATTCTTGCCACGTGTCCACGATCCGCCTGACAAAATCAGCTATAAATAGCCCAGAGCTTGGCATTTTTCGGGATCTTTTTGGCAATAGTGAGTACTGAATCCGCCATTGTTGTCAAACTACTGAAATACTGAGAGAAATCATTGTTGTATTAGCTCTTAAAGCATAATCAATAATATATAAAGCGGTCGTAGGCTCGTTAACGCCGAACCACTATAAATTCTGAGTATTCTTTTCTTTTTCCTTGTTCTTCATTTAAATTTCTCTACTGTTCATAACAATTTGGGTGTTAGGTCCAAATTTCGATCTAACATTTTTGGTGCTTTCACTAAGAAACTCAGTCCTAAAATTTCACTATTCGCTTCTTTGAGGATTCCAACGATTCGGATATCATGGCTGGAAAAAGATCTAAAGTTTCGCAGACCAACGAAACGATTGAGGAGAGTGTGCATGAACCGGGCAACGAAGAAACTCTGGATCGCGGAGCGCAGGGGGCGACCAGATCCGACGAAGACACTTCGTTCCGAGTCGATGAGAACGAGACAATCCGTGCCACTGAAGGGGTTGTTACTCGATCCCGAGGTAACACCTCGCAGCCTCCGCGTACCACGACCACGAGTCGATCTCAGGAGGGCACAGCGAATCGCCCTCCACGAACCGCAGCTATCCGAACTGATGGTCAGACTACAACTCGACCTGGAAAAGAACCTATGACCCACTCCTATCGTCCTGGAACCTCTGCTCGACCCGGTTCGAGCTCTTTGCGCATAAGAGAGAGTGATGATGACCACTATGATCCTGCCGCTCCTGTCACTGAGGGGGATCTCTCTCGCTTCGTCGAAATGTGGGATAGGTTGTTTGATGAGTTGGCTGCCCAAAGGCAGGAAAGTTCCATCCTACGGCAAAATATGACGGCTATGGATAGAAGACTTGATGAGATAGCAAGGCAAAGAGCATCGCCGGTTCGTCCACTCACCCCAGTATATTCTTCTTCGTCTGAAGAATCGCCGAGACCTCCGCGGCGACCGTATGAGAGAGCCGAAAACATAGAGCAGCTTCGGTTCGGAACCCTGCCCTCACAGGAAGAAGAAGAACTAGGGGCGGGGCCCACAAACCATAATGTGAATGGTCAAGCAACGGCTCTTAGGACTCGAGATGTGAACAGTCCTGTGCATAACAGACCACCTCAGCCCCGTCGCCGCACGCATACTCATGATAACAGGGGGCAGCGAAGCCCTGTCCGAGCCCCAGATTTTGTGGCTGCTTCCCGAAGAGAGATTAGAGAACCTCGTCGGGCCAGAGGCACTGACCCTTAACCCCCTTTGACCAGTGCAAATGTTGCAGCCATGGTCCACCAGATTCTGGCCGACAGCCGCGGACAGCGGAACGAAGATTGGGGGATCGACCGCAGTCGTACTCCTTTTACTGACGATATTTTGGATGCGACTTTTCCAAGGCATTTCAACATGCCACAATTGAACCGATATGCGGGAAGATCTGATCCTGTTCAGCACCTAATGAGATACTCTTGGTCGATGACCGCTGCCGCCGCTTCTGACGCGGTTAAGTGTAAAGCGTTTCCCATATTCCTGGAGGACGTGGCTTTGCTATGGTTTACTCGCCTGCCGGCGAGATCGATTTCTAGCTTCAGGGAGTTGAGCGAGAAGCTCATAGAACAATTCCGTATCTACGCACAGAAGACAAAAAGCGTGATCGATTTATTCCTTGTCAAACAGCGACCAGGCGAGAGTCTAAAGATGTACCTGGATCGTTTCAATTTGGCCGCCACTGAGGTTAAAGATCCTCATGAACCGACCATTGTCGCAGCACTGATTGACGGAGTAGATAAGGACACTGAATTCGGGAGGTACTTGGCAGGCAAACCGCCCCACACTAGAGAGTTATTCTACGAGAAAGCCAACGTACATCTACGCCGGGAAGAGGTATACGCAAACCGAAAGGTTAAAACAACTGATAAGGAGGAAATTCAAAGCAATGTCGCCATCAAACAGACTGGAGACAGCTCGGGAAAAGTTGAAGTTAACGTCGGAAATCAGAATTAGGGTGGTCGCCAGCCAGGTAACAACAATAACAATGGTAACGGCAACAACCGGAAGAGGGGCCGAGGGAACGACTCCCAGAGAAGGACTCGTCCCAGGGCCGTTGAAAGTTATACACCCATAAGTGATACTCTGGAAAATATCTTCCTGGATGCGTACGAAGTCCTCCAGAATAAGAGGCCACCTCCTAGAGAGTCGACAGAGAAAGAGCGTGAGACAGGGAAGTTTTGTCTCTTTCATCAAATCCACGGCCATTCGACGAATGAATGTCGTCACCTGAGGGATGTAGTCGAAAGGCTGCTTCGAGAAGGGAAGCTAGATGAATACAGAGTAACGCCCAGGGACAGGGGGCAAGCAGTGCAGGCGCCGAATCAGAATCAAAATCAACTTGCTGCTAGGCCGACTGCTCAGCAAAAAGGAAAGAATATTGTTATCAATACCGTGATCGGAGGACTTTATCTTGCTGGACACAGTTCCAAAGCATTGGATCAATACGTCAATGCGGCCAAACAACACCTCGAGGTGGGGGAATGTAGCAACCCCGAGGACAATATCCCGGTGAAGCAGCAGAAGATGATGACCGATGATGTTGTATTCCGAGAGTGGGAAAGCATCAGAGTCCATGCTCCAACTGAAGATCCACTTGTAATTACGATACCCATTGGGCCAGCCACTGTTCATAAGGTTCTGGTGGACAATGGGAGTTCCGTTAATATTCTTTTCAAAAAGGCCTTTGACCAAATGAATCTTGAAATAAAAGACTTGAAACCCTGCCAAGGATGGATCCGTGGATTCAACGGAGCATCCACCGCTCCAATTGGTTATGTAGAGTTGCCAGTTACACTTGGGGAAGGAGAACGCCAGAGAGTGAGAATCCTTCCCTTTGTGGTTTTGGATGTTGAATCGCCATACAATGCCTTTTTTGGGCCGACCGGCCCTCGCAAAGTTCAGAGCCTGTATAGCCCCCTGGTGCTTGCTATTGAAATTCCCCACAGAAGCTGGCATTGGTATCGTCAGAGGGGATCAAGTTGCTGCGCGAGCATGTTCCGTGGCCGAACTGAAGTTACTTCGCAATGGAGGGGATATCGAAACTAAAGGCACTTCTCCCCCTTCGGGGGCGGAGACCTTATAGCAACCAAAGAGGATAATCGTTGGAGAGTTGCCCAGAGAGATGCCCGATGATATAGATCCCAGAGAGGATCAAGAACCCGGGGGCAGAATGGCGACTCCCAACGAGGCAACTCTGGATGTACCAATCGATGACAGTGACCCGGAGAAGGTCCTTAAGATTGGATCCCAGTTAAGTCCGAATCTCGCTGAAGAATTGACGAATTTCTTAAAGAACAACTTGGATGTATTTGCTTGGACCCACGCGGACATGTGCGGGATATCCCCATCAATCATGAGCCATTCTTTGAGCATTAACCCCAAACATCCTCCAGTAAAGCAAAAAAGGCGAATGCTGGGCCCAGAGAGGTCCGCTGCCTTGAAAGAAGAGGTTGGAAAGCTAAAGAGTAATGGGTTTATCAGAGATTCAACCTACCCAGACTGGATTTCGAACCTAGTCCTGGTAAAGAAGGCCAACGGGAAGTGGCGAACGTGTATCGACTTCTCGGATTTGAATAAAGCTTGTCCAAAAGACAGTTTCCCATTACCTCAAATTGATCAGTTGGTAGACTCGACGGCAGGTCACGAGCTTCTCTCATTTATGGATGCTTATTCAGGATACAACCAAATTCCAATGCATGTTCCAGATCAAGAGCATACTAGTTTTATCACTGATCTGGGATTATATTGTTATGTGGTAATGCCCTTTGGTTTGAAGAACGCAGGCGCTACGTACCAACATTTGGTCAACAGAATGTTTTATAACCAAATCGGGAAAACAATGGAAGTATACGTCGACGATATGTTGGTTAAATCCAAGCAATCCTCTCAACACACTACTGACTTGGCGGAGATGTTCGGCATTCTTCGAAAGTATGGAATGAAACTCAATCCAACCAAATGTTCATTCGCTGTTGCTTCTGGAAAATTCTTGGGATTCATTGTCTGTTCCCGCGGTATCGAGATTAATCCAGACCAGATCGCGGCAATCAAAAACATTCAGGAACCTAGGCAAATTAGAGATGTGCAAAGCCTTGCCGGAAAAGTGGCCGCACTAAGCAGGTTTATCTACGGGGCTACGGATAAGTGCATCCCATTCTTCGAATTAATAAAGCGAGGAAAACGCCACTTTAAATGGACACCTGACTACGTAGAAGCGTTTCAGAATTTGCTCAGGCACTTGGAGAAACACCCGATTCTATCTAAACCAATAGATCACGAGGATTTATTCGTGTATTTGGCAGTGTCGTCCCATGCGATCAGCTCAGCGTTGGTAAGGGAAGAGGATAAGGTCCAAAGACCTGTGTATTATGTGAGCAAAAAATTGATAGCAGCAGAGCGTAATTATCCACGGGTAGAGAAACTGGCGTATAGTTTACTGATTGCCTCCAGAAAACTTCGGCACTACTTTCAGGCACATCCTATCACCATATACACTGATCATCTACTCAAGCAAGTTTTACAGAGACCGGAGGCATCTGGAACGTTACTCAAATGGAATATTGAGTTAAGTCAATTTGACTTGAACTTTCAGCCCAGACGGTCAATTCGGGGGCAAGTGATAGCCGACTTCATAGCAGAGTTCACTGTTCCTGAAGAAGACATAGCAAACGAAGAAGTGGAACCTTCAAAGTTACTTTTTGATCCTAATGCCTCGAGATTGTATACTGATGGCGCTAGGAACAACGAAAGATCCGACGCTGGAATAGTACTTGAAACCCCCGAGAAACGATTGATAACCTATGCCATCCGAATGGAGTTTCAGGCCACTAACAACGATTCCGAATATGAAGCTCTGATAGCCGGATTAAAGATTGCAAAGAAACTAGAAGTCA
This sequence comes from Allium sativum, assembly GCA_030737875.1. Lineage (NCBI taxonomy): Eukaryota > Viridiplantae > Streptophyta > Magnoliopsida > Asparagales > Amaryllidaceae > Allium > Allium sativum. The sequence continues at coordinate 2,137,836 of CM060925.1, read as the reverse complement.
CAAAGCTGAACATCTTCTGCGACTCCAAGTTAGTTGTGAATCAAGTCACTGGAAGATTCCAAGCTAAAAGTGCAAGATTGATTCTATACTTAAAGAAAGTGAAAGAACTGCTGAATGAGTTTGATCACTACAGCATATCTCATATTCCGCGGTCAGAAAATCAGCAGGCAGACAAGTAGGCAAAGATGGCTAGTTCTAACGATCCTGAAGTGATTGGGCTAGCCCCCGTTGAAGTACTTCGGTCCCCCAGCATAGATCAGATGGAAATCGACCTAGTACAAGAGACGGAACAAGAAAGGGAGTCCTGGATGACCCCTATAAAGAATTTCCTAATGGATGGAACGCTTCCGACCAAGAAAAGCGAGAGGCGTAAAGTGATTCGTAAAGCCACCCGATACGTTCTACAAGGCGGAGTTCTTTACAGACAAAGGTTCTCAATGCCCCTCCTTCGGTGTGTAGCCCACGATGACATTAAACGTGTGTTGCAAGAAGTCCACGAAGGCGAATGTGGCGACCACATTGGAGGGCAAACTTTGGCGAAAAAGGTATTACGGCATGGTTATTTCTGGCCTACCATAAACAAGGATGCAGTAAGATATGCACGACGATGTGATGCGTGCCAGAGATTTTGAAAGATACCTAGAGCGCCTCCAAGTCAGTTAAAAACAATGATCATTCCATGGCCTTTCGCTATGTGGGGAATTGATATCATAGGAAGTCTCCCCATAGCAAGGGGCGGAGCAAAGTTCGCTATTGTGGCCGTAGATTTTTTCACTATGTGGGTCGAGGCAGAACCACTAACTACAATCACAACTAAACGAGTGATCAACTTCATTGTGAGAAACATCATCTGCCGATTTGGAATTCCAAAGATTGTGATAACAGACAACGGAACTCAGTTTGATAGTGCTGAATTCAGAAACTTCTGCCAAAAATACCACATAGAGAATTGGTACACCTCCGTGGCACACCCACAATCAAACGGGCAAGTCGAAGCTGCAAATAAAGTAATTAAGTCCATTCTGAAAAGAAAAATGAAGTGGGCTAGAGCCATGTGGGCTGATGAATTGCCCTTGGCGCTATGGGCCTACAGGACAACATATAAATCAGTGACAGGACATACCCCGTTCTCCCTTGCTTTTGGAACGGAAGTAGTCATCCCGGTTGAGATAAAGGTACCTTCTCACCGGGTGACCTATTATGATCCAATGACCAATAATGAATTGCTCCTTGAGACCTGCGTGCCCTAAGATGCAAATAACAGGTCGCCCGATATTACAACAAAAAGGTCCGAGCCCGAACCTGGGAACCCGGAGACTTGGTTCTGAAACGTGTCTTTCCACCCCCAACTCATATGGGAACGAAGTGGGAAGGACCGTACTCTATTCTCAGCAAGCTTGATAACGGAACCTTCAAGCTGGCAACCGTAGATAAAGGAAATCCCCAGAGTGTGGAATGCCCAACATTTACGGCCATATTTGACATGAGAAGTTTCAAATTTATTCTTTTGCTTTGTTAAAAAACTATGTACAGGGCATGACTTGCCTAGAACAGTCAAATTCCTTAAAGCAAGAGATTACAAAGTGGACGTAGGTCATGATTCGACCGAACCACTATAAAAATACTGTGTGTCATTTACCTTTATTGCATCTTTATTTATTTTCCTATGAAAATCAATGTGAATAATGCAGGTACCCGAAGTCCGGTGCCAACGGTTCCTCCCGTAAACTAATCAGAGGAACCCAAAGCTTGGGCAAAGGCTCCAACTGCTTGTCCGACTAGCTTCAATCCACGGAACACGGGTTAAAGTACACACCAAGGATGAGTTTGATGAGAATGCATGATTGCAGACTGCATGATCCGTGACTCTAACTCTCCAGAGTAGAGAGAGAGTATAAAGGACACGAAAATCGACATCCACGAATAACGGCGGTGTACCATGATCGGAGCTACCTAAGCATAAACTCTAATTCTCCAGAGAGAGAGAGTATAAAGGCGTCTCCGATTGAGCGCTGAGAAAGTGCTCCTTTCCCGCTGAAGGATCGGGGAGCGAGTGAATCGCTGAGCTCGAACTCTAACTCTCCAGAGAGAGAGAGAGTATAAAGGCGTCTCCAATTGAGCGCTGAGAAAGAGCTCCTTTCCCGCTGAAGGATCGGGGAGCGAGTGAATCGCTGAGCTCGAACTCTAACTCTCCAGAGAGAGATAGAGTATAAAGGCGTCTCCGATTGAGCGTTGAGAAAGAGCTCCTTTCCCGCTGAAGGATCGGGGAGCGAGTGAATCGCTGAGCTCGAACTCTAACTCTCCAGAGAGAGAGAGAGAGTATAAAAGCATCTCCGATTGAGCGCTGAGAAAGAACTTAATCCCTGCTAAAGGAACAAGGGCTGACTGAACTACTGTTATCCCATGAAATATCTTATACCCCCGTATTCAGAAATAGGGGGCAACTTGCCGACAGTACTAATCAATCCCTAGTAAACCCCAGTCAGATGCTACGGTAACAACTGATTGGGGGGGGGGCACCGGGCACTCATATGCAAACACTAAACTTTGATACAACAATGTACACAATGATGTAAGGAGAGATAAATCCTTGTTTATATACTGCGAATCAACAAAGTGAAAAACAACCTAGAAACAAAAGTGAGGACCAGTCTCACAATTACACTTCCTGGCCAGTGGAAAACCTAAAGACAAAATATCAGCAAACAACAAACATCCTATTTACGCTTTGACCTCTTCTCTTGCTTCTGCCTCTCCTTGTCGGCTTCAGATGGATCCCCTTTCTTCCTCTTCCGCTTGTCTACGAGGGGAACATCCGACTCCTCTGAGGTCTCCTCTTCCACCTCTTTTCTCTTGCTTCTACTGGAGAGGGAAGCCGGGAAGTCATCGGGGTTTGCAAAGTGAAGCTGCCGGCTGATGGACTTGGGCTGGATTTTCACAATCATCCCAGTTTTGGGATCGAATTCTGCAAGAGGGACTACGTCCAAAGCCTCATCTCCCACCTTCTTTGTAACCGACTCTTTCTCTTGTCTGGCTTTTCGACTGGCCAGGGGTTCCTCGTCATCATCACCATCGTCGGCCTTTTTGGTGCCGGTAATGTCTTCTTCGTCATCCACATGACGACCGTCCAAGTCTTTTAAAGCTTCGATTGTCTCAGCATCTTTGGGTACATCGGCGCTAGGCGCCGGGATGCTTCCTTCTACTGTTGTGACCTCGACCCGCTCTGAAACATCAATACCAGCACCCGGCAGGGCAGTCTCCTTCTCCACTTCTCTCTCTTTTTCAGCACCCTTGTCGACGGGCTCGCCACCTGCATTATGAGAGACACACATTACTAATTCAATTGATTGTCCTGCCAGACGACGACAATTCGCAATCGCTTTAGCAAATTGCGGGGAAAAGAGAGAGATACCTTCAGCAGATGCTCCCTCTTGAGTAGTTCCAGATGCTCCAACAACCATGGGAGTTAGGCCCAAAGGGATTAGCGGATCATCAGGATGGTACTCCTCAACTTCGGAGGTTTTAGGCTTCGCGGCGGAACTGGAACCTTCGTCAATTTTGCTTTTACCTTTAGCCAAGGTTCTCTCCATTTCCATTTCCGCCAGGATGAGGCGACGACCCTCTGCCAGGTCCTCAGGCTCGTTGTCTCTTAGGATGCTCTTCATCAATTCATCCTCATTGATCTCTTCGACCCCCAGTCTATATTTTTCGCCCTCCACAATGGCATCCCATAAGTTGGCCAAAGTAACATGGTAATCCGGGATCCATGAGATGTTGCGAGTTTTGAGAACTTGGCCAAGGAAATCGAAAATCATCTCTTCAAACCCCTCAATCTCTTTTTCCCTTGCAAGGAGTTTGTTGTTAGAAGCAGTGGCCATTTCAATGGCGCTGTCAACATTCTTTTCGGCGAGAGCTGCCCGTCTCTCCGCGTCTGCAACCTGGTCATTCAAGATCACCTTTTCTGCTTCTGCCAGAGCCAAACTTTCTTTTAGACTCGCTTTTTCCGCCTCCCAAGCAGCCCTCTCAGCTTCAAAAATGGCCTTGTGCTGTTTTCAACTCTACGTTGGCCATTTTTAGATCTTCAACCTCCTTCTTTAAAGCCATTTTTTCTTGGCTATTGGAGTCCAGTTCTGAATGAAAGCGCTGCTTGGCATTCTCTAATCCAGTCTTATAATTTTCAACGTCCCTCCGTGCTAAAGCAAGCTGGGACCGAGCATCTTCCAGGTCCTTTTCCAATTTTGTCCTAGCCCTTTCGTTATTTTCAAGTTTTGCTTTAGACCTGTGTGCTTCTACTTCGAGTTTTCTGATGACTTCCGAAAGGTTAACTGCGTGCTATTTCATCATCTCATATTGCCTGGCTGTGTGCTGGATGTGCCCGATAACTTCATCATCCCAATTTTTAGGGACCGGTTCCAAGGCAGGAACGAAGATCATCCTGTCAAAGAACATGCCTGGAAATTGTTCCCGCAGCTTTTCCAGCCTACCTTGGATCTCGGGACCATGGACGTAATCCCGTGATCCGGGGGCAGCTAACTCTGGCTGGCTGGTGGGGACAATGTCACTTTTCTCCTTCTCAGTTTCTTTGGATGAATCTCTGTCCCTATCTTTGGATTCGTGACGCCTTTTGGACGACCGACTGTGGGAAGGCGCACTCTTTGGAGGAGTCAACTCTTTTGGAAGTTTCTTTCCCCCGGTCGGAATTGTCGGATGACTCGAAGGCCTAGTAGAGGTTGATTTGGGTGGAGATCAAGGTTGCGAGGAACTCGGCCTATGAGGAGGACCGCGAGGGCGCTCAGTATCCGGACGAAGGCTGGGTGTGCCCTCGCGGAGAGAACGATACGAATAAGATTTCCTGCGGGACATCGTTCCTGCAAAAAAGAAAAGAGTATATTAAAACTTTGAATACCCGCGAAGTTAGAGTGCAAGGTCAGACAGTGTGTGTGAGGTGTGCATCCCATATAATTCCCCCTAACAGACCCGGGCCTGGAGACAGGATCATCTGACCCGTTTCTCGTCCCCTTGTTGAAGCAATCGCCTCTTCGGGAGCAGAAAAGAAAGGCTCCTCGCCGAAGTCTTTTTCTGTATATACAATATCGGGTAGAGGGATTTTATTCAGCTCGTCAAATAACTGTTCTTCTGTCAAGTCATCGTCAGCAACAGTTTCCATTGGAGCAGAGATAGGGATTTCCTTCGACACATCACCACGGGACTCATCCCCTCTGTATATGTTCAAGTCTTCATCGTCTTGGATGACTATCGGAGAAGGACTTTTGCGAAATTTAGTTGTTTCTACCGCTTGTGAAGTTCCCTCTCCCTCTGTTGGGGGCAAGTACTATAGGGCTTGCCGCCGGTGCCAAGTCCAAATCTTCTGTCTACGAGGCGATGCTTATGGAGATTGTCGTCAGTAATGCATTTTTTGATCCTTAGAAAGTCGGATCTGCTTTGTGAAAGAATGGATAACCGATTGCTATATAGAGGACCCTCCGTTTTTGGGAAGACATGATCTGTTCGAAACAAAGGAAAAAGTGGAAGAATGTTATTACTTAGACTCCTCGAGCAAGATATTCGATTATGTGGTCAAAGCTTACTTGATTTAAGCCATCTTCATGAGCATCCGGCCTGTCTCTTTATATAAAACCAGTCCGATTTAGGGTCCCCTATACTGTTGTACCCATCGTATAAAACCTTCCTATTTGCCACCGACTCAAAGAAGGAGAAGTTTGGAGTTGCCGAAGAACGGTGCTTGAAAAGAAAGAAGAACGTCAAATCTCTAAATTTAAGTTCGGCATGTAAGATCTCCGCATATGCAATGTACAGGGTATATAACGATGCATAGGCGTTTGGATGGAGCTGCATCGGAGCGATGCCCAGTCGTCTTAAAGTTTCGATGGCAATCGGAGGGAACGGAGGGATAGCTCCTACTAGACACATTGTTCGACTAATCACCATATACCCTTCCGGTGCTAGGTGGGGTCTATCTTCGCTTCCGGGCGTCAAGACATCGTCCCAAGGAATGCCGTGTCTTAAGCAGATTCTCTTAAGTTTTATCTCGTCAAGCTTGGACGCTAAAGAATCAGAGAATTTATCTATCCCGAGTGCGCCTGGGATTTCATCAGGAGCTCGCTCATCAGTCTCAGAGTTGTTGCTGGATGAAGTACTTTCTGTCGGATCTGATTCTGTGGCTTCGTACTCAGATCCAGAATCTTCGCCTCCCGGACTGATTGGGGGAATTTCAGGATTATACTGTTCGGGAGTCTCGGATTCCGCTTCTGCTACAGATCTTGAGGAAGAGTGATCGTTCGACATTGCTGCTAGGACGAGAAAATATGAACAATAAGATTAACACTACCCGTCCCCCGTGTGTGCAAGTGCCGTTGTGTGTGCTTGTGTGTGCGCATTATCAAAAAATAAAGCATAAAAGCAGTCAAGGTTATCAGAAGCATTAGTCATCATATGCAATCAAATTATGAGGTCATTTAGTCCAGAAAGTCGAACGCCGCGGCTCTTGCCTAACTGTTCAGAGTTTTACGGTGATAAGACGTTGATTAAAGCCTGAAATTCCTTCGTATCGTTAGCTATGAGACGGATCGCAAAGCAGAGGGATCGCCCCCCTTTCGACTCGCAGAGCAGGGGAGTCGCCCCCCATCGAATCGCCAGGCGAAGGGATCGCCCCTTCATGAACCGTTGCGACCCCCACGATCCGTGCCTTCGCTGCCACCTCGATCTTTAGTCTCGCCACTCGCGTTCGTCTTCTACCTTTGACCACGATCCGAGTCGGCTTTCCTTCTTCTGCCTCCTTCGTTTTCCTCCTCTCCCCCCTATCCTCGAATTCCGAGCTCTACGCCCGATGACCATGGCAACTTGGTGATTTCTTCAGAAAATTGCGGATTTCCACCAGTTCTCCCTCGAATCAGTCGTAAAAATTCAGGAAAGTGCTGCGTTTACAAATGAGAATGTTCTCTATGAAGTTACCTTTCTAAAAACTGAGACGATACTTGAATTTTCGAAAGATTGCAAAAGTTGGGTTCGTTTTTCAATGGCTAAGGCGAAACGATACGGGAAAGGGAAAGAAGAAGGAGAGTGAAGAGGGGAAGGTCGGCATATATAGGCAACGGGGGCGACCGTTTGTCTCCCCTTCTTTGTCCTGCTCGATCCACGAAAGACCCATGGGCCGCGAACAAAAGGCCCACCATAACTCGAGGGGGAGCCCACTTCGTTCCGAGGACCAGTTCCACACCCATGAACGAAACAAACGTCTCGCTGACATTACGCGATTCGAAACCGCGATACGAATCGGTGAATTCGGAAATAAGGATTCTGAGAAAATCACAGAAAAAGAAGAGTTTTGTGACCCGCGATTCGATGGGAAGATACAATTTTTCGAAGCATGTTCCATCTTCGATAAAACATACTTCGAAGGGGCAAAATGTTGGCTCGCTTTTTGATCAAGCCAGCCAGGATCATTTGTAAGAGGAAAGCAGGAAACCACGTTCCCCAAGAATATGAAGGATCGGATCGCGCACCATCGTCTCATCCAGGATCGGATCGCGCACCATCGTCTCGTCCAGTATCGGATCGCGCACCATCGTCTCACCCCCATCTCATCAGCGAACGAGGCAGCCGGGCGATCCGATCCAAACTTACATTGTTACCCCCAAGCGAACCGATCCGATCCCCTGGTGCATTGCGAACCCTCAGACCTGTTCAAGCGCGAGCTAGTCTTCAGCGATCCGAATCACACGGATCTGGCAACACATGTCCCCAACCGTCATCTGGACCAATTCTCCCCATCTGCACGATCCGATTTTCAAGCAGATCACGACACCTGTCCACAACGGCTAATTTGACTATTTCTTCAACGGTGGCGATGCGATCCGATGCTCTCAGGATTCGTGCCACGTGTCCACGATCCGCCTGACCAAATCAGCTATAAATAGCCCAGAGCTAGGCATTTTTCGGGATCTTTTTGGCAATAGTGAGTACTGAATCCGCCATTGTTGTCAAACTACTGAAATACTGAGAGAAAGCATAATCAATAATATATAAAGTGGACGTAGGCTCGTTAACGCCGAACCACTATAAATTCTGAGTGTTCTTTTCTTTTTCCTTGTTCTTCATTTAAATTTCTCTACTGTTCATAACAATTTGGGTGTTAGGTCCAAATTTCGATCTAACAGCTATAAACCAATGAAGTAGGGTCATTTGTAAAGATTTGGTCATGACTCCATTTGGTAAGCTTGGTTGTAGCAGTAGTTGTACAGGTTGAACTCCGTCACTACTTCAATGGGTCTAGTGATTGACAGTGGTGCACATCGTATGCTTTACGCACTGAGTGAGAGATGTGAGGATGGTTGCTATAGTTGATTTGTTTGCTATCATTATGACATGCACACCCCACCCCCGTACTCTTACACTATTTATTATGTCACCTTAGAGTATTGTAGAGTATGTGGTACTAACTCTTTGGTTGCAGGTCTAGGTTCAGATATGGTTTAGTATACCTGTTATAGTTCTGTTTAGATGCTTATTACTCATACCAGGCTTTATGTCTGACCCAGAGTTTTATGTCTCCTCTTATTACTCTGGGTGCTCACACGAGCAGACTAGAGACAGGTTAGCTGGTGATGCACGGGTAGATGATCCGGAGACGAGCAGGAGGCTTCCATGTAATATATATCTAGTATTCTCCCTGTGTTGTTGAAGATCACTGCTTGGGCATTAGTGGTTCATCTTCTGCTTTAGCTTTCTTTTGTTTAGAGACAGTAAATTTGGAAAGTTGTAATAAGCTGTATTTGGATTTCCGATGCTCTGATGTTGATGTTGATTTTAGTTATCAGCTTATGCACTGTCTCACCTGTTTTATGTCAAGTCTATTATTATTATTATATTTTATTCCATGCGCTGTGGGACATTCTACAGGTTCCTTGATTAATTCATTCTCTTCTTTCCTTTCTTTGGCGTCCGTTCCGTGCTAGTCGGGCATGTGTACAGCGCACTTTCGGAGGAAATGCCGACTGGTGCGGGGCGGGCCGTCACACTTGGTATCAGAGCTCTAGGTTGCGTAGTTAACCTAGGGAAGTTATCAGGGAGAGATAGTATACATATACGAGAGAGCGTATTTGTGATTACTTTGGTTTTCAAAATCTATATATATATATATATATATATATATATATATACTATTACTAGTATAAGGATGAAGTCATACTGCACTAGCACCACTAGGGAGTCGTTAATCGTTTCCTTTTTCAGATTGACGATGAGCCGATATACTAGAGGTGCTGGTAGGGGAGCCAACAATGGGAATGCTGGTGACATGAGGACGATGTTTACTGACCTCATGAGAGAGATGCTTAGAGAGGTGCAGAGGGCAGCTCTCAATGGTGGAAATGGTGGTGGTCCAATAGTGCAGGCGCCTAGAATCGACTTCGTCAAGCTGAACAAGGATTATACTAGCCTTGGTGGGAAGCCATTCCATAGAACGGAGTCGGCTACGGATGTTCAGGATTGGTTGGATAGTTGCGAACGTATCTTCGAGGACTTAAGAATCGAGGATGCGATGAAGAGAAAGTTAGCGTCCCGTCAGCTGCAAGGGCGGGCAATGAATTGGTGGAATGCTATAAAGGCAGCTGCTCCCGAACATCGGATTACTTGGGAGCAGTTTAAAGCTCGCTTTAGCGAGAAGTTCATTCCAGCTGCTCAGAAGTCAGTGCTGTTTAAGAAATTCTTGGAGCTCAAGCAGAATGGCAGAGCTGTCTTGGATACATTGCTGAATTTGACACTTTGTCAAAATATGGGTTATCTCTTATTGATACTGCCGAGAAGAAGAATGAGAAATTCATAACTGGTTTGGATCAGTACTTGTGGGAAAGGCTTATTAACCACATCGATGAGACGTTTGAATCGATTGTTGGGAAAGCATCAAGATCAGAAAGTCTCTACCCTAAGCCGAAGGCTGAGGTTGCATCCGCAGATGAGCCAAAGCCACAAGCAAGTGGTGAAGGCAAGGGTGGTTCCCAGAATAAGAGAAAGCAGAATCAGACTAAGGATAGCCAGAAGAAAAGGAATAAGCAAGATGTTGAGTGCTTCAGCTGTGTTAAGAAGGGCCATTATTGTTGAGTCAACGGTTTCAATGCTTATTTTGATTAATGACAAGAAGGAGCTTCATGATCGACAAAAAGAAGACTCAATGTTTTATAGGTTAGAAGATGGCTATTTAGAGTTATTTATGTTAAAATCTATCCTCAAATAATCATACTTCTTATTCTCTTCAAAAATATACATGAAAACTCATTTTTTGTGTATGTTGACAAAAACCTGTCAACCTATTAAATTTAACAGGTCAACAGCTTTTTAAACTTAACAGGTCAACCTGTTAAAATTAACAGGTCAACAGCTTTTTAAACTTAACAAGTCAACCTGTTAAAATTAACAGGTCAACAGTTTTTTGAAACAACGGTCAAAAACCTGTCAACCTATTAATTTTTCCTGTCGACCTATTTTTGAATTTCATGAAGAGTCATCTTCTTTCTTGAAAAGTTGTATCCATTTCTGTTCATTTAAACCATTTTTTCTGATTGCAACTTTTCACCAACAATTGCAACTTCTTAATTACTATAAATACATCAGTTTTCAATCAATCAAATTACCGAATTTTCTCTCCATTCTCTGATCTATATTGTATTATTCTTAGCATTCTAAAAGCACTCAAAAGCATTCAATTATCGTTTGAATCTCCAAGCATATTTAACACACTTGTGATTCAACTCGATAATCCACTTCCAAATCTTTGCAAACATCAATATATATTTGAGGATAAGATTATAGGAAGGTTGTACTCAATCATTGACTAATCAGTGTTGAAGAAAGAACACATTCAAGGTCAAACTCTTGTAATCGTCTTGTGGGTAAGCTTGTAGCCCGTGAAATCAAGTGGGTAAGCTTGTAGCCCGTGAAATCAAGTGGGTAAACTTGTAGCCCGCAAATCAAGTAGTGTTGTGAACCTGTTCCTCCGGGTGAAGCGAGGGTGTTGATTAGTAGAAATTCCGAAGAGGAGCTTCGGGACTGGACGTAGGACGGGAGGTCCGAACCAGTATAAAATCCCGGTGTCGTTACTCTACTTTACTTTACTGCATTTAAAGTTATCTGTGATATATATATTGTTATCATATCATATTCCGCATAGCCATATTATAGATCCTGCATAAGTCGTGCACACCGACTTTTCAATTGGTATCAGAGCAAGGTCATCATATAACCGTAACACAGTTATTTGATACATTCTAGTAATATGGAAAATAACGCAAGTACGAGCAACACCACTTACACTGAAGGTCAATCGACACAAAGACCTCCTTTCTTTAATGGCCTAAACTATAGCTATTGGGCAACACATATGGCTTTTTATATGCAATCAACAAGTTATGACGCTTGGAATGATACTCAGAAAGAAATAGTTAATCCAACAACTGAGTATGCAGAATGGACTCCTGCTGAGAAAACAGCAGCAACTGTAAATGCAAAAGCAATAAATATGTTGTTTTGTGCATTAGACCAAAATGAGTATAGCCGTGTTAGTATCTGTACCACTGCTTATCAAATTTGGCAAACACTAAAGACCACTCATGAAGGTACTATCAAGGTTAAACAAGCAAAAATAGCTTTATTGAAAAGTCAATTTCAAAATTTTAAAATGAAGCCAAATGAAACAATCAATGAGATGTATTCAAGGTTTAAAACTATTCATCATGCTCTTATCGGGTAGGGCAAAAATATTCTGACTTTGATGTAGTTTCAACAGTCCTACGTTCACTGACTAATGAATGGGAAGGAAAAGTATTAGCCATAGAAGAAGCTAATGATCTTTCCACCATGAAGCCAGATGAATTGATAGGAAATCTTATGTCCTATGAAGCTAACTTGCAGGCTCGAAAAGAACAAAAAGAAGAAAAGAAAAATGTAGCTTTTCATGCTAATGAAGACATCTCAGATTTCGAAGATGAGGATCTAGCATTCATTGCAAAAGTATTCAAAAAATTCTTAAAGCAATGAAAAGCTACTCAATACAACAGAAAGAAGTTCGGATCAAACTGACCATCATCATCGAATGGAGAATGCTTTAACTGTCATAAGAAGGGACACATGCAAAAGGATTGTCCAGAACAAAATAAGAAGATAGAAAATGATAAGTTCAAACACAAAAAGGACAAGTCAAAGAAACGGGCATTCTCAGTAACTTGGGATGATTCAGATTCATCTTCATCCGAAAGTGAAAGCGACTCAGATAATGAACAAGCAAATATATGCTTTATGGCTAAAGAAGATGAGGTACAAATTCCTTCTTTTGAAGAAGTTCTTGATATAAATGCTGAGTTGACATATAAATTTAAAGATATGAAACGACAATGCAAACAAGCTCAAGCTGATTTAAGTAGAGTAGAATTTGAATGAGATATGTTAAAAGATGAAAAGAAAATATTAGAAGAGGAACTTGAAAAGGCTCAAGAATCATCATCTAATATTGAATCTCAACTATCTCTTTTGACTCAAGAAATTGAAGTTCAAAAAGAGAAGAATGATACTCTTACTACTAAGAATCATGAGCTTAAAGAAAAAGTTAAATCTCTAGATCTTGAAAAAGCTAGTTTACAAACAATGTTAGACGATATTACTAAAAATGTTTCTAACTTTAACAAAGGTCGAGAAAATTTGACAAAAATTATTGAGAGTTCACAATCAGCTACAAATAAGAAAGGGTTGGGATATAAGAAACAAGTTATCAAGAAACATCTTGGTAAAAGAAAAAGGAAAAATAAGGTAGTACAAGAAACTGAAGCTAAGAAAAATCTTAGTTTATTATATTCCAAACCAAAACCGATTGTGAAATTTCAAAAGAAGAATATCAAAACTATAAAAATATGGGTTCCTAAAACAAATAACAATTTGATTAGGAACAAGTATATTAAAAAAAATTTGAGTACTGTGCATCATAATCCTAATTTTTTGTATAAAGGGGATACCGGACCCGTATGGGTTTGGACTCCTTAGACCTAACTCTTAGGACCCTATAAAAAGTGGGTACCATGGACTTAATTTTATTTCTTACAGGTCCCACTTAAGAAAAGAGGAAAGTGGATACCGGACAGTGGTTGCTCAAAGCATATGACTGGAGACAAGAGCTTATTAACAAATATCACGTATTCGAATGGTGGTTCAGTCACTTTTGGAGATAATTCAAAAGGCTATATCATCGGCAAAGGCGATGTGAGCAATTTTGGTACATCTAACTTACCTCTTATTACAAATGTCATGTTATTTAAGAATTTGAAACATAATTTATTAAGTATCAGTCAATTGTGCGACAAAGGTTTTACCATTTCTTTTTTGGATAACAAATGTAGTATTTTAGATAACGATCAAAATATAGCTTTTGAAGGACATAGAGATAGAAACATCTATATTCTGAATATGAATATCAATCATAATTCATATATGTGTCTTGTAGCAAATGATAATGATCCATGGCTATGGCACAAATGTTTCTGTCATATAAACTTCAGAACTATTGACAAGCTAGCCAAGAACGAACTAGTTAAAGGTTTACCCAAACTTAGCTTTAAAGTTGACAATCTTTGTGATGCATGCCAAGTAGGAAAATTGACAAAATCATCATTTAAATCTAAGAAGGTAATATCAACATTATAACCACTTGAGTTATTGCATATGGATTTATAGGACCTACTCAAATACAATCCATAAATCATAGTCGATATGTGTTTGTAATTATTGATGACTATTCTCGTTATACATGGGTGATTTTCTTGAAAAATAAAAGTGACACGTTTACTCATTTCAAATCCTTCGTCAAGAAAATTCAAAAGTCAAAAGGACTTAAGGTTAAGAATATAAGAAGTGAACATGGCGGAGAGTTCGAAAATAATGAATTTGAACATTTTGTACAAAGAAAGGTATTAATCATAATTTTTCGTTTCCTCGAACTCCACAAAAAAATGGAGTTGTAGAACGGAAAAATCGGACATTACAAGAATGTGCAAGGACATTATTAAATGGAAGTACTTTACCAAAACAATTTTGGGTAGAAGCAGTAGCAATTGCGTGTTATGTTGTGAATCGTGTATCCATTCGACCTCTTACTAAAAATACACCTTATGAATTATTTAATGAAAGAAAGCCAAATATTTCATACTTCAAAGTTTTTGGTTCAAAATATTTTATTTTAAACACGAAAGATCAACTTGGTAAATTTGATTCAAAGGTTGTTGAAGGAATCCTTATTGGTTATTCGGATCGAAGCAAGGCTTATCGTGTATTCAATAAGAGAACTAAAACTATTGAAGAATCACTTCATGTATCTTTTGACGAATTCTATAAACCGTCTCATAATATATCGTATGACGAAGAAACTATAGTCACTGATAATCCTACCATCACAAATAATGACTCTGACTCAGAAATTATTGAGAATATTCCTCAACCTGTTATTCTACCTTCTCCATCAAGATTTAGAACTCCTCCGATAATTCATAGAGATCATCCAGTTCAAAATGTTATTGGAGAAGTAACATCACAAATTAGAACAAGGAGTCAACTTAATCAAATGGGTCATGTTGCGTTTATCTCAAATATCAAACCTAAAAATCCTAAGGAAGCTGCACTGATGAATACTGGATCATTGCCATGCAAGAAGAACTAAACCAGTTCGAGCGCAATGATGTATGGGAACTTGTTCCAAGGGCGACTGATCAATCAGTTATAGGAACTAAATGGGTATATAAAAATAAGGCCGATAAACAAGGGAACATTACTAGAAATAAAGCAAGATTAGTAGCACAAGGATATAATCAGGAAGAAGGTATCGATTATGAAGAAACCTTTGCTCCCGTAGCTCGATTAGAAGCTATTCGAATCTTACTATCCTTTGCTTGTCATCATGATTTCAAACTTTATCAAATGGATGTCAAAATTGCTTTTTTAAATGGGTTTATCAAAGAGAATGTATATGTCGAACAACCTCCTTTGTTCGTACATGAGAAATATCCGGATCATGTATATAAACTTAAGAAAGCTTTATGTGGATTGAAACAAGCACCTCGTGCTTGGTATGAACGATTAAGAAGCTATCTCATAGATTCTGGATTTCAAATTGGAAAAGTTAATCAGACTTTTTTCATTAAACATTCTCGAAAAGATATATTAGTTATCCAAATATATGTAGACGACATTATCTTTGGTTCAACAAATGATGAACTTTGCAAAGAATTTGCAAATATTATGACCAAAGAATTTGAAATGTCACATATGGGAGAACTATCATATTTCCTCGGTCTTCAAATCAAACAGCTTTCAAATGGTATTTTTATCAATCAAGAAAAATATTGCGGAAATCTAGTTAAACTCTTCGGACTAGAAAATACCTCTGGTAAACAAACTCTTATGAGTACGACCACACATCTTGAAAAAGATGAATTTGGAAAGAATGTTGACCGGAAGTTATATCGAAGCATGATCGGTTCTCTCCTGTATCTTACGGCAAGTCGTCCAGATATTACGATGAGTGTTTGTATGTGTGCAAGATTTCAAGCCAATCCTAAAGAATCACATCTACGAGCTGTAAAACGTATAATACGATATCTTAACAACACCAAAGACTTTGGTCTTTTCTACCCGAAATATTGTCCATTTGAATTAGTGTCATATAGCGATGTTGATTTTGGTGGCTTTCGCACGGATAGAAAGAGTACAAGTGGTACATGCCATTTTATTGGAAAATCACTTATCTCTTGGTTTAGTAAGAAACAAAATTGCGTTTCACTCTCGACATGTGAAGCAGAATACATATCAGCTGCTCTAGCTTGCACTCAAGTTTTATATATGCAACAAACACTTCGAGATTTTGATATTCATTTATCGAACTCCATCATATATTGTGATAACACAAGTGCAATAAATTTATCGAAAAACCCTGTCAATCATTCCCGAACAAAGCACATTGACATTTGACATCATTTCTTATGAGACAATATTGAAAAAGAACAATATGTCTTGAATATATCCCAACTGACAACCAGTTAGCAGACATTTTCACCAAGCCTGTACTCGAATCTAGTTTTATTTCTTTACAAAGAGAGCTCGGCTTGATTTCTAGAAACGAACTTGGTGTATAAAAGTATACATATACACTGTTGGGTTTCTAGTCGATACATTCATTTGTTTTAAAACTTAGCTAATTAGTAGTCTTTTACTATTATTAGCAATTCATTTTGAGTGGTTCTTATTTCTGAATGCTTTTCATCCACTAATTTCTATCTCAATAAATCCTGTATATATACATACTCTTTCTAAATGTTTTTTTCTGCATCTTTTTCTAAGAGTCTCCCTCAACATTCATATATTCCTCTATAATTGAACACATTTGTGACAAATGTGCTCAACGATCTCATATTTCGATCACCAACTCCGAGCCAGAAGAGTACTATTCCCCGAAAACACCACAACATCCACCTGGATTCCATCCAAATTCTCGTACACCAGGAACCACACCAACTCCTAAACGAAGCAAGAATGCACTTTTTTGCTCTCCACGTACAAAGGATAAGATTGATGAAATACATCATTATCAACAGGAGATGTACTATGAGCAAAAATTAACTTCCTCTCGTTTGACGTATCTCGAGCAAATAGCTTCACTCTTCTGTAGTTCCAACAAGCATAATTTTCATGAGCCAATACATATACCATCATCATCGAGAGCACCCAACTCATGGGATAGGAATTTCAACAAAAATGAAGGTGCTAGTGGGAAATACTCTCCGTGGGAACCAAGAAAATGAGTTCTTTATATCGGATCAAAGAAGATGCTTTATAATGTTTTTTAATAATGTTTTTATTTCTTACTTCATGTATTTGTTATTTTTTTTTAATAATACTTTGTTTGGATTTGAATTCGATCAACAAAAGGCTGAAAATTCATTTCAATCAAAAAACGGTCGACTGATAGATAATTTTCGGTTGACCGGTTTGTACACTTTTAATTTCCAGAGAAATATCAAGGTCGACCGGTTGAAAAAAAGAAGTCGACCGATCTCTTGAAACACGAACAGGTCGACCGGTAATAAATTTGGTCGATCGATTTTATGACACAAAAATTTCCAGAGAGTTTTCACGATCGACCGGTCACAAATTTTATGTCGACCGAAAAAGTTTCAGCAAAATATGAAAAAAAAGTGTCGACCGAAATTTTTGCACAGGTCGAACGGTCTGTTTAAGTTTTGAAATTCAAAACCATAGAATCCGGTCGACCGGTTATAATTTTATGTCGACCGATTTTAGCATTTTTTCTTCGATTTCAAACCAGAAACTAATTAGGTCGACCGATATACTATTTTAGGTCGATCGTTTTCAGGTTATACTGTTTTTAAACATCTAATAGTCAGTTCAACCTCCTATATCAACACACTATTTCGTTTTTAACCTCTTCATTACTCAAATCAACACTTTTCTTCAAACCCTAACTCCTCAAATTCCATCACCTTCTCTTCAATGGCTCCAAAATCAAAGAAATCAAAAACTTCTTCTTCTACTTCTCCACAACAATCCATAGATGCTCAAATCAAACATTGGCTTAAGGATCCGATTGCTATAACAAGATGGAATAAGATGAAAGATTATACCATTCGTGAAGGGATGTTTATCAAATACTTCGATTTTCTCCTCTATGATGTTAAAGAAATTGCAACCAAAGAAAAAATATCATCTCTTCTTAGTTTTGAGGACAATAATGTTGAGATTAATCACATTATGATAAAATTATTCTGTGCTAATCAAATTTGGAGAAGTACAAGCCAGCAAATTCATCAAATTGCTTATGGTCAGTTGTATGTGATCAACAAGTATTCATCTCCAAGTCCCGAATGGAAGAAATTCTTAAATCTTCAAATAATAGTACGAATTTTTTTCTGATTTCTGTCCCATTCATATTAGAGACAAAATTAGTCATTTATTCATTGAAGATCACAAGTCAAGTGCTAAAGGAATAAATTTGAGACCTACGGCTAGAATTCTCCATCATTGTATTGCTCATTCTCTCTTGCCACGAACCGGTAATTCTGATGCCATCTGCAAAGAAAATTTTAAGGCATTATATGCTGTATATGGTGATATCAATATCAACTGGATTGATATGATTTTTGATGAGATATCGTTGGTAAATAAACATTCTCACAAACATTTATTTTACAATGAATATTTAATGCGTCTCCTCATGAATTGCGGAATAAAATCTCCGGAATCCAAGATTTCAACACCTAAGTGTATTGATAAAGTATCAAAGAAGAGAATGAAACTTCCGGATCCCTGCTTAACCATTATTCCATTTGAGCAATATAAACAAAGAGGTTCTCCTGAAGCATCTTCATCACGAGCTCTTACTCCAAGACCGGACGTTAAGATTCCTTCGCCAAATTCTACAACAAAGGATTCTCTTGAACAAATAGCAAGAAATCAATTTCTTTTAGAAGCAAGACTCAAGAGAAATGATACCAAGTTCGATCGGTTAGACACCTAAATGGATAAACGTTTTAACAAGCTTAAGTCTTTCTTTGGCATTCTTTGGGATACAATTTCTTGCGGAGTTTCATCTTCAACCACACATGTTCAAAATCCCGGAAAACGGCCAATGCCACCTACTTTCACATGGTCTACTTCGGAGGAAAACACCAGTTCTGGAGAAAGTACTCACCATAGTCGTGGTCATGGAATTTCATTTGTTGAACATGGTAGGCATGAGGGAGAAGAATATCAAGTTGATGATGATCAAGAAGAAGAAGGAGAAAAAGGAGGAACGGATAAAGATCAGGAAGTAGAAGGAGATGAGGAAGAGGAATCCTCAGAAGAAGAAAAAGATGAGGATAAAGGATCATCAGAAGAAGAAGGAGACGAAACCGACACTGATACATTTCCTCAGTAGTTATTTATATCTATAGTTATGATATTACGTCTTTAAAACATCTCTATTATCTTTTATATGTGTTTTGTGTTATGTATGCTACGAAAACTTGGTTCGTCTTGTATGTTTTTGGTATGGTTTGTAATGTATAATATACTCTGGATGTGATGTCCTATGTTATTTAATCGCTCTCTTGTTTATTAAACCCTTTTTGTCGATGACAAAGGGGGAGAAAGTCACTAACATCTCTTCTTGCAGAAACTAAGTTATATTTTTCAGGGAGATCATATATACAGGGGGAGACAGAACTTATATACAGGGGGAGATAGCAATAAAGAATAAATATCAAGCTATATTGTCATCAATCAAAAAGGGGGAGAATGTTGAGTCAACGGTTTCAATGCTTATTTTGATTAATGACAAGAAGGAGCTTCATGATCGAAAAAAAGAAGACTCTATGTTTTATAGGTTAGAAGATGGTTATTTAGAGTTATTTATGTTAAAATCTATCCTCAAATAATCATGCTTCTTATTCTCTTCAAAAATATACATGAAAACTCATTTTTTATGTATGTTGACAAAAACCTGTCAACCTGTTAAATTTAACAGGTCAATAGCTTTTTAAACTTAACAGGTCAACCTGTTAAAATTAACAGGTCAACAGCTTTTAAACTTAATAGGTCAACCTGTTAAAATTAACAGGTCAACAGTTTTTTGAAATAACGGTCAAAAACCTGTCAGCCTATTAATTTTTCCTGTCGACCTATTTTTGAATTTCATGAAGAGTCATCTTCTTTCTTGAAAAGTTGCATCCATTTCTCTTCATTTAAATCATTTTTTTTTATTGCAACTTTTCACCAACAATTGCAACTTCTCAATTACTATAAATACATCAGTTTTCAATCAATCAAATTACCGAATTTTCTCTCCATTCTCTGATCTATATTGTATTATTCTTAGCATTCTAAAAGCACTCAAAAGCATTCAATTATCGTTTGAATCTCCAAGCATATTTAAAACACTTGTGATTCAACTCGATAATCCACTTCCAAATCTTTGCAAACATCAATATATATTTGAGGATAAGATTATAGGAAGGTTGTACTCAATCATTGACTAATCAGTGTTGAAAAAAGAACACATTCAAGGTCAAACTCTTGTAATCGTCTTGTGGGTAAGCTTGTAGCCCGTGAAATCAAGTTGGTAAGCTTGTAGCCCGTGAAATCAAGTGGGTAAACTTGTAGCCCACAAATCAAGTAGTGTTGTGAACTTGTTCCTCCGGGTGAAGCGATGGTGTTGATTAGTAGAAATTCCGAAGAGGAGCTTCGGTACTGGACGTAGGACGGGAGGTCCGAACCAGTATAAAATCCTGATGTCGTTACTCTACTTTACTTTACTGCATTTAAAGTTATCTGTGATATATATATATATTGTTATCATATCATATTCCGCATAGCCATATTATAGATCCTGCATAAGTCATGCACACCGACTTTTCAATTATGATAGTAATTGTCAGGCCAAGCCAGCGGATAGGAAGTGCTTCAATTATGGCCAAATGGGACATCATAAGGACAAGTGTCCACAGCCCCCTAAAGAAAAGAAAATGGTGAAAGCATATGCCCTTAATGCTATTCCTTCTTCATCGAATGCCCCAACCGCGGCGGAGAAGGGAAAGAATGTCGTCATTCAAGGTATGCTTTCTATTTACGATGTTCCTGTTAGAGTTTTGTTTGATACCGGAGCTTCCAGTTCTTTCATATCTAGTGACCTGGTAGATAGGTTAGGATTGGAGCCCGAGATTGTCGATAGACCTTTAGTGGTGACGAACCCGATTGGTGGTTCGACTAGCCTTAGCATGATTTGTCGTAATGTGGTCTTATCGAGTCATGGATGCATGTTTGTTTGTGATTGCTTTGTTTTGGGCTTTACTGGGTTTGGCATTATTCTAGGAGTAGATTGGCTCCAAAGATACGGGGTGGTGGTAGACTGTGAGGGCTTTTTGGTGACAGCTAGAGCGGATGATGGGCGGAGGATAGTGTTTGGTGGTCTACCCAGTGAGGGGGTATTGGCTAGTTTTTTAAACTCCCTCGACATTCCGCATAGTGAGTTGTCAGGTTTGCCCGTGGTTGGCCAGTATCCGGATGTTTTTGAAGAAGTGACCGGGCTTCCACCACACCGAGAGATTGAGTTCCGTATTGATTTGTTAAAAGATGCCAGACCTATAGTGATGCCACTTCGTCGTATGGCACCAAGTGAGAAGCGAGAGCTCGAGGTGCAAATCAGCGATCTTTTGAAGAAGGGATTTAACAGAAGGAGTGTTTCTGAATGGGGAGCACCAGTCGTGTTTGCCACTAAGGAGGACGGTTCCCTTCGTTTGTGTGTAGACTACCGCGAGTTGAATAAAGTGATGAGGAAGAATAAGTATCCTCTACCGCGGATAGATGATTTGTTCGATCAGTTGAGTGGCGCGAGAGTATTTTCTTAGTTGGATCTCGCGACAGGTTTTCATCAGCTTAGAATGGAAGCTGAGAGTATAGCTAAAACGGCATTTCGGACACCGTCTGGGTTTTATGAGTGGTTGGTCATGCCATTCGGGCTGACCAATGCCCCAGCATATTTTGTGGATCTTATGAATAGGGTATTCAAAGATCAGTTGAATAAGTTTGTTCTTGTGTTCATTGATGATATTTTGGTATATTCAAGGACAGAGGAAGAACACAAGGAACATTTAAGAATAGTGATGGAGGTGTTGAGAAAACACCAATTGAAAGCAAAGTTTTCTAAGTGTCACTTCTGGAGGAGGGAAGTGAGGTTCTTGGGCCATGTTGTTTCCGAGAATGGTATTGCCGTGGACCCTGCGAAGGTGGCTACGGTACAGGATTGGCCTATGCCGAAGAATGCAACAGATGTAAGAAGTTTCTTGGGGTTAGCTGGATATTATTGTAAGTTTATCCAAGGTTTCTCCATGATAGCAGCACCATTGACCCAGTTGACCAAGAAGAATCAAGCTTTTGTCTAGAATGAAAGGTGCGAGAATGCATTCAAGAGTCTAAAGGACAAGTTGACAAGCGCACCAGTGTTAGTCATTCCTAAGGGGAATGAAGAGATGATGGTATACAAGGATGCCTGTGGTACCGGACTGGGTGCTGTATTGATGCAAGGCGGTAGGGTTGTAGCTTATGCAAGTCGGCAATTGAAACCGCACGAGAAAAGATACCCTACTCATGATTTGGAATTGGCAGCGATCGTGTTCGCGTTAAAGATGTGGAGACACTATCTCTTAGGAGAAAGATTTGAGCTGTTTACAGATCATGAATCGTTGAAGTATCTCTTCTCCCAGAAGGATCTAAATCTCCGGCAACAAAGGTGGTAGAATTCTTGGCTTCCTATGATTTTGACATCTCATATACACCGAGAAAGGGCAATGCTGTGGCTGATGCATTGAGTAGGAGACATGCCAGCTTAGGGGCTATGTTTCTAGAATGGAAGCAGCTGGAGTACATCGCTGGGTATGATTTCAGACCAAAGTGCGAATTGGATCCAGAAATGTTAGCAAGTTTGACGATCAGACCCACTTTGATTGAGTGGATCGGCTCTAGTCAGAGGGACGATCCTAACCTATTGGAAATCATCTCCAAGTTAGAGATGGGTATCGATGAGGAGATGAACAAGTATGGGCTTGGTCGAGATGGATGGCTTAGAAAGAATGGAAAGCTTGTTGCACCCAATGTCAATGGATTGAGAGATGAAGTGCTTAGAGAATGTCATCACTCAAAACTGACTATACACCCCGGTGCTAATAAGATGTATCGAGACATGAAGCAGACCTACTACTGGGAAGGGATGAAAAGAGACATTGGGAAGTTTATATCTAAATGCATGAATTTCCAGCTAGTTAAAGCTGAGCAAAAGAAGCCTAGTGGGTTGTTGCAGCCATTAGAAATTCCCGAATGGAAATGGGAGCAAGTCTCGATGGATTTCATCGATGGTTTACCGAGGACTAGACCGGGACATGATAGCATTTGGGTAATCGTGGATTGATTGACTAAGAGTGCAAGATTTATACCAGTCAAATCGACTAGGACGGCAGCTAAGTTAGCAGAATTGTATATGAAGTGGGTAGTGAGATTTCATGGAGTACCTAAAAGCATTGTGAGTGACCAAGACCCGTTGTTCACTAGTGATTTTTGGAAGAGCTTACAAGAGGCTCTAGGGTCAGAGTTACATCTCAGTACCGCATATCATCCTCAGACCGACGGTCAGACGGAGAGGGTGAATCGTATTTTGGAAGATTTCTTAAGAGCATGTATATTGGATTTTGGTGGATCATGGGATGACCATTTGCATCTAATAGAGTTTGCATATAATAATAGCTACCAGTCCAGTATCGGTATGGCTCCGTTTGATGCTTTGTACGGAAGGCCATGCAACTCACCATCATGTTGGATAAAGACTGGCGAGAAGTTTATGCTTGGACCAGATGTAGTGAGGGAAACTTCAGATAAGATTAAGATCATTCAACAACGAATGAAGGCTTCCCAAGATAGGCAAAAGAGTTATGCTGATAAGAGGAGAAGAGACTTAAAATTCTTCATTGGTGACTTGGTGTTTGTCAAGATTTCTCCGTTGAAGAGCGTGATACGATTTGGCAGGAGAGGCAAGTTGGCACCAATATTTGTTGGCCCATTCCCTGTTCTTGAACAAGTCGGGAATTTGGCATATAGAGTTTTCTTACTAGAAAAGATGGCGGGAGTTCACAATGTATTTCATGTTTCTCAACTAAGGAAGTTCGTTCACGACCCAGATATGACTGTTTCACCTGATCAGTTAGAGGACTTCGAAGTAGAACCCGAGGCAGTTAGGAACCGCAAGCCGGCCCGTATTGTCGAGCACGACATGAAGCAACTTCAAAGGAAGGCGGTGAAGCTAGTCAAGGTTCAGTGGAGCGAGGACGAGAATGATTGTACTTGGGAGACAGAGCAGAACATTAGGAAGACATATCCAGAACTCTTTGCCTGGTAAGATTTTAACTTCGATTTAGTTTTCCGCATGCTAGGGTAGGCTTGTTTGCTTGTTTTGCATGTTTGATTGTTGTATGTGGCTGTTAGGCATGCGGGATCTTTTGTATGTTTTGGGTTAAGGAATTTCGGGGACGAAATTTCTTAAGGGGGGAGAGTGTAACGACCCGTATTCTACGTATCATAGGATCGTAGAGTATTTATTTCTTTCACATATGAAGTCGTATGGTGATGTAACTTTGGGAGACGACTATTGGGGTCATTTCCCATGTTCATGATTTTTCCCGATTTTTAAATGACCATTTAACCCCTAGTTGGTACTGTTTTGGCCATAACTTTTGACTGGAAAGGAATTTTGACCTAAAACCACTTCCATTGGCTCCGGATGATGGTTTACAATTCCGTAGAGTGGTCACACTAGCCAAACGGACTCACCGTTTGGGAGATATGGCTGAAACAAGTTTCAGAGGGGAATTTCGGGTTTAGAGGCATAGGAGGGCTGACTAGGGTTACGAAATCACTTTCATTTCAGTTTTGAGCCGCCACAAACCTTCTTGAGACCTTAGTAATGGCTTCCATCCTC
Source organism: Allium sativum (assembly GCA_030737875.1). Taxonomy (NCBI): domain Eukaryota; kingdom Viridiplantae; phylum Streptophyta; class Magnoliopsida; order Asparagales; family Amaryllidaceae; genus Allium; species Allium sativum. The sequence goes on along the minus strand of CM060925.1, from coordinate 2,113,268 downwards.
TAAAACCACTCCAAAACACATTTTTAGTAAAGATTAAGCCTAAACTACATCAAAACAAGGCCAAATAGAATCAGAGCAAGGTTGGAGCTGCTGCTATACATAGGAATTCCACCCAAACAGAGAGTATTTCAGATTTGGTGTTTTATTTTGTGGCAAAGGTGAGTGATTAGCATCGTTTTGGCACTAATTTCAATTAATTAAGGGAAATTAGTGAAGATTAGCGAATTTATACACTAATAAATTCTGGAAAAAATGTTTAGAAATTCTTAAATAATATTTTATGCCTCTGTTAGAAATTTGGTTCGATTTGATTAAGTTTCGTCAACCCTATGATTAGTTTTATTTAATCATGCTTAAAGGGAAAAATGAGATTTTGGGTACATTTGATCCATTTTGATATGTAAATTCATTGTTTTGGTGTTTGTGGTTAGTTTGCTATGTTGTTATGACTGTTTGACATGATTTGTGATTGATTAGTATAGTTAGATTTGTCGAAAACGTCGTCGAATGACATAAACAAGTTGCCGGAAAAAGTTGCAGAAAGTTGTGCAGGGCTTCGGATCGGGTGTGGGCTCGGATCGGATACGTGAACTGGGCAAGAAACCCGACCCGAACTGGAGTCTGGCACATAAGAGGCTTGGCAAAAAGGAAGGCCATGTTGTTTAAGCTGGGGATCAGACCAACTTAAGGACGAAGGGCTCGGATCGACTTAAGGATGAAAGGCTAGGACTGGAGTAAGGCGGAGGGATCAGATCGGCTAAAGGAGTAGGATCGGATCGGCTAAAGGAGGAGGATCGGATCGGAGTAAATGGAAAACGAGGGAGCTGATCGGAGAAGGAGCATGAACTGGAGGGAAGATACCAACCCGACCCGACCCGGAGGAGGACACCCGACCCGACCCGAAGTGGGACGCCCGACCCGAACCGACGCAACGCTGTGGACCCGAACCGAACCGCTACAGGGGAAGACTATGAAAAGCGCCAATTCAAATTGGAGGACCCGACCCAAACCGATGTCTAGGAGCTAAATCTGACCCGACCCAGTATTGACCAATAACCCGAGATGCAAAGGTAGTCCAATATGGGAAGTTAGAGCTCAGGATCCAGTTGGGAACTGATGAGTTCACTTCATGATTGGGCTTTGCTGGGGGACGTGTGCCAAGGGGCAGTCGATGTTTATGACTTTGGATCACTATGTATGGGAAGTATGTGAACAGATTTAGGGATGAAATGGCCTAGGTACGACTAAAGGGCTATAAACCAATGAAGTGGGGTCATTTTTAAAGATTTGGTCATGACTCCATGTGGTAAGCTTGGTAGTAGCAGTAGTTGTACAGGTTGAACTCCGTCACTACTTCAATGGGTCTAGTGATTGACAGTGGTGGACATCGTATGCTTTACGCACTGAGTGAGAGATGTGAGGATGGTTGCTATGGTTGATTTGTTTGCTATCATTATGACATGCACACCCCACCCCCGTACTCTTACACTATTTATTATGGCACCTTAGAGTATTGTACGGTATGTGGTACTAACTCTTTGGTTGTAGGTCCAGGTTCAGGTATGGTTTAGTATACCTGTTATTGCTCTATTTAGATGCTTATCGCTCATACCAGGCTTTATGTCTGACCCAAAGTTTTATGTCTCCTCTTATTACTCTGGGTGCTCACACGAGCAGACTAGAGACAGGTTAGCTGGTGATGCATGGGTAAATGATCCGGAGACGAGCAGAAGGCTTCCATCTAATATATATCTAGTATTCTCCCTGTGTTGTTGAAGATCACTTCTTGGGCATTAGTGGTGCATCTTCTACTTTAGCTTTCTTTTGTTTAGAGACAGTAAATTTGGAAAGTTTTAATAAGCTGTATTTGGATTTCCGCTGCTCTGATGTTGATGTTGATTTTAGTTATCAGCTTATGCACTATCTCACCTGTTTTATGTCAAGTATGTTATTATTATTATATTTTATTCCATGCGCTGTGAGACATTCTACACGTTCCTTGATTAGTTCATTCTCTTCTTTCCTTTATTTGGCGACCGTTCCGTGCTATTCGGGCAGTGTACAACGCACTTTCGGAGGAAATGCCGACTGGTGAGGGGCGGGCTGTCACCGTTCAGTTCACACTTGTCCTTACTATTGTTATTGTTATCTTGTTCTTCAAGATTTTATATACCTGCCATGATACTTTTAGTTATTTATATTTAAAAGTAACAATACTCACCAAACTTTATGTCTAACCCTTTTTGTTTCTTCTTCTCTCTCTTCCGTTTCCCCATAGGTTCTAAGGGTGGAAGTGCTTAGAGTTGATTTGGATTCTTTCAGCTTAGCTTGGATTTTGGATTTTTATGTACAACTTTGAATTATTGTCAACTCTCTTATGGCTTTGCTTGGGAAATATGGTTTATGTTTTTGTACTCTAATATTTTTTGGTAAGACATATTATTAAACATGTAACTGGTTATTTCAAACCTACGATGTAAACTCAGTGTTTGGGACCATGATGTTATGACTTAAATAAAGTTTTAATTCTGCTGTTATTTTACATGTCTGTCTCATGATATTATGTTCTTATTTACCTATAACACTTCATGAAAGTTAATGCATTTCCCTTACGGGTGACATTAACGGATGTTGGGTGTCACATTTGGTATAAGAGCATATGGTTATAAGATCGGATAAAGTATTTTGAAAATGGTTTTCAAAAAGGTCTCAAAAAAAGTATTTTTAAATAAAAAAGTCTATTTTTGAAAAGCATATTTCCCAAAGCCATAAATATATCTTGATTCTCCACTTGATTCTTTTTCCTTTTTGTTCGAGGAACCGTTTCTTCCCAAAAGGGTATCCCCATTTCGGCATGGTTCCGTAGGCATGTTAAAAATATGGTACATGTCGAAGGGCAAAGAAGTGCCCAACCTCCATCTGTAGCAGTAGTAGTTTCACCTACGGCTTATTTTCTTTCGATCCTCGTAAGGACTTCTATACGATGGAGGAAACTTTCAAGAGTCTTGTTAGCACGTTGCACAAGGATGGTAAAAAGGAGAATAAGGAAGTTGGGGCTAAGAAGCATAGCCTAAAGATGAAAGAAAATTGTGGCTTAAGAAGGGAATATAGATGAATGTAGAAAAGAGGAAATACCATAACTTCGGAATGGTGGGCCATCTTAAAAAGGATTGTAGAAAGAGGAAAGGCGTTTTTTTACCACTTTGGTAAGACGAGACACCTTATTAAGGAGGCCCAAAGAGATAAGGACAAAGCCCAAAGGTAGGAACTTCTAGAGGGCAAGCTAATGTTCTCATAGCTAGTGGACAGTATTGGGGTAGGAAAGTTCCACGAAGGATTGATTTCTATTTCTAATCATCCTGTTAGGATTCTTTTTCTGGCGCTTCGCATTCTTTTTTATATATGATCCTTTAGTTGAGTCTTTACACCTATATACTGGTATAGTTTTGGATCCCGTTATTGCCTCAAACCTCAGTGGAGGTATGGCCCATTTATCGATGATTTGTTGGGGTTTGAGAATCTCAATGTTAAGTGTCAAGTTTGACTGCAACACATATGTTCTTGATTTCATAAAATAAGGTTTTATTCTAGGATGAATGGTTTAACCATATATGGAGCCATTCTAGATTGTGAGAGGAAAGTTGTTAGACTTTTGACTTGCCATAGAAAGGCTCTCGAGATTTCTTATGACTACGAAAGGGTCTATCATGCTTAGTCTCCTAGAACATCTTGATATATATATCTGTGATTTGCGACATGTGACTCCTAAAAGAAAAGAGGGATCTTGATAAGCCAGTAGGGGAGACACTTGAGAAGAGGTTTGATAGGTGAATCATATAGGAATAGGAACCTGTTGAGGACAGTCCTTGAGGATGCCGATCATCTTAAGATGACTATTCATTAAGGCTATAAACGGTATAGAGTTCAAGATATTAGAGTCAAACTTGTAAGAGGAAGTAAAAGTAAAGAAATAAGCAATGATAGGACAAGTTCTGACATGCATACTTGGATCGGCGGTTAAGAAATTGTGCAACAAAGAAGTGAAGCTAGTAAGAGTGCAATGAGGAAAGGGCCGCAAGAACGCTACTTGGGAGGCTGAAGACAAGATTCGCGCTTCATATACTTTCCTTTTTGTGAGCATGTTCTTAACTTCTTTTTCCAAGCTTCGAATTTATACTTGTGTCAATTGTTTGAATATCTCCTATCGATCGAGTCTCTTGGTAGAAAACTAATGAATGTAAACATATGTTTGAGACATGTTATGTTAGATGGATGCACGTAGTTGCTAGTGATTGCTCGTGGATGCATATACACACACAATAGGCACTAGATCGGCTCAATCACTTACATATTGCATATTGATGTTTGTACATTTTAAAATTTTATGGATGAAGATAGGATTATTGTTACATTGATGCTGCATTTGGATGAATGATTGTGCACACATATAGAACTTACATATATTAGGATGATTTGCATACATTTTGGTTACATGGCAAAAACATACATTGCATTAAGGAGGTCAACTGTATCAGTTGGCCGCCTGATCTTTCGCATTAGTTTATAGACATATACACAGACTATTGCGTATGTTCATAAAAGCATTAGAAATTCCTTATGGACAATGGATGCCTGTGATTGCTAGATGGATATATGATTATTAGATGTTAGGATATACGTTCTTCTTAACTTAGAGATTGCGGAGATGAAATCATTTGAGTAGGGGAGAACACTCTGAAATTTTAACGATACTAAAGATGATGTATAAAAGAATAATTAATGTGAAATACACTGTTAATAATGAATTAAGGAAAACTTATTTAAATAATCAGAATTAAGTAAAAAGGACTGCGCCATTACGTCTGTCTCGAAATTCTGGTCAAGATAGACACCTGGTTTGCGAAAATCGGACATCGTATGAAGAAGTTATTAAGGTTTAAAGTTTGTATACGCATAGGAAGAAAATATATATAATAGGTTCAGAAATTAAAAAATATTCAAAATCAGCAAAAACAGAAATCCGGCGTGTAAATCAAGGAAGGGTCGTTCGTTTGAGGTAGACTCGAGACCCGACTGGGTCGACCTATTGCTCGACCCAAGCTCATGGGGTCGACCCCAGGGTCGACCTAGTGGTCGACACCCATAAAGGGGGGTTGACCTAGGGATCGACCCACCTGAAGGGGGATCGACCCACCCGGGGATCTGGAAGCTTCTTTTCAAACGTGTACGATTCTGATGGCTTCTGGTCCAATCTGATGGTTTTGGTTACTCCGCTATTCTTATATAAGGGGCCCTAAACCTAGGTTTTATTAATTAAAAAAAATGGTGATGACGAAGCTCTGCTACAATGAAAATTAAAACGACTCTTCTTTTTCTTCTAAATCAATTCAAAGAAGATTATACATATTCGAAGATTGCTACTACATATTCAACATGTTCTTCGAAGTAATTCAAATCCATTTCCTTGGGTTTGTTCACTGTGAGTTCGTGTTGCTTTTAGATCAAAATATTTAAATAGTAGTCTTGATATTTATATAAAAATTGGATCTCGAATCGGTGCCAAATCAGTTTTATTATGACATAATTATCAGATCTGCTTTTATATGTTCATACCACCACCATGTTAAATCTTGTCATAATATGCTTATTCAGTTTATGCCTATTTCTATCAGTTTATTATTGATTCATTATTGTGCCTGTTCTGATTCCCTTCTCTCCCTCTTTTCCTTTTTTATTTTTATATAGCCAGGCTACCTTCGAGCCTAGGCCTAACGTTGAAAATGCGAACGTGCGAAATTGGGAATAATTGGGAAAGACATAATTTGGGCATAATTGGTATTTGAAAATATGGATTTAAATTTGGTATAAATTTGGAAATATACAAATATGTATTTGGGGGCATATGTCTTGTTGTATAATATGAATTTAGGCACGCATTGGAATATATATAAATATGGAATTGGGGATAAAATGGGACATATCTAAATATCAGTTTGGGGACATAAATTAGAACGTATGTGAACATGAATTTTAGGCATACATTGGAAAATATGTGAATATGGGATAGGGACATAGATTGGAAAATATGTGGATTTGGGTTTGTGCAATATATATATACACACACGCCTTAATTTATGACAAGGGAAAAAGAGTATATGGTGCATAATTAAAAAGGTGAATTAAAAAGGGGACATAAAAGTCTACAATTTGAATAGTGAATTGCGCATATAATTAAATATGGGGAAAAAGATAAATAATCACCTATAATGACATAAGTAGATTTTGATAAAAATGGAATGTCTAGTAATTACAATTAGGAATTGTAATTTCACCTATGACACGAGGTTAGGTTGCATTAGTGGTGGAAGTCTGTCCGGACCCGACCGGCATATCCAACAGCCACTAATGTTGAACCTAATGTGAGAGATCTAAGTGCGCAAATATGAATCCAGCTAAGACACGAGGTTAGATCCAACTGTGGAATAAGACCGACTGGACCCGACCGACATATCCAGCATCCACACGTTGTAGGCATAATGTGGGTGGTCTAGCACAATATAACCATAATTGGACATGGTAATGAATTGGACTACTAACATAATTTAATCCATAAGGATTATATGATTATGAAATCAAGTTAGGGTTTAGTAAAATTGAATGTGTAGTGGGTGGGTTAAGTAAATTAGAGGGGGTATGTAGTATTTACATATAGGCCCACGAATATAACCCAACAAGGTTATGTAATTAAAGAGACCTAGTGGTATACATAACCGGTGGAAAATATAATAAAGTTATGTAATTAAAGACACCCTTGTAGGGTAAGCATAACTTGTAGAAATGATAGAATTAGATATGCGTAATAATCTGCCAAGTAAACAAAGATAAGTTGTTGTGACGGTGTAAATTGAATTTATGATTAAATGAGAAAGGACGAGGAAAAACTTGTAAAGTTAAATAAGTTATATTTAATCATAAATAGTAAGCGACATGTTAATTAGAAAACATGTGAATTGGATATACTTAATTACATATTAAGGAAAACATGTTATTGTAATGATGAAATCAACAAGAAGATTAAAAAGGGTTGTGGATTACAGACCTAGAGCCACAATATAGAGAATAACCTGTTGTGGGCTTATTAATAAACTTAAATGGATTAAGTTATATGTTTGAAATTAATAAGCAAGAGAAACTTTGTAATTTGAATAAGAATTCAATATGAATTGCAATAACCAAGTTAACTGGAAACCTAATGAGGTGAGGCAAGCGCGTAAAAGAATTTTAAGAAACAGGGTCTAACAACATATTAAAGAAAGCGGTTGGACCAATCCGTACGATTGAGGGTAAATATCCTAACGGGGTAGACCATCGAGGTGTTATAAGATACGAGGGGAGCACACATTCATCTGAATGTTATGACGACTTCGAAGGACTGGAAAGGGATGCACGCGGCTTCCTGAGGTACGTAAGGTGCTCCTGGTGGCCCTCTGTGCGGTGATAGAGTCTTAGGCTATACTCGCAGAGGTTGGATCTGCGCGTAACTACTAGGTGGGTGGGCCTAGACAATAGATATAGCTATGTAGTCATAATGCTTCGAAGAGGTGACACTAGGGTGACTCGACGGTTGCCTCACGAGAAGTTAGATAGGGTCACGACTAACAAAGATAGTAAACCATTGGATATCTGTCATCGACATCCAGCAGGATGCGAAAAGACTATAATTAACCCCAAGATATCATTTCACCTTTCAATATCGGGATCGCGGTTGAGGGGGGACGCCACATGGATGTTAAGATTGGTTGTCATTTGGGGAGCTCGCATAGCTCTTGTAGTCTTTACTAGTTAAGCCAGGGGCCGAGGTGGGGCCATAACCACCATGAAAACAGACCCTAGGTATATCTGTATATAGAGGCTCTTTAACAATGGACCTGCACAGATATGGAAAAGCACCCGACCAAGTTCCATGTTTCTTGTTTTGCCTTCCACGGAACTCGGTGCACATTAGAGGACTTGCGACTGAGGCATCGAGCTACAATTACAGTACATATGTAGGACAGTCTAGATACATGCATATCTTCTCTGGGTGGTGTAACATAGACTAGAGGGCATCTTTCCGATATAGAATCTGATTCGATCGATGGTGGCAGTCCATACGGTTACGTAGCATAGTAATGATAGATATATGCGAAATGTAATATTTTATATGGAGATCCGCACATCGTCCGGCGTAGGATGTGGGACTGCGTTCATTATGGTGGAGACCGTGCGAGTGGGATACCATTCGGTGTGTCTCAATACTGAGAGATAGCTAAATATATTAGGCAAATCCATGGGAAATAAAATGGGTATGATGTGATGTGCATGTAAAAATGCACATTTATATTCGCATATTTATTCTTGTTTTATTAAATAAATAAAAAATTTGGGTATTTTATAAGATCAAAACATATTTTAAATATTTTCCAAAAAATCACTCATTTTCTGAAAAAAGTGACCACTTGTGCATGTTTTAATTTGTGAAATCTTTTAATTGCACCTTGTGTTTATCTCATGTAGGAATTTTGGAGCTAAAAGGATATATACACATGAAGGGATGAGGGAAAGCATGCATTTTTACAAAAGGAGGCAAAGAATTATTTCATTTTATAGATAGTGGGGGCCCACACCTTTCAATTAGCCCATTTTCTCTTAAGCTTCAGACTGAGATAAAAGGACTCATGCATTCTACATGACTCATTAGTGGCTAATGGCAAATAGAAGCTACATAAACGGGCATTTTGGGGATTTCCCAAGGAAAGTGATTAGGTTTTTAGGTTGTTTTGATCATGTATATATACCTCTTTGTTTCATGTATTTCAGAATCTCCTTTTCAGCAAATGAAAGTGTAATTGATGAAATAACAAAAATGGCTTCCAGGCCTATTTCTTCTATGTCTCTCTCATGTTTCTTTTAATTTCTGTGCTCTACTTTATTTTAGTAGTTTAGATTTTCTTTTCTGCTAGAAGTGTAATTTTATTTTATGCAATTAGTTAGTAGCTAATTTCTTTTCTTCATATTTTACTCTTTATTTTTGTTGTTCTTCAATGTTGAAATCTAATTGTGTTGAATTAATCACACAAATGAGGAGCTAAACCCCTACAATTTAGGGGTGATGATGCCTTTCCTCTCAATTAATGTAGATTCAACATGAATTTGTTTGAGTGATCTCTTTGGGTTTAATAGCAATGGATCTTTTTGGTGTATTTGTGTTTCATATTGAATTTAATAGCCTCTTTTGTTCATTTCATAACATTGGGGCTATGTTTATGGCATATACATAAAATTGCCTCTTCATCTAAAATTCTGATCATGGCAATCAAATGATTTTTAAGTTTAAATTTGATTATCTATATTACTAACTAGTAGTAAATAGATAATACATAAATTAGATTTTAGTTTCATTTCGATGGACTGTTTCATAATAGTTAAAAAGTTAGATTAATTGTGTATTATAGTTTGATGGCATATTTAGTGTTAATTATTAGCGCAAATAAGTTATGCTTATGATAATTACGTAATTAATCTTACTTAAGTTATTTGAGAGATCTTTGTGCTATTTTATGTTGAACAATTTTGAAAGAGAGAAAAGTGAATTGCCCCTAAATTGGTTTTAAACTCGTAGTTTTAATCTACACCTTAGTTTACTATTTTTATAGTACTTAATCACAATCCAAATTTTGGTTTAATTTGACTGAATAAGATTGAAGTTACTTCTTTCCCTGTGGATCGACTCGTATTGGCTGCGTACTAATAATTATACACCGTGCGCTTGCGATTATTACATTTTGTTGACAGTTCAACAATTCAATAGAAAATCCTTTCGCAAACAAGTTTTTGGCACCGTTGCCGGGGAAAGAATTTAATTTTAGTTTTATTCCTTGAATTAATTTTCTTATCTATTTTACAAAAAATAAAATAAAAAATTGTATGTTCTTCATAGTTTTTCTGTTTTGTTTTGATTTTGTTTATGTGTTTTTTTCTTTTCATTTGTGTGTTTTTATTTTGTGTGTATGTGTGTTGATAGTTTTCATATTGTGTTAGTTCTTCTATTTCCACTCTCTTAAAAAATAAACACCTACCTTTTGTTCAGTCTCTTTCCCATTTTTTGTGTTTTCAATTTCCTTTATTTCTTTCCCTTTTTCTCTCTCTGATTTATTTCTCCCCTTTTTACAATTCTTCTAATAAAAATAAAAAAAATTCATTGCTTTCCTTTTGTTCCCTCTTTAATTTTCTTTCCCTTATTTTCCTTACATCCCCTGATTGTCTTTCCTTCTTTCTCTCTAGTAATTAATTAAAATTAATGTTGGTCAATTCTTCATTTCTTTCCTCTCTCTCATTTTTTTCCCCAAATTCTCTTCTTAATTACTTTCTTTCTTTCCCAATACAAAACAAAATAAAAAATGTCTTCCTAAATTTCTTCCTTCCTGTTGGAATTCTACCGTAAATTTTCCACCTTTCTCTTTAAATATCCACACCTGACATGCACCTCATCTTCACAAATTCATTTTTCTCTTTCTGTTTTCTGCCCTTCTTCTTCACAATTCACCATCATCACTTTCATATCCTATTTCCTATCCACAAATCGGAAAAAACCACTTTAACCACCACCATCAGTCTACCATACACGCCATCATCCACCTTCAATTGCCATCATTCCAATAGTCATCAACCTGCAATTCCGTATAACCATTTCAAAGACTCCAGCAAAACTTCCATACCCGCAACCACATAACCATCCTCCCTGCTTTCCATACCCCACCATAGTTCGATTTCCAAACCAGATTAGAACACCACAAATCCAACCTGATATCCCAACAGCAACTCCCCACCTTGAATCTCTTCAAACCGACAAGAAGCTCCTCTATTTCCAACGCAAACTACCATCTTCCATACTGCCATATCACCATACTTGTTCACAAACATCAATTGAGGCCTTCAAAATCTATGATTTGAACTTCGCAATACCTCCTTGCCACTCAGCATCAGCCTCGCCAAACACCAAAACACGATCACCCTCCTTGCATCAAACAATCTCGAACCATCAACCTCCCCTCATCCCAAAACTTCACGCAATTGGCATCAACCAGGTCACCAACCTCAACCAAAACTCTCACATCTAAACACCAAAATCCACTGCAATTACTGACTTTTGAACCCCAATATTTTTTAAAATCGTAACTTGATCGATTTGTTTTAGAGAAAACTAGAGAAGGGTGCGAATATTTATTTCAATTTCGGTTTGGGGAATCTGCATTTCGTTTTTTAGATGACGAGGTTTCTGAATTGTTGCGTAGAAAAGTTCTTTTGGGTTTATTTATCTCCGTAAGAGACGGGTGCGTGGGTGCTTAGTATTAGCGTGTTCTGGAATAGATGTGGCGTAGGTAATTGCATGTTTTCCTTTTACTAACTAAGCTTGGACGTGTAATCTTTTTATGGGTTGTGTGGGCTTGGATTTCACATGGTTTTTTTCCTTTTGTGTTTTATTTTCTTTTTCTGATTTGCACTTGTTTGTCTTAAAAAAAAGGAAAGAAAAAAGGTGTCTTTTGTTTTTTGCTTTGAGTGATTGTTTTTTAGGTTTAGGATTGGTTTTTCTTTTATTGTTTTTATTTTTTATTTTTTAAGAAAAAAATGATCGCTTGTCTTTCTCTTATATATACAACATTCTTATTTTTCAGGTTGCAGAAGAAGAAGGGAATTGCATGGCTTTGCATCACATGGCTTGCTTGCTTGGAATTATTTTGTGCAGCGCTCTACTTCACTTGCTTGCTTAAAAATTTTCCGCTAAAAAAAATATATTTGCATATAAATTCAGACCCTCTGGTATTGTTCTCTTCTCCTTTGTTTTTATTTAATTGCATTGTTGTTTGCTTGCATTTGCATTAAAAAAAATCCAAAAACAAATAAAAATTCATTCGTAGTTGCATTGTTAATATCACGTTTAATTACTGTTTTGAATTCATCTCATCTTATTTTCCTTCCCTAAGGGCAATCGCCCAATTCACATAAGGTGAGCGATTTCATCAGGATTTCCTTATCCCACACAATTGCAATTCGTTGTAGAATTTGAATAATAATTATGGATAGATGTTGGACTTAAGGGAGTCACGGACTCATGTAGGGCTTAACTGTATTTTGATAGTTGATTTCTTTGGAACGAATTATTTCTTGGTGTCTAGATTACGACAGAGAAATAACCCTTTATAAATATTACGAGATTCGTAAATATTAAATCAATTGTTACTCTGAAGGTATTTAAACCTTCGGTTGCATTGCTTGGGTAATTCCTGGTGCACCGATAACTCCTGTCCATTAACTGGCCAAGAAATCTTTTGTTTTAAGTAATCAAACGTGTCATTATATAATTTTGAGTTAGGAGCCACTAAGGAAAGAAAATTTATAGTTAATCCTTGCATTCATTTAGTTGCATTACGTTCATACATACAAAAAAACATATAAAAATAAATTGCTTCTACTCCCTTCTCAGAATTTGTTCTTTCTCTTCTTTTCTTATTCTTTGTGCTGGTGTATGCGCAGTTGGACTTGTGATCCTTCAACCAATCGTTTAGTCCGAACAAACATTCTTTCACCCATGGCCGAAGACAATCCCCTTGAACTCTTATGGATAGATACTTCCCCAATGGAGGGTCTATTCCGTCTTGTATCCTCCCCAACGGGTAACCACTTCGAAATCCATTCGAGTAACATAAATAGTCTTCCAAAATTAGACCACCTTGAACGTGATGATCCTTACATTTTCTTAACCAAAATTTAACAAGTTTGTGCAATCATGAGATTTCAAAAATTAAGTGATGATGGAATTAAACTTAGGATGATTCCATTTGCACTTACCGATTATGCCAAAAAATGGTTGTATAGTTTGCCTTCAAATACGATTGGAACTTGGGATGAATTTTTGAATGTTTTTCTATAAAAAATTTACCCCTTGGAAAAAACATCTAAAATTAGAAATGAAACCGTTAATTTTCATCAATTTAGGGGTGAATCCTTTGCAAAATATTTCGAGAGATTTAAAGAACTTCTAGTTAAATGTCCACATCACAATTTCAAAAAATGGATACTTTATCAAATTCTATATGATGGACTTGAAAACAACTCTCGAACCATGCTCGAATCAATGTGCCAAGGAAACTTTCTAGCCCAACATCATGATGCTGCTTCGAATTTTCTTGAAAATTTGGCCCAAAAATCAGCTCAATGGAACAATCTAATGAGAAATCGATTTATTCCCAATCAAATGCTCATTCGGTAGGATCCTCAACGGCTTTAGAAGCCAAAATAGACGAGATGTTAACCAAATTTGATAATGTCCTTTCATCAAACCAAATAACTCAAGCTCAAGCATCTCAGCCCTCATCTTACAAGTGTAACGATCCTAACCACATTGACGATCAATGCCCACATTCGTTTGAAAAAATCAACGCATTTAACAAATTTTGAACGACCCATTCTCCTTAACATACAATCCAGGTTGGAGAAATCATCCTAACTTCTCTTGGACCCAAAACAATGCAAATTTGAATATGGTTCAACCCCCTTTTCAACCATTTTCAAATAATCCTTTGAATCCTCCCTTTCAACAAACTCAATTCCAAAATCTTGTGCCACCTTCTCAAAATCAAGTGCAATAATCTTTTTTTTCCTCAAGACGATAAACGATTGACGTCACTTGAGAAAAGTCTCGAAATGTTGACTAAAGAAATTACTAAAAATATCCAATCAAATAGCAATCTGCAAAATTTATTGACTTCCCACATGCAAAACACGAGTCAATATATCGCTAAACTTGAAATGCAAATGAGTCAATTGGCCACTTCTGTAAGTTAATCGGAAAGAGGCGCTTTCCCAAGTCAACCCATTCCAAACCCTATGTGGAAAAATCCTACTCCAAACCAAGCTCATGTCATTCAGGATAGCAATCAAACTTAGTTGAATTCTATCACAACTTTACTATCTGGGAAGAAAATCGATAATCAAGTTGAAAATTCAAATAACTTACTAAGTGTTCCTCTCGACTCTTCTAAAACCACAAATGATCTCGATCCAAATTCTGAGTCTAGTTCTGCTCCAACTCAAGTAGACTGACCTACTGAGTTTCGCATTCGAATTCCTCATCTTCTTCGACCAAAGAAACATTCCCACCAAATAGAAAAGATGATGGAAATTTTCAAACAAGTGAAAGTTAACATCCCTCTTCTTGACATCATTCAACAAGTCCTCACCTACTCTAAATTTCTCAAAGACTTGTGTACCCAAAAATGACACACCCATGTACCCAAGAAAGTCTTCTTAGCAGCCAGACTTAGCGAAGTCTTGAATCAATCAATCCCTGTCAAATACAAAGATCCTAGATGCCCTACAATCTCATGTACAATAGGGGACAAAACAATTAACAAATGCCTTATTAATTTGGATGCAGGTGTCAATTTAATTCCATATTCCGTTTACCAACAACTTGGTTTGGGTGCACTTAAACCAACGAAAATAACTCTTCAATTTGGTGATTATTCAATTGAGAAACCCGTTAGCGAAATTGAGAACGTACTCATCACAGTTGGTCAATTCATCTACCCTGCTGATTTCATTGTTTTGGAAACTCAACCTATCTATAATCCAATGAGTCAAATTCCATTAATTTTAGGTTGATCCTTTTTGTCTACTTCAAATGCTTTAATAAATTGTCGCAATGGATCAACGAATATCTCTTTTGGAAACATGACTCTAGTTCTAAACATTTTCAATTTTGAAAGTCATTCGAATGAATCATAAAACCAAACCTTGGAAGTTAATGCCATCCACGAAAACTCTGAAAAAGAATCGACTTATCTTAATGACAAGCGTGAGGCCGAGTACGAAAAATTGTTCCAAGATGGTCCCAACGAAGTCGAACACACACTTCCATTTGAATCACTTTCATTTGAGTCCAAATCTCAGCCATGTTCTTTGATCGAGAAATCACAAAAGTTGGATCTTAAACCTCTCCCCGATCACCTTAAGTTTGTTTACTTAGGTGATAACGAAACTTGTCCTGTCGTAATTTCTTCAAGTTTAACTCGTGATCAAGAAATTTCTCTTCTCTTGACACTTTCTAAAAATAAATATGCAATCAGTTGGTCCATTTCTGACATCATTGGAATTAGCCCGCAATCGTTCAACATTGTATTCACTTAACCGATGAAGCCAAACCCACTTGTGAAGCACAAAGTAGGCTTAACCCTAAGATGAAAGATGTAGTTGCAAAGAAAATTTTAAACTTCTCAACAATTGTATCATTTACCCCATTTTTAATAGCCTATGGGTTAGACCCATTCACGTTGTTCCTAAAAAGTTCGCACTCACCGTTGTCACAAATGGCCAAAACTAACTTCTTCCAACTCGTACTCAAACGGGTTGGCGTGTTTGCATCGATTATCGAAAATTGATTGCTGCAACGCATAAATACCACTTTTCTCTTCCCTTCATCAATAAATGCTTGAACGTTTAGCTGGTCACGAATTCTACTGCTTTCTTGATGGTTATTCTGATTATAATCAAATTCCAATCTCTCCCGAAGATCAAGAGAAAACGACTTTCACATTTCCATTTGGTACCTTTGCTTACCGACGTATGCATTTCGGTCTTTGCAATGCTCCTGCAACTTTCCAACGATGTATGGTTGGAATTTTTTTTGATATGATCGAACTCTTTCTTGAAGTCTTTATGGGTGATTTTTCGATCTTTGGAGATTCTTTTTCCTCTTGCTTACATCATCTTGAACTTGTTTTAAATCGATATAAAGAAAAACACTTAATGTTGAATTGGGAAAAATTCCACTTTATGGTAAAACAAGGCATTGTCCTTGGACATGCAATTTCAAATAATGGCATTGAGGTAGATTAAGCGAAAGTTGACGTTATTCCAAAATTACCCATTCCAAAATGCGTTAAGGACATTCGTTCATTTCTTTAGCATGCTGGTTTTTATCGACGTTTTGTGAAAGATTTTAGCAAAATCGCTCGTCCTTTGACTACTCTTCTTGGAAAGCACATCCTGTTCGAATTTAACTCTGAATGTGTCGCTTCTTTTGAACGTCTTAAAAATGAACTCATTTCAGCCCCGATTATCGGTTCACCCAATTGGGAACTTCCTTTTGAAATCATGAGTGATGCTTCTAACTTCGAGGTTGGTGCAGTATTGGGACAACACATCAAAAAAATTCTTCACGTCGTTTACTATGCAAGTATGACCTTGAACGAGGCTCAACTGAATTATACGACCACTGAAAAAGAACTTTTAGTTGTTGTTTTTGCACTCGAGAAGTTTCGATCTTACTTGATTGGTTCCCATGTCACAGTCTACACCGACCATTCTACTCTTCGACACCTTTTTGCTAAAAAAGATGCTAAGTCACGTTTAATTCGATGGATCCTTTTACTTTAGGAATTCGATCTTACAATCAAAGACAAAAAAGTATCTGAAAACGTCATAGCTGATCACTTATCTCATCCCCCGAATGCGCCATCTTCCCTGCCAATCAATGAAAAATTTCCCGACGAACAACTCCTTTCTATATCAATTGATCCTTGGTTCGCGGATATAGTGAACTATCTAGTCACTAAGGAAACACCCTTGTTTTGGTCCAAACAAGATAAATACAAATTTTTTCCCAAGTGAAATACTTCTATCGGGATGACCCATGCTTGTTTAAGTATTGTCCAGACCAAATCATTCGTCGATGCATTCCTGATAGCGAAATTAGGAGTGTTCTCTCATTTTTCCATTATCATGCATGCGGTGGACATTTTGGTCCTAGGAAAACCGCTGAAAAGGTGCTTCAATGTGGTTTTTATTGGCCGACTCTCTTTAATGGCTCGTTCGAATTCTGTAAAACTTGTAATCATTGTCAAATGCTAGGAATGTTTTTTCAACGAAATATGATGCCTTTGAATCCCATCCTTACAATCGAGATCTTTGATGCATGGGGTATTAACTTCATGGGACCTTTCTTAAACTCCTTTGGAAAATTGTATATTCTTCTCACTGTCGACTACGTTTCGAAATGGGTCGAAGTCGTGCCATGTAAAACAAATGGTCATAAAATTGTTGTGAAATTTCTAAAAGAGAACATCTTTTCGAGGTTCGGCATACCTCGTACAATAATAAGCGACAATGGAACACATTTCTATAATCGATCTTTTGAATCCCTAATGAAAAAATACTCAATAACCCACAAGCTATCCACTCCTTATCATCCGGAAACTTGTGGTCAAGTGGAAGTATCGAATCGTGAAATAAAACAGATTTTTGGAGAAAACTGTAAATACAAATCGAAAAGATTGGTCACAAAAATTGACCGAAGTGCTTTGGGCTTACCGTACTGCTTTTAAAACTAATATTGGAATGCCCCCTTTCTGATTGGTTTATGGTAAAGCCTGTCATTTACCTGTTGAACTTGAACATAAAGCACTTTGGGCTATAAAGAACTTAAACTTTGATCTTGAACAAGCTGGCAAAAACCGAAAATTGCAACTCAACAAGCTAGAATAAATTAGGAATGATGCTTACGAAAACGCAAAAATTTACATGGAAAAAACCAAAGTTTTTCATGATAAGTCAATCCTAAGAAAAACATTTTTGCCATACCAAAAAGTTCCGCTGTATGACTCACGACTTCATTTATTCCCTGGGAAGATAAATTCGAGATGGACAGGACCATATGTTGTTCGAATTGTTTTTCCACATGGTGCTATTGAAGTAGAAAACTCGAGGGATGGTTCCATATTCAAAGTCAATGGTCAACGTCTAAAACCATTCTTGGAATTACCCACTGATCAAGAGGAGGAGCTCTTGATTCTTCATGAGCCATGCTACGTGAAGTAAGAAAGTTAAGTTTAACCCTTCTTTGTAAATATATAAATATTTCACTTCCGTTCAGTCATTGTGTCATGCATTGACTGTAGGGACACAGTCCAAAACAAGTGTGGGGGGAGTTTCATATTTATTTTGGTTTTGCATAGAATTTTCCTTCCTTTTTGTCATTAAAGAAAAAAAAGAACTTCGCATTTCTATTTACTTTTAAATAAGACATGATAGAGTTAGCATACAATTTTGGTCATTCGATTAAAATGTGGAGATTTACTACTCTTAGAGGATAACAAAAGGAAAGTTTGAATTATGAGCAAATTTGGTGTACCTGGTATATAGGGAAATTCATAAGTGATGAGTATGAAATGAATTCTGAATTGTAATCCGATTAAATGAATGATTGATTTTGACGACTTGTGATAACATTTTAGATCTTTTAAATGAAGTTGTGCTAAGATATTCTTGCTTAACTCTATCTCTTATGTAAAAAAAGAAAAGAATGTATATATATAATAATAATAATCCAAGGGTATCCAACATTGCTAGTACATCTCGCATTAGTGTGCAAACCCGCCAAGTCTTTTCGACACCTTTTTGACAATGTCAGCGATGGTATATCCTGGTCTCATTTTATGAGTTGGACACCCAAGGACTACAGACATCATGTTGACAAAGTCAGTGTCGGTCTACACAATCCGCTAAGCTCTGTCCCAAACTCTCACAGGTGGTATACCTTAGCCTTTTCGGTTAGGAGTTTGTAAATAGTAATAATGTAAATATTTTGTAATAAAGAGAGAGTAAGGACTTGAAATCCAAGCACACTCTTCACTTATTCGACCTAACTTGCTAATAAAAAGGAAGTTGAGATGTCGTTTTACGATTGTTGATATCGATTATAGAATTCATTTCATGTTTGCACTATGTTTCTACCAAAACAACTGGCCAAGCTGGAGGAGTTTGTGATGATAACATGACTTTTGTTTGAAGTTTTGATTAGTAACGGACTCAAATTTCATAGCGACGGCCCAAATTTGTGTTAACTCATTCGTGTAATATTTAAAAGTAAATCATCCATTTGTAAATATTTCTTTAAAAACCAGCATCCATATCGTAAATATTTTCGAATCTTGCATTTTGCAAATATTTTTTTGTTTAACTTTTGGATTTTGTGGGTAGTATTCGCTGAAAACCCTCGCGAGACAACACTCGTCCTACTGAGGACACCTAGAGGTTTAAAGGCTTGTTGCATACGCTCAATGCAATCGTGCTTCCTACGAAAATAGATTTAGCTTAGTTTTCAGCTTATTCGAGGATGAATAAAAAGATAAGTGTGGAGGAATTTGATGTGCATGCAAAAATGCACATTTATATTCACATATTTATTCGTGTTTAATTAAATAAATAAACATTTTTGGATATTTTACACGATCAAACCATATTCTAGTTATTTTCAAAATAATCACTCATTTTGTGAAAAAATGGTCACTTGTGCATGTTTTAATTTGTGAAATCTTTTACTTGTTCCTTGTATTTATCTCTTGTAGGAATTTTGGAGCTAAAAGGATATATACACATGAAGAGATGAGGGAAAGCATGCATTTTTACAAAAGGAGGAAAAGAATTATTCCATTTTATGGACAGTGGAGACCCACACCTTTCAACTAGCCTATTTGCTCTTAAGCTTCATATTAAAAACTGAAACAAAAGTCCTTATGCATTCTACATGACTAATTAGTGGCTAATGGCAATTAGAAGCTACATGAATGGGCATTTGGGGGATTTCACAAGGAAAGTGATTAGGGTTTTAGGTTGTTTTGATCATGTATATATACCCCTTGGTTTCATGTATTTCAGAATCTCCTTTTTAGCAAATGAAAGTGTAATTGACGAAATAAAGAAAAATGGCTTCCAAGCCTATTTCTTCTATGTCTCTCTCATGTTTCTTTTAATTTCTGTGCTCTACTATATTTTAATAGTTTAGATTTTCTTTTTGGCAAGTAGTGGAATTCTATTTTATGCAATTAGTTAGTATATAATTTCTTTTCTTCATTTTTTACTAGTTAAATTCTATTCTTAATTATTTACTCTTTATTTTTGTTGTTCTTTAATGTTGAAATCTAATTGTGTTGAATTAATCACACAAATAAGGAGCTAAACCCCTACAATTTAGGGGTGATGAAGCCTTTCCTCTCAATTAATGTAGATTCAACATGAATTTGTATAAGTGATCTCCTTGGGTTAGTGGAAATGTATGTTTTTGGTGTATTTGTGTTTCATATTGAATTTAATAGCCTCTTTGTTTCACTTCATAACATTGAGGCTAGATTTATGACATATACAACAAATTGCCTCTTCATCTGAAATTGTGATTATGGCAATGAAATGATTTTTGAGTTGAAATTTGATGATCTATGTTACTGACCAATAGTAAATAGAACATACTTAAATTAGATTTTAGTTTCATTTCTATGGCCTGTTTCATAACAGTTAAAAAGTTAGATTAATTGTGTATTATAGTTTGATGGCGTATTTTGTGTTAATTATTAGCGCAAATAAGTTATGCTTATGATAATTACATAATTAGTCTTACTTAAGTTATTTGAGAGATCTTTGTGCTATTTTATGTTTGAAAGAGAGAAAAGTGAAGTTGCTCCTAAATTAGATTTAATCTCATAGTTTTAATCTACGCTTTAGTTTACTTTTTTTTATAGTACTCAATCACACTCCAAATTTTGGTTTAATGTGACTAAATAAGATTGAAATTACATCTTTCCCTGCGGATCGACTCTTATTCGCCGCGTACTAACAATTATGAACCGTGCGCTTGCGGTTATTACATTTTGTTGATAGTTTTCTAGTTCAATAGAAAATCCATTTGCAAACACGATGCGCGTATAAGTCTTGGGTGTTATTAACCCAAGTAACCTAATAATCAAGAAAATGTAATGGAACGGTATTGTAGGGATCATTCTACTTTTGATATACTAGTATCTGTGCGGTACAGAGAAATGTATTTATGAAGTTCAGTATATTCCGTCCAAACTTATCTTGTTCAGTTCACACTTGTTCTTACTATTGTTATTGTTATCATGTTCTTCCGGTTTTTTTATACATGCCATTATACTTTTATTTATTTATATTTAAAAGTAACTAGACTCGCCAGTCTTTATGTATGACCCTTTTTGTTTCCTCTTCTCTCTCTTCCGTTCCCCCCTAGGTTCTCAGGGTGGAAGTGCTTATAGTTGATTTGGATTCTTTCAGCTTAGCTTGGATTTTGGATATTGATGTACGACTTTGACTTATTGTCAACTTTCTTTTGGCTTTGCTTGGGAAATATGGTTTATGCTTTTATACTCTGATATTTTTTTGCATGACAGAATATTAAACATGTAACTGGTTATTCCAAACCTATGATGTAAACTCAGTATTTTGGACCATGATGTTATGATTTAAATAAAGGTTTTAATTCTGTTGCTATTTTACATGTCTGTCTTGTGATATTATCTTCTTAGTTACCAATAACGCTTCAAGAAATTTAATGCATTCCCCTAGTGAGTGACATTAACGGACGTGGGGTGTCACATCACATGTCGAACTGGGAATGCAACTGCTTTGGGTTGTCCACCGAGTATATGCGTAAACAAATCTCGTGCCTCGGGGGTAAACCCGGAACCTCATCAAAACATCAAGACACTCACAACTATTAGTACAGATCGCAAATCATCAATAGATATATCAAGAGGTTCTAGGAGTCTAAGCATGACAGACCTTTTTGGGGTTACAAGAAATTTCGAGAGACTTTCCATGGAAAGTCAGAAGTCTAATGACCCTCCTCTCACAATCTAGATTGGCTCCATATATGGTTAACCGGTCCATCCCTAAAATCAAAACGTATCTTATGAAATCAAGAATGTACGCATCACAATCAAACTCGACGCCTAACACAAAGATTCTCAAACCTCAACAAATCATCGATAAATGAGTCGTACCTCCAATAGGGTTGAGACAATAATGGGATCCAAAACCATACTAGTATCTGGGTTCGGAGACCCAACTAAAGGATCACATATAAAATAATGCAAAGCACCTAAAAAAAGAATCCCATTCGGATGATCAAAAATAGAAATCGAACCTTCGACGGAAACCTTCCTACCTCTATACTATCCATCAGCAATGAGAACATTAGCTTGCCCTCAATAAGTTCCTGCCCTCTGGCCTTGTCCTTCTCTCTTTGGGCACTCCTTAATAGGGGTTCCCGCCTTACCGAAGTGGTAACAAACGCTTTTCCTATTTATGCAATCATTTTTCAAATGACCCCTCATTCCGAAATTATGGTATTTCCTCTTTTCTTCTTTCATTTATATTCCCTTCTTAAGCCACCATTTTCTTTCATCATTAGGCTGTGTTCTTTAGCCCCAACTCCCTTCTTCTCCTTTTTGCCATCCCTGTGCAACATACTAATAAGTCTCTTGAAAGCTACCTCCATCGCACGAAAATACTTACAAGGCTTAAGAAAAAATAAGCCGCAGGTGAAACTGCTATGGCTATAGATGGAGGTTGGGCATTTCTTTACTCTTCGATGTGTACTGTAGTTTTAACATGCCTACAGAACCATGTCGAAATAGGGATACCCTTTCAGGAAGAAATGGTTCCCCGAACCAAAAGGAAAAGGAATCAATCGGAGAATCGAGAAGATATTTATGGCTTTGGGAGACATGCTTTTCAAAAACAGACATTCTATTTTAAAATACTTTGTTTTTGTGACCTTTTTGAAAACCATTTTCAAAATATTTTATCCGTCCTTATAACCATATGCTCTGATACTAAATGTGACACCCCACGTCCGTTAATGTCAGTGTATATAGAATGCATTAATTTTCGTGAAGCGTTATAGGTGAAAAAGAACATAATATCACAAGACAGACATGTAAAATAGAAGCGGAATTAAAAACTTTATTTAAATCAAAAACGTCTTGGTCCTAAATATTGAGTTTACATCATAAGTCTGAAATAACCAATTACATTACTAATCTGTCCTGTCAAAATTATCAAAGTACAAAACAATAAAACCATATTTTCCATGCGAAGCCATAAGAGAGTAGACAAGAAGTCAAATTGGTACATCAATATCCAAAATTCAAGCTAACCTAAAAGAATCCAAATTAACTCTAAGCTCTCCCGCCCTGAGAACCGGGGGGGGGGGGGGAGGGAGGAAACGGAAGAGAGAGAAGAGGAAACAAGAAGGGTCAAACATAAAGTCTGGCGAGTCCAGTTACTTTCAAATATAAATAAATAAAAGTATCACGGAAAGTGTATAAAAACTGGAAGAACAAGAAACAATAACATGTTAGAACTGAGCAAGATAAGTTTGAACATGATATATTGCGCTTCTTAAATATGTTTCTCTGCACAACACCAATACTGGTATCTCCGAAACAGAGTGATCCCTACAAATACCGTTCCATTACATTTTCTTGATTGTTAGGTTGCTTGGGTTAACGACGCTCTACTCTTATACACACGTCGTACCTATTTACTTCCCAGTGGATTAACCTAATATGGTATATATGTAGCTACCACTCAATACTGAGGTACACCCCATGGCACCCCACTCGCATGGTCTCTCTCATAATACCACAGAAAAGATGCATTCCCTCATCATTCGCCGGAGTAACGTTAGGATCTCTATATAACAATGTTACGTTCGGCATATATCTGTCATTACTTTGCTTTGTAAGTGTATGGACTGCCACCATCGATCGAATCAGATTTCATTCCGAAGTAATGCCCTCAAGTCGACGATACTTCACTCAGATCAGTCATGCATGTATCTAGACTGTCCCACGTATGTAGTGTAATTGTAGCTCCATGCCTTAATCAAATGTCCTCTAATGTGTACCGAGTTCCATGGTAGGGCGATACAAGAAACACAGAACTCGGTCTAGAGCTTTTCCATACCTGTACAGGCCTTCGTTTAAGAGCCTCAAAATACAAATATACATTGGGTCTGTTTTCCATGGTGGCTATGGCCCCAACTCGGCCCCTCCCTTAACTAGTAATGATTACAGGAGCTAAGAGAGTGCCCCAAATAAAAAACAATCTAAACATCCATTTGTCATCTTCCCTCAACCACCGTAGCCCGGTAGTGAAAGGTGAATGGTCTATTGGTTTTGGCTCTAGTGTTTTTGCATCCCAAGAGTGGTCGATGACAGGTATCCGATGATCTACTATCCTTATTGGTCTTGAGCCTTTGCCTCCCTGTTGAGGCAACCGCTGAATCACCCTAGTTTCACCGTGTCAGAGCATTCTGAAAGCAAATCTACATTTGCAGTTAATGCCCACCCACCTAGTTGTTACACGCAGACCCAAGCTCTGTGAGCACAGTCTAAACATCTTCCACCACACAGAGGACTACCGGGACCACCTTACGTATCTCAGGAATCCGCGTGCTTCCCCTTCTAGTTCTTCGAAGCTGACAGAATAATCAGAAAAAACTGCGCTCCGCTCATGCCTTATCACACCATGATGATATTCCCCGTTGGGTTACTCAAACGTGCGGACTGGTCCAAGCGCCTCACTTTAATATGTTGTTAGACCCTATGTCTAAACATTCTTTTACGCACTTGCCTTATCTCATCAGGTTTTCGTTTAACTTGGTTATTCTCATCTATATTGAATTCTTAACCAAGTTACTAGTCCCTCTTGCTTATTAATTTTGGTTATATAACTTAACCCATTTAAGTTCATTAAAAAGCCCACAACATGTAATTCTCTAGAGTGTTGCCCAAGGTCTGTAATCCACGATCTCTTTAGTATTCTTGCTTGGTTACATCATTACAATAACATGTTCTACTTAATATGTTATTAAGTATATCTCAATTCACATGTTTCCTAACTAACATGTCAGTTACCATTTATGATTAAATATATCCTGTTTCATTTTACATGTTTTCCTCATTTTTTCTCATTTAATCATAATTCCATTATCATTGTTTACTTATTAAATTACTTCTCTTAACTAAGGTTTAATAATAAGTTTCCGTTCCATAAATATAACTTATATTGTCCTCACCCGTAGATTTCAGATTCTTGTTCTTGTAAATAACTTAATTTATAATTAATTACAGCTTATCCCCTTACATAAGTTATTTTATTCCCTTTTTCATTTATCATAACCTAAATTATAATTTCCACTTGTCCCTAGGACAAGCCTAAAAATCTTATCTTTTCTGTTCATACATGTTAATGCCCCAGACCTCTCACATTAAGTCAACCACTTGTGGATGCTGGATATGTCAGGCGGCTCCGGGCAGACTTAAACCATAAGTTTAGAATTAACCTCGTGTCATTGTGCTGTTATGCATTAGACCTCTCACATTAGATTATCCACTTGTGGTCGTTGGATATGCCAGGCGGCTTTGGGCAGACTTATACCACAAGTTCAATCTAACCTCGTATCCAAACTTTACTACGGTTCCACTATTTTAGGCATATTCATATTAATAAATTTCCCTATTACAAATATAGATTTTCATGCCCCTTTTTAATTCATATATCATTATGCACAATATGCCCTTTTTCCCAAGTCATAAATCAAGATATATATATATATATATATATATATATATATATATATATTATTCCCAAATCCGTATTCACATATCTGCTAATTTATGTACCTAGTTCATATTCACATATTTCAGTACAAGTTATGCCCAAATTCATATTCACATGTATTCCAATATACGTCCAAATCATGTTTTTCATATTTTAAAATTTACACCAAATCAAATTTTACATATGTTCCAATTTATGCCAAATCATATTTTACATATGTTCCAATTTATGCCAAATCATATTTTTCCTAAACAATTCTCAATTTCGCACGTTTGCATATTTCAACGTTAGGCCTAGGCTCGAAGGTAGCCTGACTATAAAAATAAAAATGGAAAAGAGGGAAAGAAGAGAATCAAAACTGGCATAGTGACGAATCAATAATAAACTGACAAAAATAGGCATAAAATTGAATAGATATATTATGACAAGATTTAACATGGTGGCAGTATGAACATATAAAGGAAGATCTGATAATTATGTCATAATAGAACTTGTTTAAGCATAGATCCAATATTCAATTTTATACACATTTTATGATTACCAATTAAATATATAGATCTAAAAACAACATGAACTCACAGTGAATAGATCTAAGGAAATGGATCCAAATAACTGAGGATAACACATTTGATTTGTTGTTGTAGCAATCGTTCAATTTGTATGATGTTTGCAGAGTTGGATTTGGAGAAGAATAGGCTATTCAATTTATGTTGCAGCAGAGCTTCGCCATCGCCACCATTTTATTGGATGAATAAAACCTAGGTTTATGGTCCTTTATGTAGCCTAAGGTTCACAAATCTAACTCCAAAATCGGTCCACATTCAGAAATAATTACCTACCTAGATCTACGTAGGGGTTTCGACCCCCTACTATCGTGTTGACCTCGGGGTCGACCCCAAAGAGCTGGGTCGACCGTGCGGTCACGGGTCGACCCTAAATGGTTGGCCCTTCTGCTTAAAACGCGTGCTTGATTCGAATTTTGTTGATTTTTGAATTTCTTTGAATTATATATATATATATATATATATACACATATATATTCCTTATATCATTTTCAAAAAATAATAATATATATTCCTTATATGCATACAAAATTCAAACCTTAATAACTTCTTCATACGGAGTCCGTTTTACGCAAACTTTGTGTCTATCTTGACCAGAATTCCGAGATGGACGCAATGGCATTTTCCGCTTTACTTAATTCTGAATATCTAATTAAATTTTCCTTAATTTATTGTTTACAACTTATTTCAAACTAATTATTATTTAATTTATCATCTTTAGTGTCGTTAAAATTACGAGGTGTTACAAGAAGGTAAGCTTATGATATCGGATTGTTTCAAGTTGAAATATGAAAGGAAAAATAATAGTAATTTTAATGTGTAATACTTCATAATTATAGACAGTATGTGATACCAATTCATATTTACAAGGTGAATATAGTTTTTTATCATACAATGTTGTGTGTTAATATAAAAAATCATTACTGAAATATTTCAATCTTTTAAATGTTTGAAAAATAAATTTGTGTTAAATAATGTGTTTTGTTTAGTATTAAATAATGTGTTTTTTATGAGTCAAGAGTCATATGTTAAATTTTGGGTGTATTTAATAGGTAATTATGTTGGTAAAATGTGGTTTCTATTAGGAATGAATTATCATATAAGGCTCCTATATATAAAGTCTACTACCATTTTGGTTATATATGCAAGGAAGATTAAAGTAAAGTAAAAACATATTAGCTAATTTTTCTTACAATTGGTATCAGAGCCACCCTTGGTTTATTTAACCTTCTCATATCCATCAATGGCATCTATAAACAATCAAGAGTCTGGTTTCCCCTTTAATCAACAAGGTGTCCCCATCTTTGTTGGCCAAGATTATGAGCATTGGGATGTTCTTATGAAGACTTACCTTATATCCAAAAATTTATAGGATATAATTAAATAAGGGTATACTTTTCATTCTGTAGAGGAGGTAGTTGAAATGTCAAATGCAAAGAAAAAAACATAAGGAGAATAAGATCGAAGATGCAAAAGTCTTGTCCTTTATGTACCAAGGGGTGAGTCGATCAATTCTTCCATGCGTTACAAGTGTAAAAAAAACACAAGAAGCTTGGAAAAGCTTGGAAAATTACTTTGCAGGTTATGAAAAGACAATAACTCAAGAAGACGAGGAAACGGAAGAGTATGAAGAAGAAAATGCAAATGTTGAAGCTGAAAAGACAGTGGAAGGAAACACGACCATTGCAGAAAATCCACAAGAAGACGATGAAGAACCTAGCTCTTTAGACTATGAACCCTTGCAAAGTGAAGTTGCCCCTCTTAAAAGAGAAACACTCTACCAAAAACGTGGTGGAAATATATCTGTAGCCATGTCACTACTTAATAAAACAAAATTTTCTGAAAAGGACATTGGGTACATGCTAGCTGAAGCTAAAATCATTGAAGAGAAAAGCATTTCCAACATGCAAAAAAGGTCAGTTTCGAAATTGCCTTCAAAATTTCCAAATATACCCATATCGTTGGATCTTGATAAAGATGAAGAAGTCAAGGCAACTTATCAATATATGCATGATCCTACTATTATGTAAGTTTTGAAAAATCCAGTGGTGGAACTCAGCATAAGCGTGGTGCAATGCACTACGTACATGTCATCCACGAGTCTTCACCTGCTGCTTTGGATGAAAACCATGCAGAAAATGAAAAGAACAAAACAAGGTTTCGTAAAATCACATAAACAATATTGATATGGGGAAGGAAGAATAACAAAATAAGAAAGTCCGAATAATATCTCTATTTCTATCGAAACATGTAAAATATAAATTGATAGCAGCAGGAATGACCGGAAAGGAACACAAACGGGATTGTGTTCAAACAAATGTCGTCGCATTTGGTGTTCGTTGGAATTTGGTTAACAAAAGCTTTGAAGTATGAAGACTTCTACAGATTGAGAAGCTTGTCTTGGAGTTATCAAAACACAAGCTTAGGAAGGGATGTTGGAAAAATAAACTTGTGTTAAATAATGTGTTTAGTTTAGTATTAAATAATGTGTCTTTTTATGAGTCAAGAGTCATATGTTAAAGTTTGTGCCTATTTAATAGGTAATGTGTGTTGGCAAAATGAGGTTTCTATTAGGAATGAATTGTCATGTAAGGCTCCTATATATAACGCCTACTACCATTTTTGTTATTTATGTAAGGATGATTAAAGTAAAGTAAAATTATATTATATGATTTTCCTACATTAAATATCTTTTGGACAAATCTAAGTGTATATTTTCAACTGTGATGGCCTGCAAATCCGTACTATCTGAGTTGACTACATACACTACACGTCCAACCCAAATTGCACAGAAATACGAATCATAATGAAATAAGAAGAAAAGGATAGAAGAAGAACAGAATCTCACATTGTTGCGTAATATAATATATATAATATATATATAACATCTTTTGAAATACAAATATTTTAGTGTATAAACATATCATTATTAGAGTACAACACTTACAACACAGCGGAAATAACAATAACCAGATAACGTTGAAGCCTCCTGCTTCAAACTCCACCAAGTATCCATAAATATTTGAAATACTTGACTGCCCGTACAAACTTCGGCACCCAAGAGTTTAGGGTAAAACAAAACAAAATAAACATTAGGTTAGTCATGTGACTGGTATGAGTAAACAATTTAAAACAGTGTGAGAAAATGAACAATATCTCATAAGACCACGTTGTATAACACGGAATGGGTTTTCTCTTATGAGTATCCAAAACACATGATTTAACTTTCAAAATTATTTTGAAAGAAACGATAATCTTTATATCAAAACTCGTTTGATATTATAATTGTGTTTAAATAAAATAAATAACTATCTAGTGGAATGTTTGCATCTCATGCTCCACATATATATAATACACAATCATAACCGCGAGCACTTATTATGTAATGAATTTCCAACTCATTTCGCTTGACAGACCACTTTAGTGAGGAACACCCTTGTTTCAACAAGAACATCTTGTAACCCAGCCACACATGATTGACCACTCATTTCGCTTAAGTGTATCGAATGTATATCACCAATAGTTCGGATCAGAAACCTTTTTCCCGAATGGGACAACATCGAGTAAAATAAAGAACGAAATGAATTTCTCTAGATAGGTGATAATACACACTAATTAGGAGCTAACCACTTAGCCATGGTACCTGCCCGATTTTTTCCAGTTCCCGGCTGTTGAGGCCTGAGGTAACGCTTACTTACCTTTCATTGATAGAACAATCACTTAGAATGCCACATTGTCAGATCCGTTAATCATTAATTGATTTGCACAAATATATTTAGGATATTATGATAAGAGAATAAATTCTCCGCTACTATACATATATTTGCATAGACCAACATATGCGATCACTTGAAATACTCCGTTAGACATTCGTCCATGCACTCCATTCCAAGACTGAATGAAATCGAAGGAACAATTTCCATTAATCCATTTTAGGTAATTTCTACCAAGGATTAACAAAAAAAGCCTTTGCACTTTACACTGTCTTCAATTATCTTCATATAATCTGATTCTCAATGCCACTGCCATTAAGGATTGGTTCTCGGATAATAATCCAACCAGTCTGTGACACCCCGAAATTTTAATGACGCTAAAGATGATGAATTAAAGAATAATCAATGTGAAATGCACTGTTAACAATGAATTAAGGAAAACATAATTTAATATTCATAACTAAGTAAAACGGACGATGTCATTGTGTCCATCTCAAAATTCTGGTCAAGATAGACACCTGATTTGCGTAAATCGGACATCGTATGGAGATGTTATTAAGGTTTGAAGTTTGTATATGAATAGGAAGAATATATATATATAATAGGTCCAGAAATTCAAAAATGGGTCCAATAATTCGAAATTCAGTTCAAAATTCAAAATTTGGGAAGGCGACCAATTTCCAGCCTAGGTGGGTCTACCCACTCAAAGGGGGGTCGACCTATGGGTCGACCCACTCAAAGGGTGGTCGACCCACTCAAAGTAGGGTCGACCCACCCCTGAACAGATCTGGGCGAAATACTTCGTTTTGTATCTGGACACCTTTCTGAGCAAGATTCATTGATCCTAAGGCTATATAAAGAACCTTAAACCTAGGTTTTATCCATCTAAAAATAATGGTGATGGTGAAGCTCTGCCGTAACGAAAATTTAAATGGCTTTTCTTCTTCTAAATTAATTCAAAGAAGATTATACATATTAGACAATTGCTACAACAAATTCAACGATGGCTGCAATAACATATTCAACCTGTTCTTCGTAGTAATTTAGATCCATTTCCTTAGATCTATTGATTGTGAGTTCATGTTATATTTAGATCTGAATATTTAAATAATAATCGTGATATGTATATAAAAATTGGATCTTAAATCGGTGCCTAATTAGTTCTGTTATGACTTATTCCTCTGTTCTGTTCTTATATGTTTATATCGTCACCAAGCCTAACCTTGTCATAATATGTCCATTCGGTTTTTATGCCTATTTCTACTGTTATGTTATTGATTCGTTATTATGGCTGTTCTGATTCTATTCTCTCCCTCTTTTCCCTTTTATTTTTATATAGTCAGGCTACCTTCGAGCTTTGGCCGAACGTTGAAAAATGCGAACATGTGAATTGGGAATGATTGGGAAAGACATAATTTAGGGCATAATTGATATTGGAAAAATATGAATACAAGTTTGGGCATAAAATGTGGAAATATACAAATACGGATTTGGGGACATATATCATGTTGTATAACATGAATATGAATTTAGGCGAACGTTGGAAAATATGATTTGGCATAAATTATGTAAAATATGATCTGGGTGTAAATTGGAATATATGTTAATATGAATTTGGGTACAAATTGTATTGAAATATGTGAATATGAACTAGGGACATAAATTGGAAAATATGTAGATTTAGGTTTGTGCATAACATATATATATATATATGTGTGTGTGTGTGTGTGTATATATATATATATATGCCTCGACTTATAACTTGGAAGAAGAACATATGGTGCATAATTAAAAGGTGAATTGAAAAAGGGCATAAAAGTCTATAATTTGAATAGTGAATTAGACACATAGTTAAATATGGGAAAAAGGGTATGAACACTTATAAGGACATAGGTAAAAGTGGATAATACTGAAATGCCTAGGATTACAATTAGAAATTGTAATTGCACTTATGACACGAGGTTAGGTTACATTAGTGGTGGAAGTCTTCCCGGACTTGACCGACATGTCCAACAACCACTAATGTTAAACCTAATGTAAGAGGTCTAAGTGCGCAAGTATGAGATGTGCTCAGACACGAGATTGAGCCCAATTTGTGGAATAAGTTTGCCCGGACCCGCCTGCATATCCAGCATCCACAAATGGCAGTCTTAATGTGGGAGGTCTAGCACAGTGTAATAATAAATGAAAATGTGGTAATAAATCTTGAATACTTAATATAGTTGAATCCATAGGGAATGTATGAATGTAAACTAAAGTTGGGGTTAAGTAAAAATTGGTTGAACAGTGGGTAGGTTAAGTAAATCTGAAAAGGGTGGGTAATATTTACATATAGGCCCATAAACTTAAACCGATAATGTTATGTAATTAAAGACACCTAGTGGTATACATAACCGGTAGAAGTAATAAAGTTATGTAATTGAAAGACACCTTGTAGGGTAATCATAACTTGTAGAATTGATAGAATTAGATATGCGTAATAATCTGATAAGTAAACAACGATAAGTTGTAGTGATGATGTAAATTGAATTTATGATTAAATGAGAAAGAATGAGGAAAACTTGTAAAATAAATAAGTTTTATTTAATCATAAATGGTAAGTGATATGTTAATTAGGAAACATCTGAATTGAGATATACTTAATAACGTATTAAAGAGAACATGTTATTGTAATGGTGTAACCAAGCAAGAATATAAAATAGATTGTGGATTACAGACCTTGGGCCACATTCTAGAGAATAACATGTTGTGGGATTATTAATAAACTTAAATGGATTAAGTTATATGATTGAAAGTAATAAGCAAGAGAAACTTTGTAAATTAGAGTAGGAATTCAGTATGAATGGGAAATAACCTAGCTAAATTGGAACCTGGTGTGGTAAGGCAGGAGCGTAAAAGAATGTTTAGACATAGGGTCTAACAAAATATTAAAGAAAGGCGCTTGGACTAGTCCGTACGTTTGAGGGTGAATAACCCAACGGGGTAGATTATCAAGGTGTTATAAAATACGAGGGTAGCACACATTCATCCGATTGTTATGACGGCTCAAAAGGACTGGATGGGGAAGCTCGCGGCTCCCTGATGTACGAAAGGTGCTCCCAGTAGTCATCTGTGCAGTGACAGCTGTCTTAGGCTGTACTCGCAGAGGTTGGGTGTGCGCGTAACTACTAGGTGGGTGGCCCCTGACTGCAGATGTTGCTACGTAGTCAGAATGCTGTGACGAGGTGACACTAGGGTAGTTCGGTGGTTTCCTCACGAGGGGGAAGGAGGTTACGACCAATAAGGATAGTAGACCATCAGATACCCGTCATCGGCGGTCAGCGGGATGTGAAAAGACTAGAGCTAAACTCAAGATACCATTTCACCTTTCACTATCGAGGTAAGGGGTTGAGGGTAGACGCCACATGGATGTTTAGATTGGTTGTTATTAGTGGTGGTCACTTAGCTCTTGTAATCTTCACTGGTTGAGGGAAGAGCTGAGGTAGGGCCATATCCACCATGGAAAAAAGACCCTAGGAATATCTGTATTTGGAGGCTCTTAAAGGCGGACCTGTATAGGTATGGAAAAGATCCCGATCGAGTTTCGTGTTTCTTGTTTAGCCCAACCACGGAACTTGGTGCACATTAGAGGACGTGCGATTGAGGCATCGAGCAAAAATTACAGTACATATATGGGACAATCTAGATACATGCATATCTGCTTTGGGTGGTGTATCGTAGACTATAGGTCATTATTCCGATAAGGAATCTGAGTTGATCGATGGTGGAAGTCCATACGCTTATGTAGCATTGTAATGGTAGATATATGCAGAACGTAACATTTTATATAGAGATCTGTACGTCACTCCGTCATAGGATGAGGGACTGCGTTAATTACAGTGGGGACCGTGCGAGGGGAGTACCATGGGTTGTATCTCAATAATGAGAGATTGCTACATATATTGTATCAGGTGAATCCATGAGATAGTAAATGGGTATGATGCGCAGATAAGTCTTGGGTTCTGCTAACCCCAGTAACCTAATAATCAAGAAAATGAAACGAAAGGATATTGGTCGGGATCATTCTATTTCTGATATACTAGTATTAGTGCGGTGCAGGGAAATGTATATAAGAAGCGCTATATATAACCTGTTCATCTTATCTTTCTCAGTTCACACCTGTTATTGTTACTGTTATCTTGTTCTTCCAGTTTTATATACCTGCCATGATACTTTTATTTATATTTCAAAGTAACTTGACTTGCCATACTTTATGTCTGATCCTTTTTGGTTGCTCTTCTCTCTCTTCCGTCCCCCCCCCCCCAGATTCTCAGGGTGGGAATGCTTAGAGTCGATATGGAATCTTTCAGGTTCGCTTGGATTTTGGATATAGATTGTAACGACCTAGGGATTTTCGGCCTCGAAAATCGACATAAATACCCTTACCATGACTTATGCCGCCTTCCAAACACCGAAAACACTGGAACGTTTATAGAAAGTAATTAGAGGGTGAGATAAGAAAGAAAAAAAGTTAGAATAGAACATCGCAGCGGGACAAAAAATAATACAGAAATAAATTCTTATTGAGAGGTTTTAAAAATACTTACAGTATCAGAGTACAACATACATCTGGACAGTTTTAATAACCTGTCTCATGTACAACACACATCTGAATAGTAATCATATCTGAACACCTTCAGCTTGTCACTGGACTTCACAGTACCTGATAACCTGAACTTGTACACCCGGGCTAAGCCGAGCATTTACAAAACTCCGGGACAGTCTGGTGAACCAGAGTGAGAAAAACTCGCATTGTAATGAAGTGGGATTTTCGACCCAGAAAATCAATATAAAACTTATGTTAATTATTCAGGCATCGAACATTCCAGATCATTAATAGGAAGAAGTTAAAGGGTGAGAATAGATAAGATAGAAAATTAGAATAGAAGGAGAAGAAGATCACCACAGAACAGAATCAGAGTAATTCGAATCTCACAACGGAACGAATAAAATATAATATATAACATAACTTTGAAATAAAATAGTATATATATGCAACAACATTATCAGATCACAACACTTACACACATCGGTAATAACAATAGTGATACAATCCTGAAGCCTCCTGCTTCAAGCTCCTCCAAGTATATCTCTAAAGGCCTGAACTTCTTGACTGCCCATACAAATTTGGGCACCCAAGAGTTTAGGGAAAACAAAACAAAAATAAACTCTGGGTCAGTCAGGGGACTGGTGTGAGTAAACTCAAATCATCGGTTTAACTTTTCAAAATCCTTTCCAGAAGAAAAGATAATCGTAAGACCAATCCACACATAAACACGGATGGTTTTTACCTTACGATAATCCAAACAGTTTTGAAAATCAATACTTATCTGATATTATAATAATGTTTAATCACAAGTAATTAGAATCTAGCAGAACGCTTGCATCTCACGTTCCGCATTTATAGTATACAAAAAAAGGCAGGCGCTTATTGGAGATTGGATTCCATCTATGACAAGGTATGGGACCACCTGCCGATATTGTATCTCTAGAGACGAATACACTGGGTTCAACAAGAACGTCTTGCAACCCGGCCCACACATGACCTACCATACATTTCTCTTGAGTGTATCGAATGTATATTACCAACGGTTGGGAGCTACCCACCGTCTTCCCAAAAAGGGACAGCATAGAAATAGACAATAGAATGGAATGGATTTCCTCTAGATAGGTGATATACACCCTAATGGGAGCGACCCACTTAGCCACGCTGCCTGCCCGATTTTTGTCATTTCCCGGTTGATGAGGCTTGAGGTCACTATGTATGTTTTGAAACACTTGACCACCATTCACTTTGAATGCCACATCGTCATACCCGC
The DNA here is from genome assembly GCA_030737875.1 of Allium sativum. NCBI lineage: Eukaryota > Viridiplantae > Streptophyta > Magnoliopsida > Asparagales > Amaryllidaceae > Allium > Allium sativum. The sequence goes on along the minus strand of CM060925.1, from coordinate 2,077,616 downwards.
CAAATCACAAATTGATTTCCTCAAAAATACCACGGGTGTAAAGCTAAGAGAAACGAATTCATCCACCACCAAACGTAAGTACGTATGAAGAGATCAACTTTCGCGATCCGCTAGATATACTCTGTCGAACATTCATCCATTCACGTTGTCCTGGGACTGGACAAACCTAAGGCACTATTTTTTAACAGGATAGCCCTTGTATAACTCTGTCTTCAATTTATCATATTTGATCGCAACGCTAACGTTCATACAGAGTGGGTTTCAGATAATATATTTGATCTCGGTCTCTCTGTATCAACGATGATAAATGGTCACAAACTTCGATAGTTGGTGATTTAACTATCAAAGAAAAACAAGTGTGCAACCAACGATATTATTTCCAGATGGAAATTTTATCGATCAATCAACATTCCACCTTTATCTCTTCATGTTAAATTATCTTTAATTTATCCACTTCCTCATTTCTATATATTTGCAAATTCTCATTTTTTTTGCTAAATTTTAGGAAATATACTTTATAGATCATTAGGGAAACATTACCCTATTTACTTCCTTTTCTTATTTCCTATATTGGAAAACATTTCTAATCCTTATTTGGAAAACATATCCAAATCTCCTTCACAGGATTTAAACAGATGTTTAAATAAAAACATCGTTAAAACAACCTAACCCATTCTGGTCATTAACTCAATTCACTTAACCAACTTTCACAATCGAACCTTATGCACTTCTTAGTTAAAACTGAAGTCAATCAAGTTGGGGTATAATTACCTCTCAGACCTTAACTGAACGACATTTCTATCTTCGAAATAGACAAAGTTCAAACTTCAACTCTTTAAGAGACTCCCTTGCGAAACTCTCGGATTCTGTTTATGAATCCACTCCCTTTACAAAATCATTTGATTATAAATATAATGTTATAACTCCATGCTTTCGAAATATATTAACTTAAATATAGCTTTTATATAATAATTTGGACAATTGATAACCAACTAATTTATTAAAAAGTAAGTAGAACTAAATTTTTAAATGGAAAGTAAACATTAATTCCCTTAATTCGGTATAGTCGAATTCCAATGTATAATTTACTCTTGGATAATCACTATCCGATAACTTTATTTTTCGAATAAATTATATTTGATTCCTCTTGTTCGAATAACTAATATTCGATACTCCTTTCCTCGAATAACTATATTCAATAATATTTCTTCGAATAAACCATATTCGATAATTCTCTCCTTCGAATAACTATATTCGATTTAACGCACTTCGAATGAACTATATTCGATTATTCTTCCCGAATAACTATATTCGATAACTCTACTTTGAATAAGTGATATTCGATTAATTTCTTTTGACTAACTCCACTTTATTTATTAATACTCGACTAACTCGAAATTGATTAACTCCATTTGAATAACCCTAATTCAATTTAGCTCAAATTGATTAACTCTAACTGATTTACTCTAACTGGTTAACTCTAACTGGTTAACTCTAACTGATTCACTCTAACTAGTTAACTCTAACTGTTAAACTCTAACTGATTAATTCTGACTCAACTTACTTAACTCAACTTGACTAACTACTATTTGATTTAACACCATTCGCTTGACTCTAGATTGCAGCGATCACAATGGTTACGTCTGATTCCCTCAGGAAAACATCCGACCGACGCAGGCTATCTCCAGCCCTACGAATTACTCTAGCAATCTTAATAAAATGGTACTCATCTTAAATAATGATGTTTGACTAACTCTGTCTCAAATAACTATATTCGATCAACTCTAATTGAATAACAAATATCCAATTAAATTCTAACTCGATTAACTAATACTCAATTAACTCTATTCGACTAACTCTATTTGAATTACAAATATTCCCTTTTCTATTTGTCTATATTTATTTCATATAAATATTTCATTTATATTTAACTCCATTTATTTTCTAACTAAATATTTCCTTTTTAATCTATTCGTAAATATTTTACAACTATTCCCCTTTAAATTCTATTTGCAAAATGTTTTACAAATATTCCTCTTTCCAACCCCATTTGCAAATGTTTTCCTTTCTATTTTATTTGTAAATATTTTACAAATAATCCCTTTTATTCCTTTTATTTTAACTCTTTGATTTTATAAACTTCCCCAATTCTATAACCACTTCAAATTTTCCTTTTTATATAAAATCCTTGATTTTATACAAATATTTTATTTCAACTTATAGTTTGAAATTCCTCTTTGTTCTGTGTATCTTGCCAATTTCTTTTTTTTCCATTTCTACATCACCTTTTATCAAATCTATTTGATTTTTATAAAAATCCATAAAAATTCAGTTTTCCACTTCACCATTTCCTTTTTATCATTTCAGATTTTCCTTTGGTATTTAAAGGTACTAAATAACAATGGTCAAACATACATAACCAATAACAGGTCGTAAATCACATCGTATATCACAATATATGAAAAGCAGTAAATAAATGTTGAGGAACCAAGTTGGGTTCCTCCGACCTGTTTCCCTGCATCCACAGATGTCAGTCAACATAAATAACATGAAGGTAAAATATTCTGATAAACAGAATCAATATTTCGATATGATTTATATATATCACTATCGATGACTTCAACCAATTGACCAACAGTTCAACCAAAACAACCAATACACAGTAAATCAACTATTTTTATTGATATTAAAAATATGTGATAAAAATATAAGTTGAACAGAGTTAGTGAGAGTTACTCACATTGGTCCGTAGTCGTTAAATAACTATATTTCGGTCATTGATCCGATTCAGGCGTTAAATTCCACCATAAATCCAAACGAGCTCGAATTCAGTTCCGGTCAGTTCCATGGTGTAGTGTCCGTTCATACGATCCCAACGGATCTTGTTTTACCCAATTCTGATAACGTATGATATAGTTATTGAATTTCGAAGTTTAAACCCATTATAAATTAAATTAAAACTTTAAATTGGGCTCACCCTAACTTTGGCCCATCACTACTCCTAATAACCCGACCCGCACCTGTACCCTTCTTCCTCGATGACTAATACTGCTCCTCACACAGCCATTTCGATTGCCTTCTCCATATTTTTCTCCCTCTTTGCTTAACCGATCCAAAATCTGATACCACCGTTGACCTTCTCGTCGAATTCTCCCTCTTCTCCACACAAGCATGAAGAACTCGCCCCCCTTCTATGGATTTCCGTCGTTCGGTCCTTGCAGCCTCCCCCAAAAAAGTTGCGACATGAATAAATTCAATAAAATCCCACAAATTCAAATCTCGTGCTATTTTCTACCCCGAACTCAAATACCAACTCCAAAACACAAACTAAAGCTTATATCTTTCTCGATTTCGAACCCTAGATGGCGAGGTGGAAACCCAATATTTCCGAACGTGAACCGAACATCACGAAACCTACCTAGAATCGAAGAGGAAGCTATGGGGAGTACAACGAGATGCGTTTTTGGATTTTTGGAAATTCTTATGATTTTATTTTGAATTTTGAAAGAGGTTTTTCAACGTTGGGTTTTGTTTTGTGGCGGCGCCTGATTTTCACTGAACAGAGAAGTAAGGGTTAGGTTTAGAAGAAGGTTAGGATTATTTATAGGATGGAAAAATAATTTTTTACTTGATTATTTTATTTATTTTAAAGCAATCGCTGCTTGTAATCATCCTCTAAAATTCCTGTGATCACATACGACACCCAAAAATCACCAAACTGGACGTGTAGCTAGAGTTCGACATTGCAGACCCAACGAAACTGGTTTCGTCGAATTCCGACTTCGTATGCTCACACAGCGTATTTTTAACTATCGAAATACTGACTGTTTCTCACTCTAAAAATCCGTACGGCTACATACTGACCCCAAAAATCACCAAACTTGGAATCTAACAATAATTTGATGCTGCGGATCTAACAAAATTAGTTTCGTCGAAAACTGAGCTCGTTTGAAAAAGTGGCTATTTTTAAAGCTCAAAATAGACCATTTAAATATATAAATATTTTTAAAACCATTTCAATTAAATATTTAAAAACAAATATTATCGTATATATATTCACGGTGAAATACCATACAGTTCCACTGGGATTTTTAACTCGATATTTCGAAATTCCCAATTATATCGATATTCGATTTATATTGAAAATCCTTTTATAATATAAACAAATCGTTATAAATTATAAAGGAATTCCACAACGACGTTTCTAAAATTTGATTTGGACATATATCAAAATCTACACGATAAAATCTCGATTTTTCTCTTCGAGTAGAAAAATATACTTCATCAGCTCCTAGTGTTTCTTTTTTCACCGAAATCTGATTTAAAATGGACCCTGTACATTCAGTTGAAGTTCAAATCGCCAAATAGCGAACTGCAGCACCATTTCGGGCACGATTATAATTATATTATAATTATACGTTCAAACTGCCGTTCGAATAATATATTCGTTATTCAAATTCAATTCTAAACTGAATTAAATATCACTGATGATCCAATTCACACCATTTTGTGAATTCCTCTATTTCTGACTATTTCAGAAATTAAATATATTATTATATTATTTATTTTAATTAAGTATTCAATTTTATTCAATTCTGGTCATTTTAAATAACCAACCATTATATAAATAATTGAATAAATTATTTATATTGCTGAAAAACGCGGGTCGTTACATTCTTCCCCCCTTAAAATAATTTCGTCCTCGAAATTGCTAAGGTAGAGGACAAACCCTATTGACTAGTACAAATTTATTTGTTCATTCTTTTAACTTCAGCTTTAACTGAATTAATTGATTTCAATTAAAATATTAATTAATTATTATCACCGAAAATTTTCTAACACCCAAAATTTTCGAAAAATTTCGCCGACACCTCCTCTGCACCGGTCAATAGTTCAAACCCCAACTCGCCTCTCTAGGCATTCTCCAATCCAAAAGAAAACAAAACAACCAAGAGCCTTGCCGATTCGGCGCATAAAACCTAATATGTAAATTTAAACATGTACCTTTTTATCAGGCATATCCTTATACCCTTACACTTGCTTCTACTCAACACCTGCTGATCATATCCATTTATACCAATTGATTTCCAATCAATTCCAATCAATCAAGTCTCAACACAGTTATTCGCTTATCCAAAGCCAAAATCCATTTTAAACTCGAGTTCAATTCTCGATTTCAAACTCCTAACTCACCAATCCAATAGCATCTCAGATTCTTGTCTCATGATTCAAAATCTGATTCTAATTAAATTTCCGATTGATTGGTTTCCATTCAATTTATATTTGCTTTAACAAATTTCTATTAAATTTGTTTTTGATTCAACAATCCTTCCTGGGAATTTTAAACAACTTTGCTTTTCTAAACCAAATATCCCTTTACGGGTTTCAAATAACTTGTTTTCCTCAAAACAATTCATACCAAAATCTTTGGTAGTAATCCATCACTTATAACGCGAAAATGAACACTGATGATGTGGCCAGCATCATAAGAGTTATTCCCCAGTGATCAAAGTGAGTTCAATACTATATCACTGTAAAACCCCTTTAAACAATTCCGCACTGAAATATACTTCAAAATACCTTCACAATACTTGTAAAACAAATTTTAAAATCTCCCAGGATCTTAAAATTCTCTTATACTTAACTCAAATCCACTTACAACACTTTTTTCCAATTTCAGAATTTTAATTCCAATTCCGATTTAATTAATCTGATTTATATTATACGAACTCAAATTGGTTATTTATATAACCATTTCGATTTTAATCAACCAACACATCCAACATACTATAATAATTCGAATATAAATAGTTTCTTTATATCAAAATATACTTGGGTAAAATTATCACATTTACCCACTATAAAAACATACAGTGTCGGTTTATCGTATTCAAGTGTTTGGTAATCCCTATCGATACAGTGGATCAGACTAATCGACTAGAATTATCAGACAACTCAACCAACAAATCTCCACAATTTAAAACAATTTTATAAAAATTTAAAAAATACGTTCACTCGTATATATACACTCAAACTCAATCTAGGGCATTACTAACCCTATCTCTACTGAGTCATGCCACAGAGCCAAGGTAATCACTTAACCTTCAGCTCTGATACCACTGTAACGAACTGGGATTTTCAACCCAGAAAATCAACATAAAACTAATGTTAATTATTTAGGCATCGAACATTCCAGATCATTAATAGGAAGAAGTTAGAGGGTGAGAATAGATAAGATAGAAAATTAGAGTAGAAGGAGAAGAAGATCACCACAGAACAGAATCAGAGTAATTCTAATCTCACAGTGGAACGAATAAAATATAATATATAACATAACTTTGAAATAAAACTGTATATATATGCAACAACATTATCAGAGCACAACACTTACACACAGCGGTAATAACAATAGTGATACAATCCTGAATCCTCCTGCTTCAAGCAGCTCCAAGTATATCTGTAAAGGTCTGAACTACTTGACTGCCCGTACAAATTTGGGCACCCAAGAGTTTAGGGAAAACAAAACAAAAATAAACTCTGGGTCAGTCAGGGGACTGGTGTGAGTAAACTCAAATCATCGGTTTAACTTTTCAAAATCCTTTTCAGAAGAAAAGATAATCGTAAGACCGATCCACACATAAACACGGTTGGTTTTTACCTTACGATAATCCAAACAGTTTTGAAAATCAATACTTCTCTGATATTATAATAATGTCTAATCACAAGTAATTAGAATCTAGCAGAACGCTTGCATCTCACGTTCCACATTTATAGTATACAAAAAAAACAAACGCAGGTGCTCATTGGAGATTGGACTCCAACTATGACAAGGTATGGGACCACCTGCAGATAGTATATCTCTAGAGACGAATACACTGGGTTCAACAAGAACGTCTTGCAACCCGACCCACACATGACCGACCACTCATTTCCCTTGAGTGTATCGAATGTATATCACCAACGGTTGGGAGCTACCCACCGTCTTCCCGAAAAGGGACAGCATCGAAATAGACAATAAAATGAAATGGATTTCCTCTAGATAGGTGATATACACCCTAATGGGAGCGACCCACTTAGCCACGTTGCCTGCCCGATTTTTGTCATTTCCCGGTTGATGAGGCTTGAGGTCATTATGTATCTTTTGAAACACTTGACCACCATTCACTTTGAATGCCACGTCGTCATACCCGCCAAATCATAAATTGATTTCCTCAAAACTACCATGGGTATAAAGCTAAGAGAAACGAATTCCTCCGCCACCAAACATATGTATGTTTGAAGAGATCAACTTTCGCGATCCGTTAGATATACTCTGTCGGACATTCGTCCATTCACGTTGTCCTGGGACTGGACAAACCTAAGGCACTATTTTGTAACAGGATAGCCCTTGTATAACTCTATCTTCAATTTATCATATTTGATCACAATGCTAACGTTCATACAGAATGGGTTTCAGATAATATATCTAATCCCGGTCTCTCTATATCAACGACGATAAATGGTCAAAAACTTCGATAGTTGGTGATTTAACTATCAAAGAAAAACAAGTGTGCAACCAACGATATTATTTCCAGATGGAAATTCTACCGATCAATCAACATTCCACATATACCTCTTCATGTTAAATTATCTTTAATTTATTCACTTCCTCATTTCTATATATTTGTAAATTCTCATTTTTTTGCTAAATTTTAGGAAATATACTTTATAGATCATTAGGGAAACATTACCCTATTTACTTCCTTTTCTTATTTCCTATATTGGAAAACATTTCTGATCCTTATTTGGAAAACATATCCAAATCTCCTTTACAGGATTTAAACAGATGTTTAAATAAAAACAACGTTATACCAACCTAACCCATTCCGGTCATTAACTCAATTCACTTAACCAACTTTCACAATCGAAACTTATCCACTTCTTAGTTAAAACTGAAGTCAATCAAGTTGGGGTATAGTTACCTCTCAGACCTTAACTGAATGACATTTCTATCTTCGAAATAGACAAAGTTCAAACTTCAACTCTTTAAGAGACTCCCTTGCGAAACTCTTAGATTCTGTTTATGAATCCACTCCCTTTACAAAATCATTTGATTATAACTATAATGTTATAACTCCATGCTTTCGAAATATATTAACTTAATTATAGCTTTTATATTTTAATTTGGACAATTGATAAGCAACTAATTTATTAACAAATAAGTAAAGCAAAATTTTTAAACGGAAAGTAAACATTAATTCCCTTAATTCGGTATAGTCGAATTCCAATGTATAATTCACTCTCGGATAATCACTATCCGATAACTTTCTTTTTCGAATAAACTATATTCGATTCCTCTTGTTCGAATAACTAATATTCGATACTCCCTTCCTCGAACAACTATATTCAATAATCTTTCTTCGAATAAACCATATTCGATAATTCTCTCGTTCGAATAACTAAATTCGATTTAACGCACTTCAAATGAACTATATTCGATTATTCTTCCCGAATAACTATATTCGATAACTCTACTTCGAATAAGTGATATTCGATTAATTTCTTTTGACTAACTCCACTTAATTTACTAATACTCGACTAACTCGAACTTTATTAACTCCATTTGAATAACCCTAATTCGATTTAGCTCAAATTGATTAACTCTAACTGATTTACTCTAACTGGTTAACTCTAACTGGTTAACTCTAACTGATATACTATAATTGCTTAACTCTAACTGGTTAACTCTAACTGATTAATTCTGACTCGACTTACTTAACACAACTTGACTAACTACTATTTGATTTAACACCATTCGCTTGACTCTAGATTGCAGCGATCACAATGGTTACGTCTGATTCCCTCAGGAAAACATCCGACCACCATAGGCTATCTGCAGCCCTGCGAAATACTCTAGCAATCTTAATAAAATGGTACTCATCTTAAATAACGTTGTTTGACTAACTTTGTCTCAAATAAGTATATTCGATCAACTCTAATTGAATAACAAATATCCAATTAAATTCTAACTCGAATAACTAATACTCAATTAACTCTATTCGACTAACTCTATTTGATTTACAAATATTCCCTTTTCTATTTGTCTGTATTTATTTCATATAAATATTTCTTTTATATATAACTCCATTTATTTTCTAACTAAATATTTCCTTTTTAATCTACTTGTAAATATTTTACAACTATTCCCCTTTAAATTCTATTTGCAAAATGTTTTACAAATATTCCTCTTTCCAACCCCTTTGCAAATGTTTTACAAATGTTTGCCTTTCTATTTTATTTGTAAATATTTCACAAATAATCCCTTTTATTTTAATTCTTTGATGTTATAAACTTCCCTAATTCTATAACCAATTCAAATTTTCCTTTTTATATAAAATCCTTGATTTTAGACAAATAGTTTATTTCAACTTATAGTTTGAAATTCCTCTTTGTTCTTTGTATCTTGTCAATTTATTTATTTTTTCCATTTCAACATCACCTTTTATCAAATCTATATGATTTTTATAAAAATCCCTAAAAATTCAATTTTCCACTTCACCATTTCCTTTTTATCATTTCAGATTTTCCTTTGGTATTTAAAGGTACTAAATAACAATGGTCAAACATAGATAACCAACAACAGGTCATAAATCACATCGTATATCACAATATATGAAAAGCAGTAAATAAATGTTGAGGAACCAAGTTGGGTTCCTCCGACCTGTTTCCCTACATCCACAAATGTCAGTCAACATAAATAACATGAAGGTAAAATATTCTGATAAACAGAATCAATATTTCGATACGATTTATGCATATCATTATCGATGACTTCAACCAATTGACCAACAGTTCAACCAAAACAACCAACACACAGTAAATCAACCATTTTTATCGATTTTAAAAATACATGATAAAAATATAAGTTGAACAGAGTTAGTGAGAGTTACTCACATTGGTCGGTAGTCGTTAAATAACGATACTTCGGTCATTGATCCGATTCAGGCGTTAAATTCCACCATAAATCCAAACGAGCTCGAATTCACTTCCGGTCAGTTCTACGGTGTAGTGTCCGTCCATACGATCCCAATGGATCTTGTCTTACCCAATTCTGATAACGTATGATATAGTTATTGAATTTCGAAGTTTAAACCCATTTTATATTAAATTAAAACTTTAAATTGGGCCCACCCTAACTTTGGCCCATCACTACTCCTAATAACCCGACCCGCACCTGTACCCTTCTTCCTCAATGACTAATACTGATCCTCACACAGCCATTTTGATTGCCTTCTCCATCTTTTTCTCCCTCTTTGCTTAATCGATCCAAAATACGATACCACCGTTGACCTTCTCGTCGAATTCTCCCTCTTCTCCACACAAGCATGAAGAACTCGCCCCCCTTCTATGGATTTCCGTCGTTCGGTCCTTGCAGCCTCCCCCAAAAAGTTGCGACACGAATAAATTCAATAAAATCCCACAAATTCAAATCTTGTGCTGTTCTCCACCCCGAACTTAAATACCAACTCTAAAACACAAATTAAAGCTTATATCTTTCTCGATTTCGAACCCTAGATGGCGAGGTGGAAACCCAATATTTCCGAACGTGAACCGCACATCACGAAAACTACCTAGAATCAAAGAGGAAGCTACGAGGAGTACAACGAGATGTGTTTTGGGATTTTTGGAAATTCTTATGATTTTATTTTGAATTTTGATAGAGGTTTTTCAATGTTGGGTTTTGTTTTGTGGCGGCGCACGATTTTCACTGAACAGAGAAGTAAGGGTTAGGGTTAGAAGAAGGTTAGGATTATTTATAGGATAGAAAAATAATTTTTACTTGATTATTTTATTTATTTTAAAGCAATCGCTGCTTGTAATCATCCTCTAAAATTCCTGTGATCACATACGACACCCAAAAATCACCAAACTGGACGTGTAGCTAGAGTTCGACATTGCGGACCCAACGAAACTGGTTTCGTCGAATTCCGACTTCGTATGCTCACACAGTGTATTTTTAAATGTCGAAATACTGACTGTTTCTCACTCTAAAAATCCCTACATACCGACCCAAAAATCACCAAACTTGGAATCTAACAATAATTTGATGCTGCGGATCCAACAAAATTAGTTTCGTCGAAAACTGAGCTCGTTTGTAAAAGTGGCTATTTTTAAAGCTCAAAATAGACCATTTAAATATATAAATATTTTTAAAAACATTTAAATTAAATATTTAAAAACAAATATTATCGTATATATATTCACAGTGGAATACTATACAGTTCCACTGCGATTTTTAGCTCGATATTTCGAAATTCCCAGTTATATCGATATTCGATTTATATTGAAAATCCTTTTATAATATAAATAAATCGTTATAAATTGTAAAGAAATTCCATAGCACGTTTCTAAAATTTGATTTGGACATATATCAAAATCTACACGACAAAATCTCGATTTTTCTCTTCGACTAGATAAATATACTTCAGTAGCTCCTAGCGTTTCTTTTTTCACAGAAATCTGATTTAAAATGGACCCTGTACATTCAGTTGAAGTTCAAATCGCCAAATAGCGAACTACAGCACCATTTCGGGCTCGATTATAATTATATTATAATTATACGTTCAAACTGTCATTCGAATAATATATTCGTTATTCAAATTCAATTCTAAACTGAATTAAATATCATTGATGATCCAATTCACACCATTTTGTGAATTCCTCTATTTCTGACTATTTCAAAAATTAAATATATTATTATGTTATTCATTTTAATTAAATATTCAATATTATTCAATTCTGGTCATTTTAAATAACCAACCATTATTTAAATAATTAAATAAATTATTTATATTGCTGAAAAACGCGGGTCGTTATATTCTTCCCCCCTTAAAATAATTTCGTCCTCGAAATTGCTAAGGTAGAGGACAAACCCTATTGACTAGTACAAATTTATTTGTTCATTCTTTTAACTTCAGCTTTAACTGAATTAATTTATTTCAATTAAAATATTAATTAATTATTATCACTGAAAATTTTCTAAAAGCTTGAAAATTTTCTAACACCCGAAATTTTCGAAAAAATTCACCAGCACCTACTCTGCGCCGGTCAATAGTTCAAACCCTAACTCACCTCTCTAGGCCTTCTCCAATCCAAAAGAAAGCAAATCAGCCAAGCGCCTTGCCGATTCGGCACATAAAACCTCATATGTAAATTTAAACATGTACCTTTTTATCAGGCATATCCTTAAACCCTTACACTTGCTTCTACTCAACACCTGCTGATCATATCCATTTATACCAATTGATTTCCAATCAATTCCAATCAATCAAATCTCAACACAGTTATACGCTTATCCAAATCCAAAATCCATTTTAAACTCGAGTTCAATTCTCGATTTCAAACTCCTAACTCACCAATCCAATAACATCTCAGATTCTTATCTCATGATTCAAAATCTGATTCTAATTAAATTTCCGATTGATTGGTTTCCATTCAATTTATATTTGCTTTAACAAATTTCTATTAAATTTGTTTTTGATTCAACAATCCTTCCTGGGAATTTTAAACAACTTTGCTTTTCTAAACCAAATATACCATTATCGGTTTCAAATAAGTTGTTTTCCTCAAAACAATTCATACCATAATCTTTGGTAGTAATCCGTCACTTAGAATGCGAAAATGAACACTGATGATGTGGCAAGCATCATCAGAGTTATTCCCCAGTGATCAAAGTGAGTTCAATACTGAAACACCCCACCTCCGTTAGAGTCACTCTCAAAGGGAATGCCCTAATTTTGGTGGAGGTTTATAAGTATAAGTCACAGATATACAAGACAGATATAAGAACACATATTTGTAAACAGCGGAAAAACAACAACTTTTATTTCATAAAAGCAAATACGTGTTACAAAACATCACCATGATTGTCTTACATCTTTTTTCCAAAAACATAACATAACACTTTCATAATCTGTCTTGAGTACATTATTTAAAGAAGCATAAATAAAGCATAGATAAACTGCAAAAGTCCCCATAGTGGATTGTCCATAGCCATAGTTCAAAACAGGAAAGTCCAAGCAACACATTTCTCTTCTTCAAGCTGGATGTTAAGGTTGGTCAAGCTGTTGTGTTCCCTCCCTGTGGACCTGGGGGGGGGGGAACGGAAGAAAAGAAGACGAAAGAAAAGTAGAGTCAGACATAAAGCCTGAGTAAGTCTAGTACTATTTTGTCTATGAATAAAGAACTGGGTATGATAAGTATAAATAAGAAGTGGAAAAGCACTATAACTTGGTTAAGTTGTCTAGGGTCGAATACACTATCGTACCTCATGATAATCTCTGAACCCGTATAAACTAGTTTCCAACTGGCACCCCAAAATCAGGGTGAAGTGATCCATTCTATGATGATCGGCTCCTACTCGCATAGTTACATGTGTCTTACGGCCCCCGATGTTGTAGTTACCTATGCTGGTCCCACCATGGGGTGTATCAAGTCCCATGGTGGCGGCCCGACACAACCTTAGAATGCACAGGTATGCTACTGGTGCCCAGTGCCTTATTTTTCTGCGCCGGAGTGTGTGCACGCCCGCACCCCGTTAGAACCTACACTGCTACACCACCACCGTCGATTTGACCTCTTACAATCAGCCCAGTAATCGTGCCCCACACTGCCGAGTTTCAGGGTATCCTGATACACCTTCTAGGGTTACTGCTGAAAAGGGTCCCCCGTTACTAGGTTTTCTATCTCTAGCCAACATGCTAAGTTGGTTAAGTGTTTTCTAACCTAACCCCCACCAGTCCGTTTAGTTTAGCATGTTTCATTTTTGATTAAGTCTTTAGTTCACTTAATCCTAACAATCCTGACTCAGCCTTAATTGTCTTATTAAGGCCCTGACCTCTCACATTAGACAGGTATTGTTGTGGCTGCCTGTTGCCGGTTGGTTCCGGGCAGTCTTACGCCACAACTCAGTCTAACCTCGGGTCCTTATTGGGCTCCATGTTTAACCTCCCACATTGGATAGGTATTGTTGTGACTACTGGACAGCCGGGCGGTTCCGGGCAGGTTTACATCACAACTCAATCCAACCTCGGGTTAAACACATCGTATGTTCTACATTTACATATTTTGTCTTTCTTCTTTATTTTCTTATATGTAAATATTTGCGGCCCATTATTAAGTTAATGGTGTAAAGGTTACACCAATCATGGGCCCAACCCATACTTGAATTTTGGCCCTTCTATTTTATATTTTCATTCATTAGTAATTTTAACCCCACGTTATTTTCCCCCGTTTTACACGTCCGTTTATTATATATATGTTGGGCTTAGCCTTTTAAAGCCCAACTTAGCCATGCGAAAAGGGGAGGCTTAAAACGTGATCACATACACAAAGAGGGGAAGGTGAGCGCATGAACTTGCAATATGACGTTGGAAATGCAAAATAGAAACTGGTGTACTTGCATATATACTTTGGTCATAAAGCATAGGTGACATGAATCAAACCATGTAAACTTAAGATAAGAATCTAAATTAGGTGTCACATAGTCTTAACTACAACATAGACCTATGTTCTTATTTAGGCATAATGTCAAACATAAACAAGTCATGTTCATAAGGTTTCTACATGTTTACAAAGGGGATACTTTGTTACTAACACAAAAGCATAGTTCAACTTAATCATGATTTAAGTCTAATCACATAACGATGGTATAAATATACTTATGCATAAATATTCCTAAACATGGTGTTTGCTTTAAACTTGCAAAAAGGGATTTTTGAGTCTAACCTAGCCATGTCTCACATATGTCATCATATAATTCTTGCTAACAATATAGAACTAACATGGTCAAATATCAATCATAGCCTAGTCATATTCATAAGTTTGCACATAGGTTTTCTAATACAAAGCATGGCTTAATACATAGACCATGATGCCCAATTATCAACATAATTTCATATGGATTATAACAACCTAAACTTATTCCAATTTCCTCACAAAAATGATGTTTGTGTAAAAATACACATTATGCTGGCATAGTAGCAAAACCCCAAACTTGCATGATTTTCAATTTAACAACTACATACATGTAGCTTCAACATAAATTACATATTTTGCGAATATCCAAACGTCATACTTGCATAAAACTACCGCATGTAGTTTTTCATAATGAATAACATAATTCAAGAATATCCAAACATATACAATATTCCAACGCACAAATATGAATTACTTTATCGCCACAAATCAAGTATACATATCAACACAATTATTTGTTCATACCAAAATAATACTCTACTTACAATGGTTGCGGCGAATTCTCTAATTTAGGAATAAGAAGATGCGGTTTGATTTGATTTGCTTGAATTGCTTTAGGCTTTAGAATTTTCCTCCTAATCTTCTCTCCAATTTGGTGGCTACTCCTAGACGCTCCTCAGCAACATGGCGGCTTAGTTCTTATTTATGAATGAATAGATTAGGGTTTAGTCTAGGGTCCTTTTTATAGGGTTTATGAATTGATTAGAGCCATTGATGTTGCCTGGATTGATCATAGCCATTTATCCTAAGGAGAGACCAATTAGAGCTTGCCACCTAGCCCTAATGACAAAGCAGACCACAGAAAATCGACCAACATAGAATAGGCCAGCCAGGTTAGACTGGGCTCGACCTGGTCTAGACCAGGCCGACACCCCTGTCGACAGCCTTGTCGACAGGCCTGTCGACCTGGTTAGACCAGGTCGACAGCCCAGTCGACCTGGGTGCGTCAGGCGGGACTTTTTCCGCCCTGGCCCATTGGGCCCCATTTTTGTTTTCTGAGCTTATTTTATTCTGTTTGAATTTTAAATTTAATTTAGAAACTTCCGAAGGCCATATCTTCTTCATACGGACTCCGTTTTTCGAAAACTCGGACTCTATTTCGCGTATTTTTCCGAGACGAACGCAATGGCGTATCCCGTTTCCCTTAGTTCTTTGATTTGAAATTAATTATAATTTAATTTGTGAATTTCACAGTTATATAATTCGCGGGGTGTTACATTCTCCCCCACTTAAAAGGATTTCGTCCCCGAAATCTTCAAGTTAGGAGGAATGTATATCCTAACATCCAATCATCCATCTACTCATCCATCAAACACGAGCATCCATTGTCCTTAAAAGACTTCTAATGCTTCATGATCATATGCGAAGTGTGTGTGTACATGTACTTATCTAATGCAAAATCAGGCGGTCTACTGATTCAGTTGACCTCCTTAGTGTGAATTATGTAAGTGCCATGAATCCATTATGTATGCAAATTTTCCTATTCTTGATTCTACATGAGTGCACAGTCATTCAATACAGATGCAACATCCATATGACAACACATTAAAGTTCAACCATATACGAATGCAAACATATATGCATATGCAATATGCAGTGACTGAGCCGATCTAAAACCTAGATTGTGTGTGTATATGCAACCACGAGCAACCACTAGCAATCACTTGCAACCACTTGCAACCATCATACATAACATGTTTCAATTACATGTTTCCATCCAAAAAGATTCTACCTAAAAGATAAGGTCGAGGAAATATACCTAAAAAGATAGATAAAAGCGCAACTTAAGGAAAAGGAAAGATCAAGGATGTACCCTCGAACAGAAAAGGGTAGGCTGTACGGATTCTAGCTTCAGTTTCCCAAGTCGCGTCTCCCTCGGTGTCGCTCCACTGAACTTTGACGAGCTTGACTTCGCGGTTGCGTAGCTTCTTCACTTCCGTTCCTAATATGCGGGTTGGAACTTTTCTTATGGTCGCGTTCCACTTCGGCCTCTTCGAGTATATTTGGCTCTACCACTTCAGCAGACTCATGTAGACATTTTCGGAGATGTGAAACGTGAAAAACGTTGTGGACTCCAGCCAACTTCTCGGGTAGCTCTAATCTATAGGCCATTTTCCCAATTTTCTCGATGATAGGGAATGGCCCTACGAACCTTGGTGCTAGCTTTCCTGTGGTTCCAAAACGAACAACGTTTCTTAGTGGTGATACCTTGAGAAAAACTCTGTCTCCAACCTCAAATTCAAGGTCGGTCCTTCTCTTGTCGGCATAGGGCTTTTGTCTGTCTTGGGCCGTCTTCATCCTTCTTCGTATTAAGTCTACTTTCTCTGATGTCTCTCGGATCATATCTGGTCCAAGTATGAGCTTATCAGTAGACTCCCACCAACAAGTGGGCGATCGGCACGGTCTTCCATATAAAGCTTCGAAGGGCGCCATTCCGATGGTTGCTTGATAGCTGTTGTTGTAGGCAAATTCCACCAAAGGAAGGTGGTCTTCCCATGTCCCTCCGAAGTCAAGGACGCATAGTCTTAAAAGGTCTTCCAAAACTCTGTTCACTCTCTCTGTTTGGCCGTCGGTTTGGGGATGATAGGCTGTGCTCAAGCATAACTGCGTTCCTACTGCTTCTTGCAGACTCCGCCAAAACTCACTGGTGAAGATGGGGTCTCGGTCACTAACAATGCTAGATGGTATTCCATGGAGTCGAACGATTTCCTTAAGGTAAAGTGATGCTAGGGATGAGGCAGTTCTTTTACTTTTGACAGGTAAAAAGTGGGCGCTTTTAGTAAGCCTATCCACTATTACCCAAATGCTAGTGTTGCCTCTCCTAGACCTAGGCAGCCCATCGATGAAGTCCATTGAGATGCTATCCCACTTCCACTGCGGGACCTCTAGAGGATGTAGCAGTCCGCCAGGCTTTTTCTGTTCCGCCTTAACCTGTTGGCACACCATACACTTAGAAACGAACTCTGCCACGTCCTTTTTCATGCCGTTCCAGAAGAAAGTCCTTTTTATGTCTTTGTACATTATATCTCCGCCTGGGTGTATCGTCATCTTAGAGTGATGTGCTTCCTCGAGAACCTTCTTTACTAAATCTTTTATCTGTGGGATGCATAGTCTTCCGTCTCGCCTTAGCAAACCCCTATCGTCGATGGAGTATCGGTTGAGGTGACTTGAAGTCTCACCCCTAATTAGCCTATCAATTATTTCCACAAGCTGAGGGTCTTCGCGCTGTGCTGTCCCTACTGAATCCACTAAAGTTGGGCGCACTTCGAGAGATGCTAGCAAGCCTGGTACGAAATCGGAGGAAGGCCTAAAGTCGAAGCTGGCTATAAACTCTAGGCTTTGTCTTTCAACAAACAACGGGCTTAGGGTCAATTTCTTTCGGCTCAACGCGTCTGCCACTACGTTGCCTTTGCCCGGAGTGTAGGAGATTTCGAAATCGTACGAGGCAAGAAACTCCATCCATCTTTGTTGCCTCAAGTTAAGATCCTTCTGCGAGAAAAGATATTTCAACGATTTATGGTCAGTGTAAAGTTTCAACTTCTCACCTAGGAGATAGTGTCGCCAAGACTTGAGTGCAAAGACGAAGGCGGCTAACTCAAGATCGTGGGTCGAGTAGTTCTTTTCGTGCACTTTCAACTGCCTCCCGCCATAAGCTACTACCCTTCCTTCTTGCATTAAGACGACGCCTAGCCCTGTCCCACATGCATCCGTATAAACAGTGAACATCTTGCTCCCATCTGGCAGCGTCAAAACTGGGGCTGTTGTGAGAGCCCTTTTCAGTCGTTGGAAAGCAAACTCGCAATCCAAGTCCCAGTTGAACACTAGATTCTTCTTAGTCAATTTTGTGAGCGGAGCTGAGATTTTCGCAAAATCCCTTGTAAACTTTTGATAGAAACCTGCTAGTCCTAGAAAGCTTCGGACCTCAGTTGCATTCCTTGGCGTCTTCCAATCCTGTACCGCCACTACCTTAGCAGGGTTCACTGCTAACCCTTGTTTGGATACTATGTGCCCAAGGAACCTCACCTCTTCTCTCCAAAAGTGGCATTTGGAAAATTTGGCTTTTAGTTGATGGACTCGCAAAGTTTCCATGATTGCCCTTAAGTGTTGAGCATGTTCCTCTTCACTCTTTGAGAAGATAAGGATATCATCTACGAAGACCACTACGAATTTGTTGAGGAAATCTCTAAATACCCTACTCATCAGGTCCATGAAGTACGCAGGTGCATTTGTCAAGCCGAAAGGCATGACAAGCCATTCAAAGAAGCCGTCTGGGGTTCTGAATGCCGTTTTATCGATGCTATCTTCAGCCACCCTTAGCTGATGAAAACCGGTTGCTAAATCGAGTTGGGAGAAAACAGACGCTCCTACAAGCTGGTCAAATAAATCGTCAATTCTAGGGAGGGGGTGCCTATTCTTTTTCGTTAGCTTGTTGAGCTCCCTATAGTCAACACATAGACGGAGTGAACCATCCGCCTTTGTAGCGAACACCACCGGAGCGCCCCATTCTGAAATGCTCCTCCTAATGAACCCCTTTTCTAGAAGCTCTTTAATCTGTTTACTGAGCTCTTTCCTTTCTCGTGGAGCCATGCGTCTAACGGGCAATGCAACGGGCTTTGCATTATCTACAACATATATGCGGAAGTCTATTTCCCGCTTCGGAGGCAAGCCCTTCACCTCTTCGAAGACATCCGGATATTCCCGGACCACTCTAACTGATTGCAAATTTTCAACAGAGGCATCTAGCGATTCAAGATAACTAAGCATAACCGCATACGAGGGATTACAAGAAATTTCCAAAGTATTACCGAGCTGGGTTAGGAGCCTAACAACCCTTTTCTCACAATCAAGGATGGCCCCATTACTGGATAGCCAATCCATACCCAAAATCAAACCATAACCCGAAAAGCCCAAAACAAAGGCACTACATTGAAATTCTACACTTAGAATAGAAATTTTCAATCCCAAACAGATCATAGACAAATGAGCTGGGCCCCCAATTGGGTTTGAAACAATTAAGGGGTCCTCTACCATACTAGTTTTTAGGTGCGGAGATTCTACTAAAGCAGACGAGATAAAGGACTGTGATGCGCCAGAATCAAATAAAGTGCGAACGGGGTGATCATAAAGATAAACTACACTTTCTACAGAAGTATTTATACCTCTCTGTTGCAGAGGTGGCGCCTCCAGCACATGAACCTGTGCCCCTGGGGTGGATCCAGCCCTCTGCCCCTGTCCTCGTTTCTTTGGGCAGTCCTTAGCCCTGTGGCCTGTCTCACCGCAAGAAAAGCACCCACCATTCTCCTTGGCCTTCTTTTTCCGGCAGTCCTTTACTAAGTGCCCCACTTTGCCACAGAAATTGCACTTCCTCTTCTCTTTGTTGCCTTTCCCGCCCTTCTTAAAGTCTGTCTTCTTGGGCTGCAAACCCTCTTTCTTCCCTTGAGAGCTTTCTGCCTTCGTCTCCTTCTTGCTCTTATCCTCTTCATTCAGCAATTCCATTTGCACCAATCTTTCATACGTGGCTCCCATGGGTATATGGGTCATGGCCAAACTGTGTAATGGCTCATTCAACCCTTTGACGAAACGGACAGCCTTCTTGTGCGGGGTGTTGACTAGGTCAAGCCCAAACCTAGCCAGCTCATCGAACTGATTCACATACTCTTTGACTGTCTTGTCCCCTTGCTTAAGAAATAAGAAATTTTCCAACTGCAAACTTCTTTCCGCATCTGAGAGAAATTTAGTCTCAAACCTTGCCCTAAATTCCTCCCATGTCTCCACTGGTCTTTCAGCATTAGTGACTTCCCACCAGTAGGAAGCCTCGCCCTTCAATAGCCACACTGCCAATTGTACTTTTTGTCTATCCTCTACCTCAAAGATGATGAATAGGTCCTCAGTTTCTTTCAGCCAATTTCTAGCTGCCACGAAGGACTCAGTTCCATGGAAATCCCTTCCTCCCATAGCTTTAAAATCTTTACATATCTTAGCAAACGTGTTTCCCCGAGGAGGAGGTGGAGGAAAAGGTGCCGCTGCAGCTGGATTATTTTCGGCAGCTGGGGGAGGAGGAATGATAGGACCTGGCTGAGTGGCCCTTGCTTCTAAGAACCATCTAAACCAACCAGGTATTGGCACCCCTTCCGGCAAGTTAAGATCTTCGGACATGCTGAAACAAAAAGGATAGATTCAAAACGAAGGATAAGAGATAGTACCTATGGCTTTGGGGGGTGGACTTTGCCTTTTTAAAATAAAATAATATTTTTCTTTTTAAAAATGCTTCTTTAAATTTCCTTTTTGAAAATAATTTTTCAAAACTTTTTATCTTATCTGGTAAACCTATGCTCTGATACCAAGTGAAACACCCCACCTCCATTAGAGTCACTCTCAAAGGGAATGCCCTAATTTTGGTGGAGGTTTATAAGTATAAGTCACAGATATACAAGACAGATATAAGAACACATATTTGTAAACAGCGGAAAAACAACAACTTTTATTTCATAAAAGCAAATACGTGTTACAAAACATCACCATGACTGTCTTACATCTTTTTTCCAAAAACATAACATAACACTTTCATAATCTGTCTTGAGTACATTATTTAAAGAAGCATAAATAAAGCATAGATAAACTGCAAAAGTCCCCATAGTGGATTGTCCAAAGCCATAGTTCAAAACAGGAAAGTCCAAGCAATACATTTCTCTTCTTCAAGATTGATGTTAAGGTTGGTCAAGCTGCTGTGTTCCCTCCCTGTGGACCTGGGGGGGGGGGGGGGGGGGGAAACGGAAGAAAAGAAGACGAAAGAAAAGTAGAGTCAGACATAAAGCCTGAGTAAGTCTAGTACTATTTTGTCTATGAATAAAGAACTGGGTAAGATAAGTATAAACAAGAAGTGGAAAAGCACTATAACTTGGTTAAGTTGTCTAGGGTCGAATACAATATCGTACCCCATGATAATCTCTGAACCCGTATAAACTAGTTTCCAACTGGCACCCCAAAATCAGGGTGAAGTGATCCATTCTATGATGATCGGCTCCTACTCGCATAGTTACATGTGTCTTACGGCCCCCGATGTTGTAGTTACCTATGCTGGTCCCACCATGGGGTGTATCAAGTCCCATGGTGGCGGCCCGACACAACCTTAGAATGCACAGGTATGCTACTGGTGCCCAGTGCCTTATTTTTCTGCGCCGGAGTGTGTGCACGCCCGCACCCCGTTAGAACCTACACTGCTACACCACCGCCGTCGATTTAACCTCTTACAATCAGCCCAGTAATCGTGCCCCACCCTGCCTAGTTTCAGGGTATCCTGATACACCTTCTAGGGTTACTGCTGAAAAGGGTCCCCCGTTACTAGGTTTTCTATCTCTAGCCAACATGCTAAGTTGGTTAAGTGTTTTCTAACCTAACCCCCACCAGTCCGTTTAGTTTAGCATGTTTCATTTTTGATTAAGTCTTTAGTTCACTTAATCCTAACAATCCTGACTCAGCCTTAATTGTCTTATTAAGGCCCTGACCTCTCACATTAGACAGGTATTGTTGTGGCTGCCTGTTGCCGGTTGGTTCCGGGCAGTCTTACGGCACAACTCAGTCTAACCACGGGTCCTTATTGGGCTCCATGTTTAACCTCCCACATTGGATAGGTATTGTTGTGACTACTGGACAGGCGGGCGGTTCCGGGCAGGTTTACATCACAACTCAATCCAACCTCGGGTTAAACACATCGTATGTTCTACATTTACATATTTTGTCTTTCTTCTTTATTTTCTTATATGTAAATATTTGCGGCCCATTATTAAGTTAATGGTGTAAAGGTTACACCAATCATGGGCCCAACCCATACTTGAATTTGGGCCCTTCTATTTTATATTTTCATTCATTAGTAATTTTAACCCCACGTTATTTTCCCCCGTTTTACACGTCCGTTTATTATATATATGTTGGGCTTAGCCTTTTAAAGCCCAACTTAGCCATGCGAAAAGGGGAGGCTTAAAACGTGATCACATACACAAAGAGGGGAAGGTGAGCGCATGAACTTGCAATATGACGTTGGAAATACAAAATAGAAACTGGTGTACTTGCATATATACTTTGGTCATAAAGCATAGGTGACATGAATCAAACCATGTAAACTTAAGATAAGAATCTAAATTAGGTGTCACATAGTCTTAACTACAACATAGACCTATGTTCTTATTTAGGCATAATGTCAAACATAAACAAGTCATGTTCATAAGGTTTCTACATGTTTACAAAGGGGATACTTTGTTACTAACACAAAAGCATAGTTCAACTTAATCATGATTTAAGTCTAATCACATAACGATGGTATAAATATACTTATGCATAAATATTCCTAAACATGGTGTTTGCTTTAAACTTGCAAAAAGGGATTTTTGAGTCTAACCTAGCCATGTCTCACATATGTCATCATATAATTCTTGCTAACAATATAGAACTAACATGGTCAAATATCAATCATAGCCTAGTCATATTCATAAGTTTGCACATAGGTTTTCTAATACAAAGCATGCCTTAATACATAGACCATGATGCCCAATT
Organism: Allium sativum; assembly: GCA_030737875.1. NCBI lineage: Eukaryota > Viridiplantae > Streptophyta > Magnoliopsida > Asparagales > Amaryllidaceae > Allium > Allium sativum. The sequence goes on along the minus strand of CM060925.1, from coordinate 2,054,270 downwards.
ATCAACATAATTTCATATGGATTATAACAACCTAAACTTATTCCAATTTCCTCACAAAAATGATGTTTGTGTAAAAATACACATTTTGATGGCATAGTAGCAAAACCCCAAACTTGCATGATTTTCAATTTAACAACTACATACATGTAGCTTCAACATAAATTACATATTTTGCGAATATCCAAACGTCATACTTGCATAAAACTACCGCATGTAGTTTTTCATAATGAATAACATAATTCAAGAATATCCAAACGTATACAATATTCCAACGCACAAATATGAATTACTTTATCGCCACAAATCAAGTATACATATCAACACAATTATTTGTTCATACCAAAATAATACTCTAGGTTGCGGCGAATTCTCTAATTTAGGAATAAGAAGATGCGGTTTGATTTGATTTGCTTGAATTGCTTTAGGCTTTAGAATTTTCCTCCTAATCTTCTCTCTAATTTGGTGGCTACTCCTAGACGCTCCTCAGCAACATGGCGGCTTAGTTCTTATTTATGAATGAATAGATTAGGGTTTAGTCTAGGGTCCTTTTTATAGGATTTATGAATTGATTAGAGCCATTGATGTTGCCTGGATTGATCATAGCCATTCATCCTAAGGAGAGACCAATTAGAGCTTGCCACCTAGCCCTAATGACAAAGCAGACCACAGAAAATCGACCAACATAGAATAGGCCAGCCAGGTTAGACTGGGCTCGACCTGGTCTGGACCAGGTCGACACCCCTGTCGACAGCCCTGTCGACAGGCCTGTCGACCTGGTTAGACCAGGTCGACAGCCCAGTCGACCTGGGTGCGTCAGGCGGGACTTTTTCCGCCCTGGCCCATTGGGCCCCAATTTTGTTTTCTGAGCTTATTTTATTCTGTTTGAATTTTAAATTTAATTTAGAAACTTCCGAAGGCCATATCTTCTTCATACGGACTCCGTTTTTCGAAAACTCGGACTCTATTTCGCGTATTTTTCCGAGACGAACGCAATGGCGTATCCCGTTTCCCTTAGTTCTTTGATTTGAAATTAATTATACTTTAATTTGTGAATTTCACAGTTATATAATTCGCGGGGTGTTACAAATACTATATCACTTTAAAACCCCTTTAAACAATTCCACACTGAAATATACTTCAAAATACCTTCACAATGCTTGTAAAACAAATTTTAAAATCTCCCAGGATCTTAAAATTCTCTTATACTTAACTCAAATCCACTTACAACACTTTTTTCCAATTTCAGAATTTTAATTCCAATTCTGATTTAATTAATCTGATTTATATTATACGAACTCAAATTGGTTATTTATATAACCATTTCGATTTTAATCAACCACCACATCCAACATACTATAATAATTCGAATATAAATATTTTCTTTATATCGAAATTTACTTGGGTAAAATTATCACATTTGCCCTCTATAAAAACATACAGTGTCGGTTTATCGTATTCAAGTGTTTGGTAATCCCTATCGATACAGTGGATCAAACTGATCGACTAGAATTCTCATACAACTCAACCAATAAATCTCCACAATTTAAAACAATTTTATAAAAATTTAAAAAATACGTTCACTCGTACATATACACTCAAACTCAATCTAGGGCATTACTAACCCTATCTTTACAGAGTCATGCAACAGAGCCAAGGTAATCACTTAACCTTCAGCTCTGATACCACTGTAACGAACTGGGATTTTCGACCCAGAAAATCAACATAAAACTCATGTTAATTATTCAGGCATCGAACATTCCAGATCATTAATAGGAAGAAGTTAGAGGGTGAGAATAGATAAGATAGAAAATTAGAATAGAAGGAGAAGAAGATCACCACAGAACAGAATCAGAGTAATTCGAATCTCACAGCGGAACGAATAAAATATAATATATAACATAACTTTGAAATAAAACAGTATATATATGCAACAACGTTATCAGAGCACAACACTTACACACAGCGGTAATAACAGTAGTGATACAATCCTGAATCCTCCTGCTTCAAGCTACTCCAAGTATATGTGTAAAGGGCTGAACTACTTGACTGCCCGTACAAATTTGGGCATCCAAGAGTTTAGGGAAAACAAAACAAAAATAAACTCTGGGTCAGTCAGGGGACTGGTGTGAGTAAACTCAAATCATCGGTTTAACTTTTCAAAATCCTTTTCAGATGAAAAGGTAATCGTAAGACCGATCCACACATAAACACGAATGGTTTTTACCTTACGATAATCCAAACAGTTTTGAAAATCAATACTTCTCTGATATTATAATAATGTCTAATCACAAGTAATTAGAATCTAGCAGAACGCTTGCATCTCACGTTCCACATTTATAGTATACAAAAAAACCGCAGGCGCTTATTAGAGATTGGATTCCAACTATGACAAGGTATGGGACCACCTGCAGATAGTATATCTCTAGAGACGAATACACTGGGTTCAACAAGAACGTCTTGCAACCCGGCCCACACATGACCGACCACTCATTTCTCTTGAGTGTATCGAATGTATATCACCAACGGTTGGGAGCTACCCACCGTCTTCCCGAAAAGGGAGAGCATCGAAATAGACAATAGAATGAAATGGATTTCCTCTAGATAGTTGATATACACCCTAATGGGAGCGACCACTTAGCCATGCTGCCTGCCCGATTTTTGTCATTTCCCGGTTGATGAGGCTTGAGGTCATTATGTATCTTTTGAAACACTTGACCACCATTTACTTTGAATGCCACATCGTCATACCCTCCAAATCACAAATTGATTTCCTCAAAAATACCACGGGTATAAAGCTAAGAGAAACGAATTCCTCCGCCATCAAACGTAAGTACGTTTGAAGAGATCAACTTTCGCGATCCGTTAGATATACTCTGTCGGACATTCGTCCATTCACGTTGTCCTGGGACTGGACAAACCTAAGGCACTATTTTGTAACAGGATAGCCCTTGTATAACCGTGTCTTCAATTTATCATATTTGATCATAACGCTAACGTTCATACAGAGTGGGTTTCAGATAATATATCTGATCCCGGTCTCTCTATATCAACGACGATAAATGGTCAAAAACTTCGATAGTTGGTGATTTAACTATCAAAGAAAAACAAGTGTGCAACCAACGATATTATTTCTAGATGGAAATTCTATCGATCAATCAACATTCCACATATATCTCTTCATGTTAAATTATCTTTAATTTATCCACTTCCTCATTTCTATATATTTTTAAATTCTCAATTTTTTTGCTAAATTTTAGGAAATATACTTTATAGATCATTAGGGAAACATTACCCTATTTACTTCCTTTTCTTATTTCCTATATTGAAAAACATTTCTGATCCTTATTTGGAAAACATATCCAAATCTCCTTTACAGGATTTAAACATATGTTTAAATAAAAACATCGTTATACCAACCTAACCCATTCCGGTAATAATCTCAATTCACTTAACCAACTTTCACAATCGAACCTTATCCACTTCTTAGTTAAAACTGAAGTCAATCAAGTTGGGGTATAGTTACCTCTCAGACCTTAACTGAACGACATTTCTATCTTCGAAATAGGCAAAGTTCAAACTTCAACTCTTTAAGAGAGTCCCTTGCGAAACTCTCGGATTCTGTTTATGAATCCACTCCCTTTAAAAAATCATTTGATTATAACTATAATGTTATAACTCCATGCTTTCGAAATATATTAACTTAAATATAGCTTTTATATCTTAATTTGGGCAACTGATAAGCAACTAATTTATTAACAAATAAGTAAAACTAAATTTTTAAATGGAAAGTAAACATTAATTCCCTTAATTCGGTATAGTCGAATTCCAATGTATAATTCACTCTCGGATAATCACTATCCGATAACTTTCTTTTTCGAATAAACTATATTCGATTCCTCTTGTTCGAATAACTAATATTCGATACTCCTTTCCTCGAATAACTATATTCAATGATCTTTCTTCGAATAAACCATATTCGATAATTCTCTCCTTCGAATAACTATATTCGAATTAACGAACTTCGAATGAACTATATTCGATTATTCTTCCCGAATAACTATATTCGATAACTCTACTTCGAATAAGTGATATTCGATTAATTTCTTTTCACTAACTCCACTTAATTTACTAATACTCGACTAACTCGAACTTGATTAACTCCATTTGAATAACCCTAATTCGATTTAGCTCAAATTTATTAATTTTAATTGATTAACTCTAACTGATTAACTCTAACTGGTTAACTCTAACTGATTTACTCTAACTGGTTAACTCTAACTGGTTAACTCTAACTGATTAATTCTGACTCGACTTACTTAACTCAACTTGACTAACTACTATTTGATTTAACACCATTCGCTTGACTCTAGACTGCAGCGATCACAATGGTTACGTCTGATTCCCTCAGGAAAACATCCGACCGCCGTAGGCTATCTACAGCCCTGCGAATTACTCGAGCAATCTTAATAAAATGGTACTCATCTTAAATAACGATGTCTGACTAACTCTGTCTCAAATAACTATATTCGATCAACTCTAATTGAATAACAAATATCCAATTAAATTCTATGTAACACCCCACACCCGCTAAAGTCACTCACTATGGGAATGCCTTAACTTCGGTGGAGTATTTTAAGTGAATATAGAACAGAAAAATTACAACAAGACAGATATAAATAATACTTGTTAACTAAAACATCATTTCATTGCAGCAGAAGGTAAACATGTTTGGTTACAAAACCATAAAACAAGAGTCAAGTACTAAATATCCATCTTGATAAAGCATAAGTACATAATCCCACTACATAACTAATAGCCATAATAGAAAAGATAAGCTGGGCTTTACATCACGGTCAAGCTCCAAAAGATAGATAAATCAATCTGATCAAAGCCCACTAGTGCTAGGCCTACTCTGAGAACCTGAGGGTTGGGAAAAAGATAAAAACTACGGGGTCAGACATAAGTCTGAGTGAGCCCTATAACTTTAACAATACAATCATTAAAGTAATTAGGGTATGATATAAACTTGGTACGGTGATGACTGGGGATAAATGACTACACTAAGCAGCCAACTAGACATAGGATGAACTAAGATAACGGTAAAGACGCATCTACCCACCCAAGGGTAATTACTACACCGCACCACACCAGTCATTCCTACTTAAAGGTTGATCCCACCCAAGGACTTAGAAAATTTAACTAGTAGTTTCGTGTAACCCTAGCTGACTACATAGGTGCTGTCTGCCCCTATCTCCACTAGGTGTACCCATTACTCCCCAAGCGATCGGCTCCCTAACGTAGATACCCGTGCTGGCCCCACAGTGGGGTGTATCACTCCCCAAAGTGGCAACCCGATACAACCAACGGTGCACGGCTTATACCTACACGATGCAACAACGTCTTACCTACCGGCCCGGGTCCACACACGCATATGAAACCCGTTGGACTTGCGTTGCCACCGCTAACCCGTTTTGGCCTCTTATAGTCAAGCCCAGTACGCGTGTCCCGTCCTCGACATGGGTCGAGCCCAATAAGATACATATGGGTTACTGGTTGAAATGGGCCCCCACAAGCTACCCACCTAAGCTTGTCCCTTTTTCTAGTGCATCCCACTTAACCCTTTTATCATGTTTAATTACATGTTTCCACTTGGTTAAGTATTCTAACCGTATTTTCTATTGCCACCCAAGGCAACCCACTAGATTTCCAAATGCCACCTAAGGCACTTACTTGATTTCCACATGCCACCCAAGGCACCCACTTAACCCCTCATGCCCCACTACATGCTTATCTGGTTAAGTGTTTCTTAATTGATTAAGAAGGTAACCTTTGTAAAGACCTCTCACATTAGACTGTCTTTTATGGCAGCTGGATTTGCCGGTCGGTTCCGGGCAGCCTTACGCCATAACACAGTCTAACCTCGTGTCTTTACACTTGTCACGTATTTAGTTTATGCCTAAGACCTCTCACATTGGGCCAATCATTTGTAGCCGCTGGATTTGTCGGTCAGTTCCGGGCAGTCTTATGCTACAAAAGGGTCCAACCTCGTGTCTTAGTCGATTAATTACACCTAATTAATCACCCCCATAATTTGTATTAATTATCCCTAATTAATTACAAACTTAACGATGTACATAATTGACTCAATTATGTCCATCCACTTTATGGTATGCATAATCATACCAACTTCACACCATTTTATTAACATGAATATTAACCCCATCGTTCCCACGTAATACGCTGACATGACATACTTAAAAGGGAAGATTCATCGCACATACAATGGGTTCAACTTAGCATAACATTAGCATCAACATGGGTTTTAAAGGTGTCAACTTGCATATATGACCATAGCATCAAACCCAACTAGCATAAATAATCAACCCAACTTGCATGAATCACATATGTCATAAAGAGGGTAACTTGCATAAGTTACTTATGTCATACAAAGGGGTAAACTTGCATATATATGTGTGACATATAAAGGGGTTAACTTGCATATGTATGCATCTCATACAAAGGTGTAAACTTGCACATGTTACTTGCATATAATCAAACACGAAACTTGCTTAACATGTCATATATGAACTTGCATATAATCAAACACCAAACTTGCATAACATGTCATATATGAACTTACATATAATCAAACACCAAACTTGCATAACATGGTGTCATAATGGATCAATGTTTATCATAGTTATTTGCATAACTAGCATCATGAACACATAGCATAAAACTTGCATAACTAGCATCATGAACATATAGCATAAAACTTGCATAACTAGCATCATGAACTCATAGCATATGACTTGCATAACTTGCATAACATCATGAACACATAGCATATGACTTGCATAACTTGCATAACATCATGAACACATAGCATATGATAACATAACTTGCATTGATCCACATACATAACCATAACCTCATTATATCCTATCATAATTAGTTTAGCAATTGCTTGCTAAAGGCATAGAAACTCACAACTTGTTGATTAGCACTCCTAGGAAGAAGATTAAGTTGCTAGAGTTGATTAGAAGTTGATTTGAGAAGCTATCTTCTTCTACAATTTGATGGAGGCTCCTTCAAGTTGCATTTTGACGGCATAACGACGTTGTATCTATTTTTAGTATGGATTAGGGTAGTCTTAGGGTGTATTTATAGATTTAGGATGTAGTTTAGGCCCTTAGATTAACCCTAGATTAGGTTAGAGCCGTCAGATTTTGTCATAAGCCCCAAAACACAGCCCAAACCCCTTCAGATTGCACCCAGGCCAAACTGGCCGATAGGGGGGGTCGACCCCTGGGTCGATACATGGGTGGACCCCTGGGTCGACACATGGGTCGACCCCTTGGGGGGGGGGTGGTCGACACCCATGTCGACCCTAGTGTCGACACCCTTTGTCTGGCGGGAATTTTCCTGCCTCTTCGGAAATTTGAAATTTGAATATTTTAAATCTGTTTTGAATTTTCTGAAACTTCGGATGGCCATAACTTCTTCATACGAAGTCCAAATCACGCAAACTCGGACTCTATCTCAACTAGAATTCCGAGACGAACACAATGGCGCAACCCGTTTCCCTTAATTCTCAAGTCTGAGATTAATTATTCTTTAATTACTAAACATTAATATTAAGTGAAATTCGGGGTGTTACATTCTCCCCTACTTAAAGGATTTCGTCCCCGAAATCTCTAAGTCAAGAAGAACGTATCCTACCAACCAAACAACCATCTACTCAAACCATCAAACACTGGCATCCATTGTCCTTAAAGTTTCTAATGATGTATGAACATATGCAAAAAGTGCGTGTATATGTTCCCTGTCTAATGCAAAATCAGGCGGTCTACTGATTCAGTTAACCTCCTTAATGCAAACCATGATAGTGCCATGCATCCAATATGTATGCGAAAGAATCCTATCGACACATACTATTACTACATGTGTGCACAACCATACACCAAAATGCATCATCCATATGACAACACAACCATTATACATCCATTAATATAGCTACCTACACACAATTATATGCAATATGCAATATGAAGTGACTGAGCCGATCAAGTGTCTAAAGTGTGTGTGTATGCATCCACGAGCAACCACTAGCAAACACTTGCATCCACACGCATCCATCAATCATAAAATGTCTCAAACACATGTTTCAACTATAGGTTTACCCTATCTAAAGGTCAAAGATACTAATGAGAGGACATACCAAAGATAAGATAAGTACTAGACAAACGATAAAGGAGAAGTTAAAAGACATACCCTCAAAAAGGAATGGGTACAGTGAACGCATCTTCGCTTCTGTCTCCCAAGTAGCATTGCTCTCATCCTCTCCCCATTGCACTTTGACTAGTCGAACCTCTCTATTTCTCAACTTCCTAACCTCTGACCCAAGGATGCGAGTAGGAGCTCGTCGAATCGTCGCATCACGCTCTGCCTCCACTTCCCTAAGCAAGCTCGGCTCTACCACCTCTGCGGTCTCATGTTGGCACTTCCTCAAATGTGACACATGGAATACGTCATGCACACCACTAAGTCTCTCGGGTAAATCCACGCTATATGCCATCCGTGCAATCTTTTCGTTAATAGGAAACGGTCCTACAAATCTTGGTGCTAACTTCCCAACGGACCCAAAGCGAACAACATTCCGTAATGGAGATACTTTGACAAAGACCATGTCCCAAACATCAAACTCCAGATCCGTCCTCCTCTTATCCGCGTAAGATTTCTGCCTATCTTGCGCTGCTTTCATCCTTCTTCGAATCAAATCAATCTTTTCCGAAGTCCCTCTAACCATATCGGGCCCAAGCAAAATCTTATCCGTAGATTCCCACCAACATGTAGGTGATCGACAAGGCCTTCCATAAAGAGCTTCAAAAGGAGCCATGCCAATACTAGATTGAAAGCTGTTATTATATGCGAACTCCACTAATGGAAGATGCTCTTCCCATGTACCTCCAAAATCTAAGATACAAAGCCTCAAAAGTTCTTCTAGAACACGATTCACCCTCTCGGTCTGGCCGTCCGTCTGAGGATGATATGCGGTGCTCAAACACAACCGAGTCCCTACTGCCTCTTGCAAACTCTTCCAAAACTCGCTAGTGAAGATAGGATCTCGATCACTCACTGTATTAGAAGGTACACCATGCAACCGAACTATCTCTCGAAGATAAACTGAAGCTAGCCATGGAGCAGTCCTCTTACTCTTCACGGGTATGAAATGGGCGCTCTTAGTAAGTCTGTCTACCACAACCCAAATTCCCGTATTACCCTTCCTCGATCTCGGTAACCCATCAATAAAATCCATCGAGACGCTATCCCACATCCACTGCAGAACCTCCAATGGGTGAAGCAACCCACCAGGTTTCTTTTGCTCCGCTTTCACTTGTTGGCACACCAAGCATCTAACGACATACTCGGCCACATCTTTCTTCATACCGGCCCAAAAGAAAACTCGCTTCATGTCTTGATACATCTTGTCCCCACCGGGATGAATGGTCATCTTCGAACGATGCGCATCATCAAGTATAGCCTTCCTCAAACCCTCGTCTTGCGGTACACAAAGTCTACCGTCTCTACGCAACCACCCCCTATCATCTAGGGTGTACCTACTCAAATGGCTGGACGACTCCCCCGTTATCAGCTTCTCTACTAACTCAACCAACTGTGGGTCATCCCGCTGTGCCTCGCCAATCCATCCCAAAAGAGTAGGTCTGACCTCTAAGGATGCTAGCAAACCGGGTATAAAGTCAACGGAAGGTCTGAAATCAAACATCAAGATAAATTCCAAGCTTCGTCGTTCCACGAACAATGGACTCAAGGACAACCTTTTTCTACTTAAGGCATCTGCCACCACGTTACCCTTGCTAGGGGTATACGCTATCTCGAAATCATAGGATGCTAAGAACTCCATCCACCTTTGCTGTCTCAAGTTCAAATTCTTCTGAGAAAACAAGTACTTCAATGATTTGTGGTCAGTGAACAATTCGAACCTCTCTCCAAGAAGATAATGGCGCCAAGTCTTAAGCGCAAAAACAACAGCGGCCAACTCTAGATCATGTGTAGGGTAATTTTTCTCATGCGCTCTCAACTGCCTTCCACCGTAGGCTATTACCCTTCCCTCTTGCATTAAGACTGCGCCCAGTCCTGTCCCACAAGCATCGGTATAAACAACAAACGGCTTACTCCCATCTGGCAACACTAAGACTGGAGCTGTGGTTAAAGCTCTCTTTAACCGTTGGAACACTTCATCATAATCTACGTCCTATATGAAGACTAGATTCTTCTTCGTCAAGCGAGTTAATGGGGCTGATATCTTCGCAAAGTCCTTGATAAACTTCCTATAGTAGCCAGCCAACCCCAAGAAACTCCTCACCTCGGTAGCATTCTTCGGAACCTTCCAATCTTGGATGGACACTACCTTCGCGGGATCCACAGCTATCCCTTCCTTGGAGACCACGTGCCCCAAGAACCGCACTTCCTTCCTCCAAAAGTGACATTTAGAGAATTTAGCTTTAAGGCTATGCACTCGAAGAGTCTCTAACACTTCCCTAAGATGTAGGGCATGCTCTTCTTCACTCTTAGAAAAGACTAAGATATCATCCACAAAGACCACCACGAACTTATTAAGGTACTCCCTGAACACCCTACTCATCAAATCAACAAAGTATGCAGGGGCGTTCGTCAAACCAAATGGCATCACAAGCCACTCATAGAAACCATCCGGAGTCCTAAAGGCAGTTTTGTCTATGCTATCCTCATCCACTCTCAACTGATGAAACCCCGTGGCCAAGTCCAACTGCGAAAACACTGAGGCGCCAACCAACTGGTCAAAGAGATCATCAATCCTCGGCAATGGGTGTCTATTCTTCTTTGTGAGCTTGTTGAGTTCTCTATAGTCTACACAAAGTCTGAGGGACCCATCCGCCTTCGTGGCAAAAACTACTGGAGCACCCACTCCGATACACTTCGTCTTATGTACCCCTTCTCAAGCAACCCCCCTACTTGCTTATGGAGTTCCCTCCTCTCACGAGGAGCCATGTGGCGCACTGGTAAAGATACTGGTTTAGCATTGTCCACCAGATATATTCGGAAGTCTATCTCCCACTTCGGAGGTAAGCCCTTCACCTCCTCAAACACATCCGAGTACTCCCGGACCACTCTAACGGATCGCAAACTCTCGACCGAAGCGTCAAGCGATTCAAGATAACTTAGAATAATAGAATCCATGGGATTACAAGAGATCTCGAGAGTGTTCCCCAAGCGGGTCATGAGCCTAACAACTCTCCTTTCGCAATCAAGAACGGCACCATTACCGGATAACCAGTCCATGCCCAAAATCAACCCATAGCCCGTGAAGCCCAAAACAAAAGCATCACATCTAAACTCAACGCTAAGTATGGAAATCTTCAAACCCAAACATATCATGGACAAATAAGCGGAGCCCCCAATTGGGTTTGAAACAACCAAGGGATCATCAAGTAGACTGGTGTCTAAATGTAGTGACTCAACTAATGATGATGAGATAAACGAATGCGATGCGCCAGAGTCAAACAAAGTACGGACAGGATGATTAAACAGAAAAACCAGACTTTCAACGGAAATAGTTCTACCTCTTTCCTGAATCGGTGGAACCGCGAGAGCCTGAACTTGCCCCCTTGCCTGACCTGGTGCGATAAGAGCTCGCACCTGTACCCCTAAGGTAGATCCCGTCCTTTGCCCCTTCTTAGGGCAGTCCTTCACTAGATGCCCTGCTTCGCCATAGTGGAAGCAGCCAGTCTTCTTCTTCTTCCGACAATCTTTGCTTAGGTGGCATGGTGTCCCAAAATTGAAGCACTTCTTCTTTCCCTTGCCACCGTTGCCTTTCCCACCCTTGTTTTGTTGTTGCTGTTGAGGTCTCTTCTGATCTCCTTTCTTCTCGGGTGCCTTATTAGCATTAGGACCCTTCTCTTCCTCATGCATGAGTGCCATGTCTACTAGCTTCTCAAAGGTGACCCCCATAGGGATGTGAGTCATAGCCAATCCATGCAATGGTTCATTCAAGCCCTTAACGAACCTCAAAGCCTTCTTCTCCGGTGTATTCACCATGTCTATGCCAAACCTTGCTAGCTGATTAAACTTGTTGACATATTCCTTTACTGATAGGTTTCCTTGCTTTAGAGTCAAGAACTTTTCCATATACAGATTTTCTTCCGCCCTTGAAAGAAACTTTGCCACAAACCTTTGCCTGAAATCCACCCAAGAGTAAACAGGGCGCTCTCCATTAGTGACCTCCCACCAGAACGAGGCCTCTCCCTTCATTAACCAAGCAGCTAACTTGACTTTCTTTCCTTCTTCCATCTCCAAGATATCTGTCAACTCTTCTACCTCCTTAAGCCAATCTCTAGCTTCCACAAAAGTTTCTGATCCTTGAAAAGGTTTCCCTCCCATAGCCTCAAATTCCTTGCAAGTCTTAGCAAAAGTATCCGTGCGAGGAGGAGGAGGGGGAGGAAGATCGGGTGCTACTATTGGTGGAGATACATTTGCTGGACCCGCAGTGGCGGCCCTAGCCTCCATCAATCTCCTATACAATACTGGTATCGTCACACCCTCCGGAAAGTTAAGATCCTCAGCCATGCTGAAACGAAAAAGGAAAGATTCAAAACGGAGAATTCGAACGATAAAGATATGGCTATTGGGGATTATGCTTTTCTTTCAAAAACTTTTCTCTTAAAAGACATGTTTTTGAAAATACTTCTTCCAAAAATGTTTTTAGAAAAATAGTTTTCTAAAAATTTTATCTGTTCCGGTAACCTTCAGCTCTGATACCACGTGTAACACCCCACACCCGCTAAGGTCACTCACTATGGGAATGCCTTAACATCGGTGGAGTATTTTAAGTGAATATAGAACAGAAAAATTACAACAAGACAGATATAAATAATACTTGTAAACTAAAACATCATTTCATTGCAGCAGAAGGTAAACATGTTTGGTTACAAAACCATAAAACAAGAGTCAAGTACTAAATACCCATCCTGATAAAGCATAATTACATAATCCCACTACATAACTAATAGCCATAATAGAAAAGATAAGCTGGGCTTTGCATCACGGTCCAAGCTCCAAAAGATAGATAAAGCAATCTGACCAAAGCCCACTAGTGCTAGGCCCACTCTGAGAACCTGAGGGTTGGGAAAAAGATAAAAACAACGGGGTCGGACATAAGTCTTAGTGAGCCCTATAACTTTAACAATACAATCATTAACTAATTATGGTATGATATAAACTTGGTACGGTGATGACTGGGGATAAATGACTACACTAAGCAGCCAACTAGACATAGGATGAACTAAGATAACGGTAAAGACGCATCTACCCACCCAAGGGTAATTACTACACTGCACCACACCAGTCATTCCTACTTAAAGGTTGATCCCACCCAAGGACTTAGAAAATTTAACTAGTAGTTTCGTGTACCCCTAGCTGACTACATAGGTGCCGTCTGCCCCTATCTCCGCTTGGTGTACCCACTACTCCCTAAGTGATCGGCTCCCTAACGTAGATACCCGTGCTGGCCCCACAGTGGGGTGTATCACTCCCCAAAGTGGCAACCCGATACAACCAACGGTGCACGGCTTATACCTACACGATGCAACAACGTCTTACCTACCATCCCAGGCCCACACACGCATATGAAACCCGTTGGACTTGCGTTGCCACCGCTAACCCGTTTTGGCCTCTTACAGTCAAGCCCAGTACGCGTGTCCCGTCCTCGACATGGGTCGAGCCCAATAAGATACATATGGGTTGCTAGTTGAAATGGGCCCCCACAAGCTACCCACCTAAGCTTGTCCCTTTTTCTAGTGTATCCCACTTAACCCTTTAATCATGTTTAATTACATGTTTCCACTTGGTTAAGTATTCTAATCATATTTTCTATTGCCGCCCAAGGCAACCCACTAGATTTCCATATGCCACCCAAGGCACTTACTTGATTTCCACATGCCACCCAAGGCACCCACTTAACCCCTCATGCCCCACTACATGCTTATCTGGTTAAGTGTTTCTTAATTGATTAAGAACGTAACCTTTGTAAAGACTTCTCACATTAGACTGTCTTTTATGGCAGCTGGATTTGCCGGTCGGTTCCGGGCAGCCTTACGCCATAACAGAGTCTAACCTCGTGTCTTTACACTTGTCCCGTATTTAGTTTATGCCTAAGACCTCTCACATTGGGCCAATCATTTGTAGCCGCTGGATTTGCCGGTCGGTTCCGGGCAGTCTTATGCTACAAAAGGGTCCAACCTCGTGTCTTAGTCGATTAATTACACCTAATTAATCACCCCCATAATTTGTATTAATTATCCCTAATTAACTACAAACTTAACAATGTACATAATTGACTCAATTATGTCCATCCACTTTATGGTATGCATAATCATACCATCTTCGCACCATTTTATTAACATGAATATTAACCCCATCGTTCCCCACGTAATACGCTAACATGACATACTTAAAAGGTAAGATTCATCACAAATACAATGGGTTCAACTTAGCATAACATTAGCATCAACATGGGTTTTAAAAGTGTCAACTTGCATATATGATCATAGCATCAAACCCAACTAGCATAAATAATCAACCCAACTTGCATGAATCACATATGTCATAAAGAGGGTAACTTGCATAAGTTACTTATGTCATACAAAGGGGTAAACTTGCATATATATGTGTGACATATAAAGGGGATAACTTGCATATGTATGCATCTCATACAAAGGTGAAACTTGCACATGTTACTTGCATATAATCAAACACCAAACTTGCATAACAAGTCATATATGAACTTGCATATAATCAAACACCAAACTTGCATAACATGTCATATATGAACTTGCATATAATCAAACACCAAACTTGCATAACATGGTTTCATAATGGATCAATGTTTATCATAGTGATTTGCATAACTAGCATCATAAACACATAGCATAAAACTTGCATAACTAGCATCATGAACATATAGCATAAAACTTGCATAACTAGCATCATGTACTCATAGCATATGACTTGCATAACTTGCATAACATCATGAACACATAGGATTTGACTTGCATAACTTGCATAACATCATGAACACATAGCATATGACTTGCATAACTTGCATAACATCATGAACACATAGGATATGATAACATAACTTGCATTGATCCACATACATAACCATAACCTCATTATATCCTATCATAATTAGTTTAGCAATTGCTTGCTAAAGGCATAGAAACTCACAACTTGTTGATTAGCACTCCTATGAAGAAGACTAAGTTGCTAGAGTTGATTAGAAGTTGATTTGAGAAGCTATCTTCTTCTACAATTTGATGGAGGCTCCTTCAAGTTGCATTTTGACGGCATAACGACGTTGTATCTATTTTTAGTATGGATTAGGGTAGTCTTAAGGTGTATTTATAGATTTAGGATGTAGTTTAGGCCCTTAGATTAACCCTAGATTAGGTTAGAGCCATCAGATTTCGTCATAAGCCCCAAAACACAGCCCAAACCCCTTCAGATTGCACCCAGGCCAAACTGGCCGACAGGGGGGGTCGACCCCTGGGTCGATACATGGGTGGACCCCTGGGTCGACACATGGGTCGACCCCTTGGGGGGGGGGGGTCGACACCCATGTCGACCCTAGTGTCGAAACCCTTTGTCTGGCGGGAATTTTCCCGCCTCTTCGGAAATTTGAAATTTGAATATTTTAAATCTGTTTTGAATTTTCTGAAACTTCGGATGGCCATAACTTCTTCATACGAAGTCCAAATAACGCAAACTTCGGATGGCCATAACCTCATTATATCCTATCATAATTAGTTTAGCAAAGTCTTGCTAAAGGCATAGAAACTCACAACTTGTTGATTAGCACTCCTATGAAGAAGATTAAGTTGCTAGAGTTGATTAGAAGTTGATTTGAGAAGCTATCTTCTTCTACAATTTGATGGAGGCTCCTTCAAGTTGCATTTTGACGGCATAACGACGTTGTATCTATTTTTAGTATGGATTAGGGTAGTCTTAGGGTGTATTTATAGATTTAGGATGTAGTTTAGGCCCTTAGATTAACCCTAGATTAGGTTAGAGCCGTCAGATTTCGTCACAAGCCCCAAAACACATCCCAAACCCCTTCAGATTGCATCCAGGCCAAACTGGCCGACAGGGGGGGTCGACCCCTGGGTCGACCCCTGGGTCGACACATGGGTCGACCCCTTGGGGGGGTCGACACCCTCTGTCTGGTGGGAATTTTCCCGCCTCTTCTGAAATTTGAAATTTGAATATTTTAAATCTGTTTTGAATTTTCTGAAACTTCGGATGGCCATAACTTCTTCATACGAAGTCCAAATCACGAAAACTCGGATTCTATCTCAACCAGAATTCCGAGACGAACACAATGGCGCAACCCGTTTCCCTGAATTCTCACGTCTGAGATTAATTATTCTTTAATTACTAAACATTAATATTAAGTGAAAATCGGTGTGTTACATTGATTAACTAATACTCAATTAACTCTATTCGACTAACTCTATTTGATTTACAAATATTCCCTTTTCCATTTGTCTATATTTATTTCATATAAATATTTCTTTTATATGTAACTCCATTTATTTTCTAACTAAATATTTCCTTTTTAATATATTCGTAAATATTTTTCAACTGTTCCCCTTTAAATTCTATTTGCAAATGTTTTACAAATGTTTGCCTTTCTATTTTATTTGTAAATATTTTACTAATAATTCCCTTTTATTCCTTTTATTTTAACTCTTTGGTTTTATAAACTTCCCCAATTCTATAACCACTTCAAATTTTCCTTTTTATATAAAATCCTTGATTTTGTACAAATATTTTATTTCAACTTATAGTTTGAAATTCCTCTTTGTTCTTTGTATCTTGTTAATTTTTTTTCCCCATTTCAACATCACATTTTATCAAATCTATTTTATTTTTATAAAAATAACTAAAAATTCAATTTTCCACTTCACCATTTCCTTTTTATCATTTCAGATTTTCCTTTGGTATTAAAAGGTACCAAATAACAGTGGTCAAACATACATAACCAACAACAGGTCGTAAATCACATCGTATATCACAATATATGAAAAGCAGTAAATAAATGTTGAGGAACCCAGTTGGTTTCCTCCAACCTGTTTCCCTGCATCCACATATGTCCGTCAACATAAATAACATGAAGGTAAAATATTATGATAAACAGAATCAATATTTCGATACAATTTATATATATCGTTATCGATGACTTCAACCAATTGACCAATAGTTCAACTAAAACAACCAACACAGAGTAAATCAACCATTTTTATCAATTTTAAAAATACGTGATAAAAATATAAGTTGAACATAGTTAGAGAGAGTTACTCACATTGGTCGGTAGTCGTTAAATAACGATATTTCGGTCATTGATCTGATTCAGGCGTTAAATTCCACCATAAATCCAAACGAGCTCGAATTCACTTCCGGTCAGTTACATGGTGTAGTGTCCGTCCGTACGATCCCAACGGATCTTGTTTTACCCAATTCTGATAACCTATGATATAGTTATTGAATTTCGAAGTTTAAACCCATTTTAAATTAAATTAAAACTTTAAATTGGGCTCACCCTAACTTTAGCCCATCACTACTCCTAATAACCCGACCCGCACATGTACCCTTCTTCCTCGATGACTAATACTGCTCCTCACACAGCCATTTCAATTGCCTTCTCCATCTTTTTCTCCCTCTTTGCCTAACCGATCCAAAATCCGATACCACTGTTGACCTTCTCGTCGAATTCTCCCTCTTCTCCACACAAGCATGAAGAACTCGCCCCCTTCTATGGATTTCTGTCGTTCGGTCCTTGCAACCTCCCCCAAAAAAGTTGCAACATGAATAAATTCAATAAAATCCCACAAATTCAAATCTCGTGCTATTCTCCACCCCGAACTCAAATACCAACTCCAAAACACAAATTAAAGCTTATATCTTTCTCCATTTCGAACCCTAGATGGCGAGGTGGAAACCCAATATTTCCAAACGTGAACCGCGCATCACGAAACCTACCTAGAATCAAAGAGGAAGCTACGAGGATTACAATGAGATGTGTTTTGGGATTTTTGGAAATTCTTATGATTTTATTTTGAATTTTGAAAGAGGTTTTTCACCATTGGGTTTTGTTTTGTGGCGGCGCACGATTTTCACTGAACAGAGAAGTAAGAGTTAGGGTTAGAAGAAGGTTATGATTATTTATAGGATGGAAAAATAATTTTTTATTTATTTATTTTATTTATTTTAAAGCAATCGCTGCTTGTAATCGTCCTCTAAAATTCCTATGATCACATACGACACCCAAAAATCACCAAACTGGACGTGTAGCTAGAGTTCGACATTGCGGACCCAACGAAACTAGTTTCGCCGAATTCCGACTTCGTATGCTCACACAGCGTATTTTTAACTGTCGAAATACCGACTGTTTCTCACTCTAAAAACCCATACGGCTACATACTGACCCCAAAAATCACCAAACTTGGAATCTAACATTAATTTGATGCTGCGGATCCAACAAAATTAGTTTCATAAAAAACTGAGCTGGTTTGCAAAAGTGGCTATTTTTAAAGCTTAAAATAGACCATTTAAATTTATAAATATTTTTAAAAACATTTAAATTAAATATTTAAAAACAAATATTATCATATATATATTCACATGGAATACCATACGGTTCCACTGGGACTTTTAACTCGATATTTCGAAATTCCCAGTTATATCGATATTCGATTTATATTGAAAATCCTTTTATAATATAAATAAATTGTTATAAATTATAAAGTAATTCCATAGCGACGTTTCTAAAATTTGATTTGGACTTATATCAAAATCTACACGACGAAATCTCGATTTTTCTCTTCGACTTGAAAAATATACTTCATCAGCTCCTAGCGTTTCTTTTTTCACAGAAATCCGATTTAAAATGGACCCTGTACATTCAGTTGAAGTTCAAATCGCCAAATAGCGAACTACAGCGCCATTTCGGGCTCGATTATAATTATATTATAATTATACGTTCAAACTGTTGTTCGAATAATATATTCGTTAATCAAATTCAATTCTAAACTGAATTAAATATAACTGATGATCCAATTCACACCATTTTGTGAATTCCTCTATTTCTGACTATTTCAGAAATTAAATATATTATTATATTATTTAATTTAATTAAATATTCAATATTATTCAATTCTGGTCATTTTAAATAACCAACCATTATTTAAATAATTGAATAAATTATTTATATTGCTGAAAAATGCGGGTCGTTACACGCATAGCATTAAGGGTATCACACAACTTGATTTTAAAGTCAAAAATCCTTTCGAAAGAAAAGGATAATCATAAGACCAAATCCACTTATAAATACGGACGGTTTTTACCTTACGATAACCCAAACCAGTTTTCGAAAATAATATCTTTTCTGATATTATCATAGTGTCTAAATACATGTAAATATCAATCCAGTGAAATGCTTGCATCTCATGCTCCACGTACCTAGTATACAATCAAAAACCGTGGGCGCTTATTGGAGACTGGATTCCAACTATGACAAGGTATGGGACCACCTGACGATCGTGTATCTCTAGAGGCGAATACGTTGGGTTCAACAAGAAGGTCTTGCAACCCGGCCCTCACATGACCAACCACTCATTTCGCTTGAGTGTATCGAATGTATATCACCAACGGTTGGACACAAACCACCGTTTCCCGAATAGGGACAGCATCGAAATAGATTAAAGAATGGAATGGATTTTCTCTAGATAGGCGATTATACACCCTAATGGGAGCGACCCACATAGCCATGCTTCCTGCCAAATTTTTGTCATCTCCCCGGTTGATGAGGCTTGAGGTCAGAACACATCTATTCATCATACACTTTGAATGCCATATTGTCAGATCCGCCAAATCACTAATTGACGTCCACAAAAATATTCTGGTCATCAAGCTAGAGAGGTGCCCCTCTCTGCTACTAACATAGATACGTTTGTAAAAATCAATGTACGTGCCCCTTAAGAACTACTCTGTCAGACATCCGTCCATACAAGTCACCTAGGAACAGGATGGACCGAAGGTACTCTCCTACTGCATCCAATATAGGAATCACCCCATGGATCAGTAGCGAGTAGCCCTTGCATTCCATAGATTCCAACCACGACAGAACCCCGGTATATCTCCGGGTCGAATCAGAGATTTTAAGTGGTTCTTCCGCTTTATGAAGATCTATGGTCTTCACATGCTCCATCTCGATTGTCGTCTAATCTTTTCTATATATTCGTATTTGTTGGTCGGAATGGTTTTCAAATATTAATTTGATCTCGGTCTTTCCGTACCAACAATCGTAAAGGTCAAACTTGATAGTCAGTTATTTAGCTATCAAGTAAACATCCATGAAATCATAAAAATAGATTTACTGGTTTGGTACTCAACAACACTTGGCTTTTAAAATTAATAAAATTTGAGTATTCCAATTGGGGAAAACATTTCACTTATCTTTTTAATATAGTGATATTTGCAAAAACATTTCATTTTGATATAACGATACTCAATATTCAATTTCTATCATTTATTATAACATTCCCTTTATTATAAATGAGAAATCATTTCAATCTACTATTCGACGTTATGCCAACTCTTCTGTTCCATCACTTGGAAAAAATATCAAATCCTTATTCATATAGAATAAACCATTCTATATCTCACCGCCCAATCTCCTTTTAATCCCGTTACTAGGGAAAATATCATCTCATATCATTTCCGTTACTTTGGAAATCTTATCATACACTCTCTCCATTACCAATTAGTATCGTCTTTGGATAGTTCCGAAGTCGTTCAAGTTGGGGTATTTTAGTTAACTCTTAGATTTAGATCAACAACGTTCTTATCTTCAGATAGATACGAGTTGTAATTCAAGAACCAATATTCAATTTAATATCAAAACACATCCCACTTATCCTGTTTATTTAAAATATAGCCTTATAGTTTTTCTTACCCTTTTTGGAAGTCTCTCTTTTTAAAAATAATTAATATCACTTAATTTGTTAATTTAATAATTATTTCTAACATCACCTTTATTAATTCTTGACTTATTTAAATAACTTTGTCTTCATAACCGGATTGTTACTATAATCCCATTTCCAACCTTTTTACCCGTGCTCGACTTTAATCTCTTTTCCCAATCCCTTTTCTCTTTTAAATTCTAAGGGTTTAACTCAATTCCATCATTAAGTATTTCCAATTCAAAAACAACGTTTAGATTCATATTCCACTTATAAACCTTGTTTATAAATTTCAGGTTCAATATAAACCCTTTTTACCTCTTCCCTCCCTTTACTTAATTCAAACATTAGGTAAAACTTTTCATTTAAACTATCGTATCCATTTAGAATTATTTATTACTTGATTAAAAACTCGAGTTCAAAATATAAAAATCATCCATAGCTTCTTTTCAATACTCAACAATGTTTCATTTTAATTTGGTTGCCTAAATGTATTACATTTAAGAAGAGATTATTTATCTTAACATTAATCATTGCAAATTAATTAACTTCTTTATTTACTAGAATAATAAATCTCCTTTTAAAACTCCTACTAAGCTTAACCAATTATTCATTTAGTTATTTCACTAATTTAAAGTCTAACTTGGTTTAAATGGTCGACACAAAACATGATTACCCTTTTAACCAACTCTACTTAATTCCTTCTTTAAATTAATTAAAATATAATTAATTTAAATAACTTCATTTAATCGTTCACGACTAACCAAATACTTAACTGCTAGATTATTTCCTGCTCTTTGCTTATAATTCTTATCAAAATAAGAATTCGTTTTATAAAACAAATTTCATAATTTCTTATAAACTTTAAATAATTAATATTTTTCCTTTTTAAATAACCCTTTAATGTAATAATTTTCAAAATCTATTTTCGTTAATAAATAAATATATAACTTAAATATTATCGATTCACTGTCGATAAAACCCATATTTTATAAATCGACTGATTTTTAAGCCAGGTGATGCCAATTACCCAACCATACTACCCATTGGTTACTATCAGAACAAATGTTGAAATAAGATTGTAACACCCCAACCTCCATTAAGGTCACTCACAAAGGGAATGCCTTAACTTGTTGGAGCATTTTAGTAAACAGAACAGAAACTTACAAGACAGATAAAACAGTACTTGAAAAATTTTAACTTTATTACAGTAGAAACAGAAATCAATATGGTTACATCCTTTCAAATCTCAGAATTCATTACAAATATCAGTCTTGTACAAAAGCCTTCAAAATGCATGTTTAAAATCATAATCCCCATAGAATGGGAGCTATACAGAGCCAAGCCATACTTTAAGCACTTCAAGCAGAGAGAAATCCGGATCAAGCTAAAGTATTCCCTCCTTGGATAACCTGGGGGGGAAACGGAAGAAAGGAGGCGAAACAACAAGGGTCAGACAAAAAGTCTGGCAAGTCCAGTGACTTTCAGCATATGAACAGATAATAATAATATGACATGAATATAAAACTGGATGAGAGATAACTGTAACAGGTGTAGCAGATATAACAGAAGAACAGAATGACATAGACTATTGCTTTACACTTCTCTGCACTAATACTAGTATAACAGAATTAGGTGTCACCCTAATGTCTAAACTGAAACGGAAACGGGTACAGAATAATTTAACAGAAACAGGATGCTAATAATGGGCCTTTACTACCCGATCTGAAACAGACAGAAGCAGAAACAGATTAATCCCTACGGAAACAGAATGTAGAATTAGGTGTACACTAGTAATGGGCCTTTACCACCCGAACAGACGGTACCACGCAGAAACAGACAGGTGTTACCACCCAACAGAAATAGACGGTACCAACAGAAACAGACAGAACTAAGTGTACCCTAAAACCCTACCCCAAGCGATCGGCTCCCTAATACATAAATATCCTGTGTCGGCCCCACAATAGGGTGTATCACTCCCTAAAGTGACAACCAATTGGCACAGATCTATTTACAGATGTCACGGCGTCTTACATCCTCAGAGGCAGACCGGGATCCATGCACGCACATGACCCGGTTGGAATGCACCATCAACACCCCTCGCCATTATCAGAATGAACCGGTTATAATTAGTTCAGTAAGCGTGCCCGGACCCTACTTCCTGTTGGGTCAAAGTTTTGATACCAGAAAGGGTTACTGACTAATATGGGTCCCAAACAACAGATGACACAAGTAATTCCCCTCCTAACCTTGTGTCCCCAGACTAACAGATTTCAGTTTAACTTGTCTACAAGTTTCAGACATACAAAATTTAGATTAACTAGTTCACTGATCAGGCAATCAAGTTAACAGGTTTTCAGACTAACGGATCAGATGTTCGGATTAACAGGCTTACAGATTAACTGGTTCCAGATTATCTAACTTTGTATTGGGCCTATGGATTCACGAAACGGGTTTATCAGATTCATTGGTCCAATTGGTTTAACCTTACCCAACACGTTTTAGACATCACAATTATCTCAAATTTTCATTAATTAAATATTAATGCCCAAACCTCTCACATTAGACTGACAGTTTGCGGCTACTGGTTAGGCCGGTTGGTTCCGGGCAGGTTTCTGACGCAAACTGAGTCTAACCTCGGGTTTCAAGCACGTTATGACTAACTTCTCACATTAGAACCTATTGTTTGCGACCACTCTAATATGCCGGGCGGTTCCGGGTAGAATTACGTCGCAAACTCATTCTAACCTCGAGTTAGCCATGTTTATCTTCGCGGCCAATTAATTAATGATTTACCATTTATACTCATGCCTAATATACATGTCAATTATTCATAGCTAATGACAACAACAGACTGAATATATCAACTTAACGGATATAGCAGATAACAAGTTTTGCAGATTATCCGACTTAACGGATTTAGCCGATTAAACAAACTAGCAGATTTTAGCATATAACAGATTAGGCATCTCAACAGACAAATTTAACAGACTAGGCATCTAAATCTAATTAGCAGTTTAGGCAGAATTGGCAGATTAGAACTAGCAAATTAGGCAAATATATTAGATTTAATCATTCCTTAAGGTTTCACAACATATCTTGCGTAAATATAAATCTTGCCTAAGTTCACATGCATAAATAATAGTCATGATTCCCAATATGATCATTTATCCCATGTTTGCATTAAATTCACATAGCACAGATTATGGTCATAATTTACCATATATCATATGTTCCCCCTTTTTATTAAACTTGCATAGTACAGAAGATCCATATATAGATTATACCAAATATAACCATAGATTACTATGCATGTCATATATCCCAAAGATCCCTTACTTAGGTGTTTATTTACATAATAGATATCCTACTTCCATGTAAATCTTTCTACCTAAGCCATATTCCCTTTTTTTTAAAGTCATAGTCCGTTATATAAAATATGCCCAAGGATCTAGATCTAACCTGTATTATGTCTTTCTATTCAGATCTTAATTTTTAACATGCCTTATATTCCAGATTTACAAGTCATATATTATCATATGATAATCCCAAATTGTCATATATGCATAGATCTAGATCTAGTTTACAACCTATGTCCTTCACTCAAATCAGTCACAAACCAGTCCAATTATGCATCATTCATTTTATTGTCCCAAATATTTTAGCGTATGTTAATCTCTTATGAGATTGGCTCAGGCTCGTGGTAGCCTGGCTATAGAACAAAAAGAGGAAAGAGATAAGATAGATCCAAACAGAACAGAAAAGAACAGATATAATCTCATATTCAGATTTACAATTCATGTCACAATCAGAATTAATGTTTATATCGGAAAATAACTGTACTTGCCTTGATTGGATTAAAGAAAGAACTTTAACTTGTTGTAGAATCTTTGCAGAAACTTTAATCTCTAGTTTGAATTGAGTTTCTTAGGCGGATGTTGATTATCTTCTAGTTTTGATTCCAGCAGAGTCGTGATGCCATTATTTTATATTAGTTAGAATAAAGGCAGAGTATAGGTAGAATGAAGTTGTGTGGAGAGAAAGTGAGGTTTGGGGGTGTTTTTATAGGAGAATAGGGTGATTTAGAGCCTTCAGATCAGTCCAAAAGTCAGCAGAATCGTACAGCTCGAATACACATCATCCAGCCACTCAAAAGAAGACACGTCACCTCAGAGCACTCCAGAATTCGGTGCTGGATTTGTATGGGCGCACTTGGCAGGTGCGCCAATTTATTTTTGTACTAGCACACTTCACAAGTGCGCCAGTGTATTCTGGTCTGTTTCCGGTTTTTCTGCCTAACTTCATTCGTCCATATCTTCTTCATACGGACTCCTATTTACGCAAATTCGGACTCTATTTCGCGTATTTTTCCGAGATGAACACAATAGCGCAACCCGTTTCCCTTATTTCTTCTCCTAAAAATTAATTATACCTTGATTTTTAACTCTTATGTTTACAAAAAATACGGGGTGTTACATTCTCCCCTCCTTAGAGGATTTCGTCCCCGAAATCTTCTAGTTAAGAAGAATGTGTCCTACCATCCAATCACCCATCTACTCAACCATCATCCACAAGCATCCATTGTCCTTAGAAAACTTCTAATTTTGTATGAACATATGCAAAAGTGTGTGTATATGTTCCTTATCTAATGCAAAGATCAGGCGGTCTACTGATTCAGTTGACCTCCTTAATGCGAATTATGTCAGTGCCATGAGTCCAACATGTATGCAATAGAATTCTGATGATATATATTATTTCTATATGAGTGCACAATCATTCACTCAAATGCAACATCCATGTGCTGAATCAACCATTTTGCATCCACAAGAATTGAAAAATGCTCACTCATCCATATGCAGTATGAGAGTGTTTTCGAGCCGATCTAGTGCCTAGTGTGTGTATATGCATCCACGGGCAACCACTAGCAACCACTTGCATCCACTTGCAACCATCAAACATAACATGACTCAAACACATGTTTACACCCATTAGTTTCTACCTAAAGTTCGAATATTCGATCGATAGGATACAGTCGAATGCTGGAAGCGAGTACAGATAGAACGAAAATTTGGTTCCCATTAGACATGGGTCCTAAGTATCGGCCCCAAAGACCGAAACCAACATCAAATTGACACTCAGAGGATTACCTTCTTTAGACAATGTCAAAACTGGAAATCCTATCAAAAGTATTTAGATATTTACAGACTACTGGTACAGATCAGGTTCACTAATGATTCTTAGGAAGCTAAGCATGATAAAATCTTACCCAACGAAAACTCAGAATGTATGCGTCATACTTGACGCCTAACACAGATTTCCCTCAAACCCCAATCTCAAACAGATGATCCATAACCCTTATGGGCCTGAGTCTACAGCGGAATTCAGAAATAATACTAGTATTAAAGTGCAGAGTATCGATTACAAAATCAAAATACCAGAATCAGAAAAAGTCTTAACTCCATAATCAGATAAAGAAATTAAACCTACTATAGAAATTTTCCTATTTCTATCCTAGCCACTAGCCTCAAGAGTGTTCGCCTGCCCTCCTTGTCCTCGTCTCTTCGGGCAGTCCCTAGTGAAGTGTCCCATCTCCCCACAGTTGAAGCAAGCGCCCTTCCTTTTTCTGCAATCCTTGTTCAGATGAGTCGAGCTCCCACAAGTAAAGCACTTTTTCCCTTTCTTATCTTCAGACTTCTCATCCTTCTTTTGTGTTTTCTTTTTGGGCCCCGCTTTCTTATTCTGTGGTTCTTCCTTCTTTGTCTCTTTCGGGCCCTTGTCTTCCTCGTGCAGTAGTGCCATATCCACCAATTTCTCGTAAGTTGCTCCCATGGGTACATGGGTTATGGCTAGGCTGTGCAGTGGCTCGTTCAATCCTTTAACAAAGCGGAGAGCCTTTTTATGCTGAGTGTTGACTAAATCCAATCCGAACCTAGCCAGTTGGTTGAACTGGTTGACGTATTCCTTGACCGTCATACTTCCTTGCTTAAGAGATAAGAACTTTTCCAATTGTAAACTTCGTTCAGCTTGCGAGAGGAATTTTGTCTCAAACCTTGTTCTGAAATCCATCCATGTCTCAACCGGACTCTCGGCATTAGTGACTTCCCACCAGTAGGAAGCTTCGTCTTTGAGCAGCCATACTGCCAACTGCACCTTCTGCCTATCGTCCACCTCGAAGATAACGAATAGATCCTCAGTTTCTTTGAGCCAATTCCTTGCTTCTACGAATGATTCAGTTCCTTTGAAATCCTTCCCACCTATGGCCCTAAAATCTCTACAGATCTTTGAGAAAGCAATTGCACGAGGAGGGGGTGGAAGAGGGGGATCATTTGCTGGACCTGCAGCGGCGGTCCTAGCCTCAAGATATTGACGAAACCAACCGGGTACATGAACACCCTCTGGTATCTCAGATGCTTCAGACATGCTGAAACGAAAAAGGAAAGGTTCAATACAAAAAGGACTGAAAGAAAGATATATGGCTCTTGGGGATTATGTTTTTCAAAATAAGCTTTATTTTTGAAAATACTTCCTTTCAAAACCTTTTTTTAAAATAGTTTTCAAAACTTTTTTATAAAATCTGGTAACCTTCAGCTCTGATACCAAGTGTAACACCCCAACCTCCATTAAGGTCACTCACAAAGGGAATGCCTTAACTTTGTTGGAGCATTTTAGTAAACAGAACAGAAACTTACAAGACAGATAAAACAGTACTTGAAATTTGTTAACTTTATTACAGTAGAAACAGAAATCAATATAGTTACATCCTTTCAAATCTCAGAATTCATTACAAATATCAGTCTTGTACAAAAGCCTTCAAAATGCATGTTTAAAATCATAATCCCCATAGAACGGGAGCTATACAGAGCCAAGCCATACTTTAAGCACTTCAAGCAGAGAGAAATCCGGATCAAGCTAAAGTATCCCTCCTTGGATAACCTGGGGGGAAACGGAAGAAAGGAGGTGAAACAACAAGGGTCAGACAAAAAGTCTGGCAAGTCCAGTGAATTTCAGCATATGAACAGATAATAATAATATGACATGAACATAAAACTGGATGAGAGATAACTGTAACAAGTGTAGCAGATATAACAGAAGAACAGAATGACATAGACTATTGCTTTACACTTCTCTGCACTAATACTAGTATAACAGAATTAGCTGTCACCCTAATGTCTAAACTGAAACGGAAACGGGTACAGAATAATTTAACAGAAACAGGATGCTAATAATGGGCCTTTACTACCCGATCAGAAACAGACAGAAGCAGAAACAGATTAATCCCTACGGAAACAGAATGTAGAATTAGGTGTACACTAGTAATGGGCCTTTACCACCCGAACAGACGGTACCACGCAGAAACAGACAGGTTTTACCACCCAACAGAAACAGACGGTACCAACAGAAACAGACAGAACTAAGTGTACCCTAAAACCCTACCCCAAACGATCGGCTCCCTAATACATAAATATCCTGTGTCGGCCCCACAATAGGGTGTATCACTCCCTAAAGTGACAACCAATTGGCAAAGACCTATTTACAGATGTCACGGCGTCTTACATCCTCAGAGGCAGACCGGGATCCATGCACGCACATGACCCGGTTGGAACGCACCATCAACACCCCTCGCCATTATCAGAATGAACCGCTTATAATTAGTTCAGTAAGCGTGCCCGGACCCTACTTCCTGTTGGGTCAAAGTTTTGATACCAGAAAGGGTTACTGACTAATATGGGTCCCAAACAACAGATGACACAAGTAATTCCCCTCCTAACCTTATGTCCCCAGACTAACAGATTTCAGTTTAACTTGTCTACAAGTTTCAGACATAAAAAATTTAGATTAACTAGTTCACTGATCAGGCAATCAAGTTAACAGGTTTTCAGACTAACGGATCAGATGTTCGGATTAACAGGCTTATAGATTAACTGGTTCCAGATTATCTAACTTTGTATTGGGCCTATGGATTCACGAAACGGGTTTATCAGATTCACTGGTCCAATTGGTTTAACTTTACCCAACACGTTTTAGACATCACAATTATCTCAGATTTTCATTAATTAAATATTAATGCCCAAACCTCTCACATTAGACTGACAGTTTGCGGCTACTGGTTAGGCCGGTTGGTTCCGGGCAGGTTTCTGACGCAAACTGAGTCTAACCTCGGGTTTCAAGCACGTTATGACTAACTTCTCACATTAGAACCTATTGTTTGCGACCACTGGAATATGCCGGGCGGTTCCGGGCAGAATTACGTCGCAAACTCATTCTAACCTCGAGTTAGCCATGTTTATCTTTGCGGCCAATTAATTAATGATTTACCATTTATACTCATGCCTAATATACATGTCAATTATTCATAGCTAATGACAACAACAGACTGAATATATCAACTTAACGGATATAGCAGATAACAAGTTTTGCAGATTATGCGACTTAAAGGATTTAGCCGATTAAACAAACTAGCAGATTTTAGCATATAACAGATTAGGCATCTCAACAGACAAATTTAACAGACTAGGCATCTAAATCTAATTAGCAGTTTAGGCAGAATTGGCAGATTAGAACTAGAAAATTAGGCAAATATATTAGATTTAATCATTCCTTAAGGTTTCACAACATATCTTGCCTAAATATAAATCTTGCCTAAGTTCACATGCATAAATAATAGTCATGATTCCCAATATGATCATTTTTCCCATGTTTGCATTAAATTCACATAGCACAGATTATGGTCATAATTTACCATATATCATATGTTCCCCTTTTTATTAAACTTGCAAAGTACAGAAGATCCATATATAGATTATACCAAATATAACCATAGATTATTATGCATGTCATATATCCCAAAGATCCCTTACTCAGGTGTTTATTTACATAATAGATATCCTACTTCCATGTAAATCTTTCTACCTAAGCCATATTCCCTTTTTTTTAAAGTCACAGTCCGTTATATAAATTATGCCCAAGGATCTAGATCTAACCTGTATTATGTCTTTCTATTCAGATCTTAATTTTTAACATGCCTTATATTCCAGATTTACAAGTCATATATTATCATATGATAATCCCAAATTGTCATATATGCATAGATCTAGATCTAGTTTACAACCTATGTCCTTCACTCAAATCAGTCACAAACCAGTCCAATTATGAATCATTCATTTTATTGTCCCAAATATTTTAGCGTATGTTAATCTCTTATGAGATTGGCTCAGGCTCGTGGTAGCCTGGCTATAGAACAAAAAGAGGAAAGAGATAAGATAGATCCAAACAGAACAGAAAAGAACAGATATAATCTCATATTCAGATTTACAATTCATGTCACAATCAGAATTAATGTTTATATCGGAAAATAATTGTACTTGCCTTGATTGGATTAAAGAAAGAACTTTAACTTGTTGTAGAATCTTTGCAGAAACTTTAATCTCTAGTTTGAATTGAGTTGCTTAGGCTGATGTTGATTATCTTCTAGTTTTGATTCCAGCAGAGTAGCGATTCCATTATTTTATATTAGTTAGAATAAAGGCAGAGTATAGGTAGAATGAAGTTGTGTGGAGAGAAAGTGAGGTTTGGGGGTGTTTTTATAGGAGAATAGGGTGATTTAGAGCCTTCAGATCAGTCCAAAAGTCATCAGAATCGTACAGCTCGAATACACATCATCCAGCCACTCAAAAGAAGACACGTCACCTCAGAACACTCCAGAATTCGGTGATGGATTTGTATGGGCGCACTTGGCAGGTGCGCCAGTGTATTTTTGTACTGGCGCACTTCACAAGTGCGCCAGTGTATTCTGGTCTGTTTCTGGTTTTTCTGCCTAACTTCATTCGTCCATATCTTCTTCATACGGACTCCGATTTACGCAAATTCGGAATCTATTTCGCGTATTTTTCCGAGACGAACACAATAGCGCAACCCGCTTCCCTTATTTCTTCTCCTAAAAATTAATTATACCTTGATTTTTAACTCTTATGTTTACAAAAAATACGGGGTGTTACAAAGGTTCAACAATCTACAATAATCAATCACTTCTTTTTATCCAACTAAATTTTTTATAACGATCATTATTCAATCAACAACCAATTCAAACAATTTTAAACACATTAATAAACATAACCAATCAAGGGAAATTACTTTATTTGGGTCAAATCATAACGATTGGTGTTTTACTGAAATTAAATGACCGTTTAATTTCATTAATTGAAGCAAAAATAAATATATATAACCAACAAACGTTCAACCACTACAAATCAGAATACGCAGGATAAAAACCCAATTTATATAAAATATAAATGGGAAGAGCTAAGTGAGTTTAACTCACCTTGATTTGAATTTGTCGATAAACAGTCTGTTTTAGTCAAATTAAACTGACGTTTAACTCGAATAATAATTCCAGTTACTTCAGATCCGAACTAGACCTTCTCAATCTCGAAGTTCTCGACTCCAAAGTCCCAACGCAACTGACCGTGCATAAATCTGATATCGTATGAGTGAGAAATCGTATTATTAAATTAAATTTTAAAACATGGTCTTGTATAAATTCTAAATGGGCTTTACCTTCAGATTTGTTCGGCCCATCTCCACCCACTATATCCTTAAAACCCAATCCAATCTTTTTTTCTCAATTCAATCAGCCGCCTCAAAAATCCTCTTAATGACCGAAACCCTAATCCCTAAATCCCCTTTTTGATCTTCAGCCGCTTCGAGATACATGGCGTCTCCACCCCTCCCTCCGAGCTTCCCTTCTCCCTCTTCAACTCGATCGGCCTAAACCCCCTTCGACCTCCTCCAACGATCCGCCAAACCCTCAATTTACCCTTAAACAAACTATCGTCAACACATTGTCGAGCAACCTCTAGCTTTCCAGATCCACGACGAGCAGGCCAGACCGAAACCCCTTCATATTAAGCTAAGTTTTTCACTTGATTTTTGTATTATTTGTTTTGATTCTTTTTTTCTAGTTTATTTTGTGTTGGTTTGTTTCGAATGGATTTTGGTATGGCTGAAACACCACGGCATGAACATCTATTTATAGTGCGATTTTGATATAGATAAGAACACTATCCATTTGTAGCTCAAAATAGGTGATCTAGCTAAAATCCTTAGGCTATTCCCCTTTTTGTAAATTTTCGTGTACTGGTGATGGGAACTGAAATGATATGTGAGGGTTTTTAACCGATATTTTTATGGACTTTCTATAGCTAAAATCTATGGTACCGTATATAGATTGTAGGTTGCAGGTTATGTAACTGTGGGTACGAGTTCCTATTCAATCAAAGATTTGAAAACTGTTTTGATGTAGTTTTTATTAAATATGTGGCATAGTTTCCATATGAACTGTATATGAAATCTGACTTTATGTATGTACATATACAGTTGTAAATTCACTATGTAGATTTGATGGTATATAGATTGATCTTCTTTCCAGCTGTACATTTGGTACATTACTGTTTCAATCCATGCTGAAATCTGGATGAATTGTCAATTCCATTAGATCACATTCTAGTTTTTATTCTTGTTGCATGTTTTCAGTTTTCATGTGGCACATTTTCTTTAGCTATACGTGGGTATTTATAGCTATTTTAGCTATGAATTTTCCATTTTCTTTAATTGTTTATTAGATGTTATATGCTGATTTTTCTTTCTTTTCTTCTGTTTCATGATCTTTTTTTATACTTTTCATTGCCGTCATAAGATCATCTCTTTTAATGGGTTTTTCTTTCTTTTTTTATCGCAGATCAAAACTGAACGAGATGATGGATTCAATGGTTTCTCAAAAGGGCTGCCGATATTAAAAATGAATCTTTTTAGTTGTTTGTATTGTTTTAGGCTTGCCAACGGTTCTGAAATATGAAATTTACTGTACATGAATATATAAATGCAGTTCTGTAAATTTGTTGGAATGTGTATATATATTTGTTTTCGATCTGATATGTCAATCTGTATAGATTTGCTTAGCTGTTTTCTTTACTTTTTTTAATATTTTTTTTGTTTTGTTGAAAGAACAAAATATGCAGCATTGGTATACTTGGTATGATTTGATCTGAGAACTAAGTGTATCTACCTTTTGTTGAAATCGTTTCCTTTACAATTTATATACATAGTTATAATTTAGTTTAGTTATAATCCCACTAGACATAATATACGTACATATAAATATAACATGCATATAAATACAAGTTGTTATTATAATCCCGCTAGACATACTTAGCCTGATTATAAATACAAGTATACAAACTAAAATTACATAAAGCTCAGTCGGTTATTGTAAATATATATTATGTGGTGTATAGGTCGTTCTTTCCTTTTTTAGTTTATAAATAATTAAATCGTTATAAATTTAAAAACGAATTCACAGCGTCTATTTGAAAATTTGAATTGGACGTAACTTGAAATCTATAAGCTAGAATTATGATTTTTCACTTTCATTAGAAAAATATAATCGAACCGGTTCAAACGTGTCTCGTTTCATAGAAATCCGACTTATATCGGATCCTGTATACCCAGTTAAAGTTCAAATCGAAAATTTCAAACTACCGCGTCGTTTCGAGCTCGTTTTAATTTATATATATATATTTATATATATATATATATTCAAACCCTATTTTAAATAAATATATTCGATTAATATCCATTATATTTCAAATATAATATATAAACGAATTTAAATGTTCTAATTTAAATGGCCGAATAATCTGGGACGTTACATTCTTCCCTCCTTAAAATAATTTCGTCCTCGAAATTGCAAAGTAAGAAGAATATTCCAAACCATATTATTTTAAAATCATTACTTTAGAAGTATCATCAAAATAAAATTCCGATTCTAAAAATTTTCAACCACCATCTCTGCATGGCTCGATCGGTGCGACTATCGCTGCCACTCTGGGCCTCAACTTTTTTAGAAAGAAAAAACGAAATCCAAAATTCAAATGGAAACCTACTCTATTTGAATCCCAATTTATTTACCCATTAAATTTTTAAATCCTAATTTATTTGAATTCATCCTCAAATTGATTCTACTTAACCAGGTTCAGTTTCTCATTCATATTCGATTTAATTGACTAATTGATTTTGTAATGAGTTGAACTTTATTTAAAAATTCAAATTTGATTCCAAATCAATCAGAACAAACAAACAACCCACATAACTATAATATAGAAAATAATTTCCTTTTCTATATAAAATATACATTTGATAAAATTATTTCATTTACCCTCTTTATAAAACAATATTGTGTCAATTCCCAGTTCGGTAGGGTTTCCCCATACTTGAACTGATTAATTAACACAATACAAAGCATTTTTATATAAAAATCTACAAATACGCTCTCATATATATATATATATATATATGTATATACACACACACACTCAAATCAATCTAAGGTATTACTAACCCCATCTCTATTGAGTTACGCCACAGAGCCAAGGTTACTACTCAACCAATAGCTCTGATACCACTGTAACAACTTAGGGATTTTCAACCCCGAAAATCGACATAAATACCCTTACCAGGACTTATGCCGACCTTCCAAACACCGTAAGCACTAGAACTTTTATAGAAAGAAATTATAGGGTGAGATAAGAAAGAAAGAAAATTAGTGTAGAAGAAGAAGAGGAACCAACACAGAGTCTCACATCAAAGCGGAACAAAAATATAATACAGAAATAAATTCTTATTGAGAGCTTTTAAAAATACTTACAGTATCAGAGTACAACATACATTTGGACAATTTTAATAACCTGTCTCATATACAACACATAGCGGAATAGTAATCATATCTGAACACCTTCAGCTTGTCACTAGACTTCACAGTACCTGATAACCTAAACCTGTACACCCGAGCTAACCCGGGCATTTACAAAACTCTGGGTCAGTCTGGTGAACCAAAGTGAGAAACTCGCACAGCATTAAGGGTATCACACAACTTGATTTTAAAGTCAAAAATCCTTTTGAAAGAAAAGGATAATCGTAAGACCAAATCCAAACAGAAATACGGATGGTTTTTGCCTTACGATAACCCAAACCAATTTTCGAAAATAATATCTTTTTTGATATTATCATAGTGTCTAAATACAAATAAATATCAATCTAGTGAAATGCTTGCATCTCACACTCCACGTACATAGTATACATTCAAAAATACATAGTATACATTCAAAAACCGCGGGCGCTAATTAGAGACTGGATTCCAACTATGACAAGCTATGGGACCACCTGCTGATCATGTATCCCTATAGGCGAATACGCTAGGTTCAACAAGAACGTCTTACAACCCGACTCTCACATGACCGACCACTCATTTTTGTTGAGTGTATCGAATGTATATCACCAACGGTTGGACTCAAACCACCGTTTCCCGAATATGCACAACATCGAAATAGATTAAAGAATGAAATGGATTTTCTCTAGATAGGTGATTATACACCCTAATGGGAGCGACCCACATAGCCATGCTGCCTGCCCGATTTTTTTCCTCTCCCCGGTTGATGAGGCTTGAGGTCAGAACACATCTGGTCATCATACACTTAGAATGCCACATTGTCAGATCTGCCAAATCACTAATTAACGTCCATAAAAATATTCTAATCATTAATCTAGAGAGGTGCCCCTCTCTGCCACTAACAGAGATATGTATGTAAAAATCAACGTACGTGACCCTTAAGAACTACTCTGTCATACATCTGTCCATACAAGCCATCCAAGAACAGGATGAACCGAAGGTACTCTCCTACTGCATCCAATATAGGAATCACCCCATGGATCAGTAGAGAGTAGTCCTTGCATTCCACAGATTCCAACCATGACAAAACCCAAGAATATATGCAGGTCGAATCATAGATTTTAAGTGGATCTTCCGCTTTATGAAGATCTATGGTCTTCACATGCTCCATCTCAATTGTCGTCTGATCTTTTCTATATATTCGTATTTGTTGGCTGGAATGGTTTTCAAATATTAATTCGATCGTGGTCTTTCCGCACCAACAATCGTAAAGGTCAGACTTGATAATCGGTTATTTAGCTATCAAGTAAACATCCATGAAATCATAAAAACAGATTTATTGGTTTGGTACTCAGCATCAATTGGCTTTTAAAATTAATAAACTTAAATATTCCAATATTGGGGAAAACACTTCACTTATCTTTTTAATATAGTGATATTTGCAAAAACATTTGATTTTGATATAACGATACTCAATATTCAATTTCTATCATTTATTATAACATTTCCTTTATTATAACTGAGAAATCATTTCAATCTACTAATCGACGTTACGCCAACTCTTCTGTTTCCATCACTTGGAAAAAAATATCAAATCCTTATTCATATAGAATAAACCATTCTATATCTCATTGCCCAATCTCCTTTTAATCCCGTTACTAGGGAAAATATCATCTCATATCATTTCCGTTACTTTAGAAATCTTATCATACACTCTCGCCATTACCAATTAGTATCGTCCTTGGATAGTCCCGAAGTCGTTCAAGTTGGCGTATTTTAATTATCTTTTAGACCTTGATCAACAACGTTGTTATCTTCAGATAGATACGAGCTGTAATTCAAGAACCAATATTCAATTTAATATCAAAACACATCCCACTTATCTTGTTTATTTAAAATATAGCCTTATAGTTCTTCTTACCCTTTTTGGAAGTCTATCTTTTTAAAAATAATTAATATCGCTAAATTTGTTAATTTAATAATTTTTTCCAACATCACCTTTATTAATTCTTGACTTATTTAAATAACTTTGTCTTCATAACCAGATTGTTATTATAATCCCATTTCCAGCCTTTTTACCAGTGCTCGACTTTAATCTCTTTTCCCAATCCCTTTCTCTTTTAAATTCTAAGGGTTTAACTCAATTCCATCATTAAGTACTTCCAATTCAAAAACGTCGTTTAAATTCATATTCCACATATAAACCTTGTTTATAAATTTCAAGTTTAATATAAACCCGTTTTACCTCTTCGCCTCCGTTTACTAAACACTAAGTAAAACTTTTCATTTAAGCTATCGTATCCATTTAGAATTCTTTATTACTTGATTAAAAACTCGAGTTCAAAATATAAAACTCATCCATAGCTTCTTTTCAATACTCAACTATATTTCATTTCAATTTGGTTACTTAAATTTATTACATTTAAGAAGAGATTATTTAACTTAACATTAATCATTGCAAATTAATTAACTTCTTTATTTACTAGAATAATAAATCTCCTTTTTAAACTCTTACTAAGCTTAACCAATTATTCATTTAGTTATTTCACTAATTTAAAGTCTGACTTGGTTTAAATGGTTGACACAAAACATGATTACTCTTTTAACCAATTCTACTTAATTCCTTCTTCAAATTAATTAAAATATAATAATTTTAAATAACTTAATTTAATCGTTCACGACTAATAAAATACTTAACCGCTAGATTATTTCCTGCCCTTTGCTTATAATTCTTATCAAAATAAGAATTTGTTTTATAAAATAAATTTCATAATTTCTTATAAAAATTAAATAATTAATAATTTTCCTTTTTAAATAACCGTTCAATGTAATAATTTTCAAAATCTATTTTCATTATAAAATATATATATATAACTTAAATATTATAGATTCACTGTAGATAAAACCCATATTTTATAAATCGATTGATTTATAAGCCAGGTGATGAAAATTACCCAACCATACTACCCATTGGTTACTAACGGAACAAATGTTGAAATAAGGTTCAAAAATCAACAATAATCAATCATTTCGTTTTATCCGACTGAAATTTTTATAACGATCATTAATCAATCAACAGCCAATTCAAAAAAATTTAAACACGTTTATAAACATGAACAATCAAGGGAAATTACTTTATTTGGGTCAAATCATAACGGTTGGTGTTTTACTGAAATTAAACGACCGTTAATTTCAGAACACGCAGGATAAAAACCCAATTTATATAAAATATAAATGGGAAGAGCTGAGTGAGTTTAACTCACCTTGATTTGAATCTATCGATTAACAGTCTGTTTTAGTCAAATTAAACTGACGTATGATTCGAATAAAAATTCCAGTTACTTCATATCTGAACTAGACCTGCTCCATCTTGAAGTTCTCGTCTCCACGGTCCCAACGCAACTGACCGTGCATTAAACTGATATCGTATGAGTGAGAAATCGTATTACTAAATTAAATTTTAAAACATGGTCCTATATAAATTCAAAATGGGCTTTACCTTCATATTTGTTCGGCCCATCTCCACCTACATTCTCCTTAAAACCCTATCCGATCTTTTTTTTTCCAGTTCAATCAGCCGCCTCAAAAATCTTCTTAATGACCGAAACCCTAATCGCAAAATCCCCTTTTTGATCTTCAGCCACTTCGAGATACATGGCGTCACAACCCCTCCCTCCGAGCTTCCCTTCTCCCTCTTCAACTCGATCGGCCTAAACCCCCTTCGACCTCCTCCAACGATTCGCCAAACCCTCAATTTACCCTTAAACAAACTATTGTCA
Organism: Allium sativum; assembly: GCA_030737875.1. Classification (NCBI taxonomy): domain Eukaryota; kingdom Viridiplantae; phylum Streptophyta; class Magnoliopsida; order Asparagales; family Amaryllidaceae; genus Allium; species Allium sativum. The sequence continues at coordinate 2,015,694 of CM060925.1, read as the reverse complement.
ACACATTGTCGAGAAACCTCGAGCTTTCCAGATCCACGATGAGCAAGCCAGACTGAAACCCCTTTGTATTAAGCTAAGTTTTTCACTCGATTTTTGTATTATTTGTTTTGATTTTTTTCTGGTTTATTTTGTGTTGGTTTGTTTCGAATGGATTTTGGTATGGCTAAAACACCACTGCATGAACATCTACTTAGAGTGCGATTTTGATTTAGATAGAAACACTGTCCATTCGTAGCTCAACATAGGTGATCTAGCTAAAATCCTTAGGCCATTCCCTTTTTGTAAATTTTCGTGTACTAGTGATGGGAACTGAAATGATATGTAAGGGTTTTTAACCGAGATTTTGATGGATTTTCTGTAGCAGAAATCTATGGTACCGTATGTAGATTGTAGGTTGCAGGTTAGGTAACTGTGGGTAAGAGTTCCTATTCAATCAAAGATTTGAAAACTGTTTTGATGTAGTTTTTATTCAATATGTGGCGCAGTTTCCATATGAACTGTATATGAAATCGAACTTCTATGTATGTACGTATACAATTGTAAATTCACCGTGTAGATTTGATGGTATATAGATTGACCTTCTTTCCAGCTATTCATTTGGTACATTACTATTTCATTCCATTCTGAAATCTGTATGAATTGTCAAGTCTATTAGATCACATTCTAGTTTTTATTCTTGTTGTATGTTTTCAGTTTTCATGTGGCACATTTCCTTTAGCTGTACGTCGGTATTTATAACTATTTTAGCTATGAATTGTCCATTTTCTTTAACTGTTTATTAGCTGTTATATGCTGAATTTTCTTTCTTTTCTTCTGTTTCATGATCTTTTTTATACTGTTCATTACTGTCATGAGATCATCCCTTTTATTGGGTTTTTCTTTTTCTTTTTTCTCGCAGATCAAAACTGATCGAGATGATGGATTCAATGGTTTCTCAAAAGGGTTGCTGATATTAAAAATGAATCATTTTAGTTGTTTGTATTGTTTTTGGCTTGCCAATGGTTCTGAAATCTGAAATTAAGTGTACATGAATATATAAATGCAGTTCTGTAAATTTGTTGGAATGTGTATGTATATTTGTTTTCGATCTGATGTATCAATCTATATAGATTTGCTTAGCTGTTTTCTTTAATCTTTTTTTAATTTTTTTTTTGTTGAAAGAACAAAATATGTTGCACTGGTATACTTGGTATGATTTGATTTGAGAACTAAATGTATCCACCTTTTACTGAAATCGTTTCCGTTACAATTTATATACATAGTTATAATTTATTTTAGTTATAATCCCACTAGAAAAAATATATGTACATATAAATATAATAGACATATAAATACTTTGTCTGATTATAAATACAAGGATACGTACTGAAATTACATAAAGCTCAGTCGGTTATTGTAAATTTATATTATGTGGTGTATAGGTCGTTCTTTCCTTTTTTAGTTTATAAATAATTAAATCCTTATAAATTTAAAAACGAATTCACAAGGACTGTTTGAAAATTTTAATTGGACGTAACTTGAAATCTATAAGCTGGAATTTCGATTTTTCACTTTCATTAGAAAAATATAATCGAACCGGTTCAAACGTGTCTCGTTTCACAGAAATCCGACTTATATCGGATCCTGTATACCTAGTTAAAGTTCAATTCAAAAATTTCAAACTACTGCGTTGTTTCGAGCTCGTTTTAATATATATATATATATATATATATATATATATATATATATATTCGAAATCTATTTTAAATAAATATATTCGATTAAAATCCATTATATTTTAAATAAAATATGTAAACAAATTTAAATATTCTAATTTAAATGACCGAAAAATCTGGGACGTCACATAGTGGTACTGCTATGAATTCTGCTCAACTCTCTTATTGCTTCATAGGGAAATCTATTTTAAATAAATATATCGGTTATTATAATCCCGCTAGACATACATAGTCTGATTATAAATACAAGGATACATACTGAAATTACATAAAGCTCAGTCGGTTATTGTAAATATATATTATGTGGTGTATAGGTCGTTCTTTCCTTTTTTAGTTTATAAATAATTAAATCCTTATAAATTTAAAAACGAATTCACAACGACTATTTGAAAATTTGAATTGGACGTAACTTGAAATCTGTAAGTTGGAATTTCGATTTTTCACTTTCATTAGAAAAAAATAATCGAATCGATTCAAACGTGCCTCGTTTCACAGAAATCCGACTTATATCGGATCCTGTATACCTAGTTAAAGTTCAATTCGAAAATTTCAAACTACCGCGTCGTTTCAAGCTCGTTTTAATTAAGATATAAATATATATATATATTTGTAGTCTATTTTAAATAAATATATTCGATTAAAATCCATTATATTTCAAATATAATATATAAACAAATTTAAATATTCTAATTTAAATGACCGAAAAATCTGGGACGTCACATAGATGTACTGCTATGACTTCAAGTCAATTCTCTTATTGCTTCATAGGGAAATATTGTTTTATGCTTTTGTACTATGATATTTTTGGAAAGACAGATTATTTATGTAATTGGTTACTTCAAGTTACGATGTAAACTCAGTATTTGGGACCATGATGTTTTGATTTAAATGAATTTTTTTTATTCCATTGCTATTTTACATGTCTTTCTTGTGCTATTATTTTCTTGTTTACCTGTAACGCTTCACGAAACTTAATGCATTCCCTTAGTGAGTGACATTAGCGGACGTAGGGTGTCACATTTGGTATCAGAGCATATGGTTATAAGATCGGATAAAGTATTTTGAAAATCATTTTCAAAAAGGTCTCAAAAACAAAGTATTTTAAAATAAAAAATCTGTTTTTGAAAAGCATCTCTCCCAAAGCCATAAATATCTTCTTGATTCTCCGCATGATTCCTTTTCCTTTTGTTCGGGGAACCATTTCTTCCTGAAGGGGTATCCCTATTTCGGCATGGTTCCGTAGGCATGTTAAAATTACGGTACATGTCAAAGGGAAAAGAAATGTCCAACCTCCATCTTTAGCCGTAGTGGTTTCACCTACGGCTTATGTTCTCTCTAGCCTCCTAAGGATTTCCGTCGGATGGAGGCAGCTTTCAAGAGACTTTTTATCATGTTGCAAAAGGATGGTAAAAAGAATAATAGAGGAGTTGGGGCTAAGGAGCATAGCCCAAAGATGAAAGGAAATGGTGGCTTAAGAAGGGACTATAGATGAAAGAAGAAAAGAGGAAATAATATAACTTTGGAGCAGTGGGTCATCTGTAAAAGGATTGCAGAAAGATGAAAGGCTTTATTACCACTTTGGTAAGGCAGGACACCTTATTAAGGTGTGCCTAAAGCGACAAGGACAAGGCCAGAAGGTAGGAACTTCTAGGGAGCAAGCTAATGTTCTCATAGCTATAGGACATGATAGGGGTAGGAAAGTTTCCATTAAAGGATTGAATACTATTTCTGATTATCCTATTAGGATTCTTTTCCTGGCGCTTCACATTCTTTAATATCTGAATCTTTAGTTGAGTTTCTACACCTAGATAGTAGTATGGTTTTGGATCCCATTGTTGCCTCAAACCCCAGTGGAGGTACTGCTCATTTATAGAGGATTTACCGGGGTTTGGGAATCTCTATGTTAGGCGTCAAGCTTGATTACAATGAATATGTTCTTGACTTCATAAGATACGATTTGATTCTAGGGATGGATTGGTTAACCATATATGGAGCCATTCCAGATTGTGAGAAGTGTGTTGATAGACTTCTGACTTGCGATGGAAAGACTCTCGAGATTTCTTATGACCTCAAAAGGGTCGGTCATGCTTAGTCTCCTAGAACCTCTTGATATATCTATCGATGATTTCCGATTTGCACAAATAGTTGTGAGTATCCTGATGTTTTGATGAGTTTCGGGATTTATCCCCGAGGCACGAGATTGGTTTCCGCACAAACTTGGTAGACAATATATAGCCTGTTGCATTGACTGTGCGATATGTGACTCCTAAAAGGAAAGAGGGAAATTGATAAGCAAGTAGGGGAGCTAATTGAGAAGTGGTTTGATAGGTGAATCAAATCGGGATGGGAAACCTATTGAAGACCGTCCTTGAGGAAGCCCATCATTCTAAGATGACTATTCATCCAAGCGACGATAAAATGTATATAGTTCGAGGTAGTGGAGCCAAACTTGCGAGAGGAAATGAAAGTAGAAAAGGAAGCAATGATAGGACGAGTTCCGACGTGCATACTTGGATCGGAGGTTAAGAAATTATGCAACAAATAAGTGAGGCTAGTAAGAGTGCAATGTGGAAAGGGCCGCGATAATGCTACTTTCGAGGCTGAAGACAAGATTCGCGCTTTAAATCCTTTCCTTTTCGAGAATATGACCATAACTTCTTTTTCCAAGCTTCGAATTAATACTTTTATCTATCGTTTGAATATCTCCTATCGATCAAGTCTTTACGTAGAAAATTAATGAATATAAACATGTGTTTGAGACATTTTATGTTTGATGGATGCAACTGGTTGCCAGTGATTGCTCGTGGATGCATACACACACAATTGATACTAGATCGGCTCAATCACTTACATATTGCATAACGATGTATGTACATTTTAAATTTTTATGGATCATCGTTACATTGATGTTGCGTTTGGATGGATGATTGTGCATGCATATAGAACTTACATGTATTAGGATGATTTGCATACATTTTGGTTGCATGGCACAAACATATATTACATTCAGGAGGTCAACTCAATCAGTAGACCGCCTGATCATTCGCATTAGTTAACAAACCTATACACACACTATTGTGTATGTTCATAAAAGCATTAGAAATTACTTAAGGACAACGGACGCCTGTGATTGCTAGATGGATGTATGATTGTTGGATATTAGGATATATGTTCTTCTTAACTTAGAGATTTCTGGGACGAAATACTTTGAGTAGGGGAGAATGTAACACCCTAAAATTTTAACGACGCTAAAGAAGATGAATTAAAGAATAATCAATGTGAAATACACTACTAACAATGAATTAAGGAAAACATAATTTAATAATAAAAAATATGTAAAATGGATTATGCCATTGCGTCCGTCACGAAATTCTGGTCAAGATAGACACCTGGTTTGTGTAAATAAGACATCGTGTGAAGAAGTTATTAAGGTTTAAAGTTTGTATACACCCCGGAAGAATATATATATATATAATAGGTTCAGAAATTCAAAAAAATTCCAAAAATTCAAAACTCGGTTCAAAATTCGAAATTTGGGAAGGCGGCAGACATCCCGCCTAGGTGGGTCTATCCACTCAAAGGGGGGTCGACCCATAGTTTGACCCACTCAAAGAGGGGTCGACCCCCCCTGTACAGATCTGGGCAAAATACTTCGTTTGTATATGGACACCTTTCTAAGCAAGATTCATTGATCCTAAGGCTATATAAAGGACCCTAAACCTAGGTTTCCATCTAAAAATAATGGTATGGCGAAGCTCTACTGCAATGAAAATTAAAATGGCTTTCCTTCTTCTAAATCAATTCAAAGAAGATTATACATTTTTGAAGATTGCTACAACAAATTCAACGATGGCTACAACAACAAATTCAACTTGTTCTTCATAGTAATTTGGATCCATTTCCTTAGATCTATTCACTGTGAGTTCATGTTATTTTTAGATCTTGATATTTAAATAGTAATCATGATATGTATATAAAAATTGGATCGTGAATCGATGCATAATCAGTTCTATTATGACTTATTCCTCTGACCTGTTCTTATACGTTTATATCATCACCAAGTCTAATCTTGTCATAATATGTCCATTCAGTTTTTATGCCTATTTCTACCATTATGTTATTGATTTGTTATTATGTTTATTCTGATTATATTCTCTCCATCTTTTCCCTTTTATTTTTATATAGCCAGGCTACCTTCGAGCCTAGGCATAATGCTAAAAATACGAACGTGGGAAATTGGGGATGATTGGGAAAGACATAATTTGGGGCATAATTGATATTGGGAAAATATGAATATAAATTTGGTCACAAAATGTGAAAATATACGATTTGGGACATATACCATGTTGCATAACATGAATATGAATTTAGGCAATCATTGGAAAATATGATTTGGCATAAATTATGTAAAATATGATTTGGGCGTAAATTGGAATATATGTTAATATGAATTTGGGTACAACTTCTATTGAAATACGTGAATATGAACTAGGGACATAAATTTGAAAATATGTAGATTTGGGTTTGTGCATAACATGTATATATATATGCCTTGACTTATAACTTGGGAAAAAGGAAATATGGTGCATAATTAAAAGGTGAATTAAAAAGGGGCGTTAAAGTCTATAATTTGAATAGTGAATTAGGAAGATAATTAAATATAGGGAAAAAGGTTATGAACAACTATAAGGACATAGGTAAAATTGGATAATACTGTAATGCCTAGGATTATAATTAGAAATTGTAATTGCACTTATGATACGAGGTTAGGTTACATTAGTGGTGGAAGTTTGCCCGGACCCGACCGGCATATCCAACAAGTACTTATGTTGAACCTGATATGAGAGATCAAAGTGCGCAAGTATGAGATGGGCTAAGGCACGGGGTTAAGCCCAATTTGTGGAATAAGTCTGTCCGGACCCGCTCGCCATATCCAGTATCCACAAATGGAAAGCTTAATGTGGGAGGTCAAGCATGCTGTAACCATAAATAAAAATAAGGTAATAAATCTTAAATACTTAACCTAGTTGAATCCATAGGGATTTTTTGAATATAAACTAAAGTTGGGGTAAAGTAAAAATTGGTTGAACAGTGGGTGGGTTAAGTAAATCTAAAAGGGGTGGGTAATATTTACATATAGGCCCATAAACTTAACCCGATAAGGTTATGTAATTAAGGATACCTAGTTATATATATGACTGGTAGAAGTAATAAAGTTATGTAATTGAAAGATACCTTGTAGGGTAAGCATAACTTGTAGAAATGATAGAATTAGATATGCATAATAATATACTAAGTAAACAACGATAAGTTGTAGTGACTGTGTAAATTGAATTTATGATTAAATGAGAAAGAATGAGGAAAACTTGTAAAATAAATCAGTTATATTTAATCATAAATGGTACGTGACATGTTAATTAGGAAACATGTGAACTGAGATATACTTAATAACACATTAAGGAGTACATGTTATTGTAATGATGTAACCAAAAAAGAATATAAAATAGATCGTGGATTACAGACCTTGGGCCATAATCTAGAGAATAACATGTTGTGGGCTTACTAATAAACTTAAATGGATTAAGTTATATGTCTAAAATTAATAAGCAAGAGAAACTTGGTAAATCGGAATACTTAAATGGATTAAGTTATATGACTGAAATTAATAAGCAAGAGAAACTTGGTAAATCGGAATAGGAATTCAATATGAATGGGAAATAACCAAGTTAAATGGGAACCTTGTGCGGTAAGGCAAGCACGTAAAAGAACATTTAGACATAAGGTCTAACAACATATTCAAGAAAGACGTTTGGACCAGTCCGTGCGTTCGAGGGTGAATAACCCAACGGGGTAGATCATCGTGGTGTTATAAGATACGAGGGAAGCGCACATTCATCTGGTTGTTGTGACGGCTCCAAAGGAATAGAAGGAGAAGCATGTAGCTTCTTGAAGTATGTAAGGTGCTCGTAGTAATTCTCTGTGCGGTGATAGAGGTCTTGGGCTGTGCTCGTAGAGGTTGGGTCTACGCGTAACTACTAGATGGGTAGGCCTTGATTGCAGATGTAACTATGCAATCAGAATGCTATGATGAGTTGACACTAGGGTAGTTCGGTGGTTTCCTCACGAGGATGCGGAGGGTCATGACCAACAAAGATAGTAGACCATCGGATATCCATCATCAGCTGCCAGAGGGATGCGAAAAGACTAGAGCTAAACCCAAGATACCATTTCACCTTTCACTATCGAGATATGGTGTTGAGGGTCGACGCCACACGGATGTTTAGATTGGTTGTTATTAGGGACGGTCGCTTAGCTCTTGTAGTCTTTACTGATTGAGAGAGGGGCCGAGGTGGGGCCATATAAACCATGGAAAACAGACCCTAGGAATATATGTATTTGGAGGCTCTTAAAGGCTGGCCTGTACAGGTATGGAAAAGATCCCGTATGAGTTCCGTGTTTCTTATTTAGCCCTGACATGTAACTCAGTGCACATTAGAGGACGTGCGATTAAGGCTTCGAGCTACAATTATAGTACATACGTGGGACAGTCTACACAGATGCATATCTGCTCTGGGTGGTGTATCGTAGACTAGCGGGAATTATTCCGATAAGGATTCTGATTCGATCGATGGTTGCAGTACATATGCTTACGTAGCATAGTAATGGTAGATATATGCAGAACGTAACATTTTATATAGAGATCCATACGTCACTCCGTTGTAGGATGAGGGTCTGCATTCATTACGGTGGAGATGTGCGAGTGGGGTACCCTGGAGTGTATCTCAATACTGAGAGATAACTACATATATTGTATTAGGTGAATCTGTGGGAAAGTAAATGGGTACGATGCGCGGATAACTCTTGGGTTCTACTAACCCAAGTAACCTAATAATCAAGAAAATTAAATGAAACGATATAGGTAGGGAACATTCTATTTCTGATATACTAGTGTCGGTGCTGTGTAGGGAAATGTATTTAAGAAGCGCTACATATATCATTTTCATCTTATCTTACTTAGTTCACACTTGTTATTGTTACGGTTATCTTGTTCTTCCGGTTTTATATACCTGCCATGATACTTTTATTTATATTTAAAAGTAACTGGACTCGCCAGACTTTATGTCTGACCCTTTTTGTTTCCTCTTCTCTCTCTTCCGTTCCCCCTCCAAGGTTCTCAAGGTGGAAGTGGTTAGAGTCGATTTGGATTCTTTCAGCTTAGCTTGGATTTTGGATATAGATGTACCACTTTTACTTCTGGTCAACTCTCTTATGGCTTCACATTAAATATGGTTTTATGCTTTTATACTCTGGTATTTTTGGCAAGACAGATTATTTATTAGTTGGTTACTTCAACTAACGATGCAAACTCAGTATTTGGGACCATGATGTTTTGATTTAAATAAACTTTTTAATTCCGCTACTAATTTACATGTCTGTTTAGTGCTATAATGTTCTTAATTACCTATAATGCTTCACGAAACTTAATGCATTCCCTTAGTGAGTGACATTAACGAACGCGGGGTGTCACACGTTCCCTCCATATTGACAACGATATCAGCAAATACTTCTATAGTTGGTTATTTAACTATCGAATAAAACTAACATACATTCAGAGTAACAGACCATCACCGGGGCCCTTAATTAATATTTCATTAATTAAATCACTTCTCCATTTCCTTATCAATATTTGTTATCCAAATATTTTCAGTAATTATCTTGGCCTCTTACGCTATTTGGAAAACATTTCCATATATCGTCTTCTTTTATTTTCTATACTTAAAAAAATATCTTCTATTAATAATTGGAAAACATTCCAAGTACTTCTCCCTTTCATGACCATTCATTTTTATACTTAGGATATATTTATTATTATGTTTCCAAAATTCCACTTATTTGGGTTAAAATGAATGTTGTGTAAAACATTGTTACAACAACCCAAAGTACTGCATTCAACTAAATCTTATTCAAACATTTCTCTTCGAGGCTAAATCTTGTTATTTATCGGTTAATAATGGAATCAATCAAGTTGTGGTATAACTACCTCTCAGACCTTGACCGAAAACATCTTTAACATCAAAACAAAAAAGACCACTTACCTCGAAAAATCAACACAATAAAAACCAATTTTTCATTTTTAAAACTTTTATACGTTTCTATTTATGTTACCAGATTATCGATTTCCTTTTGTTTTAATATTCTAATTTAAGTTCGTTTCCTTATCGAATTCTATATATAGCGATATATTGATTTCTATTTGTCAAATTTTCTTAAAAATATTCTAACTCCTTAAATTTATGGAAAATTTCGCCAGCACCTCCTTTGTACCGGTCAATAGCTCAAACCTCAATGCGCCTTTCTAGGCCCTTTCCATTCAAAAAAAAAAATCAAAAATCCAAGAGGCTTGCCGATTCAACGCATAAAAACTCATATGGAATTTAAACGTGAACCTTTTTGTCGGGCACACGAATTATAATCTTCATATACTTCATTCCATACCTGTCTAACCCATATACGTCCATTCCCAATTGATTCCAACTCAATGCAATCGTTTTAACTCAATTTCTAATTTATTCGTTAATTAGCTCTTTTTCCTATTTCACTTTTTATTTGAACATATCACGTTCAAATTTATTTTTAAGTTGTTTATAACAAATCGAATTCTATTTTTAATTCAGGTTCCATATTTGATTTCGAATATAAATTTACAGCTAACTTTCACTTATCCAAAGCCCAATTTCATATCAAAACTCGATTAACTAATTGTTCTTCAAATTAGTTAATCTTATTCAATAATTAAAAATCTGATTTTTGTTTCAAAAATCAATCCATTTACTCAACTTGAGTTAATATTTATTTTATTACTAAATTCTGGATTTTTCTAATAGAAATTCAGATTTTATCTTTGTAAAACCCTTTTATTAATTTAAATAAACCGTTATAATTTTTAAACGATTATAGCGCTGTTTTTCTAGAAATTTGATTTTGGCACAACTCAAAATCTATTAGAAGAAATTCAAAATTTTCTCTTCCATTAGAAAACTATTATCTAATCGGTTGTTACAATCTAGAATTTTTGAACCAATTTAAATTTTCTGTTTTAGCAATTTATATAGGTTTTGAATATTTAAAATGATTGATTTTAAATAATAACAACTAAAAGTTTATTTAAATCGAAGTTAGAATGTATAAATTTATTTTAATTACAAAACGAACTAGAAATGCGTGGTAGTCTGAAAATTTGATTTTTAAATTTGAATAAATCCAGAATTCAAAATAAATCAGATTTTAGTAAAACCAGAAACGTCAGAATCTGTTTAACTATATATTTCTAACGAATGTAAGAAATTGAGATTTCACCTTATAAATTGTAAGTTATGTCCACTTTAAAATTCAGAATAGTCACTATGGAATTTATATATATTTTAATATAATATATAGCCCTTAAAAATTGCCAATTTGCCAACGACCTCTATTTTCAATGAAACCACTTTTGTTGGATCCTGAATGTGAAATTATTGTTAGGTTTCATATTTCATAATTTTTGGAATCAACATGTGAGCATGGTGAATTTAAATGTGTTTTGTAAATTTCAGTTTGAATTTAATCAACTGGAAAATGACCATTTTTCAAATAGTCTCCAAAATTGTAACAACCCGAAAATCTGGGCCAGTTTAAAATTTTTACTTTGGCAATTTTAGCGAATTTTGATTATTTAAAATGAATTATTTTAAATAATATCGACGAGAAAAATGTTTTGAATTGAATTCGACGTATATATTTATATACGTCGTCGTTAGAATATAAATAATTATATATATAATTATAAATAGAATTGAAAATGGCGCGGTAGTTCGATAATTCGATTTCAAACTTCAATTGAATGTACCGGTTGCAAAACAATCCGGATTTTAGTGAAACCAAAAATAATGGAATCTAATAGTGGCTATCTTTCCAACGAATCCGAAAAATCAAAATTTCATAGCGGGAATCAAAAGATATGTCCAGTTGAAAATTCAGAATAGTCGCTATGGAATTCAGGCCCTTAAAAATGGAAATTTTGCAAGCAACCTCGGATTTCGATGAAACCAGTTTTGTTGAGTCCGTGTTGTCAAATTATTGATAGATTCCAAATTTCATAATTTTTCGAATCAATATGTGAGCGTGGCGCAGTTAAACGCGTTTGACCAGTTTTAGTTGAATTTAATCGACTGGAAATTGGCCATTTTTCCAACGGTCTCAGAATTTGACGAAATTAGTTTTGTTAGGACCGTATCGTCAATACGAAGCTAGAAATAATTTTTCTGTAATTTTCTGAGTTCGTATGTGACCTCGGTAAATTGAATTGAAATGTGCGTTCAAATTCAATATATACTGGTTTATATTTTGAATTTGACGGAAACTTGTCGAAACAGTCGAATTGGCTTACGAAACATATCCCATTGTGTTCAGAATGGGGGTAATTAGTTAGGGGCGACAGTCGTTGGGCCTCGATTGGAGTTTGAATAGAAAGTCAACCTTTTGAAAATTAAATTAAAATAAATAAATAAATTATAAATCCCCTTACACATACCCCCCTTCTCTTCATTATTTTCCCAACCAGAAAACAACCGATCCCCAAATCGAATTGTCAGACCCGCCTCCCTCCCCTTCGCTGATGATCATCTCGCCCTATCAGTAGCCGCCACCGCCATTGTCGGCCGCCCCCACCTCCGATTAGGCGCCACACTCCTCCCCGTCGCACCCCCTTCTCTATGCCCTAGCCTGACCTCGCGCTAGCTGCCTGAACCGCCATGCACCCACTTCGACAGCGCTAACCACCACCTCGCGCCCTCCTGCGCGCAACCGCCTCCGACCTCGCCATGCACCCCCCTGCTGTGATCAACGAGCCCAACCCCCACGCCCAATTCAAGAATCGCCACCCACAACACCAAATCCATAGTCGGTCGCACCCCTACCACCTTCCCCGCCCCCGTCAGCACCTCCGGTGGATCCCCCTTCGACTGGAAACCCCTCCAATCCCAAACCCTTCGCTGTAAGTCCTTCGATTTGTTTTATTTATCCATTTATGTAGGTAATTAGGACGAGTTTTACTTAGATAAAAAGGCGGATTTTTATTTTGTTAAAGATACGATTTTTATATAATAAAATTGGGATTTTTCGGTAGTAAAAATGTGATTTTTATATATTGAACATCGAAGTAAAAATGTGATTTATATATATTGAACATCGAAGTAAAAATGTGATTTTTATATATTGAACAGTGAAGTAAAAATGTGATTTTTATATATTGAACATCGAAGTAAAAATTCGATTTTTATATATTGAATAGCGAAGTAAAAATTCGATTTTTATATATTGAATAGCGAAGTAAAAATTCGATTTTTATATATTGAATAGCGAAGTAAAAATTCGATTTTTATATAGTGAATAGCGAAGTAAAAATTCGATTTTTATATATTGAATAGCATAGTAAAAATTCGATTTTTATATATTGAATAGCATAGTAAAAATACGATTTTTATATATTGAATAGCATAGTAAAAATTCGATCTTTATATATTGAATAGCAAAGTAAAAATTCGATTTTTATGTATTGAATAGCGAAGTAAAAATTCGATTTTTACATATGTAGAGAATACGGGCAGCGAAAGCGACAAGGGGCGAGAATGGCGAAGATTTCTCAAAAATAGAAGTGTCGTGAAGCTGGGATAGCTATCGGTGAGAACTTCTCACCTTTCAATTTAATTTTTCTAGTTATATATATACTAGGATGCAGACGGTGTTTAGTAGCACCCGACCCCCATCATCCACAGACCATGGATGGCTTGTTTGTTTAATTGTTTGGTTGTGTAGTTGGTTAGATTATTTGGTTTGGAATTGAATTGTTTGGTGAAATGAAATTGATTTGATTGATGTGTGAATGGCGTGGGCCTTCACTAGACCGGGGATAAGGCTAGGCCTTGTCCCGTTTCTAGTATCGTGCCGTTATGCCGCCGAAATTTTCTAGAATAAGTTAGAAATGTAAAAATATTTTTTTTATTTTGAAAATGAACTGAATAAAATTTCATGTGTTAAAATAAAATATTTGAACGTTAAAAATATATTTTTAACGTGAATGTGAATAAATAAATATTCATTTACAAACCGGACGGTTTGTTTATGTACACCTATTTGAAGGACATTGATTGGGACGATAAATTTTATACATCGCCCAACTGCACAAATAAAAATATGTGTTTGATTGCTTGAAACCCCACACGGGTATTGGGATGATATTTGACGTACACTAATCCCGATTGTTAAGTTGTATGTCGATCGATTGATTGACAGACTGTTATAAGCGTTGAATATTTATATTTGATGCTTATACAGTGTAGAATGCACTTTGGATGATGGTTGATTGTTCATCGTTGTTGATATATACATGTGTTGTAGAAAATCCATATAATTAACATTATATGGTAATTGATTGGGCCTCATTCCAGTTTTAAAATAGAAATATTTGAAAAAGAAATATTTGAAATAGAATATTTGAAAATAGAAATATATGAAGCCGTATTGATAAGATTGACGCCATTTTCACGTGAACGATATTTATATCGATTTTATTCATTTTATAATGAATATCGAAAGTGATTTCAAAATCTGATATTTTGAAGAGAATTGAATATAAATGAATTCGAATTGAAATTGAATTGAATTGAAAACGAACTGAAACTGAATTAGAAATCAATTTGAATTGAAATCAATTTGAATTGAAATCAATTTAAAATGAATTTAAAATGAATTTAAATTGGAATATTCAATTTTGATTTGAAATTGAATATGTAGTTGAAACCGTTTTGAAAATGAATTTAAAACGATTTATAAAGCACGTTTTAAAAGAAAATCGATGAAGTATATATTATATATATTATATATATATAATATAATGGCTTGAATAGAACGCGCCGCGCCGCGGCAGTTCGCGAATTTTGACCATTGACTTCGAATGGATATTGCGGGAGATCCGACCGTCGGATTCTCCTAAAACCGGAACCGTTGGGTTCGTATCGAAAAGAGCTTTCTAATGAATATTAGAAATTTGAAATCTAACGGTTGGATTTGGAATTATGTCCAAATCAAATTTGGAAAAGGTCGTTGTAAGGGCAGTTCGATGGCCATTGATGGAAATCGATTGTATGGGCCTTGATAAAATTATTAAAAATAGTAATAATTTATGTAAAATCATAAGAAATGATTTGTGAAGAATTGGGATGAAAAACTCCATATTTGAAAAGATAAAAATAGATTTTTATCGAAATGAACTAGTTTTGAACTAGAGTTATAATTCTATTTATTTTTAAATAAATAAATCGAATGTGAAATGGTTTTGAATATAACCATAATTTCCAATAATTATAGTGGAATGGATTTGAATCGAAATTGTCTTTGGATTATTTCGATGTTGGAATTCGTGATTATACAGATGTTGTTATGGAAATTTGAAAGATATATATATTTATATCGTTATTTCCAATACGACATTTGTTAATCGTAGAATTTGATATTGAATATAAGCCGATATATTTCCTATTCAGAGCCTTGTATTGAATATCAAATGTGATTTGGGTTTGTCGTGAATGGTGTCTTCATTAACACTGTTCTTGAACCCAGTTGAGAAAAGATTAAATCTTTTTATTTAGATTTAATGAAGTGTACCAATTAAATAATATTTAATTGGAATTGAATTGGTATTGATTTTTGGGTTTATCGTGAACAGTGTTTTAAATAACACTTGTTCTTTAACCCGATAATTAATGGAATGTGATTTTGGGTTTATCGTGAACCGTGTTTTAAATGACACTGATTCTTTAACCCAGTCAAAGATTAAAACTAAGTGGAGTTTTAATGAATCTTTAATTAGATTGAAATGATCGAAAATGGAGTATCACCAGTTTTGCTCCAGGCGATAGTTAAATCTTTAATTAGATTTGAACGTGAAATGGTAATTGAATTTACCGATAACACCGTGGTGCTAGATATGAAGTATAACAAGTTTTACTTCATGGGATGAATAGGTTGGGATTGGGAAATTGAAACAAATGATTACTTCGGTAAGGTCCTTTAATCTCGACTAGTTGAATCAAAATTCAAAAGAAGATTAAAGAATAAATTCAAGGAATTTATCTTTGATAAAATTTATGAGAACCTCTCCCTATGAATGTGAAATTTAGAAACTAACTGTTGGTTAGCCAAGCAGAATGGTTTTCTAGATATTGATCTGATGTTGGTTTCGCCCTTCGGGGTTAATATTTGGGGAATTATTCTCTTGATTAATTTATGGTTAGTGACTGATAAATTGGAATGAGGCGTATGTTGTGTTTGTGTAACACTTATTTAAAATATACGCGAGTTATTCGGAAAGACCGGGTTTATCCCATTCTGAATAACTGATACGACGATAAGTCGAAGATGAAGACGATGGTCGAAGACCGGAGGTCTTCACGTCGTTTGGGTGATTACCGATGATCTTGATTGGGCTGTACACCCAAGAAGATGGAAACAGTTGGTGATCGTCCAGACGTACTTGGAGATCGAAGGATATGCGGGGTACTAGGTTCCTCCGGTTTCGTTCAGACCCAGAACGAACTTATAAATGGACTATGTGTCTGACATTGGATTTTAGTCAGTGTGATTGATCTCTATTAAATATATATCTGTTTGGCGGCGGAGGACTTATTCTCTTGCTTAACGCCCTTCTCTGAGACGTACGAGCTCAGGGGTTATATATTGATGGATATCAAACGCATGGAGTGAATTGCCTGTGTGGCATGCCTAAGTGGCAATTGATCGAGGCTTCTGTTGAAAAGAAAAGTCTTGTGGTGATGATCAGAGCACGGCCTTTGTGGCGTAGCTTTGTGTAACGTTTACTTCGCGAGCCTCACACCCCGGTTGTGAACCAAAAACGTGACAGGACCTCAGGGAGGGCATGCGTTTCTTTCTAGCTAGGGTGGTCTCAGTGACCTACCAGCCCTGACATTTATATACTTTTCACCTGTGTGGTTGTTGCTGTTGCGAGGCGCCTCGGTTAGATCGGACGATCCGAGTCCGATGGAGTCATTCGTTGGCTCATTTACGCCCCAAAGGGCGGGGAAACGTATTGTTCAAGCACTATAATCCACATCGGTGGACCGGCCCTGTCGCTCCAAGGGGCAGTTGCGGCTGTTCCGGAGGCTCGGGCTAGAGAGTCTCGAATCGGTAGAGGACGATCCCTAGCCTCGGTTCATAGATGGAAATCCAATTTCCAAATACGTGACATTTGCGGTTTTATTTGTAAACCTATATATGGCGACATGATATATGGTACCCGTGTCGCCTATGATTGATACTTATGATTTGAAATTGTTTTATACGCTATGCTCTTATAATAGTATCAAATGATTTGTTTTTAACGTATCAAGCATTCTTGGCTATTATATGGTAAAAACCGTATCCCCCGGCTTGCGTTGCATTGTGTGATAGGACCTGGGTCTTATAATAGCTTCATTTTTCTTTATTTAGCATTGCGCTGTTTGTTTTATGCACTGGTATTCTTGGGAGGAAACCCATTCCGTGTTATACGGCGTGGTCCCTTGATTTACCTAACTTTAAAAATAAAGATTAATAACTGTTTTAGTTCTCACACCAGTCCCATGACTGACCTGAAGTTTATTGTTTTAACCTAAACTCTGGGTGCCCTTATTTTGACACGGGCAGCTAGTAGTTTTGGTTTTGCAGATTTATATTCACAGGATCCTGGTTTACAGCTGGAACGATATCCGGAAAGCTTTGTATCCGTATATCTCTTCTAGTTGCGTATTGTATTATTTTCCGCTGCTATGTATTTAAATGTAATTTAAATCTCTGATATTTCTGTGTAATATTTATTCATTTATACTGTTTATATTCTTGTAATCTGATGCATTGTTGTAATATACAATGAAATGTTCTTTTGTATGCGTTCTGTTGTGTCGTGTTCTCAAAATAATTCGTTCTTTCTCTTCTCTTCGGAGACCGGGGAAGTTTGGGTCGTTTCAAAAATCGACGAAATTAGTTTTGTTAGGACCATATCGTTAAAACGTAGCTAGAATTATTATTTTGTAATTTTTGGAGTCACTATGTGGCCCAGGTAAATTAAAATGTACGTTTGATTTCAATATATATTGATTTATATTTTAATTTTCATAAAAACTTGCTGAAACAGTCGAATTGGCTTACGAATTTTGTCCCATTGTGTCCGGAATGGGAGTATTTAGCTAGGAACGTCAGTCGTTCGGGTTCCTTTAACGTTCTGGGCATTAAATTTCAACATTAAACGATATATGAATATAACAATATATTATATAAACCCAAAATACTCTACACCCTTAAACCCTAAGTCAAACGATTCCCTTGGTCAACTACATTCTACCGCCTCCAGCAAGAAACGAACGGCGAAATTCGCTCAATCTTTCTCTATCCAAAATCTCCCCATACAGTCAAAATTTCAAAATCAATTCAGCAGCAAGGTTAAAGAGCTTGGCGAGCTCTTCAATTCAACCGGCCATGATCAGAATCTTTGAAGTGAGTCGGTTGGAATTGGTGCTCAAAGGCACGTCGCTCGAGGATATTTTCCCAGTCCACGGTGCGATCGATTCGCCAGAACTCAAGGAGAGGGGAGGCGCCGCCATGCTCTTCGATGTCAGGGGGTTCAGATCAAATTCCGACGCACGTGGAGAGGATAGGTTCGAGCCCTAGATCTGAAGATGGTTGCACGACCTGGACGGTCTATTCAAGAAAGGGATAAATGTTTAACAGATGATTAATGTAATTAATGTCATTTAATTATTTTAGTTAGTCGTTATTGTAATTAATATTAAATCTATCATATCTTGTGCAAAATGAAACAGAATTCGACGAAACTGATTGCATTGGAATCGTGGAGAAAAACACTACAATGTGGAACAGACTAGAATTAAAACGGAGCAAGTTGGAATTTTTGACTAAGCTAAACGTCCAGTTTAATTTAGTTAAAACAAACACCAATTAAATAATGATGAAGTTGAATTGAATGTGAGGACTCCTTCTTACTAGGTTATATTTTATTATGTTATTGTATTTATATATAAAAATAAATAGAATTGCCAATGTCGATTTTTATCATTAATAATCATTATAAATTGCATACAGTGCCTATTAGCTCAGCTCCCTCATCCACAGACCATGGACGATTTAATTGACTGTATTATGTTGTGATTGTGATGTGAAATGAAGTAAGTAAAATATATATGCATTGTATGAAAAATATATATGCGTTGTATGAAAAATATATATATATGCGTTGTTTAAAGTATATATGAGATGTGAATAAAATATATATATGCAATGTGAATAAAAAATATATATAAGATGTGAATAATATATATATATGCGATGTGAATAAAACATATATATATATATATGCGTTGTTTAAAATGTATATGAGATGTGAATAATATATATATATATATATATGCGATGTGAATAAAATATATATATGCATTGTTTAAAATATATATGAGATGTGAATAAAATATATATATATATATGAGATGTGAATAATATATATATATATATATATATATGAGATGTGAATAAAATATATATATGAGATGTGAAAAAAAATATGTGTGTTGTATAAAATATATATGTGTTGTATAAATAATATATATGCAATGTATAAATTATATATTTGCGTTGTATAAATTATATATCTGATATATAAATGGTCATGAAGTGGAATAAATATTTGTTTGTTAAAAATATAATTTTTAACATATATATATATGATATATAAAATGTTCATGGGATGGAATAAATATTTGTTCGCTAAAAATATGATTTTTAACATATATATGCATTGTATAGAATGGTCGTGTATTGAAATAAAATTTGTTTAGTTAAAAATATTATTTTTAACATACATATACAATATATAAAATGGTCACGAAATGGAATAAATATTTTTTTGTTATAAATATAATTTTTAACATATATATGCATTTTATAAAATTGTCATGTAATGGAATATTCAATTTTGATTTAAAATTGGAATGGAAGCAGGAATCATTATTAAAACGAATTTATAAACAATTTATAAAATACGTTTTAAATGGAAATCGAGGATATATTATATATATATATATAATGGCTTGAATAGAACGCTTCGCACAGCGATCGTTCGCGAATTTCAATGTAACAACCCGGAAACCAATTTAAAATTTTTATTTTGACAATTTTAATGAATTTCGAGTATTTAAAATGAATTATTTTAAATAATAACGACAAGAAGTATATTTTGAATTGAGTTAGAACGTATATATTTATTTGAATCGATGTTGGAATATAAATATTTATTTTAATTATAAAAGGAATTGGAAAAGGCGCGGTAGTTTGAAATTTTGATTTCAAGTTTCAAATGATTGTACAGGATTCAAAATAAACCAGATTTTAGTGAAACCAAAAATATTAGAATCTATTTGAGAATATCTTTCCAACGAATCCGAAAAATCCAAATTTCGTAGCAGCTTTAAGAAGCTATGCCTAGTTGAAAATTCAGAATAGTCGCTATGCAATATAGCCCTTAAAAATGGAAATTTTGCAAATGAACTCTGTTTCCGATGAGACCAGTTTTGTTGGATTCCGATGTCAAGTGATTGCTAGATTCCAAAATTTATTAATTTTGGAATCAATATGTGAGCATGGCACAAGAAAACATGTTTTGACAGTTTCAGTCAATTTGGATCGACTAGAAAATGGCAATTTTTCAAATGGTCTTAAAATTTGATGAAATTAGTTTTGTTGGGAACGTATCGTCAATACGAAGCTAGAAATAAATTTTTTGGAATTTTGGGATTCCGTATTTGGCCCGGTAAATTGAAATGTGCGTTTGAATTTAAAATACAACGATTTATATTTTAAATTTAGCAGTAACTGATTGTAACTGTCGAACTGGCTGATGATACATATCCCATTGTGTTCGGAATGAGGGTGATTAGCTAGTGGTGATAATAATTGGGTGTAACAACCCGGAATTTTGGGCCCAATTAAAAATTTTTGTTTTAGGAATTTTAATGGATTTTTAATACTTAAAATAGTTTATTTTAAATAATAATAATTATAAATTTATTTTAGAATGAATAAATTCAATTTAATTATAAAAGGAGTTTAAAACAGCGCTGCAGTTTGAAAATTTGAAATTTGATTGACTGTACAAGATTCAAAACAAATCGGATTTCAGTAAAACCAAAAATATTTAAATATGTTTAATCATGTCTTTCCAATGAATCTGAAAAACTAAAATTTCGTCGCAGGAATAGAAAGTTATGTCCAGTTTAAAATTTAGAAAAGTCGCTGTAGAATTTATATATATATTAATATAATGTATAGGCCTTAAAAACAGTCATTTTTCAAACGACCTCGGTCGACGAAACCATTTTTGTTGGAACCGGAATGTCAAATTATTGCTAGGTTTCAATTTTCATAATTTTTCGAATTAATATGTGAGCGTGGCAGAGGAAAACGTGTTTTGTCAGTTTCAGTCAAATTTAATCGACTTGAAAATGACCATTTTTCAAACTGTCTTAGAATCCGACGAAATTAGTCTTGTTAGAACCGTATCGTCAAACCATTACTAGAAATATTTTTTTTGTAATTTTCTGAGTCCGTATGTGGCCCCGATAATTTAAATTGTACGTTTAAATTTAATAATTAAATGTTTTATATTTTAATTTAAAGAAAAACATATCGTAACAGCCGAATTGGGTTACGAAACATATTCCATTGGGTCCAGGACGAGGGTTTTTAGCTAGGGGCGACACTCGTTGGGTTTGATTTGGGGATAGTAGTGATAAACTAATTTAAATAAAATAAAATTCGTTGTAAATACACCAAATGTACTGTATAAATATGCTGTATTTCTCCCAAACCCTAGCCGTATACTACAGCCGCCTCTCTCTTTACCAATGGTCGATTTCATCCTATTTTCCACCGTTAATTATTTCTAATCCAATAAGTAATTTCAAGAACCCTAAACACGGAATTGAAGAGCAAGGCAAGAGCTTCGATTTGGTACGGTGATGATCAAAATCCACACAGCAGTTCGCGAGTTATCCAGGACCAAACCAATGGCGTTCGTACGAGGTTTGAGGGTCCTAGGGTGCTGTGAGTGGGCCCACGACCTGGGTGACGTTGGCACTGGCGGAGGCGCACCTCGTGGTGCCCTTGGATCGAGCTCTAACCTCTTCTGGAAGGGGGGCGTAGAGGATGTTGTTTTCTGGTGATGGGTTGCGTTGATGTCGTGTTATCCAGGAAGAAGAAAAGGTTAAAACGTGGATTAGATTAATTAAATTAATTAATCACTGTTAATAAAGTTTAAGTATAATCTAATATTCAAAAAACCGTAACTCATTCATATGAAATAAGAATTCAGCAAATAAGGATTCGTTGGAATCGTCTTTCCAAGATCTAGATGGTGGAATTGACTAGGACCAAAACAAAGACTGTTGAAAATTCAGATAAAATCAAACCAAGGTGAGAATTTCTATTTTTTAAAATTTATAATTTATTATTTATTCCACTGTGTAATTTATATTTATTCTGTATGAAAATTTATGTTGATGTTGTGTACATATTATTTCGGTGTTAATCGTTGTATGATTGCGATGTATCGTTGGATTGATTTGTGTGCCTCACGCCTGTTAAATTTTGTTACGCAATAAAATCTTATTTTTATTGTATATGTCACATTAGAATATAGAAATAGTTTTGACAAATAAAATCTATTTTGTTTGCCATATTAGAATATGGGAATTTTTTTGACAAATAAAATCTCTTTTATTTGTCATATTAGAGTATAGCAGATGATTTACAAACAAAATCCATTTTATTTGTTATTGAAATACACAGAAAATTTTGACATATAAAATTTTCTTTTATATGACACTAAAATACATAGAGATACATGTTTTACATATAAAATATCCTTTTATATATTAGAATGTATAGGTAAGTATGAACAAATAAAAGTATTATTTTATTTGTTATTAAAACACATAGAAAAGCGTAAAACAATAAAATACCCTTTTATGTTATTCCTAGAATTGAAATAAAAGTTGCATTGTCTATTTGCATTATTTGATGCAAATGAAACTTGAAATCAAAGATTACATTCTTTTATTTGCATTCACAAATACAAATTTATATTGAAAATAGAATTTGTTCTTTTATTTGCTTTCACTAGTGCAAATATACATTAAAGGTAGAATTTGTTCATTTAGTTGCCATTCTAGCCGTGTTAAAGTTAGATTACAATAAAAAGGTTCATTTTTATGGTTTACACTAAGCCCTAGTTTTGGTAAAAATTAGGATATCAATAACATGGTCATTATATGGTTTATATTAACATATGGTTCGTTTAAAGTTACTTATAGCAAAAATATTCCTTTTTATTGGTTGTATCAAACATGGTTTTGTCAAAATATAGTAATTAAAAATAATAATTTAGTTATTAAAATAATAATATGCACTTTTGTCAATTAACATTAGTTACCACCAAATATACACTTTTTCCAATTTATACTAGTTTAAAACAAATTATGATTTAAAGAGTTGTATTTTGTGTACAATTTTAGATGCAAACAAATATTACATTTTTATTTTGTATTTTAGTAGAAGAAGAAATATACATTTTTGTTTATAAATTGAGTTGCAAACTAAACATTTAATAAAGACTATATTTTATTTACATATTTAGATGCAAGTAAACGTCATAGTTAAAAGATTATATTTTTATTTGCGTATTTAGAGGCAAATAAACAACGTAGGAAAAAGATGTATTTTGTTTACAACTTTGGATGTAAACAAAACATTAAAATTAAAGGTTATACTTTTATTTGCATTCCTTGTTGCAAATAAAACTAGAAATAAAAAGTTACATTTTTATTTACATTCCTCGATGTAAATAAAAATGAATAAAAGGGTTGAATCTTTGTTTGCATTTTCTATTGCAAATAAAGCACGAAATAAAAAGATTAGATTCAAAAGAAAGATTAGCGAGCAAAATACATATTTTGTCAAAATTGGATTAGTGAAAAGAATCAACAAATTTTGTCAAAACTTGATTAGTGAATAAAAATGACTCTTTTTATCAAAAAGAAAATTAGCAAAGAAGATAACTCTTTTGTCAAAAAGAAAATTAGCAAAGAAATCAACATTTTTGTGACTTTGAAATTGAAAATGTATATTTTTATACATTAAAGGAAATAAATTGAAAATGTATATTTTTATACATTAAAGGAAATAAATTGAAAATGTATATTTTTATACATTAATGGGAATGAATTGAAAATGAACATTTTTATATATTTAAAAAGGATTAAAAGAAAATGAACATTTTTATACGTTTAAAATGGATTAAATGAAAACGAACATTTTTATATGTTTAAAAAGGATTAAAAGAAATGAACATTCTTATATGAATTCAAAGAAAAGAGTAAAAAAGCACATTTTTATGTGTATTCAAAGGATAGAGTAAAAAGCACATTTTTATATGAATTCAAAGAAAGGAATAGGAAAGTACATTTTTATATGTATTCAAAGAAAAGAATAAAGGATTTCACCAAAGCATTAATTTTTGGTCACTTAAAAGGATTTCACCAAAATATTCATTTTTGATCATTTAAAAGGATTGCACAAAAGATTAGAAATAAAAGTTAATATTTTTATTGTCAATTAGTTATAGTAAAAAGATCATATGTTAAAAATATGATGTTAGTGATGGCTTGAAAAGTGTGCACGTAATGTTGAAAGGCTTGATGTATTAGATAATATTCAAGTTGAATATTACACTTCCATTTACGAGTCAATCGACTTGTTTATGTGATTGGGTCGATAATTTTTACACATCGCCCAAGTGCATAAATAATTTATTATTTGTTTGTTGGATGAAACCCCACATGGGTGTTGGGATGATATTTGACAGACACGAATCCCAATATTTAAGTGTAGAATTCACTCTGGTTGTTATTTGGATATTTGATAATTATTTATCATGATGATTGATTTCATGCAGTATATGGTTGTTGAGTGAGTCACATTCCAATAAAGATATTCTAGAAAAAGAATATTTTAGAAAATAGCTTATAAAAGAAATATATTTTAGAAAAATATATTTTTATTGAAATGAACTAGTTATTAACTGGAATAAATCGTTAAATTAAGATTTAATGAAGTTTCTGAGACGACCCCAAACCCCGTACGGACGGTGGCAAGGGTAATCCTTGGAATATAACACATAAATAGATAATAGCAGAATAGAAATAAATAAATACACCAGATAATGAACAATAGAATATACATGATAAACGTAATCATCAGAGTTACACAGTATACAGGATCAAACTCAGTACAAATACAGTTCAACAATACATATATGTCTACAGCGGAAAACAAACATAATGTACAATAAGAGCTGAACAGCATAAAAAGAGATAAATGATAGAATCCATCTTCAGCTCCAGCTATCCAGAAAGAACCAGCTAAACCTGAATACAAGGCTTCCCGTGTAGAAAAAGGGGCACCCGAGTTTGAAAGTGAAAAAACTACGAGTCAGTCATGGGACTGGTATGAGAAAGCTACTCAACACATTTATAATATGGCTAATCACAGGACCACGCCACTTTCGTGGAACGGGTTTACTCCATTGGATTGCCACTGCTTTAAAAACAAATCTTTCTTTTAAATATCGCAATGCTTTTTATAAAAATGAAGCCATTATAATACTCCGTTCCCATCACACAATGCAACGCAAACCGGAGGATAGAGTTTTACCTTATAATGGCCAAAATATGGTTGATACGAATAAAACAAAAGCTATTGATATTATACTAGTGTTTACATGTTTCAAAAACAATTTCGAATCATAACTATCAGTCATAGACGGCATGGGTACCATATATCATGTCGCCATATATATATATACAATCTAAACCGCACGATATCATATTTGGAAATTGGATTTCCCTCATGAACCAAGGCAAAAGATAGTCCTTACCGAATTCGAGACTGTCTAGCCCGAGTCTCAGGCGCATCCTCAACCGTACCTTGGATCGTCAGGGCCGGTCCACACGAAGTGGATTATAATACCTGATCAATGCGTTTCTCCGCCCTTTGGGGCGTAAGCAAGCCAACGTATGACTCCATCGGACCTGAAACGTCCGATCTAACCGAGGTGCCTCGCAACAGCAACAACCACATAAGTCAAACTCGTCAGGGCATGTAAAACCAATGACGCCACATTTAGCTAGAAAGAAAACGCACATCCCCCTTGATGTCCTCTCCCGTTTCTGGTTCATACCGGGGTGTGAGGCTCGCGAATTTACGTTATACACAAATCTACGCCACACAGGCGGTGCTTTGATCATCACCACATGTCTTTGCTTTTCAACAGAAGCCCTGATCACTGCATCTTAGCATGCCACACAGACAATTCACAACGTGCAACGGATGGCTATCAATTACACAGAATAAATTCCAATGTCAGACACGCTGTCCATTTGCAAGTCCGTTCTGGGTCTGAACGAAACTGGAGGCACCATATGCCTCGCAAACCCATCGATCACCACGTCCATCTGGACGATCACCACTCATTATCCATATTTCGGGATACCTCCCAATCAGGACCTCGGTTACCATCCAAACGAGGTGAAGATCTCCGGTCTTCGACCATCGTCTTCATCTTCGATTTCTTATCGCCGATTCAGTTATTTAAAATGGGATAAACCCGGTCTTTCTGAGCAACTCGCGTATATAATAAACAAGTGCAACACTAACATACACATGCATCATTTCAATTCATTAGTCACTAACCGTCAATCAGTAAGGGAGCGATTTCCCAAATATTAACCCCGAAGGCCGAAACCAACACCAGATCAATACCTAAGAAACCATTCGACTTATCCAACCTTCAGTTAGTTTCTAAATTTCACATCCATATCGTTTATAATATTTTATAACGATTTATCGCTATTTTTATTTATTTTAAATAGCCAATTTATTCAAAACGACGCTTTGGGCCATAACGCGGCCGTGGCACTGTTTTTCTTCAGATTTGATTTACCCATATCTGAAAATCTAACCGTTGGATCTTCATAAAATTTACATCATTAGAAAGATCTTTTCAAAACGAATCCAAAGGTTCTAGTTTCGGGAAAATCCGACGGTCGGATCTCTCGGTATAATCGTTTGAATTTTCGATTTCAAAATACGAACTACAACGTCGTTATTCGATTAAATATAAATATATATATATATATATAGTCGATTCTGGCGATGTTTTACTTCAGATTTGAATTAAACATTCCAGACAATCCAACCATTGGATTTTTATAAAGTTGGTGCCGTTGGAAAGATATTTCCAAAGCGAACCCAACGGTTGCGATTTCAGGAAAATCCGATGGCCGGATCTCCCGGTATAATCATTTGAAATCACGGTTTCAAAATACGAACTGCAGTGTCGTTATTCGATATATTTTAATTCTATATATATATATCCATTCTTCGATTTCGAAGCTACATTCTTTTCATACATTTGATAAAAATGATATTTTTATCTAACTGTCTTCTATTTCAACACTTTACTATATTTAACAATTCATGTATATAATAAAAATGTGATTTTTATTGTAAACAATTCATTTCAAAACACTATTATTTTATATAGTCCGTATAGGTAATAAAAATAGGATTTTTATTATAAAACAATTTCTTTCAAAAGGAGATTATTTTATATAGTTCATATAGATGATAAAAATGTGATTTTTATTATAAAACAATTTATTTCAAAATGTGAATACCATTCAACACATGAATTTCAATTCAACGAATGAATATCGATTCAACACATGAAGGTTTTCTATAGTTTATATAAACAGATAAAAAGGTGATTTTTATATTTAAAACACGAATACCATTCAACACATGAATTTCAATTCAACGAATGAATATCAATTCAACACATGAAGGTTTTCTATAGTTTATATAAATAGATAAAAAGGTGATTTTTATATTTAAAACACGAATACCATTCAACACATGAATTTCAATTCAACGAATGAAGATCGATTCAACACATGAAGGTTTTCTATAGTTTATATGTATAGATAAAAATGTGTTTTTTATATTTAAAACATGAATACCATTCAACACATGAATTTCAATTCAACGAATGAATATCGATTCAACACATGAAGGTTTTCTATAGTTTATATATATATATATATAAAAATGTGATTTTTATATTTAAAACACGAACACTATTCAACACATGAATTTCTATCCAACGAATGAATATCGACTCAACACATGAAGGTTTTCTATTCAACGAATAAATATAGATTCAACAAATGAAAATAATTCAAACACATGAATATAATTCAAAATTTCAGCAGCATAACGGCAGGGTAGTTTAAAACCGGGACCGTCCCTAGTACGGCTCCTCGCTCTACCTTAAAACCTCGCGGTATTTAACAATGGGGATCATGCATCTAGTTCGCACGCAGGCGGCATGTATATATTTATTTCATTTCCACAAACTAATCCTATGTGGTTTCAACCAAATATTTCTCAACCACAAATGGGTATTTTTCAACCACAATCAATCAATATCAACCACAAACAATTCCAATCAACCAATCGCTATCAATCAATTTTCACACCGATCACAACCAATTAATATCGTCCATGGTTTGTGGACGAGGGGCGTATATATATATTTATATATAGAAATTCACTTCTATTTCAACACATATATAATTTTTACAATGCATATACAACTTATACATCGAACGTACAACTTATACAACGCTTATAAATGAGGTGTACAATGCTTATATAACCCATACATCGATTATATAATTTATACATCGTCGTTTTCCATATCGTTTATAAATTAGAAATCTCACATTGGGTTCCACTCCACCAAAAATAGTAGAAGGCTCAGAAAAATATGCGGTCTCTTCTAGAATGTAGAAGACGTCCACACGGTCACGATGTTTCCTGTTTCATCGAATTTCGTAAAAAAACGAAAAATATATGATTTTTCAAAGTTCAGAGGTAATAAAGGACCCACATTTCACGATGATTCAAAACTAGGTTTTGATTTTTCGATCAAACTGTTGTGCGATAGGAGAATCGGCTCACACAACGTTGAAGAGCTTTGAACCACCTTCCCGGCGCCGGTGGTCTCGCTCAGTTCGGTGGCGCCATGAAGGCTCGGCGGCGCTCCAAAGTCGCTGACTTTGAGGACTCGTATCTCCCTCCACACTTGATGATAACTAGCAAACCTTAGATGGATTTAAATAGGAGACGAAGAGCTTTGAAATGAATTAAGAATCGCGATTTTTCATTGAGTGGTTGCTGAGAAATCGAAGAGAGAAGGTTCGGATCTCCTTCCGTCGTGCGCGAGGTTCTTACGGGGAGAGAGAAAGTGCAAACTGGCCAATGAGAGATTTTCTTTATATTTTCAATTTTTTAAATTTCGAAAATACCCCCTTTCCCAAACGAACACCAATTCAAACCCAACGACTACCGTACCTAGCGTTTTACCCCAATTCCAAACACAATGGGATATGTTTCAAAGGCCCAATCGACTGTTTCAGTCAGTTTTCCTTCAAATTTAAATATATAACATTCAATATTTGATTTGAACGTACATTTCTATTTTCCTGGGCCACAAACTGATTCAAAAAATTCCAGAAAAATTAATCTGGCTATGTTTTGACGATATGGTCCTAACATAACTAGTTTCGTCGAATTCTGAGACCGTTTGCAAAAAGGCCCAATTTTGGTCGATCAAATTTAACTGTAATTGACCAAAACACATTTTCCTTTGCCACGCTCACATACTAGCTTCAAAAAATTTGAAATTTGATACCTATCAATAACTTCACATCCCGGATCCAACAAAAGTTGTTTCGTCGAATTCCGAGGTCGTATGCAAAATGGCCAATTTCACTGGCTAAATAAATTCCATAGCGACCTTTTTGAAAATTCATTTGGCCATAACTTTTGCTTTCCGCTATGAAAATTCGATTTTTCAGATTTGTTAGAAAGGTATTCACTGACGGATTTAAATATTTTTGGTTTCACTCAAATCCGTTTTGTTTTGCACCCGGTACAGTCCAACAAAGTTTGGATTCAATTTTTGAAACTACAGCGCCTTTTCAGGCCTTGTTTATAATTATAATTAATTATATTCGTTTTCAAACGTCGATTCAAACTTACTTTTCATCGCTACTATTTAAAATATTTATTTTAAATATTTAAAATCCATTATTTTAGCCAATTTAAAAAATTTAAATCGGTTCAGATTTTCCGGGTCGTTGCAATCTCCCCCACTTAAAAATTTTCGTCCCCGAAAAGGAACAAAGTCGAAAGTGGTTTGATTAATCAACTCTATGTTTGATTTGGCTTCCATCCTCCAACTTTTCAGTTTCTGAGAATTTTCAAATTCTTAAAAAATTTGGCTAACACGCGGAATTTTCGAAAAATTTCGCCAAAACCTCCTTTGTACGGGGAGAGGTTTGGAAATTTATTGGGCCGTATTAGTTACCCAATAAATCCTAATAAGCATACACATATTTATAGTGATATATTCTAGTGTTTACAAGGGAGCGTGTATAGATAATAACTCCAGAGAATAAATTCTCGTCACCCTGTCAAAGCCTGAGTGAGTGTGTATTTTAAATGCTCCAGAGGATAAATCCTCGTCACCTCGTCCCGTATGGGAAATAAATAGTCCATGTGCCGTATCTAATAACTAGACAGACGTGGTTATTGTCAACTCCAGACCCGTGTGGGTTTTTTATTAATCTAGCAATTTAATCGTTACAAATTAAATAGTCCATATCAGTCATCAGTTCAACCTGTAAAATATAGTCATCGCCATACAAGCCTCTCGCTCGTATGGTAAATCTTCCACCTCATCACACAAGCTCCAAAGGCTTATGTGGTATATGATGAAGTATACCTATCTTCAGAAGTATGCCATGTAATGTAGTTCAAAATTAATTGTTACTATCCAATGGCGACGTTTATTATTTCACACAGAATAACCAGCACTCCGCATCCAATGGCATTCACAGGAGTTGATATAATAATATTTCGCATCCAACTCATTAAGGTTTACCTATTTGTCGGGCACGCGAATAAAATCTTTACTCAACAGCTATCCATTTACCTGTTCAAACATATATAATGCACATGTATATATTTCTATCTATTTTCTACTCAGTTCAATGTGTGATTTAAATGAATAAGTCCTACCATTATTCTATTGTTGATTAAATTAACTATCGTTCTAATAATTTTAATTAATCAAACCTACTATCACACAACACAAAAAAAAATCAAACTGTTTTTAACTTTTCAAAAATATACTAATCAATTATATACTCTTTAAAATCATTCAGACTATAGAATTAAAAGTACACATCCGTGGAAAGAAAATAACAACAGAATAGAGAACTGATTGGTAATTCAAAGTATGGTAAATGTACCTTGCACCGGAGTCAATCAGAGATATCCACTCGGCATCTAGGATAGGCTTTCTGAATGCTCTCCTCAGTTTGCCAAGTACAATCTCGCGGATCTCCACCCCATTGCACTTTGACTAAGTGAACCTTCTTGTTCCTCAGCTCTTTGGTTTCTTTGCCGATAATCTTTAGTAGCTCTCTTCTCCGAGCTAGTTCTGGAGTAATTTCAATATCCTGCTGAGCTGCTTCTTCCACGATCAAGTCTGGATCATGAACGTGCTTTCGAAGTTGAGATATGTGAAATACATCATGAACTCCAGGCAACCAATCAGGCAATTAAGCCCTATAAGCGAGAGTCCCGATCGGTTCCAGAATAGGAAACGGACCAATGAATTTGGGCGCCAACTTTCCAGTTTTACCGAACCGGATAACTCCTCTCATTGGCGATACTTTCAAATATACATAGTCGCCAACAACAAAGGATATATCCCTTCTTCTCCTATCGGCATAGCTCTTTTGTCGGCTTTGAGCGGCGAGTAATCTTTTCTTGATAAAATCGACTTTGTCGGCAGCTTCTCGGATAATATCAGACCCTAATACAAGTCTATTACCGGGTTCGACCCAACAAGCAGGAGATCGGCATGGTCTACCATACAACGCTTCGAATGGTGACATTGTCAGTTTGACCATCTGTCTGAGGATGATAAGCGGTGCTCAAGTTCAACTTCGTTCCCAGCTCGACTTGAAATGCCTCCCAGAATTTGCTAGTGAATATTGTGTCTCAATCACTGACTATACTGAGCGGCACTCCATGTAGTCTAACTATTTCCTTGAAATATATCTGCGCCATACTCTGAGCAGTTATGTTTGATCTGACAGGTATGAAATGGGCGGTCTTCATGAAGCGATCTACGATCAACCAAATAATGTCATTCCCTTTTCTGGTTCTGGGCAGGCCATCAATGAAATCCATAGAAATATGTTCCCACTTCCAACCAGGAACGTCTAGCGGTTGTAATAATCCAGCTAGTTTCTGTTGGTCGCTTTTGACTAGCTGGCAAGTAAGGCATCGGCTAACATATAAAGAAATGTCCCTCTTCATCGACCTCCACCAGAAAGTGCGTTTGATGTCATTATACATTTTGCTTACTCCCGGACGGATACTAAGTTTTGACTTGTGGCATTCATCCAGAACTTCCTTTCGGAGCTCAGCAATGTTAGGAACACAGATTCGAACCTTCAGCCTTAGAATCCCCTCATTATCAGGGCCAGCAACAAGGACTGGTATGAGAAATCTACTCAACACATTTATAATATGGCTAATCACAGGACCATGCCACTTTCGTGGAACGGGTTTACTCCATTGGATTGCCAGTGCTTTAAAAAAAATCTTTCTTTTAAATATCGCAATGCTTTTTATAAAAATGAAGCCATTACAAGACTCAGTTCCCATCACACAATGCAACGCAAACCGGAGGATAGAGTTTTACATTATAATGGCCAAAATATGGTTGATATGAATAAAACAAAAGCAATTGATATTATTACTAGTGTTTACATGTTTCAAAAACAATTTCAAATCATAACTATCAATCATAGACGGCATGGGTACCATATATCATGTCGCCATATATATATATATATATATATATATATATACAATCTAAACCGCACGATGTCGTATTTGGAAATTGGATTTCCGTCATGAACCAAGGCAAAAGATAGTCCTTACCGAATTCGAGACTGTCTAGCCCGAGTCTTAGGCACAGCCTCAGCCGTACCTTGGATCGTCAGAGCCGGTCCACACGAAGTGGATTATAATGCCTGAACAATGCGTTTCTCCCCCCTTTGGGGCGTAAGCGAGCCAACGAATGTCTCCATCGGACCCGGATCGTCCGATCTAACCGAGGCGCCTCGTAACAACAACAACCACATAAGTCAAACTCGTCAGGGCGTGTAAAACCACTGACACCACTTTTAGCTAGAAAGAAAACGCACGTTCCCCCTGATGTCCTCTCCCGTTTCTGGTTCATACCGGGGTGTGAGGCTCGCGAATTTACGTTATACACAAAGCTACGCCACACAGGCGGTGCTCTGATCATCACCACAAGACTTTGCTTTTCAACAGAAGCCATGATCACTACATCTTAGAATGCCACACAGACAATTCACACCGTGCAACTGACGGCTATCAATCACACAGAATAAATTCCAATGTTAGACACGCTGTCCATTTGCAAGTCCGTTCTGGGTCAGAACGAAACCGAAGGCACTATATGCCTCGCAAACCCATCGATCACCACGTACGTTTGGACGATCACCACTCATTATCCATATTTCGGGATGCCTCCCAATCAGGACCTCGGTTACCATCCAAACGAGGTGAAGATCTCCGGTCTTCGACCATCGTCTTCATCTTCGATTTCTTATCGTCGATTCGGTTATTCAGAATGGGATAAACCCGGTCTTTCTGAGCAACTCTCGTATATAATAAACAAGTGCAACACTAACATACACACGCATCATTTCAATTCATTAGTCACTAACCGTCAATCAGTTAGGGAGCGATTTCCCGAATATTAACCCTGAAGGCCGAAACCAACATCAGATCAATACCTAAGAAACCATTCGACTTAGCCAACCTTCAATTAGTTTCTAAATTTCACATCCATATCGTTTATAATAATTTATAACGATTTATCGCTATTTTTATTTATTTTAAAATAGCCAATTTATTCAAAACGACGCTTCGGGCCATAACGCAGCGGTGGCGCTGTTTTTCTTCAGATTTGATTTACACATATCTGAAAATCTAACCGTTGGATCTTCATAAAATTTACATTGTTAGAAAGATCTTTTCAAAATGAATCCAACGGTTCTAGTTTCGGGAAAATTCGACGGTCAGATCTCCCAGTATAATCGTTTGAAGTTTCGATTTCAAAATACGAACTTCAGCATCGTTATTCGATTAAATATAATTATATATATATATATATATATATAAAATCGATTTTGGCGTCGTATTTCTTCAGATTTGAATTAAACATTCCAGACAATCCAACCGTTGGATTTTTACAAAGTTGGTGTCGTTGGAAAGATATTTCCAAAGCGAACCCAACGGTTGCGATTTCAGGAAAATCCGATGGTCGGATCTCCCGTTATAATCATTTGAAATCACGGTTTCAAAATATGAACTGCAGCGTCGTTTTTCGATATATTTTAATTCTATATATATATATATATATACGTGTATATATATATATATATATATATATCGATTCTTCGATTTCAAAGCTACATTCTTTTCATACATTTGATAAAAATGATTTTTTTATCTAATTGTCATCTATTTCAACACTTCACTATATTTAACAATTCATGTATATAATAAAAATGTGATTTTTATTGTAAAACAATTCATTTCAAAACACTATTATTTTATATAGTTCGTATAGGTAATAAAAATAGGATTTTTATTATAAAACAATTTCTTTCAAAAGGAGAATATTTTATATAGTTCATATAGATGATAAAAATGTGATTTTTATTATAAAACAATTTATTTCAAAATATGAATACCACTGGGCCATGAATTTCAATTCAACGAATGAATATCGATTAGACACATGACGGTTTTCTATAGTTTATATAAATAGATAAAAATGTGATTTTTATATTTACAACACGAATACCATTCAACACATGAATTTCAATTCAACGAATGAATATCGATTCAACACATGAAGGTTTTCTATAGTTTATATAAATAGATAAAAAGGTGATTTTTATATTTAAAACACGAATACCATTCAACACATGAATTTCAATTCAACGAATGAATATCGATTCAACTCATGAAGGTTTTCTATAGTTTGTATATATAGATAAAAATGTGATTTTTTATATTTAAAACACGAATACCATTCAACACATGAATTTCAATTCAACGAATGAATATCGATTCAACACATGAAGGTTTTCTATAGTTTATATATATTGATAAAAGTGTGATTTTTATATTTAAAACATGAACACCATTCAACACATGAATTTCTATCCAACGAATGAATATCGACTCAACACATGAAGGTTTTCTATTCAACGAATAAATATAGTTTCAACAAATGAAAATAATTCAAACACATGAATATTATTCAAAATTTCGGCACCATAACGGCAGGGTAGTTAAAACTGGGACCGTCCCTAGTACGGCTCCTCGCTCTACCTTAAAACCTAGCGGTTTTTGACAATGGGGATCATGCATCTAGTTCGCACGCAGGGAGCATGTATATATTTTTTTCATTTCCACAAACTAATCCTATGTGGTTTCAACCAAATATTTCTCAACCACAAATGGGTTTTTTTCAACCACAATCAATCAATATCAACCACAAACAATTCCAATCAACCAATCGCTATCAACCAATTTTCACTCCAATCACAACCAATAAATATCGTCCATGGTTTGTGGACGAGGGGCGTGTGTACACACACACACACACACACACACACACACACATATATATATATATATATATATATATATAGCAATTCACTTCTATTTCAACACATATATAATTTTTACAACGCATATACAACTTATACATCGAACATACAACTTATACAACGCTTATACATGAGGTGTACAACGCTTATATAACCCATACATCGATTATATAATTTATACATCGTCGTTTTCCAAATCGTTTATAAATTAGAAATCTCACATTGGGTTCCACTCCACCAAAAATAGCAGAAGGCTCAGAAAAATATGCGGTCTCTTCTAGAATGTAGAAGACGTCCACACGGTCACGATATTTCCTGTTTCATCGAATTTCGTCAAGAAACGAAAAAGATATGATTTTTCAAAGTTCAGAGGTAATAAAGGACCCACCATTCACGATGGTTCAAAACTAGGTTTTGATTTTTCGATCAAACTGTTGTGCTATAGGAGAATCGGATCACACAGCGTCGAAGAGCTTCGAACCACCTTCCCAGCGCCGGTGGTCTCGCTCAGTTCGGTGGCACCATGAAGGCTCGGCGGCGCTCCAAAGTCACGGACTTTGAAGACTCGTATCTCCCTCCACACTTGATGATAACTAGCAAACCTTAAATGGACTTAAAGAGGAGACGAAGAGCTTTGAAATGAATCAAGAATCACGATTTTTCATTGAGTGGTTGCTGAGAAATCGAAGAGAGAAGGTTCGGATCTCCTTCCGTCGTGCGCGAGGTTCTTACGGGGAGAGAGAAAGTGCTAACTGGCCAATGAGAGATTTTCTTTATATTTATAATTTTTTAAATTTCGAAAATACCCACTTTCCCATACGAACACCAATTCAAACCCAACGACTATCGTCCCTAGCGTTTTACCCCCATTCTGAACACAATGGGATATGTTTCAAACGCCCATTTGACTGTTTCAGTCATTTTTCCTTCAAATTAAAATATATAACATTGAATATTTGATTTGAACGTACGTTTCAATTTGCCTGGGCCACAAACTGATTCGAAAAATTCCAGAAAAATAAATCTGGCTATGTTTTGACGATACGGTCCCAACAAAACTAGTTTCGTCAAATTCTGAGACCGTTTGCAAAAAGGCCCATTTCTGGTCGATCCAATTTAACTATAATTAACCAAAACACATTTTCCTTTGCCACGCTCACATAATAGCTTCAAAAATTTTGAAATTTGAAACCTAGCAATAACTTCACATCCCGGATCCAAAAAAAGTTGTTTCGTCGAATTCCGAGGTCGTATGCAAAATGGCCAATTTCACGGGCTATATAAATTCCATAGCGACCTTTCTGAAAATTCATTTGGCCATAACTTTTGCTTTCCGCTATGAAAATTCGATTTTTTAGATTCGTTAGAAAGGTATTCACTAACAGATTTAAATATTTTTGGTTTGACTCAAATCCGTTTTGTTTTGCACCCGGTACAGTCTGACAAAGTTTGGGTTTAATTTTTGAAACTACAGCGCCTTTTCAGGCCTTGTTTATAATTATAATTAATTATATTCATTTTCAAACGTCGATTCAAACTTACTTTTCATCGCTACTATTTAAAATATTTATTTAAAATATTTAAAATCCATTATTTTTGCCAATTTAAATTTTCAATTGGTTCAGATTTTCCGAGTCGTTACAGTTTCCAATTTGTTGATATTTAAATTGAAATTAAATAAATTGGAATTGGGTTTGTTGTGAATAGTGTCTTAAATAACACTGTTCTTAAATCCTATATGAAAAGAATAATCTTTAATTTAAGATTATTAAAGTTTTCAATTATATCTAGTAATTGGAATAAGATGAAATGTGAGTTGGGTTTATTGTGAACTGTGTTTTTAATCGACATTTGTTCTTTAACCCAACTAACAGTGAAAAATATGATTTGAAATTTGTAAATATTTATTTAAGATTCCCTATTTTGTGGAAGTCGATTTTGTTTTATCGTGAACGGTGTTTTAAATGACATTAGTTCTTTAACCCGGTTAAGAATAAGATTAATTTCTTAAATTTGAATAATCATTGAATAATTGTTTTTGGTATTTAAAACCCAATGGAAGTTTTGGTAAA
Source organism: Allium sativum (assembly GCA_030737875.1). Taxonomy (NCBI): domain Eukaryota; kingdom Viridiplantae; phylum Streptophyta; class Magnoliopsida; order Asparagales; family Amaryllidaceae; genus Allium; species Allium sativum. The sequence goes on along the minus strand of CM060925.1, from coordinate 1,977,831 downwards.
TCTTTAAAGAGAAGATTTAAGGATAATTTAAGAATTTGTCTTTGGTATAATAATGCGAATATCATATTAGAAGAATATCCTGAATTGGAATGAGACGTTGGGTGTGCTTTTATAGTACTTGATTTTTAATTATAAAATACGTGAGTTATTTGGGAAGACCGGGTTTAACCCATTCCGAATAATTACTACGACGATGAAGATTCGAAGATGAAGACGGTGGTTGAAGACAGACGATCTTCACATTGAATGGATGTGTTGCAACAGAGACCCTTGATGGGAGTAGCTACCTTGAAGGGGCTTCAGTGGTGGCCGTCCGGACTGTTGTTGATTGTTTGGATTTGGTTTTCGCTCAGACCCATAGCATAAGCTAGTAAATGGATGCATGTCTGACATTGGATTTCGTTCCATGTGAATTAAATCGATTTCTGTTAATGTATGTCTGATTGGTGGTGGGGAATTTATTCTCTGTTTAACACCCTGGGATATATATTAATAGTGATTGATCGAATGGCGTGAATTGTCAATGTGGCACGCCAAGATGCAATTGATCAAGGCTTTTGTTGAAAAGCAGGGCCTTGTGGGATGATCAAAGTATAGCCTATTACGGCATAGCTTTGTGTATAGCGTGACTTCGCGAGCCTCACATCCCGGTATGAGCCAAAAACGGGATTAGGACTACGGGGAGTGCACACATTTCTTTCTAGCTAGGAGTAGTGCCGGTGCTTAAACTGGCTGGCATTTTACTTATGTGGATGATGGATTTTGAGGCGCCTCAGATTTTATAGGCCATTAGTGGTCATACTATAGGTTCAAAGGAACCGGGAAACGTGTGTTCAGGCATAATTAATCCACTACCCTTGGGTAGGCACCGACCATGAAGATCCAAGGGTTCACTGCGGGGGATCCTAAGGCATTTGCTAGAGTGTCTCGAATCGGAGAGGAGCTTGCCCCTAGCCTCAACTCATGATGGAAATCCATTTTCCAATACGACGTTGCGGTTATGATTTTAGAACTAGTATGGCAACATAGTATGATGGGGTACTATGCCTTCTAGGATCGATACATTTATATTTGAAATGTTTTTATTAAAACATATACACACTAATATTAAATCCGTTTTATCGTATCAAGCATCTTTTGACCATTATAAGATAAAAACCCTATCCTCCGGTTTGCGTTGCATTGTGTGATGGGACTTGGGTCTTATAATGGTTTCATCCTTCTAAAAAAAGCATTCCGTTGTTTAACGATTTACTTTATTTTATGCACAGGCAATCCAATGGAATAAACCCATTTCGCGTTAGTGGCGTGGTCTTGTGATTAGCCTTATTATTAGATATGTTAAGATTTCTCATACCAGTAACATGACTGACCTGTAGTTTGTTTCACTGGCAAACTCGGGTGCCCATAATTTCCACATGGGCAGTCGAGCAGCTTTTTGCAGATATATTTAGAGGATCCTGGTTTACAGCTGAAGCGATATTCAGAAAGCTCTGTATCCGTGTATTCCTTTCGGTGGTATATTTGTAATATTTTTCCGCTGCTATTTAAAAGTAATTTAAATCTCTGATATTATTGTATTTCTATTGTGTAATAAGTATTCGTACTCTATGATTTTCTTGTACTCTGCTGTAATTGTTGTAAAAAACAATAAAATGTTCTTCAGTTTATGTTCTGATGTGTGTTGTTCTCAATGCAATCCAGCCTTTCCTTTACTGGGAAGTTTGGGTCGTCACATTTGGTATCAGAGCTTTGGTCTACAGAGCTCGAGAACAAGACACATTAGAACCGAACGAAAGAATTCATCAGAGATTGGATTAGTAATATCCGACGAGAATAACTCGTTAGAGATGGGATCAGTAGTATCCTTGAAAAAGTGTGAAGAGTATTATTTTCTTTTTAAAAAAAAATGAAAACAATTTTTGTTTCAAAAATTTAAATCCTATTATACGTATTTGAGTATATTACTATATTTTAATGTGGACAATCGAGTATATAAAGATTTCGAATATACGAGTAATTAACGGATATTCGAAGTTTTAATATACTGGATAGATATGGAATCACACTCTAGTCGCCCGGGGGTAATTCTGGTGATGCGGCCGCATCATCAGTATTTATGTTCGAGTCTCGAAATTGGTATATCTATATATTTCCATTGACTGGTATAAGAACCAAAACTTAGTTATTACACATTGCTGTGATTTGCAATAAAAATATGATTTTTGACTATATATAAACGTTATATATTTGAAAAGTTAATCATTGATTGCTGGTTGTGATGTTTGATAATTAGTTTCACTAATTAAAAGTATAGAAATGATAGTTAATTTAACTAACGAAGTTATTGAAACCAATAAATTTGAGTTGGTGAATTAAACAACTTTTAGATTCATTCCTTTTCGAGGACGAAAAGATTTTAAGTGGAGGCGATTGTAATAACCCAGAATTTTGGGGCCAATTTAAAAATTTTATTTTAGGAATTTTAATGGATTTTTAATATTTAAAATAGTTTATTTTAAATTAGAACGACTATAAATTTATTTTAAAATGAATAAATTCAATTTAATTATAAAAGGAGTTTAAAACAGCGCTGCAGTTTGAAAATTTGAATTTGAACTTTGATTGACTGTACAGGATTCAAAACAAATCGGATTTCAGTAAAACCAAAAATATTTAATTATGTTTAATCATGTCTTTCCAATGAATCTGAAAAACTGAAATTTCATCGCAGGAATAGAAAGTTATGTCCAGTTTAAAATTTATAAAAGTCGCTGTAGAATTTATATATATATATATATTAATAAAATATATAGGCCTTAAAAATAGTCATTTTTCAAACGACCTCGGTTTTCGACGAAACCACTTTTGTTGGAACTAGAATGTCAAATTATTGCTAGGTTTCAATTTTCATAATTTTTCGAATTAATTTGTGAGCGTGGCAGAGGAAAACGTGTTTTGTCAGTTTCAGTCAAATTTAATCGACCTGAAAATGGCCATTTTCCAAATGGTCTCGGAATTCGATGAAATAAGTCTTGTTAGAACCGTATCGTCAAACCATTACTAGAAATATATTTTTTTGTAATTTTATGAGTCCGTATGTGGCCCCGATAATTTAAAATGTACGTTTGAATTTAATAATTAAATGTTTTATATTTTAATTTAAGGAAAAACATATCGTAACAGCTGAATTGGGTTACGAAACATATTCCATTGGGTCCAGGACGAGGGTTTTTAGCTAGGGCGACACTCGTTGGGTTTGATTTGGGGATAGCAGTGACAAGCTAATTTAAAAAAAATAAAATACATTGTAAATACACCAAATGTACAGTATAAATACGCTGTATTTCTCCCACACCCTAGCTCTATACCACGGCCGCCTCTCTCTTTACCAATGGCCGATTTCATCCTATTTTCCACCGTAAATCCAACAAGTAATTTCTAGAACCCTAAACACGGAATCAAAGAGCAAGGCAAGAGCTTCGATTTGGTAAGGTGATGATCAAAATCAACACAGCATTTTGCGAGTTCTCCAGGCCCAAAACAATGGCGTTCGCATGAGGTTTGAGGGTCTTAGGGGGCTGCTAGTGGGCCCACGACCTAGGTGACGGTGGCACTGGCGGAGGCGCACCTCGTGGTGCCCTTGGATCAAGCTCCGACCTCTTCTGGAAGGGGGGCGCAGAGGATGTTGTTTTATGGTGATGGGTTGCGTTGGTGTCGTGTTATCCAGGAAGAAGAAAAGGTTAAAACGTGGATTAGATTAATTAAATTAGTTAATTACTGTTAATAAATTTTAAGTATAATCAAATATTCAAAAATCCGAAACTCATTCATATGAAATCAGAATTCAGCAAATAAGGATCCGTTGGAATCTTCTTTCCAAGATCTAGATGATGGAATTGACTAGGACCAAAACAGAGACTGTTGAAAATTCATAGAAAATCAAACCAAGGTGAGAATTTCTATTTTTTAAAATTTATATTTTATTTTTTATTCCACTGTGTAATTTATATTTATTCTGTATGAAAATTTATGTTGATTTTGTGTACATATTATTTCTGTTTTAGTCGTTGTATGATTGCGATGCATCATTGGAATGACTTGTGTGCCTCACACCTGTTAAATTTTGTTTACGCAATAAAATCATATTTTTTTTGTATATGTCACATTAGAATATAGAAATTGTTCTGACAAATAAAATCTCTTTTGTTGGTCATGTTAGAATATGGGAATTGTTTTGACAAATAAATCCTCTTTTATTTGTCATATTAGAGTATAGCATATGATTTACAAATAAAATCCCTTTTATTTATTATTGAAATACATAGGAAATCTTGACATATAAAATATTCTTTTATATGACACTAAAATACATAGATAAAAATGTTTTACATATAAAATGTCCTTTTATATATTAGAATGTATAGGAAAGTATGAACAAATAAAAGTATTCTTTTATTTGTTATTAAAACACATAGAAAAGTGTAAAACAATAAAATACCCTTTTATGTTATTCCTAGAATTGAAATAAAAGTTGCATTGTCCATTTGCATTATTTGATGCAAACAAAACTTGAAATCAAAGATTACATTCTTTTATTTGCACTCACAAATACAAATTTATATTGAAAATAGAATTTGTTCTTTTATTTGCTTTCACTAGTTCAAATATATGTTAAAGATAGAATTTGTTCGTTTAGTTGCCATTCCAGCTGTGTCAAAGTTAGATTACAATAAAAAGGTTCATTTTTATGGTTTACACCAAGCCCTAGTTTTGGTAAAAATTAGGATATCAATAACATGGTCATTATATGGTTTATATTAACATATGGCTCGTTTAAAGTTAGTATAACAAAAATATTCCTTTTTATTGGTTGTATCAAACATGGTTTTGCCAAAATATAGTTATTAAAAATAATAATATAGTTATTAAAATAATAATATGCACTTTTGTCAATTAACATTAGTTAACACCAAATATACACTTTTGCCAATTTATACTTGTTTAAAACAAATTATGATTTAAAGAGTCGTATTTTGCGTGCAATTTTAGATGCAAACGAATATTACATTTTTATTTTGTATTTTAGTAGAAGAAGAAATATACATTTTTGTTTATAAATTGAGTTGCAAACAAAACATTTAATAAAGACTATATTTTATTTACATATTTAGATGCAAGTAAACGTCATAGTTAAAAGATTATATTTTTATTTGCGTATTTAGAGGCAAATAAACGACGTAGGAAAAAGATGTATTTTGTTTACAACTTTGGATGTAAACAAAACATTAAAATTAAAGGTTATACTTTTATTTGCATTCCTTGTTGCAAATAAAACTAGAAATAAAAAGTTACATTTTTATTTACATTCCACGATGTAAATAAAAATGAATAAAAGGGTTGAATCTTTGTTTGCATTTTCTATTGCAAATAAAGCACGAAATAAAAAGATTAGATTCAAAAGAAAGATTAGCGAGCAAAATACATATTTTGTCAAAATTGGATTAGTGAAAAGAATCAACAAATTTTGTCAAAACTTGAATAGTGAATAAAAATGACTCTTTTTATCAAAAAGAAAATTAGCAAAGAAGATAGCTCTTTTGTCAAAAAGAAAATTAGCAAAGAAATCAACATTTTTGTCACTTTGAAATTTGAAAATGTATATTTTTATACATTAAAGGAAATAAATTGAAAATGTATATTTTTATACATTAAAGGAAATAAATTGAAAATGTTTATTTTTATACATTAAAGGAAATGAATTGAAAATGAACATTTTTATATTTTTAGAAAGGATTAAAAGAAATGAACATTCTTATATGAATTCAAAGAAAAGAGCAAAAAAGCACATTTTTATGTGCATTCAAAGGAAAAGAGTAAAAAGCACATTTTTATATGAATTCAAAGAAAGGAATAGGAATGTACCTTTTTATATGCATTCAAAGAAAAGAATAAAGGATTTCAACAAAGCATTCATTTTTGGCCACTTAAAAGGATTTCACCAAAATATTCATTTTTGGTCATCGAAAAGGATTGAACAAAAGATTAGAAATAAAAGTTAATATTTTTATTGTCAATTAGTTATAGTAAAAGGATCATATGTTAAAAATATGATGTTAGTGATGGCTGGAAAAGTGTGCATGTAATGTTGAAAAGCTTGATGTATTAAATAATATTCAAATTGAATATTACACTTCCATTTACGAGTCAATCGACTTGTTTATGTGATTGGGTCGATAATATTTACACATCGCCCAAGTGCACAAATAATTTATTATTTGTTTGTTGGATGAAACCACACACGGGTGTTGGGATGATATTTTACAGACACGAATCCCAATATTTAAGTGTAGAACTCACTCTGGTTGTTATTTGGATGTTTGATAATTATTTATCATGATGGTTGATTTCATACAGTATATGGTTGTTGAGTTAGTCACATTCCAATAAAGAATACTCTAGAAAAAGAATATTTTAGAAAATAGGTTAGAAAAGAAATATATTTTAGGAAAATATATTTTTATTGAAATGAACTAGTTATTAACTGGAATAAATCATTAAATTAAGATTTAATGAAGTTTCCAATTTGTTGATATTTAATTAGAATTAAATAAATTGGAATTGGGTTTGTCGTGAATAGTGTCTTAAATAACACTGTTCTTAAGCCCCATATGAAAAGAATAATCTTTAATTTAAGATTATTAAAGTTTTCAATTATATCAAGTAATTGGAATAAGATGAAATGTGAGTTGGGTTTATTGTGAACTGTGTTTTTAATCGACATTTTTTCTTTAACCCAACTGACAGTGAAAAATATGATTTGGAATTTGTAAATCTTTATTTAAGATTCCCTATTTTATGGAAGTCGGTTTTGTTTTATCGTGAACGGTGTTTCAAATGACATTAGTTCTTTAACCCAGTTAAGAATAAGATTGATTTCTTAAATTTGAATAATCATTGAATAATTGTTTTTGGTATTTAAAACCCAATGGAAGTTTTGGTAAATCTTTAAAGAGAAGATTTAAGGATAATTTAAGAATTTATCTTTTATATAATAATGCGAATATCATATTAGAAGAATATCCTGAATTGGAATGAGACGTTGGGTGTGCTTTTATAGTACTTAATTTTTAATTATAAAATATGTTAGTTATTTGGGAAGACCGGGTTTAACCCATTCCGAATAATTACTACGACGTTGAAGAGTCGAAGATGAATACGGTGGTTGAAGACCGACGATCTTCACATCGAATGGATGTGTTGCTACAGAGACCCTTGATGGGAGTAGCTACCTTGAAGGGGCTTCAGTGGTGGTCGTCCGGACTATTGTTGATTGTTTGGATTTGGTTTTCGCTCAGACCCAGAGCATAAGCTAGTAAATGGATGCATGTCTGACATTGGATTTCGTTCCATGTGAATTAAATCGATTTCTGTTAATGTATGTCTGATTGATGGTGGGGAATTTATTCTCTGCTTAACACCCTGGTATATATTAACAGTGATTGATCGCATGGCGTGAATTGTCAATGTGGCATGCCAAGATGCAATTGATCAAGGCTTTTGTTGAAAAGCAAGGCCTTGTGGGATGCTCAAAGTATAGCCTATTGTGGCATAACTTTGTGTATAGCATGACTTCGCGAGCCTCACACCCCGGTATGAGTCAAAAACGGGATTAGGACTGCAGGAAGTGCACACGTTTCTTTCTAGCTAGGAGTAGTGCCAGTGCTTAAATTGGCTGGCATTTTACTTATGTGGATGGTGGAGTTTGAGGCGCCTCGGATTTTACAGGCCGTTAGTGGTCATACTATAGGTTCAAAGGAACCGAGAAACGTATGTTCATGCATAATTAATCCACTACCCTTAGGTAGGGACCGACCCTTAAGATCCAAGGGTTCATTGGAGGGGATCATGATGCATTTGCTAGAGTGTCTCGAATCAGAGAGGAGCTTGCCCCTAGCCTCGACTCATGATGGAAATTCAATTTCCAATACGACCTTGCGGTTTTGATTTTAGAACTAGTATGGCGACATAGTAGGATGCGGTGCTATGCCGTCTAGGATTGATACATTTATATTTGAAATGTTTTTATTAAAACATATACACACTAATATTAAATCCGTTTTATCGTATCAAGCATCTTCTGACCATTATAAGGTAAAAACCCTATCCTCCGGTTTGCGTTGCATTGTGTGATGGGACTTGGGTCTTATAATGGTTTCATCTTTCTAAAAAAACATTGCGTTGTTTAATGATTTACTTTATCTTATGCACTGGCAATCCAATCGAATAAACCTGTTCCGCGTTAGCGGCGTGGTCCTGTGATTAGCCTTATTATTAGATAAGTTAAGATTTCTCATACCGGTCCCACGATTGACCTATAGTTTGTTTCACTGGCAAACTCGGGTGCCCATAATTTCCACATGGGAAGTCGAGTAGCTTTTTGTAGATATATTTACAGGATCCTGGTTTACAGCAGAAGTGGTATTCAGAAAGCTCTGTATCCGTGTATTCCTTTTGGTTGTATATTTGTAATATTTTTTCGCTGCTATTTAAATGTAATTTAAATCTCTAATATTATTGTATTTCTATTGTGTAATAAGTATTCATACTCTATGATTTTCTTGTACTCTGCTGTAATTGTTGTAATCAACAATAAAATGTTCTTCATTTTGTGTTCTGATGTGTGTTGTTCTCAAAGCAATCCAACCTTTCCTTTACTGGGAAGTTTGGGTTGTCACATTGGGTCTCATTCGGGGTTCGAATGAAAAGTCAACCTTTTAGAGAATTAAATAATAATCAAATAATAATAAAATAATATAATTAAATACACGCCCTCTTTTATCCCCTTCCTCCCTCCTGTTCCTCTTCAGATAAACGGAAAAAAAAGAAAGAGCAAGACATGTAGTAGCAGCCGCGCGATCAGCCGTCGGTGATCGCCTTTTCCCCCTTCTCCGGTGTTGAGTCTACCCCTCCTCATCCCCCTTCCTCGTCTCCTACCTCCTCCTCCCCCTTTTTTTTTCACCAAATCGGAAACCCTAAGGTCCCCTTCCACAGCGAAACACACCGCGCCGCCATGGGCCTTGCGCCACCACGTGAGCCTTACCCGACCACCAGCGCCCCTCTGTGCCACGTTAGCAACCCCGTGGGAACCCCACTCCTCAAAAATCCAATTTTCAACATTTATGGCATATGCATTTCAATCACCGACTCGTTTTAGCCCTTCTCCGAGCCTCCTCCGCCACCTGACAACGCGGGTGAGCTTTTATTTCAGTTTTATTCGTTTACGCCATTAAAATACGATTTTTACATATGGTTTTTATATAAAAATGTGGTTTTTTTACACATGAAGTGCTTAATTGGAGGTGTGATTTTTATATGTATGAAAAGAAGTTAAAGATTATATTTTTAACAAAGAAAAGATTTGATCTTTAATTTAGAGAAGACACGATCTTTATTCATGGAAAAATATGATCTTTATGATTTGAAAAATATGATTTTTATTTATAAAGTAGCATTGTAAAAGATTCGATTTTTGACAAGGAAAAGATATGGTTTTTAAAAATAAAAAGACAATATTTTTTATACGTGAAAAGATAAGATTTATATAAATGAAAAGGTAAGATTTTTGAAATAGAAAAGATGAAGTTTTTATAATGTAAAAATTTAATTTTTAGAAATGTAAAGATACGATTTTTGTTTATGAAAAGATAGGATTTTTATCATAAAGAAAGCGATTTAAAAATATGACTTTCATATGTATAGCAATTTAAAAATGTGATTTTTATTTATATGAGTACCATATAAAAATTTGATTATTATATATATAATAGCCAAATAAAAATATGATTTTTCTCGTTTGAATGGCAATGTAAAAATATGATTTTTATATTACAAAGATAATAAAAATGTGATTTTTACACATATGGTTTTCCGTGAAGGAAAAATGACTGTGACGGAAACACGGTGAAGAACGCTACGCCTTGGAAATAAATCCAAACCTTCAGAATTAAAAATGGAGGAGTGGATCCTAAATGTGAGAACTTCTCTCTTTAAATTTTATTTTCTAGTTAAAATATATCTAGGATGCAGACGGTGCTTAGCAGCACCCGACAACCGTCTTCCACAAACCATGGACGACTTGTTTGTTTGTTTGATTGTGTTGTGAAAAATGATTGTGTGATGTGGAATGGAATAAATAATTTAAAGTTAAAAATATAATTTTTAACGTGTATACAAAATAAAATAAATATACATAAACAAATCGGACGATTTGTTTATGTACACACGTTTGACTGATATTGATTGGGACGATATATTTTACACATCGCCCAACTTTACAAATAAAATTCAATATTTGTTGGTCGGAACCCCACACGTGTATTGGGATGATATTTGACGTACACTAATCCCAATATTTAATTGTATGTCAATCAATTGGTTGACAGAATGTTATAAGCGTTCAATATTTATATTTGACGCTTGTCGAGTGTAGAATGCACTTTGGATGATGGTTGACTGTTTTTGATTGTTGTTGTGTACATGTGTGTATCAAATCCATATAATGACGTTATATGGTAATCGACTGTGTCTGATTCCAGTTCAGAAAGAATAAATATTTTAAAATAACGATTATTTTAAAATAACGTATATTTTAAAATAATACTAAGTAATGGATCCAAATATGATTTTGATGTCCGATTTGGGATGGGCACGAAAATATTTAAATATATAAAGCCGTGTTGATTAGATTAATGCCATTTTGATGGAAATAGTATTTATATCGAATTTATTCATTTTTATAATGAATATCGAAAAGGAAATGATTTTGAAATACAATGATTTGGAAAATACTATCATTTATATATCGATGATATGGAATATTCAATTTTGATTAGAAATTGAATATGAAGTTGAAATCATTTTGGAAATGAATTTAAAACGATTTGTAAAATACATTTTAAATGGAAATCGATGAAATATAATATATATATATATATTATAAATATAATGGCCTGAATAGAATGCTCCGCGCTGCGGTAGTTCGTGAATTTCGACCATTGACTTCAGATGGACATTATGGGAGATCTGACAGTCGGAATCTCCTTAAACCAGAACCGTTGTGTTTGTATCGAAAAGAGTTTTCTAAGGAATATTATAGATTTGAAATCTAACAGTTGGATTTGCAATTATGTCCAATTCAAATTTGGAAAAGGTCGTCGTAAGTGCAGTTCGATGGTCGTTTATGGAAATCGATTGTACGAGCCTTGATAAAATTATTAAAAATATTAATAATTAGTGTAAAATCATAAGAAATGATTTGGAAATAATTAGGATGAAAAATTCATATTTGAAAAGATAAAAATAGATTTTTATCGAAATGAACTAGTTATGAACTAGAATTATGTCCCAATTATTTTTAAATAAATAAAGTGGATTTGGAATGGTTTTAAAAATAACCGAATTTACAATATATGAATTGTAATGGATTTGAATCGAAATTATCTTTAGAATATTTCGATATTGGATTCCGTGATTATACGGGCATTGTGGAGGAATTTGGAAGATATATAATATCGTTATTCCAATATGATGTTTGTTGAGTTCAGAATTTGATATTGAATATAAGCCGATATATTTTCTATTCAGAGTCTTGCATTTAATATCAAATGGGATTTTGGGTTTGTCGTTAACGGTGTCTTCAGTAACACTGTTCTTAAACCCCATGTGAAGAGAATAAATGTTTTAATTATGATTGTTCGAATTTCCAATTATATTTAATAATTGGAAGAAAATGGAATGTGAATTGGGTTTATCGTGAAATGTGTTTTTAACGACATTCGTTCTTTAACCCAATTTACAGTGAAATGTGATTTGGAATTTAAAAATATTTTGTTAAGGTTTAAAGGAGATTTTCAAAAGTAAAGTTTTCCAATTAAACATATTAAATTGGAATTGAATGGAATTCGATTTGGTAATAATCGAAGTGAGCTTCTGTAGAGGAAGACTATTAATATATATGGAATTTAAAAGGCTTGGTCGTTATTCCATTTATATTATCGGTTGGATATGGTAGTTCATATCGATTATATATATTGATTTGTATTCCGTGAAGTTTCCATTGTTAATGAAATGTGATTTTGGGTTTATCGTGAGCTGTGTTTTAAACGACATTAGTTCTTTAACCCAGTTGAAGATAAGGTCAACTTCTTAACTTTGAATAATTATTAAGCAATGGTTACTGGAAATTAAAGCTGAATTAGAGTTTTAATGAATCTTTAAATAGATAGAAAGATGAATTTGATAACTAAAATTATCAAACTCAAAAAATGATCGAGAATGCTGTACCACCAGTTTTACTCCAAGCGATAGTTAAATCTTTAATTAGAGTTGAACGTGAAATGGTAATTGAATTTAATGATAACACTGTGGTGTTAGAAATGGAGTATTATCAGGTTTACTTCATGGGATGAATAGGTTTGGATTGGGACACAGATGGAAATCCAACTTCCAATATGACATTTTGCGGTTTTGATTGTAGAGCCAAGTATAGCGACATAGTGCGATGAGGCGCACATGCCGTCTATGACTGATACTTTTATATTTGAAGTTGATTTCTTCACTTATAGTAATAATAAAAGATGAAATTTTACGTACCAAGCATTTTGGCTATTATAAGGTAAAAACTCTATCCTCCGGCTTGCGTTGCATTATGTGATGAGACATGAGTCTTATAATAGCTTCATTGTTCTTTATTTAGCATAGCGTTGTTTGTTTTATGCACTGGTACTCTTGGGAGGAAACCTGTTCCGTGTTATACGGAGTGGTCCCTTGATTTACCGAACTTTAAAATGAAGATTAATAACTGTTTTAGTTCTCACACCAGTCACATGACTAACCTGGAGTTTATTGTTTTAACCTAAACTCTGGGTGCCCCCATTTTCCACATGGTCAGCTACTAATTTTGATTTCGCAGATTTATATTCACAGGATCCTGGTCTACAGCTGGAATGATATTCAGAAAGCTCTGTATCCGTATATTCCTTTGAGTTGTGTTTTTTATTATTTTCCGCTACTATGTAATTTAATTTGAATCTTTGATATTTTTCTAATGTATAATATTTATACATACTCTGTATATTCGTGTACTCTAATGTAAATTGTTGTAATAAGCAATGAAATGTTCCGCTGTTTGTGTTCTGATTTGTCTTCTCCTCCAAGCAATCCGGGCTTTCCATCACGGGGTAGTTCGGGTCGTCACATTTGGTATCAGAGCTTTGGTTTATAGAGAGCTAAAGAACAAGACACTTTAGAAGTATATAAAAGAATTCATCATAGATTGGATTAGTAATATCTAGTAGGAATGACTCGTTAGAGATAGGATCAGTAGTATCCTAGAACGAGTGTGAAGAGTATATTTTAAAAATGAAAACAATTTTTGTTTTGAAAATTTAAACCTTATGATACATATTTGAATATTTTATTTGTATTTAATTTGGACAATCCAATATATAAAGATTTGGCATATACGTTTTGCAAATGTGTTCGAAGTTTTAATATGCGGGACAGATATAGAATCACACTCTAGTTGCCCGAAGATGGTTCTGATGATGGCATGTCATCATCAGCACTTGTGCTCGAGTTTCGAAAGTGGGATTTCAATATATTTCCAATTGACTGTGCGAGAACCAAAACTAGATAGGGTCTGCTGTTGTGAATTGGCATCAAAAATGTGATTTTTGGACTATGTATTAAAATTGTGAATTTGAAAAACTAGTCAACTAATTGATTGATGGTTGTGTTGTTTGATTATTGGTTTGATATTTTTAACCATTTAGCCAAATCAAGTCAAATATTGAACTGAATTGAAAACAGATTGAAATTGCATGCATATACATGTATATACATTAAACATGTCATAGCAAGGAGGCTAGAGCAGAGGGATAAAATTATATGCCCGAAAAATAGGTACATGTTTATTGATTTATTGGGTTTGGACGATTTTATGAGCCGATTGGCTTTTTCTTTTTCTTTTTGAGATGAGATGGCCTGTGTGGCGGTTTGGGGATTTTCCCGGTGCCCCCGTACAAAGGAGGTTATGGAGAAATTTTTCGAAAACTTTGGGTGTTAGCTAAATTTTTGAAGAATTGGAAAATTCTTAAAAACTGAAAAGTTTGGGAATGAAAGTCAAGTTGAAAGTTCAGTTGGTTAGTTAAACAACTTTCAGCTACGTTCCTTTTCGAGGATGAAAAGATTTTAAGTGGGGGAGATTGGAACAACCTGAAAAATCGATGCAAATTTAAAAATTTTGTTTTGACAATTTTAATGAATTTTGAATATTTAAAATGAATTATTTTAAATAATAACGACAAGAAATTTATTTTGAATAGAGTTAGAACATATATATTTATTTGAAACGACGCTAGAATATAAATATTTATTTTAATTATAAAAGGAATTGGAAAAGGCGCGGTAGTTTGAAAATTCGCTTTCAAATTTCAAATGAATGTACATGATTCAAAATAAACCGGATTTTAGTGAAACCAAAAATATTAGAATCTATTTGAGAATATCTTTCCAACGAATCCGAAAAACCCAAATTTCATGGAGGTAATAAAAAGTTATTCCCAGTTGAAAATTCAGAATAGTTGCTATGGAATATAGCCCTTAAAAATGAAAATTTTGCAGACGACCTCCGTTTTCGACGAAACCACTTTTGTTGGATCCGGGATGTCAAGTGATTGTTAGATTAAAAAATTCATAATTTTTGGAATCAATATGTGAGCGTGGCATAAGAAAACGTGTTTTGATAGTTTTAGTCAATTTGGATGGACTAGAAAATGGCCATTTCTCAATCTGTCTTCAAATTTGATGAAATTAGTTTTCTTTGGGTCGTATCATCAATACGAAGCTAGAAATAAATTTTCTGGAATTTTGAGATTCCGTACTTGGCCCAGTAAATTGAAATGTGCGTTTGAATTTAAAATACAATTATTTATATTTTAAATTTAGTAGCAACTGTTTGTAACAACCGAACTGGCTGACGATACATATCCCATTGTGTTTGGAATGTGGGTAATTAGCTAGGGGCGATAGTCATTGGGTCTCGTTTGGGGTTTAAACGAAAAGTCAACCTTTTAGAGAATTAAATAATAATCAAATAATTATAAAATAATATAATTAAATACATCCCCTCTTTTATCCCCTTCCTCCCTCCCGTTCCTCTTCAGATAAACAGAAAAAAAGAAAGAAAGAGGAAGACATGCAGCAGCAGCCGCGCGATCTGCCGCTGGCGATCGCCTTTTCCCCTTCCCCTGTGTCGCTCAGCCCCTTCTTATTCTCCTACCTCCTCCTCCCTTTTTTTACCAAATCGAAAACCCTAAGGCCCCCCTCCACAGCAAAACTCACCAAGCCGCCATGGGCCCTACGTCACCACTTGAGCCTTCCCCGACGACTAACACCCCTCCGTGCCACGTCAGCGACCTCGTGGGACCCCCTCTCCTCAAAAATCAAAATTTCAACATTTATGGTGTATGAATTTCAATCACCTACTCGTTTCAACCCTTCTCCAAGCCTACTCCTCCACCCGACAATGCTGGTGAGCTTTTATTTCAGTTTTATTCGTTTATGCCGTTAAAAATATGATTTTTTTCACACGGTTTTTATGTAAAAATGTGGTTTTTTTATACATGAAGTGGTTAATTGGAAGTGTGACTTTTTTATGTGAGAAGAGAAGTTGAAGACTAGATTTTTAACAAATAAAAGATTAGGTCTTTAATTTAGAATAGATACGATCTTTATTCGTGGAAAAATATGATTTTATGATTTAAAAAATATGATTTTTATTTATAAATTAGCGTTGTAAAAGATTCGATTTTTGACAAGGAAAAGATAAGGTTTTTATAAATAAAAAGATAAGATTTTTTATACTTGAAAAGATAAGATTTATATAAATTGAAATGTTTGATTTTTGAAATAGAAAAGATGAAGTTTTTATAAAGTAAAAATTTGATTTTTAGAAATGTAAAGACACAATTTTTGTTTATGAAAAGATAGGATTTTTGTCATGAAGAAAGCGATTTAAAAATATGACTTTCATATGTATAGCAACTTAAAAATGTGATTTTTATTTATATGAATACCATATAAAAATTTGATTTTTATATATAATAGCCGGATAAAAATATGACTTTTATCGTCTGAATGGCAATGTAAAAATATGATTTTTATATCATAGAGATAATAAAAATGTGAATTTTATATTATAGAGATAATAAAAATATGATTTTTATTGTATGAACATCGAAATAAAAATATTATCTTTATAATGTAAACATCGTGTTAAAGATGTGATTTTTACACATATGGTTTCCCGTGATGGAGAAATGACTGCATTGGAAGCACGGTGAAGAACGTTATGCCTTGGAAATGAATCCAAACCGTTCAGAAATAAAAATTGAGTGGATCCCAAAGGTGAGAACTTCTCACTTTAAATTTTATTTTCTAGTTAAAATATATACTAGGATGCAGACGGTGCTTAGCAGCACCCGACACCCATCGTCCACAAACCATGGACGACTTGTTTTTTGTTCGATTGTGTTGTAAATATTGATTGTGTAATGTGGAATGGAATAAATAATTTATAGTTAAAAATATAATTTTTAACGTGTATATAAAATAAAGTAAATATTCATAGACAATTCGGACGATTTTTTTATGTACACACATTTGACTAATATTGATTGGGATGATATATTTTACACATCGTCCCACCGCACAAATAAAATTCATTATTAGTTGGTTGAAACCCCACACGGGTATTGGGATGATATTTGATGTACACTAATCCCAATATTTTGCTGTATGTCAACTGATTGGTTGACAGACTGTTATAAGCGTTAAATATTGCCATTTGATGCATATGCAGTGTAGAATGCACTTTGGTTGATGGTTGACTATGTTTGATTGTTGTGTACATATGTGCATAAAATCCATATAATGACATTATATGGTAATTGACTGTGTCTGATTCCAGTTCAGAAAGAATAAATATTTTAAAATAACGATTATTTTAAAATACTGAACATTTTAAAATAATATTCAGTAATGGATCAAAATATGATTTTGATGTCCGATTTGGGATGGACACGCAAATATTTAAATATATAAAGCCATGTTGATTAGATTAACGCCATTTTGATGGGAACGATATTTATGTCGATTTTATTCATTTTTATAATGAATATCGAAAAGGAAATTATTTTGAAATATAATGATTAGGAAAATACTATCATTCATATATCGATGATATGGAATATTCAATTTTGATTAGAAATTGAATATGAAGTTGAAATTGTTTTGAAAACGAATTTAAAACGATTTATAAAATACATTTTAAATGGAAATCAATGAAATATATATATATATATATATATATATATATATATAATGGTCTGAATAGAACGCGCCGCTTCGCGGTAGTTCGCGAATTTCAACCATTAACTTCAGATGAAAATTACGGGAGATCCGACCATCTGATTCTCCTAAAACCGGAACCGTTGGGTTCATGTCGAAAAGAGATTTTTAACGAATATTAGAGATTTGAAATCTAACCGTTGGATTTGGAGTTATGTCCAAATAAAATTTGGAAAAGGTCGATGTAAGTGCAGTTCGGTGGCTGTTTGTGGAAATCGACTGTATGTGCCTTGATAAAATTATTAAAAATATCAATAATTAGTGTTAAATCATAAGAAATGATTGGAAATAATTAGGACGAAAAATTCCATATTTGAAAAGTTAAAAATATATTTTTATCAAAATGAACTAGTTATGAACAAGAATTATAATCCAATCATTTTTAAATAAATAAAGTGGATTTGGAATGGATTTAAAAATAACCAAAATTTCCAATAAATGAATTGTAATGGATTTGAATCGAAATTATCTTCAGAATATTTTGATTTGGATTCCGTGATTATATGGGCATTGTGGAGGAATTTAGAAGATATATATATCATTATTCCAATACGATGTTTGTTGAATTCAGAATTAGATATTGAATATAAGCCGATATAATTTCTATTCAGAGTCTTGTATTTAATATCGAATGGGATTTTGGGTTTGTCGTGAATGGTGTCTTCAGTAACACTGTTCAGAGCCCTATGTGAAGAGAATAAATCTTTTAATTAAGATTGTTAGAGTCTCCAATTATATTTAATAACTGGAAGAAAATGGAATGTGAATTTGGTTTATCGTGAACTGTGTTTTTAACGACATTCATTCTTTAACCCGATTTACAGTGAAATGTGATTTGGAATTTATAAATCTTTTGTTAAGGTTTAAAGGAGAGTTTCCAAAGTAAAGTTTTCCAATTTAACATATTAAATTGGAATTGAATGGAATTCGATTTGGTGATAATCGAAGTGAGCTTCTGTAAAGGAAGACTGTTAATATATATGGAACTTAAAAGGCTTGGCCGTTATTCCATTTACATTATCAGTTGGAAATGGAAGTTCATATCGATTATATATATTGATCTATATTCCGTGAAGTTTCCATTGTTAATGAAATGTGATTTTGGGTTTATCGTGAGCTTTGTTTTAAATGGCATCGGTTCTTTAATCTAGTTAAAGACAAGGTTAATTTCTTTACTTTGAATAATCATTAAGTAATGATTTTTGGAAATTAAAACCGAATTAGAGTTTTAATGAATCTTTAAATGGATAGAAAGGTGAATTTGATAACTAAAATTACCAATTTCAAGAAATGATCGAGAACGGGGTACCACTAGTTTTACTCCAGGCGATTGTTAAATTTTAATTATATTTGAATGTGAAATGTAATTGAATTTACCGATAACACCGTGGTGTTAGATTTGTGGTATTGCCAGTTTTACTTCATGGAATGAATAGGTTGGTATTGGGAAATTAATACAGATGATTACTTCATTAAGATTCGCTAATTCCGACTAGTTTTGATAGATCATAATTTGGTTTGAATTGGTATCCAAAGGAAGATTAAAGAATAAATTTTATAGGATTTATCTTTGATAAAATTATAGGGAACCTTTCCCAAAATATTAGAATATTTGAACAAAGGAATATTTTGGATTGGAATGAGGCGTATGTTGTGTTTTTATAGCACTTGTTTATTATATACGCAAGTTATTCAGAAAGACTTGGTTTATCCCAATCTCAATAACTGATTTGATGATATGTCGATGATAAAGACGGTGGTCGAAGACCGGACGTCTTCACATCATTTGGAAGACTACTGATGTGTTTATTGGGCTATACACCTAAGACAAGGTAATAAGTGGTGATCGTCCAGATGTACTTGGTGATCGACCGGATATGCGAGGGCCTCTCTCCTGTATTGGACATACGAGATGAGGAGTAAGGTGCCTCCTGTTTCGTTCAGAACTAGAACGAACTTGTAAATGGATGTGTGTCTGATATTGGATTTCATTTTGTGTGATCGACATACATCAGTTGCATAGCGTGAATTGCTTGTGTGGCATGCTGAGATGCAAATAATCAAGGCTTTTGTTGAAAAGTAGAGTCATGTGGTGCATGATCAAAGCACGGCTTTAATATAGCATAGCTTTATGTAGCGTTAATTCGCGAGCCTCACACCCCGGTGTGAATGTGGAATGGGAGAGGATATAAGGAAGGGCATGTGTTTCCTTTTAGCTATGAGTGGTGTCAGCGTTTTGCAAGCCCTGATGTTTTACATATGTGGATGACGGATCACAAGGCGCCTCGTTTATTTCGGTCTCTGCAGAGCCGATGGATGGTCTTTATACCGACCAGATGTACTCCCCATAGGGCGGGGAAATGTAACACCCCATAATTTTATACCATTAAAATTCACAAATTAAATTATACTTAATTTTTAGAAAAGAATTAAATGAAATGGGTTGCGTAGAGAAATATATATATTGATATATATATATATATATATATATATATATATATAAATTAAAAATTAAATAAATAAATATGCGAAAAAGTTCAAAACAGTGATTTGGGAGGGGAAATTACCGAACCGGCCCATTTTTGAGGTCGACCCAAGCCCCGTTGGGTCGATTAGGGGTTAATCCAGGGTGTTTGGCTGTCAACCCGTGGGCGGATTCGCTCAAATGCAGATTTTGCATTTGATTGGTTCTCATGGTTCAGGGTTAATCTAATGGTCCTAAATAACTTCCTACACCTATAAATACATCCTAATGCCAACCCTAAACCTAATTAAAATAGAATTGTTACCGTCGCCATGGAAATCAATGGAGCCGCCGCCAACTAAGAAAGAAGAAAAGCAAATTCAATTCTAATTCTATCAATCCTAAAGCAAAGCAAAACTCTCTCTTTTCTTCTCTAAATTGCGAGTATGATGATCTTAACAAGATTATTATCATTTTAATTAGGTTGAGTTATGAATGGATTATGAGTAGATGATGTGAATTATCATATATGTTGTTGTAAACCCCTTTTACTATCATGTATATTGTAAATCCAATGTTATGTGATGATGATATCTTATATGTTGTAAATCATGCTATGATGATGTTATGTATGTTGAAAGTTTCTATGCTAAGTTGTGATGAATCATACGTGTTAAAAAGGCCATGACGTTACCATCTATGCTAGTTAGTTCATATTAATTAAATCATCATGTTTGGGTTATGTTGATATATATGACAATTCACATATGCAAGTTAGATTGATTAGAAATGTTATGAACATATACCAAGACATCTATTATGACATCTAGAATTATGCTATGACATATTTGATATCCTATGCTAGTTCACACCATCATTATGTTGCCTAAAAACCCCATATGCAAGTTTATGTATAGATTTGGGCTATGATCATATCATATAAATTGAGACATTTAACAAGTTGACACCTTTTGATCCCAAACGTATCTTTGTAGGCTCGACCCAAGTCGAGGACGGAACACGCATGCTGGGTTCGACTGTAAGAGGCCAAAACGGGGAGCGGTGGCAACGCAAGTCCAACGGGTTTCGTATGCGTGTGTGGACCCGGGCTGGTAGGTAAGACGTTGTTGCATCGTGTAGGTATAAGCCGTGCATTCTCAAGTTGTATCGGGTTGCCACTTTAGGGGAGTGATACACCCCACTGTGGGGCTAGCACGGGTATCTACGAGTAGGGAGCCGATCGAAAGTGGGTAGTGGGGTACACCTAGTGGAGATAGGGGCAGACGACACCTATGTAGTCAGCTAGGGGTACGCAAGGCTATTTATAAAGTCTCTGTGTGAAGCAAGTGGGATCAAACAATAGGGTGACTTGTGTGGTCCAGTGTAGTATTGTGCGGTGCAGTGTAGTAATCATTCGTTAGTAATTAGGTGTGCCTTTACCGTTATCTTTAACGTTATCTTAAACGCTATCTTTATCTTCCTAAGAGTTCATAGACATTTACTTGTCTTCCAGGTTATGCCTTATTATAGTTATTTTGATCATAGTATTCTTAGAATTATCATACTCTCCAGACTATATGTCTGACCTCCTCTATTTCTATCCTTTTTCCCCTCCAGGAACATAGGTTGGGCCCAGTTCTAGTGGAGTTTGATTGCATTGCTTCATCTCTCTTTGGAAAGATTGGACCGTTGAAGTAAAGTCCAGCTTGTTATCTTTTTAATGGCTATTTATGTAATGGGATTATGTATTTTGTTTTTATGAAGATGGATATTGTACTTGGTTATGATCTATGGTTTTATGATGTAACAAACATGTTTAATTTCCGCTGCAATAAAATGAAGTTTTAGATTTCCAAGTACTATTTATTATCTATCTTGTTGTAATTTTTCTGTTCTATATTCACTTATAACCTCTATGGAAGTTAATGCATTCCCTTTGTGAGTAACATTAATGGACGTGGGGTGTTACAGGAAATGTATTGTCCAGGCATTTTAATCCACTCCGTGCGGACCGGCCCTGACGATATAAAGGTCACTCGAGCTCTGACCTGAGAAATGGTGTAACACCCCACATCTGTTAGTCACTCACAAAGGGAATGCACTAAGTTTTGTGGAGCATTTAGGGTGAAAGATGCAGAAAAATTACAAGACAGACAGAAATTAAACAGCGGAAAATAAAACTTTACTTTATTGATAAAATAGTTTGTACAACGATTTCTTTATAATATCAGAGTATCATCCATCATACAGAATAAAGAAGCATAAAAATACATTTATACTCCCCAATGTAGTAAGAGCCAGCCATAGCATCTGAAAAGAGAATCCAAGCAAAACTTCGACAAATCTTCAAGCTGGGAAAGAGTGACAATCCAACTTAACCTGAGCTATACTAATCCCTTCTTTACTACCTGGGGGGGGGATGAAAGAAAAGAAGACGAAAGAAAAACAGAGTCATACATAAAGCCTGAGTAAGTTCAGTAACTTCTAGCATGTGAACGTGAAAAAAAAAACGACATGAATTAACTGAATACAAGATAACACCATGACGATAGGGTCAGCAAGATTGGACAAGATAATCACAAGATATGCTGAGATAAGATAAACTGGATATGCTCTAATACTTTTGCCGCTTCGCTGTTTCCTTCTTATACTGATTTCTATATCTCTGCACTACCTAACTAGTGTCCCAACTAGTAACGATAACGTGATCCCAATCCCTGTAGTTTCCGTTGCCTTCAGGCATACATTTATTATTTAATACCTAGATCTAATCTAGGGTTTCCTATCAAGTGCTTTCTAGATTCAACTAGAGTTTACGATATCTGCTGAACGCTTCTCGGATTCAGGGTATATGCAACATAGTCCAACTATGGATTATGCTACCTGTCGAACGATGCCCCCAAGTCTAGGACACACTACCTAGAGTGGTATATGTTCCTATACTTCCCCATGCATGTATCGCGAATCGTTATCGCTTATCTAGATGCAAATGTCCTGTAATGTGCGGCCCGAGTCTTGTGGCAGGGCAAATCAAGAAACATAGAACTCGGTCGGGAGCTTTCAGATATCTGCCGATGCAGATGCTAAGGTCTGTTTTTATTCCAGTGGCTATGGTCCCACTCGACCCCTCCCTCAAGTAATGAAAGGCACACGTTGAAAAATGAGAACTATACGCAGGCCCCGTATGCCCCCACTAACCTATGGCCATCCTCACCCATAACTAGATAGCAAGTATATGGTCTTTTGGAGTTCTCCGCCTTTCTGCTTCATGTATCTTGATTGACTCAAGATGAATGGTAGACGACGAGTTGCTATCACAGGGCTACCGGTTTCTCGCCGAATCACGCTGGTCCATCCTAGTCTTTAGGTTGCCATATTTTGCAACCAAGGCATACCCTGGTTCTTCTAACGCAGACCTTAACCTCTGTGAGCCCAGGAGGATCATCTACAGCCTCACAGAGGGATACCAAGAGTACCCTCACGTCCCCTCGAAGCCTCGGGCTTCGTAACCCAATTCGTTGGAGCCTTCTTTTACTCAGACGGACATTCGCTCCTTCCCGTGTTATACTAAGAATTACTACTTAGTTCTACTAACTAAGGTTTACCACTTAGTTTCCAGAATCCTTGTTTTCTTAACTAAGGTTTACTACTTAGCTCATTTTAACTAAGGTTTACTACTTAGTTCTCTTTCTCGTCAATTTGGATTGGTTAAGAGTCATTAGTCAATTCAAGCTAACTTAACCCTCTTCATTTATCCTGTTAAACTGGTTAAGTGTTATCAGTAATCCATGTTGACTTAACCCGACCACAAACCAAGTTATAGTGGTTAAGTATTTCTTATTACTTAACCCTACCCGTTCATCCTGTATTGGTTAAGTGTTCCTTTTTAACTTAACCTTGCCCGTCTGTTTTAACTAACATGTAATTAATGGTTAAGTATTATCCCTTCATGTTTTAGACTTAACCCTATTCCTTTATCACAGTCTGATGGTCAAGTGTTCAAGTTTACTTAACCCTACAGTCTAACCCAGCTAACATATCAAATTGGCTAAGTGTATTAAACTTTACTTAACCCCAACCTCTAGTCTAGTTTACATGTTAATTTGGCTAAATGTTTTCTAAGTTACTTAACCCCTACAATTCTTGTCTTGTTACCATGTTAAGTTGGTTAAGTGTCCCTATGGACTTAGCCCTCCCATTCTAGCTTAACTGTGTTAAGTTGGTTAAGTGTTCCTATGGACTTAACCCTCCCATTCTAGCTTAACTGTGTTAAGTGTCAGTATAAAACTAACCCCACCCACCGGTCTGGTTATCATGTTGAATTGGTTAAGTGTCTTAGTTAACTTAACCCTACCATTCTTGTTCTAGCTTTAACTAAATAAATTAAAGCCGCTACCACTCACATTAGACAGATATTGTTGCGATTACTGGATGTGCCGGTTGGTTCCAGGCAGGTTAACATCGCAACTCAGTCTAATCACGGGTTAGGCATATTCGTGTTTCCTAGGTTCAAAGGGTTTTGATTAATTTTCAAATCAGGTTTTGAAAGTAACCATCCCATCCATCGGATCAGTTAGGGATAGCCAGGGAGAGCAGGAAACTTGTATTTTCCAAAATCAAGCCTAGACACTATCCTCTCTGTCGCCCTAGAACTTTCTGGTGGGTTATTAAAAGAGATGTCGTTAATAAACCTTTAATTTGTCTAAATTTACATATCCTCATTTAGGACAAATTCTATAAGTAAATTATTCCAAATTTACTTATTTCATAATTACTCTTTTAATGTAAATTGTCAATATTCATTCTTACGGCCCATTTTCCCCTCAATATCATATTTATGCTTTTTGGTATGTAATCTATACCAAATTAAGTGTCACTAACCATGATTCTTTCCAAACATGACAATTACTCATAATTATGGCCAATTTAAAATTTATGCCAATATACTTATTATTCCAAATTAGCTAATCCAATTCTGATTTAACATTCTAATTACAGTTCGTGTCAAACTAGACATATTATTCAAGTTCACAGTTCATGTAAATGCTAGATTTACAAGTCAATACTAGATTCAAATTACACATCCTATAATTCATGTCAAATTTATCCAATTTGCATTTCTATGAACATGCCATGATACATGTTACCAATTTATGCCAATTTCCAAGTTAAAAACTACGTTTTTAGTAATTTTCATATTTTGCCCAAATTGTATTCCCACCGTTCGTTTAATCGTGATTCAATCTAGATTATAGGTAAATCTAGATTCGTGGAAAATAGGGAATGAACCAAAGATGTTATGAAAAAGATAGACATAATAACTGGCAAAAAATGATAATTTACAAATTACAGACCTAACGAATCACATTGAAATTGATCTAAAACATCGAAAGTCTATAGGTCTGAAAATCTTATGACATAAAAAGGGTTGAATAACGACGTAGGTTCAAGAACATGGGTAGACCTAACTTAATAGGTAAATTCCCAAGATCTAAAACCCAAGAGAACGAAAAATAGACAGAATAGAAAATCAGGTTCAGACCCAATTTCATAGTAACAAATCTTAAGCAACACTTTCCTAGTCATGAATCATAGGTGTTTAATCACAGTTGTCCTTTTTATGTCATAGGCAATAGTTTATACTTCCTAATCAAAGGCATAGGCTTGTGTTCATAGTCAAGGAAATTATTCTCATAGTCATGAGTCACAGTCATAGGCAGTGTTCATAGTCAAAGAGGCATAAGGTTTTAAGGTCCATAGTTTCATAGTCACAGTCTCATTGGTCATTGAATCATAACAGTTCTTAATTAAGTCCAAAGATATAAGCACAGATTCGAATAGAAAGATTTGGCATATTCTTTTATTCCTTTAATTTCATGTCACGAATAGAGAAAACATTCAAATCTAAAAAGTAACCGACTTACCGAGATTAGATAAGATTCGTAGAAAAACAGTCGTTGAAGTCGTTTGAACCTTCACTTGGATCCTAGCTTGTTTTGAATCCCCTCTTAAAAGCCTTGAGCAGCATTTCCTCGTCTTGATTTATTTTATATATTATTTTATTTATTTTTATTTATAATCAGAGCAGAGTATAGACGTAGAGAAGTTGTGTGTAGAAAAATGAGTGTTTGGAGGTGTTTATATAGGTTTAGAGTCACGAATTTGGTCCAGAAATCGGTCTAGATACGCAGAAATGAACTCAGCCTTGGATCTGGAATTTCGGGGCAGGTCGATCCCCAGGTCGACTACCCAGTTGACCTGGTCAGGGGGGGTCTACTACCAAGTCGACTCCCCAGTCGACCTGGTCGGGGGGTCGACTACCCAGTCGACTCCCCAGTCGACTAGGGCGGGAAATTTCCCGTCCAGCCCGCTTCTGAGTCTGTTTTGAAATTTGAACTTCGCTGAAACTTCCGGAGGCCGTATCTTCCTCATATGGACTCCGATTTACGCAAATTCGGACTCGTTTTCATGCAGAATTCCGAGACGAACGCAATGGCGCAGCTTGTTTCCCTTGATTTTGATTTTAAAATTTAATTCTGCCTTGATTTGTGAATCTTAGTGTTACAGAATTACGGGGTGTTACATTCTCCCCCACTTAAAAGGATTTCGTCCCTAAAATCTTCAAGTTAGGAAGAATGTGTCCTACCATCCAATCACCCATCTACTCAACCATTCAATCATAGGCATTCATTGTCCTTAAAAGATTTCTAATGCTTTCATGTTCATATGCATAGTGTGTGTATATGTCTTTATCTAATGCAAAATCAGGCAGTCTACTGATTCAGTTGACCTCCATAATGCGAATCATGTCAGTGCCATGCGTCCAATCATGTATGCAAGCATCCCTAGTTATGTAAATACTACATGTGTTCATAGCCATTCATCCATATGCAACGTCCATATGATAACATATCAAGTTCAACTTAAAAATAAATACATATCTGTAAATGCAATATGAAAGCGTCCGAACTGATCTAGTGCCTAATACGCATGCATATGCATTCACGAGCAACCATTAGCAACCACTCGCAACCATCAACCATAACATGTTTCAAATACATGTTTACATCCAAAAGAGTTTCTACCTAAGGATCGAAGATACGACCTAGAGGATATACTTTAGAAAGAGAGAAACAATTATGCGTAAAGCTCCTAAAAAAAGAAATCAAGAATGCACCCTTAAGGAAAAGGGTATGATGCTAGTATCTAGCCTTCTTGAGCTTTACTCCACTGTATCTTAACAAATTTAACTTCACGATCGTGAACTTCCTGATCTCCATTTCCAAAATAAACAGATGTCAATCACGGTACCAAGTATATGTACTAAGATGATTAGAGGTCTCTCTCTTATCCACCATGCCATAACTATAAGTGTCGAAAGGTAACTACGTTCTTTTTAGAGTGCCTATCACAACTATTCATCTCTCACGCAAACCATCCTAGTCGAACTCGACATTCCTCAAGTACAAGCCCCAAAGGCCTAAACCAATATCAGACAAGCACCCAAGGAATATCTCCTACGAATTTAGACGATCTATGTGAGATGATATAAGCAAACTCGATAGCTATTCTCAAATCCCTACTTACCAAAGATAAACTGGTCGGACCACCAATTGGATTTGAGACTCTAGTGGGATCTTTCTACTATACAAGTACTTTGGTGCAGAGACTCAACTATGGAAGTGAATATGAACAAATGCGAAGCGCTAAAACCAAAGGAAAGAGTACGAACAGCAAAACTAGACTCTTCCCACAGAACTTTACTACCTTTCTCCTAGGTACGCTTGGTGGTGAAAGTATGTACTTGCCCTTCTGAAAATCTTGTTCCTCGTTCTTGCCCTTGTCCTTAATTATATGCCCTATCATACCCTAGTAAAGATACTTCCTCTTGTCTTAGGTTTTATAATTTCTTCCTCCTTCGTGAGCTAAATCTACATCCATGAATCCCTCATCCTCTTCCGTGTGTAGTCATGTTGACAAATCTCCCGAAAGCTGCTTCCAACTTACAGAAAACCCTATAAGCTTGAAAGAAAACTAGCCGTAGGTGAAATTACTACGATTATAGATGGAAGTCGGGCACTACTTCGCCCTTCGATGAGGTTACCTCCCAAAAATCCAGGAGCCATAGAGACTCAAGAAAGAAGTAGATAAGAATTCAAACAGAGGAAGAGAAGATAGTGCGTATGGCTTTGGGGAATATGCCTTTAAAAAAAATCTTTTCTCTTGAAAATGCTTCTTTTAAAACCGTTTTGAAAATAATTTTTCAAATCCTTTATCTGATCTGGTAACCTTCAGCTCTGGTACCACGTGTAACACACCACATCCGTTAGTGTCACCCACAAAGGGAATGCACTAAGTTCTGTGGAGCAATTTGGGTAAAAGATGTAGATAAATTACAAGACAGACAGAAATTAAACAGCGGAAAATAAAACTTTACTTTATTGATAAAATAGTTTGTACAACGTTTTCTTTATAATATCAGAGGATCATCTGTCTTACAAAATAAAGAAGCATAAAAATACATTTATATTCCCCAATGTAGCAAGAGCCAGCCATAGCATCTGAAAAGAGAATCCAAGAAAAACTTCGACAAATCTTCAAGCTGGGAAAGAGTGACAATCCAATTAACCTGAGCTAAACTATTCCCTTCTTTACTACCTGGGGTGGGGGGAACGGAAGAAAAGAAGACGAAAGAAAAACAAAGTCAGACATAAAGCCTGAGTAAGTTCAGTAACTTCTAGCATGTGAACATGGAAAAACAAAACGACATGAATTAACTGAATACAAGATAACACCATGACGATAGGGTCGGCAAGATTAGACAAGATAATCACAAGATATTCTAAGATAAGATAAACTGGATATGCTCTAATACTTTCGCCGCTTCACTATTTCCTTGTTATACTGATTTCTATATCTCTGCTCCACCTAACTAGTGTCCCAACTAGTAACGATAACGTGATCCCAATCCCTGTAGTTTCCATTGCCTTCAGGCATACATTTATTATTTAATACCTAGATCTAATCTATGGTTTCCTATCAAGTGCTTTCTAGATTCAAATAGAGTTTACGATATCTGCTGATCGCTTCTCGGTTTCAGGGTTTATGCCACCTAGTCCAACTAGGGATTATGCTACCTGTCGAACGATGCCCCCAAGTCTAGGACACACTACCTAGAGTGGTATATGTTCCTATACTTCCCCACGCATGTATCGCGAATCGTAATCGCTTATCTAGATGCACATGTCCTGTAATGTGCGGCCCGAGTCCTGTGGAGGGGTAAATCAAGAAACATAGAACTCGGTCGGGAGTTTTCAGATATCTGCCGATGCAGATGCTAAGGTCTGTTTTTATTCCAGTGGCTATGGTCCCACTCGACCCCTCCCTCAACTAATGAAAGGCACACCTTGAAAAATGAGAACTATACGCAGGCCCCCTATGCCCCCACTAACCTATGGCCATCCTCACCCATAACTAGATAGCAAGTATATGGTCTTTTGGATTTCTCCGCCTTTCCGCTTCACGTATCTCGATTGACTCAAGATGGATGGTAGACGTCGAGTTGCTATCATAGGGCTACCGGTTTCTCGCCGAATCACGCTGGTCCATCCTAGTCTTTAGTTTGCCATATTTTGCAACCAAGGTATACCCTGGTTCTTCTAACGTAGACCTTAACCTCTGTGAGCCCAGGAGGATCATCTGCAGCCTCACAGAGGGATACCTAGAGTACCCTCACGTCCCCTCGAAGCCTCGGGCTTCGTAACCCCATTCGTTGGAGCCTTCTTTTACTCAGACGGACATTCGCTCCTTCCCGTGTTATACTAAGTATTACTAGTTAGTTCTACTAACTAAGGTTTACCACTTAGTTTCCAGAATCGTTGTTTTCTTAACTATGGTTTACTACTTAGCTCCTTTTAACTAAGGTTTACTACTTAGTTCTCTTTCTTGTCAATTTGGATTGGTTAAGAGTCATTAGTCAATTCAAGCTAACTTAACCCTCTTCATTTATCCTGTAAAACTGGTTAAGTGTTACCAGTAGTCCATGTTGACTTAACCCAACCACAAACCAAGTTATACTTGTTAAGTATTTCTTATTACTTAACCCTACCCGTTCATCCTGTATTGGTTAAGTGTTCCTTTTTAACTTTACCTTTTCCGTCTGTTTTAACTAACTTGTTATTAATGGTTAAGTATTATCCCTTCATGTTTTAGACTTAACCCTATTCCTTTATCACAGTCTGATGGTTAAGTGTTCAAGTTTACATAACCCTACGGTCTAGCCCAGCTAACATATCAAATTGGCTAAGTGTATTAAACTTTACTTAACCCCAACCTCTAGTCTAGTTAACATGTTAATTTGGCTAAGTGTATTAAACCCCCCTTCTAGTCTAGTTAACATGTTAATTTGGCAAAGTGTTTTCTAAGTTACTTAACCCCTACAAATCTTGTCTTGTTACCATGTTAAGTTGGTTAAGTGTCCGTATGTACTTAGCCCTCCCATTCTAGATTAATTGTGTTAAGTTGGTTAAGTGTTCCTATGGACTTAACCCTCCCATTCTAGCTTAATTATATTAAGTGTCAGTATAAACCTAACCCCACCCACCGGTCTGGTTATCATGTTGAATTGGTGAAGTGTCTTAGTTAACTTAACCTTACCATTCTTGTTCTAGCTTTAACTAAATAAATTAAAGCCGCTACCACTCACATTAGACAGATATTGTTGTGATTACTGGATGTGTCGGTTCGTTCCGGGCAAGTTTACATCGCAACACAGTCTAACCTCGGGTTAGGCATATTCGTGTTTCCTAAGTTCAAAGGGTTTTGATTAATTTTCAAATCAGGTTTTGAAAGTAACCATCCCGTCCGTTGGATCAGTTAGGGATAGCCAGGGAGAGCAGGAAACTTGTATTTTCCAAACTCAAGCCTAGACACTATCCTCTCTGTCACCCGAGAACTTTCTGGTGTGTTATTAAAAGAGATGTCCTTAATAAACCTTTAATTTGTGTAAATTTACATTTCCTCATTTAGGACATATTCTATAAGTAAATTATTCCTAATTTACTTATTTCATAATTACTCTTTTAATGTAAATTGTCAACATTCATTCTTACGGCCCATTTTCCCCTCTATATCATATTTATGCTTTTTGGTATGTAAACTATACCAAATTAAGTGTCACTAACCATGATTCTTGCCAAACATGACAATTACTCACAATTATGGCCAATTTCAAATTTATGCCAATATACTTATTATGCCAAATTAGCTAATCCAATTCTGATTTAACATTCTAATTACATTTCATTTCAAACTAGACATATTATTCTAGTACACAGTTCATGTAAATGCTAGATTTACAAGTCAATACTAGATTCAAATTACACATCCTATAATTCATGTCAAATTTATCCAATTTGCATTTCTATTAACATGCCATAATACATGTTCCCAATTTATGCCAATTTTCAAGTTAAAAACTACGTTTTTAGTAAATTTCATATTTTTCCCAAATCGTATTCCCATCATTCGTATAATCGTGATTCAATCTAGATTATAGGTAAATCTAGATTCGTAGAAAATAAGGAATGAATCAAAGATGCTATGAAAAAGATAGACATAATAATTGGCATAAAATTATAATTTACTAATTACAGACCTAACGAATCACACTGAAATTGATCTAAAACATTGAAAGTCTATAGGTCTGAAAATCTTATGACATAAAAAGGGTTGAATAACGACGTAGGTTCAAGAACATGGGTAGACCTAACTTAATAGGTAAATTCCCAAGATCTAAAACCCAAGAGAATGAAAAATAAACAGAATAGATAATCAGGTTCAGAACCAATTTCATAGTCACAAAACTTAAGCAACACTTTCCTAGTCATGAATCATAGGTGTTTAATCACAGTTGTCCTTGTTATGTCATAGGCAATAGTTTATATTTCCTAATCAAAGGCATAGGCTTGTGTTCATAGTCAAGGAAATTATTCTCATAGTCATGGGTCACAGTCATAGGCAGTGTTCATAGTCAAAGAGGCATAAGGTTTTAAGGTCCATAGTTTCATAGTCACAGTCTCATTGGTCATTGAATCATAACAGTTCTTAATTAAGTCCAAAGATATAAGCACAGATTCGAATAGAAAGATTTGGCATATTCTTTTATTCCTTTAATTTCACGTCATGAATAGAGAAAACGTTCAAATCTAAAAAGTAACCGACTTACCGAGATTAGATTAGATTTGTAGAAAAACAGTCGTTGAAGTTGTTTGAACCTTCACTTGAATCCTATCTTGTTTTGAATCCCCTCTTGAAAGTCTTGAGCAGCATTTCCTTGTCTTGATTTATTTTATATATTATTTTATTTATTTTTATTTAGAATCAGAGCAGATTATAGACATAGAGAAGTTGTGTGTAGAAAAATGAGCGTTTGGAGGTGTTTATATAGGTTTAGAGTCACGAATTTGGTCCAGAATTCGGTCTAGATACGCAGAAATGAACTCAGCCTCAGATCTGGAATTTCGGGGCAGGTCGACCCCTAGGTCGACTACCCAGTCTACCTGGTCAGGGGGGTCGACTACCCAGTTGACTCCCCAGTCGACCTGGTCGGGGGGTCGACTACCCAGTCGACTCCTAGTTGACCTTGGTCCTGGTCGGGAAATTTCTCGCCCAGCACGCTTCTGAGTCTGTTTTGAAACGTGAACTTCGCTGAAGCTTCCGGAGGCCATATCTTCCTCATACGGACTCCGATTTATGCTAACTCGGACTCGTTTTCATGCAAAATTCCGAGATGAACGCAATGGTGTAGCCCGTTTCCCTTGATTTTGATTTTAAAATTTAATTCTGCCTTGATTTGTTAATCTTAGTGTTACAGAATTACGGGGTGTTACACATGGGCTAGATTGTCTCGAAGCAGTAAGGAGGATCCTTTGCCTTGGTTCATAGATGGAAATCCAACTTCCAATACGACATTTTGCGGTTTTGATTGTAGAGCCTAGTATGGCGACATCATAGGATAGGGCACTCATGCCGTCTATGAGTGATACATTTATATTTGAAGTTTATTTCTTCATTTTTAGTAATAATAAAAGATGAAATTTCGCGTACCAAGTAATTTTGGCTATTATAAGGTAAAAACTTTATCCTCCGGCTTGCGTTGCATTGCATGATGGGACCTGAGTCTTACAATAGGTTCATTGTTTTTTATTTAGCAATATGCTGTTTGTTTTATGCACTGGTATACTTGGGAGGAAACCCGTTCCATGTTATATGGTGTGGTCCCTTGATTTACCTAACTTTAAAGTAAAGATTAATAACTGTTTTAATTATCATACCGGTCATATGACTGACCTGGAGTTTATTGTTTTAACCTAAACTCTGGGTGCCCCCATTTTCCATACGAGCAGCTAGTAGTTTTGGTTTTGTAGACTTATATTCACAGGATCCTGATTTAGAGCTGGAATGTTATTCGGAAAGCTCTGTATCCTTATATTCCTTTCAGTTGTGTTTTGTATTATTTTCCACTGCTATGTAATGTTATTTGAATCTCTGATATTTTTCTGATGTATAATATTTATTCGTACTCTATATGTTCGTGTACTCTAATGTAAATTATTGTAATTAGCAATGAAATGTTCCTCTATTTGTGTTATGATTTGTCTTGTCCTCAAAGCAATCCGGGCTTTCCTTCATGGGGAAGTTCAGGTCGTCACATTCAATCATTAATTTTAAATTAACGTAACGGGAGATCCGACCATCGAATTTTCCTAAAACCAGAGTCGTTGGGTTCGTATTGTGAAGTGCTTTCCAACGAATATAATAGATTTAAATTTGAACAGTTGGATTTCAAATTATGTCTGAATCAATTTTAAAAAAGGTCGCTATGGTTGCAGTTCAATGGCCGATATTGGAAACCGACTACAAGGGCCTTTATTAAATTATTAAAAATAAGGAAAAATTGTTTAAAATCATAATAAATGATTTGGAAAGAGTTTGGATGAAATACTCCATATTTGTAAGGGTAAATGATATTTTTATCGAAATGACCTAGTTAATAATTAGAATAATAATCCAATGTTTTTTAAAAAAAATTGGATTAGTAAAATGGATTTTTAAATAACCAGCATTTTTCCAATATATGAATTTGAATGGATTTGAGTGGGAGTATTCTTTGGAATATTTCGATTTTGGGTTCCATGATTATATGGATATTGTTGAGGAACTTGGAAGATATAGGTATAGTTGATGGCAAAAAAATGTCGAAAACACCAAAGATTCCAATTAGTAGGAATAATTAATTTTGTCGTATAGGCAAGAGTGGAAAGCAGTAAATAACACAAGAGATTTGTAGTGGTTCGGCCTCGTGAGGGGCCTACGTCCGCTTGGAAGCGTTGTTGTAATATTATTAATCCCAAAAGACTACAACGTTGATACCATCTAATGACATCTTATTACATTCATCTCAAAGATATATGACATCATCTCTAAGCTATATGATGTCGTCATCAAGGCTATATGATGTCATCTCTAGGACATGAGGTCATCATTGTCATATATGATGTCATAATTATCATATATTTAATATATGAGGAAAAAGACACTTTTGCCATTCTTCTTCCTTAAATAGGA
Source organism: Allium sativum (assembly GCA_030737875.1). NCBI lineage: Eukaryota > Viridiplantae > Streptophyta > Magnoliopsida > Asparagales > Amaryllidaceae > Allium > Allium sativum. The sequence goes on along the minus strand of CM060925.1, from coordinate 1,943,267 downwards.
AATGCCATTCAAGTAGCTCTCTTGAGGTCTTGAGCTCACAAATTCCTACCCCTTTGAAGTATGAAGTCATGGGGTATTTATAAGGAAAGGAGTAGGTAAGAGTAGGTGGGAGTAGGTAGAAATGTGGGACCACACCCAGAATTTCACACCTGGAGCCTGCACACAGGTAAAATTTGCACATGGAGCATGCGCGCATTGGAAATTTACCTCCCGAGCCTAGGGTGCGAAATTTCACACCTCGCGGGCGCGAAAATTCGCACCTTGTGGGTGCGCGATTCACACCCTATGGGGGTGCGAAATTCATACATCCTGGGGTGCGAATTTTGCACCCTAAGGTATGAATTTCACAGCCCTGTTGGGTGTAAATTTCGCACCCTGCCGGATGCGAATTTCGCACCCCTAGGGGGTGCGAAATTGGAACCTCCCAGGGGTACGAAGTTTGCTTTATGAGGCAGGCGAAGGTTGCATGAATAGGTGCTCGGGGCCTCAAGATCCGGGCTTATGAGTCTTGGGATACGAGGCCTTGGTTCGGGAATGCACTAGTGGAGGCGTGAGTTCTCTATTTGCGCGACCCCTTTTCATCCTGTTTCCTTCGCTCCTAGGCATCCCTTTCTGCTTTAGTTCCATGCGATGCATTGACACGAGCGTGGCTCGTGTACTTTTGGGAACTAGACCAAAAAGTCGGTTAACATTTCCCCCCAAAGTACATCTTGTCTTGATACGATGTGCTTCCGATTGGTTGAGGTAGTAATTGGGTTGCTAGTTTATCCTATAAGTTAAAGGAAAACACATGTTAGTTTACAGGATTGTTTGTTGTGGAATTGTGAGCGAGCCCTTGTTGGTGTGGCTACGTGCTCACGTCGTCGAGTATTCGCAGTGCGTCGCATCCGCATGTTCGCGGTGGTCAATATACACATGGAATACGAGTACCTAGCGCGCGGGGTGATGCGCCGAACCCAGGGGTTTGACTTTTCCTTTTCCCTTTTTTTGGGGTGTGAAATTTTGTACCATAGGTGTTTGGAATTTTGAACCGCAGAGGTTCGAAATTTCGATAACCAGGGGTTCAAAATTTCGAACTCAGAAGGTTAGAAATTTCGAACTTGTGGGTTCAAAATCATGAACCCGTATGCTCAATTCTCGAGAATGCCAAGGGACTTTATTCTTTTAATTTTAAATAGCCCCCACCCTACACTTTTTCCCTTCCATTTATTTTCTTGCCTTGACCACCATTGACTCAAAGCTCTAAACCACAACACCGATTATTTTGAACCAAACTTAGGTAATGCTGGCCTCGAGGCGCGAGGAGGAAGGAGTTCGAAGGGCAGCGACTTAGAGGAGTAGTTCGACGAGAGGGAGAGAGAGGAAAGGGCCCGAACTAGGTTCAACCCATACGGGGTTCGAAATTTCAACCCTTTAGGGGTTCGAATATTCGAACCCTCATGGATTCGTGTTCCTGAAACTCGGGAGTTTAAATTTTCGAACCTGAGAAGTTCGAACTGCTAGATTAGGCAGGGGTCGGATTTTCGAACTCCTAGGGTTTGAAATTTCGAACCTTGAAGGGTTTGAGTCTTCGAGCTTGGAGGGCTTCGAATTTTTGACCTTACAGGGTTCGATTTTTCGAACCCCAAGGGGTTCGAATTTTTGAACCTTACGTTATGAATTTTCGATCCCCGTAGGGTTCGAATTTTCAAACCTTGAGATTCGAATCTCGAACTTCAAAGTTTGCTGGAGCCTCTCTTTCTTTCCACGGCGCTCGGATTGGCTGCTAACCCAACAGCTCTGTGCCACGTTTTGGCGGGGTATTGCTCCCTTTGTACGGTACTCGATCTCTTGACTTCCCACCCTGAGATTTACATATTGCCTTTTCACTTGCATGATTGTGCAAGTGCGTATGATGATAGTCATGCGGATAAGGACTTGTATCTTTCACATAGGATAGGGCATATACCTGAACTATGACTGAACTGTTGGACTGTTTTTATTTTCTCTGTACATCTTAACTTTGCATGTCACCACACACACTTGTTAGCTTTAACCAGCACGGGAGGTATGGATTATTCCAATGCGATGTCTAATACTAGTGTGTTAAAGTATAGCTAGCGATGCAAAGAAGATCGAAGACTGGGAAAATCCTGGAAGCCGAGGCTTCCTCACCATCGTCACATACATCTGATTTTGCCAACAGTGGTAGCTCGACTAGCAGTGAGCTTGGGACTATCGAGGAATCCATTCCTTCCTCAACGGGCAGTTCGCCCGAAGTGTTTGAGAACGGGGAACAAACTGAGATATTACATTCTCCGGTCATACATGAAGAGGTCGAGAATGTGAATATTATCGGCTAGGATGCACCTGCTGCTCCGGTAGCCCCGGATATTTTGCCCTACACAATTATCTTGGAAAATCCGACGGGCTCGGTGCCTTCGTGTACAGATGCCAAAGTGGTTAGGAAGATGGTGCCATGGTTCAATATACCGGAGGATGATGCCCATGCACTGGGAGAGGGTAGCATGGCTCATGTGCCGCCTAGGGTCTGATCGCCTGGAACATGCAAGCTTGTTTTGCGGGGTGCGTACCCCCCGCTAATAATTTTATTCGTGACATATTGTTCTATTTCCGCCTTGCACCTTCGCAATTGCATCCAAATGCTTATTCATCACTCTTAGGAACTTACGTTTTCTACCAAGAGTGCTTGCACATGGAACCTACCGGAGAGGACATTTAGTAAGTTTTCAATATGAGAAAAAAATCTAGCAGATCTCCTTCCGAATGGTTATTGGAAGCGACAACCGCCTCCAAATTTTTCGTCGGGACATGGCCCAGGCCATCGGTGTTCAATCAAGAATGGTTCTTCGTGTTCTGCCCTCCCGGATTTGCAAGGAGGTGGATAGGAGGGAGTAAGTACTTTCGAACTCCGTTCTTTATTATAAATTTCTTCGAGCCCACGACTCATCATCATTTATCTTTTTTTAATCAAGGGTGGGAATCCAGAGGCACCTACCAGAGAGGAGTACAGGTAGCCCCTTAATGCTTTGCGGGCGATTCCCGAAGAGTCTCGTAAAAGTGATACTATGTCAAACCAAGAGCTTCGTCATGCTAGGCTGCTCTCGGATGATCAGGCTATAACCAAGCATGTCGTGGCAAGAAGTGTACCTAAAGGGAAGGTGACGGAAGGTCCCTTGACTTCTGGTTTGAAAAGAAAGCTGCCTTTTGTTGGACCAAGGCCCAAAAAGGCTGTCAAGTTTCAAGGAGATGTGCGCGAAGGCAAGGCTAGTGGTGTGGAGATAGTTACCCGGGATGAGGGTTCGCTGGACGCTTCTGCCCCACCTCCAATGGAAGGGATGGGGAGAGAAGCGTCGGCAGATGCCCATTCCCCTTTGACTTCTCTGTAAGCTACTACATCGCTTGAGGTAGTGGACCAGTCTGCTGGTTTGAATAAAGTTTCTATAGACTCGTCTCCATTGCTGGATATGACCAGTATATAAGAACTAGCTCTTGCTGCGAAGGAGTTAATTCCTTCGAGCAGATCAAAATCTGGTCTGTTGAGAGGACACCTAGGTCATACACTCATTTACACTGCATGACACTGCGACTTATCCGAGTGTGTAACTCGACTAACTTTGTATCATTCCTTTGAAAAATGATATGGCAAGAGAGCGCGGAGGACGAGGCAATGGACGTGGAGGCCGCCAACGCCGTAGGAATTCTTTCTTTGAGGCTTTAGAAGTGGGACCAGCTTGTATGACACTCCACCCCCGCCGACTCGTGGCAGTGGACACTGAGGTGGGGATCGATCTCGAAGATCTCCGACTCCCCTTCCTCCGCCCTCCCCCCCTTACCCCCCAATTCTGTTGTTTAAGGGGGATTCTTGACTTAACTTAGGGGCCTCTCAGCGCCCGGTTTCGACAACTCCTTCACATGCAGCGGCTCCTGCTCCCATTCCAGTTACTAAGGGGAGGGGGCCTCCACTCGGCCAACCAAGACCGGAAAAGGTGAATGTATCCGTGACGCAAGAATTAGCAGGCTCTGAGCCACAAGGGCTTTCTGGGGAGGAACGGAGGGCATGGTTGAAAACAACTTTCCCTCAACACTACTTTGATGAGCTGACGGTCCTTCTCGATCTCTGCCTGCCTCCTGCAAGGGTCTCAAAATAGATCTAGATGCATGTTAGGGAAGCGTACCACCAGGCCGACGAGCTTACCTCTTATTCCTTTCGTCTATCTGATCTGATCGGGAGGAAGTACATAGAACTTATGAATCAGAAGCTAACTATCGACGCTGAGCAGACTACTATCGGCAATCTGAACCTGAAATAGTTAAGTTTGCTTTTTGTACCGTGGGCTATCTTTATCCATTCCTACGCCTTTGAATGTTGACTCATGAATCTCATTATTGTAGCTGAGATGAAGGAAGGGTATGAGACCCTCAAGAGGGAAGCTGATCATTTTTTCTCTTCCTTTAAAAAACCATAGCTGATTTAACCACCGAAAACACAACCCTTAAGATGGAAAAGGTTGAGGTGGAGAAAGTATGCATTGAGTTGGAAAAGGAAATGCAAGAGTTGCCTAGTTCTGAGGTGACACTAATGCTTTGAGAACGGAGAGTGACATGCTGAAAAGGCATCTTGAGGAGATGAAGAAGGCGAAGGAAGATGCGAAGGCCATCAATCGGGATGTGTTCGACATAATGGATGGACTGAAAGTAGAACATATGAGGGAGGTGGAACATCTGAGGGAGCAACTGAAGGATACAGAGTTTTGGGTGCAACCGTTTATGGAGGAAGATATCTGAAACATTTATGTTAAGGTTTTTGAGATTCTATGGACTCTCGTGGGTTAATGACAATCCCAGGGAACTAGTTCATACTTAGGAGAGGTTGGTTCCATATGAAGCCTATCTGTGCCATGTGGACGTCGGGTCCTTGGATGAACGACAACTTATGGTTGACCTCTTAACCGCTAAGGAGAACGAGAAGCTGGAGGAGGGCGAGAGGTTATTGCGTGAGGACACCAAGAGTAAAGCCTGGAGAGGCTCATTTCCGAGAAAGGGAATGCTTCCATGACTGAGAGTGTTGTGGTAGCAGAGATATTTACAGAGGGAAGCTCCTATCGGCCACTGGCCCCTGAATCGGTTACGGTGAGCGATACCGTAACTTCAATTCAGGTTTCAACTTAGTATGACCCTGAGCACCTGGGCTAGGAGAGACCAGACTCACTTTACCTGCTACCACAAGTACCCCTCTCGTCCTTTCTACAACACCCCTGACCGGAGGTAAATTTCTATTGCCATGCATCCTCGAGGATGACGTAATTACCGAATTTGCGGACTAAAAGGTTGTGTTTTTATTGTACATCCCTTCTTGGATTGACCGTGGCATCGGGCCCTACCCCTATGGCCCCAGAAATAACTGAATCTGGGCCATGACCTGTGGCAACACAATTTGGAGAAGGAGATGATCAGTTGGACTCCTACTCGGATATAAGAATGACTCCTAGTACGTATGAGAGCTTTATAGAGGAAGGAAAGGTGGTTGGCGGGCAAAGTGTTCATGCCAGAGGCTCGGTGGAGGCCTATGTGCCTTCGATGGTTGCTGTGGTAGAGGCCTATGAACCAAAAATTATGGCTAAGTGTAAGAGGTGGAAGGGAAGCAGGATTATGATGAGGCTGCCAGAAGGAGGTCCTAATGAAGTCCAGGAAAGAGGTCCTAATGAAGACCAGGTAGGATGCTGAGGTGAGTGCCGTTGTGACGGTAGCCAGAGGAAGGTCGACGAGGAGGAGGAGGAGGAGGAGAAGAGGACTGCTGATGAGGCCCAGAAGAAAAAAGAGGATGAGAAAGCCCAGTAGAGGGCTATCGAGTTCCTTGAGAAAACCAAGGCTGGTGCTATCACGACGGATAAGCCCAAGAAGCATGCTGAGCGACGTGCTGCCAAAGAGGCAAATAAGAAAGCTGAGCAAGAAGGTATGGCGGTCCCAGAGAAGAGTGAAGCTGTGGTCAGCCCAGCCGCTGGGAGCGCCCCCAAGCCTATGCCACATGCCACCATTATTGATATTATCGAAGTCTCTAGTGGCAATGGGGAGGACAAGAGACGCCTTTTAGTTTCTCATGAATTGGCTACTTCTCAGAAGGGCCGAGGAAGAAGGAGCGGGTCAGGAAAGAAGAGGTCTGGGGCGAAGGATGAACCGTCGAGCGCCAAATCTGCAAAAAAACACAAGCACAAGCACAAGAAGAAAAGACACGATTAGTGTTAATGACATAAGTAGAAGCTACCGTTCATTTTGGTAGTGTAGACCGAAAGTTTACGCGAGTACGGTCCTCGCTTTTGGTTTTTCAAGACATGGTGCGGTTTTCATTTACACCCTATCATTAGAAAGGAAGATGCCAGACATGTAGTTTGTCTTAGAGTGTGCATGTAAAAATGAAATTTGAATTAGTAAAGATTGCAATTTGTGTTAAGTGTTCGAATGTTCTTCTCATGTTTTCCAACGTCCTATACCCGCATAAGCATACTCATCGTCACACTTAACAAAAAACGATTGTGTACTGCGCTCTGGATTGATTATTCCAAAGGGGTGTGAGAGAGCATAGGCTTCTAGTAAGTTTCCCTCTGCTCAGGAAATCCATAGTTTGCGAAGCTAGGATAAGTGTCTGCTATTTTTGGGTTGCCCTGGGTTAATCCCAAGTGTAGCGAAGGCGTATGACGTCGCGTTATGCGGTCCATTCGGTATGTGTCTCTCCCGTCATTCATCGGGTTGAGGCGAGCCGCAAACGTCGTTTATTAGCCTGAAAGGAGAAGCCTGGATCATTAGCCCATAGCATCCGATCGTGGCCATGGGCTATCCTTTAGCCTTGAGAGCTTCAGGGAAGAAATGATTAAAGGTCGGTCTCGGTGCTGCGCCAAGATTTGACTGACACCCGTAGCCAAGGGAGAAGTTGACATTACTCCTGGCTGGCTATTGGGTGGCCTCAAGTCGCTTGGGACTTGGGCGTGGAAAGATTTATCATCGACCTTGGCACGAGGTCGAGGTTCAAGTTCGTGGTTATTTATACTCGGTCGCGCCGCGGGCTGGCGAATCGAGTAGCATTGCCGGCTCCTATGCTCAGGGTGCCAGTCGTAGCCAATGCTGTTTGACCTCGAGGTTGGCTCGAAGATTGGATGGTTGTTCGGGTTCCCGCGCTCGGTGACCGATACAGCGATCGATTTGCTCAAATACGAGCTGGTCGTCAGGATTAGTCAAATGTGTCACGTACGGAGTAAACACAAGAAAGAGATAGAAAGCTGAACATCATTTCTACTATTAACTTTGGCAGTGAGTGGCTTTACAATGCCTTGAATTGTTAGAAAACATAATATCATTGGAAAGCATAGACAAATATGCATTAAGTTACATAAACTAGCGGCGGAGATGTTCACTGTTTCATGCCCTTGGGGAGTTCAGCTCCGTCCACGTTGAGAGTTTGAAAGATCCATCGATGAGCCTTCGTTGTATGGAGTACAGGCCATCCCATCGAGGAGCAAGACCTTCTGGTGGAGGAAATACCCGTTTTAAGACGAGGTCGCCGATGTTGAGATCCTTACGGTGGACCATGGAATTGAAGTATCGGGGGACTCGTTGCCGTTGGGCGGCAGCTCTAAGCTTGGCTTTGTTCCTTCTCTCTTCTAGCAAGTCAAGTGATCCCAGAAGTAAATATTGGTTTTTCTTTGGGTTGAAATAAGTGACTCGATGAGATGGAAGCTTAGGCTTAATGGGATTGACGACTTCGGATCCGTAGACAAAGGCGAAAGGAGTGTGTTTGGTTGCTGTCTTTTGGGTGGTTCGGTAGGCCCATAGGGCTAGAGTAAGTTCATCTGCCCACATGCTTATAGCCTTTACCAGACATTTCTTGATAATGGATTTGATGATCTTATTAACCGACTCGACTTGCCCGTTGGTTTGGGGATGAGCCCCCACCGAGAATCTTTTTTCAATGTTGTGCCTATAATAGAAGGCTCTGAACTTGGCGCTCTCGAATTGAGTGTCATTGTCGAAAACGATAGCTTAAGGGACACCATATCGAGTGATGATGTTGTGTACAATGAAGTCGATCATCTTCTTGGTGGTGATGGTGGCTAGTGCTTCGACCTCAGTCCATTTAGTAAAATAATCAACTTCTATGACAGCATATCACGCCCCACCTTGGGCCATTGGGAGAGTTCCAATGATGTCAATTCCCCACATGGAGAATGGCCATGGGCTGATCATTTGTGTCAATTCTGTAGGCGGGGCTCTTGGTATATTTGAGAAGCCTTAGCACTTGTCGCATTTGCGAGCATAGTCTGTGGCATCTTGATCGAGCGTGGGTGAATAACAACCATATCTAAGTATTTTTCTGGCTAGTGTTTGTCCTCCGGTATGGTCATCGCACTCACCCTCGTGTACATTAATGATCACTCATGTAGCATCCTGATGGTCTAAGCATCTGTGTAATGGGACAGAGAAACCACCACAGGAGAGCATCCCATACATAAGAAGATAGCGAGCTGACTAGCGGGTGAGTTATCGCCTTTCCTTGTAGCTTCCGGGAAGGCTCCCAAGCTGTAGGTAATCCTTGATCGGTGTCATCCAAGACTAAGGTATGGATTCAGCGTTCGTGGCCACCTCGATTTGCGTCTTCTTGATACTAGGGAAGTTTAGCACTTCGATAGGGGCAAACCCCAAGTGTTGCAGATACTCGTAGCTTGCTAGTTTAGCTAGTCATCCTGCTTTTTCATTCTGTTCTCGAGGAATGTGTGTGATGACGAAGTGGTCGAAGTAAGTGAGTAATTCCTGAACCTTGGTTAAGTGCATGGCGAGTCGTTCCCTATTGACTTGATATTCTCCTTGCACTTGGCGCACAATGAGTTGTGAATCGGAGAAAATTCGGGTTGTCTTTAGCTTGAGCTCGATCGCTATTCTAAGTCCGACTATCATGGCCTCTGTCTGCTCCAAATTTGGGATCAAACACCGAAGGTGTAAAAGTTACACTTCACTTATTCAGTAAGAGTATGAAATCGCGAAATCGCAAAAATAAACGTATAAAAGCAAGTAAGAACGCAAAGGAATTTTTATAGTGGTTCCATTCTCTATGAATCTACGTCCACTTTCAATAAATTCTTATTATGTTATTCAAGCTTACAACATATGAATTTTCCCTCATTACAATCATCTCTCTATTTTAACTCTCTTTTCTCTCTCTTGACAATCTACTTTCACTTGAATTTGACGAAAAAAGGGAAGTACTTTAGCTTTGTGATGAGTCTTCAACCACTTGTGTGCTTTGATCCTTTCCTATGATCTTCACAGATTTCATAGCGAATTAGCATTTGATTTAGACTTTGGAGAGAATTAGAAAAGATATGAAATTGCTTGAGAAATTTAATATGCAACTTCAATGAGATTGAAGATGCTTAGATCCAATTGTAGAGAGCTCTCATGATCATTGACTTGGATTTGATCTTCATGAAGTTAGGAAAGTGTTGATGAATCCATAGAAGTCATTAGAGAAATTGTAGATAAGCTTTGAATTTGAAGGAGTCTCCTTTTAAGAATCAATTTTCCCCTCCCCCCTCAAATGAAATGTGAGGGGTATTATAGGTGATTTTAGCCCGAGTGGCAATTCTGTAATTAAGGGTGTGTACGACATGGATTGGTGAATGTCATGAGTAGGCGCGATGTAACGACCCGGAAAAATGGGATCTTGATTATCCGATATACAACACATATCGAACATCAAGAGTCGAAAATACCAGATGGCTAATGAAAGAAATTAGAGGGTGAGGAAAGATAAGATAGAAACTTAGAATAAAAGAAGTAGAAGAACACAACATCAGAGTAACACGAACCTCACAGCAGAACGAATAACATATAATAGATAACATATCTTTGAAATAAAAGATTTTACTTGAATATACATATCATCATCAAGTAATCACTTACAACACAGCGGAAATCAACTATAGCAATATGATCTTGAAGCCTCCTGCTCCAGCTCTTCAAGTATCGGTAAATCTCGACTACTTGACTACCCGTACAAAATTGGGCACCGAAGAGTTTAGGGGAAACAAAACAAAATAAACTCCGTGTCAGTCATGGGAGTGGTATGAGTAAAACAGTTTAAAAATGGTTTGAGCCATTAAATGATATCTCATAAGACCACGCATTATAATGTAACAGGTTTTTCGCTTATGAGAATCCAAATTTATCTTTATATCAAAATCCATGATATTATAATAGTATCTATCAACAACAATATAATAATCATCTAGCAGAAACGCTTTCATCTCATGTTCTACATATATAGTATATAATCAAAACCGCAAGCACGTATTGGGTAATGGATTTCCAATTATGACAAGGTATGGAACCACCTTTCGCTAGTGTACCTCTAGAAAGGAATACACTGGGTTCAACAAAAACATCTTGCAACCCAGCCAAGAACATCTTGCAACCCGGCCACACATGACCGACCACTCATTTCGCTTGAGTGTATCGAATGTATATCACCATCGGTTGGGATCATTAACCGTTTCCTGAATAGGACGACATCAACAATAGATTTTTAGAAGTAAATGAAACTCTAGATCAGGTGATTATACACCATAATAGCTGCGACCTATATAGCCATGCTGCCTGCTCGATTTCTGTCATTTACCGGATGTTGGGCTAGAAGCTACGCATTATCATCACATCAGATTCATTTCGAATGCCACATTGTCAGATCCATAGGAAATCACTTATTGACGTCTACAACAGTACATTACGTGTTAGCTAAAGAAGTTTCCTTCTCCGCTTCCCCTCTTGGTACGGTCGAAGAAATCAATGTACGTGACCTTTCTGGAAATACTCTGTCAGACATTCATCCATACAAGTCATCCAGGAACAGGATGAACCAAAGGCACTATTCAGTACATCCATCTTCGGCGTTGTTATCTAAGACTTATACAATAGCCCTTGCACTTTACTCCGTCTTCAATTTTCTTTGGCATATATGATTTGCAATGCTTATGCCAATACAGAGTGGTTCTTTGAATAATAATCCAACCGGTCTCTCCATATTAGCAACATTAAAATGGTCAAAACTTCGATAGTCTGTGATTTAACCATCAAAGAAAAACAGGTGTGCAAACAACGATATTATTTCCATATGAAAATTCTATCAGTCAATCATCAATCATATATATATATATATATATTTCCTTATTTTCTATGTTTAGAAAATATATGTTATTAACACTGGAAAACATTTCCATTGTTTATTTACATATCACTATCATTCCACAACCATCAGTCACTGACTGTAAACTAGTATGAGAACAATTCCCTAAGTATTAATCCCGAAGGCCGAAACCAACATCAGATAGACACGTAGAAAACCATTCAATTTACTAATCTCTAGGCAGTTTCTAATTTTTCTTAACTCTATTTGATTTACTCTGTTCAATTAACTCCTTCCGATTTACTCCTTTATTTAATTTCCAAATAGATAATCCTTTATACTATTTATTTTCTAAATAAACAATCCTTTATTCTATTTATTTGTAAATGGTGTACAAATATTTCTCTTTCTATTTGTTTTATTTATTTTCTAAATAAATATCTCATTTATAACATTCTATTTATTTCTTATAAATAAATATTTCCGTTTAATCTATTTGTAACGTTTTGCAAATGTTTTCATTTTATTTCTATTTGTAATTGTTTTACACATATTCCTTTTCCTATTCTATTTATTTAATCAAATAAATATTTCTTTTATACTTCTATTTATTTTCCCAAATAAATATCCCTTGTGATTTTATTTATATTTCCCAATAAATATTCCTCTTTATAAAATCCTTTAATTTTATAAATATTTTATTTTCAATAAACACCTTGAAGATTACCTTTCCGACATCCCAGTATTTCTTATGGTATTAAAATACCAAACAAATCGGTGATTGATATCATCCAAACACACAAAATCATCAACGGATTATATATCACATCATATACTACAATACATGAAAACAATAAAATAAATGTTGAGGAATCCAGTTGGATTCCTCCGACCTGTTTCCCTGCATCACAGATGTTAAATAATATAATTAACATCGATAATATTTCACTATGAAATATTCTACTAAACAGAATTGATATTTGATTAACGATATATATAAATATCGTTATCTATAATTTCAACCAATACATATACATTCAACCAAACAGTTAACACACATTAATCAACAGATATTTATCAGTTCTAAATATACGTTAGAAAAATATAACTGTTCAGAGTTAGTGAGATTTACTCACTTTGGCAATTCATCATTAAAGAACAATAAAGTGTTGTTTGATTTGAATTAAACAATTTATTTCGCCATAAATTCAAATAAGCCCCGATCCACATCCAATCAGCTCCATTGGGCAGTGTCCATCCATACGATCCAAAGGGATCTTGTTTCGCTGAATTTCGATTATATATGACCGAGTTATAACATTTCGAAGTTTGCACTATTTAAATTAAAAATAAACTTAATTAATATATTATTTGGGCTTTACCCAAATAATCGACCCATCCAACTTTTAAATAACCCACCCGTGTAAAACTTCTTCTTCCCATCGTGTACTCCTCCGAACCACAAATCCATTTCCATCCATTTGACCGAGCTTTGACCCACGCTTCCCACCACCTCGGCCACGAGTCGAGGCCGCAACCACCTCCATCGTGCTCCTCACCGCGAGCTGCTCCACCTCATGCTCATTCCATTCCGTTTGCACCACCCCCCCTGAAATCTGGCATCGTGCCCGAACCTTCTCCATTCGAAAAACTGCGACATCAATCATCTCCGATCTTCACACAAAAATGCAGGCAAGGTGCGCCTTTGCCCCCTGATCAACAATCCGACAATGACAACCCGAATAAGCGCTTCTGCCTTCCCAAATCGCCAGCCCAAGGTGGACGCTATACGCATCCAGTCCACCAAAATGAATGTCGAGTTCGGCAGAATGGTTATAGGCTCGAAGACCATCACTCAGGGAATCCATATACATATAGTTTCTAATTTATAATTTTTTTTAATTGTATTGATTGAATCCATATACATATAGTTTCTAATTTATATATATTTTTTTAATTGTATTGATTTTTCTTTGTGGGAAATTTCACAGTGAACACCATTTGCGGTCATATATAGTTGTAGTGGTGGTCGGTAAACTTTATGGCTGAGGAGAGAGACCACGTGGCCTGTGTTGGATCATAGAAAAATGCTAGGATATTTTTATTTTTCTTTTATATATTTTATTTTCTTGATTTTATACTCGTCTTCGGTCTTTAAAAATTCCTGTGACCGCATACGATACCCAAAAATCACGAAACTGGACACGTAGCTAGAGTTCGACATTACGGTCCCAACGAAACTGGTTTCGTCGAATTCCGACTTCGTATGCAAAAGTGGCTATTTTTGAAGTCCTAAATAATACATTTAAATATATAAACATAATTAAATTTAATATTTATAAATAAATATTATCGTATATATTCGTAGTGGAATACCGTAAAGCTCTAAAATATTCCTATATGAATTTCTAACTTGATATTTCAAATCTGGGTCAACACGATATTCGATTATATTGAAATTCCTTTTTAAAATATAAATAATTCCTTTATAAATTATAAATGAATTCCACAGTGACTTTTTTAAAATTTGATTTGGACATAAATCAAAATCTATATGATGAAATCCCAATTTTTCTCTTCCACTAGAAAGATATACTTCACCAGCTCCACACGTTTTTTGTTTCACAGAAATCCAATTTAAAACGAATCCTGTACATTCAGTTGAAGTTCAAATCGCCAAATCGCGAACTGCCGTGCCATTTTGAGCACGATTTTAATTATAATATAATTATACGTTCAAACTGTCGTTCAAATAATATATTCGTTATTTTAATTCAATTCTAAACTGAATTAAATATCATAGATGATCTAGTTCACACCATATCGCCATTTCAACCAATTCTGATTATTTCAGAATTAAATATATTATTTAATTTATTATTTTAATTAAATATTTACAGTTATTTAATTTAACGATCATTTAAATCACTTAATCACTTTGTAAATAATTAAATAAATTAATTATTACACCATGAAAGTACGGGTCATTACATTCTTCCCCACTTAAAATAATTTCGCCCTCGAAATTACAAAGGTAGGAAACAAACTCTATTAACTGGTTAGAACTTATTTGTTCACTTCTTACATCGGTTTCAATTGAACCAATTTAATTTCAATTAAATATTAAATGATTCTTATCAACAAAAATTTTTCAAAAATCCTGAAAATTTTCTTACGCCTTAATTTTTCAAAAAAATTCGCCAACACCTCCTTTGTACCAGTCAATAGGTCAAACTACAACTCGCCTCTTTGGGCCATCTCCATCCCAAAAGAAAATCAAACAGCCAAGCGGCCTGCCAATTCGGCTCATAAATCTTATATCCAATAGAAATATAAACTTGTACCTTTTTGTCTGCATATCATTATATCCTTTCCACCTGTTATCAATTCAGTAGATACAAGGGTCATCCCAATCAAATTCTGATTTACTTTTATCCACAACACAACCATCCGCTTATATCCGAGCCAAATATCATTTCAACTCGAGTTTCTTCTCGATTCCCGTCTCCTAACTTGATTATCACATTACACTTCAAATTCGAATCTCACAAATCCTATTTGTCTCTATCATTCTAATTCAATTTCAGTTACCACTTAACTGACTTTATTTTAAATTCCAATTTGCTTATACAAATTTCCATTAAATTTGTTTTTAATTCAAACAGTCTTTCCCTGGGAGTTTTTTAAACAGTTTACTCTTTTTCAAAAATCAAATTTTCCTTTTTGAAATTCAACACAACTTGTCCTTCCCAAAACAAATTCAAAACAGTATCTCTGGTAGTCATTCGTCACTTACAACTCGAAAATCAATACTGATGATGCAACTATCATCATCAGAATCTATTTTCCCGCGATCGAAGTGAGTTCAATGCTATAAAACCATTTCTAAACATTTCCACTTTGAAATCCATTTCAAAATATAATTCACACGGCTTGTAAAACAATTTAAATTCTCCTAGGATCTTAAATTTTCCTTATTTTTAATCCAAATCCATTTACCAACACTTATCCAATTTTCCAGAGTTTTAATTCAATTTCTGGTTTAAATTTAGATTTAATTCATTTCGTAAAACTGATACATGTTTTGTTTGGTTATTTACATAACCATTTAACTTATAATCTTACTCGATTATAATAACAACCAATATATCCAATATATTATAATCATTCCATTATAGATCCTTTATATCAAAAATAAATTTTTTGGGTAAGTCATTATGTTTACACTCCTTTCAAATAATACCATGACGGTTCATCGTATTCGAGTGTTTACAAGATCCCAACCGATACAGTGGGTCAAACTGATCAACCAGAACTCGTAAACGACTCAACCAATAAATCTCCACAATTTAAAATCATTTTATTTTGAATAACGAATACGCTCTCTCATACATATATATACTCAACTCAATATACGGTGTTACTAACCCTATCTCTACCGAGTCACGCCACAGAGCCAATGGTAATTACTTAACTTAAGCTCTAAAGCCAACTGTAACGACCCGGAAAAATGCGATCTTGATTATCCGATATACAACACATATCGAACATCAAGAGTCAAAAATACCAGATGGTTAATGAAAGAAATTCGAGGGTGAGGAAAGATAAGATAGAAACTTAGAATAGAAGAAGAAGAAGAAGAACACAACATCAGAGTAACATGAACCTCACAGCAGAATGAATAACATATAGTAGATAACATATCTTTGAAATAAAAGATTTTACTTGAATATACATATCATCATCAAGTACAACCCTTACAACACAGCGGAAATAAACTATAGCTATATGATTCTGAAGCCTCCTGGTCCAGCTCTTCAAGTATCTATTAATCCTGACTACTTGACTGCCCGTACAAAAATTAGGCACCCAAGAGTTTAGGGAAAACAAAACAAAACAAACTCCGGGTCAGTCATCGGACTGCTATGAGTAAAACAGTTTAAAAATGATTTGAGCCATTAAACGATATCTCATAAGACCACACTGTATAACGGAACAGGTTTTTCCCTTATGAGAATCCAAATTTATATTTATGTGAAAATCCATGATATTATAATAATGTCTATCAAAACAATATAATAATCATCTAGCAGAAATGCTTTCATCTCACGTTCTACATATATAGTATACAATCAAAACCGCAAGCACGTATTGGGTAATCGATTTCCAAGTATGACAAGGTATGGAACCACCTTTCGCAAGTGTACCTCTAGAAAGGAATACACTGGGTTCAACAAGAACATCTTGCAACCCGACCACACATGACCGACCACTCATTTCGCTTGAGTGTATCAAATGTATATCACCATCGGTTGGGATCAGCAACCGTTTCTCGAATGGGATAGCATCAACAATAGATTTTTAGAAGTAAATGAAACTCTAGATCAGGTGATTATACACCCTAATAGGTGCGACCTACATATCCATGCCGCCTGCCCAATTTCTGTCATTTACCAGATGTGTGGCTAGAAGCTACGCGTTATCATCACATCAAATTCACTTCGAATGCCACATTGTCAGATACATAGGAAATCACTAATTGACGTCTACAACAGTACATTATGTGTTAGGTAAAGAAGTTTCCTTCTCCGCTTCCACTCTTGGTACGGTTGAAGAAATCAATGTACATGACCTTTGTGGAAATACTCTGTCAGAGATTCATCCATACAAGTCGTCCAGGAACATGATGAACCGAAGGCACTATTGAGTACATCCAGCTTAGGCACTATTATCTAAGACTTATACAATAGCCCTTGCACTTTAATCCGTCTTCAATTTTCTTTGGCATATATGATTCGCAATGGTTATGCCACTACAGAGTTGTTCTTTGGATAATAATCCAATCGGTCTCTCCATATTAGCAACGTTAAAATGGTCAAAACTTCGATAGTCTTTGATTTAACCATCAAAGAAGAACAGGTGTGCAAACAACAATATTATTTCCAAATGGAAATTCTATTAATCAATCATCAATCATATATATATATATATCCTTATTTTCTATGTTTAGAAAATATATTTTATTAACATTGGAAAACATTTCCATTGTTTATTTACATATCACTATCATTCCATAACTATCAGTCCCTGACTGTAAACTAGTATGAGAACAATTCCCTAAGTTTTAATCCTGAAGGCCGAAACCAACATTAGATAGACACTTAGAAAACCATTCAATTTACTAATCTCTAGTGAGTTTCTAAATTTTCTTAACTCTATTTGATTTACTCTATTCGATTTACTCCTTTATTTATTTTCAAAATAGATAATCTTTTATTCTATTTATTTTCTAAATAAATAATCCTTTATTCTATTTATTTGTAAATGGTGTACAAATAACTCTCTTTCTATTTGTTTCATTTATTGTCTAAATAAAAATCTCATTTATTACATTCTATTTATTTCCTATAATTAAATACTTCCATTTAATCTATTTGTAATGTTTTACAAATGTTTTCCTTTTTATTTCTATTTGTAATTATTTTACAGATATTCCTTTTCCTATTCTATTTATTTAATCAAATAAATATTTCTTTTATACTTCTATTTATATTCCCAAATAAATATCCCTTATGATTTTATTTTTATTTCCCAATAAATATTCCTCTTTATAAAATCCTTTGATTTTATAAACATTTTATTTTCAATAAACACTTTGAAGATTCCCTTTTCTACATCCCAGTATTTCTTACGGTATTAAAATACCAAACAAATCGGTGATCGATATCATCCAAACACACATAATCATCAACAGATTATATATCACATCATATATTACAATACATGAAAACAGTAAAATAAATGTTGAGGAATCTAGTTGGATTCCTCCGACCTGTTTCCCTGCATCACAGATGTTAACCAATGTAAGTAACATCGATAATATTTCACTATGAAATATTCTACTAAACTGAATTGATATTTGATTAATGATATATATAAATATCGTTATCTATAATTTCAACCAATACATATACTATTCAACCAAACAGTTAACACACCACAATCAACAGATATTTATCAGTTCAAAATATACGTTAGAAAAATATAACTATTCAGAGTTAGTGAGATTTACGCACTTTGGCAGTTCATCGTTAAATAACGATAAACTGTTGTTTGATTTGAATTAAACAATTTATTTCACCATAAATTCAAACGAGCCCCTATCCACTTCCAGTCAGCTCCAGTGGGTAGTATCTGTCCATACAATCCTAAGGGATCTTATTTAGCTGAATTTCGATAATATATGACCGAGTTATAACATTTCGAAGTTTACACTATTTAAATTAAAAACAAACTTAATTAATATATTATTTGGGCTTTACCCAAATAATCGGCCCATCCAACTTTTAAATAACCCACCCGTGTAAAACTTCTTCTTCCCATCGTGTACTCCTCCGAACCACAAATCCGTTTCCATCCATTTGACCGAGCTTTGACCCAAGCTTCCCACCACCTCGACCACCAGCCGAGGCCGCAACCACCCCCATCGTGCTCCTCACCGCGAACTGCTCCACCTCACGCTCATCCCATTCCGTTCGCACCACCCCCCTGAAATCTGGCATCATGCCCGAACCTGCTCCGTTCGAAAAAACTGCGACATCAATCATCTCCGATCTTCACACAAAAATGCACGCGATGTGCGCCTTGACCCCTTGATCAACAATCCGACAATGACAACCCGAATAAGCGCTTATGCCTTCCCAAATCACCAGCCCTAGGTGGACGCTATACGCGTCCAGTCCCCCAAAATGAACGTCGAGTTCAGCAGAATGGTTATAGACTCGAAGACCATCACTCATGCAATCCATATACATATAGTTTCTAATTTATAGAAATTTTTCTGAATTGTATTGATTATTCTTTGTGGGAAATTTCACTGTAAACACCATTTGCGGTCATATATAGTTGTAGTGGTGGTTGGTAAACTTTGTGGCTGAGGAGAGAGACCATGTGGCCTGTGTTGGATCATAGAAAAATGCTAGGGTATTTTTATTTTTCTTTTATATATTTTCTTTTCTTGATTTTATACTCGTCTTTGGTCTTTAAAAATTCCTGTGACCGCATATGATACCCAAAAATCACGAAACTGGACACGTAGCTAGAGTTCAACGTTATGGTCCCAACGAAACTGGTTTCGTCGAATTCCGACTTCGTATGCAAAAGTGGCTATTTTTAAAGTCCTAAATAACCAATTTAAATATATAAATATAATTAAATTTAATATTTATAAATAAATATTATCGTATATATTCACAGTGGAATACCATACAGCTCTAGAATATTCCTATATGAATTTCTAACTAGATATTTCAAATCCGGGTCAACCCGATATTCGATTATATTGAAATTCCTTTTTAAAATATAAATAATTCCTTTACAAATTATAAAGGAATTCCACAACGACTTTTCTAAAATTTGATTTGGATATAAATCAAAATCCATATGACAAAATCCCGATTTTTCTCTTCCACTAGAAAGATATACTTCACCAGCTCCACACGTTACTTGTTTCACAGAAATCCGATTTAAAACAAATCCTGTACATTCAGTTGAAGTTCAAATCGCCAAATCGCGAACTTCTGCGCCATTTCAAGCTCGATTTTAATTATAATATAATTATACGTTCAAACTGTGGTTCAAATAATATATTCGTTATTTTAATTCAATTCTAAACTGAATTAAATACCACAGATGATCTAGTTCACACCGTATCACCATTTCAGCCAATTCTGATTATTTCTATTGGCTAGCTTTTTGACCAAGCCACCAAGGTCTACACATACGAAGAAAATGTGGAACTTCACTCCTCTGGCCGTCGAAGACCCGATCGGATTGCCCTACATCACCACAATCACGATCGCCCCCATGTCTCGCGATCCGAACCGTCCAACACTAGCTTGACCCGATCGAATTCCAGAAGCTAGAAAACGAAGATCACGACCTGTTTAACCACGATTCGAAATGTATGGATCTCACGACACCTGTCCACAATGGCTAATTTGACAATTTCTTCATCAAGATACGAACCAGTACAAGATCCTCGGGATGTGTGCCACGAATGATCGCGACCCATCTAATGAAATCAGCTATAAATAGCCTAGAACTTGACATTTTTAAGGATCTTTTGGCAATTGAGAGATCTGACTCCACCATTATAATATCTCCATTATTTCTACTTAGAGTTATCCTGAAATTATTGAGAGAATCATAATTGTTAGAGCGAGATTGAGTGAAACCATTTGATTGTACTTGCATTCAGCATATAATCAACTACATATAAAGTGGACGTAGGCTCGTTAACGCCGAACCACTATAAATTTCGTGTGTTTTCCTGCTTTTTCTTCATATTATAGTTATAATTCTTCGTAGATCAGAACAGCTTGGGTGTTAGACCCAATTTTGGATCTAACATTTTGGTGCTTTCACTGAGAACGAATGTTTAGCACATTGGATTGTTGTTCCGTTGTTTGGATATTTAAGTCCGAAGAAGACAGTCCGAAACCCCACTATCTCAGTTTTTGAAGATTTCAGTGAAATTCAAATATCATGGATGGAAAGAAGTCTAAAGATGCACAAGCATCGCAGGCCGAAGAGGCTACAAACGAGGCTATAAAAGAGAGTGTGCACGAGCAGTTCGAGGAAGAGCCCACAGATCGCGTTGTGCAGGGTCAATCACGATCGTTGGAGGAGCCACGAACCAATCCACTGAAGGCGTGACCACTAGATCGCGTGACCTCGCCATGAACCCACCTGCACCTATCACCACGACCCGATCCCAGGGGGGCGCAACGAGCCATCGACAGCAGGGGGCGAACCGATTCGATAAGCGAACCACCACTCGACCCGGGAAGGAACCTATGTCCCGCTCCTCACGTTGGCACATCTGCTCGACCTAGCACAAGCTCTTTACGTATAAGAGAGAATGTTGACGACCAATTTGACCCTTCTACCCCGGCTATTAAAGGGGATCTCTCTTGCATTCTTGACATGTGGGAGAGATTATTTGACGAGTTAGCTGCTCAGCAGGAAGAGAGTTCAGTATTGTGACAGAATCTGACTTCTATGGACATGCGAATTGACGACCTCATAAGGCAGAGGGTTTCCTCACCAACCCGTCTTCCTTCCCCAGAACACACATCCTCGTCTGAGGAGCCCCGGAGAAACCGACGTTGGCCTCCGCTAGAAAGAGCTGAGAACATAGAGCAACTTCGATCCCAGGGAGAAGAAGTGCTTAACCAGTGAACTAGCAATCGTAACTTGAATGAACCTGCTTTACCATTGAGGAATGAAACGTGGTTGACCCTACTCAGAATCGACCCAATCCGCCCGCTCGTCGCGTAGTTGACCTCGACAACAGGGGGCAAGAAAGCTCCGCCCGCATCCCAGACTTTGTAGCTGCACGTCAAAGAAATGTTGAAGAAGCCCATCGGGCAAGAAGTGCCGATCCTGAGTCCACCTTGACCCGGGCAGATGTTGAAGCAATGATTAGGGAAAACATGATAGCTAGCCAAGGGTATAGGGATGAAGATTGGGGCATAGATCGTAGTGATACGCCTTTTACTGTTGATATATTGGAGGTCACAATCCCGAGACGTTTTAATATGCCGATAATGAATCGCTATGCAGGTAAATCTGATCCAATCCAGCATCTGATGCGATACTCCTGGTCCATGAATGCCGCCGCAGCAACATACGAGATAATGTGTAAGGCATTCCCTGTATTTCTGGAAGATATGGCATTAGTGTGGTTTACCCGCTTGCCAGCCCGGTCGATATCCGGTTTCAGGGAATTGAGTGAGAAGTTTGTGAACCAATTCCTCCTTCATGCTTAGAGATCTAAGAATGTGATTGAGCTTTCTCTTATTAAGTAGTGACCAGACGAAAGTTGAGGTCATACTTGGATGATTTTAATTTAGCAGTCACAGAAGTTAAAGATCCACATGAGCAAACTGTGTTAATGGCCTTGATTGACGGTGTCCATAAGGATACCGAGTTTGGAAGATATTTAGCTGGCAAACCACCCCTGACCAGAGAAATATTTTATGAAAAAGCTAATATCCTTTTACGACAGGAAGAGATATATGCTAATCGAAAAAGGAAGGCTACTGATAGGGAAGATATTCAGAGAAATGTGGCCATCAAGCAGACAGGAGATAGTTCAGGAAAGGTTGAAGTCAATGTTGGGAATAAAAATCAAGGAAATAGTCGCCAACCGGGAAACAGTAATAGCAATAATCGGAAGAGAAACCGAGGAAATGATTCCCAGAGAAGATCTCGACCCAGGCCATTTAAGAGTTTCACACCGTTAGATGATACATTGGAAAATATCTTCCTGGACACCTATAATGTCCTTCCATATAAAAGGCCTCCTCCGAGAGAGTCGACAGACATAGAGCGTGAAACCGGAAAGTTCTGTCTGTTTCACAAAATCCATGGTCATTCCACAAATGAATGCCGCCATTTGAGAGACCTGGTCGAGAGGCTTCTCCAAGAAGGAAAACTCGATGAGTATAGGATCACACCCAGAGACAGAGGGCAAGCCGCATCTGCCCCAAACCAAAATCAAAACAAGAATCAGAGCCAGCCTACTCCCCGGATGACTGCTCAGCAAAAGGGGAAGAACATTGTCATTAACACCATAGTAGGAGGGCTTCATCTTGCCGGGCATAGCTTTAGGGCAATGGATCAGTATGTCAACCCAGATAAACAACCCCTCATGGAAGGAGAAGGTAGTAACCCTGAGGACATTGCTCCAGCCAAACAACAGAAGACAATGACCGACGACATCATATTTCATGACAGGGATAGCGTCGGCGTTCAATCCCCGACCGAAGACCCGTTAGTAATCACTGCCGCAATTGGTCCATCCATAGTCCATAAAGTTCTGGTAGATAATGGAAGCTCGGTCAACATTTTGTTCAAGGAAACGTTCGACCAAATGAAACTTGAGCCGAAGGACTTAAAACCATGCGAAGGGTGGATACGTGGATTCAATGGAGCATCCACTGCTCCAATGGGATATGTAGAGTTGTCGGTAACCCTTGGGGAGGGGAGCGCCAGAGAGTAAGAATCCTTCCTTTTAAGGTTCTGCACGTCGAATCCCCATATAACGCATTTCTAGGCCGACCGGCCTTAGCGAAGTTCAGAGCTTATATAGCCCCTTGGTGTTTATTAATGAAGTTCCCAACTGAAGCTGGTATAGGTACAATAAGAGGAGATAAAGTTGTGGCTCTAGCATGCTACATTGTAGAGTTGAAGATGCTCCACAAAGGAAAAGATGTAGAAACCAAAGGTGCTTCCTCCCCGGCAAGGGAGGAAACGTTATAGCAACTAAAGAAAATAACCATGTGAGAATCGCCCAGAGAACTGGCCGAGAACATAGATCCTAGAGAGGACGAAGAGCCTGGGGGAAGAATGGCGACTCCCAATGAGACAACTGTGGATATTCCAATCGATGATGGAGACCCAGAGAATGTCCTGAAGATTGGATCCCAGTAAGTCCCTATTCGAGCCGGAGAGCTAACGGATTTTTTGAAAGCCAATTTAGATGTATTCGCTTGGACCCACTCGGACATGTGTGGGATATCTCCTTCGATCATGAGTCATTCGCTAAGCATCAACCCGAAGCATTCTCCTGTTAAATAGAAAAGGCGAATGCTTGGCCCGGAGAGGTCGACTGCTTTGAAAGAGGAAGTTGAGAAATTGAGAAGTAATGGGTTCATCAGAGACTCAACATATCCAGATTGGATTTCCAACCCAGTCTTGGTAAAAAAGGCTAATGGAAAGTGGCGTACCTGTATTGATTTCTCGGACCTAAATAAAGCTTGCCCAAAGGGCAATTTTCCGTTGCCAAGAATTGAACAGCGGGTGGATTTGACAGTTGGCCATGAACTCCTCTCTTTCATGGATGCTTATTCGGGGTACAATCAGACCCCTATGCACGTCCCCGATCAAGAACATACAAGCTTCATTACAGATTTAGGATTGTATTGCTATGTATTGATGCCATTTTGCTTGAAAAACACCGGTGCTACATATCAGCGAATGGTTAATAGGATGTTTTATAACCACCCTGGGAAGACGATGGAGGTGTATGTTGATGACATGTTAGTGAAATCCAAGCAATCATTCAACCATACTACCGATTTAGCAGAAATGTTCGAAATTCTCCGCAAGTATGGTATGAAATTGAACCCTTTGAAATGTTCATTTGGGGAAGCATCGGGAAATTTTTTAGGGTTTATTGTCAATTCGCGTAGGATCGAAATTAACCCAGGTCAGATCGCAGTAATCCAGAATATTCAGAAACCTAGACATATTAAAGATGTGCAAAGCCTCGCAGGGAAAATAGCAGCTTTGCGTAGATTTGTCTCCAAAGCTACAGATAAATGTATTCTGTTTTTTGAATTAATAAAGCGAGGAAAGCGCAACTTCGAATGGACCCCTGATTGTGTTGAAGCATTCCAGAATCTCTTGAATCATTTAGAAAAAAACACTGATTTTGCCTAAACCCGCAGATCATGAAGAATTATTTGTATATTTGGCGGTGTCATCCAATGCGGTCAGTTCGGCTTTGGTCAGAGAAGAGGATAAGGTGCAAAGACCAGCATATTATGTTAGTAAGAAGTTGGCGGCAGCTGAACGAAGTTATCCAAGGATAGAAAAGCTTGCGTACAGTTTGTTGATTACATCGAGGAAGCTTCGCCACTAGTTTCAAGCTCACCCGATTACTATATATACTAATCAATCGTTAAGAAAAGTTTTTCAAAGGCCAGAGACTTCAGGACGATTACTTAAGTGGAACATTGACCTAAGTCAATTCGATTTTAATTTTCAACCCCGGCGATCAATAAGGGGGCAAGTGCTGGCAGACTTCATAACAGAGTTTACCAGCCCAGAAGATGACACGATGAGCGAAGAAGTCGATCCGCCAAGGCTAATCCTCGACCCCTGTGCATGATGTTGTTCACTGACGGAGCAAAGAACGATAGACGATCTGGTGCCGGAGTGGTGCTCGAAACTCCAGAACAACGACCGATATAATATGCTCTCAGATTTGAATTCCGCGCCACTAACAACGACTCAGAATATGAAGCCCTGATTGCTGGTTTGAAACTAGCAAAGGAGTTTAAGATTACGAAGTTAGACATCTTTTGCGACTCCAAAATAGTTGTGAACCAGGTCATAGGAAAATTCCAGACCAAAAGTGCTAGGCTGATATCATATTTAGGAAAAGTGAAAAAGTTGCTAGGTGTTTTTGACCATTACAACATATCCCACATTCCTCGAACAGAGAACCAAAAAGTAGATAAATTGGCTAAAATGGCCAGTTCTGATTGTCCTGAAAACACAGAATTGGTCCCGATAGAAGTCTTATAGTCACCTAGTATAGATCAGATGGAAGTTGATCTGGTAGTAGATGTTGAACCTGAAAGGGGGTCGTGGATGACCCCTTTGAAGAATTTCCTAATGTATGGAACGCTCCCTGAGAAGAAAAGTGAGAGGCGTGCAATAATTCAGAAGGCCTCTCGATATGTGTTGCAAGAGGGAGTCCTGTATAGACAAGGATTTTCAATGCCCTTCCTCCGGTGTATTGCCCACAGCGATATTCAACGTGTATTGCAAGAATTACATGAAGGCGATTGTGGAGATAACACGGGAGGCCAAACATTGGCAAAGAAAATAATATGACATGGTTATTTCTGGCCAATTGTAAATAAGGATACGACCAAATACGTGCGACGCTGTGACGCCTGCCAGAGATTTTCTAAGATCCACAGGGCCCCATCAAGCCAGCTGAAGATTGTGACGAGTCTGTGTCCTTTCGCAATGTGGGGAATCGATATCATTGGAAGTCTCCCCATAGCGAAAGGCGGAGCAAAATTCGCTATCGTAGCCGTGGATTATTTTACCAAATGGGTAGAAGCAGAACCATTAACCACAATAACAACCAAGCGAGTAATTAGCTTCGTTGTTAGAAACATTATATGCCGATTTGGAATCCCAAGAATCATCATAACGGATAATCGAACTAAATTTGACAGCACCGAATTCAGAGATTTTTGCCAGAAATACAACATTAAGAAAAGGTGCACCTCCGTGGCATATCTGCAGGCAAACGGCCAAGTAGAGGCCACAAATAAAATGATTAAATCTATCCTGAAGAAGAGGTTGAAGCGGGCCAAGGCCATATGGGTCGATGAATTGCCCTTGGCATTATGGACTTATAGAAAGACCTATAAATCGGCAACGGGTCATACACCGTTTTCCCTCGCCTTCGGAACTGAAGCGGTCATCCCGGTCCAGTTAGAAGTACCTTCTCACCGAGTCACCTATTATGACCCGATGACCAACAATGAGTTGCTCCTTGAATCCTTGGACATGATCGAAGAGAAGAGGGACGCAGCCGATTTACGTGCCTTAAGACATAAGCCGCAGATAGCTCAATATTACAACAAGAAAGTCCGAGCACGAACCTTTGAACCTGGAGACTTGGTTCTAAAACATATCTTCCCATGCTCAGAGCATATGGGTCCGAAATGGAAAGGACCATATTCCATCCTGCGAAGGCTTGATAATGGAACCTTCAAGCTAGCAACCATAGATGGGGATGAAATCCCCAGAGTGTGGAATGCCCAGCATTTGTGGCCTTACTTGACGTAAAATCGTCAGTTTCATTCTTTTGTTTTTAGGACCATGTAAAAAGGCACGACTTGCCTAGAATAGTCTGGTTACTTGAACAAAAGATCATAAAGTGGACGTCATGGTTCGATCGAACCACTATAAAATATCGTGTATCATTTACCTTTATTGCACCATTTCCTATTTGCCTTATCTCGATTAATATAAATTATTGTTGTTTTTTGAGTCTGTCACAGATTATGCAGCAACATTGGAGCATCCAATGCATCTTACCACGTGGTGAAAGAGGAACCATAATCGAGGACCACAAGGTGCGGCAAAGTAAATCACTCCACGACCAAACTCTAACTCCCCAGAATCAGGAGAGTATAAAGGACACGAAGATGACGTCCGCAAGGTGTGAAGGTGCACCATGATAAAACTGTCTTGCCACCACTCTAACCCGCTGAAGGATCGGGAGAGTATAAAGGCGCCAGAGATTTAGCGCCCCCAGAATTTCTGCCTCGCTGAAGGATCGGAGAGCAGACCTAGAACAAGCTCAAACTCTAACCCGCTGAAGGATCGGGAGAGTATAAAATTGTTAGAAATTTAGCTCTAAAAGAATCTTTATCCCCTACTTTTCATAGGGGGCAACACACATTACTCTAATCAATCATTAATAAGCCCTGGCCAGGCATCATATTAAATGATTGATTGGGGGCATATACACGCACATCACATCTCTGCACAGAAATTTTAAAATTTTGCTAATGTGATTCATGAATTAATTTTCGATTAGTTATGATTTAAATATTCGTGGCTAATGTATTAAATTAAAATTGTAGGTTCGTAGGTCTAGTTCTCCATTTTATGTGGCTAATTTGTCCTGAAGGGAAACTTTTATTCGTATCACGACAAGGTTGAAAGTCAAGGTCGACCAGGACGAATCATCCCCCATGCCGTTATGTTGGATACTCAGGAAGTTGCACAGAGATGCAAGGAACTTGGAATCACTGCATTGCATATTAATTTAAAGGTAATGAAAATCAATTTTTATTTACTAAGATGTAGGGATACAAGATATGATAGCTAAACAAAAGTAAGGGCCATTCCCACAACTACATTTTCTGGCCAGTGGAAAGTCTAAAAATCCTAAGAACATAATATGAACTTATATCTGCATCCTACTCATGCTTGGGGGTTATTTTGGGTTCTTGCTCTTCTTCTGCTTCCCCGACTCCTCCTTGTCAACATCCGAACGATCACCCTTTTTCCTCTTCCTTTTATCAACAAGAGGCTCTGGCGAAGAACTAGAGGATTGAGAGGCTAGTTGTGAAGTTATTGATCGAGAGGAAAATCTTATGACCAACCTAGTTTTGGGATCGATTTCAGAAATAGCGGGCACATATACTGGGTCTTGTTCCCCTTTCATAAGGAGCAACTGCCTCTCCTCCTCGGCCGGTTGATCAACCAATGTTTCACCACCACCCTTGATTTCGTCTGTAATAACAACATCATCCTCTTCATCCCCATAACCACCTTCCGTGTCCTTCAAAGCAGCAATGACCTCGGCATCTGTAGGAACATCAGTGCTGGGTACCACAGATGCCATGTTTACTTTTTTACCACCCTCAGTTCACTTTGAAGTCTCAGAAATTTCAGCATCAGTGCCTAAGGAGATATCAACTTTCTCTGCCTCTGCTTTCTTTTTTCCCCTTTTCTCGGTCAATGTATCACCTATATTACAAGAGGCACATGTTAGTAACTCAATGGGCTGCTCCGTAGAACGGCGAAAAGTCACAACTGCTTTGGCAAATTGCGGGGAAAATATGGATATACCTTCAGCTGATATTTCATCTAAGTTTATAGCAGAAACTCCGACAGCCGAAGGGGTTGGGCATAAGGGAATTAACGGATCGTCAGGATTATATTCCTCAACTTCGGGAGCCTTAAGTTCCGTCGTAGAGCTCGAGCCCTCGTCAAGTTTCCTCTTACCTTTGGCCTCAGTCTTCTCCCTTTCCACCTCTTCTCGGATTAGGCATTTCCCCTCCTCCAAATCCTCGGGTTCTTTTCCTTTGAGAAGTCTCTGCATTATCTGGCCATCATCAATCTGACTGACCTTCAATCGCTGCTTCTCATCCTCGACAATTGCATCCCATATGTTGGCGAGAGTAATGTGATAGTCTGGGATCCAAGAAATGTCTCGAGTTTTGATGACTTGGCCTAAGAATTCGAATATCAGCTCCCCAAAACCTTCTATTTCTTTTTCGGCTTCGGCAAGCTTGTCAGCAGTGGTGGAAGCTGATTCAAAAATGCTGTTAGCATTAGTCTCGGCAAGAACTGCTCGTCCCTCCGCTTGAATGATTTGATCACTCAAGACCTCTTTTTCTTTCTCGGCAGCCGCAAGACTATTTTTCAAATCCGCTCTTTCCTTCCCCCAAGCAGCCTTCTCATCATCAAAATGACTCTGCGCTGTCCTCAAATCAGCATTGGCCATTCTAAGATATTCTATTTCCTTTTTCAAAGATAATCGTTCTTGGTTGTTAGAATCCATCTCGCTACGAAAACGCTTCCTGGCTTCCTCCAATTCTGTCTTGTAGTTCTCCGCGTCTCGCTGAGCTAAAGCCAGTTGAGCTTGTGCATCCTCCAGTTCTTTTTCCATTTTGCTCTTGGCCCTTTCATTATCCTCAATTCTCACTTTGGATCTGGACGCATTCGTTTCAAGCTGACAGATGGCATTTGAAAGTTAACGGCGTGTTTTTTCATTACCTCATACTGTTTGGCTACATGGCACACATATCCTATCACTTCAGTATCCCAGTCCCCGGGAACCAGCTCAAGATCTGGTACAAACATCATCCTCTCAAAGAAAATGTCGGGGAATTATTTGCGGAAGCGCGCCAATCTAGCCTGATTCTCGGGACTATGGGTAGCATCTCGCGCAACGAGACTGTCGGAGTCGTGATCATCAGGAGAGACCAGAGTTTCTTTTCCTTTCTTCGCTATCTTGTCCTCGTCTTTATTTTTGTCCTCTGAATCGCGATGTTTCTTGGAAGATTAGATGTGAGAGGGCGTGCTTTTTGGAGGGGTTAAGTCCCTAGGAAGTTGCTTACCCCCAGCTGGTGGTAATAGACGACTGTGAGGTTTCCCGGAACCATACCTGGAAGGAGATCGAGATCGTGTAGGATAAGCTATAGGAGGGTCGCGAGTCCGATAACTGTCCCTTCCCCGACTATCGCGGCGAGCAGGATTTGGATGAAGACTAGGTGTTCCTTCACGAAGAGAGAGATAAGAATAAGATCGTTTGCGAGACATCTTTCCGGCAAAAGAAACAAGTACATATTAAAACCTTGAATAATGTTCGTATAAAAGTGTGGGGTCGGACAGTGCATGTGATTTGTGCATCCCATATAATTCTCCCTAACAGACTAGGGCCCGAAGTTAGGCTCATCTTGGTAGTCTCTCGTTCTTCAACCGGAACAGTTGTTTCCTCAGTGATAGGAAAAAATGGCTCCCCTTCGAAGTCTTCCTGTGTAGATACATCATCGGGTATAGGAATATTGCTCAATTCTTTAAATAACTGCTCCTCTGTTAAATCATCGGGAGCGGCAGGCTCAACCGGTAGAGAGGCCCTTGAGAGGGAACACCTCGGAGAGGCTGGGATTTCCTTAGACTCGTCAGCACGAGCCTCATCTCCTCTATATACATTTAAATCTTCATCGTCCTGGTTAATTATAGGCGAAGGACTCTTATGAAGATTCTCGTCAGCAATACATTTCTTGATCTTTAGGAAGTAGGATTTGCTTTTCGGAAGGAGGGATAGTCGATCACTATACACCAAGCCTTCCGTCTTTGGAAAGGTGTGATCTGCATAGAGAAAAGAAGCATGTTAGCACTTCGATTTCTTAAATAGGTTATTCATTCAAAGGTTTAAAATTTACTTGATTTAAGCCATTTTATTGCACACCCAGCCTGTCTCTTTATATAGAACCAATCGGCCTTGGGATCCCCTATGTTGCTGTATCCATCAGACAATACCTTCCTATTTACTACCGATTCGAAGAAAGAAAAATTTGGAGTTGCGGCAGAACGTTGCTTGCAAAGGTAATATAATTTCATGTCTTTAAACATGAGCTCAGTTTTCAAGATTTCCGCATATGCGATGTATAAAGTGTATAGGCCTGCATAGGCATTGGGATAAAGCTGCATCGGAGCAATACCTAATCATTTTAAGGTTTCAATGACGATTGGAGGAAAGGGGGGAATAGCGCCTACCCAGCACTTGAGTCGGCTAACTGTCATATACCCCTCCAGAGCCAGATGAGGTCTATCTTCGCTACCAGGTGTTCTCACATCATCCCAGGGGATCCCGTGTTTCAAACAGATTTTCTTAAGTTTTATGTCGTCTAGTTTGGAAGCTAAAGAGACATTGAATTTCTTAATTTCTAGTGCACCAGGGATCTCATCGGGAGCTCGGTCATCCACTTCTGACTCCTCATCAATTGAGGTACTCTTAGATGAATCCGATTATGTTTCTGCCTTATATTCGGATTCAGAGTCCTCACTCTCTGGATTAACTGGAAGAACCTTGGGGCTATGGTGCTCGGGCATCTCGGGGTCCATCTCTGTTTCAGATCTTGAAGGAGAACAATTATCCGACATTACTGTTTAGGCGAGTAAACATGAGAAATAAGAATATAATTACCCGTCCCTCGTGTGTGCAAGTGCAAGTGTGTGTTTGTGTATGCATAGGAAGAAAGCATAAAAGTTAACAAGATCATCGAGATATTAGTAGTTGTCCGTTGTTAAGCTATGCTGCTGATCAGTCCAGAATGTTCGTTTTAAAGGCCCTAAACCTAACTGTCCATTGGTGTATTAAGTTCAAGTTGTATTGTTTATTTAACAAGTAAATCGGGTCGCATGTCTGATCGGATCGCATGTCTCATTGGATCACACGTCTCCTCGGATAGTGAGTTGAGGATTGGATCGCGGAGCACCATCGAATCGTGAAGCAAGGCTTGAAGCAGAAGTGCCAACTCGTGAAGGAGTGTCGGATCGTGGAAATCAGAACGAATCGTATTAACCTCTCACGATCCGCCCCTCACGCCACGATCCGATCCGATGATCCAAAGGTGGGAACATCCATTTTATCCTCCTCGACCCGAACCACTGCTGCTGCCGCAACCCGATCCGCTTACTCCCACTTTCCTATCTTCACCCTCCTTGCGACACGAACCAAAGTCCCCTATCCATGAAACGATCCAGCACCTTCCTTTCTTATCCTCCTCTTTACTCACGAACTCGGGTGCCTAAACCCATTGCCACTGTCCTCCCAAAAGCCACCATTTTCACAAAATTTCTCCGATTCACTGCTCAAATCGACGAGAACTCGAGTAAAACGAGAATAGGAACATGAGGATGTGTTTTTGATATGATTACCTTTCTAAAAAATTGAAGAAATGTGATTTTTTTCTCTTTTGAAATCAAAAAGGTATGATTTCGGTCAAAGCTTCAAGCGGCTGGGCAAAGAAAGAAGAAGAAGAGAAGTTGGGCTTATATAAGCGGATCCGTGGCCTTTGGCATTCCATCTTTTGTCTTATTCGACCCGTGGGGGGGCTAGTGAGCCGCGGATCCGAGCCCATCAGAAAAAGAGGAGGCCGATCCCTGGATCGACCCACGATAGAAACTGGCCCATCATACCTCGAGCCCGCACGAGGATCGGTGCAGAATAAGCGCATCAGATCATGAACCGTGGACCGTGAAGGGCCTGGGTGATCCGATCCAACAAACACTCGTCAAAATGAAATTTCAGAAATATTCATGGAAATTAAAGAGTTTACCTGACAATTTCGCAATGAAACCTCCAAAAGAGAAATTCCAGACAACTAAGGAAATGATCGAAGATTCAACTGGGTATTTATACTAATCGAGAGACACGACTTTTTGGAAACAGAAATGGTGCGACGCTATAGACAGACACAACCTTTGATTTGCGCCACTTCATAAAAAGACAACTCAGAACTTTCGAAGCATGTTCCATCCTCAATAGAACCTACTTCGAGGGGGCAAAATGTTGGCTAGCTTTTTGACCAAGCCACCAAGGTCTACACATACGAAGAAAATGTGGAACTTCAATCCTCTGGCCGTCGAAGATCCGATCGGATCGCCCTACATCACCACAATCGCGATCGCCTCCATGTCTCGCGATCTGACCCATCCAACACTAGCTCGACCCGATCGAATTCCAGAAGCTAGAAAACGAAGATCACGACCTGTTCAACCACCATCCGAAATGTATGGATCTCGCGACACCTGTCCACAACTGCTAATTTGACAATTTCTTCATCAAGACACAAACCAGTACAAGATCCTCGGGATGTGTGCCACGTATGACCGCGATCCGTCTGAAGAAATCAGCTATAAATAGCCCAGAACTTGACATTTTTAAGGATCATTTGGCAATTGAGAGATCTGACTCCACCATTATCATATCTCCATTGTTTCAACTTAGAGTTACCTTGAAATTACTGAGAGAATCATAATTGTTAGTGCGAGACTGAGTGAAACCATTTGATTGTACATGCATTCAGAATATAACAACAACATATAAAGTGGACGTAGGCTCGTTAACGCCAAACCGTTATAAATTTCGTGTGCTTTCCTACTTTTTCTTCATATTGTAGTTATAATTCTTTGTAGATCAGAACAGCTTGGGTGTTAGATCCAATTTTGGATCTAACAATTTCAGAATTAAATATATTATTTAATTTATTATTTTAACTAAATATTCATAGTTATTTAATTTAACAATCATTTAAATCACTTAATCACTTTGTAAATAATTAAATAAGTTAATTATTACACCATGAAAGTACGGGTCATTACACGCGACATGAAATAGGAGCAGACCCTTCAGTGTGACTCACGACCTGCTTTAAAATATGCCATGCGACATGAATTCCACAACCAATGATACGCAACATACTTTTCAACTTTATACTTTGCGGTCGGAATTAAATAATGGAGCACCTGCCACTTGTCTCGAATGGGATGTGTGAATATACTATTGGCATACGACATGTTTTGCCTGCTTCATGAATGGCCTTGTATTCATGTCGTAGCCATGTATCCCGTGAATCCCATTAATACATGTAACGTTTTGGAATCATTTTCATCCTTACGGCCTAATGAAAAACGAGGCATGCATTGTTAACATTACTCATTGTCCCAACTTTTCCTTAAATTGGAATTGCGCAAGCTAACCAATATGCATTCAAGAACGACCCAGCCTCCTCTTTGCCATGTGTCTCCCATTGGTTGGCTGGTGCATGCTTTACCGTCTGGAAACCCCCCTTTACAACTGCAGACCAACAGGCGACATGCTTTATGAATGGCATGGAGTTTGGTTCCTATCATGATGGTATATGGCGCTAGCGGCATGGGATCATTATGTGGAATGGACTGGAACACCATTTAGAATGAAGGTGGACTGCAACTAATGTGCGACATGCTTTAGAAAGCCATACGAATTGAATTTTGTGTTACCAGTAAGCATTCCTTCAATCCTTGCGCCTTGAAATTCTTACCGTTAAGCAGTATGGTTTGTAACGTATGAACATAGCAGTCACACTGTACTGTCCAACGACATGGCATGTTCTCTGCGACATGTACGTATGTTATGCGGAATGACTTGGTTTGAGCAACATGTTTTTGATGCTCACGACATGATATTCACATTACGGGCCTGGCATGGATTGGAATCAT
Organism: Allium sativum; assembly: GCA_030737875.1. Lineage (NCBI taxonomy): Eukaryota > Viridiplantae > Streptophyta > Magnoliopsida > Asparagales > Amaryllidaceae > Allium > Allium sativum. The sequence continues at coordinate 1,908,712 of CM060925.1, read as the reverse complement.
TTAAGGCTTGCAGCTTGAACAACACACGACATGATTTACATATTGCCAACGTGTGAAATAATATTGTTCCTTTTTGCTTTCACTGGTGATAAGCTTACTCCAAATCGCATGAACGTACTGTCGTGTGAACAGATTCCCTCCATATCATACTAATGGCTTACATTATGTCATGCTGATTGTTTACGATATGGGTTTCAGTGACTTGGAGACTCAGCGTTATAGAAGCACCTTACGACTTACGATATGAATTGTTTTCGAATGCCATAATTCGTCAAGTAATCCATGCTTCAATGAGTATTAACGCCATGGGTACGACATCGCCATTACTACCACATGACATGGACATATGAACGATATGAAGCAAGACAGAGCTGACGGCATGGTGCACAATGACTTATTCTTATGTTGTTCGAACGACTTTAATTTGGCTAGAGACATGCCTTGGAGCGGCTTGTCGTATGTGCATGCTGCCTGTGCCTTATGCCGCATGAGCGGCTTATAACCATGCCGTTGAGACGACATGGGTCAGTTGTGCCATGTGTCATCGTCTGTGAATATTTCTTAGTTCTGAACCGCATTCTAAGAACGGGGTTAACATTTGCCCCTCAAAGCTTGTATTTCTTGCTTGCGAGGAATGCAGGCTTCGAAATGACTACTGTAACTGATGAGCCTTTCCTTGATTGGACTTGAACTATAATATGGATTTGCTCGCATCATCACGTTATTTGATCTGATATCATAAATTCCGGTGTATTTTTGCACTACTATTGATTTGCCAGAATTTTTTCTTAGTTTATCGTATTTTGACGATGTGTTTGATTGCAAATTGCTTTATTCCACCTATAATTTATTTCTGCCTCTTGATGGAGGGGGCCCAGACATTCGTGCCTTTACCTGGGAGGAATTTATCACTTGTTAACGGATAGACTTTTATGGCCCGGTTTTCGCCTGCTTGGTAGGCAAGTTTTGACATAGGACGCTCCATTGGATACCCAAGTTTGTCTTTTACGATGTGAAAACTTTGAGTTGAATTCAGTAGTATTCAAATGATCATGAAAACTTGACTATCCGGAGGCCTTCTATTATGGACTAGCAATTTCTAACTTGTCTACTCGAACTGTTATAATCACTCGTGCTTGACCATATCATTCAGTCATGCTCGATCGCCATGTGGATTTAAGCATGCTCGACCCGAATTGGGTTCGAGTATGTTTGAACAAATACTTGTTTGAGCATGCACATTATTCGAAGATTTTCCTGTGTTAGGATCTCTGTATGTCATTGAATTTTTTGTATTGCCAAACTTTGTTCAATTTGACTCCATGGTTTCTGCTTGAGGTTTGATTTTTCATGGCTTGAACACTGAGCAATAGTTCAAAATAGGCCTGGTCGAATTGCAATAAGCACCTGAATCCAGGTTTTTGGTGATTTTGCACAACAGCTTTATGTATGATTTGTTTATTTTTAATGTAACCGAGCACCCATAATCCGTACTCAAAAGCTGCACGCTCCGATTTTGAAGTAGTTGGCTCTTTTAATAACTTGCAGAGGTCAAACCAGATGATCTTTGATGTACCGACCAAGATTTTAAAATGTATCCTCAAGCCTTGTCGAACCATCAATCCGCAATATGTGCTTTGGAATTTGCAGTGTTCTTTGATGTTTGAGTTGCTTTAGATTGGGCAATCATGTGTTTGTCGTGTCGAGATTCAGTCGCATCTTTTTATACGTTCTGAACTCCCCCGTGTCAAAATGTTGCCCGAGCTTCAACCTAGTGGAAATCTTGTGGCTTTAAGTTGACGAAAGCACCGAAATTCCAAGTTGCCTTTGAGTCTGGATTTGTCATTTCCGAGCTATTCTAATTTTTGGCTTGGCGGTTGATCTTATATGCTTTGCGCCATCAGATAGAAGACTAGTAGTCATTCTAGAAGATAGATCACTTCTGCTTGGACATGAGTTTCCGAGACTAGAACATTTACAGCTTTTTGGATTGTGAGCAAATCAAGGTTTCATTATCCCGTATCCTCTTGACAATTTGTCAGAGGGGTATTATTTGATTGTTCATCCTTTGGCCTTACTGCAATGGCTTAGTTGAACTTAGAAATCTCAGTTTGAATTTACACGTAACTTCTGAACAAGACATTGATACATTTCATCTTTGTTTGCGTCTTTTGCTTTATTTCGATGGTCGGTGGTGTAACAGTGGCCCGATCTCGTTGGAAGGTTTTCCTTAGCATGGGTTAGAGAATCTGCAATGAAGAGCTTTTGTGCGCATTTGGCTGTAAATTCGTTGTCGATTGCTCAAGGTGACAACGGGTTAGTACAGTAAAAAGAGATAAATCATGAAAAATATTCATAGATTTAAATGTGTTATCAATGTGAAGCTACATTTTATTTATGAAATTATGACTCGGTAGGCATAGTTCGCACTGATAATATACTTAATCCGTTTATTGACAATACTTGAAATTCGTCAGTCTTGATTTTGGACTATGAATTCCAAGTATTATTCTTTAAACTATCACTATATTAGATTCAATACTTGTGAATTGCGTGAACCTAACAATTTGTCCGATGGAATTTCAAATCTGACTTGCCTTATTCAATTACTAGTGATGCCCCAGTCCGCTTGACTCATGTTCTCTGCCAAACCTTTTGGGTGACCATAACCGCAGGATTTTCAGGAAACTGAGTAGCCTTGAGCATCACTTAATAAGTTGTATTAAGTTGGCATCAGGTTTTAAGCTTTGCGACGTCCATTTTGAAAACCATGAATTCGAAGCTAGGTCTTTGAATTAAATGCCACGTAGGAATGATTCGCTTCTAGCATTATTTCTGCATCAGCATATACTGCCTTTTTTCGGTGTTTCGGGATGCTTTGTTGTACACTGTTGTCTCTTACAACCGTGTTTGATATTGCAGACCATCCTAGGCTAGACAAAACTTTGAATTTTCACTTCAAAACTGTTTGCCCTAGCGCATGATTATTGCTAACCTTTTTATAACTCATGTTGATACCATTGATGGATACTAGCATCAATTCCTAGAGAAATGATATCGCTCTATGGGACTATGCCATATCAGCGTATTCGCCTTTTAAGCATTATTTATTATCAGGTTCGAAGCAGAGTATCATCATGTTCTTTGGGTTACATAATATTGGAAGTTCGTAGGCGAGGAAGCTTTTGTGCTGAAAGAATCTTAATTTGCCTATGGTGAGGAAATTCTTTTTCATGGGAGATTTCTTGTAATTTATTTCGACTGATTTTTCGACCTTCTCTTCTTAATGAGGCTTGCAACTGGTCTTTGTTACCTAGCTGAATTTCCAAGGTTGAGTTTTACCAACACATTGGACTTCGTCGACGTACATAGTTATACCAATTTTGTCAGATTTTCCTTGATTTAGATTCTTACATTAGAAGCTTCTAATTTGTTGACGAAATCATTTTGCTTTTACCGGCTTATTTAGAGCTTCTGAGCATGCCGATATTTCTAGAAACCTGGTTTTAATAGCTGATTTTATGCTTAAACCTTTTGAGGATGCTAATGAATAGAATAGGGACAAGATACTTCTTATCACAAAGAGGTTTCTTTTTGAATACACGCTACCTATATGCACTCAATCCTTTTCTTTTTAGAGGAATTCCTTTTGTGTCCCGTCCTATGTTTAAGGCATTAGATTCCTCGATCTCTATTAAGGAAGTTGTATTAGAAAATTCCAGCGGAAAGTTCCTGTTTTGAGAAAATGTTCGGATCCTTTTATACCCTTGGCTGTGACTTTCCTTTTGTAAGCAGAAGACGGTTATGTTGATTGACCAAATTGAATGTGCTCAATGAGCTCAGAGAGCTGTTGAGAATAGATTAATTTGGGAGCAGCGAGTCAATGCTAATTTGCAGGAACATAATACTCCCCATGGGTTAGAAATTCTCATTTTTGAAAGCTAGAATAAATGGAACTTGAGAAAGAGAAAGAACAGGTTCTTTTAAACAAAACAACTACTAACCAAGCTATGCTCAAGCTTAAACCGATGCTGATGAAACCTTATTTAGATTTTTTAAAAACTCAGTGTCATAGGACGAGACAATTTATCATTTTTACAAAGTAGCTTCTTTATTACTTTGGCTGAGGGTTGGAAATTAATTATTGACGGTCTTGAAGGTTATGTTAAGAAAGCGCATCAACCGACCACTGCTCCCCCAGTTAATCCTGAAAACATTTGACAGTTCTATTGGTTCTTTCAGATGCAGGAAGATGAGCTGAAGCTTTACCATTTTCTCTTTTATGCCTCATGCAGCCTTTTGCTTGTAATTTCTTTTGATCGGATATTATGCGATTATTAACCTTCGCTTCTGGACTGTATACACAACTCATTCGATGATATAGAAATGCTTCTGTTTTGTTATAATTTAGCTTGTGCATTTCCATATTTTTGATTCTTTGCTAAGTATACGTCTTTTGATTTCTGCAGTGTCGTGATGAGCTTGTGGTATGTTTTACAAGCGTTGATTTTTTCTCAATGTGGTGGTGTTGGCCCCGTGCCAAATCTCATTACAAGCTTAAAGGTTAGGCGTGTCCGACTATAATTGGAATCTCTTTACATGTGCTTTTGTCATCAAATTTGGGACTTCTTGGCTTGCTCATGATCCAAGGATTCCTGGTTTAATCAATCTGACTCATGCCTTTCAACATAGAGGAATTTTTGTTTTTATATATTCAATTATGTTTCTCGCTAATCTGGCAGTCCAAACACTTTGGAGACTAAATTTGAATATGTGCCCCAGGGAGGTCTTGGTTCTCGTGAAGAGGTCTTTGTAAATCCGTTATTTATTGTGACTGAATAATTCAGTCGCTCATAGAATTTATTGGACGCCTTTGAGAAGGTCTTTGGGTCCGTCGCTAACCGAATTTGGAGGACCCGACTTCTGATCGCACAACCCTGAAGAGGTTTTTGAATCCGCCAGTAACTGGATTTGGAAGACCCATCATATGGTCGGACACCCCCGAAGAGGTTTTTGATCCGTCGTTCGTTGAGTCTGAATAATTCAGAAGCTTGTCGAACCTGTCGGATGCCCCCGAAGAGGTCTTTGATCCGTTGTTCGGTGAGTCTGATTAATTCAGACGCATGTTGAACTTGTCGGATGCCTCCGAAGAGGTCTTTAGGTCCATCAGTAACTGAGTTTAGAAGACCCAGAATCAATAGCTGTATTTGGAAGATCCAGCATCTGAGTGGATGCCTCCGAAGAGGTCTCTAGAATCCCTATGTTTGTACAGCTATCCGGCCATGTATTAATGGCGTCGACGATGAACTGGGCGCCCCTCGGGGAGCTGTTTGGTTTATACCTCGGTGTTTGTATTGCTATCCGGCCATGTATTAATGGCGTCGGCGATGAACCTGGTGCCCCTCGGGGAGGTCTTTGGTTTATACCCTGGTGTTTGTATCGTTATCCAACCATATCTTAATGGCATTGGAGATGAACCGGGTGCCCCTCGGGGAGGTCTTTGGTTTATATCCCGGTACTTGTATCACTATCCAGCCATATCTTAATGGCATCGACGATGAACTAGGTGCCCATTGTCTATGGCTTTGCTCTTTACACCTTCGTATTTACTATGGACAATGTTTGGATATTAAGCAACGGAAGGTTGAGCTATCCTTGTAAGGATGTGCCGTAGTGGCCACCAGGTTTTATTTGGCTATGTATGTGCTTCCGCTCTTTTAGAGGATGGTAAGTAATGTCATATCGTCTAAGCCTAATAGTCTACTTTAATAATCTCCCAGAAGCATATGGGCGGAAGAGAACTTGCTTTAGCGGCTGACCGGTAAGAACTTTGATGAAGTGTGCTTGGAAATATGGCCCTAGCTTCCCTGAGCCGACGAGCGTACAATATGCTAACTTTCCCTACTTAGGATAGTTTAGCTTTGCCTTGGTAAGTTTTTTGTTAATGAAATATGCTGGCCATGGAACCGTTTCTCGTAAAGATGCCCTTTCAATGGCACTTACGACCCTCTAGTTCGATTACTATGACACTTTCTCATTGTTTGACCCTTCGCTGTGAATGATGTTTTGAGTTTTGAGCAATGGGTGAATGAGTTACCCCAATCGAGATGCGCTTCAATAATTACCAGGCTCAGCTAGGTTCTCCTATTAAGGAGATAGGGGCTGATTTGAACCATCCATGGTCTTGGTCTTATGATTGTGTCCATGATTTGACCAAGCTCCTCCAATCTTGATACAGTATGTTGTTCCCTAGGAACCGGGTAGTTTTAAATTCTACGGGGTTCGAATGGTATATTTCCCCCACCTTCACAACCGGATGTCGCATTTTGGCAAATTTCTCCATGTGGTGCCGCATGCTGTTGCGGCGTTCCATGAGGCAGACACTGGTTTTAATTTGATGCTCGTTTTGATGAACGATCTTGGATATAAAAATAGTGGCTTGAACCCTGCCTCTCATGAAGCACTCCCTTTGATGGATAATCCAATAAACGACGTTTGGATTATCATGGTTTGTATGCATGGTGGGAATTGCATTATTTTACTAGTTTATGGTGGGGCAAGGTTCACTTGAGTAATATACTTGCAACATTTATTCGATCATTAGAGATTTTTTTTCGTTTTAATTAAAATTTCACAAATATAAGATCGAAATAAGAGTGTATTAGTAACAAAGTTAATATCCTGTTACAATCCCTCCTTTTTACCATAGGAGGTTTACAATTATAAGGGAATATATAAGTTTTCCCGTGGGATACGAAGAGTGCATTATGCAGGGAAGTGTCGCAATTGGTCACCGGGGCAAGCTTTTAGGATCTAAACTCCAACAACAGTTTTTAAAGTGTAGGTCTTTAAAGTTGCTTTTATCTCAGTGAGAATTACTGAATCCGCAGGTCTATTCTCCAAAGTATCCGAGCGACCTTTAACTCTCTTCCCGGTTCACTTAGCTAAGCACGAACTGTTTGCCATGGTAGAGAGCTTTAGTGTTGGTACACTACCTGGTCGAGTCTTGCTTCCTTGACTCGGTCGGTTGGCGAGAGCGCCTTAGCATCCTTTGCTTTTGTAGCCTATAGGTAGAATCGCCCTTTGAACTTTTTGTTTGGATCAGAGAACCGGTATATGGACTTATGCGGTAGCTTTGTGTACCATAGTGACGCTGTGCCCTTTAAGTAGAGAGGAAGGTATGTGCATCCCACCTCATGCATTGCCTTAGCTTTATTCATTCACCGCTCATAATTGAATAGGAAGTAGTTAGGATCCACAAGGCCGTTATAATGAGGTAGGACAGGAGGTGTGAACTTCTTAGGACATTTTGTTTGAAGGACCTTTTTGGTTAATGGAAATTCTTTTAGGAGAGAAGTCCTATTTCTTTTTATTGCCACCGCGTGCTTGATTTTCCTTCATGTTCTGTTCATTCATGTTCGTGATATTCTCTTTAGTGTTGCGCAGTCCTGCAAGGCCAATTTTCAATTTCTTTTAACGGAACGTTGCCTTGGCAATATGTCGTGGTTCAGAAATCGAGGAATTGCCCCTTGTGTGGGATTAGCAACATTTCGAGTATTTCAATCGGAATGATTTCTAGCATGAAGATTGGTGCCTTTGATGTTGGCTCCCTCTTTGTCGTTTGTCCAACTTCCGATACCATCCATATCATTGTGATGATTTTGATCAGGGACGATTGAATTCATATTTTCTTCAAGGTGGACATGAATCTTTCGGAGGAAGAGCGGGATTGGCTTGGGAATTTAGAGAAACATTCATTTTGTTTATGTGAGCCTAATTACCATCCGTTAGAGCTTTCATTTGAAGTTTCCATTTGAAATGAGATAGATTTGGATGTCATTGAGCTTCTTAGTGCATGAAGATGGCGACATGTCATCCTCGCAATTGAAGGCTGCTAGCGATAATGATGCATAGATGGAATCCAAGCTGAAAGTATGCAAGCCGATCTATACGGATGTTGAGGTAAGCCTATGTCGATCTTGTCTCAGTGTAACTTGGTGCATTCCTGTTCAATTGACTTCAATCTTTTGACATTAGTTCGATGTTTATTTTGTGAGATAATGCACAGTCTTTAGATGGTCAATTAGAAGGTGTGAACGGCATGATGCACCCACGACCTGGCTAGCCTAACGACTTGAGAATATTCCATGTCTTGAAATGGCATGCACCATCTCTTAGTAGACATGCTTTATACCAGAGCATCCATAACACGTAATGGATATCCTAGCTTGATAACTCGTCGTTTGGCATAGATCTGGATTTGTGGAATCTATTGTAGAAGTAGGCTTAGAACTTCAATACGAAGGTAGGAGATGTGAGCGCGGCCCCATGGTGGGTGCCAAATGTTTGCTCCAAATTTGGGATCAAACACCGAAGGTGTAAAAGTTACACTTCACCTATTCGGTAAGAGTATGAAATTGCGAAATCGTAAAAATAAACGTATAAAAGAAATAAGAACATAAAGGAATTTTTATAGTGGATTGATTCTCTATGAATCCACGTCCACTTTCAATCAATTCTCATTATGATATTCAAGCTTACAACATATGAATTTTACATCATTACAATCATCTCTCTATTTTAACTCTCTTTTCTCTCTCTTGACATTCTACTTTCAATTGAATTTGACGAAAAAAATGAAAGTAGTTTAGCATTGTGATGAATATTCAACCACTTGTGTGCTCTGATCCTTTCCCATGATCTTCATAGATTTCATAGTGAATTAGCATTTGATTTAGACTTTGGAGAGGATTAGAGAAGATATGAAATTGCTTGAGAAATTTATTATGTAGCTTCAATGAGATTGAAGATGCTTAGATCCAATTATAGAAAGCTTTCATGATCATTGACTTGGATTTGATCTTCATGAAGTTACAAAAGTGTTGATGAATCCATAGAAGCCAGTAGAGAAGTTGTAGATGAGCTTTGAATTTGATGGAGTCTCCTTGTAAGAATCAATTTTCCCCTTCCCCACTCAAATGAAATGTGAGGGGTAATTATAGGTAATTTTAGCCCGAGTGGCAATTCTGTAATTAAGGGTGTGTACGACATGGAATGGTGAATGTCATGAGTAGGCGCGACATGAAATAGGAGCAGACCCTTCAGTATGACTCACGACATGCTTTAGAATATGCCATGCGACATGAATTGCATGACCAATGACACGAAGCATACTTTTTAACTTTATACTTTGCGCTCTGAATTAAATAATGGAGCAACTGCCACTTGTCTCGAAATAGATGTGTGAATATACTATTGCCATACGACATGTTTTGCCTACTTCATGAATGGCCTTGTATTCATGTCGTTGCCACGTATCCCGTGAATCCTATTGGTGCATGTAACGTTTTGGACTCATTTTCATCCTTACGGCCTAATGAAAAACGAGGCATGCATCGTTAACGTTACTCATTGTCCCATCTTTTCCTTGTATTGGAATCGCGCAAGCTAACCAATATGCATTCAAGAACGACCCATCATCCTCTTTGCCACGTGTCTCCCATTGGTTGGCTGCTGCATGCTTTACAGTCTGGAAACCCCCCTTTACAACTGCACACCAACAGGCGACATGCTTTATGAACGGCATGGAGTTCAGTTCCTATCGTCATGGTATATGGCGTTGGCGTTCTGGAATCATTATGTGGAATGGACTGGAATGCCATGCAGAATGAAGGTGGACTGCAACTAACGTGCGACATGCTTTAGAAAGCCATAAGACTTGAATTTTGCAATGCCAGTAAGCATCCCTTCAATCCTTGTGCCTTGAAATTCTTACCGTTAAGAAGTATGGTTTGTAACATACGAACATAGCGGTCACACTGTACAGTCCAACAACATAGCATGTTCTCTACGACATGTACATATGTTTTGCGGAATGACTTGGTTTAACCAACATGTTTTTGGTGCTCACGACATGATATTCATATTACGGGCCTGGCATGGATTGGAATCATTTAAGGCTTACAGCTTGAACAACACACGACATGATTTACATATTACCAACGTGTGAAATAATATTGTTCCTCTTTGCTTTTATTTGTGATAAGCTTACTCCAAATCGCACGAACGTACTGCAGTGTGAACAGATTCCCTCCGTATTGTACTAATGGCTTACATCATGTCGTGCTGATGGTTTACGATATGGGTTTCAGCGACTTAGAGACTCAGCGTTATAGAAGCACCCTACGACTTACAATATGAATTGTTTTCGGATGCCATAATTCGTCAAGTAATCTATGCGTCATGGAGTATTAACGCCATGGGTATGACACAGCCATTAATACCACACAACATGGACATATGAATGGTATGAAGCAAGACAGACCAGACGGCATGGTGCACAACGAATTATTCTTATGTTGTTCAAACGGCTTCAATTTGGCGAGCGACATGCTTTGGAGTGACTTGTCGTATGTGCATGCTGCCTGTGCCTTATGTCGCATGAGCGGCTTATAACCATGCCGTTGAGACGACTTGGGTCAGTCGTGCCATGTGTCATCGTCTGTGAATACTTCTTTGTTCTAAACAACGTTCTAAGAACGGGGTTAACAACCTCATATTCCGCGTCGTTGTTGGTAGCAAGAAAATTCATTTTTAGTGCATAGCATATCGGGCATTCCTCGGGGGTCACGAACACGACCCCAACCCTGAAGCATTTTCTTTTGGCGGTGAAATCCATGAACAATTTCCATTCAAATTTGGAAGCTCCAGTGCTCTCTGCAGGAGTATCCTCATAGCTAGTGAATTCTACTATGAAACCAGCGAGAGTTTTGGCCGAGGATTGCTCAGCGGGTGATGAATGTTATTTCAAATTGGCTTAGCTCCATACTCCACTTCAATAGCTGTTCAGACGCTTCGGGTCGCTGTAGGACCAGTCATAGTGGATGATCGATGAAAATCTTTGTAGGATGAGATGGAATATGGTGGAAGCTTCCAAGAGGAAATTAGTGAGCAGAATGCCAGCTTTTTCATCTTATGTAGTAGATGGGCCGTTAGATGCAGTCTTTGAGGTGTATTAATGCCGAGTTGAATGCCTACGTTGGAACAGCCAAATAGATGTATAAGTCCTCATGGTCTATAGGCTTAGACAAGATAAATGGTCGCTGTAGGTGATCCAGAATTTCCTGGTACGCGGAGATGCACTATATGGTCCACTCGAAATTGTGTTTCCCCTTTCGAACTAGATCAAAGAAGGGAATGCACTTGTCGGTGGCCTTTGAGATGAACCGACTTAAAGCATCGACCTTTCCATTTAAACTTTGGACATCCTTGATGTTCTTGGGGATTCGGATGCCCCGAATAGCCTGAAATTTTATTTGGATTGGCTTCGATTCCACGGTAGTTGATGATGAAAACAAGGAATTTTCCCGAAGCGACTCCGAAGTAGAATTTCAGGGTATTGAGTTCCATGTCGTACTGGCAGAGGATATCGAACATTTTAGAGAGGTCGTGGACGTGATCGCTAGACATCTTTGACTTTGCCAACATGTCATCCACGTACACCTCCATGGACTTTCCAATTTGGTTTTTAAAGAGTTGATTAACCATTCCTTGGTAAATGGCGCCAACATTCTTGAGGCCGAAGGGCATAACTCGATAGCAGTAAAGTCCGAGGTCTGTTATGAAAGAGGTATGATCCTGGTCATGAAGATACATTGGGATCTGATTATAGCCTGGATAGGCGTCCATGAAAGAAAGTAGTTGGTATCCGACGGTTGAGTCAACAAGTCGGTCTATCTTCGGGAGTGGGAAGCTGTCTTTGGGACATGCCTTGTTTAAGTCGGATAAGTCGACACATGTCCGCCATTTACCGTTAACTTTCTTGACCAGAACCGGATTGGAGACCCATTCGGGATAGTCGGCTTCACGGATGAAATTTTTGTTAAGTAACCGGTCCACCTCTTCCATAAGGGCTTTGGACCTCTCGGGTCTGAAGAAGCGGCGTTTCTACTTGATTGGAGGCATTGCGAGATCGATGTTTAGACAATGGCATGCAATTGCTTGTCCATGCCTTTCATGTCGAAAAGAGTCCATGCAAACACATTCAAATTTTCCTTTAAGAAATCTACAAGATCTAGTTTGATTGCGGGACGGAGCTGCGATACTATCTTCAGCACTCTTGATGGATCATCGAGATTGACTGGAATATCCACTACAGGCTCAACTGGAGTAGCCCTCTCGTACCCGGGCTCTTCATCTTTCAGTGGGTTGAGGTCATCGAAAAGATGACAATGGCGCCTGAGCCAAGGCCCAGACTCCTCCGGTTGGTATGCAGAGGCGGTCTTGGCATAAAAAGGCGTGGATACGGCCTTGCCTTTGTCGTTGTTGTGTGCGTTCTTCTATTCTATTGCATAGCATTCTCTAGCATTGGCTTGGTCGCCCCTAAATGTTCAAATGCCGTTTTCTGTCCGGAACTTCATTAGGAGGGACCATGGTGACATGAAGACCAGAATTTCTTTGAGGAAAGGCATCCGAAGAAGACGTATGGGGAGACGACGTCAATGACCACGAATGTGAGTATCCGGACTTGGCTTCGGTCCTCATTCCCGAGCTCGACGGGTAGGTCAATGGCTCCTACAGGGCAACTGGAAGCTCCGTTGAAGTCATGGATCGAAGCATGGCAAGGTTTGAGATTTTTGCTTCTAGTTTCTTCTGGTTGTAAGCAGCTTTGAAGATAATGTTGACTGAGGTTCCCGATTCAACCAATGTTCTTCGAACGGAGGCGACACGAATATGGGCCGTGATAACCAAAGGGTCAGTGGTCGGGATCTCAACTCCCGTAGCATTCCTTTCGCAGGAAACAATGTCATCCTGCATAGTTTTCTAAAGCTTAGCTGGGACGGACTAATTAAGAGCGGAGCACGTCTCATAGGTAGCATACTTTATGGAACTCGCATACTCTTCCATTTTCCGAAAGCTGTCTTTTATGGGATAAGGTCCGCCGCATATGGTGTTGATCATGATCCCTTACCTTTGATTAGATGGCCCTAGAGCTGCCTTAGCGGCCGCCTGAGGCGCTGGTGTCTAAGGTTTTGAATTTGTTTCTGGAGCAACGGGCTCTTGGACATATTGATTGAGCCGTTTCTCACGGATGAGTTTCTCGATTGCATCCCTGAGTTGGAGGCACTCATTGGTGTTGTGTTCGTACACGTCATGGTATCGGCAGTACCTTCCCATATTTTCCTCAAGATCGGTTGATTCCCTTATGAGTGGCTTCTTGTATGGAAAAGTGTTGCACGTCTCCCACTAAATTGTTTCAAGGTGTTCGTTTATTGGGGTGTATGTCTCGAAGGCTTGGTAAGGGCTGGGCTTTCTAGGCTCGGTCGGGACCTGACCGTTGTTCCGGCCACCTTGCCTACCATTGTTTGGTCTTTGCCTATTGGGACCTTTCCCCTTGTTCTGATCAAAGGGCACTCCAACTTTTTTTCTTCTTAGCTTGTTACTTGCAGTGTCTTCTTGAGAGTAATTGGAGCGACTGGTTGCGGTGAGTCGGTTCCGTCTCTCCTCTTCTTGGCATAAGTACTGCCCAGCCTTCTCGTAGAAAGCGTCAATGCTTTTTGGCTGCTTCCGATTAATCCATGCCCCAAATTCGGAAGTAGGAAGGACACCTTTGCTAGATGGAAGAGTACAGTGCGAGGGTCTACATCCTCAACCTTGGCAAGGGCAATATTGTATCAGGAGAGGTAGCTTTTGAGGGACTCGGCGGGACCTTGGTATAAATTGGACAAGGTGGGGGGGTTCTTTGGAGTTGGAATATGCATTCTGAATTGCTTGACCAACTGTGTCACTGACTGGCCAAAGTTGTCAATGGAATCAAGGGTGAGGCGAGAGAACCGTAATAGAGAAGTTCATAATAAGAAGACTCGAGAGCAATTGCATTTGACCGGATCGTTGCCCCGGATCGAGTCCATTTTCCATTCATACCGATTTAGGAAGGCACATGGATCGATGGTGCCATCGTAGAGCGGCATCTTTGGCATGCTGAAGCGCCGTAGCCATTCAGCTTCATTCACCCTTCTTATGAAGGGTTTACGCCTAATGTGCACTTCCCATGAATCATGCACATTCCCTTGCATTTCCCTCATGATCCTTTGAAACATGTCATGGAGGTTGGTTGGATGGGGATTCGTCATGGGGACCCATGGGTTTTGGCGAGGTTCTGGAGTTCTGTTGCGAGGGTGTCTTCTATGATGGATGTCTGGATCGTCTTCCTCCATGTCCTCGACATCTACAATCGGATCCTGTTCTGCAGGGGCGCGGGCTGTTGGAATCGCGGGTCCCTCATCCCGATTAGCTTCTGTTGGGTTATGTCGAGGAAGTGGTTGGTTGGTAGGACCTGGTCTGTCATTGATGATCAAGCGAGAGCGATCTCGGTATAGTGCCCCTTCGCTATATGTGACTGTAGTTCGTTCGTCGTTGCCATTCATATTGCCGTTATCATGGTCATTGTCACTGCCATGGCCGTTGTCTAGAGCACTAGAGCAAACAACGACATTGTTGATGAGACTAAACCTCCTTCTTTGATTAGGCAATAGGAGGGACATTTTCATTAGCGGTCGGGATGTCCTCTTGTTGAGGTTATTGAGATGTCCCGGGCTCGGTTGTAGCTGAAGAGCCGACCATTGCATTCTTTAGATGCTTTAACATCGTAAGTGGACTCGAAGGCAGGTTTAGCAATGGAACCTCAAACTTGTCGAAGTCATAACGGTAATGTATGACAAAGATGCAAACTTGAGTTCAATTCTCAGTGAAAGCACCAAATGTTGACGGCAAGAAATGTCGAAAACACCAAAGGATCCAATTACGAAGGATAATTAATTTGGTCGTATAGACAAGAGCGGAAAGTAGTAAATAACACAAGAGATTTATAGTGGTTCGTCCTCGTAAGGGGATTATGTCCACTTTGAAGTACTGTTGGAATATTATTGATCACAAAAGGTTAAAAGGTTGAGACCATCTCATGACGTCTCATTACATTCATCTCAAACTATATGATTTCATCTCTAAGCTATATGATGTCATCAACAAGGCTATATGATGTCATCTCTAGGACATAATGTCATCATTATCATATATGATATCATAATTATCACGTATTTAATATATAAGGAAAAGGACACTTTTTCCGTTCTTCTTACTCAAATAGGAGATGCCATTAAAGTAGCTCTCTAGAGGTCTTGAGCTCACAAATTACAACCCCTTTGAAGTATGAAGTCATTGGGTATTTATAGGGAAGAGAGTAGGTAGGAGTAGGTGGGAGTAAATAGAAATGGGGGACCACACCCAGAATTTCGCACCCGGAGCCTGCATACATGTAAAATTTGCACCTGGAGCCTACGTGCACTTGAAATTCACACCAAGGCCTGGGGTGAGAAATTTTGCACCTCATGGGTGCGCGATTCGCGCCCCATGGGGGTGCAAAATTCGTACCTCCCAGGGTGCTAATTTTGCACCCCAGGGTACGAATTTTGCAGCCCTGTTGGGTGGGAATTCCGCTCCCTGCCAGGTGCGAATTTCGTAACCCTAGAGGGTGCGAAATTCGCACTACACGGGGGTATGAAGTTCTCTTTATGAGGCGCGCGAAGGCTGCATGAATATGTGCTTGGGGGGCTCAAGATCCGGGCTTACGAGTCTTAGGGATTCCAGTCCTTGGTTCGGGAATGTGCAGGTGGAGGTGCGAGGTCACTGTTGGTGGGATCCCTCTTCATCCTATTTCCTTCACTCCTAGGTGTCCCTTTCGGCTTTAGATCCATGCGATGCGTTGTGTCGACCGTGGCTCGTGTACTTTTGGGAACCTGACCAAAAAGTCGGTTAACAAGTATCGTTATTCCCAATACGATATCCGTTAGTTTAAGAATTTGATATTGAATTTAAGTGGATATTACTTTTATTCAGAGCCTTGTATTTAATATCAAATTAGATTTTGGGTTTGTCGTGAATGGTGTCTTCAATAACACTATTCTTAAACCAAGTTGAGAAAGGAATAAATCTTTTAACTAAGATTAATGGAATTTTCCGAAGTAAAGTTTTTCCAATTTAATAAAAGAAATTGGAATAGTGATAATAGAGATGAGGTTCTTGAAGGAATACCATTACTATTTATGGAATTTAAAAGGCCTTTCCGTTATTCCGTTGATAGCACTAGTATGATACGAAAATTTATATTGATTATATACTGTTATGATTTCCGTGAAAGTTCCATTTTAATGGAAGATGATTTTGGGGTTTATCATGAATTATGTTTTAAATTACATTTGTTCTTTAACTCGAGTAACGACAGGATTAATTTCTAGAAATTTGAACAATCGTTAAGTAATGATTTTAGAGATTAAAATGAGGAAGAGTTTTAATAAATCTTTAATTAGATGCAATGGAATGTGTAACACCCCACGCCCGCTATGGTCACTCACTAAGGGAATGCCATAGCATCGGTGGAGTATTTTAGTGAATATAGAACAGAAAAATTACAACAAGATAGATATAAATAGTACTTGAAATTTTAAAACATCATATCATAACAACGGAAATAAACATGTCTGGTTACATCATAAAACCACGATATAAGTCAAGTACAATATCCATCAGAATAAAGAAGTACATAATCCCACTCTCTTATACAATAGCCAGAACAAAAGAAAAGATAACTGGATAACTGGAGCTTTACATCTACCGAAGCTCCTAAAGACTGGAACAGCAATCCGATCAAGCTCTACTACCGCTAGGATCCACCGTAGGACCTGAGGGTTGGGAAAAAGATAAAAACAACGGGGTCAGACATAAGTCTGAGTGAGCCCTATAATTTAACAATACAATCATTAAAGTAACCAGAGAAGACATAAACTTGACCTACGGTAATATCTGGGGATGAATGGCTACACTAAGCAGCTTGGTAGACTTAGGATAAACTAAGATAACCGTAAGGACGCATCTACCCACCCAAGGATAATTACTAACCGCACCATACCAGTCATTCCTACTTAAAGTTTGATCCCTTCCAAGGACTTAGAAAATTTCCCCAGTAGTTTCATGTACTCCTAGCCCACTACATAGGTGCCGTCTGCCCATATCTCCACTAGGTGTACTCAGTAATTCTTACCCAGTAGTTTCGTGTACCCCTACATAGGTGCCGTCTGCCCCTATCTTTATTAGGTGTACCCACTACTCCCATCGATCGGCTCCCTACCGTAGATACCCGTGCTGGTCCCACAGTGGGGTGTATCACTCCCCTAAAGTGGCTACCCAATACTATCAACGGTGCATGGCTTTATATCTACACGATGCAACAACGGCTTATCTACCAGCCCGGGCCCACACACGCATATGAAACCCGTTGGACTTGCGTTGCCACCGCTAACCCGTTTTGGCCTCTTATAATCAAGCCCAATATGCGTGTCCCGTCACCAGACATGGGTCGAGCCCACAAAGATACGTTTGGGATATTGGTTGAAATGGGCCCCCACAAGCTACCCACCTAAGCTTGTCATATATCTAGTGTATCCCACTTAACCCTTTAATCATGTTTAATTACATGTTTCCACTTGGTTAAGTATTCTAATCGTATTTTCTATTGCCACCCAAGGCAACCCACTAGATTCCACATGCCACCCAAGGCAACCACAAAATTTCCACATGCCACCCAAGGCACCCACTTAACCCCTCATGTCCCACTACATGCTAATATGGTTAAGTGTTTCTTAATTAATTAAGACCGTGATCTCCCATAAAGACCTCCCACATTAGACTGGCTGTTATGACCGCCTGGTTAAGCCGGTAGAGTCCGGGCAGTCTTACGTCATAACAGAGCCTAACCTCGTGTCTTTACTTTAATCACGTATTTAATTTATGGCTAAGACCTCTCACATTGGGCTGACATTTGTAGCAACTGGTTAAGCCGGTCGGGTCCGGGCAGTTTTACACTACAAATGAGTCCAACCTCGTGTCTTAGTCGATTAATTACACCTAATTAATCACCCCCATATTAATTATCCCTAATTAATATCAAGTTTTCCATAACATGGGTAGACCTAACTCAATAGGTAAATTCCCATGGGGTAGACCTAACTCAATAGGTAAATTCCCACTTATGGTAATTTATTTTTATGGTATGCTTAATCATACCCAATCATACTTTTAATTACATATTTACCAACCTCATCGTTCCCCACGTAAATCGTTCTCATTACATGACGTAAATAAGGGGAAGATCATCACAAATATCATGGGTTTAGCCTACCACTTTGTCTTGGGTTAAGAGGATGTAAACTTGCATATATGAGCATATATTAACCCAACTACATATAACCCAAACTTGCATATTATCATATACATGATTTGCATAACATATGACATATGAGCTTGCATATTATCATACACATATCTTGCGTAACATGTTGAACTTGCATATAAGCATTCCCATAACTTGCATAACATGTTAAACATGCATTTAAGCATACACATAACTTGAATAAGCATTCACATACTTGCATAAGCATTTACATACTTGCATAAGCATTCACATACTTGCATAGACATTCACATACTTGCATAAGCATGCATGACTTGCATATCATGTTAAACTTGCATTTAATCATATACATATCTTGCATAAGCATTCATATACTTGCATAAGCATTCATAACTTGCAAATCATGTTAAACTTGCATTTAAACATATACATAACTTGCATATGAACTTGCATAACTCACTTTGTTAAACATGCATAAATCCACTTATTAAATATGCATAAACCCACATATTAAACATGCATAAATCCACTTGTTAAATATGCATAAACCAACTTGTTAAGCATGCATAAACCAACTTATCAAACATGCATAAACTCACTTATTAATTTTTCATATACATAGAAAAACATGGAATAGCATATCATTACAAATGATTCAAACTCACTAATCCGCATCTAAGACCATAAGTCTCATTACGCCCAATCTACTTACTTTAACAATTGATGTTAAAGTGATAGAAACTCACCAAACCCAAAATTAACCAACTTATGAAGTGGAATTAGTTGCTAAATATGAAGATGGTGATGATTAGAGAATGATTTGAGAGGGATTAGCTTGCAACTTCCTTCTTAGATTAGTGGAGACTCCTTCTAGGATTTAATTTGGCGGCATGAGGCCTTCATTTCTATTTTTAGTATGGATTAAGGTAGGTTTAGGGTGTATTTATAGATTAGGAGAGTGTTTTAGGCCCTTAGATTAACCCTAAATTAGATTAGGTCCGTTAGATTTAGGAAATCTCTAGAACCCAGCCCAGCCCTAGCCAAAAAACCAGATCTGGTGCACCCAAGCACCCTGGTTCGACATGCCGTGTCGACAGGCAAGTCGACAGGCAAGTCGACACCCCTGTCGACAGGCCTGTCGACAGCCCTGTCGACATGCTTAGGGCGGGAATCTTCCCGCCTGGCCCCGCTGGTTCTAATTTAAAATCTGAATTTAAGTTTCTAAATCTGTTTTTAGCTCTAAATTTTCTGCAAACTTCTTTGGGCCATAACCGGGCCATACGGACTCCGATTCTTTAAAACTCGGACTCTATTTCGCGTATTTTTCCGAGACGAACGTAATAACGCAGCCCGTTACCCCTAATTCCCATGTCTGAGATTATTTATCCTATAATTAGTGAATTTTAGTATTAACTAAAATTCGGGGTGTTACATTCTCCCCTCCTTAAAGGATTTCGTCCCCGAAATCTCTAAGCTAAGGAGAATGCATATCCTACCATCCAAACAACCATCTACTCAAATCATCAACCACGGGCATCCATTGTCCTTAAACAGTTTCTAATGATGTATGAGCATATGCAAAAAGTGTGTGTATATGTTCCCTATCTAATGTATGAACATATGCAAACCATGATAGTGCCATGCATCCATTATGTATGTGAGAGAACCCTATCGACACATACAATATCTACATGAGTGCACAATCATTCACCAAAATGCATCATCCATGTGATAACACAACCATTATACATCCATAAATATATCTTCCTACACACAATTTTATGCAATATGCAACATGAAGTGACTGAGCCGATCTAGTGCCTAGAGTGTGTGTATATGCATCCACGAGCAACCACTAGCAAACACTTGCATCCACTTACATCCATCAACCATAACATGTCTCAAACACATGTTTCAACCATAGGTTTACCCTATCTAAAGGTCAAAGGTACTAACGAGAGGACATACCAAAGATAAGATAAGTACTAGACAAGCGATAAAGGAGAAAGTAAAGACATACCCTCAAAAAGAAATGGGTACAATGAACGCATCTTCGCTTCCGTCTCCCAAGTTGCGTTGCTCTCATCTTCTCCCCATTTCACTTTGACTAGCTGAACCTCTCGATTTCTCAATTTCCTAGTCTCTGACCCAAGGATGTGAGTAGGAGCTCGTCAAATCGTCGCATCACGCTCAACCTCTACATCTCTAAGCAAGCTCGGCTCTACCACCTCTGCGGTCTCATGTAAGCACTTCCTCAGATGTGATACATGGAATACATCATGAACACCACTAAGTCTGTCGGGCAACTCCACCCTATATGCCACCCGTCCAATCCTTTCCTTGATAGGAAACGGCCCAACAAACCTTGGTGCTAACTTCCCAACGGATCCGAAGCGAACAACATTTCTCAACGGGGATACCTTAACAAAAACCATATCCCCAACCTCAAACTCAAGATCCGTCCTTCTCTTGTCCGCATAAGATTTTTGCCTATCCTGCGCTGCTTTCATCCTTCTTCGAATAAAGTCAATCTTCTCAGAAGTCTCCCTAACCATATCAGGCCCAAGCAAGATCTTATCCGCAGATTCCCACCAACACGTAGGTGATCGACAAGGCCTTCCATAGAGAGCTTCGAAAGGAGCCATACCAATACTGGACCGAAAGCTGTTATTATATGCGAACTCCACCAATGGAAGATGCTCTTCCCGTGTACCTCCAAAATCTAAGATACAATGCCTCAAAAGGTCTTCTAGAACACTATTCACCCTCTCAGTCTGGCCGTTTGTCTGAGGATGATATGCGGTGCTCAGACACAATTGAGTCCCCACTGCTTCTTGCAAACTTCTCCAGAACTCGCTAGTGAAGATAGGATCTCGATCACTCACTATGCTAGAGGGTACCCCATGCAATCGAACTATCTCTCGAAGATATACTGAAGCTAGCCATGGAGCGGTCCTCTTGCTCTTCACAGGTATGAAATGGGCGCTCTTAGTAAGTCTGTCTACCACCACCCAAATTCCTGTATTACCCTTCCTCGATCTGGGTAACCCGTCAATAAAATCCATCGAGACGCTATCCCACTTCCATTGCGGAACCTCCAATGGGTGAAGCAACCCACCTGGTTTCTTTTGCTCCGCCTTTACTTGTTGGCACGCCAAGCATCGAGCGACATACTCGGCCACATCTTTCTTCATACCGGCCCAGAAGAAAACCCTCTTCATGTCTCGGTACATCTTGTCCCCACCGGGATGAATGGTCATCCTAGAACGGTGTGCGTCATCAAGAATAGCCTTCCTCAAACCCTCGTCTTGCGGTACACAAAGTCTACCGTCTCTACGCAAGCACCCCCTATCGTCTAGGGTGTACCTACTCAAATGGCTGGACGACTCCCCCCTTATGAGCTTCTCCACCAACTCAACCAACTGTGGGTCGTCCCTCTGTGCTTCACCAATCCGCCCCAAAAGAGTAGCTCTAACTTCCAAGGAAGCTAGCAAACCGGGTACATAATCAATGGAGGGTCTGAAATCAAACATCGAGATAAACTCCAAGCTTCGTCGTTCCACGAACAATGGACTCAAGGACAACCTCTTCCTGCTCAAGGCGTCCGCCACCACGTTACCCTTGCCAGGGGTATACGCTATCTCGAAATCATAGGATGCTAAGAATTCCATCCACCTTTGCTGTCTCAGATTCAAATCCTTCTGTGAAAACAAGTACTTCAATGATTTGTGGTCGGTGAACAATTCGAATCTCTCACCAAGAAGATAATGGCGCCAAATCTTGAGCGCAAAAACAATAGCGGCCAACTCTAAATCATGGGTAGGGTAATTTTTCTCATGTGCCCTCAACTGCCTTCCACCATAGGCTATTACCCTTCCCTCTTGCATTAAGACTGCGCCAAGTCCTGTCCCACAGGCATCAGTATAGACAACAAATGGCTTGCTCCCATCTGGCAACACTAAAACTGGAGCGGTGGTTAAAGCTCTCTTTAACCATCGGAACGCATCATCACAATCTACGTCCCATGTGAAAACAAGATTCTTCTTTGTTAAGCGGGTTAATGGGGCTGATATCTTCGCGAAGTCTTTAATAAACTTCCTATAATAACCCGCCAACCCCAAGAAACTTCTTACTTCGGTAGCATTTTTCGGAACCTTCCAATCCTGAATTGATACTACCTTCGCGGGATCCACAGCTATCCCTTCCTTGGAGACCACGTGCCCCAAGAACCGCACCTCATTCCTCCAGAAGTGACATTTAGAGAATTTAGCCTTAAGGCTATGTGCCCGAAGAGTCTTCAATACCTCCCCAAGATGTAGGGCATGCTCTTCTTCACTCTTAGAAAATACTAAGATATCATCCACAAAGACCACCACGAATTTATTAAGGAACTCCCTGAACACCCTACTCATCAAATCAACAAAGTATGCAGGGGCGTTCGTCAACCCAAATGGCATCACTAGCCACTCATAGAAACCATCAGGAGTCCTAAAGGCAGTCTTGTCTATGCTATCCTCAGCCACCCTCAATTGATGAAACCCCGTGGCTAAGTCCAACTGAGAAAATACTGAAGCGCCAACCAACTGATCAAAAAGATCATCAATCCTCGGCAATGGGTGTCTATTCTTCTTTGTGAGCTTGTTGAGTTCTCTATAGTCTACACAAAGTCTGAGGGACCCATCCGCCTTCGTAGCAAATACTACTGGAGCACCCCACTCCGATATACTTCGTCTTATGAACCCCTTCTCAAGCAACTCCCCTACTTGCTTATGGAGTTCCCTCCTCTCACGAGGAGCCATGTGGCGCACTGGTAAAGATACCGGTTTAGCATTATCCACCAAATATATTCGGAAATCAATCTCCCGCTTCGGAGGTAAGCCCTTCACCTCCTCAAACACATCCGGATATTCCCGGACCACTCTAACAGATTGCAAACTCTCGACCGAAGCGTCAAGCGATTCAAGATAACTTAGCATAACAGAGTCCCTGGGATTACAAGAAATCTCGAGAGTGTTACCCAAGCGGGTCATGAGCCTAACAACTCTCCTTTTGCAATCAAGAACGGCACCATTACTGGATAACCAGTCCATGCCCAAAATCAACCCATAGCCCGTGAAGCCCAACACAAAAGCATCACATCTAAACTCAATGCTAAGTATAGAAATCTTCAAACCCAAACATATCATGGACAAATAAGTGGAGCCCCCAATTGGGTTTGAAACAACCAAGGGATCATCTACCAGACTAGTGTCTAGGTGCAGTGACTCAACTAATGATGATGAGATAAACGAATGCGATGCGCCTGAATCAAACAATGTACGGACATGATGATCAAATAGAAAAACCAGACTCTCAACGGAAATAGTTCTACCTCTCTCCTAAATCGGTGGAACCGCGAGAGCCTGTACTTGCCCCCTAGCCTGACTCGGTGCCATAAGAGCTTGCACCTGTGCTCCTGAGGTAGATCCCGTCCTTTGCCCCTTCTTAGGGCAATCCTTCACTAAATGCCCTGCTTCGCAACAGTGGAAGCAGCCAGTCTTCTTCTTCTTGTGACAATCCTTGCTTAGGTGGCCAGGTGTCCCACAATTGAAACACTTCTTCTTCTTGCTCTTGCCACCGTTGCCTTTCCCACCTTTATTTTGCTGTTGTTGCTGAGGTCTCTTTTGATCTCCCTTCTTCTCGGGTGCCTTATTAGCATTGGGACCCTTCTCTTCTTCATACATGAGTGCCATGTCAACTAGCTTCTCAAAGGTGGCCCCCATAGGGATATGAGTCATAGCCAACCCATGCATTGGTTCATTCAAGCCTTTCACGAACCGCAAAGCCTTCTTCTCCGGTGTATTCACCATATCTAGGCCAAACCTTGCCAATTGATTAAATTTGTTGACATATTCCTTCACCGAGAGATTTCCTTGCTTTAGAGTCAAGAATCTTTCCATGTACAAGTTTTCCTCCGCCCTTGAGAGAAACTTTGCCACAAATCTTTGCCTAAAATCCGCCCAAGAGTCAACGGGGCGTTCTCCATTAGTGACCTCCCACCAGAATGAGGCCTCTCCCTTCATTAACCAACCAGCCAACTTGACTTTCTTTCCTTCTTCCATCTCAAAGATATCTATCAACTCTTCCACCTCCTTAAGCCAATCTCTAGCTTCCACAAAAGTTTTAGATCCTTGAAAAGGTTTCCCTCCCATAGCTTTAAATTCCTTGCAAGTCTTAGCAAAAGTATCCGTGCGAGGAGGAGGGGGAGGAGGAAGATCGGGTGCTACGGTTGGTGGAGGAACATTTGCTGGACCCGCAGTGGTGGCCCTAGCCTCCATCAATCTCCTATACCATGCTGGTACCGTCACACCCTCCGGAAGGTTAAGATTCTCGGCCATGCTGAAACGAAAAAGGAAAGATTCAAAACGAAGGATTCGAAGGATATAGATATGGCTATTGGGGATTATGCTTTTCTTTCAAAAACTTTTCTCTTTAAAGACATGTTTTTGAAAATATCTCTTCCAAAAATGTTTTTAGAAAATAGTTTCTAAAAAAAATTTATCTGTTCCGGTAACCTTTGCTCTGATACCACGTGTAACACCCCACGCCCGCTATGGTCACTCACTAAGGGAATGCCATAGCATCGGTGGAGTATTTTAGTGAATATAGAACAGAAAAATTACAACAAGACAGATATAAATAGTACTTGAAATTTTAAAACATCATCTCATAACAGCGGAAATAAACATGTCTGGTTACATCATAAAACCACGATAAAAGTCAAGTACAATATCCATCAGAATAAAGAAGTACATAATCCCACTCTCTTATACAATAGCCAGAACAAAAGAAAAGATAACTGGATAACTGGAGCTTTACATCTACCCAAGCTCCTAAAGACTGGAACAGCAATCCGATCAAGCTCTACTACCGCCAGGATCCACCGTAGGACCTAAGGGTTGGGAAAAAGATAAAAACAACGGGGTCAGACATAAGTCTGAGTGAGCCCTATAACTTTAACAATACAATCATTAAAGTAACCAGAGAAGACATAAACTTGACCTACGGTAATATCTGGGGATGAATGGCTACACTAAGCAACTTGGTAGACTTAGAATAAACTAAGATAACCGTAAGGACGCATATACCCACCCAAGGATAATTACTAACTGCACCACACCAGTCATTCCTACTTAAAGGTTGATCCCTTCCAAGGACTTAGAAAATTTCCCTAGTAGTTTCATGTACTCCTAGCCCACTACATAGGTGCCGTCTGCCCCTATCTCCACTAGGTGTACTCAGTAACTCTTACCCAGTAGTTTCGTGTACCCCTACATAGGTGCCGTCTGCCCCTATCTTTATTAGGTGTACCCACTACTCCCATCGATCGGCTCCCTACCGTAGATACCTGTGCTGGTCCCACAGTGGGGTGTATCACTCCCCTAAAGTGGCTACCCAATACTATCAACGGTGCACGGCTTTATATCTACACGATGCAACAACGGCTTATCTACCAGCCCGGGCCCACACATGCATATGAAACCCGTTGGACTTGCATTGCCACCGCTAACCCGTTTTGGCCTCTTATAATCAAGCCCAATATGCGTGTCCCGTCACTCGACATGGGTCGAGCCCACAAAGATACGTTTGGGATATTGGTTGAAATGGGCCCCCACAAGCTACCCACCTAAGCTTGTCATATATCTAGTGTATCCCACTTAACCCTTTAATCATGTTTAATTACATGTTTCCACTTGGTTAAGTATTCTAATCGTATTTTCTATTGCCACCCAAGGCAACCCACTAGATTCCACATGCCATCCAAGGCAACCACAAAATTTCCACATGCCACCCAAGGCACCCACCTAACCCCTCATGTCCCACTACATGCTAATATGGTTAAGTGTTTCTTAATTAATTAAGACCGTGATCTCCCATAAAGACCTCCCACATTAGACTGGCTGTTATGACCGCCTGGTTAAGCCGGTAGAGTCCGGGCAGTCTTACGTCATAACAGAGCCTAACCTCGTGTCTTTACTTTAATCACGTATTTAATTTATGGCTAAGACCTCTCACATTGGGCTGACATTTGTAGCAACTGGTTAAGCCGGTCGGGTCCGGGCAGTTTTACACTACAAATGAGTCCAACCTCGTGTCTTAGTCGATTAATTACACCTAATTAATCACCCCCATATTAATTATCCCTAATTAATATCAAGTTTTCCATAACATGGGTAGACCTAACTCAATAGGTAAATTCCCATGGGGTAGACCTAACTCAATAGGTAAATTCCCACTTATGGTAATTTATTTTTATGGTATGCTTAATCATACCCAATCATACTTTTAATTACATATTTACCAACCTCATCGTTCCCCCACGTAAATCGTTCTCATTACATGACGTAAATAAGGGGAAGATCATCACAAATATCGTGGGTTTAGCCTACCACTTTGTCATGGGTTAAGAGGATGTCAACTTGCATATATGAGCATATATTAACCCAACTACATATAACCCAAACTTGCATATTATCATATACATGATTTGCATAACATATGACATATGAGCTTAAATATTATCATACACATATCTTGCGTAACATGTTGAACTTGCATATAAGCATTCCCATAACTTGCATAACATGTTAAACATGCATTTAAGCATACACATAACTTGCATAAGCATTCACATACTTGCATAAGCATTTACATACTTGCATAAGCATTCACATACTTGCATAGACATTCACATACTTGCATAAGCATGCATGACTTGCATATCATGTTAAACTTGCATTTAAGCATATACATATCTTGCATAAGCATTCATATACTTGCATAAGCATTCATAACTTGCAAATCATGTTAAACTTGCATTTAAACATATACATAACTTGCATATGAACTTGCATAACTCACTTTGTTAAACATGCATAAATCCACTTATTAAATATGCATAAACCCACATATTAAACATGCATAAATCCACTTGTTAAATATGCATAAACCAACTTGTTAAGCATGCATAAACCAACTTATCAAACATGCATAAACTCACTTATTAATTATGCATATACATAGAAAAACATGGAATAGCATATCATTACAAATGATTCAAACTCACTAATCCGCATCTAAGACCATAAGTCTCATTACGCCCAATCTACTTACATTAACAATTGATGTTAAAGTGATAGAAACTCACCAAACCCAAAATTAACCAACTTATGAAGTGGAATTAGTTGCTAAATATGAAGATGGTGATGATTAGAGAATGATTTGAGAGGGATTAGCTTGCAACTTCCTTCTTAGATTAGTGGAGACTCCTTCTAGGATTTAATTTGGCGGCATGAGGCCTTCATTTCTATTTTTAGTATGGATTAAGGTAGGTTTAGGGTGTATTTATAGATTAGGAGAGTGTTTTAGGCCCTTAGATTAACCCTAAATTAGATTAGGTCCGTTAGATTTAGGAAATCTCTAGAACCCAGCCCAGCCCTAGCCAAAAAACCAGATCTGGTGCACCCAAGCACCCTGGTTCGACACGCCGTGTCGACAGGCAAGTCGACAGGCCAGTCGACACCCCTGTCGACAGGCCTGTCGACAGCCCTGTCGACATGCTTAGGGCGGGAATCTTCCCGCCTGGCCCCGCTGGTTCTAATTTAAAATCTGAATTTAAGTTTCTAAATCTGTTTTTAGCTCTAAATTTTCTGCAAACTTCTTTGGGCCATAACCAGGCCATACGGACTCCGATTCTTGAAACCACGGACTCTATTTCACGTATTTTTCCGAGACGAACGCAATAACGCAGCCCGTTATCCCTAATTCCCATGTCTGAGATTATTTATCCTATAATTAGTGAATTTTAGTATTAACTAAAATTCGGGGTGTTACAGTAGTAATTAAATTTATTAAAACATGAGGTGTGGTATAAATTACCAAATATACTTGGTTGTTGATATTGATTGTGATTCATTGATTATTTGGATTGTCCAAGACTAGTGTATGAGAAAAATAAGCTTTTACAATTAGCATTGGGTTAGGTAGAAATATTCGTATGCTGACATCTTGTGAAACACTTCAGATTTGACTATGAGATGTGTAGCGATGTTGATGATCTCATTTCAAATTTAATGAATTATTTTGAAATGATATTTTTCTTAAGTGAAAAGAATTTTATTCTGGATTTTGTGTAGGGAATGTTTTATAAAAATGTTTTATAAAACAGAAAGGATTTCGAGGCCTAAACCCGATTTTGTCAAAATGATTTTGAAATGTATTATGTGTTTGACATTGTAGCTCATCTCCTAACTGATTAGTTGTTATTGATGATATATCTATTAGGTGGCGGAAAATTTTTCTCTTTCTTAACACCCTTCTTTTAGACGTACGAGCAGAAAGGTTATGTGATTAATGGTGACTGGTCATATTTGTTAATTGCTAATGCTAAGTACTCTATTTTATAAAGTATTTGTGATTATTATGTTGTGAAATGATTTTCCCTTTCAGTATATGAAATGATTTGGTATGTGGCTAAAAATTCGGGTAACCCTGGATGACTAAAAGTGTCAGGGCGGTGTATTTTCCGTAAGGTTGTGGGAGGCGCATCGTCAGTGTAGCCTGCTCCATATTGGGAGGTGCACATATATATCGAGTTAGAGAGGCGCGTGCAGCCTTGTCTGAGGGCTGAATACCTCCCAATATTTGGTTGCATACTTGTTTGTATGTATTGTGATATTTTGTAATTCATATTTCCAAAGATTTTGGTTTGAGACCCCGAAGTGAAATCTACTTTTATATAAAAGTAATATATGTATTTCAAATTATTTGAAATAAGAAATTGGGAAATAAAGTCCAAAGGAATAATTTATGTAAAGTGAACAGGATTTTGAAAATCTAAATTTGGGATTAAGCCTAAATGGGTAGATTGGAAAATTGAATGTTGTATGATGCATTGTAGATCCATAAGCCTATTATTAGTTATTTTTTATGCATCGGTATTCTTAAGAGGAAACCCGTTCCTTGATATGTAGCATGGTCCCACGATTTACCATATTTTAAAGTAAAGTTTAATAACTTTTTTAGTTCTCACACCAGTCCCACTACTGACTTGGAGTTTACTATTTCTACCTAAACTCTGGGTGCCCATATTTTCCACACAGCTAGTCAGTAGTTTATTTTTGCAGAATATTTCGTTTAGCAGGATTCTGGATCAAGGCTTAAAGCTGTGTTCAGAGCATTGAGAGTCTTCCGTTGTGTTAGTTTATTTGTTTCCGCTGCATTATATTACATTTATTTTAAATTTATTTTCTGGTGTATATTAGTTTCGATACTCTGTTATTCTGTATTCTGAGGTAACATCATTATGATGTTTATAAAAGTCTTCTGTAGTTTGTCCTGATGTGTTGTGCGCCCAAAGTTAGCATATCCGCCTTTTTTGTTTGATTTAAGTCGGTTTAATGATCGATTTTGATCGACCGAGAAGGAGGGTCACTACGTTGGTCCTAACGATTCTTGTTTCAAAGAATTCCGACTTAAATTGAGTTCAACATGCTCAATTGATGTTAGAAACGCCAATTTACGAACTACCGCACTTCGACGAGTTCGTTTTAATTATATATATATATATATATATAAACGTTTAAACTTCATTTAAAAATAAATTTCTATTCCAATCTAATATATTTTAATATATATATATATATATATATAACTATTTTTCCCAATTCAACTTAAAAGCTACGATTATTCTAATTGTCGTTTATTTCATTACTCGGTTTTAAATTTATTTATCACTCCATCTTCTATACTATATTCCAATTCCTTAATAAATAAAATTATTTATAACATTCGATATAATCGAATTTTAATTACAAATCCTTTGGATTTTTCTCAGTTCAATTTAAATTCTGAATTCCGAAATAAAATATTGTCGTTCTATTTAAAATCGTTTTCTAATTCACCATTAAATTCTACTTTGAATTTGAACATCTAAATTATCTAACGATAATTTATTATGCTAGATTTATAAACATCCTTTATAAATCCAACTTCCTTATTTTATATTTTGAAACAAGTTTCATTTCAAAAATCTGTTTGAAACTCATTCCCTTATATTTTCCAAATTCCGGAATAAAAACCATCGTTCCCTTTTCAAAATGGTTTCAGATTTCTATTTTTAAATTCAAAATTGAATTTAAAATTCCAAATTTATATCATAATAAATAATTCACTACATTTATAAACATCATTTATAAATTTACTTGTTTTACATGTTAAAACAAGTTCTATACAAATCTATTTAAAACCTGATTCCTCCTTTAGAATATTTTATAGTTTTAAACATATACATAAACATGGAATCTATTTTCATAATTTATTTCAGTTTCTATCTAATAAAATTTATATATCTTATTTAGGAATAATTTATTTTGTAAATTTGACATAGTCAAATTCAAACATAAATCCTATGGATTTATTCAATTTAATTTCCATTTCGAACAACGGAATAAATTTCATTGTTTACTATTTAAAACGATTTTTCAATTCTCACTTTAAATTCACATTTGTGTTTAAATATTCATATTATCCAATGATAATTTATTTCCCTTTATTTATAAACTTTGTTTATAAATTTACATCATTTTCCCGATTATTAAATTTATAAACATCATTTACAAATTCAGTTATTCAATTTCCTATATTATTTAATTTATAAACATCATTTATAAATTCAATACTTGCTTTATTTATTCAAAACAAGTTAATATCTATATAGCCCATTCGAAATTCAAAATCGATTTTAGAAAATAGATTTTCCCGTTTAAATTTCAAAAATCCTTTTTCACGATATTTTTATAAATCAACATTTAGGCACAATGATATTTAAACATTCAAAAACACCCAATTATTAATCACAGGTTTTCTTACACATCATATATGCTAGTATGTATGAAGCAAAAAATAATAATATTTTTGAGGAATCCAGTTGGATCCCTCCAACCTGTTTTCCGACATCCACAAACGATAACCGACATAAAAAATACCCCATCTTGCTTCAAGGTAGGATATCACGGTATAGAAGGTCATCCACTATCGTATTGTGGGGCGCATAGGGCCAACCGCTAATGGTACTGCGGGAAATAAAAAACCATCAACATATAAATAGTAGTCACAAAAACCAAGCCTAAATAACTAACATATTTATATATATAATAACCACAAAAATATTTTAATGCATCCAAACAATCAACAATTATTTTTAGCGATCAAAATAAATTTAAATAAATTTCTAAGTGAGAATTGCTCACCTAATATTATTTTCCGGAATATCCCAATAAAGCCTAATATATAGATTTCACAATGATTCCTTCATACGACTGTTTCAATGTAAATCAATTGAAATAAAATTTCAATTTTCAAATTATACTAATTAAATTTCGTTAACTAGACATGTGTAAACCCAAATCCGAATTAAACCTTAATTTATGATTAGTTTACAATTTTTATTTCTTTATTAACTAATAATTTTTTCATATAAACTAATTTAGTTTAATCGGTTACCAATTATATAAATCAATCTTGATTTAAAATATTACCTTAATTCCATTTACTTTTGGGATTTTATTCTATCGACCAATTTCCCACTATCATAAAACCTAGGTTCACCACTGGGTTAGACATTACGAGCTCCACCTTCACCTCAGCACAACCTGCTTCGAATACCACCCACAACAAGAAACTCCAAACTACCTCAACACAGTGAATAATTGTAGATAAAAATAACTAGACGAACCCCTTCCACCCGTCGCAACCGCAATCCAATCATCACACAAAAATTGAATCCCCATTCATTCACTATCGCACCTTCAATCCCATATCTGATCTCATGGCAACTCTGCGGAACGATAACCGAGATCCCCTTCAAGTCCATCTCTGTACCCTTCACGCGAGCCCCTCCACAATATTCAGTAAAGACGCACACCTCAGTTCATCTATCGTGACTAGCACCAGTTTGATTTTAATGCTGGTCCTCCTGAAATTGCAACAAGCCAGAAGCCATAACCATGCTCTAATCATCAATCGCGCCTTCTGTTTTGTCAAGCTTCAGGGATCGACTATTTTCACATCGCAAATTGCAATTTCAATTTTACTTTGATTCTATGGATGTATTTTAAAGAGGCGAATCTATTTGATTTCGAAGATAAATGGTGGAGCGACATTTCCAATGATTGTTTGAGGCATCGATTTTCAGCAAAAGAAAGGGGGTATGAGTTGTGGTTTTATAAAGATGAAAATACCTTAGAACTAAGAAATATGTCCGCCTAAGGTACCTTATAGGTTCGGTGTACTATGTTTGCTTAAGAAGGAAGGAATTTATTTTAATAATAAATTTTATTTTATTTTAGTTTGAACCGGTATGATTTTATTTAAAATACTCCGTGATTTCGAACTCCTTTCTGAACCCAACAACCACATTTATAGGGTTATACCGCTATTCTTAACACAATGGGACAGGTTCTGAAGCTCAATTCGATCATATGGAGAAGATATAAATTTAAATCCATATAAACTGAATTAAAAACAATTAGTTCTTCCACAGTAAATTAATATTATTATTCTAATTCAAATAAAAGTTTGTATTGATCTTCTGAACTGTTTTCAATTCAGTTAAAATTTTTGAATTCAATTAAATTCATTTTCATATTACGATGATTATATATATTCGAAATAAATTGCATTTCGATTATTAAATCGATAACTCAATATAAAAATCGATTTATATTATCTACACAATATTTAAATCCATATTAAATACTAAAATTAACCGACCAAAAATCCGGGTCATTACATTCCTCCCCTCTTAAAAGAATTTCGTCCCTGAAATTACTAAGGTAGGAAAAATTACCAATTAATTTAAAAAAAACTCATTTACGTTGAAACTCAACTCTTCATTTTTCAACATATTTTAGTTCTACCAAAACTTATGGTTTTTATTCCTACTGCACATAGAATAAACTTATATTCATTTTACACGGATGATTTACACCTAATATATTCATATCCAATTCATATTCATTCATATGAATTCAAATTGACTTTAATTTAATTTATTTACTCCAATCTATTTAACTTGCTTACTTTAAATTTAAGTTCCAGAATTCAAATTCTCGGGTTTTCATTTCAAATCCTTTTGAAATCCCATAAATATATACATATGTTTGTAACCACTCAAATTCAAACAGTTGAATTTTTCAAATCAATTTGCAATTTGTTTTCTTTCAACAAATTTCCATCAATAACTTTTCTAAGGTAGCAATTCATCACTTAGAAACTTGAAAATGAACACTGATGATGTCGAAATCATTATCAAAATTATTTTCTAGCCATTGAAGTGAGTTCAATGCTTTATCACTTTCAAAATTCATGTGAAATGATTTCTATTCAAAAAATCTCTTTTAAAACCATGCTATATTACTTTAAAATACTTTAGAAAATAGTTTCTAACTTCCAGGGATTAAATCTTGAATTCTGGTTTTAGTTCAACTTTAATCATCTCATTTGTATATTTCATTCATATGCAAATTATATTTGGTTATATATAGCTATCCCCATTTATATAATCTCACTAGATTAAAATATTAACATCCAACACATCCATATAATATAATAATTCCAGAAAATTATTCTTTTCTATATCAAAAAATAATTTTGGGTAATATTATTCCATTTACATATTTTAAAACAATACTATGTCCAAGCATCTATTCAAGTGTTTATAAACACTAATTGATGGCAAGGAGTGCCACGATTCGATAAGAATTCATAAACCACTCAACAAACTAGACAACACATTAATAAATAATTTTTATATTAATTAAAAAATATGCTCTCTCGTATATATACAATCAACTCATACTAGGGTAATGCTGACACAATCTCTAACGAGCACCACCCCACCAAAGCCTAGGTATTTGCTCAACCTCTGCTCTGATATCAACTGTGATGGCCCGCAAATCTGTACTATCTGAGTTGACTACATTCACCACACGTCCAACCCAAATTGCGCAGAAATAAGAAGAGAAAGATAGAAGAAGAACATAAACAATAACATAGAATCTCACATCGCAATGGAATAAAATATAATATATATATATATCAGCTTTTGAAATACAAAATTTTTACTGTATAAACATATCATTATCAGAGTATCACTATCAGAGTACAACACTTACAACACGACGGAAATAATAATAACTAGATAACGCTAAAGCCTCCTGCTTCAAACTTCCCCAAGTATCTATAAATACCTGAACTACTTGACTGCACGTACAAATTGGGCACCCAAGAGTTTAGGGTAAAACAAAACAAAATAAACTCTGGGTCAGTCATGGGACTGGTATAAGTAAACAATTTAAAACAGTTTGAGAAAATAAATGATATCTCATAAGACCACATCGTATAACACGAAATGGGTTTTTCCCTTATGAGTATCCTAAACACTTGATTTAACTTTCAAAATATTTTTGAAAGAAACGATAATCTTTATATCAAAACTCTTTCGATATTATAATGGTGTCTAAGTTAAATAAATAATAATCTAGTGGAACATTTGCATCTCACGCTCCACACACATATATATATATATATATATAATATACAATCAAAACCGCTAGCACTTATTGGGTAGTGAATTTCCAACTATGACAATGTATGGAACCACCTTACGATAGTGTATCTCTACAGAGGAATACACTGGGTTCAATAAGAACATCTTATAACCCAGCCATACATGTCTACTCATTTCGCTTGAGTGTATCGAATGTACATCACTAACGGTTGGCATCAGCAACCGTTTTCCCGAATGGGACAACATCGAATAAAATAAAGAATAAAATGAATTTCTCTAGATAGGTGATAATACATCCTAACGGGGAGTTACTAACTTAGCCATGTTGCCTGCCCGATTTTTGTCATTTCCCAGTTGTTGAGGCCTGAGGCTAGCCTTACTTACCTTTCATTAATAGCATAATCACTTAGAATGCCACATTATCAGATTTGTTAATCATTAATTGATTTGCATAAATATATTCTGGATATCATGCTAAGAGAATAAATTCTCCTCCACCATACATATATTTGTATAGACCAACATATGCGATCATTGAAAATACTCCGTCAGACATTCGTCCATACACTTTGTTCTGGGACTCGACGAAACCGAAGGCACAATTTCCATTAATCCATCTTAGGCAATTTCTACCTAGGATTAACAGAAAAAGTCTTTGCACTTTACTATGTCTTCAATTATTTTCATATAATCTGATTCGGAACGCTAATGCCAATACGGAGTGGTTCTCGGATAATAATCCAACCGGTATCTCCATATTGACAACAATAGAGGCAAATACTTCGATAGTCGGTTATTTAACTATCGAAGATAACAAACATCCATTAAAAGAACCAAATAATCACTGGGCCCCTTAATTAATATTTGATTAACTAAATCGCTTCTCCATTTCCTTATCAATGTTTGTTAACCAAATATTATCAATAATCATCTTGGCCTCTTACGCTATTTGGAAAACATTTCCATATATTGTCTTCTTTTATTTTCTACACTTAACAAATATCTTCTATTAATAATTGGAAAACATTCCAAGTACTTCTCCCTTCCACGACCATTCATTTCTATAATTAGGAAATATTTATTACTATATTTTCAAAAATTCCACTTATCTGGGTTAAAATGAATGTTGTATAAAACATTGTTACAACAGCCCAAAGTACTGCATTCAACTAAATATTATTCAAACATTTCTCTTTGAGACTAAATCTTGTTATTTATCGGTTAATAATGGAATCAATCAAGTTGGCGTATAACAACCTCTCAGAACTTGACCGAAAACATCCTTAACTTTAAAACAAACAAGACCACTTACATCGAATAATCAACACAGTAAAAACCAATTATTCATTTTTAAAACGTGTATACGTTTCTCTTTCTGTTACCATATTATAAATTTCCTTTTGTTCATAATATTCTAATTTAAGTTTTTACCTTTTCAAATTCTATATATAGCGATATATTGATTTCTAGTTAACAAATTTTCTTAAAAGTATTCTAACTCCTTAAATTTACAGAAAATTTCACAATCATCTCCTTTGTACCACCCAAGAGCTCAAACCTCAACTTGCCTCTCTAGGCCCTTTCCATTCAAAAAGAAAATCAAAAAGCCAAGTGGCTTGCCAATTCGGCGCATATGAACTCATATGGAAATTAAATGTGCACCTTTTTGTCGGGCACACGAATTATAATCTTCATGTA
Organism: Allium sativum; assembly: GCA_030737875.1. Classification (NCBI taxonomy): domain Eukaryota; kingdom Viridiplantae; phylum Streptophyta; class Magnoliopsida; order Asparagales; family Amaryllidaceae; genus Allium; species Allium sativum. Next base: position 1,872,161 of record CM060925.1, on the reverse strand, counting down.
CTTCATTCCATATCTTTCTAACCCATGTACGTCCATTCCCAATTGTTTCCAACTCAATCCAGTCGTTTTTTAACTCAATTCGCTAATTTATTCGTTAATTAGTTCTTTTTCCTATTTCACTTTTTATTTGAACATATCACATTCAAATATATTTTTCAGTTATTTATAACAAATCGAATTCCATTTTTAATTCAAATTTCATATTCAATTTCGAATATAAAATTACAGATCACTTTAAGTTATCCAAAGCCCAATTTCATATCAAAACTCGACTAACTAATTGTTCTTCAAATTAGTTAATCCTATTCAATAACTAAAAATCTGATATTTGTTTCAAAAATCAATCCACTTACTCCACTTGAGTTTACATTTATTTATAATTCAATCTAGATTTTTCTAACAAAAATTCGAATTTTATTTTAGAAGAACCCTTTTACTAATTTAAATAAACCGTTATGGTTTTTAAAGGATTCTGGCGCTGTTTTTCTAGAAATTTGTTTTTGACATAACTCAAAATCTATTAGACGAATCCAAAATTTTATCTTTGTAACACCCCGAAAATTCAATAACTATGAAATTAGCAAGTTAAAGTATAATTAATCTTAAATCAAAGAACTAAGGGAAACGGGATACGCCATTGCGTTCGCCTCGGAAAAATACGCGAAATAGAGTCCGAGTTTTCGAAAAACGGAGTCCGTATGAAGAAGATATGGCCTTCGGAAATTTTGAATTAAATTTAAAATTCAATCAGAATAAAATAATTAAAAATCGGGCCCAATGGGCCAGGGCGGATAAACACCCGCCTAGACCACCCAGGTCGACTGGGCTGTCGACCTGGGCTACCCATGTCGACAGGGCTGTCGACAGCCCTGTCGACAGGGGTGTCGACCTGGTCGAGCCCAGTCAACCAGGCTGGCCAGGTCTGTGTGTGGCCGATTTTCTGTGGTCTGCTTTGTCACTAGGGCTAGGTGGCAAGTTTTAATTGGTCTCTCTATCGAATGAATGGCTACGATCAATCCAGGCAACATCAATGGTCCTAATCAGTTCCTAACCTCTATATAAACAACCCTAGACTAAACCCTAATCTATTCATTCAAAATTAAGAACATAGCCGCCATGTTGCTGAGGAACGACTAAGAGTAGCCGCCAACTAGAGAGAGAATTAGGAAGAAAGTTCTAAAGCCTAAAGCAATTCAAGCAACCTAAAGCCAATCAATTCAACAAAGGAATCATATCTCTTAATTAGAGAATTCGCCGCAACCATTGTAAGTAGAGTATTACTTTGGCATGAATAAATAACTGTGCTGATTTGTATGCTTGAATTGGGATAATAAAGTAATTCATATTTGTGCAAAATTTAGGTTATTCATTATAAAGAACTACATGCGGTAGTTCTATGCAAGTATGCGTTTGGAATATTTCGCAAATTATGTAATCTATGTTGAAGCTACATGTATGTAGTTGATTGAAATTCATGCAAGTTTGGGGCTTTGTTATTATGCCATCATGATGTATATTTTTGTGCATAAATCATTTTGCAAGTAATTGAAACAAGTTTGGTTGTTATAGTTCATATGAAACTATGTTGGAATTTTGACACCATATTCCATGTATTAAGTCATGCTTTTGCAAACTTATGAATATGGCTAGGCTATGAATGTTATTTGGCATAATTGAAATCCATAATTAAGTCTATCTTGTTTACAAGAATTATAGGATGACATATGTGAGACATGGCTAGGTTGGACTCAAAAATCCGTTTTTGCAAGATTAAAGCAAACACCATGATTAGGAATATTTATGCATAAGTATATTTATACCAACGTTTTGTGATTAGACTTAAATCATGATTAAGTTGAACTATGCTTTTGTGTTAGTAACAAAGTATCCCCTTTGTAAACATGTAGAAACCTTATGAACATAACTTGTTTATGTTTATGCCTAAATAAGAACATAGGTCTATGTTGTAGTTAAGACTATGTGACACCTAATTTAGATTCTTATCTTAAGTTTACATGGTTTGGTTCATGTCACCTATGCTTTATGACCAAAGTATATATATGCAAGTACACCAGTTTCTATTATGTATTTCCAACATCATATGCAAGTTCATGCGCTCACCTTCCCCTCTTTGTGTATGTAATCACGCTTTAAGCCTCCCCTTTTCGCATGGCTAAATTGGGCTTTAAAAGGCTAAGCCCAATATATATAAACGGACGTGTAAAACGGGGGAAAATAACGTTGGGTTAAAATTACTAATGAATGAAAATATAAAATAGAAGGGCCCAAGTTCAAGTATGGGTTGGGCCCCTGATTGGTGTAACCTTTACACCATTGACTTAATAATGGGCCGCAAATATTTACATATAAGAAATAAAGAAGAAGGACAAAATATGTAAATGTAGAACATACGATGTGTTTAACCCGAGGTTGGATTGAGTTGTGATGTAAACCTGCCCGGAACCGCCCGGCTGTCCAGTAGTCACAACAATACCTATCCAATGTGGGAGGTTAAACATGGAGCCCAGCAAGGACCCGAGGTTAGACTGAGTTGTGGCGTAAGACTGCCCGGAACCAACCGGCAACAGGCAGCCACAACAATACCTGTCTAATGTGAGAGGTCAGGGCCTTAATAAGACAATTAAGGCTGAGTCAGGATTGATATGATTAAGTGAACTAAAGACTTAATCAAAATGGAACACGCTAAACAAAATGGACTGGTGGGGGTTAGGTTAGGAAACACTTAACCAACTTAGCATGTTGGCTAGAGATAGAAAACCTAGTAATGGGGGACCCTTTTCAGCAGTAACCCTAAAAGGTGTATCAGGATACCCTGAAACTAGGCAGGGTGGGCCACGATTACTGGGCTGATTGTAAGAGGTCAAATCGACGGCGGTGGTGTAGCAGTGTAGGTTCTAACGGAGTGTGGGCGTGCACACACTCCGGTGCAGAAAAATAAGGACTGGACACCAGTAGCATACCTGTGCACTCTAAGGTTGTGTCGGGTTGCCACTATGGGACTTGATACACCCCATGGTGGGACCAGCATAGGTAACTACAGACATCGGGGGCCGTAAGACACATGTAACTATGCGAGTAGGAGCCGATCATCATAGAATGGATCACATCACCCTGATTTTGGGGTGCCAGTTGGAAACTAGTTTATATGGGTTCAGAGATCAACATGGGGTACGATAGTATATTCGACCCTAGACAACTTAACCAAGTTTATAGTGCATGCCCACTTCTTGTTTATACTTATCATACCCAGTTCTTTATTCATAGTCAAAATAGTACTAGACTTACTCAGGCTTTATGTCTGACTCTACTTTTCTTTCGTCTTCTTTCTTCCGTTTCCCCCCCCCCCTAGGTCCTCAGGGAGGGAACACAGCAGCTTGACCAACCTCAACATCCAGCTTGAAGAAGAGAAATGTATTGCTTGGACTTTCCTGTTTTGAACTATGGCTTTGGACAATCCACTATGGGGCTTTTGCAGTTTATCTATGTTTTATTTATGCTTCTTTAAATAATGTACTCAAGATAGATTATGAAAATGTTATGTTATGTTTTTGGAAAGGATGTTGTTGTAACACGTATTTGACTTTATGAAATAAAGTTCTTGTTGTTCTTCCGCTGTTTACAAATATGTGTTCTTATATCTGTCTTGTATATCTGTGACTTGTACTTATAAACCTCCACCAAAATTAGGGCATTCCCTTTGAGAGTGACCCTAACGGAGGTGGGGTGTTTCACTTGGTATCAGAGCATAGGTTTACCAGATAAGATAAAAAGTTTTGAAAAATTATTTTCAAAAAAAAAAGGAAATTTAAAGAAGCATTTTTAAAAGGAAAATATTATTTTATTTTAAAAAAAAAAAAGGCAAAATCCACTCCCCAAAGCCATAGGAACTATCTCTTATCCTTCGTTTTGAATCTATCCTTTTTGTTTCAGCATGTCCAAAGAACTTAACTTGCCGGAAGGGGTGCCAATACCTGGTTGGTTTAGACGGTTCTTAGAAGCAAGGGCCACTCAGCCAGGTCCTACCATTCCTCCTCCCCCAGCGGAAGGAAATCATCCAGCTGCAGCAGCACCTTTTCCTCCACCTCCTCCTAGGGGAAACACGTTCGCTAAGATAAGCAAAGATTTTAAAGCTATGGGAGGAAGGGATTTCCATGGAACTGAGTCCTTCGTAGCAGCTAGAAATTGGCTGAAAGAAACTGAGGACCTATTCATCATCTTTGAGGTAGAAGATAGACAAAAAGTACAACTGGCGGTGTGGCTATTGAAGGGCGAGGCTTCCTACTGGTGGGAAGTCACTAATGCTGAAAGACCAGTGGAGACATGGGAGGACTTTAGGGCAAGGTTTGAGACCAAATTTCTCTCAGATGCAGAAAGAAGTTTGCAGTTAGAAAAATTCTTATTTCTTAAGCAAGGGGACAAGACGGTCAGAGAGTATGTGAATCAGTTCGATGAGCTGGCTAGGTTTGGGCTTGACCTAGTCAATACCCCGCACAAGAAGGCTCTCCGTTTCGTCAAAGGGTTGAATGAGCCATTACACAGTTTTGCCATGACCCATATACCCATGGGAGCCACGTATGAAAGATTGGTGCAAATGGCATTGCTGAATGAAGAGGATAAGAGCAAGAAGGAGACAAAGGCAGAAAGCTCTCAAGGGAAGAAAGAGGGTTTGCAGCCTAAGAAGACTGACTTTAAAAAAGGCGGGGAAGGCAACAAAGAGAAGAGGACGTGTAATTTCTGCGGCAAAGTGGGGCACTTAGTAAGAGACTGCCGGAAAAAGAAGGCCAAGGAGAATGGTGGGTGCTTTTCTTGCGGTGAGACAGGCCATAGGGCTAAGGACTGCCCAAAGAAACGGGGACAGGGGCAGGGTGCTGGATCCACCCCAGGGGCACAGATTCATGTGCTGGAAGCGCCACCTCTGCAACAGCGAGGTATAAATACTTCTGTAGAAAGTGTAGTTTATCTTTATGATCACCCCGTTCGCACTTTATTTGATTCTGGCGCATCACACTCCTTTATCTCGTCTGCTTTAGTAGAATCTCTGCACCTAAAAACTAGTATGGTAGAGGACCCCTTAATTGTTTCAAACCCAATTGGGGGCCCAGCTCATTTGTCTATGATCTGTTTGGGATTGAAAATTTCTATTCTAAGTGTTGAATTTCAATGTAGTTCCTTTGTTTTGGGCTTTTCGGGGCATGGTTTGATTTTGGGTATGGATTGGCTATCCAGTAATTGGGGCCATCCTTGATTGTGAGAAAAGGGTTGTTAGGCTCCTAACCCAGCTCGGTAATACTTTGGAAATTTCTTGTAATCCCTCGTATGCGGTTATGCTTAGTTATCTTGAATCGCTAGATGCCTCTGTTGAAAATTTGCAACCAGTTAGAGTGGTCCGGGAGTATCCGGATGTCTTTGAAGAGGTGAAGGGCTTGCCTCCGAAGCGGGAAATAGACTTCCGCATATATCTTGTAGATAATGCAAAGCCCGTTGCGTTGCCCGTTAGACATATGGCTCCACGAGAGAGGAAAGAGCTCCGTAAACAGATTAAAGAGCTTCTAGAAAAGGGGTTCATTAGGAGGAGCATTTCAGAATAGGGCGCTCCAGTAGTGTTCGCCACTAAGGCTGAAGGTTCATTTCGCTGATGCATGAGTTGTAAAGAATCACCTTAGTAAGTACATTTGTTTATTTTCAAGAGATAATTCATCTATGTGGAATACCTTCTAGTAAGTGAACAAGATCCAAGATTCACTAATGAATTTTGGAGAGCTTGCATGGAACCATGAGTACGCAGTTAGGCTTGAGCCAAGTATACTTGAAGGAGAATGAGTGAAAGAGGAACGAGAGGCAAGGGTTCCAACTCATATTTTGGAAACAAGGATTAAGAAACTACGAAATTGTGAAGTTAAAGACAGACAAAGCATAATGGAGTTAAGCTCAAGGAAGTGCGACTTAGAAGATTGAAGACTAGATTCGTGCATAATATCTCTTCTTAAGAGTATATCCTTGATTCCTCTCTTCCTGTAGAACTTACTTGCATGGTATCTTTTCTATATATCCTCTCGATCCCATTCTCAGTCCAATTTCTGTTGCAAACCACATAGGGAGTATGACTCATCTGTTAGTAACACATGTTGGGGCTCGAGGGTGTTCGTTGATTTTACTAAAGTTTTTGGGTTTTATAGGATACAGATTGGTCTTAGGAAGGGACTCCCTTATGACCTAAAAGGAGTCCATCATGCTTAGTTTCCTAGAATCATATATGGTGGTTGGGTTGAGTAACTCTTTGGGTGTCAGTCTGATGTTGATTTCGGTCTTCGGGGCTGATGCTTAGAGAGTTCTTCTCCTAATCAATATATATGTGGCATAGGTTTTCAGTTTTGACATTGCCTAATGGGCACAAAGTTTTTACTTGCTTCTATCATTCGACTATACCTTTAGGTAGGACCATTCCCTATCATTGAGAAAATTTGGAAAATGGCCTATAGATTAGAGCTACCCGAGAAGTTGGCTGGAGTCCACAACGTTTTTCACGTTTCACATCTTCTAAAATGTCTACATGAGTCTGCTGAAGTGGTAGAGCCAAATATCCTCGAAGAGGCCGAAGTGGAACGCGAAGCAACCATAAGAAAAGTTCCAACCCGCATATTAGAAACGGAAGTGAAGAAGCTATGCAACCGCGAAGTCAAGCTCGTCAAAGTTCAGTGGAGCGACGCCAAGGGAGACGCGACTTCGGAAACTGAAGCTAGAATACGTACTGCCTAGCCTTTTCTGTTCGAGGGTACATCCTTGATCTTTCATTTTCCTTAAGTTGCGCTTTTATCTATCTTTTTAGGTATCTTTCCTCGACCTTGTCTTTTAGGAAAAAACTTTTTGGATGGAAACATGTAGTTGAAACATGTTATGTATGAATGGTTGCAAGTGGTTGCAAGTGATTGCTAGTGGTTGCTCGTGGTTGCATATACACACACAATCTAGGTTTTAGATCGGCTCAGCCACTTCATATTGCATATGCATATATGTTTGCTTTCATATGTGGTTGAACTTTAATGTGTTGTCATGTGGATGTTGCATTTGTATTGAATGATTGTGCACTCATGTAGAATCAAGAATAGGGAAGTTTGCATACATAATGGATTCATGGCACTTACATAATTCACATTAAGGAGGTCAACTGAATCAGTAGACCGCCTGATTTTGCATTAGATAAGTTCATATACACACACTTCGCATATGATCATGAAGCATTAGAAGTCTTTTAAGGACAATGGATGCTCGTGTTTGATGGATGAGTAGATGGATTATTGGATGTTAGGATTTACATTCCTCCTAACTTGAAGATTTCGTGGACGAAATCCTTTTAAGTGGGGGAGAATGTAACACCCCGAAAATTCAATAACTATAAAATTAGCAAGTTAAAGTATAATTAATCTGAAATCAAAGAACTTAGGGAAACGGGATACGCCATTGCGTTCGTCTCGGAAAAATACGCGAAATAGAGTCCGAGTTTTCGAAAAACGGAGTCCGTATGAAGAAGATATGGCCTTCGGAAATTTTGAATTAAATTTAAAATTCAATCAGAATAAAATAATTAAAAATCGGGCCCAATGGGCCAGGGCGGATAAACACCCGCCTAGGCCACCCAGGTCGACTGGGCTGTCGACCTGGGCTACCCATGTCGACAGGGCTGTCGACAGCCCTGTCGACAGTGGTGTCGACCTGGTCGAGCCCAGTCAACCTGGCTGGCCAGGTCTGTGTGTGGCCGATTTTCTGTGGTCTGCTTTGTCACTAGGGCTAGGTGGCAAGTTTTAATTGGTCTCTCTATCGAATGAATGGCTACGATCAATCCATGCAACATCAATGGTCCTAATCAATTCCTAACCTCTATATAAACAACCCTAGACTAAACCCTAATCTATTCATTCAAAATTAAGAACATAGCCGCCATGTTGCTGAGGAACAACTAAGAGTAGCCGCCAACTAGAGAGAGAATTAGGAAGAAAGTTCTAAAGCCTAAAGCAATTCAAGCAACCTAAAGCCAATCAATTCAACAAAGGAATCATATCTCTTAATTAGAGAATTCGCCGCAACCATTGTAAGTAGAGTATTACTTTGGTATGAATAAATAACTGAGCTGATTTGTATGCTTGAATTGGGATAATAAAGTAATTCATATTTGTGCAAAATTTAGGTTATTCATTATAAAGAACTACATGCGGTAGTTCTATGCAAGTATGCGTTTGGAATATTTCGCAAATTATGTAATCTATGTTGAAGCTACATGTATGTAGTTGATTGAAATTCATGCAAGTTTGGGGCTTTGTTATTATGCCATCATGATGTATATTTTTGTGCATAAATCATTTTGCAAGTAATTGAAACAAGTTTGGTTGTTATAGTTCATATGAAACTATGTTGGAATTTTGACACCATATTCCATGTATTAAGTCATGCTTTTGCAAACTTAAGAATATGGCTAGGCTATGAATGATATTTGGCATAATTGAAATTCATAATTAAGTCTATCTTGTTTACAAGAATTATAGGATGACATATGTGAGACATGGCTAGGTTGGACTCAAAAATCCGTTTTTGCAAGATTAAAGCAAACACCATGATTAGGAATATTTATGCATAAGTATATTTATACCATCGTTTTGTGATTAGACTTAAATCGTGATTAAGTTGAACTATGCTTTGGTGTTAGTAACAAAGTATCCCCTTTGTAAACATGTAGAAACCTTATGAACATAACTTGTTTATGTTTATGCCTAAATAAGAACATAGGTCTATGTTGTAGTTAAGACTATGTGACACCTAATTTAGATTCTTATCTTAAGTTTACATGGTTTGGTTCATGTCACCTATGCTTTATGACCAAAGTATATATATGCAAGTACACCAGTTTCTATTATGTATTTCCAACGTCATATGCAAGTTCATCCGCTCACCTTCCCCTCTTTATGTATGTAATCACGCTTTAAGCCTCCCCCTTTCGCCTGGCTAAATTGGGCTTTAAAAGGCTAAGCCCAATATATATAAACGGACGTGTAAAACGGGGGAAAATAACGTTGGGTTAAAATTACTAATGAATGAAAATATAAAATAGAAGGGCCCAAGTTCAAGTATGGGTTGGGCCCCTGATTGGTGTAACCTTTACACCATTGACTTAATAATGGGCCGCAAATATTTACATATAAGAAATAAAGAAGAATGACAAAATATGTAAATGTAGAACATACGATGTGTTTAACCCGAGGTTGGATTGAGTTGTGATGTAAACCTGCCCGGAACCGCCCGGCTGTCCAGTAGTCACAACAATACCTATCCAATGTGGGAGGTTAAACATGGAGCCCAGCAAGGACCCGAGGTTAGACTGAGTTGTGGCATAAGACTGCCCGGAACCAACCGGCAACAGGCAGCCACAACAATACCTGTCTAATGTGAGAGGTCAGGACCTTAATAAGACAATTAAGGCTGAGTCAGGATTGATAGGATTAAGTGAACTAAAGACTTAATCAAAATGGAACACGCTAAACAAAACGGACTGGTGGGGGTTAGGTTAGGAAACACTTAACCAACTTAGCATGTTGGCTAGAGATAGAAAACCTAGTAACGGGGGACCCTTTTCAGCAGTAACCCTAAAAGGTGTATCAGGATACCCTGAAACTAGGCAGGGTGGGGCACGATTACTGGGCTGATTGTAAGAGGTCAAATCGACGGCGGTGGTGTAGCAGTGTAGGTTCTAACGGAGTGCGGGCGTGCACACACTCCGGTGCAGAAAAATAAGGCACTGGACACCAGTAGCATACCTGTGCACTCTAAGGTTGTGTCGGGTTGCCACTATGGGACTTGATACACCCCATGGTGGGACCAGCATAGGTAACTACAGACATCGGGGGCCGTAAGACACATGTAACTATGCGAGTAGGAGCCGATCATCATAGAATGGATCACATCACCCTGATTTTGGGGTGCCAGTTGGAAACTGGTTTATATGGGTTCAGAGATCAACATGGGGTACGATAGTATATTCGACCCTAGACAACTTAACCAAGTTTATAGTGCATGCCCACTTCTTGTTTATACTTATCATACCCAGTTCTTTATTCATAGTCAAAATAGTACTAGACTTACTCAGGCTTTATGTCTGACTCTACTTTTCTTTCGTCTTCTTTCTTCCATTCCCCCCCCCCCCAGGTCCTCAGGGAGGGAACACAGCAGCTTGACCAACCTCAACATCCAGCTTGAAGAAGAGAAATGTATTGCTTGGACTTTCCTGTTTTGAACTATGGCTTTGGACAATCCACTATGGGGCTTTTGCAGTTTATCTATGTTTTATTTATGCTTCTTTAAATAATGTACTCAAGACAGATTATGAAAATGTTATGTTATGTTTTTGGAAAGGATGTTGTTGTAACACGTATTTGACTTTATGAAATAAAGTTCTTGTTGTTCTTCCGCTGTTTACAAATATGTGTTCTTATATCTGTCTTGTATATCTGTGACTTGTACTTATAAACCTCCACCAAAATTAGGGCATTCCCTTTGAGAGTGACCCTAACGGAGGTGGGGTGTTTCAATCTTCCATTGGAAAACTATTATCTAATCGGTCATGACAGTACTTGTTTCAAAGAATTCCGACTTAAATTGAGTTCTACATACTCAATTGAAGTTCGAAACGCCAATTTACAAACTACCTTCTACGGCGAGTTCGTTTTATTTATATTTATATATATAAACGATTATACTTTGTTTATAAATAAATTTCAATTTGAATCTAATATATTTTAGTATATATATAACTATTTTTCCTAATTTAATTTAATATTTTTTATTATCCGAAATTATCGATTATTCCATTACATGGTTATAAATTTATTTATAACTCCATCTTCTATTCTAAATTCCAATTACTTTATAAATAAAATTATTTATAAAATTCGATATAATCGAATTCTAATTATAAATCCTTTCGATTTTTCTTAGTTTAATTTATATTCCGAATTTCGGAATAAAATTTTATCATTATATTTTAAACCATTTTCCAATTCACTTTTAAATTCATATTTGAATTTGAACGTCTAAATTTTCTAATAATAATTTATTATACTAGATTTATAAACATCCCTTAGAAATCCAACTTTCTTATTTTGTATATTAAAATATGTTTCATTTCAAAAATCTGTTTGAAACTCAATCCCTTATAATTTCCGAATTACAGAATAAAAACCATCGTTCCCTTTTCAAAGTGATTTCAGATTTCTATTTTTAAATTCAAACTTGAATTTAAAATTACAAATTTATCTCATGATATTTAATTCACTACATATATAAACATCGTTTATAAATTAACTTGTTTTATATATTAAAACAAGTTTTATACAAATCAATTTAAAACCCGATTCTACCTTTGGAATATTTTGTAGTTTTAAACATATATATAAATATGGAATCTATTTTAAAAATTTATTTCAGTTTCTATCTAATAAAATTTATTTATTTTATTTGGGAATAATTTATTTTGCAACTGCACGTAGTCAAATTCAAACATAAATCCTATGGATTTATTCAATTTAATTTCCATTTCGAACATCAGAATAAATTTCATTGTTTACTATTTAAAACGATTTTTCAATACTCACATTAAATTCACATTTGAATTTAAATCTTTATATTATCCAATGATATTTTATTTTCCTTTATTTATAAGCACCATTTATAAATTTACTTTAATTTTCCGCATTATTAGATTTATAAACATCGTTTATATATCTAATACTTCAATTTCCTGTATTATTTAATTTATAAACTTCATTTATAAATTCAATACTTGTTTTATTTATTCAAAACAAGTTAGTATCTTTATAGCCCATTCGAAATTCAAATTCTACGTTAGAAAATAGATTTTCCCGTTTAAATCTCAAAATTCCCTTTTCACGATATTTCTATAAATCAATATTTAGGCCCAGTTATATTTAAACATTCAAAAACACCCAATTATCAATCACAGGTTTTCTATCACTTCATATATGATAATATATATTGAACAAACAAATAATAACATTTTTAAGGAATCCAGTTGGATCCCTCTAATCTGTTTTCCTACATCCACAGACGTTAGCCAACATTAAATAATAACTATCCTACTTTGAGGCAGGTTATCGCGGTATAGAAGGTCATCCACTATAATATTGTGGGGCGCATATGGTCATCCGCTACTTGTACTACGGGAAATATCCGACCACCAATATATAATATATATATGATAGTCACAAACACTAAACCTAAATAAGTAATATATTCCTATATATAATAACCACAATTATATTTCAATGCATCTGAACAATCAACAATAATTTTTAACGATCAAAATAAATTTAAATAAATTTTAAGAAAGAATTACTCACTTGATATTATTTGCCGGAATATCCCAATAAAGCCTATTATATAGATTTCACAATGATTCCTCCATACGTTTGTTTCAATGTAAAACAATATAAATAAAATTTCAATTATCAAATTATACTAATTAAATTTCATTAACCAGACATGTGTAAACCCAGTTCCAAATTAAACCATAATTTTACTCAAGCGATTTGTCTATGAATTTTATTTCTTCATGAACTAATAATTTTTTTCATATAAACTAATTTAGTTTAATCGGTTACCAATTATATAAATCAATCTTGAATTTTAAAAAAAAATATTAATTCCATTTACTGTTGGGATTTTAGTCCATCGACCAATTTCCCACTGTCCTAAAACCTAGGATCACCACTAGGCTAGACATTACGAGCTCCAACTTCACCTCAGCACAACCTGCTTCGACTACCACCCACAACAAGAAACTCTAACTACCTCAACACGGTGATCGACTGTAGATAAAAACAACTAGCCAAACCCCTTCCACCGATTGCAACCGCAATCACATCATAAGAGAAAAATCGAACCCCCATTCATTCACTATCGCACCTTCAATCCCTTATCAGATCTCCAAGTAACTCTGCAGAATTGACAACCGAGTCCCCCTTCAAGTCCGTCGTTGTACCGTCTCACGCGAGCCCCTCCATAATATTCAGTAAAATTGAACACCTCAGTTCATCTATCGTGACTAGTACCAGTTCGACGTTTAACACTGGTCCTCCTGAAATCGCAACTAGCCTGAAGCACTCACCACGCTCTAATCATCGATGCCGCCTTATGTTGTGTCAAGCTTCAGGGGTCGACCCTTTTCACATCGCATATTGCAATTTCAATTTTACTTTGATTCTATGGATGTATTTTAAAGAGGCGAATCAATTTGATTTCGAAGACAAATGGTGGAGCGACATTTCCAATGATTGTTTGAGGCATCGATTTTCAGCAAAAGAAAGGGGGTATGGGTTGTGATTTTATAAAGATGAAAATACTTATGAACTAAGAAATATATCTGCCTAAGGTACCTTATAGGTTAGGTGTACTATGTTTGCTTAAGAAGGAAGGAATTTATTTTGATAACAAATTTTATTTTACTTTATTTTAGTTTGAAAAGGTACGATTTTATTTAAAATATCCCGTGATTCTGAACTCCTTTCTGAACCCAACAACCGACATTTTTAGTGTTATACCACTATTCTAAACACCCCGGGACAGATTCTAAAGCTAAATTCGATCATATGGAGAAGATATAAATTTAAATTGTTACAAATTGAATTAAAAACAATTAATTCTTTGATAATAAATTATTATTATTCTAATTCAAACCGAAATTTGTATTGATCATCTGAACTATTTTCAGTTCAGTTATAAAGTTTGAATTCAATTAAATTCATTTTCATATTATAATGATAATATATATTTGAAATAAATTGTATTTCGATTACTAATTCGATAACTCAATATAAAAATTAATTTATATTATCAACTCAATAATTAAATCCATATTAGATATTAAAATTAACCGACCAATAGTCCAGGTCATTTCATCAACTATAACAATTTTAAGTTATATAAACATGATTAAACAGAACGGTAAACAACCAAAAGTTCTAGATCTTTGCTCCTATACAAACTTCCACATTTGTTTGAAGGTTACTGATAAAAAAAATAACAATGTTGAGAAAACTTATAATAGTTATTTATCAAACCATTTTTCTACTAAGGCTGCTTAAGGGTAGCATGATTGGTCTTAGAATGTGGTAGACTACATATTGGGTTAATCGAGTCTAATGGACATAGTTATGTAATTTGAACTGTCAGGCAATTATTTGAGTGTACATTTTGGTGGAAATGGCTTGTGGAAACAAGCTTAAGTTTTGTATTTTCTCCAAAAAATGTAAAATTTATGAGGCTCATTATAAACAACAAGTGTAGATAATTTTACAATGTAATGTTGTGATTTTCTTCCCCTACACACACACACACATATATATATATATACACACATACACACGCATGCACGCATGCACACACAGACACAAACACTGTAACGACCCGTAGTTTCAAGGTCGAATAATTAATTTATTTAATTATTTAAAAGAGTGAATTAGAAATTTAAATGGTTGTTAAATTAAATAATATTGAATATTTAATTAATTTAAATAATAGAATAATATATTTAATTATGAAATAATCAAGAATAGCTGAATTCACAATATAGTGTGAATTGTATTATTTATAATATATAATTCAGTTTAGAGTTGAATTATATTAACGAATATATTATATAAATGCCATTTGAACGTATAATTATATTATAATTAAATCCGAGCTCGAAATGGCACTGCATTTCGTAAATCAGTGATTCGAACTTCAACTGAATGAATCCGTTTTAAGCCGGATTTCTATGAAACAAGAAACATTCGGAGCTGGTGAAGTATATTTTTCTAGTGGAAGAGATAAATCGGGATTTCATTGTGTAGATTTTGAGTTATGCCCAAGTCAAATTTTAGAAAAGTCGTTATGGAATTCCTATATAATTTATAACGAAATATAAAAGGAATTTCATTATAAATCGAATACCGATTTAATCGGGATTTGAAATATCAAGTTGCAAATTCATATAGGAATATTCTGGAGCTGTATGATATTCTATTGTGAATATATAAGATAATATTTATTTTTAAATATTTAATTTTATTATTTTTAAATATATTTATATATTTAAGTGTTCTATTTAGAGCTTTAAAAATAGCCAGTTTTGCAAACGACCTCCGTCTTCGACGAACTAATTTTGTTGGATCCGCAATATTAAATTATTTCTAGATTTCAATTTTCGTGACTTTTGAAGTTAGTATGTGGTCGTACGGGATTTTAATGTGAAGAACAGTCAGTATTTTAATGGTTAAAAATACACTGTGTGAGCAAACAGAGTCGGAATTCGACGAACCGGATTTGTTGGGTCTGTAATGTCGAACTCTAGTGGTATGTCCATTTTCATGATTTTTTGATATATTATGTGTATGTAGGAATTTCTAGAGTGCAGAAAGAGATATAAAATGATTAAAATAAAATATCCTAAAATATCTAAAAAAATCTAAATTCCCTATAAATACCCCTTTAACACTTTTAACCTAATTCACTTCCTCAAAATTTCTGCCGTCATCTTCTGAAAAGATAAAACTAAATTCTGCCACTTCAAAAAAAAATTCAAAACAAATGAAATCAATTCCTATAAATCATTCTCTAAATAATTTTGAACTCCTGGAATGTTAAGCTTCAATATCATGTATATATTGTTGGGTTCGAATGCCATATTCCTCGCTGGAAATTAGGGCAGCGAACTACGGTTCAAACAAAGGTGAGATTTAAGCATCTATTCTTGATTTGGAGGTTGGATTGGAGGTAATCGGATCATATGGAGCTTGCGTTCGATTTTTGGGTTGAATTGGTGATTTAAGATGTCGATCTTTTATAGTGAGGCGTGGGCTCGGTTTGAAGGCCATGTCGGAGAAGAAGGTGCGAGCTGGCTGAAAATGATATGAGTAGATGGAGATTTTTACAAGGATGAGAATAGTGTATATAGTTTGATTTTTCAGTGGAAGGATAAGGGAATTCTTGTGTACAGGAAGAACGATAATTGCCATTTCCTGAAGCGTGATTTTTGAGATATGGGAGAAAAGGAAGAAGCGGGTCTAGTCCTTGAACGTGTGCGGTTGGGCCGGTGAAAAGGGTAAAAGCCCGATCAAATTTAGACTAAGTTTTTATTTGATTAAATTTGTGTACCAACTTTGAAATGTTGTATCTCGTCCATACAAACTCAGATTGACGAGCCATTGGCCACGTTGGAATCATATGATCTCAGGCTATGCAGTGGACCTGACTGGGAGTGAATTGGAGCTCGCTACAATTTATAGCGAAATAAATTGTCTGTCTGAATCAACAGACGCAAATCGTTATTTAACGGTTAACGCAAAATGTAAGTAAAACTCACCAACTCTAAACAGTTATATTTTTATAACATATTTTTAGAACTGATAATTATCTGTTGATTGTTATGCGTTAACCGTTTGGTTGAATTGCTAATGTATCTAGTGAAATTATAGATAACGGTATATATAAAAATCGTTAATCAAATATTGATTCTATTTAGCAGGATATTTCATATTGAAATGATATCGATGTTAATTATATTGTTTAACATCTGTGATGCAGGGAAACTGGTTGGAGAGATCCAACTGGATTACTCAACATCTATTTTACTGTTTTTCATGTATTGTAATATGTGATGTGATATATAATCTATTGTTGATTATGATTGTTTGAATGATATCGATAACTTTTATGAGGTATTCTAAATAACGTTAGAAATTCTGGGATGTAGAAAAAAAGCGGATTTTCAAAGTGTTTTTGAAAATGAATTATTTATATAAAATCAATGGATTTAATATATAAAAGGAAAATATTTTTGAAACAAATAGAAAAGGAAAAAATTCGTAAAACAAATAGAAAAGGGAAATATATGTGAAACAAATAGAAAAGGAAAAATATTTGTGAAACAAACAGGAAAGGAAAATATTTTTAAAACAAATGTAAAAGAGGAATATTTGTGAAACAAATAGGAAAGGAAAATGTTTGTAAAACAAATATAAAAGGAAAGATATTTGTGAAACAAATAGGAAAGGAAAATATTTGTAAAACAAATATAAAAGGAAAAATATTTGTGAAACAAATAGGAAAGGAAATATTCGTAAAACATTTACAAATAGAATTGAAAAGAATATTTATTTGTTAAATAAATAAAATTGAAAAAGAAATATTTATTTGTTAAAAAATAAAATAGAAAAGGGAATATTTGTAAAACAAATGGAAAAGGAAGTATTTGTAAACCTAATAGAAAAGGATTTATTCGTAATCAAATAGAGTTACTCGAATATAGTTTAATCGGATAGTTTATTCAAAGAAAAGATTTATCGAATATTAGTTATTCGAAAGGAGCTACTGAATATAGTTATTCGAAAGGAGTTAAGTGATAAGAGTTAATGAATTAAATTTAATCGAGTTAAAGTTAATGGAGTTAGGGTTAATTGATTTGGGTTAATAGAGTTAAAGTTAATCGAATTAGGGTTAATTGATTTGAGTAAATAGAGTTAAAGTTAATCGAGTTAAAGTTTAATTGATTTGAGTAAATAGAGTTAAAGTTAATCGAGTTAAAGTTAAAGGAGTTAGGGTTAGTTGATTTGAGTGAATAGAGTTAAAGTTAATGGATTAGAGTTAATCGATTAGAGTTGATCGATTAGAGTTAATTGATTAGAGTTAATCGATAGAGTTAATTGATTAGAGTTAACTAAATAGAGTTAATTGAATTAGAGTTAATCGAATAATAGTTATTCGAATAGAGTTAAAAGGAGTAATCGAATATTAGTTATTCGGATAGAGTTAAAAAGGAGTTATCGAATATTGGTAATTCGAATAGAATTAAAAGGAATCAATCGAATATAGTTTTTTCGAAAGAAATTAATTGAATATAGTTTACTCAAAAGGAGTTAATCGAATATAGTTTATTCGAAAGGAGTTATCGAATATAGTTTTTTATAAAGAGAGAATTTCAAATATTGTTTATTTGAAGAAAAGAGTTATCGAATATAGTTATTCGAAGAAAGATTTACGAATATAGTTTATTCGGAAAGGAGTTATCGTATAGAGATTATTCAAAAGATAGTTATACATTGAAATTTGATTATATCGAATTCGGGAATGTACTGTTCACTTTCCATTTTAATCAAGATTTATTTATTTATTAATAAATTAGTGGTATGTTTATTTATCCAAATTAATAAATAAAAGTTTTACTTCAGTTATTATATTTCGAAAGCTGGGATTATGACACTATTGTTATTATCAAATTGTTTCAATAAAGAAGTGGATTCATAAATAGAATCCGAGAGTTACGTAAGGAGGTTGTTAAAGATTTAAGAGGTGAACTTTGTCTATTTCAAGGTTAAGGATGTTGTTCAGGTAAGGTCTGAGTGGTAATTATACCTCAACTTGATTGACTTAATTTTTAGTTAAGGAATGATTAAGGTTCGATAGTGAAGGTTGGTTAAGTGAATTTAGTTAATAAGAGTTAATAGTTCGAGTGGGCATAACGATGTTTTATTTAACATCTGTTTAAATCCAATAAAGGAGTTTGGAAATGTTTTCCAAATAAGAATCAGAAATGTTTTCTAATATAGAAAATAAGAAATGAGAGTAAATATGGAAATGTTTTCCAATGACTAACAATGTATATTTTCATAATTAGAAAATAAGAATTTTTGTATATATATGGGAATAGGAAATGGGTACATGAAATTTTTTATGATAAATTATGAAAGGACCCGAAATCCCACTTATCAGGAAATCACGGATTGAGTCGAGGACAAGCCACAGAAGAACGCAGGTAGAAGAACCTTTCATTGTCTATTACAACAGTTCAACAAAATACAAGAATATACAGAGTATAAACAAATAATATACATCAGAAAAATATCAGAGATTACAAAACATTACATAGCAGCGGAAAATAATACAATACACAACTAGAAGAGATATACAGATACAAAGCTTTTCGGATATCATTCCAGCTGTAAACCAGGATCCTGTGAATATAAATCTGCAAAACCAAGACTACTAGCTGCCCGTGTCAAAATAAGGGCACCCAGAGTTTAGGTTAAAACAATAAACTCCAGGTCAGTCATGGGACTGGTGTGAGAACTAAAACAGTTATTAATCTTTATTTTTAAAGTTAGGTAAATCAAGGGACCACGCCGTATAACACCGAACAGGTTTCCTCCCAAGACTACCAGTGCATTAAACAACAGCGCAATGATAAATAAAGAACAATGAAGCTATTATAACACCCAATTCCCATCACACAATGCAACGCAAGCCGGAGGATAGGGTTTTTACCTTATAATATCCAAGAATGCTTGATACGTTTAAAACAAATCATTTGATACTATTATAAGTGCATAGTGTATAAAACAACTTCAAATCAAAAGTATCAATCATAGACGACATAATCACCCCATCCCACTATGTCGCCATATATAGGATTACAACTAAAACCGAAACGTCACGTATTGGAAGTTGGATTTCCATCTGTGAACCGAGGCAAAATATAGTCCTCTACCGATTCGAGACAATCTAGCCCATATCTCAGGTCAGAGCTCGAGTGACCTTGGAGCGACAGGGCTGGTCCACCGATGTGGATTAAATTCCTAAACACTGCGTTTCCCCGCCCTTTGGGGTGTAAGTGAGCCAACAAATGACTCCATCGGACTCGGATCGTCCGTTCAAACCGAGGCGCCTCGCAACAGCAACAACCACATAAGTCAAACTCGTCAGGGCGTGTAAAATCACTAACGCCACTTTTTAGCTAGAAGGAAATGCATGCCCTCCCTAAGGTCCTCCCCTGTTTCTGGTTCACAACCATGGTGTGAGGCTCGCGAATTCACGTTACACAAAGCTATGCCACACAGGCGGGGCTTTGATCATCAACCACAAGACTCTGCTTTTCAACAGAAGCCTTGATCATTTGCATCATAGCATGCCACACAGGCAAACCACTCTATGCAACCGATATCAGTCACACAGAATGAAATCCGATGTCAGACACACGGTCCATTTACAAGTCCGTTCTGGGTCTGAACGAAACCGGAGGCACCTAGTACCTCACATATCCATTGATCTCCAAGTACATCTGGACGACCACCAACTGATTCCCTCTTCTTGGGTGTACGGCCCAATCAAGATCATCAGTAATCACCCAAACGACGTGAAGACCTCCGGTCTTCGACCACCGTCTTCGTCTTTGACTTACCGTCGTATCAGTTATTCAAAATGGGATAAACCCGGTCTTTCCGAATAACTTGCGTATATAATAAACAAATGTTACACAAACACAACATACGCCTCATTCCAATTCATCAGTCACTAACCGTAAGTTTGCCATAGAATAATTCCCCAAATATTAACCCCGAAGGCCGAAACCAACATCAGATCAATATCCAGAAAACCATTCTGCTTAGCTAATCGACAGTTAGTTTCTAAATTTCACATTCTTAGGGAAAGGTTCCCATTAATTTTATCAAAGATAAATTCTTTTAAATTTATTCTTTAATCTGCTTTCGAATATCAATTCAAACTAGCCGGGACTAGCGAACCTTACCGAAGTAATCATTGGTTTTAATTTCCCAATCCCCACCTATTTATCCCATGAAGTAAAAGTGTTAATACTTCATATCTAACACCACGGTGTTATCAGTAAATTCAATACCATTTCACGTTAAAATCTAATTAAAGATTTAACAATCGCCTGGAGAAAAACTGTTGATTCTCCATTCTCGATCTTTTCAATCTAATTAAAGATTCATTAAAACTCCACTTAGTTTTAATCCTTAACTGGGTTAAAGAATCCATGTCATTTAAAACACGGTTCACGATAAACCCAAAATCACATCACATTTCAATCAGTCTCCAACCGTAAATTAGCAAGTGAGCAATCCCCTAAGTATTAACCTCGAAGGCCGAAACCAACATCAGATCAATACCCAAGAAACCATTCAACTTAACTAATCTCCAGTTACTTTCTGATTTTGTTAACTCCGTGGGTCTAAGAACAGTATTATTGAAGATACCGTTCACGACAACCCAAAATCACATTCTATTAATTATCGGGTTAAAGAACAAGTGTTATTTAAAACACCATTCATGATAAACCCAAGAATCAATTCGAATTCAATTCTAATTAAATATTATTTAATTGGTATACTTCATTAAATCTAAATAAAAAGATTCAATCTTTTCTCAACCGGGCTTAAGAACAGTGTTAACGAAGACACCATTCACGACAAACCCAAATCACATTTGATATTAAATATAAGGCTCTGAATAGAAAATATATCGGCTTATATTCAATATCAAATTCTACGACCAACAAATATCGTATTGGAAATAACGATATAAATATATCTTTGAAATTTCCATAACAATATCTATGTAATCACGAAATCCAACATCGAAATAATCCAATGAAAATTTCGATTCAAATCCATTCCAATTCAATTATTGGAAATTCTAGTTACCTTCAAAACCATTTTTCAAATTCAATTTATTTATTTAAAAATAAATAGAATTATAATTCTAGTTTAAAACTAGTTCATTTCGATAAAAATCTATTTTTATCTTTTCAATTATGGAGTTTTTCATCCCAATTCTTCCCAAATCATTTCTTACGATTTTACACAAATTATTACTATTTTTAATAATTTTATTAAGGCCCATACAGTCGATTTCCATCAACGACCATCAAACTCCACTAACAACGACCTTTTGCAAATTTGATTTAGACATAAGTCCAAATCCAACCATTAGATTTCAAATTTCTAAAATTCGTTAGAAAGCACTTTTCGATACGAACCCAACAGTTTCGGTTTCAGGAGAATCCGACGGTCGGATCTCCCATAATATCCGTTCGAAGTCAATGGTCAAAATTCGCAAACTGCCGTGGCACGGCGAGTTCTATTCAGGCCATTATATTATATATAATATATATATATATATATATATATATATATATATATATGGTATATGCTTCGTCGATTTCCTTTTAAAACGTATTATTATATAAATTGTTTTAAATTCGTTTTCAAAACGATTTCAACTTCATTTCTAATTCAAATCAAAATTGAATTTTTCCTTATAAATTCGTTTTAAATTCATTTCAAATTGATTTCAATTCAAATTGATTTCTAATTCAATTTCAGTTCGTTTTCAATTCAATTCAATTTCAATTCGAATTTATTTATATTCAATTTCAATTCGAATTCATTTATATTCAATTTCAATTCAAATTCATTTATTTTCAATTTCAATTCGAATTCATTTCTATTTAGTTTAATTCGAAATCATTTCTATTCAGTTTAATTCGAATTTCAATTCTTTTCGAAATATCAGATTTTGAAATCACTTTCGATATTCATTATAAAATGAATAAAATCGATATAAATATCGTTTACGTCAAAATGGCATCCATCTAATCAAGACGGCTTCATATATTCCTATTTTCAAATATTCTATTTCAAATATTTCTATTTCAAATATTTCTTTTTCAAAACTGGAATGAGGCCCAATAAATTACCATATAATGTTAGTTATATGGATTTTCTACAACACATGTATACAATAACAACGATGAATAATCACCCATCATCCAAAGTGCATTCTACACTGTATAAGCATCGAATATAAATATTTAACGCTTATAATAGTCTGTCAATCAATCGATCGACATACAACTAACTATTGGGATTAGTGTATATCATATATCACCCCAATACCCGTGTGGGGTTTTCAAACAATCAAACACCGATTTTATGTATGCAGTTGGGCGATGTGTAAAATTTATCGTCCCAATTAATATCAGTCAAATGTGTGTCTATAAACAAATCTCCGATTTGTTTGTAAATATTTATTTTAAATGCACGTTAAAAATTCTATTTTTAACCATAAAATATTTTCCATTATAAAATATTTTTTTATTCCCCATCACATCACACAATCAACTACACATCAAAATCAAACAAACAAGCATACAAGCCGTCCATGGTCTGTGGACGACGGGTGTCGGGTGCTACTAAACACCGTCTGCATCCTAGTTAATATTTATAACTCGAAAAATAAAATTAAAGGTGAGAAGTTCTCATAGAGGGTTCCACTCCGCCGTGCTTTGCTTTTTAACTGTTGATCCTTTTCGATCCACTTGCAATTCCAAGGCAGTTCTTTTCACGTTGTTTATAATAAAAATTATATTTTTATCAATTCATTCAATAAATAAAAATCATATTTTTACTTTTACTTCATATGTATTTTTACAATGCTTCTTTCTATATAAAATTTATATTTTATATTTCTACTTCATATAAAAGGATTGAATTTTTACATCATCGCTATAAAATTCACATTTTCACTTCACTATATATATAATAAAAATCAGATTTTTATTTCGCTACACCTATAAATATAATATTTTTATATTCTCTATTATATAGAAATCATATTTTTATTACTTCTACTTTATAAAAATCATATTTTTATTATTTCTCCATATTATATATAAAAATTATATTTTTATAACACTTTCTCCTATATAAAAATATTGTCTTTTTTACTATATAAAAATATCGTCTTTTTAACTTAAAAATCCTAGCTTTTCCTCATTAAAAATACAATCTTTATCACATTAAAAATACGATCTTTATCACATTAGAAATACGATCTTCATCACACTAAAAATACGATCTTCATCACATTAAAAATACGATCTTTATCACATTAAAAATACGATCATTATCACATTAAAAATATAAACTTTATCACATTAAAAATATAAATTTTGCCTACTTAAAAATATAAACTTTTTGTAAATAAAATTTAAAAATTTATGCGAATAAAATGATAACTCAAAGAAATACAAAGAAAAAGAAAGGAAAAAGAAAATGCACCTTTCTCCTACAGCAAATCTGTAACACCCCACCTCCGTTAAGGTCACTCACAAAGGGAATGCCTTAACTTTGGTGGAGAATTTTAGTAAACATAACAGAAACCTACAAGACAGATAAAACAGTACTTGAAAAATTTATAACTTTATTTCAGTGGAACCGAAATAAACTTGGTTACATCCTTTCAAATCACAATATTAGAATTCAAGTACAAAATATCAGTCTTGTAAAAAGTCCCTCAGGATGCATTGTTTAAAATCATAATCCCGACAGAAGAAGACAAGCCATACTTTAAGCACTGCAAGCGGGAGAAATTTGGATCAAGCTAGAGTATTCCCTTCTACAAAACCTGGGGGCGGAAACGGAAGAAAGGAGGCGAAACAACAAGGGTCAGACAAAAAGTCTGGCAAGTCCAGTGATTTTCAGTTATGAACAGATAATAATAACATGACATGAACATAAAACTAGATGAGAGATAACTGTAACAGGTGTAGCAGATATAACAGAAGAACAGAATGACATAAGCTATTTCTTTTCACTTCTCTGCACTAATACTAGTTTAACAGGATTAGGTGTCACCCTAATGTCTAAACTGAAACAGGTACAGAATAATTTCCACAGAAGAGAATGCAAGTAATGGGCCTTTACCACCCGAACAGAAACAGACAGAAGAAGAAACAGATTAATCCCTATGGAAACAGAATGTAGAATTAGGTGTACACTAGTAATTGGGCCTTTACCACCCGAATAGACTGTACCACGCAGAAACAGACAGGTGTTGCCACCCAACAGAAACAGACGGTACCAACAGAAACAGACAGAACTAAGTGTACCCTAAAACCCTACCCTAAGCGATCAGCTACCTAATACATAAATATCCTGTGTCTGCCCCACAATAGGGTGTATCACTCCCTAAAGTGACAACCAATTGGCATAGACCTATTTAAAGATGTCACGGCGTCTTACATCCTCAGTGGTAGACTGGGATCCATGCATGCACATGACCCGGTTGGAATGCACCATCAACACCCTTTGCCATTATCAGAATGAATCACTTATAATTAGTTCAGTAAGCGTGTCCCAGACCCTACCTACTATTGGGTCAAAGTTTTGATACCAGAAAGGGTTACTGACTAATATGGGTCCCAAACAACAGATGACTCAAGTAATTCCCCTCCTAACCTTGTGTCCCAAGACTAACAGATTTTCAGATTAACTTGTTTACTAGTTCAGACATACAGAGTTTAGATCAACTAGTTCACAGATCAGACAATCAAGTTAACAGGTTTTCAGATTAGCGGATCAGATTTTCGGATTAACAGGCTTATAGACTTACAGATTAATTGGTTACAGATTAACAGTCTTACAGATTAACCAGTTAGAGATTGTCTAATTTTGTATTGGGCCTACGGATTCATGAAACGGGTTTATCAGATTCATTGGTCCAATTGGTTTAACCTTACCCACCTAACATGTTTTAGACATCATATTTATCTCAGATTTTCATTAATTAAATATTATTGCCCAGACCTCTCACATTAGACTCACAGTTTGCGGCTACTGGTTAGGCCGGTTGGTTCCGGGCAGGTTTCTGTCCCAAACTGAGTCTAACCTCGGGTTTCAAGCACGTTATGACTAACTTCTCACATTAGAACCTATTGTTTGCGACCACTGGAATATGCCGGGCGGTTCCGGGCAGAATTACGCTGCAATCTCAGTCTAACCTCGAGTTAGCCATGTTTATCTTTGCGGCCAATTAATTAATGATTTACCATTTATACCCACGCCTAATATACATGTCAATTATTCATAACTATAGCCAATTCAGATTATGTCAACTCAACAGATATAACATATAACATATTTTGCAGATTAGGCGACTTAACAGATTTAGCAGACTAAGCGAACTAGCAAATTTAGCAGATAACAGATTAGGCATCTCAACAGATTTAGTTTAGCAGATTTGGCATTTTCCACAGACTTAGCAGATGAAAGATTTGGCAAATCAACAGATCTAGCAGACTAGGCAGTAGAGCAGAACTAGCAGATTAAGCGATATAACAGAACTAGCAGATTAGGCAATGTAACAAAACTAGCAAATTAGGCAAATATAACAGATTTAATAATTCTTTAAAGTTTCAAAAACATATCTTGCCTAATTATAAATCTTGCCTAAGTTCACATGCATAAATAATAGTCATGATTCACAGTATGATCATATACCCCATGTTTGCATTAAATTTACATAGCACAGATTATGGTCATAATTTACCATATATCATATGTTTCAACTTTTATTAAACTTGCATAGTACAAAAGATCCATATATAAATTATATCAATTATAGCCATCGATTACTATGCATGTCATATATCCCAAAGATCCCTTACTTAGGTGATTATTTACATTAATAGATACCCTACTCTCAT
The DNA here is from genome assembly GCA_030737875.1 of Allium sativum. Lineage (NCBI taxonomy): Eukaryota > Viridiplantae > Streptophyta > Magnoliopsida > Asparagales > Amaryllidaceae > Allium > Allium sativum. The sequence continues at coordinate 1,845,757 of CM060925.1, read as the reverse complement.
GTAAATCTTTATACCTAAGCCATATTCTCTTTATCTCAAATCATATGTTCAATATCCATTTATGTTATAAATATAACATGTCCAGTCATATGTCTTCGATTTACGTTCTAGCTACGGTCCATGTTCTTTCCTCAAATCAATCACCTATTGGTCATGCCCAGTTTATGCATCATTCAATTTATTGTCCCAAAAATTTTAGCGTATGTTAACCTCTTATAAGATTGGCTCAGGCTCGTGGTAGCCTGGCTATAAAACAGAAAGAGGAAAGAGATACAAAATAAGACCTAAACAGAATAAAACAGATATAACCTCATATTCAGATTTACAATTCATATCACAATCAAAATTAACGTTTATATCGGAAAATAACTGTACTTGCCTTGGTTGGATTAAAGAAAGAACTTTAATTGTTGTAGAATCGTTGCAGAAGCTTTAATCTCTTGTTTGAATTGAGTTACTTAGGTTGATGTTGATTAGCTTCTAGTTTTAATTCTAGCAAAGTAGCGATGGCATTTTTATTTTTATTTAGAACAGATGTAGAGAAGAAGCAGAATAGAATTGTGTGTAGAGAAGGCTAGGTCTTAGGATGTATTTATAGGTGTAGGAACTCATTTAGGCCCTCAGATTAACCCTAGAACTCATCAGGTCCGTCAAAACACATCACAGCCTTCAAAATCACACACAAACGCACCAGGTTCGACCAGGGTTCGACCCCAAGGTCGACTGCCCAGTCGACCTGGTCTGGGGGGTCGACTCCCCAGTCGACCTGGGTCTTGGGGGGTCGACTGCCCAGTCGACTCCCTAGTCGACTTGGGCCCTGGGCTGGAAATTTCCCTCCCAGCCCACTTCTGGGTTTGAATTCAAATTTTTGGATTCGAATGCCGAGCTGTTTTCGATTCTGAATATTTCCGAAACTTTGGAGGGTCATATCTCCCTCATACGGACTCCGATTCTTGCAAACTCGGACTCCTTTCCAAGAACAATTCCGAGACGAATGCAATGGCACAACCCGTTTTCCTTGATTCTTATTTAAAAATTAATTATCCTTTGATTTGTTACCTATACGTTTCAAGAAAATACGGGGTGTTACATTCTCCCCTCCTTAAAGGATTTCGTCCCCGAAATCTTCAAGTTAAGAAGAATTTGTCCTACCATCCAACATCCATCTACTCAATCATCAATCACTGGCGTCCTTTGTCTTTAGAAACATCTAATGTTGTATGAACATATGCAAAGGTGTGTGTATATGTTCCTTATTTAATGCAAAGATCAGTCGGTCCACTTATTCAGTTGACCTCCTTAATGCGAATTATGCCAGTGCCATGAGTCCAACATGTATGCAAATTTTCCTACTTGATACATATCATTTCTATATGAGTGCACAACCATTCAGTCATATGCAACATCCACGTGCTGATTCAATCATTTTGCATCCACAAAAATTGAAAATGCTCACACATCCATATGCAGTATGAGAGTGTTTTCGAGCCGATCTAGTGCCTAGTGTGTGTGTATATGCATCCACGAGCAACCACTAGCAAACACTTGCATCCACTTACAACCATCAAACATAACATGTCTCAAACACATGTTTACACCCATTAGTTTCTACCTAAAGTTCGAAAATTCGATCGATAGGATACAGTCAAATGATGGAAGCGAGTACAGATAAAACAAAAACTTGGTTCTCATTAGACATGGGTCCTAAGTTTCGGCCCCGAAGACCGAAACCAACATCAAATTGACACCCAGAGGATTACCCTCTTTAGATAATGACAAAACTGGAAATCTTAACCTTCTCGGGAATATTCATATATTTACAAATTACTGGTACAGACCAGGTTACCGAACTAAGCATGATAAAACCCAGAATATATGCATCCTACTTGACGCCTAGCACATATATCTCTCAAACCCCAATCTATCACAACAGATTAGTCATAACCCTTATGGGTCTGAGTCTACAACGGAATCAGAAATAATACTAGTATTAAAGTGCAGAGTATCGATTACAAAATCAAAATACCAGAATCAGAAAGAGTCTTAACTGCATAATCAGATAAAGAAATTAAACCTACTATAGGAATTTTCCTATTTCTATCCTAGCCACTAGCCTCAAGAGTGTTCTTCTGCCCTCCTTGCCCTCGTCTCTTCAGGTAGTCCCTAGTGAAGTGTCCCATCTCTCCACAATTGAAGCAAGTGCCCTTCCTTTTTCTGCAATCCTTGTTCATATGAGTCGAGCTCCCACAAGTAAAGCACTTTTTCCCCTTCTTATATTCAGTCTTCTCATCCTTCTTTTGTGTTTCCTTTTTGGGCCCTGCTTTCTTATTCTGTGGTTCTTCCTTCTTTGTCTCTTTCGGGCCCTTGTCTTCCCCGTGCAGTAGTGCCATGTCCACCAATTTCTCGTAAGTCGCTCCCATGGTTACATGGGTCATGGCTAGGCTGTGCAGTGGATCGTTCAATCCTTTAATAAAGCGGAGAGCCTTTTTATGCTGAGTGTTGACTAAATCCAATCCGAACCTAGCTAGTTTGTTGAACTAGTTGACGTATTCCTTGACCGTCACAATTCCTTGCTTAAGAGATAAGAACTTTTCCAGTTGTAGACTTCGTTCAGCTTGCGAGAGGAATTTTGTCTCAAACCTTGTTCTGAAATCCATCCATTTTTCAACCGGCCTCTCGGCGTTAGTGACTTCCCACCAGTAGGAAGCTTCGTCTTTGAGCAGCCATACCGCCAACTGTACCTTCTGCCTATCATCCACCTCGAAGATAACGAATAGATACTCAGTTTCTTTGAGCCAATTCCTTGCTTCGACGAATGATTCAGTTCCCTTGAAATCCTTTCCATCCATGGCCCTAAAATCTCTACAGATCTTTGAGAAAGAAATTGCATGAGGAGGGGGCGGAGGAGGGGGATCATTTGCTGGACCTGCGGCGGCGGTCCTAGCCTCAAGATATTGACGAAACCAACCGGGTACAAGAACACCCTCTGGTATCTCAGATGCTTCAGACATGCTGAAACGAAAAAGAAAAGATTCAATACAAAAAGGACTTAAGGTAAGATATATGGCCCTTGGGGATTATGTTTTTCAAAAATAGGCTTTACTTTCGAAAATACTTCCTTTTAAAACCTTTTCGAAAATAGTTTTCAAAAATTTTACCCAATCTGGTAACCTTCAGCTCTGATACCAAGTGTAACACCCCACCTCCGTTAAGGTCACTCACAAAGGGAATGCCTTAACTTTGGTGGAGCATTTTAGTAAACAGAACAGAAACTTACAAGACAGATAAAACAGTACTTGAAAAATTTATAACTTTATTTCAACGGAACCGAAATAAACTTGGTTACATCCTTTCCAATCACAATATCAGAATTCAAGTACAAAATATCAGTCTTGTACAAAAGCCTTCAGGATGCATAGTTTAAAATCATAATCCCCACAGAAAAAGACAAGCCATACTTTAAGCACTGCAAGCAGAAGAAATCTGGATCAAGCTAGAGTATTCCCTTCTACAAAACCTAGGGGGGACAAAAAGTCTGGCAAGTCCAGTGATTTTCAGTTATGAACAGATAATAATAACATGACATGAACATAAAACTGGATGAGAGATAACTGTAACAGGTGTAGCAGATATAACAGAAGAACAGAATGACATAAGCTATTTCTTTACACTTCTCTGCACTAATACTAGTTTAACAGGATTAGGTGTCACCCTAATATCTAAACTGAAATAGAAACGGGTACAGAATAATTCCACAGAAGAGAATTCTAGTAATGGTCCTTTACCACCTAAACAGAAACAGACAGAAGCAGAAACAGATTAATCCCTATGGAAGCAGAATGTAGAATTTGGTGTACACTAGTAATTGGGCCTTTACCACCCGAACAGACGGTACCATGCAGAAACAGACAGGTGTTGCCACCCAACAGAAATAGAAGGTACCAACAGAAACAGACAGAACTAAGTGTACCCTAAACCCTACCCCAAGCGATCGGCTTCCTAATACATAAATGTCCTGTGTCGGCCCTACAGTAAGGTGTATCACTCCCTAAAGTGACAACCAATTGGCACAGACCTATTTACAGATGTCACGGCGTCTTACATCCTCAGAGGCAGACCGGGATCCATGCACACACATGACCCGGTTGGAACGCACCGTCAACACCCCTCGCCATTATCAGAATGAACCGCTTATAATTAGTTCAGTAAGCGTGCCCGGACCCTACGTACTGTTGGGTCAAAGTTTTGATACCAGAAAGGGTTACTGACTAATATGGGTCCCAAACAACAGATGACACAAGTAATTCCCCTCCTAACCTTGTGTCCCCAGACTAACAGATTTTCAGATTAACTTGTTTACAAGTTCAGACATACAGAGTTTAGATCAACTAGTTCATAGATCAGACAATCTAGTTAACAAGTTTTCAGATTAGCGGATCAGATGTTCGGATTAACAAGCTTACAGACTTACAGATTAACTGGTTACAGATTAACAGTCTTACAGATTAACCGGTTACAGATTGTCCAATTTTGTATTGGGCCTACGGATTCACGAAACGGATTTATCAGATTCATTGGTCCAATTTGTTTAATCTTACCCACGTAACACGTTTTAGACATCATATTTATCTCAAATTTTCATTAATTAAATATTAATGCCCAGACCTCTCACATTAGACTGACTGTTTGCGGCCACTGGTTAGGCCGGTTGGTTCCGGGAAGGTTTATGTCGCAAACTGAGTCTAACCTCGGGTTTCAAGCATGTTACTACTAACTTCTCACATTAGAACCTATTGTTTGCCACCACTGGAATATGCCGAGCAGTTCTGGGCAGAATTACGCCGCAAACTCATTATAACCTCGAGTTAGCCATGTTTATCTTTGTGGCCAATTAATTAATGATTTACCATTTATACCCACGCCTAATATACATGTCAATTATTCATAACTATAGCCAATTCAGATTATGTCAGCTCAACAGATATAACAGATAACAGATTTTGCAGATTAGGCGACTTAACGGATTTAGCAGACTAAGCGAACTAGCAAATTTAGCAGATTACATATTAGGCATCTCAACGGATTTAGTTTTGCAGATTTGGCATTTTCCACAGACTTAGCAGATGACAGATTTGGCAGATGAACAGATCTAGCAGACTAGGCAGTAGAGCAGAACTAGCAGATTAAGCAATATAACAGAACCAACAGATTAGGCAATGTAACAAAACTGGCAAATTAGGCAAATGTAACAGATTTAATCATTCCTTCAAGTTTCACAAACATATCTTGCCTAATTATAAATCTTGCCTAAGTTCACATGCATAAATAATAGTCATAATTCACAGTATGATCATATACCCCATGTTTGCATTAAATTTACATAGTACAGATTATGGTCATAATTTACCATATATCATATGTTTCAACTTTTATTAAACTTGCATAGTATAGAAGATCCATATATAAATTATATCAATTATAGCCATCGATTACTATGAATGTCATATATCCCAAAGATCCCTTACTTAGGTGCTTATTTACATTAATAGATACCCTACTCTCATGTAAATATTTATACTTAAGCCATATTCTATTTATCTCAAATCATATTTTCAATATCCATTTATGTTATAAATATAACATGTCCAGTCATATGTCTTCGATTTACGTTCAAGCTACAGTCCATGTTTTTTCCTCAAATCAGTCACCTATTGGTCATGCCCAGTTTATGCATCATTCATTTTATTGTCCCAAACATTTTAGCGTATGTTAACCTCTTATGAGATTGCCTCAGGCTCGTGGTAGCCTGGCTATAAAACTGAAAGAGGAAAGAGATACAAAATAAGACCTAAACAAAACAGAACAGATATAACCTCAGATTCAGATTTACAATTAATGTCACAATCAGAATTAACATTTATATCGGAAAATAACTGTACTTTCCTTGGTTGGATTAAAGAAAGAACTTTAATTATTGTAGAATCGTTGCAGAAGCTTTAATCTCTTGTTTGAATTGAGTTGCTTAGGTTGATGTTGATTAGCTTCTAGTTTTGATTCCAGCAGAGTAGCGACGCAATTTTTATTTTTATTTAGAACAGAGGAAGAGAAGAAGCAGAATAGAATTGTGTGTCGAGAAGGCTAGGTCTTAGGATGTATTTATAGGTGTAGGAACTCCTTTAGGCCCTCAGATTAACCCTAGAACTCATCAGGTCCGTCAAAACACGTCACAGCCTTCAAAACCGCACACAAACGCACCAGATTCGACCAGGGCTCGACCGCCAGGTCGACCGCCCAATCGACCTGGTCTGGGGGGTTGACTGCCCAGTCGACTCCCCAGTCGACCTGGGTCCTGGGGGATCGACTGCCCAGTCGACTTGGGCCCTGGATGGGAAATTTCCCGCCCAGCCCGCTTCTGGGTTTGAATTCGAATTTTTGAATTTGAATTCCGAGCTGCTTTCGATTCTGAATATTTCTGAAACTTCGGAGGGTCATATCTCCCTCATACGGACTCCGATTCTTGCAAACTCGAACTCGTTTCCAAGCAGAATTCCGAGACGAACGCAATGGCGTATCCCGTTTTCCATGATTCTTATTTTAAAAATTAATTATCCTCTGATATGTTACCTATACGTTTCCAGAAAATACGGGGTGTTACGAAATCGAAAGAGGGGAGGGGAGTTCACTGCCGAGGGTTAAAGCTGGCATCGGAATAGGGTGGAAGTGGCCAAGGTGAGGTCGGCGGTGGTCAAGGCAGGGTGGTGGATCTAATTTGGTGGAGGAGGGAGCTCACGTGGTTGGGCTCTCGCGTACCGGGGGGGAGGGGTCTGAACGGAGGAAGGCGCTAGGGCAGGGGGGTCGCGGCGAAGCTCCGCCTGAGGGTAGCGGGGGGGGGGGGGGGGGGGAGGGTCATGAGGAGGAAGAGGGCGTCGTGCTTTTTCAAGAGAAAAGGGGCTCGAAATTTTTTTGAGGGGATTTAGGGTTACGAGGAGGGTATTTATATTTTATTATTTTAATTATTTTATTCACCTAAAAGTTGACTTTCCATTTGAACTCGAAATCAAGCACACAGACTATCGTCCATAGCTATTTACCCCCATTCCGAACACAATGGGATATGTATCGTAAGCTAATTCGATCGTTTCGATCAGTTTTCGCCAAAACCAACTATAATTCTATATATTCAATTTTTAACGTACATTTCAAATTCCCGAGGTCGCATACTAACTCGAAAAATTCCAGAAAAATGTTTTCTTGCTTTGTATTGACGATACAGTCGTAACAAAACTAATTTCGTCAAATTCTGAGACCGTTTGAAAAATGGACAATTTCCAGTCGATTAAAATCAACTAAAACTGGTCAAACGCGTTTTCCTTTGCCACGCTCACATATTGATTCGAAAAATTATGAAATTTGAAACCTGGCAATAATTTGACATCGTGAATCCAACAAAAGTGGTTTCTTCGAAATCCAAGGTCGGTTGCAAAATGGCCATTTTCACGGGCCGAAATTCCATTGCGACTATTCTGAAATTTCAACTGGACATATCTTTTGATTCCCACTATGAAATCTTGATTTTTCGGATTCGTTGGAAAGATATTCTCAAACAGATTCAAATATTTTTGGTTTCACTAAAATCCGGTTTATTTTGCACCCGGTACATTCATTTGAATTTTGAAATCGAATTATCGAACTACCGACCATTTTCAATTCCTTTTATAATTATATATAAATATTTATATTCTAACAACGATCTATATAATATATACGTTCGAATTCTATTCAAAATAAATTTCTCGTCGTTATAATTTAAAATAATTCATTTTAAATATTCAAAATTCGTTAAAACTGCCAAAATAAATTTTTTAAATTGGCTCGAATTTCCGGGTTATTACAATCTCCCCCACTTAAAACTTTTCGTCCCCAAAAAGGAACGAAGCCGAAAGTTGTTTAACTAATTAACTCAACTTTCAATATTTTCTTTACGGCTTAAGTTCTTTAACTTTTCAGTTTCTAAGAACTTTTCAAATTTTTCAAAAATTTGGCTAACACCCTTAATTTTCGAAAAATTTCGCCATAACCTCCCCTGCACCGGGAGCACCGGGAAAATCCCGAGATTGCCATACAGGTCCTCTGATCAAAATAAGAAAAAGAAAAAGCCAATCGGCTCATAAAATCATCATCACCCAAACAAAAAAGTAAATTATGGTAAACATGTACCTATTTGTCGGGCAAACAATTTTATTCTTCTGCTCTAGCCTCTTTGCTATGACCTGTTCAATGTAAGTACATGTATATGCATGCAAATGCGACCAATTTTCAATACAATTCACTATTTGATTCAATTTGGCTATAGGGTACAAATTTTAATTAATCAACCAATAATCAACAACACAACCATCAACCAATTAGTTGATTAGCTTTTGAAATTCATAACTTTGATATATAGTCAAAAAATCAGATTTCTGATGCCAAATCACAACAATAAGCCCTATCTAGTTTCGGTTCTCACACCAGTTAATTGGAAATATATAGAAATCTCACTTTCGAAACTCGAAAATAAATACTGGCGATGGTGCCCCGTCACCAGAATTATCCCCGGGCACTAGAGTGTGATTATATAACTATCCAATACATTAAAACTTCGGATACACGTTTGCAAGACATATATGTAAAATCTCTATATATTGGATTGTCCAAATTCAATACAAAATAAATATTCAAATACATTGAATAAAGTTTAAATTTTCAAAACAAAAATCGTTTTCATTTTAAAAATATACTCTTCGCACTCGTTCTAGGATACTACTGATCCCATCTCTAATGATTCATTCCATTGGTTATTACTAATCCAATTTCTGATGAATTCTTTTGTATGGTTCTAGTGTGTCCTGTTCTCTGAGCTTTGTAAACCAAAGCTCTGATACCACGATGAAACGACGTGAAATCCCCCTTATTGGGAAATCACGGATTGAGTCGAGGACAAGCCACAGAAGAACGAAGGCGGAAGAACCTTTCATTGTCTATTACAACAATTCACCAGAATACAAGAATATACAGAGTATAAACAAATAATATACATCAGGAAAATATCAGAGATTACAAAACATTACATAGCAGGTGAAAATAATACAATACACAACTAGAAGAGATATACGGACACAAAGCTTTTCGGATATCATTCCAGCTGTAAACCAGGATCCTGTGAATATAAATCTGCAAAACCAAAACTACTAGCTGCCCATGTCAAAATAAGGGCACCTAGAGTTTAGGTTAAAACAATAAACTCCAGGTCAGTCATGGGACTGGTGTGAGAACTAAAACAGTTATTAATCTTTATTTTTAAAGTTAGGTAAATCAAGGGACCACGCCGTATAACACGGAACGGGTTTCCTCCCAAGAATACCAGTGCATAAAACAACAGCGCAATGCTAAATAAAGAAAAATGAAGCTATTATAGGACCCAGTTCCCATCACACAATGCAACGCAAGCCGGAGGATAGGGTTTTTACCTTATAATAGCCAAGAATGCTTGATACGTTTAAAACAAATCATTTGATACTATTATAAGTGCATAGTGTATAAAACAACATCAAATCAAAAGTGTCAATCATAGACGGCATAAGCGCCCCATCTCACTATGTCGCCATATATAGGATTACAACTAAAACCGAAACGTCACGTATTGGAAGTTGGATTTCCATCTGTGAACTGAGGCAAAAGATAGTCCTCTACCGATTCGAGACAATCTAGCCCATGTCTCAGGTCAGAGCTCGAGTGACCTTGGAGCGACAAGGCCGGTCCACCGATGCGGATTAAAATTCCTGAACACTGCGTTTCCCCGCCCTTTAGGGCATAAGTGAGCCAACAAATGACTCCATCGGACTCGAATGGTCTGATCAAACCAAGGCACCTCGCAACAGCAACAACCACATAAGTCAAACTCGTCAGGGCGTGTAAAACCACTGACGCCACTTTTTAGCTAGAAGGAAAAGCATGCCCACCCTGAGGTCCTCTCCCGTTTCTGGTTCACAACAGTGGTGTGAGGCTCGCGAATTCACGTTACACAAAGCTATGCCACACAGGCGGGGCTTTGATCATCAGCCACAAGACTCTGCTTTTCAACAGAAGCCTTTATCATTTGCGTCTTAGCATGCCACACAGGCAAACCACTCTATGCAACCGATATCAGTCACACTGAATGAAATCCGATGTCAGACACACAGTCCATTTACAAGTCCGTTCTGGGTCTGAACGAAACCAGAGGCACCTAGTACCTCGCATATCCATTAATCTCCAAGTACGTCTGGACGACCACCAACTGATTCCCTCCTCTTGGGTGTACGACCCAATCAAGATCATCAGTAATCACCCAAACGACGTGAAGACCTCCGGTCTTCGACCACCGTCTTCGTCTTCTACTTACCGTCGTATCAGTTATTCAGAATGGGATAAACCCGGTCTTTCTGAATAACTCGCGTATATAATAAACAAATGTTACACAAACACAACATACGCCTCATTCCAATTCATCAGTCACTAACCGTAAGTTTGCCAGAGACTAATTCCCTAAATATTAACCCCAAAGGCCGAAACCAACATCAGATCAATATCCAGAAAACCATTCTGCTTAGCTAACCGACAGTTAGTTTCTAAATTTCACATTCTTAGGGAAAGGTTCCCATTAATTTTATCAAAGATAAATTCTTTTAACTTTATTCTTTAATCTGCTTTTGAATATCAATTCAAACTAGTCGGGATTAGCGAACCTTACCGAAGTAATCATTGGTTTTAATTTCCCAATCCCCACCTATTTATCCCATGAAGTAAAACTGTTAATACTTCATATCTAACATAATGGTGTTATCGGTAAATTCAATTACCATTTCACGTTAAAATCTAATTAATGATTTAACTATCGCCTGGAGCAAAACTGGTGATACTCCATTCTCGATCTTTTCAATCTAATTAAAGATTCATTAAAACTCCACTTAGTTTTAATCTTTAACTCGGTTAAAGAATCCATGTCATTTAAAACATGGTTCACGATAAACCCAAAATCACATCACATTTCAATCAGTCCCAGACCATAAATTTGCAAGTGAGCAATCCCCTAAGTATTAACCCCGAAGGCCGAAACCAACATCATATCAATACCAAAGAAACCATTCAACTTAACTAATCTCCAGTTAGTTTCTGATTTTCTTAACTCCGTGGGTCTAAGAACAGTATTATTGAAGATACCGCTCACGACAACCCAAAATCACATTCTATTTATTATCGGGTTAAAGAACGAGTGTTATTTAAAACACCATTCACGATAAACCCAAGAATTAATTCGAATTCAATTCCAATTAAATATTATTTAATTGGTACACTTCATTAAATCTAAATAAAAAGATTCAATCTTTTTCTCAACTGGGTTTAGGAACAGTGTTAATGAAGACACCGTTCACGACAAACCCAAATCACATTTGATATTAAATACAAGGCTCTTAATAGCAAATATATCGGCTTATATTCAATATCAAATTCTACGACCAACAAATATCGTATTGGAAATAACGATATAAATATATCTTTCAAATTTCCATTACAATATCTGTGTAATCACGAAATCCAACATCGAAATAATCCAAAGAAAATTTAGATTCAAATCCATTCCTATTCAATTATTGGAAATTCTAGTTACCTTCAAAACAATTTTTCAAATTCAATTTATTATTTTAAAAATAAATAGAATTATAATTCTAGTTCAAAACTAGTTCATTTTGATAAAAATCTATTTTTTCTTTTCAAATATGGAGTTTTTCATCCCAATTCTTCCCAAATCATTTCTTATGATTTTACACAAATTATTACTATTTTTAATAATTTTATTAAGGTCTGTACAGTCGATTTCCATCAACGGGCATCGAACTGCACTTACAACGACCTTTTCCAAATTTGATTTGGACATAATTCCAGAACCAACCGTTAGATTTCAAATTTCTAATATTCGTTAGAAAGCTCTTTTCAATACGAACCCAACGGTTCTGGTTTCAGGAGAATCCGATGGTCGGATCTTCCGTAATATCCATTCGAAGTATATGGTCGAAATTCGCGAACTACCGCGGCGCGTTCTATTTAGGACATTATATTATATATAATATATATATATATATATATATATATATATATATATAATATGCTTCGTCGATTTCCTTTTAAAACGTATTATTATATAAATCGTTTTAGATTCATTTTCAAAATGATTTCAACTTCATTTCTAATTCAAATCAAAATTGAATTTTTTTCTTATAAATTCGTTTTAAATTCATTTAAAATTGATTTCAATTCAAATTGATTTCTAATTCAATTTCAGTCCATTTTCAATTCAATTCAATTTCAATTCGAATTCATTTATATTCAATTTCAATTCGAATTCATTTATATTCAATTTCAATTCGAATTCATTTATATTCAATTTCAATTCGAAATTCATTTCTATTAAGTTTAATTCGAATTCATTTCTATTCAGTTTAATTCGAATTTCAATTCTTTTCGAAATAACAGATTTTGAAATCACTTTCGATATTCATTATAAAATGAATAAAATCGATATAAATATCGTTTACGTCCAAATGGCGTCAATCTAATCAACACGGCTTCATATATTCCTATTTTCAAATATTCTATTTCGAATATTTCTATTTCAAATATTTCTTTTTCAAAACTGGAGTGAGGCCCACAATTACCATATAATGTTAATTATATGGATTTTCTACAACACATGTATACAATAACAACGATGAATAATCAACCATCATCCAAAGAGCATTCTACACAGTATAAGCATCGAATATAAATATTTAACGCTTATAATAGTCTGTCAATCAATCGATCGACATACAATTAACTATTGGGATTAGTGTATGTCATATATCATCCCATTACCCGTGTGGGGTTTTCAAATAATCAAACACTGATATTATTTGTGTAGTTGGGCGATGTGTAAAATTTATCGTCCCAATTAATATCAGTCAAATGTGTGTATATAAACAAATCTCCGATTTATTTGTAAATATTTATTTTAAATACACGTTAAATATTATATTTTTAACTATAAAATATTTTCCATTATAAAATATTTTATTTTATTCCACATCACACAATCAACTACACATCAAAATCAAACAAACAAGCATATAAGCCGTCCATGGCCTGTGGACGACGGGTGTCGGGTGCTACTAAACACCATCTGCATCCTAGTAAATATTTATAACTAGAAAAATAAAATTAAAGGTGAGAAGTTCTGACAGAGGATTCCACTCCGCCGTTCTTTGCTTTTGAACTGTTGATCCTTTTCGATCCACTTGCAATTCCAAGGCAGTTCTTTTCACGCTGTTTATAATAAAAATTATATTTTTATCACTTCATTCAATAAATAAAAATCATTTTTTTTACTTCATATGTATTTTTACAATGCTTCTTTCTATATAAAAATTATATTTTATATTTCTACTTCATATAAAAAGATCGAATTTTTATATCATCGCTATAAAATTCAAATTTTCACTTCACTATATATATAATAAAAATCAGATTTTTATTTCGCTATGTATATAAAGATAATATTTTTATATTCTCTATTATATAGAAATCATATTTATTACTTCTACTTTATAAAAATCATATTTTTATTATTTCTCTATATTATGTATTAAAATTATATTTTTATAACACTTTCTCCTATATAAAAATATTGTCTTTTTACTATATAAAAATATCGCCTTTTTATTTTTCAAAATCATATCTTTTTAACTTAAAAATCCTAGCTTTTCCTCATTAAAAATACGGTCTTTATCACATTAAAAATAGGATCTTTATCACATTAAAAATATGATCTTCATCACATTAAAAATATGATCTTCATCACATTAAAAATACGATCTTTATCACATTAAAAATACGATCTTTATCACATTAAAAATATAAACTTTATCACATTAAAAATATAAACTTTATCACATTAAAAATATAAACTTTGCCTACTTAAAAATATAAACTTTTTATAAATAAAAATCAAAACTTTATTTGAATAAAATGATAACTCAAAGAAATACAAAGAAAAAGAAAGGAAAAAGAAAATGCACCTTTCTCCTACAGCAAATCAAAGGAGGGGGAGGGGAGTTCACTGCCGAGGGTTAAAGGTGGCGTCGGAATAGGGTGGAAGCGGCCAAGGCGAGGTCTGCGGTGGTCAAGGCAGGGTGGCGGATCTGATTTGGTGGACGAGGGAGCTCACGTCGTTGGGCTCTCGCGTACGGGGGGGGGGGGAGGGGGGAGGGGGGAGGGGGGGTCTGAACGGAGGGAGGCACTAGGGCAGGGGGGTCGTGGCGGAGCTCCACCAGGGGGTAGCGGCGGTGGGGCTGCGGTCGTGAGGAGGAAGAGGGCGTTGCATTTTTTCAAGAGAAAAGGGGCTCGATTTTTTCCTGAGGGGATTTAGGTTTAGGGGGACGGTATTTATATTTTATTATTTTAATTATTTTTTTCACCTAAAAGTTGACTTTCCATTTGAAATCGAAATCAAGCCCACCGACTGTTTTCCATAGCTAATTACCCCCATTCCGAACACAATGGGATATGTATCGTAAGCTGATTCGATCGTTTTTCGCCAAAATCAATTATAACTCTATATATTCAATTTCTAACGTACATTTCAAATTACCGAGGTCACATACTAACTCGAAAAATTCCAGAAAAATGTTTTCTAGCTTTGTATTGACGATACAGTCCTAAGAAAACTAATTTCGTCAAATTCTGAGACCGTTTGGAAAATGGCCAATTTCCAGTCGATTAAAATTAATTGAAACTGGTCAAACGCGTTTTCCTTTGCCACGCTCACATATTGATTCGAAAAATCATGTAGTTTGAAACCTAGCAATAATTTGACATCGCGGATCCAACAAAAGTTGTTTCGTCAAAATCCGAGGTCGTTTGCAAAATAGCCATTTTCAAGGGCCGAAATTCCATAGCGACTATTCTGAAATTTCAACTGGACGTATCTTTCGATTCCCGCTATGAAATCTTGATTTTTCGGATTCATTTGAAAGATATTATCAAATAGATTCAAATATTTTTGGTTTCACTAAAATCCGGTTTATTTTGCACCCAGTACATTCATTTGAATTTTGAAATCGAATTATCGAACTACCGCGCCATTTTCAATTCCTTTTATAATTATATATAAATATTTATATTCTAACGACAATCTATATAATATATACGTTCGAATTCTATTCAAAATAAATTTCTCGTCATTATTATTTAAAATAATTCATTTTAAAATATTCAAAATTCGTTAAAATTGCCAAAATAATTTTTTTAAAATTGGCTCAAATTTCCAGGTTATTACAAATTAATGATTAAATAATTTAACAGATAATTGATGATTGATGATTGATCGACAGAATTTCCATCTGGAAATAATATCGTTGTTTTTACACATATTTTTATTTGATAGTTAACTCACCGACTATCGAAGTTTTGACCATTTTTCTGTTGTCAATACGGAGAGACTGGGATCAGATTCATTATCTAAAGACCACTCTGTATAGACGTTAGCGTTGAGATCAAACATGAAGAGGATAATTGAAGACGGAGTTGATGCAAGGTTCATTATGTCAAATCCTAGGTTGAAATTGCCTAAGATGGATTTATAGAATAGTACCTTCGGTTCGTCCCATCCCATGACGACCTGTACGGAAGAATGTCTGACAAAGTATATTTAATAGATCGTGTAAGTTGATCTCTTCAATCGTATTTACTTTTGGTGGCAGAGGAATTCGTTTCTCTTAGCGATATACCCATTGTATTTTAGGGGAAATCAATTTGTGATTTGGCGGGAATAATGATGTGGCATTCAAAGTGAATAAGTATGTGATCTGTCAGAGATAAGCGTGGCCTCTAACCTCACAACCGGGAAATGACAAAAATCAAGCAGGTAGCATGGCTAAGTGGTTGGCTGCCAAGTAAGATGTATTATCACCTATCTAGAGATATTCACTTCATTCTTTATCTATTCAATGCTGTCCCATTCGGGAAACGGTTGTTGATCCCAACCGTTGGTGATATACATTCGATATACTCAAGCGAAATGAGTGGTCGGTCATGTGTAGCCGTGTTGCAGGATGTTCTTGTTGAACCCATTGTATTCCTCTCTAGAGGTACACTATCCAAAGTTGGTTCCATACCTTGTTATAGTTGGAAATCCATTACCCAAAAAGTGCCCGCGGTTTTGATTGTATACTATATATGTGGAACGTGAGATGAAAGCGTTCTGCAAGATGATTATTATATTATGGTTGATAGAAACTATTATAATATCAACGAGTTTTGATATAAAGATTATCGTTCTTTCAAAAAGATTTTGAAAGTTAAACCAAATGTTTTTGGATTCTCATAAGCGAAAAACTCGTTTCGTTATACAGAATTGTCTTATGAGATATCGTTTTATTGCTCAACTGTTTATAAATTGTTTTACTCACACCAGTCCCATGACAGACTCATAGTTTGTTTTGTTTTGTTTTCCCTAAACTCTTGGGTGCCCAATTTTCTACTGGCAGTCAAGTAATCTGGATTTTACAGATATACTTGGAAAGCTGGAGCAGGAGGCTTCAGCAACGATTCTATAGATATTGTTTATTTCCGCTGTGTTGTAAGTGCTATGCTTTGATAATGATATGTATATTCAAGTAAAATATTTTATTTAAATGTTATGTTATGTTATATTTTATTTGCTCCACTATGAGATTCGTGTTACTCTTATGTTGTACGTTCTTCTTCTTCTTCTATTCTAAGTTTCTATCATAACTACTCTCACCCTCTAATTTCTTTCATGGAATATCCAGTATGTTTGATGCTTGATTCGTCGACATTGAGTTTATGTCGAGTACTCAGGATTGCAAAAACCCCGAGTCGTTACAATGGTATCAGAGCTTAAGGTTAAGTAATTACCTTGGCTCTTTGGCGTATCTCAGTGGAGACGAGGTTATTAATGCCCTAGATTGAGTTTAAGTGTATATATACAAGTGAACGTATTTGTAGATTTTATAAAAATTGTTTTATATTGTGGAGATTCGTTGGTTAAGTTGTTTATGAGTTCAGGTCGATCAGTTTGATCCACTGTATCGGTAGGGGTTTATAAATACTTGAATACGATGGACCGACACTGTATGTTTCGAAAAGAGGGTAAATGAAATAACTTTACTCAAAAGATATTTTGATGTAAAAAAAGTAAAGATATTTGAAATATTATACTATATTGGATGTGTTCGTAGTAATTGTAATCAGATAAGATTAGAATTGAAACGGTTATATAAATAACCAATCAAAATTCGTATAAGTGTTACGAAATTAAAAAAATCTTAATTTAAATCAGAATTGAAATTTAAAACCATGGAGATTTGGAAAGGTGTTTGTAAATGGAATTGGATTGAATATATGAGAATTTTAAAATCCTGAGAGATTTTAAATTGTTTTGTGAGTGATATTATGAAATGTATATCAAAACAGAAGTGTTTAGAAATGGATTTGAAAGTAATATAGTATTGAACTCACTTTAATGGATGGGAAACAACCCTGATGATGAATCGCGACATCATTAGTGTTCATTTCGAGTTCTAAGCGACGGATTACTATCTAAGATATTGTTTTGAGAAAACAAGTTATTTTGGGTCCTGAAAAGGAAAGTTTGATTTTGGGATACGGTAAACTGTTTAAAACTCTCAAAAAAGATTGTTTAATTTGAAAAAATAAATAAATCAGAATTTGTAAAAGAAAATTGGAATTGAAATAATGCCAGTTAAGTGGAAATTGGAATTGGATTGGTTTATAATGGTATCGAAACAAATTGGATTTTTGAGATAGGAATTTAAAACGATATTGGTTTGATGAGTTAAGAATTTGGGATTAAGGATAGAACTTGAGTTCCAAATGAAATTTGGTTTGGTTAGAAGTGAATAGCTCCGTTGAGCAGATATTGATTGGAAATTGGTTGAGATGACATTGGTATATGTTTAATTGATAACAGGTGAAAGTGATAGAGTTGATATGCCCGACAAAAAGGTACAAGTTTATATTTGGTATAAGCATTAGATTTATAAGCCAATTTGGCAAGCCGCTTGGCTGTTTGATTTTCTTTTGGGTTGGAGAAGGCCCAGAGAGGCGAGCTGTAGTTGTATCGATTGACCAGTATGAAGGAGGTGCTGGCGAAATTTATCGAAAATTTCGGGTGTTAGAGAATTTTCATTAATTTTGAAAATTTTCGTTGATAAGTATTAATTAATATTTTAATTAAAATTAATTGGTACAATGAAACTGAAATTTAAAAAGAAAACAAAGGATTTTTAATCTAATTAGCAGAGTTGGTAGCATTTTCTAGCTTAGCAATTTCGAGGACGAAATTATTTTAAGGGGGAAGATTGTAACGACCCGTATTTTCATGGTCGAATAATTAATTAATTTAATTATTTAAAATAGTGAATTGGAAATTTAAATGGTTGTTGAATTAGATAATGTTGAATATTTAATTAATTTAAATAATAGAATAATATATTTAATTCTGAAATAATCAAAAATAGTTGAATTCACAATATTGTGTGAATTGGATTATTTATAATATATAATTCAGTTTAAAGTTGAATTATATTGACGAATATTTTATATAAATGCCATTTGAACGTAAAATTATATTATAATTAAAATCGAGCTTGAAATGGGGTTTAGTTCGTTTGGCGATTCGAACTTCAATTGGATAAACAGAATCCGTTTTAAGCCGGATTTCTGTGAAACAAGAAACATCTGAAGCTGATGAAGTATATTTTTCTAGTGGAAGTGAAAAAACGGGATTTCATTATGTAGATTTTGAGTTTTGTCTAAATCAAATTTTAGAAAAGTCGCTATGGGATTCCTAAACAATTTATAGCGATATGTAAAAGGAATTTCATTATAAATCGAATATCGATTTAATAGGGATTTTGAAATATCAAGTTAGAAATTCATATAGGAATATTCTGGAGCTGTATGATATTCTATTGTGAATGTATATTTATACTTAATTATTTAATTTAATTATTTTTAAATATATTTTTATATTTAAATGGTCTATTTAGAGCTTTAAAAATAGCCAGTTTTGCAAATGACCTCTGTTTTCGACGAACTAATTTTGTTGGATCCGTAATATTAAATTACCGCTAGATTTCAATTTTCGTGATTTTTGAAGTCAGTATGTTGTCATACGGGATTTAAATGTAAAGAACAGTCAGTATTTTAACGGTTAAAAATACGTTGTGTGAGCAAACGGAGTCGGAATTCGACGAAACCAGTTTCGTTGGGTCCGTAATGTCGAACTCTAGTGGTATGTCCATTTTCATGATTTTTAGATATCATGTGTGTTCGTAAGAATTTTTAGAGTGCAGAAACGGATATAAAATGTCCTAAAATATCTAAAAATATATAAATTCCCTATATATACCCCATTAACACTTTTCACATAATTCACTTCCTCAAAATTTCCGCCGTCATCTTCTGAAAAGAGAAAACTAAATTCAGCCACATCAAAAAAAAATTCAAAACAAATGAAATCAATTCCTATAAATCATTCTCTAAATAGTTTTGAACTCCTGGAATGTTAAGCTTCAATCTCATGTATATATTGTTAGGTTCGAATGCCATATTCCTCGCTGGAAATTAGGGCAGCGAACTAGGGTTCAAACAAAGGTGAGACTTAAGCGTTTGTTCTCGATTTGGAGGTTGGATTGGAGGTAATCAGATCGTATGAAGCTTCCGTTCAATTTTTGGGTTAAATTGGTGATTTAAGATGTCGATCTTATATAGTGGGGCGTGGGCTCGGTCTGAAGGCCATGTCGGAGAAGAATGTACGAGTTTGCTAAAAATGATACGAGTAGATGGAGATTTTTACAAGGATGAACACGGTGTATGTAGTTTGATTTTTCAGTGGAACATAAGGGAATTCTTGTGTATAGGAAGAACGATAATGGCCATTTCCTGGAGCGTGATTTTGGAGATACGGGAGAAAAGGAAGAAGCGGGTCTGGTCCTAGAACGTGTGGGTTAGGCCGGTGAAAAGGGTAAAAGCCCGATCAAATTTAGACTAAGTTTTTATTTAATTAAATTTGTGTACCAACTTTGAAATGTTGTATCTCGTCCATACGAACACAATTGACGAGCCGTTGGTCATGTTGGAATCATATGATCTCGAGCTACATTGTGGAACTGACTGGGAGTGAATTTGAGCTAGCTATAATTTATAGCAAAATAAATTGTTCGTCTGAATCAACAAACACAAATTGTTATTTAACGGTTAATGCGAAATGTGAAATTAAACTCACCAACTCTGAACAGTTATATTTTTATAACATAATTTTAGAACTGATAATTATCTGTTGATTATTGTGTGTTAACTGTTTGGTTGAATTGTTTATGCGTTGGTTGAAATTATAGATAACGATATATATATAAATCGTTAATCAAATATTGATTCTATTTAGCAGAATATTTCATATTGGAATGAAATCGATGTTAATTATATTGTTTAACATCTGTGATGCAGGGAAACAGGTTGGAGGGATCCAACTGGATTCCTTAACATGTATTTTACAGTTTTTTCATATATTGTTATATATGATGTGATATATAATATGTTGTTGATTATTTGTGTTTGAATGTATCGATCATTGTTATGTGATATTTTAAATACCGTAAGAAATTCTGGGATGTATAAAAAATGGGATTTTCAAAGTGTATTTTGAAATGAATTATTTATATAAACTCAATGGATTTTATATATAAAAGGAAAATATTTATGAAACAAGTAGAAAAGGAAAATATTTGTAAAACAAATAGAAAAGGAAAATATTTGTGAAAAAAAATAGAAAAGGAAAAATATTTTTGAAACAAATAGGAAAGGAAAATATTTGAAAAACAAATATAAAAGGAAAAATATTTTGAAACAAATAGAAAAGAAAAATATTTGTAAAACAAATATAAAAGGAAAAATATTTGTGAAACAAATAGGGAAGGAAAATATTTGTAAAACAAATATAAAAGGAAAAAAATATTTGTGAAACAAATAGGAAAGGAAAATATTTGTAAAACAAATATAAAAGGAAAAATATTTGTGAAACAAATAGGGAAGGAAATATTTGTAAAACATTTACAAATAGAATTGAAAAGAATATTTATTTGTTAAATAAATAGAATTGAAAAGGAAATATTTATTTGTTAAATAAACAAATAGAAAAGGGAATATTTGTAAAACAAATAGAAAAGGAAATATTTGCAAAACAAATAGAAAAGGAAGTATTTGTAATAAAATAGAGTTAGTAGAATATAGTTTAATCGAATAGTTTATACAAAGAAAAGATTTATTGAATATTAGATATTCGAAAGGAGTTATTGAACATAGTTATTCGAAAGGTGTTAAGTGATAAGAGTTAATGAATTAAAGTTAATTGAGTTAAAGTTAATGGAGTTAGGGTTAATTGATTTGAGTTAATAGAGTTAAAGTTAATGGAGTTATGGTTAATTGATTAGAGTAAATAGAGTTAAATTTAATCAAGTTAAATTTAATGGAGTTTGGGTTAATTGATTTGAGTTAGTAGAGCTAAAGTTAATGGATTAGAGTTAATCGATTAGAGTTAATTGATTAGAGTTAATCGATAGCGTTAATTGATTCTAGTTAATCGAATTAGAGTTAATCGAATATTAGTTATTCGAATAGAGTTAAATGGAGTTATCGAATATAGTTATTCGAGTGGAGTTAAAAGGAGTTATCGAATATTAGTTATTCGAATAGAGTTAAAAAGGAGTTATCAAATATTAGTTATTCGAATAGAGTTAAAATGAATTAATCGAATTTAGTTTATTCGAAAGGAGTTAATCGAATATAGTTTATTCGAAAGGAGTTATCGAATAGAGATTATTCGAAAAAGAGTTATATATTGAAATTCGATTATATCAAATTCAGGAAAGTACTGTTCACTTTCCGTTCTAATCAAGATTTATATATTTATTAATAAATTAGTGGTTTATTTATTTATCCAAATTAATAAATAAAAGTTTTACTTAAGTTATTATATTTCGAAAGCCTGGGATTGTGACACTATTGTTATAATCAAATTGTTTCAATAAAGAAGTGGATTCATAAATAGAATCCGAGAGTTACGTAAGGAGGTTGTTAAAGATTTAAGAGGTGAACTTTGTCTATTTCAAGGTTAAGGATGTTGTTCAGGTAATGAAGCTATGAAACACCCAACCTCCGTTAGGGTCACTCTCAAAGGGAATGCCCTAATTTTGGTGGAGGTTTATAAGTATAAGTCACAGATATACAAGACAGATATAAGAACACATATTTGTAAACAGCGGAAAAACAACAAACTTTATTTCATAAAGTCAAATACGTGTTACAACAACATCCTTTCCAAAAACATAACATAACACTTTCATAATCTGTCTTGATTACATCTTTTAAAGAAGCATAAATAAAACATAGATAAACTGCAAAAGCCCCATAGTGGATTGTCCAAAGCCATGGTTCAAAACAGGAAAGTCCAAGCAATACATTTCTCTTCTTCAAGCTGGATGTTAAGGCTGGTCAAGCTGCAGTGTTTCCTCCCTGTGGACCTGGGGGGGGGGGGGGAACGGAAGAAAAGAAGATGAAAGAAAAGCAGAGTCAGACATAAAGCCTGAGTAAGTCTAGTACTATTTTGTCTATGAATAAAGAACTGGGTATGATAAGTATAAACAAGAAGTGGGCAAGCACTATAAACTTGGTTAAGTTGTCTAGGGTCGAATATACTATCGTACCCCATGTTAATCTCTGAACCCATATAAACTAGTTTTCCAATTGGCACCCCATAATCAGGGTGATGTGATCCGTTCTACGATGATCGGCTCCTACTCGCATAGTTCATGTGTCTTACGGCCCCCGATGTCGTAGTTACCTATTCTGGTCCCACCATGGGGTGTATCAAGTCCCATAGTGGCGGCCCGACACAACCTTGGAGTGCACAGGTATTCTACTGGTGTCCAGTGCCTTATTTTTCTGCGCCGGAGTGTGTGCACGCCCGCACCCCGTTAGAACCTACACCGCTACACCACCGCCGTCGATTTGACCTCTTACAATCAGCCCAGTAATCGTGCCCCACCCTGCCTAGTTTCAGGGTTTCCTGATACACCTTCTAGGGTTACTGCTGAAAAGGGTCCCCCGTTACTAGGTTTTCTATCACTAGCCAACATGCTAAGTTGGTTAAGTGTTTTCTAACCTAACCCCACCAGTCCGTTTAGTTTAGCATGTTTCATTTTGATTAAGTCTTTAGTTCACTTAATCCTAACAATCCTGACTCAGCCTTAATTGTCTTATTAAGGCCCTGACCTCTCACATTAGACAGGTATTGTTGTGGC
Source organism: Allium sativum (assembly GCA_030737875.1). Lineage (NCBI taxonomy): Eukaryota > Viridiplantae > Streptophyta > Magnoliopsida > Asparagales > Amaryllidaceae > Allium > Allium sativum. Next base: position 1,822,298 of record CM060925.1, on the reverse strand, counting down.
TGCCTGTTGCCGGTTGGTTCCGGGCAGTCTTACGCCACAACTCAGTCTAACCTCGGGTCCTTATTGGGCTCCATGTTTAACCTCCCACATTGGATAGGTATTGTTGTGACTACTTGACAACCGGGCGGTTCCGGGCAGGTTTACATCACAACTCAATCCAACCTCGGGTTAAACACATCGTATTTTCTACATTTACATGTTTTGTCTTTCTTCTTTATTTTCTTATATGTAAATATTTGCGGCCAATTAAGTTAATGGTGTAAAGGTTACACCAATCATGGGCCCAACCCATACTTGAATTTAGGCCCTTCTATTTTATATTTCCATTCATTAGTAATTTTAACCCAACGTTATTTTCCACCGTTTTACACGTCCGTTTATTATATATATATATGTTGGGCTTAGCCTTTTAAAGCCCAACTTAGCCATGCGAAAGGGGAGGCTTAAAGCGTGATTACATACACAAAGAGGGGAAGGTGAGCGCATGAACTTGCAATATGTCGTTGGAAATACAAAATAGAAACGGGTGTACTTGCATAGTAGTGACATATACTTTGGCCATAAAGCATAGGTGACATGAATCAAAGCATGTGAACTTGTAGTTGAGATAAGAATCTAAACTGGGTATCATTATTGACACATAGTCATAACTACAACATGAACCTATACTTTTATTTAGTCATAATGTCAAACATAAGCATGGCATAAATATTTCTAACATAAGCATGGCATAATGTCAAACATAAGCATAGCATAATGTCAAACATAAGCATGGCCTAAGTATAGTTAAATTTGTTCACATAACTATGGCATAAATATTTCTAACATGAAATCATGGTTCTTACTTTAGTCATGTAAACTTGCAAAAAGGGATTTTGAATCTAACCTAGCTATGGACCACATATGTCATCATATGATTCTTGTAAACAATATAGACTTTTAATTATGCCAAATATCATTCATAGCCTAGCCATATTCATAAGTTTGCAAATAGGTTTTCTAGTACAAAAGCATGGCTTAATACATGATGCCCAATTTTCAACATAATTTCATATGGATTATGATAACCCAAACCTATTCCAATTACTTCATAAAATGACGTTTGTATAAAAATACACATTATGATGGCATAACAGCAAAGCCCCAAACTTGCATGAATTTTAAATCAACTACATACATGTAGCTTCAACATGGATTACATAATTTGCGGAATATTCCAAACGTATGCTTGCATAGAACTACCGCATGTAGTTCTTTATAATTGAATAACATAATTCAAGAATATCCAAACGTATATAATATTTCAAATTGATAAGAACGCACAAATATGAATTACTTTATTGCCACAATTCAAGCATACAAACCAACACAATTATTTGTTCATACCAAAGTAATACTCTACTTACAATCGTTGCAGCGAATTCTCTAATTTAGGAATTTAGAGATGCAACTCCTTATGACGTAGGCGTTGATTTGCTTTGTTTGAATTGCTTTAGGCTTTAGAATTTTCCTCCTAATCCTCTCTCTCCAATTGGCGGCTACTCTTAGTCGTTCCTCAGCAACATGGCGGCTTTGTTCTTATTTTTGAATGAATAGATTAGGGTTAGTCTAGGGTTGTTTTTATAGTGGTAATGAACTGATTAGGACCATTGATGTTGCTTGGATTGATCGTAGCCATTCATTCGAAAGAGAAACCAATTAGAGCCTGCCACCTAGCCCTAATGACAAAGCAAGCTTCTGAAAATCGGCCAAACACAGACCTGGCCAGCCAGGGCCAGACCAGACCTGGCCAGCAGGTCATTTTTGACCTGGGCGCACTTGGCAGGTGCGCCAGGTCAAAAATGTACTGGCGCACTTCACAGGTGCGCCAGTTCATTTTTGTTCTGGCGCACTTCCCAAGTGCGCCAGTGCATTCTGACCCTTTTTCGGTTTTTCGCCCAACTTCGTTCGTCCATAACTTCTTCATACGATATCCGTTTTTCGAAAACTCGGACTCTATTTCGCGTATTTTTCCGAGACGAACGCAATGGCGTATCCGGTTTCCCTTAGTTCTTTGATTTGTAATTAATTATACTTTAATTTGTGAGTTTCACAGTTATAGAATTCGCGGGGTGTTACATTCTCCCCCACTTAAAAGGATTTTGTCCCCGAAATCTTCAAGTTAGGAGGAATGTATATCCTAACATCAAATCATCCATCTACTCATCCATCAAACACGAGCATCCATTGTCCTTAAAAGACTTCTAATGCTTCATGATCATATGCGAAGTGTGTGTGTACATGTACTTATCTAATGCAAAATCAGGCGGTCTACTGATTCAGTTGACCTCCTTAATGCGAATTATGTAAGTGCCATGAATCCATTATGTATGCAAATTTTCCTATTCTTGAATCTACATGAGTGCACAATCATTCAATACAAATGCAACATCCACATGACAACACATTAAAGTTCAACCACATATGAATGCAAACATATATGCATATTCAATATGAAGTGACTGAGCCGATCTAATACCTAGATTGTGTGTGTATATGCAACCACGAGCAACCACTAGCAATCACTTGCAACCACTTGCAACCATCATACATAACATGTTTCAACTACATGTTTCCATCCAAAGGGTTTCTACCTAAAAGATAAGGTCGGGGAAATATACCTAAAAAGATAGATAAAATCGCAACTTAAGGAAAATGAAAGATCATGGATGTACCCTCGAACAGAAAAGGGTAGGCAGTGCGTATTCTAGCTTCAGTTTCCCAAGTCGCGTCTCCCTCGGCGTCGCTCCACTGAACTTTGACGAGCTTGACTTCGCAGTTGCGTAGCTTCTTCACTTCCGTTCCTAAGATGCGGGTTGGAACTTTTCTTATGGTTGCTTCGCGCTCCACTTCGGCCTCTTCGAGGATATTTGGCTCTACCACTTCAGCAGACTCATGTAGACATTTTCGGAGATGTGAAACGTGAAAAACGTTGTGGACTCCAGCCAACTTCTCGGGTAGCTCTAATCTATAGGCCATTTTCCCAATTTTCTCGATAATAGGGAATGGCCCTACGAACCTTGGTGCCAGTTTTCCTGTGGTTCCAAAACGAACAACGTTTCTTAGCGGTGATACCTTGAGAAAAACTCTGTCTCCAACCTCAAATTCAAGGTCGGTCCTTCTCTTGTCGGCATAGGACTTTTGTCTGTCTTGGGCCGTCTTCATCCTTCTTCGTATTAATTCTACTTTCTCTGAAGTCTCTCGGATCATATCTGGTCCAAGTATGAGCTTGTCCGTAGACTCCCACCAACAAGTGGGCGATCGGCACGGTCTTCCATATAAAGCTTCGAAGGGCGCCATTCCGATGGTTGCTTGATAGCTGTTGTTGTAGGCAAATTCCACCAAAGGAAGGTGGTCTTCCCATGTCCCTCCGAAGTCAAGGACGCATAGTCTTAAAAGGTCTTCCAAAACTCTGTTCACTCTCTCTGTTTGGCCGTCGGTTTGGGGATGATAGGCTGTGCTCAAGCATAACTGCGTTCCTACTGCTTCTTGCAGACTCCGCCAAAACTCGCTGGTGAAGATGGGGTCTCGGTCACTAACAATGGTAGATGGTATTCCATGGAGTCGAACGATTTCTTTGAGGTAAAGTGATGCTAGGGATGAGGCAGTTCTTTTACTTTTGACAGGTAAAAAGTGGGCGCTTTTAGTAAGCCTATCCACTATTACCCAAATGCTAGTGTTGCCTCTCCTAGACCTAGGCAGCCCATCGATGAAGTCCATTGAAATGCTATCCCACTTCCACTGCGGGACCTCCAAAGGATGTATCAGTCCGCCAGGCTTTCTCTGTTCCGCCTTAATCTGTTGGCACACCATACACTTAGAAACGAACTCTGCCACGTCCTTTTTCATGCCGTTCCAGAAGAAAGTCCTTTTTATGTCTTTGTACATTTTATCTCCGCCTGGGTGTATCGTCATCTTGGAGTGATGTGCTTCCTCGAGAACCTTCTTTATTAAATCTTTCGTCTGTGGGACGCATAGTCTTCCGTCTCGCCTTAGCAAACCCTTATCGTCGATGGAGTATCTGTTGAGGTGACTCGAAGTCTCACCCCTAATTAGCCTATCAATTGTTTCCACAAGCTGAGGGTCTTCGCGTTGTGCTGCCCCTACTGAATCCACTAAAGTCGGGCGCACTTCGAGAGATGCAAGCAAGCCTGGTACGAAATCGGAGGAAGGCCTAAAGTCGAAGCTGGCTATAAACTCTAGGCTTTGTCTTTCAACAAACAACGGGCTTAGGGTCAATTTCTTTCGGCTCAACGCGTCTGCCACTACGTTGCCTTTGCCCGGAGTGTAGGAGATTTCGAAATCGTACGAGGCAAGAAACTCCATCCATCTTTGTTGCCACAAGTTAAGATCCTTCTGCGAGAAAAGATATTTCAACGATTTATGGTCAGTGTAAAGTTCGAACTTCTCACCTAGGAGATAGTGTCGCCAAGACTTGAGTGCAAAGACGATGGCGGCTAACTCAAGATTGTGGGTTGGATAGTTATTTTCGTGCACCTTCAACTGCCTCCCGCCATAAGCTACTACCCTTCCTTCTTGCATTAAGACGGCGCCTAGCCCTGTCTCACATGCATCCGTATAAACAGTGAACATCTTGCTCCCATCTGGCTGCGTCAAAACTGGGGCTGTTGTGAGAGCCCTTTTCAGTCGTTGGAAAGCAAACTCGCAATCCAAGTCCCAATTGAACACTAGATTCTTCGTAGTCAATTTCGTGAGTGGAGCTGAGATTTTCGCAAAATCCCTTATAAACTTTCGATAGAAACCTGCTAGTCCTAGAAAGCTTCGGACCTCAGTTGCATTCCTTGGTGTCTTCCAATCCTGTACTGCCACTACCTTAGCAGGGTCCACTGCTAACCCTTGTTTGGATACTATGTGCCCAAGGAACCTCACCTCTTCTCTCCAAAAGTGGCATTTGGAGAATTTGGCTTTTAATTGATGGACTCGCAAAGTTTCCATGATTGCCCTTAAGTGCTGAGCATGTTCCTCTTCACTCTTTGAGAAGATAAGGATATCATCTACGAAGACCACTACGAATTTGTTGAGGAAATCTCTAAATACCCTACTCATCAGGTCCACGAAGTAAGCAGGTGCATTTGTCAAGCCGAAAGGCATGACAAGCCATTCAAAGAAGCTGTCTGGGGTTCTGAATGCCATTTTATTGATGCTATCTTCAGCCACCCTTAGCTGATGAAAACCGGTTGCTAAATCGAGCTGGGAGAAAACAGACGCTCCTACAAGCTGGTCAAATAAATCGTCAATTCTAGGGAGAGGGTGCCTATTCTTTTTCGTTAGCTTGTTGAGCTCCCTATAGTCAACACATAGACAGAGTGAACCATCCGCCTTTGTAGCGAACACCACTGGAGCGCCCCATTCTGAAATGCTCCTCCTAATGAACCCCTTTTCTAGAAGCTCTTTAATCTGTTTACTGAGCTCTTTCCTTTCCCGTGGAGCCATGTGTCTAACGGGCAACGCAACGGGCTTTGCATTATCTACAAGATATATGCGGAAGTCTATTTCCCGCTTCGGAGGCAAGCACTTCACCTCTTCGAAGACATCCGGATATTCCTGGACCACTCTAACTGATTGCAAATTTTCAACAGAGGCTTCTAGCGATTCAAGATAACTAAGCATAAGCGCATACGAGGGATTACAAGAAATTTCCAAAGTATTACCAAGCTGGGTTAGGAGCCTAACAACCCTTTTCTCACAATCAAGGATGGCCCCATTACTGGATAGCCAATCCATACCCAAAATCAAACCATAACCCGAAAAGCCCAAAACAAAGGCACTACATTGAAATTCTACACTTAGAATAGAGATTTTCAATCCCACACAGATCATAGACAAATGAGCTGGGCCCCCAATTGGGTTTGAAACAATTAAGGGGTCCTCTACCATACTAGTTTTTAGGTGCAGAGATTCTACTAAAACAGACGAGATAAAGGAGTGTGATGCGCCAGAATCAAATAAGGTGCGAACGGGGTGATCATAAAGATAAACTACACTTTCTACAGAAGTATTTATACCTCGCTGTTGCAGAGGTGGCGCTTCCAGCACATGAACCTGTGCCCCTGGGGTGGATCCAGCCCTCTACCCCTGTCCTCGTTTCTTTGGGCAGTCCTTCGCCCTGTGGCCCGTCTCACCGCAAGAAAAGCACCCACCATTCTCCTTGGCCTTCTTTTTCCGGCAGTCCTTTACTAAGTGCCCCACTTTGCCACAGAAATTGCACTACCTCTTCTCTTTGTTGCCTTTCCCGCCCTTCTTAAAGTCTGTCTTCTTAGGCTGCAAACCCTCTTTCTTCCCTTGAGAGCTTTCTGCCTTTGTCTCCTTCTTGCCCTTATCCTCTTCATTCAGCAATGCCATTTGCACCAATCTTTCATACGTGGCTCCCATGGGTATATGGGTCATGGCCAAACTGTGTAATGGCTCATTCAACCCTTTGACGAAACGGAGAGCCTTCTTGTGAGGGGTGTTGACTAGGTCAAGCCCAAATGTAACAACCCGTATTTCGATAACATGATTAAGACGAGAATCAAGGCAGAATTTAATTTTAAATTCTGAATCAAGTGAAACGGGCTATGCCATTGCGTTCGTCTCGGAAAAATACGCGAAATAGAGTCCGAGTTTTCGAAAATCGGAGTACGTATGACCAAGATATGGCCTCGCGAAATTTCACGAAAAATTCCCAAATTAAAGTATACTTAATTAAGTGAAATGGGTTGCGCAGAGAAATATATATATATATTGATATATATATATAATTGAAAATTAAATAAATAAATATGCAAAAATGTTCAAAATAGCGAATTAGGAGAGGGGAATAACCGAACCGGCCGATTTTTGAGGTCGACCCAAGCCCGCTGGGTCGACTAGGGGTTAATCCAGGGTGTTTGGCTGTCAACCCGTGGGCCGATTCGCTCAAATGCAGATTTTGCATTTGGATGGTTCTCATGGTCCATCTTTAATCTTAAGGCCCTAGATGGTTCCTACACTTGACTTCTTCCCCAAGACATGCTTTGATGGCTTGGATTGAATTTAGGTTTAATCCTATGGCCTAAAACACTTGCCTAATCTATAAAAAGACCCTAAACCTACCCCTAAACCCTCATTATTCACTCATGTAACTAAACTATGGCCAAATTTCTACTCTCATGGCCTCCATCTCAAATCCCTAGAGCCTATGCACTCAAATCAAGTTCAAATCAAAAGGTGCAAGCTTGCTACACCAAATCAAGGCCAAATCAACATTGCTATGCGAGTTCCATGACGATTCTTCTACAAAGGAGGCACCTTTCTTAGCCAAGATGATTCATGCTTCTTTCCCTAGGCCTAACTATGTAAGTTCTAGCTACTTTTAGATGGAAACGGTAGTTTTGATAATGACATGGGATAAAATGAGGCTAAACATGATTATGCGAACCTATATGAACCTTACCTTGCCTCTTGTGTTCATGTTTATGATTTTAGGCCATGTGAGTGACTTAATCATGCCTCTCATGCTATGCATAACCTAGTTTAACTTGCAAGTTTGGATCTTTATGCATGAAATGCTAGCATGAACCTTTAGGAACCACTTTACTTGTGAAACATTGGCTAAGACAAGATTTTGGGGCTTATGCATGTTTATGAACCCAAACCCCTTATGCTAACATGCAAGTTTGTGGCCAAACCCTTTTTGATAATATGCATGTTTGTGGCCAAATTACCTTATGACACTATGCATGTTTAGGGCCAATCTCTTTATGATGTTATGCATGTGGAAGCCAAGCCCTTTTGGCATCATGCATGTTTTGAGACCAATATGTGACATAGTATCCTTACTATGTTGACTCGCTTTGCTTGCGTTGGGAAAACACGATTTTGGGTAGCTAGATAAACATGAACATGTCGCAAAATCTTAACTTGAATATGACATGTGTTTATACTTGAAAATATGACTTGAAAGATAACATGGAAGATGACATGTAAGTATGCATAAAAGCATGAGCTTGGGAATTTACCTATTAAGTTAGGTCTACCCTTTGGGAATTTACCTATTAAGTTAGGTCTACCCAAATGCTTGAAAAATTGTAACATGTTTTGGAAACATGATGAACTTAGATAATATAAGTGTGGCCAACTCGAGGTTGGGTTGAGTTTGCAACGTAAAGCTACCCGGAACCGACCGGCCTAACTAGTAGTTGCAAACAATAGGACCCAATGTGAGAAGTTGGTCATGTCGCGCTTAAGACCCGAGGTTAGACTAGGTTGTGGCGTAAATCTACCCGGACCCGCCCGGCTTAACTAGTAACCACAACAAGGTCTAATGTGAGAGGTTGAGGGTGCATTAATTAAATTAATGCCACATAATAGGGTTAAGTTAATTTGATTAATGAGGCTTAACCAAATATGATAGGGACAAATGGGTTAAGTAATTTGATTAGGCTAATGATACTTAACAAAACATGATAAGCTTGGGTAGGTTAAGTAACTTTGTTTGCCTAATGACACTTGACCATTTTTATACGACTAGTGGACGGGATTAAGTTAACCAACACTTAATCAATCCAACACGATAACGTGATAAGGTTAAGTAAATTTTCTTAACGATACTTAACCGTATAATACAGTTAATGGATGGGGTTAAGATTAGGCTTAACTAATCTAAACATGGTAATCGGATGGGGTTAAGTTAGCCTCGACTTAATTAATCCAACTTGGTAATTTAATGGGGTTAAGTTAAACACTTAACTAATTTAACACGATGTTTTGATGAGGTTAAGTGACCTATACTTAACCAATCTAACTCGTTAATTTGATGAGGTTAAGTTAACCTATACTTAACCAATCTAACGTGAAAACATGATAAGGCTAAGTCACGAATCACTTGAATATGCTTGACCGATTTGACTCGGTAATTTGACAAGGTCAAGTTAATTTATATAATTAACCAATCTAAAATGATAATTAGACGAGGTTAAGTTATGGATTGCTTAATATACTTAGCCAACTTGACACATGGTTTGTAGGGTTAAGTCTTGGACTTGGATACTTAGCCAATTTTGACATGGTTTGTAGATGGGCTAAGTTATGAACTTAAGTCACACTTAACCCATTAGATAAACCCTAATTCGGAGGATTAGGTAAATAACCATAGTTAACAAGGATTATGGAAATAAGGCTAAGTGGTAAACCTTAGTTAAGGGAAACTAAGTAATAATCCTTAGTCAAGGAAATTTGGACCATTTCTTAGATAGATTAGTAACCCGATACGTTTAATTATGCGTGTAGGAGCAGGCTATCTGATTTAGATAAAGGCTCCAACGAACTGGGTAACGAAGCAGCGGCTTCGGGGAACGTGGGGATATTCTTGGGATCCCTCTGTGAGCTGCCAGGTCATTATACTAGGCTCACGAGAGGTTGAGGTCGGCGGTAGAAGAACCAAGAATATGCCTTGGTTGCTATGCGAGCGACCTAAAGACTGGGGTGGATAGCAGTGAGTCGGCGAATACATAAGGTGCCCGAGATAGCAAGTTCGTCGATCATCTACCATCTTGAGTCAAGCGTGTACGTACGGAAAGGCAGGGAACACCCAACAGACCATGATTTGCTATCTAATTATGGGTGAGGTAGGCCGTAGGATGTGGGCTGGCCGGAGTGTAGTTCTCATGCAAGATCTTCTCTTGTGTTGCCTTTCGCTAGTTGAGGGAGGGGTCTCGTGGGACCATAGCCACGTGTAGAAAAGCAGACCTTAGCATCTGCATCGGCAGATAAATCTAAAGCTCCCGACTGAGTCCTGTATGTCTTGTTTTGCCCTGTGACAGGACTCGGATGGCACGATGTGATACATGTGCATACAGTTATAGAAAAACGATTCACGATGAATGCGTGGGAAAAAGGGCGTGGTTGGGGGTTAACGTAATCCCTAGTGGCCTAGGTGGTTTAACCCAAACCGAAATACGGAAGCGTGCAATAGGTAAGCATAATCCCTAGTGGGTCTAGGTGGCGTAAGTCCTATTAGTTCAAACGATGATTCATATGGAAGAGCCTAGCTAGAACAAGGGTGACAGTCCAAACGATTTCAAGGGTAATACGACATGAGGAAGCCCGTACGAGGTACGGCAGAGGACTGAACTTATATACATGGAAAGAAACATATGATTTGAGTAACCTATATATGCGATATATTAGGTTGACATGGACCATTACACGACTTTGAGTAAGGGACATTCATGGTTAACACATAACAAGGCTGGGATACTAGTACGGAGGGTGCAGAGCAAATATACATGTTAGAACTAGGAAGAATATACATAATAGATACCGTGGGATGTTAGACGGGGTAGATACCTTGGGATAATGTACTCGTTAGAAATCTGACGATGTGATACCTTGACTTATCATAACACCGTAGTTTATCATGATACCTTAGTTTACTTTGCCACAGTAGTTCAACCGGCTATCCTGGTTTATCTATCTTGTAGTTATTCTTATGTTTACTTTCAGTTTATGCATGTCATTTTACCTTTACCTGTTTTTATACTGGAAGTAGATAGGACTTACTCAGTCTTTTTGACTGACCCGTTTTGTTTTGCCTCTTTTCTTCCGTTTCCCCCCCAGGTTTCAGGGAGGAAACAATGCTGTTTAGTTCGGACTTCTTCCGCTTGAAGGTCATCATGGATGGCTTGGACTTCTCTTGGCTATGGCTACTTTACTGTTTACTTGGGGAATAATTTATTAAAAAGTCTTTATGCTTCTTTACTATTGCAAGACAGGTTTTGATGTACTCTGATGTAAAAGGCTTTAGACCTTATTTATTCATGTTATGAAAGTTTGATTTCACTTCCGCTATTTATATATGTTCTGTCTTGTGATATTTCTGTGCATGTTTACCAATAATGCCCCTCTAAAGCTAGTGCATTCCTTTGCGAGTGACCCTAGCGGAGGCGGGGTGTTACATTTGGTATCAGAGCAGAAGGTTACCAGACTGGGCAAAAGTTTTTAAAGACCTTCTGAAAACTATTTGAAAATCGTTTACAAAGAAGCATTTTTCAAGAAAATTTTCTTTTAAAAGAAAAGGCTATTCCCCAAAGGCCATTAGCACTATCCTTGTTTCCTTAATTGAGTCTCTTTTCCTTTCTTTCCTCCATCTGTAGTCACAGTAGTTTTAACTGCGGCTAGTCTTTTCTACCTACGAAAGTGTTTTCCTTATGATGGAGGTGGTTCTCGAGAGACCAGTTGCCGCGTTATAAGAAAGGATAGTGAGGAAGTGGATAAAGGATACGAGTTTAAGGATGAGCAACTTGTTGGTATGGCTTAGTCCTCAAAGGAGGGAGAGGGATGAACAATGAAACCCATGACGAGAAGGTACCTTTGGCATGGTGAAACGGGACGAATAGTTAAGTATCATGGGACAAGGACAAGATCATTGGGAGGGCAATAGTATGCTCTCATTTCTAGGGTACCTCAGAAGGAGGGTAACGATCTTGTTAAAGGTTTAGCTTTTCTTCTCTATCATCCTGTCGGGACTTTGTTTTGATCACCGCATCTTTTAAGTCCGCTTCGATAGTTGAGTCTCTGCACCTTAAGTACTAGCGTAATAGAGGATCCCATTTTTGTCTCAAGTCCTATTGGAAGATCGGTCCATTTACTCATGGCTTGTTTGGATTTGAGAATGTCTATATCAAGTGTTGAGCTTGGAAATAATGCTTATGTTTATAAGTTATAGATGGATTCTAGGGATGAAGTGGTTATCCAGTAAGGGGTGCCACTCTCGGTTTTAGAAGGAGGGTAGTTAGACTCTTGGCTTGCTTTGGCAATACCCTTGAAGTATCGCGTAACCTTTTGGGTTCTGTCATGATTAGTTACTTAGAATCCCTAGATGCCTTTGTTGGAAATTAGAAACCCGATCGAATGGTGTTCGCCAATAAGACGGATGGTTTACTTCGATTATGTATGGGTTATGGGAATTACCCTAGTAAGTGCGCACGGTAACTTGTTTACTTTCAAGAGAAAGTTTTTCTACGTGGAATACCTTATGGTACAAGGTCCAGGATTCACTAGTGAATTTTGAGGGCTCGCATGGGATAATGTGTACGCAGTCCTGTTTGCGCCAAGTATTCTAGAAGGAGAATAAGTGCAAGTAGAACGAGAGGCCACGAGGAAATGAGTTCCAACTCATGTTATGGAAACAGGAAATAAGAAGCTGCGAAATCGTGAAGTTAAAGGACGGTCAAGGCACGATGGAACTAAGCTCAAGAAAATGCGACTCAGAAGGATGAAGACTAGATGCGCACATGATATCTCTCTTTGGGAGTATATCCTTGATCCCTGTTTTCTGTAGAGCTTACTTGTAGGCTATCTTTTGTGGACATCCTCTCGGTCCTATTTTCTGTTACAAACCCCGTAAGGAGTTTGTCTTGTTTATCTTCTCGACCCTGTTTCAAGGAATCTTAGGTAGAACCCTATGGATGTAAACATGTATTTGAAACATGTTATGGTTGATATGGTTGCAAATGGTTGCAAGTGGTTGCTCGTGGATGCGCGAATTTACATTAGATATTAGCTCGACTCGGTCACATTTCATATTGCATATGCACGAGTATTTATACTTGTTTATGGATGAAATTGAATGTGTTATCATGCGGATGTTGCATATGGTTGAATGTTTGTGCACGCATATAGTGTATATGACTAGGACTATTTGCATACATGATGGATTCATAACACTAAACATATTTTTGCATTCAAAAGATTTTTCAGGCCTGATCATTAGCATTAGCTAAGGAACATGTACACACACGTTTTGCATATATTCATACAACATTAGAAATCATCTAAGGACAATGGTTGCTTGTGGATGATGTTTTGAGTAGATGGATGATGGACGGTAGGATATGTTCTTCCTAATTGGAGATTTCGGGGACGAAATCCTAAAAGGTGGGGAGAATGTAACAACCCGTATTTCGATAACATGATTAAGACGAGAATCAAGGCAGAATTTAATTTTAAATTCTGAATCAAGTGAAACGGGCTATGCCGTTGCGTTCGTCTCGGAAAAATACGCGAAATAGAGTCCGAGTTTTCGAAAATCGGAGTCCGTATGACCAAGATATGGCCTCGCGAAATTTCACGAAAAATTCCCAAATTAAAGTATACTTAATTAAGTGAAATGGGTTGCGCAGAGAAATATATATATATATTGATATATATATATATAATTGAAAATTAAATAAATAAATATGCAAAAATGTTCAAAACAGCGAATTAGGAGAGGGGAATAACCGAACCGGCCGATTTTTGAGGTCGACCCGAGCCCGCTGGGTCGACTAGGGGTTAATCCAGGGTGTTTGGCTGTCAACCCGTGGGCCGATTCGCTCAAATGCAGATTTTGCATTTGGATGGTTCTCATGGTCCATCTTTAATCTTATGGCCCTAGATGGTTCTTACACTTGACTTCTTCCCCAAGACATGCTTTGATGGCTTGGATTGAATTTAGGTTTAATCCTATGGCCTAAAACACTTGCCTAATCTATAAAAAGACCCTAAACCTACCCCTAAACCCTCATTATTCACTCATGTAACTAAACTATGGCCAAATTTCTACTCTCATGGCCTCCATCTCAAATCCCTAGAGCCTATGCACTCAAATCAAGTTCAAATCAAAAGGTGCAAGCTTGCTACACCAAATCAAGGCCAAATCAACATTGCTATGCGAGTTCCATGACGATTCTTCTACAAAGGAGGCACCTTTCTTAGCCAAGATGATTCATGCTTCTTTCCCTAGGCCTAACTATGTAAGTTCTAGCTACTTTTAGATGGAAACGGTAGTTTTGATAATGACATGGGATAAAATGAGGCTAAACATGATTATGCGAACCTATATGAACCTTACCTTGCCTCTTGTGTTCATGTTTATGATTTTAGGCCATGTGAGTGACTTAATCATGCCTCTCATGCTATGCATAACCTAGTTTAACTTGCAAGTTTGGATCTTTATGCATGAAATGCTAGCATGAACCTTTAGGAACCACTTTACTTGTGAAACATTGGCTAAGACAAGATTTTGGGGCTTATGCATGTTTATGAACCCAAACCCCTTATGCTAACATGCAAGTTTGTGGCCAAACCCTTTTTGATAATATGCATGTTTGTGGCCAAATTACCTTATGACACTATGCATGTTTAGGGCCAATCTCTTTATGATGTTATGCATGTGGAAGCCAAGCCCTTTTGGCATCATGCATGTTTTGAGACCAATATGTGACATAGTATCCTTACTATGTTGACTCGCTTTGCTTGCGTTGGGAAAACACGATTTTGGGTAGCTAGATAAACATGAACATGTCGCAAAATCTTAACTTGAATATGACATGTGTTTATACTTGAAAATATGACTTGAAAGATAACATGGAAGATGACATGTAAGTATGCATAAAAGCATGAGCTTGGGAATTTACCTATTAAGTTAGGTCTACCCTTTGGGAATTTACCTATTAAGTTAGGTCTACCCAAATGCTTGAAAAATTGTAACATGTTTTGGAAACATGATGAACTTAGATAATATAAGTGTGGCCAACTCGAGGTTGGGTTGAGTTTGCAACGTAAAGCTACCCGGAACCGACCGGCCTAACTAGTAGTTGCAAACAATAGGACCCAATGTGAGAAGTTGGTCATGTCGCGCTTAAGACCCGAGTTTAGACTAGGTTGTGGTGTAAATCTACCCGGACACGCCCGGCTTAACTAGTAACCACAACAAGGTCTAATGTGAGAGGTTGAGGGTGCATTAATTAAATTAATGCCACATAATAGGGTTAAGTTAATTTGATTAATGAGGCTTAACCAAATATGATAGGGACAAATGGGTTAAGTAATTTGATTAGGCTAATGATACTTAACAAAACATGATAAGCTTGGGTAGGTTAAGTAACTTTGTTTGCCTAATGACACTTGACCATTTTTATACGACTAGTGGACGGGATTAAGTTAACCAACACTTAATCAATTCAACACGATAACGTGATAAGGTTAAGTAAATTTTCTTAACGATACTTAACCGTATAATACAGTTAATTGATGGGGTTAAGATTAGGCTTAACTAATCTAAACATGGTAATCGGATGGGGTTAAGTTAGCCTCGACTTAATTAATCCAACTTGGTAATTTAATGGGGTTAAGTTAAACACTTAACTAATTTAACACGATGTTTTGATGAGGTTAAGTGACCTATACTTAACCAATCTAACTCGTTAATTTGATGAGGTTAAGTTAACCTATACTTAACCAATCTAACGTGAAAACATGATAAGGCTAAGTCACGAATCACTTGAATATGCTTGACCGATTTGACTCGGTAATTTGACAAGGTCAAGTTAATTTATATAATTAACCAATCTAAAATGATAATTAGACGAGGTTAAGTTATGGATTGCTTAATATACTTAGCCAACTTGACACATGGTTTGTAGGGTTAAGTCTTGGACTTGGATACTTAGCCAATTTTGACATGGTTTGTAGATGGGCTAAGTTATGAACTTAAGTGACACTTAACCCATTAGATAAACCCTAATTCGGAGGATTAGGTAAATAACCATAGTTAACAAGGATTATGGAAATAAGGCTAAGTGGTAAACCTTAGTTAAGGGAAACTAAGTAATAATCCTTAGTCAAGGAAATTTGGACCATTTCTTAGATAGATTAGTAACCCGATACGTTTAATTATGCGTGTAGGAGCAGGCTATCTGATTTAGATAAAGGCTCCAACGAACTGGGTAACGAAGCAGCGGCTTCGGGGAACGTGAGGATATTCTTGGGATCCCTCTGTGAGCTGCCAGGTCATTATACTAGGCTCACGAGAGGTTGAGGTCTGCGGTAGAAGAACCAAGAATATGCCTTGGTTGCTATGCGAGCGACCTAAAGACTGGGGTGGATAGCAGTGAGTCGGCGAATACATAAGGTGCCCGAGATAGCAAGTTCGTCGATCATCTACCATCTTGAGTCAAGCGTGTACGTACGGAAAGGCAGGGAACACCCAACAGACCATGATTTGCTATCTAATTATGGGTGAGGTAGGCCGTAGGATGTGGGCTGGCCGGAGTGTAGTTCTCATGCAAGATCTTCTCTTGTGTTGCCTTTCGCTAGTTGAGGGAGGGGTCTCGTGGGACCATAGCCACGTGTAGAAAAGCAGACCTTAGCATCTGCATCGGCAGATAAATCTAAAGCTCCCGACCGAGTCCTGTATGTCTTGTTTTGCCCTGTGACAGGACTCGGATGGCACGATGTGATACATGTGCATACAGTTATAGAAAAACGATTCACGATGAATGCGTGGGAAAAAGGGCGTGGTTGGGGGTTAACGTAATCCCTAGTGGCCTAGGTGGTTTAACCCAAACCGAAATACGGAAGCGTGCAATAGGTAAGCGTAATCCCTAGTGGGGCTAGGTGGCGTAAGTCCTATTAGTTCAAACGATGATTCATATGGAAGAGCCTAGCTAGAACAAGGGTGACAGTCCAAACGATTTCAAGGGTAATACGACATGAGGAAGCCCGTACGAGGTACGGCAGAGGACTGAACTTATATACATGGAAAGAAACATATGATTTGAGTAACCTATATATGCGATATATTAGGTTGACATGGACCATTACACGACTTTGAGTAAGGGACATTCATGGTTAACACATAACAAGGCTGGGATACTAGTACGGAGGGTGCAGAGCAAATATACATGTTAGAACTAGGAAGAATATACATAATAGATACCGTGGGATGTTAGACGGGGTAGATACCTTGGGATAATGTACTCGTTAGAAATCTGACGATGTGATACCTTGACTTATCATAACACCGTAGTTTATCATGATACCTTAGTTTACTTTGCCACAGTAGTTCAACCGGCTATTCTGGTTTATCTATCTTGTAGTTATCCTTATGTTTACTTTCAGTTTATGCATGTCATGTTACCTTTACCTGTTTTTATACTGGAAGTAGATAGGACTTACTCAGTCTTTTTGACTGACCCGTTTTGTTTCGCCTCTTTTCTTCCGTTTCCCCCCCCCCCCCCAGGTTTCAGGGAGGAAACAATGTTGTTTAGTTCGGACTTCTTCCGCTTGAAGGTCATCATGGATGGCTTGGACTTCTCTTGGCTATGGCTACTTTACTGTTTACTTGGGGAATAATTTATTAAAAAGTCTTTATGCTTCTTTACTATTGCAAGACAGGTTTTGATGTACTCTGATGTAAAAGGCTTTAGACCTTATTTATTCATGTTATGAAAGTTTGATTTCACTTCCGCTATTTATATATGTTCTGTCTTGTGATATTTCTGTGCATGTTTACCAATAATGCCCCTCTAAAGCTAGTGCATTCCTTTGCGAGTGACCCTAGCGGAGGCGGGGTGTTACACCAAACCTAGCCAGCTCATCGAACTGATTCACATACTCTCTGACCGTCTTGTCCCCTTGCTTAAGAAGTAAGAATTTTTCCAACTGCAAACTTCTTTCCTCATCTGAGAGAAATTTAGTCTCAAACCTTGCCCTAAAGTCCTCCCATGTCTCCACTGGTCTTTCAGCATTAGTGACTTCCCACCAGTAGGAAGCCTCGCCCTTCAATAGCCATACTGCCAATTGTACTTTTTGTCTATCTTCTACCTCAAAGATGATGAATAGGTCCTCCGTTTCTTTCAGCCAATTTTTAGCTGCCACGAAGGAATCAGTCCCATGGAAATCCCTTCCTCCCATAGCTTTAAAATCTTTACATATCTTAGCAAACGTGTTTCCCCGAGGAGGAGGTGGAGGAAAAGGTGCTGCTGCAGCTGGATGATTTCCTTCAGCTGGGGGCGGAGGAATGGTAGGACTTGGCTGAGTGGCCCTTGCTTCTAAGAACCATCTAAACCAACCAGGTATGGGCACACCTTCTGGCAAGTTAAGATCTTGGGACATGCTGAAACAAAAAGGATAGATTCAAAACGATGGATAAGAGATAGTACCTATGGCTTTGGGGGGGTGGACTTTGCCTTTTTAAAATAAAATAATTTTTTTTTAAAAAAAATGCTTCTTTAAATTTCCTTTTTGAAAATAATTTTTCAAAACTTTTTATCTTATCTGGTAAACCTATGCTCTGATACCAAGTGAAACACCCCACCTCCGTTAGGGTCACTCTCTAAGGGAATGCCCTAATTTTGGTGGAGGTTTATAAGTATAAGTCACAGATATACAAGACAGATATAAGAACACATATTTGTAAACAGCGGAAAAACAACAAACTTTATTTCATAAAGTCAAATACGTGTTACAACAACATCCTTTCCAAAAACATAACATAACACTTTCATAATCTGTCTTGATTACATCTTTTAAAGAAGCATAAATAAAACATAGATAAACTGCAAAAGCCCCATAGTGGATTGTCCAAAGCCATAGTTCAAAACAGGAAAGTCCAAGCAATACATTTCTCTTCTTCAAGCTGGATGTTAAGGTTGGTCAAGCTGCAGTGTTTCCTCACTGTGGACCTGGGGGGGGGGGGGGGGAAACGGAAGAAAAGAAGACGAAAGAAAAGCAGAGTCAGACATAAAGCCTGAGTAAGTCTAGTACTATTTTGTCTATGAATAAAGAACTGGGTATGATAAGTATAAACAAGAAGTGGGCAAGCACTATAAACTTGGTTAAGTTGTCTAGGGTCGAATATACTATCGTACCCCATGTTAATCTCTGAACCCATATAAACTAGTTTTCCAACTGGCACCCCATAATCAGGGTGATGTGATCCGTTCTACGATGATCGGCTCCTACTCGCATAGTTCATGTGTCTTACGGCCCCCGATGTCGTAGTTACCTATGCTGGTCCCACCATGGGGTGTATCAAGTCCCATAGTGGCGGCCCGACACAACCTTGGAGTGCACAGGTATTCTACTGGTGTCCAGTGCCTTATTTTTCTGCGCCGGAGTGTGTGCACGCCCGCACCCCGTTAGAACCTACACTGCTACACCACCGCTGTCGATTTGACCTCTTACAATCAGCCCAGTAATCGTGCCCCACCCTGCCTAGTTTCAGGGTTTCCTGATACACCTTCTAGGGTTACTGCTGAAAAGGTTCCCCCGTTACTAGTTTTCTATCTCTAGCCAACATGCTAAGTTGGTTAAGTGTTTTCTAACCTAACCCCACCAGTCCGTTTAGTTTAGCATGTTTCATTTTGATTAAGTCTTTAGTTCACTTAATCCTAACAATCCTGACTCAGCCTTAATTGTCTTATTAAGGCCCTGACCTCTCACATTAGACAGGTATTGTTGTGGCTGCCTGCTGCCGGTTGGTTCCGGACAGTCTTACGCCATAACTCAGTCTAACCTCGGGTCCTTATTGGGCTCCATGTTTAACCTCCCACATTGGATAGGTATTGTTGTGACTACTGGACAGCCGGGCGGTTCCGGGCAGGTTTACATCACAACTCAATCCAACCTCGGGTTAAACACATCGTATTTTCTACATTTACATGTTTTGTCTTTCTTCTTTATTTTCTTATATGTAAATATTTGCGGCCAATTAAGTTAATGGTGTAAAGGTTACACCAATCATGGGCCCAACCCATACTTGAATTTTGGCCCTTCTATTTTATATTTCCATTCATTAGTAATTTTAACCCAACGTTATTTTCCCCCGTTTTACACGTCCGTTTATTATATATATATGTTGGGCTTAGCCTTTTAAAGCCCAACTTAGCCATGCGAAAGGGGAGGCTTAAAGCGTGATTACATACACAAAGAGGGGAAGGTGAGCGCATGAACTTGCAATATGTCGTTGGAAATACAAAATAGAAACGGGTGTACTTGCATAGTAGTGACATATATTTTGGCCATAAAGCATAGGTGACATGAATCAAAGCATGTGAAATTGTAGTTGAGATAAGAATCTAAATTGGGTATCATTATTGACACATAGTCATAACTACAGCATGAACCTATACTTTTATTTAGTCATAATGTCAAACATAAGCATGGCATAAATATTTCTAACATAAGCATGGCATAATGTCAAACATAAGCATGGCATAATGTCAAACATAAGCATGGCCTAAGTATAGTTAAATTTGTTCACATAACTATGGCATAAATATTTCTAACATGAAATCATGGTTCTTACTTTAGTCATGTAAACTTGCAAAAAGGGATTTTGAATCTAACCTAGCTATGGACCACATATGTCATCATATGATTCTTGTAAACAATATAGACTTTTAATTATGCCAAATATCATTCATAGCCTAGCCATATTCATAAGTTTGCAAATAGGTTTTCTAGTACAAAAGCATGGCTTAATACATGATGCCCAATTTTCAACATAATTTCATATGGATTATGATAACCCAAACCTATTCCAATTACTTCATAAAATGACGTTTGTATAAAAATACACATTATGATGGCATAATAGCAAAGCCCCAAACTTGCATGAATTTTAAATCAACTACATACATGTAGCTTCAACATGGATTACATAATTTGCGGAATATTCCAAACGTATGCTTGCATAGAACTACCGCATGTAGTTCTTTATAATTGAATAACATAATTCAAGAATATCCAAACGTATATAATATTTCAAATTGATAAGAACGCACAAATATGAATTACTTTATTGCCACAATTCAAGCATACAAACCAACACAATTATTTGTTCATACCAAAGTAATACTCTACTTACAATCGTTGCGGCGAATTCTCTAATTTAGGAATTTAGAGATGCGACTCCTTATGACGTAGGCGTTGATTTGCTTTGTTTGAATTGCTTTAGGCTTTAGAATTTTCCTCCTAATCCTCTCTCTCCAATTGGCGGCTACTCTTAGTCGTTCCTCAGCAACATGGCGGCTTTGTTCTTATTTTTGAATGAATAGATTAGGGTTAGTCTAGGGTTGTTTTTATAGTGGTAATGAACTGATTAGGACCATTGATGTTGCTTGGATTGATCGTAGCCATTCATTCGAAAGAGAAACCAATTAGAGCCTGCCACCTAGCCCTAATGACAAAGCAAGCTTCTGAAAATCGGCCAAACACAGACCTGGCCAGCCAGGGCCAGACCAGACCTGGCCAGCAGGTCATTTTTGACCTGGGCGCACTTGGCAGGTGCGCCAGGTCAAAAATGTACTGGTGCACTTCACAGGTGCGCCAGTTCATTTTTGTTCTGGCGCACTTCCCTAGTGCGCCAGTGCATTCTGACCCTTTTTCGGTTTTTCTCCCAACTTCATTCGTCCATAACTTCTTCATACGATATCCGTTTTTCGAAAACTCGGACTCTATTTCGCGTATTTTTCCGAGACGAACGCAATGGCGTATCCCGTTTCCCTTAGTTATTTGATTTGAAATTAATTATACTTTAATTTGTGAGTTTCACAGTTATAGAATTCGCGGGGTGTTACAAGCTACCCGAACTTCCCCGGTCTCCGAAGAGATGAGAAAGAATTACTGTGAGGACAAGACAAATCAGAACGCAGACGGAAGAACATTTCATTGTATATTACAACAATTCCATTAGATACAAGAGTATACATAGTATAATGAATAAATTACATTCAATAAATATCAGAGATTACAGTAAATTACATAGCAGCGGAAAATAATACAAAGCACAACCGAATGTGATATACGGATACAGAGCTTTCCGGATACCATTCCAGCCGTAAACCAGGATCCTGTGAATATAAATCTGCAAAACCAAAACTACTAGCTGCCCGTGTCGAAAATAGGGGCACCCAGAGTTTAGGTTAAAACAATAAACTCCAGGTCAGTCATGTGACTGGTGTGAGAACTAAAATATTTATTTAAAGCTTTACTTTAAAAGAGAGTAATTCAAGGGACCACGCCGTATAACACGGAACGGGTTTCCTCCCAAGAATGCCAGTGCATAGGAAAGACAACGCAATGCTTTTTCGAAAAATGAAGCTATTATAAGACCCAGGTCCCATCACACAACGCAACGCAAGCCGGAAGATAGGGTTTTCCCTTATAATAGCCAAACATGCTTGATACGTTTAAAACAAATCATTTGATACTATAATAAGTGTATAGTGTCAAAACAATTTCAATCATAAATATAAATCATAGACGGCATGAGTGCCCCATCCCACTATGTCGCCATACTAGGCTCTACCAATAAAACCGCAATACACATATTGGAAATTGGTTTCCGTCATGAGTCGAGGCAAGGGGCAAGCTCCTCTCCGCGTTCGAGACACTCTAGCAAATATCTAAGGACTACACACTCTGGGCAATCCTGGATTCGGCTGGGTCGGTCCTCACTAACGTTAGAGGATTAGTTATGCCTGAACACACGTTTCCCGGTCCTTACATACCTATAATCGAGGCAACTCTTTCCAACAACCACAAAGGTGAAAAGTATATAAATGTCAGGGCTGGTAAGTCACTGACACCACCAAAGCTAGAAAGAAACGTCGTGTTCTCCCAGCGGTCCGTATCCCATTTTTAACTCGTACCGAGGTGTGAGGCTCGTGAATCTACACTATACACAAAGCTATGCCACGTTGGCCATGCTTTGATCATCAACCACAAGACTTTGCTTTTCAACAGAAGCCTTGATCCATGCAACTCAGCGTGCCACATAGGCAATTCATGCCATGCGATTGATATCTATCGATATATAACCTCTAAGCTCGTATGTCTCAGAGAAGGGCGTTAAGCAAGAGAATAAATTCTCCGCTGCTAAACAGATATATATATATATATAACAGAAATCAATCAACACAGAATAATATCCAATGTCAGACACACAATCCATTTACAAGTTCGTTCTGGGTCTGAACGAAACCGGAGGCACTTTCCTCGCATATCCATCGATCTCCAGGTACGTCTGGACGACCACCAACTGATTCCCTCATTTTGGGTGTACAGCCCAATGAAGATCATCAGTAATCACCCAAACGATGTGAAGACTTCCGGTCTTCAACCACCGTCTTCATCTTCGACATATCGTCGACTCGGTTATTCAGAATGGGTGTAAACCCGGCCTTTCCGAACAATCCGCGTATATTAAAACGAATGTTACACAAACACAACATACGCCTTATTCCAATTCCACATTCTTAGGGAAAGGTTCCCATTAATTTTATCCAAGATAAATTCTTTAAAATTTATCCTTTAATCTTCCTCTGGATGTCATTTCAAACCAAATTATGGTTTTCTAAACTAGTCGAGATTAGCGAACCACACCGAAGTAATTATTTATTTTATTCCCAATCGCAACCTATTCATCCCATGAAGCAAAACTAGTAATACTCCATATTTAATACTATGGTGTTATCGGTAAAATTAATTACCATTTCACGTTCAAATCTAATTAAAGATTTAACTATCGCTTTGGAGCAAAACTGGTGATACTCCATTCTCGCTCAATTTCTAAATTTGATAATTTAAATTACCAATTCTCATTTCAATCTAATCACAGATTCATTCAAAACTCCTTTTACTGGGTTAAAGAACTAATGTCAATTAAAACACAGTTCATGATAAACCCGTGAATCAATTCTATTTACAACCCATTTCAAATCCAATTTATTTATTTAAAAATAAAAGGGTTTTAATTTTAGTTCAAAATTAGTTCATTTCGATAAAAATATATTTTTATCTTTTCAAATATGGAGTTTTTCATCCCAATTTTTCCCAAATCATTTCTTATGATTTTACACAAATTGTTACTATTTTTAATAATTTTATCAAGGCCCGTACAGTGGATTTCCATCAACGGCCATCGAACTGCACTTACAGCGACCTTTTTCGAATTTGATTTGGATGTATCTCCAAATCCAACCGTTAGATTTCAAATTTCTAATATTCGTTTGAAAGCCCTTTTCGATACGAACCCAACGGTTCCGGTTTTAGGAGAATCCGACGGTCGAATCTCCCGTAATGTCCGTTTGAAATAAATGGTCGAAATTCACGAACTGCCGCGGCGCGGTGCGTTCTATTCAGGCCATTATATTATATATATAATATATATAATATATATTTCGTCGATTTCTATTTAAAACGAATTTTACAAATCGTTTTGAATTCGTTTCGAAAACAATTTCAACTTCCATTTCAATTCAAATCAAAATTGAATTATTCCTTATAAATTCATTTTAAAGTTCATTTCTATTCAATTCAAATTTCAATTCAATTTGAATTCATTTCAATTCGTTTTCAATTCAATTCGAATTCGTTTTATAATTCATTTCTATTCAATTCAAATTTCAATTCAATTTGAATTCATTTCAATTCAAATCAATTTCGTTTTATATTCAATTCAATTTCAATTCAATTCGAATTCGTTTTATATTCAATTCAATTCAAATTCAATTCGTTTTCTAATTAAATCAAATTCGTTTTATATTCAATTCGAATCAAATTCGTTTTCTATTCAAATTGAATACATTTTCTATTCTGTTCAAATTCAATTCATTTCAAATTTAAAAACAAATATAATCGATATAAATATCGTTTGCGTCAAAATAGCGCACCTCTAATCACACGACTTTATATATTTCAATAATCCCGTTATTCTATTCAACAAATGAATATTTATTCTTGTCAAAACATGACTAATCTCAACGAATGAGTACTGTCCACGTGTGACTAATTTTGTTATTTAATATATATTATAAAAATTATGGTATCTATCGTTTGATATTAAATCAGACTCCAACCATAAATTAGTAAGAGAACGATTCCCTGAATATTAACCCCAAAGGCCGAAACCAACATCAGATCAATATTCAGGAGACCACTCATCTCATCTATTTTCCAGTTGATTTCTAATTCTATATATGATAAAGATGTAGATTTTATTGTTAAAATATTTCGTTCAATACATGACTAATATCAACGGATGAGTACAGTCAACACATGAACCTTTACTCTATAGTGATAAAGATATAAATTTTATTGTTAAAATATTTCGTTCAACACATGACTAATCTCAACGGATGAGTACTGTCAACACATGAACCTTTATTTTATAATATTCTTTGTCCTCTAAATTGGAATGAGACCCAATCAATTACCATATAAAGTTAATTATATGGATTTCATGCAACACATGTATATAATAGCAATGATAAATAATCAACCATCATCCAAAGTGCACAACACTGTATAAACATCAAATATAGATATCTAACGCTTATAACAGCCTGTCAATCAATCGATCGACATATTTAATCAGTCAGGATGAGTGAACTTCAAATTTCATCCCAACACCCATGTGGGGTTTCAAATCGACAAACACAGATTTTATTTGTGCAGTTGGGCGATGTGTAAAATTTGTCGTCCCAATCAATGCCCTTCAAATAGGTGTACATAAACAAACAGTCCGGTTTGTAAATGAATATTTATTTATTCACATTCACATTAAAAATTATATTTTTAATGACCAAACTATTTTTTTCAACATATGAATATTCTATTCAGTTCATTTACACCATAAAATTGATATTTTTATTTTTCTAACATATTTTAGAAAATTTCGGCGGCATAACGGCACGATACTAGAAACTGGATGAGGCCTAGCCTTATCCCCGGTCTAGTGAAGGCCCATGCCATTCACACATCAATCAAATCCACCAAACAACCAAATTCAAATCAAATCTCTAACTAATTTATGCAGCCAAACAAACAAGTCCATGGTCTGTGGGCGATTGTGTCGGGAACTACTAAACACTGTCTGCATCCTAGTATATATATATAACTAGAAAAATAAATTGAAAGGCGAGAAATTCTCATCGATAGCTATTCCAACTTCACGACACTTCTATTGTAGAGATCTTCGTCGTTTTCACCTTTTTGTCGCTTTCGTTGCCCGTAGCCACTATACATATAAAAATCGAATTTTTATCTCGCTATTCAATATATAAAAATTGAATTTTTACTTCGCTATTCAATATATAAAAATTGAATTTTTACTTTGCTATACAATATATAAAAATCGAATTTTTACTTTGCTATTCAATATATAAAAATCGAATTTTTACTTTGCTATTCAATATATAAAAATCGAATTTTTACTTCGCTATTAAATATATAAAAATCGCTCCTTTATTTGTTTTTCATACGAACAAAAATCTTACCTTTATATGTTTTAACTATAAAGAAAATTTCGATCTTCTCTATATTTTTTCTAATTTTTACCTTTTGAAAATATCATCTTTTTCCTTAACAAAAAATTTGATCTTTCCTATAGCCGAAAATCATATTTTTAACCTATTAAAAATATCGTCTTCTTACTTTAAAAAAAAAACCTTTCTGTTGTTATTCATATGATAAAACCATATTTTTCTAACCGAATAAATTATATTTTTCCATTTAAAAATCATTTCCTTTTCAAATATGAAACCAAATCTAAACTTTGTCTTGCCATTCTAACAAAAAACTGAAAATTAAAATTAATGAAAGCAAATAAAATAATAATAAATTGGTTTTTAAATAAAATAAAAAGTTAAAAACTTACTGGCTTTCGAAGGAGTGTGCTGTTCGACTCGCGGTGGACTAGCGGCGCATGGATCGAGGTGGAGTCGGCTGCTGCGCTCGAAGGGGCTGCTGTTCATCGCGAAAATCGAGGAGGGGGGACTTCTCGTCGGTGGGTTGCCAGGGAGGGAAAGGTTGGTGAAGAGGGTGCGGTGGGCAATGGGGTGGCAGATCGGAGCAATGAGAGGATGAGTGGCGTCGGTGGGGGCTACTGGAGGCAGAGGGGGCTTCCTGGCTGGTGCTCCGTGATGTAAAGAGGGAGGGGCGAGCTGTCCCTCGTCGGAGGGGAGCGGAAGAGGGTGGAGGGAAGGGGAGGTCGGGGATGAGTAGGGGGGTGCGGTCGGTGGTGGCGGCAGCCACCTGGAGGCGCTGCATCGAGGTGATTAGGGGCGCAGTCTTTTTTTTTCTTTCCTGGTTCTGTTTTGAAATGATATCGGGGGGGGGGGGCAGAGTATAAGGGAGGAGAGGGTTTTTATTTATTTTTTTATTATTTAATTATTTTATTTATCACTAAAAGCAACTTTTATTTTCGACCTCTAAACGAGGCCCACCGCCTGTCGTCCATAGCGTATTACCCCCATTCCGAACACAATGGGATATGTATCGTAAGCTGATTCAACTGTTTCTATCAGTTTCCTTTAAAATCAACATATAACTCTATATATTGAATTTGAACGCGCATTTCAATTTACTGGGGTCACATACAAACTCTATAAATTGCAGAAAAATAATTTCTAGCTTTATATTGACGATACGGTCCTAACAAAACTAGTTTCGTCGAATTCTGAGACCGTTTGGAAAATGGCCATTTTCCAGTCGATTAATATCAACTAAAACTGGTCAAACGCGTTTTCCTTTGCCACGCTCACATATTGATTCGAAAAATTATGAAATTTGGAACCTAGCAATAACTTGACATCACGGAGCCAACAAAAGTGGTTTCGTCGAAATCCGAGGTCGTTTGCAAAATTCCCATTTTTAATGGCCTAAATTCCATAGCGACTATTCAGAATTTTCAACTGGACATATCTTTTGATTCCCGCTATGAAATTTCGATTTGTCGGATTCGTTGGAAAGATATTCTCAATTAGATCCTATTATTTTTGGTTTCACTAAAATCCGGTTTGTTTTGCACCCGGTACGTTCAATTGAAGTTTGAAATCGAATTATCGAACTACCGCGCCATTTTCAATTCTATTTATAATTATATATAAATATTTATATTCTAACGACGGCGCGTATAATATATACGTTAGAATTATATTCAAAATAAATTTCTCGTCGATATTATTTAAAATAATTCATTTTAAATATTCAAAAATCATTAAAATTGCCAAAATAAAAGTTTTAAACTAGCTCAGATTTTCGGGTTGTTACAATCTCCCCCACTTAAAACTTTTCGTCCCCGAAAAGGAACAAAGTCGAAAGTGGTTTGATTAATCAACTCTACGTTCGATCTGGCTTCCATTCTCCCATATTCACTTTCTGAAAATTTTCAAATTTTCAAAAATTTGGCTACCACCCTAAATTTTCGAAAAATTTCGCCATAACCTCCCCTGCACCGGGAGCAACGAGAAAATCCTGAAATTGCCATACAGGCCTTCAGATCTCAAAAAGAAAAAGAAAAAGCCAAGCGGCTAGCCAATAGGCTCATAAAATCATCATCACCCAAACAAAACAGTAAATTACATAGTAAACGTGTACCTATTTGTCGGGCAAACAAATTTTATTCTCTGCTCTAGCCTCCTTGCTATGACCTGTTCAATGTAAGTACACGTATATGCAAGCAAATGCGACCAATTTTCAATACAATACAATATTTGATTCTATTAGGCTAAATGGTTCAATATTATCAAACAAGATAGACAAACAACACAAACATCAATCAATTAGTGAATTAGAGTTTCAAATTCATAATTTTGATACATATATACGAAAAATCATGTTTTTGATGCCAAATCACAACAAATAATTCTATGTATATAAGTTTTGGTTCTCACACCAGTCTAATGGAAATATATATAAATCACACCTTCGTCACTTGAATATAAATTCTGACGACGAGTACTCAACCATCAGAATCATCTTCGGGCCACTAGAGTATGATTCTATATCTATCCAGTATATTAAAACTTCGACTATACGTTCATGACGCGTATACGCGAAATCTTTATATATTCGATTGTCTAGATTCAAAATAAATAAATAATCAAATACGTATAAAATGATTTAAATTTTCAAAACAAAATTGTTTTCATTTGAAAAATATACTCTTCACACTCGTTCTAGGATACTACTGATCCTATCTCTAACGAGTCATTCTAATTGGATATTACTAATCCAATATTTGATGAATACTTTCGTATGGTTCTAATGTGTCTTGTTCTCGAGCTCTGTAAATCAAAGCTCTGATACCAAATGAAACGACCCGAACTTCCCCGGTCTCCGAAGAGATGAGAAAGAACGAATTAATGTGAGGACAAGACAAATCAGAACGCAGACGGAAGAACATTTCATTGTATATTACAACAATTCCATCAGATACAAGAATATACAGAGTATAATGAATAAATTACATTCGATAAATATCAGAGATTACAATAAATTACATAGCAGCGGAAAATAATACAAAGCACAACTGAAGGTGATATACGGATACAGAGCTTTCCGGATACCATTCCAGCTGTAAACCAGGATCCTGTGAATATAAATCTACAAAACCAAAACTACTAGCTGCCCGTGTCGAAAATAGGGGCACCCAGAGTTTTGGTTAAAACAATAAACTCCGGGTCAGTCATGTGACTGGTGTGAGAACTAAAACAATTATTTAAAGCTTTACTTTAAAAGAGAGTAATTATAGGGACCACGCCGTATAACACGGAACGGGTTTCCTCCCAAGAATACCAGTGCATAGGAAAGACAACGCAATGCTTTTTCGAAAAATGAAGCTATTATAGGACCCAGGTCCCATCACACAATGCAACGCAAGCCGGAGGATAGGGTTTTCCCTTATAATAGCCAAACATGCTTGATACGTTTAAAACAAATCATTTAATACTATAATAAGTGTATAGTGTCAAAACAATTTCAATCATAAATATAAATCATAGACGACATGAGTGCCCCATCCCACTATGTCGCCATACTAGGCTCTACAAATAAAACCGCAATACACGTATTGGAAATTGGTTTCCGTCATGAGTCGAGGCAAGGGGCAAGCTCCTCTCCGCGTTCGAGACACTCTAGCAAATGTCTCAGGACTACACACTCTGGGCAATCCTGGATTCGGCTGGGCCGGTCCTCACTTACGTTAGAGGATTAGTTATGCCTGAACACACGTTTCCCGGTCCTTACAGGCCTATAATCGAGGCGCCTCATTCCAACAACCACAAAGGTGAGAAGTATATAAATGTCAGGGCTGGTAAGTCACTGACACCACCAAAGCTAGAAAGAAACGTCGTGTTCTCCCAGCGGTCCGTATCCCGTTTTTAACTCATACCGAGGCGTGAGGCTCACGAATCTACACTATACACAAAGCTACGCCACGTTGGCCATGCTTTGATCATCAACCACAAGACTTTGCTTTTCAACAGAAGCCTTGATCCATGCAACTCAGCGTGCCACACAGGCAATTCATGCCATGCGATTGATATCTATCGATATATAACCTCTGAGCTCGTATGTCTCAGAGAAGGGCATTAAGCAAGAGAATAAATTCTCCGCCGCCAAACAGATATATATTTAACAGAAATCAATCAACATAGAATAAAATCCAATGTCAGACACATAATCCATTTACAAGTTCGTTCTGGGTCTGAACGAAACCGGAGGCACTTTCCTCGCATATCCATCGATCTCCAGGTACGTCTGGACGACCACCAACTGATTCCCTCATCTTGGGTGTACAGCCCAATCAAGATCATCAGTAATCACCCAAACGATGTGAAGACTTCCGGTCTTCAACCACCGTCTTCATCTTCGACATATCGTCGAATCGGTTATTCAGAATGGGTGTAAACCTGGCCTTTCCGAACAATCCGCGTATATTAAAACGAATGTTACACAAACACAACATATGCCTCTTTCCAATTCCACATTCTTAGGGAAAGGTTCCCATTAATTTTATCCAAGATAAATTCTTTAAAATTTATCCTTTAATCTTCCTTTGGATGTCGTTTCAAACCAAATTATGGTTTTCTAAATTAGCGAGATTAGCGAACCACACCGAAGTAATTATTTATTTTATTTCCCAATCCCAACCTATTCATCCCATGAAGCAAAACTGGTAATACTCCATATCTAATACTATGGTGTTATCGGTAAAATTAATTACCATTTCACATTCAAATCTAATTAAAGATTTAACTATCGCTTTGGAGTAAAACTGGTGATACTCCATTCTCGCTCAATTTCTAAATTTGATAATTTAAATTACCAATTCTCATTTCAATCTAATCGCAGATTCATTCAAAACTCCTTTTACTGGGTTAAAGAACTAATGTCATTTAAAACACAGTTCACGATAAACCCATGAATCAATTCTATTTTCAACCCATTTCAAATCAAATTTATTTATTTAAAAATAAACGGGTTTTAATTTTAGTTCAAAATTAGTTCATTTCGACAAAAATCTATTTTTATCTTTTCAAATATGGAGTTTTTCATCCCAATTTTTCCCAAATCATTTCTTATGATTTTACACAAATTATTACTATTTTTAATAATTTTATCAAGGCCCGTACAGTCGATTTCCATCAACGGCCATCGAACTGCACTTACAGCGACCTTTTTCGAATTTGATTTGGACGTATATCCAAATCCAACTGTTAGGTTTCATATTTCTAATATTCGTTAGAAAGCCATTTTTCAATACGAACCCATGGTTCCAGTTTTAGGAGAATCCGACGGTCGGATCTCCCGTAATGTCCGTTTGAAATAAATGGTCGAAATTCACGAACTGCCGCGGCGCGGTGCGTTCTATTCAGACCATTATATTATATATATAATATATATAATATATATTTCGTCGATTTCTATTTAAAATGAATTTTACAAATTGTTTTGAATTCGTTTCGAAAACAATTTCAACTTCCATTTCAATTCAAATCAAAATTGAATTCTTCCTTATAAATTCGTTTTAAAATTCATTTCTATTCAATTCAAATTTCAATTCAATTTGAATTCATTTCAATTCGTTTTCAATTCAATTCGAATTCGTTTTAAAATTCATTTCTATTCAATTCCAATTTCAATTCAATTTGAATTCATTTCAATTCGTTTCAAATCAAATTCGTTTTATATTCAATTCAATTCGAAATTGGTTTTCTATTCAATTCAATATGAATTCGTTTTATATTAAATTCAATTCAAATTCAATTCGTTTTCTAATTAAATCAAATTCGTTTTGTATTCAATTCAAATCAAATTCGTTTTCTATTCAAATCGAATACATTTTCTATTCTGTTCAAATTCAATTCATTTCAAATTTAAAAACGAATATAATCGATATAAATATCGTTCGCGTCAAAATAGCGCACCTCTAATCACACGGCTTTATATATTTCAATAATCTCGTTATTCTATTCAACAAATGAATATTTATTCTTGTCAACACATGACTAATCTCAATGAATGAGTACTGTCCACGTGTGACTATTTTTGTTATTTAATATATATTATAAAAATAATGGTATCTATCGTTTGATATTAAATCAGACTCCAACCGTAAATTAGTAAGAGAACGACTCCCTGAATATTAACCCCGAAGGCCGAAACCAACATCAGATCAATATTCAGGAGACCACTCATCTCATCTATTTTCCAGTTGATTTCTAATTCTATATATGATAAAGATGTAGATTTTATTGTTAAAATATTTCGTTCAACACATGACTAATCTCAACGGATGAGTACAATCAACACATGAACCTTTACTTTATAGTGATAAAGATATAAATTTTATTGTTAAAATATTTCGTTCAACACATGACTAATCTCAACGGATGAGTACTGTCAACACATGAACCTTTATTTTATAATATTCTTTATCCTCTAAATTGGAATGAGGACCAATCAATTACCATATAAAGTTAATTATATGGATTCCATTCAACACATGTATATAATAGCAATGATAAATAATCAACCATCATCCAAAGTGCACTACACTGTATAAGCATCAAATATAGATATCTAATGCTTATAACAGGCTGTCAATCAATCGATCGACATATTTAATCAATCAGGATGAGTGAACTTCAAATTTCATCCCAACACCCGTGTGGGGTTTCAAATCGACAAACACAGATTTTATTTGTGCAGTTGGGCGATGTGTAAAATTTATCGTCCCAATCAATGTCCTTCAAATAGGTGTACATAAACAAACCGTCCGGTTTGTAAATGAATATTTATTTATTCACATTCACGTTAAAAATTATATTTTTAACGACCAAACTATTTTATTCAACCTATGAATATTCTATTCAGTTCATTTACACAATAAAAATGATATTTTTATTTTTCTAACATACTTTAGAAAATTTCGGCGGCATAACGGCACGATACTAGAAAAGGGACAAGGCCTAGCCTTATCCCCGGTCCAGTGAAGGCCCATGCCATTCACAAATCAATCAAATTCATCAAACAACCAAATTCAAATCAAATTATCTAACTAATTTATGCAACCAAACAAACAAATCCATGGTCTGTGGACGATTGTGTCGGGTGCTACTAAACACCGTCTGCATCCTAGTATATATATATAACTAGAAAAAGAAATTGAAAGGTGAGAAATTCTCACCGATAGCTATTCCAACTTCACGACACTTCTATTATAGGGATCTTCGTCGTTTTCGCCTTTTTGTCGCTTTCGTTGCCCGTAGCCACTATATATATAAAAATCGAATTTTTATCTCGCTATTCAATATATAAAAATCGAATTTTTACTTCGCTATTCAATATATAAAAATAGAATTTTTACTTTGCTATTCAATATATAAAAATCGAATTTTTACTTTGCTGTTCAATATATAAAAATCGAATTTTTACTTTGCTATTCAATATATAAAAATCGAATTTTTTACTTTGCTATTCAATATATAAAAATCGAATTTTTACTTCGCTATTCAATATATAAAAATCACTCCTTTATTTGTTTTTCATACGAACAAAAATCTTACCTTTATATGTTTTAACTATAAAGAAAAATTCGATTTTCTCTATATTTTTTCTAATTTTTACCTTTTAAAAATATCAACTTTTTCCTTAACAAAAAATTTGATATTTCCTATAGCCGAAAATCATATTTTTAACCTATTAAAAATATCGTCTTCTTACTTTAAAAAAAAAACCTTTCTGTTGTTATTCATATGATAAAACCTTATTTATCTAACCGAACAAATTATATTTTTCCATTTAAAAATCATTTCTTTTTCCAATATGAAACCAAATCTAAACTTTGTCTTGCCATTCTAACAAAAAACTGAAAATTAAAATTAATGAAAGCAAATAAAATAATAATAAATCGGTTTTTAAATAAAATAAAAAGTTAAAAACTTACTGGCTTTCGAAGGAGTGTGCTGTTCGACTCGCGGTGGACTAGCGGCGCATGGATCGAGGTGGAGTCGGCTGCTGCGCTCGAAGGGGGTGCTGTTCATTACGGAAATCGAGGAGGGGGGAACTTCTCGTCGGTGGGTGGCCAGGGAGGGAAAGGTTGGTGAAGAGGGTGCGGTGGGCAATCGGGTGGCAGATCGGATCAACGGGAGGATGAGGTGCGTCAGTGGAGGCTACTAGAGGCGGAGGGGGTTTCCTGGCTAGGGCTCCGTGACGGAAAGAGGGAGGGGCGAGCTGTGCCTCGTCGGAGGGGAGCGGAAGAGGGTGGAGTGAAGGGGAGGTCGGAGATGAGGAGGGGGTGCGGTTGGTGGTGGCGGAAGCCACCTGGAGGTGCTGCATCAAGGTTATTAGGGGCGCAGTCTTTTTTTTCTCTGGTTCTGTTTTGAAATGATATCGGGGGAGGGGGGCAGAGTATAAGGGAGGAGAGGGTTTTTATTTTATTTTTTTATTATTTAATTATTTTATTTATCCCTAAAAAGCAACTTTTATTTTCGACCTCTAAACGAGGCCCACCGCCTGTCGTCCATAGCGCATTACCCCCATTCCGAGCACAATGGGATATGTATCGTAAGCTGATTCGATTGTTTCTATCATTTTCCTTTAAAATCAACATATAACTCTATATATTGAATTTGAACGCGCATTTCAATTTACCGGGGTCACATACGAACTATATAAATTGCAGAAAAGTATTTTCTAGCTTCGTATTGACGATACGATCCTAACAAAACCAGTTTCGTCGAATTCTGAGACCGTTTGGAAAATTACCATTTTCCAGTCGATTAAAATCAACTGAAACTAGTCAAACGCGTTTTCCTTTGCCACGCTAACATATTGATTCGAAAAATTATGAAATTTGGAACCTAGCAATAACTTGACATCATGGACCCAACAAAAGTGGTTTCGTCGAAATCCGAGGTCGTTCGCAAAATTCCCATTTTTAAGGGCCTGAATTCCATAGTAGTTATTCAGAATTTTCAACTGGACATATCTTTTGATTCCCGCTATGAAATTTCGATTTGTCGGATTCTTGGAAAGATATTCTAAATTAGATCCTATTATTTTTGGTTTCACTAAAATCCGGTTTGTTTTGCACCCGTTACGTTCAATTGAAGTTTGAAATCGAATTATCGAACTACCACGCCATTTTCAATTCTATTTATAATTATATATAAATATTTTTATTCTAACGACGGCCCGTATAATATATACGTTTGAATTATATTCAAAATAAATTTCTCGTCGATATTATTTAAAATAATTCAATTTAAATATTCAAAATTCATTAAAATTGCCAAAATAAAAATTTTAAACTGGCTCAGATTTTCGGGTTGTTACAGGTAAGGTCTGAGAGGTAATTATACCCCAACTTGATTGACTTCATTTTTAACTAAGGAATGGTTAAGGTTCGATAGTGAAGGTTGGTTAATTGAATTTAGTTAATAAGTGTTAATGGTTCGAGTGGGCATAGTGATGTTTTATTTAACATCTGTTTAAATCCAATGAATGAGTTTTGGAAATGTTTTCCGAATAAGAATTAGAAATGTTTTCTAATATAGAAAATAAGAAATGAGAGTAAATACGGAAATGTTTTCAATGATTAACAACTTATATTTTCATATTTAGAAATAAGAATTTCTATATATATGGGAATAGGAAATGGGTACATGAATAAATTTATGATAAATTAATTTAAGAGATAAATGATGATTGATGATTGAACGATAGAATTTCCATCTGGAAATAATATCGTTGTTTTACACATATTTTTCTTTGATAGTTAACTCACCGACTATCAAATTTTTGACCATTTTTCCGTTGTCAATACGGAGAGACCGGAATCAGATTGATTATACGAAAACCACTCTATATGGACATTAGCGTTGCGGTCAAACATGATGAAGATAATTGAAGATGGAGTTGATGCAAGGGTCGCTATGTCAAATCCTAGGTAGAAATTGCCTAAGATGGATTTACAGAATAGTGCCTTCAGTTTGTCCTATCCTAGGACGACTTGTATGGAAGAATGTCTAACAGAGTATATTTATATATCGCGTAAGTTGATCTCTTCAAACTATTTACGTTTGGTGGCGGAGGGATTCATTTCTCTTAGCTGTATACCCGTTGTATTTTTGGGGAAATCAATTTGTGATTGGGCAGGTATGACGATGTGGCATTCAAAGTGAATAAATGCGTGATCTGTCAGAGATAAGCGTGGCCACTAACCTCACAACCAAGAAATGAAAAAAATCAGGTAGGCAGCATGGCTAAGTGGTTGGCTTCCAAATAGGGTGTATTGTCACCTATCTGGAGATATTCATTTCATTCTTTAGTCTATTCGATGCTGTCCCATTTGGGAAACGGTTGCTGATCCCAACGGGTGGTGATATACATTTGATATACTCAAGCGAAATGAGTGGTCGGTCATGTGTGGCCGGGTTGCAAGATGTTCTTGTTGAACCCAGTGTATTTCTATCTAGAGGTACACTTTCGGAAGGTAGCTCCATACCTTGTCATAGTTGGAAATCCATTACCCAATTAGTGCTTGTGGTTTTGATTGTATACTATATATATGGAACGTGAGATGAAAGCGTTCTGCAAGGTGATTATTATATTATGGTTGATAGAAACTAGTAAAATATCAAGGAGTTTTGATGTAAATATTATCGTTCTTTTGAAAAGATTTTGAAAGTTAAATATAATGTTTTTGGATTCTCATAAAGGAAAAAACCGTTTCGTTATACGGCATGGTCTTATGAGATATCGTTTTATTGCTCAACGGTTTTTAAATTGTTTTACTCACACCAGTCCCATGACTGACCCAGAGTTTGTTTTGTTTTTTTTCCCTAAACTCTTGGGTGCCCAATTTTGTACGGGCAGTCAAGTAGTTGGAATTTTAGAGATATACTTGGAAAGTGGGAGCAGGAGGCTTCAGCAGCGATCCTATAGCTATTGTTTATTTCCGTTGTATTGTAAGTGTTGTACTTTGATAATGATATGTATATTCAAGTACCATCTTTTATTTCAAAGTTATGTTATATTTTATTTGTTCCGCTGTGAGATTCGTGTTACTCTGATGTTGTATGTTCTTCTTCTTCTTCTTCTTCTTCTTCTTCTTCTTCTATTCTAAGTTTATATCATATCTATTCTTACCCTCTAATTTATTTCATGGACTACCCGGTATTTTCGATGCTCGAGTAGTCGACATTTAACTTATGTCGAGTGTTATAACCGGGAAATCTGAGCCAATTTAAAATTTTATTTTGACAATTTTGATGAATTTTGAATATTTAAAATGATTTTTTTTAAATAATAATGACAAGAAATTTATTTTGAATAGAATTAGAACATGTATTTTATTTGAATCGACGTTACACTATAAATATTTTATTTTAATTATAAGAGGAATTGAAAATGGCGTGGTAGTTCGAAAATTCGATTTCAAAATTCAAATGAATGTACAGGATTCAAAATAAATCAGATTTTAGCGAAACCGAAAATATTAGAATCTATTTGATAATATATTTCCGACGAATCCGAAAAATTGATATTTCATAGCGGGGATAAAAAGATATTCCCAGTTGAAATTTCAGAATAGTCGCGATGCAATTCTGGCCCTTAAAAATGGTAATTTTGCAAACGACCTCGATTTTCGACGAAAACACTTGTGTTCGATCTGTGATGTCAAGTTATTGCTAGGTTTCAAAATTCATAATTTTTCGAATTAATATGTGAGCGTGGCAAAGGAAAACGCGTTTGACCAGTTTCAGTTGATTTTAATCGACTGTAAATGGCCATTTTTCAAACGGTCTCAAAATTCGACGAAATTAGTTCTATTAGGACCGTATCATCAATACGAAGTTAGAAAATATTCTTATATGATTTTTAGAGTCAGTATGTGACCCCAATAAATTGAAATGCTCGTTCAAATTCAATATAGAGAGTTATATTTTGATTTTGACGAAAACTGATCGAAACGATCGAATCAGCTTGCGATATATATATCCCATTGTTTTTGGAATGGGGGTAATTAGCTATAGACGACAGTCGGTTGGTTCGATTTAGAGGTCAAAATAAAAAGTTGCTTTTTGAAATTAATTAAATAAAAAAATAATAATATATATTATATACCCCCTCTTCCTTCAGAACGAAACCCGCACCTTTTTTTCTTCTAAACAGAGCAGCCGTCGCCCCCCTTTTCCACCACCGCCGCCCTCAAGGCGATCACCACCACCCACCGCGCCTTCGCGCCGGTGTCCCCCCCATCTCCGACCTCTCTCCTCCCTCCTCCACAAAAAAAAATTCCGATGCCCTCTTTGATCGATGCGAGCCCCGACGTGATACCCCACCACCGTGCCGACCTGCCTTGCCTCCCTCTAGCCCAGACGCTTGACACCGACCATCTCCGGCGTGCAGAAGCACCCCTCCTCTCTGATTTCTACTGTAAGTTTTTTTACTTTTATTTCTTTATTTTATTTATATAAAGTAATCAGTTCAATAAAAAATATAAAACAAAATTTAGTTTTTACCTATTGTGTAAAAGGTTAAGAATATAATTTTTATATTATAGAAAGGTTAAAAATATTATTTTTATACCACAGAAAGGTTAAAAATATAAATTTTCTATTATAGAAAGGTTAAAAATATGATTTTTACGTTATAGAAACAATTAAAATACGATTTTTATATTAGATAGATAATAAAAATTAAATCTTTATTATGTACGCGATATAAAAGTATAATTTCTATTATATTACTAGCAAGATAAAAATATAATTTTTATCATGGAAGTAGCGTTGTAAAGGAGTGATATTTACATATGTGGAAGCGATATAAAAATATAATTTTTATATATGGAATAGCGTGGTAAAAATAGAATTTTCATCTATATAGTAGCGGTATAAAAATGTAATTTTTATCCATATATGGTGATTATATAAAATTTTTTTTTATATATATGGAAACAATATAAAAATGTGATTTTTATATATGTAGTGGCTACGGACAATGAAAGTGATAAAAGGCAAGCACGACGATGATTTTCTACATAAGAAGAGTCTTGGTGTTTGGTTTAACTAGTCGGTGAGAACTCCTCACTTTTATTTTAAATTATAGTTGAAATATATACCAAGATGCAAACGGTGCTTAGCAGCACCCGACACCCGTCGTTCACTGACCATGGATGACTTGTTTTTTGGTTGCTGTATTGTGAAATTTGATTGTGTGATGTGGAATGAAATAAAATATTTTATAGTGGAAAATATTTTACAGTTAAAAATATGATTTTTAACGTGTATATAAAATAAATAGTAATAAACAAATCAGAGAGTTGTTTATATACACTGATTTGACTGATATTGACTAGGACGATAAATTTTACACATCTCCCAACGGCACAAATAAAATCTGTGTTTGTTGATTTGAAACCCCACCCGGGTATTGGGATGATATTTGATGTACACTGATCCCGATTGTTTAGTTGTTTGTCAATCGACGGGTTGACAGACTGTGTCAGCATTAATTATTTATATTTAATGCTTATGCAGTTGTGTGATGCACTCTGGATGATGGTTGATGATTTATCGTGGCTGTTATATACATGTGTTGTAGGGAATCCATATAATTAACGTTATATGGTAATGGATTGGGCCTCATTCCAATTTGGAAGATTAGAAAAATAAATATTCATGTGTTGAAAACAAAAATAAATATTCATGTGTTGAATAGAAAAATATATATTCATGTGTTGAATAGAGAAATATATATTCATGTGTTGAATAAAAATATATATTCATGTGTTGAATAAAATATATATTCATGTGTTGAATAAAAATAAATATTCATGTGTTGAATAAAAATAAATATTCATGTTTTGAATAAAATATATATTCATGTGTTGAAGAAAATATTCATTTGTTGAATAGGATAACGAAGTTATTGAAATATATAAAGCCGTTTTGATTAGATTGATGCCATTTTGACATGAATGATATTTATGCCGATTTTATTCATTTTTATAATGAATATAGAAAAGAAAGTGATTTCAAAGTTTAACGTTCTGAAAATATTATCATTTGGTTATCGATGATGTGGAATATTCAATTTTGATTCGAAATTGAATATGAAGTTGAAATCGTTTTGAAAACTATAATTTTTATATTATAGAAAGGTTAAAAATATAATTTTTATATTATAGAAAGGTTAAAAATATAATTTTTATATTATAGAAAGGTTAAAAATATAATTTTTCTATTATAGAAAGGTTAAAAATATGATTTTTATGTTATAGAAACAATAAAAATATGATTTTTATATTAGATAGATAATAAAAATTCGATCTTTATTATGTAGGCGATATAAAAATATTTTTTTTATTATATTACTAGCAAGATAAAAATATAATTTTTATCATGGAAGTAGCGTTGTAAAGGAGTGATATTTACATATGTGGAAGCGATATAAAAATATAATTTTTATATAGAGAACAGCGTGGTAAAAATAGAAATTTTGTCTATATAGTAGCGGTATAAAAATTTAGTTTTTATCCATATAGATTGATTATAAAAAAAATGTAATTTTTATATACATGGCACCAATATAAAAATGTGATTTTTACATATGTAGTGGCTATGGATAATGAAAGCGACAAAAGGCGAGCACGGCGAAGATTTTCTACATAAGAAGAGTCGTGGTGTTTGGTTTAGCAAGTCGTTGAGAACTCCTCACTTTTATTTTAAATTATAGTTGAAATATATACTAGGATACAGACGGTGCTTAGCAGCACCCGACACCCGTCGTCCACAGACCATGGATGACTTGTTTGTTTGGTTGCTGTGTTGTGAAATTTGATTGTGTGATGTGGAATGAAATAAAATATTTTATAGTGGATAGGGGTGTGCAATATTCGGTTCAAACCGAATTAACCGACTAAACTGGTTCATTTCGGTCGGTTCAGTTCGGTTTTAAAATTAAATCGGTTTGTAATCGGTTCGCAAAAAATATTTTTTTGGTTATCGGTTTAACCAAATTAACCGAACTTTTAATTTATTATTTAATTTTACGGTATCGTAGTACTTTTAATAATTAGTTTAGTTATGTAATATAAAGATATTTGTTGCAAATAGATCAAAATATATTATAAACATAAAATTTGCTATATAAAATTTCTTCAAACATGAATTAATGTTTTATTTTGAGTGAATTCATCATTTGAATAGTAATACATACTTCAAATTCGGTTAAATCGGTTATTGACCAAATTTTCCGTAACTAATTTGGTTTGATTTGAAAAAAATTCGGTTTCAATTCGTTTTGAGTTTTTATTACGCTCAAACAAACCGAACCGACCGAACGCTCACCCCTAATAGTGGAAAATATTTTATAGTTAAAAAAACGATTTTTAATGTGTATATAAAATAAATAGTAATAAACCAATAAGAGATTTGTTTACATACACTAATTTGACTGATATTGACTGGGACGTTAAATTTTACACATCGCCCAAGGGCACAAATAAAATATGTGTTTGTTGATTCGAAACCCCACACGGGTATTGGGATGATATTTGATGTACACTAATCCCGATTGTTTAGTTGTATGTCAATCGATGGGTTGACAGACTGCGTAAGCGTTAATTATTTATATTTAATGCTTATGTAGTTGTGTGGTGCACTCTGGATGATGGTTGATGATTTATCGTGGTTGTTATATATATGTGTTGTAGGGAATCCATATAATTAACATTATATGGTAATGGATTGGGCCTAATTCCAATTTGGAAGATTAGAAAAATAAATATTCATGTGTTGAATAGAAAAATAAATTCTCATGTGTTGAATAGAAAAATATGTATTCATGTGTTGAATAGAGAAATATATATTCATGTGTTGAATAAAAATATATATTCATGTGTTGAATAAAATATATATTCGTGTGTTGAATAAAAATATATATTCATGTTTTGAACAAAATATATATTCATGTGTTGAAGAAAATATTCATTTGTTGAATAGGATAACGAAGTTATTGAAATATATAAAGCCGTGTTGATTAGATTGACGCCATTTTGACGTGAACGATATTTATATTGATTTTATTCATTTTTATAATGAATATAGAAAAGAAAGTGATTTCAAAGTTTAACATTTTGTAAATATTACCATTTGGTTATCGATGATGTGGAATATTCAATTTTAATTCGAAATTGAATATAAAGTTGAAATCATTTTGAAAACGAATTTATAAAAAACTTTTAAAAAGTAATTGACGAAATATGTATAATATATATATATATATATATATATATATATATATATATACAATGGCCTGAATAGAACGCGCCGCGCCGCGGCAGTTCACAAATTTCGACCATTGACTTCGAATGGATATTGCGGGAGATCCGACCGTCAGATTCTTCTAAAACCAGAACCTTGGGTTCGTACTGAAAAGATCTTTCTAACGAATATAAGTGATTTGAAATCTAATGGTAGATTTGGAATTATGTCCAAATCAAATTTGGAAAAGGTCGCTGTAAGTGCAGTTCGATTGTCATTGATGTAAACCGACTGTACGGGCCTTGATAAAATTATTAAAAATAGTAATAATTTGTGTAAAATAATAAGAAAGGATTTTTGAAGAATTGGGATGATAAACTCCATATTTGAAAATATAAAAATTGATTTTTATCGAAATGAACTAGTTTTGAACTAGAATTATAATTCTATTTATTTTTAAAATAAATAAAGTGGATTTGAAATGGTTTTGAAAGTAACCAGAATTTCCAACATTTGAATTGGAATGGATTTGAATCGAAATTGTCTTTGGAATATTTCGATGTTGGATCTCGTGATTATACATATATTGTTATGGAAATTTGAAAGATATATTTATATCGTTATTTCCAATACGATATTTGTTAGTCGTAGAATTTGATATTGAATATAAGCCGAAATATTTTCTATTCAGAGCCTCGTATTTAATATCAAATGGGATTTGGGGTTTGTCGTGAATGGTGTCTTCATTAACACTGTTCTT
Organism: Allium sativum; assembly: GCA_030737875.1. Classification (NCBI taxonomy): domain Eukaryota; kingdom Viridiplantae; phylum Streptophyta; class Magnoliopsida; order Asparagales; family Amaryllidaceae; genus Allium; species Allium sativum. Next base: position 1,779,131 of record CM060925.1, on the reverse strand, counting down.
AAGCCTAGTTGAGAAAAAGATTAAATCTTTTTATTTAGATTTAATGAAGTGTACCAATTAAATGGTATTTAATTGGAATTAAATTGGAATTGATTTTTGGGTTTATCATGAACGGTGTTTTGAATATCACTTGTCCTTTAACTCGATAATTAATAGAATGTGATTTTTGGTTTATCGTGGACCGTGTTTTAAATGACATTGGGTCTTTAACCCAGTTAAAGACAGGATATTGATTTCTGTGAAGATTAAAACTAAGCGGGGTTTTAATGAATGTTTAATTAGATTGAAATGGTCGAGAATGGAGTATCACCAGTTTTGCTCCAGGCGATAGTCAGATCTTTAATTAGATTTGAACGTGAAATGGTAAATAAATTTACTGATAACACCATGGTGTTAGATATGTAATATGACCAGTTTCACTTCATGGGATGAATAGGTTGGGATTGGGAAATAAAATAAATGATTACTTCGGTGTGGTTCGCTAATCCTAACAAGTTTGAATTGATTTTCAAAAGAAGATTAAAAAATAAATTTAAAGAATTTGTCTTTGATAAAATTAATGGGAACCTTTCCCAAAGTATAAGAATATTTGAATAAAAGAATATTCTGAATTGGAATGAGGCATATGTTGTGTTTCTATAACACTTGTTTATTATATACGCGAGTTATTCAGAAAGACCGGGTTTATCCCATTTTGAATAACTAATTCGACGTGGTGTCGAGGACGAAGACGGTGGTTGAAGACCGGAGGTCTTCACGTTGTTTGGGTGATTACTGATGATCTTGATTAGGCCATACACCCAAGAAGAGGGAATCAGTTAGTGGTCGTCCAGATGTACTTGGAGATCGATGGATATGCGAGGTACCAGATGCCTCCAGTTTCGTTCAGACCCAGAACGAACTTGTAAATGGACTGTGTGTCTGACATTGGATTTTATTCTATGTGATTGATTTCTATTTAATGTATATCTATTTGGTGGCGGAGAATTTATTCTCTTGCTTAACTCGCTTCTCTAAGACGTATGAGCTCAGAGGTTATATATTGATGGATATAAACGCATGGAGTGAGTTACCTTTGTGGCATGCCTAAGTGGCATTGTGTAACAACCCGTATTTTTATAACATGTTAAAACAAGAAATCAAGGCAAAATTAAATTTTAAATTCAGAATCAAGGGAAACAGGTAATGTCATTGCGTTCGTCTCGAAATTTTACATGAAATAGAGTCCGAGTTTTCGAAAATCGGAGCCCGGATGAAAAATTTATGGCATGTACAAGTTTCAGCAGTTTTCAGGCAGCATTGGACCAGGGGGTCGACCTACCCCCCCCCCCCCCCCCCCGCCCCCGGTCGACCTACACCCCAGGTCGACCATAGTGTCGACCTCCCCTCGTACAGGTCGACATGGTCGGCCAGTTTTGACCCAGAACTCATTTTTGAAGCCTTAGACCTGTTTTGATGGTCCGGATTGATTCTAGGGTTAATCTAAGGGCCTAAACTAGTTGCTAAACCTATAAAAACATCCTTAGACCTAACCTAATTCATATCAAATCATTGTTACACTATTATGCTGTTGAACTCCCTCTTGAACCATGGCCACCACCACCAAATTAAAGCTTAAGCATTCAAACTCAAATCAATTCGAAGAACAAAGCTTCAACAATGATTCAAGACAATAAATCAACAACGCCGCAACATTTGTACAACAAATTCAGTCCCTAATTCACTAGCCATGCTTTGTAAGTGCTAGTTACTTTTAGATTTAAAAATTTAATTATAATATGTACATGAAGTAAAGTGGAATTGGATATAAGTATGTTTATCGATTCAGACCTATTTCTGTTGCTTCTTGAATCTTGAGTTTTTGAGACTTGTCTATCTTTATTCTCATGTCAAGTTCATGATCTATTCAGCCTGTTATAAATCATTTTTCTCAATTCATGTTGATATTATTATCAAGTTGTAATCTTCATGCCTATGATGATGTTTTTCTCTCTGATCTTATTTTTATGCAAAATTCTATCTTCCCCTATTTATTTTCTTTTGATGAACCTTGGTCAATTTCGGACCTAGGCTTAAACTATGATATACGTGCGATGGTATACGGGAGAAATATTGGAATATTGCCTAGTGGAATATATGTGTTTGGTGGAATTGATGGCATAACATAAAAATTGGATATTTGGGTATTATTACCATTAACATGAAATTGGACATTTGGGTACTGTCATTAAAATGGTAATTGCAAGAATAGGGATTGGCATATGGAATTTGATATAGATCTTGATATATGTAATTTGGCTAGAACTTGTTATGTGTAAATTGGCATGAAAATTGGCATACATGTAAAACGGTATAAATTGAACTTATGTAAATTTGGTATGAATTGGGCATATGTAAAATTTACATGTAATCTAGAACTTGGGCATATGTTAATTATGTAAAATTTAGAGTTGAAACATATATGATAATTTATGACATAGTAGAGGTTTAATATGAACGTGCCTAAGTTGGGTTTTGGGTAATTGGCATGTATTGTGAATAAAAGGCTATAACTTGGCGTAACCTTATAGTGAATTATGGTAATAATTTGGGAAAACATTTTAGGGCAAAAACGTGAACCATGAACATTTCTATATGTTAAACACATGAACTGATATTGAGGTTTTGGGTGCAATACGACCATTAATGAACCTTTGACACGAGGTTAGACTCGGTTTGTGGTGTAAATCTGCCCGGAACCGCCCAGAAAATCCAGTAGCCACAAAGTGTCAGTCTAATGTGTGAGGTCGAAGGTCGAATTGTAGGCGTAACGATTTATGGCACGAGGTTAGACCCAGTTTGTAGTGTAAATCAACCCGGAACCGCCGGGCAAATCCAATGGCCACAAAATCCACGGTCTAATGTGAGAGGTCATGATTCGTTTGTCGTAATGAATGAATTAAAGAATACTAACCATAATAAGACGTGGGTATGGTTAGAGGGTTAGGTGGGATGACATGAAAATTTGACATGTGAATATGGACCTAACCGGTATGAGTTCAGAACATGTAAAACTTATAAATGTGGGCTTAACCAACATAACTGTTAATCAGACCAATGGGTGGGTTAAGTAACATAGCTAGGCTAATGACACTTGACCGTTATAACATGACTAGCGGATGGGTTGGGCTAACTTGAATAGGTTGATAACACCCAATCGATATAACCTAATACGTGGCAGGGTTAAGTCAACTTGAACATATAGATAATTCTTAACTAACTTGGCATGATACGTGGGCGGGTCAAGCCTTGAATTATTTGAATATACTTAACCAATTGGACACGATGATTTGATAGGGTTAAGTCATGAACCACTTGAATATACTTAACCAATTGGACACGATGATTTGATAGGGTTAAATCATGAACCGCTTCAATATACTTAACCAATTGGACACGATGATTTGGTAGGGTTAAGTCATGAACCGCTTGAACATACTTAACCAACTTGACACATAATTCGTAGGGCTAAGTCATGAACTTAAACGACAACACTTAGCCAATTTGACATGGCACGTAGACGGATTAAGTCGCATAATTGAATGACCACACTTATCCAACTTGACATGCTAGACTGATGGGGTTAAGTCTCGAATATAAATGACAACACTTAACCTGCTGGACAGAAACCCTAGTTATGCGGTCCTTTTCTGTAGTAACCCACTAGATGTATCATGGTACCCCGGAACTAGGCAGGGTGGGGCACGATTACTGGGCTGATTGTAAGCGACCAGAATGACGGCTGAGTTGGTGCGCCATTGTAGGTTCAGGCGGACTATGTTCATGCACGTAGTCCGGAGTTGAAAAAGCAAGCATTGGGCACCAGTAGGTTTACACTATGCGTGCTTGATTCGTTTTGGTGTTTTGCACCCTAGGGCTTGATACACCCTATGGTGGACCTAGCACAAGTGACTACATTTCATGATTGGGCCGTATGACATAGACACATGAACGAGCTAGGACTTGTAGGGAGCCGATCGATTAATAGATCGTTACGTGGAAAAATGGTGTTCTTCGTTAGGTAGCATAATACCTAGTGGTCCTAGGTGGCATAAACCCTAATCGAATCTAGAAAACGTTGAATAGGTAGCATAATCCCTAGTGGTCCTAGGTGGCATAAATCCTAGTTGAACACGCGATAGTTCATGATAAGAAAACCTAACCATAACAAGGGTGGCAGTCCAAACGATTTCAAGAAAGGTGGCACTACGTTGAAGTAGTATAGAAATACGTGATGAAACCCATACGATATATGGCAAGGGACTATACATATACATGGAAAGGATGATACAGGTTGGGGTACTAGTACATTTTGTGCGGAGAATTTAGGAAATCAGAGCAAATAGATATCATTTTAATGGTGAAGTAGAGAAATCTTGCGATGCTTCATAGAAATCTTGCGAAACTATACTTAGTTCATCTTGAATGGGAACTTTGCAATGTTATACATGACAGAAATCCTATGATGTTATTCTTAGTTATCGTGCCTGTAGCTTATCTTGTCATCATGCTTATGTTTACTTTCAGTTTATTCAGGCCATGTTATCTTTACCTGTTTTTATGCTGAAAGTCACTAGGACTTACTCACTCTTTATGACTGACCCGTTTTGTTTCGCCCCTTTTTCTTTCGTTTCCCCCCTAGGTTCACAGGGTGGGAATACAGCTAAGTTCGGATCTTACCAAGTTCTAAGGCCCTTTCATGAAGGCTTGGATTGCTCTTGGCTATGGCTTGCTTTGCTTTAGTGGGGAATACTACAATTTATTTTCATGCTTCTTTGTTTTTGAGCAAGACAGATATTTTAGCTGTGTATTTGGGTATTGGAAGTTGATGGTCTTTTATTGTAAACAATTCTATTTAACAAATGATTTGAAGTACTTCCACTTTACTTTCCGCTGTTTTATATATGTCTGTCTTGTAATATTTCTGTTCCAGTACCCATAATGCTCCATTGAAATTAAGGCATTCCATTTGTGAGTGACCTTAACGGATGTGGGGTGTTACATTTGGTATCAGAGCAGAAGGTTGCCTGACTGGGAAGAAGCTTTTAAAAACCTTCTGAAATTATTTTTAAAACATTTACAAAGAAGCATTTTTCAAGAATTTTTTTATTTTTAAAGGCTATTCCCCAAAGGCAATTAGCATTATACTTTGTTTCCTTGTTCGAATCCCTTTTCCTTTCTTTCCTCCATCTGTAGTCACATTAGTTCCATCTGTGACTAATCTTATTTCAAGCTTTGTAGGGTTACCGTGTGATGGAGGTAGTTCTCAAGAGACCTGTTAACACGTTATATAAGTGGGGATAAGAGTGGTTAAGGCGAATGAGGCTCAGAACAAGAAGGTAGAAATGTTTCTGTAGGAAAGTCTAGTTTATCTTTCTATCCTGTTCATACCCTTTTTGATTATGGTACATCGCATCCTTTTTATTTCTGCTTCGATAGTTGAGTCTCTGCACCTTAGTACTAGCCTAGTAGAGGATCCCATTTTATTCTCAAATCCTGTTAGGGAATCGGCTCATTTATTCATGACTCGTTTGAATTTGGGAATGTCTATGCTAAGTGTTGAGTTTAGAAGTAATGCTTATGTTTTTTTTGAGCTATGGGTTGATTCTAGGGATGGAGTGGTTATCCAGTAATGGTGCCATTCTTGAGTATGAAAAGAGGGTAGTTAGATTCTTGACTTATCTTGGTAAAGCCTTCGAAGTCTAATGTAACCCTTAGGGTTTTGTCATGCTTAGTTACCTAGAACCTCTTAATACATTTATTGATCTTCTCGAGTAGTGTTCGCCACTAAGGCGGATGGTTCATTTCGCTTATGCATGAGTTATAGGAAATCACCTTAGTAAGTACATTTGGCAACATGGTTGACATCTATTTATTTGCAAGAGATAATCCTTCTGCATGGAATACCCTATAAACGAGATCCAGGATTCACTAGTGAATTTTTGGAGAGCTTGCATGAAACCATGAGTACGCAGTTATGTTGAGCCGAGTATACTAGAAAATTAATAAATGAAAGTGGAACGAGAGGCGACAGTGAAATGAGTTCCAACTCATATTTTGGAAACAGGAATTAAGAAGCTACGAAATTGTAAAGTTTAAAAATGGCCAAAGCACAGTGGAGTTAAGCTCAAGGAAATGCGACTCAGAAGATTGAAGACTAGATATGCGCTTCATATCTCTTTTTAAGAGTATATCCTTGATCCCTCTTTTCCTGTAGAGCTTATTTGCATGCTATCTTTTAAGCATATCCTCCCGGTCCTATTCTCAATCCTATTTCTATTGCAAACCCCATAGGGGGTATGACTTATCTGTTAGTAATACATGTTGGGGCTTGAGGGTGTCCGTTGGGTTGAGTAATTCTTTGGGTATTATCCTGATGTTGATTTCGGTCTTCGGGCTGATGCTTAGGGAGTTCTTCTCCTAATCAGCATATATGTGACATAGATTTCTAGTTTTGACATTGCCTAATGGGCACAAAGTTTTTACTTTCTTCTATCGTTCAACTATATCTTTAGGTAGGAACAATTGGGTGTAAACAAGTGTTTGAGACATGTTATGATTGATGGTTGCAAGTGGTTGCAAGTTGTTGCTAGTGGTTGCTCGTGGATGCATATACACGCACATTAGACACTAGATCGGCTCCGTCACCTTTCATACTACATATGCATGAGTGTTTATACATGTTGATGGATGAAATTAAATGTGTTATCATGTGGATGTTGCATATGGATGAATGTTTGTGCACACATATAGTGTTTATATGGCTAGGACTATTCGCATACATGTTGGATTCATGGCACTAAACACATTTTGCATTAAGAAGATCAATCAGGCCTGATCATTTGCATTAGATAAGGAACATATACACACACTTTCTGCATATGTTCATACCTCATTAGAAATCTCTTAAGGGCAATAAATGCCTGTGATTGATGATTGAGTAGATGGATGATTGGATGGTAGGACACATTCTTCTTAACTTGAAGATTTCGGGGACGAAATCCTTTAAGGAGAGGAGAATGTAATAACCCGTATTTTTATAACATGTTAAAACAAGAAATCAAGGCAGAATTAAATTTTAAATTCAGAATCAGGGGAAACGAGTTACGTCATTGCATTCGTCTCAAAATTTTACATGAAATAGAGTCCGAGTTTTCGAAAATCGGAGTACGGATGAAGAAGTTATGGCCTGTACAAGTTTCAGCAGTTTTCAGGCAGCACTGGACCAGGGAGTCGACCATCGGGTCGACCTACCCCCCCAGGTCGACCATAGTGTCGACCTCCCCCCCTACAGGTCGACCTGGTCGGCCTGTTTTGACCCAGAACTCATTTTTGAAGCCTTAGACGTGTTTTGATGGTCCAGATTGATTCTAGGGTTAATCTAAGGGCCTAAACTAGTTGATACACCTATAAAAACACCCTTAGACCTAACCTAATTCATATCAAATCATTCTTACACTATTATGCTGCTGAACTCCCTCTTGAACCATGGCTGCCGCCCCCAAATTAAAGCTTAAGCATTCAAACTCAAATCAATTCGAAGAACAAAGCTTCAACAATGATTCAAGACAATAAATCAACAACGCCGCTACATTTGTACAACAAATTCAGTTTCTAATTCACTAGCCATGCTCTTTAAGTGCTAGTTACTTTTAGATTTAAAAATTTATTATAATATGGGCATGAAATAAAGTGTAACTGGATCTAAGTATGTTTATCGATTCAGACCTATTTCTGTTGCTTCTTGAATCTTAAGTTTTTGAGACTTTTCTATCTTTATTCTCATGTCAAGTTCATGATCTATTCAGCCTGTTGTAAATCAGTTTTCTCAATTCATGTTGATATTATTATCAAGTTGTAGTCTTCATGCACATGATGATGTTTTTCTCTCTGATCTTATTTTTATGCAAAATTCTATCTTCCCCTATTTATTTTCTTTTGATGAACCTTGGTCAATCTCGGACCTAGGCTTAAACTCTGATATACATGTGATGGTATACGGGGGAAATATTGGAATATTGCCTAGTGGAATATATGTGTTTGGTGGAATTGATGGCATAACATAAAAATTGGATATTTGGATATTATTACCATTAACATGAAATTGGACATTTGGATATTGTCATTAAAATGGTAATTGCAAGAATGGGGATTGGCATATGTAATTTGATATAGACCTTGATATATGTAATTTGGCTAGAACTTGTTATGTGTAAATTGGCATGAAAATTGGCATATATGTAAAACGGCATAAATTGAACTTATGTAAATTTTGTACGAATTGGGCATATGTAAAATTTACATGTAATCTAGAACTTGGACATATGTTAACTATGTAAAATTTAGAGTTGAAACATATATGATAATTTATGACTTAGTAGAGGTTTAATATGAATGCGCCTAAGTTGGGTTTTGGGTAATTGGCATGTATTGTGAATAAAAGGCTATAACTTGGCATAACCTTATAGTGGTTTATGGTAATAATTCGTGAATACGTTTTGGGGCAAAAACGTGAACCATGAACAATTCTATATGTTAAACACATGAACTGATATTGGGGTTTTGGGTGGAATACGACCATTGATGAACCTTTGACACAAGGTTAGACTCGGTTTGTGGTGTAAATCTTCCCGGAACTGCCCGGCAAATCCAGTAGCCACAAAGTGTCAGTCTAATGTGAGAGGTTAAAGGTCGAATTGTAGGCGTAACGATTTATGACACGAGGTTAGACCCAGTTTGTGGTGTAAATCTGCCCGGAACCGCCCAGCAAATCCAGTGGCCACAAAATGCACGGTCTAATGTGAGAGGTCATGATTCGTTCATCATAATGAATGAATTAAGGAATACTAACTATAATAAGACCTGGGTATGGTTAGAGGGTTAGGTGGGATGACATGGAAATTTGACATGTGAATATGGACCTCACCGGTATGAGTTAAGAACATGTAAAACTTATAAATGTGGGCTTAACCAACATAACTGTTAATCAGACCAATGGGTTGGTTAAGTAACATAGCTAGGCTATTGACACTTGACCGTTATAACATGACTAGCGGATAGGTTGGGCTAACATGAATAGGTTGATAACACCCAATCGATATAACCAGACACGTGGCAGGGTTAAGTCAACTTGAACATATAGATAATACTTAACCAACTTAGCATGATACGTGGGCGGGCTAAGCCATGAATAACTTGAATATACTTAACCAATTAGACAAGATGATTTGATAGGGTTAAGTCATGAACCACTTGAATATACTTAACCAATTGGACATGATGATTTGATAGGGTTAAGTCATGAACCACTTGAATATACTTAACCAATTGGATGCGATTATTTGGTTGGGTTAAGTCATGAACCGCTTGAACATGTTTAACCAACTTGACACATGATTCGTAGGGCTAAGTCATGAACTTAAACGACAACACTTAGCCAATTTGACATGACACGTAGACGGGTTAAGTCACGAACTTGAATGACCACACTTAACCAACTTGACATGCTAGACTGATGGGGTTAAGTCTCGAATTTAAATGACAACACTTAACTTGCTGGATGGAAACCCTAGTTACACGGTACTATTAAGCAGTAACCCACTAGATGTATCATGGTGCCCTGGAACTAGGCAGGGTAGGGCACGATTACTGGGCTGATTTTAAGCGACCAGAATGACGGCTGAGTTGGTGCGCCATTGTTGGTTTAGGCGGACTATAGTCGTGCACGTAATCCGGAGTTGAAAAAGCAGGCATTGGGCACCAGTAGGTTTACACTATGCGTGCTTGATTCGTGTCGGTGGTTGGCACCCTAGGGCTTGATACACCCTATGGTGGACCTAGCACAGGTGACTACATTTCGTGATTGGGCCGTATGACAAAGACACTTGAACGAGCTAGGACTTGTAGGGAGCCGATCGATTAATAGATCGTTACATGGAAAAAGGGTGTTGTTCGTTAGGTAGCATAATCCCTAGTGGTCCTAGGTGGCATAAACCCAAATCGAATCAAGAAACGTTCAATAGGTAGCATAATCCCTGGTGGTCCTAGGTGGCATAAATCCTTGTTGAACACGCGATAGTTCATGATAAGAAAACATAGCCAGAGCAAGGGTGGCAATCCAAATGATTTCAAGAATGGTGGCACTACGTTGAAGTAGTTTATAAATACATGATGAAACCCGGACGATATACGGCAAGGGACTGTACACATACATTGAAAGGATGATACGGGTTGGGGTACTAGTACAATTTGAAACACCCCACCTCCGTTAGGGTCACTCTCAAAGGGAATGCCCTAATTTTGGTGGAGGTTTATAAGTACAAGTCACAGATATACAAGACAGATATAAGAACACATATTTGTAAACAGCGGAAGAACAACAAACTTTATTTCATAAGGTCAAATACGTGTTACAACAACATCCTTTCCAAAAACATAACATAACACTTTCATAATCTGTCTTGAGTGCATTATTTAAAGAAGCATAAATAAAACATAGATAAACTGCAAAAGCCCCATAGTGGATTGTCCAAAGCCATAGTTCAAAACAGGAAAGTCCAAGCAATACATTTCTCTTCTTCAAGCTGGATGTTAAGGCTGATCAAGCTGCTGTGTTCCCTCCCTGAGGACCTTGGTGGGGGGGGAACGGAAGAAAGAAGACGAAAGAAAAGTAGAGTCAGACATAAAGCCTGAGTAAGTCTAGTACTATTTTGTCTATGAATAAAGAACTGGGTGTGATAAATATAAACAAGAAGTGGGCATGCATTATAACTTGGTTAAGTTGTCTAGGGTCGAATATACTATCGTACCCCATGTTAATCTCTGAACCCATATAAACTAGTTTCCAACTGGCACCCCATAATCAGGGTGACGTGATCCATTCTATGATGATCGGCTCCTACTCGCATAGTTACATGTGTCTTACGGCCCCCGATGTTGTAGTTACCTATGCTGGTCCCACCGTGGGGTGTATCAAGTCCCATGGTGGCGGCCCGACACAACCTTATAATGCACAGGTATGCTACTGGTGTCCAGTGCTTTATTTTTCTGCGCCGGAGTGTGTGCACGCCCGCACCCCGTTAGAACCTACACTGCTACACCACCGCCGTCGATTTGACCTCTTACAATCAGCCCAGTAATCGTGCCCCACCCTGCCTAGTTTCAGGGTATCCTGATACACCTTCTAGGGTTACTACTGAAAAGGGTCCCCCGTTACTAGGTTTTCTATCTCTAGCCAACATGCTAAGTTGGTTAAGTGTTTCCTAACCTAACCCCCACCAGTCCGTTTTGTTTAGCATGTTCCATTTTGATTAAGTCTTTAGTTCACTTAATCCTTTCAATCCTAACTCAGCCTTAATTGTCTTATTAAGGCCCTGACCTCTCACATTAGACAGGTATTGTTGTGGCTGCCTGTTGCCGGTTGGTTCCGGGCAGTCTTACGCCACAACTCAGTCTAACCTCAGGTCCTTGCTGGGCTCCATGTTTAACCTCCCACATTGGATAGGTATTGTTGTGACTACTGGACAGCCGGGCGGTTCCGGGCAGGTTTACATCACAACTCAATCCAACCTCGGGTTAAACACATCGTATGTTCTACATTTACATATTTTGTCATTCTTCTTTATTTCTTATATGTAAATATTTGCGGCCCATTATTAAGTTAATGGTGTAAAGGTTACACCAATCATGGGCCCAACCCATACTTGAACTTGGGCCCTTCTATTTTATATTTTCATTCATTAATTACTTTTAACCCAACGTTATTTTCCCCCGTTTTACACGTCCGTTTATATATATATTGGGCTTAGCCTTTTAAAGCCCAATTTAGCCATGCTAAAAGGGGAGGCTTATGGCGTGATTACATACACAAAAGGGGGAAGGTGAGCGTATGAACTTGCAATATGACGTTGCGAATACAAAATAGAAACTGGTGTACTTGCATAGTAGTGACATATACTTTGGTCATAAAACATAGGTGACATGAATCAAAGCATGTGAACTTGTAATTGAGATATCATTATTGACACATGAACCTATATTTTTATTTAGGCATAATGTCGAACATAAGCATGGCATAAATATTTCTAGCATAAGCATAGCATAATGTCAAACATAAGCATGGCATAAATACTTCTAGCATAAACATGGCATAATGTCAAACATAAGCATGGCATAAGTATAGTTAAATTTGTTCATGGCATAAATATTTCTAACATGAAATCATGATTCTTACTTTAGTCATGTAAACTTACAAAAGGGACTTTTTGAACCTAACCTAGCCATGTACCACATATGTCATCATATAATTCTTGTAAACAAGATAGACTTAATCATGGATTTCAATTATGCCAAATATCATTCATAGCCTAGCCATATTTATAAGTTTTCAAATAGGTTTTCTAGTACAAAAGCATGGCTTAATACATGATGCCAAATTCTCAACATAATTTCCTATGGATTATAATAACCAAACTTGTTCTAATTACATACAAAATGATTTATGCACAAAAATATACATCATGATGGCATAGTAGCAAAACCCCAAACTTGCATAAATTTAAATCAACTACATACATGTAGCTTCAACATGGATTACATAATTTGCGAAATATTCCAAACGTATACTTGCATAGAACTACCGCATGTAGTTCTTTATAACATGAATAACATAATTCAAGAATATCCAAACTTATATAATATTTCAAATTGATAAGAACGCACAAATAGGAATAACTTTATTGCCACAATTCAAGCATACAAACCATATTCATACCAAAGTAATACTCTACTTACAATGGTGTGATGAATTCTCTAATTTAGGGATTGAAGACGCAAATTCCTTTGTTGAATTGATTCGTTTAGGTTGCTTTAAGCTTTAGAATCTTCCTCCTAATCCTCTCTCAAATTTGGTGGCTACTCCTAGTCGTTCCTCAGCAACATGGCGGCTATGTTCTTAATTTTGAGTGAATAGATTAGGGTTTAGTCTAGGGTTGTTTATATAGAGGTTAGGAACTGATTAGGGCCATTGATGTTGCTTGGATTGATCGTAGCCATTCATTCGATAGAGAGACCAATTAAAATTTGCCACCTAGCCCTAGTGACAAAGCAGACCACAGAAAATCAGCCAAACACAGACCTGGCCAGCCAGGTTGGCTGGGCTCGACCAGGTCGACACCCCTGTCGACAGGGCTGTCGACAGCCCTGTCGACATGGGTAGCCCAGGTCGACAGCCCAGTCGACCTGGGTGGCCTAGGCGGGTGCTTTTCCGCCCTGGCCCATTGGCCCCGATTTTTAATTATTTTATTCTGTTTGAATTTTAAATTTAATTCAAAATTTCCGAAGGCCATATCTTCTTCATACGGACTCCGTTTTTCGAAAACTCGGACTCTATTTCGTGTATTTTTCCGAGACGAACGCAATGGCGTATCCCGTTTCCCTTGGTTCTTTGATTTCAAATTAATTATAATTTAATTTGTTAATTTCACAGTTATAGAATTTTCGGGGTGTTACATTCTCCCCCACTTAAAAGGATTTCGTCCCCGAAATCTTCAAGTTAGGAGGAATGTATATCCTAACATCCAATCATCCATCTACTCATCCATCAAACACGAGCATCCATTGTCCTTAAAAGACTTCTAATGCTTCATGATCATATGCGAAGTGTGTGTGTACATGATCTTATCTAATGCAAAATCAGGCGGTCTACTGATTCAGTTGACCTCCTTGATGCGAATTATGTAAGTGCCATGAATCCATTATGTATGCAAATTTTCCTATTCATGATTCTACATGAGTGCACAATCATTCAGTACAAATGCAGCATCCACATGACAACACATTAGAGTTCAACCACATATGAATGCAAACATATATGCATATGCAGTATGAAGTGACTGAGCCGATCTAAAACCTAGATTGTGTGTGTATATGCAACCACGAGCAACCACTAGCAATCACTTGCAACCACTTGCAACCATCATACATAACATGTTTCAACTACATGTTTTCATCCAAAAAGATTCTACCTAAAGGATAAGGTCGAGGAAATATACCTAAAAAAAGATAGATAAAAGCGCAACTTAAGGAAAAGTAAAGATTAAGGATGTACCCTCGAACAGAAAAGGGTAGGCAGTACGTATTCTAGCTTCAGTTTCCCAAGTCGCGTCTCCCTCGGTGTCGCTCCACTGAACTTTAACGAGCTTGACTTCACGGTTGCGTAGCTTTTTCACTTCCGTTCCTAATATGCGGGTTGGAACTTTTCTTATGGTCGCTTCGCGTTCCACTTCGGCCTCTTCGAGTATATTTGGCTCTACCACTTCAGCAGACTCATGCAGACATTTTCGGAGATGTGAAACGTGAAAAACGTTGTGGACTCCAGCCAACTTCTCGGGTAGCTCTAATCTATAGGCCATTTTCCCAATTTTCTCGATAATAGGGAATGGCCCTACGAACCTTGGTGCTAGTTTTCCAGTGGTTCCAAAACGAACAACGTTTCTTAGTGGTGATACCTTGAGAAAAACTCTGTCTCCAACCTCAAATTAAGGTCGGTCCTCCTCTTGTCGGCATAGGACTTTTGTCTGTCTTGGGCCGTCTTCATCCTTCTTCGTATTAAGTCTACTTTCTCTGAGGTCTCTCGGATCATATCTTGTCCAAGTATGAGCTTATCCGTGGACTCCCACCAACAAGTGGGCGATCGGCACGGTCTTCCATATAAAGCTTCGAAGGGCGCCATTCCGTTGGTTGCTTGATAGCTGTTGTTGTAGGCAAATTCCACCAAAGGAAGGTGGTCTTCCCATGTCCCTCCGAAGTCAAGGACGCATAGTCTTAGAAGGTCTTCCACAACTCTGTTCACTCTCTCTGTTTGGCCGTCGGTTTGGGGATGATAGGCTGTGCTCAAGCATAACTGCGTTCCTACTGCTTCTTGCAGACTCCGCCAAAACTCACTGGTGAAGATGGGGTCTCGGTCACTAACAATGCTAGATGGTATTCCATGTAGTCGAACGATTTCCTTAAGGTAAAGTGATGCTAGGGATGAGGCAGTTCTTTTACTTTTGACAGGTAAAAAGTGGGCGCTTTTAGTAAGCCTATCCATTATTACCTAAATGCTAGTGTTGCCTCTCCTAGACCTAGGCAGCCCATCGATGAAGTCCATTGAGATGCTATCCCACTTCCATTGCGGGACCTCCAGAGGATGCAGCAGTCCGCCAGGCTTTTTCTGTTCTGCCTTAACCTGTTGGCACACCATACACTTAGAAACGAATCTGCCACGTCCTTTTTCATGCCGTTCCAGAAGAAAGTCCTTTTTATGTCTTTGTACATTTTATCTCCGCCTGGGTGTATCGTCATCTTGGAGTGATGTGCCTCCTCGAGAACCTTTTTCACTAAATCTTTTGCTTGTGGGACGCATAGTCTTCCGTCTCGCCTTAGTAAACCTTTATCGTCAATGGAGTATCTGTTGACGTGACTTGAAGTCTCACCCCTAATTAGCCTATCAATTATTTCCACAAGCTGAGGGTCTTCGCGTTGTGCTGTCCCTACTGAATCCACTAAAGTTGGGCGCACTTCTAGAGATGCTAGCAAGCCTGGTACGAAATCGGAGGAAGGCCTAAAGTCGAAGCTGGCTATAAACTCTAGGCTTTGTCTTTCAACAAACAACGGGCTTAGGGTCAATTTCTTTCTGCTCAACGCGTCTGCAACTACGTTGCCTTTGCCCGGAGTGTAGGAGATTTCGAAATCGTACGAGGCAAGAAACTCCATCCATCTTTGTTGCCTCAAGTTAAGATCCTTCTGCGAGAAAAGATATTTCAACGATTTATGGTCAGTGTAAAGTTCGAACTTCTCACCTAGGAGATAGTGTCGCCAAGACTTGAGTGCAAAGACGATGGCGGCTAACTCAAGATCGTGGGTTGGGTAGTTCTTCTCGTGTACCTTCAACTGCCTCCCGCCATAAGCTACTACCCTTCCTTCTTGCATTAAGACGGCGCCTAGCCCTGTCCCACATGCATCCGTATAAACAATGAACATCTTGCTCCCATCTGGCAGCGTTAAAACTGGGGTTGTTGTGAGAGCCCTTTTTAGTCGTTGGAAAGCAAACTCGCAATCCAAGTCCCAATTGAACACTAGATTCTTCTTAGTCAATTTCGCGAGCGGAGCTGAGATTTTCGCAAAATCCCTTATGAACTTTCGATAGAAACCTGCTAGTCCTAGAAAGCTTCGAACCTCAGTTGCATTCCTTGGTGTCTTCCAATCCTGTACCGCTACTACCTTAGCAGGGTCCACTGCTAACCCTTGTTTGGATACTATGTGCCCAAGGAACCTCACCTCTTCTCTCCAAAAGTGGCATTTGGAGAATTTGGCTTTTAGTTGATGGACTCGCAAAGTTTCCATGATTGCCCTTAGGTGCTGAGCATGATCCTCTTCACTCTTTGAGAAGATAAGGATATCATCTACGAAGACCACTACGAATTTGTTGAGGAAATCTCTAAATACCCTACTCATCAGGTCCACGAAGTAAGCAGGTGCATTTGTCAAGCCGAAAGGCATGACAAGCCATTCAAAGAAACCGTCTGGGGTTCTGAACGCCGTTTTATCGATGCTATCTTCAGCCACCCTTAGCTGATGAAAACCGGTTGCTAAATCGAGTTGGGAGAAAACAGACGCTCCTACAAGCTGGTCAAATAAATCGTCAATTCTAGGGAGAGGGTGCCTATTCTTTTTCGTTAGCTTGTTGAGCTCCCTATAGTCAACACATAGACGGAGTGAACCATCCGCCTTTGTAGCGAACACCACTGGAGCGCCCCATTCGGAAATGCTCCTCCTAATGAACCCCTTTTCTAGAAGCTCTTTAATCTGTTTACTGAGCTCTTTCCTTTCTCGTGGAGCCATATGTCTAACGGGCAACGCAACGGGCTTTGCATTATCTACAAGATATATGCGGAAGTCTATTTCCCGCTTCGGAGGCAAGCCCTTCACCTCTTCAAAGACATCCGGATATTCCCGGACCACTTTAACTGATTGCAAATTTTCAACAGAGGCATCTAGCGATTCAAGATAACTAAGCATAACCGCATACGAGGGATTACAAGAAATTTCCAAAGTATTACCGAGCTGGGTTAGGAGCCTAACAACCCTTTTCTCACAATCAAGGATGGCCCCATTACTGGATAGCCAATCCATACCCAAAATCAAACCATACCCCGAAAAGCCCAAAACAAAGGCACTACATTGAAATTCTACACTTAGAATAGAAATTTCAATCCCACACAGATCATAGACAAATGAGCTGGTCCCCCAATTGGGTTTGAAACAATTAAGGGGTCCTCTACCATACTAGTTTTTAGGTGCAGAGATTCCACTAAAGCAGACGAGATAAAGGAGTGTGATGCGCCAGAATCAAATAAAGTGCGAACGGGGTGATCATAAAGATAAACTACACTTTCTACACAAGTATTTATACCTCGCTGTTGCAGAGGTGGCGCTTCCAGCACATGAACCTGTGCCCCTGGGGTGGATCCAGCCCTCTGCCCCTGTCCTCGTTTCTTTGGGCAGTCCTTAGCCCTATGGCCTGTCTCACCGCAAGAAAAGCACCCACCATTCTCCTTGGCCTTTTTTTTCCGGCAGTCCTTTACTAAGTGCCCCACTTTGCCACAGAAATTGCACTTCCTCTTCTCTTTGTTGCCTTTCCCGCCCGTCTTAAAGTCTGTCTTCTTGGGCTGCAAACCCTCTTTCTTCTTGCCCTTATCCTCTTCATTCAGCAATGCCATTTGCACCAATCTTTCATACGTGGCTCCCATGGGTATATGGTTCATGGCCAAACTGTGTAATGGCTCATTTAACCCTTTGACGAAACGGAGAGCCTTCTTGTGCGGGGTGTTGACTAGGTCAAGCCCAAACCTAGCCAGCTCATCGAACTGATTCACATACTCTCTGACTGTCTTGTCCCCTTGCTTAAGAAATAAGAATTTTTCCAACTGCAAACTTCTTTCTGCATCTGAGAGAAATTTGGTCTCAAACCTTGCCCTAAAGTCCTCCCATGTCTCCACTGGTCTTTCAGCATTAGTGACTTCCCACCAGTAGGAAGCCTCACCCTTCAATAGCCACACTGCCAACTGTACTTTTTGTCTATCCTCTACCTCAAAGATGATGAATAGGTCCTCAGTTTCTTTCAGCCAATTTCTAGCTGCTACGAAGGACTCAGTTCCATGGAAATCCCTTCCTCCCATAGCTTTAAAATCTTTACATATCTTAGCAAACGTGTTTCCCCGAGGAGGAGGTGGAGGAAAAGGTGCCGCTGCGGCTGGATGATTTCCTTCAGCTGGGGGAGGAGGAATGGTAGGACCAGGCTGAGTGGCCCTTGCTTCTAAGAACCGTCTAAACCAACCAGGTATTGGCACCCCTTCTGGCAAGTTAAGTTCTTGGGACATGCTAAAACAAAAAGGATAGATTCAAAACGAAGGATAAGAGATAGTTCCTATGGCTTTGGGGAGTGGACTTTGCCTTTTTAAAATAAAATAACATTTTTCTTTTAAAAATGCTTCTTTAAATTTCCTTTTTGAAAATAATCTTTCAAAACTTTTTATCTTATCTGGTAAACCTATGCTCTGATACCAAGTGAAACACCCCACCTCCGTTAGGGTCACTCTCAAAGGGAATGCCCTAATTTTGGTGGAGGTTTATAAGTACAAGTCACAGATATACAAGACAGATATAAGAACACATATTTGTAAACAGCGGAAGAACAACAAACTTTATTTCATAAGGTCAAATACGTGTTACAACAACATCCTTTCCAAAAACATAACATAACACTTTCATAATCTGTCTTGAGTACATTATTTAAAGAAGCATAAATAAAACATAGATAAACTGCAAAAGCCCCATAGTGGATTGTCCAAAGCCATAGTTCAAAACAGGAAAGTCCAAGCAATACATTTCTCTTCTTCAAGCTGGATGTTAAGCCTGATCATGCTGCTGTGTTCCCTCCCTGAGGACCTGGGGGGGGGGGGGGGAAACGGAAGAAAGAAGACGAAAGAAAAGTAGAGTCAAACATAAAGCCTGAGTAAGTCTAGTACTATTTTGTCTATGAATAAAGAACTGGGTGTGATAAATATAAACAAGAAGTGGGCATGCATTATAACTTGGTTAAGTTGTCTAGGGTCGAATATACTATCGTACCCCATGTTAATCTCTGAACCCATATAAACTAGTTTCCAACTGGCACCCCATAATCAGGGTGACGTGATCCATTCTATGATGATCGGCTCCTACTCGCATAGTTACATGTGTCTTACGGCCCCCGATGTTGTAGTTACCTATGCTGGTCCCACCGTGGGGTGTATCAAGTCCCATGGTGGCGGCCCGACACAACCTTAGAATGCACAGGTATGCTACTGGTGTCCAGTGCTTTATTTTTCTACGCCGGAGTGTGTGCACGCCCGCACCCCGTTAGAACCTACACTGCTACACCACCGCCGTCGATTTGACCTCTTACAATCAGCCCAGTAATCGTGCCCCACCCTGCCTAGTTTCAGGGTATCCTTATACACCTTCTAGGGTTACTGCTGAAAAGGGTCCCCCGTTACTAGGTTTTCTATCTCTAGCCAACATGCTAAGTTGGTTAAGTGTTTCCTAACCTAACCCCCACCAGTCCGTTTTGTTTAGCATGTTCCATTTTGATTAAGTCTTTAGTTCACTTAATCCTTTCAATCCTAACTCAGCCTTAATTGTCTTATTAAGGCCCTGACCTCTCACATTAGACAGGTATTGTTGTGGCTGCCTGTTGCCGGTTGGTTCCGGGCAGTCTTACGCCACAACTCAGTCTAACCTCGGGTCCTTGCTGGGCTCCATGTTTAACCTCCCACATTGGATAGGTATTGTTGTGACTACTGGACAGCCGGGCGGTTCCGGGCAGGTTTACATCACAACTCAATCCAACCTCGGGTTAAACACATCGTATGTTCTACATTTACATATTTTGTCGTTCTTCTTTATTTCTTATATGTAAATATTTGCGGCCCATTATTAAGTTAATGGTGTAAAGGTTACACCAATCATGGGCCCAACCCATACTTGAACTTGGGCCCTTCTATTTTATATTTTCATTCATTAATTACTTTTAACCCAACGTTATTTTCCCCCGTTTTACACGTCCGTTTATATATATATTGGGCTTAGCCTTTTAAAGCCCAATTTAGCCATGCGAAAAGGGGAGGCTTATGGCGTGATTACATACACAAAAGGGGGAAGGTGAGCGTATGAACTTGCAATATGACGTTGGGAATACAAAATAGAAACTGGTGTACTTGCATAGTAGTGACATATACTTTGGTCATAAAACATAGGTGACATGAATCAAAGCATGTGAACTTGTAATTGAGATATCATTATTGACACATGAACCTATATTTTTATTTAGGTATAATGTCGAACATAAGCATGGCATAAATATTTCTAGCATAAGCATAGCATAATGTCAAACATAAGCATGGCATAAATACTTCTAGCATAAACATGGCATAATGTCAAACATAAGCATGGCATAAGTATAGTTAAATTTGTTCATGGCATAAATATTTCTAACATGAAATCATGATTCTTACTTTAGTCATGTAAACTTACAAAAGGGACTTTTTGAACCTAACCTAGTCATGTACCACATATGTCATCATATAATTCTTGTAAACAAGATAGACTTAATCATGGATTTCAATTATGCCAAATATCATTCATAGCCTAGCCATATTTATAAGTTTGCAAATAGGTTTTCTAGTACAAAAGCATGGCTTAATACATGATGCCAAATTCTCAACATAATTTCCTATGGATTATAATAACCAAACTTGTTCTAATTACATACAAAATGATTTATGCACAAAAATATACATCATGATGGCATAGTAGCAAAACCCCAAACTTGCATAAATTTAAATCAACTACATACATGTAGCTTCAACATGGATTACATAATTTGCGAAATATTCCAAACGTATACTTGCATAGAACTACCGCATGTAGTTCTTTATAACATGAATAACATAATTCAAGAATATCCAAACGTATATAATATTTCAAATTGATAAGAACGCACAAATATGAATAACTTTATTGCCACAATTCAAGCATACAAACCAACACAATTGTTTATTCATACCAAAGTAATACTCTACTTACAATGGTGTGATGAATTCTCTAATTTAGGGATTGAAGACGCAAATTCCTTTGTTGAATTGATTCGTTTAGGTTGCTTTAAGCTTTAGAATCTTCCTCCTAATCCTTTCTCAAATTTGGTGGCTACTCCTAGTCGTTCCTCAGCAACATGGCGGCTATGTTCTTAATTTTGAATGAATAGATTAGGGTTTAGTCTAGGGTTGTTTATATAGAGGTTAGGAACTGATTAGGGCCATTGATGTTGCTTGGATTGATCGTAGCCATTCATTCGATAGACAGACCAATTAAAATTTGCCACCTAGCCCTAGTGACAAAGCAGACCACAGAAAATCGGCCAAACACAGACCTGGCCAGCCAGGTTGGCTGGGCTCGACCAGGTCGACACCCCTGTCGACAAGGCTGTCGACAGCCCTGTCGACATGGGTAGCCCAGGTCGACAGCCCAGTCGACCTGGGCTACCCCTGTCGACAGGGCTGTCGACAGCCCTGTCGACAGCCCAGTCGACCTGGGTGGCCTAGGCGGGTGCTTATCCGCCCTGGCCCATTGGGCCCGATTTTTAATTATTTTATTCTGTTTGAATTTTAAATTTAATTCAAAATTTCCGAAGGCCATATCTTCTTCATACGGACTCCGTTTTTCGAAAACTCGGACTCTATTTCGCGTATTTTTCCGAGACGAACGCAATGGCGTATCCCGTTTCCCTTGGTTCTTTGATTTCAAATTAATTATACTTTAATTTGTTAATTTCACAGTTATAGAATTTTCGGGGTGTTACACAATTGGTGCAGGGAATTTAGGAAATCAAAGCAAATAGATATCATTTTAATGGTGAAATAGAGAAATCTTGCGATGTTTGATAGAAATCTTGCGAAACTATTCTTAGTTCATCTTGAATGGGAACCTTACAATGTTATACATGACAGAAATCCTATGATGTTATTATTACTTATCGTGCCTGTAGCTTATCTTGTCATCATGCTTATGTTTACTTTCAGTTTATTCATGCCATGTTATCTTTACCTGTTTTCATGCTGAAAGTCACTAGGACTTACTCATTCTTTGTGAATGACCCGTTTTGTTTCGCCCCTTTTTCTTCCGTCCCCCCCCCCCCCCCCCCCCCCCCCCCCCCCCCCCGTGCCCAGGTTCACAGGGTGGGAATACAGGTAAGTTCGTATCTTACCAAGCTCCAAGGCTCTTTCATGAAGGCTTGGATTGCTCTTGGCTATGGCTTGCTTTGCTTTAGTGGGGAATACTACAATTTATTTTCATGCTTCTTTGTTTTTGAGCAAAACAGATATTTTAGCTATGTATTTGGGTATTGGAAGTTGATCGGATTTTATTGTAAACAATTCTATTTAATAAATGATTTGAAGTACTTCTACTTTACTTTCCGCTGTTTTATATACGTCTGTCTTGTAATATTTCTGTTCCAGTACCTATAATGCTCCATTGAACTTAAGGCATTCCCTTTGTGAGTGACCTTAACGGATGTGGGGTGTTACACAAAGTGATCAAGGCTTCTGTTGAAAAGCAAAGTCTTGTGGTTGATGATCAAAGCACGACCTATGTGGCATAGCTTTGTGTAACGTTGATTCGCGAGCCTCACACCCCGTTTGTAGACCAAAAACGGGAGAGGACTGCAGGGAGGGCACGCATTTCCTTCAAGCTAGAAGTAGCGTCAGTGGTTTTGCACGCCGTGACGAGTTTAACTTATGTGGTTGTTGCTGTTGCGAGGCGCCTCGGATATGTCGGTCGATCCAGGACCGATGGAGTCATTGGACTCATTGATACCCCCAAAGGGTGGGGAAACGCAGTGTTCAGGCATTTTAATCCACATGGGTGGACCGGCCCTGAAGATCCAAGGGTCACTCGAGCTCTGACCTGAGGCACGGGCTAGAGCGTCTCGAATCGGTAGAGGACTATCTTTTGCCTCTGTTCACAGATGGAAATCTAACTTCCAATACGTGACTTTGCGGTTTTGATTGTAGAACCTATATATTGCGACATAGTGGGATGAGGAACTTATGCCGTCTATGATTGATACTTATGATTTGAAATTGTTTTGACACTGTACACTTATAGTAACAATAAAACATGAGATTTCACGTACTAAGCATTCTTGGCTATTATAAGGTAAAAACTCTATCCTCCGGCTTGTGTTGCGTTGTGTGATGGGACCTAGGTCTTAGAATAGTTCATTTTTCTTTATTTAGCATTGCACTGTTGTTTTATGCACTGGTGTTCTTGGGAGGAAACCCGTTCCGTGTTATACGGCGTGGTCCCTTGATTTACCTAATTTTAAAATGAAGATTAATAACTATTTTAGTTCTCACACTAGTCACGTGACTGACCTGGAGTTTATTGTTTTAACCTAAACTCTGGGTGCCCTTATTTTGACATGGGCAGCTAGTAGTTTTGGTTTTGTAGATTTATATTCACAGGATCCTGATTTATAGCTGGAACGATACTCAGAAAGCTTTGTATCCGTGTATTACCTCTAGTTGTGTATTGTATTATTTTTCCGCTACGGTAATGTAATTTAAATCTCAGATATTTTCTGTGTAATATTTATTCATACTCTGTATATTCTTGTATTCTGACGGAATTGTAGTAATAAAAAAATGAAATGTTCTTCTGTTTGCGTTCTTTTGTGTATTGTTCTCGAAGTATCCATGCATTCCTTACCGGTAAGTTACGGGTCTTCACAGTTGGTATCAGAGCTTTGGTTTACAGAGCTCGGAGAACAAGACATATTAGAACCATACAAAAGAATTCATCAGAGATTGGATTAGTAACATCCGATAAGAATGATTCCTTAGAGATGGGATCAGTAGTATCCTAGAACGAGTGTGAAGAGTATATTTTTAAAACTGAAAACAAATTTTGTTTTGAAAATTTAAATCAATTACTCGTATTTGAATATTATTTTTAAATTGATTTGGACAATCTGCTATTTAAAGATTTTGCATATACGCCTAGGTAGCGTGTATACGAAGTTTTAATATACTTGATATATATAGAATCACACTCTAGTCGCCCGGAGACGATTCTTGTAATGACCCAGATTTTTAGAGACTTTGGTTATCGACATAAACACGATGTCAATAACTAAAACACAGAAAAATCCTGGTAATTAGTGAAAGAATTTAGAGGGTGAGGAAAGATAAGATAGAAACTTAGAATAGAAGAAGAAGAAGAAGAACACAACATCAGAGTAACACAAATCTCACAGTGGAACGAATAACATATAATATATAACATAACTTGAAATATACATCTGTACTTGAATATACATCAATATCAAAGTACATCACTTACAACACAGCGGAAATAACTATAGCTATATGATCCTGAAGCCTCCTGCTCCAGCTCTTCAACTATATCTGTAAATCCCGACTACTTGACTGCCCATACAAATTTAGGCACCCAAGAGTTTAGGGAAGACAACAAAATAAACTACGGGTCAGTCATGGGACTGGTGTGAGTAAAATGGTTAAAAACAGTTGAACAAATAAACGCTATCTCATAAGACCACGCCGCATAACGGAATGGGTTTTTCCCTTAAGAGAATCCAAGATAACTTTATATCAAAAACCTTTTGATATTATAATAATGGCTATCAACCACAGTATAGATAATCATCTAGCAGAACGCTTTCATCTCACGTTCTACATATATAGTATACAATCAAAACCGCAAGCACATATTGGGTATGGATTTCCAAAATGACAAGGTATGGAACCACCTTTCGCTCGTGTACCTCTAGAGAGGAATACATTGGGTTCAACAAGAACATCTTGCAACCCGGCCACACATGATCGACCACTCATTTCGCTTGAGTGTATCGAATGTATATCACCAACGGTTGGGATCAGCAACCATTTCCCGAATGGGACAGCATCAACAATAGATTTTTAGAAGTAAATGAAACTCTAGATCAGGTGATTATACACCCTACTTCGGTGCGACCGACTAAGCCATGCTGCCTGCCTGATTTCTGTCATTTACCGGATGTGAGGCTAGAAGCTACGCTTTATCATCACATCAGATTCACTTTGAATGTCACATCGTCGAATCCATCAGATCACCGATTGATGTCCTCAACCATACATTATGTGTTAGCTAAAAGAAGTTTCCTTCTCCGCTTCCACTCTTGGTACGGTTGGAGAAATCAATATACGTGATCGTCTGGACATACTCTGTCAGACATCCGTCCATACAAGTCATCCAGGAACAGGATGAACCGAAAGCACTATTCTATAAACAGGACAGCCCTTGCATAACTCCGTCTTCAATTTCCTTCAGCATATATGATTCGCAACGCTTATGCCAATACAGAGTGGATCTTTGGATAATAATCCAACCGGTCTCTCCATATTAACAACGTTAAAATGGTCAAAACTTCGACAGTCTGTGATTTAACTATCGAAGAAAAACAGGTGTGCAACCAATGATATTATTCCCAAATGGAAATTATATCGATCAAACATCATTTAACATTCATCTCCTTAGTTCATTAATTTAATTATCTCCTGTCTCCCTATATTCAATATTTCTTATTTTCTAAATTTGGAAAATATACGTTATTAACAATGGAAAACATTTCCATTTCTTGTTTTCTTTATTAGAAAACATTTCTGGTTTGTTATTTGGAAAACATTTCCAAAGCTTCTTCATTGGACTTAGACAGATGTTTAAACAAACCATCGCGATGCCAACTCAAACCATTACCTTTACTGCCGAACCTAAATTATTCCTTAGTTAAAAAACGAAGCCAATCAAGTTGGGGTAGAACTACCTCTCAGACCTTAACTGAACAACATTTCTAACTTTGAAATAGTCAAAGTTCACTTTATATCCCTTTTACTAACTTCCTTACTTAAACCTCGTTCGAATAGCTATATTCGATTGACTCTTTTCACTTAACACTATTCGATTAACCCTTATCAATTACCTTTATTGGAATAACTCTACTGGATTAACTCTATTTGACTAACGCTATAGATTTACTTATTTCACTTAACTCCTTTCGATTAACCCTTATCAATTAACTCTATTGGTCTAACGCTATTGGATTAACTCTATTTGACTAACGCTATTGATTTACTCATTTCACTTAACTCCTTTCTAATTAACTATATTCAATAACTCCTTTTACTTTCTTCTAATAAACTCTATTCGATTAACTCATTTTACTTTCTATTCGAATACCTATATTCAATTAACTCATTTTACTTTCTATTCGAATAACTATATTCGATTAACTCATTTTCTTTCTATTCGAATAACTGTATTTGTTTAACTCATTTTACTTTCTATCCGAATAACTATATTCGATTAACTCATTTTCTTTAACTCTAATCGATTAAACTAACATCGATTAACTCCTTTTACTTTAACTCTAATCGATTAAAATAACATCGATTAACTTCTTTTAACTTTATTTCTAATCGATTAACTAACATCGATTAACTTCTTTTAACTTTATTCTCTAATCGGTTAACTAACATCGATTAACTCCTTTATTCTATTCGAATAAACTATTCATTTATAAAGATTTACTTTTAGTAACAGTTCTTCACTTTATAAATGATTTCCCTTTTAAAAACTCTATTCGTTTTAAAAACATTTTCCCTTTTTATTTACTTTTGAAATATTTCCTTTCATAAAATCTGTTGATTTTATAAACTCCCTTTATTTCAATATACATTGAAATAATTCTTTTTACATACCAGGGTCTTTTATGATATCTAAAATATCGAATAAAAATGATCAACATCATTTCAACACACATAATCCATAACAGATTATATAACACATCATATATCACAATATATGAAAATAGTAAAATAAATGTTGAGGAATCCAGTTGGATTCCTCCAACCTGTCTTCCTGCATCACAGATGTTAAAACAATATAGATAACATCACTTTCAGTTCTATATGATATATTCTGTTAAACAGAATCAATATAGAAATTCAACTAACTGTCTAGCAATTCAATCAAACAGTCAACACACAGTCAATCAGCCAATATCTAACAGTTCTAAAAATAGAACATGAAATTATAAACTCTTCAGAGTTAGTGAGATTTACTCACTTTGGCAGTTCATCGTTAAATAACGGTTTGCGTTACTTGATTTCGACGGACAATTTATTTCTCCATAAATTGTAACGAGCTCAGATTCGCACTCAGTCAGCTTCATTGTGAAGCTCTCATCCATACGATCCCAATGCAACTTGTTTCGTCTGATTCCGATACCGTATGGATTAGATATTTGAGTTACAAGTCAACACACTATTTTGAATTTTAAAATAAAACTAACTTATTTATTCATGGGCCTTCACCTTTTCACTCGGCCCAAGCCCAGCCTTCTATCCCTCTTACACGGTGTCGCCCCCTTCTTAAAGCCCAACCCCGATTTTCCTTCTCCTCCTGATAAAATCCCGTACTCCACGCATTCCTAAAACACCATGTAACACCCCTCATCCGTTAGTGTCACTCACAAAGGGAATGCACTAAGTTCTGTGGAGAATTTAGGGTAAAAGATGCAGATAAATTACAAGACAGACATAAATTAAACAGCGGAAAATAAAACTTTGATTTATTGATAAAATAGTTTGTACAAAGATTTCTTTACAATATCAGAGTATCATCTGTCTTACAAAATAAAGAAGCATAAAACAACATTTTATATTCCCCAATGTAGCAAGAGCCAGCCATAGCATCTGAAAGAGAATCCAAGGACTACTTCGTCAAATCTTCAAGCTGGAGAAAGAGCAACGGTCCAATCTAATCCTGAGTTATACTATTCCCTCCTCAACTACCTGGGGGGGGGAACGGAAGAAAAGAAGCGAAAGAAAAACAGAGTCAGACATAAAGCCTGAGTAAGTCAGTAACTTCTAGCATGTGAACAGGGAAAAATGAAACGACATGAATAAACTGAATACAAGACAATGCCATGATGATAGGGTCAACAGGATAAGATAAGATTACCATAAGATATACTAAGGCAAGATAAACTGGATATACTTTAAAACGTTCTCTGCTTCGCTATTACCTTATTATTCTGGTTTCTATATCTCTGCACCGCCTAACTAGTGTCCCTACTAGTAACGATAACGTGATCCCAATCCCTGTAGTTTCCGTCGCCTTCAGGCATTCATTTATTATTTAATTACCTAGATCTAATCTAGGGTTTTCTATCAAGTGCGTTCTAGATTCAACTAGAACTTACGCTATTTTTCTGAATGCTTCTTGGATTCAGGGTTTATGCCACCTAGTTCCAAACTAGGGATTATGCTACCTGTCGAACGATGCCCTTTAGTCTAGGACACACCGCCTAGGGTGGTACATGTTCTTAGACTTTTCCCACGCATGTATCGCGAATCGTTATCGCTTGTCTAGATGCACATGTCCAGTAATGTGCGGTCCGAGTTCCGCTGTCAGGGCTACTCTAGAAATACGGAACTCGGTCGGGAGCTTTCAATATCTGCCGATGTAGATGCTAAGGTCTATTTTTCCAGTGGCTATGGTCCCACTCGACCACTCCCTCAACTAATGGAAGGCCACCCTTGTAAAATGAGAACTGTACGAAGGCCCCTATCTGCCCACTAATTCTATGGCCAACAACACCCCGCAACCACAACTAGATAGCAAGTATGTGGTCCGTATGAGTCCTCCAGCCTTCCCGCTTCACGTGTCTCGCTTGACTGAAGATGGATGGTAGACGACGAGTTGCTATCACAGGTCTTCCTTCTTCTTGCCGAATCACGCTGGTCCATCCTAGTCTTTTGTTTGCCATATATTGCAACCAAGGCATACCCTTGGCTCTTCTACCGCATACCTTAACCTTTGTGCGCCCAGGTGGATCATCTGCAGCCTCACAGAGGGATACCAAGAGTACCCTCACCTCCCCTCAAAGCCTCGGGCTTCGTATCCCAATTCGTTGGAGTCTTCTTTAAAATCAGATGGACGTCCGCTCCTTCGTGTTATACTAAGAATTACTACTTAGTTCTACTAACTAAGTTTTACCACTTAGTTTCCAGGATCATTGTCTTCTTAACTAAGTTTTACTACTTAGTTCTCTTTCCCATTAAGTTGGATTGGTTAAGTGTCTTTAGTCGATTCAAGCTAACTTCACCCTCTTCCCTTATCCTGTTAAACTGGTTAAGTGTTGTCAGTATTGATGTTGACTTAACCCCACCACAAACCAAGTCATATTGGTTAAGTATTTCTTAACCCTACCCATTCATCCTGTATTGGTTAAGTGTTCCCTTTTTAACTTAACCTTTCCCACCGGTTTTAACTAAACCTGTTATTAATGGTTAAGTATCATCTCTTCGTGTCTTAGACTTAACCCTATTCATTTATCATATTCTGATGGTTAAGTGTTCAAGTTTACTTAACCCTACGGTCCAACCCAGCTAACATATTAAATTGGCTAAGTGTATTACTTAACCCCAACCTCTAGTCTAATTAACATGTTAAATTGGCTAAGTGTATTAACTTTACTTAACCCCACCTTCTAGTCTAGTCAACATGTTAATTTGGCTAAGTATTCCCATGGACTTAACCCTCCCATTCTAGGTTTAACTGTGTTAAGTAGGTTAAGTGTTTCTATGGACTTAACCCTACCATTCTAGCTTAACAGTGTTAAGTTGGTTAAGTGCTCCTATGGACTTAACCTTCCCATTCTAGCTTTAACTGTGTTGGTTAAGTGTTCCTATGGACTTAACCCTCCTCTTCTTGTTCTAGCTTTAATTAATAAATTAAAGCCGCAACCTCTCACATTAGACAGATATTGCTACGGTTACTGGATGTGCCGGTCGGTTCCGGGCAGGTTTACACCGCAACAAAGTCTAACCTCGGGTTAGACATATTCATGTTTTCTAAGTTCAAAGGGTTTTCTGATTAATTTCCAAACCTGGTTTTGAAAGAAACCATCCCGTTCGTCGGATCAGTTAGGGATAGCCAGGGAGGGCAGGAAACTTGTATTTTCCAAACCCAAGCCTAGACACTATCCTCTCTGTCACCCTAGAACTTTCTGGTACGAGTTATAAAAAGGGGTGTTATCAAAATATCTTTCTTTTGTTTATAAATTGTTAACAATTTATCTTACAGCCCATTTCCCCCTTTTTAAACAAATTTGGCCTATATTCATCTGTCGCTAACAGACTTATATTCTAGGCCCAAATCTTGATTTGCCTAACATACAGTTCATAGCAATTTAGATCTATTATCTTTATTTTCAGTTTATGCTAAACTAGTTTTTATATGCCAAACTAGATTTTCTATTCTAGTTCACCGTTTATGCCCAAAAACTAGATTTATTCTTCTAGTTTACAGTCTACATACAAACTAGATTTATTATTCTAGTTTTTCAGTTTACAGGCCAATACTAGATCTAAATTTCATAACCTATAATCCATGTCAAATCTACCCAATTCACATGTCTTAACACATGTTCTAAAATTGTATAAATCAGAATCATGTTCGCTTCCAAACTATGCCAATTTCAAGCTTACAACTATATTTATGTTTATTTTTGTGTTTTTCCCAAATCGCATTCCCACAGTTCGTATAATCATGATTCAACCTAGATTGTAAATAAATCTAGATTCGTAGAAAATAGGGAATGAACCAAAGATGCTATGAAAAAGGGTGGACATAATAATTGGCATAAAAAGATTTTGAAAAACGACGCAGGTTCAAGAATATGGGTAGACCTATCTTAATAGGTAAATTCCCACGGTCTAAAACCAAGAATAGATAGAATAGGTTCGAGAGCATGGGTAGACCTAACTTAATAGGTAAATTCCCATAGTCTAAAACCAAAGAAAATCAAGAACAAACAGAATAGATAAATCGGGTTTTAGACCTAATTTCATAGTCACAAAACCTAAGCAACAATTTTCCAAGTCATGAATCATAGGTGTTTAAATCACCGTTGTTATGTCATAGGTAATACTTTATGTCCAAATCAAAGGCTTGTGTTCATAGTCATAGGAAAATGTCCATAGTCATAGGTAATATTCATAGTCAAAAGGGAAAATAATTCCCACAGTCATAAGTCACCGCCATAGGCAGTCTTTTATGTCCCAAAATCAAAGGCTTATGTTCATAGTCCAAAGGCACATGATCTCTGAATCCATAGTCATAGGCAACTGTCTTAGGCAAAGTCTTATTTGTCCTTGAATCATAACAGTTCTTAATTTAGTCCAAGAGTATAAACACAGATTCGAATAGAGAGAGAGAGAAATTTGGCATATTCTTTTATTCCTTTAATTTCATGTCACAAAATAAAGAAAAAACGTTCAAATCTAGAAACAACTGACTTACAGAAATTAGATCTAGAATAGAAGAACGGCGATGCTAAGATTCGTATGTCGTTGCTCGAGGTTTGTTGATTTAGCCTTTGAATTCTTCACTTTGATTTGAATCTTCTCTTGAACAGATTTGAGCAGCATCTCCATGTCTTGGATTTATATTTTATTTTAATTATTTAAGAAATTTTAGAGGAGGGGAAGAAGCCATGAATCTTAGCAGCATAAGGATATAAGAGAATTGGTGCAAAGAGAATGAAGACTAGGGCTGTTTATATAGCTGCCCAAGACCTTATCGTACACGCAGCGCTGAGTCAGCATTGAACCCAGTTAAGAAAATAGTCTAGGTACATAGATGAATCTAGCCAATCCTTATCATATACGCAGCGCTGAGTCAGCATTGGGTCCCACAAGCTATTTTGACGTAGAAATTTGAATTTCGAATGAATTGTTTTGGCGTAGAAGTTTGATTTTCGAACTTTTGAATTTCTGGAATTTATTTAACTGTTTTATTCACATGAAATATTCTTATATGTATACAATTCCTCTAACGACCATTTTACGCTTATATATATACGCACAACTTTCATTTTATTTTCAAAATTCAAATTGTGTTGCCATATTTCATTGACTGTAGCCTTATCTTGAATTTTATCTTTCGTATACATATATATTCTCATATGTATATATATATTTTCTTTATTTCCTTATATGTACGTTCTTATCCTTTCAAATTTTGTATTTGTATACGTACATATATTTGCATGTTCAGTTGGCCCTCTCTAAAACAAAGATAAAAAAATTATGCCGCCGCCGGGGTTCAAATCCCCGACCTCCATGCTACAAATCCAATGCCTTAACCAACTGAGCTACAGAGGCTTTTGTTAATAAGTCTTAGAACAATAATAATTATTGTTCTCTCCTTACTTCTCTTTTTCATGTCAGTTACAATACTTAAATTAAACAACTGCATGGATCCTTTTCTTTTAATTTTTCTTTAAAAATAATAATTATACTTTAATTTGTGAATCTTAATGTCACAGAATTACGGGGTGTTACATTCTCCCCCACTTAAAAGGATTTCGTCCCCGAAATCATCAAGTTAGGAAGAATTTGTCCTACCATCCAATAACCCATCTACTCAACCATTCAATCACAGGCATCCATTGTCCTTAAAGATTTCTATTGCTTTCATGTTCATATGCATAGTGTGTGTATATATCTCTATCTAATGCAAAATCAGGCGGTCTACTTATTCAGTTGACCTCCTTTATGCAAATCATGTTAGTGCCATGCGTCCAATCATGTATGCAAACATCCCTAGTCATGTAAATACTACATGTGTGCACAGCCATTCATCCATATGCAACGTCCATATGATATCATATCAAGTTCAACTTATAAACAAATGCATATATGTAAATGCCATATGAGAGCGTCCGAACTTGATCTAGTGTCTAATACGTATGCATATGCATCCACGAGCAACCATTTGCAACCACTTGCAACCATTCAACCATAACATGTTTCAAATACATGTTTACATCCATTGGCTTCTACCTAAGGATCGCAGATACGACCTAGAGGATATACTTTGGAAAGAGAGAAACAACTACGCGTAAAGGTCCTAAACAGAGAAATCAAGGATGCACCCTTAAGGAAAAAGGGCATGTTGCTAGTATCTAGCCTTCTTGAGCTTTACTCCACTGTATCTTAACCAAATTATCTTCACGATTGTGAAGTTCTTAAGCTCTATCTCCAAAATGAACAGATGTCAACCAAGTGTATATACTAGGATGATTAGAGATCTCTCCTCCTATCTTATCCATCATGCCATAATTATAAGGGTCAAAAGGTCACTACGCGCTTTTTACAGCGCCTGCCACAACTATCCATCTCTCACGCAAACCATCCTAGTCGAACTCGACATTCCTCAAGTACAAGCCCCAAAGGCCTAAACCAATACCAGACAAGCACCCAAGGAATATCTCCTTTAGACAATCTACGTGATATTATATAAGCAAACTCGATAGCTATTCAAACCCCTACTAACCAAAAATAAACGGGTCGAACCACCCACTGGGTTTGAGACTGATTGGGATCTTCTTACTATACAAGTACTAAGGTGCAGAGACTCAACTATGGAAGCAAATATGAACAAATGCGAAGTGCCAAATCCGAACAGAAAAACTAGATTCTTCCAACAGAAACTTTTACCACCTATCTCCTAGGTACGCTCAGCATGTACTTTCCCTTCTGAAAATCATGTCCTTTGTCCTTAATTATATGCCCTATCATACCATAGTAAAGATACTTCCTATTTTATAATTTTCTTCCTCCTTCGTGAGCTAAACCTACATCCATGATTTCCTCATCCTGGGGTTGTGCTCCCTTTTCCCAAACTCCTCACCTTTTTCTGTGTATAACCATGTTGGCAAATCCCTCGAAAGCTGCTTCCATCATACTGAAGACCCTACTAAGCTTGAAAGAAGACTGGCCGTAAGTGAAACAACTACGGCTATAGATGGAAGTCGGGCACTGCTTCGCCCTTCGATGAGGTTATCTCCCAGAAAGCCAGGAGCCCCAGAGAGTCAAGAAAGAAGGAGACAAGAATTCAAACAGAGGAAGAAGAGACAATGCATATGGCTTTGGGAAATATGCCTTTAAAACAAATCCTTTCTTTTAAAAATGCTTCTTTAAAAACCGTTTGAAAATAATTTTTCAAATCTTTTATCTGATCCGGTAACCTTCAGCTCTGATACCATGTGTAACACCCCACATCCGTTAGTGTCACTCACAAAGGGAATGCACTATGTTCTGTGGAGCATTTAGGGTAAAAGATGCAGATAAATTACAAGACAGACAGAAATTAAACAGCGGAAAATAAAACTTTGATTTATTGATAAAATAGTTTATACAAAGATTTCTTTACAATATCAGAGTATCATCTGTCTTACAAAATAAAGAAGCATAAAACAACATTTTATATTCCCCAATGTACCAAGAGCCAGCCATAGCATCTGAAAGAGAATCCAAGGACGACTTCGTCAAATCTTCAAGCTAGGGAAAGAGCAATGGTCCAATCTAATCCCGACTTATACTATTCCCTCCTCAATTACCTGGGGGGGGGGGGGAACGGAAGAAAAGAAGCGAAAGAAAAACAGAGTCAGACATAAAGCCTGAGTAAGTCAGTAACTTCTAGCATGTGAACAGGGAAAAATGAAACGACATGAATAAACT
Source organism: Allium sativum (assembly GCA_030737875.1). NCBI lineage: Eukaryota > Viridiplantae > Streptophyta > Magnoliopsida > Asparagales > Amaryllidaceae > Allium > Allium sativum. The sequence continues at coordinate 1,744,362 of CM060925.1, read as the reverse complement.
GAATACAAGACAATGCCATGATGATAGGGTCAACAGGATAAGATAAGATTACCATAAGATATACTAAGGCAAGATAAACTGGATATACTTTAAAACGTTCTCTGCTTCGCTATTACCTTATTATTCTGGTTTCTATATCTCTGCACCGCCTAACTAGTGTCCCTACTAGTAACGATAACGTGATCCCAATCCCTGTAGTTTCCGTCGCCTTCAGGCATTCATTTATTATTTAATTACCTAGATCTAATCTAGGGTTTTCTATCAAGTGCGTTCTAGATTCAACTAGAACTTACGCTATTTTTCTGAATGCTTCTTGGATTCAGGGTTTATGCCACCTAGTTCCAAACTAGGGATTATGCTACCTGTCGAACGATGCCCTTTAGTCTAGGACACACCGCCTAGGGTGGTACATGTTCTTAGACTTTTCCCACGCATGTATCGCGAATCGTTATCGCTTGTCTAGATGCACATGTCCAGTAATGTGCGGTCCGAGTTCCGCTGTCAGGGCTACTCTAGAAATACGGAACTCGGTCGGGAGCTTTCAATATCTGCCGATGTAGATGCTAAGGTCTATTTTTCCAGTGGCTATGGTCCCACTCGACCCTTCCCTCAACTAATGGAAGGCCACCCTTGTAAAATGAGAACTGTACGAAGGCCCCTATCTGCCTAATTCTATGGCCAACAACACCCCGCAACCACAACTAAATAGCAAGTACGTGGTCCGTACGAGTCCTCCAGCCTTCCCGCTTCGCGTGTCTCGCTTGACTGAAGATGGATGGTAGACGACGAGTTGCTATCACAGGGCTTCCGTCTTCTCGCCGAATCACGCTGGTCCATCATAGTCTTTTGGTTGCCATATATTGCAACAAAGGCATACCCTTGGCTCTTCTACCGCAGACCTTAACCTCTGTGCGCCCAGGCGGATCATCTGCAGCATCAGAGAGGGATACCAAGAGTACCCTCACGTCCCCTCAAAGCCTCGGGCTTCGTATCCCAATTCGTTGGAGTCTTCTTTAAAATCAGATGGACGTCCGCTCCTTCGTGTTATACTAAGAATTACTACTTAGTTCTACTAAGTTTTACCACTTATTTTCCAGGATCATTGTCTTCTTAACTAAGTTTTACTACTTAGTTCTCTTTCCCGTTAAGTTGGATTGGTTAAGTGTCTTTAGTCGATTCAAGCTAACTTAACCCTCTTCCCTTATCCTGTTAAACTGGTTAAGTGTTGTTAGTAATCATGTTGACTTAACCCCACCACAAACCAAGTCATATTGGTTAAGTATTTCTTAACCCTACCCATTCATCCTGTATTGGTTAAGTGTTCCCTTTTTAAATTAAGCTTTCCCAGCGGTTTTAACTAAACCTGTTATTAATGGTTAAGTATCATCTCTTCGTGTCTTAGACTTAACCCTATTCATTTATCATATTCTGATGGTTAAGTGTTCAAGTTTACTTAACGCTACGGTCCAACACAGCTAACATATTAAATTGGCTAAGTGTATTACTTAACCCCAACCTCTAGTCTAATTAACATGTTAAATTGGCTAAGTGTATTAACTTTACTTAACCCCACCTTCTAGTCTAGTCAACATGTTAATTTGGCTAAGTATTCCCATGGACTTAACCCTCCCATTCTAGCTTTAACTGTGTTAAGTTGGTTAAGTGTTTCTATGGACTTAACCCTACCATTCTAGCTTAACAGTGTTAAGTTGGTTAAGTACTCCTATGGACTTAACCTTCCCATTCTAGCTTTAACTGTGTTGGTTAAGTGTTCCTATGGACTTAGCCCTCCCCTTCTTGTTCTAGCTTTAATTAATAAATTAAAGCCGCAACCTCTCACATTAGACAGATATTGCTACGGTTACTGGATGTGCCGGTCGGTTCCGGGCAGGTTTACACCGCAACTCAGTCTAACCTCGGGTTAGGCATATTCATGTTTTCTAAGTTCAAAGGGTTTTCTGATTAATTTCCAAACCTGGTTTTGAAAGCAACCATCCCGTTCGTCGGATCAGTTAGGGATAGCCAGGGAGGGCAGGAAACTTGTATTTTCCAAACCCAAGCCTAGACACTATCCTCTCTATCACCCTAGAACTTTCTGGTACGAGTTATAAAAAGGGGTGTTATCAAAATTTCTTTCTTTTGTTTATTCATTGTTAACAATTTATCTTACAACCCATTTCACCCTTTTTTAACAAATTTTGCCTATATTCATTTGTCGCTAACAGACTTATATTCTAGGCCCAAATCTTGATTTGCCTAACCTACAGTTCATAGCAATTTAGATCTATTATCTTTATTTTCAGTTTATGCTAAACTAGATTTTATATGCCAAACTAGATTTTCTATTCTAGTTCACCGTTAATGCCCAAAAACTAGATTTATTCTTCTAGTTTACAGTCTACATACAAACAAGATTTATTATTCTAGTTTTTCAGTTTACAGGCCAATACTAGATCTAAATTTCATAACCTATAATCCATGTCAAATCTACCCAATTCACATGTCTTAACACATGTTCTAAAATTGTATAAATCAGAATCATGTTCGCTTCCAAACTATGCCAATTTCAAGCTTACAACTATATTTACGTTTATTTTTGTGTTTTTCCCAAATCGCATTCCCACCGTTCGTATAATCATGATTCCACCTAGATTGTAAATAAATCTAGACTTGTAGAAAATAGGAAATGAACCAAAGATGCTATGAAAAAGGGTGGACATAATAATTGGCATAAAAAGATTTTGAATAACGACGCAGGTTCAAGAATATGGGTAGACCTAACTTAATAGGTAAATTCCCACGGTCTAAAACCAAGAATAGACAGAATAGGTTCGAGAACATGGGTAGACCTAACTTAATAGGTAAATTCCCATAGTCTAAAACCAAAGAAAATCAAGAACAAACAGAATAGATAAATCGGGTTTTAGACCTAATTTCATAGTCACAAAACCTAAGCAACAATTTTCCTAGTCATGAATCATAGGTGTTTAAATCACCGTTGTTATGTCATAGGTAATACTTTATGTCCAAATCAAAGGCTTGTGTTCATAGTCATAGGCAAATGTCCATAGTCATAGGTAATATTCATAGTCAAAAGGGAAAATAATTCCCACAGTCATAAGTCACCGTCATAGGCAATGTTTTATGTCCCAAAATCAAAGGCTTATGTTCATAGTCCAAAGGCACATGATCTCAGAATCCGTAGTCATAGGCAACGGTCTTAGGCAAAGTCTTATTTGTTCTTGAATCATAATAGTTCTTAATTTAGTCCAAGAGTATAAACACAGATTCGAATAGAGAGAGAGAGATTTGGCATATTCTTTTATTCCTTTAATTTCATGTCACAAAATAAAACAAAAACGTTCAAATCTAGAAACAACTGACTTACAGAAATTAGATCTAGAATAGAAGAATGGCGATGCTAAGATTCGTATGTCGTTGCTCGAGGTTTTTTGATTTAGCCTTTGAATTTTTCACTTTGATTTGAATCTTCTCTTGAACAGATTTGAGCAGCATCTCCATGTCTTGGATTTATATTTTATTTTAATTATTTAAGAAAATTTAGAGGAGGGGAAGAATCCATGAATCTTAGCAGCATAAGGATAGAAGAGAATTGGTGCAAAGAGAATGAAGACTAGGGCTGTTTATATAGCTGCCCAAGACCTTATCGTACACGCAGCGCTGTAACAACCCGTATTTTCAATAACCTGCAATAACATAAATCGAGGCAGAATTTAATTCTAAAATGGGAATCAAGGGAAACGGGCTATGCCATTGTGTTCGTCTCGGAAAAATACGCGAAATAGAGTCCGAGTTTTCGAAAATCGGAGTCCGTATGACCAAGATATGGCCTCGCGAAGTTTCACGAAAATTCCCAAATTAAAGTATACTTAATTAAGTGAAATGGGTTGTGTAGATATATATATATATATATATATATATTGATATATATATATATATATATATAATTGAAAATTTAATAAATAAATATGCAAAAATGCTCAAAACAGCGAATTGGGAGAGGGGAATAACCGAACCGGCCGATTTTTGAAGTCGACCCGAGCCCGCTGGGTCGACTAGGGGTTAATCCAGGGTGTTTGGCTGTCAACCCGTGGGCCGATTCGCTCAAGTGCAGATTTTGCATTTGAATGGTTCTCATGGTCCATCTTTAATCTAAAGGCCCTAGATGGTTCCTACACTTGACTTCTTCCCCAAGACATGCTTTGATGGCTTGGATTGAATCTAGGGTTAATCCTATGGCCTAAAACACTTGCCTAATCTATAAATAAGACCCTAACCTACCCTAATTCATTCATAATTAAACCTAGTGACTAAACTATGGCAAAATGCTAGCTCTCATGGCCTCCACTAATTTTATGAAGAGGGTTGCATACTAATCACTCTCTAATCAACTTCTAATCCCTTTTTAGCATCTTAATCTTCTTCATTTGGTGTTCAAAGTTGCTAGTTGTGAGTTTCTATCACTTTGATGATCTTTTGGTAAACTAATTAGATGAGATTTGATGAGATTTATGGTTTTGTATGTGGGTTAATGAGCTTTGAATCATATGATATGATGTTAGCATTAATCTTATGTTTATGCATGTTGAGTATGTAAGCTTATGCAAGTTTAATATGATGTATGTTATGTTTGCATGATGCTAAATATGCAAGTTGTGGGCTATGTAATCATATGCATGTTATGCAAGTTCATGGTAATATGCTATGCAAGTTACATGTTTGTTAATATGCAAGTTACATGTTTGTTAATATGCAAGTTACATGTATGTAAATATGCAAGTTACATGTTTGTTAATATGCAAGTTACATGTTTGTTAATATGCAAGTTACATGTATGTAAATATGCAAGTTACATGTTTCTTTATATGCAAGTTACATGTTTGTTAATATGCGAGTTACATGTATGTAAATATGCAAGTTACATGTTTATTAATATGCAAGTTCATGATGACACATTATGCAAGTCTATAAGCTAATATGCAAGTTTGTTATGCAAAATTAATATGTAAGTTATGTGACATATTATATGCAAGTTATGTGACATGTTATGCAAGTTCATATGCAAGTTATGTGTTTGTTAATATGCAAGATGACACCTTTGAAACATGTTCATTCATATGCAAGTTGACACCTTTTATATGTGTTATATCATGAACGAAATTACGTGGGAACGATGGGGTAATTAAATGCATAAGTTAATAAGATTGTGTGAAATTAATATAATTATGCATAACACAAAATAAATAAACATAGTATGGGAATTTGCCTATTTGGTTAGGTGTACCCATACTATGTGTTGGGAATTTACCTATTGAGTTAGGTCTACCCCATGGGAATTTACCTATTAAGTTAGGTCTACCCATGTTAAGAAAACTTGATTAATTAGGGATAATTAATATAAAATTATGAGGGTGATTAATTAGGTGTAATTAATTGACTAAGACACGAGGTTGGACTCAGTTGTAGCGTAAAACTGCCCGGACCCAACCGGCTTAACCAGTTGCTACAAATGTTAGCCCAATGTGAGAGGTCTTAGGCACAAACTAAATACGTAATTAATGTAAAGACACGAGGTTAGACTCTGTTATGACATAAGGCTGCCCGGACCCAACCGGCTTAACCAGCGGTCATAAAAGACAGTCTAATGTGAGAGGTCTTTACAAAGGTTACGTTCTTAATTAATTAATTAAGAAACACTTAACCACATTAGCATGTAGAGGGACATGAGGGGTTAAGTGGGTGCCTCGGGTGGCATGAGAAAATCTAGTGGTTGCCTTGGGTGGCAATAGAAAATACGATTAGAATACTTAACCAAAATAGAACATGTAATTAAAACATGATTAAAGGGTTAAGTGGGATATACTAGAAAAAGGGACAAGCTTAGGTGGGTAGCTTGTGGAGGCCCATTTCAACCAGTAACCCATACGTATCTTTGTGGGCTCGACCCATGTCGAGGACGGGACACGCATACTGGGCTTGACTGTAAGAGGCAAACGGGTTAGCGGTGGCAACGCAAGTCCAACGGGCTTCATATGCGTGAGTGGGCCCGGGCTGGTAGGTAAGCCGTTGTTGCATCGAGTAGATATAAGCCGTGCACCTTTAGTTTCATCAGGTTGCCACATTGGGGAATGATACATCCCACGGTGGGGCCAGCACGGGTATCTACGTTAGGGAGCCGATCGAATGGGAAGTAGTGTGTACACCTAGTGGATTGTAGGGCCCCGTGGCGCCTACTTGGTCACCTAGGGGTACGCAGGTACTAATTAGTAAATTTTATAAGTCCTTGGGTGGGATCAACCTTTAAGTTAGGAACGACTGGTGTGGTGCAGTTTAGTAATTTACCTTAGGGAGGGTAGATGCGTCTTTATCCTTTATCTTCGTTTAGTTGACTGCTTAGGGTAGCCATTCATCCCTATATGTTACCGTATATCAGTTTATGTCTTCTCTGGTTACTTTAACGATTGTATTGTTAAAGTTATAGGACTCGCTCAGACTTATGTCTGACCCTGTTGTTTTTATCTTTTTCCCAACCCTCAGGTCCTACGGTGGATCCTAGCAGTAGTGGAGCTTGATCGGATTGCTGTTCCAGTCTTTAGGAGCTTGGATAGATGTAAAGCTCCAGTTATCCAGTTATCTTTTCTTTTGTTTGGCTATTGTATGAGAGTGGGATTATGTACTTCTTTATTTTGATGGATATTGTACTTGACCTTTATTGTGGTTTTATGATGTAACCAGACATGTTTTACTTCCGCTGTTATGAGATGATGTTTTAAAATTTCAAGTACTATTTATATCTGTCTTGTTGTAATTTTTCTGTTCTATATTCACTAAAATACTCCACCGATGCTATGGCATTCCCTTAGTGAGTGATCATAGCGGGAGTGGGGTGTTACAAGCGCTGAGTCAGCATTGAACCCAGTTAAGAAAATAGTCCAGGTACATAGATGAATCTATCCAAACCTTATCATATACGCAACGCTGAGTCAGCATTGGGTCCCACAAGCTATTTTGGTGTAGAAATTTGAATTTCGAATGAATTGTTTTGGCGTAGAAGTTTGATTTTCGAACTTTTGAATTTCTGGAATTTATTTAACTGTTTTATTCACATGAAATATTCTTATATGTATATAATTCCTCTAACGACCATTTTACATGTATATATATATATATATACGCACAACTTTCATTTTATTTTCAAAATTCAAATGATGTTGCCATATTTCGTTGACTGTAGCCTTATCTTGAATTTTATCTTTCGTATACATATATATTCTCATATGTATATATATCTTTCCTTTATTTCTTTATATGTACGTTCTTATCCTTTCAAATTTTGAATTTGTATACATACATGTATTTGCATGTTCAGGTTGCCCTCTCTAAAACAAAGATAAAAAAATTATGTCGCCGCCGGTGTTCAAACCCCCGACCTCCATGCTACAAATCCAATGCCTTAACCAACTGAGCTACAGAGGCTTTTGTTAATAAGTCTTAGAACAATAATAATTATTGTTCTCTCCTTACTTCTCTTTTTCATGTTAGTTACAATACTTAAATTAAACAACTGCATGGATCTTTTTCTTTTAATTTTTCTTTTAAAAAAATAATTATACTTTAATTTGTGAATCTTAATGTCACAGAATTACGGGGTGTTACACACCATTAGCCGATCCCTTCCAGTGCCATTCACGCATCCTTGAACCCTTCTCTCTACTCCAACTTCCAGCGATACATCGAACCATAGCTCCACCATTTTAGCAAACTTCCACCCTTAACCGCCCTCCCATTCTACAACATAAATCAAAACAGAAATCACTAAACACCCTCTCGTCCAACCGTCTTCCTCATCAGCCCACTAACACTCATCTCACCATCCTTTCTGACGTTCGGACCTTCAGTCCGCACACAACCTTCTGCAAGAAACACCGACACTTCATTTTCCATTATTTCAACATCACGCCTGACACTCCAGACCCCTCGTTAACCACCAAATCCAGGGTTAACGAAATTAAACACTCGTTATAACCATCACCTTCTAGTTCATCGAAGGGAGGCTGACCCTCTCACTGCCTTGACCACTTCGAGATGTCCCAACTCACGGATTCTGGAACCTAGCTTTTTCTGCGATTATTTCCAGTGAGAAAATGGAGATCGAATGGTATGAAACTCATACCGAATTGAAGAGAAAGATTCCAGTACCACACAAATACTTGTTTGATGATTTTTGGGTTTTTATACGATTTTATCTCCATTTTTAAAGTTGCGATTTGTTTTGTTGAAGTGGAGAACTGGCGGCATGCTTTTTGATCCCAGAAAAACGATGAGGAATTTGGTTATGGCTTTTTATAGAAATTTTGTTTCGATAGGTTTGGAATTCCCTTTTTCCACGTTGCTGAGAATAAGAAGTGGTGGCTGACAAATTCTTGGAAACGTGCCTTGTTGTTTAATCAGAGAAAAGTGAAAAAAAAGGGTGTAAACAAATACATGAATCCTCCCATTGTTATTTATCTAGTTACATGTACTGCTACAGACAGAAACAAAAATACCATCGTGACGAGTGAGGTGTCCCGACTCCAAAAATATAATAATACCGGTAGATTAACTCATATTGTGAAACCCCAAAATTGCTGATTAAGGGTGCAAAATACTCCCAAAATAAAAAGTGCTTATTTAATTAATTAAAAGTTATCGTAAAATTCTAAAAATTAAATTATCGTTATGTCCCAAAAGAACCTTGTCTAAATTCACGCCTGATATCTAGTTATTTCAAATAAACCTTTACGGTCGATAAACGATTCTATAGCGACTATTCGAAAATTTGATTTGGACACAAATCAAAATCTACACGACGAAATCTCGATTTTTCTTTTCCACTAGAAAGATATACTCCACCAGCTCCGTACGTTTCTTGTTTCACAGAAATCCGATTTAAAACGAATCCTGGACATTCAGTTGAAGTTCAAATCGCCAAATTACGAACTGCAGCGCCATTTCGAGCTCGGTTTTAATTATATTATAATTATACGTTCAAACTGTCGTTTATATAATATATTCGTTATTCTAATTCAATTCTAAACTGAATTAAATATCACAGATGATCCGGTTCACACCATATCGCCATTTCAGCCAATTCTAATTATTTCAGAATTAAATATATTATTTAATTTATTATTTTAATTAAATATTCACCATTATATTATTTCCACGACCATTAAATTCACTACATCACCATTGATATACTTAAATAAATTAATCATAATACCCCTGCCAATGCGGGTCATTACAATCTTTCCCACTTAAAATAATTTCGTCCTCGAAATTGCTAAAAGGTAGAGAACGACCCTATCGACTGGTTAGAACATATTTGTTCACTTCTAAATCTTCAGTTTCAACTGAACCAATTTCAATTAAATTATTAATTAATTCTTATCAACGAAAATTTCAGAAATCCTGAAAATTTTCTAATGCCTTAACTTTCTGAAAATTTTTGCCAGCACCTCCTTTGTACTGGTCAATCGGTCAAACTCCAACTCGCCTCTCTGGTTCATCTTCAACCAACAGAAAATCAAACAGCCAAACGGCTTGCCAATTCGGCTCATAAATCTTATATCCAATAGAAATATAAACTTGTACCAATTTTCGGCATATTATTATATCATTTCCAACTGTTATCACTTCAGCGGATACAAGGGTTATCCCAAACAAACTCCAATCCGCTTTTTATCCACAATTTCAACCATTCGCTTATACCTAAGTCGGATTTTATTTTAAATTCGAGTTCCATTCTCGATTCCAAACTCTTTACTTGATTATCAAGTTACACTTCAAATTTGAATTCCCCAAATCCAATTTGTCTCGATATCATTCAAATTCAATCTCAGTTACCACTTTATTGACTTTACTTTTAATTCAAATTTGCTTTCACAAATTTCTGTTAAATTTGTTTTTAATTCAAACAGTCTTTCCCTAGGAGTTTTTAAGTAGTTTACTCTTTTCAAAAATCAAATTTTCCTTTTGAACATGTCACTGAGCCCTTAATTAATATTTCATTAGTTAAATCACTTCTCTATTTCTTTATCAATATTTGTTAACCAAATATTTTCAATACCCATATTGGCCTTTTATGTTATTTGGAAAACATTTCCGAATATCGCCTTCCTTTATTTTCTAAACTTTAGAAAATATATGCTATTTATAATTGGAAAATATTCCAATAACTTATCTCTTTTCCGATCTCGTTTATTTCTATACGTAGGAAATATTCTTTATTATATTTCCAAGCTTACACTTATTTGGGTTAAAACGGATGTTGTGTAAAACATCATTACGACAACCCAAATACTATATTCAACTAACATTGAACTTCGAGCCTGAAATCTTACTATTTATTTGTTAATAATGAAATCAATCAAGTTGGGGTATAACTACCTCTCAGGCCTTGACAGAATAACATTTATAACGTTAAAACAGATATTGCTACTTACTCGAATAATTAATATCATACAACTACTTATTCACTTCTAAACACGTATATACTTTCTCTTTCTATTCTTACTAGATTTTATTCTTAGTCTTCCTTTTTGATTTTACTATTCTATTTCCACGTTCGTTTCCTTATCGACTTCTATATATATTGATATATAGATTTCTAGTTATCAGATTTTCTTAAAAATATTCTAACTCCTTGAATTCCTAGAAAAATTCGCCATAACCTCCTTTGCACTAAGAGCATCGGGATATTTCAAATAGCCTCCCATGGCCCTCACCAATCCAAAAGAAAAAGAAAAAGCCAAGCGGCTAGCCGATACGGCGCATAAAATCTCATATATGAATTAAATACATACCTTTTCGTCGAGCATTCTATTTATTTCACTTCATACCTTATCCATACATATCTCATGTATATTTATACCGGCCCAATCTATTTTAACTATACATGATCGTTTTAACTCAATTCGTTAATTAATTAGTTAATTAACTCTTTAGTCTATTTCACTTTTATAATTGAACATGACATGTTCATGTATATTTTAACTTTCTTACAACTAATTTGAACTCCATTTTCAACTTACGCTTCATATTCAATTTTGAATATAAATTCTCAAATCCCCTTTGAATTTCTATATTCAAATTCCATTTGAATTCTATTTGAATCCTATATTCAAAATCCTTTTTAACTCTATTTGAATTTTCCTAATTCAAATCCTATTTGAATTTCATATATTAACTCCTTTAAATTTCTATATTCAATTTGAATTACAAATATTCAAATTCCTTTTTAAATCCTTTATTCAATTTCTATGTCACTTCTCTTATTCAAATTCTATTCGATTTTTCCTGTGTCAAATTCTATTCGATTTCTCATATGTCAAATTCTATTCGATTTCTATATTCGAATTTCCTCTATTCAAATTCTATATCACTTCCATTGAATTTCTTATATTCAAACCCCCTTTGAATTTCTATATTCAAATTTCATTTCACTTTTGATATTCAAATCCTATATTCAAACTCCATTGAATTATATATTCCAATTCCCACTGAATTATATATTCCAATTCCCATTTCAACTCTATTTGAATTCTATATTCAAATTCCATTTCAAACTATTTGAATTCTATATTCAAATTTCATTATTACTCTATATGAATTCTATATTCAATTTTCCATTATTTAAATCTTCTTTACTCAAATGTCATTTGAATTTCTATATTCAAATCCCATTTGAATTTTCTATATTCAATTCCTCTTTGAATTTTCTTATTCAAATTCTATGTTTGAACTTCCTTTCTTCAAATTCCTTTTCAAACTTTATTTATTCATTCTTTACATAAGTCTCGATTTTAATTCCTTTTGAAATCGATATTTCTACCTTTGGAAAGTAGATTTCCCTTTCAATTTCATACTTGTATTTTTATTTCTGAATTATGCAATGATAATTCTCTTCACTTCATTTATAAACTTCGTTTATAAAAGAACTATTTATAAACTTCGTTTATAAAGGAACTTCTCATTTTATTTCTTTTAAAACAAGTTAATATTTCAAATCTATTTAAAATTCAAATTCTATGTTATAAATCCCATTTTGAAATTTAACACAACTTGTCTTTCCCAAAACAAATTCAAAACAGTATCTCTGGTAGTAATTCGTCACTTACAACTCGAAAATGAATACTGATGATGCAGCTGTCATCATCAGAATCTATTTTCCAGTGATCGAAGTGAGTTCAATACTATAAAACCATTTTTAACCCTTTCCACTTTGAAATTCATTTCAAAATATAATTCACACTGCTTGTAAAACAATTTAAAATCTCCCAGGATCTTAAATTTTCCTTAATTTTTTTATCCAAATCCATTTACAAACACTTATCCAATTCTCCAGAGTTTTAACTCAATTTCTGGTTTAAATTTCAGATTTAACTCATCCGATTTCACGTATTTCACTTATATGAATTCTGATTGGTTATTTACATAACCATTTAATTTATAATCTTACTCGATTATAATAACAACCAATATATCCACTATTTTATAATTTTGATATATATATCTTCTCTATATCAAGATATACCTTGGGTAAACTTATTTTAATTTTCCCTCTTGTCAAAACATATCGTGTCGACCCATCGTATTCGAGTGTTTATAAAATCCTACCGATACAGTGGATCAAACTGATCGACCAGAACTCATAAACGACTCAACCAATGAATCTCCACAATATAAAAAAAATTATATCAATAACAAATACGTTCACTCGTATATATACACTCAATCTCAGTCTAGGGTATTACTAACCCTATCTCTACAGAGTCATGCCACATAGCCAAAGTAATACTTAACCTAAGCTCTGATACCAACTGTAATGACCCGAATTTTTAGAGACTTTGGTTATCGACATAAACACGATGTCGATAACCAAAACACAGAAAAATCCTGGTAATTAGTGAAAAAATTTAGAGGGTGAGGAAAGATAAGATAGAAACTTAGAATAGAAGAAGAAGAAGAAGAACACAACATCAGAGTAACACAAATCTCACAGCGGAACGAATAACATATAATATATAACATAACTTGAAATATACATCTGTACTTGAATATACATCAATATCAAAGTACATCACTTACAACACAACGGAAATAACTATAGCTATATGGTCTTGAAGCCTCCTGCTCCAGCTCTTCAACTATATTTGTAAATCCCGACTACTTGACTGCCCATACAAATTTAGGCACCCAAGAGTTTAGGGAAGACAACAAAATAAACTCTGGGTCAGTCATGGGACTGGTGTGAGTAAAACACTTAAAAACAGTTGAACAAGTAAACGATATCTCATAAGACCACGCCGCATAACGGAACGGGTTTTTCCCTTATGAGAATCCAAGATAACTTTATATCAAAAACCTTTTGATATTATAATAATGTCTATCAACCACAGTATAGATAATCATCTAGCAAAACGCTTTCATCTCACGTTCTACATATATAGTATACACTCAAAACCGCAAGCACGTATTGGGTAATGGATTTCCAATTATGACCAGGTATGGAACAACCTTTCGCTCGTGTACCTCTCGAAAGGAATACACTGGGTTCAACAAGAACATCTTGCAACCCGGCCACACATGACCGACCACTCATTTCGCTTGAGTGTATCGAATGTATATCACTAACGGTTGGCATCAGCAATCGTTTCCCGAATGGGACAACATCAACAATAGATTTTTATAAGTAAGTGAAACTGTAGATCAGGTGATTATACACCCTACTTCGGTGCGACCGACTTAGCCATGCTGCCTGCCCGATTTCTGTCATTTACCGGATGCGAGGCTAGAAGCTACGGTTTATCATCACATCAGATTCACTTTGAATGTCACATCGTCAACTCCATCAAATCACCGATTGATGTCCTCAACCATACATTATGTGTTAGCTAAAAGAAGTTTCCTTCTCCGCTTCCACTCTTGGTACGGTTGGAGAAATCAATATACGTGATCGTCTGGACGTACACTGTCAGACATCCGTCCATACAAGTCATCCAGGAACAGGATGAACCGAAGGCACTATTCTGTAAATAGGATAGCCCTTGCATAACTCCGTCTTCAATTTCCCTTGGCATACATGATTCGCAACGCTTATGCCAATACAGAGTGGTTCTTTGGATAATAATCCAACCGGTCTCTCCATATTAACAACGTTAAAATGGTCAAAACTTCGATAGTCTGTGATTTAACTATCGAAGAAAAACAGGTGTGCAACCAACGATATTATTCCCAAATGGAAATTATATCGATCAAACATCATTTAACATTCATCTCCTTAGTTCAATAATTTACTTATCTCCTGTTTCCCTATATTCAATATTTCTTATTTTCTAAATTTGGAAAATATACGTTATTAGCAATGGAAAACATTTCCATTTCTTGTTTTCTTTATTAGAAAACATTTCTGATTTCTTATTTGGAAAACATTTCCAAAGCTTCTTCATTGGACTTAGACAGATGTTTAAACAAACCGTCGCGATGCCAACTCAAACCATTACCTTTACTGCCGAACCTAAATTATTCCTTAGTTAAAAACAAAGTCAATCAAGTTGGGGTAGAACTACCTCTCAGACCTTAACTGAACAACATTTCTAACTTTGAAATAGTCAAAGTTCACTTTATATCCCTTTTACTAACTTCCTTACTTAAACCTCATTCGAATAGCTATATTCGATTGACTCTTTTCACTTAACACTATTCGATTAACCCTTATCAATTACCTTTATTGGACTAACACTATTGGATTAACTCTATTTGACTAACGCTATTGATTTACTTATTTCACTTAAATCCTTTCGATTAACCCTTATCAATTAACTCTATTGGTCTAACGCTATTGGATTAACTCAATTCGACTAACGCTATTGATTTACTCATTTCACTTAACTCCTTTCGTATAAACTATATTCGATAACTCCTTTTACTTTCTTCGAATAAACTATATTCGATTAACTCATTTTACTTTCTATTCGAATACATATATTCGATTAACTCATTTTACTTTCTATTCGAATAACTATATTCGAATAACTATATTCGATTAACTCATTTTCTTTCTATTCGAATAACTATATTCGATTAACTCATTTTCCTTTCTATCCAAATAACTATATTCGATTAACTCAATTTCTTTAACTCTAATCGATTAAACTAACATCGATTAACTCCTTTTACTTTAACTCTAATCGATTAAACTAGCATCGATTAACTTCTTTTAACTTTATTTATAATCGATTAACTAACATCGATTAACTTCTTTTAACTTTATTCTCTAATTGATTAACTCCTTTATTCTATTCGAATAAACTATTCATTTATAAAGATTTACTTTTAGTAACAGTTCTTCATTTTATTAATGATTTCCCTTTTAAAAACTCTATTCGTTTTAAAAACAATTTTCCCTTTTTATTTACTTTTGAAATATTTCATTTCATAAAATCTGTTGATTTTATAAACTCCCTTTATTTCAATATACATTGAAATAATTCTTTTTACATCCCAGGGTCTTCTATGATATTTAAAATATCGAATAAAAATGATCAACATCATTTCAACACAAATAATCCATAACAGATTATATAACACATCATATATCACAATATATGAAAATAGTAAAATAAATGTTGAGAAATCCAGTTGGATTCCTACAACCTGTCTTCCTGCATCACAGATGTTAAAACAATATAGATAACATCACTTTCAGTTCTATATGATATATTCTGTTAAACAGAATCAATATAGAAATTCAACTAACTGTCTAGCAGTTCAATCAAACAGTCAATACACAGTCAATCAGCCAATATCTAACAGTTCTAAAAATACAACATGAAATTATAAACTGTTCAGAGTTAGTGAGATTTACTCACTTTGGCAGTTCATCGTTAAATAACGGTTTGCGTTATTTGTTTTCGACGGACAATTTATTTCGCCATAAATTGTAACGAGCTCAGATTCGCACTCAGTCAGCTTCATTGTGAAGCCCTCATCCATACGATCCCAATGCAACTTGTTTCGTCTGATTCTGATACCGTATGGATTAGATATTTGAGTTACAAGTCAACACACTATTTATAATTTTAAAATAAAACTAACTTATTTATTCATGGGCCTTCACCTTATCACTCGGCCCAAGCCCAGCCTTCTATCCCTCTTATACGGTGTCGCCCCCTTCTTAAAGCCCAACCCCGATTTTCCTTCCCTTCCTGGTAAAATCCCGTACTCCACGCATTCCTAAAACACCATCAGCCGATCCCTTCCAGTGCCATTCACGCATCCTTGAACCCTTCTCTCTACTCCAACTTCCAGCGATACATCGAACCATAGCTCCACCATTTCAGCAAACTTCCACCCTTAACCGCCCTCCCATTCTACAACATAAATCAAAACAGAAATCACTAAACACCCTCTCGTCCAACCGTCTTCCTCATCAGTCCACTAACACTCATCACACCATCCTTTCTGACGTTCGGACCTTCAGTCCGCACGCAACCTTCTGCAAGAAACATCGACACTTCATTTTCCATTATTTCAACATCACGCCTGACACTCCAGACCCCTCATTAACCACCAAATCCAGTGTTAACGAAATTAAACACTCGTTATAACCATCACCTTCTAGTTCATCGAAGGGAGGCTGACCCTCTCACTGCCTTGACCACTTCGAGATGTCCGAACTCACGGATTCTGGAACCTAGCTTTTTCGGCGATTATTTCCAGCGAGAAAATGAAGATCGAATGGTATGAAACTCATACCGAATTGAAGAGAAAGATTTCAGTACCACACAAATACTTGTTTGATGATTTTTGGGTTTTTATATGATTTTATCTCCATTTTTAAAGTTGCGATTTGTTTTGTTAAAGTGGAGAACTGGCGGCATGCTTTTTGATCCCAGAAAAACGATGAGGAATTAGGTTATGGCTTTTTATAGAAATTTTGTTTCGATAGGTTTGGAATTCCCTTTTTCCACGTTGCTGAGAATAAGAAGTGGTGGCTGACAAATTCTTGGATACGTGCCTTGTTGTTTAATCAGAGAAAAGTGAAAAAAAGGGTGCTAACAAATACGTGAATCCTCCCATTGTTATTTGTCTAGTTACGTGTACTGCTACAGACAGAAACAAAAATACCATCGTGACGGGTGAGGTGTCCCGACTCCAAAAATATAATAATATCGGTAGATTAACTCATATTGTGAAACCCCAAAATCGCTGATTAAGGGTGCAAAATACTCCCAAAATAAAAAGTGCTTATTTAATTAATTAAAAATTATCATAAAATTCTAAAAATTAAATTATCGTTATGTCCCAAAAGAACCTTGTCTAAATTCACACCTGATATCTAGTTATTTCAAATAAACTGTTACGGTCGATAAACGATTCTATAGCGACTATTCGAAAATTTGATTTGGACACAAATCAAAATCTACACAACGGAATCTCGATTTTTCTCTTCCACTAGAAAGATATACTCCACCAGCTCCGTAAGTTTCTTGTTTCACAGAAATCCGATTTAAAACGAATCCTGTACATTCAGTTGAAGTTCAAATCGCCAAATTACGAACTGCAGCGCCATTTCGAGCTCGGTTTTAATTATAATATAATTACACATTCAAACTGTCGTTTATATAATACATTCGTTATTCTAATTCAATTCTAAACTGAATTAAATATCACGGATGATCCGGTTCACACCATATCGCCATTTCAGCCAATTCTGATTATTTCAGAATTAAATATATTATTTAATTTATTATTTTAATTAAATATTCACCATTATATTATTTCCACGACCATTAAATTCACTACATCACCATTGATATACTTAAATAAATTAATCATAATACCCCTACCAATGCGGGTCATTACAATTCTGATGATAGTCTAGACATCATCAGAATTGGTATTCGAGTTTCGATGGTGTGATATCTATATATTTCCATTAGACTGGTGTGATAACCAAAACTACATAGGGCTTATTGTTGTGAATTGGCATCAAAAATCATATCTTTGGGCTATATATCAAAGTTATGAATTTGAAATGATAATCAACCAATTAATTGCTGATTGTGTTGTTTGATTATTGGTTGATTAATTAGAATTTGAACCATTTGAACAAATTGTACCAAATAGTGAATTGTATTGAAAATTAGTCGCATTTGCATGCATATACATGTACTTACATTGAATAGGTCATAGCAAGGAGGCTAGAGAAACGGAATAAATTGTTTGCCCGACAAATAGGTACATGTTTATTGTATTTCTTTGGGTTTGGATGATTTTATGAGCCGATTGGCTAGCCGCTTGGCTTTTTCTTTTTCTTTTGGATTGAAGAATTCCATGGGAGTATGAAATATCCTGAAGTCCACGGTATAGGGGAGGTTATGGCCAAATTTTTTGAAAATTTAGGGTGTTAGCCAAATTTTTGAAAAATTTGAAAAGTTCTTAGAAACTGAAAAGTTGAAGAACTTAAGCCGTAGTGAAAATACTGGAAGTTGAGTTGATTTGTGAAACAACTTACGGCTTCGTTCCTTTCCGGGGACGAAAAGTTTTAAGTGGGGGAGATTGAAATAACCCGGAAATCCGAGCCAATTTAAAAAATTTAATTTGGCAATTTTCATGAATTTTGAATATTTAAAAAGATTTATTTTAAATAATAATGACGAGAAATTTATTTTGAATAGAATTAGAACATCTATATTTATTTGAATCGACGTTATAATATAAATATTTTATTTTAACTATAAAAGGAATTGAAAATGACGCGGTAGTTCGAAAATTCGATTTCAAAATTCAAATGAATGTACAGGATTCAAAATAAACCGGATTTTAGCAAAACCGAAAATATTAGAATCTATTTGATAATATCTTTCCAAAAAATATAAAAAATTGAAATTTCATAGCGGGGATAAAAAGATATCCCCAGTTGAAATTTCAGAATAGTCACTATGGAATTCTAGCCCTTAAAAATGAGAATTTTGCAAACGACCTCGGTTTTCGAAGAAACCACTTGTGTTGGATCCGTGATGTCAAGTTATTGCTAGGTTTCAAAATTCGTAATTTTTCGAATTAATATGTGACCGTGGAAAAGGAAAACGCGTTTGACCAATTTCAATTGATTTTAATCGACTGGAAAATGGCCATTTTTCAAACGGTCTCAGAATTCGACGAAATTAGTTCTGTTAGGACCGTATCGTCAATACGAAGTTAGAAAATATTTTTGGAGGATTTTTAGAGTCAGTATGTGACCCGAGTAAATTGAAATGTGCGTTCAAATTCAATATATAAAGTTATATTTTGATTTTGACGAAAACTGATCGAAACGATCGAATCAGCCTGCGATACATATCCCATTGTGTTCGGAATGGGGGTAATTAGCTATAGATGATAGTCGGTGGGTTCGATTTCGAGGTCAAAATAAAAAGTTGCTTTTTGAAATTAATTAAATAAAATAATAATAATATATATTATATACCCCCCCTCTTCCTTCTGAACGAAACCCGCAACTTTCTTTCTTCGAAACCGAGCAACCGTCGCCTCCCTTTTCCACCACCGCTGCCCTCGAGGCGATCACCACCACCCACCGCGCCGGTCTCCCCCTTTATCTCCGACCCCTCTCCTCCCTCCTTCACAAAAAAAATCCGACGCCCTCTCCGATTGATGCGAGCCCCCCCGCACCGTGCTGACCTGCCTTGCCTCCCTCCAGCCCAGAAGCCTAACACCGACCATCTTCGGCGTGTAGAAGCACCCCCCTCTGATTTCTACTGTAAGTTTTTTTTACTCTTATTTCTTTATTTTATTTATATAAAGTAATCAGTTTAATAAAAAAAATATAAAACAAAATTTAGTTTTTAACTATGATGTAAAAGGTTAAAAATATAATTTTTATATTATAGAAAGGTTAAAAATATAATTTTTATATTATAGAAAGGTTAAAAATATAATATTTCTATTATAGAAAGGTTAAAAATATGATTTTTATGTTATAGAAACAATAAAAATATGATTTTTATATTAGATAGATAATAAAAATTCGATCTTTATTATGTAGGCGATGTAAAAATATAATTTTTATTATATTACTAGTAAGATAAAAATATATTTTTCATCATGGAAGTAGCATTGTTAAGGAGTGATATTTACATATGTGAAAGCGATATAAAAATATAATTTTTATATGGAGCATAGCGTGGTAAAAATAGAATTTTTATCTATATAGTAGTGGTATAAAAATGTAATTTTTATCCATATAGAGTGATTATAAAAAAATGTAATTTATATATACAAGGCAACAATATAAAAATGTGAGTTTTATATATGTAGTGGCTACGGACAATGAAATTGACAAAAGGCGAGCAAGGCGAAGATTTTCTACATAAGAAGAGTCGTGATGTTTGGTTTAGCTTGTCAGTGAGAACTCCTCACTTTTATTTTAAATTATAGTTGAAATATATACTAGGATGCAGACGGTGCTTAGCAGCACCCGACACCTGTCGTCCACAGACTATGGATGAATTGTTTCTTTGGTTGTTGTGTTGAGAAATTTGATTGTGTGATGTGGAATGAAATAAAATATTTTATTGTGGAAAATATTTTATAGTTAAAAATATGATTTTTAACGTGTATATAAAATAAATAGTAATAAACAAATCACAGATTTGTTTATATACACTGATTTGACTGATATTGACTGGGACGATAAATTTTACACATCGCCCAACGACACAAATAAAATATGTGTTTGTTGATTTGAAACCCCTCACGGGTATTGGGATGATATTTGATGTACACTAATCCCGATTGTTTAGTTGTATGTCAATCGATGGGTTGACAGACTGTGTAAGCGTTAATTATTTATATTTAATGCTTATGCAGTTGTGTGGTGCAATCTGGATGATGGTTTATGATTTGTTGTGGCTATTATGTACATGTTTTGTAGGGAATCCATATAATTAACATTATATGGTAATGGATTGGGCCTCATTCCAATTTAGAACAATAGAAAAATAAATATTCATGTGTTGAATAGAAAAATAAATATTCATGTGTTGAATAGAAAAATGTATATTCATGTGTTGAATAGAGAAATATATATATACATGTGTCGAATAAAAATATATATTCGTGTGTTGAATAAAATATATATTCATGTATTGAATAAAAATATATATTCATGTTTTGAATAAAATATATATTCATGTGTTGAAGAAAATATTCATTTGTTGAATAGGATAACGAAGTTAATGAAATATATAAAGCCGTGTTGATTAGATTGACGCCATTTTAACGTAAATGATATTTATATCGATTTTATTCATTTTTACAATGAATATTTAAAAGAAAGTGATTTCAAAGTTTAACGTTTTGAAAATATTATCATTTGGTTATCGATGATGTGGAATATTCAATTTTGATTCGAAATTGAATATGAAGTTGAAATCATTTTGAAAACGAATTTAAAATGATTTATAAAATACATTTTAAAAGGAAATCGACGAAATATATATAATATATATTATATATATAATGGCCTGAATAGAACGCGTCGCGCCGCGGCAGTTCACGAATTTCGATCATTGACTTCGAATGGATATTGCGGGAGATCAGACCATTGGATTCTCCTAAAACAAGAACCGTTCGGTTCATATCGAAAAGAGCTTTCTAACGAATATTAGTGATTTTAAATCTAACTGTTGGATTTGGAATTATGTCCAAATCAATTTCCAAAAGGTCGCTGTAAGTGCTATTCGATGGCCGTTGATGGAAACCGACTGTACGGGCCTTAATAAAATTATTAAAAATAGTAATAATTTGTGTAAAACCATAAGAAATGATTTGTGAAGAATTGGGATGAA
The DNA here is from genome assembly GCA_030737875.1 of Allium sativum. Lineage (NCBI taxonomy): Eukaryota > Viridiplantae > Streptophyta > Magnoliopsida > Asparagales > Amaryllidaceae > Allium > Allium sativum. The sequence continues at coordinate 1,722,448 of CM060925.1, read as the reverse complement.
AAACACCTTATTTGAAAAGATAAAAATTTATTTTTATCGATGTTGGATTTCGTGATTATACATATATTGTTGTGGAAATTTGAAAGATATACTTATATCGTTATTTCCAATACGATATTTGTTAGTCATAGAATTTGATATTGAATATAAGCCGATATATTTTCTATTCAGAGCCTTGTATTTAATATCAAATGGGATTTGGGGTTTGTCATGAATGGTGTCTTCATTAACACTGTTCTTAAGCCCAATTGAGAAAAAGATTAAATCTATTAATTTAGATTTAATGAAGTGTACCAATTAAATGGTATTTAATTGGAATTAGATTGGAATTGATTTTTGGGTTTATCGTGAACGGTGTTTTAAATAACACTTGTTCTTTAACCCGATAATTAATAGAATGTGATTTTGGGTTTATCGTGGACTGTGTTTTAAATGACATTGGGTCTTTAACCCAGTTAAAAACAGGATATTGATTTCTGTGAAGATTAAAACTAAGTGGGGTTTTGATGAATCTTTAATTAGATTGCAATGGTCGAGAATAGAGTATCACCAGTTTTTCTCTAGGCGATAGTTAAATCTTTGATTAGATTTGAACGTGAATTGGTAATTAAATTTACTGATAACACCGTGGTGTTAGATATGAAGTACGACCAGTTTAACTTCATGGGATGAATAGGATGGGATTGGGAAATAAAATAAATGATTACTTCGGTGTGGTTCGCTTATCGTAACTAGTTTGAATTGATATTAAAAAGAAGATTAAAGCATAAAATTAAAGAATTTGCCTTTGATAAAATTAACGGTAACCTTTCCCAAAGTATAAGAATATTTGAATAAAAGAATATTCTGAATTGGAATGAGGCTTATGTTGTGTTTGTGTAACACTTGTTTATTATATACGCGAGTTATTCAGAAAGACCGGGTTTATCCCATTCTGAATACTTGATTCGATGTGGTGTCGAGGATGAAGACGGTGGTTGAAGACTGGAGGTCTTCACGTCGTTTGGGTGATTACTGATGATCTTGATTTGGCCCTACACCCAAGAGGAGGGAATCAGTTAGTGGTCGTCCAGACGTACTTGGAGATCGATGGATATGCGAGGTACCAGGTGCCTCAAGTTTCGTTCAGACCCAGAACGAACTTGTAAATGGACTGTGTGTCTGACATTGGATTTTATTCTGTGTGAATGATTTCTATTAAACATATATCTGTTTGGCGGCAGAGAATTTATTCTCTTGCTTAACACCGTTCTTGAAGACGTATGAGCTCAGAGGTTATATATTGATGGATATCAAACGCATGGGGTGAATTGCCTATATGGCATGCCTAAGTGGCAATGTGATCAAGGCTTTTGTTGAAAACCAGAGTCTTGTGGTTGATGATCAAAGCACGGGCTATGTGGCATAGCTTTGTGTAACATTGATTCGCGAGCCTCACACCCCGGTTGTGGACCAGAAACGGGAGAGGATGGTAGGGAGGGCATGCGTTTCCTTCTAGCTTGAAGTGGCATCAGTGGTTTACATGCGCTGACGAGTTTGACATATGTGGTTGTTGCTGTTGCGAGGCGCCTCGGATATATCGGTCGATCCGGGACCGATGGAGTCATTGAACTCATTGACACCCCAAAGGGTGGGGAAACGCAGTGTTTAGGCATTTTTATCCACATCGGTGAACCGGCCCTGAAGATCCAAAGGTCACTCGAGCTCTGACCTGAGACACGGCCTAGAGCATCTTGAATCGGTAGAGGACTATCTTTTACCTCGGTTCACAGATGGGAATCCAACTTCCAATGCGTGACTTTGCGGTTTTGATTGTAGAACCTATATATGGCGACATAGTGGGATGGGGTATTTATGCCGTCTATGATTGATACTTATGAATTGAAATTGTTTTGACATTGTACACTTATAGTAATAATAAAACATGAGATTTCACATACCAAGCATTCTTGGCTATTATAAGGTAAAAACCCTATCCTCCGGCTTGTGTTGCATTGTGTGATGGGACCTAGGTCTTAGAATAGCTTCATTTTTCTTTATTTAGCATTGTACTGTTGTTTTATGCACTGGTGTTCTTAGGAGGAAACCCGTTCCGTGTTATACGGCGTGGTCCCTTAATTTACCTAACTTTAAAATAAAGATTAATAACTGTTTTATTTCTCACACTAGTCACATGACTAACCTGGAGTTTATTGTTTTAACCTAAACTCTGGGTGCCCATATTTTGACACGGGCAGCTAGTAGTTTTGGTTTTGCCGATTTATATTCACAGGATCCTGATTTATAGCTGAAACAATACTCGAAAAGCTCTGTATCCGTGTATTACTTCTAGTTGTGTATTGTATTATTTTTCCGCTACAGTAATGTAATTTAAATCTCAGATATTTTCTGTGTAATATTTATTCATACTCTGTACATTCTTGTATTCTGATGGAATTGTTGTAATAAAAAAAATGAAATGTTCTTTTGTTTGCGTTCTTTTGTGTGTTGTTCTCGAAGTATCCATGCTTTCCTTACCGGGTAAGTTACGGGTCTACACAGTTGGTATCATAGCTTTGGTTTACAGAGCTCGGAGAACAAGACATATTATAACCATACGAAAGAATTCATCAGAGATTGGATTAGTAACATCCAATAAGAATGACTCGTTTGAGATGGGATCAGTAGTATCCTAGAACGAGTGTGAAGAGTATATTTTTAAAAGTGAAAACAAATTTTGTTTTGAAAATTTAAATCAATTATTCGTATTTGAATATTATTTTTAAATTGATTTGGACAATCCGCTATATAAAGATTTTGCATATACGCCTAGCTAGCGTGTATACGAAGTTTTAATATACTGGATAGATATAGAATCACACTCTAGTCGCCCGGAGACGATTCTGATGATAGTCTATGTAACACCCCGCCTCCGCTAGGGTCACTCGCAAAGGAATGCACTAGCTTTAGAGGGGCATTATTGGTAAACATGCACAGAAATATCACAAGACAGAACATATAAGAATAGCGGAAGTAAAATCAAACTTTCATAACATGAATAAATAAGGTCTAAAGCCTTTTACATCAGAGTACATCAAAACCTGTCTTGCAATAGTAAAGAAGCATAAAGATATTTTCATAAATTATTCCCCAAGTAAAAACAGTAAAGTAGCCATTAGCCAAGAAAAGTCCAAGCCATCCATGATGACCTTCAAGCAAAAGAAGTCCGAACTAAACAACAGTATTTCCTCCCTGTAACCTGGGGGGGGGGGGTGGGGAGGAAACGGAAGAAAAGAGGCGAAACAAAACGGGTCAGTCAAAAAGACTGAGTAAGCCCTATCTGCTATTAGCATAAAACTAGTAAAGTTAACTGACATGAGAAACTGAGATGAACATAAGCATGATGACAAGATAGATAAGCTAAATCAAAATAACAGGATGAACTACTGAACTCAGATAAACTAAGGTGTCATGATAAATTACGATGTCAAGATAAAACAAGGTATCACATCGTCAGGTTTCTATCAAGTATAATATCCCCAAGATATCTATCACGTATAACGTCCCATGATATCTATCCTGCATTTTAGCTCTGCACCTACCGTACTAGTATCCCCACCGTATCATGTGTTAACCAAGAATGACCCTCACTCAAAAGTCGTGTAATGGTCCATGACAACCTAATATATCGCATATATAGGTTACTCAACTTGTATGTTTTATTCCATGTAAATGTTCAGTCCCTTGCCGTAGACCATACGGGCTTTCCCATGAGATTCTACATTACTTTAACATAGTTCCATGATCCTTAAGATCGGTTTGGACTGTTAGCCTAAACCTAGCTAGGGTCTTCCAACATGAATTATCATTTGTACAACTAGGACTTATGCTACCTAGGGCCACTAGGGATTACGCTTACCTATTGCACGTTTTCGTATCTCGGTTTTGGTTCAACCACCCAGGGCCACTGGGATTTACGCTAACCGTCAACCGCGCCCTTTTTCCCACGCATTCATCGTGAATCGTTTTCCATGACTGTATGCACATGTATCACATCGTGCCATCCGAGTCCTGTCACAGGGAAAATCAAGAAATATAGGACTTGGTCGAGAGCTTTCGATTTATCTGCCGATGCAGATGCTAAGGTCTGTTTTTCTATACGTGGCTATGGTCCCACGCGACCCCTCCCTCAACTAGTGAAAGACAAGACAGGATAAATCCTGTATGAGAACACAACACTGGCCAACCCACATCCAAGCCTTACCGCAACCATAATTACATAGCAATTATGGTCTTTTGGGTGTTCTCTGCCTTTCCGTACGTACATGCTTGACCAAAGATGGTAGGTAGCCTGACGAAATGCTATCTAGGGTACGACCGTGTATCGTTGACTATCCCCTATCCATCCCCGTCTTTAGGTCGCTCGTATAGCAACCAAGGCATACTCTTGGTTCTTCTAACGCAGACCTTAACCTCTCATGAGCCTAGTATAATCACCTGGCAGCTCATAGAGGGATATCAAGAATATCCTCACGTTCCCCGAAGCCGCTGCTTCGTTACCCAGTTCGCTAGAGCCTTTATCTAAATCAGATACTTGCTCCTACTCGTATACTTAAACGATGACCTACCGTATCAGGTTACTCATCTATCTATGAACTGGTCTAAATTTCCATGACTAAGAATCATTACTTAGTTATTCTTCAACTAAGGTTTACCACTTAGCATTGTTCCCGTTATCCTTGTTAACTACGGTTATCCACCTAATCCTCAGAACTAGGGTTTACATAATGGACTAAGTGTCACTTAAGTTCATGACTTAACCCGTCTACAAATCCTGTCAAAATTGGCTAAGTATCCAAGTTCAAGGCTTAACCCTACAAGCCATGCTCAAGTTGGTTAAGTATATTAAGCAATTCATGACATAACCTCGTCCAATTATCATTCTAGATTGGTTAAGTATATATTAACTTGACCCTATCAATTTACTTAGTCAAATCGGTCAAGTGTATTCAAGCGATTCGTGACTTAGCCTTATCATGTTTTCACGTTATATTGGTTAAGTATTGGTTAACTTGACAACAATAAATTAACGAGTTAGATTGGATAAGTATAGGTCACTTAACCACATCAATTCATCATGTTTAGATTACTTAAGTGTTTAACTTAACCCCACTAAACTACCAAGTGGGATTAATTAAGTCTAGGCTAACTTAACCCCATCCGATTTCCATGTTTAGACTAGTTGAGTCTAATCTTAACCCCATTCGTTAACCGTATTTTTCGGTTAAGCGTCATTAAGAAAACTTACTTAACCTTACCAAGTTATCGCGTTGGATTGATTAAGTGTTGGTTAACTTAACCCCATCCACTAGTCATATAAAAATGGTTAAGTGTCATTAGGCAAATCAAGTTACTTAACCTACCCAACCTTGTCATGTTTTGTTAAATATCATTAGCCTAATTAAATTACTTAACCCATTTGTCCATGTCATATTTGGTTAAGAGTCATTAATCAAATTAACTTAACCCTATCATGTGGCATTAATTACTTAATGCACCTTCACCTCTCACATTAGACTTTGTTGTGGTTACTAGTTAAGCCGGTCGGTTCCGGGTAGCTTTACACCACAACTTGGTCTAACCTCGGGTTCAAGCACAACATGACCAACTTCTCACATTGGGTCCTATTGTTTGCAACTACTAGTTAGGCCGGTCGGTTCCGGGTAGTTTTACGTTGCAAACTCAACCCAACCTCGAGTTGGCCGCACTTATAATATCTAAGTGTCATGTCCATCATGTTTCCCAAAACATGTTACAAGTTTTCAAGCATTTGGGTAGACCTAACTTAATAGGTAAATTCCCAAAGGGTAGACCTAACTTAATAGGTAAATTCCCAATCTTATGTTTTTATGCATACTTACATGTCAACTTCCATGTTATATTTCAAGTCATGTTTTCAAGTTGTATTTTCATGTCATTAGAAATTACCCATAACATAACCCAACGCTTTTAAACTCGCATATACGTTCGCGACAACGTAATGGATTAAAAGAAGAGACTTGGCAAAGGCATGACAAAAATGGATATTAAGCCACAAGTTAATAATGGTGGCAAATGAGGCACAAATGTGTTCATTAACTTGCATGTTACATTCTTAAGCCTCAAAACATGCATAAACCCAAACTTGGCACATAAGCGAATCATGGTGACAAAAGATATGGAATGATGACTAGTAACTCGCATATATCATCATATAAGGGTTATGACTTCATATGCAAGTTGACATAAAGGTTATGAGGGTTCTCAGGTTGCCTAATGCAACATTTCCACATAAAGGTTGCAGCTTTTAGCTCACAAGATCAAGATAATGACTTCATAAACTTGCATGACATGATAGCATGTATCATACTCAATGATCAAACCCAAACTTGCAACATGAACATTTAACTTCATAGTTAATATCTAAGAGTAGGGAAAGGGCTTACATTGCTATGAAGGCACAAAAGATATGACAAAGCCCTTATGCAATCAAATAGACCCAAAATACAAGCTCTAACATAAAAACCCTTGAGCCAAAATGATCAAAACCCTTGCTTTATGATGAAAGATAGAAACTTGACTTGAATGCAAGCAAATGACACTCATACAAGCTTGAAAACACTTGTATGTGTAACACCCCACGCCCGCTAGGGTCACTCACTAAGGGAATGCCATAGCATCGGTGGAGTATTTTAGTGAATATAGAACAGAAAAATTACAACAAGACAGATATAAATAGTACTTGAAATTTTAAAACATCATCTCATAACAGCGGAAATAAACATGTCTGGTTACATCATAAAACCACGGTAAAAGTCACGTACAATATCCATCAAAATAAAGAAGTACATAATCCCACTCTCATATACAATAGCCAGAACAAAAGAAAAGATAACTGGATAACTGGAGCTTTACATCTACCCAAGCTCCTAAAGACTGGAACAGCAATCCGATCAAGCTCTACTACCGCTAGGATCCACCGTAGGACCTGAGGGTTGGGAAAAAGATAAAAACAACGGGGTCAGACATAAGTCTGAGTGAGTCCTATAACTTTAACAATACAATCATTAAAGTAACCAGAGAAGACATAAACTTGACCTACGGTAATATCTGGGGATGAATGGCTACACTAAGCAGCTTGATAGACTTAGGATAAACTAAGATAACCGTCAGGACGCATCTACCCACCCAAGGATAATTACTAACTGCACCACACCAGTCATTCCTACTTAAAGGTTGATCCCTTCCAAGGGCTTAGAAAATTTCCCCAGTAATTTCATGTACCCCTAGCCCACTACATAGGTGCCGTCTGCCCCTATCTCCACTAGGTGTACCCAGTAAATTCTTCCCAGTAGTTTCGTGTACCCCTACATAGGTGCCGTCTGCCCCTATCTTTATTAGGTGTACCCACTACTCCCAAGCGATCGGCTCCCTACCGTAGATACCCGTGCTGGTCCCACAGTGGGGTGTATCACTCCCCTAAAGTGGCTACCCAATACTAACGGTGCACGGCTTTATATCTACACGATGCAACAACGGCTTATCTACCAGCCCGGGCCCACACACGCATATGAAACCCGTTGGACTTGCGTTGCCACCGCTAACCCGTTTTGGCCTCTTATAATCAAGCCCAATATGCGTGTCCCATCACTCGACATGGGTCGAGCCCACAAAGATACGTTTGGGATATTGGTTGAAATGGGCCCCCACAAGCTACCCACTTAAGCTTGTCAAATATCTAGTGTATCCCACTTAACCCTTTAATCATGTTTAATTACATGTTTCCACTTGGTTAAGTATTCTAATCGTATTTTCTATTGCCACCCAAGGCAACCCACTAGATTCCACATGCCACCCAAGGCAACCACAAAATTTCCACATGCCACCCAAGGCACCCACTTAACCCCTCATGTCCCACTACATGCTAATATGGTTAAGTGTTTCTTAATTAATTAAGATCGTGATCTCCCATAAAGACCTCCCACATTAGACTGGCTGTTATGACCGCCTGGTTAAGCCGGTAGAATCCGGGCAGTCTTACGTCATAACAGAGTCTAACCTCGTGTCTTTACCTTAATCACGTATTTAATTTATGGCTAAGACCTCTCACATTGGGCTGACATTTGTAGCAACTGGTTAAGCCGGTCGGGTCCGGGCAGTTTTGCACTACAAATGAGTCCAACCTCGTGTCTTAGTCGATTAATTACACCTAATTAATCACCCCCATATTAATTATCCCTAATTAATATCAAGTTTTCCATAACATGGGTAGACCTAACTCAATAGGTAAATTCCCATGGGGTAGACCTAACTCAATAGGTAAATTCCCACTTATGGTAATTTATTTTTATGGTATGCTTAATCATACCCAATCATTCATTTATTAACATATTTACCAACCCCATCGTTCCCCACGTAAATCGTTCTCATTTCATGACATAATAAAAGGGGAAGATCATCACAATTATCATGGGTTTAGCATATAACTTTGTCATGGGTTAAGAGGATGTCAACTTGCATATATGAGTACATATTAACCCAACTACATTTTACCCAAACTTGCATATTATCATACACATGATTTGCATAACATGTTGCATATGAGCTTGCATATCATCATACACATATCTTGCATAACACGTTGAACTTGCATATAGGCATTCTCATAACTTGCATAACATGTTAAACATGCATTTAAGCATACACATAACTTGCATAAGCATTCACATACTTGCATAAGCATCCACATACTTGCATAACTTGCATATCATGTCATTTAAGCATATACATATCTTGCATAAGCATTCATATACTCGCATAAGCATGCATAACTTGCATATCACATAAATCTTGCATTTAAACATATACATGACTTGCATAAGCATCCATATACTTGCATAAGCATGCATAACTTGCATATCACATTAAACTTGCATTTAAACATATACTTAACTTGCATAACTCACTTTGTTAAACATGCATAATTCCACTCAATAAATATGCATAAACCCACTTGCTAAACATGCATAAACCAACTTGTTAAACATGCATAAATCAACTTATTAAGCATGCATAAACCAACTTATCAAATATGCATAAACATAGAACAACATAGAGTAACATATCATTATAAATGATTCAAACTCACTAATCCGCATTTAAGACCATAAGTCTCATTACACCCAATCTACTTACTTTAACAATTGATGTTAAAGTGATAGAAACTCTCCAAACACAAAATTAACCAACTTATGAAGAGGAATTAGTTGCTAATATGAAGATGGTGATGATTAGAGAATGATTTGAGAGGGATTAGCTTGAAACTTCCTTCTTAGGTTAATGGAGACTCCTTCTAGGATTTAATTTGGCGGCATGAGGCCTTCATTTCTATTTTTAGTATGGATTAAGGTAGGTTTAGGATGTATTTATAGATTAAGAGAGTGTTTTAGGCCCTTAGATTAACCCTAGATTAGATTAGGACCCTTAGATTTAGGAAATCTCTAGAACCAGCCCTCCTAGCCAGCATGAAACCCAACCTGGTGCAACCTGGTGCACCCAGGTTCAATGGACGGCGCGCCCCTGTCGACAGGCAAGTCGACAGGCAAGCCGACACCCCTGTCGACAGGCCTGTCGACAGCCCTGTCGACATGGGTAGGGCCGGAATCCTCCCGCCTGACCCCGCCGGTTCTAAATTAAAATTTAAATTTAAATTCCTAAATCTGTTTTTGGCTCTAATTTTTCTGCAAACTTCTTTGGGCCATAACCGGGCCATACGGACTCCGATTCTCGAAAACTCGGACTATATTTCGCGTATTTTTCCGAGACGAACGCAATAACGTAGCCCGTTACCCTAAATTCCCACGTCTGAGATTATTTATCCTGTAATTAGTGAATTTTAGTATTAACTAAAATTCGGGGTGTTACATTCTCCCCTCCTTAAAGGATTTCGTCCCTGAAATCTCTAAGCTAAGGAGAATGCATATCCTACCATCCAAACAACCATCTACTCAAATCATCAACCACGGGCATCCATTGTCCTTAAGCAGTTTCTAATGATGTATGAGCATATGCAAAAAGTGTGTGTATATGTTCCCTATCTAATGTATGAACATATGCAAACCATGATAGTGCCATGCATCCATTATGTATGCGAGAGAACCCTATCGACACATACAATATCTACATGAGTGCACAATCATTCACCAAAATGCATCATCCATGTGATAACACAACCATTATACATCCATAAATATATTTTCCTACACACAATTTTATGCAATATGCAATATGAAGTGACTGAGCCGATCTAGTGCCTAGAGTGTGTATATATGCATCCACAAGCAACCACTAGCAAACACTTGCATCCACTTGCATCCATCAACCATAACATGTCTCAAACACATGTTTCGTCCATAGGTTTACCCTACCTAAAGGTCAAAGGTACTAACGAGAGGACGTACTAAAGATAAGATAAGTACTAGACAAGCGATAAAGGAGAAAGTAAAGACATACCCTCAAAAAGAAATGGGTATAATGAACGCATCTTCGCTTCCGTCTCCCAAGTTGCGTTGCTCTCATCTTCTCCCCATTGCACTTTGACTAGCTGAACCTCTCTGTTTCTCAACTTCCTAGTCTCTGACCCAAGGATGCGAGTAGGAGCTCGTCGAATAGTCGCATCACGCTCTACCTCTACATCTCTAAGCAAGCTCGGCTCTACCACCTCCGCGGTCTCATGTAAGCACTTCCTCAGATGTGATACATGGAATACATCATGAACACCACTAAGTCTGTCGGGCAACTCCACCCTATATGCCATTCGTCCAACCCTTTCCTTGATAGGAAACGGCCCAACAAACCTCGGTGCTAACTTCCCAACGGATCCGAAGCGAACAACATTTCTCAACGGAGATACCTTAACAAAATCCATATCCCCAACCTCAAACTCAAGATCCATCCTTCTCTTGTCCGCATAAGATTTCTGCCTATCATGCGCTGCTTTCATCCTTCTTCAAATCAAGTCAATCTTCTCAGAAGTCTCCCTAACCATATCGGGCCCAAGCAAGATCTTATCCGTAGATTCCCACCAACATGTAGGTGATCGACAAGGCCTTCCATAGAGAGCTTCGAAAGGAGCCATACCAATACTGGACTGAAAGCTGTTATTATATGCGAACTCTACCAATGGAAGATGCTCTTCCCATGTACCTCCAAAATCTAGGATACAAAGCCTCAAAAGGCCTTCTAGAACACGATTCACCCTCTCAGTCTTGCCGTCCGTCTGAGGATGATATGCGGTGCTCAGACACAATTGAGTCCCCACTGCTTCTTGCAAACTTCTCCAGAACTCGCTAGTTGTAACACCCCGCCTCCGCTAGGGTCACTCGCAAAGGAATGCACTAGCTTTAGAGGGGCATTATTGGTAAACATGCACAGAAATATCACAAGACAGAATATATATACATAAATAGCGGAAGTAAAATCAAACTTTCATAAACATGAATACATAAGGTTTAAAGCCTTTTTCATCAGAGTACATCAAAACCTGTCTTGCAATAGTAAAGAAGCATAAAGACTTTTTAATAAATTATTCCCCAAGTAAAACCATAAAGTAGCCATAGCCAAGAGAAGTCCAAGCCATCCATGATGACCTTCAAGCAGAAGAAGTCCGAACTAAACAGCATTGTTTCCTCCCTGAAACCTGGGGGGGGGGGGAACGGAAGAAAAGAGGCGAAACAAAACGGGTCAGTCAAACAGACTGAGTAAGTCCTATCTACTTCCAGTATAAAAACAGGTAAAGGTAACATGACATGCATAAACTGAAAGTAAACATAAGGATAACTACAAGATAGATAAACCAGGGTAGCCGGTTGAACTACTGCGGCAAGGTAAACTAAGGTATCATGATAAACTACGGTGTCAAGGTATCACATCGTCAGATTTCTATCGAGTACATTATCCCAAGGTATCTACCCCGTCTAACATCCCACGGTATCTATTATGTATATTCTTCCTAGTTCTAACATGTATATTTGCTCTGCACCTCTCGTACTAGTATCCCTACCCGCGTCATGTGTTAACCATGAATGTCCCGTGCTCAAAGTCGTGTAATGGTCCATGTCAACCTAATATCGCATATATAGGTTACTCAAATCATACGTTTCTTTCCATGTATATAAGTTCAGTCCTTTGCCGTACCTCGTACGGGCTTCCTCATGTCGTATTATCCTTGGAATCGTTTGGACTGTCACCCTTGTTCTAGCTAGGCTCTTCCGTATGAATCATCGTTTGAACTGCTAGGACTTACGCCACCTAGCACCACTAGGGATTACGCTTACCTATTGCACGCTTTCGTATTTCGGTTTGGGTTAAACCACCTAGGCCACTAGGGATTACGCTAACCCTCAACCGCGCCCTTTTTCCCACTCATTCATCGTGAATCGTTTTTCTATTACTGGATGCACATGTATCACATCGTGCCATCCGAGTCCTGTCACAGAGCAAACCAAGAAATACAGGACTCGGTCGGGAGCTTTAGATTTATCTGCCGATGAAGATACTAAGGTCTGCTTTTCTACACGTGGCTATGGTCCCACGAGACCCCTCCCTCAACTAGTGAAAGGCAACACAAGAGAAAATCTTGCATGAGAACTACACTCCGGCCAGCCCACATCCTACGTCCTACCTCACCCATGATTAGATAGCAATCATGGTCTGTTGGGTGTTCCCTGCCTTTCCGTACGTACACGCTTGACTCAAGATGGTAGATGATCGACGAACTTGCTATCTCGGGCACCTTATGTATTCGCCGACTCACTGCTATCCACCCCAGTCTTTAGGTCGCTCGCATAGCAACCAAGGCATATTCTTGGTTCTTCTACCGCAGACCTCAACCTCTCGTGAGCCTAGTATAATGACCTGGCAGCTCACAGAGGGATCCCAAGAATATCCTCACGTTCCCCGAAGCCGCTGCTTCGTTACCCAGTTCGTTGGAGCCTTTATCTAAATCAGATAGCCTGCTCCTACACGCATAATTAAACGTATCGGGTTACTAATCTATCTAAGAAATGGTCCAAATTTCCTTGACTAAGGATTATTACTTAGTTTCCCTTAACTAAGGTTTACCACTTAGCCTTATTTCCATAATCCTTGTTAACTATGGTTATTTACCTAATCCACCGAATTAGAGTTTATCTAATGGGTTAAGTGTCACTTAAGTTCATAACTTAGCCCGTCTACAAACCATGTCAAAATTGGCTAAGTATCCAAGTCCAAGACTTAACCCTACAAACCATGTGTCAAGTTGGCTAAGTATATTAAGCAATCCATAACTTAACCTCGTCTAATTATCATTTTAGATTGGTTAATTATATAAATTAACTTGACCTTGTCAAATTACCGAGTCAAATCGGTCAAGCATATTCAAGTGATTCGTGACTTAGCCTTATCATGTTTTCACGTTAGATTGGTTAAGTATAGGTTAACTTAACCTCATCAAATTAACGAGTTAGATTGGTTAAGTATAGGTCACTTAACCTCCTCAAAACATCGTGTTAAATTAGTTAAGTGTTTAACTTAACCCCATTAAATTACCAAGTTGGATTAATTAAGTCGAGGCTAACTTAACCCCATCCGATTACCATGTTTAGATTAGTTAAGCCTAATCTTAACCCCATCCATTAACTGTGTTATACGGTTAAGTATCGTTAAGAAAATTTACTTAACCTTATCACGTTATCGTGTTGGATTGATTAAGTGTTGGTTAACTTAATCCCGTCCACTAGTCGTATAAAAATGGTCAAGTGTCATTAGGCAAACCAAGTTACTTAACCTACCCAAGCTTATCATGTTTTGTTAAGTATCATTAGCCTAATCAAATTACTTAACCCATTTGTCCCTATCATATTTGGTTAAGCCTCATTAATCAAATTAACTTAACCCTATTATGTGGCATTAATTTAATTAATGCACCCTCAACCTCTCACATTAGACCTTGTTGTGGTTACTAGTTAAGCCGGGCGGGTCCGGGTAGATTTACACCACAACCTAGTCTAACCTCGGGTCTTAAGCGCGACATGACCAACTTCTCACATTGGGTCCTATTGTTTGCAACTACTAGTTAGGCCGGTCGGTTCCGGGTAGTTTTACGTTGCAAACTCAACCCAACCTCGAGTTGGCCACACTCATATTATCTAAGTTCATCATGTTTCCAAAACATGTTACAAGTTTTTCGAGCATTTGGGTAGACCTAACTTAATAGGTAAATTCCCAAAGGGTAGACCTAACTTAATAGGTAAATTCCCAAGCTCATGTTTTTATGCATACTTACATGTCATCTTCCATGTTATCTTTCAAGTCATATTTTCAAATATAAACACATGTCATATTTCAAGTTAAGATTTTGCGACATGTTCATGTTTATCTAACTTCCCAAAAATCGTGTTTTCCCAACGCAAGCAAAGCGAGTCAACATAGTAAGGATACTATGTCACATATTGGTCTCAAAACATGCATGATGCCAAAAAGGGCTTGGCTTCCACATGCATAACATCATAAAGAAATTGACCATAAACATGCATAGTGTCATAAGGTAATTTGGCCACAAACATGCATATTATCACGAAAAGGGTTTGGCCATAAACACGCATAATCTCATAAAAGACTTGGCCACAAACTTGCATGATAGCATAAAAGGGTTTGGGTTCATAAACATGCATAAGCCCCAAAATCTAGTCTTAGCCAATGTTTCACAAGTAAAATGGTTCCTAAAGGTTCATGCTAGCATTTCATGCATAAAGATCCAAACTTGCAAGTTAAATTAGGTTATGCATAGCATGAGAGGCATGATTAAGTCACTCACATGGCCTAAGATCATAAACATGAACACAAGAGGCAAGGTAAGGTTCATATAGGTTCGCATAATCATGTTTAGCCTCATTTTATCCCATGTCAACATTAAAGTACCGTTTTGACCCAAAAGTAGCTAGAACTTACATAGTTAGGCCTAGGCAAAGAAGCATGAATCATCTTGGCTAAGAAAGGTGCCCCCTTTGTTGAAGAATCGTCATGGAACTCACATAGCAACGTCGATTTGGCCTTGATTTGGTGTAGCAAGCTTGCACCTTTTGATTTGAACTTGATTTGAGTGCATAGGCTCTAGGGATTTGAGATGGAGGCCATGATCAATGTTGATTTTGGCAGCACTTAGTTGCTAGGTTTTATTTTTAGTGATTTAGATTAGGTTTAGGGTCTTTTTATAGAGATTAAGATAGTTTTAGGCCATAGGATTAGATCTAGGGTTAATCTAGACCACAGAAATCGCCACAGGCCCATCAGACCAGACCAAGACTGCATCCAGGTGCACCAGGCCACCAAAACACGGCGTTGTGTTTTTGGGCCCAGTCGACACCCAAGTCGACAGCCCTGTCGACTTGGGGTCCAGGGGTGTCGACAGCCCTGTCGACTCCCCTGTCGACATGGGCTTTGGCGGGAAAATTCCCGCCTGGCCCCATTTCTGATTTCCAAAACTGTTTTCCGAAATTCAAATTCCAAGAAATCTTCTTTGGGCCTTTAACGGGTCATACGGACTCCGATTCTCGAAAACTCGGACTCTATTTCGCGTATTTTTTCGAGACGAACGCAATGGCATAGCCCGTTTTACTTGATTCAGAATTTAAAATTAAATTCTGCTTTGATTCTCGTTTTAACATGTTATTAAAATACGGGTTGTTACATTCTCCCCACCTTTTAGGATTTCGTCCCCGAAATCTCCAAGTTAGGAAGAACATATCCTACCATCCATCATCCATCTACTCAAAACATCATCCACAAGCAACCATTGTCCTTAGATGATTTCTAATGCTGTATGAATATATGCAAAACGTGTGTGTACATGTTTCTTAGCTAATGCTAATGATCAGGCCTGAATAATCTTTCTAATGCAAAATATGTATAGTGCCATGAATCCAACATGTATGCAAATAGTCCTAGTCATATAGATACTATATGCGTGCACAATCATTCATTCATATGCAACAACCGCATGATAATACATTCGATTTCATCCATAAACAAGTATAAATACTCGTGCATATGCAATACGAAATGTGACCGAGTCGAGCTAGTATCTAATGTGTATTCGCGCATCCATGAGCAACCACTTGCAACCACTTGCAACCATATCAATCATAACATGTTTCAAATACATGTTTACATCCATAGGGTTCTACCTAGAATTCCCTGAAATAGGGCCGAGAAGATAAACAAGACAAACTCCTTACGGGGTTTGTAACAGAAAATAGGACCGAGAGGATGTCCACAAAAGATAACCTACAAGTAAGCTTTACAGAAACAGGGATCAAGGATATACTCCCAAAAAGAGATATCATGCGCGTATCTAGTCTTTGACCATCAAAGTCGTATTTCCTCGGGCTTACTTCCATTGTGCCTTAACCGCCCTTTAACTTCGCGATTTCGTAGCTTCTTATTTCCTGCTTCCATAACATGAGCTGAAACTCATTTCTTCGTCGCCTCTCGTTCCACTTGCACTTATCCTTTTTCTAGAATACTTGGCGCAAACATGACTGCGTACTCATGATCTCATGCAAGCTTTCCAAAATTCACTAGTGAATCTTGGATCTCGTACCATAAGGTATTCCACGTAGAAGAACTTTCTCTTGGAAGTAAACAGATGCAAACCAGGTTATCAAGCGCACTTACTAGGGTGATTTCTATAACCCATGCATAAGTGAAATAAACCATCCGTCTTATCGGTGAACACCACTCGATCGGGCTTCAAATTTCCAAAAGAGGTATCCAGGGATTCTAGGTAACTAATCATGACCAAACCCAAAAGGTTCCACGAGACCTCGAGGGTATTACCAAGGCTAGTCAAGAGTCTAACTACCCTCCTATCAAAACCGATAGTGGCACCCCTTACTAGATAACCACTTCATCCCTAGAATCCATCCACAACTTATAAACATAAGCATTATTTCCAAGCTCAACACTTGATATAGACATTCTCAAATCCAAACAAGCCATGAGTAAATGGACCGATCTTCCAATAGGACTTGAGACAAAAACGGGATCCTCTACCACGCTAGTACTAAGGTGCAGAGACTCAACTATCGAAGCGGACTTAAAAGATGCGGTGATCAAAACAAAGTCCCGACAGGATGATAGAGAAGAAAAGCTAAACCTTTAACAAGATCGTTACCCTCCTTCTGAGGTACCCTAGAAATGAGAGCATACTATTGCCCTCCGAATGAGCTTGTCCCTGTTCCATGATACTTAACTATCCGTCCCGTTTCACCATGCCAAAGGTACTCTCTCGTCATGGGTTTCATTGTTCATCTTTCTCCCTCCTTTTAGGACTCAGCCATACCTACATGTTGCTTATCCCTGAGCACGTATCCTTTATCCTTGTTCTTACTATCCTTTCATGCATAACTCTGCAACGGTCTCTCGAGAACCACCTCCATCGTACGGGAAACACTTACGCAGCTAGAGAGACTAGTCGCAGTCAAAACCACTGTGACTATAGATGGAGGAAAGAAAGGAAAAGAGATTCGATCAAGGAATCAAGGATACTGCTAATGGCCTTTGGGGAATAGCCTTCTTCTTTTCAAAAGAAAATTTTCTTGAAAAATGCTTCTTTGTAAACGGTTTTTCAAATAATTTTCAGAAGGTCTTTAAAAACTTTTGCCCAGTCTAGTAACCTTCTGCTCTGATACCAAATGTAACACCCCGCCTCCGCTAGGGTCACTCGCAAAGGAATGCACTAGCTTTAGAGGGGCATTATTGGTAAACATGCACAGAAATATCACAAGACAGAATATATATACATAAATAGCGGAAGTAAAATCAAACTTTCATAAACATGAATACATAAGGTTTAAAGCCTTTTTCATCAGAGTACATCAAAACCTGTCTTGCAATAGTAAAGAAGCATAAAGACTTTTTAATAAATTATTCCCCAAGTAAAACCGTAAAGTAGCCATAGCCAAGAGAAGTCCAAGCCATCCATGATGACCTTCAAGCAGAAGAAGTCCGAACTAAACAACATTGTTTCCTCCCTGAAACCTGGGGGGGGGGGGGGAAACGGAAGAAAAGAGGCGAAACAAAACGGGTCAGTCAAACAGACTGAGTAAGTCCTATCTACTTCCAGTATAAAAACAGGTAAAGGTAACATGACATGCATAAACTGAAAGTAAACATAAGGATAACTACAAGATAGATAAACCAGGGTAGCCGGTTGAACTACTGCGGCAAGGTAAACTAAGGTATCATGATAAACTACGGTGTCAAGGTATCACATCGTCAGATTTCTATCGAGTACATTATCCCAAGGTATCTACCCCGTCTAACATCCCACGGTATCTATTATGTATATTCTTCCTAGTTCTAACATGTATATTTGCTCTGCACCTCTCGTACTAGTATCCCTACCCGCGTCATGTGTTAACCATGAATGTCCCGTGCTCAAAGTCGTGTAATGGTCCATGTCAACCTAATATCGCATATATAGGTTACTCAAATCATACGTTTCTTTCCATGTATATAAGTTCAGTCCTTTGCCGTACCTCGTACGTGCTTCCTCATGTCGTATTATCCTTGGAATCGTTTGGACTGTCACCCTTGTTCTAGCTAGGCTCTTCCGTATGAATCATCGTTTGAACTGCTAGGACTTACGCCACCTAGCACCACTAGGGATTACGCTTACCTATTGCACGCTTTCGTATTTCGGTTTGGGTTAAACCACCTAGGCCACTAGGGATTATGCTAACCCTCAACCGCGCCCTTTTTCCCACGCATTCATCGTGAATCGTTTTTCTATAACTGGATGCACATGTATCACATCGTGCCATCCGAGTCCTGTCACAGGGCAAACCAAGAAATACAGGACTCGGTCGGGAGCTTTAGATTTATATGCCGATGCAGATACTAAGGTCTGCTTTTCTACACGTGGCTATGGTCCCACGAGACCCCTCCCTCAACTATTGAAAGGCAACACAAGAGAAAATCTTGCATGAGAACTACACTCCGGCCAGCCCACATCCTACGGCCTACCTCACCCATGATTAGACAGCAATCATGGTCTGTTGGGTGTTCCCTGCCTTTCCGTACGTACACGCTTGACTCAAGATGGTAGATGATCGACGAACTTGCTATCTCGGGCACCTTATGTATTCGCCGACTCACTGCTATCCACCCCAGTCTTTAGGTCGCTCGCAAAGCAACCAAGGCATATTCTTGGTTCTTCTACCGCAGACCTCAACCTCTCGTGAGCCTAGTATAATGACCTGGCAGCTCAGAGAGGGATCCCAAGAATATCCTCACGTTCCCCGAAGCCGCTGCTTCGTTACCCAGTTCGTTGGAGCCTTTATCTAAATCAGATAGCCTGCTCCTACACGCATAATTAAACGTATCGGGTTACTAATCTATCTAAGAAATGGTCCAAATTTCCTTGACTAAGGATTATTACTTAGTTTCCCTTAACTAAGGTTTACCACTTAGCCTTATTTCCATAATCCTTGTTAACTATGGTTATTTACCTAATCCTCCGAATTAGAGTTTATCTAATGGGTTAAGTGTCACTTAAGTTCATAACTTAGCCCGTCTACAAACCATGTCAAAATTGGCTAAGTATCCAAGTCCAAGACTTAACCCTACAAACCATGTGTCAAGTTGGCTAAGTATATTAAGCAATCCATAACTTAACCTCGTCTAATTATCATTTTAGATTGGTTAATTATATAAATTAACTTGACCTTGTCAAATTACCGAGTCAAATCGGTCAAGCATATTCAAGTGATTCGTGACTTAGCCTTATCATGTTTTCACGTTAGATTGGTTAAGTATAGGTTAACTTAACCTCATCAAATTAACGAGTTAGATTGGTTAAGTATAGGTCACTTAACCTCCTCAAAACATCGTGTTAAATTAGTTAAGTGTTTAACTTAACCCCATTAAATTACCAAGTTGGATTAATTAAGTCGAGGCTAACTTAACCCCATCCGATTACCATGTTTAGATTAGTTAAGCCTAATCTTAACCCCATCCATTAACTGTGTTATACGGTTAAGTATCGTTAAGAAAATTTACTTAACCTTATCACGTTATCGTGTTGGATTGATTAAGTGTTGGTTAACTTAATCCCGTCCACTAGTCGTATAAAAATGGTCAAGTGTCATTAGGCAAACCAAGTTACTTAACCTACCCAAGCTTATCATGTTTTGTTAAGTATCATTAGCCTAATCAAATTACTTAACCCATTTGTCCCTATCATATTTGGTTAAGCCTCATTAATCAAATTAACTTAACCCTATTATGTGGCATTAATTTAATTAATGCACCCTCAACCTCTCACATTAGACCTTGTTGTGGTTACTAGTTAAGCCGGGCGGGTCCGGGTAGATTTACACCACAACCTAGTCTAACCTCGGGTCTTAAGCGCGACATGACCAACTTCTCACATTGGGTCCTATTGTTTGCAACTACTAGTTAGGCCGGTCGGTTCCGGGTAGTTTTACGTTGCAAACTCAACCCAACCTCGAGTTGGCCACACTCATATTATCTAAGTTCATCATGTTTCCAAAACATGTTACAAGTTTTTCGAGCATTTGGGTAGACCTAACTTAATAGGTAAATTCCCAAAGGGTAGACCTAACTTAATAGGTAAATTCCCAAGCTCATGTTTTTATGCATACTTACATGTCATCTTCCATGTTATCTTTCAAGTCATATTTTCAAATATAAACACATGTCATATTTCAAGTTAAGATTTTGCGACATGTTCATGTTTATCTAACTTCCCAAAAATCGTGTTTTCCCAACGCAAGCAAAGCGAGTCAACATAGTAAGGATACTATGTCACATATTGGTCTCAAAACATGCATGATGCCAAAAAGGGCTTGGCTTCCACATGCATAACATCATAAAGAAATTGACCATAAACATGCATAGTGTCATAAGGTAATTTGGCCACAAACATGCATATTATCACGAAAAGGGTTTGGCCATAAACACGCATAATCTCATAAAAGACTTGGCCACAAACTTGCATGATAGCATAAAAGGGTTTGGGTTCATAAACATGCATAAGCCCCAAAATCTAGTCTTAGCCAATGTTTCACAAGTAAAATGGTTCCTAAAGGTTCATGCTAGCATTTCATGCATAAAGATCCAAACTTGCAAGTTAAATTAGGTTATGCATAGCATGAGAGACATGATTAAGTCACTCACATGGCCTAAGATCATAAACATGAACACAAGAGGCAAGGTAAGGTTCATATAGGTTCGCATAATCATGTTTAGCCTCATTTTATCCCATGTCAACATTAAAGTACCGTTTTGACCCAAAAGTAGCTAGAACTTACATAGTTAGGCCTAGGCAAAGAAGCATGAATCATCTTGGCTAAGAAAGGTGCCCCCTTTGTTGAAGAATCGTCATGGAACTCGCATAGCAACGTCGATTTGGCCTTGATTTGGTGTAGCAAGCTTGCACCTTTTGATTTGAACTTGATTTGAGTGCATAGGCTCTAGGGATTTGAGATGGAGGCCATGATCAATGTTGATTTTGGCAGCACTTAGTTGCTAGGTTTTATTTTTAGTGATGTAGATTAGGTTTAGGGTCTTTTTATAGAGATTAAGATAGTTTTAGGCCATAGGATTAGATCTAGGGTTAATCTAGACCACAGAAATCGCCACAGGCCCATCAGACCAGACCAAGACTGCATCCAGGTGCACCAGGCCACCAAAACACGGCGTTGTGTTTTTGGGCCCAGTCGACACCCAAGTCGACAGCCCTGTCGACTTGGGGTCCAGGGGTGTCGACAGCCCTGTCGACTCCCCTGTCGACATGGGCTTTGGCGGGAAAATTCCCGCCTGGACCCATTTCTGATTTCCAAAACTGTTTTCCGAAATTCAAATTCCCAGAAATCTTCTTTGGGCCTTTAACGGGTCATACGGACTCCGATTCTCGAAAACTCGGACTCTATTTCGCGTATTTTTTCGAGACGAATGCAATGGCATAGCCCGTTTTACTTGATTCAGAATTTAAAATTAAATTCTGCTTTGATTCTCGTTTTAACATGTTATTAAAATACGGGTTGTTACACTAGTGAAGATAGGATCT
The DNA here is from genome assembly GCA_030737875.1 of Allium sativum. Lineage (NCBI taxonomy): Eukaryota > Viridiplantae > Streptophyta > Magnoliopsida > Asparagales > Amaryllidaceae > Allium > Allium sativum. The sequence goes on along the minus strand of CM060925.1, from coordinate 1,700,295 downwards.
CGATCACTAACTATGCTAGAGGGTACCCCATGTAATCGAACTATCTCTCGAAGATATACTGAAGCTAGCCATGGAGCAGTCCTCTTACTCTTCACAGGTATGAAATGGGCGCTCTTAGTAAGTCTATCTACCACCACCCAAATTCCTGTATTACCCTTCCTCGACCTGGGTAACCCATCAATAAAATCCATCGAGACGCTATCCCACTTCCATTGCGGAACCTCCAATGGGTGAAGCAACCCACCTGGTTTCCTTTGCTCCGCCTTCACTTGCTGGCACACCAAACATCGAGCGACATACTCGGCCACATCTTTCTTCATACCGGCCCAGAAGAAAACCCTCTTCATGTCTTGGTACATCTTATCCCCACCGGGATGAATGGTCATCCTAGAACGGTGTGCATCATAAGGAATAGCCTTCCTCAAACCCTCGTCTTGCGGTACACAAAGTCTACCGTCTCTACGCAAGTACCCCCTATCGTCTAGGGTGTACCTACTCAAATGGCTGGACGACTCCCCCCTTATGAGCTTCCCTATCAACTCAACCAACTGTGGGTCGTCCCTCTGGGCTTCCCCAATCCGCCCCAAAAGAGTAGGCCTAACTTCCAAGGAAGCTAGCAAACCGGGTACATAATCAATGGAAGGTCTAAAATCAAGCATCTAGAAAAACTCCAAGCTTCGTCGTTCCACGAACAACGGACTCAAGGACAACCTCTTCCTGCTCAAGGCGTCCGCCACCACGTTACCCTTGCCAGGGGTATACGCTATCTCGAAATCATAGGATGCTAAAAACTCCATCCACCTTTGCTGTCTTAAGTTTAAATCTTTCTGAGAGAATAAGTACCTCAATGATTTATGGTCAGTGAACAACTCGAATCTCTCACCAAGAAGATAATGACGCCAGATCTTAAGTGCAAAAACAATAGCGGCCAGCTCTAGATCATGGGTAGGGTCATTTTTCTCATGTGCCCTCAACTGCCTTCCACCATAGGCTATTACCCTTCCCTCTTGCATTAAGACTGCGCCAAGTCCTGTCCCACAGGCATCGGTATAGACAACAAATGGCTTGCTCCCATCTGGCAACACTAAAACTGGAGCGGTGGTTAAAGCTCTCTTTAACCGTCGGAACGCATCATCACAATCTACGTCCCATGTGAAAACAAGATTCTTCTTTGTTAAGCGGGTTAATGGGGCTGATATCTTCGCGAAGTCTTTAATAAACTTCCTATAATAACCCGTCAAGCCCAAGAAACTTCTTACTTCGGTAGCATTCTTCGGAACCTTCCAATCCTGAATTGATACCACCTTCGCGGGATCCACAGCTATCCCTTCCTTGGAGACCACGTGCCCCAAGAATCGTACTTCCTTCCTCCAGAAGTGACATTTAGAGAATTTAGCCTTAAGGCTATGTGCTCGAAGAGTCTTCAACACTTCCCCAAGATGTAGGGCATGCTCTTCTTCACTTTTAGAAAATACTAAGATATCATCCACAAAGACCACCACGAATTTATTAAGGAACTCCCTGAACACCCTACTCATCAAATCAACAAAGTATGCGGGGGCGTTCGTCTACCCAAATGGCATCACCAGCCACTCATAGAAACCATCCGGAGTCCTAAAGGCAGTCTTGTCTATGCTATCCTCAGCCACTCTCAACTGATGAAACCCCGTGGCCAAGTCCAACTGAGAAAATACTGAAGCGCCAACCAACTGATCGAAAAGATCATCAATCCTCGGCAATGGGTGTCTATTCTTCTTTGTGAGCTTGTTGAGTTCTCTATAGTCTACACAAAGTCTGAGGGACCCATCCGCCTTCGTAGCAAATACTACTGGAGCACCCCACTCCGATATGCTCCGTCTTATGAACCCCTTCTCAAGCAACTCCCCTACTTGCTTATGGAGTTCCCTCCTCTCACGAGGAGCCATGTGGCGCACTGGTAAAGATACCGGTTTAGCATTATCCACCAGATATATTCGGAAGTCAATCTCGTGCTTCGGAGGTAAGCCCTTCACCTCCTCAAACACATCCGGATATTCCCGGACCACTCTAACAGATTGCAAACTCTCGACCGAATCGTCAAGCGATTCAAGATAACTTAGCATAACAGAGTCCCTGGGGTTACAAGAAATCTCGAGAGTGTTACCCAAGCGGGTCATGAGCCTAACAACTCTCCTTTCGCAATCAAGAACGGCACCATTACTGGATAACCAGTCCATGCCCAAAATCAACCCATAGCCCGTGAAGCCCAATACAAAAGCATCACATGTAAACTCAATGCTAAGTATAGAATTTTTCAAACCCAATCATATCATGGACAAATAAGTGGAGCCCCCAATTGGGTTTGAAACAACCAAGGGATCATCTACCAGACTGGTGTCTAAGTGCAGTAACTCAACTAATGATGATGAAATAAACGAATGCGATGCGCCTGAATCAAACAATGTACGGACATGATGGTCAAATAGAAAAACCAGACTTTCAACGGAAATAGTTCTACCTCTCTCCTGAATCGGTGGAACCGCGAGAGCCTGTACTTGCCCCCTAGCCTGACTCGGTGCCATAAGAGCTTGCACCTGTCCTCCTGAGGTAGATCCCGTCCTTTGCCCTTTCTTAGGGCAATCCTTCACTAAATGCCCTGCTTCACCACAGTGGAAGCAGCCAGTCTTCTTCTTCTTGCGACAGTCCTTGCTTAGGTGGCCAGGTGTCCCACAATTGAAACACTTCTTCTTCTTGCCCTTGCCACCGTTGCCTTTCCCACCTTTGCTTTGCTGTTGTTGAGGTCTCTTTTGATCTCCCTTCTTCTCGGGTGCCTTATTAGTATTAGGACCCTTCTCTTCCTCATACATGAGTGCCATGTCAACTAGCTTCTCAAAGGTGGCCCCCATAGGGATGTGGGTCATAGCCAACCCATGCATCGGTTCATTCAAGCCTTTCACGAACCTCAAAGCCTTCTTCTCCGGTGTATTCACCATGTCTAGGCCAAACCTTGCCAATTGATTAAACTTGTTAACATATTCCTTCACCGAAAGATTTCCTTGCTTTAGAGTCAAGAATCTTTCCATATACAAGTTTTCCTCCGCCCTTGAGAGAAATTTTGCCACAAATCTTTGCTTAAAATCCGCCCAAGAGTCAACGGGGCGTTCTCCATTAGTAACCTCCCACCAGAATGAGGCCTCTCCCTTCATTAACCAAGCAGCCAACTTGACTTTCTTCCCTTCTTCCATCTCAAAGATATCTATCAACTCTTCCACCTCCTTAAGCCAATCTCTAGCCTCCACAAAGGTTTCAGATCCTTGAAAAGGTTTCCCTCCCATAGCTTTAAATTCCTTGCAAGTCTTAGCAAAAGTATCCGTGCGAGGAGGAGGGGGAGGAGGAAGATCGGGTGCTACGGTTGGTGGAGGAATATTTGCTGGACCCGCAGTGGTGGCCCTAGCCTCCATCAATCTCCTATACCATACTGGTACCGTCACACCCTCCGGAAGATTAAGATTCTCGGCCATGCTGAAACGAAAAAGGAAAGATTCAAAACGGAGAATTCGAAGGATATAGATATGGCTATTGGGGATTATGCTTTTCTTTCAAAAACTTTTCTCTTAAAAGACATGTTTTTGAAAATATCTTTTCCAAAAATGTTTTAGAAAAATAGTTTTCTAAAAATTTTATCTGTTCCGGTAACCTTTGCTCTCATACCACGTGTAACACCCCACGCCCGCTAGGGTCACTCACTAAGGGAATGCCATAGCATCGGTGGAGTATTTTAGTGAATATAGAACAGAAAAATTACAACAAGACAGATATAAATAGTACTTGAAATTTTAAAACATCATCTCATAACAGCGGAAATAAACATGTCTGGTTACATCATAAAACCACGGTAAAAGTCACGTACAATATCCATCAAAATAAAGAAGTACATAATCCCACTCTCATATACAATAGCCAGAACAAAAGAAAAGATAACTGGATAACCGGAGCTTTACATCTACCCAAGCTCCTAAAGACTGGAACAGCAATCTGATCAAGCTCTACTACCGCTAGGATCCACCGTAGGACCTGAGGGTTGGGAAAAAGATAAAAACAACGGGGTCAGACATAAGTCTGAGTGAGTCCTATAACTTTAACAATACAATCATTAAAGTAACCAGAGAAGACATAAACTTGACCTACGGTAATATCTGGGGATGAATGGCTACACTAAGCAGCTTGATAGACTTAGGATAAACTAAGATAACCGTCAGGATGCATCTACCCACCCAAGGATAATTACTAACTGCACCACACCAGTCATTCCTACTTAAAGGTTGATCCCTTCCAAGGGCTTAGAAAATTTCCCCAGTAATTTCATGTACCCCTAGCCCACTACATAGGTGTCGTCTGCCCCTATCTCCACTAGGTGTACCCAGTAAATTCTTCCCAGTAGTTTCGTGTACCCCTACATAGGTGTCGTCTGCCCCTATCTTTATTAGGTGTACCCACTACTCCCAAGCGATCAGCTCCCTACCGTAGATACCCATGCTGGTCCCACAGTGGGGTGTATCACTCCCCTAAAGTGGCTACACAATACTAACGGTGCACGGCTTTATATCTACACGATGCAACAACGGCTTATCTACCAGCCCGGGCCCACACACGCATATGAAACCCGTTGGACTTGCGTTGCCACCGCTAACCCGTTTTGGCCTCTTATAATCAAGCCCAATATGCGTGTCCCGTCACTCGACATGGGTCGAGCCCACAAAGATACGTTTGGGATATTGGTTGAAATGGGCCCCCACAAGCTACCCACTTAAGCTTGTCAAATATCTAGTGTATCCCACTTAACCCTTTAATCATGTTTAATTACATGTTTCCACTTGGTTAAGTATTCTAATCGTATCTTCTATTGCCACCCAAGGCAACCCACTAGATTCCACATGCCACCCAAGGCAACCACAAAATTTCCACATGCCACCCAAGGCACCCACTTAACCCCTCATGTCCCACTACATGCTAATATGGTTAAGTGTTTCTTAATTAATTAAGATCGTGATCTCCCATAAAGACCTCCCACATTAGACTGGCTGTTATGACCGCCTAGTTAAGCCGGTAGAATCTGGGCAGTCTTACGTCATAACAGAGTCTAACCTCGTGTCTTTACCTTAATCATGTATTTAATTTATGGCTAAGACCTCTCACATTGGGCTGACATTTGTAGCAACTGGTTAAGCCGGTCGGGTCCGGGCAGTTTTACACTACAAACGAGTCCAACCTCGTGTCTTAGTCGATTAATTACACCTAATTAATCACCCCCATATTAATTATCCCTAATTAATATCAAGTTTTCCATAACATGGGTAGACCTAACTCAATAGGTAAATTCCCATGGGGTAGACCTAACTCAATAGGTAAATTCCCACTTATGGTAATTTATTTTTATGGTATGCTTAATCATACCCAATCATTCATTTATTAACATATTTACCAACCCCATCGTTCCCCACGTAAATCGTTCTCATTTCATGACATAGTAAAAGGGGAAGATCATCACAATTATCATGGGTTTAGCATATAACTTTGTCATGGGTTAAGAGGATGTCAACTTGCATATATGAGCACATATTAACCCAACTACATTTTACCCAAACTTGCATATTATCATACACATGATTTGCATAACATGTTGCATATGAGCTTGCATATCATCATACACATATCTTGCATAACACGTTGAACTTGCATATAGGCATTCTCATAACTTGCATAACATGTTAAACATGCATTTAAGCATACACATAACTTGCATAAGCATTCACATACTTGCATAAGCATCCACATACTTGCATAACTTGCATATCATGTCATTTAAGCATATACATATCTTGCATAAGCATTCATATACTCGCATAAGCATGCATAACTTGCATATCACATAAATCTTGCATTTAAACATATACATGACTTGCATAAGCATCCATATACTTGCATAAGCATGCATAACTTGCATATCACATTAAACTTGCATTTAAACATATACTTAACTTGCATAACTCACTTTGTTAAACATGCATAATTCCACTCATTAAATATGCATAAACCCACTTGCTAAACATGCATAAACCAACTTGTTAAACATGCATAAATCAACTTATTAAGCATGCATAAACCAACTTATCAAATATGCATAAACATAGAACAACATAGAGTAACATATCATTATAAATGATTCAAACTCACTAATCCGCATTTAAGACCATAAGTCTCATTACACCCAATCTACTTACTTTAACAATTGATGTTAAAGTGATAGAAACTCACCAAACACAAAATTAACCAACTTATGAAGAGGAATTAGTTGCTAATATGAAGATGGTGATGATTAGAGAATGATTTGAGAGGGATTAGCTTGAAACTTCCTTCTTAGGTTAATGGAGACTCCTTCTAGGATTTAATTTGGCGGCATGAGGCCTTCATTTCTATTTTTAGTATGGATTAAGGTAGGTTTAGGATGTATTTATAGATTAAGAGAGTGTTTTAGGCCCTTAGATTAACCCTAGATTAGATTAGGACCCTTAGATTTAGGAAATCTCTAGAACCAGCCCTCCTAGCCAGCCTGAAACCCAACCTGGTGCAACCTGGTGCACCCAGGTTCAATGGACGGCGCGCCCCTGTCGACAGGCAAGTCGACAGGCAAGTCGACACCCCTGTCGACAGGCCTGTCGACAGCCCTGTCGACATGGGTAGGGCGGGAATCCTCCCGCCTGACCCCGCCGGTTCTAAATTAAAATTTAAATTTAAATTCCTAAATCTGTTTTTAGCTCTAATTTTTCTGCAAACTTCTTTGGGCCATAACCGGGCCATACGGACTCCGATTCTCGAAAACTCGGACTCTATTTCGCGTATTTTTCCGAGACGAACGCAATAACGTAGCCCGTTACCCCCAATTCCCACGTCTGAGATTATTTATCCTGTAATTAGTGAATTTTAGTATTAACTAAAATTCGGGGTGTTACAGTATGCATGGAAAATCTCTCATAGAAACCATTTAGAAATTTTATGACGAGAGTGGAGGCCATGAGAGGTAAAATTTTGCCATAGTTTAGTTGCATGAATGAATAATGAGGATTTAGGATAGGTTAGGGTCTTATTTATAGATTAGGCAAGTGTTTTAGGCCATAGGATTAAACCTAGATTCAATCCAAGCCATCAAAGCATGTCTTAGGGAAGAAGTCAAGTGTAGGAACCATCTAGGGCCTTTAGATCAAAGATGAACCATGAGAACCATCCAAATGCAAAATCTGCATTTGAGCGAATCGGCCCACGGGTTGACAGCCAAACACCCTGGATTAACCCCTAGTCATCCCAGCACGCTCGGGTCGACCTCAAAAATCGGCCGGTTCGGTTATTCCCCTCTCCCAATTCGCTATTTTGAACATTTTTGCATATTTATTTATTTAATTTTCAATTTTATATATATATATCAATATATATATATTTCTCTGCGCAACCCATTTCACTTAATTAAGTATACTTTAATTTGGGAATTTTTCGTGAAACTTCGCGAGGCCATATCTTGGTCATACGGACTCCGATTCTCGAAAACTCAGACTCTATTTCGCGTATTTTTCCGAGACGAACGCAATGGCATAGCCCGTTTTACTTGATTCAGAATTTAAAATTAAATTCTGCCTTGATTCTCGTCTTAACACGTTATCGAAAAATACGGGTTGTTACATTCTCCCCACCTTTTAGGATTTCGTCCCCGAAATCTCCAAGTTAGGAAGAACATATCCTACCATCCATCATCCATCTACTCAAAACATCATCCACAAGCAACCGTTGTCCTTAGATGATTTCTAATGCTGTATGAATATATGCAAAACGTGTGTGTACATGTTCCTTAGCTAATGCTAATGATCAGGCCTGAATAATCTTTCTAATGCAAAATATGTATAGTGCAATGAATCCAACATGTATGCAAATAGTCCTAGTCATATAGATACTATATGCGTGCACAATCATTCATTCATATGCAACAACCGCATGATAATACATTCGATTTCATCCATAAACAAGTATAAATACTCGTGCATATGCAATATGAAATGTGACCGAGTCGAGCTAGTATCTAATGTGTATTCGCGCATCCACGAGCAACCACTTGCAACCACTTGCAACCACTTGCAACCATATCAATTATAACATGTTTCGAATACATGTTTACATCCATAGGGTTCTACATAGAATTCCCTGAAACAGGGCCGAGAAGATAAACAAGACAAACTCCTTACGGGGTTTGTAACAGAAAGTAGGACCAAGAGGATGTCCACAAAAGATAACCTACAAGTAAGCTCTACAGAAACAGGGATCAAGGATATACTCCCAAAAAGAGATATCATGCGCGTATCTAGTCTTTGACCATCAAAGTCGTATTTCCTCGGGCTTACTTCCATTGTGCCTTGACCGCCCTTTAACTTCGCGATTTCATAGCTTCTTATTTCCTGCTTCCATAACATGAGCTGAAACTCATTTCTTCGTCGCCTCTCGTTCCACTTGCACTTATCCTTTTTCTAGAATACTTGGCGCAAACATGACTGCGTACTCATGATCTCATGTAAGCTTTCCAAAATTCACTAGTGAATCTTGGATCTCGTTTATATACTATAAGGCATTCCATGTAGAAGAACTTTCTCTTGAAAGTAAACAGATGTCAATCAGGTTATCATGCGCACTTACTAGGGTGATCTCTATAACCCATGCATAAATGAAGTAAACCATTCGTCTTATTGGCGAACACCACTCGATCGGGCTTCAAATTTCCAATAAAGGCATCAAGGGATTCTAAGTAACTAGTCATGACAGAACCTCAAAAAGGTTACCCGATACTTCGAGGGCATTACCAAGGCTAGTCAAAAGGTCTAACTACCCTCCTATCAAAACCGAGAGTGGCACCCCCTACTGGATAACCACTTCATCCCTAGAATCCATTCATAGCTTATAAACATAAGCATTATTTCCAAACTCAACATTTGGCATAGACATTCCCAAATCCAAACAAGTCATGTATAAATGGACTGATTCTCCAATAGGACTTTGAGACAAAAATGGGATTCTCTATTACGTTAGTACTTAAGGTGCAGAGACTCAACTACCGAAGCGGACTTAAATGATGCGGGGATCAAAACAAAGTCTTGGCGGGATGATAGAAAAGAATAACTAGATCTTCAACAAGGATGTTATCCCCCTACTCAGGTACTCTAGTGAGGGTATACAACGATGATCTTGTCCTTGTCCCACAATACTTAACTATCCGTCCCGTTTCACCATACCAAAGATACTTTCTCGTCATGGGTTTCATTGTTCATCTTTCTCCCTCCTTTGAGGACTAAGCCATACCAACAAGTTGCTCATCCTTAAGCTCGTATCTTTTATCCTCTTTCTCACTATCCTTTCTTATAACGCGGCCACTGGTCTCTTGAAAACCACCTCCATCGCATGGAAAGCACTTTCGTAGATAGAAAAGACTAGTCGCAGTTAAAACCACTGTGACTACAGATGGAGGAAAGAAAGGAGAAGAGATTCAATTAAGGAAACAAGGATAGTGCTAATGGCCTTTGGGGAATAGCCTTTTTCTTTTAAAAGAAAATTTTCTTGAAAAATGCTTCTTTGTAAACGGTTTTTTTTCAAATAGTTCTCAGAAGGTCTTTAAAAACTTTTGCCCAGTCTGGTAACCTTCTGCTCTGATACCACGTGTAACACCCCGCCTCCGCTAGGGTCACTCGCAAAGGAATGCACTAGCTTTAGAGGGGCATTATTGGTAAACATGCACAGAAATATCACAAGACAGAACATATAAAAATAGCGGAAGTAAAATCAAACTTTCATAACATAAATAAATAAGGTCTAAAGCCTTTTACATCAGAGTACATCAAAACCTGTCTTGCAATAGTAAAGAAGCATAAAGACATTTTCATAAATTATTCCCCAAGTAAAAACAGTAAAGTAGCCATTAGCCAAGAAAAGTCCAAGCCATCCATGATGACCTTCAAGAAGAAGAAGTCCGAACTAAACAACAGTATTTCCTCCCTGTAACCTGGGGGGGGGAACGGAAGAAAAGAGGCGAAACAAAACGGGTCAGTCAAAAAGACTGAGTAAGCCCTATCTGCATTAGCATAAAAACTAGTAAAGTTAACTGACATGAGAAACTGAGATGAACATAAGCATGATGACAAGATAGATAAGCTAAATCAAAATAACAGGATGAACTACTGAACTCAGATAAACTAAGGTGTCATGATAAATTATGATGTCAAGATAAAACAAGGTATCACATCGTCAGGTTTCTATCAAGTATAATATCCCCAAGATATCTATCACGTATAACGTCCCATGATATCTATCCTGCATTTTAGCTCTGCACCTACCGTACTAGTATCCCCACCGTATCATGTGTTAACCAAGAATGACCCTCACTCAAAAGTCGTGTAATGGTCCATGTCAACCTAATATATCGCATATATAGGTTACTCAACTTGTATGTTTTATTCCATGTAAATGTTCAGTCCCTTGCCGTAGACCATACGGGCTTTCCCATGAGATTCTACATTACTTTAACATAGTTCCATGATCCTTAAGATCGGTTTGGACTGTTACCCTAAACCTAGCTAGGGTCTTCCAACATGAATTATCGTTTGTACAACTAGGACTTATGCTACCTAGGGCCACTAGGGATTACGCTTACCTATTGCACGTTTTCGTATCTCGGTTTTTGTTCAACCACCCAGGGCCACTGGGATTTACGCTAACCGTCAACCGCGCCCTTTTTCCCACGCATTCATCGTGAATCGTTTTCGATGACTGTATGCACATGTATCACATCGTGCCATTCGAGTCCTGTCACAGGGCAAATCAAGAAATACAGGACTCGGTCGGGAGCTTTCGATTTATCTGCCGATGCAGATGCTAAGGTCTGTTTTTCTATACGTGGCTATGGTCCCACGCGACCCATCCCTCAACTAGTGAAAGACAAGACAGGATAAATCCTGTATGAGAACACAACACTGGCCAACCCACATCCAAGCCTTACCGCAACCATAATTAGATAGCAATTATGGTCTTTTGGGTGTTCTCTGCCTTTCCGTACGTACATGCTTGACCAAAGATGGTAGGTAGCCTGACGAAATGCTATCTAGGGTACGACCGTGTATCGTCGACTATCCCCTATCCATCCCCGTCTTTAGGTCGCTCGTATAGCAACCAAGGCATACTCTTGGTTCTTCTAAAGCAGACCTTAACCTCTCATGAGCCTAGTATAATCACCTGGCAGCTCATAGAGGGATACCAAGAATATCCTCACGTTCCCCGAAGCCGCTGCTTCGTTACCCAGTTCGTTAGAGCCTTTATCTAAATCAGATACTTGCTCCTACTCGTATACTTAAACGATGACCTACCGTATCAGGTTACTCATCTATCTATGAACTGGTCTAAATTTCCTTGACTAAGAATCATTACTTAGTTATTCTTCAACTAAGGTTTACCACTTAGCATTGTTCCCGTTATCCTTGTTAACTACGGTTATCCACCTAATCCTCAGAACTAGGGTTTACGTAATGCATTAAGTGTCACTTAAGTTCATGACTTAACCCGTCTACAAATCCTGTCAAAATTGGCTAAGTATCCAAGTTCAAGGCTTAACCCTACAAGCCATGCTCAAGTTGGTTAAGTATATTAAGCAATTCACGACTTAACCTCGTCCAATTATCATTCTAGATTGGTTAAGTATATATTAACTTGACCCTATCAATTTACTTAGTCAAATCGGTCAAGTGTATTCAAGCGATTCGTGACTTAGCCTTATCATGTTTTCACGTTATATTGGTTAAGTATTGGTTAACTTAACCACAATAAATTAACGAGTTAGATTGGATAAGTATAGGTCACTTAACCACATCAATTCATCATGTTTAGATTACTTAAGTGTTTAACTTAACCCCATTAAACTACCAAGTGGGATTAATTAAGTCTAGGCTAACTTAACCCCATCCGATTTCCATGTTTAGACTAGTTGAGTCTAATCTTAACCCCATTCGTTAACCGTATTTTTCGGTTAAGCGTCATTAAGAAAACTTACTTAACCTTACCAAGTTATCGCGTTGGATTGATTAAGTGTTGGTTAACTTAACCCCATCCACTAGTCATATAAAAATGGTTAAGTGTCATTAGGCAAATCAAGTTACTTAACCTACCCAACCTTGTCATGTTTTGTTAAGTATCATTAGCCTAATCAAATTACTTAACCCATTTGTCCATGTCATATTTGGTTAAGAGTCATTAATCAAATTAACTTAACCCTATCACGTGGCATTAATTACTTAATGCACCTTCACCTCTCACATTAGACTTTGTTGTGGTTACTAGTTAAGCCGGTCGGTTCCGGGTAGCTTTACACCACAACTTGGTCTAACCTCGGGTTCAAGCACAACATGACCAACTTCTCACATTGGGTCCTATTGTTTGCAACTACTAGTTAGGCCGGTCGGTTCCGGGTAGTTTTAGGTTGCAAACTCAACCCAACCTCGAGTTGGCCACACTTATATTATCTAAGTGTCATGTCCATCATGTTTCCCAAAACATGTTGCAAGATTTCAAGCATTTGGGTAGACCTAACTTAATAGGTAAATTCCCAAAGGGTAGACCTAACTTAATAGGTAAATTCCCAAGCTTATGTTTTTATGCATACTTACATGTCAACTTCCATGTTATATTTCAAGTCATGTTTTCAAGTTGTATTTTCATGTCATTAGAAATTACCCATAACATAACCCAACGCTTTTAAACTCGCATATACGTTCGCGACAACGTAATGGATTAAAAGAAGAGACTTGGCAAAGGCATGACAAAAATGGATATTAAGCCACAAGTTAATCATGGTGGCAAATGAGGCACAAATGTGTTCATTAACTTGCATGTTACATTCTTAAGCCTCAAAACATGCATAAACCCAAACTTGGCACATAAGCGAATCATGGTGACAAAAGATATGGAATGATGACTAGTAACTCGCATATGTCATCATATAAGGGTTATGACTTCATATGCAAGTTGACATAAAGGTTATGAGGGTTCTCATGTTGCCTAATGCAACATTTCAACATAAAGGTTGTAGCTTTTAGCTCACAATATCAAGATAATGACTTCATAAACTTGCATGACATGATAGCATGTATCATACTCAATGATCAAACCCAAACTTGCAACATGAACATTTAACTTCATAGTTAATATCTAAGAGTAGGGAAAGGGCTTACATTGCTATGAAGGCACAAAAGATATGAAAAAGCCCTTATGCAATCAAATAGACCCAAAATGCAAGCTCTAACATAAAAACCCTTGATCCAAAATGATCAAAACCCTTGCTTTATGATGCAAAGATAGAAACTTGACTTGAATGCAAGCTAATGACACTCATACAAGCTTGAAAACACTTGTATGCATGGAAAATCTCTCATAGAAACCATTTAGAAATTTTATGAAGAGGGTGGAGGCCATGAGAGGTAAAATTTTGCCATAGTTTAGTTGTATGAATGAATAATGAGGATTTAGGATAGGTTAGGGTCTTATTTATAGATTAGGCAAGTGTTTTAGGCCATAGGATTAAACCTAGATTCAATCCAAGCCATCAAAGCATGTCTTGGGGAAGAAGTCAAGTGTAGGAACCATCTAGGGCCTTTAGATTAAAGATGAACCATGAGAACCATCCAAATGCAAAATCTGCATTTGAGCGAATCGGTCCACGGGTTGACAGCCAAACACCCTGGATTAACCCCTAGTCGTCCCAGCAGGCTCGGGTCGACCTCAAAAATCGGCCGGTTCGGTTATTCCCCTCTCCCAATTCGCTATTTTGAACATTTTTGCATATTTATTTATTTAATTTTCAATTATATATATATATATATCAATATATATATTTCTCTGCGCAACCCATTTCACTTAATTAAGTATACTTTAATTTGGGAATTTTTCGTGAAACTTCGCGAGGCCATATCTTGGTCATACGGACTCCGATTCTCGAAAACTCAGATTCTATTTCGCGTATTTTTCCGAGACGAACGCAATGGCATAGCCCGTTTTACTTGATAAAGAAATTAAAATTAAATTCTGCCTTGATTCTCATCTTAACACGTTATCGAAAAATACGGGTTGTTACAGTCTAAACAAAATCAGAATTGGTATTCTAGTTTCGAAGGTGTGATATCTATATATTTCCATTAGACTGGTGTGAGAACCAAAACTACATAGGGTTATTGTAGTGAATTGGCATAAAAAATCTGATCTTTGGTCTATATTTCAAAGTTATGAATTTCAAATGATAATCAACCAATTGATTGCTGATTGTGTTGTTTGATTATTGGTTGATTAATTAGAATTTGAACCATTTTACCAAATCGTACCAAATAGTGAATTGTATTGAAAATTAGTCACATTTGCATACACATACATGTACTTACATTGAATAGGTCACATCAAGGAGGCTAGAGAAGAGGAATAAAATTGCTTGCCCGACAAATTGGTACATGTTTATTGTATTTCCTTGGGTTTGGATGATTTTATGAGCCGATTGGCAAGCCACTTGGATTTTTCTATTTCTTTTGGACTGAAGAAGGCAATGGGAGGCTATATGAAATATCCCGAAGTCCCCGATGCAGGGGAGGTTATGGCGAAATTTTTTGAAAATTTTGGGTGTTAGCCAAATTTTTGAAAAATTTGAAAAGTTCTTAGAAACTGAAAAGTTGAAGAACTTAAGCCGTAGTGAAAATACTGGAAGTTGAGTTGATTTGTGAAACAACTTTCGGCTTCGTTCCTTTTCGGGGACGCAAAGTTTTAAGTGGGGGAGATTGTAATAACCCGGAAATATATGGTGCTAGGCTTCAAAATTAGTAATTTTTCGAATTAATATGTGAGCGTGGCAAAGCAAAACGCGCTTGACCAGTTTCAGTTGATTTTAATCGAGTGGAAAATGGCCATTTTTCAAACTGTCTCAGAATTCGACGAAATTAGTTCTTTAGGACACTATCGTTAATACGAAGTTAGAAAATATTTTTGGAGGATTTTTAGAGTCAGTATGTGACCCCAGTAAATTGAAATGCATGTTCAAATTCAATATATAGAGTTATATTTTGATTTTGACGAAAAGTGATTGAAACCATCGAATCAGCTTGCGATACATATCCCATTGTGTTTGGAATGGGGGTAATTAGCTATGGACAATAGTCGGTGGGTTCGACTTCGAGGTCAAAATAAAAAGTGGCTTTTTGAAATTAAGTAAATAAAATAATAATATACATTATATACCCCCCTCTTCCTTCAGAACGAAACCCGCACCTTTCTTTCTTCTAAACCTAGCAGCCATCGCCCCCTTTTCCCACAACCGCCGCCCTCGAGGCGATCACCACCACCCACCGCGCCTTCGCGCCGATCTCTCCCCCCGTCTTCTCCGACCTCTCTCTTCCCTACTCCACAAAGAAAAAATCCGATGCCCTATTCGACTGATGCGAGCCCCGACGCGAAACCCCCCCCACCGTGCCGACCTGCCTTGCCTCCCTCTAGCCCAGACGCCTGCCACTGACCATCTCCGGCATGCAGAAGCACCCCTCTCTGATTTCTACTGTAAGTTTTTTTACTTTTATTCCTTTATTCTATTTATATAAAGTAATCAGTTCAATAAAAAAATATAAAACAAAATTTAGTTTTTACCAATGATGTAAAAGGTTAAAAATAAAATTTTTATATTATAGAAAGGTTAAAAATATAATTTTTATATTATAGAAAGGTTAAAAATATAATTTTTATATTATAGAAAGTTTAAAAATTTAATTTTTATATTATAGAAAGTTTAAAAATTTAATTTTTATATTATAGGAAGGTTAAAAATATGATTTTTATGTTATAGAAACAATAAAAATATGATTTTTATATTAGATAGATAATAAAAATTCGATCTTTATTATGTAGGCGATATAAAAATATAATTTTTATTATATTACTAGCAAGATAAAAATATAATTTTTATCATGGGAGTAGCGTTGTAAAGGAGTGATATTTACATATGTGGAAGTGATATAAAAGTATAATTTTTATATAGAGAATAACGTGGTAAAATAGAATTTTGATCTATATAGTAGCGGTATAAAAATGTAGTTTTTATCCATATAGAGTGATTATAAAAAAAATGTATTTTTTATATACATGGAAACAATATAAAATTGTGATTTTTTATATATGTAGTGGCTGCGGATAACGAAAGTGACAAAAGGCGAGCACGGCGAAGATTTTCTCAATAAGAAGAGTCGTGGTGTTTGGTTTAGCTAGTCGGTGAGAACTCCTCACTTTTATCTTAAATTCTAGTTGAAATATATACTAGGATGCAGACGGTGCTTAGCAGCACCCGACACCCGTCGTCCACAGACCATGGATGACTTGTTTGTTTGGTTGTTGTGTTGTGAAATTTGATTGTGATGTGGAATGAAATAAAATATTTTATAGTGGAAAATATTTTATAGTTAAAAATATGATTTTTAATGTGTATATAAAATAAATAGTAATAAACAAATCGGAGATTTGTTCATATACACTGATTTGACTGATAGTGAGTGGGACGATAAATTTTACACATAGCCCAACAGCACAAATTAAGTATGTGTTTTTGATTCGAAACCCCACGCGGGTATTGGGATGATATTTGACGTACACTAATCCCGATTGTTTAGTTGTATGTCAATCGATGGGTTGACAGATTGTGTAAGCGTTAATTATTTATATTTAATGCTTATACATTTGTGTGGTGCACTCTGGATGATGGTTGATGATTTATCGTGGCTGTTATATACATGTGTTATAGGGAATCCATATAATTAACATTTTATGGTAATGGACAGGGTTCCAATTTGGAAGATTAGAAAAATAAATATTCATGTGTTGAACAAAAAAATAAATATTCATGTGTTGAATAGAAAAATATATATTCATGTGTTGAATAGAGAAATATATATTCATGTGTTGAATAAAAATATATATTCATGTGTTGAATAAAATATATGTTCATGTGTTGAATAAAAATATATATTCATGTGTTGAATAAAATATATATTCATGTGTTGAAGAAAATATTCATTTGTTGAGTAGGATAACGAGGTTATTGAAATATATAAAGCCGTGTTGATTAGATTGACGCCATTTTGACGTGAACGATATTTATATTGATTTTATTCATTTTTATAGTTAATATAGAAAAGAAAATGATTTCAAAGTTTAACGTTTTGAAAATATTATCTTTTGGTTGTCGATGATGTGGAATATTCAATTTTAATTCGAAATTGAATATGAAGTTGAAATCGTTTTGAAAACGAATTTAAAATGATTTGTAAAATATGTTTTAAAAGGAAATCGATGAAATATATATAATATATATTATATATATATAATGACCTGAATAGAACGTGCCGCACCGTGGTAGTTCGCGAATTTCGACCATTGACTTCGAATGGATATTGTGGGAGATCCGACCGTCGGATTCTCCAAAAACTCATATCGAAAAGAGCTTTCTAATGAATATAAGTGATTTGAAATCTAACGGTCGGATTTGGAATTATGTCCAAATCAAATTTGGAAAATGTCAGTGTAAGTGCAGTTCGATGGCTGTTGATGGAAATCAACTGTACGGACCTTGATAAAATTATTAAAAATAGTAATAATTTGTGTAAATCATAAGAAATGATTTGTGAAGAATGGGGATGAAAAACTCCATATTTGAAAAGAGAAAAATTGATTTTTATCGAAATGAACTAGTTTTGAACTAGAATTATAATTCTATTTATTTTTAAAATAAATAAAGTGGATTTGAAAGTAACCAGAATTTCTAATATTTGAATTGGAATGGATGTGAATCGAAATTGTCTTTGGAATATTTCGATGTCGGATTTCATGATTATACATATATTGTTATGGAAATTTGAAAGATATATTTATATCTTTATTTCCAATATGATATTTGTTGGTCGTAGAATTTGATATTGAATATAAACCGATATATTTTCTATTCAGAGCCATGTATCTAATATCAAATGGGATTTGGGGTTTGTCGTGAATGGAGTCTTCATTAACACTGTTCTTAAGCCAAGTTGTGAAAAAGATTAAATCTTTTTATTTAGATTTAATGAAGTGTACCAATCAAATGGTATTTAATTGGAATTAAATTGGAACTGATTTTTGGTTTTATCGTGAATGGTGTTTTAAATAACACTTGTTCTTTAACCCGATAATTAATAGAATGTGATTTTAGGTTTATCGTGGACCGTGTTTTAAATGACATTGGTTCTTTAACCCAGTTAAAGACAGGATATTGATTTCTATGAAGATTAAAACTAAGTGGGATTTTAATGATTCTTTAATTGGATTAAAATTGTCGAGAATGGAGTATCACCAGTTTTGCTCCAGGCGATAGTTAAATCTTTAATTAGATTTTGAACGTGAAATGGTAATTAAATTTACCGATAACACCGTGGTGTTAGATATGAAGTATGACCAGTTTCACTTTATGGGATGAATAGGTTTGGATTGGGAAATAAAATAAATGATTACTTTGGTGTGGTTCGCTAATCCTGACTAGTTTGAATTGATATTCAAAAGAAGATTAAAGAATAAATTTAAAGAATTTATCTTTGATAAAATTAATGGGAACCTTTCCCAAAGTATAAGAATATTTGAATTAAAAATATTCTGAATTGGAATGAGGCGTATGTTGTGTTTGTGTAACACTTGTTTATTATATACGTGAGTTATTCAGAAAGATCGGGTTTATCCCATTCTGAATAACTGATTCGACGTGGTGCCGAGGATGAAGACGGTGGTTAAAGACCGGAGGTCTTCACGTCATTTTGGTGATTACTGATGATCTTGATTGGGCTGTACACCCAAGAGGCGGGAATCAGTTAGTGGTCGTCCAGACGTACTTGGAGATCGATGGATATACAAGGTACCGGGTGCCTCCAGTTTCGTTCAGACCCAGAACGAACTTGTAACACCCCGTATTTTCTATGAACTTATAAGTAACAAATCAGAGAATAATTAGTTTTTAAAAATAAGAATCAAGGGAAATGGGTTGCGCCATTGCGTTCGTCTCGAAATTCTGCATGAAATCGAGTCTGAGTTTTCGAAAATCGGAGTCCGTATGACCATGATATGACCCTCCGAAGTTTCAGAAAATTAAATAAAATAAAACAGCTCGAAAATAAAGCCAGAAATTCGAAATTCAAACCCAGAGAAGGCTGGAAGGAAAATTGCCGCTGATATACCCAGGTCGACTGGGGAGTCGACCGGGGTGTCGACCCCCCCCCCCCCCATGACCAAGTCGACTAGGAAGTCGACTTGGGGGTCGACCTACTCCCGAAACCCAACTTTTGAACTTGGTTCATTCTGATGTATCCGGTCTCGTTTTCTGTATAGATTCGTCCACCTAATCCTATATAAACAGCCCCCTAGCCTCATTTTCTCTACACAATTTCATTATGTCTATACTCTGCCTCTGTTCTATTTGGAAAAAAAATCACGTCGCTACTCAGCTAGAATCAAAACTTGGACTGATGCATCTTCTTCCAACCTGAATAGAATTAAAAGCTAAATCAAATCTCAAATTAAAGTTTAGAGCTTCAGCAACAATTAAAGAACAGTAATTCAGCCTTTCTGCATCAACAACAGTTTATTATCCTTTCTTAAAACCACAAAAGGCAAGTACAGTTATTTTCTGCTGTAAACTGTAACTATAATTAAGACATGATTGTAAATCTAAATTTGAGGTTGTGTATGTGCTATTCTGTATCTCTTTCTTCCTTCAGTTCTATAGACAGGCTACCACGAGCCTGCGCCACATCTCATAAGAGATTAACGCACGAACGCTAAATTTTGGGACAAATAATATTGCATAATTGGACATGAAACTAATGCCTATGGGACTATTGCCTATGACTATAATTCATGCCTTTGAGACTATTGCCTATGACTATGATTCACGCCTATGAGACTATTGCCTATGATCATGATTCATGACCTGGAGACTATTGCCTATGACATTGAATAAGAAACTATTGTGAATAGTCGCCCATGACTATTGTGGTTAGTTGCCTATAACTATTGTAGTTAGTTTCTTTTGCCTATTCCCTTAATGATGTTAGGTCTTATATTTACTATGTAACTTTGCTAGCTTATTTCCACCTCTGTTATGTACATCGAGCCTATTGGGCCGTTATTATTGTATTTAGTTCATTACTACACGCCTATTCTTGTATATCAATTCTTGTGCTTAACCCCTATTCCTTTTGTTAAGGCCATTCCATGAGTATTTAGAGAAATTGTGGAAACATGTTATATGGGGATTGGGCGTAGCTTATTTAAGTAAATCTGGCATAGCAAATATGTTGGCATAATCTGAATTGGCTATAATAGAGAATGATTTACATGTGTATTAGTCTTGGACATAAATGGTGAACTAGACTATTAAATCTAGTTTTGACATGAACTGTAAATGGGAATATTAAGGCTAAAATTTGGGGCATACATTGTATTATGAATTATGACCTTGATTTAGGATAAATTTATGATTAGGCAAGATATGTAAATAGAGTTTTAGATATATATAATCTGCTAAATATGTTATCTGCTAAATCTGTTAAATTGCCTAATTCGTTATCTGCTAAAACTGTTGAATTGCCTAAACTGCTAAATTTGTTATCTGTTAAATATGTTGAATCGCTTAAACTGCTAGATCTGCTACCTGTTGAATTGTCTGATCTGTTGAAACTAGATAATGGTAATCTGGGTATGGAAATCCGTAGGCTCGACCTAAGATTTAGTAGAACATGGAAATTTGATTAATCTGTTATATCCTATGAAGAAGTTTAATCTGTTAAATAAACAAAATTAGTCTGATATCTGAAAATATGTATTGGAATGTATTGGCTATGACACGAGGTTAGTCTCTGTTTGCGGTAGAAGCCTGCCCGGAACCAACCGGCTTAACCAGTGACTGCAAACTGCTAGTCTAATGTGAGAGGTCGTAGGAATAACTAAAATATGCTTAGACACGAGGTTAGGTCTGGCATATGGCAGAAGCCTGCCCGAAACCGCCCGGCATATCCAGCGGCCACAAGCTAACGACCTAATGTGAGAGGTCTGTGCATTAATATTTAATTAATGCAAATCTGGGATAAATATGATGTATAAAATGTGTTGGGTGGATAGGATGAAAACAATTGACTGATAAATTTAACAAACCCGTTTCGTGAATCTGTAGACCCAATTACAAAGTTAGACAAACCTATAAATCTGTTAAATCCGTACATCTGATCTGTTAGTCTGAAAACTTGTCTGATCTGTGAACTAGTTGATTTGAACTCTGTATGTCTGAACTTGTAGACAAGTTAATCTGAAATATGTTAGTCTGGGGACACAAGGGTAGGAGGGAAATTACTTGTGTCATCTGTTGTTTGGGACCCATATTAGTCAGTAACCCTTTCTGGTGTCAAAACTTTGACCCAACAGTAGGTAGGGTCTGGGCACGCTTACTGAACTAATTATAAGTGGTTCATTCTGATAATGGCGAGGGGTGTTGATGGTGCGTTCCAACTGGGTCATGTGCATGCATGGATCCCAGTCTGCCTCTGAGGTTGTAAGACGCCGTGACATCTGTAAATAGGTCTGTGCCAATTGGTTGTCACTTTAGGGAGTGATACACCCTACTGTGGGGCCGACACAGGGTTTTTATGTATTAGGGAGTCGATCGCTTAGGGTAGGGTTTTAGGGTACACTTAGTTCTTTCTGTTTCTATGGGTACCGTCTGTTTCTTTTGGGTGGAAACACCTGTCTGTTTCTGCGTGGTACCGTCTGTTCGGGTGGTAAAGGCCCATTTACTAGTGTACACCTAATTCTACATTCTGTTTCCGTAGGGATAAATCTGTTTATGTTTCTGTACCTTCTGTTCGGGTGGTAAAGGCCCATTATTAGCATTCTGTTGTTGTCTGTTTCTGTTCGGGTGGTAAAGACCCATTATTAGCATTCTGTTTATGTCTGTTTCTGTTGGGGGTGGTAAAGGCCCATTACTAGCATTCTCTTCTGTGGAAATTATTCTGTTCCCGTTTCTGTTTCTGTTTAGGCATTGGGGTGACACCTAATCCTGTTGTACTAGTATTAGTGCAGAGAAGCGAAAAGTAATAGGTTATATCATTCTGTTTCTTCTGTTTAACCTAAGTATATCTGCTACTCCTGTTACCATTATCTCACATCCAGTTTTATTTGCATGCCATGATTATTATTATCTGTTCATATGCTGAAAGTCACTGGACTTGCAGAACTTTATGTCTGACCTTGCTTGTTTTCGCCCCTTTTCTTCTGTTCCCCCCACCAGGTTTTCCAAGGAGGGAATACTTTAGCTTGATCCGGATTTCTTCTTCTTGAAGTACTTGAATTGCGTAAAGTATGGCTTAACTTCTTATGGCATCTTCTGTGGGGATTATGATTTTAAAGTTTTGTACTCTGATGACTTTGTGAACAAGACTGATATTTATGTACTTGAGTTTTTGGTAAAGATGTAACCATACTGATTTCTGTTTTCCACTGTAATAAAGTTATAATTTCTCAAGTATTGTTTATCTGTCTTGAAATTTTCTGTTCTGTTTACTAAAATGCTCCACCAAAATTAAGGCATTCCCTTTGTGATTGTCCTTAACGGAGGTGGAGTGTTACACTTGGTATCAGAGATGAAGGTTACCAGATTGGGTGAAGTTTTTGAAAACAATTTTCAAAAAGGTTTTAAAAAAGAAGTATTTTCAAAAATAAAGCTTATTTTTGAAAAACATATTCCCCAAAAGCCATATATCTATCTTTTGATACTCTGTTTGAATCTTTGTTTCCTTCTTTCTCCGGGGCTCCCGGCTTTCTGGGAGGTAACCTCATCGCGGCATGATTCTGTAGGTTTGATAAGACTACGACACCGGTCAAAGGGCAAATGAGCACCCGACTTCCATCTGTAGCCGCAGTATTCTCACATGCGGTTAATTTTCTTTCGAGCTTTGTAGGATTTTCCGTGCAATGAAGGCCGATTTCAAGGGACTTGTCAACCTGTTACATACAGAAGGTAAAGATGAGATGAGGGAGTTTGGCTAAGGAGCACAACCCAAGGATGAGAAACTCATGGATATGGACTTGGTTCACAAAGGATGCAAAAAGGAAACACAAAAGGAAGAAAAGTCTGAAGATAAAGTAGGAGAAAAGCGCTTTACTTATGGAAGCTTGACTCATCTGAACAAGGATTGCCGAAAGAGGAAGGACAGTCACTTCAACTGTCGTGAGATGGGACACTTCACTAGGGACTGCCCAAAGAAACGGGTGCAAGGACAGAGGACATGACCTACGTCCGGAAGGCAAGAGAATGCTCTCATAGTTGGTGGATAGGATAAAAGTAGGAAAATTTCCGTAGAGAGTTTAGTTTCCTTATCTGATTATTGAGTTAGAACTCTTTCCGATTATGGCATTTGTATTCTGTAACCGAGTCTCTGCACTTTAATACTAGTCTTTTTTCTGATCTGGTTATAGTCTCAAATCCCATAAGGGTTACGACTCATCTGTTGGTGATAGGTTGTAGTTTGAGGGTATCTGTGTTACGCGTCAAGTCGATTGTAATGCATACATTCTGGGGTTTTGAGGGATATGGTGGGATTTTCCCATGCTTAGTCTTCTAAGAATCATTCGATAATCTAATCTGTACTAGTAGTCTGTAAGCATCTGGATATTTCTGAAAAGGTTAAGATTTCCAGTTTTGACATTGTCTATGGAGGGTAATCCTCTGGGTGTCAATCTGATGTTGATTTCTGTCTTCGGGGTTGATACTTAGGGGAGTTTGTCTCTCAACCAAGGTCTAATGGAAACCAAGTTTTTGTTTTATCTGTACTCGCCTCATCCTATCGATCGAATCTTCAGACTTTAGGTAGAAACTAATGGGTGTAAACATGTGTTTGAGACATGTTATGTTTGATGGTTGCTAGTGGATGCAAGTGGATGCTAGTGGTTGCTCGTGGATGCATATACACACACTAGTCACTAGATCGGCTCAAAAAACACTCTCATACTGCATATGGACATGTGAGCATTTTCAATTTCTGTGGATGCAAAATGATTGACTCATCACATGGATGTTGCATATGAATGAATGGTTGTCACTCATATAAGAATGATATGTATCAAATAGGAAAATTGCATACAAGTTGGACTCAAGGCACTGACATAATTCGCATTAAGAGGTCAACTAAATCAGTGGACCGCCTGATCTTTGCACTAGATAAAGAACATATACACACACATTTGCATATGTTCATACAACATTAGAAGTTTTCTAAGGACGATGGATTCTTGTGGATGATGGTTGAGTAGATGGATGACTCGACGGTAGGACACATTCTTCTTAACTTGAAGATTTCAGGGACGAAATCCTTTAATGTGGGGAGAATGTAACACCCCGTATTTTCCATGAACGTATAAGTAACAAATCAGAGAATAATTAATTTTTAAAAATAAGAATCAAGGGAAATGGGTTGCGTCATTGCATTCGTCTCGAAATTCTGCATGAAATCGAGTCTGAGTTTTCGAAAATCGGAGTCCGTGTGACCAAGATATGACCCTCCGAAGTTTCAGGAATTTAAATAAAATAAAACAGCTCGAAAATAAAGCCAGAAATTCGAAATTCAAACCCGGAGAAGGCTGGCGGGAAAATTCCCACGCATATACTCAGGTCGACTGGGGAGTCGACCCCTACCCCAACTAGGTCGACTGGGGAGTCGACTGTGGTGTCGACCCCCCCCCTCCCATGACCAGGTCGACTGGGGAGTCGACCTTGGGGTCGACCTGCTCCCGAAACCCAGTTTTTGAACCTGGTTCATTCTTATGTATCCGGTCTCATTTTCTGTATAGATTCGTCCGCCTAATCCTATATAAACATCCCCCTAGCCTCATTGTCTCTACACAATTTCATTCTGTCTATACTCTGCCTCTGTTCTAATTGAAAATAAAAAATGGCGTCGCTACTCTGCTGGAATCAAAACTTTGACTGATGCATCTTTTTCCAACCTGAATAGAATTAAAAGCTAAATCAAATCTCAAATCAAATTTTAGAGTTTCAACAACAATTAAAGAAGAGTAATTCAGCCTTTCTGCATCAACAACAGTTTATTATCCTTTCTTAAAACCACGAAAGGCAAGTACAGTTATTTTCCGCTATAAACTGTAACTATAATTGTGACATGATTGTAAATCTGAATTTGAGGTTGTGTACGTTCTGTTCTGTATCTCTTTCTTCTTTCTGTTCTATAGCCAGGCTACACGAGCCTGCGCCACATCTCATAAGAGATTAACGCACGAACGCTAAATTTTGGGACAAATAATAATGCATATTTGGACATGAAACTGATGCCTATGGGACTATTGCCTATGACTATAATTCATGCCTATGAGACTATTGCCTATGACTATGATTCACGCCTATGAGACTATTGCATATGACTATGATTCATGACTATGAGACTATTGCCTATGACATTGCATAAGAAACTATTGTGATTAGTCGGCCATGACTATTGTGGTTAGTTGCCTATAACTATTGTAGTTAGTTTCTTATGCCTATTCCCTTAATGATGTTGGGTCTCATATTTAGTATGTAACTTTGCTAGCTTATTTCCATCCTCTGTTATGTACATCGAGCCTATTGGGCCGTTATTATTGTATTTAGTTCATTATTGCATGCCTATTCTTGTATATCAATTCTTGTGCTTAAACCCTATTCCTTTTGTTATGGCCATTTCATGAGTATTTAGAGAACTTGTGGAAACATGTTATACGGGGATTGGGCGTAGCTTAATTATGTAAATCTGGCATAGCAAATATGTTGGCATAATCTGAATTGGCTATAATAGAGAATGATTTACATGTGTATTAGGCTTGGACATAAACGGTGAACTAGACTATTAAATCTAGTTTTGACATGAACTGTAAATGGGAATATTAAGGCTAAAATTTGGGGCATATATTGTATTATGAATTATGACCTTGATTTAGGCATGTAAGTTTAGGCTAAATTTATGATTAGGCAAGATATGTAAATAGATTTTTAGATATATATAATCTGCTAAATCTGTAATCGGCTAAATCTGTTAAATTGCCTAATCCGTTATCTGCAAAAACTGTTGAATTCCCTAAACTGCTAAATCTGTTATCTGCTAAATATGTTGAATCACTTAAACTGCTAGATCTGCAACCTGTTGAATTGTCTGATCTGTTGAAACTAGATAATGGTAATCTGGGTATGGAAATCCGTAGGCTCGACCTAAAATTTAGTAGAACATGGAAATTTGATTAATCTGTTATATCCTATGAAGAAGTTTAATCTGTTAAATAAACAAAATTAGTCTGATATCCGAAAAATCTTTATTGCAATAAATTGGCTATGACACGAGGTTAGGCTCTGTTTGCGGCAGAAGCCTGCCCGGAACCAACCGGCTTAAACAGCGACCGCAAACTGCCGGTCAAATGTGAGAGGTCATACGCATAACTAAAATATGCATAGACATGAGGTTAGGTCTGGCTTGTGGCAGAAGCCTGCGCGGAACCGCCCAACATATCCAGCAGCCACAAGCTACTGACCTAATGTGAGAGGTCTGTGCATTAATATTTGATTAATGCAAATCTAGGATAAATATGATGTCTAAAACATGTTGGGTGGATAGGTTGAAACTAATTCACTAATGAATTTAACAAACCTGTTTTGTGAATCTATAGGCCCAATTACAAAGTTAGACAAATCTGTAAATTTGTTAAATCCGTATATCTGATCGGTTAGTCTGAAAACTTGTCTGATCTGTGAACAAGTTGATCTAAACTCTGTATGTCTGAACTTGTAAACAAGTTAATCTGAAATCTGTTAGTCTGGGGACACAAGGTTAGGAGGGAAATTACTTGTGTCATCTATTGTTTGGGACCCATATTAGTCAGTAACCCATTCTGGTATCAAAACTTTGACCCAACAGTAGGTACGGTCCGGGCACGCTTACTGAACTAATTATAAGCAGTTCATTCTGATAATGGCGAGGGGTGTTGATGGTGCGTTCCAACTGGGTCATGTGCGTGCATGGATCCTAGTCTGCCATTGAGGATGTAAGACGCCGTGACATCTGTAAATAGGTCTGTGCCAATTGGTTGTCACTTTAGGGAGTGATACACCCAACTGTGGGGCCGACACAGTGTATTTATGTATTAGGGAGCCAATCGCTTGGGGTAGGGTTTTAGGGTACACTTAGTTCTGTCTTTTTTTGTTGGTACCGTCTATTTCTGTTGGGTGGCAACACATGTCTGTTTCTGCGTGGTACCGTCTGTTCGGGTGGTAAAGGCCCATTTACTAGTGTACACCTAATTCTACATTCTGTTTCCATCGAGATAAATCTGTTTCTGTTTCTGTACCTTTTGTTCAGGTGGTAAAGGCTCATTGTTAGCATTCTGTTTCTGTCTCTTCCTGTTCGGGTGGTAAATGCCCATTATTAGCATTTTGTTTCTGTCTGTTTCTGTTGGGGTGGTAAAGGCCCATTACTAGCATTCTCTTCTGTGGAAATTATTCTGTTCCGTTCCTGTTTCAGTTTAGACATTGGGGTGACACCTAATCCTGTTGTACTAGTATTAGTGCAGAGAAGCGAAAAGTAATAGCTTATATCATTCTGTTTCTTCTGTTTAACTTAAGTATATCTGCTACTCTTGTTACCATTATCTCTCATCCGGTTTTATTTGCATGCCATGATTATTATTTTCTGTTCATATGCTGAAAGTCACTGGACTTGCCAGACTTTATGTATGACCTTGCTTGTTTTCGCCCCTTTTCTTCTGTTTCCCCCCCAGGTTTGCCAAGGAGGGAATACTTTAGCTTGATCCGGATTTCTTCTGCTTGAAGTACATGAAGTGCGTAAAGTATGGCTTAACTTCTTATGGTATCTTCTGTTGGGATTATGATTTTAAAGTTTTGTACTCTGATAACTTTCTGAACAAGACTGATATTTATGTACTTGAGTTTTTCGTAAAGATATAACCATACTGATTTCTGTTTTCCACTGTAATAAAGTTATAATTTATCAAGTTTTGTTTATCTATCTTGAAATTTTTTGTTCTGTTTACTAAAATGCTCCACCAAAGTTAAGGCATTCCCTTTGTGATTGTCCTTAACGGAGGTGGGGTGTTACAGAACTTGTAAATGGACTATGTGTCATACATTGGATTTTATTCTATGTCATTGATTTCTATTAAATGTATATCTGTTTGGAAGCGGAGAATTTATTCTCTTGCTTAACGCCCTTCTCTGAAACGTATGAGCTCAGAGGTTATATATTGATGGATATCTAACGCATGGAGTGAATTGCATGTGTGGCATGCCTAAGTGGCAATGTGATCAAGGCTTCTGTTGAAAAGCAGAGTCTTGTGGTTGATGATCAAAGCACGGCCTGTGTGGCATAGCTTTGTGCAACGTTGATTCGCGAGCCTCACACCCTGGTTGTGGACCAGAAACGGGAGAGGACTGCAGGGAGGTCATGCGTTTCCTTCTAGCTAGAAGTGGCATCAGTGGTTTTACACGCCCTGACGAGTTTGACTTATGTGGTTGCTACAGTTGCGAGGCGCCTCGGATATATTGGTCGATCCGGGACCGATGGAGTCATTGGACTCATTGACACCCCAAAGGGTGGGGAAACGCAGTGTTCAGGCATTTTAATCTGCATCGGTGGACCGGCCCTGAAGATCCAAAGGTCACTCGAGCTCTGACCTGAGACACGGGCTAGAGCGTCTCGAATCAGTAGAGGACTATCTTTTTCCTCGGTTCACAGATGGAAATCCAACTTCCAATACATGACTTTGCGGTTTTGATTGTAGAACCTATATATGGCGACATAGTGGGATGGGGCACTTATGCCGTCCATGATTGATACTTATGAATTGAAATTGTTTTGACACTGTACACTTATAGTAATAATAAAACATGATATTTCACGTACCAAGCATTCTTGGCTATTATAAGGTAAAAGTCCTATCCTCCGGCTTGTGTTGCATTGTGTGATGGGACCTGGGTCTTATAATAGCTTCATTTTTCTTTATTTAGCATTGCGCTGTTGTTTTACGCACTGGAGTTCTTGGGAGGAAACCCGTTCCGTGTTATACGGCATGGTCCCTTGATTTACTTAACTTTAAAATAAAGATTAATAACTGTTTTAGTTCTCACACTAGTCACATGACTGACCTGGAGTTTATTGTTTTAACCTAAACTCTGGGTGCCCTTATTTTGACACGTGCAGCTAGTAGTTTTGGTTTTGCAGATTTATATTCACAGGATCCTGATTTACAGCTGGAACGATACTCGGAAAGCTGTATGCATGTATTACTTCTAGTTGTGTATTGTATTATTTTTCCGCTGTAGTAATGTAATTTAAATCTCAGATATTTTCTGTGTAATATTTATTCATACTCTGTATATTCTTATATTCTGATGGAATTGTTGTAATAAAAAAATGATATGTTCTTCTGTTTGCGTTCTTTTGTGTGTTGTTCTCGAAGTATCCATGCTTTCCTTACCGGGGAAGTTACGTGTCTTCACATCGAGTACTCAGGATCGCAAAAACCCCGGGTCGTTACACACACACACACACACACTCACACACACACTCACACACACACACACACACACACACACATATATATATATATATATGAATCCAATGCAAACCATTGTGATTCAGTGGTATCTGTTATCCAATACCTATTATTTTGTAAATGCATTTACATTGTATATCATGTTATTGTTATTGTACATTTATACTGGCTAGAGTTAAATAAACACTTTAAGATATTGTAATAATTATTTTTGGTAGTCTTCTAAACTGAATGTTATTAGTAATTTGTTATAACAAATAATTGCGGCAAATAATTGGGGTTGAAGTAGAAGATGTTGCTTAATAGGGAGGCCATTTTAATGTTAAAGCACATGTAGAATCTGTGCTAAGGTACATGGACATAACAACCAACACAATTATACTAACATTATAAAAATCCTAGAACATATTGTATGTTTATGCCCATGATTATATGCTATAGTAGGTCGGCACATATGGTCTGCTACATATAGACTTCTCCAATCCTCCTAGGTTATATTACTAGATTTTTCTTCTTCCAGGTTACCATAAAATAAAGTAAAATTATATGATACTATGAACATGAGCATGTAAATAAGAATATTTATCCAACGCCTTTGGTATGCTAAAAAAGGGACTAAAGCGTGAATTAGTCCTTTCATGATGAATATAGTTGCGTGTTTGCTACAGACAAATTTAAAACAGCTCTCTTGGTAAAGAAGAAGAAATTTATATAATGGCTTGGTTGCATGATAGACTATATTTCATCGCCTTTGTTTTTACTACATCTCTAATTTTTTAACCGTGTTTGTTTGTTATACTGAACACAATGACTTTTGGATGCAAGGTTACAATTTGTTGAATTAATGACTAATTCTTCAAACGAAATTCAGATTCCCTTCTTTTTTTAATCATACAAAGATACTGGGAAATGTTAATGCAAATATCAAAATTATTAACATGAATTTTAACAACTTCATTCAATTTCCAATTTCATTGTCCAGAAGGTTATTGGAATATGATGCTTAAACTAAGCTATTAGGAAGAGAGTAACTGCATTTATTCAAACATTACAAAACAGGTTTTGTCAAGATATAAGAACATAATAAAAATTAAATAAGAATAGGTGAAAAAATAGTGAATAGCAACTAGTAAATGATATTATATCATATTTTATGATGGGTCTATCATTATGCACCAAAAACATATAAGATTCATCAAGATAATATAGTATATTATGTAAAGAATAACTAAAACGAAATGATTTTACATAGATTATTGAAGTCCTTTTTTCCATATTTCATCCCCTCTACACCGGTATTAAGAGGCCACATCACTACTCATGGGTAAATTTCATATTGGTGAAGAAAATAACTAGTGGATGCTTCCAAGTTAACTAAAGACTGCAAGGTCTGAATGCTGGAGGTGAGTGCTGACTTTTTTTTTATCAAGTACCACTTTATGCTCCACTTACATGAAAAACTATTATGTTGTTGGCATCAAAGAATGTTAGGGAACCATTGAGGCTTAATGAATGGACTAGAGGGTGTAGATATTAAAGAAGAGGAACTGGATATCTTCCAAATTTCTTCCTCTTTAGTTATTTTTTGCAAATACAGTGCCACTCATTTATCTTTGTTGTGTATATTATGATATATGTTTTGTTTGAATATGGTTAATTATCACTAGAGCTTTCATTCATCTATATTTGTAGACATGGCGCCACTCATTTAGCTTTTCCATTTTTAATTTCATTTTACCTTACTTCCGTGCTACTCTAATTTAAATAGACTTCATCAACGAAGGTAAATTTTTACTTATTTGGGCAGTCCTATATTTCATTCTAATCCTAACAAAGTCCTCTTAAACTGGTTTCTTTTCCAATGTGATGGTTGTACATGTTCCATAAATTAGTATATTGAGTAGGGAACACGTTGAAGTAATATTTGTTTCCATTTATAATTATGTGGATAAAAATAATTCATGTTAATCTGTAGGATATTTTGTATGTGTATGGATATTTATCATTCATTTATAATATATTTTCCATAAAACGAACGCAAAGAATGTGCAGGTTATTTTCCATATGTTTATGCCTTAACTTTCAAGCGTTTTGATTAAAGACCCTAAATATTTTAGCCGTTCATCTATGGTACTATTAGCCATAGTGTAGTGACTCGAAAATCACCGTCCTTTGATCCGACCGCAAGGCAAGATCCGAAAGTCAGAAATCGTTGGTTCGCTAACTCTTGGCATATAAAAGATCAGAATAAATAACATAAGACCTTTAAAAACTACATAATAATGTTACATCAGAGTACAAAATATCAGAGTATATCGAAAAATAATAATAATACAACGGAAGATTTACTTGCAATAAATTTAATACAATGCACAGCGGAAACAAAAAAACTAACATAGCGGAAGACTATCAATGCTCTGGACACAGCTTTAAGCTTCAATCCAGAATCCTGCTCAATATATATCTGCAAAATAAATTACTCGACCGACGTGTGGAAAATAGGGGCACCCGAGTTTGCAAGGGAAAAACAAACTACAGGTTAGTCATGGGACTGGTATGAGAAACTCTACATTTAAAATTAACTTATACAAATGATAAGGCAAATCATAGGACCACGCCGCTAACACAGAACAGGTTTACCCCCATGAATGCCAGTGTATAAACAACAATCAGTAATAGAGATATGGATCTACTATGCATCAATCAACATGCAATATCCCAATCTACCCATTTAGGCTTAATCCCAAATTTTGATTTTCCAAATCCAATTCAATTTACAGAAATAATTCAATAATTCCTTTATCTTTATTCCTGATTTCTTATTTTAAATCATTTTTAAATACGTATCTAGCTTTTATATCAAAGTGGATTTCACTTCGGGATCTCAAACCGAAATCTTTGGAAATATTAATTCCAAAACATAATAATGCATACAAACAATTATGCAAACCAAATACCGAGCACGGCCCTCGAACAAGGCTGTACACGTCCAACCGAATATATATATATATATATATATATGTGTGTGTGTGTGTGTATGTGTGTGCACCTCCCACTATGGAGCAGGCTACAAGCTGACCACTCAATCATTAAGGTCCTGGATCTAGCCCACACTTTTAGTCGCTCTCGGGTTACCCGAATATTTAGCCACCTACTTGCTAAATCATTTTATATCCCGAAGTGGGGAAAATCATTTCACAACATAATAATCACAAGTACCTTCAAACTATAGTACTTCACATCAGCAATTCACATATATGATTAGTCACGATTAATCACATAACCTTTGAGTTCGTTCGTCTCAAAGAAGGGTGTTAACCAAGGGAATAAATTCTCTGCCACCAAAAATATACATCATCAATAGAAAATAACGGTTATGCGATGAACTACAATGTCGAACACATAATACATTTAGAAATCATTTCCACAAAATCGGGTTTAGGCCTCGAAATCATTTCATTTTTATAAAATGTTCCTTGTCCAAAATCGGGTAAACATTTCTTTTCACTTAAGAAAACATCATTTCAAATTCATTCATTAAATTTGAAAGGAACTCAACAACATCGCTAAACTTCTCATAGTTAAATCATGAAGTGTTTCACAAGATTTTAGCATACAAATATTTCTACCCAACCTAATGCTAAATGTAAAAGCATATTTGGCTCATAAACTGGTCAAGCACAATCCAAACAATCAGTCAAGCACAATCAATATCAACAACCAAGCATTTTTTGTTTACATTGCTTTTCATGTCTTGGTAAATTTAATCACCGTTTATTCATTCCAATCTAAATAAAGATTTATTAAAACTCCACTTAGTTTTAATCTTCAAAAGTCATCACTTAATGTAACGGCAAGGAATTCCGCTCGATCTGAATCGATCGTTAAACCGACCAAGACCATTCGAAACCCCTAATCGTTTTGAGGACAGGACAAATTGGAACGCAAACAGAAGAACATTTCATTTCTTATTACAACAATTCAATCAGAATACAAGAATATACAGAGTATAAACAAATAATATACATCAGAAAGATATAAGAGATTACAATACATTACGTAGCAGCGGAAAATAATACAACACACAACTAGAAGTAATACACAGATACAGAGCTTTCCGAGTATCGTTCCAACTGTATATCAGGATCCTGTGAATATAAATCTGCAAAACCAAAACTACTAGCTGCCCATATCAAAATAAAGGCACCCAGAGTTTAGGTTAAAACAATAAACTCCAGGTCAGTCATGTGACTGGTGTGAGAGCAAAAACAGTTATTAATCTTTATTTTTGAAGTTAGGTAAATCAAGGGACCACGCCGTATAACACGGAACAGTTTCCTCCCAAGAATACCAATGCATAAAACAGTAGCGCAATGCTAAATAAAGAAAAATGAAGCTATTATAAGACCGAGGTCCCATTACACATTGCAACGCAAGCCGGAGGAAAGGGTTTTCCCTTATAATAGCCAAACATGCTTAGTACGTTTAAAACAAATCATTAGATACTATTATAAGTGCATAGCGTATAAAACAACTTCAAATCATAAGTATCAATCATAGACGGCATGAGTACCTTATACCATGTCGTCATACTAGGCTGTACAAATAAAACCACAAAGTCATGTATTGGAAGTTGGATTTCCATCTGTGACCCAAGGCAAAGGGATCGTCCTGTGCTAATTTGAGACAATCTAGCCCATGTCTCAGGAACAGCCGCAACTGCACCATGGATCGTCAGGGCCGGTCCACACGGAGTCGATTATTATGCCTGAACAATACGTCTCCCCGCCCCACGGGCCGTAAATAAGCCAACGAATGAGTCCATCGGCTTCACATAGTCATCGATATATCCGAGGCGCCTTGCAACAGTAACAACCACATACATCAAACTCGTCAGGGCGTGTAAAACCACTGACGCCACTTCAAACTAGAAGGAAACGCATGCCGTCCCTGATGTCCTCTCCCGTTTCTTGTTCACAACCGGGGTGTGAGGCTCGCGAATCAACTTTACACAAACTATGCCACACAGGCCGTGCTTTGATCATCAACCACAAGACTTTTCTTTTCAATAGAAGCCTTGATCATATTGCCACTTAGGCATGCCACACAGGCAATTCACTCCATGCGTTTGATATCCATCAATATATAACCTCTGAGCTCATACGTCTCAGAGAAGGTCGTTAAGAAAGAGAATAAATTCTCTGCCGCCAAACAGATATATATTTAATAGAAATCAATCACACAAAAAAAATCCAATGTCAGACACACAGTCCATTTACAAGTCCGTTCTGGGTCTGAACGAAACCGGAGGCACCTAATACCTCGCATATCCATCGATCTCCAAATACGTCTGGACGACCACTAACTGATTCCCTCCTCTTGGGTGTACGGCCCAATCAAGATTATCAGTAATCACCCGAATGACATGAAGACCTCAGGTCTTCGACCACCGTCTTCATCCTCGACACCACGTCGAATCAGTTATTCAGAATGGGATAAACCCGGTCTTTCTGAATAACTCGCGTATATATTAAACAAGTGTTACACAAACACAACATATGTCTCATTACATTTCATCAGCAACTAACTGTAAATTATTAAGAGAACAACTCCCCAAATATTAACCCCGAAGGCTGAAACCAACATCAGATCAATACCCAGGAAATCATTCTTCTTAACTAATCTACAGTTAGTTGTTAATTTCACATTCTTCGGGATAGGTTCCCATTAGTTTTATCAAAGATAAATTCCTTAAATTTATTCTTTAATCTTCTTTTGAATATCAATTCAAACCAAATTATGGTTTATCCAAACTTGCCGGGATTAACGAACCTTACCGAAGTAATCATTTGTTTTAATTTCCCAATCCCAACCTATTCATCCCATGGAGTAAAACTGGTAATACTTCATATCTAATACCACGGTGTTATCGGTAAATTCAATTACCATTTCACGTTCAAATCTAATTAAAGATTTAACTATCTCCTGGAGCAAAACTGGTGATACTCTATTCTCGATCTTTTCAATCTAATTAAATATTCATTAAAACTCCACTAAGTTTTAATCTTTAACTGGGTTAAATAACCATTGTCATTTAAAACACGGTTCACAATAAACCCCAGAATCACATCACATTTCAATCAGTCCCTAACCGTAAATTAGTAAGAG
Source organism: Allium sativum (assembly GCA_030737875.1). Lineage (NCBI taxonomy): Eukaryota > Viridiplantae > Streptophyta > Magnoliopsida > Asparagales > Amaryllidaceae > Allium > Allium sativum. The sequence continues at coordinate 1,664,379 of CM060925.1, read as the reverse complement.
GACAGTTCCCTAAAATATTAACCCCGAAGGCCGAAACCAACATCAGATCAATGTCCAAGAAACCCTCCAACTTAACTGATCCCAAGTTAGTTCCTAATTTTCTTAACTCCATTTGGGTTTAAAAACAGCATTATTAAAGATATCGTTCACGACAACCCAAAATCCGATTTTATATTAAACACAAGGCTCCGAATAGAAAATATATCGGCTTATATTCAATATCAAATTCTGAAACCAACAAATATCGTATTGGGAATAACGATATAAATATATGTTTCAAATTTCCATAACAACATCTGTATATTCACGAAATCCAACATCGAACTATTCCGAAGATTATTTCAATTCAAATCCATTCCAATCCAATTATTGGAAATTCTGGTTATTTCCAAAACCATTTCAAATCCAATTTATTTATTTTAAAAATAAGTAAATTATTATTCTAGTTCAAAACTAGTTCATTTCGATAAAAATCTACTTTTAACTTTTCAAATATGGAGTTCCTCATACCAATTCTTCCTAAATGATTTCTTATGATTTTACACAAATTATTACTATTTTTAATAATTTTATCAAGGCTCGTACAGTCGATTTCCATCAATGGCCATCGGACTGCACTTACAGCGACCTTTTCCAAATTTGATTTGGACATAATTCCAAATCCAACTATTAGATTTCAAATCTCTAATATTAGTTAGAAAGATCTTTTCAATATGAACCCAACGGTTACGGTTTTAGGAGAATCCGACGGTCGGATCTCCGGCAGCGTCCATTCTATGTCAGGCCATTATATATATATATAATATATTATATATATTTCGTCGATTTCCTTTTAAAACGTATTTTATAAATCATTTTAAATTCGTTTTCAAAACGATTTCAACTTCCATCTCAAATTCAAATCAAAATTGAATCTTTCCAATATAAATTCGTTTTAAATTCGTTTCAAATAGATTTCAATTCAAATGGAGTTTTAACTCAGTTTCAATTAGTTTTCAATTCAATTTGAAATTCAAATTTATTCAATTTCAATTTGAATTCATTTCTATTCAATTTCAGTTCGAATTCATTTCTATTCAATTTCAATTAGAATTCATTTCTAAATATTCGATTTTGAAATTACTTTCAATATTCATTATAAAATCGACAAAATTCCCGTTCGTGTTAAAATAGCGTGTAACTACTTAACACGGCTTCACATTTCAATATTCAAAGAATATTATTTTTAAATTATTCGATAATTCTGAACTGGAATCATACACAGTCAATTACCATATAATTTCAGTTATATGGATTTCATCAAATTCATATATACAACAATGACGATAAACACCCAACCATCATCCAAAGTGCGTTCTACACAGTATAAGCATCAACTATAAATATTCAATGCTTATAACAGCCAGTCAATCAATTGATCGACATACAACTAATTATTGGGATTAGTGTATGTCATATATCATCCCAATACCCGTGTGAGGTTTTCAAACAATCAAAAACGGATTTTATTTGTGCAGCTGGCGTTGTGTAAAATTTATCGTCCCAATCAATATCAGTCAAATGTGTGTATATAAACAAATTGTCCGATTTGTTTATATTTAGTTTATTTTAAATACACGTTAAAAAATATATTTTTAGCTATAAAATATTTCAGCAATATAAATATTTTATTTCACATCACACCACACAATCAATTTTCACCACAACAAACAATCAAACATACAAGCCATCCATGGTCTGTGGACGATGGGTGTCGGGTGCCACTAAACACCGTATGAATCCTAGTACATATTTCAAACTAGAAATAGAAATAAAAGTTAGGAGTTCTCACCTTAGGGTTCCTCACCGCCATTCTTTATTTCTGAACGGTTTGAATTCCGTTTTGCTTTAGGTTCGTTCCATCGCCATCTGTTTCACGCAGTCGATAGTAAAAAATCACATTTTTTTATTGCTATTTCATATAAATAAAAATCATATTTTTATTCTACTATGATTATAATGAAAATCGTATTTTTTATTTTGCTCTCTATTTAATTTTCAAACCAACGTATATTGTATTTTCAAAGCAAAGAATATTTTATTTTCAAAGCAAAATATATTTTAAAAGACAAAGCAAATTATATTTAGAAAATCATATTTTTATTATTGTTCTTTATTCAAAGATGCTCCACATAAAAATAACATTTTTTATTTAGTGATATTACATATAAAAAACACCTACTGCTATTTTACCAAATATATAGGTTAATTATAAAAACCATACTTTTATTAAAGCTATTTATCTTTTTAAAAACCAGGCATATTTTTCAAATAATGCTTAAAACAAATCTGTGCTATATATATATATATATATATATTTTAAATCCATGTTATACATAAATCCATATTTTTATTTCAAACTTTATATATATATTTTAAAACTGATTTTATACTATGTTATTTAAATCAAACTAGCTAAACTAAAACAAACAATAAATAAATAAAAATAAAAAGGTATTAGCTCACTGTATCTTCTCGTTGAACCAGGCCGCTATCGAACTCATTAGATCGAATTAGGGTTCCGCCACCACCATCGATCTCGACCCCCGGAAGTTCATCGGAGTGCGCCCCTTGGAGAGCCTGCCGTCGCCTTTCACCTCAAAGGAGCTCGACGAGCTCGATGATCTCTGGCGCCTCTGATATGGGTTCGAACGGAGCATGTTGGAGCTTGACGTTCGTGCTCTACGCTCCACGATAACACATGAATCAGGTATGGATTGATAGAGGGAAGAGAGTAGATCGATCTTTGTAATTGGAGTACGATATTTTATTGCGCGGATCGAAAGTTGTTTGGATTTCTTTTCTGGAGCGTTTGGTCCATCCATGGAAAGGAAGATGGTGGCTGACCTTCTTAGGGTTTTATGAAGATTATGTATAAATATATATTTATTTAAATATTATTTAATTTGAAAAATGCTTGCTTGTTGTTACTAACTTCAAATAGAACCCAACGACCGTCGTCCCTAGCTAATTACCCCCATTCCGAACACATGGGATATGTTTCGTAAGCCAGTTCGGCCGTTACGATTAGTTTCCTTCAAAATCAAAATATAAATCTATATATTGAATTTGAACGCACATTTCAATTTACCGGGGCAACATCCTGACTTTATAAATTCCAGAAAAATATTTTATAGCTTTGTATTGACAATGCGGTCGTAACAAAACTAATTTCATCGAATTCTGAGACCGTTTGAAAAATGGTCATTTTCCAGTCGATTAAATTCAACTGAAACTGGTCAAACATGTTTTCCTTTGCCACGCTCACATATTGAATCGAAAAATTACGAATTTCGGAATCTACAAAAAACTTTACATCACGGATCCAACAAAAGTTGTTTCGTCGAAAACCGTGGTCGTTTGCAAAATTTCCATTTTCAAGGCCTTTATATATATTAAAATATATATATAAATTCCACAGCGACTTTTCTGAATTTTAAACTGGACATATCTTATAATCTATAAAGTGAAATCTCAGTTGCTTACATCCGCTAGAAAGATACGATTAAATAGATTCAAATATTTTTTGTTTCACTAAAATCCGATTTATTTTGAATTCTGTACATTCATTTGAATTTCGAAATCGAATTTTCAAACTACCGCACCGATTTCAATTCCTTTTATAATTTAAAATAAATATTTATATTCTAACGACGATATATATTTTATATATACATTCTAATTCTATTCAAAATAAATTTCTCGTCGTTATTATTTAAAATAATTCATTTTAAATATTCAAAATTCACTAAAATTGCCGAAATAGAATTTTTAAATTGGCTCAGAATTCTGAATTATTACAATCACCGACTGTTTCCCTCCTCTTAGGTGTACAACCCAATCAAGATCATCAGTAATCAACCGAAGGATGTGAAGACTTCTGGTCTTCAACCACCGTCTTCATCTTCGACTTATCGTCGAATCGGTTATTCAGAATGGGTATAAATCCGGCCTTTCCGAATAACCCGCGTATATAATAAACAAGAGTTACACAAACACAACATACGCCACATTCCAACTCAGAATATTCTTTTATTCAAATTTTCACATTCTTGGGGAAATGTTTCCATTAATTTTATCAAAGATAAATTCTATTAAATTTATTATTTAATCTTCCTTTGGATATCATTTCAAACCATTTTATGGTTTTCCAAACCAGTCGGGATTAGCGAACCACACTGAAGTAATTATTTATTTTATTTCCCGATCCCAACCTATTTATCCCATGGAGAAAAACTGTAATACTCCATATCTTACACCATGGTATTATCGGTAAAATTAATTACCATTTCACATTCAAATCTAATCAAAGATTTAACTATCGCTTTGGAGCAAAACTGGTGATACCCCATCCTCGATCACTTTAATCTAATTAAAGATTCATTAAAACTTCACTTAGTTTTAATCTTCTCAAAAATCAATATCCTGTCTTTAACTAGGTTAAAGAACTAATGTCATCTAAAACACGGTTCACGATAAACTCAAATTCACGTTCTATTGTTAATCGGGTTAAAGAACAGGTGTTATTCAAAACACCGCTCACGATAAACCCGAAATCACATTTAAATTCAATTCCAATTAAATACCAAATTAACTGGACAATTTCACTAAATCTTAATTAAAAGATTTATTCTTTTCTAAACTGGGTTCAAGAACAGTGTTATTCAAGACACCATTCACGACAAACACAAAATCCCGTTTGATATTAAATACAAGGCTCTGAATAGAAAATATACCGGCTTATATTCAATATCAAATTCTGAAACCAACAAATATCGTATTGGAAATAACGATATAAATATATCATTCAAATTTCCACAACTATATTTGTATAATCACGAAATCCAACATCGAAATATTCCGAAGATAATTTCATTTCAAATCCATTCCAATTCACGTATTGGAAATTTAGATTATTTTCAAAAACACTTCAAATCCAATTTATTTATTCGAAAATATTGGATTATAATTCTAGTTCAAACTAGTTCATTTCAAAACAATCTATTTCAATTTTTTCAAAATTGGAAATTTTCATCCCAATTCTTCACAAATCACTTCTTATGATTTTTAACAAATTATTGATATTTTTAATAATTTTATCAAGGCCTGTACAGTCGATTTCAATCAACGGCCATCGAACTGCACTTACAGCAACCTTTTCCAAATATTATTTGCACATAATTCGAAATCCAACCGTTAGATTTCAAATATTTAATATACATTATAAATCTCTTTTCGATACAAACCCAACGGTTCTGTTTTCAGGAGAATTCGACGGTCGGATCTCCCGTAACGTCAATTCGAAGTTAATGGTCGAAATTCGCGAACTGCCGCGGCGCGTTCTATTCAGGCCATTATATATATATAATACATATATATTATATATGTCGTCGATTTCAATTCAAAACGTATTTTATAAAATGTTTTAAATTCGTTTTCAAAACAATTTCATCTCCATATCCAATTTCAAAGCAAAATTGAATGTTCCATACCATCGATATACAAATGATAATATTTTCAAAACGTTATATTTTGAAATCACTTCCTTTTCTACATTCATTGTAAAAACGAATATAATCGATATAAATATCGTTTGCATCCAAATGGCGCATCTCTAATCGATACGGCTTTTTATATTTCAATAACTTCATTATTCTATTCAACAAATGAATATTTATTCTATTCAACACATGAATCTATATTTCTTTCAACACACGAATATTCTCAACACATGAGTACTGTTAACACATGACTATTTTTGTTATTTAATATAGTTTATAAAATTATGATAAAGATGTAAATTTTATTGTTAAAAATATTTTACTCAACACATAAATATATATTTTATTCAACACATGAATATATATTTTATAATATTCTTTATTTTCCCAATTGGAATGAGGCCCAATCAATTACCATATAATGTTAATTATATGGATTCCATACAACAATGTATATAATAGCAACTATCAATAATCAACCATCATCCAAAGTGCACCATACAACTGCATAAGCATTAAACACATATAATTAACGCTTACACAGTCCGTCAATCAAACGATCGACATACAACTAAACCATTGGGACTACTGTACGTCAAATATCATCCCAATACCCATGTGGGGTTTCAATCCACAAACACTGAATATTATTTGTGCAGTTGGGCGACGTGCAAAATTTATCGTCCCAATCAATGTCCTTCAAATGGGTGTACATAAACAAACCGTCCGGTTTGTAAATGAATATTTATTTATTCACATTCACGTTAAAAATTATATTTTTAACTTCAATTAATTTATTTCAACACATGAATAGTTTATTATCCATTTCACATCAACATCACAAACAAGCTCCACAACACATCAAACAAGCATACAACTCGTCCATGGTCTGTGGACGATGGGTGTCGGGTGCTGCTAAGCACCGTCTGCATCCTAGTATATATTTTTAACTAGAAAACTAGATTTAAAGTTAGAAGTTCTCACCGACTAGCTAAACCAATACACTGCGACTCTTCATATGTAGGAATCTTCGTCGTGCTTGCCTTTTGTCAATTTCATTGTCCGTAGCCACTACATATATAAAAATCACATTTTTATATCGTTACTATATAGGTAAAAAATCTATTTTTATACCGCTACCATATAGATAAAAATTCTATTTTTATACCGCTACTATATAGATAAAAGTTCTATTTTTATACTACTACAGTTACATAAATGTAACGACCCAGGTTTTCGACGATCTTGGTTATCCGATATACAACACATATCGAACATCCAAGGATCGAAAATAACCGAATTGTTAATGAAAGAAGTTAGAGGGTGATGAAAGATAAGATAGAACTAATAGAATAGAAGAAGAAGAAGAACATCATCATCAGAGTAAACACGAATCCCACAGCGGAACGAATAAAATATAACATAACTTTTGAAATACAAACAGTATGTATACCATAGCACTTATCAAAATACAACACTTACAACACAGCGGAATAAATAATAGCTATAGATTCCTAAAGCCTCCTGCTCCAAGCTCTCCAAGTATATCTGTAAAATCCCGACTACTTGACTTCCCGTACAAATTAGGCACCCAAGAGTTTAGGGAGAACAAAACAAAATAAACTCCGGGTCAGTCATGGGACTAGTATGAGTAAAACAGTTTAAAATAGTTTGAACAAGTAAACGATATCTCATAAGACCACGCCGTATAACGGAACGGGGTTTTCCCTTATGAGAATCCAAAATATCCTTATATCAAAACATTTTGATATTATAATAATGTCTATCAACCACAATATAATAATCATCTAGCAGAAACGCTTTCATCTCACGTTCTACATATATAGTATACAATCAAAACCGCAAGCACGTATTGGGTAATGGATTTCCAACTATGACAAGGTATGGAACCACCTTCCGATCGGTGTACTTTAGGAACGATACACTGGTGTTCAACAAGAACATCTTGCAACTCAGCCACACATGACCGACCACTCATTTCGCTTGAGTGTATCGATTGTACATGACCAACAGTTGGGATCAGCAACCGTTCCCGTATACATATATGGGACATCATTTATAGATTAAAGAAGCAAATGAATATTCTCTAGATAGGTGATTATACACCCTACTTCGGTGCGACCGACTTAGCCATGTTGCCTGCCCAATTTCTGTCATTTACCAGATGTGAGGCTAGAAGCTACGCTTACTTTCCATTCATTGATAACACGATCACTTTGAATGCCACATTATCAGATCCGTTAAATCATTAGTTGGTTTATACAAATATCCTGGATGTTATGCTAAGGGATAAATCCGTTGCAACCATATATATTTGTACAGACCAACCCATTCGATCATTAGAAATACTCTGTCAGACACTCGTCCATATACGTTCGTTCTGGGACTGAACGAAACCGAAGGAACTATTCAGTACATCCATCTTAGTCCATTGTTATCTAAGATTTATACAACAACCCTTGCACTTTACTCCGTCTTCAACATACTCAACATACTTGATTCGCAATGCTTATGCCAATACAAAGTGGTTCTTCGGATAATAATCCAACCGGTCTATCTATATTAACAACGTAAATATGGTCAAAACTTGATAGTCTGTGATTTAACTATCAAATGAAAAACATGTCGGTGTACAAACAACGATCTTATTTCCAAATGGAATTATCGATCAAATCATCCAACATATATAAATATATATATATATATTCATATTTCCTTATTTTCTCTAATTAGAAAATATATGTTATTAACATTGGAAAACATTTCCAACCCTCATTCACGCATCACTACCATACCACAACTATTAGTCCCTAACTGTAAACTAGTAAGAGAACAATTCTCTAAGTATAAACCCCGAAGGCCGAAACCAACATCAGATCGATACTCAAAAAACCATTCAACTTACTAATCTCCAGCCAGTTTCTAATCTTGTTAAACTCTACTCGACTAACTCGATTAACCTTCGAATACCATATTCGATTAACTCTATTTGATTAACTCTAACTGGTTAAATCTAACTGATTAACTCTAACTGGTTAACTCTAATTGATTAGTTCTAACTGATTAACTCTAGCTGGTTAACTCTAATTCGAATAACTTATATTCGATTAACTCCTTTAATAACGTTTATCCATTTAAAAAGATTTACTTTTAGTAACGGTTCTTCACTTTAAAAATGTCCTTTTTATAACGTTTCTCCACTTATAAAGATTTCCTTTTTAACAGCGTTTAATCACTTATAATGATTTCCTTATAACAGCGTTTAATCACTTATAATGATTTCCTTATAACAACGTTTAATCACTTATAATGATTTCCTTATAACAGCGTTTAATCACTTATAATGATTTCCTTTTTAATCCTATTTATTTTTCAAACAAATATTCCTTTATTACTTCACTTCTATTCATTAGATCCTCATTATAAATTGGTAAGTGAATAAATTTCTCATTGTTAATCCCGAAGGCCGAAACCAGCATCAGATCAACACTTTGAAATTTACTCAACCCAGTCAACGTATAACAAGTTCCAATTATTCAAGACCCATAACCTATCCTATTTAACATTTTTAACTCGATTCTATTTACTTTCTAATAAGTATTTCTTTTATAAAATCCTTTGATTTTATAAATATTTCATTTTCAATATACGTTTTGAAAATTCCCTTTTCTACATCTCAGTCTTACGGTATTTACCATACCAAATAACAGTGATTGATATCGTTCAAACACACAAAATATCACGATTTATGAAACAAAACAGTATTTTATATATTGAGGAACCCAGTAGGGTCCCTCCAACCTGTTCCCTGCATCACAGATATTAAACACTAAAATAACATCGATTTTATTTCGATATGAAATATTCTGGTAAACAACATCAATATATATATATAACGGTTTATATATATATATATATATATATATATATATTATTTCAATGAACTGTCTAGCAGTTCAATCAACCAAATCAACACACAGCAATCAATAGATATTTATCAGTTCTAAGAATACGTTATAAAAATATAACTGTTCAGAGTTGGTGAGTTTTGCTCACTTTGTCCGTAATCGTTAAATAACGATTTACGGTCCTTGATTCAGATTTTACGTTTTATATTCGTCAAAACTGCACCAAGATCCAATTTCCCAACTAGCTTGTAAGCGTGCCCTTTTCCGATACCAATCCAATGTATTTTGTTTTTCTCCGACCACTCTAAAGCCCAACCCAATCACACTTTCACTCCCAATCCAAGAAACAGATCATCCTCCTCCGATCAGCCAAAAATCCTTGCTTCAGTAAAACTTTAAACTTCTTCTTCCATCAAAATATACACGAGCTCCAGGTACACACAAAACAGAAACCAAAGACCAGCCCGCATCTTCATCATACATTCACATGCAAATAACATTGCACCACACATACTCAAAGTACAAAGCTACAGTCCGCCTTAGCTTAAACACGGTCCCCCAGGAGAACACACAACAGCAGTACATGTCTCCCCTCATCTCCATATTTTTGCACGGAACCAACTCCATTCAAATAGGTACAGCGAGCTCCACTTTCATTCCACCTTTTCTACTGTTTTATACCCCAACGTCAACAGTTCTTTCATACTCCTATCTCCCTTCTTCTTCCCCAGTCATGAAATAACCCCCTCCCGGTAATATTTGCGATTACCACTTCTTATCCCATCGACTTCAGCACGTTCACCTCCAGCTATTAACATCCTCTCTTCACAGTATTAAACTCTCTTCCACACTACTGTACACACAATATTTCACGCATCAAAAATAGTTCGCACCCTTCCGCTAACCATCTACTCTAATATGTACGTAAACCCTTGTCAGCATCTTCCCAGATCTCGATGTCGATCATAGAGAAAGAAGTCGCACCCATTACCATTAACCGCTACTCGAGCTCCACGTTCACATCGCGAAACAGCTCGTTCAACTCACGGTAATGCATGACTCGCGATTTTCATTCATCGAATCACCTTCAAAACTCGCGCGTAGGGTACCCAGTCGAGTAGGAATCCAAAACTCATACCATCGATGGCTAATTTCGCCCAAAATAGAAATTCCCTGATTTCGTTATAACCACTATCGGACCCCTGAAAACATCATCGCTCCTCACGACACCCCACAAAAACGAAGACGAGGCTCTTACCATTTCAATGATTCGACTTTTGTTTAGAAATAAAGTAAGAGGGGTCAAGGCTTTCAATTTGGTTTTGATTTTAGTGGCCATTTCGATTTTTGCTACTGGAAGACATAAAGAAAAACAAAGGAAAAGAATGGGGAGGACCAATTGGGTTTTTAATTCATGTTTAAATAGTGGAGCAAGGGAACCAGAAGTACATGAACAATCAGATCGGGTTTTACTTCGTGGTGAAGAAAAGGCACAGGCCTATGTCAGGTAGCATGCTGGCGAAACAGACGGTTATGTTTGTGTTTAGTATGAAGTGAAAGGCGGTGGATATTTAATGGGATGTTTATCTTAGATGCTGAGGAAAAATAAAGGTATAGAAGTCAGATGAAAAGACGGAGCATACCCAAATCTTTTAATATTTATGCTCAGCCTTGGTCGGTAAGTAAGTGTACAGCAATTTACTGCGAAGTGAAAGGAGTTGCTATGGTAGGTAGCTGTGTTACTTGGCTTGAAGAGACTTGACAGAATATACATATACAATTCATTTCTCCTTAGCTAAGGGGACTTAAAGTAAAAGCATCCTATTTGGTTTACGGTAAGTTGTAAATAGTTTGCTTCAGCACTAACGAAGGGACCAAATAAAAACTATGTTTTTATAGTAAAGTTTTAGGGTCTTTATTTCACCAAATTTCATTTGTTCATAAATGAAGATTTACGGACAGAAATAAATACACCATCTTGACGAGCGAGGTGTCCCGACTCCAGAAATATAATAATATCGGTAGATTAACTCATATTTTGAAACCCCAAAATCACTGATTAAGGGTGCACAATGCTCCAAATAAAAAGTTTCTTATTAAATTAATTAAAAATTGCAGTAAAATTCTAAAAATTAAATTATCGCTACGTCTCAAAAGAACCTCGTCTAAATTCGAAACCGATGTCTAGTTATATCGAATAAACCGTTACGGTCGATAAACGATTCTATAGCGACTATTTTAAAATTTGATTTTGACATAACTCAAAATCTACACGACGAAATCCCGATTTTTCTCTTCCACTAGAAAAATATACTTCACTAGCTCTGTACGTTTCTTATTTCACAGAAATCCGACTTAAAACGGACCCTGTATATACAGTTGAAGTTCGAATCGCCAAATAGTGAATTGCACCGCCATTTCGAGCTCGGTTTTAATTATAATATAATTATACGTTCTAACGTCGTCGATTAAATAATATATTCGTTATTTAAATAATTAAATAAGTTAATTATTGCACTGTTAATATTCGGGTCATTACATTCTTTCCCCCTTAAAATAATTTCGTCCTCGAAATTGCTATGCTAGAAGACGACCCTATCTACTGGGTAAATATTTATCGGTTTACCCCTTAACTTCAGTTTCAACTGAACTAATTAATATCGACTAAAATATTAATTTATTCCGACTAACTAAAATTTTCAAAAATTTTGGAAATTTTCTAACGCCTTTAATTTCCGGAAAATTTCGCCACAACCTCCTTTGTACTTGTCGATACGTCAAATCACAACTCGCCTCTCTAGGCCTTCTCCAACACAAAAGAAAATCAAACAGCCAAATGGCTTGCCAATTCCGCTCATAAATTCCAAACTCATAAATAAAATAAACTTGTACCTTTTTGTTGGGCATATTAACTTTACCACTTTGAATCTGCTATCATTCAGCATATACCAATTCCACCCCAATCAAACTCAAATCAGTTTATTCATACTTTCAATCATTCACTTGTACAAGACAGATTTCATTCTAACCCCAATATCAAAATTTCAACTCTTAACTCATCAACTCAATTCTGTTCCATATTATTCAATAATCTATTCTAGTTTCATTTAACTTAGTCATAGTTAAATTCTAATTTATTATTCACTTTCACTATTTTAATCCGTTTAACTTCATAAGTTAAATTTAAATTTCAAATTTCAAATTCCTGGGTTCATTTCAAATCAACTTGAAATCATAATACCAATTCAAACATTTGAATTTCTAAACCACTTGTTTTCTCAAAACATTTCAAAAAACAAAATCCTTGGTAGTAATCCATCACTTACAACTCGAAAATGACATTGATAATGTGTACACCATCATCAGAATTATTTCCCAGCAATCGAAGTGAGTTCAAATACTATAACATTTTCAAATCTCATTTCTTAAACATTTCCATTTTGAAATCAGTTCAAAATATCCTTCCCAATGTTTGTAAACAATTTAAAATCTCCCAGGATTTTAAAATCATCATATATTATATTTATATGACTTCTACTTGGTTATTTATATAACCATTTCATGTTTTATAATCTTATTCGATTACATTATCAAACAACACATCCATTATAATAATTTCAATATATATTTTCTTTATGTTAAATATATTATGGGCAAAATTATTTCATTTACCCTTCTTTCAAAACATACTGTGTCGGTCCATCGTATTCGAGTGTTTAGTAACCCCTATCGATACAGTGGATCAAACCGATCGACCAGAATTCATAAGCCACTCAACCAAAAAATCTCCACAATATAAAACAAATTTTTATATCAAATAACAAATACGTTCACTCGTATATATACAATCAAACTCAATCTAGGGTATTACTAACCCCATCTCTACTGAGTCACGCCACAGAGCCAAGGTAATAACTTAACCTTAAGCTCTGATACCAACTGTAACGACCCGGATTTTGAGTAGGCTTTGCAACCGTCCCCATCCTCTAAAGCAGCAGGTAAAACCCACTGTGGCTTACACTAGTACCCCAACACCATATTTTACGGCCAGCCTTTCGACTTCACAACCAACCCTACCAAAGGTACATGTAGGAGTAAGAGTCTGTCGTTCGCCACCTAACGAAAAGCGAGAACCCCCTATCATGTGACACATGCCTAAGCACGCAACATGGACCGGTGTGAGTAAAACAGTTTAAAACAGTTTGAACAAGTAAACGATATCTCATAAGACCACGTCGTATAACGGAACGGGTTTTTCCCTTATCAGAATCCAAAATATCCATATATCTAAACATTTTGATATTATAATAGTGTCTATCAAACACAATATAATAATCATCTAGCAGAAACTCTTTCATCTCACGTTCTACATGTATAGTATACAATCAAAACCGCAAGCACGTATTGGGTAATGGATTTCCAACTATGACAAGGTATGGAACCACCTTCCGATCAGTGTACTTTAGGAACGATACACTGGAGTTCAACAAGAACATCTTGCAACTCAGCCACACATGACCGACCACTCATTTCGCTTGAGTGTATCGAATGTACATCAGCAACGGTTGGGATTAGCAACCGTTCCCGTATATATATATGGGACAACATTTATAGATTAAAGAAGCAAATGAATATTCTCTAGATAGGTGATTATGCACCCTACTACGGTGCAACCGACTTAGCCATGCTGCCTGCCCGATTTCTGTCATTTACCGGATGTGAGGCTAGAAGCTACGCTTACTTTCCATTCATTGATAACACGATCACTTTGAATGCCACATTATCAGATCCATTAAATCATTAGTTGTTTTATACAAATATCCTGGATGTTATGCTAAGGGATAAATCCGTTGCAACCATATATATTTGTATAGACCAACCCATTCGATCATTGGAAATACTCTGCCAGACACTCGTCCATATACGTTCGTTCTGGGACTGAACGAAACCGAAGGAACTATTTAGTACATCCATCTTAGTCCATTGTTATCTAAGATTTATACAGTAGCCCTTGCAATTTAATCCGTCTTCAACATACTCAGCATACTTGATTCGCAACGCTTATGCCAATACAGAGTGGTTCTTCGGATAATAATCCAACCGGTCTCTCCATATTAACAACGTAAATATGGTCAAAACTTGATAGTCTATGATTTAACTATCAAATGAAAACATGTCGGTGTGCAAACAACGATCTTATTTCCAAATGGAATTATCGATCAAATCATCCAACATATATAAATATATATATATATATATTCATATTTCCGTATTTTCTCTGATTAGAAAATATACGTTATTAACATTGGAAAACATTTCCAACCCTCATTCACGCATCACTACCATTCCACAACTATTAGTCCCTAACTGTAAACTAGTAAGAGAACAATTCACTTAGTATAAACCCCGAAGGCCGAAACCAACATCAGATCGATACTCAAAAAACCATTCAACTTACTAATCTCCAGCCAGTTTTTAATCTTGTTTAACTCTACTCGACTAACGCGATTAACCTTCGAATACCATATTCGATTTACTAACTTTCGAATAACATATTCGATTAACTCTATTTGATTAACTCTAACTGGTTAACTCTAACTGATTAACTCTAACTGGTTAACTCTAACTGATTAGTTCTAACTGATTAACTCTAGTTGGTTACCTCTAATTCGAATAACTTATATTCGATTAACTCCTTTAATAACGTTTATCCATTTAAGAAGATTTACTTGTTGTAAGGGTTCTTCACTTTAAAAATGTCCTTTTTATAACGTTTCTCCACTTATAAAGATTTCCTTTTTAACAGCGTTTAATCAATTATAATTATTTCCTTATACCATCATTTAATCACTTATAATGATTTCCTTATAACAACGTTTAATCACTTATATTGATTTCCTTATAACAGCGTTTAATCACTTATAATGATTTCCTTTTTAATCCTATTTATTTTTCAAATAAATATTCCTTTATTGCTTCACTTCTATTCATTAGATCCTCATTATAAATTGGTAAGTGAATAAATTTCTCACTGTTAATCCCGAAGGCCGAAACCAGCATCAGATCAACACTTTGAAATTTACTAAACTCAGTGAACGTATAACAAGTTCCAATTATTCAGGACCCATAACCTATCCTATTTAACATTTTTAACTCGATTCTATTTATTTTCTAATAAATATTTCTTTTATAAAGTCCTTTGATTTTATAAATATTTCATTTTCAATATACGTTTTGAAAATTCCCTTTTCTACATCTCAGTCTTACGGTATTTTCCATACCAAATAACAGTGATTGATATCGTTCAAACACACAAAATCAACACAGATTATATAGCACATCATATATCACGATATATGAAACAAAACAGTATTTTATATATCGAGGAACCCAGTTGGGTCCCTCCAACATATTCCCTGCATCACAGATGTTAAAAACTATAATAACATCGATTTTATTTCGATATGAAATATTCTGATAAACAACATCAATATATATATAACAGTTTATATATATATATATATATATATATATATATATATATAATTTCAACTAACTGACTAGCAGTTCAATCAACCAAATCAACACACAGCAATCAATAGATAATTATCAGTTCTAAGAATACATTATAAAAATATAACTGTTCAGAGTTGGTGAGTTTTACTCACTTTGTCCGTAATCGTTAAATAATTATTTACGGTCCTTGATTCAGATTTTACGTTTTATTTTCGCCAAAGTTGCACCGAGCTCCAATTTCCCAACTAGCTTGTATGCGTGCCCGTTTCCGATACCAATCCAATGTAATTTGTTTTTCTCTGACCCCTCTAAAGCCCAACCCAATCACACTTTCACTCCCAATCCAAGAAACAGATCATCCTCCTCCGATCAGCCAAAAATCCTCGCTTCCGTAAAACTTCAAACTTCCTCTTCCATTAAAATATACACGAGCTCCAGGTACACACAAAAAAGAAACCAAAGACCAGCCCGCATCTTCATCATTCATTCACATGCAAATAACATTGCACCACACACTCAAGGTACAAAGCTACAGTCCGCCTTAGCATAAACACGGTCCCCCAGGAGAACACACAACAGCAGCACATGTCTCCCCTCATCTCCATATTTTTGCACGGAACCAACTCCATTCAAATATGTATAGCGAGCTCCACTTTCATTCCACCTTTTCTACTGTTTTATACCCCAACGTCAACAGTTCTTTCACACTCCTATCTCCCTTCTTCTTCCCCAGTCACGAAATAACCCCCTCCCAGTAATATTTGCGATTACCACTTCTTATCCCATCGACTTCAACACATTCACCTCCAGCTATTAACATCCCCTCTTCACATTATTAAACTCTCTTCCCCACTACTGTACACACAATATTTCACGCATTAAAAACAGTTCGTACCCTTCCGCTAACCATCTACTCCAATATGTACGTAAACCATTGTCAGCATCTTCCCAGATCTCGATGTCGATCATACCATTAACCGCTACTCGAGCTCCACGTTCACATCGCGAAATAGCTCGTTCAACTCACGGTAATACATGACTTGCGATTTTCATTCATCGAATCACCTTGAAAACTCGCGCGTAGGGTACCCAGTCGAGTAGGAATCCAAAGCTCATCCCATCGATGGCTAATTTCGCCCAAAATAGAAATCCCCTGATTTCGTTATAACCACTATCAGACCCCTGAAAACATCATCGCTCCTCACGACACCCCACGGAAACGAAGTCGAGGCTTTTACCATTTCAATGATTCGACTTTTGTTTAGAAATAAAGTAAGAGGGGTCACGACTTTCAATTTGGTTTTGATTTTAGTGGCCATTTCGATTTTTGCTACTGGAAGACATAAAGAAAAACAAAGGAAAAGAATGGGGAAGACCAATTGGGTTTTTAATTCATGTTTAAATAGAGGAGCAAGGGAACCAAAAGTACATGAACAATCAGATCGGGTTTTTCTTCGTGGTGAAGAAAGGGCACAGGCCTATGTTAGGTAGCATGCTGGCGAAACAGACAGCTATGTTTGTGTTCAGTATGAAGTGTAAGGCGGTGGATCTTTAATGGGATGTTTATCTTAGATGCTAAGGAAAAATAAAGATATAGAATTCAAATGAAAAGACGGAGTGTACCCAAATCTTTTAATATATATGCACAGCCTTGGTCGGTATGTAAGTGTACAGCAATTTACTGCGAAGTGAAAGGAGTTGCTATGGTAGGTAGCTGTGTTACTTGGCATGAAGAGACTTGACAGAATATACATATACAATTCATTTCTCCTTAGCTAAGGGGACTTAAAGTAAAAGCATCCTATTTGGTTTACAGCAAGTTGTAAATAGTTTGCTTCAGCACTAACAAAGGGACCAAATAAAAACTATGTTTTTAGAGTAAAGTTTTAGGGTCTTTGTAATGACCCGAAAATCCGGTAGAATTTGAGCTGACCAAAAACACATGTCCAACCCCAAATATCACGGAAATTCGAACCATTAATAGAAAGCAGTTAGAGGGTGAGGATAGATAAGATAAAAACATAGAATAGAAGAAGAAGAAGAACACAACATCAGAGTAACACGAATCTCACTGCGGAACGAATAACATATAATATATATAACATAACTTGAAATATACATCTGTACTTGAATATACATCAATATCAAAGTACATCACTTACAACACAGCAGAAACAACTATAGCTATATGATCCTGAAGCCTCCTGCTCCAAGCTCTTCTAGTATATCTGTAAATTCCCGACTACTTGACTGCCCGTACAAATTTAGGCACCCAAGAGTTTAGGGAAAACAACAAAGTAAACCCCGGGTCAGTCATGAGACTGGTATGAGTAAACAGTTTAAAACAGTTTCAGAAAACTAAATGATATCTCATAAGACCACGCCGTATAACACGGAATGGGTTTTTCCCTTATGAGAATCCAAACACTTGATTTATCTTTATATCAAAACTCTTTTGATATTATAATAATGTCCAAATCAAGTAGATAACAATCTAGTGGAAACGCTTGCATCTCACGTTCCACATATATAATATACAATCAAAACTGCAAGCACGTATTGGGTAATGGATTTCCAACTATGACAAGGTATGGAACCACCTTCCGCTGGTATATCTCTAGAGGAGAATACACCGAGTTCAAAAAGAACATCTTGCAACTCAGCCACACATGATCGACCACTCATTTCGCTTGAGTGTATCGAATGTATATCACCAACGGTTGGGATCAGCAACCGTTTCCCGAATGGGTCAGCATCGACAATAGATTTTTAGAAGTAAATGAAACTCTAGATCAGGTGATTATACACCCTAATAGGTGCGACCTACATAGCCATGCTGCTTGCCCGATTTCTGTCATTTACCGGTTGATGAGGCTAGAAGCTACGCTTTATCATCACACCAGATTCACTTCGAATGTCACATCGTCAAATCCATCAAATCACCGATTGACGTCCTCAACTGTACATTACGTGTTAGCTAAAAGAAGTTTCCTTCTCCGCTTCCACTCTTGGTACGGTTGAAGAAATCAATGTACGTGACCATTCTGGAAATACTCTGTCAGACATTCATCGATACAAGTCACCCAGGAACAGGATGAACCGAAGGTACTATTTCTATTAATAGAAAAAGTCCTTGTACTCTACTCCGTCTTCGATTATCTTTATATAATCTGATTCGCACGCTACTGCCGATATGGAGTGGTTCTTCGGATAATAATCCAACCGGTCTCTCCATATTGACAACGATGGTCAAAACTTCGATAGTCTGTGATTTAACTATCGAAAAAACAAGTGTTTCGATAATCGATGATTTAACCATCGAATAAAACCAGTGTTCATCCAAACATCCAACAATCACTGAACCTTTAATTAATATTCCATTAATTAAATCTCTTTTCTATTTCTTTATCAATATTTGTTAATCAAATATTTCAATAACCATATTGCCCTTTTTCGTTCTTTGGAAAACATTTCCATATATCGCCTTCTTCTTTTTTTCTAAACTGTAGAAAATATTTGTTATTTATAATTGGAAAATATTCCAATTACTTATCTCTTTTCCAATCTCGTTTATTTCTATACTTAGAAAATAATCTATATTCTATTTCCAAGCTTACATTTCATTTGGGTTAAAACAGATGTTGTGTAAAACATCGTTACGACAACCCAAATACAGTATTTAACTAATTCTTATTCCACATTGATCTTCGAGCCTGAATCTTGCTACTTATCGGTATATCATGAAATCAACCAAGTTGGTGTATAATTACCTCTCATACCTTGACTGAATAACATTTAACGTCAAAACAGACAAGACTACTTACTCGAATAATAAATACCATACAACTGATTATTCACCTTCAAACACATATACATTTTCTCTTTCTATTCTTACTAGATTTTATTCTTATACTTCCTTTTTTTTATTATACTACTCTATTTCTAAGTTCGTTTTCTTATCGACTTCTATATATATCGATACGTTGATTTCTAATTATCAAATTATCTTAAAAATATTCTATCTCCTTAAATTCTCGGAAAAATTCGCCATAACCTCCTTTGTACCGGGAGCATCGGGAAATTTCAAATAGCTTTCCCGGTCCTTCTTATCTCAAAAAGAAAAAGAAAAAGCCAAGCAGCTAGCCGACACGGCGCATAAAATCTCATATGGAAATTAAATACGTACCTTTTTGTCGGGCATTCTATTTATTTCACTTCTATACTTTATTCCATACTTGTCTCCTGTATGTCTATGCCTGTTCAATCTATTTTAAATATACCAATCGTTTTTAACTCAATTTGTTAATTAAATCTGTTACTTAACTTTTCAGTCTATTTCACCTTCATATTTGAACATGACATGTTCAAATATATTTTAACTGCATATTAACAAATTCTAATTATACTCATACACTCGTTTCCTTATCGACTTCTTATTCAAATTCCAATTCAATTCTATTTGAATTCTTTTGATTTAAACTTCATTTGAATCCTATTTTCAAATTCTATAGTTTAAAGTCCATTTGAATTTCTATATTCAAATATATAGTTTAAAGTCCATTTGAATTTCTATATTCAAATCTATAGTTTAAAGTCCATTTGAATTTCTATATTCAAATCTATAGTTTAAAGTCCATTTGAATTTCTATATTCAAATCTATAGTTTAAAGTCCATTTGAATTCGATTATTCAAATCTCTATTTCAAAGTCGATTTGAATTCGATTATTCAAATCTCTATTTCAAAGTCCATTTGAATTCGATTATTCAAATCTCTATTTCAAAGTCCATTTGAATTCTCGGCATTATTTATAAACAACGTTTATAACTTCAATTCAAAATCCCACCTTTCCATTTATAAACAACGTTTATAAATTCAATTCAAATCCCATATTTTCATTTATAAACAAAGTTTGTAAATTCGATTCAAATCCCATCTTTCCATTTATAAACAACGTTTATAAATTCATATTTGTTTTATATACCTTCAAACAAGTTAATATTTTCTATAGTTTTATTTAAAATTCAAATTCTATTTATAAAAATAGAATTTCCTTTTTAAATATCAAATACCCTTTCCGATATTTTTATGAATCAATATTCAAGCTCTAGTGGTATTTTCAACAATCAGATCAACCAATTTTCAATCACTTGATTTTTAACACATCATATAGGAATATATATGAAATCAAATAACAACAAACAGATAATATATTTTTGAGGAACCCAGTTGGATTCCTCCAACCTGTTTTCCTGCATCCACAGACGTTAGTCAACATAGTAATACACATCCTGCTTCGAGGCAGGATATCGCGGTATAGAAGGTCATCCACTATCATAGCGTGGGGCGCATAGGGTAATCATCCGCTAATGAAACCGCGGGCATCCGCTAATGATACTGCGGGAATCCAACCAATCATCAACCCAACATATATATAATATATCCTAAATAACTAATATATATTTTAAACAATCAGACAACATTCAAACAAGCACAGACAATTATTTTTTAACTATATAAAAAATAATTCTAATTAAATGGTGAGTGAGGTTTACTCACCTCAAAATTCGATCGGCGATCCAGATTCTTGCAATTCAAATAGAGTTTGAATTTTACTGAAATCTTGACAAGTTCATTTCCTAATGAATTAAATTACCAAATGTACACCTCATCTCTATGATTGTAATGCGACCAACCTTGTTCCGTTCGGACCTAATTTCAACAAGTTACCAAATTTCAATTTACATGAATTGGATTTTAAATTAGAATTCTTTAATTACTTAAATTATCCTTAATCATGCTTAGAACCTAATTATGAATAAAACAGTAATTAATACCTGACTAATTTAGTTTTATAAACTTCCTTCTCAGTATATTTCTTTGACCCACACTTGCAGATCCACGCACTAGTGCCTCACTGTCCTCTTGCTTCTCCACCGTTCTCCTTGGCTTCAACAACCCACTGTCGAACACCAGTAGCATCCCCAAATCAACCTCGTCATCTCAGAGTCACAGCCGAAGTCCAACAGAAATCTCGCATGGCTTGCTTTAAATGCTTCCTACATGAAATCGCGACAAACATAGGCACGGATTTTCATCTTCCAACTCTTTGTTCGCGACTCCAAATAAACCCTGATCCGTGCCCTAGCCTGCTGCAAAACCCTTGAACCGCGACTTCGATTCATGCTCCACTTGCTCGGTCTCGCGATGGTCTCCAGATCGCGATTTGCTTAGATTCAAACCTCCCCCACTCACAGTTGTTCAACCTCAACCTCCAGTAATCGATTAACCCAACTCCTATGAAATCGAAGTAAAACTCCAACCATGAACTCGATGATATCGAATAAACATAGGCCGACATTTTTGATTTTGAATTTAAAAGGGAAGGACGAGATAATTAATTGAGTTCGATTTGGCCTTTATAAAGGCAACGGCCATTTTATCTTTGATTTTTAGAAGCTTTTGGTAAAGTTTACATTATAAGAAGATCGAAAAAAATGAATTAAAAAGGGAGTGGCATGGTTTTAAATTTGAACAGCGAGGCTCTTTAGCGTGTGGAGATAAAGAACTCAACTTGTCTTGTTTATGTCCACAAACTAAAATGTTTTATTTTATTTTATTTTTATTTTAATTAAACCGATATCCTTTAATTAAAATACACCCTGATTCTGAATTCCTTTCTGAACCCAACAACTGACGATCTTAGGGTAGTACCACTATTCCGGATACACTGGGATAGGTATCGAAGTCCAGTTCGATCATCCCGAACAGATATTATTTTAAATCGATTTAATTTAAATTTCAAACCATTTAAATTCTTCGATAATTATTGAATATTATTATTCTAATTCAAACAGTATTATGTATTGATTATCTGAACTGTTTTCAAATCAGTTTTCACTTCGAATTCAGTTATTCGTTGATTCCTTATTTTGATAATTTAATATATACGATATTAAATCGAAATCGATATTTAAATCGATAACATAAATATAAAAATTCATTTATATTTTCAACTAAATATTTAAATCCATTCTAAATATTTAAAATTAGTTGGTCGAAATCCCGGGTCATTACAATCTTCCCCACTTAAAAATAATTTCGTCCTCGAAATTGCTAAGGTAGAAGAAGTGCTACAAACCCATTAATTTTTCAAAATCTTATTTATGTTGATACTCAACATTTCAAACTTCCTTACGTAACTCTCTTTCGAATAAATCCCTATTCGGTAACTCCTCCCTTCGAATAACTATATTCGATAATCTCTCTATCAAATAACTAGATTCGAAAACCTTTCTTTGAATCAACTATACTCGATTTATTCTATTTGATTTACTCTTATCAATTAACTCTATTGGATTTAACTCTTTTTGATTAACTCCTTTGAATAGCCAATATTTTATAACTCACTTCGATTAAACTAATCGATAACTCTTTTCGATTAACAAATAATCGATACTCCTTTCGAATAACCAAAAATTGATAATTCCTTTCGAATAAACTATATTTGATAACTCCTTTAACTCTATCCGAATAAACAAATATTCAATTAACTCCTTTTAGCTTTATTCGAATAACTCCTATTCGACTAACTCCTTTAATTCTATCCGAATAAACAAATATTCAATTTAACTTCATTCGCTTGACTCTAGGTCGCAGCGATCACAATGGTTACGCCTGACTCCCCCAGGAAACATCCGACCGCCCTAGGCTATCTGCAGCCCTGCAAATTACGCTAGCAGTCGTACGAAATGGCAACTTATCCTGAGTAACTATATTTGGCTAACTCTACCTCAATAACTATATTCGATCAACTTTAATTAAAAACTAACATTCAATTAAATCCAAATTCGATTAACTATGTTCAATTAACTCTATCTGGTTAACTCTTTACTCTAATCGATTTATTCTAACTCTAATCGATTATTTCTAGCTCTAATCGACTTCTCCTATTCGAATAACTCTTATTGTATAACATTTATTCATTTATAAAGATTTACTTTTAGTAACGGTTCTTCACTTTATAAATGTTCTCTTTAATAACGTTACTTCACTTATACAAGTGTTGTGTACCCCTTCTTTTAAAAACTATCGGTGTTAAAAACCAATATCTCTTCTCTATATAAGTTCAGACTTATATATTCCATTTATCGAATGATAAATATTTAATTTAATTTATAAACTGTCATTTATAAATTAATTTTTCTATTTATCTGTTAAAAACAGATTTCCATTTTTCTATTCATCTTCCGAATATTCCTTTGATTAATTTCTATTTATTTAACAAATAAATATCTCATCTATAACATTCTATTTATTTAACAAATAAATAAATCTTTCCATTTAATCAATTTGTAAATGTTTTTCAAATATTTCCCCTTCTATTTGTTTACACATAACATCCTTTGTATTTGTGTTACAAATATATTTCCTTTATATTTGATTTACAAATATATTTTCTTTATTCACACCCAATTCATATTTCATTCACATTGATTTTACTCAATTTATTCGTTTCGATCTACTTAACTTACTTAAGTTAAATTTTATTTCAATCATTCAAATTCCCATTAACTAGTTGCTAATTAACCGTTTTGCCTATTTCACCCTTTTTATTTGAATATAACTTGTTCAAATATATATCAACTTAATTATAACTAATCTAATTATATCTTCAACTCGAGTTATATATTTGATTTCGAATATAAATTCTCAATCTCTTTCACTTATCCAAAAACCCAATTTCGATTCAAGTTTCCTTTAACTAATTAGTCTCCCATTTAGTTAATTCTATTTAACCATTTAAAATATGATTTTTGTCTAAAAAATCATTTCACTTACTTCACTGGAGTTCATATTTATTTTATATCCCAGTCTGGATTTTTCAAATGTCAATTCGGACTTTATTTCCTAAAAATCCTTCTGTTTATTTAATTAAACCGTTATGGTTTTATAATGGTTCTAGCGCTGCTTTTCTAAAAATTTGATTTTGACATAACTCAAAATCTATACGACGAAATCCAGATTTTTCTCTTTCATTAGAAAACTATTGTTCAACCGGTCCCGACGATTCTTGTTTCACAGAATTCCAACTTCAATTGAGTTCTGTATACTAAATTGAAGTTCGAATCGCCAATTTACGAACTGCCGCGTTACGGCGAGCTCATTTTAATTATATTTATAAATAGAAACGTTTTAACTTTGCTTATAATAAATTCAACTCAATTCTGATATATTTTTTATATATATCAAATCCATTTCATAATATTCCTGATCTATTTCACTTCTAATATTCAAATCCTATATATTTACAATATTCAAATTCCATTTGAGTTTCTTTATTCAAACTCTATATTATTTCTTTTTATTCAATTTCTGTTTGAATTTCCTTCTATTCAAATTCTATTTCAATTCCTTATCTTCAAATTCTATTTGAATTTCTTATCTTCAATTTCTATTTGAATTTCTTATTCAAATTCCTATTTGAAATCCTTTTGAATTTAAATTCTATCTTAACTCCTTTTATTTAAAATTTCTATTTCAAACTTTATATTCCACTTAACCAAATTCCATTTGAATTCTAATATTCAAATCTCTATTTGACTTTTCTTTATTCAAATCCATTTGAATTCCTTTGAATTCAAATTCCATTTCAATTTTTCTTATACAATTTCTATTTGAATTTTCTTTATTCAAACTCATTTGAATTCCTTTGAATTCAAATTCTATTTCAATTCTATTTAAATTATATATATTATATATTCAAATTCCTTTATTTTACTTCTATTTGAAATCTATATTCCAATTCCCATTTCAGAATTCCTTTTAAAGTTATATAAGTATATACGTATATTTATACCTATCTCAAATTCAAAACATTTGAATTTTAAAACAACTTGTTTCTTTCAAACAAATTTCCATCAAAACTTTTCTAAGGCAGCAATTCATCACTTAGAAACTCGAAAATGAACACTGATGATGTTGCGACCATCATCAGAATTATTTCCCAGCTACTGAATGAGTCCAGTGCTATATTTCTTTCAAAATCCATTTAGAAAAATATTTTCCCAACTCCCAGGATTTTAAATTCTGAATTCATGTTGGAATTCAATTTCAATTTATCTCATTTGTATATTTGATTTCATATACAAATTCCATTGATTATATATATAACTAGTTCTGTTTTATAATCTAATTCGATTAAAATCCTAACAATCAACTTAACTATTTAAAAACAATATCGTGTCCAATCTTCTGTTCAAGTGTTTATAAACTTCTATCGACATCGTGGCGTCCCACGATTCGACCAAAATTCATAATTCACTCAACAGACTAGTCAACACAATATAAAACAGTTTTTATATCAAATAAAAATTCGCTCTCTCGTATATATATACACTCAACTCATTCTAGGATACTACTGATCCTATCTCTAATGAGCACATCCCAACAAGCCTAGGTATTCGCTCAACCTAAGCTCTGATACCAACTGTAATGACCCGAAAATCCGGTAGAATTTGAGCTGACCAAAAACACAAGTCCAACCCCAAATATCACGGAAATTCGAACCATTAATAGAAAGAAGTTAGAGGGTGAGGATAGATAAGATAGAAACTTAGAATAGAAGAAGAAGAAGAACACAACATCAGAGTAACACGAATCTCACAATGGAACGAATAACATATAATATATATAACATAACCTGAAATATACATCTGTACTTGAATATACATCAATATCAAAGTACATCACTTACAACACAGCAGAAATAACTATAGCTATATGATCCTGAAGCCTCCTGCTCCAAGCTACTCCAGTATATCTGTAAATTCCCGACTACTTGACTGCCCGTACAAATTTAGGCACCCAAGAGTTTAGGGAAAACAACAAAGTAAACTCCGGGTCAGTCATGGGACTGGTATGAGTAAACAGTTTAAAACAGTTTCAGAAAACTAAATGATATCTCATAAGACCACGCCGTATAACACGGAACGGGTTTTTCCCTTATGAGAATCCAAACACTTGATTTATCTTTATATCAAAACTCTTTTGATATTATAATAATGTCTAAATCAAGTAGATAACAATCTAGTTGAAACGCTTGCATCTCACGTTCCACATATACAATATACAATCAAAACCGCAAGCACGTATTGGGTAATGGATTTCCAACTATGACAAGGTATGGAACCACCTTCCGCTGGTATATCTCTAGAGGAGAATACACCGAGTTCAATAAGAACATCTTGCAACTCAGCCACACATGATCGACCACTCATTTCGCTTGAGTGTATCGAATGTATATCACCAACGGTTGGGATCAGCAACCGTTTCCCGAATGGGTCAGCATCGACAATAGATTTTTAGAAGTAAATGAAACTCTAGATCAGGTGATTATACACCCTAATAGGTGCGACCTACATAGCCATGCTGCTTGCCCGATTTCTGTCATTTACCGGTTGATGAGGCTAGAAGCTACGCTTTATCATCACACCAGATTCACTTCGAATGTCACATCGTCAAATCCATCAAATCACCGATTGACGTCCTCAACTGTACATTACGTGTTAGCTAAAAGAAGTTTCCTTCTCCGCTTCCACTCTTGGTACGGTTGAAGAAATCAATGTACGTGACCATTCTGGAAATACTCTGTCAGACATTCATCGATACAAGTCACCCAGGAACAGGATGAACCGAAGGTACTATTTCTATTAATAGAAAAAGTCCTTGTACTCTACTCCGTCTTCGATTATCTTTATATAATCTGATTCGCACGCTACTGCCGATATGGAGTGGTTCTTCGGATAATAATCCAACCGGTCTCTCCATATTGACAACGATGGTCAAAA
The DNA here is from genome assembly GCA_030737875.1 of Allium sativum. Classification (NCBI taxonomy): domain Eukaryota; kingdom Viridiplantae; phylum Streptophyta; class Magnoliopsida; order Asparagales; family Amaryllidaceae; genus Allium; species Allium sativum. The sequence continues at coordinate 1,636,546 of CM060925.1, read as the reverse complement.
CTTCGATAGTCTGTGATTTAACTATCGAAAAAACAAGTGTTTCAATAGTCGATGATTTAACTATCGAATAAAACCAGTGTTCATCCAAACATCCAACAATCACTGAACCTTTAATTAATATTCCATTAATTAAATCTCTTTTCTATTTCTTTATCAATATTTGTTAATCAAATATTTCAATAACCATATTGCCCTTTTTCGTTCTTTGGAAAACATTTCCATATATCGCCTTCTTCTTTTTTTCTAAACTTTAGAAAATATATGTTATTTATAATTGGAAAATATTCCAATTACTTATCTCTTTTCCAATCTCGTTTATTTCTATACTTTGAAAATAATCTATATTCTATTTCCAAGCTTACATTTCATTTGGGTTAAAACAGATGTTGTGTAAAACATCGTTACGACAACCCAAATACAGTATTTAACTAATTCTTATTCCACATTGATCTTCGAGCCTGAATCTTGCTACTTATCGGTATATCATGAAATCAACCAAGTTAGGGTATAATTACCTCTCAGACCTTGACTGAATAACATTTAACGTCAAAACAGACAAGACTACTTACTCGAATAATCAATACCATACAACTGATTATTCACCTTCAAATACATATACATTTTCTCTTTCTATTCTTACTAGATTTTATTCTTATACTTCCTTTTTTTATTATACTACTCTATTTCTAAGTTCGTTTTCTTATCGACTTCTATATATATCGATACGTTGATTTCTAACTATCAAATTATCTTAAAAATATTCTATCTCCTTAAATTCCCGGAAAAATTCGCCATAACCTCCTTTGTACCCGGAGCATCAAGAAATTTCAAATAGCTTTCCCGGTCCTTCTTATCTCAAAAAGAAAAAGATAAAGCCAAGCGGCTAGCCGATACGGCGCATAAAATCTCATATGGAAATTAAATACGTAGCTTTTTGTCGGGCATTCTATTTATTTCACTTCTATACTTTATTCCATACCTGTCTCCTGTATGTCTATGCCTGTTCAATCTATTTTAAATATACCAATCGTTTTTAACTCAATTTGTTAATTAAATCTATTACTTAACTTTTCAGTCTATTTCACCTTCATATTTGAACATGACATGTTCAAATATATTTTAACTGCATATTAACAAATTCTAATTATACTCATACTCTCGTTTCCTTATCGACTTCTTATTCAAATTCCAATTCAATTCTATTTGAATTCTTTTGATTTAAACTTCATTTGAATCCTATTTTCAAATTCTATAGTTTAAAGTCCATTTGAATTTCTATATTCAAATATATAGTTTAAAGTCCATTTGAATTTCTATATTCAAATATATAGTTTAAAGTCCATTTGAATTTCTATATTCAAATATATAGTTTAAAGTCCATTTGAATTTCTATATTCAAATCTATAGTTTAAAGTCCATTTGAATTTCTATATTCAAATCTATAGTTTAAAGTCCATTTGAATTTCTATATTCAAATCTATAGTTTAAAGTCCATTTGAATTTGATTATTCAAATCTCTATTTCAAAGTACATTTGAATTCGATTATTCAAATCTCTATTTCAAAGTCCATTTGAATTCGATTATTAAAATCTCTATTTCAAAGTCCATTTGAATTCTCGGCATTATTTATAAACAACGTTTATAACTTCAATTCAAAATCCCACCTTTCCATTTATAAACAACGTTTATAAATTCAATTCAAATCCCATATTTTCATTTATAAACAAAGTTTGTAAATTCGATTCAAATCCCATCTTTCCATTTATAAACAACGTTTATAAATTCACATTTGTTTTATATACCTTCAAACAAGTTAATATTTTCTATAGTTTTATTTAAAATTCAAATTCTATTTATAAAAATAGAGTTTCCTTTTTAAATATCAAATACCCTTTCCGATATTTTTATGAATCAATATTCAAGCTCTAGTGTTATTTTCAACAATCAGATCAACCAATTTTCAATCACTTGATTTTTAACACATCATATAGGAATATATATGAAATCAAATAAACAACAAACAGATAATATATTTTTGAGGAACCCAGTTGGATTCCTCCAACCTGTTTTCCTGCATCCACAGACGTTAGTCAACATAGTAATACCCATCGTGCTTCGAGGCAGAATATCGCGGTATAGAAGGTCATCCACTATCATAGCGTGGGGCGCATAGGGTAATCATCCGCTAATGAAACCGCGGGCATCCGCTAATGATACTGCGGGAATCCAACCAATCATCAACCCAATATATATATAATATATCCTAAATAACTAATATATATTTTAAACAATCAGACAGCATTCAAACAAGCACAGACAATTATTTTTAACTATATAAAAAATAATTCTAATTAAATGGTGAGTGAGGTTTACTCACCTCAAAATTCGATCGGCGATCCAGATTCTTGCAATTCAAATAGCATTTGAATTTTACTGAAATCTTAACAAGTTCATTTCCTAATGAATTAAATTTCCAAATGTACACCTCATCTCTATGATTGTAATGCAACCAACCTTGTTCCGTTCGGACCTAATTTCAACAAGTTACCAAATTTCAATTTACATGAATTGGATTTTAAATTAGAATTCATTAATTACTTAAATTATCCTTAATCATGCTTAAAACCTAATTATGAATAAAACAGTAATTAATACCTGACTAATTTAGTTTTATAAACTTCCTTCTCAGTATATTTCTTTGACCCACACTTGCAGATCCACGCACTAGTGCCTCACTGTCCTCTTGCTTCTCCACCATGCTCCTTGGCTTCAACAACCCACTGTCGAACACCAATAGCATTCCCAAATCAACCTCGTCATCTCAGAGTCACAGTCGAAGTCCAACAGAAATCTCGCATGGCTTGCTTTAAATGCTTCCTACATGAAATCGCGACAAACATAGGCACGGATTTTCATCTTCCAACTCTTTGTTCGCGACTCCCAATAAACCCTGATCCGTGCCCTGGCCTGCTGCAAAACCCTTGAACCGCGACTTCGATTCATGCTCCACTTGCTCGGTCTCGCGATGGTCTCCAGATCGCGATTTGCTTAGATTCAAACCTCCCCCACTCACAGTTGTTCAACCTCAACCTCCAGTAATCGATTAACCCAACCCCTATGAAATCGAAGTAAAACTCCAACCACGAACTCGATGATATCGAATAAACATAGGCCGACATTTTGATTTTGAATTTAAAAGGGAAGGACGAGATAATTAATTGAGTTCGATTTGGCCTTTATAAAGGCAGCGGCCATTTTATCTTTGATTTTTAGAAGCTTTTGGTAAAGTTTACATTATAAGAAGATCGAAAAAAATGAATTAAAAAGGGAGTGGCATGGTTTTGAATTTGAACAGCGAGACTCTTCAGTGTGTGGAGATAAAGAACTCAACTTGTCTTGTTTATGTCCACAAACTAAAATGTTTTCTTTTATTTTTATTTTATTTTAATTAAACCGATATCCTTTAATTAAAATACACCCTGATTCTGAATTCCTTTCTGAACCCAACAACTGACGATCTTAGGATAATACCACTATTCTGGATACACTGGGATAGGTATCGAAGTCCAGTTCGATCATCCCGAACAGATATTAATTTAAATCGATTTAATTTAAATTTCAAACCATTTAAATTCTTCGATAATTATTGAATATTATTATTCTAATTCAAACAGTATTATGTATTGATTATCTGAACTGTTTTCAAATCAGTTTTCACTTCGAATTCAGTTATTCGCTGATTCCTTATTTTGATAATTTAATATATACGATATTAAATCGAAATCGATATTTAAATCGATAACATAAATATAAAAATTCATTTATATTTTCAACTAAATATTTAAATCCATTCTAAATATTTAAAATTAGTTGGTCGAAATCCCGGGTCATTACAGTCTTTATTTCACCAAATTTCATTTGTTCATATATGAAGATTTACGGACAGAAATAAAAACACCATCGTGACGAGCGAGGTGTCCCGACTCCAGAAATATAGTAATATCGGTAGATTAACTCATATTTTGAAACCCCAAAATCGCTGATTAAGGGTGCACAATACTCCAAATAAAAAGTTGCTTATTAAATTAATTAAAAATTACAGTAAAATTCTAAAAATTAAATTATCGCTACGTCGAAAAAGAACCTCGTCTAAATTCGAAACCGATGTCTAGTTATATCGAGTAAACCGTTATGTTCGATAAACGATTCTATAACAACTATTTTAAAATTTGATTTTGACATAACTCAAAATCTACACGACGAAATCCCGAATTTTCTCTTCCACTAGAAAAATATACTTCACTAGCTTTGTACGTTTCTTGTTTCACAGAAATCCGTCATAAAACGGACCCTGTATATACAGTTGATGTTCGAATCGCCAAATAGCGAACTGCAGCGCCATTTCGAGCTCGGTTTTAATTATAATATAAGTATACGTTCTAACATCGTCGATTAAATAATATATTCGTTATTTAAATAATTAAATAAGTTAATTATTGCACCGTTAAAATCCGGGACATTACAATAAGTATCATATTTTTATACTTTACATTATATAAAAATTATATTTTCATTTTCTATGTCTTCATATATAAAAATCCCATTTTTACTTCACCATTTCAACTATATAAAGATTCAAACTTTTCTAATATAAAAATTCGATTTTTATACGTTAAAGATTTAATTCTTTTCTTGTTTCAAAATCAAACTTTTCAAATTAAAAATCCAACCTTTCATTTATGATAAAAATCTTATCTTTCTTTGCTACTATCACATATAAAAATCGTATTTTTATAGTTTCTATGATATAAAAATCATATCTTTAATGTTTAAATAAATAAAATAAAACATATTTTATATAAATAAAATAATAAAATAATAAATAAAAAGCTTACAGTCGATCGGTGAAAGGGGAGGGTTGTGCAGTGGTGCTGGAAGCCCAAAGGGGAAGGAGGTGCGTTCGAGTTTAGAAGAAGAAAGGGAGGGAGTGGGTTGCGTCGATGAAGTGGAGAAGAGGGGGAAGATCGAAGAGGAGACGCGCAGGATGGGGATGGTCGAAGGAATCGTCGGCGAGAGGTTGCAGAGAATAGGGGAGCGGTGGTGGAGGGCTTGGGGTACGGTTTCGTGAACGGAATCGGGGGGCTTCGCCTGCGTCAGGTCGAGGTTGGGGGGGCTTCTCCGACGAGGCGGCGCTCCGATCAAGGTGGCGCGGTGGCCTGCTGATCGGAGGAGCAACGGCTCCTCCTCCCTCTTCTTTTTCTATTTTTTTTATTTTGTTTGAACTGAACGATAGAGGAGGGGAGAAAGATAAATGAGTTGACCCAGTTATTTTATATAATTATTTGTTAATTTATTTTGAATTTTGAATTCCATAAAGTACCCTTTCCATTCGAACTTGAAATTGAACCCGCCGTTTGTCGTCCCTAGTGTATTACCCCTATTCCGAACACAATGGGATGTGTATCGTAAGCTGATTCGATCATTTCGATCTGTTTCTGTCAAAATCAAAATATAACTCTATATATTGAATTTGAACACATGTTTCAATTTACCGGGGCGGACTTTAAAAATTCCCAAAAAATATTTTCTAGCTTCGTATTGACGATGCGGTCCTAGCAAAACTAATTTCATCGAATTCTGAGACCGTTTGAAAAATGGCCATTTTCCATTCGATTAAAATTAACTAAAACTGTCAAAGCACGTTTTCTTTCGCCACGTTCACATATTGATTTGAAAAACTATGAATTTTGAAACCTAGCAATAACTTGACATCACGGATCCAACAAAAGTGGTTTCGTCGAAAACTGAGGTTGTTTGCAAAATTTCCATTTTAAGGGCCAGAATTCCATAGCGACTATTCTGAATTTTCAACTGGTCATAACTTTTGATTCCCGCTATGAAATTTCAATTTTTCGGATTGGTTGGAAAGATATTCTCAATTAGATTCAAATATTTTTGGTTTCGCCAAAATTCGGTTTATTTTGAATCCTGTACATTCATTTTAAATTTGAAATCGAATTTTCAAACTACCGCGCCATTTTCAATTCCTTTTAAAATTAAAATAATATATTTATATTCTAACGACGATCTATATAAATATATACGTTCTATTTTTATTCAAAATAAATTTTCCCGTCATCATTATTTAAAATATATCATTTTAAATATTCAAAATTCATTAAAATAGCCAAAATAAAATTTTTAAATTGACTCATATTTTCCGGGTTGTTACACTTAATGATTGTTCAACTATAGGAAAATTAATCCTGCTTTAAATGGGTTAAAGTACTAATGTTACTCAAAACATGTAACAACCCGTATTTTCAATAACCTGTTATAACATAAATCGAGGCAGAATTTAATTCAAAAATTTGAATCAAGGGAAATGGGCTATGCCATTGCGTTCGTCTCGGAAAAATACGCGAAATAGAGTCCGAGTTTTCGAAAATCGGAGTCCGTATGACCCAGTTAAGGCCCATTGAAGTTTTCAGAAAATTCCTAAGTAAAAACAGATTTAAATTTGAAATTAAAAACAAGGGTTAGGGCAAACTGGCGCAGGCGGGAAAATTCCCGCCAGGACCCGCATGTCGACAGGCCTGTCGACAGGGTCCCCAGGATGTCGTCTGCCCTGTCAACAGCCCTGTCGACATGGGGTGGCCAGGCAGTTTTGCCTGGCGCACCATTTTGATTTGGGCTTGGTCTTGTGGCTTAGTTCTGGAGAATTCCGAAATCTGAAGGACCTAATTCAACCTAGGGTTAATCCTATGGTCTAAATCACTAGCCTAATCTATAAATAAGACCCTAACCTACCCTAAATCACTCATTATTCATTCTAGCAACTAAACTATGCCAAAATCAAAACTCTCATGACCTCCACTCTCTTCATACAATTCCTAAACAAATCCCTAAGAGATTTCCACGCATACAAGTGTATTTAGGCTTGTATGATCCTCTTTAGCTTGCATTAAAGTCTTGTTTCTCCATTGTCATCATAAAGGAGGAGTCTTGATCAAGTTTGCTTGCATTTTGGGGTTTTATTTTGTTGCATAAGGGGTTTCTTACATTTGCTATACTTATTTGAGTCCGCATAAGCATAGTAAGCCCTCTTACCTTCATTTTAGAAACTCTAAAGTTAAAATGTGATGAAAGTTGGGATTTTTGCAAGTTTATTGAGTTATGCATGTTTATGCAAGTTCACCAAGTCATGATTTGCAAGTTCATTGAGTTATGCAAGTTCACTAAGCCATGATTTGCAAGTTAAATGAGTTATGCATGTTTATGCAAGTTCACTAAGCCATGATTTGCAAGTTTAATAAGTTATGCATGTTTATGCAAGTTCACTAAGCCATGATTTGCAAGTTTAATGAGTTATGCATGTTTATGCAAGTTCACTAAGCCATGATTTGCAAGTTAAATGAGTTATGCATGTTTATGCAAGTTCACTATGCCATGTTATGCATGTTTAATAAGTTATGCATGCTTATGCAAGTTCACAATGACATGTTGTGCACGTTTGACAAGTTATGCATGTTTATGCAAGTCCCCTATGCCATGTTAGGCAAGTTTAACATGTTATGCATGTTTATGGTAATATGCAAGTTCACTATGCTAAGTTATGCAAGTCTAACATGTTATGCATGTTTGTTGTGATATGCAAGTTCATCATGTATGTTGTGCCAAGTTCCCTCTTCCTATCCTTTATGCGTTATTACGAATATGTAAGCGATAGAATGACGTTGGGGGGTTTGGGTAAACTTAAAATACATGAAAATATAAGATTGGGAATTTACCTATTAAGTTAGGTCTACCCCTTGGGAATTTACCTATTAAGTTAGGTCTACCCAAGTATTTGTTGACTTGTAATTATGTTTCGAAATAAAGTGGACATGACACTTAGAAAACATAAGTGTGGCCAACTCGAGGTTGGGTTGAGTTTGTAGCGTAATTCTACCCGGAACCGACCGGCTTAACTAGTGGCTACAAACAATAGGACCCAATGTGAGAAGTTGGTCATGTGGTGCCAAGACCCGAGGTTAGACCAAGTTGTGGTGTAAAGCTACCCGGACCCGCCCGGCCTAACTAGTAACCACAACAAGGTCTGATGTGAGAGGTTAAGGTGCATTAAATTAATTAATGCCTCATGATTAGGGTTAAGTCAGGGTCCACTAATACTTAACCAATTTGGGGATTCGAGGGATTGAAATGGGGGTAAGTGTGAACTGTCGGTTACACTTAACCAATTTAATCCATTTGGGGATTCGAGGGATTGAAATGGGGGTAAGTGTGAACTGTCGGTTACACTTAACCAATTTAATCCATTTGGGGGTTCGAGGGATTGAAATGGGGTTAAGTGTGAACTGTCGGTTACACTTAACCAATTTAATCCAATTGGGGGTTAGGGATTGAAATGGGGTTAAGTTGTGAACTGTCGGTTACACTTAACCAATTTAATCCATGATTAGTGAAGGGTTAAATCGCACCTAACCCTCTTAGGAAACCCTAGCAACGGGGTCTGTTCCAGCAGTAATCCCAGTTTGGTATCATCACAACCCTAGAGGCTAGGCTAGGGCGGGGCACGATTACTGGACGGATGTAAGCGACCAAAGCGATGGCCGAGTGGTACAGCGGTGCGGGTCCAGGCGGGCTACGGACGTGCACGTAGTCCGGTATTAGACAAACTCGAGGCACGGGTACCAGTAGGTTTAGACTGTGCATTATTGCTTCAGTGTCTGGGGTTGACACCCGAGGGCTTGATACACCCGAAGGTGGACCCAGCAAAGTCTGACAACATCCATATGTGGGCCGTATGGACACCAACACTTGATGTGTTAGGCTTATAGGGAGCCGATCGACTAGACCGTTTGGTTGGACCTTATATTAAGGTCACTTCATGTTATTGGGTCAAAGCTTGGGCCAAGGGATCAAAACATGTTATGTTGGTTTGCTAGTACAGCGTGGTGCAAAACTTAACCTTGTTTATGCGATGACACCTCTATCTATCTTGTAGTTAATTTATCATGCCAGTATGTTGTTATCTATGATCATCTCAGTTTCCATCATGATGTTAACTTTATTAGTTTATAGACTGATCGTAGCAGGGCTTACTCAGTCTTTTTGACTGACCTGTTTTCTTTCGCCTCTTTTCTTCCGTTCCCCCCCCCCCCCCAGGTTCTTAGGGAGGGAATACAGGAGCCTAGCTTGGATCTTAGCTGCTTTCTTGGATAGCTCATGAATGCTTTGGACTTGAGCTCGCTATGGTTTTTCCACTTTGGGGATAGCTACTTTTATGTTTTCCTTTTCAGTTTCAGATGATGTTATTTTATGTACTAGACTTGTTTATTTGGGAAATTGACATTTTTGATGTACCAGACTTGTGTTTTGAAATGGTTTAAAAATCTTCCGCTGTTTTATCTACTTACTCTGTTTCTTTATATATATATATATATATATATATATATATATATATATATATATGTCATGTCCTGCCTTGCTATATCATCATGCATATTTACCTTGTTTTAAAACGCCCCACCAAAGTCAGAGTTGCTTGCAAGAGCCACCCTGGCGGAGGTGGGGTGTTACATTTGGTATCAGAGCATATGGTTTACGAGAAGGGATAAAAAGGTTTTTAAAACTTTTGAAAAACTATTTTCAAAACCAAGTATAAAGTATTTTCCAAAGAAAAGCCTAGTTATCTTTAAAAGGCTATTCCCCAAAAGCCATTAGCACTATCCTTTGACCCCTCGTTTGAACTCTTTTCTTTTCGTTTCCAGCATGTCTGATAATCTCATCTTGCCCGAAGGAGTAACGATACCCGATTGGTTTCGTCGGTACTTGGAAGTCACGGCACCGGTCCCGGGTGTCTCTAATGTTGTCTTTCCAGTCGAGGCCGCTGTTCCTCCTCCTCCTCCCGTAGCTGATGTTCCTCTTCCCCCTCAGCCTCCACAAGCGGATTTTGCGGAAACTTGTGAGAACTTTAAGATGATGGGTGGCAAGAATTTTAGTGGAACAGAGACTTTTGTAGAAGCAAGGAATTGGTTGAAAGAGACCGAAGATCTTTTAGCCACCTTTGATATAGGTGACCGCAGGAAGGTTTTATTAGCAGTATGGTTGCTAAAGGAAGAAGCTGCACGTTGGTGGGTAGTCACCACCGCTACTAGGCCAATTGAGACTTGGGATGATTTTAGAGGAAGGTTTGGACTGAGGTTCTTATCACTGAAGCAAGGGGACATGACTATTAGGGAATACATAGATAAGTTCAATCAACTGGCTCGGGTCAATTTAGACTTGGTTAATACAGCTCAGAAGAAGGCCCTACACTTTGCTCTAGGATTAAACGAGCCATTGCACGGTTTGGCCATGTCTCACATACCCTTTGGGGCGACTTTCGAGAGTTTGGTGAATATGGCCCTACTTCAGGAAGAAGATAACAATGACAAGAAAGAGGTCAAAGCGAATGAGTCTCAAGGCAAGAGGGTAAATTCCGGGAAACGAGGCAAGAGTAACAACAACCGCAAGGACAAGCCAAGAGAGGATAGGAAATGCAACTTCTGTGATAAAGTTGGACATATATCCAGGGAATGTTGGAAGAAGAAGAGAAAGCGGGGCGAATGTTTTCAGTGTGGTGAGTTTGGACATCTCAGCAAGAATTGCCCGAGGAAACAAGGGCAAGGTCAGACTCAGTATGCAGGATTATCTGGAGGGCGAGTTCATCCCCTCAACACCGTTCTTCCAGCTCATGATAGAGGTAGTGTTTCTGTTGAAAGTCTTGTTTACATTTTCTGACTTTCCCTGTTCGTACTTTGTTTGATTCTGGCACCTCGCATAGTTTTATTTGAAAGTTTGCACCTAAGTACTAGTATAGTTGACGATCCCGTATGTGTTTCGAATCCAATTGGGGGTTCTGCCCGTTTGTCTGTGGTCTGAGTGGATTTGAAAATTTCTATCTTGAGTATAGAATTCTCGTGGGATGTTTATATTCTCGGTTTCAGGGGATATGGGTTGTTTTTGGGCATGGGATGGTTGTCCTGTTTTGGAGCCATTCTTGGTTTTTGTACATAGGGATGTGAGGATCATGACTCACCTCGGTAATACCCTAGAAATTTCTAGCAACCCTGTGGGTCCCGTCATGTTATGTTATCTTGAATCCCTCGACTCGTCTATCGATAGTTTGCAATCTGTGAGGGTGGTCCGAGAATATCCTGATATCTTGGGTGAAGTGAAGGGGTTACCCCTGGACGTGGATAGATTTCCGCATTACCTGGTTGGTAATACCAAGCCAGTTTCCTGGCCGGTTAGGCACATGACCTCACGAGATGAGAGTTAAGAAAGCAAGTCAAGGAGTTTCTTGAGAAGAACTTCCTGAGACGAAGCATTTTCGAGTATGGTGCTCCAGTAGTATTCGTTACTAATGTGGACAGTTTGCTTCGCTTATGTGTTGATTATCGTGAGAAGAATAGACAACCGTTACCAAGCATCGATGATTTGTTTGATCAGCTTGTAGGAGCATCTGTTGATCTAGCTACCGGATTCCATCAGCTTAGGATGGCTGAGGATGGAATTGACAAGACTGCGTTTAGGACTCTAGATGGATTTTTAGAATGGCTAGTCATGCTATTCGGTTTGACTAATGCACCCGCATATTACGTGAACTTGATGGGTAGGGTGTTTAGGGAGTCCTTGAACAAGTTTGTCGTGATCATCATAGATGATATTTTGATCTCCTTAAAAGAACGAGGAAGAGCATGCTAGACATCTCAAGGAGGTGGTGGATACGTTTAGAGCCACCAGTTGAAGGTCAAGTTCTCCAAATGTCACTTTGGAGGAAAGAAGTTGGATTTCTTGGGCACATAGTTCCTAAGTAAGGCTTAGTGGTGGATTCCGTTAAAGTGGTTGCGGTCTAAGACCGGAAAACCCTGAGGAGGGCAATTGAAAGCTTTCTCCGTTTGGCTAGTTAGTTAGCATTCCCTGAGCTTAGACTTCCTCTTCAGGATCAAGAAGGGGGTTTCATAGGAAGAAAGACCCGCAGTTAGTCAAGAACATGGACCAGTTGATTCGAGGCGAGATATTAAGTCACCTCGCTAGATATATTATAGATGACAGGGGATGACTAAGGCACGATGAGAGATTATGTGTTCCTTGAGTGAAAAACTTGGTAAAGAAGGTTCTTAAAGATGCGCGTCACCCGAGGAGGTGGCCGAGCTGGTCTCAGGATGCATGTTGTGCCACCAGGTTAAGGCCAAGTCATAGAAGCCCGGCAGGCCATTCCCTCCATTGGAGGTTCCGCAAGGGAAGTGTGAAAACATCACGATAGGTTATGTGGATAGATTACCTAGATCAAAGAAAGGGAATACGGGTATGGGGGTCATAATAGGTAGACTCACGAAGAGTGCTCATTTCAGTCCGGTGAAGAGCGAGAGGACTGCATCATGGTTAGCAACAGTTTACCCTCAAGAAGTTGGCTAGTTTTGAAATAGCCTACAGGAAGCCATGGGTAGGAAACTGAATCTAGATATGGCCTATCACTCATAGGCAGATGGTTCATTTCGATTAAGCATGAGTTATAGGAAATCACGTTTGTAAGGGCGATTGGCAACGTGGATTGGTATTTTCAAGAAAAGTTCTGCTGCGTGGAATACTTTATAGTAAGTAGACGAGATCCAGGATTCACTAGTGAATTTTGGAGAGCTTGCATGAAATCATAAGGTTACAGTTATGTTTAAGCCAAGTATATAGAAAGAAGGATAAGTGGAAAAGGAAGACGAGAGGCGATAATGAAATGAGTTCCCACTCGAATTTGGTAAATAGGAGTTAGGAAGCCAAGGGATCATGAAGTAAAAGACGGTCAAAGCACAGTGGGGTTAAGCTCAAGGAAACGGGACTAAGAAGAGTGAAGACTAGGTACGCGCATCATATCTCTTTGTAAGAGTGCATCCTTGATCCTTGTTTTCCTGTGGAGCTTGCTTGCAAGTTATCTTTTGTATATATCCTCTCGGTCCCATTCTCGATCTTATTTCTGTTGTAAACTCCATAAGGGGGTTATGACTCATCGGTTAGTACTATATGTCAGAGTTTGAATGGATTTCTTGTAATCCAAAAAGGGGTTTATCTTATCTTCTAAGATCTCTTTTTAGCATATCTCTCTGTCCATGTTTATCTAGTTTATCGTGTCATGAGGACCTTAGGTAGAAACCCTTTGGATGAAACATGTATTTGAAACATGTTATGCTTGATGGTTGCAAGTGGTTGCAAGTGTTTGCAAGTGGTTACTCGTGGATGCATTATACACATTAGGCACTAGATCGGCTCACACACTCTTCATGTTGCATATGCATGAGTGCTTACACTTATTCATGGTTGAAACTTGTTGTGCTACCACATGGATGTTGCATATGGATGAATGTTATGTGCACTCATATAGATACCATAAATTATGTTAGGAATTTGCGTACATATGGATTCATTTCACTGACATACATATGCATTAAGGAGGTTTACTGTATCAGTAACCGCCTGATTTTCACTGACATACATATGCATTAAGGAGGTTTACTGTATCAGTAACCGCCTGATCTTTGCATTAGATAAGTACATATACACACACTTTTGCATATGTTCAAACCACATTTAGAATCTTGCAAGGACAATGATTGCTCATGGATGATGCTTTGAGTAGATGGACGATTGGATGGTAGGATATGTTCTTCCTAACTTGAAGATTTCGGGGACGAAATCCTTTAAGGAGGGGAGAATGTAACAACCCGTATTTTCAATAACCTGTTATAACATAAATCGAGGCAGAATTTAATTCAAAAATTTGAATCAAGGGAAACGGGCTATGCCATTGCGTTCGTCTCGGAAAAATACGCGAAATAGAGTCCAAGTTTTCGAAAATCGGAGTCCGTATGACCCAGTTAAGGCCCATTGAAGTTTTCAGAAAATTCCTAAGTAAAAACAGATTTAAATTTGAAATTAAAAACAAGGGTTAGGGCAAACTGGCGCAGGCGGGAAAATTCCCTCCAGGACCCGCATGTCGACAGGCCTGTCGACAGGGTCCCCAAGGTGTCGACTGCCCTGTCGACAGCCCTGTCGACAGGGGGTGGCCAGGCAGTTTTGCTTGGCGCACCATTTTGATTTGGGCTTGGTCTTGTGGCTTGGTTCTGGAGAATTCCGAAATCAGATGGACCTAATTCAACCTAGGGTTAATCCTATGGTCTAAATCACTAGCCTAATCTATAAATAAAACCCTAACCTACCCTAAATCACTCATTATTCATTCTAGCAACTAAACTATGCCAAAATCAAAACTCTCATGGCCTCCACTCTCTTCATACAGTTCCTAAACAAATCCCTAAGAGATTTCCATGCATACAAGTGTATTTAGGCTTGTATGATCCTCTTTAGCTTGCATTAAAGTCTTGTTTCTCCATTGTCATCCTAAAGGAGGAGTCTTGATCAATTTGCTTGCATTTTGGGGTTTTATTTTGTTGCATAAGGGGTTTCTTACATTTGCTATACTTATTTGAGTCCGCATAAGCATAGTAAGCCCTCTTACCTTCATTTTAGAAACTCTAAAGTTAAAATGTGATGAAAGTTGGGATTTTTGCAAGTTTATTGAGTTATGCATGTTTATGCAAGTTCACCAAGTCATGATTTGCAAGTTCATTGAGTTATGCAAGTTCACTAAGCCATGATTTGCAAGTTAAATGAGTTATGCATGTTTATGCAAGTTCACTAAGCCATGATTTGCAAGTTTAATAAGTTATGCATGTTTATGCAAGTTCACTAAGCCATGATTTGCAAGTTTAATGAGTTATGCATGTTTATGCAAGTTCACTAAGCCATGATTTGCAAGTTAAATGAGTTATGCATGTTTATGCAAGTTCACTATGCCATGTTATGCATGTTTAATAAGTTATGCATGCTTATGCAAGTTCACAATGACATGTTGTGCACGTTTGACAAGTTATGCATGTTTATGCAAGTCCCCTATGCCATGTTAGGCAAGTTTAACATGTTATGCATGTTTATGGTAATATGCAAGTTCACTATGCTAAGTTATGCAAGTCTAACATGTTATGCATGTTTGTTGTGATATGCAAGTTCATCATGTATGTTGTGCCAAGTTCCCTCTTCCTATCCTTTATGCGTTATTACGAATATGTAAGCGATAGAATGACGTTGGGGGGTTTGGGTAAACTTAAAATACATGAAAATATAAGATTGGGAATTTACCTATTAAGTTAGGTCTACCCCTTGGGAATTTACCTATTAAGTTAGGTCTACCCAAGTATTTGTTGACTTGTAATTATGTTTCGAAATAAAGTGGACATGACACTTAGAAAACATAAGTGTGGCCAACTCGAGGTTGGGTTGAGTTTGTAGCGTAATTCTACCCGGAACCGACCGGCTTAACTAGTGGCTACAAACAATAGGACCCAATGTGAGAAGTTGGTCATGTGGTGCCAAGACCCGAGGTTAGACCAAGTTGTGGTGTAAAGCTACCCGGACCCGCCCGGCCTAACTAGTAACCACAACAAGGTCTGATGTGAGAGGTTAAGGTGCATTAAATTAATTAATGCCTCATGATTAAGGTTAAGTCAGGGTCCACTAATACTTAACCAATTTGGGGATTCGAGGGATTGAAATGGGGGTAAGTGTGAACTGTCGGTTACACTTAACCAATTTAATCCATTTGGGGATTCGAGGGATTGAAATGGGGGTAAGTGTGAACTGTCGGTTACACTTAACCAATTTAATCCATTTGGGGGTTCGAGGGATTGAAATGGGGTTAAGTGTGAACTGTCGGTTACACTTAACCAATTTAATCCAATTGGGGGTTTAGGGATTGAAATGGGGTTAAGTTGTGAACTGTCGGTTACACTTAACCAATTTAATTCATGATTAGTGAAGGGTTAAATCGCACCTAACCCTCTTAGGAAACCCTAGCAACGGGGTTTGTTCCAGCAGTAATCCCAGTTTGGTATCATCACAACCCTAGAGGCTAGGCTAGGGCGGGGCACGATTACTGGACGGATGTAAGCGACCAAAGCGATGGCCGAGTGGTACAGCGGTGCAGGTCCAGGCGGGCTACGGACGTGCACGTAGTCCGGTATTGGACAAACTCGAGGCACGGGTACCAGTAGGTTTAGACTGTGCATTATTGCTTCAGTGTCTGGGGTTGACACCCGAGGGCTTGATACACCCGAAGGTGGACCCAGCACAGTCTGACTACATCCATATGTGGGCCGTATGGACACCAACACTTGACGTGTTAGGCTTATAGGGAGCTGATCGACTAGTCCGTTTGGTTGGACCTTATATTAAGGTCACTTCATGTTATTGGGTCAAAGCTTGGGCCAAGGGATCAATACCTGTTATGTTGGTTTGCTAGTACAGCGTGGTGCAAAACTTAACCTTGTTTATGCGATGACACCTCTATCTATCTTGTAGTTAATTTATCATGCCAGTATGTTGTTATCTATGATCATCTCAGTTTCCATCATGATGTTAACTTTATTAGTTTATAGACTGATCGTAGCAGGGCTTACTCAGTCTTTTTGACTGACCTGTTTTCTTTCGCCTCTTTTCTTCCGTCCCCCCCCCCCCCCCCCCCAGGTTCTCAGGGAGGGAATACAGGAGCCTAGCTTGGATCTTAGCTGCTTTCTTGGATAGCTCATGTATGCTTTGGACTTGAGCTCGCTATGGTTTTTCCACTTTGGGGATAGCTACTTTTATGTTTTCCTTTTCAGTTTCAGATGATGTTATTTTATGTACTAGACTTGTTTATTTGGGAAATTGACATTTTTGATGTACCAGACTTGTGTTTTGAAATGGTTTAAAAATCTTCCGCTGTTTTATCTACTTACTCTGTTTCTTTATATATATATATATATATGTCATGTCCTGCCTTGCTATATCATCATGCATATTTACCTTGTTTTAAAATGCCCCACCAAAGTCAGAGTTGCTTGCAAGAGCCACCCTGGCGTAGGTGGGGTGTTACAAAACACATTTCACGATAAATACAAAATAACAGTCCATTAGTTATGGAATCTTCAAGGGAAACAGATCAATATATATATATATATATAATCGATATCAATTTCTGTATCCAGCTAATAATATAAATGGAATAAGGACAAAGCCTTTTAAATTCCACATATATTAATAGTCTTCCTCCACAGAAGCTCATCTCGATTATTATTAAAATGAATTCCATTCAATTCCAATTTATTTTATTAAATTGGAAAATTCACTATGGAAAATTTCCATTAATCTTAATTTAAAGATTATAAATTCCAAATCATAACTTCATTGTTAATCGGGTTAAAGAACAAGTGTTATTTAAAACATCATTCACGATAAATCCAAAATTCAATTAAATATTAAATATAAGGTTGTAAAAAGAAATTATATTAGATTATATTCAATATGAAATTCTGAAACCAACACATATCGCACGGGGAATAACGATATATATCTATCTTCCATATTCCTCCATAATACTCGTATAGTCACGGAATCCAATATCGAAATATTTCGATGAAAATTTCTATACAAATCCATTCCAATTCATACATTGGAAATTCTGGATATATTAAAACCATTTCAACCCAATTTATTTATTTAACAATATTGGATTATTATTTCTAGTAAATAACTAGTTCATTTTGATAAAAATATACTTTTATCTTTACAAACATGGAATTTTTCATCTAGAATCTTTCCAGATCATTTATTATGAATTTACATAAATTATTAATATTTTTAATAATTTTATCAAGGCCCGTATAGTCGGTTTCCAATAATGGCCACCGAACTGCACTTACAACGACCTTTTCCAAATTTCATTTGTATATAGTTCCAATTCCACCTATTAGAGTTCAAATCCCTTATATCCGTTGGAAAGCTCTGTTCGATACGAACCCAACGGTTCCGGTTTTAGGAGAATCTGACGGTCGGATATACCGTTACGTCCATTTGAAGTTAATGTTCGAAATTCGCGAATAGTCGCTGCGTGGTAAGTTTTATTCAGGCCATTTAATATATATAATATATATATATATTATATAGATTTCGTCGATTTCCATTTAAAACGTATTTTATAAATCGTTTTAAATTCGTGTCCTAAACGATTTCAACTTCCATTTCAATTTTAAATCAAAACAGAATATTCCATTACATGACAATTTCATATAGTGCATGTATATGTTAAAAATTATTTTTTTAACAATCTAATAATCATTTCAATATGCAACCATTTTATATATCGCATATATAAGCTAAAAATAATATTTTTAGTGAACAAATATTTTTTCACATCGCATATATAGATTTTGTACATTGCATATATATATATATGTGTGTGTGTGTGTGTGTATGTGTGTATATATATATATTCCACTTCGTATATATATTATTTTCACATCGTGTATTTATTATTCACATTTCATATACATATTAGTCACATTTCATATATATATATATATATATGTATATATATATATATATATATATCATTCACATTCCATATATATATATATATATTATTTTTACATCGCATATATATTTTATTTTCACAACGCGTATATATATAATTTTCACAACGCATATATATACATATATTTGTACATATATTATTTTCACAATGCATATATATATACTTCATATATATATATATATAATTCACAATTCGTGTGTGTGTGTATATATATATTATTCACATTCCATGTATGTATTATAATCACATCGCATATATATTTTATATTCACATTACATATATATTATATTTACATCACACACACACACAAATATATATATATATACATACATAAATACATACATACATACATACATACATCACAATCACAATCACAACACAATCAAATAAATTGTCCATGGTTTGTGGACGACAGGGAGGTGATCTAATCTACATCATACAATATTTGCGATAATTAAACATGTTAAAAATCAATACTGGCAGTTATAAAATAAATAACTGTAAAAAAATAAAGTGAGAAGTTCTCACATTAACCGGATAGAAATCGTTGTACAAATGATTATTTTATTGAATTACACTAGGCATTTAATTCAATCAAAATTTCTAATTGCTTCTTTTTCAGTTCTGGTCTGCTCCATTGTGTAGATATTGTCATTACGGATCCCGCTCTTCGAAAATCGTCCATTTCTGAGTTCATTTGCAAAAGATATAAGGTTTTAAATTTTGCATAATTTAAGAAGTCATTAACAACATTAATAAATTAATTAATTACTAAATAATCACCATCTGTAAAAGAAATTTGGGCTACTTCTTTCTGCATCAGCTTCTTCCAGGTTCATAAACATGAACTTGTCGTCAAACATAGGGTTAATCTGTAGTGGCCCGTAAGTTCCCCGGTAAGGAAAGCCCGGATTACCTTGAGAACAACACACAAAAGAATGCAGAAAGAAGAACATTTCATTGTTTATTACAACAATTCCATCAGAATACAAGAATATACAGAGTATTATTGAATAAATTACATTCGCAAAATATTAGAGATTACAATAAATTGCATAGCAGCGGAAAATAATACAAAGCACAACTGAAGGTGATATACGGATACAGAGCTTTCCGGATAACATTCCAGCTGTAAACTAGGCTCCTGTGAATATAAATCTGCCAAACCAAAACTACTAGCTGCCCGTGCGGAAAATGAGGGCACCTAGAGTTTAGGTTAAAACAATAAACTCCAGGTCAGCAATGTGACTGGTGTGAGAACTAAAATAGTTATTAATATTGGTTTTTAAAGTTCGGTAAATCAAGGGACCACGCCGTATAACACGGATCGAGTTTCCTCCTAAGAATACCAGTGCATAAAACAAATAGCACAATGCTAAATAAAGAAAGATGAGGCTATTATAAGACCCAGGTCCCATCACACAATGCAACGCAAGCCGGAGGATAGGGATTTTACCTTATAATAGCCAAAGCATGCTTGATACATTCCGACACATTATTTTGATATTACTATAAGTGCATAGTGTCAAAACAATTTCAATCATAAATATCAATCATAGGCGGCATGAATGACCCATACCACTATGTCGCCATACTAGGTTCTACAAATAAAACCACAATATCACGTATTGGAAATTGGATTTCTGTCATGAGTCGAGGCAAAAGGCAAGCTCCTCTCCGATTCGAGACACTCTAGCAAATGTCTCAAGACCCCACTATGATCCTTTGGAACCTCCAAGGCCGGTCCTCTCTTACTTTTGAGGATAAGTTATTCCAAACACACGTTTCCCTGTCCTAACAGACCAATATTCGAGGCGCCTCGCATCCAACAACCACACAGCTGAAAAGTATATAAATGTCAGCCAGTTTAAGCACTGACACCACCACTATCTAGAAAGAAACGTCGTGCACTCCTTGGGTCCTTATCCCGTTTTTGACTCATACCGAGGTGTGAGGCTCGCGAATTCACGTCATACACAAAGCTGCGCCACACAGGACGTGCTTTGATCATCAACCATAAGACTTTGCTTTTCAACAGAAGCCTTGATCATTTGCCACTTAGGCGTGCCACACAGGCAATTCATGCCATGCGACTGATGTCCATCGATATATAACCTCTGAGCTCGTACGTCTCAGAGAAGGGCGTTAAGCAAGAGAATAAATTCTCCGCCGCTAAACAGATGTATATTTAATAGAGATCAATCAGCATAGAATAAAATCCAATGTCAGACATACAGTCCACTTACAAGTTCGTTCTGGGTCTGAAAGAAGCCGGAGGCACTTTCCTTGCATATCCATCGATCTCCAAGTACGTCTAGACGATCACCAACTGTTTCCCTCCTCTTGGGTGTACAGCCCAATCAAAAGCATCGGTAATCACCCAAACGATGTGAAGACTTCCGGTCTTCAACCATCTTCTTCATCTTCGACTTATCGTCGAATCAATTATTCAGAATAGGTATTAACCCAGCCTTTCCAAATAATCCACGTATATAATAAACAAGTGTTACACAAACACAACATACGCCTCATTCCAATTCAGAATATTCTTTTATTCAAAATTTCACATTCTTAGGGAAAGGTTCTCACTAATTTTATCAAAGATAAATTCTTCTAAATTTATTCTTTAATCTTCCTTTGGATATCATTTCAAACCATATTATGGTTTTTCCCAACTAGTCGGAATTAGCGAACAACTCCGAAGTAATTATTTATTTTATTTCTCAATCCCAACCTATTCATCCCATGGAGCAAAACTGGTAATACTCCATATCTAAAACCATGATGTTATCGGTAAAATTAATTACCATTTCACGTTCAAATCTAGTTGAAGATTTGACTATCGCTTTTCGAGCAAAACTGGTGATACTCCATTCTCGATCACTTCCAAATTTGATAATTTAAACTATCCATTCACATTTCATTCTAATTAAAGATTCATTAAAACTCCACTTAGTTTTAATCTTCTCAAAAATCAATATCATGTCTTTAACTGGGTTAAAGAACCAATGTCATCTAAAACACGATTCACGATAAACCCAAAATCACATTTTATTGTTAATCAAGTTAAAGAACAGGTGTTGTTCAAAACACCGCTCACGATAAACCAAAGAACAAATTTAAATTCAATTCCAATTAAATATCATTTAATCGGCACACTTCATTAAATCTAAATAGAAAGATTTAATCTTTTTCTCAACTAGGCTTAAGAATAGTGTTAATGAAGACACCATTCACGACAAACCCAAATCACGTTTGATATTAAATACAAGGCTCTGAATAGAAAATATTTCGGCTTATATTCAATAACAAATTCTACGACCAACAAATATCGTATTGGAAATAACGATATAAATATATCTTTCAAATTTCCACAACCATATTTGTATAATCACGAAATCCAACATCGAAATATTCCAAAGACAATTTCGATTCAAATCCATTTCCATTTCACGTATTGGAATTTCTGATTACTTTTAAAACCACTTTCAGTCCATTTTATTTATTTAAAAATAATTGGATTTTTATTTCTAGTTATAAACTAGTTCATTTCGATAAAAATCTATTTTTATCCTTTCAAATGTGGAGTTTTTCATCACAATTTTTCCCTAACCATTTCTTATGATTTTACACAAATTATTGATATTTTCAATAATTTTATCAAGGCCCGTACAGTTGATTTCCATCAACGGCCATAGAACTACACTTACAGCGACCTTTTCCAAATTTGATTTGGACATAATTCCAAATCCAACTGTAAGATTTCAAATTTCTAATATTCATTGGAAATCTCTTTTCAATACGAATCCAAGGTTCCGGTTTTAGGAGAATCCGACGGTCGGATCTCCCGCAACGTCAATTAGAAGTCAATGGTCGAAATTCATGAACTACCACGGCGCGACGTGTTCTATTCAGGGCATTTAATATATATAATATACATTTCGTCGATTTCCTTTTAAAACGTATTTTAAATTTCATTTTAAATTCGTTTTCAAAACCATTTCAACTCTATATTCAATTTCAAATCAAAACTGAACATTTCATATCATTACTATACAAATGATAATATTTTCAAAACGTTATATTTTGAAATCACTACCTTTTCTATATTCATTATAAAAACGAATATAATCGATATAAATATCGTTCACGTCAAAATAGCGCAACTCTAATCAACACGGCTTTATATATTTCAATAAATTCGTTATTCTATTCAACAAATGAATATTTCTTCTATTCAACACATGAATCTATATTTCTTTCAACAGATGACTAATCTCAACACATGAGTACTGTCAACACATGACTATTTTTGTTATGTAATATATTTTATAAAATTATGGTATCTATCGTTTGATTTTTAATTAGACTCCAACCGTAAAGTAGTTTCTAATCTTAAATATGATAAAGATTTAAATTTTATTGTTAAAATATTTTACTCAACACATGAATAGTTTCAACACATGAATATTCTCAACACATGAGCCTTTATTTTATAATGTTCTTTATTTTCCCAATTGGAATGAGGCCCAATCAATTACCATATGACGTTAATTATATGGATTCCATGCAACACACGTATATAATAGCAATGATAAACAATCAACCATCATCCAAAGTGCGCCAAACAACTGCATAAGCATAAAATATGAATAATTAACGCTTACACAGCCTGTCGACCAATCGATCAACATACAATTAAATAATTGGGATTAGTGTACGTCAAATATCATCCCAACACCCGTGTGGGGTTTCAAATCAACAAACACTGAATATTATTTGTGCAGTTGGGCGATGTGTAAAATTTATCATCCCAATCAATATCCTTCAAATAGGTGTACATAAACAAACCGTCCGGTTTGTAAATGAATATTTATTTATTCACATTCCCATTAAGAATTATATTTTTAACAATAAAATATTTTTAACCGTATAAATATTTTATTTCCTTTCACACCACACAATCAATTTTCACCACAACAAACAATCAAACATACAAGCCATCCATGGTCTGTGGACGATGGGTGTCGGGTGCTACTAAGCACCGTCTGCATCCTAGTATATAATTTAAACTGGAAAAGAAATTTTAAAGTGAGAGATTCTCACCGACTAGCTAATCCAAACGCCTCGACTCTTCTTATGTAGAAGTCATTGCATTTCTCGCCTTTTGTCACTTTCGTTCTCCGTAGCCACAACATATATAAAAATCACATTTTTATATTGTTGCTATGTATATAAAAATCACATTTTTATAATCATGCTTTATGGATAAAAATTCTATTTTTACACCGCTACTATATAGATAAAAATTCTATTTTTACACCTCTACTATATAGATAAAAATTCTATTTTTTCAATGGTGTTCATATAATAAAGATTATATTTTTATCACGCTATTCTCTACATAAAGATTTCGCCTTTTCAAATATAAAGATCTCGCCTTTTCAAATATAAAGATTGAATTTTTATTATTATAACTATATAAAAAAATTATTTTTATTTTTCTAATTTAACAAAAACCATATTTTTATTATCGCCACTATATAAAGATCCTATCTTTATATCTTCTATTAAAAATATTGCCTTTCGTATATTAAAAATATCGCCTTTTATATGATAAAAACGTCGTGTTTTATATGATAAAAATTATAAAATTTAACCTTATAAAATATACAAAGATCCAATTTTCCTTTAATCAATGAAAATGAAAATGAAATCTAAGACTTACAGTTGAAATAATCCTAAGATTAAGGAGGAGAAGAGGACGAGGAGTGTGTCGAAGTTCACCCGAGGTGGAAGCAACTCGCGGAGTTGGGTCCAGCAACGAACGGAGGGCGGATTGGTGGAAGAGGGGCTAGTTCGACCTCGAGCTGGAGGACGTCGCAGGAAAAAGGGGAAGTGGGTGGGGTTTCCGTCGGTGGTGGCGACGCGAGGTGGCTCACGGTGAGGGAGGGGCGGAGGTTGATTCAGAGGAGGAGAGAGAAGCACGAGAGAGGGAGGCTTGGTGGCTGCGTCGGCGGCGGCGCCTGGTCAGGCGAGGGTGGTGGCAGGTGTGGCCCCCCCATCGCTCTCCTCTTTCCTTTTTTTCTTCTGAAATGAATATAGGAGAGAGAGAGAGAGGAGAATGAGAGGGGTATATAATATAATATATATTTATTTAATTTTTATCTCCCCTAAAAGTAACTTTTTATTTCGACCTCGAAACGAGACCACCGCCTTTCGTCCATAGCTAATTACCCCCATTTTGAACACAATGGGATATGTATCGCAAGCAGATTTGATCATTTCGACCAGTTTCCATTGAATTTACATTTAAATCATTATACTGAATTTTAAACGTACATTTCAAATTACCGGGGTCACATACAGACACGAAAAATTCCAGAAAAATATTTTCTAGCCTCGTATTGACGATACGGTCCTAACAAAACTAGTTTTGTCGAATTCTAAGACATTTGGAAAAATGCCCATTTTCCAGTCGATTAAAATCAACTAAAACTGATCAAACGCATTTTCCTTTGCCACGCTCACATATTGAATCGAAAAATTATGAAATTTGAAACTTAGCAATAATTTGACATCACGGATCCAACAAAAGTGGTTTCGTCGAAATCCGAGGTCGTTTGCAAAATTTCCATTTTTAAGGGCCTGAATTCCATAGAGACTATTCTGAAATTTCAACTGGACATATCTTTTTATCCCTGCTATGAAATTTTGATTTTTCGGATTCATTAGAAAGATATTCTCAATTAGATTCTAATATTTTTTGTTTCACTAAAATCTGGTTTATTTTGCACCCGGTACGTTCAATTGAAATTTGAAATCGAATTATCGAACTACCGCGCCATTTTCTATTCCTTTTATAATTATATATAATTATTTATATTCTAACGACGACGTGTATAAATATATACGTTCTATTCTATTCAAAATAAATTTCTCGTCGATATTATTTAAAATAATTCATTTTAAATGTTCGAACTTTGTCAAAATTGCCGAAATAAAAAATTTAAATTGGCTCGCATTTTCCGGGTTGTTACAATCTCCCCCACTTAGAACTTTTCGTCCCCGAAAAGGAACGAAGCCGAAAGTTGTTTAACTCATCAACTCAACTTCCAGTATTTTCTTTATGGCTTAGGTTCTTTAACTTTTCAGTTTCTAAGTACTTTTCAAATTTTTCAAAAAATTGGCTAACAGCCTAAATTTCTGAAAAAATTCACCATAACCTCTCCTGCATCGGGGACTTCGGGATATTTCATATAGCCTCCCATGGCCTTCTTCAATCAAAAAGAAAAAGAAAAAGCAAAGCGGCTAGCAATTCGGCTCAAAAATCATCATCACCTAAACAAAACAGTAAATTATGGTAAACATGTACCTATTTGTCGGGCAAACAATTTTATTTCTCTGCTCTAGCCTCCTTGCTATGACCTGTTCACACACATATATATGTACATGCATGCAATTGCAAATAATTTTCGATACAATTCAACATTTGATGCAATTAGGCATAATGGTTCAAAATTATCAAACAAATAAACAAACAACACAAACATCAATCAATTAGTGAATTAACATTTCAAATTCATAATTTTGATATATATACAAAAATCACATTTTTGATGCCAATTCACAACAATGTATTCTAGCTATATTTTGGTTCTCACACCAGTTTAATGGAAATATATAAAAATCACACCTTCGAAACACGAACATAAATGCTGATGATGTCATGACAATTATCAGTACCATCTCCGAGCGACTAGAATGTGATTCTATATCTATCCAGTATATCAA
The DNA here is from genome assembly GCA_030737875.1 of Allium sativum. Taxonomy (NCBI): domain Eukaryota; kingdom Viridiplantae; phylum Streptophyta; class Magnoliopsida; order Asparagales; family Amaryllidaceae; genus Allium; species Allium sativum. The sequence goes on along the minus strand of CM060925.1, from coordinate 1,610,249 downwards.
AAATTCGAATATACGTTCATGACACGTATATGCAAAATCTTTATATATTGGATTGTCCAAATTCAAAATAAATAAATATTCTAATATGTATAAAACGATTTAAATTTCAGAACAAAATTGTTTTCATTTGAAAAATATACTCTTCACACTCGTTCTAGGATACTACTGATCCTATCTCTAACAAGTCTTTCTAGTTGGATATTGCTAATCCAACATCTGATGGATTCTTTCATTCGGTTCTAATGTTTCTTGTTCTCGAGCTCTGTAAACCAAAGCTCTGGTACAACTGTAGTGGCCTGTAACTTCCCCGGTAAGAAAAGCCCGGATTACCTTGAGAACAACACACAAAAGAACGCAGACAGAAGAACATTTCATTGTTTATTACAACAATCCCATCAGAATACAAGAATATACAGAGTATAATTGAATAAATTACATTCTGTAACACCCCGTAATTCTGTAACACAAAGATTCACGAATCAAGGCAGAATTAAATTTTAAAATCAAAATCAAGGGAAACGGACTGCGCCATTACGTTTGTCTCGGAATTCTGCATGGGATAGAGTCTGGGTTTGCGTAAATCGGAGTCCGTATGAGGAAGATATGGCCTCCGGAAGATTCAGCGAAGTTTAAATTTCAAAAAATGTCAGAAAACGAGTTCAAATTTCGAAAAATAGACCCAGATTGGGCTGGGCGGGAAAATTCCCTCCCAGAACCCAGGACGACTGGGTAGTCGACCCCTACCCCCTCCCCCCCCCCCCCCGTTTTTTCCAGTTTTTTGAACCTGATTCGTTTCTCTGTATCCGGACGCCATTCTGACCAGATTCGGTGACTTCTACACTATATAAACAGCCCTAGTCTCCTTCTCTATTCACAATTCTTTTCTATCCTTATGTTGCCTCTGAGAAAATGTATAAATAAATAATATATAAAATAAATCAAGACGAGGAGATGCTGCTCAAGACTTTCAAAAAGAGGTTCAAGTCAAGCTAGGATTTCAAGTGAAGATTCAAACGACTACAACGAATGTCTTTCTATTCTAATCTAATCTCTGTAAGTCAGTTATTTTTAGATTTGAATGTTTTCTCTATTCGTGACATGAAATTAAAGGAATAAAAGAATATGCCAAATCTTTCTATTCGAATCTGCGCTTATATCCTTGGACCTAATTAAGAACTGTTATGATTCGATGACCAATTAGGCCTTGCCTATGACTGTGAACATTGCCTATGACTATGAACATTGCCTATGACTATGAACATTGCCTATGACTGTGAATGTGACTATGAGAATTATTTCCTTGACTATGAACACAAGCCCATGCCTTTGATTAGGAAACTATTGCCTATGACATAACAAGGACTACTGTGATTAAACACCTATGATTCATAACTAGGAAAGTGCTGCTTAAGTTTTGTGACTATGAAATTGGGTCTAAACCTGATTATCTATTTTGTCTATTCTTGGTTTTCTTTGGTTTTGGATCATGGGAATTTACCTATTAAGTTAGGTCTACCCATGTTTATCTATTCTTGGTTTTCTTTGGTTTTAGATCTTGGGAATTTACCTTTTAAGTTAGGTCTACCCAGACTCTTGAACCTACATCGTTATTCAACCCTTTTTATGCCATAAGGTTTTCGGACCTATAGGCCTTCAACGTTTTAGATCAATTTCAGTGTAATTCGTTAGGTCTGTAATTAGTAAATTATCATTTTATGCCAGTTATTATGTCTGTCTTTTTCATAGCATCTTTGGTTTATTCCCTATTTTCTATGGATCTAGATTTATCTATAATCTAGACTGAATTACGATTATACAAACGGTGGGAATACGATTTGGGCAAAATATGAAATTTACTAAAAACGTAGTCATGAACTTGGAAATTGGCATAAATTGGGAACATGTATTATGGCATGTTCGTAGAAATGCAAATTGGATAAATCTGACATGCTCTATAGGATGTGTAATTTGAATCTTGTATTGACTTGTAAATCTAGCATTTACATTAATTGTGAACTAGAATAAAAAGTCTAGTCCGACATGAACTGTAATTAGAATGTTAAATCAGAAATGGGATTAGCTAATTTGGCATAATAAGTGTATTGGCATAAATTTGAAATTGGCTATAATTGGGGATAATTGTCAGGTTTAGCAAAAGTAATGGTTAGTGGCATTTAATTTGGTATAGTTTACATACCAAAAAGGCATAAATATGATATAGAAGGGAAAATGGGCCATAAGAATAAATGTTGACAATTTACATTAAAAGAGTAATAAGGAAATAAGTAAATTAGGAATAATTTACTTATAGAATGTGTCCTAAATGAGAAAATATAAATTTGTACAAAAGAAAGGTTTATTAATGATATCTCTTTAATAATACATACACCAGAAAGTTCTAGGGTGACAGAGAGGATAGTGTCTAGGCTTGGGTTTGGAAAATACAAGTTTCCTGCTCTCCCTGGCTATCCCTAACTGATCCGACGGACGGGATGGTTACTTTCAAAACCTAATTTGAAAATTAATCAAAACCCTTTGAACTTAGAAAACACGAATATGCCTAACCCGAGGTTAGACTGAGTTGCAATGTAAAACTTCCCGGAACCAACCGGCACATCCAGTATTCGCAACAATATCTGTCTAATGTGAGTGGTCGCGGCTTTAATCTATTTAATTAAAGCTAGAACAAGAATGGTAGGGTTGAGTTAACTAAGACACTTAACCAATTCAACAAGATAACCTAACCGATGGTGGGGTTAGGTTCATACAGACACTTAACACAGTTAATCTAGAATGGGAGGGTTAAATCCATAGGAACACTTAACCAACTTAACAAAGTCAAGCTAGAATGGGAGGGCTAAGTCCATAGGGACACTTAACCAAACTTATGGTAACAAGACCAGATTTGTAGGGGTTAAATAACTAAGAAAATACTTAGCTAAATTAACATGTTAACTAGACTAGAAGGTGGGGTTAAGTAAAGTTAATACACTTAGCCAAATTAACATGTTAACTAGACTAGAGGTTGGGGTTAAGTAAATACACTTAGCCAATTTGATATGTTAGCTGGGCTAGACCGTAGGGTTAAGTAAGCTTGAGCACTTAACCATCGGATTGTGATAAAGGAATAGGGTTAAGTCTAAAACATGAAGGGATAATACTTAACATTAATAATAACATGTCAGTTAAAACAGACGGGCAAGGAACACTTAACCAATACAGGATGAATGGGTAGGGTTAAGTAATAAGAAATACTTAACCAATATAACTTCGTTTGTCGGAGTGTTAAGTCATCATGAATTACTGATAACACTTAACCAGTTTAACAGGATGAATGAAGAGGGTTAAGTTGGCTTGAATTGACTAATGACACTTAACCAAGCCAAATTGACGGGAAAGAGAACTAAGTAGTAAACCTTAGTTAAGAAAACAACGATTCTGGAAACTAAGTGGTAAATCTTAGTTAGTAAATCTAAGTAGTAATTCTTAGTATAACACGGGAAGGAGCGAATGTCCGTCCGAGTAAAAAGGAGGCTCCAACGAATTGGGTTACGAAGCCCGAGGCTTCGAGGGGACGTGAGGGTACTCTTGGTATCCCTCTATGAGGTTGAAGATGATCCTCCTGGGCTCACAGAGGCTAAGGTCAGCGTAGAAGAACCAGGGGTATGCCTTGATTGCAATATATCGCAACCTAAAGACTAGGATGGACCGGCGTGATTCGGCGAGAAAACGGTAGCCCTGTGATAGCAACTCGTCGTCTACCATCCATCTTGAGTCAATAGAGATACGTGAAGCGGAAAGGCGGAGAACTCCAAAAGACCATATACTTGCTATCTAGTTACGGGTGAGGATGGCCATAGGATAGTGGGGCACCGGTGGCCTGCGTATAGTTCTCATTTTTCAAGGTGTACCTTTCATTAGTTGAGGGAGGGGTCAAGTGGGACCATAGCCACTGGAATAAAAACAGACCTTAGCATCTGCATCGGCAGATATCTGAAAGCTCCCGACCGAGTTCTATGTTCCTTGATTTGCCCTGCCACAGGACACGGGTTGCAAATTACAGGACATGTGCATCTAGACAAGCGATAACGATTCGCGATACATGCGTGGGAAAGTATAGGAACATATACCACTCTAGGTAGTGTGTCCTAGACTTGGGGGCATCGTTCGACAGGTAGCAAAATCCCTAGTTGGACTAGGTGGCATAAACCCTGAATCCGAGAAGCGTTCAGCAGATAGCGTAAACTCTACTTGAATCTAGAAAGCACTTGATAGAAAACCCTAGATTAGATCTAGATAACAAATAATAAATGTATGCATGAAGGCAACGGAAACTACAGCGATTGGGATCACGTTGTTGTTACTAGTTGGGACACTAGTTGGGTGGTGCAAAGATATAGAAACCAGTATAACAAGGAAATAGCGAAGCGGCGAAAGTATTAGAGCATATCCAGGTTATCTTAGCTTAGCATATCTTGTGTTTATCTTGTCTAATCTTGCCAACCCTATCATCATGGTGTTAACTTGTATTCAGTTAATTCATGTCGTTTTGTTTTTCCATGTTCACATGCTAGAAATTACTGAACTTACTCAGGCTTTATGTCTGACTTTGTTTTTCTTTCGTCTTCTTTTCTTCTGTTTCCCCCCTAGGTAATAAAGGAGGGAATAGTATAGCTCAGGATAAAGTTGGACTGTCACTCTTTCCCAGCTTGAAGATTTGTCGAAGTTTGCTTGGATTCTCTTTTCATATGCTATGGCTGGCTCTTGCTAAAATTAGGGAATATAAATGTTGTTTTTTGCTTCTTTATTTTGTAAGACAGATGATACTCTGATATTGAAAAGAAATCATTGTACAAACTATTTTATCAATAAAGCAAAGTTTTATTTTCCGTTGTTTAATTTATGTCTGTCTTGTAATTTATCTGCATCTTTTAGCCTAATTGCTCCACAGAACTTAGTGCATTCCCTTTGGGAGTGACATTAATGGATGTGGGGTGTTACACGTGGTATCAAAGCTGAAGGTTACCAGATCAGATAAAGGATTTGAAAAAAATTATTTTCAAAACGGTTTTAAAAGAAGCATTTTCTGGAGAAAAGATTTGTTTTAAAGGCATATTCCCCAAAGCCATACACACTATCTTCTCTTCCTCTGTTTGAATTCTTGTCTCCTTCTTTCTTGAGTCTTTGGGGCTCCTGTCTTTCTGGGAGTTAACCTCATCGAAGGGCGAAGCAGTGCCCGACTTCCATCTATAACCGTAGTAGTTTCACCTGCGGCTAGTTTTCTTTCTAGGGTTTTCTGTATGATGGAAGCAGCTTTCGAGATATTTGTCAACATGGTTACACACGGAAGGGGATGAGGAGTTTGGATAGAGAGCACAACCCTAGGATGAGGAATTCATGGATGTGGATTTAGCTCACGAAGGAGGAAGAAATTATAAAACCTAAGACAAGAGGAAGTATCTTTACTAGGGTATGATAGGGCATATAAGTAAAGACAAGGGCAAGAATAAGGAACAAGATTTTCAGAAGGGCAAGTACATGCTTTCACCACCAAGCGTACCTAGGAGAAAGGTAGTAAAGTTCTGTTGGAAGAGTCTAGTTTTGCTGTTCGTACTCTTTCCTTTGGTTTTAGCACTTCGCATTTGTTCATATCCACTTCCATAGTTGAGTCTCTGCACCACAGTACTTGTATAGTATTAAGATCCCACTAGAGTCTCAAATCCAATTGGTGGTCCGACCAGTTTATTTTTGGTTAGTAGGGATTTGAGAATAGCTATCGAGTTTGCTTATATCATCTCACGTAGATCGTCTAAATTCGGAGGAGATATTCCTTGGATGCTTGTCTGATATTGGTTTAGGCCTTTGGGGCTTGTACTTGAGGAATGTCGAGGTCGACTAGGATGGTTTTGCGTGACGGGTGAATAGTTGTGACAGGCACTCTAAAAAGCACGTAGTAACCTTTCGACCCTTATAGTTATAGCATGGCGGATAACAGGGAGACCTCTAATCATCTTAGTACATATACTTGGTACCATGATTAACATCTGTTTATTTTAATGGAGATCAGAAACTTCACAATCGTGAAGTTAAATTAGCTAAGATATAGTGGAGTAAAGCTCAAGAAGGCTAGATACTAGCATCATACCCTTTTCCTTAAGGGTGCATCCTTGATTTCTTTTTTTTGGGAGCTTTACGCATAATTGTTTCTCTCATTCCAAAGTATATCCTCTAGGTCGTATCTTCGATCCTTAAGGTAGAAGCCACTGGATGTAAACATGTGTTTGAAACATGTTATGGTTGATGGATGAAAGTGGTTGCTAATGGTTGCTTGTGAATGCATATGCATACGTATTAGGCACTAGATCAGTTCGGACGCTTTCATATTGCATTTACAGATATGTATTTGTTTGTAAGTTGAACTCGATATGTTATCATATGGATGATGCATACGGATGAATGGCTATGCACACATGTAGTATTTACAAAACTAGGATGCTAGCATACATGAATGAACGCATGGCACTGACATGATTCGCATTAAGGAGGTCAACTGAATCAGTAGACCCCCTGATTTTGCATTAGATAAAGACATATGCACACACTATGCATATGAACATGAAAGCATTAGAAATATTTTAAGGACTGTGAATGCCTATGATTGAATGGTTGAGTCGATGGGTGATTGGATGGTAGGACAAATTCTTCGTAATTTGAAGATTTCGGGGACGAAATCCTTTTAAGTGGGGGAGAATGTAACACCCCGTAATTCTGTAACACTAAGATTCACGAATCAAGGCAGAATTAAATTTAAAAATAAAAAACAAGGGAAACGGGCTGCGCCATTGCGTTCGTCTCGGAATTCTGCATGATATAGAGTCCGGGTTTGCGTAAATCGGAGTCCGTATGAGGAAGATATGGCCTCCGGAAGATTCAACGAAGTTTAAATTTCAAAACAGGTCAGAGAACGAGTTCAAAATTCGAAAAACATACCCAGATTGGGCTGGGCGGGAAAATTCCCGCCCAGGACCTAGGTCGACTGGGTAGTCGATCTGGTGTACCCAGGTCGACTGGGTAGTCGACCTGTGGGTCGACCCCCTCCCCCCCTCCGCTTTTTCCAGTTTTCTGAACCTGATTCGTTTCTCTGTATCCGGACGCCATTCTGACCATATTCGTTGGCTTCTACACTATATAAACAGCCCTAGTCTCCTTCTCTATTCACAATTCTTTTCTATCCTTATGCTGCCTCTAAGAAAATGTATAAATAAATAATATATAAAATAAATCAAGACGAGGAGATGCTGCTCAAGACTTTCAAAAAGAGGTTCAAGTCAAGCTAGGATTTCAAGTGAAGATTCAAATGACTACAACGACTGTCTTTCTATTCTAATCTAATCTCTGTAAGTCTGTTATTTTTAGATTTGAACGTTTTCTCTATTCGTGACATGAAATTAAAGGAATAAAAGAATATGCCAAATCTTTCTATTCGAATATGTGCTTATATCCTTGGACTTAATTAAGACCTGTTATGATTCGATGACCAATTAGGCCTTGCCTATGACTATGAACATTGCCTATTACTGTGACTGTGACTATGAGAATTATTTCCTTGACTATGAACACAAGCCTATGCCTTTGATTAGGAAACTGTTGCCTATGACATAACAAGGACTACTGTGATTAAACACCTATGATTCATGACTAGGAAAGTGTTGCTTAAATTTTGTGACTATGAAATTGGGTCTAAACCTGATTATCTATTCTGTCTATTCTTGGTTTTCTTTGGTTTTAGATCATGGGAATTTACCTATTAAGTTAGGTCTACCCATGTTTATCTATTATGTAAATTCTTGGTTTTCTTTGGTTTTAGATCTTGGGAATTTACCTATTAAGTTAGGTCTACCCAGGCTCCTGAACCTACATCATTATTCAACCCTTTTTATGCCATAAGGTTTTCAGACCTATAGGCCTTCGACGTTTTAGATCAATTTCAGTGTAATTCGTTAGGTTTGTAATTAGTAAATTATCATTTTATGCCAGTTATTATGTCTATCTTTTTCATAGCATCTTTGGTTCATTCGCTATTTTCTACGGATCTAGATTTATCTATAATCTAGATTGAATCTCGATTATACAAACGGTGGGAATACGATTTGGGCAAAATATGAAATTTACTGAAAATGTAGTTATGAACTTGGAAATTGGCATAAATTGGGAACATGTATTATGGCATGTTCATAGAAATGCAAATTGCATAAATTTGACATGAACTATAGGATGTGTAATTTGAATCTAGTATTGACTTGTAAATCTAGCATTTACATGAATTGTGAACTAGAATAATAAGTCTAGTCCGACATGAACTGTAATTAGAATGTTAAGTCAGAAATGGGATTAGCTAATTTGGCATAATAAGTGTATTGGCATAAATTTGAAATTGGCCATAATTGGGGATAATTGTCAGGTTTAGCAAAAGTCATGGTTAGTGGCATTTAATTTGGTATAGTTTACATACCAAAAAGGCATAAATATGATATAGAGGGGAAAATGGGCCATAAGAATAAATGTTGACAATTTACATTAAAAGAGTAATTAGGAAATAAGTAAATTAGGAATAATTTACTAATAGAATTTGTCCTAAATGAGAAAATATAAATTTGTACAAAAGAAAGGTTTATTAATGACATCTCTTTAATAATACATACACCAGAAAGTTCTAGGGTGACAGAGAGGATAGTGTCTAGGCTTGGGTTTGGAAAATACAAGTTTCCTGCTCTCCCTGGCTATCCCTAACTAATCCGACGGACGGGATGGTTAATTTCAAAACCTGATTTGAAAATTAACCAAAACCCTTTGAACTTAGAAAACACGAATATGCCTAACCCGAGGTTAGACCGAGTTGCGATGTAAACCTGCCCGGAACCAACCGACACATGCAGTATTCGCAACAATATCTGTCTAATGTGAGTGGTCGCGGCTTTAATCTATTTAATTAAAGCTAGAACAAGAATGGTACGGTTAAGTTAACTAAGACACTTAACCAATTCAACAAGATAACTAAACCGTTAGGTGGGGTTAGGTTCATACAGACTCTTAACAAAGTTAAGCTAGAATGGGAGGGTTAAGTCCATAGGATCACTTAACCAACTTAACACAGTCAAGCTAGAATGGGAGGGCTAAGTCCATAGGGACACTTAACCAAACTTATGGTAACAAGACCAGATTTGTAGGGGTTAAGTAACTAAGAAAACACTTAGCCAAATTAACATGTTAACTAGACTAGAAGGTGGGGTTAAGTAAAGTTTATACAGTTAGCGAAATTAACATGTTAACTAGACTAGAAGTTGGGGTTAAGTAAATACACTTAGCCAATTTGATATGTTAGCTGGGCTAGACCGTAGTGTTAAGTAAGCTTGAACACTTAACCATCGGATTATGATAAAGGAATAGGGTTAAGTCTAAAACATGAAGGGATAATACTTAACCATTAATAATAACATGTCAGTTAAAACAGACGGGCAAGGAACACTTAATCAATACAGGATGAAGGGGTAGGGTTAAGTAATAAGAAATACTTAACCAATATGACTTGGTTTGTGGTAGGGTTAAGTCATCATGAATTACTGATAACACTTAACCAAATTAACAGGATGGATGAAGAGGGTTAAGTTGGCTTGAATTGACTAATGACACTTAACCAATCCAAATTGACGGGAAATAGAAATAAGTAGTAAACCTTTGTTAAGAAAACAACGATTCTGGAAACTAAGTGGTAAATCTTAGTTAGTAAAACTAAGTTGTAATTCTTAGTATAACATGGGAAGGAGCGAATGTCCGTCTGAGTAAAAAGGAGGCTCCAACGAATTGGGTTACGAAGCCCGAGGCTTAGAGGGGACGTGAGGGTACTCTTGGTATCCCTCTATGAGGCTGCAGATGATGCTCTTGGGCTCACATAGGTTAAGGTCTCCGTAGAAGAACCAGGGGTATGCCTTGGTTGCAGTATATGGCAACCTAAAGACTAGGATGGACCAGCGTGATTCGGCGAGAAAACGGTAGCCCTGTGATAGCAACTCGTCGTCTACCATCCATCTTGAGTCAATCGAGATACGTGAAGCGGAAAGGCGAAGAACTCCAAAAGACCATATACTTGCTATCTAGTTATGGGTGAGGATGACCATAGGATAGTGGGGCACCGGGGGCCTGCGTATAGTTCTCATTTTTCAAGGTGTGCCGTTCATTAGTTGAGGGAGGGGTCAAGTGGGACCATAGCCACTGGAATAAAAACAGACCTTAGCATCTGAATCGGCAGATATCTGAAAGCTCCCGACCGAGTTCTGTATTCCTTGATTTTCCCTGCCACAGGACTCGGGCTGCACAGTACAGGACATGTGCATCTAGACAAGCAATAACGATTCGCAATACATGCGTGGGAAAGTATAGGAACATATACCACTCTAGGTAGTGTGTCCTAGACTTGGGGGCATCGTTCGACAGGTAGCAAAATCCCTAGTTGGACTAGGTGGCATAAACCCTGAATCCGAGAAGCGTTCAGCAGATAGCGTAAACTCTACTTGAATCTAGAAAGCACTTGATAGAAAACCCTGGATTAGATCTAGATAACAAATAATAAATGTATGCCTGAAGGCAACGGAAACTACAGCGATTGGGATCACGTTGTCGTTACTAGTTGGGACACTAGTTGGGTGGTGCAGAGATATAGAAACCAGTATAACAAGGAAATAGCGAAGCGGCGAAAGTATTAGAGCATATCCAGTTTATCTTAGCTTAGCATATCTTGTGTTAATCTTGTCTAATCTTGCGAACCCTATCATCATGGTGTTATCTTGTATTCAGTTAATTCATGTCGTTTTGTTTTTCCATGTTCACATGCTAGAAATTACTGAAATTACTCAGGCTTTATGTCTGACTCTATTTTTCTTTTGTCTTCTTTTCTTCCGTTTCCCCCCCCCAGGTAATAAAGGAGGGAATAGTATAGCTCAGGTTAAAGTTGGACTGTCACTCTTTCCCAGCTTGAAGATTTGTTGAAGTTTGCTTGGATTCTCTTTTTAGATGCTATGGCTAGCTCTTGCTAAAATTGGGGAATATAAATGTTGTTATATGCTTCTTTATTTTATAAGACAGATGATACTCTGATATTGAAAAGAAATCATTGCACAAACTATTTTATCAATAAAGCAAAGTTTTATTTTTCGCTGTTTAATTTCTGTCTGTCTTGTAATTTATCTACGTCTTTTACCCTAAATGCTCCACAGAACTTAGTGCATTCCCTTTGTGAGTGACACTAACGGATGTGGGGTGTTACACATTCGCTAAATATTAGAGATTACAATAAATTACCTAGCAGCGAAAAATAATACAATGCACAACTGAAGGTGATATACGGATACAGAGCTTTCCGGATATCATTCCAGCTGTAAACTAGGTTCCTGTGAATATAAATCTGCAAAACCAAAACTACTAGCTGCCCGTGCGGAAAATGAGGGCACCCAGAGTTTAGGTTAAAACAATAAACTCCAGGTTAGTCATGTGACCGGTGTGAGAACTAAAATAGTTATTAATATTGGTTTTTAAAGTTCGGTAGTTCAAGGGACCATGACGTATAACACAGAACGAGTTTCCTCCCAAGAATACCAGTGCATAAAACAAACAGCGCAATGCTAAATAAAGAAAGATGAAGCTATTATAAGTCCCGGGTCCCATCACACAATGCAACGCAAGGCGGAGGATAGGGTTTTTACCTTATAATAGCCAAAGCATGCTTGATACATTAAAACACATTATTTTGATATTACTATAAGTGTATTGTGTCAAAACAATTTCAATCATAAATATCAATCATAGACGGCATGAATGACCCATACAACTATGTTGCCATACTAGGTTCCACAAATAAAACCGCAATTTCATGTATTGGAAATTGGATTTCCGTCATGAGTCGAGGCAAGGGGCAAGCTCCTCTCCGATTCGAGGCACTCTAGCAAATGTCTCAGGACCCCACTATGATCATTTGGAACCTCCAAGGCCGGTCCTCTCTTACTTTTGAGGATTAGTTATTCCTGAACACACGTTTCCAGGTCCTAACAGACCTATATCCGAGGCGCCTCGCATCCAACAACCAAACAAGTGAAAAGTATATAAATGTCAGCCAGTTTAAGCACTAACACCACCACTAGCTAGAAAGAAACGTCGTGCACTCCCTTGGTCCTTATCCCATTTTTGACTCATACCGAGGTGTGAGGCTCGCGAATTCATGTCATACACAAAGCTGCGCCACACAGGCCGTGATTTGATCATCAACCACAAGATTTTTCTTTTCAACAGGAGCCTTGATCATTTGCCACTTAGGCGTACCACACAGGCAATTTATGCCATGCGACTGATGTCCATCGATATACAACCACTGAGCTCGTATGTCTCAGAGAAGGGCATTAAGTAAGAGAATAAATTCTCCGCCGCCAAATAGATGTATATTTAATAGAGATCAATCAGCACAGAATAAAATCCAACGTTAGACACACGGTCCATTTACAAGTTCATTCTGGGTCTAAACGAAACCGGAGGCACTTTCCTTGCATATCCATCGATCTCCAAGTACGTCTGGACGATCACCAACTGTTTCCCTCCTCTTGGGTGTACAGCCCAATCAAGATCATCAGTAATCACCCAAACGATGTGAAGACTTCTAGTCTTCAACCACCGTCTTCATCTTCGACTTATCGTCGAATCGGTTATTTAGAATGGGTATAAACCCGGCCTTTCCGAATAACCCACGTATATAATAAACACGTGTTACACAAACACAACATACGCCTCATTCCAATTTAGAATATTCTTTTATTCAAATTTTCACATTCTTAGGGAAAGGTTCTCACTAATTTTATCAAAGATAAATTCTTCTAAATTTATTCTTTAATCTTCCTTTGGATATCATTTCAAACCATATTATGGTTTTTCCCAACTAGTCGGGATTAGCGAACCACTCTGAAGTAATTATTTATTTTATTTCCCAATCCCAACCTATTCATCCCATGGAGCAAAACTGGTAATACTCCATATCTAAAACCACGGTGTTGTCGGTAAAATTAATTACCATTTCACGCTCAAATCTAATTAAAGATTTAACTATCGCTTTTCGAGCAAAACTGGTGATACTCCATTCTCGATCACTTTCCAAATTTGATAATTTAAATTATCCATTCACATTTCAATCTAATTAAAGATTCATTAAAACTCCACTTAATTTTAATCTTCTCAAAAATCAATATCCGGTTTTTAACTGGGTTAAAGAACCGACGTCATCTAAAACACGATTCACGATAAACCCAAAATCACATTTATTGTTAATCAAGTTAAAGAACATGTGTTATTCAAAACACCGCTCACGATAAACCCAAGAACAAATTTAAATTCAATTTCAATTAAATATCATTTAATTGGTACACTTCATTAAATCTAAATAGAAAGATTTAGTCTTTTTCTCAACTGGGCTTAAGAACAGTGTTAATGAAGACACCATTCCCGACAAACCCAAATCACGTTTGATATTAAATACCAGGCTTTGAATAGAAAATATATCAGCTTATATTCAATATCAAATTCTACGACCAACAAATATCGTATTGGAAATAACGATATAAATATTTCTTTCAAATTTCCACAACCATATCTGTATAATCACGAAATCCAACATCAAAATATTCCAAAGACAATTTTGATTCAAATCCATTTCCAATTCACGTATTGGAATTTCTGATTACTTTTAAAACCACGTTCAATCCATTTTATTTATTTAAAAATAATTGGATTTTTATTTCTAGTTATAAACTAGTTCATTTCGATAAAAATCTATTTTTATCCTTTCAAATGTGGAGTTTTTCATCCCAATTTTTCCCAAACCATTTCTTATGATTTTACACAAATTATTGATATTTTTAATAATTTTATCAAAGCCCGTACAGTCGATTTCCATCAACAGCCATCGAACTACACTTACAACGACCTTTTCCAAATTTGATTTGGACATAATTCCAAATCTAACCGTTAGATTTCTAATTTCTAATATTCATTGGAAAGATCTTTTCGATACGAACCCAACGGTTCCAGTTTTAGGAGAATCCAACGGTAGGATCTCCCGCAACGTCAACTCGAAGTCAATGGTCGAAATTCACGAACTGCCGCAGCGCGGCGCGTTCTATTCAGGCCATTTATCATATATAATATATATTATATATATTTCTTCGATTTCCTTTTAAGACGTATTTTAAAATTCGTTTTAAATTCGTTTTCAAAACCATTTCAACTCTATATTCAATTTCAAATCAAAATTGAATATTTCATATCATTACCATATAAATGATAATATTTTCAAAAAGTTATGTTTTGAAATCACTACCTTTGCTATATTCATTATAAAAACGAATATAATCGATATAAATATCGTTCACGTCAAAATAGCGCAACTCTAATCAACACGGCTTTATATATTTCAATAAATTCGTTATTCTATTCAACAAATGAATATTTATTCTATTCAACACATGAATCTATATTTCTTTCAACACATGACTAATCTCAACACATGAGTACTGTCAACACATGACTATTTTTTTTATGTAATATATTTTATAAAATTATGGTATCTATCGTTTGATTTTCAATTAGACTCCAATCGTAAAGTAGTTTCTAATCTTAAATATGATAAAGATGTAAATTTTATTGTTAAAATATTTTACTCAACACATGAATAGTTTCAACCCATGAATATTCTCAACATATGAGCCTTTATTTTATAATGTTCTTTATTTTCCCAATTGGAATGAGGCCCAATCAATTACCATATAACGTTAATTATATGGATTCCATGCAACACATGTATATAATAGCAATGATAAACAATCAACCATCATCCAAAGTGCACCACACAACTGCATAAGCATCAAATATAAATAATTAACCCTTACACAGCCTGTCGACCAATTGATCGACATACAATTAAATAATTTGGATTAGTGTACGCCAAATATCATCCCAACACCCGTGTGGGGTTTTAAATCAACGAACACTGAATATTATTTGTGCCGTTGGGCGATGTGTAAAATTTACCATCCCAATCAATATCCTTCAAATAGGTGTACATAAACAAACGGTCCGGTTTGTAAATGAATATTTATTTATTCACATTCCCATTAAGAATTATATTTTTAACAATAAAATATTTTTAACTGTATAAATATTTTATTTCCTTTCACACCACACAATCAATTTTCACCACAACAAACAATCAAACATACAAGCCATCCATGGTCTGTGGACGACGGGTGTCGGGTGCTACTAAGCACCGTCTGCATCCTAGTATATAATTTAAACTAGAAAAGAAATTTTAAAGTGAGAGATTCTCACCGACTAGCTAATCCGAACGCCTCGACTCTTTTTATGTAGAAATCATCGCTGTTCTCGCCTTTTGTCACTTTCGTTCTCCGTAGCCACTACATATATAAAAATCACATTTTTATATTGTTGCTATGTATATAAAAATCACATTTTTATAATCATGCTATATGGATAAAAATTCTATTTTTACACCGCTACTATATAGATAAAAATTATATTTTTACACCGCTACTACATAAATAAAAATTCTATTTTTACACCGCTACTATATAGATAAAAATTCTATTTTTACAATGGTGTACATATAATAAAGATTATATTTTTATCACGCTATTCTCTACATAAAGATTTCGCCTTTTCAAATATAAAGATCTCGCCTTTTTAAATATAAAGATTGAATTTTTATTATTATAACTATATAAAAATTATATTTTTATATTTCTACTTTAACAAAAACCATATTTTTATTATCGCCACTATATAAAGATCATATCTTTATATCTTCTATTAAAAATATTGCCTTTCGTATATTAAAAATATCGCCTTTTATATGATAAAAACGTTGTCTTTTATATGATAAAAATTATAAACTTTAACCTTATAAAATATACAAAGATGCGAATTTTTTTTAATCAATGAAAATGAAAATGAAATCTAAGACTTATAGTTGAAATCAGCCTAAGATTAAGGAGGAGAAGAGGACGAGGAGGGTGTCGAAGTTCACCCGATGTGGCAGCAGCTCGCGGGGTTGGGTCCAGCAACGAACGGAGGGCAGATTGGTGGAAGAGGGGCTAGTTCGACCTCGAGCTGGAGGACGTCGCAGGCAAAAGGGGAAGCGGGTGGGGTTTCCCCCGGTGGTGGCGGCGCGAGGTGGCTCACGGTGACGTAGGGGCGGAGGTTGATTCAGAGGAGGAGAGAGAAGCACGAGAGAGGGAGGCTTGGTGGCTGTGACGGCGGCGGCGTCTGGTCAGGCGAGGGCGGTGGCAGCGGCGACCCCCCCCCCCCCACCCGTCGCTCTCCTCCTTTCTTTTTTTCTCTTCTAAAATGAATCGAGGAGAGAGAGAAGAGACGGAGGGGGGTATATAATATAATATATATTTATTTAATTTTTATCTCCCCAAAAAGTAACATTTTATTTCGCCTCAAAACGAGACAAATCGCCTGTCGTCCATAGCTAATTACCCTCATTCCGAACACAATAGGATATGTATCGCAAGCTGATTTGATCGTTTCAATCAGTTTCCGTTGAATTTACATTTAAATCAACATACTGAATTTTAAACGTACATTTCAAGTTACCAGGGTCACATACGGACTCGAAAAATTCCAAAAAAATATTTTCTAGCTTCGTGTTGACGATACGGTCCTAACAAAAACTAGTTTGGTCGAATTCTGAGACCGTTGGAAAAATGGCCATTTTTCATTCGATTAAAATCAACTAAAACTGGTCATATGCGCTTTCCTTTGCCACGCTCACATATTGAATCGAAAAATTATAAAATTGGAAATTTAGTAATAATTTGACATCATGGATTTAACAAAAGTGGCTTCGTCAAAATCTGAGGTCGTTTGTAAAATTTCCATTTTTAAGGGCCTGAATTCCATTGCGACTATTCTGAAATTTCAACTGGACATATCTTTTTATCCCCACTATGAAATTTTGATTTTTGGTTTCGTTGGAAAGGTATTCTCAATTAGATTCTAATATTTTTGGTTTCACTAAAATACAATTTATTTTTCACCCGGTGCATTCAATTGAAATTTGAAATCAAATTATCGAACTACCGCGCCATTTTCTATTCCTTTTATAATTATATATAATTATTTATATTCTAATGACGACGTATATAAATATATACGTTCTATTCTATTCAAAATAAATTTCTCGTTGATATTATTTAAAATAATTCATTCTAAATGTTTAAACTTTGTCAAAATTGCCGAAATAAAATTTTTAAATTGGCTCGCATTTTCCGGGTTGTTACATAATCACTATGCAAACATCAAGGAGCCGGAACCTGATCAGAACGCACCCCCTCGTCGGGCTTCGCCCCACTTCGCCGCGCCTCGAGAATGACAGAACTCGGTGGTCCCTGGCAGCTTCAAAACGTGAACAAACAATGCCTCTTTGAGCACAAAATTCACAGCCCACACTCAATGGATCCCGATCATCACTGTATGCTTTTGAAGAGATTGAATTTCTCTTTGATATTTGATTTGAAACATCTAAATAATTATGCGTGGATTTAAAGAGATTAAGGAAAGAAGGATGGAACAAAAATCGCCCGTTCATCTCAAACCCGGCGACGCTATGTAAAGTGGGAATTAGGGTTACGATTTTGACTTGTTTGACCGTATATATAATAATATATTTAATTCCAAAATTACTTGTTTAATGCCATGAACTCCAAACAAAACCCAACGACTGTCGCCTCTAGCTAAACACCCCATTCTGAACATAATGGGATATGTTTCATAAGCCAATTATTTTGTTTTGATAAGTTTTTCTTTAAATTAATATATAAATCAATATATATTCAATTTAAACGTACATTTTAATTTACCGGGGCCACATACTGACTCCAAAAATTCCCAAAAAATAAATCTAGCTATGTTTTGACGATACGGTCCTAATAAAAATAATTTTGTCGAATTTGGAGGCCGTTAGAAAAATGGTCATTTCTGGTTAATTAATTCAAACTAAAATTGCCAAACACGTTTTGTTTTGCCACACTCACATATTGATTCCAAAAATTATGGAAATTGGAATCTAACAATAACTTGACATTCCGGATTCAACAAAAGTGGTTTGTTGAAAACGGACATCATTTGCAAAACGGCTATTTTAAAGGGCTTTATATATATTAAAATATATATAAATTCCGTAGCGACTATTCTGAATTTTAAACTGGACATAAATAAATTGAAATCTCAGTTTTTCACATTCGTTAGAAAGATATCATCAAACAGATTCAAATATTTCTTGTTTTGTCCAATTCTGACTTATATTGAATTCTGTATTTTCATTTGAAATTAAAAATCGAATTTTCAAACTATCGCGCTATTTCTATTTTGTTTTATAATTAAAATAAATTTATTCATCCTAACTTCAATTGTAATAAATTTTCCGTCGTTGTTATTTAAAATATTTCATTTTAAATATTCAAAATACATTGAAATTGCTAAAATAAAATTTTTAAATTGGTTCTGAATTCCAGATTGTTACAATCTCCCTCACTTAAAATCTTTTCATCCTTGAAAAGGAACCGAGCTGAAAAATGTTTAACTAACCAACTCAACTTTCATTCTTAAACATTTCGATTTCTAAGAATTTTATAATTTTTCAAAAAAATTGGCTAACACCTTAATGTTTTGAATTTTTTTGCCATAACCTCCTTTGTACGGGTCGATATTTACAACCATAAATTGCCTCGCAGCACCCTCATCAATCCAAAAGAAAAAGGAAAAGCCAAGCTACTAGCCCATCGGCTTGTAAAATCATCAAAACCCAAGAAATACAGTAAAAATGTACCTATTTGGCGGGCATACAATTTTATTCTTCTTCTTAGCTTCACTGTTATGACCCATTCACACATATATATGTACATGTATGCAATTTCAATCAATTTTCAATTCAGTTCAATATTTGATTCCATTTGGCAAAATATTTATCTTTCTTTCACATTGGTTTAAATGAATAATCATACAACAAAATCATCAATCAATTAGTCGATTAACTTTTCAAATTTATAACTTTTATATATTCAAAAATATATTTTCTAAGATCGGATTATATACATAATCACAAATACATTAATTATAAACTTGTTACTCTCCACTCATTCTAGGGCATTTCTAACACCATCTCTAACGAGTTTCTCATTCCAGGATACAACTGATCTTGTCTCTAATGAGTTTTTTATAGGGTATTACTAATCCTACCTCAGATGAGTCTTTTATTCTGTTCTAACGAGTTGCACCCCAAAGATTTGAGTAAATCAAAGCTTTGATACCACATGTAGTGACCCGAAAATCCCCGTCCTCTTAATCGACCACAAGGCATGATTCGAAAGTCGGAAATCATCGGTTCATTAAATCTGGGCATACAACACATCAGAACAAAAGAACAGAAGACCTTTATAAACATCATAATAACGTTACATCAGAGTACAGAATATCAGAGTTTATCGAAAAATAATAATAATACTGCGGAAGATTTATTTACAATAAATGTAATACAATGCACAATGGAAACAAATAAACTAACACAGTGGAAGACTATCAATGCTCTGGACACAGTTTTAAGCTTCAATCCAGAATCCAGCTCAATATATATCTGCAAAATAAACTACTCGACTGCCCGTATGGAAAAAAGGGGAACCCCAGTTTTCAAAGGAAAAACAACTACAGGTCAGTCATGGGACTGGTGTGAGAAACTCTACATTTAAAATTAACTTATATAAATGATGAGGCAAATCACAGGACCACGCTGCTAACACGGAACGGATTTATCCCCATGAATGCCAGTGTATAAACAACAATCAGTAATAGAGATATGGATCTACTATGCATCAATCAACATGCAATATCTCAATCTACCCATTTAGGCTTAATCCCAAATTTAGATTTTCCAAATCCAATTTAATTTACAGAAATTATTCCTTTGGACTATATTACCGATTTCTTATTTCAAATCATTTTGAAAAAAATATCTATCTTTTATATCAAAGTAGATTTCACTTCGGGATCTCAAACCAAAATCTTTGGAAATATGAATTCCAAAATATAACAATGCATACAAACAAGTATGCAAACCAAATGCCGAGCACGACCCTCAGACAAGGCTGTACACGCCTAGCCGAAGCGATATATATATATATATATATATATATATATATATATATATATATATATATATATATTTGTGTGTGTGTGTGTGTGCGCGCACCTCCCACTATGGAGCAGTCTACACGATGACCACTCAACCACTAAGGTCCTGGATCTAGCCCATACTTTTAGTCGCTCTCGGGTTACCCAAATATGTAATGACCCAGAAAATCTGAACCAATTAATTTTTTTTAAATTGGCTAAAATAATGTATTTTAAATATTTAAAGTAAATATTTTAAATAATAGCAATGAAAACTGAATTTGAATAAACAATTTAAAATGAATATAATTAATCTTAATTATAAACAAGGCCTGAAAAGGCACTGTAGTTTCAAAAATTGAATTCAAACTTTGTCGGACTGTACCGGGTGCAAAACAAAACGGATTTGAGGGAACCAAAAATATTTAAATCTGTTAGTAAATACCTTTCTAACGAATCTGAAAAATCGAATTTTCATAGCGGAAAGCAAAAGTTATGCCCAAATGAATTTTCAAAAAGGTCGCTATGGAATTTATATAGCCCGTGAAATTGGCCATTTTGCAAACGACTTCGGAATTCGACGAAACCACTTTTATTGGATCCGGGATGAGAAGTTATGGCTAGGTTACAAATTTCATAATTTTGGAAGCTAGTATGTGAGCGTGGCAAAGGAAACCGTGTTTTGGTCAATTAAAGTTAAATTAGATCGACCAGAAATGGGCCTTTTTGCAAACGATCTCAGAATTCGATGAAACTAGTTTTGTTGGGACCGTATCGTCAAAAAATAGCTAGATTTATTTTTCTGGAATTTATTGAATTAATTTTTGGCCTTGGCAAATTGAAATGTACGTTCAAATCAAATATTGAATGTTATATATTTTAATTTGAATGGAAACTGACTGAAACAGTCGAATGGGCCTACGATACATATCCCATTATGTTCGGAATGGGGGTAAAACGCTAGGGACGACATTCGTTGGGTTTGGATTAGAGTTCGTATGAGGTAAGGGTTATTTTCGAAATTTTAAAAATATATAAATAAAAGAAAAAATATGATTGGTTGGCCATTTTCTCTCTCCCCGTCTTCTTCCAGAAACCCCCTCGCGCAACACGGAAAACCATTCTGAATTTCTCTCTTTATTTTCTCTTTCATTTCTAAACAAAATCATGCAAACTTGGTACCATTTTGAAAAGCTCCGTCTCCTCTTTAAATCCATACCAGAATCGGGTTTTTCCATTGTGTATCCATCGAGAATCGAGCTCGAGAAGGTGACGCGTTTGGAGTGTCGCCGCCGCCACCAGAGTGCACCGAACTGCACCTCACCACCACGCGCGTGAAGGTCTTTCGAAGCTCTTCGACGCTGTGTGAGCTGATTCTCCTATCGCGCAACGGTTTGATCGAAAGATCAAAACCTAGTTTTGAACCATCGTGAAAGGTGCGTCTTTTATTACATCTGAACTTTGAAAAATCATATCTTTTCGATTCTTGATGAAATTCGATGAAACAAGAAACATCGTGACCGTGTGGACGTCTTCTACCTTCTAGAAGAGATCGTATATTTTTCAGAGCCTGCTGCTATTTTTGGTGGAGTGGAACCCAATGTGAGATTTGTAATTTATAAACAATATGGACAACGACGATGTATAAATTATATGGTCGATGTATGAATTATATAAGCGTTGTACACCTCTTGTATAAGCGTTGTATAAGTTGTACGTTCGATGTATAAGTTATATATGCGTTGTAAAAATTATATATGTGTTGAAATTGAAGTGATTTGCTATATATATATACACACGCCCCTCGTCCACAAACCTTGGACGATATTTATTGATTGGAGTGAAAATTGATTGATAGCGATTGGTTGATTGGGATTGTTTGTTGTTGATATTGATTGTTTGTTGTTGAAAAATACCCGTTTGTGGTTGAGAAATATTTGGTTCAAACCACATAGGATTAGTTTGTGGAAATGAAATAAATATATACATGCTGCATGCGTGCGAACTAGATGCATGATCCCCATTGTCAAAAATCGCGAGGTTTTAAGGTAGAGCGAGGAGTCGTACTAGGGACCGTCCCGGTTTTAACTACCCTGCCGTTATGCTGCCGAAATTTTGAATAATATTCATGTGTTTGAATTATTTTCATTTGTTGAAACTATATTTATTCGTTGAATAGAAAACCTTCATGTGTTGAATCGATATTCATTCGTTGATTAGAAATTCATGTGTTGAATGGTGTTCGTATTTTAAAATATAAAAATCACCTTTTTATCTATATATAGAAACTATAGAAAACCTTCATATGTTGAATCAAAATTTATTCGTTGATTTGAAATTCATGTGTTGAATGGTATTCATATTTTGAAATAAATTGTTTTATAATAAAAATCCTTTTTATTTTTATTTTTTTATCACCTATATAAACTATATAAAATAATAGTGTTTTGAAATGAATTGTTTTTACAATAAAAATCACATTTTTATTAAATACATGAATTGCTAAATATAGTGAAGTGTTGAAATAGAAGATAGTTAGATAAAAATATCATTTTTATCAAATGTATGAAAAGAATGTAGCTTTATAATCGAAGAATCGATATATATAAATAACTAGAATTAAAATATATTGAATAAAGACGCTGCAATTCGTATTTTGAAATCGTGATTTGAAACGATTAGTACAGGAGATCCGACTATCGGATTTTCCTGAAACCGCAACCGTTGGGTTTGCTTTGGAAATATCTTTCCAACAGCACCAACTTTGTAAAAATCCAACGGTTGGATTGTCTGGAATGTTTAATTCAAATCTGAAGAAAAACAGCGCCAGAAACGATTATATATATATATAATTATATTTAATCGAATTATGACGCCGCAGTTCGTATTTTGAAATCGAAACTTCAAACGATTGTACCGAGAGATCCGACCGTCGGATTTTCCCGAAATGGGAACCGTTAGATTCGTTTTGAAAAGACCTTTCTAATGATTTAAATTTTGTGAAGATCCAACGGTTAGATCTTCAGATATGTGTAAATCAAATCTGAAGAAAAACAGCGCCACGGTCGCGTTATGGCCCGAAGCGTCGTTTTGAATATATTGACTATTTTAAAATAAATAAAAATAGCGATAAATCGTTATAAAATATTATAAACAATATGGATGTTATTTAGAAATTAACTGAAGGTTGGCTAAGTCGAATGGTTTCCTGGGTGTTGATCTGATGTTGGTTTCGGCCTTCGGGGTTAATATTTGGGAAATCATTCTCTTACTGATTGACGGTTAGTGACTAATGAATTGAAATGATGCATGCATATTTTAGTGTTGCACTTGTTTATTATATACGCGAGTTGCTCAGAAAGACCGGGTTTGTCCCATTCTGAATAACTGAATCGACGATAAGAAATCGAAGATGAAGACGGTGGTCGAAGACCGAAGATCTTCACCTCGTTTGGATGGTAACCGAGGTCCTCATTGGGAGGCATCCCGAAATATGGATAATGAGTGGTGATCGTCCCAACGTACGTGGTGATCGATGGGTATGCAAGGTATTTAGTGCCTCCGGTTTCTTTCAGACCCAGAACAGACTTGTAAATGGACTGTGTGTCTGACATTGGATTTTATTCTGTGTTGATTGATCTCTATTAAATATACATCTGTTTGGCGGCGGAGAATTTATTCTTTTGCTTAACGCCCTTCTCTGAAACGCACGAGCTCAGAGGTTGTATATCGATGGACATCAGTCGCATGGCATGAATTGCTAGTGTGACATTCCTAAGTGGCAAATGATCAGGGCTTCTATTGAAAAGCAAAGTCTTGTGGTGATGATCAAAGCACCGCCTGTGTGGCGTAGCTTTGTGTATAATGTGAATTCGCGAGCCTCACACCCCGGTATGAACCAGAAACAGGAGAAGGACCTCAGGGAGGGCATGCGTTTCTTTCTAGCTACGGTGGTGTCAGTGACCTACCAGCCCTGACATTTATATACTTTTCACCTGTGTGGTTGTTGCTGTTGTGAGGCGCCTCGATTAGATCGAACGATACGAGTCCGATGGAGCCATTCGTTGGCTCATTTACACCCCAAAGGGTGGGGAAACGCAGTGTTCAGGAATTTTAATCCTCATCGGTGGACCGGCCCTGACGATCCAAGAGTCACTCGAGCTCTGATCCTGAGGGCGGGCTAGAGCGTCTCGAATTTGGTAAGGACTATCTTTTGCCTTGGTTCATGACGGAAATCCAATTTCCAAATGCATGACTGTGCGGTTTTGATTGTGTATATATATGGCGACATGATATATGGTACCCATGCCGTCTATGATTAATAGTTATGATTCGAAATTGTTTATGAAACATATAAACATTAGCAATAATATTAAATGCCTTTGTTTTATTCGTATCAAGCAGGCTGTTATAAGGTAAAAACTCTATCCTCGGGGTTGCGTTGCATTGTGTGATGGGAACTGAGTCTTATAATGGTTTCATTTTTATAAAAATCATTGCGATGATTAAAATAATGATTTGTTTTAAAGCACTGGCAATCCAATGGAGTAAACCCGTTCCACGAAAGTGGCGTGGTCCTGTGATTAGCCATATTAAATGTGTTGAGTAGATTTCTCATACCAGTCCCATGACTGACTCGTAGTTTGTTTCACTTTCAAACTCGGGTGCCCCTTTTTCTACACGGGCAGCCTTGTATTCAGGTTTAGCAGGCTTTATCTGGATAGCTGGAGCTGAAGATGGATTCTATCATTTATCTCTTTTTATGTTGTTTAGCTCCTATTGTACATATTTTGTTTGTTTTCGTTGTAGACATTTATGTATACCTGAACTGTAATTGTACTATGTAAGATCCTGTATACTGTGTAACTTTGATGATTACTTTTATCCAGTATATTCTATTGTTCATTATCTGGTGTATTTATTTATTTCTGTTCTGCTATTATTTTTGTGTTATATTCCAAGGATTACCCTTGCCACCATCAGTACGGGGTTTGGGGTCGTCTCATTTGGTATCAGAGCCTTGGTTAAGCTTAGTTCTGGAATATAACATATGAACGAACTCGTCAGAAATAGAACCAGTAGTGTTCTAGAATGGGTAACTCTATACAGATATGATCGGTAATTTCCTAGTATAAGTAAAGCAGAATGAAAATACACCTCGATAGACACATTTACATTTGAAGTATGTGTTTCTATACTTTGAATTATCTTTTCTGTGACCTGACACTTGATCTGCCATTTGCAGAAGTACTAGAAAAATGAGTGTCAGAAACAGGAGAAATGCAGAACCCGATCTAGAGGCTATATTAAAGAGATATCAAAATATGAACGGAGCACAGTTCTCGGGCAATGAATCTATAATTCAGACTCAATCTTGGATGAGTTCTGTAGAAAGAATTTTTGAGCGTATCCAGCTGAGGGATGACCAGAAAAGGTTAGTAGCATCTTGGGCGCTCAAAAAGCTTTAATCTAGTGGGAAACAATCATCAAAGATAATCCAGAAGGTGATATCACCTAGGATAGGTTCAAAGTGATTTTCCTAGAAAGATTCACTCCTCCCGAAGCGACGGAGCGATTATGTGATGAATTTTCTTATCTAATACAAGTTGATATGACCATCCCAGAATATCATTAGAAATTCAATGAACTAGCTCACTTTCCTCCTCATCTGATTCAAGATCCAAAGAGGAAAAATCTGAGATTTATTCATGGCCTACAAAGAAGATATCAGAATAGTGTACTGAGGAATGTGAAGCTTCCTTTTTCTGAAATGATATACATGGCTTATCAGTATGAAGATCTCCATAAGAAAGGAATGTTACACGACGAATAAGAGGTCTGTTCTAGTGACAAAGCAGAGTCGGAAACTGATATTCCTGAAGCCAGTAGGAGGTCGGAGGTCGGTAAGAAGCCCAGTGCCAAGAGGAAAAGGGCTGAACCTGGGAACCAACCTGTAACGACCGCCATGTGCTCGAGTTGCAATAGACAAGGTCATTTGGCGATAAGCTGCAAATCTTGGAACCAATAAAGAAAGAATAAGTTCAAACCCAAGAAGGGATTTTAGGAGAATAGAAAGTGCAGTCAATGCCATCAAGCTGGTCATCTTACCAAGGCCTGCCCGCTATCTCGAAATCTGAGGCAGTACATGTAAATGAAGTGGCAGAAGTGCCTGCATCTTCGTCTGCTCAAGAGAGGCCAGATGTTTTAGAAGGCACGCTAACTGTCAAAGATATTCCAGTTAAAGTACTGTTTGACACAGGCGCGTCACGAAGCTTCATTGCCAAAGATGCAGCTAAGAAACTGGATTTGAATTTGAAAAAGCTCAAGGAACCAATGACTGTACAGAATCCGATTGGGGGTTCCATTGATCTCAGTTGGGTTTGTGGAGTGCCGGTTTCTTTCTCTCATTATCGGTTTCCTACCTTCGCGGTCGTCATGAATTTTAAAGAGTTTGATCTTATCTTGGGGTTAGACTAGTTGACCAAATATGAAGCTGAAGTTAAATGCGCCGACAGAGTCATAAAGGCGAGGAATAAATCAGGTGATTATATAACCATTCCCTGTGAAGGTCAGAATGCTAATAGAAAAGACTTCTCGGCAACTTTGAATGTTTCTCTAGCCCAAATAGAAAATATCCCTGAAATTACAGAGAATATTCCCGACCTAGTGAAAGATATTCCTGTCGTCAAGAACTATGTAGATGTGTTCGAAGAAGTTGTTCGCTTACCTCCGCAGAGAGAAATAGATTTCAAGATTGCTTTGATTCCCAATGCAAGGCCGGTAGTTCACGATATTCGTAGAATGTCCTTGAAAGAGAAGGAGGAATTAGACAATCAAACATGACATCTCATATGGAAGGGTCTAATCAGGCCTAGTTTCTCTGATTGGGGGGCAGCAGTGGTGTTTGTCCCAAAATCTGACAGTACTCTACGTCTATGTGTGGATTTTCGTGATTTGAACAAGCAGACAATAAAGAATAAATATCCAGTGCCGTGGATTGATGATTTGTTGGATCGATTAAATGGTGCACAAGTATTTTCATGAGTGGACCTAGCTACAGGCTTCCATCAACTTCGAATCGCCGAAGAGTGTGTTCCATTGACAGCATTCAGAGGTCCCGACTTATTCTACGAGTGTTTAGTAATGTCGTTCGGCTTATGTAACGCTCCAGCCTATTTCGTCGATCTGCTGAATAGAGTGTTCAGAGGGGTTTTGAATAAATTTGTTCTGGTTTTCATTGACGATATTCTAATCTTCTCTAAATCAAAGGACGAACATGAAAAACATTTGGAACAAGTGTTAGGAATCCTCAGAAGGAATGTATTGAAAGCAAAGTTTTCCAAATGTATATTCTGGCAAGATGAAGTGAAATTTTTGGGCCACGTCGTATCGAAAGAAGGAATCGCTGTGGATCCAAGTAAAATCACAGCTATTAAGAACTGGAAGAAGCCCAGTACCCCTACTGAAGTCCGCAGTTTTCTTGGATTGGCTAGCTTTTACCGAAAGTTCGTTAAAAACTATTCGAAGATATCTGGTCACTTAACGTAGCTTACAAAGAAGCACTCTAAATTCAAATGGACTCCAGAAAGTGAGGAGGCTTTTGAAGAGCTAAAGTTAAGATTAATGACTGCTCCAGTGTTAACCATCATCGATGGCAACCAGGATTTAAAAGCTTGGACTGATGCTTCTAGAGAAGGCCTTGGCGCAGTGTTAATGCAAAGGGGTCAAGTGATTGCTTACGCTAGCCGTCAGCTGAAGCCACATGAGAAGAACTACGTAACTCATGATCTTGAGTTATTGGCTATAGTATTCGCCTTGAAAATCTGGAGGCACTATCTTCTGGATGAGAGATTTGAACTGTTCACAGATCACCAGTCGTTAAAGTATCTATTCACTCAGAAGGACCTGAATCTGAGGCAGCAACGTTGGCTGGAGTTTCTTGCAGCATATGACTTTGAAATTACATACACTCCAGGGAAAGAAAATGTCGTGGCCGATGCGTTAAGCCGAAAGAATGAAATGATCGCCAGTTTTATGATCACATCATCATTGCTAGATAAAATATCTGCTCTTCAGAAGGATGATCACTTCATTCAGAAGACCAGAGAGATAATTCAACAAGGCGAACCCTCGAGTTTTTAAGTTGAAAATGATGGGATTCTAAGGCTCAGAGGTCGAATCTGTGTCCCTAACATTCCTGAGCTTCGAAAGGAAGTACTGGATGAATGCCATAAGTCAAAACTTAGTATCCATCTGGGAGTAAGCAAAATGAACAATGACATCAAACGCACTTTCTGGTGGAAGTCGATGAAAAGGGACATTTGTTTATATGTTAGCCGATGCCCTACTTGCCAGCTAGTCAAAAGCGACCAACAGAAACTAGCTGGATTATTACAACCGCTAGACGTACCTGGTTGGAAGTGGGAACATATTTCTATGGATTTCATTGATGGTCTGCCCAGAACCGGAAAAGGGAATGACAGTATTTGGGTGATCGTAGATCACTTCACGAAGACCGCCAATTTCATACCAGTCAGATCAAACAGAACTGCTCAGAGTTTGGCACAAATGTACTTCAAGGAAATAGTTAGACTACATGAAGTGCCGCTCAGTATAGTCAGTGATAGAGATACAATATTCACTAGCAAATTCTGGGAGGCATTTCAAGTCGAGATGGGAACGAAGTTGAACATAAGCACCGCTTATCATCCTCAGATAGACGGTCAGACTGAGAGGGTGAATCGTATTTTAGAAGATCTATTGCGGGCTTGTGTTATAGATTTCGGTGGATCACGGGAAGACCATCTGCATTTGGCTGAATTCTCATATAACAACAACTACCAGGCGAGTCTGACAATGTCGCCATTCGAAGCATTGTACGGTAGACCGTGCCGATCCCTGCTTGTTGGGTCGAACCCGGTAATAGACTTGTGTTAGGGCCTGATATGATTCGAGAAGCTGCCGACAAAGTCGATTTTATCAAGAAACGATTACTGGCCGCTCAGAGCCAACAAAAGAGCTACGTCGATAGGAGAAGAAGAGATATATCCTTTGTTGTTGGCGACTATGTATATCTGAAAGTATTGCCGATGAGAGGAGTAATCCGGTTCGGTAAGACTGGAAAGTTGGCGTCCAAATTCAATAGTCCGTTTCCTATTATAGAACGGATCGGAACTCTCGCTTATAGGGTTAAATTGCCTGATTGGTTGCCTGGAGTTCATGATATATTTCATATATCTCAACTTCGAAAGCACGTTCATGAACCAGACTTGATCGTGGAAGAAGCAGCTCAGCAGGATATTGAGATTACTCCAGAATTAGCTGTGAGAAGAGAGCCGCTAAAAATCATCGACAAAGAAACCAAAGAGCTGAGGAACAAGAAGGTTCACTTAGTCAAAGAGCAATGGAGTGGAGATCCGCGAGATTGTACTTGGGAAACTGAGGAGAGCATTCAGAAAGCTTATCTTAGATGCCGAGTGGATATCTCTGATTGACTCCAGTGCAAGGTATATTTACCATACTTTACATTACCATTTAATTCTCTACTCTGCTGTTATTTTCTTTCCATTGATGTGCACTTTTAACTCTATAGTCTGAATGATTTTAAAAGAGAATAGGAATTAATTTGTATGGTTTTGAAAAAATAAAAACAATTTGACTGTTGGTTGTGTTGTGTGATTGTAGATTTGATTAATTAAATTATTGAAATGATATTTAATTTAATCAACAATAGAATAATGGTAGAATTTATTTGATTAAATCACACATTGAACTGATTAGAAAATAAATAGAAATATATACATGTGTATTATATATGTTTGAACAGGTAAATGGATTAGCTGTTGAGTAAAGATTTTATTTGCGTGCCCGACAAATAGGTAAACCTTAATGAGTTGGATGCGAAATATTATTATATCAACTCCTGTGAATGCCATTAGATGCGGAGTACTGGTTTTTCTGTGTGAAATAATAAAC
Source organism: Allium sativum (assembly GCA_030737875.1). Lineage (NCBI taxonomy): Eukaryota > Viridiplantae > Streptophyta > Magnoliopsida > Asparagales > Amaryllidaceae > Allium > Allium sativum. The sequence goes on along the minus strand of CM060925.1, from coordinate 1,579,997 downwards.
GTCGCCATAGGATAGTAACAATTAATTTTGAACTACATTACATGGCATACTTCTGAAGATAGGCATACTTCATCATATTCCACATAAGCATTTGGAGCTTATGTGACGAGGTGGAAGATTTACCATACGAGCGAGAGGCTTGTATGGCGATGACTATATTTTACAGGTTGGACTGATGACTGCTATGGACTATTTAAATTGTAATGATTAAATCGCCAGATTAATAAAAAAAACCACATGGGTCTGGAGTTGACAATAATCACGTCTCTCTAGTTATTAGATACGGCACATGGACTATTTATTTCCCACACGGGGCAGGGTGACGAGAATTTATTCTCTTGAGTTATTATCAATACACGCTTCCCTGTAAACACCAGAATATATCACTATAAATATGTGTATGCTTATTAGGATGTATTGGGTACCTAATACGGCCCAATAAATTTCCAAACCTCTCCCCGTACAAAGGAGGTTATGGCAAAAAATTTCAAAAATTCCGGGTGTTAGCCAAATTTTTGAAGAATTTGAAAATTCTCAAAAACTGAAAAGTTGGAGAACGGAAGCCAAATCGAACGTAGAGTTGATTAATCAAACCACATTCGACTTTGTTCCTTTTCGGGGACGAAAAGTTTTAAGTGGGGTAGATTGTAACAACCCAGAAAATCTGAACCAATTTAAAATTTTTAAATTGGCTAAAATAATGGATTTTAAATATTTAAAGTAAATATTTTAAATAATAGCAATGAAAAATGAGTTTGAATCGACAATTGAAAATGAATATAATTAATCTTAATTATAAACAAGGCCTGAAAAGGCGCTGTAGTTTCAAAAATTGAATTCAAAATTTGTCGGACTGTACCGGGTGCAAAACAAAACGAATTTGAGCGAAACCTAAAATATTTAAATCTGTTAGTAAATACCTTTCTAACGAATCTGAAAAATCGAATTTTCATAGTGGAAAGCAAAAGTTATGCCCAAATGAATTTTCAGAAAGGTCCCTATGGAATTTATATAGCCCGTGAAATTGGCCATTTTGCAAACGACCTCGGAATTCGACGAAACCACTTTTGTTGGATCCGGGATGAGAAGTTATGGCTAGGTTTCAAATTTCATAATTTTTGAAGCTAGTATGTGAGCGTGACAATGGAAAACGTGTTTTGGTCAATTATAGTTAAATTGGATCCACCAGAAATGGGCCTTTTTGCAAACGGTCTCAGAATTCGATGAAACTAGTTTTGTTGGGACCGTATCGTCAAAACATAGCTAGATTTATTTTTTGGAATTTTTCAAAATAATTTGTGGCCCTGGCAAATTGAAATGTACGTTCAAATCAAATATTGAATGTTATATATTTTAATTTGAATGGAAACTGACTGAAACAGTCGAATGGGCCTACGAAACATATCCCATTGTGTTCGGAATAGGGGTAAAACGCTGGGGACGACATTCGTTGGGTTTGGATTAGGGTTCCTATGAGGTAAGGTGTATTTTCGAAATTTTAAAAATATATAAATAAAAGAAAAAATATGATTGGTTGGCCATTTTCTCTCCCCCCGTCTTCTTCCAGAAACCCCCTCGCACAACGCGGAAAACCATTCCTAACTTCTCTCTTCATTTTCTCTTTCATTTCTAAATGAAATCACGCAAACTTGGTACAATTTTGAAGAGCTCTGTCTCCTCTTTAAATCCATACCAGAATCGGGTTTTTCCATTGTGTATCCATCGAGAATCGAGCTCGAGAAGGTGACGCGTTTGGAGCGCTGCCGCCGCCACCAGAGTGCACCGAACTACACCTCACCACCATGCGTGCGAAGGTCTTTCGAAGCTCTTCGACGTTGTGTGAGCTGATTCTCCTATCGCGCAACGGTTTGATCGAAAGATCAAAACCTAGTTTTGAACCATCGTGAAAGGTGCATCTTTTACTACATCTGAACTTTGAAAAATCATATCTTTTTCGATTCTTGACGAAATTCAATGAAACAGGAAACATCGTGATCGTGTGGACGTCTTCTACCTTCTAGAAGAGACCGCATATTTTTCTGAGCCTTCTGCTATTTTTGGTGGAGTGGAACCCAATGTGAGATTTCTAATTTATAAACGATATGGAAAACGACGATGTATAAATTATATGGTCGATGTATGAGTTATATAAGCGTTGTACACCTCTTGTATAAGCGTTGTATAGGTTGTAAGATCGATGTATAAGTTATATATGCATTGTAAAAGTTATATATGTGTTGAAATAGAAGTGAATTGCTATATATAAATATATATACACGCCCCTCGTCCACAAACCATGGACGATATTTATTGATTGTGATTGGTGTGAAAATTGATTGATAGCGAATGGTTGATTGGGTTTGTTTGTGGTTGATATTGATTGTTTGTGGTTGAAAAATACCCGTTTGTGGTTGAGAAATATTTGGTTGAAACCACATAGGATTAGTTTGTGGAAATGAAATAAATATATACATGCCGCCTGCGTGCGAACTAGATGCATGATCCCCATTGTCAAAAACAGCGAGGTTTTAAGGTAGAGCGAGGAGTCGTACTAGGGACGGTCCTGGTTTTAACTACCCTGCCGTTATACTGCCAAAATTTTGAATAATATTCATGTGTTTGAATTATTTTCATTTGTTAAAACTATATTTATTTGTTGAATAGAAAACCTTCATGTGTTGAATCGATATTCATTCGTTGATTAGAAATTCATGTGTTGAATGGTGTTCGTGTTTTAAAATATAAAAATCACCTTTTTATCTATATATAGAAACTATAGAAAACCTTCATGTGTTGAATCGAAATTCATTCGTTGATTTGAAATTCATGTGCTGAATGATATTCATATTTTGAAATAAATTGTTTTATAATAAAAATCCTTTTTTTTTCACCTATATAAACTATATAAAATAATATTGTTTTGAAATGAATTGTTTCTACAATAAAAATCACATTTTTATTAAATACATGAATTGCTAAATATAGTGAAGTGTTGAAATAGAAGACAGTTAGATAAAAATATCGTTTTTATCAAATGTATGAAAAGAATGTAGCTTTGAAATCGAAGAATCGATATATATAAATAACTAGAATTAAAATATATCGTATAACGACGCTACAGTTCGTATTTTGAAACCGTGATTTCAAACGATTAGTACGGGAGATCCGACCATCGGATTTTCCTGAAACCGCAACCGTGGGGTTCGCTTTGGAAATATCTTTCCAACGGCACCAACTTTGTAAAAATCCAACGGTTTGATTGTCTGGAATGTTTAATTCAAATCCGAAAAAAAACAGCGCCAAAAACGATTATATATATATATATATATAAATATAATTATATTTAATCGAATAACGACGTTGCAAGTTCGTATTTTGAAATCGAAACTTCAAACGATTGTACCGGGAGATCCGACCATCGGATTTTCCCGAAACTGGAACCGTTAGATTCGTTTTGAAAAGATCTTTCTAACGATGTAAATTTTGTGAATATCCAACGGTTAGATTTTCAGATATGTGTAAATAAAATCTGAAGAAAAACAGCGCCACGGTCGCGTTATGGCCCGAAGCGTCGTTTTGAATATATTGGCTATTTTAAAATAAATAAAAATAGTGATAAATCATTATAAAATATTATAAACAATATGGATGTGATTTAGAAATTAACTGAAGGTTGGCTAAGTCGAATGGTTTCCTGGGTGTTGATCTGATGTTGGTTTCAGCCTTCGGGGTTAATATTTGGGAAATCGTTCTCTTACTGATTGACGGTTAGTGACTAATGAATTGAAATGATGTGTGTATATGTTAGGGTTGCACTTGTTTATTATATACGCGAGTTGCTCAGAAAGACCGGGTTTATCCCATTCTGAATAACTGAATCGACGATAAGAAATCGAAGATGAAGACGGTGGTCGAAGACCGGAGATCTTCACCACGTTTGGATGGTAACCGAGGTCCTGATTGGGAGGCATCCCGAAATATGGATAATGAGTGGTGATCGTCCCGTCGTACGTGGTGATCGATGGGTATGCGAGATATTTAGTGCCTCCGGTTTCGTTCAGACCCAGAACGGACTTATAAACGGACTGTGTGTCTGACATTGGATTTTATTTTGTGTTGATTGATCTCTATTAAATATACATCTGTTTGGCGGCGAAGAATTTATCCTTTTGCTTAACGCCCTTCTCTGAAACGCACGAGCTCAGAGGTTGTATATCGATGGACATCAGTCGCATGGCATGAATTGCTAGTGTGACATGCCAAGTGGCAAATGATCAGGGCTTCTGTTGAAAAGTAAAGTCTTGTGGTGATGATCAAAGCACCGCCTGTGTGTCGTAGCTTTGTGTATAATGTGAATTCGCGAGCCTCAGACCCCGGTATGAACCAGAAACGGGAGAAGGACCTCAGGGAGGGCATGCGTTTCTTTCTAGCTAGGGTGGTGTCAGTGACCTAACAACCCTGACATTTATATACTTTTCACCTGTGTGGTTGTTGCTGTTGCAAGGAGCCTCGGTTAGATCGGACGATCCGGGTCCGATGGAGCCATTCGTTGGCCCATTTACACCCCAAAGGTTGGGGAAACACAGTGTTCAGGAATTTTAATCCACATCGGTGGACCGGCCCTGACGATCCAAGGGTCACTCGAGCTCTGATCCTGAGGGGCGGGCTAGAGCGTCTCGAATTCGGTAAGGACTATCTTTTGCCTTGGTTCATGACGCAAATCCAATTTCCAAATACGTGAATGTGCGGTTTTGATTGTATATATATATATATATATATATATATATATATATATATATATATATATATATATATATGGCGACATGATATATGGTGCCCATGTCGTCTATGATTGATAGTTATGATTCGAAATTGTTTTTGAAACATATAAACACTAGCAATAATATCAAATGCCTTTGTTTTATTTGTATCAAGCATATTTTGGCTGTTATAAGGTAAAAACTCTATCATCCGGTTTGCGTTGCGTTGTGTGATGGGAACTGAGTCTTATAATGGTTTCATTTTTATAAAAAGCATTGCGATGATTAAAAGAATGATTTGTTTTAAAGCACTGGCAATCCAATGGAGTAAACCCGTTCCACGAAAGTGGCGTGGTCCTATGATTAGCCATATTAAGTGTGTTGAGTAGATTTCTCGTACCAGTCCCATGACTGACTCGTAGTTTGTTTCACTTTCAAACTCGTGTGCCCCTTTTTCTACACGGGCAGCCTTGTATTCAGGTTTAGCATGCTTTACCTGGATCGCTGGAGCCGAAGATGGATTCTATCATTTATCCCTTTTTATGCTGTTCAGCTCCTATTGTACATATTTTGTTTGTTTTCCGCTGTAGACATTTATGTATAGCTGAACTGTAATTGTACTAAGTAAGATCCTGTATACTGTGTAACTCTGATGATTACTTTTATCCAGTATATTCTATTATTCATTATCTGGTGTATTTATTTATTTATGTTCTGCTATTATCTGTTTCTGTGTTATATTCCAAGGATTACCCTTGCCATCATCAGTACGGGGTTTGGGGTCGTCTCAAAATATTTAGCCACCTACTTGCTAAATCATTTTAAATCCCGAAGTGGGTAAAATCATTACACAACATAATAATCATAAGTATTTCAAACTATAGTACTTCACATCAGCAGTTCACACATATGGTTAGTCATGATTAGTTACATAATCTTTGAGCTCGTACGTCCCAAAGAAGGGTGTTAAGCAAGAAAATAAATTCTCCGCCACCAAACGGATACATCATCGATAGTAACTAATCAGTTAAACACATAATACATTTCAAAATTATTTAGTCAATATCGGGTTTAGGCCTCGAAATCAATTCCGTTTTATTAAACCATTTTATAAAACGTTCCCTGTCCAAAATCGGGAAAACATTTCTTTTCACTTAAGAAAATATCATTTCAAAATCATTCATTAAATTTGAAATGAACTCAATAACATCGCCAAACATCTCATAATCAAATCATGAAGTGTTTCACAAGATGTTAGCATACAAATATTTCTACCCAACCAAATGCTAAATGTAAAAGCATATTTGGCTCATAAACTAGTCGAGCACAATCCAAATAATCAGTCAAGCACAATCAATATCAACAACCAAGCATATTTGGTTTACGTTTCTTTTCTTGTCTTGGTATATTTAATCGCCATTTATTCATTCCAATCTAATTAAAGATTTATTAAAACTTTGCATAGTTTTAATCTTCAAAAGTCATTACTTAATGATTATTCAAATATAGGAAAATTAATCCTGTTTTAACTGGGTTAAAGAATATGTTACTCAAAACACAGTTCGCGATAAACATAAAATCACATTCCATTAATTACGGAATCTTCATGGAAAACAGATCAATATATATAATCGATAACAATTCCGTATCTGACTAATAATATAAATGGAATAACGACAAAGCCTTTTAAATTCCTCATATAATAATAGTCTTCCTCCATAGAAGCTCATCTCAATTATTATTAAATTGAATTCCATTCAATTCCAATTTATTTTATTAAATTGGAAAACTTAACTTTGGAAAATTTCCTTTTATCTTAATATAATGATTATAAACTCCAAATCATAACTTCACTGTTAATCGGGTTAAAGAACAATTGTTTTTTAAAACACCGTTCACGATAAATCCAAAATATTCAATATTAAATATAAGGCTCTAAACAGAAATTATATCATCTTATATTCAATATCAAATTCTAAAACCAACACCTATCGTACGGGGAATAATGATAAATATCTAACTTCCAAATTCCTCCACAATATTCGTATAGTCATGGAATCCAATATCTAAATATACTGAAGATTCAAATCCATTCCAATTCATACATTGGAAAATTCTTATAACACCCTGTATTTTCTATGAATATTAAAATAACAAATTATGAACACCTAAATTTTAAAAGATGAATTAAGTAAAATGGGTTAGGCCATTGCGTTCGTCTCGAAATTCTGATTGAGATAGAGTCCGAGTTTGAATAAATCAGACTCCGTATGAAGAAGTTATGGAGCTTAGAAGATTTCCAGTTTAAGAAGAATTTAAATTAAATAATAAATAAAAATTAGAAAACCAGTTCGAAATTCAAAACAGAAGAAGAAGCTGAGTGGGAAATCTCCAACTCAGAGATGTCTACCCCCCAAGGGGAGTTGACATAGGTGTCGAACCCCCTATAGGGGTTTCGATGTAGGTGTCGACACCCCCGTAGGGAGACGACCCCTGTTAAATCCATGGCCAGTGACCTATTTTACAGCCTAGGGCTGATGTGGCCTTCTCTGATTGGCCTGATGATGCATTTTCTTGGACTGGATGGTTTGTATGGATCATATGCTGTTCTAAAGGCTCTAATTAATCCTACACGGCTACAAATACATATCTAAACTTAACCCTAATCTCATAACCCTGTTCTATGATGCCACCATGCTGTCCATCTCTAAACTAGCATAGCCTCCTTCTTCTCCACCAAGAAATCAAATTGGTGAGCTTCAAATTGAAGTAAAGGTTTTCTGCTTCAATCAACAAAGAAAGATTAGAATCGCTACAACATCAACTAATTCACTTTTTCTAATCCTATCACAGTAAGTTCAGTTATTTCTCAGATTTGGAACATGTAATAGAAATCTTGGCTTGTAATGAATCAAAACTAGAACTATGCCTAATTGTGAGAATAATCAATTCTGATTCATGCTTATCCTTTTGTCAAATCTGAAATTACCAATGCCTATGAGACTATTGTGATTGATACAATTGAACCTATCATGTTATACATCAGATTGGTAATTTCTTTATGTTCAATCCTATCGAATATGTTTACCTATGATGTATTTTCCTAAGTTTGCTCATATTTATTGTTAATTACAACAAATCTACTGGAACCATGATTCTTGTGTTTGGTACACCTTTACATGCTTATTCTCTTATGTCAATTCTTGCATTTCTTCTCTATTCCCCTTTTCGTTTTATTTTGTGAATACTAGGTTCATTTTGAAACCTAGTCCGAATATTGTCGTACATAAGATTGAAACGCGGGGAATTGGTTATAACTTAATTGAGTAATTTTGGGCATAACAAGTAAATGCAACATAACTTGAATTGACTACACTTGTGGATAATTGACATGTAAACATGGACATGTATGGTAAATATGTAAATTGGCTAAAAGATGAACATGCCTAACCTGAGGTTAGATTGAGTTGCGGTGTAAAGCTACCCAGAACCGCCCGGCACATCCAGTGACCTCAACAACAGATCTAGTGTGAGAGGTCAGCGCATTAAGCCCAAAACCCGAGGTTAGAATGATTTTGTGGTAGAAGTCTGCCGAGAACCGCCCGGCACATCCAGCAACCACAAACAACAGTTCTAATGTGAGAGGTTGGTGCATTAATGAATGAATTAATTCTAATGAACAGACATGCTAAGAATGGTAGGGTTAAGTTAACGTAGGCAACACTTAACCAATGCAACATGTTAATTAAACAAATGGGTAGGGTTATGTTAAATTGAGAACACTTAACCATTATAACATGTTAGTTAGGAAACCCTAGCAACGGGGACCCATTTGAGCAGTAACTCACATAGATGTATCATGGTACCCTGAACCAGGCAGGGTGGGGCATGTTTACTGGGATGATTATAAGCAGTCAAAACAGCGGCAAGTGGTGCGTGTGTGTAGGTTCCGATAGAGTACGGGCGTGCGTGTGCTCCAGAGTCGAAAAATCAGGCAGTGGCATCAGTAGTTATACACTGTGCATCTTGAATTGTGACAGGTTTCCACCATAGGGATTGATACACCCCATGGTGGAACCAGCACAGGTATCTACAAACAAGAGGGGCCAATTGACATAAGTAATAAATACATGCGAGTAGAAGCCGCTCGATAAAGGGATCACTTTGTTATGAACACCTGAGGCTAGTTAAAACAATTGTTAATAGGTGCAGGGTAATAGAAATGAGTGCGATAGCATATTCAGTTTATCTTGTCTTACATTGTCTTATGTTAATTTTTCACTGTGGTAATTTCTTATATTCAGTTTATTCATGTCATGATCCTTTTTCTTGTTTACATGATGGAAATCACTGGGCTTTCCAGGCTTTATGTCTGATCCATTTTCGTTCGTCTTCTTTTCTTCCATACACCCCTCCCCCAGGTCCGCGGGGAGGGAATTCTTCAGCTTAGTTCAGACCTTTTCCAGCTTAAAGAGAGTAGATGTATTTCGTGGATTCTCTTTTCTTGGGCTATGGCTGTGGTTACACTTTTATTGGTGATTTATGCTGCTTTACTACTGTTTTATGCTTATTTATGTATTTGGAGATTTTAATCAAGACAGAGGTTTTATTGTAATGATAAGGAAGTTGGGTTTTGAGAAATTGGTTGTAACATTTTGACTAAACCACGCTGCTTATGAAACAATTCCAGTTTTTCCGTTATTTGTATGTCTGTCTTGTAAATTATCTGTATTTTTTACTATAATGCTTCACCGAAGTTAATGCATTCACTTTGTGAGTGACCTTAATGGAGGTGGGGTGTTTTACTTGGTATCGGAGCTGATGGTTACCAGATCAGATAAATTTTTTTTGAAACCTATTTTTCAAAAAGAAGTTTTAAAGAAGCATTTTCAAGAAAAGTGTTGTTTTATTTTAAAGGTATATTCCCCAAAGCCATATGCACTATCTTTCTATCCTTTGTTTTGAATCTTTTCTTTTCGTTTCAGCATGTATGGGGATCTTAATCTTCCGGAGGGAGTCACAATACCCGGACGGTTCCATAGGTATTCGGAGGCCATGGCACCCACCGAAGGCCAAGGAAACGTTCCTCCAGATGTACACATCGTTCCTCCTCTTCCTCCTCCTGCGCATGTGAATGCTTTCTCAAAGATATGTAGAGACTTTCTAGCTATGGGCGGAAATAACATTAATGGGACTGAATCATTCGTGGAAGCAAGAAATTGACTCAAGAAAACAGATGATTTGTTTGTTATCTTCGAAGTGGACGATTGGAAGAAGATACAGTTGGCTATATGGTTACTTAGGGACGAAGCCTCTTTCTGGTGGGAAGTTACTAATGCTGAGAGACCAGTTGAGACTTAGGAGGATTTCAGAATGAGATTTGAAATGAAGTTCCTCTCGCAAGATGAACAAAGCCTACAGATGGAGATGTTTTTAGCACTCAAACAGGGAAGCCTATCGGTTAAGGAATACGTCAACAAGTACAACCAGTTGGCTAGATTCGGATTGGAGTTGGTAAACACTCCACATAAAAAGGCTCTCCGTTTTGCTAAAGGGTTAAATGATCCTCTGCACGGCCTTGCTATGTCCTATATACCTTTGGGCGCGACCTATGAGAGATTAGTGGACATGGAACTGTTACAGGTGGAAGTTGAGGATGGGAAGAAAAAGGCAAAGATGGAAGAAACTATAGACAAGAAAGTGGAGGGATCGCAGAATAAGAAGATGGATTCCAAGAAGGGCGGGAAGAAAAAAACCTATTATAAGAGGAAGTGTAATTTTTGGGGCATACCTGGACATCTGGTTAAGGACTACAGGAAGAAGAAGAGGAAGTTGGGTGGTTGTTTTCAATGCGGCGAGATAGGACATATAGCCAAGGACTGCCCAAGAAAGCAAGGGCAAAGGCAGAGGGCTGGGTCTACTTCTGAAGGGCAGATTCATGCTCTCTCAGCACCTATGCGGGAAAGAGGTAGAAATATTTCTGTTGAGAGTTTTGTTTATCTTTCTGATCATCCTCTTCATACTCTTTTGATTTTGGCACTTCGCACTCTTTTATATCTACTGCCCTAGTTGAATCTCTGCACCTAGATACCAGTTTAGTAGAGGATTCCATGGTTGTTTCAAATCCAATTGGGGGTTTGGCTTATTTATCAATGATTTGTTTGGATTTGGAAGCTTCTATACTAAGCATTGGGTTTAGATGTAATGCTTATGTTTTGGGTTTCATGGGCTATGGGTTGATTTTAGGCTTGGATTGGTTATCTAGTAATGGTGCCATCCTTGATTGCGAAAAGAGAGTGGTTAGACTTATGACTCGCCTCGGTAATACTCTCAAAATCTCTTGTAATCCTATGAATTCTATTATGCTTAGCTACATAGAATCTCTTGATGAGTCTGTTGAAAATTTGCAATCTATTAGAGTAGTCCATGGGTACTCAGATGTCTTTGAAAAAGTGAATGGTTTACCTCCAAAGCGAGAGATAGATTTCCGCATATACCTAGTTGATAATGCCAAACTAGTTGCTTTACCCATTAGACAAATGGCTCCAACGGAAAGGAAGGAGCTCAGCAAGCAAGTTAAAGAGTTGCTCGAAAAGGGATTCATAAGGCGGAGTATTTCTGAATGGGGTGCTCCAGTAGTGTTCTCAACCAAAGAGGATGGTTCACTTCGCCTAAGCGTGGATTATACGGAGCTAATCAAGCTAACCAAGAAGAATAGGCATCCACTTCCAAGAATAGACAACTTGTTCAACTAGCTCGTAGGTGCATTAGTTTTCTCCTAACTAGATCTGGCTACCGGATTTCATCAGTTAAGAGTGGCTGAAGACAGCATAGATAAGACGTGTTCAGGACTCTAGATGGTTTCTTCGATTGGCTTATCATGCCTTTCTACTTAACAAACGCATCCGCCTATTTCGTAGACTTGATAAGTCGGGTGTTTAGGGAGTTCCTTAATAAGTTTGTAGTGGTCTTCATGGACGACGGTTTGATTTTCTCAAAAAGTGATGAAGAATATGCATTGAATTTAAGGGAAGTTATGGATACTCTTTGAGCACATCGGATGAAAGAAAAATTCTCCAAATGCCATTTTTGGAGAGAAGAAGTAAGGTTTCTTGGACATGTTGTGCCGAAAGAGGGGATAGCTGTGGATCCCACAAAAGTAGTTGCGGTTCAGGATTGGAAGATTCCACGGAATGCAACCGAAGTACGAAGTTTTCTCGGACTAGCAGGTGATTACATAAAGTTCATTAAAGACTTTGCGAAGATCTCTGCCCCACTTACAAGTTTGACGAAGAAAAACCTAACTTTCGCTTGGGATTTGGATTGTTTTGTTTCTTTCCAACGATTGAAAAGGGCTCTAACAACTGCCCCAGTTCTGACATTGCTTGATGGGGGTAAGATGTTTATGGTATAAGAAGACGTGTGCAGTACAGGATTAGGCGCTGTCTTGATGCAAGAAGGCAAAGTAGTTTGTTATGTGGGAAGGCAGTTGAAGGTACATGAGAAGAACTACCCAACTCATGATTTAGAACTAGCTGCCATTGTTTTCACTCTTAAGTCATGGCTTCATTACCTACAAGGAGAAGGGCTTGAATTATTTACTAACCATAAATCATTAAAGTACATTTTCTCACAAAAAGATCTTAACTTAAGACAACAAAGTTGGACGGAATTTCTTGCCTCATACGATTTTGAGTGCTTATGCCCCCTGGCAAGGGCAATGTGGTAGCAGACGCCTTAAGTAGGAAAAAGCTGACCTTAAGTTCTCTCATTGTGGAAAGGAAAAACTTAGAGTACATAGCGACCTTTGACTTTAGACCCTCTTTTAAGTTTGTACCTAGTTTTTTAGCAATGTTAGAGGTGCAGCCTACGCTTTTGGACTCAATAGGATTTGCGCAACGTGAAGTGTAACAACCCGAAGTTTTATAACATGTTAAAACCATAAATCAAGGCAGAATTAATTTTAAAAATAAGAACTAGGGAAAATAGGTTGCGCCATTGCGCTCGTCTCGAAATTCTGCTTGGAAACAAGTCTGAGTTTTCGAAAAACGGATTGCGTATGAGGGAGACATGACCCTCTGAAGTTTCAAGGATTTTTAGAACCAAAAAATAGCTCGAATTTGAATTCGAAATTCGAATTCAAACCCCAGTGCAGACTAGGCGTGAATTTTCCCGCCCAGGACAACGTCGACCTGGGGGTCGACACTATGGTCGACCTCCCAGGGGCCAGGTCGACCCTATGGCCGACCTGGTGGTCGACCTGGTGCTGAAACCCAGTTTTGAGCCTGGGTTCGTTCTGATGTTTTTGGTCTCGTTTCCAGTCTAGATTCATTCGCCTAATCCTATATAAACATCCCCCTAACCCCATTCTATTTACACCATTTTATTCTCTCCTTATGCTACCTCTGAAATAATTGAAATAAATAAATTAAAATAAAACACGAAGACTATTTCTTGAAGACTACGGCTAGGAATTGCATATTGGGGATTTTCTTCTACAATCAAATCGAGATTCAATGATTCAACAATTCGACAACTAGTTTCTAGATTCAACTTCTGCATCTCAATTTCTTGGCCCACAGTCTGTAAGTTCTGGTTACTTTGAGATTTAAACTTGTTAATTGTAATTTGGACATGAGATAAAGTGAAATTGGAATTAAGTATGATAATCGATTCACATCTATTCTAGTTTCCATCTTGGATCTTGACACTTGGGAATATTGCTATGAAATCAGTTTGGACCTATTCATGTTGTAAATCAAACTCCTTCATGTCCATAATAGTATCATGCCTGTGATGTTGAATCAACCTACTTTTCACAAGTTTGGATTATCACCTTTATCGTGACTATCACCTTATTATGCTAGATCTGTAATCCTAAAGTTTTGGGACCATTATTCTATATGCCAGTGATGTTATAACCAATTATCTCAAGCCATATCATGCTAGATTTATCACCTTGTGCTCGTTCTTTTGCCTATCATAGTTTTGATGTTATTCCCTTTTATTTTGGATTTGGATTTACTTGTAATCTAGATCGATTCACGTTTACGTGCGATCGGAATACGATTTGGGTAGATTAGACAAAACATGAATTGGTTATGAACATGAATCATGAAACATGACATGAAACTTGCCATGAAACTTGATACGAACTTGACATGAAACTAGAACATAGACATGACACTAGAATGGACTTGAAATGGACAACTCGAGGTTGGGTTGAGTTTGCAGTGTAATTCTGCCCGAAACCGCCCGGCAAATCCATTGACTGCAAACAATAGGATCCAATGTGGGTAGTTGGTCATATCACGCTTGAAACCCGAGGTCAGACTGAGTTGTGGTGTAAATCTGCCCGGAACCGCCCAGCATATCCAGTGACCACAACAACAGGTCTGATGTGAGAGGTTGGAGTGCATTAATGAATTAATGCCACATGATAGGGTTAAGTCATGAATATGAAAGACAACACTTGGCCAACTTGACACATGATTAGTGGGGTTAAGTCATGAAATTGAAAGACAACATTTAACCAACTTGACATGCTAGACTGATAAGGATTAAGTCACGAATTTAGATGACAACGCTTAACCTGTTGGATGGAAACCCTAGTTACGCGGTCCATTTCAGCAGTAACCCACTTAGATGTATCATGGTACCCTGGAACTAGGCAGGGTGGGGAACGATTACTGGGCTTATTGTAAGCGACCATAACGACGGCTGAGTTGGTGCGCCAGTATAGGTTCAGGCAGACTATGGTCGTGCACCTAGTCCAGAGTTGAAAAAGCAATCATTGGGCATCATCAGGTTTACACTGTGCATGCTTGATTCGAGTCGGTGGTTGGCACCCTAGGGCTTGATACACCCTATGGTGGACCTAGCACAGGTGACTACATTCGTGATAGGGCCGTATGACATAGACACACAACGAGCTAGAACTTGTACGGAGCCGATCGATTAATGGATCGTTCCATAGGACCCCGAAATGGGCTATTTCATGATATTGGGCCAAGGGATCATTTCATGGTTAATATATGACATGAGTTTGGGATACTAGTACAATTGGTGCAACGAGTCTTGAATATGCGATGCTATACTTGATTTATACTTGATTTATCACGTTATCTTAGTCTGTCTTGCCCATTTGACAGCATCCTTATGTTTAATTTCAGTTTATAAATGTCATGTTACCTTTACCTGTTTTTATGCTGAATGTCACTAGGACTTACCAGTCTTTATGACTAACCCATTTTCTTTCGCCTCGTTTTCTTTCGTTTCCCCCCAGGTTCTGAGGGAGGAAACTCTAGCACTTAGCTTGGATTTCTCTTGCTTTCAGTTCAGCTCATGTACGGTTTGATCTTGAGCTCTACTATGGTTGCATTTTTGCTATATTGGGCAATTAAGCTACTTTTGCTGTTTTAAGCTTTTATGCTTCTTTATTTATGCAAGACAGAATTTGTTGTAATGGAAAATGATGACTTTGGCTATTTGGTACTTTCGATGAAAAAGGCTTTGACTTCTTAGAAAGTAATGAAATTTATATTTTGACTCTTCTGCTGTTTTATTTATGTTTGTCTTGTAATATTTCTGTGATTGTTTACCTCGATAACGCTCCTCCAAAACTAGTGCATTCCCTTTATGAGTGACCCCAGCAGAGGTGGGGTGTTACATGAAGACTCTCAAATAGTTGATATGATGGATAAGTTAATTAGAGGTGAGACTTCTAGCCACCTCAATAGATACTCCATAGATGACAAGGGTTGGTAGAGACAGGATGGAAGACTATGTGTACCACAGGCAAGGGATTTAGTGAAGGCGATTCTTGAAGAAGCACACCATTCTAAGTTGACTATACACCTAGGTGGTGACAAGTAGTATAAAGAAATAAAAAGGGTTTTCTTTTGGAATGGCATGAAGAAGGATATAACTGAATTCACCTCTAAATTCTTGATATGCCAGCAAGTCAAGGCAGAGCAAAAGAAGCCTGGTGGTTAGCTTCATCCTCTATAGGTCCCACAGTGGAAATGGGATAGCATTTCGATGGACTTTATAGATGGGTTGCCTAGGCCAAGAAGGGGCAATACCAGTATTTGGGGAATAGTTGACAGGCTCACTAAAAGCGCTCACTTTATACTTGTTAAGAGTAGGAGGACTGCCTCATCGTTAGCATCCATTTATTTTAAAGAGTAGTTCGACTGCATGGGATACCCTCTAGCATTGTAAGTAATCGAGATCCTATATTTACGAGTGAGTTTTGGAAGAGTTTGCAAGAGGATGTTGGCACACAACTATGCTTAAGCACGGCCTATCACCCTCAAACCGATGGTCAGACTGAAAGGGTGAACAGAGTATTAAAAGATCTATTGAGACTGTGCATTCTTGATTTCGGAGGGACGTGGGAAGATCATCTTCCTTTGGTGGTGTTCACCTACAACAATAGTTAAGAAGCAACCATAGGCATGGCACCCTTTGAGGCCTTATATGGAAGACCATGCTGATCACCGACTTGTTGGTGGGAATCTACAAACAAGCTCGTACTTGGGCCCGACATGATTAGAGAAACTTCAGAGAAGGTGGACTTCATACGAAGATGAATGAAGACCGCACAGGATAGACAGAAGTTTTACGTGGATAAAAGAAGGACCGACCTTGAGTTTGAGGTTGGAGACAAGGTTTTACTTAGAGTATCTCCTTTGAAGAATGTCGTTCGCTTTGGATCCGTAGGAAAATTGGCACCAAGATTTGTAGGACGATTTCCTATCATTAAGAGGATAGGGACGACGGCTTATAGCGTAGAGCTGCTTGAAAGATTGACCGGAATTCATAATGTTTTTCATGTTTCTCATCTATGAAAGTGCTTACATGAGTCTGCGGATGTTGTGGATCCAAGCATACTATAGGAAGTAGAAGTGGAATGTGAAGCGACAGTGAGAAGAGTTCCAACTCGTATGTTTGGAACAGAAGTTAAAATGCTAAGCAATCGTGAGGTCAAGCTAGTTAAAGTACAATGGAGAGACACTGAAGAAGACGCGACTTGGGAGACTGAAGACAGGATACGCGCAGCCTACCCTTTTCTTTTTGAGGGTACATCCTTGATCTCTTTTTCCATAAGTTTATGCAAGCTTGTATCTATCTTTTAAGCAACTCTTCGGTCCTATTCCTGATCCTTAAGTAGAAACCATTGAATGTGAACATGTGTTTGAAACATGATATAATTGATGGTTGCAAGTGGTTGCAGGTGGTTGCGAGTGGTTGCTCGTGGATGCATATTCACACACATTACGTACTAGATCGGCTCAATCACTTTCATATTGCATATGCATATATGTATTTGTATATGGATTGAAACTTGATGTGTTATCATATGGATGTATCATTCGTATGAATGATTGTGCACTCATGTAGAAGGTATAAATTACGATTAGGAATAATTGCATACATGATGGACTCATGGCACTGACATAATTCGCATTAAGGATGTCAACTAAATTAGTAGACCGCCTGATTTTGCATTAGATAAGGAAGTATACACACACTATGCATATAATCATGAAATCCTTAGAAATCCTTTTAAGGACTATGGATGCCTGTGATTGATGGTTGAGTAGATGGATGTTGGGTATTAGGATACATTCTTCTTAACTTAGAGATTTCGGGGACGAAATCCTTTAAGGAGGGGAGAATGTAACACCCCGTGTTTTCTATGAATGTTAAAATAACAAATTAAGAACACTTAAATTTTGAAAGATGAATTAAATAAAATGGGTTATGTCATTGCGTTCGTCTCGAAATTCTGCTTGAGATAGAGTCCGAGTTTGCGTAAATCGGACTCCATATGAAGAAGTTATGGAGCTTAGAAGATTTCAAGTTTAAGTAGAATTTAAATTAAATAATAAATAAAAATTAGAAAACTAGTTCGAAATTCAAAACAGAAGAAGAAGCCGAGCAGGAAATTTCCCGCTCAGAGATGTCGACCCCCCTAGGCGGAGTCGACATAGGTATCGACCACCTATAGGGGTGTCGACATACATGTGGACCCCCCCCCCATAGGGACTCGACCCCTGTTAAATCTAGGTCCAATGAGTATTTTACAGCCTAAGGATGATGTGGCCTTCTCTGATTGGCCCGATGACGCATTTTCTTGGACTTGATGGTTTGGATGGACCCTATATTGATCTAAAGGCTCTAATGGATCCTACACATCTATAAATACATATCTAAACTTAACCCTAACCTCATAACCCTATTCTATGATGCCACCATGCTTTCCTTCTCTAAACCAGCCTAGCCTCCTTCTTTCCAAACTACAAATAAAATTGGAGAGCTTCAAATTGACGTAAAGTTTTTCTGCTTCAATCAACAAAGAAAGATTAGAATCTCTACAATGTCAACTAATTCACTTTTTCTAATCCTATCACTGTAAGTTTAGTTATTTCTCAGATTTGGAACATGTAATAGAAATCATGACTTGTAATGAATCGAATCTAGAACTATGTCTAATTGTGAGATAATCAATTCTGATTCATGCTTATCCTTTTGTCAAATCTGAAATTACCAATGCCTATGAGACTGTTGTGATTGATACAGTTGAGCATATCATGTTATACATCAGATTAGCAATTTCTTTATGTTCAATCCTATCGAATCTGTATACCTGTGATGTATTTTCCTTTGTTTGCTCATATTTATTGTTAATGTACAACAAATCTATTGAAACAATGATTATTTACACCTTTACATGCTTATTCTCTTATGTCAATTCTTGCGTTTCTTCTCTATTCCCCTTTTCATTTTGTTTTATGAATACTAGCTTCAGTTGGAAACCTAGTCCGAATCTTGTTGTACGTACGATTGAAACGCGGGGAATTGGGTATAAATTAATTGAGTAATTTTGGGCATAACAAGTTAATGTGACATTACTTTAATTGACTACACTTTTGGATAATTGACATGTAAACTTGGACATGTATGGTAAATATGTAAATTGGCTAAAAGATGAACATGACTAATCCTAGGTTAGATTAAGTTACGGTGTAAGGCTGCCCAGAACCGCTCGGCACATCAAGCGATCGCAACAAAAGATATAATGTTGGAGGTTAGCGCATTAAGCCCAAAACCCAAGGTTAGAATGAGTTTGCGGTAGAAGTCTGCCCGGAACTACCGGGCACATCCAGTAACCGCGAACAACAGTTCTAATGTGAGAGGTTGGTGCATTAATGAATGAATTAATGCTAATGAACAGACATGCTAAGAATGGTAGGGTTAAGTTAACGTAGGCAACACTTAACCAATGCAACATGTTAATTAAACAAATGGGTGGGGTTAGTTTAAATTGAGAACACTTAACCGTTATAACATGTTGGTTAGGAAACCCTAGTAATGGGGACCCATTTCAGCAGTAACCCACACAGATGTATCATGGTACCCTGAACTAGTCAGGCTGGGGGACGATTACTGGGCTGATTATAAGCAGTCAAAATAGCGGCAGGTGGTGCGTCAGTGTAGGTTCTGACGGAGTATGGGCGTGCACGTTCTCCGGAGTGGAAAAATCAAGCACTGGGCACAGTAGTTATACACTGCATCTTGAATTGTGTCAGGTTGCCACCATAGGGATTGATACAACCCATGCTGGAACCAACACAGGTATCTACAAACAAGAGGGGCCGAATGACACAAGTAATAAATACATGCGAGTAGAAGCCCATCGATAAAGGGATCACTTTATTATGAACACCTGAGGCTAATTGAAACAATTGTTAATAGGTGCAGGGAAATAGAAATGAGTGCGATAACATGTTAAGTTTATCTTTCCTTACCTTGTCATATGGTATCTGGTCACTGTGGTATTGTCTTATGTTCAGTTTATTCATGTCATGATCCTTTTTCTTGTTTACATGCTGAAAATCACTGTGCTTACCAGGCTTTATGTCTGATCCGTTTTCTTTCTTCTTCTTTTCTTTCGTTCCCCCTCCCCTCTAGGTCCGCAGGGAGGGAATTCTACAGCTTAGTTCAGACCCTTTCTAGCTTAAAGATAGTAGATGTATTGCTTGAATTCTCTTTTCTGGGGCTATGACTGTGGTTACACTTTTATGGGGATTTATGCCGCTTTACTACTGTTTTATGCTTCTTTATGTATTTGGAGTTTTTAATCAAGACAGAAGTTTTGTTGTAATGACTTGGAAGTTGGGTTTTGAGACAATGGTTGTAACATTTTGACTATACCTCGCTAATTATGAAATAATTCTAGTTTTTCCACTGTTTGTCTTGTAAATTATCAATATCATTTGCCTAAAATTCTTCACCGAAGTTAATGCATTCCCTTTGTGAGTGAAATTAATGGAGGTGGGTTGTTTCAATTCTGGTTATATTAAAACCATTTCAATCCAGTTAATTTATTTAAAAATATTAGGTTATTATTTTAGTTAATAACTAGTTCATTTTGATAAAAATATACTTTTATCTTTGCAAACATTGAAATTTTGATCCAGAATCTTTCCAAATCATTTATTATGACTTTACACAAATCATTAATATTTTTAATAATTTTATCAAGGCCTGCACAGTCGGTTTCCAATAACGGCGATCGAGCTGCACTTACAGCGTCCTTTTCCAAATTTGATTTGGACATAATTCCAAATCCAATCATTATATTTCAAATCTCTTATACCCTTTGAATGCTCTTTTCGATGCGAACCCAACGGTTCCGATTTTAGGAGAATTCGATGGTTGGATCTCCTGTTACGTCCATTTGAAGTTAATAGTCGAAACTCACGAACGGTCGCTACACAGAGCGTTCTATTTAGGCCATTTAATATATATAATATATATTATTTATATTTCATCGATTTCCATTTAAAACATATTTTATAAATCGTTTTAAATTCATTTCAAAAAGGATTTCAACTTCCATTTCAATTTTAAATCAAAATTGAATATTCCATTACAGGACAATTTTATACAGTGCATGTATATGTTAAAAATAATATTTTAACAATCAAATTATCATTTCAATACACGACCATTTTATATATCGCATATATATGCTAAATATAATATTTTTAGCGAACAAATATTTTTTCACATCGCATATATAGATTTCATACATTGCAGACATATATATATTTATTTTCCACTTCGTATATATATTATTTTCCCATCGTATACATATTATTCACATTTCATATATATATATACATTATTCACATTTCATATATATATATATATTATTCGCATTCCAAATATACATATATATATAAATATATATATATATTATTTTCACATCGCATATATGTTTTATTTTCACAATGCGTATATATATAATTTTTACAACGCATATATATATATATATATTATTCACATTTTATATATATATATTATTCACATTTCATATATATATATACATTTATTATTCTCATTCCATATATATATATATAGATATTATATTCACATTGCATATATATTTTATATTCACATCGCATATATATTTTATTTACATCGCATATATATATACACACACACACACATCACAATCACAATCACAACACTATCAAATAAATCGTCCATAGTCTGTGCACGGTACGGAGGTGATCTAATCTACATCGCGCAATATTTGTGATAATTAAACTGATTAGAAATCAATACTGGCAGCTCATATATGCAGTTATAAAATAAATAACTGTACAAAATATTTAATGAGAAGTTCTCGCATTGACCGGTTATAAATCCTTATACAAACGATTATTTTACTGAATTAAACCAGAAGTTTAACTCAGTCATAGCTTCCAGTTGC
The DNA here is from genome assembly GCA_030737875.1 of Allium sativum. Lineage (NCBI taxonomy): Eukaryota > Viridiplantae > Streptophyta > Magnoliopsida > Asparagales > Amaryllidaceae > Allium > Allium sativum. The sequence goes on along the minus strand of CM060925.1, from coordinate 1,558,448 downwards.
TTCTTTTTCAGTTCTGGTCTGCTTCGTTGGGTAGATATTGTCATTACGGTTCCAAAGCTTTGAAAATCGTCCATTTCCGAGATCATTTGCAAAAAATATAAGGTTTTAAAATTTGTATAATTTAAAAAGTCATTAACAACATTGATTAATTAATTACTAATTAATCACCATCTGTAAAAGAAATTAGGGTTGCTTCTTTCTGCATTGTCTTCTTCCAAGTTCACTAAACATGAACCCATCATCAAACTTTGGACAAATCACAACGCAAACATCAAGAAGCCGGAACCTGATCAGAAAGCCCCCCCTCGTCGGGCTTCGCCCCACCTCGCCGTGCCTCGAGAACGATGGAACTCGGAGGTCCCTAGCAGCTTCAAAACGTAAACGAACAATGCCTCTTTGAGCACAAAATTCACGCCCCACACTCAATGAATCCCGATCATCACCGTATGATTTTGAAGAGATCGAATTTCTCTTTGATTTTTGATTTGAAACATCAAAATAATTATGCACGGATTTAAAGAGAATAAAGAAAGAAAGATAAAACAAAAATCGCCCGTTCATCTCAAATGTGGCAGCGCTGTGTAAAGTGGGAATTAGGGTTACGATTTTGGCTTGTTTACCTTATATATAATAATATATTTAATTTGAAAATTCGAAAATTACTTGTTTAGTTCCACGAACTCCAAACCGAACCCGCCCCTAGCTAAATACCCCCATTTCGAACATAATGGGATATATTTCGTAAGCCATTTCTATCATTACAATAAGGTTTTCTTTAAATTAAAATATAAATCAATATATATTCGATTTAAATGTACATTTTAATTTACCGGGGCTTCATACTGACTCCAAAAATTCCCGAAAAAATAAATCTAGCTATGTTTTGACGATATGGTCCTAATAGAACTAATTTTGTCGAATTTGGAGATCGTTTCAAAAATGGTCATTTTCTAGTTGATTGAATCCAAACCGAAATTGCCAAACACGTTTTCTTTTGCCATGCTCACATATTGATTCCAAAAATTATGGAAATAGGAATCTAGCAATAACACGACATTCCAGATCCAACAAAAGTGGTTTCGTCAAAAACTGGGGTCGTTTGCAAAACGGCTATTTTTAAGCGCTTTATATATATTAAAAAAATATAAATTCCACAGTGGCTATTCTGAATTTTAAACTAGACATAACTTCCAACTTATAAGACGAAATCTCAGTTTTTCACATTCGTTAGAAAGATATCATTAAACATATTCAAATATTTCTTGTTTCGTCCAATTCTGACTTATATTGAATTCTGTTTGTTCATTCGAAATTAAAAATCGAATTTTCAAACTACCACGCCATTTCTAGTTAGTTTTATAATTAAAATAAATTTATTCGTTTAAACATCGATTAAACAAATTTTTCAATGTTATTATTAAAATATTTCATTTTAATTATTCAAAATCCTTTAAAATTGCTAAAATAATAATTTTAAATTGGTTCTGAAATACCGGGTTGTTACAATCTCCCCCACTTTAAATCTTTTCGTCCTCGAAAAGGAACGGAGCTAAAAGTTGTTTAGCTAACCAACTCAACTTTCGTTCTGGCTTTCATTCTTCAACTTATCAGTTTCTAAGAATTTTTTAATTTTTCGAAATTTTTGGCTAACACCCTAAATTTTTGAATTTTTTTGCCATAACCTCCTTTGTACGTGTTGATATTTAAAACCGTAACATGACTTGCAGGGCCCTCATCAGTCCAAAAGAAAAAGAAAAAGCCAAGTAGTTTGCCCATCGGCTCATAAAATCATCAAAACCCAAGAAATACATTAAATATGTACCTATTTGGCAGGTATACAATTTTATTCCTCTTTTTAGTTTCCCTGTTATGACCTATTCACACACACGCACACACACACACACACACATACATATATATATATATATATATATATATACATACATTTATGAAATTTCAATCAATTTTCAATTCAGTTCAATATTTGATTCCATTTGGCAAAATATTTATCTTTCTTTCACATGTTGGTTCAAATGAATAATCATACAACACAATCATCAATCAATTAGTCGATTCACTTTTCAAATATATAACATTTATATATTCAAAAATATATTTTCTAAGATTGGATTGTATATATAATCACAAATACGTTAGTCATAAACTTTTTACTCTTAACTCATTCTAGGGAATTTCAAACCTCATCTCTAACGAGTTTCTCATTCTAATATACAACTGATCCTATTTCTAATGAGTTTTCTTTTATAGGATATTACTAATCCTACCTCTGTTGAGTCTTTTATTATGTTCTAACGAGTTGCACCCCAAATATTCGAGTTAACAAAATCTTTGATACCATATGTAGTGACCCGAAAATCCCCGTCCTCTGAATCGACCGCAAGGTACGATCCGAAAGTCGGAAATCATCTGTTCACTTACTCTGGGCATACAACACATCAGAACAAATAACAAAAGTCCTTTATAAACATCATAATAATGTTACATTAGAGTACAGAATATCAGAGTATATCGAAAAATAATAATAATATAGCGGAAGATTTATTTACAATAAATGTAATACAATGCACAGTGGAAACAAATAAACTAACACAACGGAAGACTAACAATGTTCTGGACACAGCTTTAAGCTTCAATCTAGAATCCTGTTCAATATATATCTGCAAAATAAACTATTCTACTGCCATGTGGAAAATAGGGGCACCCGAGTTTGCAAGGGAAAAACAAACTATGTCAGTCATGGGACTAGTGTGAGAAACTCTACATTTAAAATTAACTTATATAAATGATAAGGAAAATCACAGGACCACGCCGCTAACACGCAACGGGTTTACCCCCCATGAATGCTAGTGTATAAACAACAATCAGTAATAGAGATATGGATCTACTATGGATCGATCAACATGCAATATCCCAATCTACCCATGTAGGCTTAATCCCAAATTTAGATTTTCCAAATCCAATTCAATTTACAGAAATTATTCCTTTGGACTTAAATCCCAAATTCTTATTTCAAATAATTTTGAAATACATATCTAGCTTTTATATCAAAGTAGATTTCACTTTGGGATCTCAAACCAAAATCTTTGGAAATATGAATTCCAAAACATAACAATGCATACAAACAAGTTTGCAAACCAGATACCAAGCATGGCCCTCAAACAAGGCTGTACGCGCCTAACCGAACCGATATATATGTGTGTTTGTGTGTGTGTGTGTGTATATATATATATATATATATATATATATATATATATATATATATATATATGCGCACCTCCCACTATGGAGCAGTCTACACGCTGACCACTCAACCACTAAGGTCCTAGATCCAGCCCATACTTTTATTCGCTCTCGGGTTACCCGAATATTTAGCCACCTACTTGTTAAATCATTTTATATCCCAAAGTGGGGAAAATCACTTCACAACATAATAATTATAAGTGCTTTCAAACTATAGTACTTCACATCAACAATTCACATATATGATTAGTCATGATTAATCACATAACCTTTGAGCTCGTACGTCTCAAAGAAGGGTTTTAAGCAACAGAATAAATTCTCCGCCACCAAATAGATACATCATTAATAGCAACTAATCGGTTATGCGATGAACTACAATATCAAACACATAATGTTAGATCCAAAATTGGCTCTAACACCCAAATGAGCAATGATTCTACTGAAATGAAATAAAAAAAGAAGAAAACACACAATTTATAGTGGTTCGGCGTTAAATAGCCTATATCCACTTTCTACTCCTTAAATTGATGACTTGAATGCAAGCACAGCAGTAATTCTCACTCAATTTTCACTTATACAATGCATTGATTCACTCAATTTCCTTCACAATATGATTCAAAAGGTGATTGTAATCTGAATAAGTTGATGAAATTCGGATAGCAAAAGAGCTTGAGTTCTGAAAATACCAAAAGATCCCTCCAAATGTCCCTTGATTGTGTATTTATAGGTGGAAAGTGCTCTTGGGATGGCTTCGGTTTGGATCCACGTGGCATCCATCCCATTATTATTGGGTTCGGATGGAATACGGTGGCAACAGCGCATCAGGTTAGTGGCAAACGTGGGTATAACCGCTCCGGATCTTTAGGAAACACGGGCTGAAACTGGTGCTACTTCAATTTTCTGGGTTTGGATATGAAGAACTACATATTAGGGGAATGGATCGGGTTTCCCAAATTCGATCCGATTGGGCTTACGCTTCTTCCTTCTCTAATCTACGTTGTTCTGCCTTGACCAAGGAAATCCGATCCGTTCCGACTTGACAAAAAAAATTATTTATTCTTTTGATCTTTTAATCTTTGTGTTGCCTAGTTCACAAAGCAGGCTAACATTTTGCCCCATCAAAGGATGCTTCTATTGAAGATGGAGCGTGCTTTGACATTATCTGTTCACTAGTCTCTGAATTTGAACTATTGAATAGTCGCTTCCATTCGTTCATATGGACACGTCGTGTCATGAACTCATGTCTCTTGCAGCCTATAAATACACCAAAATGTTCACGGATTTCCTTCTTCATATCAAACAGCTTTGAGAACTCTGATCGATGTCCAGTGATTCCTCTAGGTAAGCTCTTAGTTTAATTTTATTTTCCTTTAAATCCAATTTGTATGCCAAGTCAATGTGCGTGATTCCATCGGGTTTCGGTCTCGGATCTAAACGGCTTTTCTTACACTTCACCATCATTGAATAAATGGGCTAAATACCCGTATGGGCCAGTACTCTGATCCGATCGGAATGATGTGTTAGTAATACTAAGAGCCATTCCAAATATATATAAATTCACTTTTCATCCTCTTCGTCCTTCTTTCCTTTACTATCGCCGTCTTGTAAGTTTTGCAAAAGAGAAAAACCGTAATTTCTGAAAAATCAAAATTCCCTTTGATTCTCGAAATAATCATAAAGGTAGGTCGCAAAACTTCAGTTAATTCCCTTTTAATTGATTTAGATTCAAATTCGCGGGTAATTTGGATGATTTGAGCATGGTATCTAGCTGATTCTAATGCCATGACCCCCTCCCCCACCCCCTCCCCCCATCATCGTTAATGGCTTTATAGCCATCTCGAGGCCATAACAGAGGGGATTTAGGATCCAAGGTTGAACGCACCAGCACATAAGTGCTTGTCTTTAATTCAGTTTTGGGCATGAGATTGGGTCCGGTGTTGGTTGAGGAATAAAGAGGATGAAGAAGAAGAAGAAGGAATGGTCTGGGATCGGTTCAGGTAAAGAGGTATAAAGGTGAAGAGGAGAGGGGGTTCCATCTGACCGGATCATGTTGGAGTGAAAAATAAAGAGAAGGATGAAAACGAGGTGTGCCCAACCGGGTCGGGTCGGAGTGAGAGACATGGTCATGGAAATATATGGGCACACGGACCGATCCGGATCGCGTAAAGTACCAACTTCCGAGCCGAACCGATATGCTTGTAGTGTATTAACTTCTGCTTTGGGCTACACACGGTCCTGCCCCCAGTCCGAACCCTTTCCTCTGTGGGCACTCGATCCGATCCCCAAAATATATATATCTGAACCGAACTGGAACCATCAAACTTAACGCACAAGAAATGTCCAACTTGCTCAATCAATGTTTGCCTTGACTTACAACTTAATGAACAGTTAGGATAGTGCCTTATGAACATGAGCAAATATTTAAGAATATTCTGAACATTATTGTTTCGCTCAATCTTTGCATTATACTCTTACGTTTTTACTTTGCTTCTCTTGCACACATCGCACACATTTTAGTTCACACACGTGCATAGGGGGATATGAGCTATTTTGCTCTAACTTATGTTATTGCTTCTTCAGTAGTTTAACGACCATGGCAGAGAGACGTTCATCTTGGTTAGCAGAAAAGTGAAAAGTCACAGAAAATTTCCGAGAAACTCATTCTTGATGACATATCTTCTCCCTCAGACCCTGAATAGGATGATAAATGTCCAGATTATGAAATGGAAGCGCACAATAGTGAAATATCTTCCGGGAGTGAAGTTCCCTTGGTGAGGAAGACGAAGGAGGGATAGGAGATGATCGTGCTCCCGACGAGTTTGAAACTGCACTATATTGGAGTTACCCAATGATTCTGTTGAGTTGACGATCGATGATGATAGACTCGTCCGAATATGTCTAAAGCATGGAATATTAAAAAGAGATCCCCTGGTGCCTTCGAAAACAGATCGTCCCCACAATCCACCAGAAAGATTTATGGCAATTACCCGATTAATGTGTTTAGTTAGGGCAATACCTCCATTTCCGCCTTTTGTCATCGATTTTCTAACACAGATGCGGATTGCCCCCATGCAATTATATCCCAACTCTTATGCTTATTTATACACCTTGTATATAGCATATAAAGAGATTTTAGGTATAGAACCTACCTTCGATGATGTCCACTTCTTTTATAATTTCAAGCAACGGATTCAAGAGACTCCCTCAATCTCATACTTTGAATCAGTCCCAAAAAGGAAAATTTTTATTGTTCCGTATAGTAGCAAGGCTGGTGATTCTAAACTTGAATGGTTTTATATCAGACAGCAACCGAGGCATGCCGGGAGGTGGACCAGATCAAGTAAAACATCGACTTTCTAGATTTCAACTTTTACTCATGCCAATGCATTAATTTGCTTTCTTTTTCATTCGCAGTTGATAACCCAAAGCAAATTTCGGGTCAATTATACTTTGATCATTTGCATCAGCTGCTCAATGATGACCAGAAGTTCTTAACCATCGACGAAGTTCTTAAGGATGAGTATCTCCATCATCACGGGTTACTATCTATTACCCGTAGTATAGGTCGTGGGACGGGTCCATATGTGTACATACCCCCGGTCGACATTATTCCTGAGACGGGTGAGGGCTCGAAAGGTCCAACAATACGTCTTGGGACTCTTACTTCTCCATCCTCAACTCAGGACGATGAATTAGACAACATAGCTGAAAAGCACAGAGAAGGGTATACCATTCCTAATGACGCGATTTCTCCAGAAATGTCAACATCCTCTAAAGAGCTGCCACTTGAACCTTCTCAAGGAGATGCTCCTATTACCGATGATTCCACATTTAAGGGTTTAGGAAATCTTCCCTAGTCCTAAACTATTTATACTTCAAAGGGCTTCGGAACGAACCCTTTAACCTTCACTTCTTCAGAGGAGACAACTCCCTGAAGACCAAAGAGTCCACTCATGCAGGTCTGGCTTCAGGCTCGGGTTTGTTGGGGGGGGAACGTCACTTAGGATGCACATAACACATTAGCACTGCACGTCACATCACTAATGTCTTATCTGAACGTCGATTCTAAACTCCACTTATATTATTGTGCAGGTACAATGTCACGCCCTCACTATGATATCAGGAAAATTCACCGTAGCATGTCTAGACCTCCTTCTAACATCGAGCATGATCGCCGTGAGAACCCAGGCAGAGATGACAGAAGGCATTACGATTCCCATCGACCTCACACTTCACGCTCTCGTTCTCCTGTTCGGTCGGACCCAGACAGGTATAAGAGCCACCAAAGTCGCTGTGGGGAAGACACATCACAATCCAAAGACCAAATTTCTCCCCAAGATAAATATAACCGAGAAAAAGTCCACCGAAACACACTGATTCGTGAGATTAGCACAAAGCTTCTGAGAAGCGATCTGAAAAAGGCGATGCAGCCATCGTCCCTGCTAAGCGGAAACATATTAAACTATCATATTGCAAACCTCCACCACTGGACGGTGATACCAAAATGAAACTGGCATATATGGAGAAGAAGTACCCAGATCACTACTTTGAGAATATAACTTTCTAACCCGCATTGGAGCCTATTTCTTCAAAGTGGGCAGATGAGGCTAATGCAAAGATCGACGCAGTAGAGAAACAGTACTCGGAGATGTACAAGTATTCACGCAATCTCTCCAGAATCATTCGAGCCTTAATTACAAACGTCGATGCAATGAAGAAAGCTGCAGATTCCGATGAGAGTGCTTTGAAAAATTTGGAAAAGGACTTAGAAGATACACAAGCTCAACTTGTCATCGCTCAACGAGATGCCAACAACTTCAAAAAGCTATTTGAGGAATTACAAAAGCATTATCATGACCTACTGGAATCTCACAGTCAAAAGAGTTTAGAGTTGAAGAAACAAGCTGAAGATGCTAAGTCAAATAGTGTCAAAATGCAACTGGCGTACAACACTCTTGAGCAAGAAAAGGCTGAGTTAGCGAGGAAGAACGTCGAGTTGGAGAAAGGAAATGCTGACTTGGAATCCAAGTTAATGGATGTCGTGACTATAGCTGCCTTGGCTACGGGGAATGTGGAAAGCGCTATTAAGTCTGCTGAAGAAACTCATAAACAGCTAGCTATAAGAGGCTCAAGAAGAGTTGCACGACTTTGGGGAGCTGATGATTCAATCCTTTGCACACATAATATATCGCCAAACATCTCTTGGATTGAAGACTATCCGACTACCTTAGTTCACGTACGGAGTCAAATCATCGAATGGGAAAAGGAGGAACTTAATGTAGACTTCGTTGATGAAGACAAACTCATGGAGAAGTATCTGAGAGATGATGAAGTGACACGTCTGGCCGAGGGGTGTCGCCTTATTGCTGCTGCTCTAGAAGAGGAGAATCGCCTGGACAAAGATAAGAATATCCTTGAAGTTGGTTCTTCTTCTGTTACCGCTGAAGCTAGTGCAGTCGAGGAATATGATCCCGAGAATCCAAGAATTCCGAGAGCATCTCTTTTGTCTCCTACACCCGAATCAGCATTAGAGACGGTAGCTGCCCCAATTGAGAAATCATCAGAAGGTATTTCCAACTTTTCACCCCAATTCTTCAAGGCAGTCTCCACCTTTCATCACATCATTGGGCAATCAATCGAAAATTCTTTGTTTCTCCAGAGTTGATAACTGTTGCTTCTCATTCTATAGGTGCTGAACAAACCAAGAAGACTTACGATCCTCGGGGAACTACCATTGGGGAAAAATCCTTGGAAGAGGCTCAGTGAGGACATGATAAGGCTTCCATTGTTGAATCCGGAGGGGGAGTTGAACTGCCTAAGGCCGACAATTCTCATGATGATGAAATGATAGAAGCTTTGAAAGATGATGATGGTAATGAGGGGCATGAAGAAGATCCTAATGTAGCTATAACTGGGGATTCGAAAAATGCTGATGACATGACTTTGGCCGGAATGAAAGCCGAATAGGACAAATGCATGCAACTGAAAGTCAAGGAGATAGACCTTGAAAGCTTTAAGCCTCTTGCAGTGGTGGATGCTGGATAAAGTTTAGCTGTTATGCTTTCAACTAGGTGAATTACATAAGAGCTTGCTAAAAAATCTTCTCTTGATCCTAGTGCTCTGACTCCTGGGAAGAAATCTACCGATTATGGTACCTCAATTATAGATAAGACGAAACCAAAGCGTCTCATGTCTGATGTTGAAAAAGAAGCTAAAAGGGCTCTTAAAGCTGCCAAGAAGTCCAAGTCTACTCCTACGCGCAAGTGATAATGCGCTTTGTTTGATATTCCAATGGTCCGCTATTGTTGTAGCGAGTGCGGCCGTCGCATCTTTTGCTTATCTTTCCTGTATAAACTCACATGCTTGTGAATAAAGTAATTTATTCCCTGCAATGTCTGATATTCCTAAAATTAGCATTAATTAAAAATGCAAACGAACAGCATGTCATATCACAGTTATATAGTAATGTCATTATTAATGGGAACATGTGCACATATATATGCCCCCAATCAATCTTGGATAACTGATTAAGACTTATTCAAGATTGATTAAATTCAAAATTCAGTTGCCCCCGATTCTCTGAAAAGGCCATATTCTTTTCATCATTGATGCTTGTTCTTTTTAGCATCTTTATACTCTCTTGTCTGATAACCATGTTAGAATATTACTGAGGCGGTCTCTTATCGGGGTGCACCTTCACAACTCAATGGACGTCGTCTTCCCGTCCTTTATACTCTCTCTCGATTCATGAGAGTTAGAGTTAAGAATGTCGTCTTCCCATTCTTTGCATCTTATCTTGCAAGCAGTCATTTTGTTTGCTCCTGCACATAGGTTATCTCTAATTTTTTCAAATTTAATTTAATGTTTTGTGTTTCATTGTCATGACAAAATAATGGCTGAAGATATAAATAATGCAGGAAAGTAAATGACACACGATATTTTTATAGTGGTTCAACTAAGTCGTAGCCTACGTCCACTTCATAATCCTTTGTTCATATAAACAAACTTTTTAAGGCAAGTCATGCCTTTTTACATAGCTTATAAAAAAAGGAAGACATTTTATATTTAGCTCAGGTATCGTTGCAAGTGCTGAGCATTCCAAGCTCTGGGAATCTCTTCACTGTCCACAGACGTTAGCTTGAATGCTCCTGTATCAAGCTTCCATTGGATGGCGTATGGCCCTTCCCATTTTGGACACAATTGGGTTGAAGGTGGGAAGACCCGTTTCAATACTAAGTCTCCTAGTTCAAAGGTTTTGAAGCGAACTTTCCGGTCATAATAATGTGCTACTTGATATCGATGTCTTGAGGCACGCAAGTCTGCTTCATCTCTTTTTCTTCAACCATATCAAGAGACTCTAGGAGGAGTGTTTTATTCATCATCGGGTCATAGTATGCGACTCGATGAGAAGGGACTTTTAATTCTATCAGGATTACTGCTTTTGACCTGAAGGAAAGTGAAAAGGGAGTATGGCCAGTGGTCGTCTTAAAGGTTGTCCTGTAGGCCTACAAAGCTAGTGGCAACTCATCTACCCACTTTCTTTGGCCCGCTCCAACCGCTTCTTGAGAATACATTTAATAAACTTGTTTATTGCTTCAACCTGGCCGTTTGACTACGGGTGAGCTACAGCGGTGCATCATTTACCAATCTTGTACTTCTGGCAGAAGTTTCTGAATTGGATGCTGTTGAACTGTGTCCCATTATCAGTTATGATGGTCTTTGGTATCCCATACCGACAGATAATGTTTCTGACCACAAAACTAATCACCTTTCTTGCCGTGATCGTTGTTAAAGGTTCAGCTTCCACCCATTTTGTGAAATAGTCCGCAGCGACGATCGCGTACTTTGCTCCCCCTTTGGCAATATGTAACACTCCAATAATATCAATTCCCCGCATGGCAAACGACCATGGGCCTATCATCGACTTGAGCTGTGTCGGAGGTGCTCTGGGAATTTTGGCGAATCTTTGACATCTGTCGCAGCCTCATGAATAATCAGCCGCGTGTTTATTCACAGTAGGCTAAAAATATCTATATCTTAATACTTTCTTTGCTAGGGTTTGGCCCCCGGTGTGGTCCCCACACTCAACTTCATGTACTTCTTGCAGTACACATTTGATGTCGTCATGTGTGATATACCATAGTAGGGGCATTGAAAACCCTTGGCGATAAAGGATGTCGTCCTGTAAAATGTGCCTTGCAGCCTTACGTCTTACAACCCGTCTTTCGCTTGTCTTCAACGGGAGGGTTCCACTCTTCAGAAAATTTTTGATCGGTGTCATCCATGATTCTCTCTCTGGATTAACTTCTAAGGCTAGTTCCACCTCCATCAAGTCGAAACACGATGATCCCAAAAACTCTATCGGAAACATTTCAGTTTCTTCAGGATTATCAGAACTTGTTAGTTTTGCCAACCGATCTGCTTTTTGATTTTCTATCCTTGGAATATGCTATATGCTGTGATGCTCCAAACTACCTAGCAACTCCTTTACCTTTTTGAGATAAGTAACGAGTCAAGGCCCTTTAGTAAAAAATTCCTCCTGTACCTGGCATACAAATATCTTTGAATCGCAGCATATATCCAGTGTCTTCACCCCTAGTTCTTTGGCGAGTTTCAGCCCAGCAATCAGGGCTTCATACTCGGAATCGTTATTGGTAGCAGTAAATTCTAATCGCAATGCATAGTAAATAGACCGTACTTCAGGAGTTATTAAAAGAACTCCGGCGCTGGACCTTCGATCATTTTTGGCTCCTATGTACATAGCTTCCACGGACTAAGCTCTAATTCTTGGTCTAAAGTAACCAACTTGTCACCCACCATTTCCTCTTCGAGAATTGTGAATTCGGCTATAAAGTCGCCCAATGCCTGCCCCCTTATTGATCTCCGTGGCTGAAAATTCAAATCGAATTGACTCAACTCGATGTTCCATTTAAGTAACCATCCCAACATTTTGGGTTTTTGCAACACTTGGCTTAAAGGATGATCTGTGTATACAACTATCGGGTGAGCCTGAAAGTAATGACGAAGTTTGCGAGTAGCAATAAGGAGGCTATAAGAAAGTTTTTCTATCTTTGGATAATTACGTTCTGCAGCAGCTAGCTTCTTTCTCACGTAGTATACAAGTCTCTGGACTTTATCTTCTTCACGTACCAATGCTGTACTAACGGCATGAGCTGGTACTGCTAGGTAGACAAACACATCCTCATGTTCCGTGGGTTTTGATAATATTGGAGGCTTTTCTCATAAGTCTAATAGATTCTGGAAGGCCTCCACACAATATGGAGTCCACTCAAAATTTTGTTTTCCTCATTTTATCAGATCGAAGAAAGGTACGCACTTATCTGTGGCTTTGGAGATAAACCTGCCCAATGCAGCAACCTTTCCGACCAGGCTTTGAACATCCTTAATTTTTCGTTGTTCTTCAGTAATCCTTATTGCTTCTATTTGACTAGGATTTATCTCAATCCCTCGAGAACTCACGATAAACCCGAGGAATTTCCTAGATGTGTCCCCAAATGAGCATTTTAGGGGGTTTAACTTCATTCCATACCTTCGAAGATTATCAAACAGTTTGGCTAAGTCACTTGTTTGGTCGGAAGATTGTTTAGACTTCACAAGCATGTCATCCACATAAACCACCATGGTTTTTCCGATTTGATTGTAGAACATGTGTTTAACAAAACATTGATACGTGGCTCTTGCATTCTTTAATCCGAATGGCATTACCACATAACAATATAACCCCAAGTCTGTGATCAAACTTGTATGCTCCTGATTTGGTACGTGCATGGGAATTTGATTGTACCCCAAATAGGCATCCATAATGGATAAAAGCTCGTGTCCGGCCGTCGAGTCTACTAGCTGATCAATCCTGGAAAGAAGAAAGCTATCCTCCGGACAAGCCTTATTCAAGTCAGAGAAGTCAATACATGTACGCCATTTTCAATTAGATTTTTTGACCAGGACAGGAATTGATATCTAGTCGGGATATTTCGAATCCTTAATGCATCCATTAACCTTCAATTTCTCTACCTCTTCCTTCTAAGCTGCTAACCGCTCTGGGCCTAACATCCATCTCTTCTGCTCGACCGGCGGGTGCTTCAGATTAATGCATAAAGAGTGGCTCATAATGGCCATGGTAATTACCAGTGGGTCTTCAGTTGGTGATTGTATTCCGGAATCATCTCTACAATGGAATATGACGTCGTCTAACATCAACTTTTGTTGTTTTACTGGAGTAGTGTCTTCGAGGTTACCGCATTCTCCTACCTCAAAGTGCTTGGCGGCATTGACGTACTGATCCATCGCTTTGAAACTACAGCTAGCTATGTGGGGTCAGCCTATAATGGTATTGATAACGATCCCCTTACCTTTCTGCTAGGCTGTGGGTTTAGAAGTAGGCTGGTTTTGGTCCGGGGCTTGCCCCCTTGCCTCCTGCCCCTTGGGGCATCCTTGTGCTCGTCTAACTTCCCTTCCCGCAACAATCTTTCAAGTACATCTCTCAAATGACGACATTCATTGGTGGAATGACCGTGGGTTCCAGGGAATAAACAAAATTTCCCATTGCGATCTCTTTTTCAGTGGAGTCTCTGGGTGGTGGCTTTTTGTATTGCAGTATGTTGTATGTGTCCAAATAAATGTTCTCCAAGGTATCATCCAATGGCGAATAGTTTTCGAAGGTTTGGAATCGAGGTCTTTTTCTAGAATTGTTCCATGGGTTCCTACTCCTCCTATTGCCGTTTCCATTCTTGCTGTTGCCTCCGTTCTGGTTGCCAACGTTCACTTCAACCTTCCTTGAACTGTCACCGTATTGTTTCACTGCAACATTACTTTGGACACCTTCCCTCGAGGCCTCTTCGGACTTTCTCTTCCTATTTGCATGAGCTTCTTCTCGCCTTAAGAGAATATTAGCTTTTTCGTAGAACAATTCCCTGGTAGGGGTAGTTTCCCGGATAGATAATCCCCAAATTCTGTGTTCGGGTAAACTCCTTCTATTAAAGCCATCAGAATAGTGGGCTCATGAGGGTCACTAACTTCGGTGACGGCCAGATTGAATTGGTCCAAATACGATTTCATAGATTCACCCGGAGCCTGTTTAATCCTTGACAACTCTATGACGCTTTTGGATTTTTGGGTGTGAAGTCGAAACTGGTTCATAAAGCGCTTACTTAATTCTGTGAAATTTGACACTTACTGTGGAGGGAATTGGGTTAACCACATTAATGCCATGTCTTCTAGATAAATTGGAAAGGCCTTGCATTTTAAAGCATCTGGAGCTGCTGCGGCATTCATGAACCTTGGATACATCATCAGATGTTGTCCTGGGTCCGTTCTCCCTGAATATCGATCCATTTGTGGCAATTTGAACCACCGAGGGAACTGGAAGTCCAATATATCATCTGTGAAGGGGGTATGACTTCGCTCAATGCCCCAACCCTCATTAGTGTATAGTCGGCTTTCGGACATAATCTGACGCACCATTTCCCATACATCGACATTTGTTAATGTTTGCACGGGTTCTCTAGGTCTAATATTCGAATTACCCATGGGTTCCTGGTTAGGGGATAACCTCCTATTTCTAGCAGCGGCTGCTCTACATTGCTCCCTACTCTCCCAGTCGATCTCAAGAGGAAGGGGCTAGAGAAGTAGTTGTTGCGTAGGATTAGTAATGTTAGGACCCTGGGTATAACATAAGATCCATGTATGGGCAACAACATAGGCTCTTTCAAGCTCGGGTCATCAGGCCCTAACACCCGAGCGGCGTCTTCGCGGGATCCTAAAGATCCAAAAATAACTGATCAAGATTCTGAGGTCATTCAAGTGGCCTTCTTTCACGAGGACGTCCCTCATCTGAAGAAGATGAATAATCTGCAGCAAGGCGGCGTGTTGGGGAAGGTGTCTTTTGCCTATTGAGCTCCTTGAGTTCCCTACTCATGGTGATCATGTTCTCTTGCACGTGAAGACTGTCATGCTTATGAGATTCCAATGCCTCCTTGGTACTCTGTAGCATTTCAAGAAGGCATGAAAAATCTCCTTGTGTGATGGGTGCAGAGGGGGCATGCTGATCATTGGTCATAGCGGTTGGAATCGGAGCATTGGTAAGAGCTCGAGTAGAAGTTCCAGCTTCACTTTGGTTCGGATCGGATCGGAGCATAGTGGTATGGCTGGACCGGTTCAGATGGGGAGAGTGGGTGACTTCAACATCGTTGGATCGGATTGGTGTCTTCTGTTCGGTTCAGACCTCCCTGATAGGAGCGGCCTGCTCCAGAGTTTTTACCACGCGACCTTGTCACGACTATTGTTTGCTAATCTTTGTTAACTTCATTCTCTCGACTACTTTGGATTTCACTATCTTTTACTTTGGCCATGATTTCCAATTCTTCAGAAACTAACCAACAGGTACATAAAGATGTCGAAAACATAGGATTAACTTCTTTGAACTTGAAGATCCAAATAGTAGAATGATAATCCCAAAAAGCGGTGAATTCAAAAATTCTCAGTGAAAGCACCAAAATGTTAGATCCAAAATTGGCTTTAGCACCCAAACGAGTAATGATTCTACTGAAATGAAATCAAAAAAATGAAGAAAACATACAATTTATAGTGTCTCGGCGTTAAATAGCCTACGTCCACTTTCTACTCCTTAAATTAATGACTTGAATGCAAGTACAACAGTAATTCTCACTCAATTTTCAATTATACAATTCTCACTCAATTTTCACTTATACAATGCATTGATTCACTCAATTTCCTTCACAATATGATTCAAAAGGTGATTATAATCTAAAAAAGTTGACGAAATTCGGATAGCAAAGGAGTTTGAGTTCTGAAAATGCCAAAAGATCCTTCCAAATGTCCCTCGATGGTGTATTTATAGGTGGAAAGTGCTCATGGGATGGCTTTGGTTCGGATCCCCGTTGCATCCATCCCATTATTATCGGGTTCGGATGGAATATGGTGGCAACAGTGCATCAGGTTATTGGCGAACGTAGGTAGAACGTGGGTATAAGCACTCCGAATCTTAAGGAAACACGGGCTGAAACTACTACTACTTCAATTGTCTGGATTTGGATCGGAAGCACTACAAATTAGGGGAACAGATCGGGTTTACCCGAACCCATCCGATTTGGCCTACGCTTCTTCCTTCTAAGCTCTACGTTGTTCCGCCTTGGCCAAGGAAATCCGATCTGACTTGACTAAAAAACATTCTTCATTCTTTTGATCTTTTAATCTTTGTGTTTCCTAGTTCACAAAGTAGGCTAACACATAATACATTTTGAAATCATTTCGACAATATCTGGTCTAGGCCTCGAAATCATTTCTGTTTTACAAAACATTTTTATAAAACGTTCCCTGTCCAAAATCGGGAAAACATTTCTTTTCACTTAAGAAAATATCATTTCAAAATCATTCAATAAATTTGAAATGAACTCAACAACGTCGCTAAAAATCTCATAGTCAAATCGTGAAGTGATTCACAGGATGTTAGCATACAAATATTTCTACCCACCACAATGTTAAATGTAAAAGCATATTCGGCTCACAAACTGGTCGAGCACAATCCAAACAATCAGTCAAGCGCAATCAATATCAACAACCAAGCATATTTGGTTTACATTGCTTTTTATGTCTTGTCAAATTTAATCACCATCTATTCATTCCAATCTAATTAAAGATTTATTAAAACTCTACTTAGTTTTAATCTTCAAAAGTCATCAATTAATGGTCATTCAGCTATAGGAAAATTAATACTGTTTTAACTGGGTTAAAGAACTAATGTTATAACTCAAAACACAGTTCACGATAAACCCAAAATCACAATCCATTAATTATGGAATCTTTGTGGAAAACAGATCAATATATATAATCGATATCAATTTCCATATCCGACTAATAATATAAATAAAATAACTATAAAGCCTTTTAAATTCCACATATATTAACAGACTTCCTCCACAAAAGCTCATCTCAATTATTATTAAATCGAATTCCATTCCATTCCAATTTATTTTATTAAATTGGAAAACTTCACTTTGGAAAATTTCCATTAATCTTTATTTAAAGATTATAAATTCCAAATCATAACTTCATAGGTAATCGGTTAAAGAACAAGTGTTATTTAAAACACCGTTCATGATAAATCTAAAATCCAATTCAATATTAAATATAAGGCTCTAAACAGAAATTATATCGGCTTATACTCAATATCAAATACTAAAACCAACACATATCGTATGGGGAATAATGATATATAGCTATCTTCCAAATTCCTCAACAATATCTATCTATTCACGGAATCCAATATATAAACATTCCGAAGATATTTTCTATTCAAATCCATTCCAATTCATACATTGGAAAATTCTGTTTATATTAAAACCATTTCAATCAAATTTATTTATTTAAAAATATTTGATTATTATTTCTATTTAATAACTAGTTCATTTTGATAAAAATATACTTTTATCTTTACACACGTGGAATTTTTCATCTAGAATCTTTCCAAATCATTTATTATGATTTTACACAAATTATTAATATTTTTAATAATTTTATCAAGGCCTGTACAGTCGGTTTCCAATAACAGCCACCGAACTGCACTTACAACGACCTTTTCCAAATTTGATTTGAACATAATTCCAAATCCAGCCGTTAGATTTCAAATCTCTTATATCTATTGGAAATCTCTTTTCGATAAGAACCCAACAGTTCCGGTTTTAGGAGAATCCGATAGTCGGATCTCCTATTACGTCCATTTGAAGTTAATGGTCGAAATTCGCGAACGATCGCTACACAGTGCGTTCTATTCAGGCCATTTAATATAATATATATATATATATATATATTTCACCGATTTCCATTTAAAATGTAGTTTATAAATCGTTTTAAATTGGTTTCAAAAACGATTTCAACTTCCATTTCAATTTCAAATCAAAACTGAATTTATCATTAACTGACAATTTTATACAGTGCATGTATATGTTAAAAATTATAGTTTTAACAATCTAATAATTATTTCAATACACGACCATTTTATATATCACATATATAAGCTAAAAATAATATTTTTAGCGAACAAATATTTTATCACATCGCATATATAGATTTTGTACATCGCATATATATATATATATATATATATATATATATATATTCCACTTCGTGTGTGTATATATATATATATATATATATATATATTATATTCACATCGTATATATATTATTCACATTTCACATATATATATTATTCGCATTTTGTGTGTATATATATATTATTAACATTTCATATATATATTATTCACATTTCATGTATATATATATATAATACTCACATTTCGTATATGTATATATGTATATTATTTACATTCTATATATATATTATGTTCACATTGCATATATATTTTATATTCACATTGCACATATATTTTATTTACATCGCATATGTATGTATACACACACATCATAATCACAACATAATCAAATAAATCGTCCATGGTCTGTGGACGGCAGGGAGGTGATCTAATCAACATCGTAGAATATTTGCGATAATTAAACTAATTAAAAATCAATACTGGTAGTTCATATTTATAATTATAAAATAAATAATTGTACAAAAGTTTTAGTGAGAAGTTCTCACATTGACCGGATAGAAATTGTTATACAAATGATTATTTTACTGAATTAAACTGGACATTTAATTCAGTCATAATTTCCAGTTGCCAGTTGCTTCTTTTTAACTTCTGGTTTGCTCCAGTGTGTAGATATCGTTATTACGGTTCCAATACTTCGAAAATCGTCCATTTCTGAGTTAGTTTGCAAAAGATATAAGGTTTCAAAATTTGGATAATTTAAGAAGTCATTAACAACATTAATTAATTAATTAATTTCTAATTAATAACCATCTGTAAAAGAAATTGAGACCGCTTCTTTCTGCATTGCCTTCTTCTAGGTTCACTAAATATGAACCCATCATCGAACTTAAGGTTAATCAATATGCAAACATGAAGGAGCCGGAACCTGATCAGAACGTGCCCCCCTCTTCGGGCTAAGCCCCACGTTGCCGCCCTCGAGTACGATGGAACTCCGTGGTCACTAGCAGCTTCAAAACATGAACGAACAATGCCTCTTTGAGCACAAAATTCATGCTCCACACTCAGTGAATCCCTATCATCACCGTACGATTTTGAAGGGATTTAATTTCTCTTTGATATATGATTTGAAACATCTAAATAATTATGCGCGGATTTAAAGTGATTAAGGTAAGAAGGATGGAACAAAAATCACCCGTTCATCTCAAAACCGGCGGCACTGTGTAAAGTGGGAATTAGGGTTATGATTTTGACTTTTTTGACCTTATATGTAACAATATATTTAATTCTTTAATTCAAAAATTACTTGTTTAATGCCACGAACTCCAAACCAAACCCAAAGACTGTTGCCCCTAGCTAAATACCCCCATTCCGAACACAATGGGATACGTTTCATAAGCCAGTTCTATCGTTTCGATAAGTTTTTTTTAAATTAAAATATAAATCAATATCTATTCGATTTAAATGCGCATTTTAATTTATCGGGGCTACATGCTGACTGCACAAATTCCCGAAAAATAAATAGAGCTATGTTTTGACGATACGGTCCTAGTAAACTAATTTCGTCGAATTTGGAGACCGTTTGAAAAATGGTCATTTTGTGGTCGATTAAATTCAAACTGAAACTACCAAATACGTTTTTTTTTTGCCACGCTCACATATTGATTCCAAATCTAGCAATAACTTGACATTCCAGATCCAAATATCATTGAAAACGAAGGTCGTTTGCAAAATGGTTATTTTTAAGGGCTTTATATATATTAAAATATATATAAATTCCACAGCGACTATTCTGAATTTTAAACTGGACATAACTTTCAACTTATAAAATTAAATCTCGGTTTTTCACATTCTTAGAAAGATATCATTAAACAGATTCAAATATTTCTTGTTTCATCCAATTATGACTTATTTTGAATTATGTATGTTCATTTGAAATTAAAAATCGAATTTTCAAACTACCACGCCATTTCTAGTTCGTTTTATATTTAAAATAAATTTATTCGTTCTAACTTCGATTAAAATAAATTTTTCGTCATTATTATTTAAAGTATTTCCTTTTAAATGTTCAAAATCCATTAAAATCGATAGAATAAAAATTTTAAATTGGTACTGGAAATCTAGGTTGTTGCACATAGTGACATTTCCAAGAATTAGTGAATGAGATGTTACTACCAAATGAACTAATTTCCTCATAAAGTTTCTAATTGAAATTTAGTAAACTAATAGAATTAAAATGGTCGTACGTAAGTTTAACATAAGTTTGTACCACTCTATTTTCACATTTAATTTAACTATAATAAATTACGCATAAGCAATTTCATATGTAAAAATTGTTATGATGCAGCAATCCAAAAATAATTGGGGCATACGTCATGTGCGTAGCACGAGTTCTCTCTGGTAATATAGAAAAAGCTAAACTATAGAACATACAAGTCTAGAGTGCATTCTTAAACCTATGTAATTTTAAAATTGATAGACTATGTTCTTAATTAATTTATAATTAAATAAGAAGTTCTAAGGGACATGTTTATATTATATTAACAAGATAGGTTCATCGTCGTCAATAATGTTGCACTTGCCTCATATATATATATATATATATATATATATATATATATATATATATGTATGTATGTATGTATGTATGTATGTATGTATGTATATATATGTATATATATCATCTTCAAAAAAAAACATCTTCAAAAAATATATGTATATATATATGTATGTATGTATATATACATATGTATATATATTTGTATATATATATATATTGAAGTAAATCTTCAATTTGTTCACAATCGTTGAATCCCTAATGTAAGAAAAATGATAAGGAATGAAATCAAAGAAAATGAAAAGATTGCAATTTGACATTATTAAATTATAAACTTTATTCATCACTTTACCCTTCAACAAAGGCAAAAGTTGGATACATGAAAATTAAGCATCAGACATGACATTTGGAGTCACAAGTGAACTTCGCTACCCCGAAAAGTAACTTGCATTTTTTATCCTGCTTGCATCTTTTTACACAAGAGTCGTATGTTGTTGAACACTTTTTAGTGCAATCATCACTTTTGTTACAACGCACAGGATCAACGATTAAAACATAAATAGCAATGCAATGGTAATAACCATCAACCATGCAAGAGATTTTGCCATTATTATTATAGCGACCCAGATTTGTGACCGTTCAATTCGACAATAAACCACACGTGTCGACCCAAACGAATCACAAATACAGGTAGTTATTTGGAAAAGAAGAAAAATTAACAAAGAAGAGAAAACAATTACAGAACCTTACAGTGGAAGGACAACATAAAATAAACAATTAACAGTTAAAACCAGTTGAAATATATATACATTTGGGTTACACTTTCAGTCATCAGAGTTACACTAATATAAGTATATAAAACAATGCAGCGGAAACAAAATGCAGCAGAAAGACACATATAATGGGTATATACCAAATCTTTGTCTTCGATCTCCAAGGCAAAGTGATCTTTTCTAACTGCAAACTTCTGCTGACCTAAGCGTATTGCTTAAAAAGAAAACACAATAAACACTCGGATCAGCACTAAATCATTCTCATATTAGTAAAATTAAAATACGAACTAACATGAGTGTCATGCATGCAATAACTCAAGAGATGTTACGGGATTATGATATTGTTTATTTGATAAAGTAAATATCATAAAAATAGCGTAAGCGGGATTACATTTTTACCCTTACACCGTTTACAATACCATAATCTATACAGTACCGTAAACCCACCATAACCAGTGGCATCAGAGGGCAATCCATAGGTACGATACAAATCAAAATCGTAAGGACTCGATAAGGATAAATATGACAAGGCATTGGAGGCAATGCCCAGGGTAGGATTCTACCAATTGCACTCCCGTACCGGTGGTAACGCAGAGCAGCCACTACCGCCCACCACGGAACACACTCCCAAATCGAATGGGCCCAAATCATCATCATCGTTGTCATAAAGTAGTATCGAAGAAGTGCGTCCGATCAAAGGTGCTACCTCAATTTGTCACGATATAGCTCCTATTTTAGTCATTTCAATTATGACCCAAAGGTCAAGGCTATTTCGTCATCGTTCATCTTTATCAATCCAAAATTGCCTCCAAGTCATCATATTTCATTCTGGATAAGTCATAACAATCACAGTTGTAAAAGTGGTATCGACACTGACAAAGAGTATGCCATTTGTCGACTCCGGTCTCCTTAACAACCAACGTCTACATTTCCCACATCGGTCGGTTCTTTTACTTTTCACAAAGGTTCGCTTTTATATCAAAATATCATATTTTGCCCGAACCAAAATTTATATTCAATAGAATATAATTTCATATCAAATATCATGAATCATACCAAAACCAATTATTCTAAACTAGAATATATTTCATTTCATTATATCATAATCATATAATATTTCACAAAATCGATTTATATTCAAGTAGAATATACTTTATATCAAAGATTATAATTATTTCAATTTGATTTATGTTCGAAATCCATTCATATTAAAATAGAATATATATATATATATATATATATATTTCATTACAACTCATTTTAATCCCTTAGGAGATCCATTCATATTCGAGTAGAATATAACTTACATTTCCAAATAAAATTGGTTTAAAATCGATTCATATTCAAATAACTTTATTCCAACTTCATTTCGAACTACAGTTTAAATCCAGCACATTCCATTCGGAAGAAATGTACCATCATTTAATATAACTTGAAACTAGATGCTTATAAATGAAATCTTTATATAACACATATATGTATACAAAATAATGGTTAAAACAAAATAAGATAATTTAGAATATTAGGTATATACATATTTAAAATAAAAGTTTACTAACTAGTTTAAGTAATAAAAATATAAGAAAAATTAAGCTATAGCAAATAGTTTATAGGTAAAGGTTAAATAATAAATTTTAAGGAAAGGAATAATTTATTTGAAATCACATAGTGTAAATATGTATGATAAAATTCTTTAACCATAATCGTTCCTTTCTTCCGAACTTCAAATACTTGAATCCATACTCCAGTCTCAATGGAATTTACATTGTTCAATATCTTGTTTCAAGCACCATTCAAACAAATCTCCCAATCTTAGGTGATCAAACCCATATTCATATTAAGTTTAAAACAACTCCAAGTATCCTCGATCATCTTTATTCCAAATTACATTCAGTAATAAATTATCACATTCAAATCCAACCCTAAATTTGAAAATTTCAAATTAGATTCAAATCCCGATTTAAGAATTTTCACTTCATTTGGGAAAATTCCTTAACCATTTAAAATAAACATTTGCGATGCAGATCTTTAAAGGAAACAAGTTTATCGAGTATCGGATCATTACTTTAATTGAAATTTCTATCAAAAAAATTCCAAATATTTAAAAATCATTTAACCAACCAATGTCCGTATATAATTTTCTATCCGATGGCCAAGTGATATTAAATTTAATTCATCGATATTTCAGGGATGGATCTATCATTTCAATCCAAATCAGGGTCATAGATGTTTATCATTTCAAATTGTGTTCTTAATTTATTTTAAATCGATAAATCCCGGGATTATTCGATGCCCATAACATCTAAGGTGGAAAAATTGGATTTGTCATCATAGTAAACAAACACATCCACATATTGAATAATGAGACATAACATTTTCACTATCCATTCTGTAACGACCCAAGGATTTTAGGCCCCGAAAGTCGACATAAATACATTCACTTTTAATCATCTCGACCTTCCGAACACTGAAAACACTTGATAGTTATTAGAAAGAAATTAGAGGGCGAGATAATAAAGAAATATTAGGATAGAAGAAAAAGAACCAACACAACATAGAGTCTCACATCGCAGCGGAATAAAATATAATACAGGAATAAATCTCTACTTAGAGCTTTTAAAAGTACTTACAATATCAGAGTACATCATGCCTCTGGACATTTATAACAACCTGACCTTATATACAACACACAGCAGAATAGTAGTATATAATATGATACAGCTGAACACCATCATCTCGTCTTTGGGCTTCGCAGTATCCGATAACCTAGACATGTACACCCCGGTCTAACCCGAGCATTTACAAAACATCGGGTCAGTCTGGTGAACCAGAGTGAGAAAAACTCGCACAGTATTAAGGGTAATCTTCCAACTTGCTTTTAAAGTTCAAAAATATTTTTGAAAGAAAAGGATAAAGATAAGACCAAATCCACACATAACTACGAATGGTTTTTACCTTACGATAACCCAAAACATTTTTGAAATCAATATCTTTTATGATATTATAATAATGTCTAAATACAAGTCGATATCAATCTAGCGGAACGCTTGCATCTCACGCTCCACATATAAAGTATACAATCAAAACCGCGTGCACTTATTGGTGATTGGATTCCGACTATGACAAGGTATGGGACGACCTGCCGATAGTGTATCTCTAGAGGCGAATACAATGGGTTTGTAATGACCCGGAAAATCTGAACCAATTTAAAAATTTTTAATTGGAAAAAATAATGGATTTTAATGTTTAAAATAAATATTATAAATAATAGCAATAAAAAGTGAGTTTAAATCGACGTTTGAAAACAAATAAAATTAATTCTAATTATAAACAAAGCCTGAAATTGCGCGGTAGTTTCAAAAATTGAATTCAAACTTTGTCGGACTGTACCGGGTGAAAAACAAAACAGATTTGAGTGAAACCAAAAATATTTAAATCTGTTAGTGCATACCTTTCTAACGAATCTGAAAAATTGAAGTTTGATAGGGGAAAGCAAAAGGTATGGCCAAATGAACTTTCAGAAAGGCCGCTATGGAATTTATATAGCCCGTGAAATTGGCCATTTTGCATATGACCTCGGAATTTGACGAAACCACTTTTGTTGGATCCGGGATGTGAAGTTATTGCTAGGTTTCAAATTTCATAGTTTTTGAAGCTAGTATGTGAGCATGGAAAAGGAAAACGTGTTTTGGTCAATTAAAGTTAAATTGGATCGACCAGAAATGGGCCTTTTTGCAAACGGTCTCAGAATTCGACAAAACTAGTTTTTTTGGGACCGTATCATCAAAACATAGCTAGATTTATTTTTCTGGAAATTTTCGAATCAGTATGTGGCCCCGGCAAATTGAAATGTACGTTCAAATCAAATATTGAATGCTTTATATTTTAATTTGAAGGAAAACTGACTGAAACAGTCGAATGGGCCTACGAAACATATCCCATTGTGTTCGGAATGGGGGTAAAACGCTAGGGGCGACAGTCGTTGGGTTTGAATTGGTGTTCGTATAGAGAAACACTATTTTTCGACTTAATATAGTTTCCGACCAATAAAATAATTCCTTTTATTATTTTATAATTTCCTTTTTCTTGGAAAACCCCCGTAACACCTACGATCGATGACGAAGAGGCCTTCCTCCCTTCCCGCTTTGATTCTCCTCAATCCAAGCAATAAAACCCATCGCCCCTGTGGAAGATTTTGTAGTGGAGCTCGAGTACTTCAGATCCATACGGGTTGGAGATCCTTTCATCGCGTGTGTGCGTCGAATCGCACGCCCGAAGTTGTCACATTCACCGCCGCCTTGGTCCTCTGATCCGCCGTCGCAGGGGGCCCACCTGACGTCGATCGCTACGCCTCTCCAAGGCCTTGAATGTGGTGTTGGCCGATCGTTGCAACGTTCAACGGATTGAAAGAAATCCTAAAACCTATTTTCGAACCAAACTGCTGAGGTATGGCTTTGATTATTCTGAATTGAAAATAACACTTTTAAGCATTGCAAACTTCTAAAAATCGTATCTTTTTCGTGTGTTGACGAAATTCAGTGAAACAAGAGACAGTGGACTCGCGTGGACGTCTTCTACATTCCAGAGGAGACCGCATATTTTTCTGAGCCTTCTGCTATTTTTGGTGGAGTGGAACCAAAGGTGAGATTTCTAGTTTATAATCGATAGGGAAAACGATGATGTATAAATTATATAGTCGATGTATGAGTTATATAAGCATTGTACACCTCTTGTATAAGCGTTGTATAAGTTGTACGTTCGAGGTATAAGTTGTATATGCGTTGTAAAAATTACATGTGTGTTCAAATAGAAGTGAATTGCTATATATAAATATAAATATAAATATATATATATATATATACGCCCCTCGTCCACAAACCATGGACGATATTTATTGGTTGTGATTGGTGTGAAAATTGATTGATAGCGAATGGTTGATTGGAATTATTTGTGGTTGATATTGATTGATTGTGGTTGAAAAATACCCATTTGTGGTTGAGAAATATTTGGTTGAAACCACATAGGATTAGTTTGTGGAAATGAAATAAATATACATGCCGCCTGGGTGCGAACTAGATGCATGATTCCCCATTGTCAAAAACTGCGAGGTTTTAAGGTAGAGCGAGGAGCCGTACTAGGGACGGTCCCGATTTTAACTACCCTGCCGTTATGCTGCCGAAATTTTGAATAATATTCATGTGTTTGAATTATTTTCATTTGTTGAAACTATATTTATTCGTTAAATAGAAAACCTTCATGTGTTGAGTCGATATTCATTCGTTGGATAGAAATTCATGTGTTGAATGGTATTAGTGTTTTAATTATAAAATTTCCATTTTTAACATCAATATGAAATGTATAAAATAACCTTGTTTTGAAATAAATTGTTTTATAATAAAAATCCTATTTTTATTCCCTATATGAACTATATAAAATAATAGGTTTTGGAATGAATTGTTTTACAATAAAAATCACATTTTTATTATATACATGAATTGTTAAATATAGTGAAGTGCTGAAATAGAATTGAAATATATCGAATAACGGCGCTGCAGTTCGTATTTTGAAACTATGATTTCAAACGATTAGTACGGGAGATCCGACCATCGGATTTTCGCGAAACCGCAACCGTTGGGTTTGCTTTTGAAATATCTTTCCAACGGCACCAACTTTGTAAAAATTCAACGGTTGGATTGTTTGGAATGTTTAATTCAAATCTAAAGAAAAACAGAGCCAGAATCGATTATATTTATATATATATATATATAATTATATTTAATCGAATAACACGCTGCAGTTCGTATTTTGAAATCGAAACTTTAAATGATTATACTGGGAGATCCGACCATCGGATTTTCCCGAAACTGGAACCGTTGGATTCGTTTTGATAAGATCTTTCGAATGATGTAAATTTTGTGAAGGTCCAACAGTTATATTTTCAGATATGTGTAAATCAAATCTGAAGAAAAACAGCGCCACGGCCGCGTTACGGCCCAAAGCGTCGTTTTGTATAAATTGGATATTTTAAAATAAATAAAAATAGCGATAGATCGTTATTAAATATCATAAACGATATGGAATGGAAATAAACTGAATTTGCTCGATTTATGTAATATTTGATGGTTGAATGTGTTTGGTGTGAAAATTACATTAAAGAACAAAATTGCTGTTGTCGAATGATTTAACCATTGAAATAAATTGATTTGAAATTCAAAATATACGTGAATTATTTGAGAAGGCCGAGTTAATTCTCATTTCAAATAATTGACCGACGATTGAGAAATCGAAGATGAAGATGGTGGTCGAAGACCGGAGATCTTCACCTCGTTTGGATGGTAACCGAGGTCCTGATTGGGAGGCATCCCGAAATATGGATAATGAGTGGTGATCGTCCAGATGTACGTGGTGGTCAATGGGTTTGCGAGGTATATAGTGCCTACGGTTTTGTTTAGACCCAGAACGGACTTGTGAATGGACTGTGTGCCTGACATTGGCTTTTATTCTGTGTTGATTGATCTCTATTAAATATACATTTGTTTGGCGGCGGAGAATTTATTCTTTTGCTTAACGCCCTTCTCTGAAACGCACGAGCTCAGAGGTTGTATATCGATGGACGTCAGTCGCATGGCATGAATTGCTAGTGTGGCATGCCTAAGTGGCAAATGATCAGGGCTTCTGTTGAAAAGCAAAGTCTTGTGGTGATGATCAGAGCACCGTTTGTGTGGCGTATCTTTGTGTATAACGTGGATTCGCGAGCCTCACACCCCGATATGAACCAGAAACGGGAGAAGGGCCTCAGGGAGGGCATTTGTTTCTTTCTAGCCAGGAGTTGTGTTGGTGTTTTAACACGGCCTGACATTTTACTTATGTGGATGATGGATAGCGAGGCGCCTCGGATATATCGGTCGATCCGGGACCGATGGAGTCATTCGTTAGCTCATTTACGCCCCGTAGGGCGGAGAAGCGTAGTGTTCAGACATAATAATCCACATCGGTGGACCAGCCCTGACAATCCAAAGGGTTGACGCGTTCTGGTCCTGAGACATGGGCTAGATTGTCTCGAATTCGGTGAGGATGATCCCTTGCCTCGGTTCATGACGGAAATCCAATTTCCAAATGCGACATGGTGCGGTTTTGATTGTATACCTATATATGGCGACATAGTGGTATGGGGCATTAATGCCGTCTATGATTGATAGTTATGATTGAAATTGTTTTCGAAACATATAAACACTAGTAACAATATCAAATGCTCTTGTTTTATTCGTATCAAGCATATTTTGGCCGTTATGAGGTAAAAATTCTATCCTCCGGTTTGCGTTGCATTGTGTGATGGGAACTGAGTCTTATAATGGCTTCATTTTTAGAAAAAGCATTGCGATGTTTCAAGAAATATTTGTTTTAAAGCACTGGCAATCCAATGGAGTAAACATGTTCCAAGAAAGTGGCGTGGTCCTGTGATTAGCCACATTATAAATGTGTTGAGTAGATTTATCATACCAATCCCATGACTGACTCGTAGTTTGTTTCACTTTCAAACTCGGGTGCCCCTTTTTCTACACGGGCAGCCTTGTATTCAGGTTTAGCTGGCTTTCTCTGGATAGTTGGAGCTGAAGATGGATTCTATCATTTATCTCTTTTTATGCTGTTCAGCTCCTATTGTACATATTTTGTTTGTTTCCACTGTAGACATTTATGTATAGCTGAACTGTATTTGTGCTAAGTATGATCTTGTATGCTGTGTAACTCTGATGATTACTTTTATCCAGTATATTCTACTTGTTCATTATCTGGTGAGTTTATTTAATTCTGTTCTGCTATTATTTGTTTCTGTGTTATATTCCATAGATTAACCTTGCCAGCGTCTGTACGGGATTTGGGGTCGTCTCATCGTGGTATCAGAGCTTTGGTT
Organism: Allium sativum; assembly: GCA_030737875.1. Taxonomy (NCBI): domain Eukaryota; kingdom Viridiplantae; phylum Streptophyta; class Magnoliopsida; order Asparagales; family Amaryllidaceae; genus Allium; species Allium sativum. Next base: position 1,528,857 of record CM060925.1, on the reverse strand, counting down.
AAGCTTAGTTCTGGAATATTACATATTAACGAACTCGTCAGAAATAGAACCAGTAGTGTTCTAGGACGGGTAACTCTATACAGATAGGATCAGTAATATCCTAGTATGAGTAAGGCAGAATAAAATTACACCTCGATAGACACATTTATGTTTGAAGTATTTGTTTCCATGTTTTAAAATATCTTTTCTGTGACCTGACACTTGATCGGCTATTTACAGAAGTACTTGAAAATGAGTGTCAGAAACAGAAGAAATGCAGAACCGGATATTGAGGCCCTATTAATCAAATATCGAAATATGGGTGGAATACCGTTCTCTGGGGAGGAATCTATTATGAAGACACAGGTTTGGATTCGCTCTGCTGAGAAAATCTTTGATGGTTTAAAGCTGAGGGATGACCAGAAAAGATTACTGGCATCCTGGGCACTCAAAGATGAAGCTTTGTTCTTGTGGGATTCAGTTATTGAGAATAATCCAGAAGGTGATATCACTTGGGATAGATTTAAAGTGATTTTCCAAAAAAAATACTCCTCCCGAAGCGACTGAGCGATTGTGCGACGAATTTTCTTATCTGATACAAGGTGATATGACCATCCCAGAATATCATAAGAAATTCAACGAACTTTCTCACTTTGCCTCTCATCTGATTAAAGACCCAAAGAGGAAGAATCTGAGATTTATTCATGGCCTGCAGAGAAAATATCAGAGCAGTGTAATGAGTAGCGTGAAGCTTTCCTTTTCAGAAATGATATACATGGCTTACCAATACGAAGATCTAGACAAGAAAGGTATGTTACAGTAAGAAGAGGAAGTCAGCTCTAGTGATAAAATTGAGCCTGAAACTAATTGTCCTGAGGCCAGTACAACGTCTGAGGTCGGTAAGAAGCCCGGTGCCAAGAGAAAATGGGCTAAATATGGAAAAGAACCAACAACGACTGCCATATGCAATAACTGCCATAAGAAAGGGCATTTGCAGGGGAATTGCAAATCCTCGAAGAAACGAATAAAGAGTGGATCTAAATCCAAGGAGAATTTTCAAGAGAAAAGGGGTTGTAGTAAATGCCATCAGATTGGTCATCTTGCAAAGGACTGCTGGCTCTTAAAGAAGCCTGGAATGGTACAAGTGAATGAAGTGGTAGAAACTTCAGCACCCTTAGCTACTCAGGAAAGGCCAGATGTATTAGAAGGCACGCTTACTGTCAAAGATATTCCAGTTAAAGTACTATTAGACACAGGCGTGTCATGAAGCTTCATTGCAAAGAATGTAGCTAAGAAGTTGGATTTGAATTTGAAGAAGCTCAAGGAACCAATGACTGTCCAGAAACCGGTTGGGGGTTCCATTGATCTCAGTTGGGTTTGTGGAGTGCCGGTTTCTTTTTCTCGTTATCGGTTTCCTACCATCACGGTCGTCGTGAATTTTACAGAGTTTGAACTTATTCTGGGGTTAGATTGGCTGGCCAAGTATGAAGCTGAGGTTAAATGCGCCGACAGAGTCGTTAAGGCGAAGATAAAATCAGATGATTATATAACCATTCCCTGTGAAGGTCAGAATGCTAATAGAAAAGACTTCTGGGCAGCTTTGAATGTTTCTCCAGCCCAAATAGAAAATATCCCTTAGGTTGCAGAGAATATTCCTGACCTCATCAAAGACATTCCTGTCGTCAATAACTATGCGGATGTGTTCGAAGAAGTAGTTCGCTTACCTCTACAAAGAGAAATAGATTTCAAGATTGCTTTAATTCCGAATGCAAGGCCGGTAGTTCACGCTATTCGAAGAATGTCCTTGAAAGAGAAAGAGGAATTAGACAATCAAACAAGACAGCTAAGATGGAAAGGTCTGATCAGGCCTAGTTTCTCTAATTGGGGTGCAGTAGTGGTGTTTGTCCCAAAATCTAACGGTACTCTACGGCTATGTGTGAATTATCGTGATTTGAACAAGCAGACAATAAAGAACAAATATCCATTGCCGCGAATCGATGACTTATTGGATCGTCTGAATGGAGCACTGGTATTCTCAAGGATGGACCTAGTTACAGGCTTCCATCAACTTTGAATTGCCGAAGAATTGTTCCAATGACAGCATTCAGAGGTCCCGACTTATTCTACGAGTGGTTAGGAATGCCGTTCGGCTTATGTAACGCTCCATCTTATTTCGTCGATCTGATGAATAGAGTGTTCAGAGGGGTTTTGAATAAATTTGTACTGGTTTTTATTGATGATATTCTAATCTTCTCTAAATCAAAGGCCGGACATGAAAAGCATCTGGAACAGGTTCTGGAAATCCTCAGAAGGAATGTGTTGAAAGCAAAGTTTTCCAAATGTATATTCTGGTAAGAAGAAGTCAAATTTCTGGGCCACGTTGTATCGAAAGAAAGAATTGTTGTGGATCCAGGTAAAATCATAGCTATTCAGAATTGGAAACAACCCAATACCCCCACTGAAGTCCGCAGTTTTCTCGGATTGGCTAGTTATTACCGGAAGTTCGTTAAAAACTTTTCAAAGACATCTGGTCACTTAACGAAGCTTACAAAAAGCACTCTAAATTCAAATGGACTCCAGAAAGTGAAGAGGCTTTTGAAGAGCTAAAGTTAAGATTAACGACAGCTCCAGTGTTAACCATCATCGATGGCAATCAGGATTTAAAAGTCTGGACTGATGCTTCTAGAGAAGGCCTTGGTGCAGTGCTAATGCAAAGGGGCCAAGTGATTGCTTATGTTAGCCGTCAACTGAAGCCGCACGAGAAAAACTATGTAACTCATGATCTTGAGTTGTTGGCTATAGTATTCTCTTTGAAAATATGGGGACCCTATCTTCTGGGTGAGAGATTTGAACTGTTTACAGATCACCAGTCATTAAAGTACTGTTCACCCAAAAAGACTTGAATCTGAGGTAGCAACGTTGGCTAGAGTTCCTTGCAGCATACGAATTTGAGATTATATACACTCCAGGGAAAGCCAATGTCGTGGCAGATGCATTAAGCCGAAAGAATGAAATGATCGCTGGTTTTATTATCACGACTTCCTTGATTGACAAAACATCTATTCTTCAGAAGGAAGATAACTTTATTAAGGATGTGATCAAAAGGATTCAGAAAGGCAAACCCTCGTGTTTTCAAATAGATAACGACGAGACCCTGAGGTTGAAAGGAAGGATTTGTTTTCCTAACATCCCAGAGTTAAAAAGGAAAGTGTTAGACGAGTGTCACAAGTCCAAACTCAATATCCATCCTGGTGTATCCAAAATGTACAACGATCTCAAGCGAACATTCTGGTGGAAGGCTATGAAAAGAGATGTTTCAATATATGTTAGCCGATGCCCAACTTGCCAGCTAGTCAAGAGCGACCAACAGAAACTAGCTGGAATGTTACAACCGCTAGACGATTCAGGCTGGAAATGGGAACCTATTTCCATGGACTTCATAGATGGTTTTCCCAGAACCATAAAAGGAAATGATAGTATTTGGGTGATCGTAGATTGCTTCACGAAGACCGCCCATTTCATACCTGTCAGATCAAACAGAACTACTCAGATTCTGGCGCAGATTTATTTCAAGGAAATAGTTAGACAACATGGAGCGCCACTCAGTATAGTCAGTGATAGAGATGCAATATTTACTAGTAAATTCTGGGAGGCATTTCAAGTAGAACTAGGAACAAAACTGAACTTGAGCACCGCTTATCTCCCTCAGACAGATGGTCAAACGGAGAAGGTGAATCGGATTTTAAAAGATCTATTGCGGGCGTGTGTTCTAGATTTCGGTGGATCATGGGAAGACCAACTGCATTTGGCCAAATTCTCATATAACAACAGTTACCAAGCGATCATGACAATGTCGCCATTCGAAGCGTTGTATGGTAGACCGTGCCGATCTCGTGCTTATTGGGTTGAACTCGGTAATAGGCTTGTGTTGGGACCAGACATGATCCGAGAAGCTGCCGACAAAGTCGACTTTATTAAGAAGCGATTACTTGCCGCTCAAAGCCGACAAAAGAGCTATGCCGATAGGAGAAGAAGAGATATATCATTTACAGTTGGCGACTATGTATATTTGAAAGTATCGCCGATGAGAGGAGTTATCCGGTATGGTAAAACTGGAAAGTTAGCAACCAAATTCATTGGTCCGTTTCCTATTCTGGAACGGATCGGAACTCTCGCTTATAGGGTCAAATTGCCTGATTGGTTGCCTGGAGTGGATGATGTATTTCACGTATCTCAACTTTGAAAGCACGTTCATGATCCAGACTTGATCGTGGAAGAAGCAGCTCAACAGGATATTGAAATTACTCCAGAATTAGCTGTGAGAAGAGAGCCCCTCAAGATCATCGGCAAAGAAACCAAAGAGCTAAGGAACAAGAAGGTTCGCTTAGTCAAAGTGAAATGGAGTGGAGATCCACGAGATTGTACTTGGGAAACTGAGGAAAGCAATCAGAAAGCCTATCCTAGATGCCGAGTGGATATCTCTGTTTGACTCCGGTGCAAGGAACAATTACCATACTTTGCATTACTAATTAGTTCTCTACTCTGTTGTTATTTTCTTTCCCTGGATGTGCACTTTTAATTCTATAGTCTGAATGATTTTAGAAGAGTATAGAAATTGATTAGTATATTTTTGAAAAGTTAAAAACAATTTGATTGTTGTTTGTGTTGTGTGATTGTAGATTTAATTAATTAAAATTATTAAAACGATAGTTAATTTAATCAATAAGATAATAATGGTAGAATTCATTCATTTAAATCACACATTGAACTGATTAGAAAATAGATAGAAATATATATGCATGTGCATTATATATTTTTGAACAGGTAAATGGATAGCTGTTGAGTAAAGAATTTATTTGTATGCCCAACAAATAGGTTAGCCTTAATGAGTTGAATGCGAAATATTATTATATCAACTCCTGTGAATGCCATTGGATGCGGAGTGCTGGTTGTTCTGTGTGAAATAATAAATGTCGCCATAGGATAGTAACAATTAATTTTGAACTACACTGCATGGCATACTTCTGAAGATAGGCATACTTCATCATATAACACATAAGCATTTGGAGCTTGTGTGATGAGGTGGAGGATTTACCATATGAGCGAGAGGCTTGTATGGCGATGACTATATTTTACAGGTTGAACTGGTGACTGATATGGACTATTTAAATTGTAACGATAAAATTGCCAGATTAATAAAAAAAACCACACAGGTCTGGAGTGGACAATAATCACGTCTCTCTAGTTATTAGATACGGAACATGGACTATTTATTTCCCACACGGGACGAGGTGGCGAGGATTTATCCTCTGGAGCATTTAAAATACACACTCCCTCAGGCTTTGATAAGTTGACGAGAACTTATTCTCTGGAGTTATTATCAATACACGCTCCCCTATAAACACCAGAATATATCACTATAAATATGTGTATGCTTATTAGGATTTATTGGGTACCTAATACGGCCTAATAAATTTCCAAACCTCTCCCCGTTCAAAGGAGGTTATGGAGAAATTTTTCGAAAATTCCGGGTGTTAGCCAAATTTTTGAAGAATTTGAAAATTCTCAGAAACTGGAAAGTTGGAGAATGGAAGCCAGATCGAACGTAGAGTTGATTAAACAGACCACTTTCGACTTTTTTCCTTTTCGGGGACGAAAAGTTTTAAGTGGGGGAAATTGTAACGACCCGAAAAATCTGAACCAATTTAAAAATTTTAAATTAGCTAAAATAATGGATTTTGAATATTTAAAATAAATATACTAAATAATAGCAATGAAAAGTGAGTTTAAATCGACGTTTGAAAATGAATATATTTAATTCTAATTATAAACAAGGCCTGAAATGGCGCGGTAGTTTCAAAAATTGAATTCAAACTTCGTCGGACTGTACCGGGTGCAAATCAAAACGGATTTGAGTGAAACCAAAAATATATAAATCTGTTAGTGCGTACCTTTCTAACGGATCTAAAAAATCGAAGTTTCATAGCGGAAAGCAAAAGTTATGGCCAAATGAATTTTCAGAAAGGTCGCTATGGCATTTATATAGCCCATGAAATTGGCCATTTTGCATACGACCTCGGAATTCGACGAAACCACTTTTGTTGGATCCGGGATGTGAAGTTATTGCTAGGTTTCAAATTTCATAATTTTTGAAGCTAGTATGTAAGCGTGGCAAAGGAAAACGTGTTTTGTTCAATTACAGTTAAATTGGATCGACCAGAAATGGGCCTTTTTGCAAACGGTTTCAGAATTCGACGAAACTAGTTTGTTCAGACCGTATCGTCAAAACATAGCTAGATTTATTTTTCTGGAAATTTTCGAATTAGTATGTGGCCCCAGTAAATTGAAATGTACATTCAAATCAAATATTGAATGTTTTATATTTTAATTTGAAGGAAAACAGACTGAAACAGTCGAATGGGCCTACGAAACATATCCTATTGTGTTCGGAATGGGGGTAAAACGCTAGGGGCGACAGTCGTTGGGTTTGAATTGGTGTTCATATAGAGAAACACTATTTTTTGACTTAATATAGTTTCCGACCAATAAAATAATTCCTTTTATTATTTTATAATTTCCTTTTTCTTGGAAAACCCCCGTAACACCTACGATCGATGACGAAGAGGCCTTCCTCCCTTCCCGCTTTGATTCCCCTCAATCCAAGCAATAAAACCCATCCCCCCGGTGGAAGATTTTGTAGTGGAGCTCGAGTACTTCAGATCCATACGGGTTGGAGATCCTATCATCGCGTGTGTGCCTCAAATCGTGCGCCCGAAGTTGTCACGTTCACCGCCGCCTTGCTCCTCCGATTCGCCATCGCAGGGGGCCCACCTGACGTGGATCGCTGCGCCTCTCCAAGGCCTTGAAGGTGTTGCTGGCCGATCGTTGCAACATTCAATGGATTGAAGGAAATCCTAAAACCTAGTTTCGAACCAAACTGCTGAGGTACGCTTTGATTATTCTGAATTGAAAATAACACTTTTAAGCGTTGCAAACTTCTAAAAATCATATCTTTTTCATGTGTTGACGAAATTCAGTGAAACAAGAGACAGTGGACTCGCGTGGATGTCTTCTACATTCTAGAGGAGACCGTATATTTTTCTGAGCCTTCTGCTATTTTTGGCGGAGTGGAACCCAAGATGAGATTTCTAATTTATAAACGATAGGGAAACGACGATGTATAAATTATATAGTCGATGTATGAGTTATATAAGCATTGTACACCTCTTGTATAAGCGTTGTATAAGTTGTACGTTCGATGTATAAGTTGTATATGCGTTGCAAAAATTACATGTGTGTTGAAGTAGAAGTGAATTGCTATATATATATATATGCTATATATATATATATATATATATATATATATATATATATGCCCCTCGTCCACAAACCATGGACCATATTTATTGGTTGTGATTGGTATGAAAATTGATTGATAGCGAATGGTTGATTGGAATTGTTTGTGGTTGATATTGATTGATTGTGGTTGAAAAATACCCATTTGTGGTTGAGAAATATTTGGTTGAAACCACATTGGATTAGTTTGTGGAAATGAAATAAATATACATGCCGCCTGGGTGCGAACTAGATGCATGATTTACTATTGTCAAAAACCGCGAGGTTTTAAGGTAGAGCGAGGTGCCGTACTAGGAACGATCCCGGTTTTAACTACCTTGTCGTTATGCTGCCGAAATTTTGAATAATATTCATGTGTTTGAATTATTTTCATTTGTTGAAACTATATTTATTCGTTGAATAGAAAACCTTCATGTGTTGAGTCGATATTCATTCGTTGGATAGAAATTCATGTGTTGAATGGTATTAGTGTTTTAATTATAAAAATCCCATTTTTAACATCAATATGAAATGTATAAAATAACCTTGTTCTGAAATAAATTGTTTTATAAAAAAAATCCTATTTTTATTACCTATATGAACTATATAAAATAATAGGTTTTGGACTGAATTGTTTTACAATAAAAATCACATTTTTATTATATACATGAATTGTTAAATATAGTGAAGTGCTGAAATAGAAGACAGTTAGATAAAAATTTCATTTTTATCAAATGTCTGAAAAGAATATAGCTTTGAAATCGAAGAATCAATATATATATATTTAAATAGAATTGAAATATATCGAATAACGACTCTGCAGTTCGAATTTTGAAACTGTGATTTCAAACGATTAGTACGGGAGATCCGACCATCGGATTTTCCCGAAACCGCAACCGTTGGGTTCGCTTTTGAAATATCTTTCCAACGGCACCAACTTTGTAAAAATCCAACGGTTGGATTGTCTGGAATGTTTAATTCAAATCTGAAGAAAAACAGCACCAGAATCGATTATATTTATATATATATATATATATATATATACAAATATAATTATATTTAATCGAATAACGACGCTGTAGTTTGTATTTTGAAATCGAAACTTCAAACGATTATATCGGGAGATCCGACCGTCGGATTTTCCCGAAACTGAAACCGTTGGATTCGTTTTGAAAAGGTCTTTCTAATGATGTAAATTTTGTGAAGGCCCAATGGTTAGAGTTTCAGAAATGTGTAAATCAAATCTGAAGAAAAACAGCGCCACGGCCGCGTTATGGCTCGAAGCGTCGTTTTGAATAAATTGGCTATTTTAAAATAAACAAAAATAGCCATAATCGTTATAAAATATCATAAACGATATGGAATGGAAATAAACTGAATTTGCTCGATTTATGTGGTATTTGATGGTTGAATGTGTTTGGTGTGAAAATTACATTAAAGAACAAAATTGGTGTTGTCAAATGATTTAACCATTGAAATAAATTGATTTGAAATTCTAAATATACGTGAATTATTTGAAAAGGCCGAGTTAATTCTCATTTCAAATAATTGACCGACGATTGAGAAATCGAAGATGAAGACGGTGGTCGAAGACCAGAGATCTTCACCTCGTTTGGATGGTAACCGAGGTCCTGATTGGGAGGCATCCCGAAACATGGATAATGAGTGGTGATCGTCCAGACATACGTGGTGGTCGATAGGTTTGCGAGGTATATAGTGCCTCCGGTTTCGTTCAGTCCCAGAACGGACTTGTAAACGGACTGTGTGTCTGACATTGGATTTTATTCTGTGTTGATTGATCTCTATTAAATATACATCTGTTTGGCGGCGGAGAATTTATTCTTTTGCTTAACGCCCTTCTCTGAAACGCAAGAGCTCAGAGGTTGTGTATCGATGGACGTCAGTCGCATGGCATGAATTGCTAGTTTGGCATGCCTAAGTGGCAAATGATCAGGGCTTCCGTTGAAAAGCAAAGTCTTGTGGTGATGATCAGAGCACTGCCTTTGTGGCGTAGCTTTGTGTATAACGTGGATTCGCGAGTCTCACACTTCGGTATGAACCAGAAATGGGAGAAGGACCTCAGGGAGGGCATGAGTTTCTTTCTAGCTAGAACTTGTGTCGGTGTTTTAACACGGCCTGACATTTTACTTATGTGGATGATGGATAGCGAGGCACCTCGGATATATCGGCCGATCCGGGACCGATGGAGTCATTTGTTGGCTCATTTACGCCCCATAGGGTGGAGAAGTGTAGTGTTCAGGCATAATAATCCACATCGGTGGACCAGCCCTGACGATCCAAAGGGTTGATGCGTTCTGATCCTGAGACATGGGCTAGATTGTCTCCAATTCGGTGAGGACGATTTCTTGCCTCGGTTCATGATGGAAATCCAATTTCCAAATACGACATCGTGCGGTTTTGATTGTATACCTATATATGGCGACACAGTGGTATGGGGCATTAATGCCGTCTATGATTGATAGTTATGATTGAAATTGTTTTCGAAACATAAAAACACTAGTAATAATATCAAATGCTCTTGTTTTATTCGTATCAAGCATATTTTGGCCGTTATAAGGAAAAAATCTATCCTCCGGTTTGCGTTGCATTGTGTGATGAGAACTGAGTCTTATAATGGCTTCATTTTTAGAAAAAGCATTGCGATGTTTCAAGAAATATTTGTTTTAAAGCACTGGCGATCCAATGGAGTAATCCCCGTTCCACGAAAGTGGCGTGGTCCTGTGATTAGCCACATTATAAATGTGTTGAGTAGATTTCTCATACCAGTCCCATGACTGACTCGTAGTTTGTTTCACTTTCAAACTCGGGTGCCCCTTTTTCTACACGGGCAGCGTTGTATTCAGGTTTAGCAGGCTTTCTCTGGATAGCTGGAGCTAAAGATGGATTCTATCATTTATCTCTTTTTATGTTGTTCAGCTCCTATTGTACATATTTTGTTTGTTTCTGCTGTAGACATTTGTGTATAGCTGAGCTGTATTTGTGCTAAGTATGATCCTGTATATTGTGTAACTCTGATGATTACTTTTATCCAGTATATTCTATTTGTTCATTATCTAGTGTATTTATTTAATTATGTTCTGCTATTATTTGTTTTTGTGTTATATTCCAAAGATTACCCTTGCCACCGTCTGTACGGGATTTGGGGTCGTCTCAGGGTTCAACAAGAACGTCTTGCAACCCGACCCATACATGATCGACCACTCATTTCGCTTGAGTGTATCGAATGTATATCCCCAATGGTTCGGCTCAAACCACCGTTTCCCGAAAGGGACAGCATCAATAGATTAAAGAAGCAGAAGGAATTTCTCTAGATATGTGATTATACACCCTAATGGGAGCGACCCACATAGCCATGCTACCTGCCCGATTTTTGTTATTTCCGGGTTAATGAGGCTTGAGGTTTGAATTTTCTTTTTTGAAATATAAGGTCACCATTTACTTTAAATGTCACATCGTCATATCCAGCAGATGTCACTAATTGATGTCCAGAAAAATACTCTAGTTATTTGGCTAGAGAAAACCATTTTTCCGCCATCAACTATGGTACGTTTAAAGAAGTCAACTTACGCAACCCATTTGAAAATTCTCTGTCAGACATCCGTCCATACAAGTCATCTAGGAACAGGATGAACTATAATAACACGGAAATCTGAACCAATTTAAAATTTTTATTTTGGCAATTTTAGCGAATTTTGATTATTTAAAATGAATTATCCTAAAAAATATCAACGAGAAATTTATTTTGAATATAATTCGAACGTATATATTTATATAGATCATCGTTAGAATATAAATATTTATTTTAAATTATAAAAGGAATAGAAAATGGTGGGGTAGTTCGATAATTCGATTTCAAAATTCAAATGAATGTACAGGATTCAAAATAAACCGGATTTTAGTGAAACCAAAAGTATTTGAATCTAATTGATAGTATCTTTCCAACGAACCCGAAAAATCAAAATTTCATATCGTGAATCAAAAGCTATGCCCAGTTGAGAATTCAGAATAGTCGCTATGGAATTTCGGCCCTTAAAAATTGGAATTTTGCAAACGACCTCGGAATTCGACGAAACCACTTTTGTTGGATCCGTGATGTCAAGTTATTGCTAGGTTTCAAATTTCATAATTTTTGGAATCGATATGTGAGCGTGACAAAGGAAAACGCGTTTGACCAGTTTAAGTTAACTTTAATCGACTGGAAAATGGCCAATTTTCAAACGGTCTCAGAATTCGACTAAACTAGTTTGGTTAGGAACGTATCGTCAATACGAAGCTAGAAATATTTTTCTTGAATTTTTCGAGTTAGTATGTGACCCCTCAAATTGAAATGCGCGTTCAAATTCAATATATAGAGTTATATGTCAATTTTGACGAAAACTGATCGAAACAATCGAACCAACCTACGATACATATCCCATTGTGTTCGGAATGGGGGTAATTAGCTAGGGACGACAGTCGTTGGGCCTCGTTTGGAGATCGAGATTTAAAGTTACTTTTTGGAGACATTAATTAATTAAATAATTAAAATATTATATTACCCCTTTAATACCCTCTCCCTCCCCGTTATTCACTTTACTCAAAGGAAGAAAGAGAAAATAAAAATAAAAAGGGGAAATTCGATCGAGCACGCTCGGACCCGCGCCCCTTCCACCGCCGCTTCCACCTCCATCGCCATCCCCTTGGTCGCCCCACCTCAAGGCCTCCCCAGCACCAGCCACGCCCCCTTCCTTCCCCAGCTCGACTGAATCGAACCTCCCACCCACGAGAAACCCCCTGTCGCGATTCCACCTGCGCCGCCTGCGCTAGCGGACCCCATTGTGTCAGCGCAGCCCCTAACCTCACCTGCGCCGCCACCTGCCGCCGTTCTCCGACTATGAGCAGCCCCCCCCCCCTTTCATTTTAACCGTAAGTTTTTATTTATTTAATTCTATTTCTTTTTCAGTTTAAATATAAAGTATGTGTTGATTTAAATGTAGTTTGCATATAAGACTGTTAAGATCAGGTTTTATTTAAATTATGAACCGTATTTGGAAATGAGTTTTTATGTATATTTATAAAGCAAAGATTTTTATAATAAGGAAAAGTATATAATTTTTAACAAGTAAAGATAGAATTTTTAAACAAGTAAATATGAGATTTTTAAACAAGTAAAGATGAGATTTTTTTTAATCTATGAAAGACAATATTTATATATGACGTAGAGGTTAAAAATATAATTTTTATAACATAGAAAGGTTAAAAATATAATTTTTATACTAGGGACATATTAAAAATATGATTTTTATATAGGTATGATAATAAAAATATGATTTTTATATAGGTATGATAGTAAAAATATGATTTTTATAAAGGTATGATAGTAAAAATATGATTTCTATTCATGTAATGTAATAAAAATATAACCTTTGTTAGGAGGAAAGCTGTATAAAAATGATTTTTATAACAAAGTGGAGAATAAAAATAAGGTTTTTATACAAGGTGAAATAAAAATATGAATTTTATTTTTATCATGAAACAACAAGATTAAAAATTCGATCTTTGTATATATGAAATAGAAATATAAAAATATAATTTTTATATAGAATGAAGTGTTGTAAATACATATGAAGTAGAAATAAAAATATGATTTTTATTTATTGAATGAAGCAATAAAAATATAATTTTTATTATGAACAGCGTGAAAAAGGCTGCATTGGAATTTCAAGCAGATCTAGATGGTTCAACAGTTCAACAGCAAAGCACGGCGGAGTGGAACCCTCTATGAGAACTTCTCACTTTTAATTTTATTTCTAGTTAAAATATATACTAGGATGCAGACGGTGTTTAGTAGCACCCGACAACCGTCGTCCACAGACCATGGACGGCTTGTATGCTTGTTTGTTTGATTTTGATGTGTAGTTGATTGTGTGATGTGATGCGAAATGAAAAAAAACATTTATACAGTTGAAATAAAATATTTTATAGTTTAAAATAGAATTTTTAACGTGTATATGAAATGAAATAAATATAAACAAATCGAACAATTTGTTTATATACACATTTGACTGATATTGAGTGGGACGATAAATTTTACACATCGCCCAACTGCACAAATAAAATCTGTGTTTGATTGTTTGAAACCCCACACGGGTATTGGGGTGATATATGACATACACTAATCCCAATAATTTGTTGTATGTCGATCGATTGATTGACAGACTGTTATAAGCGTTGAATATATATATTTGATGCTTATACAGTGTAGAATGCACTTTGGATGACGGTTGATTATTTGTCGTTGTTGATATATACATGTGTTGTATGGAAATCCATAGAAATAAAATCTATGGTAATTGACTGGGCCTCATTCCAGTTTTGAAAAAGAAATATTTGAATAGAAATATTTGAAAAAGAAATATTTGAAATAGAACATTTGAAAATAGAAATATATGTAGCAGTGTTGATTAAATCGACGCCATTTTGATGTGAACGATATATCGATTTTATTCATTTTGTAATGAATATCGAAAGTGATTTCAAAATCTGATATTTTGAATAGAATTGAAATTTGAATTGAAATTTGAATTGAAAACGAATTGAAATTGAATTAGAAATCAATTTGAGTTGAAATCAGTTTGAAATGAATTTAAAACGAATTTATAAGGAAAAAATCAATTTTGATTTGAATTAGAAATGAAGGGGAAATCGTTTTGAAAACGAATTTCAAACAATTTATATAATATGTTTTAAAAGGAAATCGATGAAGTATATATCATATGTATAATATAATGGCCTGAATAGAACTCGCCGCGTCGCGGTAGTTCTTGAATTTCGACCATTGACTTCGAGTGGGTATTGCGGGGGATCCGACCGTCGGATTCTCCTAAAACCAGAAACGTTGGGTTCGTATCGAAAAGAGCTTTGTAAGGAATATTAGAAATTAGAAATCTAACGGTTGGATTTGGAATTATGTCCAAATCAAATTTGGAAAAGGTCGTTGTAAGTGCAGTTCAATGGCCGTTGATGGAAATCGACTATACGGGCCTTGATAAAATTATTAAAAATATCAATAATTTGTGTAAAATCAAAAGAAATAATGTATGAAGAATTGGGATGAAAAACTCCATATTTGAAAAGATAAAAGTAGATTTTTATCGAAATGAACTAGTTTCGAACTAGAATTATAATTCTATTTATTTTTAAAATAAATAAATTGGATTTGAAATGGTTTTGAAAATAACCAGAATTTCCAATAATTGAATTGGAAGCGATTTGAATCGAAATTGTCTTCGGAATATTTCGATGTTGGATTTCGTGATGATACAGATATTGTTATAGAAATTTGAAAGATAAATAGATATCGTTATTTCCAATACGATATTAGTTAGTCGTAGAGTTTGATATTGAATATAAGCCGATATATTTTCTATTCAGAGCCTTGTATTTAATATCAAACGTGATTTGGGTTTGTCGTGAATGGTGTCTTCATTAACACTGTTCTTAAGCCCAGTTGAGAAAAAGATTAAATCTTTTTATTCAGATTTAATGAAGTGTACCAATTAAACGGAATTAAATTGGAATTGAATTGGTATTGATTTTTGGGTTTATCGTGAACAGTGTTTTAAATAACACTTGTTCTTTAACCCGATAATTAATGGAATGTGATTTTGGGTTTATAGTGAATTGTGTTTTAAATGACATTGATTCTTTAACCCAGTTAAAGATTAAAACTAAGGTGAGTTTTAATGAATTGTTAATTACATTTAAATGATCGAGAGTGGAGTATCCCCAGTTTTACTCCAGGCGATAGTTATATCTTTAATTAGATTTGAACGTGAAATGGTAATTGAATTTACTGATAACACCGTGGTGTTAGATGTGAAGTATCACCAGTTTTACTTCATGGGATAAATAGGTTGGGGTTCGGAAATAAAATAAATAATTACTTCGGTATGGTTCGCTAATCCCGACTAGTTTGAAGTGATTCAAAGGAAGATTAAAGAATAAATTTAAAAGAATTTATCTTTGATAAAATTAATGGGGACCTTTCCCTAAGAATGTGAAATTTAGAAACTAACTGTCGGTTAGCTAAGCAGAATGGTTTCCTGGGTATTGATCTGATGTTGGTTTCGGCCTTCGGGTTTAATATTGGGGGAACTATTCTCTTGTTAATTTAAGGTTAGTGACTGATGAATTGGAATGAGGCGTATGTTGTGTTTTTGTAACACATGTTTATTATATACGCGAGTTATTCAGAAAGACCGGGTTTATCCCTTCTGAATAACTGATTCGACGTGATGTCGAAGAATGAAGACGGTGGTCGAAGACCGGAGGTCCTCATGTCATTTGGATAATTACTGATGATCTTGATTGGGCCGTACACCCAAGAGGAGAGAATCAGTTGGTGATCGTCCAGACGTACTTAGAGATCGATGGATATGCGGGGTACTACGTGCCTCCGGTTTCATTCAGACCCAGAACGAACTTGTAAATGGACTGTGTGTCTGACATTGGATTTTAGTCTGTGTGATTGATTTCGATTTAATATATATCTGTTTGGCGGTGGAGAATTTATTCTCTTGCTTAATGCCCTGCTCTGAGACGTACGAGCTCAAGGGTTATATATTGATGGATATCAAACGCATGGAGTGAATTTCCTGTGTCGCATGCCTAAGTGGCAGTTGATCAAGGCTTCTGTTGAAAAGAAAAGTCTTGTGGTGATGATCAAAGCACCGCCTGTGTGGCATAGCTTTGTGTAACGTTGATTCGCGAGCCTCACACCCCGGTTGTGAACCAGAAACGGGAGAGGACGTCAGGGAGGACATGCGTTTTTTTCTAGCTAGAAGTGGCGTCAGTGGTTTTACACGCCTTGACGAGTTTGACTTATGTGGTTGTTGCTGTTGCGAGGCGCCTCAGATATACCGGTGACTATGTGAAGCCGATGAAGTCATTTGTTGGCTCATTTACACCCCCAAAGGGTGGGGAAACGCAGTGTTCAGGCATAATAATCCACATCGGTAGACCGGCCCTGACGATCCAAGGGGCAGTTGCGGCTGTTCCTGGGGACAGGCTAGAGCGGCTCAAATCGGTAGAGGACTGTATTTTGCCTCGGTTCACAGATGGTAATCCAACTTCCAATACGTGACATGTGCAGTTTTGATTGTAGAGCCTAGTATGGCGACATAGTGAGATGAGGCGCTTATGCCGTCTATGATTGATACTTATGATTTGAAATTGTTTTGACACTATACACTTATAGTAATAATAAAAGACGAAATTTCACGTACCAAGCATTTTTGGCTATTGTAAGGTAAAAACCCTAACCTCCGGCTTGCGTTGCATTGTGTGATGGGACCTGGGTCTTATAATAGCTTCATTGTTCTTTATTTAGCATTGCGCAGTTGTTTTATGCACTGGTGTTCTTGGGAGGAAACCCGTTCCGTGTTATATGGCGTGGTCCCTTGATTTACCTGACATTAAGATAAAGATTTATAACTGTTTTAGTTCTCACACCAGTCCATGACTGACCTGGAGTTTATTGTTTTAACCTAAACTCTGGGTGCCCTTATTTTGACATGGGCAGCTATAGTTTTGGTTTTGCAGATTTATATTCACAGGATCCTGGTTTACAGCTGGATTGATATCCGAAAAGCTTTGTAACCGTATATCTCCTTCAGTTGTGTATTGTATTATTTTCCGCTGATATGTATTTAAATGTAATTTAAATCTCTGATATTTCTGTGTTATATTCATTTATACTCTGCATATTCTTGTATTCTGATGGTATTGTTGTAATAGACAATGAAATGTTCTTCCGTCTGCGTTATCTGTGTGTTGTCCTCGAAGTATTCGCTCTTTCCTTCACGGGGAAGTTACAGGTTCTTACATTTGGTATCAGAGCTTTGGTTTACAAAGATCAGAGAACAAGACACGTTAGAACCATACGAAAGGATTCATCAGAAAATGGATTAGTAAAATCCAATAGGAATGACTCGTTAGAGATGGAATCAGTAGTATCCTAGAACGAGTGTGAAGAGTGTTGTTTTGAATAATAAAAATGAAAACAATTTTTGTTTTGAAAATTTAAATCAATTATACGTATTTTATTATTTATTTATATTGATTTGGACAATCAAATATATAGAGATTTTAGTATACGTCTGATCGACGTGTATTGAAGCCTCAAATATATTTGATAGATATAGAATCACACTCTAGGCGCCCGTAGATGATTCTGATGATAGTTCGAACATCATCAGAATTGGTATTCAAGTTTCAAAGGTGTGATATTTATATATTTCTTATTGACTAGTTTGAGAACCAAAATTAGATAGGGCTTATTGTTGTGATTTGGCATCAAAAATGTGATTTTTTTTATTACTATGTATCAAAGTTATGAATTTCAAAAGCTAATCAATAATTGATTGATGGTTGTGTTGTTGATTATTGGTTGATTGATTAAGACTTGTACCATATAGCCAAATTGAATCAAATAGTGAACTGTATTTAAAATTGCTTGAAATTTGCATGCATATACATGTATATCTACTGAACAGGTCATAGCAAGGAGGCTAGAGCAGAGAATAAAATTTTTTGCCCGACAAATAGGTACATGTTTACCATAATTTACTGTTTTGTTTGGGTGATGATGATTTTATGAGCCGATTGGCTAGCCGCTTAGCTTTTTCTTTTTCTTTTTGAGATCAAAGGGCCTGTATGGCAATTTCGGGAATTTCCCGGTGCTCCCAGTGCAGGGGAGGTTATGGCGAAATTTTTCGAAAATTTAGGGTGTTAGCCAAATTTTTGAAAAATTTGAAAAGTTCTTAGAAACTGAAAAGTTGAAGAACTTTAGCCATAATGGAAATATCGAAAGTTGAGTTGATTTGTTAAACAACTTTCGGCTTCGTTCCTTTTCGAGGACGGAAAGTTTTAAGTGGGGGAGATTGTAATAACCCGGAAATCCGAGCCAATTTAAAATATTTATTTTGGCAATTTTAGCGAATTTTGATTATTTAAAATGAATTATTATAAATAATATCAACGGGAAATTTATTTTGAATATAATTCGAACGTATATATTTATATAGATCGTCGTTAGAATATAAATATTCATTTTAAATTATAAAAGGAATAGAAAATGGCGCGGTAGTTCGATATTTCGATTTCAAAATTCAAATGAATGTATAGGATTCAAAATAAACTGGATTTTAGTGAAAGCAAAAATATTTGAATCTAATTAAGAGTATCTTTCCAACGAATCCGAAAAATCAAAATTTCATAGCGTGAATCAAAAGTTATGCCCAGTTGAAAATTCAGAATAGTCGCTATGCAATTTCGGCCCTTAAAAATGCGAATTTTGCAAACGACCTCGGAATTCGACGAAACCACTTTTGTTGGATCCATGATCTCAAGTTATTGATAGGTTTCAAATTTGAAAATTTTTGGAATCAATATGTGAGCGTGGCAAAGGAAAACGTGTTTGACCAATTTCAGTTGATTTTAATCGACTGGAAAATGGCCAATTTTCAAATGGTCTCATAATTCAACGAAACTAGTTTGGTTAGGACCGCATCGTCAATACGAAGCTAGAAATATTTTTCTGGAATTTTTCGAGTTAGTATGTGACCCCAGCAAATTGAAATGCGCGTTCAAATTCAATATATAGAGTTATATGTTGATTTTGACGAAAACTGATCGTAACAATCAAACCAGCCTACGATACATATCCCATTCTGTTCGGAATGGGGGTAATTAGCTAGGGACGACAGTCGTTAGGCCTCATTTGGAGATTGAGATTTAAAGTTATTTTTTGGAGAAATCAATTAATTAAATAATTAAAATATTATATTACCCCTTAATACCCTCTCCCTCCCCATTATTCACTTTAGTCAACGGAAGAAAGAGAAAATAAAAATAAAAAGGGGAAATTCGATCGAGCACGCTCGGACCCGCGCCCCTTCCACCGCCGCTTCCGCCTCCATCGCCATCCCCTTGCTCGCCCCACCTCCAAGCCTCACCTGCACCAACCACGCCCCCTTTCTTCCCCAGCTCTACTGAATTAAGCCTCCCACCCACGAGAAACCCCCCTATCGCGATTTCACCTGCGCCGCCCACGCTAGCGGACCCCACTGTGCCACCGCACCCCCTAGCCTCGCCCGAGCCGCCACCTTCCGCCGTTCTCCGACTATGAGCAGCCCCCCTTCCATTTTAACCGTAATTTTTTAATTATTTAATTCTATTTCTTTTTCAGTTTAAATATAAAGTATGCATTGATTTAAATGTAGTTTGTATATAAGACTGTTAAGATCTGGTTTTATTTAAATTATGAACCGTATTTGGAAATGAGTTTTTATGTATATTTATAAAGCAAAGATTTTTATAATAAGGAAAAGTATATAATTTTTAACAAGTAAAGATAGGATTTTTAAACAAGAAAAGATGAGATTTTTAATCAAGTAAAGATGAGATTTTTTTTTAATCTATGAAAGACGATATTTATATATGCGATATTTATATATGACGTAGAAGTTAAAAATATAATTTTTATAATATAGAAAGGTTAAAAATATGATTTTTATACTAGGGACATATTAAAAATATGATTTTTATATAGGTATGATAGTAAAAATATGATTTCTATTCATGTAATGTAATAAAAATATAACCTTTGTTAGGAGGAAAGCAGTATAAAAATATGATTTTTATAACAAAGTAGGGAATAAAAATATGGTTTTTATACAAGGTGAAATAAAAATATGAATTTTATTTTTATCATGAAACAACAAGATTAAAAATTCGATCTTTGTATATATGAAATAGAAATATAAAAATATAATTTTTATATAGAATGAAGCATTTTAAATATATATGAAGTAGAAATAAAAATATGATTTTTATTTATTGAATGAAGCAATAAAAATATAATTTTTATTATGAACAGCGTGAAAAAGGCTGCATTGGAATTTCAAGCAGATCTAGATGGTTCAACAGTTCAATAGCAAAGCACGGCGGAGTGGAACCCTCTATGAGAACTTCTCACTTTTAATTTTATTTCTAGTCGAAATATATACTAGGATGCAGACGGTGTTTAGTAGCACCCGACACCCGTCGTCCACAGACCATGGACGGCTTGTATGCTTGTTTGTTTGATTTTGATGTGTAGTTGATTGTGTGATGTGATGTGAAATGAAATAAAGCATTTATATAGTTGAAATAAAAGATTTTATAGTGGAAAATATTTTATAGTTAAAAATAGAATTTTTAACCTGTATATGAAGTGAAATAAATATAAACAAATCGAACGATTTGTTTATATACACATTTGACTGATATTGTGTGGGACGATAAATTTTACTCATCGCCCAACTGCACAAATAAAATCCATGTTTGGTTGTTTGAAACCCCACATGGGTATTGGGGTGATATATGACATATACTAATCCCAATAATCAGTTGTATGTCGATCGATTGATTGACAGACTGTTATAAGCGTTGAATATATATATTTGATGCTTATACAGTGCAGAATGCACTTTGGATGATGGTTGATTATTTATCGTTGTTGATATATACATGCGTTGTATGGAAATCCATAGAAATAAAA
Organism: Allium sativum; assembly: GCA_030737875.1. NCBI lineage: Eukaryota > Viridiplantae > Streptophyta > Magnoliopsida > Asparagales > Amaryllidaceae > Allium > Allium sativum. The sequence continues at coordinate 1,507,940 of CM060925.1, read as the reverse complement.
TCTATGGTAATTGATTGGGCCTCATTCCAGTTTTGAAAAAGAAATATTTGAATAGAAATATTTGAAAAAGAAATAATTGAAATAGAATATTTGAAAATAGAAATATATGAAGCCGTGTTGATTAGATAGACGCCATTTTGATGTGAACAATATTTATATCGATTTTATTCATTTTGTAATGAATATCGAAAGTGATTTCAAAATCTGATATTTTGAATAGAATTAAAATTTGAATTGAAATTGAATTGAAAACGAACTAAAATTGAATTAGAAATCAATTTGAATTGAAATCGGTTTGAAATGAATTTAAAACGAATTTATAAGGAAAATTTAAATTTTGATTTGAATTAGAAATGAAGTAGAAATCGTTTTGAAAACGATTTATATAATACGTTTTAAAAGGAAATCGATGAAGTATATATTATATATATTATATAATGGCCTGAATAGAACGCGCCACGCCGCGGTTGTTCGTGAATTTCGACCATTGACTTCGAGTGGGTATTGCGGGAGATCCGACCGTCGGATTCTCCTAAAACCGGAACCGTTTGGTTCGTATTGAAAAGAGATTTCTAACGAATATTAGAAATTAGAAATCTAATGGTTGGATTTGGAATTATGTCCAAATAAAATTTGGAAAAGGTCGCTGAAAGTGCAGTTCGATGGCCGTTGATGGAAATCGACTGTACGGGCCTTGATAAAATTATTAAAAATATCAATGATTTGTGTAAAATCATAAGAAATGATGTGTGAAGAATTGGGATGAAAAACTCCATATTTGAAATGATAAAAGTAGATTATTATCGAAATGAACTAGTTTTAAACTAGAATTATAATTCTATTTATTTTTAAAATAAATAAATTAGATTTGAAAAGGTTTTGGAAATAACCAGAATTTCCAATAATTGAATTGGAAGGGATTTGAATCGAAATTGTCTTCGGAATATTTCGATGTTGGATTTCGTGTTGATACAGATATTGTTATGGAAATTTGAAAGATATATAGATATCCTTATTTCCAATACGATATTTGTTAGTCATAGAATTTGATATTGAATATAAGCCGATATATTTTCTATTCAGAGCCTTGTATTTAATATCAAATGTGATTTGGGTTTGTCGTGAATGGTGTCTTCATTAACACTGTTCTTAAGCCCAGTTGACAAAAAGATTAAATCTCTTTATTCAGATTTAATGAAGTGTACCAATTAAATGGAATTTAATTGGAATTGAATTGGTATTGATTTTCGGGTTTATCGTGAACAGTGTTTTAAATAACACTTGTTCTTTAACCCGATAATTAATGGAATGTGATTTTGGGTTTATAGTGAATCGTGTTTTAAATGACATTGATTCTTTAACCAGTTATAGATTAAAACTCAGTGGAGTTTTAATGAATCTTTAATTAGATTTAAATGATCGAGAGTGGAGTATCCCCAGTTTTACTCCAGGCGATAGTTAAATCTTTAATTAGATTTGAACGTGAAATGGTAATTGAATTTACCGATAACACCGTGGTGTTAGATGTGAAGTATCACCAGTTTTACTTCATGGGATAAATAGGTTGTGGTTTAGAAATAAAATAAATAATTACTTCGGTATGGTCCGCTAATCCCGACTAGTTTGAAGTGATTCAAAGGAAGATTAAAGAATAAATTAAAAAGAATTTATCTTTGATAAAATTAATGGGAACCTTTCCCTAAGAATGGGAAATTTAGAAACTAACTATCGGTTAGCTAAGCAGAATGGTTTCCTGGGTATTGATTTGATGTTGGTTTCGGCCTTTGAGGTTAATATTTGGGGAATTATTCTCTTGTTAATTTACGGTTAGTGACTGATGAATTGGAATGAGGCGTATGTTGTGTTTGTGTAACACATGTTTATTATTCACGCGAGTTATTCAGAAAGACCCGGTTTATCCCGTTCTGAATAACTGATTCGACGTGGTGTCGAAGAATGAAGACGGTGGTCGAAGATCGGAGGTCTTCACGTCATTTGGATAATTACTGATGATCTTGATTGGGCCGTACACCCAAGAGGAGAGAATCAGTTGGTGATCGCCCAGACGTACTTCGAGATCGATGGATATGCGGTGTACTAGGTGCCACCGGTTTCATTCAAACCTAGAACGAACTTGTAAATGGACTATGTCTGACATTGGATTTTTGTCTGTGTGATTGATTTCTATTTAATATGTATCTGTTTGGCGGCGGAGAATTTATTCTCTTGATTAACGCCCTTCTCTGAGACGTACGAGCTCAGGGGTTATACATTGATGGACATCAAACGCATGGAGTGAATTGCCTGTGTGGCATGCCTAAGTGGCAGTTGATCAAGGCTTCTGTTGAAAAGCAAAGTCTTGTGGTGATGATCAAAGCACCACCTGTGTGGCATAGCTTTGTGTAACGTTGATTCGCGAACCTCACACCCTGGTTGTGAACTAGAAACGGGAGAGGACATCAGGGAGGACATGCGTTTCATTTTAGCTAGAAGTGGCGTCAGTGGTTTTACACACCCTGACGAGTTTGACTTATGTGGTTGTTGCTGTTGCGAGGCGCCTCAGATATACCGGTGACTATGTGAAGTCGATGGAGTCATTTGTTGGCTCATTTACACCCCAAAGAGTGGGGAAACGCAGTGTTCAGGCATAATAATCCACATCGGTGGACCGACCCTGACGATCCAAGGGGCAGTTGCGACTGTTCCTGAGGGGCGGGCCAGAGTGTCTCGAATCGGTAGAGGACTATCTTTTGCCTCGGTTCACAGATGGAAATCCAACTTCCAATACGTGACATATGCGGTTTTGATCGTAGAGCCTAGTATGGCGACATAGTGGGATGGGGCACTTATGCCGTCTATGATTGATACTTATGATTTGAAATTGTTTTGACACTATACACTTATAGTAATAATAAAAGATGAAATTTCACGTACCAAGCATTCTTGGCTATTATAAGGTAAAAACCCTATCCTCTGGCTTGCGTTGCATCGTGTGATGGGACCTGGGTCTTATAATAGCTTCATTGTTCTTTATTTAGCATTGCACAGTTGTTTTATGCACTGGTGTTCTTGGGAGGAAACCCATTCCGTGTTATACGGCGTGGTCCCTTGATTTACCTGACTTTAAAATAAAGATTTATAACTGTTTTAGTTCTCACACCAGTCCCATGACTGACCTGGAGTTTATTGTTTTAACCTAAACTCTGGGTGCCCTTATTTTGACATGGGCACCTAGTAGTTTTGGTTTTGCAGATTTATATTCGCAGGATCCTAGTTTATAGCTGGAGTGATATCCGGAAAGCTTTCTATCCGTATATCTCTTTCAGTTGTGTATTGTATTATTTTCCGCTGTTATGTATTTAAATGTAATTTAAATCTCCGATATTTCTTTGTAATATTCATTTATACTCTGTATATTCTTGTATTCTTATGGTATTGTTGTAATAGACAATGAAATGTTCTTCCATCTGCGTTCTTCTGTGTGTTGTTCTCGAAGTATCCGCTCTTTCCTTCATGGGGAAGTTACGGGTTCTTACATGAAACGATGGTACCCTCCTACAACATCGAAGGTATCAACCTATGTATTAGTAGCGAGTAGTCATTGCAATCCGTAGATTCCAATTACGACAGAATTACTGTCGAAATATCTCTGGCCGCTAAACCAGAGAAACTCAACAAGTAGTTCTCCCGCTCATGATCATCAGCGGTCTTCAGCTGCTCCATCTTCAATAATCTTATTTTACGTATTTGCTGGTCGGAATGGTTTTCGAATATAAATTAGATCCTGATCTTTCTGTACTAATAATCGTGTTGGATAGATTTGACAGTCGGTGATTCAACTACGAAAATAAACAGTGATTCAATCATGAAAATCCAATGGGTTCATTGGTTCAGTGTTCAGCATCAATTTGCCTTTTTAATTAAAGAAAATGCAAATTTAAAATTCTTTAATATTTCGATATTATAAATATAGTTTCTCGCTTTTTATTTAATATAATATTTTTCTTTAAACAAATTATTTTATATATATCCAGATTCCTGTTTTCACTTTCAAAACATTAGCCACATTATTATCTAATATTGGGGAAATTAGTTCAACTTATTCGTAAAAATAACAAATATCTTCTATTCATTTCGTGAAAGTACCGATGCTTATTCTTATATAATAAAACTCAACTTTACATTTTCTTTCCTAACTCGAAAATATCGTTATAATTTTACATAACCCCTTTTTGTTTCCCTTTTTCTTTGGAATCCTCATTATATATATTATTCTCACCTCTTTCAAATTTCCTTTACTTAGGAAATCTCGTTGTATACTCTCTAAATTTTGACCCAAACTTTTCATTATTATTTCACTAATGGAAATAATAAATTATAACTAGCCGCTTTTACCATTACCAACTAATATCATCTTCAGATAATCCTGATGTTGTTCAAGTTGGGGCATTTCAATTACCTCTTGGACCTTGACCAACACCGGTCTTATCTTCAGACGGATACCAATTATAATCCAAAAACGAATACTTTATTCTAATGCCAATACGAATTCCTATTTTATTCAAAAAACGATTTCATACAACCTTCTTATCTTTTGGAAATTATCTTGCTCGGATATAATCACTATTTCTTAATTTAATAATTAAGTAATTCTTTATAAACACCCCTTTTAACCTTTACCTTTTTAAACAATTTCATTTCCGAATTCGGAATTGCTTACAAAATCCGATGACCCACTTCCTTTAACAAACTCAGTTTCACCAATTCCTTTTTTAATCCTTTCGACCATTTCCCGCTTTGAAATTCTTATTTCAATTCCCCACATTTACATGATCACATTATTAAGTAAAGTTAATTTACAATTAATAAAAACCTTGTTTAAATCAATTCTGGTTTAATCTAAACCCTTTCTGTTCACAATTCCCTTTTTACTTGTTTCAAATGTTGAATCAGTCTAATTTAAGCTATCACGGTTGCTTAAATTCCTTTTATAACATTGTTATACAAATTTGGGTTTTTAGTTATAAAAGTCGTTCATAAACTCCTTTCACCACTCCATTTGATTTTTTTTCACCTTTGATTACTTTTTAAATGAATTTCAACTAAAAAGTAATTTTCTAAATTTTTATTAATTAAAATAATATTTTACTTTGATCATTAACTACTTCCGTTGTTAATTTCTTTATTAACTAAAATAAATAGTAATTCCCTTTTAAAATCTTATTAAAATTTAAACCAACATTCATTATTTTACTCAAACCACACTAATCTAATAGTCAATCCCATTAACCGATTACAATTCGTTATCCCTTTAAATTAATTAATAATATAATTAATTTAAATAATTCCATTCAATTATTTCTTAATAAATCAACATCAAAATTGAACCGTTAAGTTAAATTCTAATCACTTGTTTATAAATCTGATTAACACTAGAATTTTCCTTATAAAATCAATTAATGATTATTTATTAGTTTAAATAATAACTAGTGATTATTTATTTCCTTTTAAAACCTTTATTTCAAAATAGTATATATTTAAAAATCCATCTCCAATTATAAAATAGATTTTATAATTTCAGTTCTATCGATCCACCAGACGGAAATCAATATAAACAAAATGAATTGATTTTATCGCCATATGCTACACAATACTCAACCAATACTGCCCACTGGGTTAAACAATTTTTTTTTTCAGTCAACTATCAATAATCAAACCAAACACCCAATCTAATCAATTCATATATGACAATATGAAAATAAATAATATATTTGAGGAATCTCATTAGATCCCTCCAACCTATTCTTCCCTGTATTCAAATCAGTTTTTTCAAATCAGACCATTCAATTTCATTTAACTGATAATATCTACAATAATAAACAAAAACTATTTAACATCAACCAATTAGCAAGACAATTCAAATAATTCAAACAATTAAACACGTTTATAAATAAGCGTGATCAATAAGGTAAGTTACCTTTATTTGATCAAATCGTTAAAATAATGATTTGATATTTCACTGAAATTAAACACTGTTTAATTTCATCGGTTAAATCGACAAATAAATATATAACTAGCAAAAAGTCAACCATCATCGATCAGAGCACACAAAATAAAAACCTAATTTATAAAAAAATATAAATGGGAAGAACTGAGCGAGTTTAACTCACCTTGAGTTGATTCTGTTGTTGAAACGGTTCAGTTACAATTAAATTAAACAATGGTTTAATTTAACCATAAACTCCTTTCATCTCCATTTCTGTCCGGACTAACCCCAAAATATAGTACTTGTCAAGATGATTTCGGCGTTGCTTGTTTTTCCTAGTTCTGATGATAATTACACAAGATATAGCTATATTAGCATCCACTATTTTATTTAATTTAATTATCTTAATTTAAAATTTATTAGGTTAACTAAATTACATTTAAGATGAATGTTTCCGTATTGAAAGAAATCACGGCCCCATAGTTTTGCTCTTGCACAAAATAATATTCCAAGCTGGTCTCTGTTTCCACTTTCCAAACCGTGATTTTCCAATTGTTAAAACATGCCAAGTCTGTTACATCCAAGATATAACTAATTTAGTAATAACTAAATTTCCTTAATCCTTCATTATAAAACTAATTACATCTTCAAGGAAATTGGGCCGATCCTTCCAATATGAGCTGTTCCCATTCGTTTCTGGTCAGTACACTGCATTTAACCAATTTCCGAGATTTAGATTAATAGGTAAGCCAAATTAATTAACCAATTAAGTGATAATTAACTTCAATTAAAATTGTACTCTATGTTGGTTTAGTGAAAATGGGATCGACGGTTTCCTGTTCGTCTGAAACTCCAAAACCCACACCGCCAACCAAATACCGATCGCTGCTCCACCCACCAGCAATCCGCCGCCTCCAGATCTGGGGCCAAGTCCCCATCTTCCATCGCCTTAAGTTGCGCCATCCCTAGGATCACCAAGAGCCACCAAAACCTTCTCAAATGCCAGCCCTTCAGCATCGATTTCCGGCCTCTCCATTGTTCTAGAACTGATCATCTCCGATCAAAATGCCGAGCTCGATAAGGTTTCTATTGAATAGTTCCCGATTAGGTTTATGGATTTTGAGATAGAGTGGAGGAATGGACTGAACTTCCTGTTCTTTGATTTAGTAAAGTGGCGGTGGCAATCTGACCACGCGGAACTGAAGATTAGGGTTATGACTCTTACTGTATATTTATAGGGTGCCCATCTACTTTTATATAATTATATAAACTTAACAATGAAGTATCACCATAACACTAATGCAGACGATCTCAAATCAAAATGAAAACACCTAATCGTAGCATAAAAAGATATTCCGTACCCGATGGATAGGTTTCGTCGAAATTCGAGGTTGTTTGTTAACAGTCCTTTATAAATATTGATGAAAAATCAAGCATTTAGAATTCCTAAAATTACAGAAAAAATCCAATAAATATGAGGCCTTGACATTTTACTAGACCTCTTCCTTACGGATCCACTGAATCTTGTTTCGTCCAAATCGGAGTTCATTGGCCAGTCGTTTATTCATTTAAAGTTACCCCCGTTTGAATTGACCAAATAATATAATTGATTTGGACGTTTAACGTTGCCACGATCAAATTGTAAGTCCGATTAACACACAAATTGAAATCCTACAATAATTAATTAATACGAACCCAACGACACGAGTATTGTTGCATTCTGAGACTGTTTTCCGGTATGCTATTTTTATACGCATCGCAATGCCATTTTGGACACCAAATTACCCGATCTCCAAAAATAACAAACTATATACTTATCCTGACTCTAATCGTCGATATGAACTCAATGGAACTGGTTTCGTGGCCTAATTCGATCGTATGTTCAAGTTACACTCAAATATCCCTCTATTACATTAATTACATGATATAGAAATTAAAAGGGCATTTACGGTTGCAGTGGCCACATACAACATCGGTTTGCCAGGCAATTTGATTTTCTTACAATAGTTTAACGATACGGTTCCAATGAAACAGGTTTCATTGAAAACGGAGTCCGTTTGCAAAATGGCCATTTTAAAGGCTTATATTTTTAAACAACGATTTCTATAGCGACTATTTCAAAATTTGATTTAACCATAACTAACAATCTATAACACGAAATCTGAATTTTTCTCTTCCATATGAAAATTATAATCAATACGGTTCCAATGTTTCTTGTTTCACAGAAATCTGACTTATATCAGACTCTGTATATTCTATTGAAGTTCAAATCTCCATATTACAAAGTGCAGCACCATTTCGAGCTCGATTTACAATTATACAAATATACAATGTTAAAACTACATTTCAATAATGAATTAAATATTAAAAATCCACTAATATTCCCAATAAAATATCTAAAATAAATAAATTAAATTAAATATTTGACTGCTAAAAATACGGGTCGTTACACTCTTCCACCCTTAAAATAATTTTGTCCTCGAAATTGCTAGGGTAGGAAAGAACATTACAAACCCATTAATTTCCAAATACAGTTTATTTTAAAATTGAAAACAATTTAATACCATAAATAAATATTCTCAAAAATATTGAAAATTTTCTAACACGTTAAATTCTCGGAAAAATTCTGTAGAGTCTCCCTGCACGGAGTGACATCTGCGACATCGTAGGAACAAATAATATATATACATTGACCCACACGGTTGGAAAACAAAAATAAAAACCTAAAATTTTATCTTTTCGTGTAGGTGTACCTTTCACGAGCACTATTGAGCATATCTGCTCAACGTATATGCGATTTACTCAACCACTATCAATCTGTCTAGCCATCTAACACCTGTACTTAACTCAATTCACATATCAGTAACAAATATATGAAATTCTGAGATAATATTTCACTACTCAACAAGCATAACTACACTAATTTCAAAATCAAACACACAACATCAATTCAGTATCAAACAAGGATAAAATCATAAATTTCAATCCACATGCAGTTTCATTCTAATTTAATTATACCGGAAATTATTCTCTAGTTTATAATTCATTCAGTTCCATCAATTTGTTGATTATCCCGTTCAGACAAACTATCATCCAATAACAAACAATCCACAATCAACAACCAATACACAATCAAATCAACCGAACCAATTGAATTTACATTCAATATTAATATTTTATTTTGGTTTCACATGTTTGAATATCAATCGATTAATATCTGTTTGGTTTCAATTAGATTATTATTTATTCCAATTCCAAATTCCACATTTATTTAATTAATTTCCAATTTTCGACTCTATTTTATTTAATTTCAATATCATTCTTAGTTTAATTACACTTAACTAGGTTAGCTTTTAATTTAAATTTTTAATCCAATTTAAATTCCATTCAAATCAATCAAATACACTAATATCTCAATAATTTAATAAAATTATTCTTTCCCATACAAAAATATAATTTGGGTAAATCTATTTCATTTACGCCACTTACAAAACAATATTGTATCCATTGTCAGTTCAGTGCTTCTCAACACTTGAACCGATCAAATAACACAATACAAAACATTTGGATATAAAATTTGCAATTACGATCTCATATATATATATACACACTCAATTTTGATCTAGGGTATTACTAACCCAATCTCTATCGACTCACACCACAGAACCAAGGTTATAACTAAACCAATAGCTCTGATACCACTGTAACGACCCAAGGATTTTCGACCCTGAAAATTGACATAAATACATTCACTGTTACTCATGTCGACCTTCCAAACACCAAAAACACTGTATAGTTATTAGAAAGAAACTAGAGGGTGAGATAAGAAAAAAAGAAATATTAGAATAGAAGAAGAAGAAGAACCAACACAACACAGAATCTCACGTCGTAGCGGAATAAAATATAATACAAGAATAAATCTCTTCTGAGAGCTTTTAAAAGTACTTACAATATCAGAGTACATCACACATCTGGACATTTATAACAACCTGTCCTCATATACAACACACAGCGGAATAGTAGTTATATAATATGATACAACTGAACACCTCCAGGTCGTCTTTGGACTTCGCAGCATCCGATAACCTAGACATGTACACCCCAGTCTAACCCGAGCATTTACAAAACACCAGGTCGGTCTGGTGAACCCGAGTGAGAAAAACTCGCACAGTATTAAGGGTAGTCTTTCAAGTTGCTTTTAAAGTTCAAAAATATTTTCAAAATAAAAGGATAATCATAAGACTAAATCCACACATAACTACAGATGGTTCTTACCTTACGATAACCCAAAACATTTTTGAAATCAATATCTTTTCTGGTATTATAATAATGTCTAAATACAAGTAGATATCAATCTAGCGGAACTCTTGCATCTCACTCTCCACATATATAGTATACAATCAAAACCGCGGGCACTTATTGGAGATTGGATTCCGACTTTGACAAGATATGGGACCACATGCCGAAAGTGTATATCAAGAGGCGAATACAATGGGTTCAACAAGAACGTCTTGCAACCCGACCCACACATGACCGACCACTAATTTCGCTTGAGTGTATTGAATGTATATCACCAACGATTGGGCTCTAACCACCGTTTCCTGAAAGGGACAACATAGATAGATTAAAGAAGCAAAAGGAATTTCTCTAGATAGGCGTTTATACAACCTAATAGGAGCGACCCACATAGCCATGCCACCTGGACGATTTTTCTCATTTCCAGGTAGATGAGGCTTGAGGTTTGAATTTTCTTTCTTGAAATATCAGGTCACCATTTACTTTGAATGTCACATCGTCAGATCCACCAGATATCACTAATTGACGTTCACAAAAATACTCTAGTTATTTGGCTAGAGAAAACCATTTCTCCGCCATCAACTATAGTACGTTTGAAGAAATCAACTTATGCGACCCCTTCGGAAGTACTCTGTCAGACATCCGTCGATACAAGTCATCCAGGAACAGGATGAACCGAAGGTAACTTCCTACCACATCCAAGGAATCAACCTATAGATTAGTAGCGAGTAGTCCTTGCAATCCATAGATTCCAATTACGACAGAATTACTATCGAAATATCTCTGGCCGCTAAACCAGAGAAACTCAACAAGTAGTTCTTCCGCTCATGAAGATCAATGGTCTTCAATTGCTCCATCTTCAATAATCTTCTTTTACGTATTTGCTGGTCGGAATGGTTTTCGAATATAAATTCAATCCCGGTCTTTCCGCACCAACAATCATATTGGACATATTTGATAGTCCGTTATTTAACTATCAAAATAAACAGTGATTCAATCATGAAAATCCAATAGGCTCACTAGTTCAGTATTCAGCATCAATTGGCCCTTTTAATTAAAACAAATGTAAATTTAAATTCTTTAATATTTCGATATTATAAATATAGTTTCTCGCTTCTTGTTTAACATAGTACTTTTCTTTAAACAAAGTATTCAACATCAATTGGCCCTTTTAATTAAAACAAATGTAAATTTAAAATTCTTTAATATTTCGATATTATAAATATAGTTTCTCACTTCTTATTTAACATAGTACTTTTCTTTAAACAAATTATCTTTTATATATCCAGATTCCTATTTTCTCTTTCAAAACATTAGCCATCTTATTATCTAATATTGGGGAAATTAGTTCAACTTATTCATAAAAATAACAAATATCTTCTATTCATTTCTTGACAGTACCCATGCTTATTCTTGTATAATAAAACTCAACTTTACATTTTCTTTCCTAACTCGAAAATATGGTCATAATTTCACGTAACCCCTTTTTGTTTCCTTTTTTCTTTGGAATCCTCATTATATATATTATTCTTACCTCTTTCAAATTTCCTTTACTTCAGAACTCTCGTTATATACTCTCCAAATTTCGACCCAAACTTTTCATTATTATTTCACTAACGGAAATAATAAATTATCACTAACCCCTTTTACCATTACCAACTAATATCATCTTCAGATAATCCTGATGTTGTTCAAGTTAGGGTATTTCAATTACCTCTGAGACCTTGACCAACACCGTTCTTATCTTCTAATGGATACCGGTTGTAATCCAAAAACCAATACTTTATTCTAATGCCAATACGAATCCCTATTTTACTATTTTATTCAAAATACAATTTCATACAACCTTCTTATCTTTTGGAAATTCTCTTGCTTGGATATAACCGCTATTTCTTAATTTAATAATTAAGTAATTCTTTATAAACACCCCTTTTAACCTTTACCTTTTTAAACAATTTCATTTCCTAATTTAGATTTGCTTACAAAATCCGATGACCTAATTCCTTTACCAAACTTAGTTTCACCAATTCCTTTTTTAATCCTTCCGAACATTTCCCGTTTTGAAATTCTTATTTCAATTCCCCACCTTTACATGATCACGTTATTAAGTAACGTTAATTTAAAATTAACGATATAACGCCTCATTGCTTTTATAAACCATGTTTAAATAAATTCTGGTTTATTCTAAACCCTTTCTATTCACAATTCGCTGTTTACTTGATTCAAATATTGAATCAATCTAATTTAAGCTATCGTGGTTGCTTAAATTCCTTTTATAACATTGTTATACAAATTCGGGTTTTTAATTATAAAAGTCGTTCATAAACTCCTTTCACCATTCCATTTGATTTCTTTTCACCTTCGATTACTCTTTAAATGAATTTCAACTAAAAAGTAATTTTCTAAATTTTTATTAATTAAAATAATAATTTACTTTGATCATTAACTACTTCTGTAGTTAATTTCTTTATTAACTAAAATGAATAGTAATTCCCTTTTATAATCCCATTAAAATTAAACCAACATTCATTATTTTATTCAAACCACACTAATCTAATAATCAATCCCAATAAAAAAAGGTCGATTTAATCCACTCAAACCATGGTTATCCCATTAACCGATTCCAATTCGTTACCCCTTTAAATTAATTAATAATATAATTAATTTTAATAATTCCATTTAATTATCTCTTAATAACAAAACATGCAAATTGAACCGTTGAGTTAATTTCTAATCACTTGTTTGCAAATCTGATTAACACTAGAATTTTCCTTGTAAAATCAATTATTGATTATTATAAGTTTATATAATAACTAATAAATATTAATTTCCTTTTAAAGCCTTTATTTCAAAATAGTATATATTTAAAAATCCATCTCCAGTTATAAAATAATTTTTATAACTTCAGTTCTATCAATCCACCAGACGGATATCTATCCACCAAGGGTAAATCAACATAAACAAAACAAATTGATTTTATCGGCCGTATGCTACCTAATACTCAACCAATACTGCCCATTGGGTAAAACAAAACAATTTTTAATTTTTCAGTCAACTATCAATAATGAAAAAAAACCCAATCAGATCAGTTCATATATGATAATATTAAAATCAATAATATATTTGAGGAATCCTATTGGATCCCTCCAACCTGTTCTTCCCTGTACTCAGATCAATTATTTCAAATCAAACCATTCAGTTTCATTTAACTGATAATATCTATAACAGTAAACAACAACTATTTAACGTCAACCAATTAGCAAGACAATTCAAACAATTAAACACGTTTATAAATAAACGTGACCAATAAGGTAAGTTACCTTCATTGGATCAAATCGATAAAATAACAATTTGATATTTCACTGAAATTAAATATGGTTTATGTAACACCCCACGTCCATTAATGTCACTCGCAAAGGGAATGTATTAACTTTCATGGAGCATTTTAAGTGAATGTAGAACATAAAATCACAACAAGACAGATATAAAGCAGTACTTGAAAATTTAAAACCTTATTTACTATAGCAGACGGAAAATATGTTTGGTTACATCATCAAAAACCATAAAACATAGTCAAGTACATCATATCCATCTTGATAAAACAAAGTACATAATCTGAAAGACATAATCCCCAACATTAAAATAGCCATAAACAAAGAGAAGCTAAACTTTACTTCGGCGGTCCAAGAAATCTTCTAAAAGCAGTACAAAATCAAGCTCCACTGGTGCTAGTTCCAACCTGAGCGCCTAAGGGGGGGAGGGAGAAAAGAGGAGGAAACAAAGGGGGTCAGACATAAAGTATGGTGAGTGCGATAAATTTAACAATATAGTTAACAAAGTAACTAAGCTAAGGCATAAGTTGGAAAAAAAGGAAATGATCATGAACCATTGAGTATGGCAGAGTAAACAAGGAAACAAGATGAACAACGATATCGTTTAAGCGCACCTAAACCACTATAGGATGATTACTAAACTACACCAACACTATAGGATAATTACTATACTGCACCACAACTAGTCATCTTAAGGTTGATCCCGCCTACAGACTTAACAATGATATTGGTAGTTTCGTGCACCCCTAGCTGCCTTCATAGGCGCCGCCTGCCCCTATCTCCACTAGGTGTACCCATCACCCCCAAGCGATCGGCTCCCTAACTCGTAGATACCCATGCTGGCCCCACAGTGGGTTGTATCACTCCCCAAAGTGGCAACCCGATACAACCAACAATGCACGGCTTATACCTACACGATGCAACAACGTCTTACCTACCAGCCCGGGTTCACACACGCATATGAACCCGTTGGACTTGTGTTGCCACCGCTAACTCGGTTTGGCCTCTTACAGTCAAGCCCAGTATGCGTGTCCCGTCCTCGACTTGGGTCGAGCCCACGAAGATACGTATGGGTTACTAGTTGAAATGGGTCCCCATTACTTGACACAAGCTATCCACCGAAGCTTGGTCCCCTCTAATACATCCCATTTAACCCACTACTTATTCATGTTTCAATTACATGTTTCAATTTTGGTTAAGTGTTTCTAGTCGTATTTCCAAATGCCACACAAGGCACCCACTAGATTCCACATGCCACCCAAGGCACCCACTTAACCCCCTCATGTCCCACTCCATGTTTATCTGGTTAAGTGTTTCTTAATTCATTAAGACCGTAAACTCGTAAAGACCTCTCACATTAGAATGGCATTTGTAGCAGCTGGATTTGCCGGGCAGGTCCGGGCAGTCTTACACCACAAAAGAGCCTAACCTCATGTCTTTAAAATTGTTACGTATTTAGTTTATGCCTAAGACCTCTCACATTAGACTGGTATTTGTGGCAGCTGAGTTTGCCGGGCGGGTCCGGGCAGCCTTACACCACAAAAGAGCCTAACCTCGTGTCTTAGACGATTAATTACTCCTAATTAATCATTCCCCAATTTGAATTACTTTCCCTATTCAAATTATCAATCAATTCCAAATTTAACGATGTCCATAATTGACTCAATTATGTCCATCCATTTATGGTATGTAAAATCATACCAATTTTCATCACAATTATATTTTATGCCTTTTAAGGTATTTATGCCAATTAAATCTTTTTTAAATTATCCCCTTTTTACCCCACGCTGCACGTTTGTTCGTTTAACGTAAAATATACATTATACTCGAATAGTCTAACTTATGGAATAAAGAGAAAACATAACAATATACACATAATTAAAACATAGATCTAACATAGAGGTGAACTTGCATATGTGAATGATGTTCTACATCTAAAACTTGCATAGGCCAAAGTTACAACTTGCATAAACAACATATTTCATGGATCCAAATCTAAAGGTGTGAACTTGATGAGATAATGGCCACAAACATGCATAAACAATCATATGTCATGGATCCAAATCTAAAGGTGTGAACTTGTTGAGAAAATGGCCACAAACTTGCATAAATCATGTATGTCGTAGATCTATATCTAAAGGAATAAACTTGCATAGGTAATAACTTGCATAACATGATTCATATCCAACTCATAAACTTACATATGTGATTTATACATCGCAACAATGATGTAAACAAGTATCTAACATGTAAAGCATCATGTAGAATTTAGCACATGTCACAGCTTAAATTTCAATTTAATTTTCACATAAACTAGGTGCCATAACCATGTAAGTTCACATATAATTCTACCCAAACTTGTATATGGTTCATGTTTGAATCAAAATCTAAACTTGCCTACATATATTTTATCATATGAATCCACATAACCAACTAGCATATGAAACATGATGATTTGATTGTACATAAAATTACAACATGGATGATAGCAATATAACTTTACATCATCAATGATAGCATCACAACATAACGTCATAAAGATTTCAATCACAATCCTACAACAAAATTATAACATGAATACTTCATATCACATCCATATAATCCGCATTATATCTTAATCCAATTAAATTACTAATTATTTTGTTAAAATTATCGAACTCACAACTCAAAAGCAGTCTTGAGTTCTGAATTCTGATTTCTGGAGTTGAATTTGCTCTCCTTTGAAGAAGATTCGCTGTTAGGGTTGAGTAGTTCTGATTTGATTTGTTTTTCTACCACTTTAATTTGGTGGCGGCTACTCTAGGGTTCAAGATAACATCATGACGGCCATAGTTTTAGTTTTAATTCTGATTTAGGGTTTGAGTCTATGGGTCTTTTTATAGAGTTATAAATTAATTTAAGCTGTCGGATGATCTTAGGGTTAATCGAAACCACTCAGTCAAGATAGGGTGACAAGTCAGCCCTAATGACTCAGCAAGGAGTCAAAAAGGACTCAGCAACATGGGTCAGCCTGAACCAAAAAGCTGTGCAGGCTCACTGCCTCGGCCTGGGCACACTTGGCAGGTGCGCCAGTGTTAATTTGTACTGGCGCACTTCCCAAGTGCACCAGTGCATTTTTTTCTTCCTTTTGCCACCCAATCTTCGCTCGTCCATAACTCCTTCATCCGGTACCCGTTTCCCGCAAACTCGGACTCTATTTCAAATAGAATTCTGAGACGAACACAATGGCGCAACCCCATTCCCATAATACTCACGTCTGAGATTAATTATTCTTTATTTTAGTTAATTCGACTATTCAAAAATCCGGGGTGTTACAGTCTCCCCTCCTTAAAGGATTTCGCCCCCGAAATCTCCAAGTTAAGGAGAATGCATATCCTACCATCCAAACAACCATCTACTCAACCATCAAACACGGGCATTCATTGTCCTTATAAAATTTCTAATGTTGTATGAGCATATGCAAGAAGTGTGTGTATATGTTCCTTATCTAATGCAAAATCAGGCGGTCTACTAATTCAGTTGACCTCCTTAATGCAAACCATGATAGTGCCATGCGTCCATTATGTATGCAAAAGAACCTTATCGATACATAGTATTTCTACATGTGTGCACAACCATTCACCAAAATGCAACATCCATATGATGGTACAACCATTATACATCCTTTACTTAAATATGTACACACATTTATATGCAATATGCAACATGAAGTGACTGAGCTGATCTAGTGCCTAAAGTGTGTGTATATGCATCCACATGCATTCATAATACATAACATGTTTCAAACACATGTTTCAACCATAGGACTACCCTATCTAAAGGTCAAAGATACTAGCGAGAGGACATACTAAATATAAGATAAGTACAAGGTAAGATATAAAGGAGAAATTTAAAAGACATACCCTCGAAAAGAAAAGGGTATAATGAATGCATCTTCGCTTCCGTCTCCCAAGTAGCGTTGCTTTCATCATCTCCCCATTGCACTTTGACTAGTTTGACCTCTCGATTCCTCGACTTCTTAATCTCCGACCCAAGAATGCACGTAGGAGCTCATCGAATCGTCGCATCACGCTCGATCTCCACCTCTCTAAGCAAGCTCGGCTCTACCACTTTTGCGGTCTCGTGCAAGCTCTTCCTCAAATGTGATATATGGAATACGTCGTGTACACCACTAAGTCTGTCGGGCAACTCCACTCTGTACGCCATCTGCCCAATCCTTTCCTTAATAGGAAACGGCCCTACGAACCTTGGTGCTAACTTTCCAACGGACCCAAAGAGAATGACATTCCGTAATGGAGACACCTTAGCAGAGACCATGTCCCCAACATCAAACTCCAGATCTGACCTCCTCTTGTCCGCATTAGATTTCTGTCTATCTTGCTCCGTCTTCATCCTCCTTCGAATCAAATCGATCTTTTCCGAAGTCTCTCTAATCATATCGGGTCCAAGCAAGATCTTGTCTGTAGACTCCCACCAACATGTAGGCGAACGACATGGCCGTCCATAAAGAGCCTCGAACGGTGCCATGCCAATACTAGACTGAAAGCTGTTATTATATGCGAACTCCACCAACGGAAGATGTTCCTCCCATGTACCTCCGAAATATAAGACACACAACCTCAATAGGTCCTCTAGAATACAATTCACCCTCTCGATCTGGCCGTCCATCTGAGGATGATATGCGGTGCTCAAACATAACTGAATCCCTATCGCCTCTTGCAAGCTCTTCCAAAATTCTCTAGTGAAGATAGGATCGCGGTCGCTCACTATGCTAGAAGGAACACCATGCAAACGAACTATTTCTCGAACGTATACGGAGGCTAACCTTGGAGCGGTCCTCTTACTCTTTACGGGAATGAAATGGGCGCTCTTAGTAAGTCTGTCTACCACGACCCAAATCCCCATATTACCCTTCCTCGATCTTGGTAACCCGTCAACAAAGTCCATCGAAACACTTTCCCACTTCCATTGTGGGACCTCCAATGGGCGAAGCAATCCACCGGGTTTCTTTTGATCTGCTTTTACTTGTTGGCACATCAAGCATCTAGCAACAAATTCTACCACGTCCTCCTTCATACAGGCCCGAAAGTAAACTCGTCTCATGTCCATGTACATCTTGTCCCCGCCGGGATGGATGGTCATCTTCGAACGATGTGCATCATCAGAAATGGTCTTTCTTAGGTCATCATCTTTTGGTACACAAAGTCTACCGTCCCTACATAACCAACCCTTATCATCTAGGGTATACCTACGGAGATGGCTCGATGACTCCCCTCTTTTGAGCTTTTCTACTAACTCAACCAACTGTGGGTCGTCTCGCTGTGCCTCGCCAGTCCGTCCCGAAAGCGTAGGTCTAACCTCTAAGGATGATAGCAAACCAGGTACAAAGAGAACGGAAGGTTTAAATTCAAACGTAGAGATGAACTCTAAGCTTCGCCGCTCAACAAACAACGGACTCAAGGACAACCTTTTTCTACTTAAGGCGTCTGCCACCACGTTACCCTTACCAGGGGTATATGCTATCTCGAAGTCGTAGGATGCTAGGAATTCCATCTACCTTTGATGCCTTAAGTTCAAGTCCTTCTGAGAGAACAAGTATTTTAGCGACTTGTGGTGAGTGAATAATTCGAATTTCTCACCAAGAAAATAATGACGCCAAGACTTAAGCGCGAAGACAATAGCGGCCAACTCTAGGTCATGTGTAGGGTAATTTCTCTCATGTACTCTCAATTGCCTTCCACCATAGGCTATTACCCTTCCCTCTTGCATTAAGACTGCGCCTAGTCCTGTCCATCAAGCATCGGTATAAATGGTAAATGGCTTACTCCCATCTGGCAACACTAAGACTGGGGCTGTGGTCAAAGCTCTCTTTAAACGTTGGAACGCATCATCACAATCTACTTCCCACATGAAAACTAAGTTCTTCTTCGTCAAGTGTGTTAATGAGGCTGATATTTTGTGAAGTCTTTGATGAGCTTCCTATAGTAGCCAGCCAACCCTAAGAAACTCCTCACCTCAGTAGCATTTTTAGGAACCTTCCAATCTTGGATGGCCACTACCTTCGCGGGATCCACAGCTATCCCTTCATCGGAAACCACATGCCCCAAGAATCACACTTCCTTCCTCCAAAAGTGACATTTAGAACATTTAGCTCTAAGGTTATGCTCTCAAAGAATCTCCAACACTTCCCTAAAATGTAAGGCATGCTCTTCTTCGCTTTTAGAAAAGATCAAGATGTCATCCACAAAGACTACCACGAATTTATTAAGGTACTCCCTAAAGACCCTACTCATCAAGTCAACAAAGTATGCGGGGGCGTTTGTCAAAACGAAGGGCATCACAAGCCACTCGAAGAAACCGTCTGGAGTCCTAAAGGCAGTCTTGTCTATGCTATCCTCATCCACTCTCAACTGATGGAAACCCTTGACTAATTCCAACAGCGAAAACACTGAGGCGCCAACTAATCGATCGAAGAGATCGTCAATCCTCGGCAGTGGGTGTCTATTCTTCTTAGTAAGCCTATTAAGTTCTCTATAATGCACACAAAGTCTAAGGGACCCATTTGCCTTCATGGCAAATACTACTGGAGCACCCCACTACGATATACTACGTCTAATGAACCCCTTCTCAAGCAATTCCTTCACCTGCTTACTGAGTTCTCTTCTCTCTCTCTCTGGGAGCCAGGTGGCTCACTGGAAATGCAACTGGCTTTGCATTATCCACTAGATATATTCGAAAGTCTATCTCACGTTTTGGGGGTAAACCCCTCACCTCATCGAAGACATCAGCATATTCACGGACTATGGAAACAGAATGTAAATCATCATCAGATGCGTCAAGGAACTCTAGGTAGCTAAGCATTACTGGACCTCTAGGGTCACAAGAAATATCAAGGGTCTTTCCAGAACGAGTCAACAATCTAAGTACCCTTCTTTCACAATCTAGGATGGCCCCGTATCTAGTTAGCCAATCCATACCTAGAATTAAATAGTAGCCCATGAAGCCAAGAACAAAAGCGTTGCACTCAAACTCAACGCCCAAGATAAACACTCTCGAATCCCGACAAATCATAAAAAGATGACCCGAACCACCGATAGGATTTGAGGCTACTAAGGGATCAATAACTAGACTAGTATCAAGTTGCAGTGTTTCAACTAATGATGTAGAAATAAATGAATGTGATGTGCTAGAATCGAATAAAGTACGGACAGAATGATCAAACAGAAAAACTAAACTTTCGATGGAAATTTCTCTACCTCGTTCTTGCAGCGGTGGGACCACTAATGCCTGAACTTGTCCCCTTGCGTTCCCTGGTTCCATAAGAGCTTGCACCTGTCCTTCCGAGGTAGACCCTGCCCTATGCCCTTTCTTAGGGCAGACCTTAATAAGATGTCCCGCCTCGCCACAGTGGAAACAACCAGTCTTCTTCTTCTTCTTCCTAAAATCTTTGCTTAGATGGCCTGGTGTCCCACAGTTAAAGCATTTTTCTTTCCCTTACCATTGTTGCCTTTGCCACCTTTCTTGTTCTGTTGTTGCAGCTTCTTTTGATCCCCTTTCTTCTCAGGTGCCTTTTTAGCATTGGCGCCCTTCTCCTCTTCGTGCATGAGCGCCATGTCGACTAGTCTCTCGAAAGCAGCCCCCATGGGAATGTGGGTCATATCTAACCCATGAAGCGGCTCGTTTAGACCCTTAACAAATCTTAGAGCCTCCTTTCTGGAGTGTTCAACAAGTCCAAGACAAACCTTGCCAATTGGTTGAATTTTTTGACGTACTCTTTCACCGATAGATTCCCTCGCTTCAGCGCCAAAAACCTTTCCATGTATAGATTCTCTTCAGCCCGCGAGAGATACTTCGCCTCAAACCTCTGCCTAAAATCTGGCCATGTATCGACTGGACGTCCCCCATTAGTGACCTCCCACCAAAACAAGGCCTCATCCTTCATTAGCCAGGCAGCCAATGGACCTTTCTTTCATCATCCACTTCAAATATTCTAAACAATTCTTCCACCTCATTTATCCAGTTACGAGATTCAACAAACGTCTCCGTCCCGTGAAAAGGTTTTCCACCCATTGCTCTAAAGTCCTTACATATCTTAGCAAAAGTATCGACGCGAGGAGGAGGGGGAGGAGGCGGAGGAGGAGCATTTGCTGGACCTGCGGCGGCGGCCCTAGCCTCAAGATATGGACGAAACCAACCGGGTACAAGAACACCCTTTGCATCTCAGATGCTTCAGACATGCTGAAATGAAAAGGAAAAGATTCAATATAAAAGAACCGAGGGAAAGATATATGGCTCTTGGGGTTGTGCTTTCTAAAATGTACTTTTCTCTTGAAAATGCTTTCCTTAAAACATACTTTTGAAAGTACTTCTTTATAAATATGCTTTTGTAAAACAGTTTTTCAAAATTCATATCTGTTCTGGTAACCTTCGGCTCTGATACCACGTGTAACACCCCACGTCCATTAATGTCAGTCGCAAAGGGAATGCATTAACTTCCATGGTGCATTTTAAGTGAATATAGAACAGAAAATCACGACAAGACATATATAAAGCAGTACTTGAAAATTTAAAACTTTATTTATTGCAGTAAAAGGAAAATATGTTTGGTTTCATCATCGAAAACGATAAACCAAAGTCAAGTACATCATATCCATCTTGATAAAACAAAGTACATAATCCCCAACATTAAAATAGCCATAAATAAAGAGAAGTTGAACTTTACTTCAGCGATCCAAGAAATCTTCTAAAAGCAGTCCAAAATCAAGCTCCACTGGTGCTAGTTCCAACCTGAGCACCTGGGGGGGGGGGAGGGGAAGGGAGAAAAGAGGAGGAAACAAAGGGGGTCAGACATAAAGCCTAGCGAGTGCGATGACTTTAACAATATAATTAACAAAGTAACTAGGCTAAGGCATAAGTTGGAAAATAAGGAAATGATCAAGAACCATTGAGTATGGCAGAGTAAACAAGGAAACAAGATGAACGACGATATCATTTAAGCGCACCTAAACCACTATAGGATGATTACTAAACTACACCAACACTATAGGATAATTACTATACTGCACCACCACTAGTCATCTTAAGGTTGATCCCGCTTACAAACTTAACAATGATATTGGTAGTTTCGTGCACCCCTAGCCGCCTTCATAGGCGCCGCCTGCCCCTATCTCCACTAGGTGTACCCACTACCCCCAAGTGGTCGGCTCCCTAACTCGTAGATACCCGTGCTGGCCCAACAGTGGGGTGTATCACTCCCCAAAGTGGTAACCCGATACAACCAATAATGCACGGCTTATACCTACGCGATGCAACAACGTCTTACCTACCATCCCGGGTCCACATACGCATATGAACCCGTTGGACTTGCGTTGCCACCGCTAACCCGCTATGGCCTCTTACAATCAATCCCAGTATGCATGTCTCGTCCTCGACTTGGGCCGAGCCCACAAAGATACGTATGGGTTACTGGTTGAAATGGGCCCCCATTACTTGACACAAGCTATCCGCCTAAGCTTGGTCCCCTATAATACATCCCACTTAACCCACTTCTTATTCATGTTTCAATTACATGTTTCAATTTTGGTTAAGTGTTTCTAATCGTATTTCCAAATGCCACCCATGGCACCCACTAGGTTCCACATCTCACCCAAGGCATCCACTTAACCCCCACATGTCCCGCTACATGTTTATTTGGTTAAGTGTTTCTTAATTCATTCAGACCGTAACCCCATAAAGACCTCTCATATTATACTGGCATTTGTGGCAGCTGGATTTGCCGGGCGGGTCCGGCCAGTCTTACACCACAAAAGAGCCTAATCTCGTGTCTGTGCAATTGTTACGTATTTAGTTTATGCCTAAGACCTCTCACATTAGACTAGCATTTGTGGCAGTTGGATTTGCCGGGTGGGTCCGGGCAATCTTACACCACAAAAGAGCCTAACCTCGTGTCTTAGATGATTAATTACTCGTAATTAATCATTCCCCAATTTGAATTACTTTCCCTATTCAAATTATCAATCAATTCCAAATTTAACGATGTCCATAATTGACTCAATTTGTCCATCCGTTTATGGTATGTAAAATCATACCAATTTTCATCACAATTATATTTTATGCCTTTTAAGGCATTTATGCCAATTAAATCTTTTTAAAATTATCCCTTTTTTACCCCTACGTTGCACGTTAGTTCGTTTAACGAAAAATATACATTAGAATCGAATAGTCTAACTTATGGAATAAAGAAAAACATCACAATATACACATAATTAAAACATAGATCTAACATAGGGGTGAACTTGCATATGTGAATGATATTCTACATCTAAAACTTGCATAGGCCAAAGTTACAACTTGCATAAACAACATATGTCATGGATCCAAATCTAAGGTGTGAACATGATGAGATAATGGCCACAAAATTGCATAAACAATCATATGTCATGGATCCAAATCTAATGGTGTGAACTTGATGAAAAATGGCCACAAACTTGCATAAATCATGTAAGTCATAGATCTATATCTAAAGGAATAAACTTGCATAGGTAATAATCCTAAACATGCATAACATGATTCATATCCAACTCATAAACTTACATAAGTGATTTATACATTGCAACAATGGTGTAAACAAGCAACTAACATGTAAAGCATCATGTAGAATTTAGCACATGTCAAGCTTAACTTTCAATTAAATTTTCACATAAACTAGGTTCCAAAACCATGTAAGGTCACATATATTTCTACCCAAACTTGTATATGGTTCATGTTTGAATCAAAATCTAAACTTGCCTACATATGTTTTATCATATGAATCAACATAACCAACTAGCATATGAAACATGATGATTTGATTGTATATAAAATTACAACATGGATGATAGCAACATAACTTTACATCATCAATGATAGCATCACAACATAACGTCATAAAGATTTCAATCACAATCCTACAAAAAAATTATAACATGAAATTAATACTTCATATCACATCCATACAATCCGCATTATATCTTAATCCAATTAAATTACTAATTATTTTGTTAAAACTATCGAACTCACAACTCAAAAGCAGTCCTGAGTTCTGAATTCTGATTTCTGGAGTTGAATTAGCTCTCCTTTGAAGAAGATTCGCTGTTCGGGTTGAGTAGTTCTGATTTGATTTTCTGTTCTTCCTCTTTAATTTGGTGGCGGCTGCACTTGGGTTCAAAACAACAGCACAACGGCCATAGTTTTAGTTTTAATTCTGATTTAAGGTTTGAGTCTATGGGTCTTTTTATAGAGTTATAAATTAATTTAAGTCGCCGGATGATCTTAGGGTTAATCGAAACCACTCAGTCAAGATAGGGGGACAAGTCAGCCCTAATTACTCGGCAAGGAGTCAGAAAGGACTCAACAACATGGGTCAGCCTAAACCAAAAGGCTGTGCAGGCTCACTGCATCGGCCTGGGCGCACTTGGCAGGTACGCCAGTGTTAATTTGTACTGGCGCACTTCCCAAGTGCGCCAGTGCATTTTTTTCTTCCTTTTGCCACCCAATCTTCGTTCGCCCATAACTCCTTCATCCGGTACCCGTTTCCCGCAAACTCGGACTCTATTTCAGCCAGAATTCCAAGACGAACACAATGGCGCAACCCAATTCCCATAATTCTCACGTCTGAGATTAATTATTCTTTATTTTTGTTAATTCGATTATTCAAAAATCTGGGGTGTTACAGTTTAATTTCATTAGTTCAATCGACAAATAAATATATAACTAGCAAACAGTCAACCATCAACAATCAGAGCACACAAAATAAAAACCCAATTTATAAAAAAATATAAATGGGAAGAACTGAGTGAGTTTAACTCACATTGAGTTGATTCTGTTGTTGAAACGGTTCAGTTACATTTAAATTAAACAACGGTTTAATTAAACCATAAACTCCTTTCATCACCATTTCTGTCTGGACTAACCCCAAAACGTAGTACTTGTCAAGATGATTTCGACGTTGCTTGTTTTTCCTAATTTTGATGATAATTACACAAGATATAGCTATATTATCATCCACTATTTTATTTAAATTAATTATCTTAATTTAAAATTTATTAGGTTAACTAAATTACATTTAAGATTAATGTTTCCAAATTAAAAGAAATCACAGCCCAATAGTTTTGCTCTTGCACAAAATAATATTCCAAGCCAGTCTCTATTTCTACTTTTCAAACTGTGATTTCCCAATTGTTTAAACCTTCCAAGTTCATTGCGTCCAAGGTATAAATAATTTAATAATAACTAAATTTCCTTAATCCTTCATTATAAAACTAATTACATCTTTAAGGAAATTGGGCCGATCCCTTCCAATATGAGCTGCTCCCATTCGTTTCTGGTCAGTACACTGCATTTAACCAATTTCCGAGATTTAGATTAATAGGTAATCCAAATTAATTAACCAATTAAGCGATAATTAACTTTAATTAAAATTTTACTCTATGTTGGTTTAGTGAAAATGGGACTGATAGTTTCCTGTTCGTCTGAAACTCCAAAACCCACACCGCCAACTAAATACCGATCGCCGCTCCACCCACCAGCAACCGGACCATGATCCGCTGCCTTTAGATCCGGCGCAAGACCCCATCTTCCATCGCCTTAAGTCGCGTCATCCCTAGGATCACTAGTCGCCACCAAAACCTTCTCAAACGCCAGCCCTTCAGCATCGGTTTCTAGCCTATCCTTGCTTCCAGAACTTATCATCTCTGATCAATATGACGAGCTCACCGAGCTCGATAAGGTTTTATTTAAATAATTCCCGATTGGGTTTATGTATTTTGAGATAGATTGGAGGAATGGATCGAACTTCCTAATCATTGATTTAGTAAAGACGCGGCGACATTTTGACCACGCGGAACTGAAGATAAGGGTTATTACTCTTACTGTGTATTTATAGGGTGCCCAACTATTTTTGTTTAATTATATAAACTTAACAATGAAGTATCACCATAAAACTAACCCAGACGATCTCAAATCAAAATGAAAACACCTAATCCTAGCATAAAAAGTTATTCCGGATCCAATGGGATAGGTTTCTTCGAAATCTGAGGTTGTTTGTGAAAAGTCCTTTGTAAATATCAATGAAAAATCAAGCATTTAAAATTCCTAAATTTACGGAAAAAATCCAATAAATATGAGGTCTTGACATTTTACTAGTCCTCTTCCTTATGGATCCATTGAATCCTGTTTTGTCCAAATCGTAGTTCATTAGGCCAATCGTTTATTCTTTTAAAGTTACTTTGTTTGAATTGACCAAATAATACAATTGATTTGGACGTTTATTGTTGCCACGATCAAACGGTAAGTCTGATTGACACACAAATTGAAATCCTACAATAATTAATTAATACAAACCCAACGTCACTAGTTTCGTCGCATTTTGAGACTATTTTCCGGTAAGCTATTTTTATACGCACCGCCATGCCATTTTGGACACCAAATTACCTGGTCTCCAAAAATAACAAATTATATGTAACGTCCTGCCTTTTTGACCGCTTCAAACCATTAATTAAACTGATTTAAAACATCCAAATTGACGGATCGTTATTAAGCATACAGAGTTTAAACACAGAATCAACACAAAAGACACAATATTTAACAACAAAATAATTTTTACATATAATCAGAGATTTTACACAAGATTTTCTATATAGTGGGATTTAAAAACAATTTAGATAAAAGTAAAAGCTTAACTGTTTGAACTTCAGAGTGCGTCGTCTCTTTGAATCCCCAGCTTCGCCAACCTTCAAATCATAATCTGTATTCTTTAAATCTGTACTGCTCAGGTATGACCAGAGCATTTCATGTAAAACACAAAATACTCGAGTCAGGATCAAATCATAGTTCAAGTAAAATAAATTCATCATAAACTGAAATAAATTATTAAATCTCGAATACGTTAAATTAAGAGAAAACTGCCAAGATATAATTTCCAAAACCATAACACAGTATGGGATTAACGTAAGTCACATACAAAGGTCAGTAGTGAGTGTAGTGAGACTCAAAAACAATATAATAATGCAAATATAATGAGGCAAATCGATAAAACTGAGTTTCCTCGGTTCATAACATGGCATAGGGTAATATTGCAATCTAGTATGTATCTCAGAATTTTGAATCGAGTAACACAATATATGTTAGTAAATAGCTTGTATCAAGTCCATAAAGGACATGCAGCCAAGGATAGTAGCAATTAGTCATATCCAGGGACAAAATGAAAATCAACACAGTGGATAGGAGGTCACAAACATGCCAGATTAATTTCCGCAAGTAAAGGGTTTCAGGTAATTCATTTCAACATGTAAAAGGTTTCAGCAAATTCATGTGGAACCATTTAGACATTTTAAAATTTTGAGTGAATATAGGAAGGGAACCCGACTTCTGCTACAGTCATAAGGTAAGAAAAAGGGGTAGCATGAATACAGGGTGTATTTCATTCAAACAAAAGACATAAGGAACAACAAATAGTATCAATTCCGAAATACGCTTGGAAACTGCCAAACAGGAACCACAATTTTATTATTGTCAAGTGATACACAAGACAAATGCCAAAGTATATAGATTTCAAGTTGGCCTCAATAAATTAAGTTACAGTTTTATTTAATATAGAAATAAATAAAGACATTCTAAGTTCAGACAATTCAAGTAAATGGCTATATGAGTGATTATCCCAACCTACATACATATAAACACTTGTATACACAGTAAAAAGAAATTTACAATTGTTGATTACTCAGGTAAACTGACGGTTAAATTGATCAAGTGAGAATATACATATCCCTTTCCATATCTTTAAATGTAAGTTCATAGACCAAATTTTACTGCAATACAGGAACCCAAAATGTTTGCTTAGGCTAGTTTAGACAGTATTAATACCATCATTGTATAGTGTAGTTGAATTGTCCTTGTTTATATTAATTGTGATTAATTATAATTTTCAACTATTAATAGAATGATCTAACACAATAACTATAAGAATTTATACCTAAAGGATTTAACACAATAACTATAAAACTTAGTATAACGTGGTATGTATGACAAACTGTTTATATATGGGATATATATATATCTTCTATGGTATATACATATGCTTGTTATTGTTTAAATTTTAACAAGTGAGAGAAAGAGAGTATATAGTTATATATGAGGTACTATAGTACAGCATAATCAGTAATATAAGCATGTCGTCTGGTTTTGGAACATGGTGGTGCCTTGTAATTTAAACAACCACGAGATGTTGCTATGCAACAACAGGGGGCTATAACCCACTAAAGGCAAATTACAAGTCCAAAGAGGATATTCCAGGGGATAAATTCATATACTCGGTAATTTTAGACTGTCATTAGCTGATTACAACCATTGTTTGATACAGTAAATTTTTAATTAAGGTTTAAATATAAGCAAAATTCTAATCTGTAATCATGTGACGACCCCAAACCCCGTACTGACGGTGGCAAGGGTAATCCTTGGAATATAACACAGAAACAGAAAATAGCAGAACTGAATTAAATAAATACACAGAAAGTGAACAATAGAATATACTGGATAAAAGTAATCATCAGAGTTACACAGTATACAGGATCATACTTAGTACAAATACAGTTCAGCTATACATATATGTCTACAGCGGAAACAAACAAAATATGTACAATAGGAGCTGAACAGCATAAAAAGAGATAAATAATAGAATCCATCTTCAGCTCCAGCTATCCAGAAAGAACTAGCTATACCTGAATACAAGGCTGCCCGTGTAGAAAAAAAGGGCACCCGAGTTTGAAAGTGAAACAAACTACGAGTCAGTCATGGGACTGGTATGAGAAATCTACTCAACACATTTAAAATATGGCTAATCACAAGACCACGCCACTTTCGTGGAATGGGTTTACTCCATTGGATTGCCAGTGCTTTAAAACAAATCTTTCTTTTGAACATCGCAATGCTTTTTATAAAAATGAAGCCATTATAAGACTCAGTTCCCATCACACAATGCAACGCAAACCGGAAGATAGAGTTTTTACTTTATAATGGCCAAGATATGCTTGATACGAATAAAACAAAAGCATTTGATATTACTACTAGTGTTTATATGTTTCAAAAACAATTTCAAATCATAACTATCAATCATAGACGGCATTAATTCCCCATACCACTATGTCGCCATATATAGGTATATAATTAAAACCGCACAGTCACGTAATTGGAAATCAGATTTCCGTCATGGACCAAGGCAAAAGATAGTCCTTACCGACTTTGAGACAATCTAGCCCATGTCTCTGAAACAGCCGCAACTGCCCCTTGGAGCGACAAGGTCGGTCCACACGGAGTGGATTATAGTTCCTGAACAATACGTTTCTCCGCCCTTTGGGGGCGTAAATGAGCCAACGAATGACTCCACCGGACCCGGATCGTCCGATCAAACCGAGGCGCCTCGCAACAGCAACAACCACACAGTTGAAAAGTATATAAATGTCAGGGCTGGTAGGTCACTGACACCACCCTAGCTAGAAAGAAACGCATGCCCTCCCTGAGGTCCTTCTCCCGTTTCTAGTTCATACCGGAGTGTGAGGCTCGCGAATTCACATTATACACAAAGCTACGCCACACAGGCGGTGCTTTAATCATCATCACAAGACTTTGCTTTTCAACAGAAGCCCTGATCATTTGCCACTTAGGCATGCCACACTAGCAATTCATGCCATGCGACTGATGTCCATCGATACACAACCTCTAAGCTCGTGCGTCTCAGAGAAGGGCGTTAAGCAAAAGAATAAATTCTCCGCCGCCAAACAGATGTATATTTAATAGAGATCAATCAACACAGAATAAAATCCAATGTCAGACACACAGTCCATTTACAAGTCCGTCCTGGGTCTGAACGAAACCGGAGGCACTAAATACCTCGCAAACCCATCGATCACCACGTACGTCTGGACGATCACCACTCATTATCCATATTTCGGGATGCCTCCCAATCAGGACCTCGGTTGCCATCCAAACGAGGTGAAGATCTCCGGTCTTCGACCACCGTCTTTATCTTCTATTTCTTATCGTCGATTCAGTTATTCAGAATGGGATAAACCTGGTCTTTCTGAGCAACTCGCGTATATAATAAACAAGTGCAACACTAACATACACACGCATTATTTCAATTCATTAGTCACTAACCGTCGATCAGTAAGAGAACGATTTCCCAAATATTAACCCCGAAGGCCGAAACCAAAATCAGATCAATACCCAAGAAATCATTCGACTTAGCCAACCTTCAGTTAATTTCTAAATTTACATCCATATCGTTTATAATATTTTATAACGATTTATCGCTATTTTTATTTATTTTAAAATAGCCATTTTATTCAAAACGACGCTTCGGGCCATAACGCGACTATGGCGCTGTTTTTCTTCAGATTTGATTTAAACATATCTGAAAATCTAACCGTTGGATCTTCGCAAAATTTACATCATTAGAAAGATCTTTTCAAAACGAATCCAACGGTCCTGGTTTCGGGATTATCCGACGGTCGGATCTCCCGGTACAATCGTTTGAAGTCTCGATTTCAAAATACGAACTGCAGCGTCGTTATTCGATTAAATATAATTATATTTATATATATATATATAATCAATTCTAGCGCTGTTTTTCTTCAGATTTGAATCAAACATTCCAGACAATCCAACCGTTGGATTTTTACAAAGTTGGTGCCGTTGGAAAGATTTTTCCAAAGCGAACCCAACGGTTGCGATTTCAGGAAAAATCCGATGGTTGGATCTCCCGGTATAATCGTTTGAAATCACGGTTTCAAAATACGAACTACAGCGTCGTTATTCGATATATTTTGATTCTATATATATATATATATATATATATATATATATATATATATATATATATCGATTCTTCGATTTCAAGGCTATATTCTTTTCATACATTTGATAAAAAATATTTTTTTTTTCTAACTGTCTTCTATTTCAACACTTCACTATTTTTAAAAATTCGTTTATATAATAAAAATGTGATTTTTATTGTAAAAAAATTCATTTCAAAACACTATTATTTTATATAGTTTATATAGGTAATAAAAATAGGATTTTTATTATAAAACAGTTTCTTTCAAAAGGAGATTATTTTATATGGTTCATATAGATGATAAAAATGTGATTTTTATTATAAAACAATTTATTTCAAAAATATAAAAACCATTCGACACATGAATTTCAATTCAACGAATGAATATCGATTCAACACATGAAGGGTTTCTATAGTTTATATATATATATAAAATGTGATTTTTATATTTAAAACACGAATACCATTCAACACATGAATTTATAATCAACGAATGAATATCGATTCAGCACATGAAGGTTTTCTATTCAACAAATAAATATAGTTTCAGCAAATGAAAATAATTCAAACACATGAATATTATTCAAAATTTCGGCAGCATAACGGCAGGGTAGTTAAAACCGGGACCGTAACTAGTACGGCTCCTCGCTCTACCTTAAAACCTAGCGGTTTATGACAATGGGGATCATGCATCTAGTTCGCATGCAGGCGGCATGTATATATTTATTTCATTTCCACAAACTAATCCTATGTGGTATCAACCAAATATTTCTCAACCACAAATGGGTATTTTTCAACCACAATCAATCAATATCAACCACAAACAATCCCAAACAACCATTCGCTATCAATCAATTTTCACACCAATCACAACCAATAAATATCGTCCATGGTTTGTGGATGAGGGGCATATATATATATATATATATATATATACACACACACACACACACACACACATACATATATATATATATATATAGCAATTCACTTCTATTTCAACACATATATAATTTTTACAATGCATATATAACTTATACATCGAACGTACAACTTATACAACACTTATACAAGAGGTGTACAACGCTTATATAACTCATACATCGACTATATAATTTATACATTGTCGTTTTCCATATCATTTATAAATTAGAAATCTCACATTGGGTTCACTCCACCAAAAATAGCAGAAGGCTCAGAAAAATATGCGGTCTCTTCTAGAATGTAGAAGTCGCCCAGACGGTCACGATGTTTCCTGTTTCATCGAATTTCGTCAAGAATCGAAAAAGATATGATTTTTCAAAGTTCAGAAGTAATAAAAGACGCACCTTTCACGATGGTTCAAAACTAGGTTTTGATCTTTCGATCAAACCGTTGCGCGATAGGAGAATCAGCTCACACAGCTTCAAAGAGCTTCGAAAGACCTTCGTGCGCGTGGTGGTGAGGTGCAGTTTGGTGGTCCCTACCGGTGGTGGCGGCGGTCAAAAGGGAGCAACTTCCCGGGCTCGGTTCTCTCGAATGACGCAACGAGTGAGAGGGTAATGGGTATGGATTTAAAGAGGAGGAAGAGGGCTTTAAAATGGATCCAAGAACACTTGATTTCGTTAAGAAACGAGAGAGAAATCGAAGAGAGAAGATTCGAGTGCTTTTCCGTCGTGCGCCAGGTATAGATAGGGGAGAGAGAAAGGATCCTTGACCAATGATATTTTTTTATTTTGTTTTATAATTTTTAAAATCTCCAAAATACCCCTTTTGCCCACGAACCCCAATCCAAACCCAACGACTATCATCCCTAGCATTTTACCCCCATTCCGAACACAATGGGATATGTTTCGTAGGCCCATTCGACTATTTCAGTAAGTTTTCCTTTAAATTAAAGTATAAAACATTCAATATTCGATTTGAACGTACATTTCAATTTGTTGGGGCCACAAACTAATTCGACAAATTCCAGAAAAATAAATCTAGCTATGTTTTGACGATACGGTCCCAACAAAACTAGTTTTGTCGAATTCTGAGACCGTTTGCAAAAAGGCCCATTTCTGGTCGATCCAATTTAACTATAATTGACCAAAACACGTTTTCCTTTGCCACGCTCACATACTAGCTTCAAAAATTATGAAATTTGAAACCTAGCAATGACTTCACATCCCGGATCCAACAGAAGTGGTTTCGTCGAATTCCGAGGTCGTATGCAAAATGGTCATTTTCACGGGCTATATAAATTCCATTGCGACCTTTCTGAAAATCCATTTGGCCATAACTTTTGCTTTCCGCTATTAAAATTCGATTTTTCAGATTCGTTAGAAAGGTATTCACTAACAGATTTAAATATTTTTGGTTTCACTCAAATCCGTAATGTTTTGCACCTGGTACAGTCCGACAAAAAATTTGAATTCAATTTTTTAAACTACAGCGCCTTTTCAGACCTTGTTTATAATTAGAATTAATTATATTTGTTTTCAATTGTCAATTCAACTCACTTTTTATCTCTATTATTTAAAATATTTATTTTAAATATTTAAAATCCATTATTTTAGCCAATTTAAATTTTTTAAATTGGTTCAGATTTTCTGGGTCGTTACAATCTCCCCCACTTAAAACTTTTCGTCCCCGAAAAGGAACAAAGTCGAAAGTGGTTTGATTAATCAACTCTACGTTTGATTTGGTTTCCATTCTCCAACTTTTCAGTTTCTAAGAATTTTCAAATTCTTCAAAAATTTGGCTAACACCCGGAATTTTCAAATTTTTTTGCCATAACCTCCTTTGTACGGGGAGAGGTTTGGAAATTTATTGGGCCGTATTAGGTACCCAATAAATCCTAATAAGCATACACATATTTATAGTAATATATTCTGGTGTTTACAGGGGAGCATGTATTGATAATAACTCCAGAGAATAAATTCTCGTCACCTGTTCCGTGTGGGTAATAAATAGTCCATGTGTCGTATCTAATAACTAGAGAGACGTGATTATTGTCAACTCCAGACCCGTGTGGTTTTTTTTATTAATCTGGCGATTTAATCGTTACAATAAATAGTCCATATCAGTCATCAGTTCAACCTATAAAATATAGTCATCGCCATACAAGCCTCTCGCTCGTATGGTAAATCTTCCACCTCGTCACACAAGCTCCAAATGTTTGTGTGGTATATGATGAAGTATGCCTATCTTCTGAAGTATGCCATGTAATGTAGTTCAAAATTAATTGTTACTATCCTATGGCGACATTTATTATTTCACACAGAAAAACCAGCACTCCACATCCAATGGCATTCACAGGAGTTGATATAATAATATTTCGCATCCAACTCATTAAGGTTTACCTATTTGTCGGGCACGCAAATAAAATCTTTACTCAACAGCTAATCCATTTACCTGTTCAAATATATAAAATGCACATGTATATATTTCTATTTATTTTCTAATCATTTCAATTTGTGACATAATCAAATAAATTCTACCATTCATTCTACTATTGATTAAATTAACTATCGTTTTAATAATTTAATTAATCAAATTTACTATCACACAATGCAAACAACAAGCAATTTGTTTTTAACTTTTCAAAAATATACCAATCAATTCCTATACTCTTTTGAAATCATTCAGACTATAGAGTTAAAAGTGCACATCCATGGAAAGAAAGTAACAACTGTGTAGAGAACTAATCGGTAATGCAAAGTATGGTAAATGTACCTTGCAACGGAGTCAATCAGAGATATCCACTCAGCATCTGGGATAGGCTTTCTGAATGCTCTCATTAGTTTCCCAAGTACGATCTCGCGGATCTCCACTCAATTGCACTTTGACTAAGTGAACCTTCTTGTTCCTCAGTTCTTTGGTCTCTTTGCCGATGATCTTTAGCGGCTCTCGTCTAAAAGCTAATTCTGGAGTAATTTCAATATCCTGCTGAGCTGCTTCTTTCACGATCAAGTCTGGATCATGAATGTGCTTTCGAAGTTGAGATTTATGAAATACATCATGAACTCCAGGAAACCAATCTGGCAGTTTAACCCTATAAGCGAGAGTTCCGATCCGTTCCAGAATAGGAAACGGACATATGAATTTGGGCGCCAACTTTCCAGTCTTACCGGACCGGATAACTCCTCTCATTGGCGATACTTTCAAATATACGTAGTCGCCAACAACAAAGGATATGTCTCTTCTTCTCCTATCGGCATAGCTCTTTTGTCAGCTCTGAGCGGCGAGTAATCGCTTCTTAATAAAGTCGACTTTATCGGCAGCTTCTCGGATCATATCAGGCCCTAACACAAGTCTATTTCCAGGTTCTACCCAACAAGCAGGAGATCGGCACGGTCTACCATATAATGCTTCGAATGGCGACATTGTCAGACTTGCCTGGTAGCTGTTGTTATAAGAGAATTCAGCCAAATGTAGATGGACTTCCCATGATCCACCGAAATCTAGAACACAAGCCCGCAATAGATCTTCTAAAATATGATTTACCCTCTCAGTTTGACCATTTGTCTGAGGATGATAGGCGGCGCTCAAGTTCAACTTCGTTCCCAGCTCTACTTGAAACGCCTCCCAGAATTTACTAGTGAATATTGTATCTTTATCACTGACTATACTGAGCGGCACTCCATGTAGTCTAACTATTTCTTTGAAATATATCTACGCCAGACTCTGGGCGGTTCTGTTTGATCTGACAGGTATGAAATGGGCGGTCTTCGTGAAGCGATCTACGATCACCCAAATACTACCATTCCCTTTTCTGGTTCTGGGCAGACCATCAATGAAATCCATAGAAATATGTTCCCACTTCCAACCAGGAACGTCTAGCGGTTGCAATAACCCAGCCAGTTTCTGTTGGTCACTTTTGACTAGCTGGCAAGTAGGGCATCGGCTAACATATATTGAATCGTCCGTTTTCATAGCCTTCCACCAGAATGTTCGCTTGAGATCGTTGTACATTTTGGCCACACCAGGATGGATACTCAGCTTGGACTTGTGACACTCATCTAACACTTCCCTTTTGAGCTCGGGAATGTCAGGAACACAAATCCTTCCTTTCAATCTCAGGGTCTCGTCGTTATCTATTTGAAAACACGAGGATTTGCCTTTCTGAATCCTTTTAATCATATCCTTAATAAAGTTATCCTCCTTCTGAAGAATAGTTAATTTGTCAATCAAGGAAGTCGTGATAATAAAGCTGGCGATCATTACATTCTTTCGGCTCAGGGCATCGGCCACGACATTGGCTTTCCTTGGAGTGTATATAATCTCAAAGTCGTATGCTGCAAGGAATTCTAGCCAACGTTGCTGCCTCAAATTCAGGTCTTTCTGAGTGAACAGATACTTTAAAGACTGGTGATCTGTAAACAATTCAAATCTCTCACCAAGAATATAGTGTCTCCAAATTTTCAAAGCGAATACTATCGCCAATAACTCAAGATCATGAGTGACGTAGTTTTTCTCGTGCGGCTTCAGTTGACGGCTAGCATAAGCAATCACTTGGCCTCTTTGCATTAACACTGCGCCAAGGCCTTCTCTAGAAGCATCAGTCCAGACTTTTAAATCCTGAATGCCATCGATGATGGTTAACACTGGAGCTGTCGTTAGTCTTAACTTTAGCTCTTCGAAAGCCTCCTCACTTTCTGGAGTCCATTTGAACTTAGAGTGCTTCTTCGTAAGCTTCGTTAAATGACCAGATATCTTCGAAAAGTTTTTAACGAACTTCCGATAATAGCTAGCCAATACGAGAAAACTGCGGACTTCAGTCGGGGTGCTGGGCTGTTTCCAATTCTGAATAGCTGTGATTTTACTTGGATCCACAGCGATTCCTTCTTTCGATACGACGTGGCCTAGAAATTTCACTTCGTCTTGCCAGAATATACATTTGGATAGTTTGGCTTTTAATACATTGCTTCTGAGGATTTCCAGAACCTGTTCCAAATGCTTTTCATGCTCGGCCTTTGATTTAGAGAAGATTAGAATATCATAAATAAAAACCATAACAAATTTATTCAAAACCCCCCTGAACACTCTATTCATCAAATCGACGAAGTATGCTGGAGCGTTACATAAGCCGAACGGCATTACTAACCACTCGTAGAATAAGTCGGGACCTCTGAATGTTGTCGTTGGAACACGCTCTTCGGCAATTCGAAGTTGATGGAAGCATGTAGCTAGGTCCATTCGTGAAAATACTTGTGCGCCATTTAATCAATCCAACAAATCATCGATCCGCGGCAATAGATATTTGTTCTTTATTGTCTGTTTGTTCAGATCATGATAATCTACACATAGCCGTAGAGTACCGTCAGATTTTGGGACAAACACCACTGCTGCTCCCCAATCAGAGAAACTGGGCCTGATCAGACCTTTCCATATAAGCTGTCGTGTTTGATTGTCTAATTCCTCCTTCTCTTTCAAGGAAATTCTTCGAATAGCATTAACTACCGGCCTTGCATTCGGAATCAAAGCAATCTTGATATCTATTTCTCTCTGCTGAGGCAAGCGAACAACTTCTTCAAACACATCCGCATAGTTCTGGACGACAGGAATATCTTTGATGAGTTTAGGAATATTCTCTGTGATTTCAGGGATATTTTCTATTTGAGCTGGAGAAACATGCAAAGCTGCCCAGAAGTCCTTTCTATTTGAAGTCGGGCCTTCACATGGTATGGTTATATAATTCCCCGATTGGGCCTTTGCTTTAACCACTCTCTCGGCGCATCTAACCTCAGCTTCATATTTCGTTAGCCAATCCAACCCCAATATAAGATCAAACTCCTTAAAATTCATGACGATGGAGATAGTAGGGAATTTATAGCAGGAAAAAGAGACAGGTACTGCACAAACCAAACTGAGATCGATGGAACCCCCAACCGGATTTTGGACAGTCATTGGTTCTTTGAGCTTCCTCAATTTCAAATCTATCTTCTTAGCTACATTCTTTGAAATAAAGCTTCGTGACGCACCGGTGTCAAACAATACTTTAACTGGAATATTTTTGACATTAAGCGTGCCTTCTAAAACATCAGACCTTCCCTGACTATCTGAGGGTGTTGAGGTTTCTGCTACTTCATTTACCTGAGCCTCCTTGGCTGCCTTTAACAGCCGGCAATCCTGCTTTCCATGGCCAAACCGATGGCAAATGCTGCATTCACTGCTCTCTTGAAACTTGTTCTTTGACTTAGGCTCACTCTTCTTTAGTTTCTTTAAAGATCTGCATTTTCCTTGCAAATGCCCTTGCTTATGGCAGTTATTGCATACGGCGGTCGTTACCGGTTCTTTTTCGGATCTGGCCCTTTTTCGATTTACTTTGGGCTCCTTACCGACTTTAGACATTGTACTGGCCTCAGGACGATCAGTTTCAGACTCAATTTTATTACTAGAGCTGACTTCTTCTTCGTACTGTAGCATACCTTTCTTGTCTAGATCTTCGTACTGATAAGCCATGTATATCATTTCAGAAAAGGGGAGCTTCACGTTCCACATTACACTGTTCTGATATTTTCTTTGAAGCCCGTTGATAAATCTCATATTCTTCCTCTTCGGATTCTCAATTAGATGAGGTGCAAAGTGAGAAAGTTCATTGAATTTCTTATGATATTCGGGAATGGTCATATCTCCTTGTATCAAATATGAAAATTCATCACATAGTCACTCAATTGCTTCTGGAGGAGTAAATCTTTCCAGCAAAACCACTTTGAATCTATCCCAGGTGATATCACCTTCTGGATTATCCTTAATAACAGAATCCCACCAGAACAAGGCTTCGTCTTTGAGTGCCCAGGAGGCCAGTAATCTTTTTTGGTCATCCCTCAGCTTTAATCCTTCGAAGATTTTCTCAGCCGAACGAATCCATGCTTGTGTTCTCATAATAGATTCTTCGCCCGAGAACGGCTTTCCTCCCAGATTTCTATATTTCATAAATAGAGCTTCAATATCCGGGTCAGTATCACTTCTTCTGTTTCTGGCACTCGTTTTCTAGTTCTACTGCAAATGGAAGATCAAGTGTCAGGTCAACAGAAAAGATATTTCAAAATACAGAGACAAATACCTGAATGTAAATGTGTCTATCTAGGTGTTATTTCATTCTGCTACTCATACTAGGATATTACTGATCCTATCTATAATGAGTTACCCGCCCTAGAACACTAATGGTTCTATTTCTGACGAGTTCGGTAATATGTTATATTCCAGAATAAGCTTAACCAAAGCTCTGATACCACGATGTGACGACCCAAAACCCCGTACTGACGGTGACAAGGGTAATCCTTGGAATATAACACAGAAACAGAAAATAGCAGAACTGAATTAAATAAATACACCAGAAAGTGAACAATAGAATATACTGGATAAAAGTAATCATCAGAGTTACACAGTATACAGGATCATACTTAGTACAAATACAGTTCAGCTATACATAAATATCTACAGCGGAAACAAAATATGTACAATAGGAGCTGAACAGCATAAAAAGAGATAAATAATAGAATCCATCTTCAGCTCCAGCTATCCAGAAAGAACCAGCTAAACCTGAATACAAGGCTGCTCGTGTAGAAAAAAAGGGCACCCAAGTTTGAAAGTGAAACAAACTACGAGTCAGTCACGGGACTGGTATGAGAAATCTACTCAACACATTTAAAATATGGCTAATCACAGGACCACGCCACTTTCGTGGAACGGGTTTACTCCATTGGATTGCCAGTGCTTTAACACAAATCTTTCTTTTGACCATCGCAGTGCTTTTTATAAAAATGAAGCCATTATAAGACTCAGTTCCCATCACACAATGCAACGCAAACCGGAGGATAGAGTTTTTACTTTATAATGGCCAAGATATGCTTGATACGAATAAAACAAAAGCATTTGATATTACTACTAGTGTTTATATGTTTCAAAAACAATTTCAAATCATAACTATCAATCATAGAAGGCATTAATGCCCCATACCACTATGTCGCCATATATAGGTATACAATTAAAACCGCACAGTCACGTAATTGGAAATTGGATTTCCGTCATGATCCAAGGCAAAAGATAGTCCTTACCGACTTCGAGACAATCTAGCCCATGTCTCCGGAACAGCCGCAACCGCCCCTTGGAGCGATAGGGCCGGTCCATAAGGAGTGGATTATAGTGCCTGAACAATACGTTTCTCCGCCCTTTGGGGCGTAAATGAGCCAACGAATGACTCCATCGGACCCGGATCATCCGATCAAACCGAGGCGCCTCGCAACAGCAACAACCACACAGGTGAAAAGTATATAAATGTCAGGGCTGGTAGTTCACTGACACCACCCAAGCTAGAAAGAAACGCATGCCCTCCTTGAGGTCCTTCTCCCGTTTCTGGTTCATACCGGGGTGTGAGTCTCGCGAATGCACATTATACACAAAGCTACGCCACACCAGCGGTGCTTTGATCATCACCACAAGACTTTGCTTTTCAACAGAAGCCCTGATCATTTGCCACTTAGGCATGCCACACTAGCAATTCATGCCATGCGACTGATGTCCATCGATACACAACCTCTGAGCTCGTGCGTCTCAGAGAAGGACGTTAAGCAAAAGAATAAATTCTCCGCCGCCAAACAGATGTATATTTAATAGAGATCAATCAACACAGAATAAAATCTAATGTCAGACACACAGTCCATTTACAAGTCCGTCCTCGGTCTGAACGAAACCGGAGGCACTAAATACCTCGCAAACCCATCGATCACCACGTACGTCTGGACGATCACCACTCATTATCCATATTTCGGGATGCCTCCCAATCAGGACCTCGGTTACCATCCAAATGAGGTGAAGATCTACGGTCTTCGACCACTGATATACACGTAAATGTGTATATTTTATCCGCTTATTTATCTTATTTTCCCTTTAAAATAATTGATGCTTTGTATTTATAGCTGTATTTTCAGATTGTTGACAAGAAGCATGGTTTAGAGCATTTGATGGATAAAGCATGAAGAATTTGCATAAAAAGAGTGTAGTTTAAAATTGCTAAAGCTTGAAGAGTCTAAAGCTTGAAGAACGGTTGCAATTATATTTCAGTTAAGAAGATTTGGCTCAATAAAGACTCAAACCGCATTCACATTAGCTCATTTAGAAGGCCTCTTACTCATGTTGCGTTCACACTAGCCTATTTGCTAGACCACTCACTCTAAAGCTGCGTTCACACTGGCTTATATGCTATTTGGGTTATTTCTTTAGTCCCACATTATGTAATTAGCTAGCTAGCCTTTGTCATATCAGCTATAAATACATTGTATCTTAGTCTTGTAAAAAACACATTGGGTTTTATTCTGTAATTCTCTTCTTGGAATAAAATCATTCTTCTTCCTCTTTTCTATTTAGTTTTAGTTTTATTTAATTTCTGTTTTTCTTCTTCTTTAGCTATGTCTAGCTAATCCCTTTGATTAGGGGGTGATGACGCTGATAGTATGATTCAATATGAATCACATAGCCAAAGGATGAGGAATTCATGTATATAGATCTAGATCTGAACCTAGGGTTAGATCTGAACCTTAATATCCTGTGTCGTTTAAGAGCTATGCTCCTTCACAGGGTATATTCGTGTTCGGTCTAACAATTATCAGATCTAGATCTAATTTTAGGGTTTTAGAAATTAATTAGTGAATCTGTCCTGATAGTCTATGGTTGTAGAGCTGAGCTCCTGGATAGGCTATGCTTGTCGTTATTTACATATTTGTTTCTAAAAACCTATTATCGTTGATTCATGTTTGTGACAGAAACATGTATTAGATCTGGTTAATCTTTTGGCTATTGATGATTATGAATCTGATCTATGTCATTATCCC
Organism: Allium sativum; assembly: GCA_030737875.1. NCBI lineage: Eukaryota > Viridiplantae > Streptophyta > Magnoliopsida > Asparagales > Amaryllidaceae > Allium > Allium sativum. Next base: position 1,465,658 of record CM060925.1, on the reverse strand, counting down.
CTAATTGCTTTCACTTAGTGTTAAAACTCTCTTTTATTTAATTCCTGCTATTTTCTTTGTTTTCCACCAATCAAAAGTTAGGGATAACTTGATTGGATTTATTAATTGAAATATTTTTGGTCCCAGAGTTCGACACCCTCTACAACAATCCTTGTTGTTTAGGAAAGCCGAACGAATTTTACAGTTGTTTACAATTGTCTAATTTGTTCGCAAACAAATTTTGGCGCCGTTGCCGGGGACCAAAATAATTTTTATTTTTAAATCCTTCGGGTTATATATATATATATTATTTTTTAGTTTTTCATAAAAAAAACACAAAAATATTTTTATTTCTTGCTTTTTTTTATGTATAGATAGTTTTGATTCGGTATTGGATTGATAGTATGATATTCTAATCAAAAATATTTTTTAGTTTTTCATAACCTTCCTCTTGCCCCAATCAACTCCTTTACACCCTCCTTTACACGAAAATACCAAGTCACGCAACTTCCCCATCTTCCTCCTTCATCATCAAACCACACCTTCACCTCTGTCACTACAATATCCTTCACAACAATTCCCATACCTCAAACCACTGTTATCAGCACCTTCTTCCAATTCCATAAACCACCACAGCAAAATATTGCCTTCACCATTCACCACTCTCCTCAAACGCTGGTTTGTTCCAATACACAAGTCACAACTTTTATCAACCACTGCGTTCAACTAAGCCTCTTCCACAGATTAACCAAACCATCCATCAGACTTTCCTTCACCACTTCGCAAAATTCTCTAAAACACCGTCACTCCACAATAAATCCTGCCCCACTTCATCATCCGTTCACGCAGTTCCACAGCCCCATCTGCCAACCCATCACAGCAATCACAGAGATCCATACCGGAATTCACGCAAACACCACAAGTCGCAGCCCATATTGTGTCAAAGTCAAACCGCCACCTCCCTATTGCAAATCCGCATCCCAACGCCGCCGACAAGCCATACACATCTCCCACCATTCGCACCACAACTTCAATCTTCCTACTGCTACCACGTCCTTCTCCAGTTCTGTTGCTAACATCCATCATCTCAAACTTCAACATCCTTCTCCACAACGCCAGCTAAAATCCACCTCAACCACCCTGCTACACGCAGACTTCCCATTCAACAGTCCCACACCAACACAATACTACAAATCGTTCACCTCCACAAATCCACAGCATAAACCTCATCCTTCCAACCATATCAGCACCTCACTTCACAACGCATAGCCTCAACCCAATTCGCTGTCTCACAAAAACCGCATCACGTTCAAGCACAACCCAATCTACAGCAACTACACTCCTGTTCTTCAACCTAAACCCAAATCGCTCTACCGTTCTCGCAACACAGGCCTGCAAATCCAAAGCACCCAAGGCCGCAATCGAAACCCCTTGCAACCGAAACTCCAATTCGCGACCGCTGCCTTGTCCTAATCGCAGCTACAAGATCACTTTCGATTTCATTTTTTTTAATAAAGAGCTGGGTTTCGGAATAAAAAGATAAAGGAAACGGGTTCTAGGTTTTAACTAATTTGGGTGGGCCGACAACCAAGTTATTGGGTTAAGTTAGTTTGTGGGCTTTAGTAGTTTTACGTGAGTTAATTGATGGAATTTGTTTTGTAGAGAAGTTAACTTTGTGTGTTTTCCTTTTAATTTAGTTATTTATTTTAGTTAAGGCTTTCGCTTGTGTGTTTCCATCTTTATTCAAAAAAAAAAAAAAGGGCGAATTTTTCAAAAGCAGGTGCAGTGGAAATTATAAAAAGACCTTAAAAAAAAAAAAAAAATTCGGGCTCCTAGCCCGAACCCGTGCCGCAGCGCAGTCAAGCAAATAATAGGAGGCGACAACAACAGAAAGCAGCGGACGATTCAGGGTTCGAGCGGTTGCACACCAAGTGGGGTGTGAACGCGCTAGCGCGACTCAATTGCACTGGACGGACTGCCGATCAAGGTGAGTATTTTCTAACTCTACAGGGACCGCTGCTGCAAGTAAAAAAATATATATAGACAGTGCTTGTAAAAATTTTCTGCAGGATATTGGCTTGCTTGTAAAAAAAAAAATTTATATTTCTGCAATTTCCTGTTCTGTGACGGTTCTGAGACTGTTCATTCTGTGACTGAATATTTTGCTTGTTGATGTGTGGTTTAAAATTTTAAAACGAACGTGGGATTAATTGAAAAGGTTATTTTTGAAATCGAACCGAGGATTCCCCAAAATCTCAAAGGACAAAATATTCGTGAAATTGACAATTAGGATTGATACTCTCTGAGGTGTCTAAGGAACGGTAGAGTCTCGAACTCAAACAGGTTCTTAAACCTTCAGTTGTGTTTCTACGGTGATTCGTGGCACACTGATAACCCCTGTCCGGACCTGGCCTAGACTTGTATTCATATAATCCGAAGTTGTTAATTTTAACATATATTTTTTTAAAGAGCTTTCTTGAAAATGTCTCAATTCCCTTATTCCTACGGATTTTACGATAGTTGTGAAAATCAATATAATCCACATAATTTTACACCAAATACATATGGATATTTTAATAACAACTATTGTACAAACAATTTGGATTTTACGCCACCAACTTTTCAAAATTTTCAAGATAATCCCGTTTGTACACCACCGAATTTTCAAAATGATGATCAGCCCTCAACTCTTGAAACACATGTTGAATCTTTACTTGAAATGAGCATACAACAAAATAAAGAAATAAATGAATTGTGTAAGTTATACATGTGCAACAATTCAAGTGAAAGCTTTCAAAATAATCAAAATTCGATTTCACATCCAAATTCAAATGATTCTGATTATAACACTTGTCAATTCAATTTTGAACTCCAAAATGAATTTCAAATTCAAAATGGAAATGTAAATCACTTTTCAAATGATTTTGTCAACGGGAATAATTTCAATTGTGGTGCTACTGAAAACTTTTGTTCTCAACAATTTCAAAGTGAAAATTCTCATGTAAATAATTATAAATTTGATTTTGCTGAGCAAACGAACATACTTGACGATTACTTGAAGTTTCGTGAGAAACAAAATCGGATCCAAACTTGTGACGATTCGAATAAAAATCCACCTTTGCCCACAATCGATGATTTTCAACTAACAACTTTTGAAATTGATGAAAATCTTAATAAAGTTGTTGAAAGCCCTGTGCTTGATTTGAATTTAAATTCTCTTGAAAACGAAGACGTTAATCTTCAATTTGATCTTCCTCTATCAGATTCTGAAAATTTTGAAAATTTAGCAACTTTAGATTGTCAACTTGACAAAAATGATGAAGTTGTTAACAACTGTTCAAGTGAGGACGACTTTGATGAGCTAAAAATTCTTGAATTGATTGACGATAATGTTGTTGGGTATGAAAATGAAAACGAAATGTTTGAAAACTTTGAAACTCTTGAGGTTGATAATAACGAAACCGCTGAATGTGATCTTGAACACAATGACGATTTTCCCAAAACTGTTGAAACTCCTTGCGATTTAATCGTTTCAACTGAACCTCACTATGATCACTTGTTTTTCACTGATAAATTTCTGCAGTATATGAGCTCCTTTTGGAATAACACTATTTTTGAGAAAACAAGATTTCGAAATTTACTGAAAAATCATTTGTTTGGTTTTGATTTTAGGTTTATGAATGAACCTTTAGTGAACAAAATTTCAAGTACCAAAGCAAAACTGAACAATATTTCTCAAAACAAGTGTGGGGGTGAGAGTGGTGTGCACGTCTCTCAATTCATACATCATCTGAACAAATCAAATTTTGTTTTCGAAACTTTTACTGAACCCCATCTCGTTGACCTCTCTTTAGTTGCTACAGAAATTCAATTTGATTTTAGGATCAATTGTAAGCTCAAAATTTTAAAATTAGCAACTCAAACTTCTGAAAAAACAAGATTTGTTTTTCCAAATCAGACACGTAATATAAAATCCTTTATGATTTGGTTTTCTATGCTTCAGCTGTGTCTCATAATCTTGATGAGGCTGATCCATTGGTCCATTGTGGACCGGTTCATCTATTCGATGACTGCGTATTTTCTGCACGTGTACCCGGTAAGCCGTGCTGACCCTCTTATTTTATTTCCCTTTCACTAAGTTATGTCTGATTAACGACTGTGAGAACACAGTCACACTCAAGTGTGGGGGGGAATTTACATTACATCAACAATCAAATTTTATGAAGTAGGTCATTCATTGAACAAGGATTAACTTAAAATTCATAAATAGCACCTTGGTTCTTGTTTGATAAGTTGAATTGTTGGGTGATGAGAATGAACATTATTTATTCATTGAATCGTAATGTGTCTTTTTAAGATGCTAGCTTGAGACTGTGCAGACGTTAGTCGTGTTCTGGAGTAAGCGTGTCAACCCTTGTTATATGTGTTAGAATGTGCAAGTAAAAAAAATCAAAAAAAAATCATGAAATAAAAGGATTTTGCACCTACATTTGTTGGATTTTCTGAGTTCGTTTTCATGCATAATATTTTTCTCACTCAAATTTTCACACTCGTAAGTTCTAAAATCCACTTGGCCCAATTAAGGGGAAATGACTCATTGTAGCATTCTTCTTCGATACCCCACATTATTCAAACCCAAGTTTTAGTCGAATTACATCCATGTTTCGACAAGTTTTTCTTATATTGGTATACTCAAGAACCTTTGTTTAAAGGTCAAAAACGTCACTTTTTATACCAATATTGCACCACCCACTCCGTACTTGTTTTAAGGTAGGATAACCATATACCACATCTTATTTTATATGGGTTATCTATCTTACGAAACTTTGCTTATCATTCCTTTCAGCTTTTAGTATAACATCAATCCAGACTTGTGTGTTGAATTAAGGTTATAGAAGTAGAGTAACTAGGGCACAAAACTTTCTTTCATGAAGTGTTGGTTTAGTAGAGGAGGAATCAAATGAAATAATGTACGGTATCATTCCATTCCATCTCCACTCATCATTCATCATGCAAAAGAAGAAAAAAAAAATGAAAAAAAAAATAAAAAAAAGGGAAAAGAAAAGAAAAAAAAGAAGAAAAAAAAAAGAAAAAAAATGAAATAAAGAGAGAGTCTCTCAGAATAAAATAGTCAGTCATCATTCTTGACTATAAAGCATTCAGTTCCATTCCATCAACATCCATTATACCGTACTTGGAAGTGAGGATTGTAGTAGAGGAGATGAAAGGAAATAAAAATGTTCATATGTGCCTTAGTATTACTTTATCTTTTGTAGCTTGAAGTTCAACTAATACACTTGCCCTCTTATCTATAACATTTTTAGAACTTACAAAATTTTCCTTCATCTATGCATAACTCACATCCAATACATTACAGTTACATTGGTGCAAAATTCGTCAAAAAAAAAGGAGGGGGGTCAAATAAATGATTGGTGTACATTATCGATGTGTAGAACTTTGGTTGGCACTACGCTCTTAACCTTCAAGACAATTACAGTGTTATCAAGGAATTACGATTCAGCTTGAAAAATTTTGTTCATTTTTGCACTAATTATGGGATGGACAATTTGGGACTAAACCGTTATTATTGAAGTTAGGTGAAATCCTTGGAATGTGAAAGACCTTAAATATATTGTTTGATTAATCCGCGTACATAAGACGCTTTGGATTTTGTGGGTAGTATCCGCTGAAAACCCTCACGAGACAACACTCGTCCTACTGGGGACACCCAGAGGTTTAACGGCTTGTTGCATACGCTAAATGCAATCGTGTTTCCTACGAAAGTGTGACATATCTTAGTTTAGTTTATTCGAGGACGAATAAAAAGATAAGTGTGGGGGTATTTGATATACACGTAAATGTGTATATTTTATTCGCTTATTTATCTTATTTTCCCTTTAAAATAATTGATGCTTTGTATTTATAGCTGTATTTTCAGATTGTTGACAAGAAGCATGGTTTAGAGCATTTGATGGATAAAGCATGAAGAATTTGCTTAAAAAGAGTGAAGTTTAAAATTGCTAAAGCTTGAAGAGTCTAAAGCTTGAAGAACGGTTGCAATTATATTTCAGTTAAGAAGATTTGGCTCAATAAAGACTCAAACCGCATTCACATTAGCTCATTTAGAAGGCCTCTTACTCATGTTGCGTTCACACTAGCCTATTTGCTAGACCACTCACTCTAAAGCTGCGTTCACACTGGCTTATATGCTATTTGGGTTATTTCTTTAGTCCCACATTATGTAATTAGCTAGCTAGCCTTTGTCATATCAGCTATAAATACATTGTATCTTAGTCTTGTAAAAAACACATTGAGTTTTATTCTGTAATTCTCTTCTTGGAATAAAATCATTCTTCTTCCTCTTTTCTATTTAGTTTTAGTTTTATTTAATTTCTGTTTTTCTTCTTCTTTAGCTATGTCTAGCAAATCCCCTTTGATTAGGGGGTGATGACGCTGATAGTATGATTCAATATGAATCACATAGCCAAAGGATGAGGAATTCATGTATATAGATCTAGATCTGAACCTAGGGTTAGATCTGAACCTTAATATCCTGTGTCGTTTAAGAGCTATGCTCCTTCAGAGGGTATATTCGTGTTCGGTCTAACAATTATCAGATCTAGATCTAATTTTAGGGTTTTAGAAATTAATTAGTGAATCTGTCCTGATAGTCTATGGTTGTAGAGCTGAGCTCCTGGATAGGCTATGCTTGTCGTTATTTACATATTTGTTTCTAAAAACCTATTATCGTTGATTCATGTTTGTGACAGAAACATGTATTAGATCTGGTTAATCTTTTGGCTATTGATGATTATGAATCTGATCTATGTCATTATCCCCTAATTGCTTTCACTTAGTGTTAAAACTCTCTTTTATTTAATTCCTGCTATTTTCTTTGTTTTCCACCAATCAAAAGTTAGGGATAACTTAATTGGATTTATTAATTGAAATATTTTTGGTCCTAGAGTTCGACACCCTCTACAACAATCCTTATTGTTTAGGAAAGCCGAACGAATTTTACAGTTGTTTACAATTGTCTAATTTGTTCGCAAACAAATTTTGGCGCCGTTGCCGGGGACCAAAATAATTTTTATTTTTAAATCCTTCGGGTTATATATATATATATTATTTTTTAGTTTTTCATAAAAAAAACACAAAAATATTTTTATTTCTTGCTATTTTTTATGTATAGATAGTTTTGATTCGGTATTGGATTGATAGTATGATATTCTAATCAAGAGGAAAAAAAAACCTTGCCAATTCTTTCTCGATCTCTTTCCTAGTTTTCTTTCAATTTTCTTCTAATCATTCCTGTGTTCTTTTTACAATTTCTGTCCAAAAAAAAAAATCCTTTTCTTTCTGATTTCTTGCCTTCTGTTATCCTTCAGTACCACATACATCATTTACAAATCCCATAACCTTCCTCTTGCCCCCATCAACTCCTTTACACCCTCCTTTACACGAAAATACCAAGTCACGCAACTTCCCCATCTTCCTCCTTCATCATCAAACCACACCTTCACCTCTGTCACTACAATATCCTTCACAACAATTCCCATACCTCAAACCACTGTTATCAGCACCTTCTTCCAATTCCATAAACCACCACAGCAAAATATTGCCTTCACCATTCACCACTCTCCTCAAACGCTGGTTTGTTCCAATACACAAGTCACAACTTTTATCAACCACTGCGTTCAACTAAGCCTCTTCCACAGATTAACCAAACCATCCATCAGACTTTCCTTCACCACTTCGCAAAATTCTCTAAAACACCGTCACTCCACAATAAATCCTGCCCCACTTCATCATCCGTTCACGCAGTTCCACAGCCCCATCTGCCAACCCATCACAGCAATCACAGAGATCCATACCGGAATTCACGCAAACACCACAAGTCGCAGCCCATATTGTGTCAAAGTCAAACCGCCACCTCCCTATTGCAAATCCGCATCCCAACGCCGCCTACAAGCCATACACATCTCCCACCATTCGCACCACAACTTCGATCTTCCTACTGTTACCACGTCCTTCTCCAGTTCTGTTGCTAACATCCATCATCTCAAACTTCAACATCCTTCTCCACAACGCCAGCTAAAATCCACCTCAACCACCCTGCTACACGCAGACTTCCCATTCAACAGTCCCATACCAACACAATACTACAAATCGTTCACCTCCACAAATCCACAGCATAAACCTCATCCTTCCAACCATATCAGCACCTCACTTCACAACGCATAGCCTCAACCCAATTCGCTGTCTCACAAAAACCCCATCACGTTCAAGCACAACCCAATCTACAGCAACTACACTCCTGTTCTTCAACCTAAACCCAAATCGCTCTACCGTTCTCGCAACACAGGCCTGCAAATCCAAAGCACCCAAGGCCGCAATCGAAACCCCTTGCAACCGAAACTCCAATTCGCGACCGCTGCCTTGTCCTAATCGCAGCTACAAGATCACTTTCGATTTCATTTTTTTTAATAAAGAGCTGGGTTTCGGAATAAAAAGATAAAGGAAACGGGTTCTAGGTTTTAACTAATTTGGGTGGGCCGACAACCAAGTTATTGGGTTAAGTTAGTTTGTGGGCTTTAGTAGTTTTACGTGAGTTAATTGATGGAATTTGCTTTGTAGAGAAGTTAACTTTGTGTGTTTTCCTTTTAATTTAGTTATTTATTTTAGTTAAGGCTTTCGCTTGTGTGTTTCCATCTTTATTCAAAAAAAAAAAAAAAGGGCGAATTTTTCAAAAGCAGGTGCAGTGGAAATTATAAAAAGACCTTAAAAAAAAAAAAAAATTCGGGCTCCTAGCCCGAACCCGTGCCGCAGCGCAGTCAAGCAAATAATAGGAGGCGACAACAACAGAAAGCAGCGGACGATTCAGGGTTCGAGCGGTTGCACACCAAGTGGGGTGTGAACGCGCTAGCGCGACTCAATTGCACTGGACGGACTGCCGATCAAGGTGAGTATTTTCTAACTCTACAGGGACCGCTGCTGCAAGTAAAAAAATATATATAGACAGTGCTTGTAAAAATCTTCTGCAGGAGATTGGCTTGCTTGTAAAAAAAAAATTTATATTTCTGCAATTTCCTGTTCTGTGACGGTTCTGAGACTGTTCATTCTGTGACTGAATATTTTGCTTGTTGATGTGTGGTTTAAAATTTTAAAACGAACGTGGGATTAATTGAAAAGGTTATTTTTGAAATCGAACCGAGGATTCCCCAAAAGCTCAAAGGACAAAATATTCGTGAAATTGACAATTAGGATTGATACTCTCTGAGGTGTCTAAGGAACGGTAGAGTCTCGAACTCAAACAGGTTCTTAAACCTTCAGTTGTGTTTCTACGGTGATTCGTGGCACACTGATAACCCCTGTCCGGACCTGGCCTAGACTTGTATTCATATAATCCGAAGTTGTTAATTTTAACATATTTTTTTTTAAAGAGCTTTCTTGAAAATGTCTCAATTCCCTTATTCCTACGGATTTTACGATAGTTGTGAAAATCAATATAATCCACATAATTTTACACCAAATACATATGGATATTTTAATAACAACTATTGTACAAACAATTTGGATTTTACGCCACCAACTTTTCAAAATTTTCAAGATAATTCCGTTTGTACACCACCAAATTTTCAAAATGATGATCAGCCCTCAACTCTTGAAACACATGTTGAATCTTTACTTGAAATGAGCATACAACAAAATAAAGAAATAAATGAATTGTGTAAGTTATACATGTGCAACAATTCAAGTGAAAGCTTTCAAAATAATCAAAATTCGATTTCACATCCAAATTCAAATGATTCTGATTATAACACTTGTCAATTCAATTTTGAACTCCAAAATGAATTTCAAATTCAAAATGGAAATGTAAATCACTTTTCAAATGATTTTGTCAACGGGAATAATTTCAATTGTGGTGCTACTGAAAACTTTTGTTCTCAACAATTTCAAAGTGAAAATTCTCATGTAAATAATTATAAATTTGATTTTGCTGAGCAAACGAACATACTTGACGATTACTTGAAGTTTCGTGAGAAACAAAATCGGATCCAAACTTGTGACGATTCGAATAAAAATCCACCTTTGCCCACAATCGATGATTTTCAACTAACAACTTTTGAAATTGATGAAAATCTTAATAAAGTTGTTGAAAGCCCTGTGCTTGATTTGAATTTAAATTCTCTTGAAAACGAAGACGTTAATCTTCAATTTGATCTTCCTCTATCAGATTCTGAAAATTTTGAAAATTTAGCAACTTTAGATTGTCAACTTGACAAAAATGATGAAGTTGTTAACAACTGTTCAAGTGAGGACGACTTTGATGAGCTAAAAATTCTTGAATTGATTGACGATAATGTTGTTGGGTATGAAAATGAAAACGAAATGTTTGAAAACTTTGAAACTCTTGAGGTTGATAATAACGAAACCGCTGAATGTGATCTTGAACACAATGACGATTTTCCCAAAACTGTTGAAACTCCTTGCGATTTAATCGTTTCAACTGAACCTCACTATGATCACTTGTTTTTCACTGATAAATTTCTGCAGTATATGAGCTCCTTTTGGAATAACACTATTTTTGAGAAAACAAGATTTCGAAATTTACTGAAAAATCATTTGTTTGGTTTTGATTTTAGGTTTATGAATGAACCTTTAGTGAACAAAATTTCAAGTACCAAAGCAAAACTGAACAATATTTCTCAAAACAAGTGTGGGGGTGAGAGTGGTGTGCACGTCTCTCAATTCATACATCATCTGAACAAATCAAATTTTGTTTTCGAAACTTTTACTGAACCCCAGCTCGTTGACCTCTCTTTAGTTGCTACAGAAATTCAATTTGATTTTAGGATCAATTGTAAGCTCAAAATTTTAAAATTAGCAACTCAAACTTCTGAAAAAACAAGATTTGTTTTTCCAAATCAGACACGTAATATAAAATCCTTTATGATTTGGTTTTCTATGCTTCAGCTGTGTCTCATAATCTTGATGAGGCTGATCCATTGGTCCATTGTGGACCGGTTCATCTATTCGATGACTACGTATTTTCTGCACGTGTACCCGGTAAGCCGTGCTGACCCTCTTATTTTATTTCCCTTTCACTAAGTTATGTCTGATTAACGACTGTGAGAACACAGTCACACTCAAGTGTGGGGGGGAATTTACATTACATCAGCAATCAAATTTTATGAAGTAGGTCATTCATTGAACAAGGATTAACTTAAAATTCATAAATAGCACCTTGGTTCTTGTTTGATAAGTTGAATTGTTGGGTGATGAGAATGAACATTATTTATTCATTGAATCGTAATGTGTCTTTTTAAGATGCTAGCTTGAGACTGTGCAGACGTTAGTCGTGTTCTGGAGTAAGCGTGTCAACCCTTGTTATATGTGTTAGAATGTGCAAGTAAAAAAAATCAAAAAAAAAATCATGAAATAAAAGGATTTTGCACCTACATTTGTTGGATTTTCTGAGTTCGTTTTCATGCATAATATTTTTCTCACTCAAATTTTCACACTCGTAAGTTCTAAAATCCACTTGGCCCAATTAAGGGGAAATGACTCATTGTAGCATTCTTCTTCGATACCCCACATTATTCAAACCCAAGTTTTAGTCGAATTACATCCATGTTTCGACAAGTTTTTCTTATATTGGTATACTCAAGAACCTTTGTTTAAAGGTCAAAAACGTCACTTTTTATACCAATATTGCACCACCCACTCCGTACTTGTTTTAAGGTAGGATAACCATATACCACATCTTATTTTATATGGGTTATCTATCTTACGAAACTTTGCTTATCATTCCTTTCAGCTTTTAGTATAACATCAATCCAGACTTGTGTGTTGAATTAAGGTTATAGAAGTAGAGTAACTAGGGCACAAAACTTTCTTTCATGAAGTGTTGGTTTAGTAGAGGAGGAATCAAATGAAATAATGTACGGTATCATTCCATTCCATCTCCACTCATCATTCATCATGCAAAAGAAGAAAAAAAAATGAAAAAAAAATAAAAAAAAGGGAAAAGAAAAGAAAAAAAAGAAGAAAAAAAAAAGAAAAAAAATGAAATAAAGAGAGAGTCTCTCAGAATAAAATAGTCAGTCATCATTCTTGACTATAAAGCATTCAATTCCATTCCATCAACATCCATTATACCGTACTTGGAAGTGAGGATTGTAGTAGAGGAGATGAAAGGAAATAAAAATGTTCATATGTGCCTTAGTATTACTTTATCTTTTGTAGCTTGAAGTTCAACTAATACACTTGCCCTCTTATCTATAACGTTTTTAGAACTTACAAAATTTTCCTTCATCTATGCATAACTCACATCCAATACATTACAGTTACATTGGTGCAAAATTCGTCAAAAAAAAAAGGGGGGTCAAATAAATGATTGGGTGTACATTATCGATGTGTAGAACTTTGGTTGGCACTACGCTCTTAACCTTCAAGACAATTACAGTGTTATCAAGGAATTACGATTCAGCTTGAAAAATTTTGTTCATTTTTGCACTAATTATGGGATGGACAATTTGGGACTAAACCGTTATTATTGAAGTTAGGTGAAATCCTTGGAATGTGAAAGACCTTAAATATATTGTTTGATTAATCCGCGTACATAAGACGCTTTGGATTTTGTGGGTAGTATCCGCTGAAAACCCTCACGAGACAACACTCGTCCTACTGGGGACACCCAGAGGTTTAACGGCTTGTTGCATACGCTAAATGCAATCGTGTTTCCTACGAAAGTGTGACATATCTTAGTTTAGTTTATTCGAGGACGAATAAAAAGATAAGTGTGGGGGTATTTGATATACACGTAAATGTGTATATTTTATTCGCTTATTTATCTTATTTTCCCTTTAAAATAATTGATGCTTTGTATTTATAGCTGTATTTTCAGATTGTTGACAAGAAGCATGGTTTAGAGCATTTGATGGATAAAGCATGAAGAATTTGCTTAAAAAGAGTGAAGTTTAAAATTGCTAAAGCTTGAAGAGTCTAAAGCTTGAAGAACGGTTGCAATTATATTTCAGTTAAGAAGATTTGGCTCAATAAAGACTCAAACCGCATTCACATTAGCTCATTTAGAAGGCCTCTTACTCATGTTGCGTTCACACTAGCCTATTTGCTAGACCACTCACTCTAAAGCTGCGTTCACACTGGCTTATATGCTATTTGGGTTATTTCTTTAGTCCCACATTATGTAATTTGCTAGCTAGCCTTTGTCATATCAGCTATAAATACATTGTATCTTAGTCTTGTAAAAAACACATTGGGTTTTATTCTGTAATTCTCTTCTTGGAATAAAATCATTCTTCTTCCTCTTTTCTATTTAGTTTTAGTTTTGTTTAATTTCTGTTTTTCTTCTTCTTTAGCTATGTCTAGCTAATCCCCTTTGATTAGGGGGTGATGACGCTGATAGTATGATTCAATATGAATCACATAGCAAAGGATGAGGAATTCATGTATATAGATCTAGATCTGAACCTAGGGTTAGATCTGAACCTTAATATCCTGTGTCGTTTAAGAGCTATGCTCCTTCACAGGGTATATTCGTGTTCGGTCTAACAATTATCAGATCTAGATCTAATTTTAGGGTTTTAGAAATTAATTAGTGAATCTGTCCTGATAGTCTATGGTTGTAGAGCTGAGCTCCTGCATAGGCTATGCTTGTCGTTATTTACATATTTGTTTCTAAAAACCTATTATCGTTGATTCATGTTTGTGACAGAAACATGTATTAGATCTGGTTAATCTTTTGGCTATTGATGATTATGAATCTGATATATGTCATTATCCCCTATTTGCTTTCACTTAGTGTTAAAACTCTCTTTTATTTAATTCCTGCTATTTTCTTTGTTTTCCACCAATCAAAAGTTAGGGATAACTTGATTGGATTTATTAATTAAAATATTTTTGGTCCCAGAGTTCAACACCCTCTACAACAATCCTTGCTGTTTAGGAAAGCCGAACGAATTTTACAGTTGTTTACAATTGTCTAATTTGTCCGCAAACAACCACCGTCTTTATCTTCTATTTCTTATCGTCGATTCAGTTATTCAGAATGGGATAAACCCGGTCTTTCTGAGCAACTCGCGTATATAATAAACATGTGCAACACTAACATACACACGCATCATTTCAATTCATTAGTCACTAACCGTCAATCAGTAAGAGAACGATTTCCCAAATAATAACCCCGAAGGCCGAAACCAACATCAGATCAATACCCAAGAAACCATTCGACTTAGCCAACCTTCAGTTAATTTCTAAATTTACATCCATATCGTTTATAATATTTTATAACGATTTATCGCTATTTTTATTTATTTTAAAATAGCCATTTTATTCAAAACGACGCTTCGGGCCATAACGCGACCGTGACACTGTTTTTCTTCAGATTTGATTTACACATATCTGAAAATCTAACCGTTGGATCTTCGCAAAATTTACATCATTAGAAATATCTTTTAAAAACGAATCCAACGATCCCAGTTTCGGGAAAATCCGACGGTCGGATCTCCCGGTACAATCGTTTGAAGTTTCGATTTCAAAATACGAACTACAGCGTCGTTATTCGATTAAATATAATTATATATATATATATATATATATATAATCGATTATGGCGCTGTTTTTCTTCAGATTTGAATTAAACATTCCAGACAATCCAACTGTTGGATTTTTACAAAGTTGGTGCCGTTGGAAAGATTTTTCCAAAGCGAACCCAACGGTTGCGATTTCAGGAAAATCCGATGGTTGGTTCTCCCGGTATAATCGTTTGAAATCACGGTTTCAAAATACGAACTGCAGCGTCGTTATTCGATATATTTTAATTCTATTTATATATATATATATATATCGATTCTTCGATTTCAAAGCTATATTCTTTTCATACATTTGATAAAAATGATATTTTTATCTAACTGTCTTCTATTTCAACACTTCACTATTTTTAACAATTCGTTTATATAATAAAAATGTGATTTTTATTGTAAAACAATTCATTTCAAAACACTATTATTTTACATAGTTTATATAGGTAATAAAAATAGGATTTTTATTATAAAACAATTTCTTTCAAAAGGAGATTATTTTATATGGTTCATATAGATGATAAAAATGTGATTTTTATTATAAAACAATTTATTTCAAAAATATAAAAACATTCGACACATGAATTTCAATTCAACGAATGAACATCGATTCAACACATGAAGGTTTTCTATAGTTTATATATATATATATAAAAATGTGATTTTTATATTTAAAACACGAATACCATTCAACACATGAATTTCTAATCAACGAATGAATATCGATTCAACACATGAAGGTTTTGTATTCAACGAATAAATATAGTTTCAGCAAATGAAAATAATTCAAACACATGAATATTATTCAAAATTTCGGCAGCATAACGGCAGGGTTGTTAAAACCGGGACCGTCCCTACTACGGCTCCTCGCTCTACCTTAAAACCTTGCGGTTTTTGACAATGGGGATCATGCATCTAGTTCGCACGCACGTAGGCGGCATGTATATATTTATTTCATTTCCACAGACTAATCCTATGTGGTTTCAACCAAATATTTCTCCACCACAAATGGGTATTTTTCAACCACAATCAATCAATATCAACCACAAACAATCCCAAACAACCATTCGCTATCAACCAATTTTCACACCAATCACAACCAATAAATATCGTCCATGGTTTGTGGACGAGGGGCGCATATATATATATATATATATATATATATATATATATATATATATTTATATATAGCAATTCACTTCTATTTCAACACATATATAATTTTTACAACGCATATATAACTTATACATCGAACGTACAACTTATACAACGCTTATACAAGAGGTGTACAACGCTTATATAACTCATACATCGACTATATAATTTATACATCATCGTTTTCCATATCGTTTATTAATTAGAAATCTCACATTGGGTTCCACTCCCCCAAAAATAGCAGAAGGCTCAGAAAAATATGCGGTCTCTTCTAAAATGTAGAAGACGTCCACACGGTCACGATGTTTCAGGTTTCATCGAATTTCGTCAAGAATGAAAAAGATATGATTTTTCAAAGTTCAGATGTAATAAAAGACGCACTTTTCACGATGGTTCAAAACTAGGTTTTGATCTTTCGATCAAACCGTTGCGCGATAGGAGAATCAGCTCACACAGCGTCAAAGAGCTTCAAAAGACCTTCGCGCGCGTGGTGGTGAGGTGCAGTTCGGTGGTCCCTACCGGTGGTGGCGGCGGTCGAAAGGGCGCAACTTCCCGGGCTCGGTTCTCTCGAACGACGCAACGATGGAGAGGGTAATGGGTATGGATTTAATGAGGAGGAAGAGGGCTTTAAAATGGATCCAAGAACACTTGATTTCGTTAAGAAACGAGAGAGAAATCGAAGTGAGAAGATTCGAGTGCTTTTCCGTCGTGTGCCAGGTATAGATCGGGGAGAGAGAAAGGATCCTTGACCAATGATAATTTTTTTATTTTATTTTATAATTTTTAAAATCTCCAAAATACCCCTTTCGCCCACGAACCCCAATCCAAGCCCAACGACTGTCGTCCCTAGCGTTTTACCCCCATTCCGAACACAATGGTATATGATTCATAGGCCCATTCGACTATTTCAGTAAGTTTTCCTTTAAATTAAAATATAAAACATTCAATATTCGATTTAAACGTACATTTCAATTTGTCGGGGCCACAAACTGATTCGAAAAATTCCAGAAAAATAAATCTAGCTATGTTTTGACGATACGGTCCCAACAAAACTAGTTTCGTCGAATTCTGAGACCGTTTGCAAAAAGGCCCATTTCTGGTCGATCCAATTTAACTGTAATTGACCAAAACACGTTTTCCTTTGCCACGCTCACATACTAGCTTCAAAAATTATGAAATTTGAAACTTAGTAATAACTTCACATCCCGGATCCAACAAAAGTGGTTTCGTCGAATTCCGAGGTCGTATGCAAAATGGTCATTTTCACGGGCTATATAAATTCCATAACGACCTTTCTGAAAATCCATTTGGCCATAACTTTTGCTTTCCGCCATGAAAATTCGATTTTTCAGATTCGTTAGAAAGGTATTCACTAACAGATTTAAAAAAAAATTGTTTCACTCAAATCCGTTATGTTTTGCACCCGGTACAGTCCGACAAAGTTTGAATTCAATTTTTGAAACTACAGCGTCTTTTCAGGCCTTGTTTATAATTAGAATTAATTATATTCGTTTTCAATTGTCGATTCAACTCACTTTTTATCACTATTATTTAAAATATTTATTTTAAATATTTAAAATCCATTATTTTAGCTAATTTAAAAATTTTAAATTGGTTCAGATTTTCTGGGTCGTTACAAATCATCCGCCTACTATATTAGGTTTCTCATATCAAAATAAATAACACAGGCGTCTCGTAACCAATATCCCCTGCATTTTAGTCCAGTATACATATATAAATGGTCCAACATGCTAGTAGCAGGAATCAGAATATACGACCCTATGGTGAAAACTAACCAGGCAAAAAAAGAAATGTAATAACGCAGTGTTTTCATGCATAGATAAATGTCAGGAGTTTTCCTTGCAATTTCAAAACTCGTGTGGATATACCAATTAACTGTGTTCAGCATTTGAATATAAGGGAATGTCTATAGCAATCTGAATTTGTGGCACCTCACACACACATTTAACTGGAAACAATATATTTATCTCTTTTATTAAATGAACTAAAAATTCATTTCATGTAGCAGGTTCCACTTATACTATATAATAAAAAAAATGTATATATTTATCAGTTAAACCTCACTGCCTGAAGCAAAGTTAAACCAATGTGTACTCGTATTCCATATAATAGAATGTGTGGACTAGGGTGTTTCTGGTTACACCAACATCACGAAGCAACCAAGTCTGTATGTTTTTGCTACTGTTTTTCAACTAATACAGGACAACGATTATGTATATCCATATGTATGCCATCAATATGTGTATACATATTCAAGAGTACATGTATACACAAATATGACGACCTCCACGTATGCATATAATTAAAGCCTAGGTACTGAATGGAGCACCAAATGAGGCAGCTAACACACGCTAATGACAGGGGCAAAACAAGATGGATTCCAATAGCACAAGATGCATAAACAAAATCGAATGACATTTAGCAAGGCAAACATAAAACAGTCCAACATCAAAACCATTGACCATAAACATTTCTAATTTCATTGAAATTAAATGACTTGAAATTGGAGTTAATCGTGAGTCGAAACTCACCTTAAAGCCGAGTTTTTCCCCAATTTAGAACGAATCGTGAAGAAAGCGAGGATCTTTGACTTGTTGGTGTTGGCTTTACGAAGGATCTGGGTTGATGGGTGTAGTACCCTTCGATTTGTAGTGCCAGCTCGTGAAGGAAATAGGAGGACCGATAGCCGTGGCCACCATTCATGATTTAGAAAATGGATTTAGGGGAAGATTCAATTTTTATTTTGGAGGAGGGGTTTGTTATTGTGAACGGAGGAAGGAGAGAGTGGAATGGCTTTAGGGGTTTGCAATCGACAGAAGGAGGGCGCGATTTTTATGTATAAGAAGAGGAGATAGTGGCCATTAAATTCGAAAAGGGGAAAAATGATTTCTTTGCCAAAGAGAAGAAACAAATGTGTGATTTATAGACGAATGAACCTGAGGATAAGCACGAAGTCACTCAGTAGGTTTTTAGAGTACGTGAAACTTCAAATGCTAGGTCAGCGCAACTTCATATGGGAAAGGTTATAACGATATTTAACTAAATATTTAATTGTACCACAAATTACCACGTAACGCCTTAAATTTGTACCGTCGACACACTTCCCAAACACGACAAAATTTACACATGCCTCTTTGTTTTAACCACTAAATCCAATAAAAATATTTTGATTGCAATCCGACTTCATTTACATACATCGTTATTTTATTTCATTTTATTAAATTGTTTATCAATTACTGATTTTATTCCATTTGTCCACCAACGAACTCCATTTGATTCCAAAATTGAACCGTCAATCTTTAATCCCTTTATATATGACCATCCAGCCAATTCCCATATATTTCAACAAATAAAATCTCCGATTTGTTAAGAACGTTTATTCAACTATTTATATTTTCAAATAGAATTTCAAATCAAATTTCAATTCAAACACTCAGCAATAAATATTTGATTTCCAATCAACCATTAGATAGCGAGTTCCATTCATATATTCGATTTTTTAATTTTCAACTCAATATCAATATAAAAAATTATAATTAAAAATTTATTCTTTAAATAATCTCATTTTCCCATTATCGAAATTTCTGGGACACTACATTCTTCCCCCCCTTAAAACTTTTCGTCCTCGAAAAGGAGAGATCATTAGAGTTATACCAACGTATACTTCACATTTTCATATTCGTGTGAAATTTCCCTACAGCTAATTTAAATATCGATATTTAAATCATCAATCTTTTTTTTTATTCATCATATTCAATTTACTGGGAAGGCCAAATTTTCTTTCTTATAGCTGGAGATCATAATTTTGATCAAACCAAAACTTCTACCTTCCCTAATCGGGTTCTATTTATTTCCTTGCTTTATAAACTATATTCAAACTTCTTAGACCAATTTCTATCTCAAATTATTTTGAGATATTTCCCAACTTCTCATTCTATCTAATCTTCTAAGAGATTCAAAATCATATAATTTCTTTTCAAAACGATTCTCTTTTTATGTTTCAAATCCTGTATAAGTCGGATTTATGCATCTCAAACTAATCACCATCTGTCACTGTTCGCTTATCTATCGCTGCACTCGATCCAAATTCAACTACATTTCTTACTTACAATCCATTTAATCTTTTCCAATACTCATTGAAGAGTGCATACAACATCTCTTCTGCTAGCCGATAATTTAAATATTAAAAACTTGAAATTTTCCAAAACCTGAAAATATCCAAAGTCATGGTCTTGAAAACCATTTAAAATCATCTTTCTCAATTTATTAGGTTAAGTAAAATTTTAATTTTATATTATTTATTTGTTTTTTCTAAAGTCGAAAATACTTTATAACTCGAAGTTTTTGACAAGTTTATTGTCGTTCTTACAGATGTTAGGCATACGCAGGCCAGGCGCAGGACTAAAATCTCTGAGCACTAAATATCCTAGTTTCAACTCCTAGTGAAAAATATTTCAAAAATCCATTCAAAAATAGATACGGAAAGTACCAATGTGATATTGATTGTTGATTGTACATAAATCGCAGATGCACAATGGTTCTGTCTGGATCCCTCATAAAACATCTATATCCATAGGAATTCACTTCCCTGCGAATATCGTCATGGACAGATCAACGAAAGATATTTACGAATCAAAAGAAAGACTGAGGTCACTGAGCGTTGGCTGCACTATCTCAGGGTCACGAAACAAATCATGGAATTATGAAGACAGTTTAAGTCACGAGGACAATCAAGTCATAAAGACAAATCAGGTCACGAAGACCAATTAAGTCACGAAGACACGGTGCTGCATCAAACAGGTGGCTCACCGTCACTAAGATATTCCACACATTACATGGCTCCATTCTACCTTTAGTAACTATAATGGTTACGTCTCTTTCACTTGTAGATATGTCATGGGGACCGTAGGTACACAATGGTTATGCCTGATTTCCTAAGGAAACATCTATACCCGTAAGCTTTCACAACTCTGCGGATTATGACCTTATCACGACTGTAGATTGCAGCAGACACAATGGTTACAGTTGGTTCCCCCAAGAAACATCTATCCGCGGTACGCCATCTACAGCCATGCGAATTACGCTACACGATCGTCTTCTTCAAGGAATAATGACAACTCGAGTTTTATGTCCAGACAACCTAGTACCACCAGTAGCACATCTTAACAAAGCTCGAGGTTCAAAGAAGAAGGAAGGTACTTTCCTTATTTTGCTTTGAAAACGTATAATACTACGGATATATAGTATGTCATTCCATACTTCTCATAAATCATACATAAAATTTTCTTTCTCAAACATCTTATTCTTATATAAATTTATTATATAAGATTTCATTTCAATTCGCTTACCTTCCAATCAAGTGGTTTCAAATTCACCATTTTTTTAATTTCTCATATAATTTTCGAAAACTTCTATATTCAATATTTAAATCGAATATCCTCAAATTTCATTCCAAATTTAAATTTGGGTTTTGATCTAATTTATTCGGCAACTTTTCAAACTCAAATTTATAAATCTATTGGCTATAAGCCAAATTTTCTTCCAATTCTCCAATTATTAATTTCAGTACTTAGTTCCAGCCTTGTCGATTTCATTCAAATCTACTAACTATTAGATTTCATACATCCTTTTATTTAATAAACTCGAATTTAAATTCAATTACTATTTAAATCTCTCTTATTTTTAGTTTTTATTTTATTATTATTACTATATATGTATATAGTTGATTAATTCATTTCAACTTGAAACCTAAATCTTTATTAACACAGATTTCATTATCCCATAATCGGAAATTTACTTTCCAATTCAGTAATTGGAAATCACGAAGTCAATTATTCCCACCAAACATCCCCTAAGATGTACAAGGTCACTGTTTTGATATTATATTGGATTACCATCCAATTCGACTAGATAATCAATTCCGGGTTTTTTTTCCCAAATATTTAAAACTATATATACCTATTTGTATATCAAGCCATACTTCAGAAATCAATTTGTTTTATCCAAAACAAATAAGTAGCAGCAAAGCTACTAAAATGGTTTTTCCTCCACAATTTCTATTTGAAAATATTTGTAAATACTAATATTGATTTGATTTTTTTTACAGTTGAAATCAATTACAAAACATTCAGGAATTGAATTGTCTTATCAAATCAACCGATCTCTCTTAATTGAAGATTGATATGCAATTTATTTCAGACTCTGGCTTCATTTCGAATACGCACTTCCATCTCCTTCAATGATTTACTCAATTATATTAATCATTTAATTGGTTGAAGGGAATACGTTCCTTTTCACCTCTTTTAGCGACTTAACCTCTTCAAATTTATTATTTCTTATTTCGGTCGCACAGAAGACGAGAATAGACCCATACGGTTTCCATTTTCAAACCATCGTTTCTTCACCAATTCATAAGTTGTGATATCATCAATGCTATTTCCACTGTATTATTGCTTTAAATTCCAACAACTCTTTTATAAAATCATTTTTACTTCTAAAAATAAAGATTCCAAAATTTTTATTAATTATTTAGTTGGAGCCTACAATCATCGATGATTGTCTTCTTACATAACCGTCTCCATGGTATTCATCATCTTTATTTAACGAAATTTCCGAAATTTTACGATCTTCAATAAATCTCCTCATACCAATATCTTTTCCTTTATTTTCATTTCTTGAAAATATCACTATATATAATTAACCAAATGGTTATACGCATTATTACACATTTCTATCTTTCCATATTCTTTTATTCATGACCGTAGATTAGTGAGTGAACAACTCTCTAAGTTTCAACCCCGAAGGCCGAAACCAACATCAGATCAACACTCAGGAATTTATTCAACTTAACTAATCTCCAGTCATTTCCAAATCCCTTATCCATTCTTAATTTCTTATCCAATCATTTTTTTCTCACAATTCTAGAATTTAGTTTACCAATTAATCCACTTCTCTTACGTTCTGCCGCTGTTCGTTCTCGACGTGCGGTTCTTTATTCTTCAGTTCTTGCCATTCTGATTTATCAAAATTCATTAGCCTCCCACGATCTTTTGAAAAATATTTCCAATTATCATATTTATTTTCTATAATTCCAGAAAATCTCCTATTACCATTGGAAAACATTCTCATATATTAACAAATCTTTATTTTCTACAAAAACTATATTTTTATTCTAATGGGGAAACATTTCTAAATTCATTATTTGAATTTAAACAGATAATAAATAAAACATCTTTATTTCCACTTAAATGTTGACGCTCATTAGCTTACTTCACTTAACAAACTCTTTCAATCAAACCTTAACCATTTCTTAGTTAATAATGAAGTCAATCAAGTTGGGGTATATTTACCTCTCAGACCTTAACTGAACAACATTATTAGCTTCGAAACAGATAAAATTCATCACTTCCTATATTAACAAAACATTTATTCTCAAAATTTCTGATTTTAAGTTAAGAATTTTTTTCCTTTATAATGATCGTTGATTATAACAATATTGAACTTTCAATGTACTTTATTCTTTAATTTGAATATACAGTCAATAAATTAAATATTAACTAAATTTTGATTAAAACGGAAAGTAGGTAGTATTTTCTTGAAATCCGACATAGTCGAATCCTGTAAATAACTTTCCTTTCGAAATATCTACTTCTCCAATAATATATTCCAAACTTCAGAAAATCTCATTTGACTTATATTCTGAACTTCAGAATAATCTCCACGTACTGCTTAACTATATTCCAATTTCATTTGCAACATATTTGCTTTCAAATGTCATTCGCTTCTGAATATCATTCCTTTTATGAGAGTCTGAACTCGTCACATCAAATCAGTTCTGATTCCATTAAATATCGATTTAAATCTCTTTACAATCTTCATGTATTTCTTTATTTACAGTTCTCATTTACAATTCACTTCTTGTTAACTAATTAACAAGTTTATAACTCACTATCGAATTCATATATTCGATTATATTTTATTGGTTTGAAACCAATTATAATTTTTTCGAATAATTTTGTGATACAATTGCCACCGTCGAATTCCAATTATTAACCTTCCCGATTTTTATATTCCGAATATTGAAATAAAATTCATCGCTTCGTTTTCTTAAAATGATTCCAATCTTCCACTTTTCATTCAATTCTTATCT
This sequence comes from Allium sativum, assembly GCA_030737875.1. Classification (NCBI taxonomy): domain Eukaryota; kingdom Viridiplantae; phylum Streptophyta; class Magnoliopsida; order Asparagales; family Amaryllidaceae; genus Allium; species Allium sativum. Next base: position 1,441,748 of record CM060925.1, on the reverse strand, counting down.
AAAATTTATTTCCAGTAAATTTCAGTCGTTTTTTATTTCTAAAGTACACGATTACAGAGATTGATTCGTCGCTTCTATTATATTTATTCTCCATAGACACTATTTGATAATAAACTCGAGATTCAATTCTAAGATAACTTATCCAAGAATAGCTCTGGCAAATCCGGACTCAAAGATTTCCGAAGACTGGGGATTTTGAACAAAATTTAAATCTCAAATTTTTTTTTCCACTGTATAAATTTCAAAATACTAATTTTCAAAATGTTTTTCTTTCAAAATAATTTTAAGTCAAAATCTATATTAAAGCTATTTATACTTTAAAAAAAATTCTCTAAAATCTTTTTATTTTCAAGATCCGTTTTTAAACCCAATTAGCTAAGCTTTGAATAAACCAAAGCTCTGATACTACTTGTAACGTCCCGCCTTTTTGACCGCTTCAAACCAGTAATTAAAATGATTTAAAATGTCCAAATTGACGGATCATTATATAGCTTATAGAGGTTAAACACAGACTCAACATAGAAGACACTATTTCACAACAAAATAATTTTTATATATAACCAGAGATTTTACACAAGATTTTCTATACATCGGGATTTAAAAAACAATTTAGATACAAATAAAAACTTAACTATTTAAACTTCAGAGTGCGCCGTCTCTTGGAATCCCCAGCTCGCCAACCTTCAAATCATAATCTGTATTCTTTAAATCTGTACTGCTCGGGTCTGACCCGAGCATTTCATGTAAAACACAAAATACTCGAGTCAGGATTAAATCATAGTTCAAATAAAATAAATTCAGCATAAACTGAAAAATATATTATTAAATCTCGAATATGTTAAATTAAGAGAAAACCGCCAAGATATAATTTCCAAAACCATAACACAGTATGGGATTAACGTAAGTCACATACAAAGGTCAGTAGCGAGTGTAGTGAGACTCAAAAACAATATACGGATGCTATTATAATGAGGCAAATCGGTAAAACTGAGTTTCCTCGGTTCATAACATGGCACAGAGTAATATTGCAATCTAGTATGTATCTCAGAATTTTAAATCGGGTAACACAATATATGTTAGTAAAAAACTTGTATCAAGTCCATAAAGGACATGCAGCCAAGGTCAGTAGCAATTAGTCATATCCAGGGACAAAATGAAAATCAACACAGTGGATAGGAGGTCACAAACATGCCAGATTAATTTTCGCAAGTAAAGGGTCTCAGCTAATTCATTTCAACAGGTAAAAGGTTTCAGCAAATTCATGTGGAACCATTTATACATTTTAAATTTTTGAGGGAATACATGAAGGGAACCCAACTTCTGCTACATTCAAAAGGCAAGAAAAAGGGGCAGCATGAATACAGGGTGGTTTGCATTCCAATAAAAGAATTGTATCAATTCCGAAAGACACTTGGAAACTGCCAAACAGGAACCACAATTTTATTATTGTCAAGTGATGCACAACGCAAATGCCAAAGTATATAGATTCCAAGTTGGCCTCAATAAATTAAGTTACATTATATACAAATAAATAAAGACATTCTAACTTCAGGCAGTTCAAGTAAATGGCCCATCTTGAACTGTCCTATAAGTGATTATCCCAACCTACATACATATAAACACTTGTGTACACAGTAAAAAGAAATTTACAATTGTTGAATACTCAGGTAAACTGACGGTTAAACTGATCAAGTGAGAATATACATATCCTTTTCCATATCTTTAAATGTAAGTTCACAGACCAAAATTTACTGCAATACAGGAACCCAAAACGTTTGCTTAGGCTAGTTTAGATAGTATTAATACTATCATTGTATAATGTAGTTGAATTGTCCTTGTTTATATTAATTGTGATGAACTATAAGTTTCAACTGTGAATAGAACGATTTAACACAATAACTATAAGAATTTATACCAAAAGGATTTAACACAATAACTATAAAACTTAGTATAACATGGTATGTACGACATACTGTTTATATATGGGATATAAATAAGAGAGTATATAGATATATATGAGGTATTATAGTACAACATAATCAGTGATATAAGCATGTTGTCTGGTTTTGGAACATGGTGGTGCCTTGTAATTTAAACAGCCACCAAAATTTGCGATGCAACAACAGGGGGCTATAACCCACTAAAGGCAAATAACAAGTCCCAAGAGGAAATTCCAGTGGATAAATTCATATACCCAGTTATTTTAGACTGTCATTAGCTGATTACAACCATTGTTTGATACACTAAATTTTTAATTAAGGTTCAAGTATAAGCAAAATTCTAATCTGTAATCATCCGCCTACTATATTAGGTTTCACATATCAAAATAAATAACATAGGCGTCTAGTAACCAATATCCCCTGCATTTTAATCCAGTATACATATACAAATGGTCCAATATGCCAGTAGCAAGAATCAGAATATACGGCCCTATGGTGAAAACTAACCAGGAAGAAAAAGAAATGTTACAATGCAGTGTTTTCATGCATAGAAAAATGTCAGCAGTTTTCATTGCAATTTCAAAACTCGTGTGGATATACCAATCAACTGTTTTCAGCATTTGAATCTAGGAGAATGTCTGTGGCAGTATGAATTTGTGGCACCTCACACACACATTTAACTGGAAACAATATATTTATCTCTTTTATTAAATGAACTAAAAATTTATTTCATGTAGCAGGTTCCACTTATACTATATAACTAAAAAAAATGTATATATTTATCAGGTAAACCTCACTGCCTGAAGCAAAGTTAAACCAATGTGTACTCGGATTCCATATAATAGAATGTGTGGACTAGGGTGTTTCCGGTTACACCAACATCACGAAGCAACCAAGTCCGCATGTTTTTGCCACTTGTTTTCAACTAATACAGGACAACGGTTATGTATATCCATACGTGTGCCATCAATATGGGCATACATATTCAAGAGTACATGTATACACAAATACGACGGCCTCCACGTATGCATATAATCAAAGCCTAGGTACTAAATGGAGCACCAAATGAGGCAGCTAACACACGCTAATGACAGGGGCAAAACAAGATGGATTCCAATATCACAAGATGCATAAACAAAATCAAATGACATTTAGCAAGGCAGACATAAAACAGTCTAACATCAAAACCATTGACCATAAACATTTCTAATTTAATCTGAAATTAAATGACTTGAAATAGGAGTTAATCGTGAGTCGAAACTCACTTTAAAGCCGAATTTTTCCCCAATTTAGAACGAATCGTGAAGAAAGCGAGGGTCTTTGACTTGTTGGTGTTGGCTTTACGAAGGATCTGGGTTGATGGGTGTAGTACCCTTCGATTGGAAGTGCCAGCTCGTGAAGGAAATAGGAGGACCGATAGCCGTGGCCACCATTGATGATTTAGAAAATGGATTTAGGGGAAGCTTCAATTTTTATTTTGGATGAGGGGTTTGTTATTGTGAACAGAGGAAGGAGAGAGTGGAATGTCTTTAGTGGTTTGCAATCAACAGGAGGATGCCGCGATTTTTATCTATAAGAAGAGGAGACAGTGGCCATTAAATTCGAAAAGGGGAAAAATGATTTCTTTGCCGAAGAGAAGAAACAAATGTGTGATTTATAGAAGAATGAACCTGAGGATAAGCACGAAGTCACTCTGTAGGTTTTTAGAGTATGCAAAACTTCAGATGCTAGGTCGACGCACCTTCATATGGGGAAGGTTATAACGATATTTAACTAAATATTTAACTCTACCCTAAATTACCATGTAACGTCTTAAATTCGTATCATCGACACACTTCCCAAACACAACAAAATTTACACATGCCTTTTTGTTTTAACTACTAAATCCAATAAAAATATTTTGATTGTAATCCGACTTCATTTACATACATCTTTAATTTATTTCATTTTATTAAATTGTTTATTGATTACAGATTTTATTCCATTTGTCCACCAACGAACTCCATTTGATTCCAAAATTGAACCGTCAAGCTTTAATCCCTTTATATATGACCATCCAGCCAATTCCCATATATTTCAACAAATAAAATCTCCGATTTGTTAAGAACGTTTATTCAACTATTTATATTTTCAAATCAAATTTCAATTCAAACATTCAGCAATAAATATTTGATTTCCAATCAACCATTAGATATCGAGTTCCACTCATATATTCGATTTTAAAATTTTCAACCCAATATCAATATAAAAAAATTATAATTAAAAATATATTCTTTGAATAATCTCAATTTCCCGTTATCGAAATTTCTGGGATATTACATTATATACCTATCCTGACTCTAATCGTCGATACGAACTCAACGGTACTGGTTTCGTGGCCTAATTCGATCGTATGCTCAAGTTACATTCAAGTATCCCTCTATTACATTAATTACACGATAAAGAAATTAAAAGGGCGTTTACGGTTGTCGTGGCCATTTTAAAGGCCTATATTTTAAACAACGATTTCTATAGTGACTATTTCAAAATTTGATTTAACCATAACTAACAATCTATGATACGAAATCTAAATTTTTCTCTTCTATATGAAAATTACCATCAATACGGTTCCAATGTTTCTTGTTTCACAGAAATCCTACTTATATCGGACTCTGTATATTCTGTTGAAGTTCAAAACTCCATAATACGAACTACAACGCCATTTCGAGCTCGATTTATAATTATATAAATATATAACGTTAAAACTTCATTTCAATATAGAATTAAATATTTAAAATCAACTAATATTCCAAATAAAATATTTAAAGTAAATAAATAAAATTAAATATTTGACTGCTAAAAATACGGGTCGTTACACATTCAGAAATAAAAACAACCAAGCATCCTTCACATCCATTTTATTCAAACGGTAAATTTAATCATTTTATTGGTTAAAAGGATAGAGATTTCTAACTAGAAATTAAATTAAACTAAATAACTAGTTATCCACCTTACTTTTGCAGATTAACACACGTGCATGCCAGTTTTAAATAACACATCAACAATCAAATACAACCATGCAACCAAACTTATTTCACAATTAAATTTAATAAATATGGGAATAATTTAGTTAGTCGTGAGTGAGAAAATCACTCACCTTTGGGTCTTTAATGGATCGAATGTCCAACCAAAGCCCAAAATTTTTTCTGTCTCCAAACACTACCAAACCAGTCTCGGATCGTCCGCCATCTCGCTACGATCAACACACCCGACAACGTTCAAATACGAGTCCGTATGTAAAAGTTATCAGTGTTTTATCGTTTGAAATCCAAATATATAAAAATTAATAAAATTATTCCATACCCAATGATACTCTGCCACGTCAGACCCTACATCTCCTTCCCGCTCACCCTCCAGCCCAAGATAGTACCCTTCACCAAAACCACATTGAGCCACACCCTTTGACCTCCGATTGCGTCGAGCTCCGACCACCTGAAGATGTCTAACCACCGACAATCAAACAACCATCGACCTACGCATCCACATTTGCTGGAACCATCAACTCCGGTGGCCTTCGCCCCTACCACCGACGAGCTAAACGAAATGGGTTAAATCCCTTCTTCGACCAAATTCTTACTATCTGCTTAAAAATAGATCTTCCGATCACATGCAGTCCACTCCATTCATCGACCTCTATAATACCCAGGTCATAAATTCTCCAATTAAGCCCAAAATCAAAAAACCCCAAATCGATTTCAAGGGTTTCACGTTTCAGACCTTTGACCATCAATTTCCGCTAACTCCGGGCACTGCATGTAGAAACAAAAGGTACGCGTAGCCTTATATCGACGAGAGCTTCGATTTGATATATAATATGTTATGGTTTGTAGAGATTTTATTTTCAAATTGGAATTTTTATTCAAATCTAGGGTTTTGAACATAATTTTCAACCATTAGAGAAAAATTTGGGTGGGAAAATTATACGTATTGTGAATAATCGGTTAGTGGGCTGGAAATGAATTCTGTTTATAAATATGTATGGAAGGTTTAATATGAGAGACAACAATTATCTAATTACTTTGACTCCATTCAGGTTTTATCTCGCACGATCAAATAACAAGTCCGATTTTAACGAAATTTGAAATTCTACAATAATTCGTAGTTCCTGATCCAATGTGACTGGTTTCGTCGAATTCTGAGACAGTTGCCAAAACAGTTAAATTTACACATTCAATAAATAAATTAATAAAATATTCAATTATTTGCTTAACCGTTTTAATTCAATTTAAATATTTATTAAATTCCATTTTACTCCAGTTACAACTTAAATAAATTTTATAAATCGATTTCATAGATTTTTAAGTTCTCGAATTTGATTATTTCAAATTTGAATTTGAATTTTAATTATAAATTAACAACCCAAGTTTTTAAACAATTCCATTAATATTATTTTCAAAATTTCAAATTCTTTATCAATATAAACTAAATAACTCAATTCTTATTCAATATTAATTCAAAATTCAACATTTACTGATATAAGCTAAATTAGAATCTTATATCTGTTCAATTCAAATAATTATTATTATCAAAAGCAACAAATTTACATTTTTACCATTTATTGTTCAATTTACTTATACTAATGTAAATTTAAAATATACGGAAAGTTATGGGTTGTTACATTCTCCCTCACTCAAATCTTTTCGTCCTCAAAAAGAGAACGAAACACAATATTGAGCATGTATATATATTTTCAAATCCATGCTTATAAAATAGCATTTATAAAATAAGTTATGCAAACCCTCATAAATTTTCTAACTCCCGAAATCACAGAAAATTTCGGTAGCATCTTCTTTGTACAAAGAGGTTCGAAAAAATCACAATATATATATATATATATATATATGATCCAAATATACATCTCATCACACGATAAGGCATCCCAAAACGGGGAAAACAAAATATATATTGCCACAAAACCATGTAACACAAATACATACCTTGTGACGACAAGGAATTTCGCTCGATCCGAATCAGTCGTTAAACCGACAAAGACCGTTCGAAACCCCTGAACGTTTGAGAACAGGACAAACCAGAACGCAAACAGAAGAACGTTTCATTGCTATTACAACAATTCCATCAGATACAAGAATATACAGAGTATAAATGAATAAATTACATTCGATAAATATCAGAGATTACATTAAATTACATAGCAGCGGAAATAATACAAAGCACAACTGAAGGTGATATACGGATACAGAGCTTTCCGGATATCATTCCAGCTGTAAACCAGGATCCTGTGAATATAAATCTACAAAACTAAAACTACTAGCTGCCCGTGCGGAAAATAGGGGCACCCAGAGTTTAGGTTAAAACAATAAACTCCAGGTCAGTCATGTGACTAGTGTGAGAACTAAAACAGTTATTTAAAACTTTACTTTAAAAGAGAGTAATTCAAGGGACCACGCCGTATAACACGGAACGGGTTTCCTCCCAAGAATACCAGTGCATATAGATAAACAACGAAATGCTTTTTCGAAAAATGAAGCTATTATAAGACCCATGTCCCATCACACAATGCAACGCAAGCCGGAGGATAGGGTTTTCCCTTATAATAGCCAAAAATGCTTGGTACGTTTAAAACAAATCATTTGATACTATAATAAGTGTATAGTGTCAAAACAATTCAATCATAAATATAAATCATAGGCGGCATAGCTACCATCTACTATGTCGCCATACTAGTTCTACAATTAAAACCGAATTACACGTATTGGAAATTGGATTTCCGTCATGAGTCGAGGCAAGGGGCAAGCTCCTCTCCGCGTTCGAGACACTCTAGCAAATGTCTCAGGGCTACGCACTCTGGGCAACCCCTGGATGCTTCAGGGCCGGTCCTCACTTACGTTTGAGGATTATTTATTCCTGAACACACGTTTCCCGGTCCTTACAGACCTAAAATCGAGGCGCCTCATCCAACAACCACAAAGGTGAAAAGTATATAAATGTCAGGGCTGGTAAGTCACTGACACCACCAAAGCTAGAAAGAAACGTCGTGCTCTCCCTGCAGTCCGTATCCCGTTTTTGACTCATACCGAGGTGTGAGGCTCGCGAATTCACGTTATACACAAAGCTACGCCACGTAGGCCGTGCTTTGATCATCAACCACAAGACTTTGCTTTTCAACAGAAGCCTTGATCATTTCATCTTAGCGTGCCACACAGGCAATTCATGCCATGCGACTGATGTCCATCGATATACAACCTCTGAGCTCGTACGTCTCAGAGAAGGGCGTTAAGCAAAAGAATAAATTCTCCGCCGCCAAACAGATGTATATTTAATAGAAATCAATCAACACAGAATAAAATCCAATGTCAGACACACAATTCATTTACAAGTCCATTCTGGGTCTGAACGAAACCGGAGGCACTTTCCTCGCATATCCATTCATCTCCAAGTACGTCTGGACGACCACCAACTATTTCCATCCTCTTGGGTGTACAGCCCAATCAGGATTGTCAGTAATAATCCAAACGATGTGAAAACTTCCGGTCTTCGACCACCGTCTTCATCTTCGACATGTCGTCGAATCGGTTATTCAGAATGGGTATAAACCCGGCCTTTCCGAACAACCCGCGTATATTAAAACAAATGTTACACAAACATAACATACGCCTCATTCCAATTCATATTCTCAGGGAAAGGTTCCCATTAATTTTATCAAAGATAAATTCTTTAAATTTATGCTTTAATCTTCCTTTGGATGTCATTTCAAACCAAATTATGGTTTTCTAAACTAGTCGGAATTAGCGAACCACACCGAAGTAATTATTTATTATATTTCCCAATCCCAACCTATTCATCCCATGAAGCAAAACTGGTAATACTCCATATCTAATACTATGGTGTTATCAGTAAAATTAATTACCATTTCACGTTCAAATCTAATTAAAGATTTAACTATCGCTTTGGAGCAAAACTGGCGATACTCCATTCTCGCTCATTTCTAAATTTGATAATTTAGATTTTAGATTCACATTTCAACCTAATTGCAGATTCGTTAAAACTCCTTTTACTGGGTTAAAGAACTGGTGTTATTTAAAACACAGTTCACGACAAACCCAAATCACATTCTATTTATTATCGGGTTAAAGAACTAGTGTTATTTAAAACACGGTTCACGATAAACCCATTTCAAATCCAATAAAATATATTAGAAATTCCGATTATTTAAAACCCCTTTTTAAATCTAATTTATTTATTTAAAAATAATTGGGTTTTAAATTTAGTTCAAAACTAGTTCATTTCGATAAAAATCCGTTTTTGTCTTTTCAAATATGGAGTTTTTCACCCCAACTTTTCCCAAATCATTTCTTATGATTTTACACAAATTACTACTATTTTTAATAATTTTATTAAGGCCCGTACAATCGATTTCCAACAATGGCCATCGAACTGCACTTACAGCGACCTTTTTCAAATTTGATTTGGACGTATCTCCAAATCCAACCTTTAGATTTTGAATTTCTAATATTCGCTTGAAAGCTCTTTTCGATACGAACCCAACAGTTCCGGTTTTAGGAGAATCCGACGGTCGGATCTCCCGTAATGTCCGTTTGAAATAAATGGTCGAAATTTACGAACTACCGCGGCGCGGCGCGTTCTACTCAGGCCATTATATTATATATATAATATATATAATATATATTTCGTCGATTTTTATTTAAAACGAATTATATAAATAGTTTTAAATTCGTTTCAAAAACAATTTCAACTTCCATTTCAATTCAAATCAAAATTAAATTTTTGCTTTATAAATTCGTTTTAAAATTCATTTATATTCAATACAAATTTCAATTCAATTTGAATTCATTTCAATTCGCTTTCAATTCAATTTGAATTCGTTTTCAATTCAATTCAATTTCAAAGTCGTTTTCTATTCGATTCAATTCAAATTGGTTTTCTATTCGATTCAATTCAAATTGGTTTTCTATTCGACTTAAATCAAATTCGTTTTCTAATCAATTTAAATCAAATTCGTTTTCTAATCAATTTAAATCAAATTCGTTTTCTAATCAATTTAAATCAAATTCGTTTTATATTCAATTCATTTCGAAATCGTTTTATATTCAATTCATTTCCGTTTTCTATTTGAATCAAATTCATTATATATTCAATTGAAATCAAATTCGTTTTATATTCAATTCGAATTCAATTCATTATATATTCAATTCGAATTCGTTTTCTATTCAATTTGATTCAAATTTCATTTCAAATTATGCGATTTCGAAATCACTTTTCAATATTCATTTTAAAATGAATAAAATCGATATAAATATCGTTCACGTCAAAATGGCGTCAATCTAACCAACACGGCTTCATATATTTCTATTTTCAAATATTCTATTCAACAAATGAATATTTATTTTTGTCAACACACGACTAATCTCAACGAATGAGTACTGTCCACGTGTGACTATTTTTGTTATTTAATATATTTTATAAAAATTAAGGTATCTATCGTTTGATATTGAATCAGACTCCAACCGTAATTTAGTGAGAGAACGATTTCCTGAATATTAACCCCGAAGGCCGAAACCAACATCAGATTAATATCCAGGAGACCACTCATCTCATCTATTTTCCAGTTGATTTCTAATTCTATATATGATAAAGATGTAGATTTTATTGTTAAAATATTTCGTTCAACACATGACTAATCTCAACGGATGAGTACGGTCAACACATGAACCTTTATTTTATAATATAAAGATCTAAATTTTATTGTTAAAATATTTCGTTCAACACATGACTAATCTCAACGGATGAGTACAGTCAACACATGAACCTTTATTTTATAATATAAAGATGTAAATTTTATTGTTAAAATATTTCGTTCAACACATGACTATTCTCAACGGATGAGTACAGTCAACACATGAACCTTTATTTTATAATAAAAAGATGTAGATTTTATTGTTAAAATATTTCGTTCAACACATGACTAATCTCAACGGATGAGTACAGTCAACACATGAACCTTTATTTTATAATATAAAGATGTAAATTTTATTGTTAAAATATTTCATTCAACACATGACTAATCTCAACGGATGAGTACAGTCAACACATGAACCTTTATTTTATAATATAAAGATGTAAATTTTATTGTTAAAATATTTCGTTCAACACATGACTAATCTCAACGGATGAGTACAGTCAACACATGAACCTTTATTTTATAATATTCTTTATTTTCTAAATTGGAATGAGGCCCAATCAATTACCATATAAAGTTAATTATATGGATTCCATTCAACACATGTATATAATAGCAATGATAAATAATCAACCACCATCCAAAGTGCACCACACTGTATAAGCATCAAATATAGATATCTAACGCTTATAACAGCCTGTCAATCAATCGATCGACATATTTAATCAATCAGGATGAGTGAACTTCAAATTTCATCCCAACACACGTGTGGGGTTTCAAACAATCAAACACAGATTTTAGTTGTGTAGTTGGGCGATGTGTAAAATTTATCGACCCAATCAATATCAGTCAAATCAGTGTATATAAACAAATCGGCCGATTTGTTTATAAATATTTATTTATTCACTTTCACGTTAAAAATTATATTTTTAATGATAAAACATTTTATTCAACCTATGAAAATATTCTATTCAGTTCATTTATTAAATAAAATGATTTCTTTATTTTTCTAACTTATTTTAGAAAATTTCGGCGGCATAACGGCACGATACTAGAAACGGGACAGGGCCTAGCCTTATCCCCGGTCTAGTGAAGGCCCACGCCATTCACACATCAATCAAATCAATTTCATTTCACCAAACAATTCAATTCAACCCAAACAATCCAACTAACAACACAGCCAAACAAACAAGTCCATGGTCTGTGGACGATTGTGTCGGGTGCTACTAAACACCGTCTGCATCCTAGTATATATATATATATATATATATATATATATATATAACTAGAAAAAAGGAAATTGAAAGGTGAGGAATTCTCACAAATAGCTATCCAATCATCTTGACTCTTCATTGATAGAAATCTTCATTGTTATCGCATTTTTGTCATCTTCGTTGCTGTAGCCACTACATATGCAAAAATCGAATTTTAACTTCGCTATTCAATATATAAAAATCGAATTTTTATTTTGCTATTCAATAAATAAAAATCGAATTTTTTACTATGCTATTATATAGATAAAAATCCTATTTTTACCTCGCTATTCTCTATATAAAGATTTCGCCTTTTCAAATATATCATTATAAAAATCACATTTTTATTTTTCTACACATATAAAGATGATATTTCTAATATTCCTATCATGTAAAAATTATATTTTTAATTCTCTAAATAAACAAAAATCATATTTTTTACATTTTCTATATAGTAAAGATTATATTTTTAATACTTTAAAAATATAAAAATCATATCTTTAACCCGCTACATATGTAAAAATCACGCCTTATCCATTTTAAAGATATCGTCTTTTCTATTTTAAAAATATCGTCTTTTCTATTTTAAAAATATCGTCTTTTCTATTTTAAAAATATAACTTTCTTTTGTTTTAAAAATATAACTTTCTTTTGTTTTAAATATATAACTTTCTATTGTTTTAAAAATATAACTTTTTTTTTTATTAAATCTAACCTTTACATAAAAATCAGAAAATAAAATAACCAAATTGAAAACTCACATTGAACGTTGAAGGGGGGCTGCTCGCAGATGGATGCATTGGTCGTAGGTGGCGTCGCTCGCTGATGGCGAGGCTGCAGGTGGTTGCGCGGGCGGAGCCAGGGAGGTTAGGGGGGTCGCGTCTGGTCGGAGGGGTGGCCAGCGTCGGGGTTGGGTGGTTTTGGGGAACTAGGGCACGAGTTTCGAGAGGGGCGGAGAGAGGAAAGTGCGAGGGGGCGAGGGGTAGCTGGAGATGGCGGCGCACCTCCTGAGGGGGGGGGGCGCGATGGCGTCGGCGGTGGGTTCCCCCCTCCGCGTCGCCCCTCTCTGATTTGAATTTATTTTTTGATTTTTTTTTCGTTCGAATGAATTTAATCGGGGGGGGGGGGGCCTGAATGAATAAAGGGGGAGAATGGTTGACCCCTTTTTTTTATTATTTAATTTTAATTTTTATTCACATAAAGTAACTTTTTCTATCGATCTCGAAACGAAGCCCACCGCCTGTCGTCCACAGCGTTTTACCCCCATTCCGAACACAATGGGATATGTATCGTAGGCTGATTCGATCGTTTCGATCAGTTTCCGTTAAAATCAACATATAACTCTATATATTGATTTTGAACGCGCATTTCAATTTACCAGGGTCACATACTAACTCTAAAAATTCCAGAAAAATATTTTCTAGCTTCGTATTGACGATACGGTCCTAACAAAACTAGTTTCGTCGAATTCTGAGACCGTTGGAAAAATGGCCATTTTCCAGTCGATTAAAATCAACTGAAACTGGTCAAACGCGTTTTCCTTTGCCACGCTCACATATTAATTCGAAAAATTATGAAATTTGAAACCTAGCAATAATTTAACACTGCGGATCCAACAAAAGTGGTTTCGTCGAAATCCGAGGTCGCTTGCAAAATTCCCATTTTTAAGGGCCTGAATTCCATAGCGACTATTCAGGATTTTCAACTGGACATATCTTTTGATTCCCGCTATGAAATTTCGATTTGTCGGATTCGTTGGAAAGATATTATCAAATAGATCCTAATGTTTTTGGTTTCACTAAAATCTGGATTGTTTTGCACCCGGTACATTCAATTGAAGTTTGAAATCGAATTAACGAACTACCACGCCATTTTCAATTCTATTTATAATTACAAATAATTATTTATATTCTAACGACGACATATATAATATATACGTTCTAATTATATTCAAAATAAATTTTCTCGTCGATATTATTTAAAATAATCTATTTAAAATATTCGAAATTCGCTAAAATTGTCAAAATAAAAATTTTAAACTGGCTCAGATTTTCGGGTTATTACATACCTTCTTTAGCGTTGTTTGCAATTTTATTTATTTAGCAATATAGCATTTAGCGCAAAGAATGCACTAAAGCGTAGCGCGACTTCCTTACATCTACTAGATACTCACATACTCATAGGAATTAAACATATATTCAACACATAGCAATTGTTTACAACTTACACAACATATACTAAACATTTCAACTACAAAACCATAATATTATCGGCAAGCCAGCGAACAAAATGAGGTTTACAACCATTTAAATGTTGGAATTTGACTAAAGCGCCCGAGAAAAAGTTGTTGCATTCGTTTCAGGCTTTCCGAATTGCCCGGATTTGTCGAATTCGGATAATCCGTTCAAAAGTTATGACTGTTTTAGCGAAAGCGAATGCTTCAGCCCAGACCAGTAAATTGCTGGCCTAAATTATTCAACGTAGTTTTCAGCACTTTAAACATTAAAATCTCACAAAGTATATTAAAGCAAAGTATTAGTTCAGATCCTGGCCTTTCCGAATTGTACAAGCACATCATAATCCGACACTCCGTTAGAAAGTTATGGACAAAACAATATTGATATACGCTTCAGATTTCCATTTTTTGCACATACAACTACAACTAATTCTTAGATTTCAACCTAATAAACACGAAAATTAGACAAGGCGCTGTTAACAAAAGTTTTAGTTCAGGTTTCAAGGTTTCCAAATCGTCCAAAATTGTCGAATTTCGATCAACCATTCAAAAGTTATGGCCATTTTGCTTCAGCTTATCAAATATTTCAGGTTTTCGCATGATCGTCGATTTATTTTATTTAGAGTTTCAACTTCCAGATTCCAAAATTTAAGCAAAACTTAACCATCAAGGATTGATTATCGCTCCATTATGTTAAGAATATGTTTCCTTTTAATTACTTAACACATTCATAGTCATTTCATTTATTAAGTAAATTTCATTCCATTTATTCAAGTTCCATTATCGTCCATCTTATATTAATTCCATTTGCAACTCATCCATTTCGATTATTCTTATTCATTAATCCAATCAATTATACTCACTTCATTATCCAAGAAATGGATTTGCATTTAATTGCTTACTTCATTCTGATATATTTTCTATTCATTTTTCACATTTCATTCCAAGTATTAAATTCCGATTGAAAACTTGGATTCATTTTAAAATTTCCTATGAACTTGATCGCATTAAATATTTAATCCATTACAATGAATCAATTTGCCAAAATTATATAACTCAATTCTTCCCTAAGCATTTAATTCTTAATCGATTTTTGTTTGATCTTCTAACTTAATTCTTAGTGGTTTAATTCATTAGTCTCAACTGAATTTAGCTTCATTTCCATATTTCCTTTGCCGGCATCCATTTCCAGTTCTACTGGTTTCATTTCCAAAATAGATTTAAAATTCACCTTGATGTCTATTTAATTCAGCCGAATCCCCTTAAGTGTCGATTTATTTAAGTTGGAGTTTCAACCTTCGGATTTCAAAAATCTAAGCAAACCTCGACCATCAGATTTGGTTATCACTGATTTATGTAACAATTTACCTGTTAGTTGTTCGTATGAATCAAGTTATACTTTCTCAACCCAATTATTTATATAAATTATAAATCGACTTATGTAATTTTCCCAAGTTGATTTCATTTTATTAAATCTATCCAACATACGTTAAGTTTTTTTTTTCAAATCTCACTTCAATATCTCCAATTTCAAATTAGAATTCTTTTAACTATTATCCTATTCTGAATAAGCCAAATTATATATTTGCATCCCATTCTCTTGTTTGGCAATTCTATTCATTCATTTAACCATTTCCATATTCACTTATTCCCACTTCCATTTTAAATTAAATCTCATTCCCTTAACTCAATTTATTTATTTGGCTTTCAAATCAGGAATTGAATTAAGGATGGTTTATAACTAAATTTTGTTATATTTAGCTCTCAACACTTATTATTCGACTTTCTATGTTAAATTTATTTAATTTAATCCCTCTATTCAAGTTAAACTTATACTCCATTCGACATAAGTATTTACATTCCATTCATTTCATTGTTCATACTCAGATTTACAATCGATATATTCTCCTAATTAGGTTTACCCTATTTAGATTTTATGCCTTCATTTCACATGTATACTAATTCACCATTTTATTTCTTCATCATTTTTTTTTTGAAAATTCACATTTATCAACAACATAAAATTTTCAATTTGTTTAGCCGACCTCCATTTTTTTCTTTCTCTTCCAAGGTTAAGTTCAACTTCTCTAACAGTTCTATTGACCAAACTTAGAATTTCCTTAACTTATTATCGCCTATTCTTAAGCATTCAACGACCACTACTCTTAACACTTAAGTCCGTTTCATGGTTACATAGTCGAAATTCGAATAAATTAATTAACCTTAGTACGGGAGTTATTGTTATTGGTTAAGGAAAACTCGAATGCTTGATTCCGGGTTTATAAACTAAGTTTGGAATAAAATACACATATCTTATACTATATAGAATTTAAATCCAAATCCTTAATTAACAAAGAAAATGGGAATTTCAATTTTAGTTAAATTCAAGTTTAGATAACATATACTAATACCCTTATATAAAATTTATACCATAGGAAATTAAATCCAAAATCCTTTGACAAACAAGTTATAATCATCATTAAGTGGTCTCCCCCAATCAGACACTTCAAAATAAACGTTGATAATGTTTGCACTCGTTACCAAAGTTATCCTAAGGTCCAAGAAGGGATTACACTTATTTCGTTTAAATTCCTTTGAAAACTATTTTTATAAGACAATATTATTTCAAACTTTGGCAAATCTATTTCAAAAAGCTCCAGAATCGAGTTCTCAAGTTCATTTCTATTTTACTTACAAAATATACTATGAAACCAATTATACTTAATAAATTTCATTCTCTAATTTTCCAAAACCATATTAATTTCCCAGTAGGTCCATTATTAAATTAACCATAATAGATAATAACTTAATATTACTACCTACTAATAACGAATGCATAAACACTTAAAACCAAAGATATATTTGATATATTTAAAGTATAATCGAAAACTATATTATGTCGATCCACTCTGTTCGATTATTTAGAAATTCCTATCGATTCCATGGCGTCCCATATATCGACCGAAATCCATAAATATTCAATAGAACCATCAGCACAATATAAAACAATTTTATATCAAAAATACAAGTATGCTCTCTCATATATACACTCAAACTCATTCTAGGGCATTACTAACCCTATCTCTAACGAGTAAATTCCCAAACAGAACCAAGGTTATCGCTAACCAAAGCTCTGATACCAACTGTAACGACCCAGATTTTTGACTGTTCAAATCGACAATAAACCTCACATGTCGACCTAAACGAATCACAAATACAGGTAGTTGTTTGGAAAAGAAGAAAAAGGAAGAAAGAAGAGAAAACAATTTCAGAACCTCATAGCGTAAGGACAACATAAAATAAACAATTAGCAGTTAAAACCAGTTGAAATATATATACATTTGGGTTACACTTTCAGTCATCAGAGTTACACTAATATAAGTATATACAGTAATGCATCGGAAACAAAATGCAGCGGAAAGACATATATAATGGATATATACCAAATCTTCGTCTTCGATCTCCAAGGCAAAGTGATCTTTGCTAACTGCAAACTTCTGCTGACCCGAGCGTATTGCATAAAAACAAAACAAAACAAATACTCGGTGAAACTACCAGAACCACCCTGTAATGGAAAGCCCGGATTGCTTTGAGGACAAGACAAATCAGAACACAAACAGAAGAACATTTCATTGCTTATTACAACAATTCCATCAGAATACAAGAATATCACAGAGTATGAATAAATATTACACATTTGATAAATATCAGAGATTTAAATTACATTTAAATACATAGGAGTGGAAAAATAACGCAAAACACAACTGAAAGAAATACACGGATACAGAGCTTTCTGAGTATCATTCCATCTGTAAATCGGGATCCTGTGAATATAATATCTGCAAAACCTAATTACTAGCTGCCCAATGGAAAATAAGGGCACCCGGAGTTTAGGTTAAAAAAATAAACTCCAGGTCAGTCATGTGACTGGTATGGGAACTAAAACAGTTATAATCTTGATTTTAAATTTAGATAAACCAAGGGATCACGCCGTATAACACGGAATGGGTTTAACCCCAAGAATACTAGTGCACTAAACAAACAGCGCAATGCTAAATAAAGAAAATGAAGCTATTATAAGATCCAGGTCCCATCACACAATGCAACACAAGCCGGAGGATAGGGTATTACCTTATAATAGCCAAATATTGCTTGATACGCGAAATTTAATCTTTTATTATTACTATAAGTGAAGAAATCAACTTCAAATATAAATGTATCAATCATAGGTGACATGAGCGCCCCATTCCACTATGTCGCCATATATAGGATTGCAACTAAAACTGAAAGGTCGTATCGGAAATTGGATTCCATCAAGATTCAAGGCCAGGGTTGGCTCCTCACCGCTTCGAGACACTCTAGCAAATGTCTCAGGACTACAAACTCTGGGTAACCCTTGGTTCTTCAGGGCCGGTCCACTCAAAGTGCAAAAGTGGATTAGTTATACCTGAACACACGTTTTTCGGTCCTATCGGACCTATCCATTGGCTCCGTAGAGACCGATATATCCACGGCACCTCGCAATCCAACAACCACATAGGTAAAAAAAAATTAAATGTCAGAGCTTGTAAATGCTGACACCATCCATAGCTAGAAAGAAACGTCGTGCACTCACTGCGGTCACGATCCCGTTTTTGACTCATACCGAGATGTAAGTCCAGCGAATTAACGCTATACACAAAGCGGCGCTATATTAAAGCTGTGCTTTGATCATCAACCACAAGACTCTGCTTTTCAACAAAAGCCTTGATCACTGCATCTCAACATGCCACATAGGCAATTCATGCCATACGACTGATATCTATCGATATATAACCTCTGAGCTCATCCGTCTCAGAGAAGGGCGTTAAGCAAGAGAATAAATTCTCCGAAGCCAAACAGATATATATTTAATAGAAATCAGTCAATATAGAATAAAATCCAATGTCAGGCACACAATCCTTTTACAAGTTCGTTCTGGGTCTGAACGAAACTAGAGGCACCTTATTCCTCGTCCCATATGTCCAATACAGGAGAGAGGCCCTCACATATCCATCGATCTCCAAGTATGTCTGGACGATCACTACTTATTACCTCGTCTTGGGTGTACAGCCCAATCAAGACATCAGTAATCATCCAACGATGTGAAGACCTCCAGTCTTCAACCACCGTCTCCGCAGTCGACTTATCGTCGAATCAGTTATTCAGAATGGGTGTAAACCCGACCTTTCTGAATAACTCGCGTATATTATAAACAAGTGCTATAAAAACACAACATACACTTCATTCCAATCCAGAATATTCTTTATTCAATATTCGCATTCTTAGGGAATGGTTCCCATTAATTTTATCAAAGACAAATTCTTTTAAATTTATTCTTTAATCTTCCTTTGGATATCATTTCAAACCATATTAAGGTTTTCCACACTAGTCACCTTACCGAAGTTATCATTTGTTTAATTTCCCAATCCCAACCAACTCATCCCTTGGAGCAAAACTGTTAGTACTCCATATTTAACACCACGGTGTTATCGATAAATATTAATTACCATTTCACGTTCAAATCTAGTTAAATATTTAAGTATCGCTTGGAGAAAAACTGGTCATACTCCATTCTCAATCATTTCAATCTAATTAAAGATTCTTTAAAACTCCACTTAGTTTTAATCTTCCCCAAAATCAATATTAATGATTATATAACTTCGGAAATCAATTCCTGTCTTTAACTGGGTTAAAGAACCAATGTCATTTAAAACACGGTTCACGATAAGCCCAAAATCACAATCAATTCCGTCTGTCTCTAACCGTAAATTAGTAAAAGAACAATTCCCTAAGTATTACCCCCGATGGCCGAAACCAACATTAGATCAATACCCAGAAACCATTCAACTTAGCTAATCTCCAGTTAGTTTCTAACTTTCTTAACTTCATTGGGTTTAAGAATAGTATTATTAAAGATTCCATTCACGACAAACCCAAAACCTCATTCCATTGTTAATCGGGTTAAAGAACAAGTGTTATTTAAAGCACCGTTCACGATAAACCCAAAAATCCAATTTATATTCAATTACAATTAAATATTAATTAACTGGAAATTTTCACTAAATCTTAATTAAAAGATTTATTCTTTTCTCAAACGGGTTTATGAAAAGTGTTATTTAAGACACCATTCACGACAAACCCAATACCCCATTTGATATTAAATGCAAGGCTCTGAATAGAGAATATATCGGCTTATATTCAATATCAAATTCTGAAACCAACAAATATCGTTTGGAAATAATGATATAAATATATCTTTCAAATTTCCATAACAATACCTACATAATCATGAAATCCAACATCAAAATATTCCAAAGATGATTTCGATTCAAATCCATTCCAATTCTTATATTGGAAATTCCGGTTATTTTTAAAACCATTTCAAATCCAATTTATTTATTTAAAAATATTGGATTATAATTCTAGTTCATAACTAGTTCATTTAGATAAATATATATTTTTATCTTTTCAAATATGGGATTTTTCATCCCAATTCATTCCAAATCATTTATTATGATTTTACACAAATTATTAATATTTTTAATAATTTTATCAAGGCTCGTACAGTCGATTTCCATAAACGGTCATGGATCTGTACATACACCGGCCTTTTCCAAATTTGATTTGGACATAATTCAAAATCCAACTATCAGATTTCAAACCTATTATATTAGTTGGAAAGCTCTTTTCGATATGAACTCAACAATTCCAGTTTAGGAGAATCGGACAGTCAGATCTCCTGCAATGTCAATTCGAAGTCAATGGTCGAAATTTGCGAACAGTCGCAGCGCGGCACGTTCTATTCAGGCCATTAAATATATATAATATATATTTTATATATATTTCATCGATTTCCTTTTAAAACGTATTTTATAAATCGTTTTAAATTCGTTTTCAAAACGAATTCAACTTCATATTCAATCTCAAATCAAAATTGAAAATTCTATATCATTAATTTATAAATGATAATATTTTCAAAATATTATATATCAAAATCATTTCCTTTTTGATATTCATTATAGAAATGAATAAAATCGATATAAATATCGTGTAACACCCCACGTCCATTAATGTCACTCACAAAGGGAGTGTATTAACTTCTATGGAGTGTTTTAAGTGCGTATTGAACATAAACTTAACAATAAGACAGATATAAACAGTACTTAAAACTTTTAAAATTTTATTCATTGCAGCGGTAAACACATAAGTTTGATTACATCATCAAAAACCATAGTCAAAGTACATAATATCCATCTTGACTAAATCAGAGTACATAAATTGAAAGACATGACCCCAACACAAAATAGCCATAAATAAGATAGGTTGAACTTTTACTCCAGCGATCCAAGCAAATTCTAAAACCAAGAGATACAACTATCCAAAATCAAGCTCCAATGGTGCTAGTTCCACC
The DNA here is from genome assembly GCA_030737875.1 of Allium sativum. Classification (NCBI taxonomy): domain Eukaryota; kingdom Viridiplantae; phylum Streptophyta; class Magnoliopsida; order Asparagales; family Amaryllidaceae; genus Allium; species Allium sativum. Next base: position 1,420,189 of record CM060925.1, on the reverse strand, counting down.
CTGAGCACCTTAGGGGGGGAAGAGAGAAAAGAGGTGGAACCAAAAGGGGTTAGACATAAAGTCTAGCGAGTGCGATAACTTTAACAATATAATTATCCAAATAACTAGGCTAAGGCATAAGTTGGAAAATAAGGAAATGACTGTGAACAATTGGGTATAGCAGAGTAAACAAGGAAATAAGATGAAATAAGATAACGTTAAAGGCGCACCTAAACCACTATAAGATAATTACTATACTGCACCACCACTAGTCACCCTAAAGGTTGACCCCGCCAACAAGACTTTAATAATGATATTGGTAGTTTCGTGTACCCCTAGTTGCCTTCATAGGTGCCGCCTACCCCTATCTCCACTAGGTGTACCCACTACCCCCATGCGATCGGCTCCCTAACTCGTAGATACTCGTGCTGGCCCCACAGTGGGGTGTATCACTCCCCAAAGTGGCAACCCGATACCACCAACAATGCACGGCTTATACCTACACGACGCAACAACGTCTTACCAACCAGCCCGGGCCCACACACGCACATGAACCCTTGGACTTGCATTGCCACCGCTAACTCGTTTTGGCCTCTTACAGTCAAGCCGAGTATGCGTGTCCGGTCCTCGACTTGGGTCGAGCCCACAAAGATACTTATGGATTACGGGTTGAAATGGGCCGCCATTACTTGACACAAGCAATCCACTTAAGCTTGGTCCCCTCTAGTACATCCCACTTAACCCTCTTCTTATTCATGTCCACTTACATGTTTCAAACTTTGGTTAAGTGTTTCTAATAGTATTTCATAAGCCACCCAAGGCACCCACTTAACCCCCATGTCCCACCACATGTTTATCTAGTTAAGTGTTTCTTAATTCATTAACACTGTAACCTTGTAAAGACCTCCCACATTAGACTGGCATTTGTGGCAGCTGGATTTGCCGGGCGGGTCCGGGCAGTCTTACACCACAAACGATCCTAGCCTCGTGCCTTTACAACCGTTACGCATTTAATTTATGCCTAAGACCTCCCACATTAGACTAGCATTTATGGCAGCTGGATTTGCCGGGTGGGTCCGAGCAGTCTTACACAACAAAAGAGTCTAACCTCGTGTCTTAGGCGATTAATTACACATAATTAATTATCCCCCAATTTGAATTAATTTCCTTATAGAAATTATCAATCAATTCCAAATTTAACGATGTCCATAATTGTCTCAATTATGTCCATCTATTTATGGCATGCAAAATTATACCAATTATCATCATAAACTTATTTATGCCATTTAAGGCATTTATGCCAAATCTCAATATTAGATCTTTTAACATTATCCCATTGCCCCACGTTGTACGTTCGTTCGTTTAACGTAAAATATACGTTAGACTCGAATAGTCTAACTTATAAAATAAAGAGAAAACATCACAACATACATATAGATAAAACTAGATCTAAACATAAGGGGTGAACTTGCATGTGTGAATGAGGTTCTTTATCTAAAAACTCGCATAGGCCAAAGTCACAAACCTGCATAAAACTAAATATGTCATAGATCTAAATCTAAAGGTGTAAACTTGTTTAAGTAATAGTCACAAACTTGAATCAACCATGTATGTCATAGATCTAATCATAAGATGTAAACTTGCATAGGCAATAACCACAAACTTACATTACATGATTTACACTCCAAACATATATATATATATATATATATATATATACATACATACATATATATATATATATATACACTTGCATATGTGATTTATGCAACATAAACGATGGTGTAAACTTACATTTAAACATGTAAACTAGCATATAGAATTTTTTATACTAGCATATAACTCACACATGTCATAGCCTAATTTTAGATCCAATTTACACATAAAATAGAGGTCATGAAACATGTAAGGTTGTATATAATTTTCGATAACTTGCATATGATCCATGCCTCAATTAACATCCTAACTTGCATACATACATATGATTTATCATATGAATTAGTTCCAACAACATAACCAAACTAGCATATGAAACATCATTATGAATTGATTATACATAAGCCATTCATAGAATTACAACATAGATGACAGCATCACAACTTTACAACATAGATGATAACATCATAGAATTTACAACATAGATAATAACATACAGTCAATGATTCACAACATAACCATATAATCCAAATCATATCTTAATCCAATTAAATTGTTAATTATCTTATTAAAGAAATCGAACTCACAACTCAAAGAAGGCCGTGAGTTCTAAAATCTGAGTTTTGAAATTGATTTAGCATTCCTTTGAAGAAGACAATTTGTTGCGGTTTAGATTAGAATTGAATTTGATTAGCTTTTCTTCCTCTCCACTCGGTGGCGGCTATTCTAGGTTGCAAGGTGACGGCATGGAGGACATGATTCTAATTTTCATTTGATTTTAGGGTTTGAGTCTACATGTGTTTTTATAGAGTTTAGGATTAATTTAAGCCGTCTGATCAACCCAGAATTAACCCCAGCCATTCAGACCAGATCAGAAACCCTAATGACTTAGCATACAGTCATTAAAAGGTCATCAATCAAATCTGCTCGGGGTTTGCAGGTCGACCCCCTGGTCGAACTGTGTGGGTAGGTCGACCCCCTGGTCGACCTGGCCCTGGAGGGAATTTTCCCGCCTAGCCCATCTGACTCTGAAATTTGAATTTTTGAAATCCGTTTGAATTTTTTTGAAACTTCCGATGGCCATAACTTCTTTATACGAAGTCCAATTCACGCAAACTCGGACTCTATCTCAACCAGAATCCCGTGACGAACACAATAGTGCAACCCGTTTCCCTTAATTCTCACATCTGAGATTAGTTATTCTTTAATTTGTGAACTTTAATATTGAAAATTATGGGGTGCTACATATCATTCACGTCAACATGCCGTTAATCTAATCAACACCGCGTCATATACTTAAATATTTTCGTGTCCATCCCAAATCGGACATTAAAATCATATTTTGATCTTTTACTGAATATTATTTTAAAATATTCATTATTTTAAAATAATCGTTATTTTAAAATATTCATACTTTCTAAACTGGAATCAGACACAGCCAATCACCATATAATGTTGTTTATATGGATTTCATACACACATGTATACAACAATAATCAAATACAGTCAACCATCATCGAGAGTGCATTATACACTACATAAGCATTAAATATAAATATTTAATGCTTACAACAACCTGTTAACCAATCGATTGACATATAGCTAATTATTGGGACTAGTGTATGTCATATATCATCCCAATAACCGTGTGGGGTTTCAAACAACAAACATTGATTTTTATTTGTGCAGCTGGGCAATGTGTAAAATTTATCGTCCCGATCAATATCAATAAAATGGGTGTACATAAACAAATCGTCTGATTTGTAAATGAATATTCATTTTCATTTCAAGAGAATTCTATGCCATTCTTTTATACGTTAAAAATTATATTTTTAACGTTAAAATATTTATTTCAACACTTTACTATTTTTAACAGTTCATTTATTTAACCAAAATGTTATTTTAAACTAAAACCTTTTAGTTTAGAAAATTTCGGCATTATAACGGCGCGATATCGAAATCGAATAATGTCTTGCATTACCCCTCCCCTGATATTGGCTTGCACCATGCACACATAACAACTCAGTCAATTCAATTCAATTCTCATCCCAAACCAATTCAAACAAATAAATCAACCAAACCAAACAATCAAACAAGTCGTCCATGGTCTGTGGACGATGAGGAGCAGTTCATACATGCAGTTATAAAATAAATAACTGTACAAAGAAAACAATAGTGAGGAGTTCTCGCCTTGATCGGTTTCAGGAATTGTTTTATTTTTGAATTTCTAGTACCGTTTTGTTTCAGTTTGCTTCCTCGCGTAGTGTTCTTCACCATGTTTCCAACACCATCTTTTTCACACCATTTATATTAAAAATCACATTTTTATTATAACGCTATACATATAAAAATCACATTTTTATTCTCTCTCCATATATAAAAATCATATTTTTATATAACGAAAAATCATACTTTTGATATAATGAAAAATCAAACTTTATGTCGCTTCATACATATAAAAGATCGTATTTCTATATAACTCTCTTTATAATAAAAACCATATTTTTATTCCACTATACATATATTAAAAATCGTATTTTTATATTGATTCTAATATTATAAAAATCATATTTTTATGGTGATGTTCATATAATAAAAATCCAATCTTTTCCTTTATAAAATTATAATCTTTTCTATTATAAAAATATAATCCTTTCCTATATAAAAAATATATTCTTTTTATTTATTAAAATATATATTTTTCATATATAAAAATATTTACTTTTTGTTTTCCAAAATCTAATCTTTTTATATCTTAAAAATCCCGTCTTTCTTTAAATAAAAATCAATTCTTTTTATAATAAAAATTGAATCTTTTTATATTATATATATAAATCACTTCTTTATATTTTTAAAAATCAAATCTTTTCATGTTTAAAATATAATCTTTTCCTATATAAAAATGTAATCTTTTCCCATTTAAAAATATAAGCTTTAATGTTAGTAAAAAATCATTTCTTTCAATAAACAAAAATCCAATGTTTTATTATGGTTTATGTTGGCTAGCCTTTTGACCAAGCCATCAAGGTTCACACACAAGAAGAAAATATGAAGTCTCATTCCTCTAGTTCACGAGAAGTCAGATTGCAGTCGCTCAACCATCCTCAGGTCGGATCGCCCCTTTTTTGGATCGCCCTACCGGGTCGCTAAACCCCTATGCGAATCGATCCGCCTATACCACCTCGACCCGATCCAAGCCCAGAAGATGCAGCGAAGACCATGACCCATTCTATCATGATCTGAGATGTATGGATCTCGCGACACCTGTCAGCAACTGTCATATTGACCAATTCTTGATCAAGCTACGATCCGATCCGATATTCTCGGGATTTGCGCCACGTATGACCGCGATCCGCCTGACAAAATCAGCTGTAAATAGCCCAGAGCTGGGCAATTTTCAGGATCTTTTGGCAGTTTTAATGTTGATTCCACCATTACTGTCATACCACTATTTCATACCAGATTTACTTCGAGATAACTGAGAGAAATCGTAATTGTAAGAGTGAGTTTGAGAGAAATCATTGGTTGTACTAGCATCCAAAGTATAATCAATAGCATATAAAGTGGACGTAGGCTCGTTAACGCCGAACCACTATAAACCCTGTGTGATTTCTGCTTTTTCCTCATTTTTTAGTTATAATTCCCTATGAACCAGAACAATTTGGGTGTTAGAGCCAAATTTTAATCTAACATTTTGGTGCTTTCACTAAGAATTGATTTCTCGGCATATTGGATTGTTGCTCCGTTGTTTGGATATTCAAGTCCGAAGGAAACAGTCCCGAAACTTCACTGTTCAGATTTTTGAAGATTCCAGCGGCATCTGATATCATGGCCGGAAAGAACTCTAAGGAAGTACGAGCTTCGCAGGCGACTGAATTCGCGAATGAAGCAGTTGATGAAAGCGTACATGAGCAGGTTGAGGAGGGCCTCGCGAATCGTGGTGACATATTCGAACTGAAGGGGTCGTCACTCGATCCCACGACAATGCCGCGAATCCTCCACCTAATGTTACCATGATCCGACACCAGGGGGCTCTACGAGCCACAAACACAGGTCCACAGCGATCCGAAGTGATGACCAGACTACAACTCGACCTGGAAAGGAGGTTATGGCTCACACTTCCCGTCTCGGTACCTCTGTTCGACCTGGCTCAAGGTCCCTGCGCATAAGAGAAAATGTTGATGACCAATATGACCCCTCTGCTCCGGTCACTGAAGGAGATCTCTCTTGCTTCTCTGAAATGTGGGATAGGCTATTTGATGAATTAGCTGCTCAAAGGCAGCAAAGCTCTGTGCTGCGACAGAACTTAACTGCTATAGATAGAAGGCTCGATGATCTCGCAAGACAAAGAACACTCCCAGTTCGTCCACTCACACCAGAGTACTCTTCTTCGTCATAGGAATCGCCAAGACCTCCGCGGCGACCGTATGAGAGGGCTGAAAACATAGAGCAACTCCGATTTGGAACCCTGCCATCACGAGAGGAAGAGACACTTGGTGTAGTACCCTCAAACTGCAACTTGAATAATCGTGCCGCAACGCCTAGAGCTCGAGTTGTGGACAATCCTGTTGAGAATAGACCACCTCAGCCCCTTCGCCATACAAATACTCAAGTTAACAGGGGGCAACGAAGCCCAATCCGAGCTCCGGATTTCGTGGCTGTTCCTAGAAGAGAGATCGGAGAATTCCACCGAGCGAGAAGCGCTGATCCCGAGCCTCCGATGACCAGTGCAAATGTTGCAGCTATGGTCCATCAAATCCTGGCAGATAGCCGTAGACAAAGGAATGAAGATTCAAGGATTGACCACAGTCACACCCCTTTTACTGATGACATTCTAGACGTAACATTCCAGAGGCGCTTCAACATGCCTCAGATGAACCGTTACGTGTGTAGATCTGATCCAATCTAACATCTAATGAGAAATTCTTGGTCAATGACCGCTGCCGTGGCCTTTGACGCTGTAAAGTGCAAAGCATTCCCAATATTCCTGGAGGATGTAGCATTATTATGGTTTACTCGCTTACCAGCAAGATCAATTTCCATTTTCAGGGAGTTGAGTGAAAGGTTCGTGGAACAGTTCCGCATTTATGCATAGAGGACAAAGAGTGTGATTGATCTGTTCCTTGTCAAACAACGACCAGGCGAGAGCTTGAGGGTGTATCTTGATCGTTTCAACATAGCCGCCATTGAAGTCAAGGATCCCCATGAGCCAACTGTTGTGGCAGCCCTGATTGATGGGGTAGATAAAGATACTGAATTTGGGAGATACCTGGCCGGCAAGCCACCTCATACTAGAGAATTGTTCTACGAGAAAGCAAACGTGCGCTTACGTCAGGAGGAGGTATATGCTAACCGGAAGATGAAAATGGCAAATAAGAAGGAACTCCAAAGTAATGTGGCCGTCAAGCAAACCGGAGACAGCTCGGGGAAGGTTGAAGTCAATGTTGGAAACCGAAACCAGGGCGGCGACCACCAGTTAGGAAACAATGGTAACAACAGTAATGGCAATAATCGGAAGAGAAATCGGGGGAACAACTCCCAGAGAAGGACCCGTCCCAGGTCTTTCGAAAATTATACGCCAATAAATGATACTTTGGAGAATATATTCGTAAACTCGTACAACGTTCTCTAACATAAAAGGCCTCCTCCAAGAGATTCGATGGAGAAAGAACGTGAGACAGGGAAGTTTTGTCTCTTCCATCAGACTCACGGCCACTCTACAAATGAATGTCGTCATCTGAGAGACGTAGTTGAGAGGTTGCTCCGGGAAGGGAACTTGGATGAGTAAAGGGTGACTCCTAGAGATAGGGGGCAAGCTATTCAGACCCCGAACCAAAACCAGAATCAACCTACTGCCAGGCCAACTGTCCAGCAAAAAGGAAAGGATCTTGTTATCAGTACCATAATCGGAGGGCTTCACCTAGCCGGGCATAGTTTCAAGGCGATGGATCAATACGTAAACGCAGCAAAGCAGCATCTTGAGGTAGGAGAGTGTAGCAACCCTGAGGACAATGTCCCGGTAAAACAGCAAAAGATGATGTCAGATGACGTCATTTTCCGTGATCGAGAGAGTATTGGAGTTCACACTCCGACCGAAGATCCATTTGTAATCACAGTTCCTATTGGCCCGACCACTATTCATAAAGTTTTAGTGGATAACGGGAGTTCATTCAACATTCTATTAAAAAAGACGTTCGATCAAATGAACCTTGAATTGAAAGATTTAAAGCCGTGTGATGGATGGATCCGTGGATTTAATGGAGCTTCAACTGCTCCAATGTGATATGTAGAGCTGTCGGTAACACTTGGGGAAGGAGAACGCCAGAGAGTGAGAATTCTTCCCTTCGTGGTTTTTGAATCGCCTTATAATGCCTTCTTGGGCCGACCGGCCCTAGCAAAGTTTAGAGCTTGTATAGCCCCCTGGTGCTTATTATTGAAGTTTCCAATGGAAGCTGGTGTTGGCATAGTCAGAGGAGATCAGGTTGCCGCACGAGCATGTTACATTGCAGAGCTAAAGCTACTCCGTAAAGGAAGAGATATAGAAACTAAACACGCTTCTTCCCCCACAAGGGAGGAGACGTCATAGCAATTAAAGAGAATGACTATGGGTGAGTCGCCCAGAGAACTGCCCGAGGATATAGATCCCAGAGAGGACGAAGAGACTGGGGGCAGAATGGCGGCTCCCAACGAAAAGACTGTGGATGTACCGATCGATGATAGTGACCCAGAGAAGGTCCTGAAGATTGGATCCCAGTTGGATCCAGTTCGAGCTAAAGAACTGATGGATTTCCTGAAAGATAACTTGGATGTATTTGCTTGGACCCACGCGGACATGTGTGGGATATCACCATCAATCATGAGCCACTCATTGAGCATTAACCCAAAGTATCCCCCTGTAAAACAAAAAAGGAGAATGCTGGGCCCAGAGAGGTCCGCGGCCTTGAAAGAAGAAGTTGAAAAGTTATGAAGTAACGGATTCATCAAAGACTCAACCTACCCAGATTGGCTTTCAAATCCAGTTTTGGTAAAGAAGGCCAATGGGAAGTGGCGTACGTGTATTGATTTTTCGGATTTGAATAAAGCCTTCCCAAAAGATAGCATTCCGTTACCCATAATTGATCAGTTGGTAGATTCAACGGTGGGTCATGAGCTTCTCTCTTTCATGGATGCTTATTCAGGACATAACTAGATCCCAATGCATGTTCCAGATCAAGAACAAACTAGCTTCATTACGGATCTGGGATTATACTGCTACGTGGTAATGCCTTTTGGTTTGAAGAACGCAGGTGCTACATATCAACGGTTAGTGAACAGAATGTTCTATAACCAGATTGGGAAAACGATGGAGGTATACGTTGACAACATGTTGGTTAAGTCCAGACAATCATCCAATCACACTACAGACTTGGCAGAGATGTTGGGTATCCTTCGAAAGTATGGGATGAAACTCAACCCAACGAAATGCTCATTTGGGGTTGCCTCCGGGAAATTCTTGGGACTCACTGTCAGCTCTTGCGGGATTGAGATAAATCCAGACCAGATCGCAGCAATCAGAGGCATTCAGGAGCCTAGACAAATCAAAGATGTGCAAAGCCTTACAGGGAAAGTAGCAGCATTAAGCAGATTCATCTCTAGAGCGACAGACAATTGCATTCCATTCTATGAATTGATAAAGCGAGGAAAACGCAATTTTAAATGGACTCCTGATTGCATAGAAGCATTTCAAAACCTGTTGAATCATCTGGAGAGACCTCCGATACTGTCTAAGCCAGTGGACCACGAGGATTTATTCGTGTACTTAGCAGTGTCGTCCTACGCAATCAGCTCAGCATTAGTAAGAGAAGAAGACAAGGTTCAAAGGCCAGTGTACTACGTAAGTAAAAAAATTGGCGGCATCTGAGTGCAATTATCCGAGTATAGAAAAGCTGGCGTACAGTTTATTGATTGCATCTAGGAAGCTTCGACATTATTTCCAAGCTCATCCTATCATCGTATACACTGATCATCCGCTTAAGCAAGTTCTACAAAGACCAAAAGCTTCTGGAAGACTGCTCAAAGGGAACATTGAATTGAGTCAATTTGATCTGAATTTTCAGACCCGACGATCGATACGGGGGCAAGTGCTGGCAGAATTCATAGCAGAATTTACTGTCCCGGAGGATGACATAGTAAACGAAGAGGCTGACCCACCAAAACTACTTCTCGATCCTAGTGCATGGAAATTGTATACTGATGGTGCTAGGAATGATAAACGGTCCGGTGCCGGAGTGGTGCTTGAAACTCCTGAGAAACAACTGATATCCTATGCAATCCGGTTGGAATTTCACGCCACTAGCAACGACTCCGAATATGAAGCCCTGATAGCCGGGCTGAGGATCGCAAAGGAATTAGAGATCGCGAAGGTGGACATATTTTGTGATTCCAAGTTGGTTGTAAATCAGGTCACTGGAAAGTTCCGAGCTTAGAGCCCAAGATTAATTTCGTATTTAGAGAAAGTGAAGGAGTTGCTGACTGGCTTTGATCACTACAGTATATCTCATATTCCGCGGTCAGAGAACCAACAAGCGGATAAGTCAGCGAAGATGGCCAGTTCTGACGATCCTGAAGAAGCCGGGCTAGCCCCAGTTGAAGTACTTCAGTTCCCTAGCATAGGTCAGATGGAAATTGATCCGATACTAGAGACTGAGCCAGAAAGGGAGTCATGGATGACCCTTCTAAAGAATTTCTTGATGAATGGAACGCTTCCGACTAAGAAGAGAGAGAGGCGTAAAATAATCCGTAAAGCTTCCCGATACGTTCTACAAGGCGGAGTCCTGTACAAACAGGGATTTTCGATGCCTCTTCTTCGGTATATAGCCCATGACGACATCAAGCGTGTACTGCAGGAAGTTCATGAGAGTGAATGTGGTGACCATACTGGAGGACAAACATTGGCAAAAAAGGTGTTGCGGTATGGTTACTTCCGGCCAACCATAAACAAAGATGCAGCAAAATACGCACGACGTTGTGATGCATGCCAAAGATTTTCAAAAATTCCCAGGGCACCTCCTGTCCAGTTAAAGACAATGGCGAGTCCATGGCCTTTCGCTATGTGGGGAATTGATATCATCGGAAGCCTCCCTATAGCGAAGGGCGGAGCAAAGTTCGTTATTGTAGCTGTAGACTACTTCACCAAATGGGTAGAGGCCGAGCCATTAACTACAATCACAACCAAGCGAGTGATTAATTTCGTTGTTAGGAACATTATTTGTTGGTTTGGGATCCCGAAGATCGTCATAACTGACAATGGAACCCAGTTTGATAGCAACGAGTTCAGGGACTTCTGCCAGAAGTACCACATCGAGAAACGATACACCTCTATGGCACATCCGCAGTCGAACGGACAGGTCGAAGCAGCAAATAAAGTGATTAAGTCCATTATCAAAAGAAGATTGAAGCGTGCCAAAGTCATGTGGGTCGATGAATTACCCTTGGCATTATGGGCCTACAGGACAACGTATAAATCGACGACAGACCATACCCCCTTCTCTCTCGCTTTTGGAGCAGAGGCAGTCATCCCGGTTGAGCTAAAAGTACCATCTCACCGAGTCACTTACTACGATCTGATGACTAATAACGAGTTACTCCTTGAATCCCTAGATACAATAGAGGAGAAGAGGGATGAAGCAAACCTGCGTGCCTTGAGACACAAGCAACAGGTCGCTAGATACTACAACAAAAGAGTTCGAGCCCGAACCTTTGAACCTGGAGACTTGGTTCTGAAGCGTGTCTTTCCACCCCCAACTCATATGGATGCAAAGTGCGAAGGACCATACTCTGTTCTACGAAGGCTTGATAATGGAACCTTCAAGCTAGCAACCGTAGATGGAGAAGAAATCCCCAGAGTGTGGAATGCCCAACATTTGCGGCCCTATCTGACGTAAAGTTGCCAGATTTATCCTTTTGTTTCATAGGACCATGTAAAAGGCATGAATTGCCTAGAATAGTCCAATGTTTTGAGCAAAGGATTATAAAGTGGACGTAGGTAACGATTCGACCGAACTACTATAAAAATATTGTGTGTCGTTTACCTTTATTGGCACTATTATTTATCTGCTCTTCTATCTTTATAAAGTTAGCTGTAAAACCATATAGCGATCACAGAAACGTGTAATTCTAAGTGCCTTCCATCAGAATGGAGAGTAATCCGTAGCCAGAATGCTGAAGGTGCAATAAAGTTAATCACACCATTGATTGCACTCTAACTCTCCAGAGCCGAGAGAGAACGTAAAGGACTGGAAAATAACGTCCACATGGCAAGGCGACGCACCAAGATAAGAACCGCCTTGACAGGGCTCTAACCTTGGCGACTGCCAGGAGAGTAGAAAGGCGTCTATGATTAAGCGCTGAGAAAGAGCTCTTACCCCGCTGAAGGATCGGTGGAGACTGAACAGCTGAGCTCGAACTCTAACCTTGGCGACTGCCAGGAAAGTATAAAGGCGTCTATGATTAAGTGCTGAGAAAGAGCTCTTACCCCGCTGAAGGATCGGGTGGCGACTGAACAGCTGAGCTCGAACTCTAACCTTGGCGACTGCCAGGAGAGTATAAAGGCGTCTATGATTAAGCGCTAAGAAAGAGCTCTTACCCCGCTGAAGGATCGGGGGGCGACTGAACAGCTGAGCTCAAACTCTAACCTTGGCGACCGCCAGGAGAGTATAAAGGCGTCTGTGATTAAGCGCTTAGAAGGATTCTGGAGACTCAGCACCCCCAGAATTTCTGCCCCGCCAAAGGATCGGTGAGCGGATCATGGTACGAATTCGAACTTTAACCCGCTGATGGATCGGGAAAGTATAGAGGTACTGGAGATTTGGCGCCTCAAGGACTATAATCCTACTAAAAATTCCAAGTCCCCCGTATTCAGAGATAGGGGGCAACGTGCATAGAAATTTTTAAATTTTTTCTATCGCTTGAAGGATTTGTAATATAATTTCAACTCGATTATAGTCAAATGACTTGTGACTAAGTGTGAAGAGTTTATTGAAAGCAGTTACACGATGATGCAAAAGAAATAAACTTTCATTCATAAACTGCAAGCTTACAAGATAAAGAGGAACCTAAACAAAAGTGAGGGCCATTCTCACAATTACATTTCATGGCCAGTGGTAAGCCTAAAAACAAAATATGGACAAATGACTACATCCTACTTATGCTTGGGAGACGGCTTGGAATTTTTCTCCTTCTTCTGTTGTTCCAGTTCCGCCTTGCCAGCATCAGATTGATCACTCTTCTTTCTTTTTCTTTTGTCAATAAGGGGAGCTGAGGGATCATCAGAAGACTAAGAAGCAAGCTGTTTGGTAATTGATTTGGGTTGGAGTTTTAGTACTAACCCAGTTTTGGGATTAAACTCCGAGATCGGGGGCACATGCAAAGGCTCTTGCTCATCTTTTTTCAAGGCCAGCTGTTTTTCTTGCCTCACCTTCCTTTCAGCAAAGGTTTCCTCATCATCGCCTTTGATTTCTTTGGTAATGGTGACTTCTTCTTCATCATCTTCGTGGTGCCCGTCCATATCTCTCAAAGCCTCGATGGGCTCAGCATCTCGGGAAATATCAACACTGGGTGCGAGAATGACTTTCTCCGTTGTCGCACCTTCGGACTGCTTGGGAGCGTCAGTACTAGCACTTGGTGGGATGACAATCTTCTCCGCCTCTGCCTTCTTCTCAGCGTCGTTATCGGCTGGCCCGCCACCTGTAACATGAGAAACAAATGTTATTTCAGGAGAGAATGCGGTTTGCTCAGTTGATTGTTCGGCAAGACGGCGACAAGTGACGATTGCTTTGACAAATTGCGGAGAGAATACAGAGATACCTTTCGCTGATCCTCCATCCAAGAAAGCAGCAGAAGCTCCGACAACTAGAGGAGTCGAACCCAGAGGAATCAATGGATAATTGGGACTGTATTCCTCAATTTTGTAGGCCTTGGGCTCTGCAGTTGAGCTCGAGCCTTCTTCAATTTTTATTTTTGCCCTTGGCCAGAGTTTTCTCCTTATCCATCTCTTCTTGGAGTAGGCGTCTGCCTTTCTCTAATTCCTCGGGTTCGTTATCCTTAAGAATGGTCAACATCAACTCATTCTCATCAATCTCATCGACTCCTAATCGCCGTTTCTTTCCCTGGACGATTGCATCCCATATGTTGGCTAAATTGACATGGTAGTCCGGGATCCAGAAGATGTTACGGGTCTTGATGACCTGGCCAAGGAAGTCAAACAACATTTCTTCAAATCCTTCAATATCTTTCTCTCTCTCGAGGAGCTTTTCATTAGAAGCAGTAGCCATTTCAATGGCACTTTCCACATTATTTTCAGCAAGAACCGTGCGCTTCTCTGCTTGCGCAAGTTGATCATTCAGAATCGTGCTCTCTTTTTCGGCCAGAGCTAAACTGCCTTTCAAGCTTGCCTTTTCTTTCTCCCAAGCAGCCTTTTCAACTTCGAAATTGTCTTGTACTGTTTTCAGTTTGGTGTTGGCCATCTTGAGATCTTCCACCTCCTTCTTCAATGACACACGCTCTTTGCTGTTAGAATCGAGCTCATTATGAAAACGTCGCCTGGCCTCCTCTAGCTCTTTCTTGTAATTTTTAGCATCTCGTTGAGCCAAGGCAAGCAGAGATTGTGCATCTTTCAAGTCCTTTTCCATTTTCACCCTGGCCCTGTCAATGTTTTTTATCCTTGCTTTGGACCTGTGCGCTTCCATTTCTAGTGTTCGGATAGCGACTGAAAGGTTGACGGCGTGTTTCTTCATCGCCTCATATTGCTTGGCTACATGGAGAACATGTCTGATGACTTCAGTATCCCAATTCCCAGGGACTGGTTCCAGAGCTGGAACGAACATCATCCTCTCAAAGAAGATATCGGGGAATTGTTCTTGTAATTTCCCCAGCTTAGCCTGAGCCTTAGGACCATGGACATAGTCTCGTGCCCCGGGGGCACTTAAACTTTGTTTGACTGGAGGGGATGATGTCAGTTTTCTCCTTCTCAGAATCCTTGTTTGGATCCTTGTTTTTATCCTTAGGCTCGTGGTGATTTTTGGATGATCTACTGTGAGACGGCGTGCTCTTCGGAGGAGTTAAGTCTTTTGGAAGTTGTTTTCCCCCTGTAGGTGGCACTTGATGACTATGGGGCTTTCTGGAGGTTTGTTTTGACGAAGATCTGGACCGTGAAGAATGAGGCTTGTGAGAATCTTGGGACCGATGGCTGTCTCCCCCTCGGCTACTACTACGAGCACGCTCAAGATCTGAACCAAGACTTAGGTTGCCCGCACGAAGGGAACGATAAGAATAAGATTGTTTGCGATTCATCCTTCATGCAAATGAAACAAGCATATATTAGAACTATGAACAACAATAGTGTAGAAAGTGCTGTGGTGAGCGGTGCGTGTGATTTGTGCATCCCATATAATTCCCCCTAACAGACCAGGGACCGAAGTTAGGCTCGTCTGGGTATGTAACACCCCACCTCCGCAAGGGTCACTCACAAGAGAATGCACTAGCTTTGGAGGGGCGTTGTCTAGGTAAACATGCACATAAATATTACAAGACAGAACATATAAAACAGCGGAAGAAAAACCAAATTTCATTACCTCATAAAATTATAAGGTCTAAAGCCTTTTACATCAAAATGCCTTTAAAAGCCATTACATTGGAAACCTGTCTTGCAATAGTTAAAGAAGCATAAAACCATAGTCATAAAATACTCCCCAAGTAAAATGGTAAAGCAGTCATAGCCAAGAAAAATCCAAGCCATACATGATGACCTTGAAGCAGAAGAAGTCCGAGCTAAATAACAGTATTTCCTCCCTGAAAACCTGGGGGGAAACGGAAGAAAAAGAGGCGAAAGAAAACGGGGTCAGTCATAAAGACTGATAAGTCTTATCTACTTCCAGCATAAAAACAGGTAAAGGTAACATGACATGCATAAACTGAAAGTAAACATAAGGATGATGACAAGATAGACAAGTTAAACCAAGGTAACAGGATGAAGTACTGTATCAAGATAAACTACGGTCACTATGAATCAAGTATAACATCCCAAGGTTCTATCGAGTATAACATCCCAAGGTTCTATCGAGTATAACACCCCAAGGTTCTATCAAGTATATTTGCCCTGCACCTTCCATACTAGTATCCCAACCCGTGCATGTGTTAGCTACAAAATGTCCCCTGCCCAAGGTCATGAAATGGTCCATGTCAACCTAATGTAGGTTTTCCCAACTCGTATGTTTCTTTCCTTGTATATGTTTAGTCCTTTTCTGTAAATCCTACGGGCTTCCTCACGTAGTTCTATACTACTTCAACGTAGTTCCATTATCCTTGAAATCGTTTGGACTGTCACCCCTTGATCTAGATGTATTTTCTTACCATGAATTCTCGAATGTTCGTCTAGGATTTATGCCACCTAGGACCACTAGGGATTACGCTACCTGCTAAACGTTTTCGTAACTCAGTTTGGGTTTAAGCCACCAAGGACCGCTAGGGATTACGCTACCCTTCAACCACGCCCTTTTTCCCACGTATGTATCATGAATCGTTTTTCCATGTCTAGATGCACATGTATCTCAATGTGCCATCCGAGTCCCGTGACAGGGCTAATCAAGAAATACATGACTCGGTCGGGAGCTTTAGGTTATCTGCCGATGCAGATATCAAGGTCTATTTTTCTACCGGTGGTTATGGTCCCACGTGACCCATCCCTCAACTACTGAAAGGCAATCCAAGAAAATCATGCACGAGAACTATACTCCGGCCATCCATGCCCCACTTTTCTATTGGCCAACCTCACCCATAACTAGATAGCAAGTATATGGTATGTTGGGAGTTCTCTGCCTTTCCGCATACGTACACGATTGACTAAAGATGGTAGGTAGTAGACGACATGCTATCACAGGGCTAAACTAAGTATCGCCGACTCCATGCTAATCCACCCCAGTCTTTAGGTTGCTCGGACAACAACCAAGGCATACCCTTGGCTCTTCTACCGCAGACCTTAACCTCTGTGAGCCCAGGCGGATCATCTGCAACCTCACAGAGGGATACCAAGAGTACCCTCACGTCCCCCGAAGCTACCGCTTCATCACCCAGTTCGCTGGAGCCTTTATCTAAGTCAGATAAACATTCGCTCCTCCTCGTGTGTTTGTTTAAACGATGACCTACCGTATCAGGTTAATCATCTATTTGTGAGCTGGTCCAATTCTCTTGACTAAGAATTATTACTTAGTTATCCTTAGCTAAGGTTTATCACTTAGTTTCCCTTCCCGTTATCCTTATTAACTACGATTTTCCACTTAGTCCCCTGAACTAGGGTTTTGTCTAATGGGTTAAGTGTTGTCATTCGAGTTCATGACTTACCCCGCCTACGAATCATGTCAAAATTGGCTAAGTATTCAAGTTCAAGACTTAGCCCTACAAACCATGTATCAAGTTGGTTAAGTATATCAAGAAGTTCATGACTTAACCCTAGATTATCGTGTCAGATTGGTTAAGTATAGGTTAACTTAACCCTATCAAATTACCGTGTCAGATTGGTTAAGTATAGGTTATCTTAACCTCATCCAGCTACCGCGTCAGATTGGTTAACTATAGGTTGTCTTAACCTCATCAAATCATCAAGTAAAATTGGTTAAGTGTAGGTTAACTTAACCCCATTAAATTATCGATTCGGATTGGTTAAGTATAGGTTAACTTAACCCAATTAAATTATCGAGTCATATTGGTTAAGCATATTTAAGAGGTTCGTGACTTCACCCTATCAAATCATCAAGTCAGATTGGTTAAGTGTAAGTTAACTTAACCCCATCAAATTACCGAGTCGGATTGGTTAAGTGTAGGTTAACTTAACCCCATCCACTAGTCGTATTTATAGTGGTTAAGTATCATTCTTGTGGGTTTACTTAACTTTACCACGCATCGCGTTATCCCAGTTGGGTGTTACCAACCCATTTAGGTTAAACTAACCCATCCGCTAATCATGTTATATGGTTAAGTGTCTTTAAGTAATCAAGTCCGGTCTTACTTAACCTACCCATTCATGTCATATCGGTTAAGTGCCATTAGTCAAACTAACTTAACCTTATCATGTGGCATTAAGTAAATTAATGCACCCCAACCTCTCACATTAGACTTTGTTGTGGTTACTGGTTACGCCGGGCGGGTCCGGGCAGCTTTACACCACAACCTAGTCTAACCTCGGGTTTTGAGCGCGATATGACCAACTACTCACATTGGGTCTTATTGTCTGTAGCTACTGGATTTGCCGGGCGGTTCCGGGCTGATTTATGCTACAAACTCAACCTAACCTTGAGTTGGCCACTTTCATGTTTTCCTACTTGTCATGTTCATGTCAAATTTAGGCTACGATAATATCCACGTTTTCCACTTATGCCCATTGTCCCATTACTTAATTCATGTTAAGTTTCATAGCCCATCGCAGGTTTGCCTAAACTACCCAAGGCGTATTTCCAACGCAAGTGAAAGCGAGTCAACATAGTTGGAATAATATGACAACATATTGGCCCCAAACATGTATGATAGCTAAAGGGATTGGCCTCAAACATGTATGATAGCATAAAGGGATTGGCCTCAAACATGTATGATAGCATATCACTAGGTTCATCATCATAGGCATGTAAATGGTTATGAGGGGTTTAGGTTCTTTTACATGCATAAGCCCCAAAATCAACTTCATATGAATGTTCCACAAGTCAAATTGTTCTAAGGGTTCATGCCAACATCCCACAATTCAAGATTCAATCTTGCATGATAAACAAGGTCAAACACAACATGAGTGGCATAATTTAATCACTAAGAAATAACCCAAAGTCATAGGTTCAAGAGAGGGGAAAGACTAGATTCACATAGACTAACATACTTAGGTTTCATCTCATTTTATTCCATGTCAACATTAGAACTACCGTTTAGATCTAAAAGTAGCTAGAACTTACAAAGCGTGGCTAGAGATTTATGAGCAAGCATTTGTCGTAGAACGGTGTTGAGATGATGCTCTACTTCCTTGATTTGATGTAGAAAGCTTGCTCCTTTGACTTGAATCAAGTTTGCAAGCTTAAGCCTTTGAAGTTGAAGATGGAGGCCATGCTCAAGAGACATTTGGGCAGCACTTTGTTGTTAGGATGGTTTGTGGTGAATTAGGCTAGGTCTTAGGGTGTTTTATAGAAGTTAGGACTAGTTTAGGCCCTTAGATTAACCGTAGTTTAGATCTGAACCATCCATTCTCGTCACAGGCCAACAGAACAAACTCAAAGGAGCAAGTAGGTGCACCAGGCCAGCCTGGCCGACCAAGGAGGTCGACCCCCAGGTCGACACCCAGGTCGACTGCCCAGTCGACCTGGTCCCTTGGGGGTCGACTCCCCAGTCGACCTGGGGCTGGGCGGGAAATTTTCCCGCTCAGTCTGTTTGGGGCTAAATTCGAATTTTGAAAATCTGTTTTCGTTTTCTGATTTTTCGTGAAACTTCTAGAGGCCATATCTTGGTCATACGGACTCCGATTTACGAAATTTCAGACTCGTTTCCAACCAGAATTACGAGTTGAACGCAACGGCGAAACCCGTTTTGCTTGATTCTTATTTTAAAATTTAATTCTGCATCGATTCTTGTCTTAACACGTTATTAAAATTCGGGTTGTTACATTCTCCCCTCCTTTAAGGATTTTGTCCCCGAAATCTCTAAGTTAGGGAGGATGTGTCCTACCATCCAATCATCCATCTACTCAAAGCATCATCCATAGGCAACCATTGTCCTTAAAAGATTTCTAATGTTGTATGAACATATGCAGAAAGTGTGTGTATATGTGTTCCTTATCTAATGCAAATGATCAGGCCTGATTGATCTTCTAATTGCAAAATATGTTTAGTGCCATGAATCCACATGTATGCAAATAGTCCTAGTCACATAATCACTATATGTGTGCACAACCATTCATCCATATGCAATATTCACATGATAACACATTCAAATTCATCCATAAACAAGTATAAACACGTATACATATGAAATATGAAATGTGACTGAGCCGATCTAGTGCTAGTGTGTATTCGTGCATCCATGAGCAACCACTTGCAACCATATCAATCATAACATGTTTTCAAATACATGTTTACTTCCACAGGGTTCTACCTAAGGTCCTCAAGATAGGACCGAGAAGATAAGCAAGATAAACTCCTTTTGGATTACAAGAAATCCCTTTCTAAACCCAACTCATATCCTATAAAGCCCAAAAGGTTTAGTCAACCTAACGGACACCTTCAAACCTTGACATGTATTATTAACCGATGAGTCATACCCCCTATGGAGTTTGCAACAGAAATAAGATCGAGAATAAGACCGAGAGGATATGCATAAAAGATAGCATGCGGGTAAGCTCTACAGGAAAACAAGGATCAAGAATATACTCTTAAAAAGAGATATGATGCGCGTATCTTGTCTTCAATCTTCTAAGTCGCATTTCCTTGAGCTTAATTCCATTGTGCCTTGACCATCTTTAACTTCATGATTTCGTGGCCTCTTAACTCCTATTTCCAAATATGAGTTGGAACTCACTTCATTGTCGCCTCTCGTTCCACTTTTACTTATTCTCCCTCTAGTATACTTGGCTCAACCATATCCGTGCACTCATGGTTTCATGTAAGCTCTCCAAAATTCACTAGTGAATCATGGATCTCGTTTACTCGCTCTACGACATTCCACGCAGAAGAACTTATCTCTTGAAAACAAACAGATGCCAACCATGTTACCAAGTGTACTTACTAGAGTGATTTCCATAACTCATGCACAAGCGAAATGAACCATCCGCCTTAGTGGCGAACTCTACTCGAACGGATTACCAACAAATGCATCAAGAGATTCTAGGTAACCAATCATGACAGAACCCTAAAGGTTACACGAGACTTCGAGGGTATTACCGAGGCAAGTCAAGAGCCTAACTACCCTCCTTTCAGAACCGAGAATGGAACCCTTATTGGATAACCACTCCATTCCTAGAATTCAACCCATCGCTTATAAGAATTATTCCCAAAAGTCATAGGCGTCCTCAAATCCAAACAAGTCATGAATAAATGGACTGATTCCTCAACAAGATTTGAGACAAAAATGGGATCCTATACTATGCTAGTACGAAGGTGCAGAGACTCAACTATCGAAGCAAACTTAAATGATGCGGTGATCAAAGCAAAGTCCTGACGGGATGATAGAGAAGAAAAGATAAACCTTTCACAGAAACGTTACCATCCTTCTTAGGTGCGCTAACAGTGAGAGCATACAATTGCGCTCTCGATGATCTTGTCCTCATCTCATAATACTTGACTATCTTTCCCTTTTTACCCTAATAGAGATACTCTTTCTTGTCATGGGTTTTATCATTCACCCTTTTCCTCCTTTGTGGATTAAGCCATACCAACAAGTTACTTGTCCTTAAGCTTGTATCCTTTATCCTTGTTCTTACAATCCTTTCTTATAATGCGGTAACAGGTCTCTCGAGAACTGCCTCCATCATACCGAAAAAACTAACGTAGTAAAAAAAATATATTAGTCGCAGTTCGAACCAATGTGACTACAGGTGGAGGAAAGAAAGGAAAAGAGATTCAATCAAGGAAACAAAGGATAATGCTAATGGCCTTTTGGGAATAGCCTTTAAAAATAAAACTTTCCTTGAAAAATGTTTCTTTGTAAACGGTTTTCAAATAGTTTTCAGAAGGTTTTAAAACTTTTGCCAGGTCTGGTAACCATCTGCTCTGATACCAAATGTAATGCCCCACCTCCGCCAGGGTCACTCACAAGAGAATGCACTAGCTTTGGAGGGGTGTTGCCTAGGTAAACATGCACAGAAATATTACAAGACAGAACATATAAAATAGTGGAAGAAAAACCAAATTTCATTACCTCATAAAATTATAAGGTCTAAAGCCTTTTACATCAAAATGCCTTTAAAAGCCATTACATTGGAAACCTGTCGTGCAATAGTTAAAGAAGCATAAAACCATAGTCATAAAATACTCCCCAGGTAAAACGATAAAGCAGCCATAGCCAAGAAAAATCCAAGCCATACATGATGACCTTGAAGCAGAAGAAGTCCGAGCTAAATAACAGTATTTCCTCCCTGAAAACCTGGGGGGGAAACGGAAGACAAAGAGGCGAAAGAAAACGGGGTCAGTCATAAAGACTGGTAAGTCCGATCTACTTCCAGCATAAAAACAGGTAAAGGTAACATGACATGCATAAACTGAAAGTAAACATAAGGATGATGACAAGATAGACAAGTTAAACCAAGGTAACAGGATGAACTACTGTATCAAGATAAACTACGGTCACTATGAATCAAGTATAACATCCCAAGGTTCTATCGAGTATAACATCCCAAGGTTCTATCGAGTATAACACCCCAAGGTTCTATCAAGTATATTTGCCCTGCACCTTCCGTACTAGTATCCCAACCCGTGTCGTGTGTTAGCTACAAAATGTCCTTTGCCCAATGTCATGAAATGGTCCATGTAAACCTAATGTAGGTTTTCCCAACTCGTATGTTTCTTTGCTTGTATATGTTTAGTCCTTTGCCGTAAATCCTACGGGCTTCCTCATGTAGTTCTATACTACTTCAACGTAGTTCCATTATCCTTGAAATCGTTTGGACTGTCACCCCTTGATCTAGCTGTATTTTCTTACCATGAATTCTCGAATGTTCGACTAGGATTTATGCCACCTAGGACCACTAGGGATTACGCCACCTACTAAACGTTTTCGTAACTCGGTTTGGGTTTAAGCCACCAAGGACCGCTAGGGATTACGCTACCCGTCAACCACGCCCTTTTTCCCACGTACGTATCATGAATCGTTTTTCCATGTCTAGATGCACATGTATCTCAATGTGCCATCCGAGTCCCGTGACAGGGCTAATCAAGAAATACAGGACTCGGTCGGGAGTTTTGGGTTATCTGCCGATGCAGATATCAAGGTCTGTTTTTCTACCGGTGGTTATGGTCCCATGTGACCCCTCCCTCAACTACTGAAAGGCAATCCAAGAAAATCATGCACGAGAAATATACTCCGGCCATCCATGCCCCACTTTTCTATTGGCCAACCTCACACATAACTAGATAGCAAGTATATGGTCTGTTGGGAGTTCTCTGCCTTTCCGCATACGTACACGATTGACTAAAGATGGTAGGTAGTCGATGACATGCTATCACAGGGCTAAACTAAGTATCGCCGACTCCACGCTAATCCACCCGAGTCTTTAGGTTGCTCGCATAGCAACCAAGGCATACCCTTGGCTCTTCTACCGCAGACCTTAACCTCTGTGAGCCCAGGCGGATCATCTGCAACCTCACAGAGGGATAGCAAGAGTACCCTCACGTCCCCCAAAGCTACCGCTTCGTCACCCAGTTCGCTGGAGCCTTTATCTAAGTCAGATAAACATTCGCTCCTCCTCGTGTGTTTGTTTAAACGATGACCTACCGTATCAGGTTAATCATCTATTTGTGAGCTGGTCCAATTCTCTTGACTAAGAATTATTACTTAGTTATCCTTAGCTAAGGTTTATCACTTAGTTTCCCTTCCCGTTATCCTTATTAACTACGATTTTCCACTTAGTCCCCTGAACTAGGGTTTTGTCTAATGGGTTAAGTGTTGTCATTCGAGTTCATGACTTACCCCGCCTACGAATCATGTCAAAATTGGCTAAGTATTCAAGTTCAAGACTTAGCCCTACAAACCATGTATCAAGTTGGTTAAGTATATCAAGAAGTTCATGACTTAACCCTAGATTATCGTGTCAGATTGGTTAAGTATAGGTTAACTTAACCCTATCAAATTACCGTGTCAGATTGGTTGAGTATAGGTTATCTTAACCTCATCAAGCTACCGCGTCAGATTGGTTAAGTATAGGTTGTCTTAACCTCATCAAATCATCGAGTAAAATTGGTTAAGTGTAGGTTAACTTAACCCCATTAAATTATCGTGTCGGATTGGTTAAGTATAGGTTAACTTAACCCCATTAAATTATCGAGTCATATTGGTTAAGCATATTTAAGAGGTTCGTGACTTAACCCTATCAAATCATCAAGTCAGATTGGTTAAGTGTAAGTTAACTTAACCCCATCAAATTACCGAGTCGGATTGGTTAAGTGTAGGTTAACTTAACCCCATCCACTAGTCGTATTTATAGTGGTTAAGTATCATTCTTGTGGGTTTACTTAACTCTACCACGCATCGCGTTATCCCAGTCGGGTGTTATCAACCCATTCAGGTTAAACTAACCCATCCGCTAATCATGTTATATGGTTAAGTGTCTTTAAGTAATCAAGTCCGGTCTTACTTAACCTACCCATTCATGTCATATCGGTTAAGTGCCATTAGTCAAAATAAATTAACCTTATCATGTGGCATTAAGTAAATTAATGCACCCTAACCTCTCACATTAGACTTTGTTGTGGTTACTGGTTACGCCGGGCGGGTCCGGACTGCTTTACACCACAACCTAGTCTAACCTCGGGTTTTGAGCGCGATATGACCAACTACTCACATTGGGTCTTATTGTCTGTAGCTACTGGATTTGCTGGGCGGTTCCGGGCTGATTTATGCTACAAACTCAACCCAACCTCGAGTTGGCCACTTCCATGTTTTCCTACTTGTCATATTCATGTCAAATTTAGGCTACTACAAAGTCCACGTTTACCACTTATGCCCATTGTCCCATTACTTAATTCATGTTAAGTTTCATAGCCCATCGCAGGTTTGCCTAAACTACCCAAGGCGTATTTCCAACGCAAGTGAAAGCGAATCAACATAGTTGGAATAATATGACAACATATTGGCCCCAAACATGTATGATAGCATAAAGGGATTGGCCTCAAACATGTATGATAGCATAAAGGGATTGGCTTCAAACATGTATGATAGCATAACACTAGGTTCATCATCATAGGCATGTAAATGGTTATGAGGGGTTTAGGTTCTTTTACATGCATAAGCCCCAAAATCAAGTTCATATGAATGTTCCACAAGTCAAATTGTTCTAAGGGTTCATGCCAACATCCCATAATTCAAGATTCAATCTTGCATGATAAACTAGGTCAAACACAACATGAGTGACATGATTTAATCACTAAGAAATAGCCCAAAGTCATAGGTTCAAGAGAGGGGCAAGACTAGATTCACATAGACTAACATACTAAGGTTTCATCTCATTTTATTCCATGTCAACATTAGAATTACCGTTTAGATCTAAAAGTAGCTAGAACTTACAAGGCGTGGCTAGAGATTTATGAGCAAGCATTTGTCATAGAACGGTGTTGAGATGATGCTCTACTTCCTTGATTTGATGTTGAAAGCTTGCTCCTTTGACTTGAATCAAGTTTGCATGCTTAAGCCTTTGAAGTTGAAGATGGAGGCCATGATCAAGAGACATTTGGGCAGCACTTTGTTGTTAGGATGGTTTGTAGTGAATTAGGCTAGGTCTTAGGGTGTTTTTATAGAAGTTAGGACTAGTTTAGGCCCTTAGATTAACCCTAGTTTAGATCTGAACCATCCATTCTCGTCACAGGCCAACAGAACAGACTCAAAGGAGCAAGTAGGTGCACCAGGCCAACCTAGCCACCAAGAAGGTCGACCCCCAGGTCGACACCCAGGTCGACTACCCAGTCGACCTGGTCCCTGGGGGGTCGACTCCCCAGTCGACCTGGGGATGGGCGGGAAATTTTCCCGCTCAGTCTGTTTGGGGCTAAATTCGAATTTTGAAAATCTGTTTTCGTTTTCTGTTTTTTCGTGAAATTTCTAGAGGCCATAACTTGGTCATACGGACTCCGATTTACGAAATTTCGGACTCGTTTCCAACCAGAATTCCGAGACAAACGCAACGGCGCAACCCGTTTCACTTGATTCTTATTTTAGAATTTAATTCTGCATCGATTCTTGTCTTAACACGTTATTAAAATTCGGGTTGTTACAGGGTAGTCTCTCATTCTTCAACTGGAACAGTTGTTTCCTCAGAGATAGGAAAAAATGGCTCCCCTTCGAAGTCTTCCCGTGTATATACATCGTCGGGTATAGGAATCTTGCTCAATTCTTTAAATAACTGCTCCTCTGTTAAATCATCGGGAGCAGCAGGCTCAACCGGTAGGGAGGCCCTTGAGGGGGAACCCCTCGGAGAGGCTGAGATTTCCTTAGACTCGTCAGCACGGGCCTCATCTCCTCTATATACATTTAAATCTTCGTCGTCCTGGTTAATTATCGGCGAAGGACTCTTATGAAGTTTAGTTGTCTCTGCTGCCTGTGACGTTCCTTCTCCCTCGGCCGGGGGCACGTATTTGTAAGGTTTGCCACCCGCGCCAAGTCCAAATCTTATATTCAGAAGGCGGTGCTTGTGAAGATTCTCGTCAGAAATACATTTCTTGATCTTTAGGAAGTCGGATTTGCTTTTCAGAAGGAGAGATAGTCGATTACTATACACCAAGCCTTCCGTTTTTGGAAAGGTGTGATCTACATAGAGAAAAGAAGCATGTTAGCGCTTCGATTTCTTAAACAAGTTATTCATTCAAAGGTTAAATTTACCTGATTTAAGCCATATTCTTGCACACCCAGCCTGTCTCTTTATATAGATCCAATCGGCCTTAGGATCCTCTATGTTGCTGTAACTGTCAGATAAGACCTTCCTATTTGCTACCGATTCGAAGAAAGAAAAATTTGGGGTTGCCGTAGAGCGATGCTTGAAAAGGTAATAGAATTTCAAATCTTTAAACGTGAGCTCAATTTGCAGGATTTCCGCATATGCGATGTATAGAGCGTATAAGGCTGTGTAGGCATTGGGATGAAGCTGCATCGGAGCAATACCCGATCGATTTAAGGTTTCAGTGACGATTGGAGGAAACAGAGGAATTGCGCCTACCCAGCACATGAGTCGGCTAACTATCATATACCCCTCCGGAGCCAGATGAGGTCTATCTTCGCTACCAGGTGTTCCCACATCATCCCCGGGGATCCCATGTTTCAAGCAAATTTTCTTAAGCTTTATGTCATCTAGTTTGGAAGCTAAAGAGTCAGTGAATTTCTCTATTTCTAGTGCACCAGGAATCTCGTCGGGAGATCGGTCGTCTACTTCAGACTCCTCATCAAGCAAGGTACTCTCAGATGAATCCGATTCCGTTTCTGCCTCATATTCGGATCCAGAATCCTCACCCTCTAGATTAATTGGAAGAACCTCGGGATTGTGGTGCTCAGACGTCTCGGGATCCATCTCTGTATCAGATCTTGAAGGGGAACGGTTATCCGACATTACTGTTTAAGCGAGTAAACATAAAGAATTAGAATACAACTACCCTTCCCCCCGTGTGTGCAAGTGCAAGTGTGTGCCTGTGTATGCATTAAAGAGAAACATGGAAGTTAACAAGATCATCGAGATATTAGTCATTGCTTGCTGTTAAGTCATGCTGCTGGTCAGTCCAGAAAGTTCGTCTCAAGGGCTCTAACCTAACTGTCCATTGGTATGTTAGAATTAAGTTGCATTGAGTATTTAACAAGTTCATCATATCACTCGGATCGCATAGAAGGGTTCGGGTTGCAGTGCATGATCGGATCACGAGACAAGCAGGGACTCGCAGCAAAGTCGCCAGGTCGTGGAAGAGCGTCGGATCGCGAAACTGGAGCGGATCGCAAAGACTACCCACGATCCGTTCCCTCCTCCTATGAATTACAGACTAGCCACGACCAGATCCGTCACTTGACTTAGATACCAGCATTTCCACGACTCGAACCGGTACCTTATCACCACGATCTGATCCATACTTCAATTTCTACTCCTCCGTGTCCACAACCCGATCCGTATCCAAACCATGCTCACAACGCGATCTGCTCAGCCCTTTTTCTCCTCCTTTCCTTCTTCTTCCTCTCCTCTTCTTCTTCTCTATCGCTGAGCTCGAGCAACTGACATCCATGGCGCATCGACACCAAAACTTCGAATGCCACAAAATTCCTTCACCTTCCCTCTCAAGCCAGTAAAAACACAAGGAAAATGAGAGAGAGATTGCGAAGATATTATTTATATGTAATTACCTTTCTAAATCAAAGAGACGAATGGATGGGGGGTAATTTGAAAACTAGGGTTTTACTCAGGAGATTCGATAACAGCGAAAGAAAGAAGAAAGGGAAAAGGAAAGGAGGGTTCGGCTTATATAGACCGAATGATGTCCGTTGGTCTCCCCTTTTTCGTCTTATTCGAACCGTGGGCTTCGGTGGATCGTGGAGTCAAGCCCATCGGGCCCAGCAAAGAAGAAAGAGGCTGATCCCTGGGTCGACTCGCTACGAAGGATGGCCCACCATACATAAAGCCCACACAAAGGTTTTAACGAAACGAGCATCTCGTATCGCTGGACCGTGACAAAGGACGCTCCCACGAATCGTGGAACACTGGAGCGATCCGAGCCGACTAAGGATGGGTAGAAGTAAATCTCCAGAAATACTTGTTAAAAAAAAGGAGGAGAAGGGAAGTTCAGAAGTATACCTGGTAATTTGATAACGACGTTTCCAAGAATTCCAGAGATGGAAATTATCCGATAAACAGAGAAATGATTAAGGATTTATCTGATATTTATACCAATCAAGGAATGCGACTTTCCGAAGTTACACGACATTTTAGACAGATGCAACCATTTATTTTCATCTCCCTATGAAAAGATGTCTCAGCAGTTTCGAAGCATGTTCTATCTTCGATAAAACATACTTCGAGGGGGCAAAATGTTGGCTAGCTTTTTGACCAAGCCATCAAGGTTCACACACAAGAAGAAAATATGAAGTCTCATTCCTCTAGTTCACGAGAAGTCAGATCGCATTCGCTCAACCATCCTCAGGTCGGATCGCCCCTTTTTTGGATCGCCCTACCGGGTCGCTAAACCCCTATGCGGATCGATCCGCCTATACCACCTCGACCCGATCCAAGCCCAGAAGATGCAGCGAAGACCATGACCCATTCTTTCACGATCCGAGATGTATGGATCTCGCAACACCTGTCACCAACTGTCATATTGACCAATTCTTGATCAAGCTACGATCCGATCCGATATTCTCGGGATTTGCGCCACGTATGACCGCGATCCGCCTAACAAAATCAGCTATAAATAGCCCAGAGCTGGGCAATTTTCAGGATCTTTTGGCAGTTTTAAGGATTGATTCCACCATTACTGTCTTACCACTATTTCATACCAGATTTACTTCGAGATAATTGAGAGAAATCGTAATTGTAAGAGTGAGTTTGATAGAAATCATTGGTTGTACTAGCATCCAAAGTATAATCAATAGCATATAAAGTGGACGTAGGCTCGTTAACGCCGAACAACTATAAACCGTGTGTGATTTC
Organism: Allium sativum; assembly: GCA_030737875.1. Lineage (NCBI taxonomy): Eukaryota > Viridiplantae > Streptophyta > Magnoliopsida > Asparagales > Amaryllidaceae > Allium > Allium sativum. The sequence continues at coordinate 1,391,175 of CM060925.1, read as the reverse complement.
TTCTTTTTCCTCATTTTTCAGTTATAATTCCCTACGAATCAGAACAATTTGGTTGTTAGAGCCAAATTTTGATCTAACAGTTTACATATCATAAAAATCCCATCTTTATCATCCATGTTATAATGTATAAAACTGACTTTTATAAATCTAATTACCTTGAATAAATAAATTAAACAAACTAAAATAATAATAAAAACTCACAAGATTTTGACCATCGAAGAAGGGGGGTTTCACTGCTCGGAGAGAGGTGGCGTAGGGTCGGGGATGGTCGGAGGTGGTGGCGGATGATCCAGGTGGCGACAGCGGGTAGATTTAGGGCTGAGGTGTCAAAATGGAGAGGGAAGGAAAGAGAGAGGGGTCGGCAGGGAGGAGAATGGTTGTGGGGAGGGTGCGCCGGTCGGAGAAGGTTGTGGTGGCGCGGCAATAGGCCGCGGCGGAGCTCCAAGGCACGGCGAAGTCCTCCCGCGCTTCGGTTTTTCTTTTTATATTTAAAAACCCGATCTGGAATATAGGAGAGAGATAAGACGAAAAGAGGGTTGACTTGGTTATGAGGGAGGGGGTTAAGTATATTTTATTTTTTCAAAAAAGGTAACTTTTTAATATGAGATCCAAATGAGACCCAACGGCCAATGCCCCCTGCTAATTACCCCCATTCTGAACACAATGGGATATGTCACATATGCCAATTCGACTGTTTGAGTCTGTTTTAATCAAATTAAAATATTAAACATTCAATTTTAGATTTGAACATACATTTTAATTTACCGGGGCCACATACAGACTATGTGAATTCCAGAAAAATTATTTCTAGCTTCATATTGACGATATGGTCCTAACAAAACTAATTTCATCAAATTTGAAGATCGTTTGAAAAATGGCCATTTTCCAGTCGATTAATTTCAACTGAAATTGGTCAAATGCGTTTAAATTCTCCATGCTCACATATTGATCCCAAAAATTATGAAAGTTGGAATCTAGCAATAACTTGACAACCCGGATCCAACAAAAGTGGTTTTGTCGAAAATGGATGTCGTTTGCAAAATTTCCACATTTAAGGGCTTTATATATATATATATATTTATATTTATATTAAAATATATATATTCCACAGCAACTTTTCTTAATTTTAAACTAGATGTAACTTACAATTTACAAAATGAAATCTTAGTTTCTTACATCTGTTAGAAAGAAATGATTAAACAAATTCAAATATTTCTTGTTTCGTCCAATTCTAACTTATATTTAATTTTGTGTATTCAATTGAAATTATAAATCGAATTTTCGAAATGCCATGCCATTTCAGGCTCGTTATATAATTAAAATAAATTTATTCATTTCAACTTCATCGAAAATAAATTTCTAGATGTTACTATTTAAAATAAATCATTTTAAATATTCAAAATCCGCTAAAATTGCCAAAATAAAAATTTTAAATTGGTTCTGATTTTTCGAGTTGTTACAATCTCCCCCACTTAAAACCTTTTCGTCCTCGAAAAGGAACAGAGCTGAAAGTTGTTTTACTAATCAAACCAACATTCATTTTGGATATCATTCTTCAACTTTTCATTTTCAAAGAATTTCTAATTCTACAAAAATTTGGCTGACACCCTAAATTTTCGAAAAATTTCGCCATAGCCTCCTTTGTACAGGGAGCATCGGGAAAATCCCTAAATCGCTACACAGGACCTCTCATCTCAAAAAGAAAAAGAAAACGCCAAGCGGCTAGCCAATAGGCTCATAAAACATACAAACCCAATATATTAGTAAACATGTCCCTATTTGTCAGGCATACAATTTTATTCCTCTGCTCTAGCCTTCTTGCTATGACCTGCTCAATGTATATACATGTATATGCACGCAATCAATCAATTTCCAATTCAGTTCCACATTCAATTAAATTTACCTTATATTATCATATGGGTTTGAATAATTTAATGAGTGAAATAATTATCAACCAACACAACCAGCAATCCATTAGTTGATTAACATTTCAAATCCACAACTTTTGTATATGTACATAAATTTATGTTTTTGATGCCAATTCACAGCAATAAGCCCTATCGAGTTTTGGTTCTCATACCAGCCAATTGGAAATATATAGAAATCCCACTTTTGAAACTCGAAAATGAATGCTGATGATGTCGCGACATCACCGGAATTATCCCCGGGCACCTAAAGTGTGATTTTATATCTATCTAGTATATTTAAGGCTTCGTAAATACGCTCATGACGGGTACATGCGAAATCTTTATATACTTGATTATCCAAATTCAATATAAATAAATTAATCAAATATGTATTATATGGTTTAAATCTTCAAAACAAAATTTGTTTTCATTTTTATTTTAAAATTTCACTCTTTAGGCTCATTCTAGGATACTACAGATCCCATCTCTAACGAGTCATTCTTATTGGATATTAGTAATCCAATCTCTAATGAATTCTTTTGTTTATTTCTAATGTGTCTTTTTCTCGAGCTCTGTAAACCAATGCTTTGATACCAAAATGAAACGACCCGAACATCGCTATAAAGGAAAGCCCGGATTGCTTTGAGGACAAGACAAATTAGAACACAAACAGAAGAACATTTCATTGCTTATTACAAAAATTCCACCACAATACAAGAATATCACAGAGTATGAATAAATATTACACATTTGATAAATGTCAGAGATTTAAATTACATTAAAATACATAGTAGTGGAAAAATAATGCAAAACACAACTAAAACAAATACATGGATACAGAGCTTTCTGAGTATCATTCCAACTGTAAATTAGGATCCTGTGAATTTAATATCTGCAAAACCCAACTACTAGCTTCCCGTGTGGAAAATAAGGGCCCCAGAGTTTAGGTTAAATTAATAAACTCCAGGTCAGTCATGTGATTATGTGAGAACTAAAACAATTACAATCTTGATTTTAATGTTAGATAAATCAAGGGACCACGCCGTATAACACGGAACGGGTTTAACCCCAAGAATACCAGTGCATAAAACAAATAGCGCAATGCTAAATAAAGAAAATGAAGCTATTATAAGACCCAAGTCCTATCACAGAATGCAACACAAGCCGGAGGTTAGGGTTTTACCTTATAATCGCTAAATAATACTTGATACGAGAAATTTAATCTTTTATTATTACTGTAAGTGAAGAAATCAACTTCAAATATAAATGTATCAATCATAGGCGGCATGAGCGCCCCATCCCACTAAGTCGCCATATATAGGATTACAACTAAGACCGAAAGGTCGTATCGGAAACTGGATTCCATCATGAGTCGAAGCCAGGGATGGTGTAATGACCCATACTTTTACAGATAATAAATAATTTATTTAATTATTTAAATAAAGGTTTGGTAATTTAAAATGACCAAAATTAAATAATAAGGAATCTTTAATTAATGTATTATTTAAATAATATATTTAAATTCCAGAATAGTCATAAATAGTAAAATTCACAATACGATGTGAATTGGATCATATATGAGATATAATTCAGTTTGGAACTTAATTAGAATAACGAATATATTATTTAAATGAAGTTTGAACGTATAAATTAAATATTAATTATAATCGAGCTCGAAATGGCGCTGTAGTCCGTAATTTGGCGATTCGAACTTTAAATGAATATATAGGTCCATTTTAAATTGGATTTCTGTGAAACGTGAAACGTTAGGAGCTGGTGAAGTATATTTTTCTAATGGAGGAGAAAAATCGGGATTTCATTGTGTAGATTTTGATTTATGACCAAATCAAATTTTAAAATAGTCGCTATGGAATTCCTTTATAATTTATAATGATTTGTTTATATTATAAATGGATTTCTAATATAAATTGAATATGATTTAATCGGAATTTGAAATATCGAGTTAGAGAATATTTTGGAGCTGTATGATATTCTATTGTGAATATATACGATAATATTTATTTTTAAATATTCAATTTAATTATTTTTATATATTTAAAAGGGTTATTTAGAGCTTTAAAAATAGCTAGTTTTGTAAATGACCTCCATTTTCGATGAAACTAATTTTTTTTCGATCCGTAATATTAAATTATTGTTAGATTTCAATTTCCGTGATTTTTAGAGTTAGTATGTGGTCGTACGGGATTTTAACGTGAAAAGTAGTTGATATTTCGATGGTTAAAAATATGCTGTGTAAGCAAACGAAGTCGGAATTCGACGAAACCAGTTTTGTTGTGTTCATAATGTCGAACTATGCCTGCATGCCCATTTTCATGATTTTTGGGTATTATATGTTGTCCTAGGAATTTTTAAAGACAAATACATATAGTGTAACACCCCACGTCCATTAATGTCACTCACAAAGGGAATGCATTAACTTCCATGGAGGTTTTAAGTGAATATAGAACAGAAAAATTGCAACAAGACAGATAATAAGTAGTACTTGGAAATCTAAAACTTTATTTCATGGCAGCGGAAATTAAACATGTTTGTTGAATCATAAAACCATAAATCAGAGTCAAGTACAATATCCATCTTGATAAAACAAAATACATAATCCCATTACATAAATAGCCATTAAAGAAGATAACAAGCTGGACTTTACTTCAACGGTCCAAGCTTTCCAAAAGAGAGATGAAGCAATCCAATCAAGCTCCACTAGAGCTGGGCCCACCCTGAGGACCTAGAGGGGGAAAAAGATAGAAATAGAGGGGTCAGACATAAAGTCTAGCGAGTATGATAATTCTAACAATACTATTATCAAAATAACTAGACTAAGGCATAAGCTGGAAAACAAGGAAATTTCTATGAACTATTAGGTATGGAAGAGCAGATAAAGATATAGGCACACCTATACTAACGAATAATTACTACACTGCACCACACCAGTCACCCTAAAGGTTGATCCCACTCACTGAACTTAGAAATTATATAAATAGCTTTGTGTACCCCTAGCTGACTACATAGGTGCCGCCTGCCCCTATCTCCGCTAGGTGTACCCCACTACCCACTTTCGATCGGCTCCCTACTCGTAGATACCCATGCTGGTCCCACAGTGGGGTGTATCACTCCCCTAAAGTGGCAACCCGATACAGCCTAAGGATGCACGGCTTATACGTACACGATGCAACAACGTCTTACCTACCTACCCGGGTCCACACACGCATTTGAAACCCGTTGGACTTGCGTTGCCACCGCTAACCCGTTTGGCCTCTTATAGTCAAGCCCAGTATGCGTGTCCCATCCTCGACTTGGGTCGAGCCCACAAAGATACGTTTGGGTTACTGGTTGAAATGGGCCCCCACTATTTACCACAAGCTATCCACCTAAGCTTGTCCCCACTAGTATATCCCACTTAACCCTCTTCTTAGTCATGTTCATTTACATGTGTGTTTGGTTAAGTCTTACTAATCGTATTTCAAATGCCACTAATGGCACCCACTTGATTCGTCATGCCACCCAAGGCACCTACTTAACCCCCATGTCCCACTTCACATGTTTATCTGGTTAAGTATTTCTTAATTCATTCAGGCCATAACCTCATAAAGACCTCTCACATTAGACTGGCATTTATGGCTGCTGGATTCGCCGGGCGGGTCCGGGCAGTCTTACACCATAAAAGAGTCTAACCTCGTGTCCTTACAACTGTTATGCTTTAATTTGGGCCTAGGACCTCTCACATTGGGCTGACATTTGTGACTACTGGATTCGCCGGGCAGGTCCGGGCAGTTGTACGTCACAAACGAGTCCAACCTCGTGTCCTAAGCATTGATTAACACTTATAATCTTTTACCCTAGTTTTAATTATATCCCTATTCAAATCATTAATTAATTCCAATTTTAATGATGTCCATAATTGACTCAATTATGGCCATCCACTTACGGTATGCAAAATCATATCAATTGCACCCCAATTTCTTAATATTAAATCCTTAATATTACCCCTACCCCACGTTATACGTTCGCTTATTCAACGCAGAATATACGTTAGACTCGAATAGTCTAACTCATAGCACAAAGATAAATTATCACAACATATAGACAAATAAAATAGATCTAATCATAATAGGGGTGAAACTTGCATAAAACTACACATGTCATGGATCTAAAGGTGTCAACTTGTTTGGTTAAATGTCACAACTTACATAATATGATCATAACCCAAGTTCATGTATAAACTAGCATATGTGGTTTATGCAACATAATGATGGTGTGAACTAGCATCTAACACATAGAACTCACACATGTCATAGCATAATTCTAGATCTAAATAGATGTCATAATTCTAGATCTAAATAGAGGTCATACAATATGTGAGATTATACATACTAATAAATATAAACTTGCATAGGTACATGCGATTTATCATGTGAATCATCATAGCCCAAATATATATATAATCAACATCATTATTCATAAGCTAACTACAACATAATAACATCATGGCTTTGTAACATCGCAACTTAGCATAGAAACTTGCAACATATATAATATCATCATAGCATGATTTACAACATATAGGATATCATCATCACATAACATAGGATTTACAACATACATGATAGCATAAGGTTTACAACAACATATACGACAATTCACATCATTTTCTTATGATCCATATCACATCTTAATCTAATTAGTTTGCTAATAATCTTATTAAGATCATCATACTCACAATTAGAAAAGAAAGAGAGTCTTGATTTGCTTTAGAGTTGAGTAGAATTAGAGTTTTGATTAGCTTTCTCCCTTCTTAGTTGGCGGCGGCTACACTGAGTTCCATGGCGTTGGCATGACGGCGGCTATTCTATTTTTCATGTGATTTTAGGGTGAGAGACTACATAGGTATATATAGAGTTTAGGATTTATTTAGACCGTCAGATCAACTCAGAACTAACCTGAACCGTCAAATTAGCCAACTCAGCCCTAAAGACACATCAGCAGCTCAAAATTGGGCTCGGCCAAAATCTGGCCGACTGGACCAGGTCAACACCCAAGTCGACTGCGCAGTCGACCTGGTCCTGGGGGTGTCGACTGCCCAGTCGACTCCCCAGTCGACCTAGGGTGCTGGGCGGGAAATTTCCCGCCTGGCCTGTTTGACTTCGAATTTTGAATTTTGAATTTTCTGAAACTTCCGATGACCATATCTCCTTCATACGAAGTCCAAATTACGCAAACTCGGACTCTATTTCAACCAAAATTCTGAGACGAACACAATGGTGCAACCCATTTCGCAAAATTCTCACGTCTGAGATTAGTTATTCTTTAATTTGTGAATATTAATATTAACATAATTACGGGGTGATACATTCTCTCCTCCTTAAAGGATTTCGACCCCGAAATCTTCAAGTCAAGAAGAATGTATATCCTAACATCCAATCGTCCATCTACTCAACCATCAAACACAGGCATCCATTGTCCTTATAGACTTCTAATGCTTTCATGTTTAAATTCACAGTGTGTGTATATGTCCATATCTAATGCAAAATCTGGCGGTCTACTGATTCAGTTGGCCTCCTTAATGCAAACCATGATAGTGCCATGCGTCCATTATGTATGCGAAAGAACCCTATCGATACATATTATTTCTACATGTGTGCACAACCATTCACCAAAATGCGGTATCCATATGATAGCACAACCATTATACATCCCTTAACTTAACTATGTACACACATTTATATGCAATATGCAATATGAAGTGACTGAGCCGATCTAGTGCCTAAAGTGTGTGTATATGCATCCACGAGCAACCACTAGCAAACACTTGCGTCCATAGGCATCCATCATACATAACATGTCTCAAACACATGTTTCAATCATAGGATTACCCTATCTAAAGGTCAAGGATACTAGCGAGAGGATACTCTAAAGGTAAGATAAGTACAAGCTAAACAATAAAGGAGAAATTAAAAGACATATCCTCAAAAATAAATGGGTAAAATGAATGCATCTTCTCTTCTGTCTCCCAAGTAGCGTTGCTCTCATCATCTCCCCATTGCACTTTAACTAGTCTGACCTCTCGATTTCTCAGCTTCTTGATCTCCGACCCAAGAATGCATGTAGGAGCTCGTCGCATCACGCTCTATCTCCACCTCTCTAAGCAAGTTCGGCTCTACCACCTCCGCGGTCTCGTGTAGGCACTTCCTCAAATGTGATACATGGAATACGTCGTGTACACCACTAAGTCTCTCAGGCAACTCCACTCTATACGCCATCTGTCCAATCTTCTCCTTAATAGGAAACGACCCTATGAACCTTGGTGCTAATTTCCCAACGGACCCAAAGCGAACAACATTCCGTAATGGAGACACTTTGATAAAGACCATGTCCCCAACATCAAACTCAAGATCTGTCCTCCTTTTGTCTGCATAAGATTTCTTCCTATCTTGCGCGGCTTTCATACTTCTTCGAATCAAATCAATCTTTTCCGAAGTCTCTCTAATCATATCGGGCCCAAGTAAGATCTTATCCGTAGATTCCCACCAACATGTAGGTGAACGACAAGGTCGTCCATAAAGAGCTTCGAAAGGTGCCATGCCAATGCGGGACTGAAAGCTATTATTATATGCGAACTCCACCAATGGAAGATGCTCTTCCCATGTACCCCCAAAGTCTAGGATACATAGCCTCAAAAGGTCCTCTAGAATACGATTCACCCTATCGGTTTGGCCGTCCGTCTGAGGATGATATGCGGTGCTCAAACATAACTGAGTCCCTACCGCTTCTTGTAAGCTCCTCCAAAATTCGCTAGTGAAGATAGGATCGCGGTCGCTTACTATGCTAGAAGGAACACCATGCAAACGAACTATCTCTAGGATGTATACAGAAGCTAACCATGGAGCTGTCCTCTTACTCTTCACGGGAATGAAATGGGCGCTCTTAGTAAGTCTGTCTACTATAACCCAAATCCCCGTATTACCCTTCCTTGATCTTGGTAATCCATCCACAAAGTCCATCGAGACACTTTCCCACTTCCATAGTGGAACCTCCAATGGGTGAAGCAACCCACCGGGTTTCTTTTGCTCCGCTTTTACTTGTTGGCACACCAAGCATCTAGCAACATACTCGGCCACATCCCTCTTCATACCGGCCCAAAAGAAAACTCGCTTCATGTCTTTGTACATCTTGTCCCCGCCGGGATGAATGGTCATCTTCGAATGATGTGCTTCGTCAAGAATAGCCTTCCTCAAACCTTCATCTCGAGGTACACAAAGTCTACTATCCCTACGTAACCATCCCTTATCATCCAGGGTATACCTACGGAGATGGCTTGATGACTCCCCTCTTATGAGCTTTTCTACTAACTCAACCAACTGTGGGTCGTCTCGTTGTGCCTCACCAATCCGTCCCAAAAGCGTAGGTCTGACCTCCAAGGATGCTAGCAAACCGGGTAAAAAGTCAACGGAAGGTCTAAAGTCAAACATAGAGATGAATTCTAAGTTTCGCCACTCAACAAACAATAGGCTCCAGGACAGCCTTTTCCTACTTAAGGCGTCTGCCACCACGTTACCCTTGCCAGGGGTATATGTTATTTCGAAATCGTAGGACGCTAAGAACTCCATCCACCTTTGCTGCCTTAAGTTCAAGTCCTTCTGAGAGAATAAGTATTTTAAAGATTTGTGGTCAGTGAACAATTTGAATTTCTCGCCAAGAAGGTAATGATGCCAAGACTTAAGCGCGAAAACAATTGCGGCTAACTCTAGGTCATGTGTAGGGTAATTTTTCTCATGCACCCTTAACTGCCTTCCACCATAGGCTATTACCCTTCCCTCTTGCATTAAGACTGCGCCTAGACCTGTCCCATAAGCATCGGTATAAACAGTAAATGGCTTACTCCCGTCTAGCAGTACTAAGACTGGAGCTGAGGTCAAAGCTCTCTTTAAACGTTGGAACGCATCATCACAATCTACATCCCACGTGAAGACTAGGTTCTTCTTCGTCAAGCGTGTCAATGGAGCTGATATTTTTGCAAAGTCTTTGATAAACTTCCTATAGTAGCCAGCCAACCCCAAGAAACTACTCACTTCGGTAGCATTTTTAGGGACCTTCCAATCTTGGATGGACACTACCTTCACGGGATCCACAGCTATCCCTTCTTTGGAAACCATGTGCCCTAAGAATCGCACTTCCTCTCTCCAGAAGTGACACTTAGTAAATTTAGCTTTGAGGTTATGCGCTCGTAGAGTCTCCAACACTTCCCTAAGATGTAGGGAATGCTCTTCTTCATTCTTAGAAAAGATCAAGATGTCGTCTACAAAGACCACCACGAATTTATTAAGGTACTCCCTAAACACCCAACTCATCAAATCAACAAAGTATGCGGGGGCGTTTGTCAAACCGAAGGGCATCACTAGCCATTCATAGAAACCGTCCGGAGTCCTAATAGCAGTCTTGTCAATGCTATCCTCAGCCACTCTCCACTGATGGAAACCAGTGGCTAAGTCCAACTGCGAAAACACTGAGGCGCCAACTAACTGATCGAAGAGATCGTCAATCCTCGGCAGTGGGTGTCTGTTCTTCTTAGTAAGCTTATTAAGTTCTCTATAGTCCACACAAAGTCTAATGGACCCATCCGCCTTCGTGGCAAACACTACTGGAGCACCCCACTCCGATATACTATGTCTTATGAACCCCTTCTCAAGCAACTCCTTCACTTGCTTACTGAGTTCCCTCCTTTCACGAGGAGCCATGTGACGTACTGGCAAAGATACTGGTTTTGCATTATCCACAAGATATATTCGAAAATCTATCTCCAGCTTCAGAGGCAAGCCCTTCACCTCCTCAAACACATCCGAATATTCTTGGACTACTTTAACAGATCGTAGATTTTCCACCGACACGTCAAGCGATTCTAGATAATTTAGCATAATGGAATTTATGGGATTACAAAAGATTTCGAGAGTGTTGCCAAGGCGAGTCATGAGCTTAACTACTCTCCTTTCACAATCAAGAATGGCCCCATTTCTGGATAACCAATCCATTCCTAAAATTAGCCCATAGCCCGTGAAGCCCAAAACATAAGCATCACATCTAAACTCAATGCTAAGTATAGAAGTTTTCAAATCCAAACACATCACGGACAAATAAGCTGAGCCCCCAATTGGATTCGAAACAACTAATGGATCCTCTGCTAAACTGGTGTTTAAGTGCAGTGATTCAACTAACGATGTAGAGATAAACAAATGCGATGCGCCCGAATCGAATAAGGTACGGACATGATGATCAAACAGAAAAACTAAGATTTCAACAGAAATGGTTCTACCTCGTTCTTGCAGTGGTGGGACCGCGAGAGCCTGAACTTGTCCCTTTGCCTGCCCTGGTGCCATAAGAGCCTGCACCTGTCCTCCCGAGGTAGACCCTGCCCTCTGCCCCTTCTTTGGGCAGTCCTTCACTAGATGTCCCGCTTCACCACAGTGAAAACAGTCAGTCTTCTTTTTCTTTCTGCAATCTTTGCTGAGATGGCCTGGTGTCCCACATTTAAAGCATCTTTTCTTTCCTTTGCCATTATTGTCTTTACCACCCTTCTTGTTTTGCTGTTGTGGTTTCTTCTGATCCCCTTTCTTCTCGAGTGCCTTATTAGCATTAGCGCCTTTCTCCTCGTGCATGAGTGCCATGTCTACTAGCTTCTCAAAGGTGGCCCCCATAGGGATGTGGGTCATAGCCAACCCCTGCAATGGATCATTCAAGCCATTAACGAACCTCAGAGCCTTCTTCTCCTGCGTGTTCACTAAGTCCAAGCCAAACCTTGCTAACTGATTAAATTTGTTGACATATTCTTTCACTGATGAGCTTCCTTGCTTTAATGTCAAGAACCTTTCCATATATAGATTCTCTTCTGCCCTTGAGAGAATCTTTGCCTCAAACCAACATCTGAAATCCGCCCAAGAATCAACAGGACGCTCATCATTAGTGACCTCCCACCAAAACGAGGCCTCTCCCTTCATTGACCATGCTGCTAATTTGACTTTCCTCCCTTCTTCTACTTCAAAGATTTCTAGCAATTCTTCCACCTCCTTAAGCCAATCTCTAGCTTCCACAAACGTTTCTGACCCTTGAAAAGGTTTTCCACCCATAGCCTTAAATTCCTTGCATGTCTTTGCAAAAGTATCAGCGCGAGGAGGAGGTGGAGGAGGAGCGGGTGCAACTGGTGGTGGAGGAACATTGGCTGGACCTGCAGCGGCCCTAGCCTCTAATAACCTCCTATACCATCCTGGTATCGTTACACCCTCCGGAAGGTTAAGATCTTCTGCCATGCTGAAACGAAAAAGGAAAGATTCAAAATGGAGAATTCGAAAGATAAAGATATATGGCTATTGGGGATTATGTTTTTCATAAAAACTTTCCTCTTTAAATTACTCATCAAGACATGCTTTTGAAAACATTTCTTCCAAAAATACTTTAAAAAAATATTTTTTCTAAAAAATTTATCTGTTCTGGTAACCTCAAGCTCTGATACCACGTGTAACACCCCACGTCCATTAATGTCACTCACAAAGGGAATGCATTAACTTCCATGGAGGTTTTAAGTGAATATAGAACAGAAAAATTACAACAAGACAAATAATAAGTTGTACTTGGAAATCTAAAACTTTATTTCATTGCAGCGGAAATTAAACATGTTTGTTACATCATAAAACCATAAATCAGAGTCAAGTACAATATCCATCTTGATAAAACAAAATACATAATCCCATTACATAAATAGCCATTAAAGAAGACAACAAGCTGGACTTTACTTCAACGGTCCAAGCTTTCCAAAAGAGAGATAAAGCAATCCAATCAAGCTCCACTAGAGCCGGGCCCACCCTGAGGACCTGGAGGGGGAAAAGATAGAAATAGATGGGGTCAGACATAAAGTCTGGCGAGTATGATAATTCTAACAATACTATTATCAAAATAATTAGACTAAGGCATAAGCTGGAAAACAAGGAAATGTCTATGAACTATTGGGTATGGAAGAGCAGATAAAGATAACGTTAAAGGAACACCTAATACTAACGAATAATTACTACACTGCACCACACCAGTCACCCTAAAGGTTGATCCCACTCACCGAACTTAGAAATTATATAAATAGCTTTATGTACCCCTAGTTGACTACATAGGTGCCGCCTGCCCCTATCTCCGCTAGGTGTACCCCACTACCCACTTTCGATCGGCTCCCTACTCGTAGATACCCGTGCTGGTCCCACAGTGGGGTGTATCACTCCCCTAAAGTGGCAACCCGATACAGCCTAAGGATGCACGACTTATACCTACACGATGCAACATCTTACCTACCAGCCCGGGTCCACACACGCATATGAAACCCGTTGGACTTGCGTTGCCACCGCTAACCCGTTTGGCCTCTTATAGTCAAGCCCAGTATGCGTGTCCCGTCCTCGACTTGGGTCGAGCCCACAAAGATACGTTTGGGTTACTGGTTGAAATGGGCCCCCACTATTTACCACAAGCTATCTACCTAAGCTTGTCCCCACTAGTATATCCCACTTAACCCTCTTCTTAGTCATGTTCATTTACATGTGTGTTTGGTTAAGTCTTACTAATCGTATTTCAAATGCCACTAAAGGGACCCACTTGATTCCTCATGCCACCCAAGGAACCTACTTAACCCCCATGTCCCACTTCAAATGTTTATCTAGTTAAGTATTTCTTAATTCATTCAGGCCATAACCTCATAAAGACCTCTCACATTAGACTGGCATTTATGGCAGCTGGATTTTCCGGGCGGGTCCGGGCAGTCTTACACCATAAAAGAGTCTAACCTCGTGTCTTTACAACTATTATGCTTTAATTTGGGCCTAGGACCTCTCACACTGGGCTGACATTTGTGACTACTGGATTCGCCGGGCGGGTCCGGGCAGTTTTACGTCACAAACGAGTCCAACCTCGTGTCCTAAGCATTGATTAACACTTATAATCTTTTACCCCAGTTTTAAATATATCCCTATTCAAATCATTAATTAATTACAATTTTAATGATGTCCATAATTGACACAATTATGGCCATCCACTTACGGTATGCAAAATCATATCAATTGCACCCCAATTTCTTAATATTAAATCCTTAGTATTACCCCTACCCCACGTTATATGTTCGCTTATTCAACGCAAAATATACGTTAGACTCGAATAGTCTAACTCATAGCACAAAGATAAATTATCACAACATATAGACAAATAAAATAGATCTAATCATAATAGGGGTGAAACTTGCATAAAACTATACATGTCATGGATCTAAAGGTGTCAACTTGTTTGGTTAAATGTCACAACTTACATAATATGATCATAACCCAAGTTCATGTATAAACTTGCATATGTGGTTTATGCAACATAATGATGGTGTGAACTAGCATCTAACACATAGAACTCACACATGTCATAGCATAATTCTAGATCTAAATAGATGTCATAATTCTAGATCTAAATAGATGTCATACAATATGTGAGATTATGCATGCTAATAAATCTAAACTTGCATAGGTACATGTGATTTATCATGTGAATCATCATAGCACAAATATATATAATCAACATCATGATTCATAAGCTAACTACAACATAATAACATCATGGCATTGTAACATCGCAACTTAGCATAGAAACTTGCAACATATATAATATCATCATAGCATGATTTACAACATATAGGATATCATCATCACACAACATAGGATTTACAACATACATGATTGCATAAAGTTTACAACAACATATATGACAATTCACATCATTTTCTTATGATCCATATCACATCTTAATCTAACTAGTTTGCTAATAATCTTATTAAGATCATCATACTCATAATTAGAAAAGAAAGAGAGTCTTGATTTGCTTTAGAGTTGAGTAGAATTAGAGTTTTGATTAGCTTTCTCCCTTCTTAGTTGGTGGCGGCTACACTGAGTTCCATGGCGATGGCATGACGACGGCTACTCTATTTTTCATGTGATTTTAGAGTGAGAGACTACCTAGGTATATATAGAGTTTAGGATTTATTTAGACCGTCAGAACAACTCAGAACTAACCTGAACCATCAAATTAGCCAACTCAGCCCTAAACACACATGAGCAGCTCAAAATTGGGCTCGGCCAAAACCTGGCCGACTGGACCAGGTCAACACCCAAGTCGACTGCGCAGTCGACCTGGTCCTGGGGGTGTCGACTTGCCCAGTCGACTCCCCCGTCGACCTGGGGTGCTGGGCGGGAAATTTCCCGCCTGGCCTGTTTGACTTCGAATTTTGAATTTTCTGAAACTTCCGATGGCCATATCTCCTTCATACGAAGTCCAAATTACGCAAACTCGGACTCTATTTCAACCAGAATTCCGAGAAGAACACAACGACGCAACCCGTTTCCCACAATTCTCACGTCTGAGATTAGTTATTCTTTAATTTGTGAATATTAATATTAATAGAATTACGGGGTGTTACATATAGCGATTGCTTAAAAATAAATATAAAAATCAATTTAAAAATTAGTATAACATTCTATAAATAACCCTCATTCCTTCTGAACCTATTCTTTCTTTCTTCCGGTCAAACATTTATCCGCCGTTCTTTTTATTTCAAAACGTGAAAAAGACCGATCCTCAAAAACCAAAATAAAATCCTAGAAAATTCCTCAAATCATATTATAAATATATTTGAATTCGTGAATACTTCCTCTTCCAAACCATATAAGAATTTCTGAGTTCGACTTTCGTTCTGGGGTACCGATGTTTTGAACAGTGAGTTAGGTTTCGGATTTAATCAAAATTTTGGAGTTTTGATTTCAAATCGAGGTTGGGTTTGGGGTCAGGGAACCGAGTGGTTGGATTTGTGAAGTTTTTGAAGGAATTCGACATACATTTTGTTGTGCGTTGTCTTTTCTTCGGTGAAAACTGAGAACGACGGAAATGGGCTTCTGGGGCGCGAGTTGTTTAAATTGGTGACGGGGAGGACGAGTTCAAGCAAAGAAGTATGATGGTGGGGTTCGTTTTTGAAACGGTGTTGAAGAGAAGCGTGTGGTTGAGATGGAATGGTCGACAATGGTAGGATTACGGGTTCGTTAGGAGATGAGTAATAATGGTGAAGGGGAAGGATTGGCGGGTCTGGGCTTTTAGAATTGAAGATGGGTTGGGTTTTTTTAAGGTGAAGCACAACTATTTTATTTATGTTTAAATTATAATTTAAAATAAATATGTTAACTTATAAAAGATATATCATTGTCATACGTTATCAGAATTGGACAAAACTAGATACGTTGGGATCGTATGGACGAACACTTCACCATGGAATTGACTGGGAGTGAATTGGAGCTCGATACAATTTATAGCGAAATAAATTGTCCGTCTGAATCAACCGACAATTATCGTTATTTAACGATGATTGTCCAATGTGAGTAAAACTCACTTACTCTATCAGGATAAATGTTAATTGATTGATCTGTGTTGATTGGTTGGTAGAATTGCTGATGTATTGGTTAAAATTATAGATAATGATATACGTATATTTATATATATAACGTTAATCAAATGTTGATTCTATTTATCAGAATATTTCATATTGAAATGAAATCGATGTTATTATATTGTTTAACATCTGTGGATGCAGGGAAATAGGTTGGAGGAATCCAACTGGGTTCCTCAACATTTAATTTACCGATTTTCATATATTGAGATATATGATGTGATATAAAATCTGTTGTTGATTATATGTGTTTGAATGATATCGATCTTTGTTATTTGGTATTTTAAATACCATATATAACACTGGAATTAAAATGGGAATTTTCAATTTGTATATTGAAAATAAAATATATTTATATAAAATCAAATGATTTTATAAAAAGTAATTTCAATATGGATATTGAATAGAAATGGAAATATTTATAAAACAAATATAAAAGGAAATATTTATTTAGAAAATAAATGGAAATATAAAGGAAATATTTATTTATGGAATAAGTAGAATTATATAAAAGGAAATATTTATGAAATAAATATAATATTGAAAAGGGAAACATTTATATGAAATAAATAGTTCATATATAGGATATTGAAAAGGGAAACATTTATATGAAATAAATAGTTCATATATTGGATATTGGAAAGGGGAATATTTATATGAAAAAAATAGGATATTAAAAAGGAAATATTTGGAAAATGAATAGAGTTTTATAAAAAGAGAATTTTACATTAGGAAGGTTTAGACCCGTGCTTCGCACACGGGTGTAACATGATATTGATTTAAAGTAAACATTTTGCAAATAAAATATTATAAAGGAATTTTGGGTTAGAATTAGGAATTTAAATGGAATTACTGAAATTATAACTGAATGGAAATTAGTTGAGTTGAATGGATTTTTGGGTATCGATCTGATGTTGGTTTCGGCCTTCGGGGTTAATACGTAGGAGTTTGTTCTCTTACTAGTTTACAGTTAGGGACTGATATATGTGAAAAGATAGTGATGCGTGAATAAGAAATGGAAACGTTTTCCAAAGTTAATAACGTATATTTTCTAAAATTGGAAAATAAGGATTTAATGAATATATGGAATGAGAAATGGGGAAATGAATAAATATTGATTAATGATTGATCGATAGAATTTCCATCTGGAAATAATATCGTTGTTTGTACAAATGTTTTCCTTTTATAGTTAAATCACCGACTATCAAAGTTTTTGACCATTTCCGTAGTCAGTATGGAGAGACCGGGATCAGATTTATTATCTGAAAACCAATCCGTATGGCATTAGCGTTGCGAATCAAATATGATGAAGATAATTGAAGACGGAGTTATGCAAGGGCTTTTCTGTTTACAGAATAGTGCCTTCGGATTGTCCAGTCCCAGGACAACTTGAATGGATGAATGTATGATAGAGTATATCAGGTAGATCGTGTAAGTTGATCATTTCAAACGTATTTACGTTGGGGGCGGAGGAATTCATTTCTCTTAGCCTATACAAGTGGTATTTTTGGGGAAATCAATTTGTGATTTGGCGGGTATGACGATGGGGCATTCAAAGTAAATGAAGGAGTGATCTGTTAAAAGATACGTTATGACCTCAAGCCTCATCAACTGCGAAATGACAGAAATCGGGCAGGCAACATGGCTAAGTGGGTCGCAACCAAGTAGGCTATATTGTCACCATCTAGAGAATATTCACATATGTTACTTCTTTCAATTCTGTATCTCCCGGGAATGGTTATGTTTGTATAACAACCGTAAGGTGATAATATATTTGGAACATTCAAGCGAAATGAATGGTCGGTCATGTGTGGCCGAGTTACAAGATGTTCTTGTTGAACTCCAGTGTATCGCTTCTATAGTGCACTGATCGGAAGGTGGATCCATACCTTGTCATAGTTGGAATCCATTCCCCAATAAGAGCCCACGGTTTTGATTGTATCTTATATATATAGAACATGAGATGAAAGCGTTTCTGCTAGATTTCTATTTACTTGATCTAGACATTACTATAATATCAAACAATTATCATTTTAGAAAAATATTTGGGTTATCGTAAGGTAAAAACCATCCATGTTTAAGCGTGGATCGGTCTTACGATTATCCTTTGGTTCAAAAGGATTTTTGAAAGTTAAATCAATGATTTGAGTTTACTCACACTAGTCACATGACTGACCCAGAGTTTATTTTGTTTTGTTTTCTCTAAACTCTTGGGTGCCCAATTTTGTACGAGCAGTCAAGCAGTCAGGTTTTTACAGATATACTAGAAGGAGCTGGAGTCTTCAGCAGCGTTCTTATAGCTATTGTTTATTTCCGCTGTGATGTAAGTGTTGTACTCTAATAATGTTACTATATACATATATTTATTTTATTTCAAAGACATGTTATCTATTATATGTTGTTCGTTCCACTGTGAGATTCGTGTTTACTCTGATGTTGTATGTTCTTCTTCTCCTTCTATTCTAAGTTTCTATCTTATCTATCCTCACCCTCTGTTTTCTTTCTATTAGTTTTCTGGTTTCCAGTGTAATTTGGGTTGGACTTGTGTTATTTAGTCAGCTCAAATGGTATCGGATATTCGGGACACTACAGTTGGTATCAGAGTTGAAGGTTAAGCAATTACCTTGGCTTTGTGGCGTGACTCAGTAGAAATAGGGTTATTAATACCCTAGATTGAGTTTTAGTGTATATATATATGAGCGCGTATTTGTTATTCAATGTAAAATGGTTTTATATTGTGGAGTTTTGTTGGTTGAGTTGTTTTTGAATTCTGGTCGATCAGTATGATCCACTCTATCGGTAGGGGTTTATAAACACTCGAATACGATGAACCGACACTGTATGTTTTGAAAAGAGGGTAATGAAATAATTTTACCCAAAGTATATTTTTATATAAAGAAAATATGTATATTGAAATTATTAAAATATATTAGATATATTGGCTGTTATTATAATCAAATGAGATTATAAAAGTGAAATGGTTATGTAAATAGCCAATTAGAATTCATATAAGTGTAACGAAATAAACAAAATGTGAATTTAAATCAGAATTGAAATTACAAATTTGGAAATTTGAAGAAGTGTTTGTAAATGAATTTGGATTAAGTATATGGGAATTTTAAAAATCCTGGGAGATTTTAAATTGTTTTACAAGCATTGTGAATGATATTTTGAAATGAATTTCAAAATGGAAGTGTTTAGATATGGTTTTGAAAATGATATAGTATTGAAATCACTTCGATAGCTGGAAATAGATTCTGATGATGATCATGACATCATCGGTTTTCAATTTTGAGTTGCCAAGTGACGGATTATTACCAAAGAGATTGTTTTCGAATTATTTTAGGGAAAAAAGTTGTTTTGATATTCCAAATGAATATTGTGATTTTTGGAAAAGGCAAAGTTGTTTAAAAACTTCTAGAAACGGACTGTTTGAATTAAAACAAATTAGGTCGAAATTTGTGAAACTAAATTGAAAATAAAGAATGGTACTTGAGATTGATAATGGAAATTGGCTTGGATAAACGAATGGTTGTGTTGGAGATAAAAGGGATTTGAGTTTGATTGGGATAACTTTGGTATATGCTGAATTGGTAGCAGAATGGAATGATATAATGATATGCCCGACAAAAAGATACCAGTTAATATTATATATGGGTTTGAGATTTTGATGAGCCGAATTGGCAAGCCGCTTTGCTGTTTGATTTTCTTTTGGGTTGGAGAAGGCCTAGAGAGGCGAGTTGTGGTTGTATCGATTGACTAATACATAGGAGGCGCAGGCGAAATTTTTCAGAAATTTCGTTGTTAGAAAATTTTCAGAGTTTATGGAAATTTTCGTTAGAAAGAATAAATTAATAATTTATTTGAAATTAATTGCTACGGTGAAACTGAAGTTAAAGAACTAAAAATAATTTTTAACCAGTTAATAGGGTTTGTTTTCTACCTTAGCAATTTCGGGGACGAAAATATTTTAAGGGGGAAAGAATGTAACAACATGTACTTTTATGGAAAATAAATAATTTATTTAGTTATTTAAATAAAGGTTTGGTAATTTAAAATGACTAGAATTAAATAATAAGGAATCTTTAATTTATAAAATAATTAAATAATATATTTAAATTCCAGAAGAGTCTGAAATAGTAAAATTCACAATACGATGCGAATTGGATCATATATAAGCTATAATTCAGTTTGGAATTGAATTAGAATAACGAATATATTATTTAAACGAAGTTTGAATGTATAAATTATATATTGATTATAATCGAGCTCGAAATGGCGCTGCAGTTCGTAATTTGGCGATTCGAACTTTAAATGAATATACAGGGTCCGTTTTAAAACGGATTTCTGTGAAACAAGAAACGTTAGGAGCTGGTGAAGTATATTTTTCTAATGGAGGAGAAAAATCGGGATTTCATTGTGTAGATTTTGATTTATGTCCAAATCAAATTTTCAAATAGTCGCTATGGAATTCCTTTATAATTTATAATGATTTATTTATATTATAAACGGATTTTTAATAAAATTGAATATCGATTTAATCGAAATTTGAAATATCGAGTTAGAGAATTTTCTGGAGCTGTATGATATTCTATTGTGAATATGTTCGATAATATTTATTTTTAAATATTTAATTTAATTATTTTTAAATATATTTATATACTTAAAAGGATTATTTAGAGCTTTAAAAATAGCAAGTTTTGCAAATGACCTCCGTTTTCGATGAAACTAATTTTGTTGGATCCGCAATATTAAATTATTGCTAGATTTCAATTTCGATCATTTTTAGAGTTAGTATGTGGTCATACGGGATTTCAATGTCAATAGTAGTCGATATTTCAATGGTTAAAAATACGTTGTGTAAGCAAACGGAGTCGGAATTCGACGAAACCAGTTTTGTTGGGTTCGTAATGTCGAACTATACTTGCATGCCCATTTTCATGATTTTTGGGTATTATATGTGGTCCTACGAATTTTTAAAGACAAATACATATAGCGATTACTTAAAAATAAATAGAAAAATCGATTTTAAAATAAATATAACTATCCTATAAATAACCCTCATTCGTTCTAAACCTAATTCCTTCTTTCTTCTGGTCAAACATTTATCCGCCATTCTTTTTATTTCAAAACGTGAAAAAGGCCAATCCTCAAAAACCAAAATAAAATCCTAGAAAATTCTACAAATAAGATTATGAATATATTTGAATTCGTGAATACTTCCTCTTCAAAATCGTGTAAGAATTTCTGAGTTTGACTTTTGTTCTGGGGTACCGACATTCTGAACCGCGAGTTAGTGTTCGGATTTAATCAAAATTTTGGAGTTTTGATTTCAATTCGAGGTTGGGTATGGGGTCAGGGCACCGAGTAGTTGGATTTGTGAAATTTTGGAAGGAATTCGACATACATTTTGTCGCGCGTTGTCAGTTCTTCGGTGAAAACTGGGAACGACGGAAATGGATTTCTATAGCGCAAGTTGTTTAAATTGGTGACGGGGAGGACGAGTTCAAGCGGAGAAGCATGATGGTGGGGTTCGTTTTTGAAATGGTGTTGAAGAGAAGCGTGCGGTTGAGATGGAAAGGTCGGCAATGGTGGGATTATGGGTTCGTTAGGAGCTGAGTATTAATGGTGAAGCAGAAGGATTGGCAGGTCTGGGCATTTAGAATTAAAGATGGGATGGGTTTTTTTAAGGTGAAGCCCAACTATTTTATTTAAGTTTAAATTAGAATTTAAAATAAAAATGTTAACTTATAAAAGACATATCATTATCATACATTATCACAATTGGACAAAACAAGATCCGTTGGGATCGTATGGACAAACACTTCACCTTGGAATTGACTGGGAGTGAATTGGAGCTCGTTACAATTTATAGCGAAATAAATTATTTGTCATAATCAACCGACAATTATCATTATTGAACGATGATCGTCCAATGTGAGTAAAACTCACAAACTCTATCAGTTTATATTTTACAAAGATAATCAAGAATTGATAAATGTTGATTGACTGCTGTGTGTTGATTGGTTTGTTGAATTCCTGATGTATTGGTTGAAATTGTAGATATTGATATATTTATAGATTGTTAATCAAATGTTGATTTTGTTTATCAGAATATTTCATATCGAAATGAAATCGACGTTATTATATTGTTTAACATTCGTGGATGCAGGGAAACAGGTCAGAGGAATCCAACTAGATTCCTCAACATTTATTTTACTGCTTTTCATATATTGTAACACATGATGTGATATAAAATCTATTGTTGATTATGTGTGTTTGAATGATATCGATCATTATTATTTGGTATTTTAAATACCATATATAATACTGGAATTAAAATTGGAATTTTCAATGTGTATGTTGAAAACAAAATATATTTATATAAAATCAAATGATTTTTTAAAAAGAAATTTCAAAGTGGATATTGAATAGAAAAGGAAATATTTGTAAAACAAATATAAAAGGAAATATTTATTTAGAAAATAAATGGAATTATAAAGGAAAGATTTGTTTATGGAACAAATAGAATTATATAAAAGGAAATATTTATGAAATAAATATGATATTAAAAAGGGAAACATTTATATGAAATAAATAGTTCATATATAGTATATTAAAAAGGGAAACATTTATATGAAATAAATAGTTCATATATAGGATATTGGAAAGGGGAATAACTATATGAAATAAATAGGATATTAAAAATGAAATATTTGGAAAATGAATAGAGTTTTATAAAAAGAGAATTTCACGTTAGGAAGGTTTAGACCCGTGCTTTGCACATGGGTGTAACATGATATTGATTTAAAGTAAACATTTTGAAAATAAAATATTATAAAGGAATTTGGGGTTTGAATTAGGAATTTAAATGGAATTACTGAAATTAGAACTGACTGGAAATTAGTTGAGTTGAAATGCTTTCTCGGTATCGATCGGATATTTGTTTCGGCCTTCGGGGTTAATACGTAGGGGGTTGTTCTCTTACTAGTTTACAGTTAGGGACTGATATATGTGAAAAGATAGTGATGCGTGAATCAGAAATGGGAACGTTTTCGAAAGTTAATAACGTATATTTTCTAAAATTAGAAAATAGGGATTTGATGAATATATGGAACGAGAAATTGGGAAATGAATAAATATTGATTGTTGATTGATTGATAGAATTCCCAACTGGAAATAATATCGTTGTTTGCACACATGTTTTCCTTTGATAGTCAAATCACCGACTATCAAAGTTTTTAACCATTTCCGATATCAATACGGAGAGACTAGGTTCAGATATATTAACTGAAAATCACTCCGTATGGCATTAGCATTGTGAATCAAATATGATGAAGATAATTGAATATGGAGTTGTGCAAGGGCTATCCTGTTTACAGAATAGTGCCTTCAGATTGTCCAGTCCCAGGACAATTTGAATGGACAAATGTCTGATAGAGTACATCCGGTAGATCGCGTAAGTTGACCGTTTCAAACATATTTACGTTGGTGGCGGAGGAGGTCGTTTCTCTTAACTTATACCCGTGATATTTTAGGGGAAATCAATTTGTGATTTGGTGGGTATGACGATGTGGCGTTCAAAGTAAATGAAGGAGTGATCTGTTAAAAGATACGTTATGACCTCAAGCCTCATCAACTGCGAAATGACAGAAATCGGGCAGGCAACATGGCTAAGTGGGTCGCACCCAAGTAGGGTATATTGTCACCATCTAGAGAATATTCATATATATTACTCCTTTCAAATCTATATCTCCTGGGAACGGTTATGTTGGTACACCAACCGTAAGGTGATAATATATTCGGAACATTCAAGCGAAATGAATGGCCCGTCATGTGTGGCCGAGATACAAGATGTCCTTGTTGAACTCTAGTGTATCGCTTCTAGTGTACACTAATCGGAAGGTGGATCCATACCTTGACATAGTTGGAATCCATTCCCAATAAGTGCCTGTGGTTTTGATTGTATCTTATATATGTAGAACGTGAGATGAAAGCATTTCTGCTAGATTTCTATTTACTTGATCTAGACATTATTATAATATCAGACAAGTATCATTTTAGACAAATATTTGGGTTATCGTAAGGTAAAAACAATCCGTGTTCATGCATGAATTAGTCTTAGGATTATCCTTTGGTTCAAAAGTATTTTTGAAAGTTAAATCAATGATTTGAGTTTACTCACACCAATCACATGACTGACCCAAAGTTTATTTTGTTTTGTTTTCCCTAATCTCTTGGGTGCCCAAATTTGTACGGCAGTCAAGTAGTCAGGTTTTTACAGATATACTAGAAGGAGCTGGAGCTGGAGGCAACATCAGCGTTTTTATAGCTATTGTTTATTTCCGCTGTGATGTAAGTGTTGTACGTTGATAATGTTACTATATACATGTATTGATTTTATTTCAAAGATATGTTATCTATTATATGTTGTTCGTTCTGCTATGAGATTCATGTTTACTCTGATGTTTACGATAAAATATTTTTAACTATATAAATATTTTATTTCCTTCCAACACAAGAATATTTTATTATTCAATCATTCCACAACACAATCAATTTTCACAACACATCAATCAAACAAACAAGCCGTCCATGGTCTGTGGACGACGGGTGTCGGGTGCTACTAAGCACCGTCTGCATCCTAGTATATATATATAACTAGAAAAAGAAATTTGAGTGAGAAGTTCTCACAGAGGGATCCACTCCGCCGTGCTTTGCTGTTGAATTGCTGAATCATCTGAATTTGTTGAAATTCCAATGCAGTCTTTATTACGCTGTTCACATATAAAAAATATTATTTTTACTGTTTCATTCAATAAATAAAAATCTTATTTTTATTTCTTCTCCTTTAATATTTACAACGCTCCTTTTCTATATAAAAATTATATTTTTATATTTTTACTTCTTATATAAAGATCGAATTTCCATATCATCACTATAAAAATTAATCTTTCCAAGTATAAAGATTTTATCTTTCCTAGTGTAAAACTTAATCTTGTGCTATTATAAAAATCTCAACTTTATACGATGTTTTATATACAAACGAATACATTTTTATTTTATAAAAATCTCACCTTTTTAAAATCAAAGTTCATATCTTTTAAAAATTAAAGTTCATATCTTTTAAAAATTAACTCTACATGTAAATTAAAAATCCCCTTTTAATAATAAATTATCATATGTAAAACTGATTAAAATAAAATAAAACTGAATTTAAAATAAGTAAAGAAGGGGTGGCACACCTTGCTTCGTCGTACTGAGGAGGAGAGGGCGATTTTGGGTGGTTGGAGCTTTAAAAAAGGGGGGCGCGCATCAGTTTAGGGTTTCAGAAGCGGTGCGTCGGTCAACTGAAGCAAAGGGGAGAGGGAACCGAGATCGGGGCGAGGAGAGGGGGGTGTCGGAGATAGGGGTGGCGCGCGATTCAAGGAGGGCGGTGGATGTGGTCTCGTGGTAGGGTGCTCGCAGTTCCTACAGAGGGGAGAGAGAAGGCGAACTAGAAGGGGAAGGGGAGAGCCTCGCGAGGGGGAGGGAGCGCCGGCGGCGCTGCCACGATGGGAGGGGGCACGATCGGCGTCGACGAGAGGGATTTAGGTTTTTTTTAATGCAGCGTTGATTGGTAAAAGGGATGAGAAGAGGGAAATAAAAGGGGAATTTATATATATATATATATATATATTATTTTATTAATATTTTAATTTCGAAATATGTGCTTTAACATACGGACTCAAAACCGGACCCAACAACTATCGCCCCTAGCTAAATACCCCTATTCCGAACACAATGGGATATGTTTCGTAGGCTGATTCGATCGTTTCGATCAGTTTTCGTCAAAATCAACATATAACTCTATATATTCAATTTTCAACGTACATTTGAATTTACTGGGGTCACATACTAACTCAAAAAATTCCAGAAAAATATTTTTTAGCTTCATATTGACGATACGGTCCTAACAAAACTAGTTTCATCGAATTCTGAGACCGTTGGAAAATTGGTCAATTTCCAGTCGATTAAAATCAACTAAAAGTGGTCAAACACGTTTTCCTTTGCCACGCTCACATATTGATTTGAAAAATTATGAAATTTGGAATCTAGCAATAATTTGACATCACGGACCCAACAAAAGTGGTTTCGTCGAAATCCGAGGTCGTTTGCAAAATTCCCATTTTTAAGGGCCTGAATTCCATAGCGACTATTCAGAATTTTCAACTGGACATATCTTTTGATTCCCGCTATGAAATCTTGATTTTTCGGACTCGTTGGAAAGATATCATCAATTAGATCCTAATGTTTTTGCTTTCACTAAAATCCGGATTATTTTGCACCCGGTACATTCAATTGAAGTTTGAAATCGAATTATCGAACTACCGCGCCATTTTCAATTCTATTTATAATTATACATAATTATTTATATTCTAATGACGACGTATATAATATATACGATCAAATTCTATTCAAAATAAACTTCTCGTCGATATTATTTAAAATAATTCATTTTAAATGTTCAAAATTCGCTAAAATAGCCAAAATAAAGATTTTAAACTGGCCCAGATTTTCGGGTTGTTACATTAACTTTAATTTTAGGGATGTGTGCCTAATTTTCACTTAGAAAAATGAAACCATCATAAGACCCAAGTCCCATCAAACAATGCAACGCAAACCGGAGGATAGGGTTTTACCTTATAATGGACAAAAATGCTTGATACGATAAAAACGGGTTTGATATTATTATTAGTGTATATATGTTTCAAAAACATTTCAAAGTAAATGTATCAATCCTAGGAAGCATAGCTACCATATACTATGCCTCCATACTAGTAATAGAATCAAAACCGTACGAGGTCGTATTGGGAATTGGGTTTTCATCATGAGTCGAGGCTAGAGAGGAGCTCCTTACCGATTCGAGACACTCTAGCTAATGTTTCAGGATCCCCCGCAGTGAACCCTTGGAAAGCTGCAGTGCCGGTCCACACATATGATTTTGCGGATTGGCAATTCCTGAACACACGTTTCCCGGTCCTATAGGACCTATCATCCGAGGTGCCTCATTCCATCATCCACATAAGTAAATATCAGCCAGTTTAAGCACCGACACCACTTCTAGCTAGAAAGAAACGTGCTGCTCTCCTTGCATTCCCTTCTCCCATTTTAGACTCCACCGGGTTGTGAGGCTCGCGAAGTCACGCTATACACAAAGCTACGCCTAAACAGGTCGTGCTTTGATCATTAACCACAAGGCCTGCTTTTCAACAAAAGCCTTGATCATTGCATCTTGGTATGCCACATTGTCAATCCATATCATACTATTAATCTTTGCCAAAATATACAAAAGGGTGTTAAGCAAGAGAATAAATTCTCCACCACCGAACATTCATACATTCAGCAGAAAATCAATAGGTACAATATATAAAGGAGTACGATGTCAGACACACATTCCATTTATAAGCTTATGCTCTGGGACTGAGTGAAAGCCAAATCCGTAAAAATCAATACTACACCCGGACGACCACCATTTTAGCCCTTTCAAGGTAGCTACTCCAATCATGGGGGTCAATGGTAACTCATCCATTCGACATGAAGATCGTCGGTTTTGTACTGTCTTCAACTCTTCGACTGTTAGTCGCCGTATTCATTATTCAGAATGGGTTAAACACGGTCTTTCCGAATAACTCTCGTGATTTAAAATTAGGTTCTATATATAAACCACATCAACGCCTCGTTCCAATTCAGAATATCCTTTTTATAAAGTATTCACATTATTAGGGAAAGGTTCCAATAAATTTTATCAAGGATATTCTTTAATCTTCCTTTATTCACCTCCAATCTAATTAAAGATTTATTTAAAACTTTATTAAGTTTTAGTCTTCTAAAATCATTGTTAAATGACTAATCACTTTTCTGGAATCAATCTTATCTTTAATCCAGGTTTAAGAACTGATGTTATTTAAAACATAGTTCACGAGAGACCCCATCTCATGTTTCATTAATTCCCTATATAATATATAATATTAGGCATCTCTTCTTTTAGAAAATTTCATTTAATCTTAATTAAAAGATTAATTAATAAAAAATCAAAATTTCGCTATTGATTTGAGTTTCAAGAACTAATGCCCTTCAAAACATTGTTCACAACCAACCCATAATCAATTTCCTTTTTATGTCAATTATATTTAATAATTGGAAATCTCATTTAAATCTTAATAAAAAGATTTTCCTTTACTCAAATGGATTTAAGAATAATGTTATTTAAGATACTATTCACGACAAACGCAAAATCTAACTTGAAATTAAACATAAAGCTTCGAATGGGAATTATATCGATTATATTAAATATCAAATTCTAAAACCAACGGATATCATATTAGAAATAACGATATTAAATATCTTCCAAATTCCCAAAATAATATCCGTATAATCACAAAATTAATATTGAAATAGTCCGTAGATAATTTCCATTTAAATCCAATTCAAGATACTCATTGGGAATTCTTAGTAGTATCAAAAACCATATTAAATCCTTTTATTTATTTATAAAATAAATAAATCACTTATTTTGATAAAAATATCTTTTATCTTTATAAACTTGGAGATTTTCATCAAAAACCTTTCTTGGATCATTTATTATGATTTCACATAAATTTTTCCTTATTTTTACGTATTTTAAAACGTTTATAAATTCATTTCCAAGACGATTCCAACTTTTTTTCCCAACTATAATCTAAAAATTGATTGTTATCCTTTTATAATAATATGATTTTCCAAAATATTAATTTTGAAACTTCTCTTTTAATATTCATTACAAAATGGATAAAATAAATCGATAAACTCGTTTGGGTTTTTAAAATGTGTTGCTATTTTTAAAACGGATTAAATACCCAACTCATTTTCGTATCCATTTGTATTTTATAATGGACTAGACCTCTCACATTAAGCCTACGACTTGTGGATGCTGGATGTGCCGGTCGTTTCCGGGCAGACTTATTCCACAAGTTGGGCTTAACCTCGTGTCATGGCCCGTTTCGTATTTGCGCACTTGGACCTCTCACATTAGGTTTGACCTTAGTGGCTGCTGGATATGCCGGTTGGGTCCGGGCAGGCTTATACCACTAGTGTAACCTAACCTCGTGACCAAACACAATTATAATCTATAATTATAATTATCCTACTGAAAAAATTATTTTGATTTTTTTTTATTTTGAAAGTACTTTGGTTCTTAAAATATCATTTATTTCAAAATATCCCCTTAAAAATCTTCATTATTCTTGAAATACAATTTATTTTAAACTTCAAATAAAAATTAAAACCTTTCATATTATAATAACATTATAATAGTTATTGAATTACAAACTTTTAATATTATTACAACATTTGTTGTTATAATAACATTATAATAACATTTTCAAAATGTAAAATTTTTGAATTTCAAATCTTCAATATTGATTAATCATTTATTACTGCATTAACCTCGGGTTAAGCAATATTCATTTTATTATAATAACCATTAAAATAAAATTCTAAAATGTTAAATTTCAAATTCTAATCCTTCATCATTTATTACATAATAAATGAAATTCATGGTAAAAATCATTCTCGTAAACGTAGCGTGAGACTACTTAATCGGCTTCATTCACATTAAATGATATTTAATGTCATTAAAATCACAATTAATTCTTTAACGTAAAACCATATTTGAAAACTTTCAAAAATCCCTCATTGGAATGAGACCCACATCAATAACATTAATTAATGGATTTCAAACAATGCATTTGCAACATAATGACAAACATCCTTTTATTACCCAAATTACATTCCAATCACAATATCCAAACAACATTCATTTATTCATGTAATTGACATTTAAAACAATATACATTCAATTAACAACATACAATAAATTTTCACAACAAAATTCGAATAACAATAGATCATTTGTGCACTTAGGGCGATGTGGGAAAATATCAGCCCAATCAACATATACAATTCAGGTAACTTGTATATGGCAGTGTAACATAATTGAATTTTCATATATAATAAAATAACATTAATCGGTATGTTACAACCTCACATTTTAAACATCGCATCACGACCAAACATTAATACACAACAAATCATGCATAACATAGAAATAAACTACAAACATTTCATTACATACACTTAAATATATTTCTTTATAAAAATAAATAATTACTGAAGATAAAGATTTAGTGAGAAAGAGTTCTCACAAAACATTATCCTAAACAAATGACATATTCATTATTCTGATATATGTGACATATCTAACTAAATGACCTTATCTGCTAACATGACATTCTTGTCTAAAATGATAATTTTAACTAAAATGTCTATTTTATTCTTAGGTGACATTACTAACTAAAATGACACATTTATATTTGACATAAATGACCTTTTATTGTGGCAATCCTAGATGATCATAAATGATATTTAATTTGACATACATGACATTTTTTATATCTTATATTCACCAATTCTAATCTCAATAAAGATGACATGTGTTGAATTTTATTAATGCATCCTCAAAATGACATGTTTTAAATAAAGTTAATGCATCCACAGCTAATATGACATTATTCTAAATAATGTATTTTTTTTCACTAAACATGTCCTAACTAAATGTCATTTTTTTTTTGACAATGTTAAGTGGCACTATTTTTAATGAATTAACACATGTTTCATAAGGAAACATCTTTTTATATTCCTCTATCATATAAACGATAATGTTCTAATTAACAAAATAAATTAATAAGTTGCATTTCATGTTTTATAACAAAATGAATCAAAAAGTTGAAACTTTAAAATTCATCCTTTACAATATATTGAAAATGACATTAAGATGTAATGTCAGAATTCATCTAATCTTTTAATGTCAACAAAAATCCAAACTTTTATCGTATTAAAAATCCCTTTTTTTTTTCATCAAAATTTGCATTGAAATGCAAATAAAATTCTAACCTCTTTTATCTATATGAAAGTGCAATAAAAATCCCAATCTTTTTATTCATATGAAAAATGCAATAAAAATGCATTGACCAAAATCCCATCTTTTGACATCTTCAATCTTTCCTTTCAACTTTCAGTATAAATCAAATCTTTTTATATTGTCCATATTTTTATTTTCATTTCCAATAAAAATCCAAGAAGGTATAAGTATGATTCAATAACTAGAAAGATTTAAGTCCACATCCATACATATGAACCCATTATGATTTCAGATCTATACTTCAAACCATCCTAAACATCACAACATCGATGAAAAATCATAACACCGCAATTCAGACATAATAATATACATAACAAAGATTTATAAACGAGAAATTAATTAAAGATTAATTTTATAAATAGGAATTCTCACTAATCAATTCAGATCTGAAACTTTCCTCAAATCTTGATTTGCTCAGAATTGGTTCTAGTTTGTCCCATGTAGTAGTATTTTTCGTTGCAAATCCAACGCGACTGATTTCATCAATTTCTGATTTCATTTGAATGAGTTACAAAATTTTATACGTTAGATATAAATTAATTTTAAATTACATAATTAAATATAAATAAATTGATTACATTAGGCCAAGAAGAATCGTTCCCCTTCATTTTGCTTTCTTCTAGGTCTTCACGCACTAAAGGAAACACATCGGTCGACTTCGACTTGCTCCTACCGCCATCACCATATGGAATGAAAGGTCTTACTTTGCTCTTCGATTTGCCTTTGAGTTGATCGAATAATATTGTGTGGATTAAAATATTAAGAGTTGAATTCAAGGCATTTTCAGCCATCCACTTAAGAGAGGTGGCGGCTGTAGAAACAAGTTAGGGTTTGGGGTATTTTCCAGAGGGTATATTTATATTAAAACATTATTTAATTAAACCTTAAGGCCCGTTTCTCTTATTCGAATTTCAAAATAGAATAAGACAAAGAGAAAGAATGGAAAGGTATTTAATTAGATGGATAGGGATAAAATGAATAGAAATATACACGTGGTTCTCTTATTCAAATTTCAAAATAGAATAAGATAAAGAGAAAGAATGGGAAGGTATTTAATTGGATGGATAGGAATAAAAAGAATAGAAATATACACGTGGTTCTCTTATTCAAATTTCAAAATAGAATAAGACAAAGAGAAAGAATGGAATGGTATTTAATTGGATGGATAGGAATAAAAAGAATAGAAATATACACTTGGGTCCATTACAATTTATATTTATAACCTGCCCATTATGATTTATATTAATAACTTAATTCTTTATTTACATATAAAACGTAAATTTTGATTTCATAACATGATCTCATTGAAACATGCAATTTTCCATTTCAAGATAAATATATAATGCAATGCTCATGCATTTCTACATGACAAATAACTATTTTTAATGTTGGGTTACATCAAAATATACATATTTTACAGGTAAAGACATTTCAATATAACAATGGTCATTTAATGTTTACATTAAAAATGTAAAGTTGTATGAAAACCCTTTTTTTTGTTAGTGCAATGACCATTTTAAAAAGGTTCACTTACATAAGAATGTAAAACTTTAATGTAAAACATTATTATCATAACAGTGTTCATTTTAATATAAAACATCTAGAATGCAACATCCAATGTAAACTCATTTCCTATAGTAATGGACATTTTTTATAATTTCGTTCTTTTCGTTAAAAATGTCAATTGCAATGTACAAGCATTTTTATATAACAACAGTCATTTTTAATGTCTGCCATAAAAGTCCCATTTGCTTAATTTAATGACAAGGAATATATTTAATATGTTTACTAATCAATTAATCATCTTTTTATTCCACATTTTAGTTTTCGCATTACTGTAAATTCCAACCTATCATGCTTATGCCATTCCCAAGACAAACTAAATTGTCTAATGCAATTACTCAAAATATCTACATATATGTTTACAGCAACTAAAATAACTGAATATTGCAATTTACATTAAAAGTAATCAATCTAATAATTAAATGGGAAATCAACCGATAACAGAATATTTACTAAAAGTGAATAATTAAATCCACTCACCACGCCATTTCAAACTCCCCTTAAAATTAAATAAAATTTATTCATTTTAACTTCGATAAATTTTTTAGTTGTTATTATTAAAATAAATAATTTTAAATATTAAAATCCATTAAAATTCCTAAAATAAAATTTTAAATTGGCCCCAAAATTTAGGGCTGTTACAGTCTCCCCCACTTAAAATCTTTTCGTCCTCGAAAAGGAACGAAGCTAAAAGTGTTTAATTATCCTACTCAATTTTAATTCTCCTTTATTAATCTCAATAATTTTATTAGTTGATTAACTTTTAAAATATATAACTTTTATATATTTAGAATCATATTTTCTAAAATAGATTATAATTACAAATACGTATATTATAAGCTTGTTACTCTCAACCCATTCTAGGGCATTACTAACCCCATCTCTAATGAGTTTTCTCATTCTAGGATACTGCTGATCCTATCTCTACTGAGTATTCTTATTGGATATTACTAATCCAATCTCTGATGAGTCTTTTGTTCAATTCTAATGAGTTGTATCCCAAAGATTTGAGCTAACCAAAGCTCTAATACCAACAGTAACGACCCCGGTTTGCCCGGACTCAATCGATCGATAGATCGACTAAAACCGTTCAAAATCCGCATACGTTAACTCTGGGAATACAACACATCAGAACAACAACAACAGACTTTTATTATACCATGATAATATATCATCAGAGTATAGAATATCAGAGTACATCGAAAAAATACAGCAGAAGATAAATTACAATATTTTAATATAATACAGTGCAACGGAAACAAAGTAACTAAGGCAGCGGAAGACGACTATGCTCTGGACACAGCTTTAAGCTTCAATCCAGGATCCTTCTCGAGATAAAGACCTGTAGAGAAACTACTCTACTGTCCATGTGGAAAAGAGGGCACCCGAGTTTGTAAAGGTGGAAACAAACAACGGGTCAATCATGGGACTGGTGTGAGAATTCTTAACTAATTTCACTAATAACAATAAGACAAACCAAAGGACCACGCTGCTAACGCGGAACGGGTTTACTCCAATGGATTATCGTGCATAAATTAAAGTAAATTTTTAAAAAACGCAATGCTTTTTAGAAAAATGAAACCATCATAAGACCCAAGTCCCATCACACAATGCAACGCAAACCGGAGGATAAGGTTTTGCCTTATAATGGTCAAAAATGCTTGATACGATAAAAACGGGTTTGATATTATTATTAGTGTATATATGTTTCATAAACATTTCAAAGTAAATGTATCAATCCTAGGAAGCATAGCTACCATATACTATGCCTCCATACTAGTAATACAATCAAAACCGTATGAGGTCGTATTGGGAATTGGGTTTCCATCATGAGTCAAGGCTAGGGAGGAGCTCCTTACCGATTCGAGACAGTCTAGCTAATGTCACAGGATCCCCCATAGTGAACCCTTGGAAAGCTGCAGGGCCGGTCCACACATACGATTTTGCGGATTGGCAATGAACACACGTTTCCCAGTCCTATAGGACCTATCATCCGAGGCGCCTCATTCCATCATCCACATAAGTAAATATCAGCCAGTTTAAGCACCTACACCACTTCTAGCTTGAAAGAAACGTGATGCTCTCCCTGCATTCCCTTCTCCCGTTTTAGACTCCACCCGGTTGTGAGGCTCGCGAAGTCACGCTATACACAAAGCTACGCCTAAACAGGCCGTGCTTTGATCATCAACCACAAGGCCTGCTTTTCAACAAAAGCCTTGATCATTGCATCTTGGTATGCCACACTGTCAATCCATACCATACTACTAATCTTTTCCAAAATATACAAAAGGGTGTTAAGCAAGAAAATAAATTCTCTGCCACCAAACATTCATACATTCAACAGAAAATCGATAGGTACAATATATAAAGGAGTACGATGTTAGACACACATTCCATTTATAAGCTTATGCTCTGGGTCTGAGCGAATGCCAAATCCGTACAAATCAACACTACGCCCGGACGACCATCATTTTATCCCTTTCTAGGTAGCTACTCCAATCATGGGCGTCAATGGTAACTCATTCGTTCGACGTGAAGATCGTCGGTCTTGTACTGTCTTCAACTGTTCGACTGTTAGTTGCCATATTCATTATTCAGAATGGGTTATACCTGGTCTTTCTGAATAACTCGCGTGATTTAAAATTAGGTGCTATATATAAACCACATCAACGCCTCATTCCAATTCAGAATATCCTTTTTATAAATTGTTCACATTATTAGTGAAAGGTTCTCATAAATTTTATCAAGGATATTCTTTAATCTTCCTTCATTCACCTCTAATCGAATTAAAGATTTATTTAAAACTTTATTAAGTTTTAATCTTCTAAAATCATTGTTAAATGACTAATCACTTTTCTGGAATTAATCTTATCTTTAATCCGGGTTTAAGAACTGATGTTATTTAAAACATAGTTCACGAGAGACCCCGTCTCATGTTTCAATAATTCCCTATTTAATATATAATATTAGGCATCTCTTCTTTTAGAAAATTTCATTTAATCTTAATTAAAAGATTAATTAATAAAAAATCAAAATTTCACTATTGATTTGAGTTTCAAGAACTAATGCCCTTCAAAACATTGTTCACAACCAACCCATAATCAATTTCCTTTTTATTTCAATTATATTTAATAATTAGAAATCTTATTTAAATCTTAATAAAAAGATTTTCCTTTACTCAAATGGATTTAAGAATAACGTTATTTAAGACACTATTCACGACAAACCCAAAATCTAACTTGATATTAAATATAAAGCTTTAAATGGGAATTATATCGATTATATTCAATATCAAATTCTAAAACCAACGGATATCATATCAGAAATAACGATATTAAATATCTTCCAAATTCGCAAAATAATATCCGTATAAACACCGAATTAATATTGAAATAGTCCGTAGATAATTTACATTTAAATCCAATTCAAGATACTTATTGGGAATTCTTAGTTGTATCAAAAACCATTTTAAATCCTTTTATTTATTTATAAAATAAATAAATCATTTATTTTGATAAAAATATCTTTTATCTTTATAAACTTGGAGATTTTCATCAAAACCCTTTTTTGGATCATTTATTATGATTTCACATAAATTTTTCCTTATTTTACGTATTTTAAAACGTTTATAAAATCGTTTCCAAGACGATTCCAACTTTTATTCCCAACTATAATCTAAAAATTGATTATTCTATATGTTATCCTTTTATAATAATATAATTTTCCAAAATATTAATTTTGAAACTTCTCTTTTAATATTCATTATAAAATGGATAAAATAAATGGATAAACTCATTCGGGTTTTTAAAATGCGTTTCTATTTTTAAAACAGATTAAATAGCCCAACTCATTTTCTTATCCATTTGTATTTTATAATGGTCTAGACCTCTCACATTAAGCCTACGACTTGTGGATGCTGGATGTGCCGGTCGGTTCCAGGCAGACTTATTCCACAAGTTGGGCTTAACCTCGTGTCATGGCCCATTTCGTATTTGCGCACTTGGACCTCTCACATTAGGTTTGACCTTCGTGGCTGCTGGATATGCCGGTTGGGTCCGGGCAGGCTTATACCACTAGTGTAACCTAACCTCGTGTCCAAATACAATTATAATATATAATTATAATTACCCAACTGAAAATATTATTTTGAAATATATATATATATATTTTTTGAAAGTACTTTGGTTCTTAAAATATCATTTATTTCAAAATATCCCCTTAAAAATCTTCATTATTCTTGAAATACCATTTATTCTTATATTTAAACTTTAAATAAAAATTGAAACCTTTCATATTATAATAATTATTGAATTACAAAATTTTAATATTAATACAGCATTTGTTCTTATACTAACATTATAATAGCATTTTCAAAATGAAAAATTTTTGAATTTCAAATCTTCAATATTGATTAATCATTTATTACTGCATTAACCTCGGGTTAAGCAATATTCATTTTATTATAATAACCATTAAAATAAAATTCTAAAATGTTAAATTTCAAATTCTAATCCTTCATCATTTATTACATAATAAATGAAATTCATGGTAAAAATCATTCTAGTAAACGTAGCGGGAGACTACTTAATCGGCTTCATTCACATTAAATGATATTTAATGTCATTAAAATCACAATTAATTCTTTAACGTAAAACCATATTTGAAAACTTTCAAAAATCCCTCATTGGAATGAGACCCACATCAATAACATTAATTAATGGATTTCAAACAACGCATTTGCAACATAATGACAAACATCCTTTTATTACCCAAATTACATTCCAATCACAATATCCAAACAACATTCATTTATTCATGTAATTGACATTTAAAACAATATACATTCAATTAACAACATACAATAAATTTTCACAACAAAATTCGAATAACAATAGATCATTTGTGCACTTGGGCGATGTGGGAAAATATCAGCCCAATCAACATATACAAGTCAGGTAACTTGTATATGGCAGTGTAACATAATTGAATTTTCATATATAATAAAATAACATTAATCGGTATGTTACAACCTCACATTTTAAACATCGCATCACGACCAAACATTAATACACAACAAATCATGCATAACATAGAAATAAACTACAAACATTTCATTACATACACTTAAATATATTTCTTTATAAAAATAAATAATTACTAAAGATAAATATTTAGTGAGAAAGAGTTCTCACAAAACATTATCCTAAACAAATGACATATTCATTATTCTGATATATGTGACATATCTAACTAAATGACCTTATCTGCTAACATGACATTCTTGTCTAAAATGATAATTTTAACTAAAATGTCTATTTTATTCTTAGGTGACATTACTAACTAAAATGACACATTTATATTTGACATAAATGACCTTTTATTGTGGCAATCCTAGATGATCATAAATGATATTTAATTTGACATACATGACATTTTTTATATCTTATATTCACCAATTCTAATCTCAATAAAGATGACATGTGTTGAATTTTATTAATGCATCCTCAAAATGACATGTTTTAAATAAAGTTAATGCATCCACAGCTAATATGACATTATTCTAAATAATGTATTTTTTTTCACTAAACATGTCCTAACTAAATGTCATTTTTTTTTTGACAATGTTAAGTGGCACTATTTTTAATGAATCAACACATGTTTCATAAGGAAACATTTTTTTATATTCCTCTATCATATAAACGATAATGTTCTAATTAACAAAATAAATTAATAAGTTGCATTTCATGTTTTATAACAAAATGAATCAAAAAGTTGAAACTTTAAAATTCATCCTTTACAATATATTGAAAATGACATTAAGATGTAATGTCAGAATTCATCTAATCTTTTAATGTCAACAAAAATCCAATCTTTTATCGTATTAAAAATCCCTTTTTTTTTTGTCATCAAAATTTGCATTGAAATGCAAATAAAATTCTAACCTCTTTTATCTATATGAAAGTGCAATAAAAATCCCAATCTTTTTATTCATATGAAAAATGCAATAAAAATGCATTGACCAAAATCCCATCTTTTGACATCTTCAATCTTTCCTTTCAACTTTCAGTATAAATCAAATCTTTTTATATTGTCCATATTCTTATTTTCATTTCCAATAAAAATCCAAGAAGGTATAAGTATGATTCAATAAATAGGAAGATTTAAGTCCACATCCATACATATGAACCCATTATTCTTTTAGATCTACACTTTAAACCATCCCAAACATCACAACATTGATGAAAAATCATAACACCGCAATTTAGACATAATAATATACATAACAAAGATTTATAAACGAGAAATTAATTAAAGATTAATTTTATAAATAGGAATTCTCACCAATCAATTCAGATCTGAAACTTTCCTCAAATTTTGATTTTCTCAGAATTGGTTCTAGTTTGTCCCATGTTGTAGTATTTTTCGTTGCAAATCCAACGCGACTTATTTCATCAATTTCTGATTTTATTTGAATGAGTTACAAAATTTTATACGATAACTATAAATTAATTTTAAATTACATAATTAAATAAAAATAAATTGATTACATTAGTCCAAGAAGAATCGTTCCCCTTCATTTTGCTTTCTTCCAGGTCTTCACGCACTAAAGGAAACCCATCGGTCGACTTCAACTTGCTCCTACTGCCATCACCATATGGAATGAAAGGTCTTGCTTTGCTCTTCGATTTGCCTTTGAGTTGATCGAATAATATTGTGTGTATTG
Source organism: Allium sativum (assembly GCA_030737875.1). Lineage (NCBI taxonomy): Eukaryota > Viridiplantae > Streptophyta > Magnoliopsida > Asparagales > Amaryllidaceae > Allium > Allium sativum. The sequence goes on along the minus strand of CM060925.1, from coordinate 1,351,471 downwards.
AAATATTAAGAGTTGAATTCAAGACATTTTCAGCCATCCACTTAAGAGAGGCGGCGGCTGTAGAAACAAGTTAGGGTTTGGTGGTTTTTTCCAAAGGGTACATTTATATTAAAACATTATTTGATTAAACCCTTAAGGCCCGCTTCTCATATTCAAATTTCAAAGTAGAATAAGACAAAGAGAAAGAATGGAAAGGTATTTAATTGGATGGATAGGGATAAAAAGAATAGAAATATACACGTGGTTCTCTTATTCATATTTCAAAATAGAATAAGACAAAGAGAAAGAGTGGGAAGGTATTTAATTTGATGGATAGGAATAAAAAAATAGAAATATACACGTGGTTCTCTTATTCAAATTTCAAAATAGAAAAAGACAAAGAGAAAGAATGGAAAGGTATTTTATTGGATGGATAGGAATAAAAAGAATAGAAATATACACATGGGTCCATTTCAATTTATATTTATAACCTGCCCATTATGATTTATATTAATAACTAATTCTTTATTTACATATAAAACGTAACTTTTGATTTCATAACATGATCTCATTGAAAAATGCAATTTTCCATTTCAAGATAAATATATAATGCAATGTTCATGCATTTCTACATGACATATAACTATTTTTAATGTTGGGTTACATCAAAATATATATATTTTATAGGTAAAGACATTTCAATATAACAATGGTCATTTAATGTTTACATTAAAAATGTAAAGTTCCGTGGAAACCCCTTTTTTCGTTAGTGCAATGACCATTTTAAAAAGGTTCACTTACATAAGATTGTAAAACTTTAATGTAAAACATTATTATCATAACAGTGTTCATTTTAATATAAAACATCTAGAATGCAACATCCAAGGTTAATACATTTCCTATTGTAATGGACATTTTTTATAATTTCGTTCTTTTCATTAAAAATGTCAATTGCAGTGTACAAGCATTTTTATATAACAACAGTCATTTCTAATGTCTTCCATAAAAGTCCCATTTGCTTAATTTAATGACAAGAATATATTAAATATGTTTACTAATCAAGTAATCATCTTTTTATTCCAAATTTTAGTATTCACATTACTGTAAATTCCAACCTATCATGCTTATGCCATTCCCACGACAAACTAAATTGTCTAATGCAATTACTCAAAATATCTACACATATGTTTACAGCAATTAAAATAACTGAATATTGCAATTTACATTAAAAGTAATCAATCTAATAATTAAATGGGAAATCAACCGATAACGGAATATTTACTAAAAGTGAATAATTAAATCCACTCACCACGCCATTTCAAACTCCCTTTAAAATTAAATAAAATTTATTCGTTTTAACTTCGATAATTTTTTTTAGTTGTTATTATTAAAATAATTAATTTTAAATATTAAAATCCATTAAAATTTCTAAAATAAAAATTTTAAATTGGCCCCAAAATTCAGGGTTGTTACAGTCGTATCGGAAGTTGGATTCCGATCTATGAACTGAGGCAAGGGATCGTCCTTACTGCTTTGAGACAATCCATCTCACGTCTCAGGAACAGCCGCAACTGCACCTTGGATCTTTAGGGCCAGTCCACACGAAGTGGATTAAAATGTCTGAATAATGCGTTGCCCTATGGGACCTAAACTGGTCATATACCGACAAAACCATCCATCGATACCGTAGTGACAGATATAACCGAGGCACCTCGCTTTCCATCATCCACATAAGTAAAATGTCAATGTAACACCCCACATCCGTTAGTGTCACTCACAAAGGGAGTGCACTAAGTTCTGTGGAGCATTTAAGGTAAAAGATGCAGATAAATTACAAGACAGACAAAATTAAAACAGCGGAAAATAAAAATTTACTTTATTGATAAAATAGTTTGTACAACAATTGTCTTCCAATACCAGAGTATCATCTGTCTTACAAAATAAAGAAGCATAAAATAGCATTTATATTCCCCAATGTAGCATAAGCCAGCCATAGCAGCAGAAAAGAGAGTCTGAAGCGATATATCCAAGAGTCTTTAAGCTTGGAAAGAGTAATAGTCCATACTAAGCAGAGCTATTCCCTCCCTGACTATCGGGGGGGAATGGAAGAAAAGAAGACGAAAGAAAAACAGAGTCAGCGATAAAGCCTGAGTAAGTCTAGTGGCTTTTAGCACGTGAACTGGATAAAGTTCATGATAGGAGTAAACTGGAAAATGGGACAGTACCAGAATAACAGACTAATATAAACCAAAGCAAGACGGTTTAAACCGAATATACTATCACACCCCATGCTATATCTCTGCACCACCTAACTAGTATCCCAACTAGTAATCTGTATAAATACGATAACGTGATCCCAATCCCCGTAATTGCGGCTGCCTTTAGGTGTATATCTATTATTTATTACCTAGATCTAATCTAGGGTTTTCTTATCAAGCGCTTCCGAGATTCAACTAGGGTTTATGCGACTTATCTAATACTTCTCGGATTCAGGATTTATGCCACCTAGGTCCAACTAGGGATTATGCTACATGTCGAACGATGCCCCTTGTCTAGGACACACTACCTAGAGTGGTATTTGTTCCTAGACTTTCCCCACATATGTGTCGCGAATCGTTTATCGCTGTCTAGATGCACATGTCCTGAAATGTGCGACCCGAGTCCCGTGGCAGGGCTATTCTAGAAACACGGAACTCAGTCGGGAGCTTTCAGATTTCTGCTGATGCAGATGCTAAGGTCTGTTTTTCCAGTGGCTATGGTCCCGCCTGATACCTCCCTCAACTAATGAAAGGAAATCCAAGAAAATCAAGCACGAGAACTATACTCCTGCCACCTATGCCCCACTTTCCTATTGGCCAACCTCACCCATAACTAGATAGCAAGTATATGGTCTGTTGGGAGATCTCTGCCTTTCCGCATGCGTATCTCGATTGATTCAAGATGGTAGGTAGACGACGGGTCGCTATCACAGGGCCATTTGTCCCGCCGAATCACGCTGGTCCATCCTAGTCTTTAGGTTGCCTTATATTGCAACCAAGGCATGCCCTTGGTTCTTCTAACGCAGACCTTAACCTCTATGAGCCCAGGCGAATCATCTGCATTCTCACAGAGGGATACCAAGAGTACCCTCACGTCCCCTCAAAGCCTCGGGCTTCGTAACCCAATTCGCTGGAGTCTTCTTTAAGATCAGATGGACGTTCGCTCCTCCTCGTGTTATACTGAGGATTACTACTTAGTTTTCCTAACTAAGGTTTACCACTTAGTTTCTTGAATCGTCGTTTTCTTAACTAAGGTTTACTACTTAGCCCCTTTTAACTAAGGTTTACTACTTAGTTCTCTTTCTCGTCAAGTTGGATTGGTTAAGTGTCATTAGTCGATACAAGTTAACTTAACCCATTCATTTGCCATGTTAAACTGGTTAAGTTTTATCAGTAATTCACGTTGACTTAACCTTATCACAAACCAGGTTATATTGGTTAAGTATTTCTTATTACTTAATCCTACCCATTCACCTTGTATTGGTTAAGTGTCCCTTTTAAGCTAACCTTGCCCATCTGTTTAAATTAACATGTTATAACGGTTAAGTGTTCCCTTAGTTAACTTAACCCTAACATCTGTTTAATTAACATGTTCTAATGGTTAAGTATTGTCCCTTCATGTTTCAACTTAACCCTGTTCAATTTTTCACACTATGATGGTTAAGTGTTCCAAGTTTACTTAACCCCACCCTCTAGTCCAGCTAACATATTAAATTGGCTAAGTGTATTTACTTAACCTTGCCCACTTATCTAGCTAACGTGTTATAATGTTTAAGTATTCTAAATTTACTTAACCTCACCCACTTATCTAATTATCAGGTTATAACGGTTAAGTGTCCTGAATTTACTTAACCTCACCCTCTAGTATAGTTAATATGTTAAATTGGTTAAGTGTATTAACTTTACTTAAACTCACTTTCTAGTCTATTTAACATGTTAATTTGGCTAAGTGTTTTCTTAGTTACTTAGCCCCTACAAGTCTTGTCTTGTTAACATGTTAAGTTGGTTAAGTGTTTAGATTAACTTAACCCTACCAATCCTAACATAGCTTTAATTGTCTTATTAAATCACTAACAACTCACATTAGACAGGTATTGTTGTGGTTGCCTGTATGCCGGTTGGTTCCGGGCAGTCTTATGCCGCAACTCAGTCTAACCTCGGTTCTTTATTGGGCCCAATGCCTTAACCTCTCACATCGGATAGGTATTATTGTGAATACTGTACAGCCGGGCGAGTCCGGGCAGGTTTACATCATAACTCAATCCAAACTCGGGTTAAGCATATTCGTATTTTCTAATTTACATTTTAAGTATGCAAATTATTCAAAATCAAGTTACTGCCAAATTTGTTTCCAATCAATCTCATTAGTTTAGGTATATAATTAATAATATTTTATGCCATAAATCACTTATGTGATTTTTAACCAATTTATGTCAAGTTTCCTATATTTACCAATTTTACCCAACGTTACCCCGTCTAAATATTAGGCTAACAATCTTAGCCTAATTTTTCGTTTGCATGCTTTTGACATATAATATTAGGCTAAAAACTTAGCCTAATTTAGCGTACACAAAATTGGCATAAAAATAATTCACTAACATAAACATGTCATAGGTGTAAACTTGGCATTCTCGACATAGTCAATATGAACATCATAGGTGTGAACTTGCAAAACAATCGACATGAATATCATAACATTGCATAACATGCCACAAACTTGCATATAAATATTGGGCCTAGTTAAATAGGTGTCACATGAATCATATAGTTTTAGCCTAACATAAAGTTATAACATAGTATAACCTAATAGGTGTCATATGAATCCACTACAACATGGTATAACATGTTAATGCATAGGTCTAGGCATAACCTCAAACATAAAACTGGCGTAAGACAAAACTATATGTATAACTTTGACAACCACTTAAGGGTGTGAACTTGCAACACATACGTATAAACATATATCTAACAATAAACTTTCATATCAATCCTAAACGGATCTTGACATGGATCCGATTATAATTTCTCACTTGCATAAGAACATGTGAATATAGATCTATTCTAGTCATGTAGGCACAATTGGTTTAAAACATATACACATAGAGCCTACATGAATCATATAAATATTTGTGTAAATCTAACTTTCAACCTATAACTTGCATAAGCATATATTTAGATCTAACTGTATACATACAATTCGCATAAGGTGTTGATTATTTGATTCACAATACATAAAAGATTCAATCACCACAACATTCAAATTATCACAAATAACAAATATAAAATAACATCATCAACACTGATATAATTCCATATTACAATTTACATCAAATCATATCTTAATCGCATTCCCATCTAAAGAGCCACTATACTTACAACGCAAGACAGTCTTGTTTTTCTGAGATCCGAGGTTCTGAAATTGAGATGCGTTCCTTTGGGTAGACGTTGTTTTGATTCTTAGTTTTAAATTAGATTTGTTCTAGCTTTGTTTGTCTTTAAGCTTTAGGCGGCGGCCATTCCAAGCTATCTTACAGCAGCGTGACGGCTCCAAGTTTAATTGTGTGAATTAGGTTAAGAGCTAGGTTGTATATATAGAATTTTAGGATTAATTTAGGCCGTTTGATTAACCCTAGAAATGACCACAACCGTTCAGTCAAGATAAAATTATCCTATTGACTCAGCAATGATTCAAAAATGACTCAGCATTGACTCAGCATATTAAATGTTCAATTTTTTCGTAAATGACACATTGGTTCTTTCCTAACATATCATAACCAAAAGGACTTTTTTATTTTTAACAAAACATTAGCTAAACGAACATTTCTAAACTGAAATGTCAATTTAATTTGAATAAACATTTTAATCTAAATATACATTTCTTAACGAAATGTTATTCTAATGTTAACATAACAAAAGTGATATTCTAATGTTCATCTTTTCTTTTTATTATTTATTGTCAATCAATTCAAACGTAATTACGGATTTAATATATACATTTTCCCTTTACCGTTTACATTAATTGCCCATATATATATATGTGTGTGAATAAATCTTTTCTTACTTTTAATTTGTCATAAATCCAATTGGGGAAGGCCATTTAAAAAAAAAACAATCCTTGACCACCAAAAATGCGCAACGTACACTACATGACGCGTACACGTCATATATATATATATATATATATATATATGCATATATACATATATATATATATTCATTTTTTTATTTCTCTTCCCAATTACCCATTTTCACACTAAACCACTTTTTGAACTGCGTCCACATTCGGCTATTTTAAGCCATTCCCCTAAAACAAAAATAGGGCGCTGGCGGGGATCAAACTCTGTACCTCTTGTATGCAAGTCATGTGTTCCAACCAAATAAGCTACTAAGACTTTTGCTTACAAAAGTTATAACAATGCTAAACATTATTCTTTTCTCATTCCTCTTTTTTCATGTTTTGCTACAATATTTAATTTAAGGATATCTTTTTCATACGGAGTCCAATTTACGCAAACTCGGACTCTATCTCAAGCAGAATTTCGAGACGAACGCAATGGCGTAACCCGTTTCCCTTAATTCTTCTTCTAAAATTTAATTATGCTTTAATTTGTGAAACTTATTGTTACAGAATTACGGGGTGTTACATTCTCCCCTTCTTAAAAGGATTTCGTCCCCGAAATCTTCTAGTTAGGAAGAATGTTTCCTACCATCCAATCACCCATCTACTCAACCATTCAATCACAGACATTCGTTGTCCTTAAAAAGATTTCTAAATGCTTTCATATTTATATGCATAGTGTGTGTATATGTCTTTATCTAATGCAAAATCAGGCAGTCTAATGATTTAGTCGACCTCCTTAATGTGAATTATGTCAGTGCCATGCGTCCAATCTTGTATGCAATCCTAATGATACATGTCATTTCTATATGAGTGCACAACCATTCACTCAAATGCAACGTCCATATGATAACACATTGAGTTCAATCTATAAACAAATACATATATGTGAATGCAATATGAAAGTGATTGAGTTGTTCTAGCGCCTATGGTGTGTATATGCATTCACGAACAACCACTTGCAACCATCAATAATAACATGTTTCAAATACATGTTTCAAATACATGTTTACATCCATTGGCTTCTACCTAAGGATCGACGATACGTCCTAGAGGATATACCTTAAAAGCTAGAAAGTATGCATAAAATTCCTAGAAAAAGAGATCAGGGATATACCCTTAAGAAAAAGGGTATGATGCTCGTGTCTTGTCTCCAGTCTTATATGTTGCACCTTCTTGAGCTTCACTATACGGTACCTTATCTAATTTAACTTCATGATTGCGAAGCTTCTTCACCTCCATTTCCAAGATAAACAAATGTTAACCTTGATACTAGTGTATATACTAAGATGATTAGAGATCTCTCCTCTACTTAGCTTATCCATCATGTTACAAATCTGAGGGTCTAAAGCTAAAGGTTGCTATGTACTTTTTCCCTTTCTTAAGGCCAGTCTTTCTTCCTACCTAGGGCACCTGCCACAATTATTCATCTCCCGCCTTTACCATCCTTGTGTAACATGTTTACAGTTCTCACTAAAGCTACCTCTATCGCACAAAGAACCCTACAAAGATTGGAAGAAAATTAGCCGTAGGTGAAACTACCGCAACTATAGATGGAAGTCGGGCACTGCTTCGCCCTTGATAGGTATCATAGTCTTATCAAGCTTACGGAACCATGCTGCGATGAGGTTACCTCCCAGAAAGCCAGGAGCCCTGAAGACTCAAGAAAGAAGGGGACAAGAATTCAAAAAGAGAATCAGAAGATAGTGCATATGGCTTTGGGGAATATGCCTTTAAACCAAATATTTTCTTTTGAAAATGCTTCTTTTTTTTAACCGTTTTGAAAATAATTTTTCAAATCTTTTATTTGATCCGGTAACCTTTAGCTCTGATACCACGGGTAACGCCCCACATCTGTTTGTGTCACTCACAAAGGGAATGCACTAAGTTATATGGAGCATTTAAGGTAAAAGATGCAGATAAATTACAAGATAGACAAAATTAAAACAGCGGAAAATAAAACTTTACTTTATTGATAAAATAGTTTGTACAACAATTGCTTTCCAATACCCGAGTATCATCTGTCTTACAAAATAAAGAAGCATAAAATAACATTTATATTCCCCAATGTAGCATAAGCCAGCCATAGCAGCAGAAAAGAGAGTCTGAAGCGATATATCCAAGAGTCTTTAACCTTGGAAAGAGTAACAGTCCATACTAAGCAGAGCTATTCCCTCCCTGACTACCGGGGGGGGGGGACGGAAGAAAAGAAGAAGAAAGAAAAACAGAGTCAGACATAAAGCCTGAGTAAGTCTAGTGGCTTTTAGCATGTGAACATGATAAAGTTCATGATAGGAGTAAACTGGAAAATGGAACAGTACCAGAATAACAGACTAATATAAACCAAAGCAAGACAGTTTAAACCGAATATACTATCACACCCCATTCTATATCTCTGCACCACCTAACTAGTATCCCAACTAGTAATCTGTATAAAGATGATAACGTGATCCCAATCCCTGTAACTGCGGTGGCCTTTAGGTGTACATCTATTATTTATTACCTAGATGTAATCTAGGGTTTTCTTATCGAGCGCTTCCTAGATTCAACTAGGGTTTATGTGACTTATCTAATACTTCTCGGATTCAGGATTTATGGCACCTAGGTCCAACTAGGGATTATGCTTTGTAACGACCCGCATTTTTCAGCGATATAATTAATTTATTTAATTAAATAAATAATGGTTTGGTTATTTAAAGTGACCAGAATTAAATAATATTGAATATTTAATTAATATAATAACATAATAATATATTTAATTTCTGAAATAGTCAGAAATAGTGGAATTCCCAAAATGGTGTGAATTGGATCATCTATGGTATTTAATTCAGTTTAGAATTGAATTAGAATAACGAATATATTATTTTAACGGGGATTTGAACGTATAATTATATTATAATTGAAATAGAGCTCGAAATGGCGCGGCAGTTCGCTGTTTCGCGATTTGAACTTCAACTGAGTATACAGGATCCGTTATTAGTTGGATTTCTGCGAAACAAGAAACATTGGAATCTGTTTAACTATATTTTTCTAATGGAAGTGGAAAAGGGAGATTTCATCATAAAGATTGCAAGATATGTCCAAATCAAATTTTCAAATAGTCGCTATAGAATCGTTCATCGACCGCAACAGTTTATTTGAAATAACTGCGTACTGGATTCGAATTAAGACAAGATTCTTTTGAGACGTAGTGTTAATTTAATTTTTAGAATTATACTGTAATTTTTAATTAATTTAATATGCAACTTTTTATTTGGAGTATTTTGCATCCTATATCAATATTTTGGGGTTTCAAAATATGAATCAACCTACTGATATTATTATATTTTTGAGATCGGGGCACATCGCTGAACACAATCCTACTTATATTTTTGTCCGTAACGATTCGTAGAAGAGAAAAAAATTATTTTTGGAAACATGTACATTCATTTAACTGAAACATAAAATACATGCACTATTATGGACGCAAACACTACCCTTACAACCATACCTTCTTTTCTATATAGTCCATCCTAATTACATAATGCATGTAAGCTAAACGCTTGTTAAATTAAAGTGAAACTAATCATTGTATCCATTGCAACCACAACACTTGGCACGTGTCATCAAATTATTATGTTTTCATCTTTCTCAAGTGGAATCTCTTCCATACATATGCGAACAGCATCCCCCATGCGTACCCAAAAGAGAGAGAGAGAGAGAGAGAGAGAGAAAGAAAACTTTGCCCAGTACTATGCTAATGTACTGCCTAACGCCTACAGCATGTATGGTCACATTCATATATGCGTGGACAAGAAAAAGCTGCTCTCTAATATTTCTTTTCATCTTCCACATGCCTATCTTGACCAAAAACCACCCTAACCTATTTTCTGTTTGCGTCTCTCCAAATCAAACAGCTGGAAGAAGTGAAAACTCATCCTAAAGCCTACCTATTTCTACAGCTATCCAAATACCGTGCTTGCCAAACAATCAACAGCGTGCGTGCCAAGTAGCTTTGTTCTATAAATACCCGATCACCTCCTTTGCTTTCTTCAGTTCGCCATTTCCAGAGAGAAACCCAATATTTCGATCGTCTCAAAAATCAACAACAAACTCTATCCTCATCTAAAAATCTCAAGAAAAAAAATATGTTTGAGATCCTGACGGGATTCTCTTCGATATGACATACATGTTGAAAGGTGCAACGTCATTCTAGCAACTCGTGGTTTCGACAGCAAATACTAGGATTGGGGATAGAAGAATATGATGCCTCAATTCGGGTTTCAGCTCACGGTTATGGAAGGTCGGAAGTTTGTGTCTCAAACGAAGTAGCGTGCGAGGTTCTGGGAGGCGAGAGGAGTTTAACGCCAAAGCTTGGTGCGGGTGTATTTGCAAGGAAAGGGGACATTATTTTTGTGGCGAGAAGATGTTATACTGGGCTGACATGAAGGGAGAAGCAGCCTACGTCATGTTTGTGGGAAGCTTGAGGTTAGTGAAGTGGCGAAATGGATGCACAGGAGGTTGCAATTTTTTTAGGACGAGAAAACTGTTCATGGCATGTCAATAAAAGGAGCAGTCGGTTATAATCCTTGGTGCAATCAAAGTGTATGCTGGATCTGATATTTGTTTTGGAGAGTGAGTGGGTTTTTGTTGGGTTTTTAACTGGAGGCGGCATCAGTAAAATGAGAAGATGAAGTGGAGTTGAGTGGTAGCTCTTAATTTGGACTTCAAAAAGTTAGGTAGTAGAACGGGCCATGAAAAAAGGGACGGAGTGCTGTTCGAATTAGTAGGGAGGACGGGTTCAATAAATTGTTGGAGGAGGAGAAGTACAGATGCGGTCAGGTATTTTAAGTTTGGCAAATGGGCCAACCATTGAAAATGTAAAGCCCTGTCTTAAGAAGAAGGAAAAAAATGTTAAACAAAGAGAGGTTGCGGGTAAACACAGTTGCATGATTTGGTTGGGCCAGGAATTCAGAGTAAGGCCCGAATTCTTTTATAAAATTAAGTTTTTAATCTATTTAAATAGTGTATAAACATATAAATGTGATATTTCACTCGTACAATATCAGAATTGCGAACGAACAGATCCGTCAGGATCGCATGGACGGTGGCTACACCATGAAACCGACCGGGAATGAATTGAAGCTCGTTTGGATTTATGGCAAAATTAAACGCCTGATTCAAATCAACGACCAATTATCGTTATTTAACGATAACCATCCAAGGTGAGTAAATCTCCCTAACTCTGCTCAATTAACATTTTTATAAAATATTTTTAGAATTTATAAATATTGGTTGTTTGCTGTGTGTTGGCTGTTTGGTTGAACTGTTAGTCAGTTGATTGAAAATATCGATAACGATATATATAAATCGTAATATTGATTCTGTTTATCAGGATATTTTACCTTCATGTTACCTATGTTGACTGACATCTGTGGATGCAGGGAAACAGGTTGGAGGGACCTAACTGGGTTCCTCAACAAATTTTTTTTTCTTCTGTTTTTCACATATTGTGATGTACGATGTGATTTATAACCTGTTGTTGATTGTGTGTGTTGATCATCGTTATTTGGTACTTTAAAATACCAAAGAAAAATGCAAGAACGTGAAAAGGAAAATTTCAAACTATAATTTGAAATAAAATATTTACATATATAAAATCAAAGGATTTTATATAAAAGAAAATTGGAAGGGTATATTGAAGTAAGACTTTTGATCGAATCAAAAATGGATTTTTGTGGAAGCAGAACTGTAGGAAATAAATGGAATACTTTGGAAAAAGGAAAGTAAAACGAAAAGGATTTAAAGAGGAAATATTTGTGAAATATTTACCAATAGATTAAATAGAAGTATTTATTTAGAAAATAAATAAAGTTATAAAAGGAGATATTTTTCTTAGGGAATAAATAAAAGAAAATAGTTATATGAAATAAATATAGACCAATAGAAAAGGAAATATTCGTAATCAAATAGAGTTAATCATTAGAGGAATCGAATATTAGTTATTCAAATAAAGAGTTGACCAGATAGAATTAATTGAATTTAGTTAATTGAATTATAATTAAACTGAATATCTGTTATTCAATTAGAGTTGATCAAATATAGTTATTAGAGATAGAGTTAGTCAAATATAGTTATTTAGAAAGAGTTGCCATTTCGTACGATAGCTAGCGTAATTCGCAGGGCTGCAGATAGCCTACGGCGGTCAGATGTTTCCTGAGGGAATCAGACGTAACCATTATGATCGCTGCGATCTAGAGTCAAGCGAATGGTGTTAAATCATATAGTAGTAAATCGAATTGAGTTAATTAAGCCGAGTTAGTCAAGTTGAGATAATTAAGTTGAGTTAGTCAAATTGAGTTAAATAAGTCGAGTCAGTCGAGTTAGAGTTAATCGATCAGAGTAAATCAGTTAGAGTTAACCAGTTAGAGTTAATCAGCTAGAGTTAACCAGTTATGGTAAATCAATTAGCGCAAATCAATTGGAGTTAAATCGAATTAGAGTTATTCGAATGGAACTAATCAAGTGCGAGGTAGTCGAGTATTTGTAGGTTGAATAGAGTTAGTAAAAAAGGAAATAATAGAATATCGTTTATTCGAAGTAGAGTTATCGAATATCACTTATTGAAGCAGAGTATCGAATATAGTTAATTCGAGAAGAGTAATCAAATATAAGTTATTCGAAGTGTGTTAAAGGTGTTGGAAGTTGAATTTTGTCTATTTCGAAGTTAGAAATGTCGCTCAGTTAAGGTATGAGAGGTAAATATACCCCAACTTGATTGACTTCAGTTTTAACTAAGAAGTGGATAAGGTTCGATAGTGGAGGTTGGTTAAGTAAATCGAGTTAATGACCGTAATGGGTTAAGTTGGCATAACGATGTTTTTATTTAAACATCTGTTTAAATCCAGTAAAGGAGATTTGGACATGTTTTCCCAATAAGAATCAGAAATGTTTTCTAATACAGGAAATAAGAAAAGGAAGTAAATACGGTAATGTTTCCCTAATGATCTATAAAGTATATTTTCAAAATTTAGAAAATAAGAATTTACAAATAGATAGAAAGAGATAAATGTGGATTGATGATTGATCGATAGAATTTCCATCTGGAAATGATATCGTTGTTTGCACACCTGTTTTTCCTTGATAGTTAAATCACCAACTATCGAAGTTTTTGACCATTGTATCGTCGTCAATATAGAGAGACCGTGATCAGATATATTATCTGAAAACCACTCTGTACGGACATTAGCGTTGCAATCAAATATGATGGAGATAATGAAGACGGAGTTATGCAAGGGCTATCCTGTTTACAGAATAGTGCCTTCGGTTTGTCCAGTCCCAGGACAAACGTGAATGGATGAATGTATGACAGAGTATATCTAACGGATCGCGTAAGTTGATCTCTTCAAACGTACTAACGTTTGGTGGCGGAGGAATTCGTTTCTCTTAGCTTTATACCCGTGGTGTTTTTGAGGAAATCAATTTGTGATTTGACGGGTATGACGATGTGGCATTCAAAGTGAATGGTGGTCAAGTGTTTCAAAGATATGAAATGATCTCAAGCCTCATCAACCGGGAGATGACATAAATCGGGCAGGCATCATGGCTATGTGGGTCGCTCCCGTTAGGATGTATATCACCTATCTAGAGAAAATCCAATTCATTCTTTGTCTATTCGATGCTGTCCCTTTTCGGGAATACGGTGGGTAGCTCCCAACCGTTGGTGGTATACATTCGATACACTCAAGCTAAATGAGTGGACGATCATGTGAGGGCCGGGTTGCAAGATGTTCTTGTTGAACCCAGTGTATTTGCCTCTAGAGATACACTATCGGCAGGTGGTCCCATACCTTGTCAAGGTCGGAATCCAATTTCCAATAAGAGCCCACGGTTTTTGTTTGTATACTATATATGTGGAACGTGAGATGCAATCGTTCTGCTATATTGTTAATTACTTGTGATTAGACATTATTATAATATCAGAAAAGTATCGATTTCCAAAACTGTTTTGGGTTATCGTAAGGTAAAAACCGTCCGTGTTTATGTGTGGATTGGTCTTACGATTATCTTTGCTTTTGAAAAGGATTTTGAAAAGTTAAACCGATGATTTGAGTTTACTCGAACCAGTCCCATGACTGACCCAGAGTTTATTTTGTTTTGTTTTCTCCCTAAACTCTTGGGTTCCCAAATTTGTACGGGCAGTCAAGTATTTCAGGTCTTCACATATACGCTTGGAGAAGCTTGAAGCAGGAGGCTTCAGAACTATATAGCTATTGTTATTTCCGTTGTGTGTAAGTGTTGTATCTGATAATGTTATTGTATATATATACACTGTTTTATTTCAAAGTTATGTTGTATAATATATTTTATTCGTTCCGCTGTAAGATTCGTGTTTACTCTGATTATGTTCTTCTTCTTCTATTCTAAATTTCAATCTTATCTATTCTCACCCTCTAATTTCTTTCTATTAATGACCTGGAATGTTCGATGCCTGAATAATTAACATGGATTTTATGTTGATTTTCTAGGTCGAAAATCCCAGTTCGTTATCGTGGTATCAGAGCTGAAGGTTAAGTGATTACCTTGGCTCTATAGCGTGACACAGTAGAGATGGGGTTAGTAATGCCCTAGATTGAGTCTGAGTGTATATATAACAGTGAACGTATTTGTAGATTGAATAAAAATGATTTTATATTGTGGAGATTTATTAGTTGAGTAATTTGTGAGTTCTGGTCGATCAGTTATATCCACTGTATCGATAGGGGTTTCTAAACACTCAAGTATGATACACCGACACAGTATGTTTTGAAAAAGGGTAAATGAAATAATTTACCCAAAATATATTTTGATAAAAAAAAGGATTATCTTGTAATTATTATCATATATTGGATGTGTTGGTTGATTATACTTGATATGGTTATATAAATAACCAATTTGAGTTCGTATAATATAAAAACAGATGAATTAAATCTGAAAATAAAATCATAATTTGAAATTAAAACCTTGGAAAATTGAATAAGTGTTTATAAATGGATGTGGATTAACTATATGAGGATTTTAAAATCTTGGGAGATTTTAAATTATTTACAAGCATTGTGAATGGTATTTTGAAATAATTGCAAAATAGAATTTGCTAAATATGATTTTGGAAAAGTGGTACAATATTGAACTCACTTCAGTAGCTGGGAAATAACTCTGATGATGCTGGCCACATCATCAGTGTTCATTTTCAAGTTGTAAGTGACGGATAACTACCAAAGATTTTGTGTTGAATTGTTTTGAGGAAAACAAGATGTTTTGATTCTCGAAAAGGGAATATTTGATTTTTGTGAAAAGCACAGTTATCTATAACTCCCAGGAAAAAATCGTCTGAATTAAAAACAAATTAAAGAAAATATGCATTGAATTGAAACCAATTAAAATGAAATTTAATTGGAATATAATATATGAAGTAAAATCAGATTTCGAGCTGTGAGATAGGAATCTGAAATGGTATTGGATTGGTGAGTTAGGAGTTTGGAATCGAGAATGGAACTCGAGTTTAAAATGGAATTTGGCTTTGGATAAGCGAATAATTGTGTTGAGATTAGATTGATTGAAATTGATTGGAAATCGACTGGTATAGATGGAAATATGATCAGCGGGTATTGAGTAGAAGCAAGTGAAAGGATTTAATGATAAGCCCGACAAAAAGGTACACGTTTATTTTTATGGATTTGGTGATTTATGGGCAAATTTGGCAAGCCGCTTGACTGTTTGATTTTCTTTTGGATTGGAGAAGGCCTAGAGAGGCGAGTTGGGGTTTGAACTATTGACCGGTACAAAGGAGGTGCTGGCGAAATTTTTCGAAAATTTCGTGTGTTAGAAAATTTATAGGATTTTAGAAAATTATCCTTGATAAGAATTAATTAATATTTTACTTCAAATTAAATTGGTTCAGTTAAAACTAAAGTTAAGAATTAAACAAATAATTTTTAAACCAGTAATAGGGTCTGTTTTCTACCTTAGCAATTTCAAGGACGAAATTATTTTAAGGGGGGAAGAATGTAATGACCCGCATTTTTCAGCGATATAATTAATTAATTTAATTAATTAAATAATGGTTTGGTTATTTAAAGTGACCAGAATTAAATAATATTGAATATTTAATTAATATAATAACATAATAATATATTTAATTTCTGAAATAGTCAGAAATAGTGGAATTCCCAATATGGTGTGAATTGGATCATCTATGATATTTAATTCAGTTTAGAATTGAATTAGAATAACGAATATATTATTTTAACGGCGATTTGAACGTATAATTATATTATAATTAAAATAGAGCTCGAAATGGCGCGGCAGTTCGTTGTTTGGCGATTTGAACTTCAACTGAGTATACAGGATCCGTTATTAGTTGGATTTCTGGGAAACAAGAAACATTGGAATCTGTTTAACTATATTTTTCTAATGGAAGTGGAAAAGGGAGATTTCATCATAAAGATTGCAAGATATGTCCAAATCAAATTTTCAAATAGTCGCTATAGAATCGTTTATCGACCGCAACAGTTTATTTGAAATAACTGCATAATGGATTCGAATTAAGACAAGAATCTTTTGAGACGTAGAGTTAATTTAATTTTTAGAATTTTACTGTAATTTTTAATTAATTTAATATGCAACTTTTTATTTGGAGTATTTTGCACCCTATATCAATATTTTTTTAAAATATGAATCAACCTACCGATATTATTATATTTTTGAGATCGGGGCACATCGCTGAACACAATCCTACTTATATTTTTATCCGTAACGATTCGCAGAGGAGAAAAAAAAATCTTTTTGGAAACGTGTTCATTCATTTAACTGAAACATAAAATACATGCACTATTATGGATGCAAACACTACCCTTACAACCATCCCTTCTTTTCTATATAGTCCATCCTAATTACATAATGCATGTAAGCTTGTTAAATTAAAGTGAAACTGATCATTGTATCCATTGCAACCACAACACTTGGCACGTGTCATCAAATTATTATGTTTTCATCTTTCTCAAGTGGAATCTCTTCCATACATATGCGAACAACATCTCCCATGCGTACCAAAAAAGAGAGAGAGAGAGAGAGAAAGAAAACTTTGCCCAGTACTATGCTAATGTACTGCCTAACGCCTACAGCATGTATGGTCACATTCATATATGCGTGGACAAGAAAAAGCTGCTCTCTGATATTTCTTTTCATCTTCCACATGCCTATCTTGACCAAAAACCACCCTAACCTATTTTCTGTTTGCGTCTCTCCAAATCAAACAGCTGGAAGAAGTGAAAACTCATCCTAAAGCCTACCTATTTCTACAGCTATCCAAATACTGTGCTTGCCAAACAATCTACAGCGTGCGTGCCAAGTAGCCTTGTTCTATAAATACCCGATCACCTCCTTTGCTTTATTTAGTTCGCCATTTCCAGAGAGAAACCCAATATTTCGATCGTCTCAAAAATCAACAACAAACTCTATCCTCATCTAAAATTCTCAAGAAAAAAAAACATGTTTGAGATCCTGACGGGATTCTCTTCGATATGACATACATGTTGAAAGGTGCGACGTCATTCTAGCAACTCGTGGTTTCGACAGCAAATACTAGGATTGAGGACAGAAGAATATGATGCCTCAATTCGGGTTTCAGCTCACAGTTATGGAAGGTCGGAAGTTTGTGTCTCAAACAAAGTAGCGTGCGAGTTTCTGTGAAGCGAGAGGAGTTTAACGCCAAAGCTTGGTGCAGGTGTATTTGCAAGGAAGGTGGACATTATTCTTGTGGCGAGAAGATGTTATACTGGGCTGACATGAAGGGAGAAGTAGCCGACGTCATGTTTGGGGGAAGCTTGAGGTTAGTGAAGTGGCGAAATGGATGCACAGGAGGTTGCAATTTTTTTAGGACGAGAAAACTGTTCATGGCATGTCAATAAAGGAGCAGTCGGTTATAATCCTTGGTGCAATCAAGGTGTATGCTGGATCTGATATTTGTTTTTGGAGAGTGAGTGGGTTTTTGTTGGGTTTTTAACTGGAGGCGGCATTAGTAAAATGAGAAGATGAAGTGGAGTTGAGTGGTAGCTCTTAATTTGGACTTCAAAAAGTTAGGTAGAAAAACGGGGCGTGAAAAAAGGGATGGAGTGCAGTTCGAATTAGCAGGGAGGACGGGTTCAATAAATTGTTGGAGGAGGAGAAGTACAGACGCGGTCAGGTATTTTACGTTTGGCAAATGGGCCAACCATTGAAAATGTAAAGCCCAGTCTTAAGAAGAAGGAAAAAAATGTTAAACGAAGAGAGGTTGCGGGTAAACACAGTTGCATGATTTGGTTGGGCCGGGAATTCAGAGTAAGGCCCGAATTCTT
Organism: Allium sativum; assembly: GCA_030737875.1. Lineage (NCBI taxonomy): Eukaryota > Viridiplantae > Streptophyta > Magnoliopsida > Asparagales > Amaryllidaceae > Allium > Allium sativum. Next base: position 1,332,983 of record CM060925.1, on the reverse strand, counting down.
TTATAAAATTAAGTTTTTAATCTATTTAAATAGTGTATAAACATATAAATGTGATATTTCACTCGTACAATACCAGAATTACGAACGAACAGATACGTCAGGATCGCATGGACAGGGGCTACACCATGAAACCGACCGGGAATGAATTGAAGCTCGTTTGGATTTATGGTGAAATTAAACGCCTGATTCATATCAATGACCAATTATTGTTATTTAACGATAACCATCCAAGGTGAGTAAATCTCACTAACTCTGCTCAATTAACATTTTTATAAAATATTTTTAGAATTCATAAATAATGGTTGTTTGCTGTGTGTTGGCTGTTTGGTTGAACTGCTAGTCAGTTGATTGAAAATATCGATAACGATATATATAAATCATATCGAAATATTGATTCTGTTTATCAGAATATTTTACCTTCATGTTACCTATGTTGACTGACATCTGTGGATGCAGGGAAACAGGTTGGAGGGACCTAACTGGGTTCCTCAACAAAAAATTTTTTTCTTCTGTTTTTCACATATTGTGATGTACGATGTGATTTATAACCTGTTGTTGATTGTGTGTGTTGATCATCGTTATTTGGTACTTTAAAATACCAAAGAAAAATGCAAGAACGTGAAAAGGAAAATTTCAAACTATAATTTGAAATAAAATATTTACATATATAAAATCAAAGGATTTTATATAAAAGAAAATTTGAAGGGTATATTGAAATAAGACTTTTGATCGAATCAAAAATGGATTTTTATGGAAGAAGAACTGTAGGAAATAAATGGAATACTTTGGAAAAAGGATAGTAAAACAAAAAGGATTTAAAGAGGAAATATTTGTGAAATATTTACGAATAGATTAAATAGAAGTATTTATTTAGAAAATAAATAAAGTTATAAAAGGAGATATTTTTCTTAGGGAATAAATAAAAGAAAATAGTTATATGAAATAAATATAGACCAATAGAAAAGGAAATATTTGTAATCAAATAGAGTTAATCATTAGAGGAATCGAATATTAGTTATTCAAATAAAGAGTTGACCAGATAGAATTAATTGAATTTAGTTAATTGAATTATAATTAAACTGAATATCTGTTATTCAATTAGAGTTGATCAAATATAGTTATTAGAGATAGAGTTAGTCAAATATAGTTATTTAGAAAGAGTTGCCATTTCGTACGATTGCTAGCGTAATTCGCAGGGCTGCAGATAGTCTACGGCGGTCGGATGTTTCCTGAGGGAATCAGGCGTAACCATTATGATCGCTGCGATCTAGAGTCAAGCGAATGGTGTTAAATCAAATAGTAGTAAATCGAATTGAGTTAATTAAGCCGATTTAGTCAAGTTGAGATAATTAAGTTGAGTTAGTCAAATTGAGTTAAATAAGTCGAGTCAGTCAAGTTAGAGTTAATCGATCAGAGTGAATCAGTAAGAGTTAACCAGTTAGAGTTAATCAGCTAGAGTTAACCAGTTATGGTAAATCAATTAGCGTAAATCAGTTGGAGTTAAATCGAATTAGAGTTATTCGACTGGAACTAATCAAGTGCGAGGTAGTCGAGTATTAGTAGGTTGAATAGAGTTAGTAAAAAAGGAAATAATAGAATATCGTTAATTCGAAGTAGAGTTATCGAATATCACTTATTGAAGCAGAGTATCGAATATAGTTAATTCGAGAAGAGTAATCGAATATAAATTATTCGAAGTGTGTTAAAGGTGTTGGAAGTTGAATTTTGTCTATTTCGAAGTTAGAAAAGTCGCTCAGTTAAGGTTTGAGAGGTAATTATACCCCAACTTGATTGACTTCAGTTTTAACTAAGAAGTGGATAAGGTTCGATAGTGGAAGCTGGTTAAGTAAATTGAGTTAATGATCGTAATTGGTTAAGTTGGCATAACGATGTTTTTATTTAAACATCTGTTTAAATCCAGTAAAGGAGATTTGGACATGTTTTCCCAATAAGAATCAGAAATGTTTTCCAATACAGGAAATAAGAAAAGGAAGTAAATACGGTAATGTTTCCCTAATGATCTATAAAGTATATTTTCAAAATTTAGAAAATAAGAATTTACAAATAGATAGAAATGGGGAGATGGATAAATCAAAGATAATTTTATAGAAAGAGATAAATGTGGATTGATGATTGATCGATAGAATTTCCATCTGGAAATGATATCGTTGTTTGCACACCTGTTTTTCTTTGATAGTTAAATCACCAACTATCGAAGTTTTTGACCATTGTATCGTCGTCAATATAGAGAGACCGGGATCAGATATATTATCTGAAAACCACTCTGTACGGACGTTAGCGTTGCAATCAAATATGATGGAGATAATGAAGACGAAGTTATGCAAGGGCTATCCTGTTTACAGAATAGTGCCTTCGGTTTGTCCAGTCCCAGGACAAACGTGAATGGACGAATGTCTGACAGAGTATATCTAACAGATCGAGTAAGTTGATCTCTTCAAACGTACTTACGTTTGGTCATGGAGGAATTCGTTTCTCTTAGCTTTATACCCGTGGTGTTTTTGAGGGAATCAATTTGTGATTTGACGGGTATGACGATGTGGCATTCAAAGTGAATGGTGCTCAAGTATTTCAAAGATATGAAATGACCTCAAGCCTCATCAACCGGGAGATGACAGAAATCGGGCAGGTAGCATGGCTATGTGGGTCGCTCCCATTAGGATGTATATCACCTATCTAGAGAAAATCCAATTCATTCTTTGTCTATTCGATGCTGTCCCTTTTCGGGAAGACGGTTGGTAGCTCTCAACCGTTGGTGGTATACATTCGATACACTCAAGCAAAATGAGAGGTCGGTCATGTGACGGCCGGGTTGCAAGATGTTCTTGTTGAACCCAGTGTATTTGCCTCTAGAGATACACTATCGGCAGGTGGTCCCATACCTTGTCAAGGTCGGAATCCAATTTCCAATAAGAGCCCGCGGTTTTTGTTTGTATACTATATATGTAGAACGTGAGATGCAAGCGTTCTGCTAGATTGTTAATTACTTGTGATTAGACATTATAATAATATCAGAAAAGTATCGATTTCCAAAACTGTTTTGGGTTATCGTAAGGTAAAAACTGTCCGTGTTTATGTGTGGATTGGTCTTACGATTATCTTTTCTTTTGAAAAGGATTTTGAAAAGTTAAACCGATGATTTGAGTTTACTCTCACCAGTCCCATGACTGACCCAGAGTTTATTTTGTTTTGTTTTCTCTCTAAACTCTTGGGTGCCCAAATTTGTACGGGCAGTCAAGTAGTTCAGGTCTTTACAGATACGCTTGGAGAAGCTTGAAGCAGGAGGCTTCAGAACTATATAGCTATTGTTATTTCCACCGTGTGTAAGTGTTGTATCTGATAATGTTATTGTATATATATATACACTGTTTTATTTCAAAGTTATGTTGTATAATATATTTTATTCGTTCCGCTGTGAGATTCGTGTTTACTCTGATTATGTTCTTCTTCTTCTTCTATTCTAAATTTCAATCTTATCTATTCTCACCCTCTAATTTCTTTCTATTAATGACCTGGAATGTTCGATGCCTGAATAATTAACATGGATTTTATGTTGATTTTCTGGGTCGAAAATCCCAGTTCGTTACATGCTTCCTGTCGAACGATGCCCCTAGTCTAGGACACACTACCTAGAGTGGTATATGTTCCTAGACTTTCCCCACGTATGTGTCGCGAATCGTTTATCGCTCTCTAGATGCACATGTCCGGAAATGTGCGATCCGAGTCCCGTGGCAGGGCTATTCTAGAAACACGGAACTCGGTCGGGAGCTTTCAGATATCTGCCGATGCAGATGCTAAGGCCTGTTTTTCCATTGGCTATGGTCCCACCTGACCCCTCCCTTAACTAATGAAAGGCAATCCAAGAAAATCAAGCACGAGAACTATACTCCAGCCACCTATGCCCCCACTTTCCTATTGGCCAGCCTCACCCATAACTAGATGGCAAGTATATGGTCTGTTGGGAGTTCTCTGCCTTTTCGCATGCGTATCTCGACTGACTCAAGATGGTAGGTAGACGACGGGTCGCTATCACAGGGCCATTTGTCCCGCCGAATCACGCTTGTCCATCCTAGTCTTTAGGTTGTCTTATATTTCAACCAAGGCATACCCTTGGTTCTTCTAACGCATACCTTATCCTCTGTGAGCCTAGGCAGATCATCTGCATTATCACAGAGGGATACCAAGAGTACCCTCATGTCCCCTCGAAGCCTCGGGCTTCGTAACCCAATTCGTTGGAGCCTTCTTTAAGATCAGATGGACGTTCGCTCCTCCTCGTGTTATACTAAGGATTACTACTTAGTTTTCCTAACTAAGGTTTACAACTTAGTTTCTTGAATCGTCGTTTTCTTAACTAAGGTTTACTACTTAGCCCCTTTCAACTAAGGTTTACTACTTAGTTCACTTTCTCGTCATGTTGGATTGGTTAAGTGTCATTAGTCGATACAAGTTATCAGTAATTCGCGTTGACTTAACCTTATCACAAACCAAGTTATATTGGTTAAGTATTTCTTATTACTTAATCCTACCCATTCACCTTGTATTGGTTAAGTGTCCTTTTTAACCTAACTTTGCCCATCTGTTTTAACTAACATGTTGTAACGGTTAAGTGTTCCCTTAGTTAACTTAACCCTATCATCTGTTTAATTAACATGTTCTAATGGTTAAGTATTGTCCCTTCATGTTTCAACTTAACCATGTTCAATTTATCACACTATGATGGTTAAGTGTTATAAGTTTACTTAACCCCACCCTTTAGTCCAGCTAACATATTAAATTGGCTAAGTGTATTTACTTAACCTTGCCCACTTATCTAGCTAACGTGTTATAATGGTTAAGTGTTCTAAATTTACTTAACCTCACCCACTTATCTAATTATCAGGTTATAACGGTTAAGTGTCCTAAATTTACTTAACCTCACCCTTTAGTCTAGATAATATGTTAAATTGGTTAAGTGCATCAACTTTACTTAACCTCACCTTCTAGTCTAGTTAACATGGTAAATTGGCTAAGTGTTTTCTTAGTTACTTAGCCCCTACAAGTCTTGTCTTGTTAACATGTTAAGTTGGTTAAGTGTTCAGATTAACTTAACCCTAACAATCCTAACTTAGCTTTAATTGTCTTATTAAAGCACCAACCACTCGCATTAGACAGGTATTGTTGTGGCTGCCTGTATGCCGGTCGGTTTCGGGCAGTCTTACGCCACAACTCAGTCTAACCGCGGGTCTTTATTGGGCCCAATGACTTAACCTCTCACATTGGATATGTATTGTTGTGATTACTGGACAGTCGGGCGGGTCCGGGCAGGTTTACATCACAACTCAATCCAACCTCGGGTTAAGCATATTCATATTTTCTAATTTACATTTTAATTATGCAAATTATTCAAATTCAAGTTACTACCAAATTTGTTTCCAATCAGTCTCATTAGTTTAGTTATATAATTAATACCATTTTATGCCATAAACCACTTATGTGATTTTTAACCAATTTATGTCTAGTTTCCTATAATTACCAATTTTACCCAACGTTACCCTGTCTAAATATCAGGCTAACAATCTTAGCCTAATTTTCCGTCCGCATGATTTTGACGTATAATATTAGGCTAAAAACTTAGCCTAATTTAGCGTACACAAAATTGGCATAAAAATAATTCATAAACATAAACATGTCATAGGTGTAAACTTGGCATTCTCGTCATAGTCAATATGAACATCATAGGTGTGAACTTGCAAAATAATCGACATGAATATCATAACATTGCATAACATGCCACAAACTTGCATATAAGTATTGGGCCTAGTTAAATAGGTGTCACATGAATCATATAGTTTTAGCCTAACATAAAGGTATAACATAGTATAACCTAATAGGTGTCATATGAATCCACTACAACGTGGTATAACATGTTAATACATATGTCTAGGCATAACCTCAAACATAAAACTGGCATAAGACAAAACTATATGTATAACTTTGACAACCACTTAAGGGTGTGAACTTGCAACACATATGTATAAAATAGATCTAACAATAAACTTTCATATCAATCCTAAACGGATCTTGACATGGATCCGATTATAAGTTCTCACTTGCATAAGAACATGTGAATATATATATATATTCTAGTCATGTAGGCACAATTGGTTTAAAACATATATACATAGAGCCTACGTGAATCATATAAATATTTGTGTAAATCTAACTTGCAACCTATAACTTGCATAAGCATATATTTAGATCTAACTGTATACATACAATTCGCATAAGGTGTTGATTGTTTGATTCATAATACATAAAAGATTCAATCACCACAACATTCAAATTATCACAAATAACAAATAAAAAACAACATCATCAACACTGATATAATTCCATATTACAATTTACATCAAATCATATCTTAATTGCATTCCCATCTAAAGAGCCACTATACTTACAACGCAAGACGGTCTTGTTTTTACGAGATCTGAGTTTCTGAAATTGAGATGCGGTCCTTTGGGTAGACGTTATTTTGAGTCTTAGTTTTGAATTAGATTTTTTCTAGCTTTGTTTGTCTTTAAGCTTTAGGCGGCAGCCATTCCAAGCTATCTTACAACAGCGTGACAGCTCCAAGTTTAATTATGTGAATTAGGTTAAGAGCTAGGTTGTATATATAGAATTTTAGGATTAATTTAGGCCGTTTGATTAACCCTAGAAATGACCACAACCGTTCAGTCAAGATAGAATTATTCTATTGACTCAACAATGAGTCAGAAATGACTCAGCATTGAATCAGCATATTAAACGTTCATTTTTTCATAAATGACACATTGGTTCTTTCATAACATATCATAACCAAAGGACATTTTTTTATTTTTAACAAAACATTAGCTAAATGAACATTTCTTAAATGAAATGTCAATTTAATATGAATAAACATTTTAATCTAAATATACATTTCATAACTAAATGTTATTCTAATGTTAACATAACAAAAGTGATATTCTAATGTTCATCTTTTCTTTTTATTATTTATTGTCAATCAATTCAAACGTAAATACGTATTTAATAGATACATTTTCCCTTTACCGTTTACGTTAATTACCCATATATAAATATTTATATATATATGAATTAATCTTTTCTTACTTTTAATTTGTCATAAATCCAATTGGGGAAGCCATTAAAAAAAAAACAATCCTTGACAACCAAAAATGCGCAACGTACACTACATGATGCGTAACGTCATATATATATATGCGTATATATATATATATATTCATTTTTTTCTTTTTATCTATCTTCCCAGTTACCCATTTTCACACTAAACCACTTTTTGAACTGCGTTCACACCAGGCTAGCCACTCCCCTAAAACAAAAATAGGGCGCTGGCAGGGATCAAACTTTGTACCTATTGTATGCAAGTCATGTGTTCCAACCAAATAAGCTACTAGGTCTTTTGCTTACAAAAGTTAGAACAATGCGAAACATTATTCTTTTCTCATTCCTCTTTTTTCATGCTTTGCTGTAATATTTAATTTAAGGATATCATTTCCATACAGAGTCCAATTTACGCAAACTCGGACTCTATCTCAAGCACAATTTTGAATCGAACGCAATGGCGTAACCCGTTTCCGTTAATTCTTCTTATAAAATTTAATTACACTTTAATTTGTGAAACTTAATGTTACAGAGTTACGGGGTGTTACATTCAGGGCTTGCAAATGCTGACACCACTCCTAGCTAGAAGGAAACACATGTCATCCCTACAGCCGTCTCCCGTTTCTAGTTCACACAAGGCTATGCACAAAGCGGCGATATATTAAAGATGTGCTTTGATCATCAACCACAAGGCTCTGCTTTTCAACAAAAGCCTTGATCACTGCATCTCAGCATGCCACACAGGCAACTTACGCCATGCCACTAATGTCTATCGATATACAACCTCTGATCCTGTACGTCTCAGAGAACGGTGAAGTAAGAGAATAAATTCTCCTTCACCAGGCAGATGTATATTTAATAGAGATCAATCAACAAAGAATAAAATCCAATGTCAAACACAAAGTCCATTTACAAGTTCGTTCTGGGTCTGAACGAAACCGGAGGCACCTTATTCCATGTCCCGTATGTCTAATACAGGAGAAAGGCCCTCGCAGATCCGTCGCTCTCCAAGTACGTCTGGACGATCACCACTTATTACCTCGTCTTGGGTGTACAGCCTAATCAAGACATCAGTAATCATCCAAACGATGCGAAGACCTCCAGTGTTTTGCCAACGTCTCCATCGTCGACTTATCGTCGTATCAGTTATTCGGAATGGGTCTAAACCCTACCTTTCTGAATAACTCACATATATAACAAACGAGTGCTATAAAAACACAACATACGCCTCATTCTAATTCAAAATATTCTTGTATTCAAATATTCACGACATTAGGGAAAGGTTCCCATTAATTTTATCAAAGATAAATTCTTTTAAATTTATTATTTAATCTTCCTTTGAATATCATTTCAAACCATGTTAAGGTTTTCCAAACTTGTCGGGATTAGCGACCCTTACCGAAGTAATCACCTGTTTAATTTCCCAATCCCAACCTATTCATCCCATGGAGCAAAACTGGTAATACTCCATATCTAACACCACGGTGTTATCGGTAAAATTAATTACCATTTCACATTCAAATCTAATTAAAGATTTAACTATCGCTTGGAGCAAAAATGGTGATACTCCATTCTCGATCATTTCAATCTAATTAAAGATTAATTAAAACTCCACTTAGTTTTAATCTTCCCAAAAATCAATATTAATGATTATATAACTTAGGAAATCATATCCTGTCTTTGACTAGGTTAAAGAACCAATGTCATTTAAAACATGGTTCACGATAAACCCAAAATATCATTCCATTCTATTAGTCTCTAACCGTAAATTAGTAAGAGAACAATTCCCTAAATATTAGTCACGAAGGCCGAAACCAACATCAGATCAATACCCAGGAAACCATTCAAAACCAACATCAGATCAATACCCAGGAAACCATTCAACTTAGCTGATCTCCAGTTAGTTTCTAATTTTTTAACTCTATTGGGTTTAAGAACAGTATTATTAAAGATACCATTCACGACAACCCAAAATCCAATTTGATATTAAATACAAGGCTCTGAATAGAAAATATATCGGCTTATATTCAATATCAAATTTTGAAAACAACAAATATCGTACTGGAATAACGATATATCTTCCAAATTCCTGCACAATGTCCGTATAATCACGGAATCCAATATCAAAATATTCCGAAGATAATTTCGATTCAAATCAATTCCAATTCATATATTGGAAATTCCAGTTATTTTTAAAACTATTTCAAATCCAATTTATTTATTTAAAAATATTGGATTAAAATCCAAGTTCATAACTAGTTCATTTCGATAAAAATATATTTTTATATTTTCAAATATGAAAATTTTCATCCCAATTCTTTTCAAATCATTTATTATGATTTTACACAAATTATTAATATTTTTAATAATTTTATCAAGGCCCGTACAGTCAATTTCCATAAACGGTCATCGAACTGCACTTACAGCGACCTTTTCCTAATTTGATTTGAACATAATTCCAAATCCAACAGTGTGAAAACCCGTAACTTCCCCGTAAAGGAAAGTGTCGGATAGTTCGAGAACAAGCCACAACAGAACGCAGACGGGAGAACATTTCATTGTATATTACAACAATGCATCAGATCACATGAATATACAGAGTATAAATGAATATTACACAGAAATATCAGAGATTTAAATTACATCTAAATACATAGCAGCGGAAAATAATACAATACACAACTAGAAGAGATATACGGATACAAAGCTTTCCGGATATCGTTCCAGCTGTAAACCAGGATCCTGTGAATATAAATCTGCAAAACCAAAACTACTAGCTGCCCGTGTCAAAATAAGGGCACCCAGAGTTTAGGTTAAAACAATAAACTCCAGGTCAGTCATGTGACTGGTGTGAGAACTAAAACAGTTATTATTCTTTATTTTAAAAGTTAGGTAAATCAAGGGACCACGCCGTATAACACGGAACGGGTTTCCTCCCAAGAATACCAGTGCATAAAACAAACAGCGCAATGCTAAATAAAGAAAAATGAAGCTGTTATAAGACCCAGGTCCCATCACACAATGCAACGCAGCCGAGGATAGGGTTTTCCCTTATAACAGCCAAAGAATGCTTGATACGTTTAAAACAAATCGTTTGATACTATTATAAGTGCATAGTGTATAAAACAACTTCAAATCATAAGTATCAATCATAGGAGGCATGAGCGTCCCATGCCACTATGTCGCCATATATAGGTTTACAAATATAACCGCAAAGTCACGTATTTGGAAATTGGATTTCCATCTATGAACCGAGGCAAAAGATAGTCCTCAACCGATTCGAGACTGTCTAGCCCGAGTCTCAGGATCAGAGCTCGAGTGACCCTTGGATCGTCAGGGCCGGTCCACCGATGTGGATTAAAATGCCTGAACACTACGTTTCCTCGCCCTTTGGGGCGTAAATGAGCCAACGAATGACTCCATCGGACCCGGATCGTCCGATCAAACCGAGGCGCCTCGCAACAGCAACAACCACATAAGTCAAACTCGTCAGGGCGTGTAAAACCACTGACGCCACTTTTTAGCTAGAAGGAAACGCATGCCCTCCCTGAGGTCCGTCTCCCGTTTTTGGTTCATACCGGGTGTGATACTCGCGAAGTAAAACGTTACACAAAGCTATGCCACAAAGGCCGTGCTTTGATCATCAACCACAAGACTTTGCTTTTCAACAGAAGCCATGATCATTTGCCACTTAGGCATGCCACACAGGCAATTCACTCTATGTGTTTGATATCCATCAGTATATAACCCCTGAGCTCGTACGTCTCAGAGAAGGGCGTTAAGCAAGAGAATAAATTCTCCGCCGCCAAACAGATATATATTTAATAGAGATCAATCACACAGACTAAAATCCAATGTCAGACACACAGTCCATTTACAAGTCCGTTCTGGGTCTGAACGAAACCGGAGGCACCTAGTACCCCGCATATCCATCGATCTCCAAGTACGTCTGGACGATCACTAACTGTTTCCATCTTCTTGGGTGTACAGCCCAATCAAGATCATCAGTAATCACCCAAACGACGTGAAGACCTCCGGTCTTCGACCATCGTCTTCATCTTCGACTTATCGTCGTTTCAGTTATTCGGAATGGGATAAACCCGGTCATTCCGAATAACTCGCGTATATTTTAAATAAGTGTTACACAAACACAACATACACCTCATTCCAATTCATCAGTCACTAACCGTAAATTAATCAAGAGAATAATTCCCCCAAATATTAACCCCGAAGGCCGAAACCAACATCAGATCAATATCCAGAAAACCATTCTGCTTAGCTAACCGGCAGTTAGTTTCTAAATTTCACATTCATAGGGAAAGGTTCCCATTAATTTTATCCAAGAAAAATTCTTTAATTTATTCTTTAATCTACTTTTGAATATCAATTCAAATTAGTCGGGATTAACGAAACTTACCGAAGTAACCATTTGTTTTAATTTCCAAATCCCAACCTATTCATCCCATGAAGTAAAACGGGTCTTACTTCATATCTAACACCACGGTGTTACCGGTAAATTCAATTACCATTTCACGTTCAAATCTAATTAAAGATTTAACTATCGCCTGGAGCAAAACTGGTGATACTCCATTCTCGATTATTTCAATCTAATTAAAGATTCATTAAAACTCCACTTAGTTTTAATCTTTGACTGGGTTAAAGAATCAGTGTCATTTAAAACACGGTTCACGATAAACCCAAAATCACATCACATTAATTATCGGGTTAAAGAACAAGTGTTATTTAAAAACACTGTTCACGATAAACCCACAAATCAATATCAATTCAATTCCAATTAAATATTGTTTAATTGGTACACTTCATTAAATCTAAATAAAAAGATTAAATCTTTTCTCAACTGGGTTCAAGAATAGTGTTAATGAAGACACCATTCACGACAAACCCAAATCACATTTGATATTCAATACAAGGCTCTGAATAGAAAATATATCGGCTTATATTCAATATCAGATTCTACGATTAACAAATGTCGTGCTGGAAATAACGATATAGATATATATCTTTCAAATTTCCATAACAACATCTGTATAATCACGAATTCCAACATCGAAATATTCCGAAGACAATTTCGATTCAAATCGACTCCAATGCAACCATTGGAAATTCTGGTTATTTTTAAAACCCTTTACAAATTCAATTTATTTATTTAGAAATAAATAGAATTATAATTCCAGTTCAAAACTAGTTCATTTCGATAAAAATCTATTTTTATCTTTTCAAATATGGAGTTTTTCATCCCAATCCTTTCTAAATCATTTCTTATGATTTTACACACATTATTACTATTTTTAATAATTTTATCAAGGCCCGTACAGTCGATTTCCATCAACGGCCATCGAACTGCACTTACAGCGACCTTTTTCGAATTTGATTTGGACGTATCTCCAAATCCAACCGTTAGATTTTGAATTTCTATTATTCACTAGAAAGATCTTTTCGATACGAACCCAACGGTTCCGGTTTTAGGAGAATCCGACGGTCGGATCTCCCGTAATATTCGTTCGAAGTTAATGATCGAAATTCGCGAACTACCGCGGCGCGGCGCGTTCTATTCAGGCCATTATATTATATATATAATATATATAATATATACTTCGTCGATTTCCTTTCGAAATGAATTTTATAAATCGTTTTTAAATTCGTTTTCAAAACGGTTTCAACTTCATATTCAATTTCAAATCAAAATTGAATATTCCATTTTAAATTCATTTTAAATTCATTTCAAATTGATTTCAATTCAAATTGATTTCTAATTCAATTTCAATTCGTTTTCAATTCAATTCAATTTCAAAATCGTTTTCCATTCATTTCATTTCGAAATCGTTTTCAATTCATTTCATTTCGAAATCGTTTTCAATTCATTTCATTTCAAAATCGTTTTCAATTCATTTCATTTCGAAATCGTTTTCAATTCATTTCATTTCGAAATCTTTTTCAATTCATTTCATTTCGAAATCGTTTTCAATTCATTTCATTTCGAAATCGTTTTCAATTCATTTCATTTCGAAATCGTTTTCAATTCATTTCATTTCGAAATCGTTTTCAATTCATTTCGAAATCGTTTTCAATTCATTTCGAAATCGTTTTATATTCAATTCATTTCAAAATGAATAAGATCGATATAAATATCGTTTACGTCAAAATGGCGTCAATCTAATCAACACGGCTTCATAAATTTCTATTCTCAAATATTCTATTTCAAATATTTCTTTTTCAAAATAGTTGTTATTATCAAAATATTTCGTTCAACACATGACCAATCTCAATGGATGAGTACTGTCAACACATGAACCTTTATTTTATATTGATAAAGATGTAAATTTTATTACTAAAATATTTCGTTCAACACATGACTAATCTCAACGGATGAGTACTGTCAACACATGAACCTTTATTTTATATTGATAAAGATGTAAATTTTATTACTAAAATATTTCGTTCAACACATGACTAATCTCAACGGATGAGTACTGTCAACACATGAACCTTTATTTTATAATATTCTTTATTTTTCAAATTGGAATGAGGCCCAATCAATTACCATATAAAGTTAATTATATGGATTATCATACAACACTTGTATAATAGCATTGAAAAATAATCAACCATCAACCAAAGTGCACTACACTGTATAAGCATCAAATATAGATATCTAACGCTTATAACAGCCTGTCAATCAATCGATCGACATATTTAATCAATCAGGATGAGTGAACTTCAAATTTCATCCCAACACCCGTGTGGGGTTTCAAACAATCAAACACATATTTTATTTGTGCAGTTGGGCGATGTGTAAAATTTATCGTCCCAATCAATGTCATTCAAATAGGTGTACATAAACAAACCGTCCGGTTTGTAAATGAATATTTTATTCACTTCACGTTAAAAATTATATTTTTAACGATAAAACATTTTATTTTGATATATGAATTTCTATTCAGTTCATTCTTTAAATAAAATGATATTTTTATTTTTCTAACATATTTTAGAAAATTTCGGCGGCATAACGGCACGATACTAGAAACGAGACGAGGCCTAGCCTTATCCCCGGTCTAGTGAAGGGCCACGCCATTCACGCATCAATCAAATTCACCAAACAACCAAATTCAAATCAAATCATCAAATTAATTTATGCAACCAAACAAACAAGTCCATGGTCTGTGGACGATTGTGTCGGGTGCTACTAAACACCGTCTGCATCCTAGTATATATATAACTAGAAAATAAATTGAAAGGTGAGAAATTCTCACAAATAGCTATCCAACCATCTTGACTCTTCTTTAATAGAAATCATCGCCATTCTCGCCCATTGTCATCTTCGTTGCCCGTATTATCTACATATGTAAAAATCGAATTTTTACTTTGCTATTCAATATATAAAAATCGAATTTTTACTTTGCTATTCAATATATAAAAATCGAATTTTTACTTTGCTATTCAATATATAAAAATCGAATTTTTACTTTGCTATTCAATATATAAAAATCGAATTTTTACTTTGCTATTCAATATATAAAAATCGAATTTTTACTTTGCTATTCAATATATAAAAATCGAATTTTTATTATCACGCTATATGGATAAAAATTCTATTTTTATCTCGCTATCCTCCATATAAAGACTTCGCCTTTTCACATATAAAGATTTATCTTTTCAAATATAAAGATCAAACCTTTTCAAATATAAAGGTCGAACCTTTTCATATATATCATTATAAAAATCACATTTTTATTTTTCTACACATACAAAGATGATATTTCTAATATTCCTATCATGTAAAAATTATATTTCTAATTCTTTACATAAACAAAAATCATATTTTTATAATCGCTATATAGTAAAGACTATATTTTTAATACTTTAAAAATATAAAAATCATATTTTTATTACTTCTATATAGTAAAGACTATATTTTTAATACTTTAAAAATATAAAAATCATATTTCTACCACTTCTATATAGTAAAGACTATATTTTTAATACTTTAAAAATATAAAAATCATATTTTTATTACTTTAAAAATATAAAAATCATATTTTTATTAGTTCAAAAATCAAATCTTTATATATACTTTATTTTCAGCTTTTATAAATGCTAATTCATACATAAAAAAACTGATTTTATGAATAAAAATATAATTAAAAACTTACAGTGAGTTGCAGAGAGAAGGGGGGGGGGGGGGGGGGGGTTTGCAGCGTCGATCAGGAGGGGGTCTTCGGTCGGTGGCGCGACGCGAGGCAGAGGAGGGGGAAGGCGGCGCATCGGGGCTTCAGGGTGCGACGGCTGCTAATCGGAGGAGTGGCGAGGTCGATGGATGGGGGGGGGGGCGGCTGCGTCGTCGATGGTTCGCTGGGGGGGGGGGGCTCTCGAATCGGACGTGGAGGGAGGGAGGGGGTTCGGGGAAGAAGAAGAGGGGTCGGCGGTGGGCGAGGCATGCGCCTCAGGCAGCGGTGCGGCGATGAACGTCGACGGGGGGGGGGGGGGGGGCTCCGTCCTTTTCCCTTTTTTTTATACTGAATCGATTGAAAATGAGAAGGGGGGGCCAGAGCGGTTAACGGGGAGAGGTTTTTTTTTTTAATTAATTATTTTTCAAAAAAGCTGACTTTTACATACGACCTCGAAACGAGGCCCACCGCCTGTCGTCCATAGCATTTTACCCCCATTCCGAACACAATGGGATATGTATCGTAGGTTGATTTGATCGTTTCGATCAGTTTCCTTTGAATTTACATTTAAATCACTATATTGAATTTTAAACGTACATTTCAAATTACCGGGGTCACATACGAACTTTAAAAATTCCTGAAAAATATTTTCTAGCTTCGTATTGACGATACGGTCCTAACAAAACTAGTTTCGTCGAATTCTGAGGCCGTTGGAAAAATGGCCAATTTCCAGTCGATTAAAATCAACTGAAACTGGTCAAACGCGTTTTCCTTTGCCACGCTCATATATTGATTCGAAAAATTATGAAATTTGAAACCTAGCAATAACTTCACATCCTGGACCCAACATAACTGGTTTCGTCGAAATCCGAGGTCGTTTGCAAAATGTCCATTTTTAAGGGCCTGAATTCCATAGCGACTATTCAGAATTTTCAACTGGACATATCTTTTGATCCCCGCTATGAAATTTTGATTTTTCGGACTCGTTGGAAAGATATTATCAATTAGATCCTAATGTTTTTGGTTTCACTAAAATCCGGATTGTTTTGCACCCAGTACATTCAATTGAAGTTTGAAATCGAATTATCGAACTACCACGCCATTTTCGATTCTATTTATAATTATATATAAATATTTATATTCTAACGACGACGAATATAAATATATACGTCGAATTATATTCAAAATAAATTTCTTGTCGATTATTATTTAAAATAATTCATTTTAAATAATCAAAATTCGCTAAAATTGCCAAAATAAAAATTTTAAACTGGCCCAGATTTTCGGGTTGTTACAATCTCCCCCACTTAAAACTTTTCGTCCCCGAAAAGGAACAAAGTCGAAAGTGGTTTGATTAATCAACTCTACGATCGATCAGGCTTCCGTTCTCCAACTTTTCAGTTTCTGAGAATTTTCAAAATTTCAAAAATTTGGCTAACACCCTAAATTTTAGAAAAATTTCGCCATAACCTCCCCTGCACCGGGAGCATCGGGGAATTTCAAATAGCTTCCCCGGTCCTTCTAATCTCAAAAAGAAAAAGAAAAAGCCAAGCGGCTAGCCAATAGGCTCATAAAATCATCATCACCCAAACAAAACTGGAAATTATGTAGTAAACATGTATCTATTTGTCGGGCAAACAAATTTTATTCTCTGCTCTAGCCTCCTTGCTATGACCTGTTCAATGCAAGTATATATATATGCAAGCAAATGCGACCAATTTTCAATACAGTTCAATATTTGGTTCAATTAGGCTTAATGGTTAAAAATTAGCAAACAACTAAACAAACAACACAAACATCAATCAATTAGTGAATTAGAGTTTCAAATTCATAATTTGATATATATATATACAAAAATCATGTTTTTGATGCCAATTCACAACAATGTGTCCTAGCTATATATATAGGTTTTGGTTCTCACACCAGTCTAATGGAAATATATAGGTATCACACCTTCGTCACTCGAAAATAAATGCTGATGATGTTTCGAACCACCATCAGAACATCTCCGGGCTACTAGAGTGCGGTCCTATATCTATCCAGTATATTAAAACTTCGAATATACGTTCATGACGCGTATATACAAAATCTTTATATATTGGAATGTCCATATTCAAAATAAATAAATAATCAAATACGATTAAAACGATTTAAATTTTCAAAACAAGATTGTTTTCATTTGAAAAATATACTCTTCACACTCGTTCTAGGATACTACTGATCCTATCTCTAACGAGTCATTCTAATTGGATATTACTAATCCAATATCCGATGAATTCTTTCGTATGGTTCAAATGTGCCTTGTTCTCTGCTTTGTAAACCAAAGCTCTGATACCAACTGTGAAAACCCGTAACTTCCCCGTAAAGGAAAGTGTCGGATTGTTCGAGAACAAGCCACAACAGAACGCAGACGGGAGAACATTTCATTATATATTACAACAATGCATCAGATCACATGAATATACAGAGTATAAATGAATATTACACAGAAATATCAGAGATTTAAATGACATTTAAATACATAGCAGCGGAAAATAATACAATACAAAACTAGAAGAGATATACGGATACAAAGCTTTCCGGATATCGTTCCAGCTGTAAACCAGGATCCTGTGAATATAAATCTGCAAAACCAAAACTACTAGCTGCCCGTGTCAAAATAAGGGCACCCAGAGTTTAGGTTAAAACAATAAACTCCAGGTCAGTCATGTGACTGGTGTGAGAACTAAAACAGTTATTATTCTTTATTTTAAAAGTTAGGTAAATCAAGGGACCATGCCGTATAACACGGAATGAGTTTCCTCCCAAGAATACCAGTGCATAAAACAAACAGCGCAATGCTAAATAAAGAAAAATGAAGCTGTTATAAGACCCAGGTCCCATCACACAATGCAACGCAGCCGAGGATAGGGTTTTCCCTTATAACAGCCAAAGAATGCTTGATACGTTTAAAACAAATCGTTTGATACTATTATAAGTGCATAGTGTATAAAACAACTACAAATCATAAGTATCAATCATAGGCGGCATGAGCGTCCCATGCCACTATGTCGCCATATATAGGTTTACAAATAAAACCGCAAAGTCACGTATTTGGAAATTGGATTTCCATCTATGAACCGAGGCAAAAGATAGTCCTCAACCGATTCGAGACTGTCTAGCCCGAGTCTCAGGATCAGAGCTCGAGTGACCCTTGGATCGTCAGGGCCGGTCCACCGATGTGGATTAAAATGCCTGAACACTACGTTTCCCCGCCCTTTGGGGCGTAAATGAGCCAACGAATGACTCCATCGGACCCGGATCGTCCGATCAAACCGAGGCGCCTCGCAACAGCAACAACCACATAAGTCAAACTCGTCAGGGCGTGTAAAACCACTGACGCCACTTTTTAGCTAGAAGGAAACGCATGCCCTCCCTGAGGTCCGTCTCCCGTTTTTGGTTCATACCGGGTGTGATACTCGCGAAGTAAAACGTTACACAAAGCTACGCCACAAAGGCCGTGCTTTGATCATCAACCACAAGACTTTGCTTTTCAACAGAAGCCATGATCATTTGCCACTTAGGCATGCCACACAAGCAATTCACTCTATGTATTTGATATCCATCAGTATATAACCCCTGAGCTCGTACATCTCAGAGAAGGGCGTTAAGCAAGAGAATAAATTCTCCGCCGCCAAACAGATATATATTTAATAGAGATCAATCACACAGACTAAAATCCAATGTCAGACACACAGTCCATTTACAAGTCCGTTCTGGGTCTGAACGAAACCGGAGGCACCTAGTACCCCGCATATCCATCGATCTCCAAGTACGTCTGGACGATCACTAACTGTTTCCATCTTCTTGGGTGTACAGCCAAATCAAGATCATCAGTAATCACCCAAACGACGTGAAGACCTCCAGTCTTCGACCATCGTCTTCATCTTCGACTTATCGTCGTATAAGTTATTCAGAATGGGATAAACCCGGTCTTTCCGAATAACTCGCGTATATTTTAAATAAGTGTTACACAAACACAACATACTCCTCATTCCAATTCATCAGTCACTAACCATAAATTAATCAAGAGAATAATTCCCCCAAATATTAACCTCGTAGGCCGAAACCAACATCAGATCAATATCCAGAAAACCATTCTGCTTAGCTAACCGACAGTTAGTTTCTAAATTTCACATTCATAGGGAAAGGTTCCCATTAATTTTATCCAAGAAAAATTCTTTAATTTATTCTTTAATCTACTTTTGAATATCAATTCAAATTAGTCGGGATTAACGAAACTTACCGAAGTAACCATTTGTTTTAATTTCCCAATCCCAACCTATTCATCCCATGAAGTAATACGGGTCTTACTTCATATCTAACACCACAGTGTTACCGGTAAATTCAATTACCATTTCACGTTCAAATCTAATTAAAGATTTAACTATTGTCTGGAGCAAAACTGGTGATACTCCATTCTCGATTATTTCAATCTAATTAAAGATTCATTAAAACTCCACTTAGTTTTAATCTTTGACTGGGTTAAAGAATCAGTGTCGTTAAAAACACGGTTCACGATAAACCCAAAATCACATCACATTAATTATCGGGTTAAAGAACAAGTGTTATTTAAAAACACTGTTCACGATAAACCCACAAATCAATATCAATTCAATTCCAATTAAATATTGTTTAATTGGTACACTTCATTAAATCTAAATAAAAAGATTAAATCTTTTCTCAACTGGGTTCAAGAATAGTGTTAATGAAGACACCATTCACGACAAACCCAAATCACATTTGATATTCAATACAAGGCTCTGAATAGAAAATATATCGGCTTATATTCAATATCAGATTCTACGATTAACAAATGTCGTGCTGGAAATAACGATATAGATATATATCTTTCAAATTTCCATAACAACATCTGTATAATCACGAATTCCAACATCGAAATATTCCGAAGACAATTTCGATTCAAATCCACTCCAATGCAACCATTGGAAATTCTGGTTATTTTTAAAACCCTTTACAAATTCAATTTATTTATTTAGAAATAAATAGAATTATAATTCCAGTTCAAAACTAGTTCATTTCGATAAAAATCTATTTTTATCTTTTCAAATATGGAGTTTTTCATCCCAATCCTTTCTAAATCATTTCTTATGATTTTACACACATTATTACTATTTTTAATAATTTTATCAAGGCCTGTACAGTCGATTTCCATCAACGGCCATCGAACTGCACTTACAGCGACCTTTTTCGAATTTGATTTGGACGTATCTCCAAATCCAACCGTTAGATTTTGAATTTCTAATATTCATTAGAAAGATCTTTTCGATACGAACCCAACGGTTCCGGTTTTAGGGGAATCCGACGGTCGGATCTCCTGTAATATTCGTTCGAAGTTAATGGTCGAAATTCGCGAACTGCCGCGGCGCGGCGCGTTCTATTCATGCCATTATATTATATATATAATATATATAATATATACTTCGTCGATTTCCTTTTGAAATGAATTTTATAAATCATTTTTAAATTCGTTTTCAAAACGGTTTCAACTTCATATTCAATTTCAAATCAAAATTGAATATTCCATTTTAAATTCATTTTAAATTCATTTCAAATTGATTTCAATTCAAATTGATTTCAATTCAAATTGATTTCAATTCAAATTGATTTCTAATTCAATTTCAATTCGTTTTCAATTCAATTCAACTTCAAAATCGTTTTCCATTCATTTCATTTCGAAATCGTTTTCAATTCATTTCATTTCGAAATCGTTTTCAATTCATTTCATTTCGAAATCGTTTTCAATTCATTTCATTTCTAAATCGTTTTCAATTCATTTCATTTCGAAATCTTTTTCAATTCATTTCATTTCGAAATCGTTTTCAATTCATTTCATTTCGAAATCGTTTTCAATTCATTTCATTTCGAAATCGTTTTCAATTCATTTCATTTCGAAATCGTTTTCAATTCATTTCGAAATCGTTTTCAATTCATTTCGAAATCGTTTTATATTCAATTCATTTCAAAATGAATAAGATCGATATAAATATCGTTTACGTCAAAATGGCGTCAATCTAATCAACACGGCTTCATAAATTTCTATTCTCAAATATTCTATTTCAAATATTTCTTTTTCAAAATAGTTGTTATTATCAAAATATTTCGTTCAACACATGACCAATCTCAATGGATGAGTACTGTCAACACATGAACCTTTATTTTATATTGATAAAGATGTAAATTTTATTACTAAAATATTTCGTTCAACACATGACTAATCTCAACGGATGAGTACTGTCAACACATGAACCTTTATTTTATATTGATAAAGATGTAAATTTTATTACTAAAATATTTCGTTCAACACATGACTAATCTCAACGGATGAGTACTGTCAACACATGAACCTTTATTTTATAATATTCTTTATTTTTCAAATTGGAATGAGGCCCAATCAATTACCATATAAAGTTAATTATATGGATTTTCATACAACACTTGTATAATAGCATTGAAAAATAATCAACCATCAACCAAAGTGCACTACACTGTATAAGCATCAAATATAAATATCTAACGCTTATAACAGCCTGTCAATCAATCGATCGACATATTTAATCAATCAGGATGAGTGAACTTCAAATTTCATCCCAACACCCGTGTGGGGTTTCAAACAATCAAACACAGATTTTATTTGTGCATTTGGGCGATGTGTAAAATTTATTGTCCCAATCAATGTCATTCAAATAGGTGTACATAAACAAACCGTCTGGTTTGTAAATGAATATTTTATTCACTTCACGTTAAAAATTATATTTTTAACGATAAAACATTTTATTTTGACATATGAATTTCTATTCAGTTCATTCTTTAAATAAAATGATATTTTTATTTTTCTAACATATTTCAGAAAATTTCGGCGGCATAACGGCACGATACTAGAAACGGGACGAGGCCTAGCCTTACCCCCGGTCTAGTGAAGGCCCACGCCATTCACACATCAATCAAATTCACCAAACAACCAAATTCAAATCAAATCATCAAATTAATTTATGCAACCAAACAAACAAGTCCATGGTCTGTGGACGATTGTGTCGGGTGCTATTAAACACCGTCTGCATCCTAGTATATATATAACTAGAAAATAAATTGAAAGGTGAGAAATTCTCACAAATAGCTATCCAACCATCTTGACTCTTCTTTAATAGAAATCATCGCCATTCTCGCCCATTGTCATCTTCGTCGCCCGTATTCTCTACATATGTAAAAATCGAATTTTTACTTTGCTATTCAATATATAAAAATCGAATTTTTACTTTGCTATTCAATATATAAAAATCGAATTTTTACTTTGCTATTCAATATATAAAAATCGAATTTTTACTTTGCTATTCAATATATAAAAATCTAATTTTTATTATCACGCTATATGGATAAAAATTCTATTTTTATCTCGCTATCCTCCATATAAAGACTTTGCCTTTTCACATATAAAGATTTATCTTTTCAAATATAAAGATCAAACCTTTTCAAATATAAAGGTCGAACCTTTTCATATATATCATTATAAAAATCACATTTTTATTTTTCTACACATACAAAGATGATATTTCTAATACTCCTATCATGTAAAAATTATATTTCTAATTCTTTACATAAACAAAAATCATATTTTTATAATCGCTATATAGTAAAGACTATATTTTTAATACTTTAAAAATATAAAAATCATATTTTTATTACTTCTATATAGTAAAGACTATATTTTTAAGACTTTAAAAATATAAAAATCATATTTCTACCACTTCTATATAGTAAAGACTATATTTTTAATACTTTAAAAATATAAAAATCATATTTTTATTACTTTAAAAATATAAAAATCATATTTTTATTAGTTCAAAAATCAAATATTTATATATACTTTATTTTCATCTTTTATAAATGCTAATTCATACATAAAAAAACTGATTTTATAAATAAAAATATAATTAAAAACTTACAGTGAGTTGCAGAGAGAAGGGGGGGGGGGGTTGCAGCGTCGATCAGGAGGGGGTCTTCGGTCGGTGGCGCGACGCGAGGCAGAGGAGGGGCAAGGCGGCGCATCGGGGCTTCAGGGTGCGACGGCTGCTAATCGGAGGAGTGGCGAGGTCGATGGATGGGGGGGGGGCTGCGTCGTCGATGGTTCGCTGGGGGGGGGGGGCTCTCGAATCGGACGTGGAGGGAGGAAGGGGGTTCGGGGAAGAAGAAGAGGGGTCGGCGGTGGGCGAGGCATGCACCTCAGGCAGCGACGCAGCGATGAACGTCGACGGGGGGGCTCCGTCCTTTTCCCTTTTTTTTTTATACTGAATCGATTGAAAATGAGAAGGGGGGGGGGGCAGAGCGGTTAACGGGGAGAGGTTATTTTTTTTTTTTAATTAATTATTTTTCAAAAAAGCTGACTTTTACATACGACCTCGAAACGAGGCCCACCGCCTGTCGTCCATAGTATTTTGCCCCCATTCCGAACACAACGGGATATGTATCGTAGGTTGATTTGATCGTTTCGATTAGTTTCCTTTGAATTTACATTTAAATCACTATATTGAATTTTAAACGTACATTTCAAATTACCGGGGTCACGTACGAACTTTAAAAATTCTTGAAAAATATTTTCTAGCTTCGTATTTACGATACGGTCCTAACAAAACTAGTTTCGTCGAATTCTGAGACCGTTGGAAAAATGGCCAATTTCCAGTCGATTAAAATCAACTGAAACTGGTCAAACGCGTTTTCCTTTGCCACGCTCATATATTGATTCGAAAAATTATGAAATTTGAAACCTAGCAAAAACTTCACATCCTGGACCCAACAAAACTGGTTTCGTCGAAATCCGAGGTCGTTTGCAAAATGTCCATTTTTAAGGGCCTGAATTCCATAGCGACTATTCAGAATTTTCAACTGGACATATCTTTTGATCCCCGCTATGAAATTTTGATTTTTCGGACTCGTTGGAAAGATATTATCAATTAGATCCTAATGTTTTTGGTTTCACTAAAATTCGGATTGTTTTGCACCCGGTACATTCAATTGAAGTTTGAAATCGAATTATCGAACTACCGCGCCATTTTCAATTCTATTTATAATTATATATAAATATTTATATTCTAACGACGACGTATATAAATATATACGTTGAATTATATTCAAAATAAATTTCTCGTCGATTATTATTTAAAATAATTCATTTTAAATAATCAAAATTCGCTAAAATTGCCAAAATAAAAATTTTAAACTGGCCCAGATTTTCGGGTTGTTACAAACAGTTAGATTTCAAATATCTAATATTCATTGGAATGGTCTTTTCGATATGAACCCAAGGTTCCGGTTCCGATGGTAGGATCTCCCGTAACGTCAATTCAAAGTCAATGGTCGAAATTCGCGAACGGTCGCTGCGCGGTGCGTTCTATTCAGGCCATATAATATATAACATATACATTATATATATTTCATCGATTATATTTAAAACATACTTTATAATTCATTTTAATCCGTTTTCATAGCAATTCCAACTTCATTTTCAAATTTTTTAGATCAAAATTGAATATTCTATATCATTTTAATATAAAAGATGATATTTTCAAAATATTTGATTTTGAAATTATTTCCTTTTCGATATTCATTGTGAAAATGAATAAAATTGATATAAATATCGTTCGCGTCAAAATGGCGCATATCTAATCAATACGGCTTCAAATATTTTAATATTACCGTGTCCATCCTAAATCGGACTTCAAAATCAGATTTTGATCATTTACTAAGTACTATTTTAAAATATTCCTTATTTTAAAATATTCATCATTTTAAAATATTCATTATTTAAAATATTCATTATTTAAAATATTCATTGTTTTAAAATATTCTTTCTTTCAGAATTGGAATCAGACATAGTCAATTACCATATAATGTGATTTATATGGATTTTATACAACACATGTATATAACAGCCATGATAAACAATCAACCATCATCCAGAGTGCATTCTATACTGTATGAGCATTAAATATAAATATTTAACGCTTACAATAGTCTGTCAACTTATCGATCGACATACATGTAAATGATTGGGATGTACGGCAAATATCATCCTAATACCCGTGTGGGGTTTCAACCAACAAATAATGAACATTATTTGTGCAGTTGGGCGATGTGTAAAATATATCATCCCAATCAATATCGGTTAAATGGGTGTACATAAACAAATCGTTCGATTTGTAAATGAATTATTTATTTTACTCATATACACATTAAAAATTATATTTTAAACGATAAATCATTTATTTCAACACATGAATATTTCATACAGTCCATTTATACAACAAAAATGATATCTTTATTATTCAAATATAATTATTCAGCACATGAATATTTTATACAGTCCATTTCACATCACAATCAATTTTAACAACATAATACAATCAAACAAACAAGTCGTCCATGGTCTGTGGAAGACGGGGAGCAGTTCATATATGCAGTCATAAAATAAATAACTGCACAAAAATAATTTTAGTGAGAAGTTCTCACCTTGGGTTTCCACTCCACCAGTTTTATTTCCGAATTTCTGAACGGTTTGAATTCTGTTCGCTTTCAGTCGATCCATCGCAATCTGTTCCGAACGATTTTCATTAAAAATCATTTTTTTTAACAACGCTACTACATATTTAAATTCACATTTTCATATTGGTTTTTATAGTATAAAAATCATATTTTTATACTTCTAACTTCATAATAAAAATTATATTTTTATTTCAAATCCATATGTGTAAAAATCACATTTTTAAATGAAGTTTACATTATAAAGATCCAATTTTTATATCGCTACTTATATGGAAAAGAATATATTTTTATAATCATAGAAAATCATATTATTTTAATATGAAAAGTCATGTTTTATTTTATTTCTAAAAGTATCGCTAATTTCATTTTAAAAGTAATGCTAATTTATTTTTCTAAACATAGTATATTTTTATTTTATAAATAATGGTCCTTTTTCTTTATTTTAAAACAATGTATAATTTTAAGTTTTATAAACAATGTAAATTTCCTTAATAAATTACTCAATTAAATCAATCACATGGTAAAAAAATTTTTACACTTATCCTTAATCTCGTTCCTTTTTTCTTGACCTTCTTCAATCGTTCCTCTCACTGATAAAAATTGCACCCATCCTTCATCTGTAAACCTCGTCGCCGCTCCTCCGTGCTGTCGGAAGGAGATCCATCGACGCCTCCTCGAAGCCTACTCCAAGACGCACGTGCACCACCCCTCCCCTTTGAACTCGTGGGCCCCAATCCATCCAGAAAACGCGCGAAAATCAGCAGCTTTGAGCTACAAATTCATTCAATCCAGGCGGTGAAATCCAATCATCACCGTTAGATGTGTAGAGCACAAAAGCTTTTTAATTTCCATTTGAAATTTTCTAAATCCATAGAATAGATTATGAGAAAACGAGGAAAGAAGAAGGGAGCAATTATTGCCCCTCATCGCTGAAGAACGGTGGCCCCTTTTTGGATTGGAGAAAACAAGGTTTGGACTGAATTTATATATAATTTAAATTATTATTTTAATAATTAATTCATTCATTACTTGTTTAACACCACGAACTCCGAATCAAAACCAATGACTATCGCCCCTAGCTAAATACCCCCATTCCAAACATAATGGAATATGTTGTGTAACTCAATTCAGCTATTACGAACAGTTTTCGTTAAATTTAAAATATAAATCAACATATTTTAAATTCAAACACACATTTTAAATTACGGGAGCCATGTACTGACTCTAGAAATTCCAGAAAAATAAATATGGCTATGTTTTGACGATACGGTCCTTTCCAAACTAATTTTGTCAAATTTAAAGACCGTTTGAAAAATGGCCATATTCTGGTCCATCCAAATTGACTAAAACTATTAAAACACATTTTCTTTTGCCATGATCACATATTGATTTCATAAATTATGTAAATTGGAATCTAGCAATAATTTGACATCCCGGATCCAACAAAAGTGGTTTCATCCAAAACGGAGGTTGTTTGCAAAATGGCTATTTTTAAGGGTTTTATGTATATTAAAATATAGATAAATTCCACAGCGACTTTTCTGAATTTTAAACTGGACGTATCTTTCAACTTATAAAACGAAATCGCGGTTTCTTACATCCATTAGAAAGATATTGTTCATCAAATTCAAATATTTCTTTTTTCGTTCAGTTCTGACTTATACTGAATTCCGTATATTCATTTGAAATTAGAAATCGAATTTTCAAACTACCGCGCCATTTTAGGCTCGTTTTATAATTAAAATAAATTTATTCGTTTTAACTTCGTCAAAAATAATTTTTTATTCTTTATTATTTAAAATAAATCATTTTAAATATTCAAAATACATTAAAATTGCCAAAATAAAAAAATTAAATTTGTTCTGATTTTTCGGTTTATTACAACGTTCTTTCTAGATTGTAAAATGTGAATTCCGAACAAATAAAATCGAATTTTAACAAAAATAAAAATCTTAAATCATTTAGAATTAAATGTTTGATTATAAAATGTTTTCTAAGACATGGGATTTTTTAATTTTCAATTAAAATTCAATCGTGGTCTAAGTCTGACAATGATTGACTATTTTCAATAAATTTGTATTTTAGTCTCTTTGGCCAATACTATTATTCAATATTTCAATCATGCTGTTTAAAATCAATTTTCAAAATTTATTCTCAATTCAAATTTTCTGTGTCTTTGCATTTAAAATTAAAAACGTTTACATTCATTTTATCAAATTTTTATTTCGTTTGTCACACTAAAATAGTTTTATATAAATAGTTCATGAACGATAATGATCACAACGTGAAAAATGAAATTTCATGCAAATAATAAACTATAGTTTTTCAACATGTTATTATGATCAAATCAACATATCAAACAATGACATTTTATTTGTATGTTTGGACTGATTGTACTGAAGAAATAATTTACTGTGATTTGTAGTGTACGTAGTTATTTAGCCTGTGTTAGATACAATTCTTGATCAAAATCCATAAACAAATTTGCATGGTCAAACCGATGTTCATGTACAGAATTAATATTTGTGTTCATAACAGTTTAATTTTTTGATTCAGTGAATTGTTTGAATTCCAACTCGTCTATTCTCTATCCCTAAAGCCTTTTTCTAGCGATGCCCAATGTAATAACCCGGAAATCTGAGCCAATTCAAAATTTTTATTTTGGCAATTTTATTGAATTTTGAATATTTAAAATGAATTATTTTAAATAATAACGATGAGAAATTTATTTTGAATAGAGTTCGAACGTATATATTTATATAGATCGTCGTTAGATTATAAATATTTTATTTTAATTATAAAAGGAATTGAAAATGGCGCGGTAGTTCGAAAATTCAATTTTAAATTTCAAATGAATATACAGGATTCGTTTTAAGTCGGAATTGGATGAAACAAGAAATATTCGAATCTGTTTAATTATATCTTTCTAACGGATGTTAGAAACTGAGATTTTGCTTTAGAAGTTAAAAGATACGTCTAGTTTAAAATTCAAAAAAGTCGCTGTGGAATTTATATATATTTTAATATATATAAAGGCCTTGAAAATAGCCATTTTGCAAACGATCTCGGTTTTCCATGAAACCACTTTTGTTGGATCCTTGATGTCAATTTATTGCTAGGTTTCAAAATTTGTAATTTTTCAAATCAATATATAAGCGTGGCAAAGGAAAACGTGTTTGACTAGTTTTAGTTGTTTTTAATCGACTGGAAAATGGCCATTTTACAAACGGTCTCGAATTTGACGAAACTAATTTTGTTAGGGACGTATCGTCAATACAAGGCTAGAAAATATTTTTCGGGAATTTTTAGAGTCCGCATGTGGCCCCAGCAAATTGAAATGTGCGTTCAAATTCAATATATAGAGTTATATTTTGATTTCTATGAAAACTGATTGAAACAACCAAATTGGCTTACGATACATATCCCATTGTGTTCGGAATGGGGGTATTACGCTAGGGGCGACAGTCATTGGGTTTGATTTTGAGTCCGAATGGTCAAACAAGTAAAATTGGAAAAATAAAATTAAAATAATAATATAATTTAATATAAATACTCTCCAATACAAAACCCTAACACCCCCTATACAGAACCTGCCGCCAGCAAACATTCGAAGGGCCCAAAATCTCCGAAATACATGACCAAAAATCTTTCAATCCCCAAACCAATTGAAGAACCATTCAAATAGAAATGATAGAGCAAGCTTCGATCTTTATTTTCGTAGGGTTTTGATCGGTTTTAAATGAGGGGGGAGCTCGAATTCATTCCCCAAAGTCGCCGACGTCGGACTAAAATAAGGGAGGCAGGGGGCGTTTGAGTGCCACGTGGCGCTCGGCGTGCGTGGCACACGCGACGACCTCCAACATGGCGGCCTCCGATCAACTTCCGCCCGCTCCAAGTGGTGGTAACGTGAAACCCTAGGCTATGAGCAATTGGGTTCGATCGGTTCATCCAATTCCAGGAAGAAGGAAGCGACCCTCCCTTTTTCACGTGACTAAGAAAGGTTAATTAGGCTATTATTTAGTTTGACTAATTATTTAAATTATCCAAACTTTAAAAGGCCGTATCTCCTTCAAACTGTAACCGAATTCGCTGATTCAAAATGCGTTGGACTCGCATTGATGAGATCTACACAACAGAACTAAAACAGAGCACGTTGGAAATTCAGACAAATTTCAAATCACATTGTTCAGAAAATTAAATTAAAAACCGACGAAGTGGATCCCAAGGTGAGAATTCTCTCACTCTAAATTTTCTGTATAGTTATTTATTTGGTAACTGCATATATGAACCGCTCCCCGTCGTCCACAGACCATGGATGACTTGTTTGATTGTATTCTGTGTGAAAATTGATCGTGTTGTGAAATAAAATATCGTATATATTGAAAGTGAAAATATCGAATATATTGAAAATAAAAAATCGTATATATTGAAAGTGAAAATATCACATATACTAAAAGTGAAAATATTATATATATGAAATGAAAACGATATATATATGAAATGCGAAAACGATGTATATATGAGATGAAAACGATATATATATATATATATATTTGAAATGTGAAAATGATTTGATTGTTAAAAATATAATTTTTAACATACATATACACTGTATAAAATTGTCGTGTATATGGAATATTCAATTTTGTTTAGAAATTGAATATGAAGTGGAAATCGTTTCGAAAACAAATTTAAAATGATTTATAAAATACGTTTTGAAATGAAATAGACAAAATTTATATAATATACATATATTATATATGTAATAGCCTGAATAGAACGCGCCGCGCCGCTGTAGTTCGTGAATTTTGACCATTGACTTCGAATAGACATTGCGGGAGATCCGACCGTCGGATTCTCCTAAAACCGGAACCATTAGGTTCGTATCGAAAAGAGCTTTCCAACAAATATGAGAAATTAGAAATCTAACGGTTGGATTTGGAATTATGTCCAAATCAAATTTGGAAAAGGTCGCTGAAAGTGCAGTTCGATGGCCGTTTGTGCAAATCGACTGTACGGACCTTGATAAAATTATTAAAAATATCAATAATTAGTGTAAAATCATTATAAATGATTTGAAAAGAATTGAGATGAAAAATTCCATATTTGAAAAGATAAAAATATATTTTTATCTAAATGTACTAGTTATTAACTAGAAAAATAATCCAATATTTTTAAATAAATAAAATGGATTGAGAAGTGGTTTTAATATAACCAGAAATTTTCAACATAAGAATTGGAATAGATTTGAATCGAAATTATCTTTGGGATATTTCGATATTGGATTCCGTGATTATACAGACATTGTGGAGGAATTTGGAAGATATATATATCGTTATTCCAATAAGATATTTGTTGATTTCAGAATTTGATATTGAATATAAGCCGATATATTTTCTATTCAGAGCCTTGTATTTAATATCAAATTAGATTTGGGGTTTGTCGTGAACTGTGTTTAAATGACATTAGTTCTTTAACCCGCGTAAAAGCAGGATTAATTTGCAAAATGTAAAACAATCAATATGAAATGATTTTAGGAATGAAACCAATTGGGGTTTGAATAAATATTTAATTAGATTTGGATGAAAGAATGGTGATTAATTTCACCAAAACACGTGATGGGATTAAACCAAATTTACTTAGTTGTTGATATTGATTGTGGTTGATTAATTGTTTGGATGGTGCTCGACCAGTTTATGAGCAGAATGTGCTTTTACATTTAGCATTAGGTTGGGTTGAAATACTGGTATGCTAACACCTTGTGAAACACTTCACGATTTGACGATAAGGTGTTTAGCGATGCTGTGTTCATTTCAAATTTAATGAATGATTATGAAATGATATATTTTTCTTAAGGTAAAAGAAATTTATTCCCGATTTTGGACAGGGAATGTTTTATAAAAATGTTTTATAAATCAAAAATTAATTCGGGGGCCTAAAACTGATATTGTCGAAATGGTTTGGAAATATATTATGGTTTCACATTGTAGTTCATCACATATTCGATTAGTTACTATTAATGATCTATCTGTTTGGTGGCGGAGAATTTATTCTCTTGCTTAACACCCTTCTTTGAGACGTATGAGCTCAAAGGTTATGTGATTAATAGTGACTGATCATATGTGTGAATTACTGATGTGAAGTACTATATTTTGAAAGTACTTGTGATTATTATGTTGTGAGATGATTTTCCCTACTTCAGGATATGAAATGATTTAGTATGTGGCTAAAGAGTCGGGTAACCCTGAGACTAAAAGTAT
Source organism: Allium sativum (assembly GCA_030737875.1). Classification (NCBI taxonomy): domain Eukaryota; kingdom Viridiplantae; phylum Streptophyta; class Magnoliopsida; order Asparagales; family Amaryllidaceae; genus Allium; species Allium sativum. Next base: position 1,300,783 of record CM060925.1, on the reverse strand, counting down.
GGGTGAGAGGGCGGTGTATGCTCTCCATGTGTGGTAGGTGCATCGTCGGTGTAGCCTAATCCTATGTGGGGTAGGTGCACATTTATATATCGAGTTGCTAGGTGCGTACCCTTTGCCTTGTCGATTGGGAGCACGATATTTAGTTGCATACTTGTCTGTATGCATTGTTATGTTTTGGAATTCATATTTCCAAACGATTTGATTTGAGATCCCGAAGTGAAATTTACTTTGATATAGAAAGTTAGATATGTATTTCAAATGAGTTGAAATAAGAAATCGGGAATAAAGTCCAAAGGAATAACTTCTGTAAATTGAATTGGATTTGGAAAATCTAAGTTTGGGGATGAATCTAAATGGGTAGATTGAGATATTGCAAGTTGATTGATGCATAGTAGATATATATATATATATATATATATATATTACGGATTGTTGTTTATACACTGACATTCATGGGGGTAAACCCGTTCCGCGTTAGCAGCGTGGTCCTGTGATTTGTCTTATGATTAAATAAGTTGATTTTAACTGTAGATTTTCTCACACCTATCCCATGACTGACCTGTAGTTGGCTTTTCCGTTGCAAACTCGGGTACCCCTATTTTCCACACGGGCAGTCGAGCAGTTTTATTTTGTAGATGTATTGAGCAGGATTCTGGATTGACGCTTTAAGCTGTGTCCATGCATTTACAGTCTTCCGTTGTGTAGTTTATATTTCCGCTGTGCATTGTATTACATTTATTGTAAAATTAATCTTCCGCTGTATTATATTTTGATGTATTCTGATATATTCTGTACTCTGATGTAACATTATTATGATGTTTATAAAAGTCTTCTATTATTTGTTCTGATGTGTGGTATGCCCAGAGTTAGCGTATACGGGATTCGAACGGTCTTGGTCGATTTAGCGATCGATTAGGTCCGGGCGAAATCCGTGTCGTTACAGCTGGTATCAGAGCTTTGGTTAACCCAAATCTTTGGGGTACAACTCGTTGGAACAGGAAAAAAGACTCATCAGAGGTAGGATTAGTTTATCCTATAGAAGAGTCCTCATTAGAGATAGAATCAGTAGTATTCTAGAATGAGTAACTCGTTAGAGATGGGGTTAGTAATGCCCTAGAATGAGTTGAGTGTTATATGTTTATAAATAACGTATTTGTGATTATATATAATCTGGTTTTAAAAATATGATTTTTGAGTATATATAAAGTCATAAATTTGAAAAGATAATCAATTAATGGATCGTTGGTTATGTTGTTTGATTATTAGTTAACTAATTAAATCAACCTTTGAATGGAAAGTAAATTTAGCCAAATCGAATCAAATGTTGAATTGTATTGAAAAATGATTACAATTGCATGTATATACAAGTATTTACATTGAATAGGTCATAGCAAGGAGGCTAGAGCAGAGGAATAAAATTGTTTGCCCGACAAATAGGTACATGTTTACCATAATTCACTGTTTTGTTTGGGTGATGATGATTTTATGAGCCGATTGGCTAGCTGCTTGGCTTTTTCCTTTTCTTTTGGATTGAAGAAGGCCATGGGAGGCTATAAGAAATATCCCGAAGTCCCCGGTGCAGGGGAGGTTATGGCGAAATTTTTCGAAAATTTAGGGTGTTAGCCAAATTTTTGAAAAATTTGAAAAGTTCTTAGAAACTGAAAAGTTGAAGAACTTAAGCCGTGAAGAAAATAATGGAAGTTGAGTTGATTGGTTAAACAACTTTCACTTCGTTCCTTTTTGGGGATGAAAAATTTTAAGTTGGGGAGATTGTAATAACCCGAAAATCTGAGCCAATTTAAAATTTTTATTTTGGCAATTTTATTGAATTTTGAATATTTAAAATGAATTATTTTAAATAATAATGATGAGAAATTTATTTTGAATAGAGTTCGAACGTATATATTTATATAGATCGTTATTAGATTAAAAATATTTTATTTTAATTATAAAAGGAATTGAAAATGGCGCGGTAGTTCGAAAATTCGATTTTAAATTTCAAATGAATATACAGGATTCGTTTTAAGTCGGAATTGGATGAAACAAGAAATATTTGAATCTGTTTAATCATATCTTTCTAACGGATGTAAGAAACTGAGATTTCTCTTTAGAAGTTGAAAGATACGTCCCGTTCAAAATTCAGAAAAGTCGTTGTGGAATTTATATATATAAAGGCCTGGAAAATAGCCATTTTGCAAACGACCTCGGTTTTCGATGAAACCACTTTTGTTGGATCCTTGATGTCAATTTATTGCTAGGTTTCAAAATTTGTAATTTTTTGAATCAATATGTGAGCGTGGCAAAGGAAAACGCGTTTGACCAGTTTCGGTTGTTTTTAATCGACTGGAAAATGGCCATTTTTCAAACGGTCTCGAATTTGACGAAACTAATTTTGTTAAGGCCGTATCGTCAATACAAGGCTAGAAAATATTTTTCGGGAATTTTTAGAGTCCGTATGTGGCGCCAGTAAATTGAAATGTGCGTTCAAATTCAGTTTATAGATTTATATTTTGATTTTGACGAAAACTGATCGAAACAGCCAAATTGGCTTATGATACATATCCCATTATGTTCGGAATGGAGGTATTACGCTAGGGGAGATAGTCGTTGGGTTTGATTTTGAGTCTTAATGGTCAAACAAGTAAAATTGGAAAAATAAAATTAAAATTATAATATAATTTAATATAAATACTCTCCAATACAAAACCATAACCCCCCCTATACAGAACCTGCCGCCAGCAAACATTCGAAGGGCCCAAAATCTCCGAAATACATGACCAAAAATCTTTCAATCCCCAAACCAACTAAAGAACCGTTCAAACAGAAATGATAGAGCGAGCTTCGATCTTTATCTTCGTAGGGTTTTGATCGGTTTTAGTTTAGGGGGGAGCTCGAATTCATCCCCCAAAGTCGCCGGCACCGCACTAAAATAGGGGAGGCATGGGGCGTTCGTGTGCCACGTGGCGCTCGGCGTGGGTGGCACACGCGACGACCTTTGACATGGCGGCCTCCGTTCAACTTCCGCCCGCTCCAGGTGGTGGTAACGTGAAACCCTAGGCTATGAGAAAATGGGTTCGATCGGTTCATCAAATTCCAGGAAGAAGGAAGCGGCCCTCCATTTTTCACGTGACTAAGAAAGGTTAATTAGGCTATTATTTAGTTTAACTAATTATTTAAATTATCCAAACTTTAAAAGGTCGTATCTCCTTCAAACTGTAACAGAATTCGCTGATTCAAAATGCGTTGGACTCGCATTGATGAGATCTACACAACAGAACTGAAACAGAGCATGTTGGAAGTTCAAACAAATTTCAAATCAAAATGTTCAGAAAATTCAAATAAAAATCGACGGAGTGGATCCCAAGATGAGAGTGCTCTCACTTTAAATTTTCTGTACAGTTATTTATTTGGTAACTGCATATATGAACTACTCCCCATCATCCACAGACCATGGATGACTTGTTTGATTGTATTCTACATGAAAATTGATCGTGATGTGAAATAAAATGTCATATATATTGAAAGTGAAAATATCATATATATTGAAAATAAAATATTGTATATATTGAAACTGAAAATATCGTATATATTGAAAGTGAAAATATTATATATATGAAATGAAAACTATATATGTAGGAAATGTGAAAATGATGTATATATGAAATGAAAACGATATATGTATATATGAAATGTAAAAATGATTTGATTGCCAAAAATATAAATTTTAACATATATATACACTGTATAAAATTGTCGTGTATAAGGAATATTCAATTTTGATTATAAGTTGAATATGAAGTGGAAATCGTTTCGAAAACGAATTTAAAACGATTTATAAAATACGTTTTGAAATGAAATAGACGAAATATATATAATATATATATTATATATATAATGGTCTGAATAGAACGCGCCGCGGCAGTTCGTGAATTTTGACCATTGACTTCGAATAGACATTGCGGGAGATCCGAACGTCGGATTCTCCTAAAACCGGAACCATTGGGTTCATATCGAAAAGTGTTTACCAACGAATATGAAAAATTATTAATATAATGGTTGGATTTGGAATTATGTCCAAATCAAATTCGGAAAAGGTCGCTGTAAGTGCAGTTCGATGGCCGTTTGTGCAAATCGACTGTACGGGCCATGATAAAATTATTAAAAATATCAATAATTAGTGTAAAATCATTATAAACGATTTGGAAAGAACTGAGATGAAAAATTCCATATTTGAAAAGATAAAAATATATTTTTATCTAAATGTACTAGTTATTAACTAGAAAAATAATCCAATATTTTTAAACAAATAAAATGGATTGAGATGTGGTTTTAATATATCCAGAAATTTTCAATATAAGAATTGGAATATATTTGAATCGAAATTATCTTTGGGATATTTCGATATTGGATTACGTCATTATACGGACATTGTGGAGGAATTTGGAAGATATATATATCGTTATTCCAGTACGATATTTGTTGATTTCAGAATTTGATATTGAATATAAGCCGATATATTTTCTATTCAGAGCCTTGTATTTAATATCAAATTGGATTTGGGGTTTGTCGTGAACTGTTTTAAATGACATTAGTTCTTTAACCCGCGTAAAAGCAGGATTAATTTTCGAAATGTAGAACAATCAATATGAAATGATTTTTGAGATGAAACCAATTGGGGTTTGAATAAATCTTTAATTAGATTTGGATGAATGAATGGTGATAAAATTCACCAAAACACGTGATGGGATTAAACCAAATTCACTTAGTTGTTGATATTGATTGTGGTTGATTGACTGTTTGGATGGTGCTCAACCAGTTTATGAGCAGAATGTGCTTTTACATTTAGCATTGGGTTGGGTAGAAATACTGGTATGCTAACACCTTCTGAAACACTTCACGATTTGACGATAAGGTGTTTAGCGATGCTGTGTTCATTTCAAATTTAATGAATGATTGTGAAATGATATATTTTTCTTAAGGGAAAAGAAATGTATTCCCGATTTTGGACAGGGAATGTTTTATAAAAATGTTTTATAAAACAGAAAGGATTTCGAGGGCATAAACCCGATATTGTCGAAATGAGTTGAAAATATATTATGGTTTTACATTGCAGTACATCACATATTCGATTAGTTACTATTAATGATGTATCTGTTTGGTGGCGGAGAATTTATTCTCTTACTTAACACCCTTCTTAGAGACGTACGAGCTCAAAGGTTATGTGATTAATAGTACTGATCATATGTGTGAATTACAGATGTGAAGTACTATATTTTGAAAGTACTTGTGATTATTATGTTGTGAAATGATTTTCCCTACTTCGGGATATGAAATGATTTAGTATGTGGCTAAAGACTCGGGTAACCCTGAGACTAAAAGTATGGGTGAGAGGGCGGTGTATGCTCTCCATGTGTGGGAGGTGCATCGTCGGTGTAGCCTGCTCCTATGTGGGGTTGGTGCACATTTTTATATCGAGTTGCTAGGTGCGTACCCTTTGCCTTGTCGATGAGGAGCACGATATTTAGTTGCATATTTGTCTGTATGCATTGTTATGTTTTGGAATTCATATTTCCAAACGATTTGATTTGAGATCCCGAAGTGAAATCTGCTTTGATATAGAAATTTAGATATGTATTTCAAATGATTTGAAATAAGAAATCGGGAAAAAAGTCCAAAGGAATAACTTCTGTAAATTGAATTGGATTTGGAAAATCTAAGTGTGGTGATGAATCTAAATCGGTAGATTGGGATATTGCATGTTGATTGATGCATAGTAGATATATATATATATATATATATATATATACATATTACTGATTGTTGTTTATACACTGACATTCATGGGGGTAAACCCGTTCGGCGTTAGCGGAATGGTCCTGTGATTTGTCTTATGATTAAATAAGTTGATTTTAACTGTAGAGTTTCTCATACCAGTCCCATGACTGACCTGTATTTTGCTTTTCCCTTGCAAACTCGGGTGCCCCTATTTTCCACACGGGCAATCAAGTGGTTTTATTTTGTAGATGTATTGAGTAGGATTATGGATTGACGCTTTAAGCTGTGTCCAGGCATTTACAGTCTTCCGCTGTGTAGTTTATATCTCCGTTGTGCAGTGTATTACATTTATTGTAAAATTAATCTTCCGTTGTATTATATTTCGATGTATTCTTATATATTCTATACTCTGATGTAACACTATTATGATGTTTATAAAAGTCTTCTGTTATTTGTTCTGATGTGTGGTATGACCAGAGTTAGCGTATACGGGATTCGAGCGGTCTTGGTCGATTTAGCGATCGATTAGGTCCGGGCGAAATCCGTGTCGTTACATCCAAGATTTGTGCATGTTCAAACATTGTTAAACAACATTTTTCAAAATAAACTTTAGAGGAAATAAAACTTCTGGAAATAAAATACTTGTTCATTTTCAATATCTTCCTGTGCCACTTTTGCAGCCGTCTATATATATAGTAAATATGTAAGAAAACGAGAAGATGCAAGTTCTACCTATTCAAGGTTACGTTGCACCTCTTCCTTTTTGTATTATATTACTTCATATTCCCTCTCCTAGCTTCTTCCACCTTCTTTTTCATACCTTGAGCCTGTAATAAGAAGAATTTGGCTGTCTGAAATCTTTCATAAAAAAATCTCCACACAATAACCGTTATCCATCACTGTCGGTCCCTCCGACCATGACCTACGTTGGAACCCTTTCTACCACCTGCTACGTTTTCCCCTTTAAGTCCTCCCTTATTCTACTCTTTTCTTACTGCTGGCCAAGCTCACCTATAGCCACCACCAAACCCTCGGCCTCTGCACAACAAAGGCATAGCCTGACCTCCTCCGTGACCTAACCCCACTCCAGTTCACAACCCCACCACGGAACGAACATCCTCACTTCGCAAAAAGAAAAGCAACCCAAACCCTGAACCATCGGCCACACCTTCCACTGCTTATCCTGTAACAGCCCGCATTTTACATATCAAAAGATCATAAAATATTTTTATTTTATTCTTTGAGGGTTGGATCATACTCATCTTTTAATATGTTGCTTATGGCGATGTGAGACATGTCCATAATTTTTACCGATTTTGTTTATGACCATTTTGCCCCTGTCAGTCTTGCACAGGGCATAACTTTTGACCCAGGTCGAATTAGAGGGTAAGACCTGTGACATTGGAAAGGAATTAATGGTTGCCTTTCCGTAGAGTGGTTACATTAAGGATTTGGCTCAGCGGTTTGGGAGATATCGTTGTTTTTAGGTTTTTCAGTTGGTTGTTCAGGTTTAGAGAGCCTAATGGGCTGAATTGGGGAGGCCCATTAGTGGGATGGTGGAATCTATAAATAGAGGGTGAGGGGTATGGAAAATAGGTATAACGACCCGAACTTCCTTGTGAAGGAAAGCCCGAATTGCTTTGCGAACACGACAAATCAGAACACGAGCAGAAGAACATTTCATTGCTTATTACAACAATTTACATCAGAGTACAAGAATATACAAAGCATGAACAAATAATATACATTTGACAAATTTAAGAGATTTACAATTTACAATGTAGCAAAAAATAATACAAAACACAACTGAAAGAGATACACGTATACAAAGCTTTCTGAATATCATTCCAGTTGTAAACTAGGATCCTATGAATATAAATCTGCAAAACCAAAACTACTAGTTGCCTGTGTGGAAAATAGGCGCACCTAGAGTTTAGGTTAAAACAATAAAATCTAGGCCAGTCATGTGATTGGTGTGAGAACTGAAACAGTTATTTAAAACTTTACTTTAAAATGGAATATATCAAGGGACCACGCCGTATAACATGGAATGGGTTTCCTCCCAAGAATACTTGTGCATATAACAAACAGCGCAATGCTTTGTTGAAAAATGAAGGTATTATAAGACTCAGGTCCCATCACACAATGCATCGCAAGCCGAAGGATAGAGTTTTACCTTATAATAGCCCAACATGCTTGTTACATTTAAACCAGATTATTTTGATACTTTTATAGTGTAAAGTGTATGAAACAACTTCAAATATAAATGTATCAATCATAGAATGCATAGTGCCCTATCCTACTATGTCGCCATACTAGGCTCTACAAATAAAACCGAAATGTCATGTATTGGAAGTTGGATTTCCATCTGTGAACCAAGGTAAGGGATCGTCCTTACCGCTTCGAGACAATCTAGCCCGTGTCTCAGGATCGGAGCTCGAGTGACCCTTGGATCGTCAGGGCCGGTCCACACAGAGTGGATTAAAATGCCTGAACACTGCATTTCCCCGCCCTATGGGCGTAAAATTGGTCTGTATAAAGACCATACCATCCATCGACTCTGTAGAGACCGATATAACTGAGGTGCCTCACTATCCATCATCCACATAAGTAAAACATCTGTGCTTGCAAAACCTTGACAACACTCCTAGCTAGAAGGAAACACATGCCCTCTCTGAGGTCCTCTCCTGTTTCTAGTTCACACTGGGGTGCGAGGCTCGCGAATTAACGCTACACAAAGCTATGTAATATCAAAGCCGTGCTTTGATCATCTACCACAAGACTCAGTTTTTCAACAGAAGCCTTGATCATTTGCATCTCAGCATGCCACACAGGAAATCACGCTATGGAACCGATGTCAATCAATCACACGGAATGAAATCCAATGTCAGACAAACGTCCATTTACAAGTTCGTTTTGGGTCTGAACAAAACCGGAGGCACCTTATTCCTCCTCCCGTATGTCCAATACAGGACAGAGGTCCTCGCATATCCGGTCGATCCCCAAGTACGTCTGGGCGATCACCACTTACTACCTTGTCTTGGGTGTACAACCAAATCAAGACATCAGTAATCATCCAAATGATGTGAATACCTCCGGTATTCAACCACCGTCTTCATCGTCGACTTATCGTTGATTCAGTTATTCAGAATGGGATAAACCCGGTCTTTCTGAATAACTCGCGTATATAATAAACAAGTGCTATAAAAACACAATATACACCTCATTCCAATCCAGAATATTCGTTTATTCAAAAATTCTTATACTTTGGGAAAGGTTCCCATTAATTTTATCAAAGATGAATTCTTTAAATTTATTCTTTAATCTTCCTTTGGGAATCAATCCATAACAAATTATGGTTTATCCAAACTAGTGGAGACTAGCGAACCATACCGAAGTAATCATTTGTTTTAATTTCCCAAACCCAACATATTCATCCCATGAAGTAAAACTGGTAAAACTTCATATCTAACACCACGGTGTTATCAGTAAAATTAATTACCATTTCGCATTCAAATCTAATTAAAGATTTAACTAACGCTTGAAGCAAAACTGGTGATATTCCATTCTCGATCATTTCTTGGATTTGATAGTTTTAGTTATCAAATTCACCTTTCAATCTATTTAAACATTCATTAAAACTCTAATTCAGCTTTAATTTCCAACAATCATTACTTAATGATTTTTCCAATTCAGGAAATAAATCCTGTCTTTAACTGGATTAATGAACTAATGTCGTTTAAAACATAGTTCAGGATAAACCCAAAATCACATTCCATTAGTTATGGAATTTTCACGGAAAAACAAACCAATATATAATCAATGTCAATTTCCGTATCCAACTAAAATTATAAATGGAATAATGGCAAAGCCTTTTAAATTCCATATATTATCAGTCTTCCTCCACAGAAGTTCATTTCGATTATTATCAAATCGAATCCCATTCCATTCCAATTTAATTTATTAAAATGGAAAATTTTACTTGGAAATTCCATTAAATCTTAGAATAAAGATTTATAAATTTCAAATCACATTTCACTGCAAATCGGGTTAAAGAACGAATGTCGTTAAAACACTATAGTAACCCGCATTTTTAGCTGCCGATAATTTAATTATTTAATTATTTAAATATCGTTTTGGCGATATCGACGACCTGAATTAAATAAAAATGATTTTTTAATTAATTTAAATAATAGGATAAAATATATTTATTTCTAAATTAGTCAGAAATAGTGGAATTTACAATATTGTGTAAACTGGACAGTTGAAATTATATAATTCAGTTATATTGAATTATATTGACGAATATATTTATATAAGCCAATTGAATTTATAATTTTTAATATAATTAAAATCGAGCTTGAAATGGCGCTGCAGTTCGTAAATTGGCGATTCGAACTTCAACTGAATGTACAGGATTCGTTTTAAGTCGGATTTCTATGAAACAAGAAACGTGTGGAGCTGGTGAAGTATATCTTTCTAGTGAAAGAGAAAAATCGGGATTTCGTCGTGTAGATTTTGATTTATGTCCAAATCAAATTTCAGAAAAGTCGCTGTGGAATTCCTTTATAATTTGCGACGCTTTATATACGTTATAAATGGATTTTCAGTATAAACTGAATATCGATAAATCTAAAATCTGAAATATCAAACTGTAAATTCTGATATGATATTCTGGAGCTGTACGATATCAAATGTGAAGATATATGATAACATGAATTTATTTATATTATATTTAATTATATTTAAATATATTTATATATTTAAATGGTCTATTCAGCGCTTTAAAAATAGCCAGTTTTGCAAACGAAGTCGGAATTCGACGAAACTAGTTTTGTTGGATCCGCAATGTCAAATTATTGTTAGATGTCAAGTTTCGTGATTTTTAGAGTCACTGTGTGGCCGTACGGATTTTTAGAGTGAGAAACAATCAATATTTTTACAGTTAAAAATACGCTGTGTGAGCATACGGAGTCGGAATTCGACGAAACCAGTTTCGTTGGGACCGTAATGTCGAACTCTATCTACATGTCTAGTTTGGTGATTTTTGGGTATCACGTATGACTATAGGAATTTTTAGAGTGCATAAACAAATAAAGTTCAATATAAAAATAATATAAAATCTCTATAAATATCCCTTTGCATACCTTAACCTAATTTTCTAACATCTCGAAGTCAATAGACAAAGGAGCCGCCACATCTCTTTTTCCAGAAAACCCAAAAACGCAGAAATGAAATCAAAGGAAAAAAAATCCAAACAAATCAAAAAGAAAAGCCATAAATCAAAGTACAATTGTATTTGAGTTCGTATCGATGTGTTCTTCGTTTCTGTGGTGATCTCGTGTGGTGCGATGCAGTGGTTGGGTTCGGCATTTTTAGGGCAGTAAACTAGGGTTGGATTTCGATCCGAATACAATGGGTTTAAGCTCATTTCAAGTGGAGATTTGGGTTTGTAATCGGAAACCGCACTTGTTGCGGAAATCCTGTGCAGTTCAGTTTCAAAGTTTGACGAAGCGTTACTGGATGGTTTCGATGACGCGACGGACCAAGTGAGTGCGAGGTGAACGAGAGTGGGGTGGAGAGGAAGAGGAGATGATGTAGAGTTGTTCGGTGGTCTTTATTTTGATTTTTGTAGAGAGAATGGAGTTGTGGAGTTACGTTCATGGAGGAGGAAGGAGCACAGCAGGTCACGGCCGAGTTGGGGAAGAAAGCTTTTGAGCGGGTGGGCTTTTGGGTTGATGGGCCGGCGGTAATAGGAGGGGTGAGGCCCATTTCAATTCAATTAAGTTTGTTTTAAGATTTTAAAATGTTGTATTAACTTCATAACGCGATATCTCGGTCTTATGAAATCAGGATCACGAACCGTGAGTTGCGTTGGGATCGTATGGACGAGCACTCCACAATGGAACTGACCGCGAGTCAATTAGAGTCCGTCACAATTTATAGCAAAATAAATTGTTTGAATCAAGCGATGGTTATCGTCGCTGACGATGATCGTCCAAAGGTGAGTAAAACTCACCAACTCTAAATAGTTCTATTTTTACAGTGTATTCTTAGAACTGTTAACTATTGTCTGTTTGACTGTGTGTTGACTGTTTGATTGAACTGCTAGTCAGTTAGTGGAATATATATATATATATATATATATATATATATATATATATATAAACCGCTAAATATTTATATGCTGATTCTGCTTATCAGAATATTATACTAGTGTTGTCTAACATCTGTGATGCAGGGAAACAGGTTGGGGGAATCCAACTGGATTCCTCAACAGTTACTTTACTATGATTTATATATATTGTGATATATAATGTGATATATACTCTGATGTTGAATATGTATGTTGGGATGATATTTATCGATGTTATATAATGTGTTAAATATCAAAAGAATCCCCGAGATGTAGAAAAGGAATATTTCAATGAAAATGGAAATAAAGTAATGTTTATAAAATCAACCGATTTTATAAAAGAAATATTTTGAAAATAAAGTATTTATAAAATAATAGGATTTTATAAAGAGGAAATAGTTATTAGAAAATAAATAGAATCATTAAAAAGAAATATTAATTTAGGGAATAAATAAATCAAAATGAACTAGTTGAATGAGTTAATCAAAGTGAACTAGTCGATTAAACAAAGTGGATTAGTCGATTTAACAAAGTTGATTAGTCTAAGTGAATGGGTCGAGTTAGTCTAAAGGAATTGGTTAAGTTAAACTAAGTGGTTAATCGAAGTGGATTAGTTAAGTTAAACTAAGTGGTAAAACGAAGTGAGTTAGTTGAGTTAATCGAAGTAAATTAGTTGGGTAAATCAAAGTGAATTAGTTGAGTCAATCAAAGTGAATTAGTCAAGTTAGTCAAAGTGATTTGTTCAGTTGATCGAGATAAGTAAAATCAAACTAGGTTAATCGAGTTGATCGAGTTGAGAAATAAGTTAAGTTAAATAAGTTGAGTTGATCGGGTGGTTCGACCAAGTTAGTCGAGCCAAATCGAGCCCAAATGGTCGAGTCGAACCAAATCAAGCCAAATGGTCGAGTCGAACCAAATCGAGCCAAATGGTCGAGTCGAACCAATCGAGTCAAGCTGGTCAAGTTAGTCGAACCTGGTCGGTACAACCAAGCTGGTCAAGTTAGTCGAACCTGGTCAGTCGAGTCGTGTAAATCAAACTTAGTTGATCGAAAGGAGTTTATCGATTTAGTTAATCGATAGGAGTTAATTGATTTAGTCAATCGAGATGAGTTAATCGGTTTTAATGAATCGAGAGGAGTTAGTCGAATATGGTATTCGAACCAAATGGTCAAACCAAGTGGTCGAACCAAGTAGTCAAGCCCAGTGGTCAAACCAAATGGGTCAGGTTAGTCAAACCTGGTCGGTCGAACCAAGTTAGTCGAGTTAGCCGAATAGGGTTAGTCAAATAGAAGTAATCGATTAGAGTTAAACCATAGAACTAATCGATTTGAGTTAAACCAATAGAGTAGTCGAGCCTAGTTAATCGAATCGAATTGGTCGAACCAAGTAAGTCGAGTCAAGTTAAGTTAGTCGAGTTAAATAAATCGATGTTAGTTTCATCGGAAGGAGTAATCGATGTTAGTTTCATCGAAAGGAGTTATCGATGTTAGTCTCATCGAAGGGAGTTATCGATTATAGTTTAATCGAAGTTAGATTTTCAAATATGAGATATTTGAAAAGGAAGAGTTATCGAATATTAGTTATTCGAAGATAGATTATCGGATATCGTTTATTCGAAAGAAGTTAATCGAATATAGCTTATTCGAAGAAGAATTAACCAAATAGAGATTTCTCGAAGAGAGTTAATCGGCAAATTCGATTATATCGAATTCAGGAAAGTACGTATACTTTCCAGTGTTTAAATAGAGATTTATTTATTTATAAATAAATAAGTGTAAGGTTAATTATTCACAAATAAGGATAGAAGTTATAATTAAAGTTAGATAATTCGAAAGTAGGGATTATAACGTTATCGTTATAACCAATATTTTAAATATAGAAGTGGACTAGTAAAATTGAATCCGAGAAAGGTGTAAAGAAGTTGTTAAAGATTTAAAAGATAAACTTTGACCATTTCGAAGTTATAACGTTGTTCAGTTAAGGTCTGAGAGGTAATTATACCCCAACTTGAGTGACTTCCTTCTTAACTAAGAAATGGTAAGGTTTGATCGTAAAGGAGTTTTGGAAATGTTTTCCAAACGAGAATCAGAAATGTTTTCTGATAAAAGAAAATAAGAATTTAGAATATAGGGAAACAGGAGATAAGTAAATAAATGAACTAAAGAGATTCATGTTAAATGATGTTTGTTCGATATAATTTCCATTTGGAAATAATATCGTTGTTTGCACACTTGTTTTTCTTTGATAGTTAACTCACAGACTATCGAAGTTTTGACCATTTTAACGTTGTTAATATGGAGAGACCGGTTGGATTATTATCCATAGAACCACTCTGTATTGGCATAAGCGTCGCGAATCATATATGCCAAAAATAATTGAAGACGGAGAAAAATGCAAGGGCTATCCTGTTTACAGAATAGTGCCTTCGGTTTGTCCAGTCCCAGGACAACTTGTATGGACGAAGGTCTGACAGAGTATATCCAATGGATCGCGTAAGTTGATCTGTTCAAACTTATTCACGTTTGGTGGCGGAGGAATTCGTTTCTCTAAGCTGTATACCCGTGTTATTTTTGGATAAGTCAATTTGTGATTTGGCGGGTATGACGATGTGACATTCTAAGTGAATGAGGATGACTTGTATGAATGAATGTCTAACAGAGTATTTCCAGAAGGGTCACGTACATTGATTTCTTCAACCGTACCAAGAGTGGAAGTGGAGAAGGAAACTTCTTTTAGCTGACACGTAATGTACTGTTGTAAACGTCAATTAGTGATTTCGATGGATTTGACAATGTAGCATTCGAAGTGAATCTGATGTAATGATAGAGCGTAACTTCTAGCCTCATCAAACCGGTAAATGACAGAAATCGGGCAGGCAGCATGGCTAAGTCGGTCGCACCGAAGTAGGGTGTATAATCACCTATCTAGTGAATATTCATTTGTTTCTTAAATCTATCAATGCTGTCCAATATATATACGGGAACGGTTGCTGATCCCAACCGTTGGTGATGTACATTCGATACACTCAAGCGAAATGAGTGGTCGGTCACGTGTGGCTGAGTTACAAGATGTTCTTGTTGAACTCCAGTGTATCGTTCCTAGAGTACACTGATCGGAAGGTGGTTCCATACCATGTCATAGTTGGAAATCCAATCATCCAATACGTGCTTGCGATTTTGATTGTATACTATATATGTAGTAACGTGAGATGCAAGCGTTTCTGCTAGATTGATATTTATTTGTACTTAGACATTATTATAATATCAGAAGGATATTGCTTTGAAAAGTTATTTGGATTCTCATAAGGGAAAAACCCGTTCCGTATTCACAGCGTGGTCTTATGAGATATCATATACCTGTTTAAATGATTTGAGTTTATTCACACCAGTCCCATGACTGACCCGGAGTTTATTTTGTTGTTTTCCCTAAACTCTTGGGTGCCTAAATTTGTACGGGCAGTCAAGTAGTCGGGATTTTACAGATACACTTGGAGAGCTTGGAGCAGGAGGCTTCAGGATTCTATAGCTATTATTATTTCCGCTGTTGTTGTAAGTGTTGTACTCTGATAAGTGTTATTGTATACATATACTGATGTTATTTCAAAGATATGTTATGTTATATTTTATTCGTTCCGCTGTGAGATTCGTGTTTACTCTGATGATGATGTTCTTCTTCTTCTTCTATTCTATAAGTTCTATCTTATCTTTCCTCACCCTCTATCTTCTTTCTATTAGTTTCTTGAATTTCCAGTGCAATTTGTGGTTGGACTTGTGTTATGTAGTCAGCTCAAATTGGACCGGATTTTCGGGTCACTACAGTTGGTATCAGAGCATTGGTTTAGTTATTACCTTGGCTCTGTGGCGTGATTCAGTAGAGATGGGATTAGTAATATCCTAGACTGAGTTTGAGTGTATATATACGAGTGAACGTATTTGTTAGTTAATATAAAATGATTTTATATTGTGGAGTTTTATTGGTTGAGTTGTTTGTGAATTCTGGTTGATCGGTTTGATCCACTGTATCGATAGGGGTTACTAAACACTCGAATACGATGAACCGTCATGGTATGTTTTGAAAGAGGGAAAATGGAATAATTTTACCCGAATATATTTGATATAGTATATTGGTTGTGTTGGTTGTTATTATAATTGAGCAAGATTTTAAAAAGGTAAAATGATTATAAATGACTAATCAGAATTCATATAAGTAAAGTATATGAAATGAAATGAAGAAAAATCTGAATTTAAATCAGATTGGAATTAAAATTAGGAAATTTTAAGTTCTTGGGAGATTTTGAAAACGTTTTTCAAACTGAAGGTGATATAGTATTGAACTCACTTCGATAGCTGGAAAATAGATTCTGATGATGAATCGCGACATCATCAGTGTTCATTTTCGAGTTCTAAGTGACGGACTACTACCAAAAGTTTTGTTTTTGAATTGTTTTGAGAAAACAAGTTGTTTAGAAATTCAAAGGTTTTGAATTGGCATTGAAATTTCAAATTGATTTGAAATAGACCCAGGAAATTAAGTTTCGGAATTTAATTTTAACTTATGAAGTTAAATAGAATAAGATAGTAGAAATAAATTGAAATATTAACTTGAACTGAGTTAAATAAAATTGAATGGGTTAGAGACAATCTAGAATGGAACCAAATTGATAAGTCAATAATTTGGAATTTGATATTGGGGTTCGAATGAAATTCGATTTGGATTTGAGGATATGAACTGATTGGAATTTGATGGAAATAACACTGGTATATGCGGAGTTGATAGCATATGGAAGTGATAGAGTTGATATTCCCGACAAAAAGGTACCAGTTTATATTATATATGGATATGAGATTTATGAGCCGAATTGGCAAGCCGCTTGGCTGTTTGATTTTCTTTTGGGTTAAAGAAGGCCCAGAGAGGCGAGTTGGAGTTTGAGATATTGACCAGTACAAAGGAGGTGCTGGCAAAAATTTTCGAAAAAATTAAGGCGTTAGAAAATTTTCAGAATTTTTTGAAAATTTAGTTAGTCGAAATAAATTAATATTTTAGTCGACATTAATTGGTTCAGTTGAAACCAGAGGTAAGGGGTAAACAGATAAATTTTTACCCAGAAGATAGGGTCATCCCCTAGCTTAGCAATTTCGAGGACGAAATTTTATTAAGGGGGCAAGATTGTAGTAACCCGCATTTTTAGCTGCCGATAATTTAATTATTTAATTATTTAAATATCGTTTTGGCGATATCGACGACCTGAATTAAATAAAAATGATTTTTTAATTAATTTAAATAATAGGATAAAATATATTTATTTCTAAATTAGTCAGAAATAGTGGAATTTACAATATTGTGTAAACTGGACAGTTGAAATTATATAATTCAGTTATATTGAATTATATTGACGAATATATTTATATAAGCCAATTGAATTTATAATTTTTAATATAATTAAAATCGAGCTTGAAATGGCGCTGCAGTTCGTAAATTGGCGATTCGAACATCAACTGAATGTACAGGATTCGTTTTAAGACGGATTTCTATGAAACAAGAAACGTGTGGAGCTGGTGAAGTATATCTTTCTAGTGAAAGAGAAAAATCGGGATTTCGTCGTGTAGATTTTGATTTATGTCCAAATCAAATTTCAGAAAAGTCGCTGTGGAATTCCTTTATAATTTGCGACGCTTTATATACGTTATAAATGGATTTTTAGTACAAACTGAATATCGATAAATCTAAAATCTGAAATATCAAACTGTAAATTCTGATATGATATTCTGGAGCTGTACGATATCATATGTGAAGATATATGATAACATGAATTTATTTATATTATATTTAATTATATTTAAATATATTTATATATTTAAATGGTCTATTCAACGCTTTAAAAATAGCCAGTTTTGCAAACGAAGTCGGAATTCGACGAAACTAGTTTTGTTGGATCCGCAATGTCAAATTATTGTTAGATGTCAAGTTTCGTGATTTTTAGAGTCACTGTGTGGCCGTACGGATTTTTAGAGTGAGAAACAGTCAATATTTTTGCAGTTAAAAATACGCTGTGTGAGCATACGGAGTCGGAATTCGACGAAACCAGTTTCGTTGGGACCGTAATGTCGAACTCTATCTACATGTCTAGTTTGGTGATTTTTGGTTATCACGTATGACTATAGGAATTTTTAGAGTGCATAAACAAATAAAGTTCAACATAAAAATAATATAAAATCTCTATAAATATCCCTTTACATACCTTAACCTAATTTTCTTACATCTCGAAGTCAATAGACAAAGGAGCCGCCACATCTCTTTTTCCAGAAAACCCAAAAACGCAGAATTGAAATCAAAGGAAAAAAAAAATCCAAACAAATCAAAAAGAAAAGCCATAAATCAAAGTACAATTGTATTTGAGTTCGTATCGACGTGTTCTTCGTTTCTGTGGCGATCTCGTGTGGTGCGATGCAGTGGTTGGGTTCGGCATTTTTAGGGCAGTAAACAAGGATTGGATTTCGATCCGAATACAGTGGGTTTAAGCTCATTTCAAGTGGAGATTTGGGTTTGTAATCGGAAATCGCACTTGCTGCGGAAATCCTGTGCAGTTCGGTTTCAAAGTTTGACGCAGCGTTACTGGATGGTTTCGATGACGCGACGGACCAAGTGAGTGCGAGGTGAACAAGAGTGGGGTGGAGAGGAAGAGGAGATGATGTAGAGTTGTTCGGTGGTCTTTATTTTGATTTTTGTAGAGAGAATGGAGTTGTGGAGTTACGTTCATGGAGGAGGAAGGAGCACAGCAGGTCACGGCCGAGTTGGGGAAGAAAGCTTTTGAGCGGGTGGGCTTTTGGGTTGATGGGCCGGCGGTAATAGGAGGGGTGAGGCCCATTTCAATTCAATTAAGTTTGTATTAAGATTTTAAAATGTTGTATTAACTTCATAACGCGATATCTCGGTCTTATGAAATCAGGATCACGAACCGTGAGTTGCGTTGGGATCGTATGGACGAGCAATCCACAATGGAACTGACCGCGAGTCAATTAGAGTCCGTCACAATTTATAGCAAAATAAATTGTTTGAATCAAGCGATGGTTATCGTCACTGACGATGATCGTCCAAAGGTGAGTAAAACTCACCAACTCTAAATAGTTCTATTTTTACAGTGTATTCTTAGAACTGTTAACTATTTTCTGTTTGACTGTGTGTTGACTGTTTGATTGAACTGCTAGTCAGTTAGTGGAATATATATATATATATATATATATATATATATATATATAAACCGCTAAATATTTATACGCTGATTCTGCTTATCAGAATATTATACTAGTGTTGTCTAACATCTGTGTTGCAGGGAAACAGGTTGGGGGAATCCAACTGGATTCCTCAATAGTTACTTTACTATGATTTATATATATTGTGATATATAATGTGATATATACTCTGATGTTGAATATGTATGTTGGGATGATATTTATCGATGTTATATAATGTGTTAAATATCAAAAGAATCCCCGAGATGTAGAAAAGGAATATTTCAATGAAAATGGAAATAAAGTAATGTTTATAAAATCAACCGATTTTATAAAAGAAATATTTTGAAAATAAAGTATTTATAAAATCATAGGATTTTATAAAGAGGAAATAGTTATTAGAAAATAAATAGAATCATTAAAAAGAAATATTTATTTAGGGAATAAATAAATCAAAATGAACTAGTTGAATGAGTTAATCAAAGTGAACTAGTCGATTAAACAAAGTGGATTAGTCGATTTAACAAAGTTGATTAGTCTAAGTGAATGGGTCGAGTTAGTCTAAAGGAATTGGTTAAGTTAAACTAAGTGGTTAATCGAAGTGGATTAGTTAAGTTAAACTAAGTGGTAAAACGAAGTGAGTTAGTTGAGTTAATCGAAGTAAATTAGTTGGGTAAATCAAAGTGAATTAGTTGAGTCAATCAAAGTGAATTAGTCAAGTTAATCAAAGTGATTTGTTCAGTTGATCGAGATAAGTAAAATCAAACTAGGTTAATCGAGTTGATCGAGTTGAGAAATAAGTTAAGTTAAATAAGTTGAGTTGATCGGGTGGTTCGACCAAGTTAGTCGAACCAAATCGAGCCCAAATGGTCGAGTCGAACCAAATCAAGCCAAATGGTCGAGTCGAACCAAATCGAGCCAAATGGTCGAGTCGAACCAATCGAGTCAAGCTGGTCAAGTTAGTCGAACCTGGTCGGTACAACCAAGCTGGTCAAGTTAGTCGAACCTGGTCAGTCGAGTCGTGTAAATCAAACTTAGTTGATCGAAAGGAGTTTATCGATTTAGTTAATCGATAGGAGTTAATTGATTTAGTCAATCGAGATGAGTTAATCGGTTTTAATGAATCGAGAGGAGTTAGTCGAATATGGTATTCGAACCAAATGGTCAAACCAAGTGGTCGAACCAAGTAGTCAAGCCCAGTGGTCAAACCAAATGGGTCAGGTTAGTCAAACCTGGTCGGTCGAACCAAGTTAGTCGAGTTAGCCGAATAGGGTTAGTCAAATAGAAGTAATCGATTAGAGTTAAACCATAGAACTAATCGATTTGAGTTAAACGAATAGAGTAGTCGAGCCTAGTTAATCGAATCGAATTGGTCGAACCAAGTAAGTCGAGTCAAGTTAAGTTAGTCGAGTTAAGTTCGTCGAGTTAAATAAATCGATGTTAGTTTCATCGGAAGGAGTAATCGATGTTAGTTTCATCGAAAGGAGTTATCGATGTTAGTCTCATTGAAGGGAGTTATCGATTATAGTTTAATCGAAGTGAGATTTTCAAATATGAGATATTTGAAAAGGAAGAGTTATCGAATATTAGTTATTCGAAGATAGATTATCGAATATCGTTTATTCGAAAGAAGTTAATCGAATATAGCTTATTCGAAGAAGAATTAACCAAATAGAGATTTCTCGAAGAGAGTTAATCGGCAAATTCGATTATATCGAATTCAGGAAAGTACGTATACTTTCCAGTGTTTAAATAGAGATTTATTTATTTATAAATAAATAAGTGTAAGGTTAATTATTCACTAATAAGGATAGAAGTTATAATTCAAGTTAGATAATTCGAAAGTAGGGATTATAACGTTATCGTTATAACCAATATTTTAAATATAGAAGTGGACTAGTAAAATTGAATCCGAGAAAGGTGTAAAGAAGTTGTTAAAGATTTAAAAGATAAACTTTGACCATTTCGAAGTTATAACGTTGTTCAGTTAAGGTCTGAGAGGTAATTATACCCCAACTTGAGTGACTTCCTTCTTAACTAAGAAATGGTAAGGTTTGATCGTAAAGGAGTTTTGGAAATGTTTTCCAAACGAGAATCAGAAATGTTTTCTGATAAAAGAAAATAAGAATTTAGAATATAGGGAAACAGGAGATAAGTAAATAAATGAACTAAAGAGATTCATGTTAAATGATGTTTGTTCGATATAATTTCCATTTGGAAATAATATCGTTGTTTGCACACTTGTTTTTCTTTGATAGTTAACTCACAGACTATTGAAGTTTTGACCATTTTAACGTTGTTAATATGGAGAGACCGGTTGGATTATTATCCATAGAACCACTCTGTATTGGCATAAGCATCGCGAATCATATATGCCAAAAATAATTGAAGACGGAGAAAAATGCAAGGGCTATCCTGTTTACAGAATAGTGCCTTCGGTTTGTCCAGTCCCAGGACAACTTGTATGGACGAAGGTCTGACAGAGTATATCCAATGGATCGCGTAAGTTGATCTGTTCAAACTTATTCACGTTTGGTGGTGGAGGAATTCGTTTCTCTAAGCTGTATACCCGTGTTATTTTTGGATAAGTCAATTTGTGATTTGGCGGGTATGACGATGTGACATTCTAAGTGAATGAGGATGACTTGTATGAATGAATGTCTAACAGAGTATTTCCAGAAGGGTCACGTACATTGATTTCTTCAACCGTACAAAGAGTGGAAGTGGAGAAGGAAACTTCTTTTAGCTGACATGTAATGTACTGTTGTAAACGTCAATTAGTGATTTCGATGGATTGGACAATGTAGCATTCGAAGTGAATCTGATGTAATGATAGAGCGTAACTTCTAGCCTCATCAAACCGGTAAATGACAGAAATCGGGCAGGCAGCATGGCTAAGTCGGTCGCACCGAAGTAGGGTGTATAATCACCTATCTAGTGAATATTCATTTGTTTCTTAAATCTATCAATGCTATCCCTTATATATACGGGAACGGTTGCTGATCCCAACCGTTGGTGATGTACATTCGATACACTCAAGCGAAATGAGTGGTCGGTCATGTGTGGCTGAGTTACAAGATGTTCTTGTTGAACTCCAGTGTATCGTTCCTAGAGTACACTGATCGGAAGGTGGTTCCATACCTTGTCATAGTTGGAAATCCAATCATCCAATACGTGCTTGCGATTTTGATTGTATACTATATATGTAGTAACGTGAGATGCAAGCGTTTCTGCTAGATTGATATTTATTTGTGCTTAGACATTATTATAATATCAAAAGGATATTGCTTTGAAAAGTTATTTGGATTCTCATAAGGGAAAAACCCGTTCCGTATTCACAGCGTGGTCTTATGAGATATCATATACCTGTTTAAATGATTTGAGTTTATTCACACCAGTCCCATGACTGACCCGGAGTTTATTTTGTTGTTTTCCCTAAACTCTTGGGTGCCTAAATTTGTACAGGCAGTCAAGTAGTCGGGATTTTACAGATACACTTGGAGAGCTTGGAGCAGGAGGCTTCAGGATTCTATAGCTATTATTATTTCCGCTGTTGTTGTAAGTGTTGTACTCTGATAAGTGTTATTGTATACATATACTGATGTTATTTCAAAGATATGTTATGTTATATTTTATTCGTTCTGCTGTGAGATTCGTGTTTACTCTGATGATGATGTTCTTCTTCTTCTTCTATTCTATAAGTTCTATCTTATCTTTCCTCACCCTCTATCTTCTTTCTATTAGTTTCTTGAATTTCCAGTGCAATTTGTGGTTGGACTTGTGTTATGTAATCAGCTCAAATTGGACCGGATTTTCGGGTCATTACAAACACAGTTCATAATAAACCCGATTTACATTCCATTTCAATTCTAATTAAATGTTCATTAATTTGTAATTCTTCTTTAAATCTTAGTTAAAACACTTATTCTTTTCACATGGGGTTTCAGAACAGTGGTAATGAAAACACCATTGCATCAGTCTCTAACCATGAATTAGTAAGACAACAATTCCCTAAGTATTAATTCCGAAGGCCAAAACCAACATCAGATCAATACCCAGGAAACCATTCAACTTGGGCAACCTTCATTTAGTTTCTAATTTCCTTATCTCCATTGGGTTTAAGAATATTGTTAATGAAGACACCTTTCACGACAAACCCAAAATCCCATTTGATATTAAATACAAGGCTCTGAATAAAAAATATATCGCCTTGTATTCAATATCAAATTCTAAACTCGACAAACATCGTATTGGAATAACGATATACATATTTCTTCCAAGTTCCTCCACAATGCCCGTATAATCACGGAATCCAATATTGAAATATTCCAAAGATAATTTTGATTCAAATCCATTCCAATTCATATATTGGAAATTCTGGTTATTTTAAAACCATTTCAAATCCAATTTATTTATTTAAAAATAATTGGATTATAATTCTAGTTCATAACTAGTTCATTTCGATAAAAATCTATTTTTATCTTTTCAAATATGGAATTCTTCATCCCAATTCTTTCCAAATCATTTCTTATGATTTTACACTAATTATTGATATTTTTAATAATTTTATCAAGGTCCGTACAGTCGATTTCAATAAACGGCCATCGAACTGCACTTATAGCGACCTTTTCCAAATTTGATTTGGACATAATTCCAAATCCAACCGTTATATCTCAAATCTCTAGTGTCCGTTAGAAACCTCTTTTCGATACGAACCCAACGGTTCTGGTTTTAGGAGAATCCGACGGTCGGATCTCCCATAATGTCCATTCGAAGTCAATAGCCGAAATTTGCGAATTGCCCAGCGCGGCGCATTCTATTCTGGGTATTATATTATATATGTATAATATATACTTCATTGATTTGTATTTAAAACGTATTTTATAAATCGTTTTAAATTTGTTTTCAACGTGATTTCAACTTCACATTCAATTTCAAATCAAAATTGAATATTCCATATCATTAATATATAAATGATAATATTTTCAAAACATTAGATTTTGAAATCAATTCCTTTCCAATATTCATTATAAAAATGAATAAACTCGATATAAATATCGTTCACGTCAAAATGGCGTTAAATTAATCAACACGGCTTTATATATTTAAATATATTCGTGTCCATCCCAAATCGGACATAAAAATCATATTTTGATTCTTTTCTGAATATTATTTTAAAATATTCATTATTTGAAAATATTCGTTACTTTAAAATATTCGTTCGTTCTGAATTGCAATTGGACACAGTTAATTACCATATAATGTTGTTTATATGGATTTCTTACAACATACATATATAAAAATCATAATCAATAATCATCTATCATCAGAGCGCATTCTACACTGTATGAGCATTAAATATAAATAATTAACGCTTACAATAGCCTGTCAACCAATCGATCGACATACCACTAAAAAATTGAGATTAGTATACGTCAAATGTCATCCCAACGCCCGTGTGGGGTTTTCAAACAACAAACACAGATTTTATTTGTTCAGTTGGGCAATGTGTAAAATTTATTGTCCCAATCCATATCAATCAAATGGGTGTACATAAAAAAATCGTCTGCTTTGTAAATGAATTTTTTTTTCATATGCACGTTAAAAAATATATTTTTAACCATGGGATATTTATTTCGACACAGGAATATTTTACGCAGTCCATTTCACATCACAATCAATTTTCACAACACAATCAACAAACAAGTCGTCCATGGTCTGTCGATGATGGTGAGCAATTCATATTTGCAGTTATAAAATAAATACCTCTACAGAAATAATTTTAGTGAGAAATTCTCACTTTGGGATCCACTCTGTTAGTTTTATTTCTGAATTTCTGAACGGTCTGGATTTGATTTGCCTGAAATCCCAACATGCTCCGTTTTTTATGCGGTCAGTCTTGTTGTGAAGCTCTCGTCCCCACGATCACAAGGGATGCAGTTTCGCTCGATTCTGACCTCGTACGAGAAAGTTATCGCATTATAAACATTGGTTACATTATGAAATTTAATTAAAATGGATTAAATAATTTAATTTCCTTTAATACCCGTCTTCTTTCTCAACACAGTGCCGTGGTCTTCAGTTTTGGGTCCCAAACAAGGTTTATCCGTTGCGCCTCTACCATCCGGCCGCACCCCTATCGAGACACCTCCCTCCGACCGCCTCAGCGTGCGCCATCAACCCCCAGAAGAACCGCCACCTCAAGGCACCCCTTTTCCCCAAAATATAATGTGAACTACGCCTCTTTGAGGCAGAAAATCACATGCCATCCTCCACGAAATACTGCCAAACCCGTATGGATCGGTAGAGGAGGGAAATCTCTGTCATTTTCGATTTATAATTATTCTAAACTAGTTGATGGATTCAAGGAAAAATCGCATGGAAAACGGGACGTTTTCAGCCTTTGAATTATAGTGACGGCGGCTAGGGTTATCAATGATTGGCTGGGGGGTGGGTTTATAATATTTATTTAATATTATTTTATTATTTATTTTCAAAAATACATGTTAACTTATCTGATCTCCAAATTAACTCCAATGACTGTCGCCCCTACCCAAGTACCCCCATTCAGAACGCAATGGGATATGTTCCGTAAGACAATTCGGCTGTTATGATCAGTTTTCATATAAATTAAAATATAAATCAATGTATATTGAATTCGAACGCACATTTCAATTCACCGGGGCTACATGTGGACTCCAAAAATTCCAGAAAAATAATTTCTGGCTTCATATGGATGATATGGTCCTAACAAAACTAATTACGTCAAATTTGAAGAACGTTTGAAAAATGGTCATTTTCTGGTCGATCCAAATTGACTAAAAATGTTCAAACACGTTTTCCTTTGTCGTGCTCACATATCCGTCACAAAAATTTTGAATTTTGGAACCTAGGAATAATTTGACATTCCGGATCCAAAAAAAGAGGTTTCATCGAAAACGGAGGTGGTTTGCAAAATCGCTATTTTTAAGGGCTATATTTCCATAGCAATTATTCTGAGTTTTCAACTGGGCATAACTTTTTATTCCCACTATGAAATTACAATTTTTCGGATTCGTTGGAAAGATGTTTTAAATTAGATTCTAATATATTTGTTTTCACTAAAATCCAATTTATTTTGAATCCTGTACATTTATTTGAAATCAAATTTTCAAACTACTGCGCCGTTTCCAATTCCTTTTATAATTAAAATAAATATTTATATTCTAACTTTGATTCAAATAAATTTATACATTCTAATTCTATTCAAAACAAATTTCTCGTCGTTATTATTTAAAATCAACCATTTTAAATATTCAAAATTCTATAAAATTGCCAAAATAAAAAAATTTAATTGGTTCTGATTTTTCGGGTTGTTACAATAGGTTACTTCTTCCATTCTCTCATTTGGAGGCCTTATGCTCCTATTTTCTTTAAACACCTTTCCACTATTAAAATTCCAAATATAAGGAGGGAAATCATAGATCTACACCATTCGAGGCAAGATCTGCATCGTTTCAAGGGCAAATTCTTTAACTCAAGGAGTTTGGTTCAAAGTATTCGCTGTTCGAATTCTTATTTCTACCATTTTAGCTTGTTTTGGCAAATCGGTGAGTGATTTACATCTTTCACATGAATGCAATGAAGTATATGAGTGTTTGTGCATGTTTCTCATCAAATTGGGATGTTTTACCTTTGATTTACACCATTACATGTCAATTTTCATATGCATCACCCTATGATATAATCTAACAAGTTTTACTCATTAAAGTCATGTCATTTTACATGTTTATGTTAGTTAGATCTCTGTTTTTGATCATATGTTCATTTTAATGGTTTTTGGTGAGATTTACATCATTTTTGTGGTAATCGTCATATTCACGTGGTTAATAGTGTTATGATATGTTTATAATCGTGTTTGATGATTTTGGTTGAGTTGGTTTTGTCGGATTCGTCATTTGGCGATCATTTGGTTGAAATCGGAGTTGAATCGGGAAATGCAGGAAATGGATTGGCCATAAGTTGGAACGGGTCGGTCACAGATCCTGTTTAGGAGAACAAGTCAGAACTGGCTAGGCCATAACTGAATCGGCCATAAGTTGGACCGGACCGAAGATTGGATCAGACGGAAGATTGGATCAGGATTAAGATTGGATCGGACTGAAGATTCGATCGGACTGAAGTTGGATCGGACTGAAGTTGGATCGGACTGAAGTTCGATTGGACTGAAGGTTGGATTAGGATGAAGTTGGATCGGACTAATGTTGGATCGGACTAAAGTTGGATTGGACTGAAGTTGGACCGGACCAAAGTTGGATCGAACTGTTCTGGACAGCCATTTTTCCCATTTCTGTTCTGCTATTTCTGGTCAGACCTTTCCGACGATGATGTGACTTCAAAGTAAATTCAACTGGGAAGTTCATAAGTGTTCAAAAGTGTCGTAAATGGAGTAATAATGCTATAGACTAAATTGAACCTTATATTGATGTTGTTTGGTTCAATGGTGATGGCGGCTTCGACGAGAGTCCAGATGAGGATGTTCGAAGTGATGTGATTTGTTCGTTGTTGGTTATATACAACGAATGTGAAAGAATAACTCAAGGATGTATTGAGTTCATGTGAAAGAAGGACTCAAGGATGTATTGAGTTCACGTGAAAGAACGACTGAAGGGTGTATTGAGCTCGTGTGATTTAATGGTTGCTCTAAAGTGTTATGAGCTTATGGATAGTCGCAAGTGATGATGACTAGAGGTGTGAAGGTTGAGGAATTATCACGTCGTAGGTTCTAGGAAGCCCAAAACAGGGGTATAATAGGGGCACCTAAAAGACCGGATGTAGGTCGAGTACACTAGATATCGGTGAAAAGGCCTAGGTACGTATCAATGCAAATACGTACGGGGTTTTGGTAGGGTCGGGGTTGCCATTAGACCTTGACGGATGGCAGTATAGGTCAGTCATTCGATTTTGACGGTTTCAAAGCAGGATTGGCAGTGATAGCCACAGTATGTCCTGAATGCTTAAATATCTGAATGTTTTGTTATACCATCTCACATTGATTATCTAACGTCGAGGGAGATGTTTCTTGGGTACTTGACTGATATTGGTTTAGGCCTTTTGGGAGAGTACCTGAGGGATGTTAAACTTGATTAGGAATGTTTGCGTGAGACCTAAGTAATCTGGATGCTATGAATGTTACGAGTGGTTGTTCTGATTACCATAGATGAATCGTTGTTTCTTTGGTTGTATGGATTGTAAAGTCTATCACTATCTGATGTGGGGAAGCAATAGTTGAGTTCTTCTCTGGTGTTGGGTAGTGGTTGATAATCTTATTCATTCTCATATACTTTATTGATGAAGTTTGTTAGTTGTTTTATCGTTCACTAAGACTGTTGTCTGACCCAAGGTTTTACGTTTCCTTCTTATTACATTGAGTTGTTCATCCGTTTTGGATGGGCAGACTAGGTGGTAGCTTAGTGAAAACAATGTAGCAGTTCGGAGGCGAGCAGGAGGCTAGCGTACTATCTCTCTTCCTATATGGTATTTTGTTTTCCGCTATTGGTTATTCTACTGTGAGTGTTGTAGTGAGGCAAATTTTTATAGACATATGTTGCAATCCTGGTGTAAGGATATATTTTCTTGATTTGAAAATTTGAAATTTCTGGTCAAATGCGCTTCACTAATATTACTTATTGTATGTATTCTATTATATTTTATCCTTGCGCTGTGAGATTTACGACAGGTTTCGCTTGTGTTTATCTACTCTGATGACCGTCCATATCTTCCTGGCAAACCCTTCAGTGCATTATTCCTCTTGTTTAGTGCTGGGGGTGGTCAACGATTTTAGCCAAAGTTCGAGGGCGTAATCACGTATAAGAGACGTACTTGTAGATTCCAGTTGGATGCTTACTATATATATTAGCATATATAGTAGTAGCGGTTGTATCTCTTTAGCAGTTATTTTCTATATGGATTAATCATTCTATTTTTCAGATTTAGAATGAGCCGTCAAACTTTAGGAAACACTACTAAGGATGTGTCTTATACTGGAGTAGTAGGAGATGGAAGCCAATTAGGAGCTTTAGTTGCACCGGAATACCTGGACATGTTTTGGGAGGCCATGATGACAACAACTATGTTGAATATACCCATTCTAGAATCGGCAGTAAAGTATGGTGTTCCTGTGCAAGTACCCAGAAGGGATTCTACTAGGCGGCAGTGGGACTGTTCTCCTACGGATGAAGAAGACGAGTTAAGAAAAAATAGGGCTTTGGAAAAACTTCGACGCTGAGTTAAGGAGCAAGAAGAAAGAATTAGTGTTGTTTGGGACGAGGCTTGTGGAACCTGACATGGGCCTCAGGAAGAAACTTTTTCTGGCATTAGAGTTGGAAAGAAACTGAAGAATAAGATTAAGAAGAATGATCTCTGCTTCAACTGTAAGTTAAAGGGCCATTATGCCAAGGATTGCAAGAATCCTAGAGCTGAAAGGAAGTGTTTTAAATGTGGCAAGCCCGGCCATGAGAAGAAAGACTACCCAGATTCTCTGAAGGGTGAGAAATCGGAGGAAGCATGTGTCTTGGAGGCTATCCTAGTTTTCTATTGCATACCGGATGAGGATTAAGAGAAGTTTTGGTTGGTTTAGATGTGCTCTCTATCGGTGGAGCTTGTTTGAGTTCTATTCAGTACTAGAGAATTGTCTTCTTTTACCTATAATTAGATTGTATGCCGAATAAGTTTGGAACTTGAAGTTGTAGTAGACCTTAAGTTGTAACTAATCTTGTATGAGTTTATCTGCTCTATGCAAAAAATTTGGATCTAGTATTGTTTGATCATGAATACTCATTTATGGGTGGTTGCTTAGTTGTAGCTTTAGCTGGGTTTAAGATCATCTTGGGCATGGATTGGCCTAAGAGGAATGCGGCAAGTGTGAATTGCGAAAAGATAGAGGTGAAAGTCTGGAACATGGAAGGCCGAAAGGTGTTGGCTCAAGGAAAACCCAAGGATGGTGTCTTTATGAGTTGCTATATTCGCTTGTGATTCGAAAAGAAGACTTGGCATCTATGCTAATTGCTAATGAGTATAAAGTTGTCTTTGATAAGTCAAAGGGTTGTCGCTGCATCGCGAGATCGAGTTTAGGATTGATTTGGTCGAGGACGCTAGACCAATCGTTATGCCTCTTAGACGGATGGCGCCTAAGGAACAGCGAGAGGTTGAGGTGCAAGTTCGAAATCTTTTGGGAAAAGGATTCATTCAGAGGAGTGTATCCGAATGGGGTGCACTAGTTGTGTTTGCAACCAAGGAAGATGGATCGTTAAGGTTGCAGGTGGACTATCGTGAGCTGAACAAGGTGACTCAGAAGAACAAGTGTCCATTGCCAAGGAACGACGACTTGTTCGATCAGCTTCATGAATCCAAAGTAATGGATTTGTCAACGAGATTCCACTATTTGAGAGTGGTGAAGGATAATGCTGTGGTCTACGCATGTAGACAGCTAGAGCCGCATGAGAAGAGTTACCCAACTCATGATTTGGAGTTGCCAGCGATTTTGTTTGCTCTGAAGATGTGAAGACATAACTTGTTGGGAGTTCGATTCGAGTTGTTCACCGATCACAAGTCATTGAAGTATCTTTTCTTACAAAAGGATTTGAATCTTCAGCAGCGACGATGGTTAGAGTTTCTGCATTGTACGATTTTAGTATAGCATATATGCCCGACAAAGGCAACGCAGTTGCAGATGCGTTGAGTTGAACACACGAAAGTTTGGGAGCGAGGTTTTCAAAATGGAAGAGCCTTGGGTATTTGGCAAGGTTTGATTTTAGGTAATGGTGTGAGTTGGAACCTGAAATGTTGGCAAGCTTATCGATAAAATCTATTCTCATCGAAAGGATTGGCGAGAGCTAAAAGCGAGATGCAAAGCTTGTCGGGTTTGTTTAGAAGCTAGAGCCAGAAGATAAAGAATTCGAAGTCGATCGAGAAGGTTGACTTCGAAAGCAAGGGAGATTAGTTGTTCCTGATATCGATGGATTGAGGGATGAGGTTCTGAGTGAATGTCATCACTCGAAGCTGACGATTCATCCCGGTGGCAATAAGATGTATCAGGACGTGAAGAGAGTCTACTACTGGGAAGGGATGAAGCGAGATATTGGAAAGTTCATTTCCAAGTGTATGAACTATCAGTTGGTGAAAGCTGAAACGAAGAAGCCGAGAGGTTTGGTTCAGCCATTGGAAGTTCCTACGTGGAAGCGGGAGCAAGTATCGATGGACTACCTAGAACCAGCACAGGAAATGAAGGGATTTGGATCATCGTGTATCGTTTGACCAAAAGTGCGAGATTCATTCCTGTCAAGTCGGCTAGGACAGCCTCGAAGCTGGCTGAACTCTATGTGAAATGGATTGTTAGGTTCCATGAGGTCTCAAAGGGTATAGTGAGTGATCGAGATCCATTGTTCACTAGCGGATTTTGGAAGAGTTTGCAAGAAGCTTTAGGATCCGAGTTGTGTATGATTACAGTATATCATCCCCAAACCGATGGTCAGACCGAGAGAGTCAATCGAGTTTTAGAAGATCTCCTGAGGGCTTGTGTGTTAGACTTCGGAGGATCATGGGAAGAGCATCTACATCTTATTGAGTTTTCATATAATAATAGCTACCAGTCTAGCATTGGGATGGCACAATATGTAACAACACGGATTCCAACAGACCGAATGTTTTTTCAAAAATCCAATCTATCGAAACCGAGTTGGGTTCTCTGGTATCCTACAGAAAAAGACAGAGATAAAGAAACATGTCAGAACTTGTAAAGCATCTCACAGCGGAAGGAAATAAAGTATAATATTCAAATATTGCTTTACCTTATTAACAATACTGCTAAACCCGTATCCAAAGCTAAACCATCTCTGTCATGAACCTAACCTGGAAGTATGTAATGAGGAGGGGGTCAGAACATAAGTTCTGTGTGAGTGTACTTAGAATAAACTTCTGTATAATCCTACATATACCGTTCAGTTACATTTTCTTGGTTATTAGGTTATTAACAGTGTTAGCTCTTTAGGGTGTACTCATGTCCTACTAGTAAGTTAACCTAATACAACGTATATATAGTTACCCCCAACTCGTCAAATCCTTTCCATGTATATATACAGTCCCTTGTCGTATGTCGTACGGGCTTCATCATGTAAATCTATACTACTTTAGTGTAGTGCCACCATTCTCGAAATCGTTTGGACTGCCACTCTCTATCTTGCTAGATTCCGTGTATCATCTAGATCTAATCTAAGGTTTACTATCGAGTGCTTCCTAGGTACACCCATGGTTTACGCTACTCAGGAACACTGGGGTTTATGCTATCTATTGAACGCTTCTCGGATTCAGGGTTTACGCGACCTAGGTCCAACTAGGGATTATGCTACCTATCGAACGATACCCCCTAGTCTACGACACACTACCCAGAGCGATATATGTTCCTAGACTTTCCCCACGTACCTGTCGTGATTCGTTATCGGTGTCTAGTTGCACATGTCCTCTATATGTGCAGCCCGAGTCCCGTGGTAGGGAAAATCAAGAAACAAGGAACTCGGTCGGGAGCTTTAAGTTTTCTGCCGATGCAGATGCTAAGGTCTGTTTTTATCTGTGTATGGCTATGGTCTAACTTAACCCCTCCCTTAACTAATGAAAGGCATCCAAGAAAATCAAGAATGAGAACTGTACGCAGGCCCCCTATGCCCCTACAAACCTATTGGCCAACCTCACCCATAACTAGATAGCAAGTATATGGTCTTTTGGAGTTCTCCGCCCTTCCGCTTCACATGCTCGATTGACTCAAGATGCTAGGTAGACGACGACGTGCTATCACAGGGCTAATCTAGACATCGCCGCCTCACGCTGGTCCATCCTAGTCTTTAGGTTGCCTTATATTGCAACCAAGGCATAATCTTGGTTCTTCTAACGCAGACCTTAACCTCTGTGAGACCAGGAGGATCATATGCAACCTCATAGTGGGATTCCAAGAGTGCCCACTCGTCCCCTCGAAGCCGCGTGCTTCGTAACCCAGATCATTGGAACGGACGTTCGCACCTTCTCGTGTTCTACTTGACTAAGGTTTACTACTTAGTTCTCTTAATTAAGGTTTACTACTTAGTTTCCTGAATCGTTCATTTTCTTAACTAAGGTTTACAAATTAGTCCTCTTAACTAAGGTTTATTACTTGGTTCTCTTATCCAAGGTTTGATACTTAGTTTCTTTTTTTCGTATTCACCAATTTACCCTTGCTTATTAATTCAATTTATATTTAACCCACTTAAGTCCATTAATAAGCCCACAACATGTTTTTTCCAAGTTTCATAAATTATTACCTTTTAGGTTTACAACAACATGTTATACTTAATTCATAGTTAAGTATGCCTTATCCCACATATATACTGATTTGGAGAATTACCCTCTAAACACCAGTCCCGAAGACCGAAATCAACATCAGACCGGAACCCAGAGAATTACTCAACCCAACCGACATATATGATTATAATTTTCTTCTTTTCCATTCAAATAACTTTTATCATTTTTAATTTCAAATTTTCCCCTTCCCAAACCACTTAATTTAAGTATGTCTTTACATATAAGTTATCTCATCTTCCTTATCGTTTCCTATAACTTATCTTGTCCCATAAGTTATAATTTCCACCTATCATCCTTTCTTGCCTTATTCAAGTTTATTCATAATAGGTTATTTATCATTCTCCATTTCTTGTCATTAATTTTAGATTTGACTTAACCCTTCCATTTACTTAACCCGTTACTTAAACTTTACCCAATTCAATTAACTTATGATACCGTCACTGGTCCCATCTGGTTAAGCATATCTAAATTTTGTTTCACATGTCACTCGTGTCCCACCTAAACCCCTTTATTATATTTTCCATATCTTACACATGTCTTACTACGGTTAAATCTACCTTAGTCATGTTTTACATGTCATTTATATCACTCACGTAACCCTCTAACCATACCCATGTAACCCACATGTCTTATTATGGTTAGTGTTTCTTAATTTATTTATTATGCCATAACGATGTATGACCTCTCACATTAGACATTTATTCGTGGCTGCTGGATTTGCCGGGCGGTTCCGGGCAGACTTATACCACAACGCGCCTAACCTCGTGTCATAAACCGTTACGCCTCTAGTTCTTGTCGTTGGCCTCTCACGTTAGACGTCCGCTTGTGGTTGCTGGAATTGCCGGGTAGTTTCGGGCAGTCTTACACCACAAACGCGCCAAACCTCGTGTCATAGGCATTCATTAACAATCGTCTTTCACCCAAACCCCAAATTCATGTCATGTGTTCGAAATTTAACTTAATTACAACTCGTGTCTATTCTAAATGTCATTGGCCAATTATTAATTTACAAGCATGTTCATGTTCATTCTAGACATCAAATGTCAATTACCCATTCACAAGCGTGTTCATGTTCAAGCGATATTGTCAATTTCCTGTTATGTGTCGAGTTCCATAATTACTAAAAAAACATGGTTTGTCCAACATATTCCATTTTTAATTATGTTTCTAGGATCTTAATGGCATATCCAATTTTCAAGTCTCAAATTCAAGTTTTATATATTTTTAGTGTAAGTTACTCCAAATCACCAATTTTCAAGATCCTTTCCACTCATTCCATTTAAATAATCTCAATATATATATTGCCAATTATCCCAATATTTGCAATAATAATTTACAGATTATATTCCTCGATTGCATAAAATAAATTATGCCCAATATTCACAACAACAATTGTTATGCCAGAAACCCCAAGTTACAAATTATATTTCTCGATTGCATAAAATAGATTATGCCCAAGATTTCCATATTCCAACCGCACGTATGCATAATAAGATTTTCGTCTAGGTTCGAGATAACCTAGATCCAAAAATAAAAAGGGAAAGGAGAATCAAAGGAACAATTATTATAACATGAATCTTGAATTAAATTTATAACTGGGGAATGATGAACGATAGTAATACTGTTATGCAACAAATTTATTATAATCTCACTCACAGTGTTTTTGCGCTCCAATTCGTAGATCTTTGGTTTTCTTCTTTAATTCATGAATTTGATTTGACTTTGATTGATTTCGTGCCCCAATTTACAGATCTGATCTTCCTTTGTTCTCCTTTCGCGGCGTAGGTTGTGGATCTGAATCCCTTCTCTTTTCTTGCGCGGTATTTTAGATCTGAATCTCTCTTTTGTTCTATTTGTGGTAGTTGAAATCCTAAATCTCATTCTTATTAATTTAGGAATAGATTTGTGAAGAGAGAAAATGGATCCAGGATTTGGTAGAGAAGAAGAATTGTTTGGATCCATTGAGGAAGTACAAGAAGAGAATCCTCTCAAGATTGAGGCAGCATATATTTACAATAACTTGGTGTAGAGAGAAAGCAAGGCCTAGGGGGTGTTTAAATAGGTTTAGAGTCAAAGAAGGATGTCCAGAAACAAGTCCGAATTCATAAAAATGAATCTACAGTTAAAACAAGGCTTTCCGGACCAAAACAGGTCGACCTGGACCAAATAGGTCGACCTCCCTAAGGGGTAGGTCGACATTATGGTCGACCTCCCCCTTGGGAAGTTGACGTTATGGTCGACCTGCTAATGATTTTTTTTTAAGTTGGTTGATTTTTGAATTTTCGTTGAATCTTCTGAACGTCCTAACTTCTTCATACAGAGTCCTATTTTCGAAAACTTGGACTCTATTCCATGTAGAATTCCGAGATGAACGCAATGGTGATGTCCGTTTTACTTAATTCCTAATATTTAAATTAAGTATCCTTATATTATTATCTTTTCCACTACACACACTGTTATTGAATCATTCTTTCTTTCTCTTTCATGCATTAATTAAATTCCATTGTACATCACCATTATTAACCTATCTATGCATATATATATATATACATTTTTAGCTATATATAAAAAATGCGGGGTGTTACATTCTCCCGCCCTTAAGGAATTTCGTCCCTGAAATTCGATAAGAGCAAAATAGATAATCCCTCGCAACATTTAATTAGTGTTCATCTAATTGTTGCAACATTGTAAACATGTGCAAAGTGAGATACATCATAGTAAACCATGTTTGCCTAATTTGGATCCACCTATATGTATGCAAACTTTCAAAACTCTTTCTAAACATGATGCTCACATCCTAAATATACTTGCAATTCTATATGAATGCAATATTTTTGAAAAATCAAAACGTTGTTCATCAAAATTTTCCTACACTCTTACAGAGTAAGATCATAGTTCATCCAATTTTCGCATCCAAAACCCTACCAACCATCATTAAATTAGAAATTTAGAAAAATCTAGTTTTCCAAATTCGATTTCTTATGTTATGAAAACGGAAAAACTCACATCCTCCGTTTTTCTTTCCTGATTGCACTTGGATTTTTACATAACTATTCTATAAAGATTTCCTATTTTCCTATCCAAGCACAACCACATAAGAAAGCTTTCTTTTCTATTTCATCTTATAATGGAGTAATTTCATATTTATTCATCTTTTTCTTAAGATTTTCATTTTCTTTTCCTATCACGTTTTTTGCTTGATAGATTCAGTTATTTTCTTGTTAGTTAGGCTATCCTTTTTCTTAGCTTATTTGATTTAATCCAACTACTTGAGTTTATTATTTCAAATAAGCTTTTTCTGTTTTTAACTCATACAGCATCCTACACAGCTACTACTAAGGGCCAAGAATCTTAGGACTTTGTCATCTCAGACAATTGCGAGACCACACAACAGGATCTACCTACTTACTTGCCCTTTACTACTTAGTAGTCACTACTAGTCCTTGTTGTGTATTACTAGCCTATCCCTTTTTCTTTTTCTCAAGCAAAAAACCTAGATTTCTCAATGCTTATGCGTTCTACGGGAAATTTTTACATTAGTTTAATATTAGCTAATCCCTTACTGTAAATTGTCAAGAGAGTAACTCCCTAAGTATCAACCCCGAAGACCGAAATCAACATCAGATTGACACTCAGAGAATCACTCAACTCAACCAATCTCTAGTTGGTTCCAATTGTTTAGTTCATAACTTTAACTTTCTCTCGTTCTATTCTAGGCACTAATCCTTACCTACTCCACTCTTTTTAAAACATGGTTTGGCCTCCTTTATTTTCATTACATTTTTCTTTCAAAAATTATAAGTGTTAAAACTTTTTTTTTCTTTTCTCAAAAATTTGCTTTTGCCAAAACATAAAAACATGTTACAAAGTAAAATTGCAAAATATTTTTTTTCCCAAATCACAAAACTGGAGCAGACAAGGACAACTAATGGGAAACAATGTTCCTGTTTACAATGTTAACATCGGATGCTAAGTTGTAAAAATCTATTCTATTCCTACACTCCACCACTTATTTTGTTCACCCAACAAAAATTTCTTTTCAAAACAATAATCAAAATTTATTGTTAACAGAATAGAGATTTCAAAACTTCTTTTCAATCCTTTCATATAAGAAAACTAGCGAGCAGTACATGCTCCATAATATGCACCTTTTCATGAGAGAATTCTTTTAAAACAAGAAATCATTGTTTTACACAATATACCCCACTTTACTTTAAAACCCATCATGCACTAAAAACATCAAAATACTTCTAAGATCAAAACTTGGAAAAATACCACAAACCCTTTTACAGATTCAAGTTCTGAAAAGCTTATCATTGGGTTAGACACAAAGCGGGACTTCAACTCACTAGGCTTTCCAAGGCACTTTCGCGAATTCAATTCTCTTGGCTATATATTTTCCTAATCCATTTTTTATTTTTCAACCTTTTCTAGTTTCTACGGTTACACTTCTAAACCCACTACTCTGAAATACTAATATTTCAGTTTCCATCCTATGGGATATTTTTCTTTCTCGAGCTTCAAGTCATATTGTACACTTTCCCAACCACCTAATGGTTTCCAAATTCCTATGTTCATTCCCTGAGTGTACAAACTAGATATCCCAACTCTTTTCATGTCTAGCGGGCTACTATATGGATTTAGGTTAATATATATAATATATTTATATGTTAGAAAATACAAATACGTTCACTCATTATCTCCTTAAGATCCCTAAACCGAAGCTATGATACTTGATGTAACAACCCGGATTCCAAAAGACAGATTTTTTTTTTTTACAAAAATCCAATCTATCGAAACGCGAGTTGGGTGCTCTGGTATCCTGCAGAAAAAGACAGAGATAAAGAAACATGTCAGAACTCGTAAAGCATCTCACAACGGAAGGAAATAAAGTATAATATTCAAATATTGCTTTACCTTATTAACAATACTGCTAAACCCATATCCAAAGCTAAACTATCTCTCTCATGAACCAACCTAGAAGTATGTAATGAGGAGGGGGTCAGAACATAAGTTCTGTATGAGTGGACTTAGAATAAACTTTTGTATAATCCTACATATACCGTTTAGATACATTTTTTTGGTAATTAGGTTATTAACAATGTTAGCTCTTTAGGTTGTACTCATGTCCCACTAGTAAGTTAACCTAATACAACGTATATATAGTTACCCCCAACTCGTCTAATCCTTTCCATGTATATATACAGTCCCTTGCCGTACGTTGTACGGGCTTCATCATGTAAATCTATACTACTTTATTATATTTTCACCATTCTCGAAATCGTTTGGACTGCATTCTCAATGTTGCTAGATTCCGTGTATCATCTAGATCTAATCTAAGGTTTACTATCAAGCGCTTCCTAGATACACCCAGGGTTTACGCTACTCAGGACCCCTGGGGTTTATGCTACCTATTGAACGCTTCTCGGATTCAGGGTTTACGCGACGTAGGTCCAACTAGGGATTATGCTACCTATCGAACGATACCCCCAAGTATAGGACACACGATCCAGAATGATATATGTTTCTAGACTTTCCCCACGTACGTGTCGTGAATCCTTATTAGTGTCTAGTTGCACATGTCCTCTATATGTGCAGCCCGAGTCCCATGGTAGGGCAAATCAATAAACACGGAACTCGGTCGGGGGCTTTAAGATATCTGCCGATGCAGATGCTAAGGTCTATTTTTATCTATGTGTGGCTATGGTCCCACTTGACCCCTCCCTCAACTAATGAAAGGCACCCAAGAAAATCAAGAATGAGAACTGTACGTAGACCCCCTATGCCCCCAAAAACCAATTGGCTAACCTCATCCATAACTAGATAGCAAATATATGGTCCTTTGGAGTTCTCTACCCTTCCGCTTCACGTGCTCGATTGACTCAAGATGGTAGGTAGACGACGACATGCTATCACAGGGCTAACCTAGACATCGCCGCCTCACGCTGGTCCACCCTAGTCTTTAGGTTGCCTTATATTGCAATCATGGCATTTTCTTGGTTCTTCTAATGCAGACCTTAACTTCTGTGAGCCCAGGAGGATCATCAGCAACCTCACAGAGGGATGCCATGTGTACCCTCTCGTCTCCTCGAAGCCGCGTGCTTCGTAACCCAGAATATTGGAACGAACGTTCGCTCCTTCTCGTGTTCTACTTGACTGTGGTTTACTACTTAGTTCTCTTAACTAAGGTTTATTACTTAGTTTCCTGAATCGTTCGTTTTCTTAACTAAGGTTTACAACTTAGTCCTCTTAACCAAGGTTTGATACTTAGTTTCTTTTTTCCGTATTTACCAAGTTACCCTTGCTTGGCAATTCAATTTATATTTAACCAACTTAAGTCCATTAATAAGCGCACAACATGTTATTTTCCAATTTCATAAATTATTCCCTTTTAGGGTAACAACAACATATTATACTTAATTCATAGTTAAGTATGCATTATCCCACATATATACTGATTAGGAGAATTACCCTATAAACACCCGCCCCGAAGACCAAAATCAACATCAGACTGCGCCCAGAGCATTAGTCAACCTAACCAACATATATGATTCTAATTTTCTTCTTTTCCATTCATATAACTTATATTATTTTTAATTTCACATTTTCTCCTTACCAAACCACTTAATTTAAGTTTATATTTACATATAAGTTATCTCATCTTCCTTATCATTTCCTATAACTTATCTTGTCCCATAAGTTATAATTTCCACCTATCATCCTTTCTTGCCTTATTCAAGTTTATTCATAATAAGTTATTTATCATTCCCCATTTCTTGTCATTAATTTAAGATTTGACTTAACCCTTTCATTTACTTAACCCGTTACTTAAACTTTACCCAATTCAATTAACTTATGATACCGTCACGGGTCCCATCTGGTTAAGCATATCTAAATTTTGTTTCACATGTCACCCGTGTCCCACTTAACCCCCTTCCATATCTTACACATGCCTTACTACGGTTAAGTCTACCGTAGTCATGTTTTACATGTCATTTATATCACTCACTTAACCCTGTAACTATACCCATGTCACCCACATGTCTTATTATGGTTAGTATTTCTTAATTTATTTATTATGCTGTAACGATGTATGATGTAACAACCCGAATTTTAATAACATGTTAAAACCATAAATTAAGGCAGAATTAAATTTTAAAATAAGAATCAAGGGAAACGGGCTGCGCCATTGCGTTCATCTCGAAATTCTTCTTGGAAAAGAGTCCGAGTTTTCGAGAATCAGAGTCCGTATGAGGGAAATATGACCTTCCGAAGTTTCACAAATTTTCAGAATCAAAAACAGAAATCGAATTTCAAAATTCAAATTCGAATTTCAAAATTCAATAGCCAGAACAGACTGGGCGGGAAATTTCCCGCCCAGGACCATTTCGACTTGGAGGTCGACCATGGTGTCTACCTCCCAGGGACCAGGTCGGCCATAGTGTCGACCTGGGGGTTGACCTTCCTCTCGAACCCATTTTCTGAACTTGACGCATTCTGATGTATTTAGACTCGTTTCATGACCAGTCTCGTCTGCCTAATCCCATATAAACGGCCTCCTAGCTTCATTCTCTTTACACCATTCTTCTCTAACCTTATGCTGCACAAACTCTTGATGATCATGGCTTCTTCTTCTTCCTCTAAATTAAATTAATTTAAATTAAATTAAAATGCAAAGATTATTTCTTGAAGACTACGGCTAGGAATTTCATATTGGGGATTTGCTTCTAAAATCAAAGCAAGATTCAACGATCCAACAATTCAACGACAAATTTCTAGACTTGACTTCTGCATCTCAATTTCTTAGACCACGATCTGTAAGTTCATGTTACTTTTAGATAAAAACTATAAAGTTAATATGGACATGTTATAAATTGGAATTGGATTTATGTATGATTCAAATCTATTCTTGTTCATCTTGGATCTTGAATTTTGGGAATATTACTATGAAATCAGTTTGGACCTATTCATGTTGTAAATCAGACTCTCTCATGTCCATAACATTATTATGACTATGACGTTGAAACTATTGTTAATGGCCTAAGACTATGACGGTGAACATAAGACTATGCCTATGCCTATGGCTGTGAACATAAGACTATGCCTATGACTGTGAACATAAGACTATGCCTATGCCTATGACGGTGAGCTTAAGACTATGCCTATGCCTATGAACGTGAACATAAGACTATTGCATATGACAATGACAAGGACAATTGTGGCTAATCACCTATGATTCATGACCATGAGGTTATTGCCTAGGATTATGACTATGAAATTGGATCAAAGCTTGATTTTCTATTCGGACCTATTTTCTTTATTTATCCTTGGATCTTGATTTTGGGGATTTTTCTATTTAAGTTAGATCTATTCATGTTCTTGAACCTATATTATTATTCAAACCTTTTCATATTCATAATGTTAACAGATCTATATGCCTGCGATGTTTTAATCGATTTATTCAGTAATGTCATGCCTTGGAAATAAATTGATAATAGAACAATGTTTATTATGTTATGTGTGGAAATGAATGATATTGATCTATGTTTGTGGTTCTACTTTTGAATGGGGAATTAATGAATAAATGTATTCATATGTATATGAACTTGGAGTATAACCTGTTATGACAAATTGTGTAGTTTATCATGTTATGCAAGTTTTAGGTTGTAAAATCATATCACATATGTGACCAAATGTTAGATCTACTTCTTTATGTGTATATGCTAAATCTATGTCATAGTCCAAGTTCACACTTATTCATATGTTCGTGATTGATTTGCAAGTTCACATATATGTAAGTTGATTTAGTCTAT
The DNA here is from genome assembly GCA_030737875.1 of Allium sativum. Lineage (NCBI taxonomy): Eukaryota > Viridiplantae > Streptophyta > Magnoliopsida > Asparagales > Amaryllidaceae > Allium > Allium sativum. The sequence goes on along the minus strand of CM060925.1, from coordinate 1,258,463 downwards.
GTTGCAAATTCACATATATGTATGTTGTTTTACTCTACGTTGCAAGTTCACACCTATGATATTCATGTTGATTATTTTACAAGTACACACCTATGGTGTACATATTGACCATGCCGAAAATTCCAAGTTTACACTTATGTCATGTTTATGTTAATAAATTTGTTTATGCAAATTTTGGGTATCTTAAATTAGGCTAAGTTTTTAGCCTAATATTATATGTCAAAAATCATGCGGACGAAAAATTAGGCTAAGATTGTTAGCCTAATATTTAGACGGGGTAACGTTAGGAAAAATTGGTAATTATAGGAAACTTGGCACGAAACTCGCCACGAAACTTGACACGAACTTGACATGGACATGACACTAGAATGAATTTGAAAATGGCCAACTCGAGGTTGGGTTGAGTTTGCAGTGTAATTCTGCCCGGAACCGCCCGACAAATCCAGTTACTGTAAACGATAAGATCCAATGTGGGTAGTTGGTCATATCGCATTTGAAAACCCAAGGTCAGACTGAGTTGTGGTGTAAATCTTCCTGGAACTGCCCGGCATATCCAGTGACCACAACAACAGGTCTAATGTGAGAGGTTGGGGTGCATTAATGAATTAATGCCACATATAGGATTAATTCATGAACATGAAAGACAACACTTAACCAACTTGACATATGATTCGTAGGGCTAAGTCATGAACTTGAACGACAACACTTAGCCAATTTGAATGACACATAGGTGGGTTAAGTCACGAACTTGAATGACAACACTTAACCAACTTGACATGCTAGAATGATAAGGGTTAAGTCACAGATTTAAATGACAACACTTAACCTATTGGACGAAAACCCTAGTTATGCGGTCCGTTTCAGCAGTAACCCACTAAATGTATCATGGTACCCTGGAACTAGGCAGGGTGGGGCACGATTACTAGGCTGATTGTAAATGACCAGAACGATGGCTGTGTTGGTGCGCCAGTGTAGGTTCAGGCGGGCTATGGTCGTGCACGTGGTCCGGATTTGAAAAAGCAGTAACTGGGCATCAGTAGGTTTATCTGTGCATGCTTGATTCGTGTCGGTGATTGGCACCCTAGGGATTGATACACCGTATGGTGGACCCAGCACAGGTGACTACATTCGTGATAGGGCCGTATGACACAGAAACACGATGAGCTAGAACTTGTAGGGAGCCAATCGATTGGTGGATCGTTCCGTTGAACCTAGAATGGTTCATTTCATGATATTGGGCCAAGGGATCATTTCATGATTAATATAAGACATGGGTTTGGGATTCTAGTACAGTTGATGCAGCGAACCTTGAATATGTGATGTTATACTTGATTACACTTGAATTATCATGCTATCTTAGTCTATCTTGCCAATCTTGACAGCATCCTTATGTTTACTTTCAGTTTTTACATGTCATGTTACCTTTACCTGTTTTTATGCTGAAAGTCACTAGGACTTACAAGGTCTTTATGACTGACCCGTTTTCTTTCGCCTCTTTTTCTTTTGTTCCCCACACCAAGGTTCTCAGAGAGGAAACTCTAGCACTTAGCTTGGGTTTCGCTTGATTTCGGTTCAGCTCATGTATGGTTTGATCTTGAGCTATGCTATGGCTGCATTTCTGGTATCTTTGGGGAATTATGCTACTTTTGTTGTTTTAAGAATATGCTTCTTTGCTTATGCAAGACAGAATTTGTCGTAATGGAAAATAATGACCTTAGCTATTTGATGTAAAAGGTTTCAACTCTTTTTGAAAGTAATGAAATTTATCTTTTGATTCTTCCCTGTTTTATTTATGTTATGTCTCGTAATATTTTCTGTGTTTGTTTACCTTGATAACGCTCCTCCAAAACTAGTGCATTCCCTTTGTGAGTGACCCTCGCGGAGGTGGGGTGTTACATTTGGTATCAGAGCAGACGGTTACCAGACTAGGCAAAAGTTTTTTTTTTAAAAAAAGAAACCTTCTGAAATTATTTTCAAAACCGTTTACAAAGAAGCATTTTTTTCAAGAAAATTCTTGTTTTATTTAAAGGCTATTCCCTAAAAGCCATTTGCACTATCCTTCGTTTCCTCGTTTGGATCTCTTTTTTTTTATTTCAGCATGTCTGGGAATCTTAACTTTCCAGAAGGCATGCCAATACTTGGCAGGTTCAGGAGGTACTTAGAGGCTAGGGCCAACGATGCAGGCCCAGCAGATATTCCTCCTCAGCTGCAGCAATTCCTCCTCCTCCCTCTCCTCGTGCAATTGCTTTCTCAAAGATCTATAAAGATTTTAGGGCCATGGATGGAAAGGATTTCAAGGGAACTGAATCATTCGTAGAAGCAAGGAACAGGCTCAAAGAAACTGAGGATCTGTTCGTTATCTTCGAGGTGGACGATAGGCAGAAAGTACAGTTGGCAGTATGGTTGCTCAAAGACGAAGCTTCCTATTGGTGGGAAGTCACTAACGCTGAGAGGCCGGTTGAAACGTGGATGGATTTCAGGATAAGGTTCGAGATGAAATTCCTCTCATAAGCTGAATGAAGTCTATAGCTGGAAAAATTCTTATCACTTAAGCAAGGAAGTATGACGGTCAAGGAGTACGTCAATCAATTCAATCAGCTGGCTTGATTCGGATTGGACTTAGTAAATACCCCTCATAAGAAGGCTCTCCATTTTGTCAAAGGATTGAATGAGCCACTTCACAGCTTGGCTATGACCCACGTACCTATAAGGGCTACTTACGATAAGCTAGTAGACAAGGCGCTATTAAATGAAGAAGACAAGAATGGAAATAAGGAGGTCAAGGCGAATGAGTCTCAAAACAAGAAGGTAAACTCTGAGAAAGGAGGCAAGAACAACAGCAACAATAATGATAACAAGACACGTGAGAAAAGAAAATGCCACTTCTGTGGTATTGAGGGGCATATAGTCCAGGATTGTAGAAAGATGAAGATAAAGATGGGAGCATGCTTTCAGTGTGGTGATACTGGACATATCAGCAAGAAATGCCGTAAGAAGCCAGGGCAAGGCCCGCAAGCTAGACCTTCTAGGGGTACATCTTTAACTTCATCTCCTAGATGCTTTGTTTTATCTTGCTTATCTTCTCAATCCTATCTTGAGAACCTTAGGTAGAATCCTTTTGGATGTAAACATGTGATTGAAACATGTTATGGTTGATGTTTGCAAATGGTTGCAAGTGGTCGCAAGTGGTTGCTTGCGGTTGCATAACATACATTAGGCATTAGATCGGCTCAGACACATTTTCATATTGCATATGCATGAGTGCTTATACTTGTTTATGGATGAAATTGAATGTATTATCATGTGAATGTTGCATATGGGTGGATGTTTGTGCACACATATAGTGTTTATGTGACTAAGACTATTTGCATACATTTTGGATTCATGGCACTAAAACATATTTTGCATTAAGAGGATCAATCAGGCCTGATCATTTGCATTAGATAAGGAACATATACACACACTTTCTCTATATGTTCATACAACATTAGAAATCTTTTAAGGACAATGATTGCTTGTGGATGATGTTTTGAGTAGATAGATGATTGGATGATAGGATGCATTCTTCTTAACATGAAGATTTCGGGGACGAAATCCTTTAAGGAGGGGAGAATGTAACAACCCGAATTTTAATAACATGTTAAAACCATAAATCAAGGCAGAATTAAATTTTAAAATCAGAATCAAGGGAAATGGCTGCGCCATTGTGTTCGTCTCGAAATTCTGCTTGGAAACGAGTCCCGGTTTTCGAGAATCGGAGTCCGTATGAGGGAGATATGACCCTCTGAAGTTTCAGAAATTTTCAGAATCGAAAACAGCTCGAAATTCGAATTCGGATTTCAAAATTCAAAACCTAGAAAAGCTGGCCGGTAAATTTCCCACCCAGAACCAGGTCGACCTAGGGGTCGACCATAGTGTCGATCTCCCAGGGACTAGGTCGATCATAGTTTCGACCTGGGGGTCGATTTGCCTCCCGAACCCATTTTCTAAACCTGATGCATTCTGATGTATTTAGACTCGTTTCGTGACCAGATTCGTCTGCCTAATCCTATACTAAATAGCCTCCTAGCCTCATTCTCTTTACACCATTCTTCTCTAACCTTATGCTGCACAAACTCTTGATGATCATGGCTTCTTCGTCTTCCTCTAAATTAAATTAAGATAAATTAAATTCAAACGCGAAGATTATTTCTTGAAGAATACGGCTATGAATTTCATATTGGGGATTTGCTTATACAATCAAAGCAAGATTCAACGATTCAACAATTCAACGACAAATTTCCAAACTTGTCTTCGGCATCTCAATTTCTTAGACCACGATCTATTAGTTCAAGTTACTTTTAGATAAAAACAATAAACTTAATATGGATATGTTATAAATTGGAATTGGATTTATGTATGATTCAAATCTATTCTTGTTCATCTTGGATCTTGAATTTGGGAATATTACTATGAAATCAGTTTGGACCTATTCATGTTGTAAATCAGACTCTCTCATGTCCATAACTTTATTATGCCTATGACGTTGAAACTATTGTTAATGGCCTAAGACTATGACGGTGAACATAAGACTATGCCTATGCCTATGACTGTGAACATAAGACTATGCCTATGCCTATGACTGTGAACATATGACTATGCCTATGCCTATGACGGTGAACATAAGACAATGTCTATGCCTATGACCGTGAATATAAGACTATTGCCTATGACTATGACAAGGACAATTGTGGCTAATCACCTATGATTCATGACCATGACGTTATTGCCTAGGATTATGACTATGAAATTGGATCTAAGCTTGACTTTCTATTCAGACCTATTTTCTTTATTTATCCTTGGATTTGATTTTGGGGATTTTTCTATTTAAGTTAGATCTATCCATGTTCTTGATCCTAAATTATCACTCAAACCTTTTCATGTTCATTATGTTATCAGATCAATATGCCTGCGATGTTTTAATCAATTTATTTAGTTATGTCATGCTTTGGAAATAAATTGATAATAGAACAATGTTTATTATGTTATATGTGGAATTGAATGATATTGATCTATGTCTGTGTTTCTATTTTTGAATGGGGAAATAATGAATAAGTCTATTCATATGTATATGAACTTGGAGTATAACCTGTTATGACAAGTTGTGTAGTTTATCATGTTATGCAAGTTTTAGGTTGTAAAATCATATCACATATGTGACCAAATGTTAGATCTACATGTTTATGTGTATATGTTAAACCTATGTCATATTCCAAGTTCACACTTATTCATATGTTCGTGATTGATTTGCATGTTCACATATATGTAAGTTGATTTAGTCTATGTTGCAAATCCACATATATGTATGTTGATTTACTCTACGTTGCAAGTTCACACCTATGATATTCATGTTGATTATTTTTCAAGTACACACCTATGGTGTTCATATTGACCATGCGGAAAATGCCAAGTTTACACCTATGTCATGTTTATGTTAATGAGTTTCTTTATGCAAATTTTGTGTATGTTAAATTAGGCTAAGTTTTTAGCCTACTATTATATGTCAAAAATCATGTGGACAAAAAATTAGGCAAAGACTGTTAGCCTAATATTTAGACGGGGTAACATTGGGAAAAACTGGTAATTATAGGAAACTTGGCACGAAACTTGCCATGAAACTTGACACGAACTTGACATAGACATGACACTAGAATGAACTTGAAAATGGACAACTCGAGGTTGGGTTGAATTTGCAGTGTAATTCTGCCTGGAACTGCCCCGCAAATCCAGTTATTGCAAACAATAAGATCTAATGTGGGTAGTTGGTCATATCGCACTTGAAAACCCAACTTCAGACTGAGTTGTGGTGTAAATCTGCCCAAAACCGCCCGGCATATCCAGTGACCACAATAGCAGGTCTGATTTGAGAGGTTGGGGTGCATTAATGAATTAATGCCACATGAAAGGGTTAAGTCATGAACATGAAAGACAACATTTAACCAACTTGACACATCATTCGTAGGGCTAAGTCATGAATTGAATGACAACACTTAGCCAATTTGACTTGACACGTAGGCGGGCTAAGTCACGAACTTGAATAACAACACTCAACCAACTTGACATGCTAGACTGATAAGGGTTATGTCACGGATTTAAATAACAACACTTAACCTATTCGACGGAAACCCTAGTTACGCGGTCCGTTTCAGCAGTAACCCATTAGATGTATCATGGTACCCTGGAACTAGGCAGGGTGGGGCACAATTACTGGGCTGATTGTAAGTGACCAGAACAACGGTTGTGCTAGTGCGCCAACGTAGGTTCAGGCGGGTTATGGTCGTGTACGTGGTCCGGATTTGGAAAAAGCAGGCATTGGGCATCAGTACGTTTATCTGTGCATGCTTGATTCGTGTTGGTGGTTGGCACCCTAGGGCTTGATACACCCTATAGTGGACCTAGCACAGGTGACTACATTCGTGATTGGGCCGTATGACACAGACACACAATGAGCTAGAACTTGTAGGGAGCCGATCGATTAGTGGATCGTTCCGTTGGTCCTAGTAATGGGTCATTTCATGATATTGTGCCAAGGGATCATTTCATGATTAATATAAGACATGGGTTTGGGATTCTTGTACAGTTATGCAGGGAACCTTGAATATGTGATATTATACTTGATTACACTTGAATTATCTTGCTATCTTAGTCTATCTTTCCAATCTTGATAGCATCCTTTTGTTTACGTTCAGTTTGTACATGTCATGTTCCCTTTACCTGTTTTTATGCTGAAAGTCTCTAGGACTTACCAGTCTTTACGACTGACCTATTTTCTTTCGCCTCTTTTTCTTTTGTCCCCCCTAGGTTCTCAAGGAGTAAACTCTAGCACTTAGCTTGGATTTCGCTTGATTTCGGTTCAACTCATGTACGGTTTGATCTTGAGCTATGCTTTGGCTGCATTTCTACTACCTTTGGGGAATCAAGCTACTTTTGTTGTTTTAAGAATATGCATCTTTGTTTGTGCAAGACAGAATTTGTTGTAATGGAAAATAATGACCTCGGCTATTTGATGTAAAAGGTTTTGACTCTTTTTGAAAGTAATGAAATTTATCTTTTGATTCTTCCGCTGTTTTATTTATGTTCTGTCTTGTAATATTTTCTGCGTTTGTTTACCTCGATAATGCTCCTCCAAAACTAGTGCATTCCCTTTGTGAGTGACCCTGGCGGAGGTGGGGTGTTACATATGACCTCTCACATTAGACGTCTGTTTGTGGCTGCTGGATTTGCCGGGCGGTTCCGGGCAGACTTCTACCACAATGTGCCTAACCCCATGTCATAAACCATTACGCCTCTAGTTCTTGTCGTTGACCTCTAACATTAGACGTCCGCTTGTGGTTGCTGGATTTGTCGGGCGGTTCCGAGCTGTCTTACACCACAAACGCACTTAACCTCGTTTCATAGGCGTTTATTAACAATCGTCTTTCACCCAAACCCCAAATTCATGTCATGTGTTCGAAATTTAACTTAATTACAATTCATGTATATTCTAAGTGTCATAGGCCAATTAAAAATTTACAAGCAAGTTCATGTTCATTCTAGATATCAAATGTCAATTACCAATTCACAAGCGTGTTCATGTTCAAGTTATATTGTCAATTTCATGTTATGTGTCGAGTTCCATCATTACTAAAAAAACATGGTTTGTCCAACATATTCCATTTTTAATTATGTTTCTAGGATCTTAATGGCATACCCAATTTTCAAGTCTCAAATTCAAGCTTAATATATTTTTAGTGTAGGTTACTCCAAATCACCAATTTTCAAGATCCTTTCCACTCATTCCATTTAAATAATCTCAATATATATACTTTGCAATAAAATAAATTATGCCCAATATTTGCAACAACAATTGTTATGCGACAAACCCCAAGTTACAGATTATATTTCTCGATTGCATATAATAAATTATGCCCAACATTTCCATATTCCAATCGCACGTATGCATAGTAAGATTTTCGTCTAGTTTCGAGATAACCTAGATCCAAAAATATAAAGGGAAAGGAGAATAAAAGGAACAATTATTATAATATAAACCTTGAATTAAATTAATAACTGGGGAATGATGAACAATAGTAATACTATTATGCAACAAATTTATTATAATTCCACTCACAGTGTTTTTGCGCTCCAATTTATAGATCTTTGGTTTTCTTCTTTAATTCATGAATTAGATTTGACTTTGATTGATTTCATGCCCTAATTTACAGATCTGATCTTCCTTTGATTTCCTTTTACGGTGTAGGTTGCGGATCTGAATCCCTTCTCTTTTCTCGCGCAGTATTTTAGACCTAAATCTCTCTTTTGTTTTATTTGCGGTAGTTGAAATCCTAAATCTCATTCGTTTTAATTTAGGAATAGATTTGTGAAGAGAGAAAATCGATCCAGTATTTGGTAGAGAAGAAGAATTGTTTAGATCCATTAAGGAGGAAGAAGAAGAGAATCCTCTAAAGATTGAGGCAGCATATAGTTACAATGACTTGGTGTGGAGAGAAAGCAAGGCCTAAGGGGTGTTTAAATGGGTTTAGAGTCAAAGAACGATGTCCAGAAACAAGTCCGGATTCAAAAAAATGAATCTGCAGTTAAAACAAGGCTTTCCCGACCAAAACAGGTCGACCTGGAACAAATATGTAACGACCTAGGGGTTTTCGGCCCCAAAAATCGACATAAATACCATTACCGTAACTCATGCCGACCTTCCAAACACCGAAAACACCGGAACGTCATTAGAAAGAAATTAGAGGGTGAGGTAAGAAAGAAAGAAATATTAGAATAGAAGAAGAAACAACATAACACAGAGTCTTACATCGCAGCGGAACAAAATATAATACAGAATTAAATCTTTATTGAGAGCTTGAAATAATACTTACAATATCAGAGTACATCATCTTTGGACAGTTATAATAACTTGTCCTTATACACAACACACAACGGACTAAATACTAGGTACAATACGTCTGAACAACTCCAACTCGCCTCTGAACTTCGCAGCATCCGATAACCTGAACCTATACACCCGGTCTAATCCGAGCATTAACAAAACACCGGGTCAGTCTGGTGAACCAGAGTAAGAAAACTCACACAGTATGAAGGGGAATCATCCAACTTGATTTAAAAGTTCAAAAGTCTTTTCAAAGGGAAAGGATAATCGTAAGACCAAATCCATACATAAATACAGATGGTTTTTACCTTGCGATAACCTAAAACGTTTTTGAAATCAATATCTTTTCTGATATTATAATAGTGTCTAAATACAAGTAAATAACAATCTAGTGGAACGCTTGCACCTCACGCTCCACATATATAGTATACAATCAAAACCGTGGGCTCTTATTGGAGATTGGATTCCGACTATGACAAGGTATGGGGCGACCTGCCGATAGTGTATCTCTGGAGGCGAATACACTGGGTTCAACAAGAACGTCTTGCAACCCGGCCGTCACATGACCGGCCACTCATTTCGCTTGAGTGTATCGAATGTATATCACCAATGGTTGGGCTCAAACCACCGTTTCCCGATAAGTGACAGCATCGAAATAGATTAAAGAAGGAATTGGATTTTCCCTAGATAGGTTATTATACACTCTAATTGGAGCGACCCACATAGCCATGCTGCCTGCCCGATTTTTGTCATTCCCCGGTTGATGAGGGTTGAGGCTTCGCTTTATCAGCACATCACACTCACTTCGAATGCCACATTGTCAGATCCATCAATAATCACTAATTGACATCCACACCAGTACGTTACGTGTCAGCTAAAAGAAGTTTCCTTCTCCGCTTCCACTCTTGGTACAGTTGAAGAAATCAATGTTCGTGATCTTTCTGGAAATACTCCGTCGGGCATTCATCCATACATGTCACCCAGGAACAGGATGAGCCGAAGGTACCCTCATACTGCATTCTAGAAATCAGCCTGAGAATCAATAGCGAGAAGTCCTTACGAATCCGGAGATTCCAACCACAACAGAATCATAGTTTATCTCTGCTTGCAAGTCAGAGAATTTAAGTAATCTTTTCGCTTATGAAGATCCACGGTCTTCAATAGCTCCATCTTGAACCAGCATTTTTAACATATTCGTATTTTCTGGACGGAATGGTTTTTGAATATATATTCGATCCCGGTCTTTCCGTACCAACAATCGTATGGGCCAAATTTGATAGTTGGTTATTTAACTATCGAATAAAACAACCATTCATCCATATAAAAATGTATTCACTGATTCACTACTCAGTATCACTAGCCTCTTTAAATGAACCTTCTTTAAAGTTTCCAATTTTTTGAAGCATCATCTTTACTTCTTATCGTAAAATAAGAATATTCCCCAAATTCATCTTATCCAACATATAAGCTTTTCACAAATCATTTATAATATCATTTTATGGAAAGCATAATTTATATTTCCTCAATTAATCTCGTTTATAATTTAATACCACCATTTTGAAAACCTATTTAAATCTCAACCTCGTTTACTTAATTAATTAGTAAGTAAATTCTTATTTCTCTTTATATTGACGTTAATAGTTCTTTACAATATTTATATACGAGCTTTGATTATATTATAAATAGAACCCTTAAGTAAATTCCTTAATATCTCTTTATTATTATGTTACAATTCATTTCAACAATTCAAATTCATTTGTTAAAAACCACATAAACAAAACTTTTATAAATCTCATACTAATACCTTATACAATTGTTATATTGATATACTTTTCAAATCCTTATATTGGTCGAAACAATTTAACTTATCATCTGTAACAACGTTACAGATTTCATTTCAAAGCCATTTTTACTTCCATTTAACGCATTCTCTTTAAATCAAATCCGAGTACTTATTCTTTGTTTAAACTTATAATAATCCTTTTAAAACTTATATCTAAACATAGTCCATCTCCTTTGTTACAATGTTACAAAACATACACGCAAACCACCAACTTTATTTACTAACTAGATTCCATTTCCAAAACTCTAAAATTTCTATTTACAAAATCTTTTATAATTTAATTACAACAACTTGCCATTCGTTTCCATTTCCTTATTTTAACTTTAATGAAAAGTCCCGTTTTCAATTTATTATCAATAATTAATATTCATCGTCGTTATCCAAAATTTTAACTTCATTCAAAATCCTGTCTTCAGTTAACATTCCGACCTTCGGAATAACACATTCCGACCTCGGAATAAATTCACTTCCATTTATTTGTCTAAATCTCATTTATAAATTTCATTTATAAATTCATATTATTATTTTCAACTTTGATTCCATTTAAAATATGAAATCCCATTTCCAGATCACCACCCATTTCGAATTATCGATTTGCTAGTCTCATTCACGAAATGATATTAAATCACATTTCGTATTTGTTTGAAACACAGTTTGTTAAAAAAAAGATCATTTATTACAAAAAATTTCTCTTTGAAATCTTTTATACATTCTTGTATATTCATGATTTAATTTTTTTTCATTTCGATATTCTCGAATCCATTTAAACTTTCATCCCGACCGTTAAAGCGTTTACAAAACCAATTTATCATTTAATTTATCAGTACAATTATGTTTATCTCATTTAACTATTTATTTGATAATATTGTAACTCTTTATTAGTTATACTTTTAAATAATCATAAAAATTGTAAACACAGCTACAATGTTTATTTTACGATAAAAATCGTATTTCAAAACTATTTATAAATATATCTTTAACCTTGGAAACCATTCGAAATTAACTAATATCGATTTTGAAAATTCATTTCTTTTAACCGATGGTACTAAAGTGGCAAATGGCTACTATAGTACCAAACCGTGAAATATAAAGCAATTTCACATTCTAGAACAAACACTATAATCATATTAATAACCGTTGTTAATATTAGTGAGGAATTCGGTCGGATTTCGCCAACCTGTTAGTCCCTGCAAAACCATGGGTTACCACAGATTCAATTCAATCAATTTACCATGGTCAATCAATATTTGTTTTCCGTCCAAATCGGTGATCAAATAAACAATGTAATGATAACAGTCGATAATAACTGTAAGTGCTAATAACAGAAATTCAAGCATTCACTATTTATTTATAACGTTTATAGTGTTATAAACATAACCACTGAGGTAAGTTACCTCAATTGGATTTAATCGTTATAAATAACGATTTGTTTCAGTTAAATTTAACGAAGGCCTAATTTAACTGTTTTAGTCAGTATATGAATATAAAATAACAAACAACAAGCAAATAACCAATCAATAACAAACATAGCACACAATTATAAATTTCGACTTATAAAATATAAACGAGGAGAACTAAGTGAGTATAACTCACCTTGATTTGATCTTGTTGTCAACGAATCTTTTTTAAATAAATTAAACAGTCGTTTAATTTAATTAAAATTTCCGGTTGATTCCACTCCTGCCTTATTCTGTTCTCGGATGTTGTGCTCGTCGAGACGGTCATAGCGTCTCCTATTTGTCCAATTCTATTAATACAAGGACATGTTGTATTTTATACCTTACAGTTTAAAATTAAATAATTAACATATTATCATTATTATCTTTTCCTTTCTAGCTACATGGTAAGGTGCGTTTTAGGCATTGATATAAAATAGATGTGGCTCAATAAAAACAGATCAGCGCCCTCATGCATGCTTAATATCTGGCCGGTGTAAATGATTTGGCAAATATATAATACCTTATATAATTGGCTCAATTCCTTCTGGTGGCTGTCATATAAAATAGCAACGTTGTATAGATAAATTTGGCCAAATAAGTGAGGTGATTTGGCATGTTTTAATTAGTCAACCCCAAATTATAACTAGTCTTAAACAAATTACATCACCTAGTTTAATCGGCCCCTGCCGTTCTTTTGTTTTCATTATCCTGATTCGTACCCATTAAAAATTATATGGTAAACATGTATTGTTTTAAATCGGTCACGTGTATATTTGGATCTGGCAGTTCTAACAGTTAGCATATATTGGGCGCATTACTAATGTGATTAAGGAGTTTTTAATTAATAATTTGGTACATAAAAATGATCTGGCACCTTAAATACCTTTCGTCGCCAGTACTGTTCCTCACTGTCTTCCTAAAACTACTACTGCTCCTTCTTCGCCGCTACGCCTTCTTCTGTACACTTCATCTACCCGGTCTGCTTATTTCCGTTTCTACGAACCACCACGAGTTCACCATCTTGTTTATACCAACTTCACACATTTCTCTCTTTTTTTGTTCAGAAGGACCGAAGTCTATCCTTTTCACCAGTCCAACGTCAGAACAGAAAACCCAAATTTCCTTTTCTTGATTCATCAACACATGGCAAGGATAGCTACTACTCACCATGCTCATTAGCACTTTGTGTACATATATATATATATATATATATATATATATATATATATATATATTTAAACTGCCGTTCACTGTATTTTTGATGCCACCTCCTATTTTGTTCATTACTTCTGAAACTTTACTCTCTCCTCATACTCCCTTATTTTCACTACTCCAGTATACATACTGCCTCCGAGTACCCACCCTCTTCTCCACACAGACAACTTCTTCTACCTCTACCCTAAGGCACAGCCCCATAAATCACTTCATCCCGTCACTGAGGTTGAACCATCGTAATGCTTCCCTACTCAAGAGTAAACCCCGCCGCCTCAACTTGCCATATTCCGCCTCCTACTCCTGCTCCGGAATTCACAACAAGCTGCGACCCTTTGAGCAATGTACCCACCACCTTGGCTTCACCATTGAACAGTCGCCCTTCCACCAGCGTGACAGCGTCTCCACCTCATCTCGTTCTCGAACCCGTACAGTGTTCGAAAAACAAAAACTGAACGCACTGCATCACTGTATCCCCCGGTAGGAAGCAATGGAGGATCAGGGTTTTAGATTTGAGGAAAGGTTGGGGTCAAGACTTCAGAAGAAGAACGAAAAATAATGAAATGAAGAGGGAGGATGCTCCATCATATTTATAGGTGAGATATACGTGCTAATCACGGCTACGTGGGATGCATGAAATTTGGTTGTTTGGCTCCCAAGGCACGAAATGGTTTGGCTTCCAAGCAAAGAAAAAGAATTGTTTAATCTTTCCCTTTTATACAGCTGGTTCTGTGCACAGGTACACTCGGGGTAGATAGACAGCTGGTTCTTTTAGACAGCTGCTTCAAATATGGGTAGACAGGCTGTAGGCATGTGCATGAAATTTTAAGGCCTAAGAAATGTTTAAGGGTACCATATAGCATGCGTATGGGTAGATAGATAAGTAGCTGTGCTTGATTTATTTTTATGATACGATCATTATGTTTACTGCTATTTACCAGTGCACATTAAATATACGTTTAATGTTTTCAAATTTTAGTGTGGTGCATTACCTAAGATTTCATTGAGGTCCGAGATGCTACAGACAAAAATAAGAACACAGTCGTATAGAGCGAGGTGCCCCGATCCCAAAAAATATAATAATAAGGACAAGTTAACTTATTCTGTGAAACCCCAAAATGCTAATATAGGGTGTAAAATACTCCAAATAAAAAGTTGTTTATTTTACAAATTAAAAATTACAGAAAAATTCTATAAATCAAATTAACAATACGTCTCAAAAATCTTGTCTTACTTCAAAATAAATAATTTATTATAATTAAATAATCATTATGGTGTACAAACTATTCCATTGCGACTATTCTAAATTTAAACTGGACATAATTCACAATCTATAAGCTAAAATCTCGATTTTTCTCTTCCACTGGAAAAATATAATCAACACGATTCAAACGTTTCTTATTTAATAGAATTCCGACTTATATCGGATCCGGTATATTCAATTGAAGTTGGAAATTCAATGTTACGAACTACCACGCCATTTCGAGCTCATATTATATTATATATAAATTATAACCTTCAGACTTCATTTTAATTAACGATTTCAATATTAAATTCATTAATATTCCCAAAAATAATATTAAAATAAATTAAATATTCGACTACCAAAAATACGGGACATTACATTCTCCCCCCCTTAGAATAATTTCGTCCCCGAAATTGCTTAGGTAGGAAATATGTGACAAAACCATTAATTTTCAAAATCCAATTTATATTAAAACGAAAACCAATTCAATATCGTAAATAAATATTTTTCAAAAGTATCGAAAATTTTCTAACACTTTAAATTCTCGGAAAAATTTGGCAGAGTCTCCCCTGTACGGAGTGACATCTGCGATATCGTAGGAACAAATAATATATATACATCGATCCACACGGTCAGAAAAACAAAATTCAAAACCCAAAATTTTATATTTTTACATAGGCATACCTCTTACGAGCACTATTTAGCATATTTGCCCAATTTATGTGCAGTATACGCAACTATAATCAATTCTCAAAGCCATCTGGCACCTATACTCAACTCAATTCACATATCAGTAACAGATATATGAAATTCTTAACTAATATTTAATTGATTAAGGCGCATAACCATAACAATTTTCGAAATCAGACATGAAGTGTGCATTTGCAACACAGGAAGGAATTATTCAACTTTAGACTATACTGGAATTTAATTATAATTCAACTTTTTATCAAACTATTGATGAATTTATATTCAAGCAATCTAACACCAAATCAATACCAATCAACCATCAATGCACAACAAATCTCAATGAAAATAATTAGATTTATGTTCAATTCAATATTTTACTTTGGTTTCACAGAACATCAATCAATTACTATACGATTGATTTCTATTTGATTATTATTTATTCAAACAAATTTATTTAATCTGATTCCAATATCATTATTAATTTAATTTTAATATTTTTTTTCTTAATTTAATTTCACTTAACAAATTTAGATTTCAATTCAAATTTTCAATCCGATTTGAATTCCATTCAAATCATACTAATATCCCAATAATCTTATGAAATTATTTCTTTTCTATACAAAGGTATAATTTAGGTAAAATTATTCCATTTACCCTCTTTACAAAACAATATTGTATCGATTACCAGTTCAACACTCCTCAATACTTGAACCGATTAACCAACACAATACAAAACATTTATTTATAAAATTTACAATTACGCTCTCATATATATACACTCAGTCTCGATCTAGGGTATTACTAACCCAATCTCTATCGAGCTACACCATAGAGCCAAGGTTATTACTAAACCAATAGCTCTGATACCACTGTAACGACCCAGGGGTTTTCGGCCCCGAAAATCGACATAAATACCATTACCATAACTCATGTCGACCTTCCAAACACCAAAAACATCGGCACGTCATTAGAAAGAAATTAGAGGCTGACGTAAGAAAGAATGAAATATTACATTAGAAGAAGAAGAAACAACATAACACAGAGTCTCACATCGCAGCGGAACAAAATATAATACAGAAATAAATCTTTATTAAGAGCTTGAAATAATACTTACAATATCAGAGTACATCATCTTTGGACAGTTATAATAACTTGTCCTTATACACAACACACAGCAGAAAAATACAAGGTACAATACGTCTGAACAACTCCAGCTCGCCTCTGGACTTCGTAGCATCCGATAACCTGAACCTGTACACCCGGTCTAACCCGAGCATTTACAAAACACCGGGTCAATCTGGTGAACCAGAGTGAGAAAAACTCGCACCGTATTAATGGGAATCATCCAACTTGATTTAAAAGTTTAAAAGTCTTTTTGAAAGAAAAGGATAATCGTAAGACCGAATCCACTCATAAATACAGACGGTTTTTACGATAACCCAAAACGTTTTTGAAATCAATATCTTTTCTGATATTATAATAGTGTCTAAATACAAGTAAATAACAATCTAGTGGAATGCTTGCATCTCACGCTCCACATATATAGTATACAATCAAAACCGCGGGCTCTTATTGGAGATTGGATTCCGACTATGACATGGTATGGGACCACCAGCCGATGGTGTATCTCTAGAGGCGAATACACTGGGTTCAACAAGAACGTCTTGCAACCCGGCCCGCACATGACCAACCACTCATTTCTCTTGAGTGTATCGAATGTATATCTCCAATGGTTGGGCTCAAACCACCGTTTCCCGATAAGGGCAGCATCGAAATTGATTAAAGAAGGAATTGGATTTTCCCTAAATAGGTGATTATACACTCTAATGGGAGCGACCCACATAGCCATGCTGCCCGCCTGATTTTTGTCATTCCATGGTTGATAAGGGTTAAGGCTACGCTTTATCAGCACATCACACTCACTTCAAATGCCACATTGTCAGATCCATCAATAATCACTAATTGACGTCCACAACAATACTTTACGTGTTAGCTAAAAGGAGTTTCATTCTCTGCTTCCACTCTTGGTACGGTTGAAGAAATCAATGTACGTGACCTTTCTGGAAATACTCTGTCAGACATTCTTCCATACACGTCACCCAGGAACAGGATGAGCCGAAGGTACGCTCCTACTGCATTCTAGGAATCACCCTGAGAATCTGTAGCGTGAAGTCCTTGCGAATCCGTAGATTCCATCCACGACAGAATCACAGTTTATCTCTGCTTGCAAGTCAGATATTTGAAGTAATCTTTTCGCTTATGAAGATCCACGGTCTTCAATAGCTCCATCTTGAATCAGCATTTTTAACGTATTCGTATTTGCTGGACGGAATGGTTTTCGAATATATATTTGTTCTCGGTCTTTCCGTACCAACAATCGTATGGGCCAAATTTGATAGTCGATTATTTAACTATCAAATAAAACAACCATTCATCCATATAAAAATGTATTCACTGATTCACTACTCAGTGTCATTAGCCTCTTTAAATGAATCGTCTTTAAACTGTCCAATATTTGAAGCATCATTTTTAATTCTTATCGTAAAATAAGAATATTCCCCAAATTCATTTAATCCAACTTATAAGCTTTTCACAAATCATTTATAATATCATTTTATGGAAAGCATAATTTATATTTCCTCAACTACTCTCGTTTATAATTTAATACCACCATTTTGAAAACCTGTTTAATTCTCAACCTCGTTTACTTAATTAATTAGTAAGTAAATTCTTATTTATCTTTATATTGACGTTAATAGTTCTTTACAATATTTATATAAGAGCTTTGATTCTATTATAAATAGAACCTTTAAGAAAATTCCTTAATATCTCTTTATTATTATGTTACAATTCATTTCAACAATTCAAATTCATTTGTTTAAAACTACATAAACAAAACTTTTATAAATCTCATACTAATACCTTATACAATTGTTATATTGACATACTTTTCAAATCCTTATATTGTTCGAAACAATTTAACTTATCATCTGTAACAACGTTACTGATTTCATTTCAAAGCCATTTTTACTTCCATTTAACACATTCTCTTTAAATCAAATCCGAGTACTTATTCTTTGTTTAAACCTATAATAATACTTTTAAAACTTATATCTAAACATAGTCCATCTCCTTTGTTACAATGTTACAAAACATACTCGCAAACCACCAACTTTATTTACTAACTAGATTCCATTTCCAAAACTCTAAAATTTCTATTTACAAAATCTTTTGTAATTTAAGTACAACAACTTGCCATTTGTTTCCATTTCCTTATTTTAACTTTAATGAAAAGTCCCATTTTCAATTTATTATCGACAACTAATATTCATCGTCGTTATCCAAAACTTTAACTTCATTCAAAATCCTGTCTTCAGTTAACATTCCGACCTTCGGAATATCACATTCCGAACCTCGGAATAAACTCATTTCCATTTATTTATCTAAATCTCATTTATAAATTTCATTTATAAATTCATATTGGTATTGATTACATTTAAAATATGAAATCCCATTTTCAGATCACCACTCATTTCGAATCTATCGATTTGCTAATCTCATTCACGAAATGATATTAAATCACATTTCGTATTTATTTGAAACACCGTTTGTTAAAAAAAACGATCATTTATTACTAAAAATTTCTCTTTGAATTCTTTTATACATTCTTGTATATTCATGATTTAATTTTTTTTCATTTCGATATTCTCGAATCCATTTATACTTTCATCCCGACCGTTAAAGCCTTTACAAAACCATTTTATCGTTTAATTTATCAGTACAATAATGTTTATCTCATTTAACTATTTATTTGATAATATTTTAACTCTTTATTAATTATACTTTTAAATAATCGTAATAACTGTAAACACAGCTACGATGTTTATTTTACGATAAAAATCGTATTTCAAAACTATTTATAAATATATCTTTTGTAACACCCACATCCGTTAGTGTCACTCACAAAGGGAATGCACTAAGTTCTGTGGAGCATTGAGGGTAAAAGATGCAGATAAATTACAAGACAGACAAAAATTACAACAGCGAAAAATAAAACTTTGCTTTATTGATAAAATAGTTTGTACAACGATTTCTTTATAATATCAGAGTATCATCTGTCTTACGAAATAAAGAAGCATAAAACAACATTTATATTCCCCAATGTATCAAGAGCCAGCCATAGCATCTGAAAAGAGAATCCAAGAAAAACTTCGACAAATCTTTAAGCTGGAAAAGAGTGACCATCCAACTTAACCTGAGCTATACTATTCCCTTCTTTACTACCTTGGGGGTGGGGGGGAATGGAAGAAAAGAAGACGAAAGAAAAATAGAGTCAGACATAAAGCCTGAGTAAGTTCAGTAACTTCTAGCATGTGAACATGGAAAAACAAAATGACATGAATTAACTGAATACAAGATAACACCATGACGATAGGGTCAGCAAGATTAGACAAGATAATCACAAGATATGCTAAGATAAGATAAACTAGATATGCTCTAATACTTTCGCCGCTTCGCTATTTCCTTGTTATACTGGTTTCTATATCTCTGCACCACCTTTCTAGTGTCCCAACTAGAAATGATAACGTGATCCCAATCCCGGTAATTTCCATTTTCCTTCAGGCATACATTTATTATTTATTCCCTAGATCTAATCTAGGGTTTACTATCAAGTGCTTTCTAGATTCAACTAGAGTTTACGCTATCTGCTGAACGCTTCTCGGATTCAGGGTTTATGCCACCTAGTCCAACTAGGGATTATGCTACCTGTCGAACGATGCCCCCTAGTCTATGACACACTACCTAGAGTGGTATATGTTCCTAGACTTCCCCACTCATGTATCGCGAATCGTTATCGCTTGTCTAGATGCACATGTCCTGTAATGTGCGGCCCGAGTCCTGTGGCAGGGCAAATCAAGAAACACAGAACTCGGTCGGGAGCTTTCAGATATTTGCCAATGCAGATGCTAAGGTCTGTTTTTATTCCAGTGGCTATGGTCCCACTCGACCCCTCCCTCGACTAATGAAAGACACACCTTGAAAAATGAGAACTATATGCAGGCCCCCTATGCCCCACTAACCTATGCCCATCCTCACCCATAACTAGATAGAAAGTATATGGTCTTTTGGAGTTCTTCGCCTTTCCGCTTCACGTATCTCGACTAACTCAAGATGGATGGTAGACGACGAGTTGCTATCACAGGGCTACCGTTTTCTCGCCGAATCACGCCGGTCCATCCTAGTCTTTAGGTTGCCATATATTGCAACCAAGGCATACCTCTGGTTCTTCTAACGCAGATCTTAACCTCTGTGAGCCCAGGAGGATCATCTGCAGCCTCACAGAGGGATTCCAAGAGTATCCTCACGTCCCCTCGAAGCCTCGGGCTTCGTAACCCAATTCGTTGGAGCCTTCTTTTTACTCAGACGGACATTCGCTCCTTCCCGTGTTATACTAAGAATTACTACTTAGTTTTGCTAACTAAGGTTTACCACTTAGTTTCCAGAATCGTTGTTTTCTTAACTAAGGTTTACTACTTAGCTCCTTTTAACCAAGGTTTACTACTTAGTTCTCTTTCCCGTCAATTTGGATTGGTTAAGTGTCATTAGTCAATTCAAGCTAACTTAACCCTCTTCATTTATCCTGTTAAACTGGTTAAGTGTTATCAGTAATTCATGTTGACTTAACCCTACCACAAACCAAGTTATATTGGTTAAGTATTTCTTATTACTTAACCCTACCCATTCATCCTGTATTGGTTAAGTGTTCCTTTTTAACTTAACCTTGCCCGTCCGTTTTAACTAACATGTTATAAATGGTTAAGTATTATCCCTTCATGTTTAAAACTTAACCCTATTCCTTTATCACAATCTGATGGTTAAGTGTTCAAGTTTACTTAACCCTACGGTCTAGCCCATCTAACATATCAAATTGGCTAAGTGTATTAAATTTTTCTTAACCCCAACCTCTAGTCTAGTTAACATGTTAATTTGGCTAAGTGTATTAACTTTAATTAACCCCACCTTCGAGTCTAGTTAATTTGGATAAGTGTTTTCTTAGTTACTTAACCCCTACAAATCTTGCCTTGTTACCATGTTAAGTTGGTTAAGTGTCCCTATGGACTTAGCCCTCCCATTCTAGCTTAACTGTGTTAAGTGTCTGTATGAACCTAACCCCACCCACCGGTCTAGTTATCATGTTGAATTGGTTAAGTGTCTTAGTTAACTTAACCCTACCATTCTTGTCCTAGCTTTAACTAAATAAATTAAAGCCGCGACCACTCACATTTGACAGATATTGTTGCGAATACTGGATGTGCCAGTTGGTTCCGAGAAGGTTTACATCGCAACTCAGTCTAACCTCGGGTTAGGCATATTCGGGTTTTCTAAGTTCAAAGGGTTTGATTAATTTTCAAATCAGGTTTTGAAAGTAACCATCCCGTCCGTCGGATCAATTAGGGATAGCCAGGGATAGCAGGAAACTTGTATTTTCCAAACCCAAGCCTAGACACTATCCTCTCTGTCACCCTAGAACTTTCTGGTGTGTTATTAAAGAGATGGCATTAATAAAACCTTTAATTTGTCTAAATTTTCATTTTCTCATTTAGAAAAATTCTATAAGTAAATTATTCCTAATTTACTTATTTCCTAATTACTCTTTTAATGTAAATTGTCAACATTCATTCTTATCGCCCATTTTCCTTTCTATATCATATTTATGCTTTTTGATATGTGAACTATACCAAATTAAGTGTCACTAATCATGATTTTGCTAAACCTGACAAGTACTCCCAATTATGGCCAATTTCATATTTATGCCAATATACTTATTATGCTAAATTAGCTAATCCAATTCTGATTTAACATTCTAATTACAGTTCATGTCAAACTAGACTTATTATTCTAGTTCACAATTCATGTAAATGCTCGATTTACAAGTCGATACTAGATTCAAATTACACATCCTATAATTCATGTCAAATTTATCCAATTTGCATTTCTATGAACATGCAATAATCCATGTTCCCAATTTATGCCAATTTCCAAGTTAAAAACTACGTTTTTAATAAATTTCATGTTTTGCCCAAATCGTATTCCCACCATTCGTATAATCGTGATTCAATCTAGATTATAGATAAATCTAGATTCGTAGAAAATAGGGAATGAACCAAAGACATAAAAAGGTTTGAATAACGACGTAGGTTCAAGAACATGGGTAGACCTAACTTAATAGGTAAATTCCCAAGATCTAAAAACAAAGAAAACCAAGAATAGACAGAATAGATAATCAGGTTTAGACCCAATTTCATAGTCACAAAACTTATGCAACATTTTCCAAGTCATGATCATAGGTGTTTAATCACAGTTGTCCTTGTTATGTCATAGGCAATAGTTTATGTTTCCTAATCAAGGGCATAGGCTTGTGTTCATAGTCAAGGAAATAATTCTCATAGTCATGAGTCACAGTCATAAGCAGTGTTCATAGTCATAGGCAATGTTCAAAGTCAAAGAGGCATATGGTTTTTAAGGTCCTTAGTTTCATAGTCACAGTCTTATTGGTCCTCGAATCATAACAGTTCTTAATTAGGTCCAAAGATATAAGCACTGATTCGAATAGAAAGATTTGGCATATTCTTTTATTCCTTTAGTTTCATGTCACGAATAGAGAAAACGTTCAAATCTAAAAAGTAACCGACTTACAAAGATTAGATTAGATTCGTAGAAAAACAGTCATTCAAGTCGTTTGAATCTTCACTTGAATCCTAGCTTGTTTTTGAATCCCCTCTTGAAAGTCTTGAGCAGCTTTTCCTCGTCTTGATTTATTTTACATATTATTTTACTTATTTATACATTTTCTCAGAGGCAGCATAAGGATAGAAAAGAATTGTGAATAGTGAAGGAGACTAGGGCTGTTTATATAGGATTAGGCGGACGAACCTAGGCAGAAAACGTGACCAAATACATCAGAACGAACCAGATTCAGAAAACTGGATTTTGGGGGCAGGTCGACTACACAGTCGACCTGGGTGCCCCAGGTCGACTACCCAGTCGACCTGGGTCTTGGGCGGGAAAATTCCCGCCTAGCCCAATCTGGGTCCGATTTTGAATTTTGAACTTGTTTCTGACCTGTTCGAATTTTAAATCGAATTCTAAAACTTCTGAAGACCATAACTCCTTCATACGGAGTCCGATTAACGCAAACCCGGACTCTATCTCATGCAGAATTACGAGACGAACGAAATGGCGCAGCCCGTTTCCCTTGATTTTGATTTTAAAATTTAATTCTGCCTTGATTTGTGAATCTTAGTGTTATAGAATTACGGGGTGTTACATTCTCCCCCACTTAAAAGGATTTCGTCCCCGAAATCTTCAAGTTAGGAAGAATGTATCCTACCATCCAATCACCCATCTACTCAACCATTCAATCACAGGCATTCATTGTCCTTAAAAGATTTCTACTGCTTTCATGTTCATATGCATAGTGTGTGTATATGTCTTTATCTAATGCAAAATCAGGCGGTCTACTGATTCAGTTGACCTCCATAATGTGAATCATGTCAGTGCCATACGTCCAATCATGTATGCAAGCATCCCTAGTTATATAAATACTACATGTGTGCATAGCCATTCATCCATAAGCAACATCCATATGATAACGTATCAAGTTCAACTTACAAACAAATTCATATTTGTAAATGAAATATGAAAGCGTCCAAACTGATCTAGTGCCAAATACGTATGCATATGCATTCACGAGCAACCATTAGCAACCACTTGCAACCATCAACCATAACATGTTTCAAATACAGGTTTACATCCATTGGCTTCTACCTAAGGATCGAAGATACGACCTAGATGATATACTTTGGAAAGAGAGAAACAATTATGCGTAAAGCTCCTAAAAAAAGAAATCTAGGATGCACCCTTAAGGAAAAGGGTATGTTGCTAGTATCTAGCCTTCTTGAGCTTTACTCTACTGTATCTTAACTAATTTAACTTCACGATTATGAAGTTTCTGACCTCCATTTCCAAAATAAACAGATGTCAATTACGGTACCAAGTGTATGTACTAGGATGATTAGAGGTCTCCCTCTTATCCACCATGCCATAACCATAAGGGTCGAAAGGTTACTACGTGCTTTTTAGAGTGCCTGTCACAACCATTCATCTCTCATGCAAACCATCCTAGTAGAACTCGACATTCCTCAAGTACAAGCCCCAAAGTCCTAAACCAATATCAGACAAGCACCTAAGGAATATTTCCTCCGAATTTTAGACGATCTACGTGAGATGATATAAGCAAACTCGATAGCTATTCTCAAATCCCTACTAACCAAAAATAAACTTGTCGGACCACCAATTGGATTTGAGACTCTAGTGGGATCTTTCTACTATACAAATACTATAGTGCTGAGACTCAACTATGGAAGAAAATATGAACAAATGCAAAGCGCTAAAACCAAAGGAAAGAATACGAACAGCAAAACTAGACTCTTCCAACAAAACTTTACTACCTTTCTCCTAGGTACGCTTGGTGGTGAAAGTATGTACTTGCCCTTCCGAAAATCTTGTTCCTCATTCTTGCCCTTGTCCTTAATTATATGCCCTATTATACCCTAGTAAAGATACTTCCTCTTGTCTTAGGTTTTATAATTCCTTCCTGCTTTGTGAGCTAAATCTACATCCATGAATTCCTCATCCTAGGGTTGTGCTCCTTAGCCAAACTCCTCATCCCCTTCCGTGTGTAACCATGTTGACAAATATCTCGAAAGCTTCTTCCATCATACAGAAAACCCTATAAGCTTGAAAGAAAACTGGCCGTAGGTGAAACAACTATGGCTATGGATGGAAGCCAGGCACGACTTCACCCATCGATGAGGTTACCTCCTAGAAAGCCAGGAGCCCGAGAGACTCAAGAAAGAAGGAGACAAGAATTCAAATGGAGGAAGAGAAGATAGTGCGTATGGCTTTGGGGAATATGCCTTTAAAACAAATCTTTTCTCTCGAAAATGATTCTTTTAAAACCATTTTGAAAATAATTTTTCAAATCCTTTATCTGATATGGTAACCTTCAGCTCTGATACCACGTGTAACACCCCACATCCGTTAGTGTCACTCACAAAGGGAATGCACTAAGTTCTGTGGAGCATTTAGGGTAAAAGATGCAGATAAATTACAAGATAGACAAAAATTACAACAGCGGAAAATAAAACTTTGCTTTATTGATAAAATAGTTTGTACAACGATTTCTTTATAATATCAGAGTATCATCTGTCTTACAAATTAAAGAAGCATAATACAACATTTATATTCCCCAATGTAGCAAGAGCCAGCCATAGCATCTGAAAAGAGAATCCAAGCAAAACTTCGACAAATCTTCAAGCTGGAAAAGAGTGACAATCCAACTTAACCTGAGCTATACTATTCCCTTCTTTACTACCTGGGGGGGGGGGGACAGAAGAAAAGAAGACGAAAGAAAAACAGAGTCAGACATAAAGCCTGATTAAGTTCAGTAACTTCTAGCATGTGAACATGGAAAAACAAAACGACATGAATTAACTGAATACAAGACAACACCATGACGATAGGGTCAGCAAGATTAGGCAAGATAATCACAAGATATGATAAGATAAGATAAACTGGATATGCTCTAATACTTTCGCCGCTTCGCTATTTCCTTGTTATACTGGTTTCTATATCTCTGGACCACCTATCTAGTGTCCCAACTAGAAATGATAATGTGATCCCAATCCCGGTAATTTCCATTTGCCTTCAGCCATACATTTATTATTTATTACCTAGATCTAATATAGGGTTTACTATCAAGTGCTTTCTAGATTCAACTAGAGTTTACGCTATCTGCTGAACGCTTCTCGGATTCAGGGTTTATGCCACCTAGTCCAACTAGGGATTATGCTACCTTTCGAACGATGCCCCCTAGTCTAGGACACACTACTTAGAGTGGTATATGTTCCTAGACTTCCCCACGCATGTATCATGAATCGTTATCGCTTGTCTAGATGCACATGTCCTGTAATGTGCGGCCCGAGTCCTATGGCAGGGCAAATCAAGAAACACAGAACTCGGTCGGGAGCTTTCAGATATCTGCCGATGCAGATGCTAAGGTCTGTTTTTATTCCAGTGGCTATGGCCCCACTCGACCCCTCCCTTAACTAATGAAAGGCACACCTTGAAAAATGAGAACTATACGCAGGCCCCCTATGCCCCACTAACCTATGGCCATCCTCACCCATAACTAGATAGCAAGTATATGGTCTTTTGGAGTTCTCCGCCATTCCGCTTCACGTATCTCGACTGACTCAAGATGGATGGTAGACGACGAGTTGCTATCACCGGGCTACCGTTTTCTCGTCGAATCACGCCGGTCCATCCTAGTCTTTAGGTTGCCATATATTGCAACCATGGCATACCCCTGGTTCTTCTAACGTAGACCTTAACCTCTGTGAGCCCAGGAGGATCATTTGCAGCCTCACAGAGGGATACCAAGAGTACCCTCATGTCCCCTCAAAGCCTCAGGCTTCGTAACCCAATTCGTTGGAGCCTTCTTTTTACTCAGACGGACATTCGCTCCTTCCCGTGTTATACTAAGAATTACTACTTAGTTTTGCTAACTAAGGTTTACCACTTAGTTTCCAGAATCGTTGTTTTCTTAACTAAGGTTTACTACTTAGCTCCTTTTAACAAAGGTTTACTACTTAGTTCTCTTTCCCGTCAATTTGGATTGGTTAAGTGTCATTAGTCAATTCAAGCTAACTTAACCCTCTTCATTTATCTTGTTAAACTGGTTAAGTGTTATCAGTAATTCATGTTGACTCAACCCTACCACAAACCAAGTTATATTGTTTAAGTATTTCTTATTACTTACCCCTACCCATTCATCCTGTATTGGTTAAGTGTTCCTTTTTAACTTAACCTTGCCCGTCCGTTTTAACTAACATGTTATTAATGGTTAAGTATTATCCCTTCATATTTTAAACTTAACCCTATTCCTTTATCACAATCTGATGGTTAAGTGTTCAAGTTTACTTAACCCTATGGTCTAGCCCAGCTAACATATCAAATTGGCTAAGTGTATTAAATTTTTCTTAACCCCAACCTCTAGTCTAGTTAACATGTTAATTTGGCTAAGTGTATTAACTTTACTTAAACCCACCTTCTAGTCTAGTTAATTTGGCTAAGTGTTTTCTTAGTTACTTAACCCGTACAAAACTTGTCTTGTTACCATGTTAAGTTGGTTAAGTGTCCCTATGGACTTAGCCCTCCCATTCTAGCTTAACTGTGTTAAGAGTCTGTATGAACCTAACCCCACCCACCGGTCTGGTTATCATGTTGAATTGGTTAAGTGTCTTAGTTAACTTAACCCTACCATTCTTGTCCTAGATTTAACTAAATAAATTAAAGCCGCGACCACTCACATTTGACAGATATTGTTGCGAATACTGGATGTGCCGGTTGGTTCCAGGCAGGTTTACATCGCAACTCTGTCTAACCTCGGGTTAGGCATATTCGGGTTTTCAAAGTTCAAAGGGTTCGATTAATTTTCAAATCAGGTTTTGAAAGTAACCATCCCGTCCGTCGGATCAGTTAGGGATAGCCAGGGAGAGCAGGAAACTTGTATTTTCCAAACCGAAGCCTAGACACTATCCTCTCTATCACCCAAGAACTTTCTGGTGTGTTATTAAAGAGATGTCATTAATAAAACCTTTAATTTGTCTAAATTTTCATTTTCTCATTTAGGACAAATTCTATAAGTAAATTATTCCTAATTTACTTATTTCCTAATTACTCTTTTAATGTAAATTGTCAACATTCATTCTTATGGCCCATTTTCCCCTCTATATCATATTTATGCTTTTTGATATGTGAACTATACCAAATTAAGTGTCACTAATCATGATTTTTGCTAAACCTGACAAGTACTCCCAATTATGGCCAATTTCAAATTTATGCCAATATACTTATTATGCTAAATTGGCTAATCCAATTCTGATTTAACATTCTAATTACAGTTCATGTCAAACTAGACTTATTATTCTAATTCACAATTCATGTAAATGCTAGATTTACAAGTCAATACTAGATTCAAATTACACATCCTATAATTCATGTCAAATTTATCCAATTTGCATTTCTATGAACATGCCATAATACATGCTCCCAATTTATGCCAATTTCCAAGTTAAAAACTATGTTTTTAGTAAATTTCATATTTTGCCCAAATCGTATTCCCACCGTTCGTATAATCGTGATTCAATCTAGATTATAGATAAATATAGATTCGTAGAAAATAGGGAATGAACCAAAGACATAAAAATGTTTGAATAACGACGTAGGTTCAAGAACATAGGTAGACCTAACTTATTTGGTAAGTTCCCAAGATCTAAAACCAAAGAAAACCAAGAATAGACAAAATAGATAATCAGGTTTAGACCCAATTTCATAGTCACAAAACTTAAGCAACATTTTCCTAGTCATGAATCATAGGTGTTTAATCACAGTTGTCCTTGTTATGTCATAGGCAATAGTTTATGTTTCCTAATCAAGGGCATAGGCTTGTGTTCATAGTCAAGGAAATAATTCTCATAGTCATGAGTCACAGTCATAGGAAGTGTTCATAGTCATAGGCAATGTTCATAGTCAAAGAGGCATATGGTTTTTTAAGGTCCATAGTTTCATAGTCACAGTCTTATTGGTCCTCGCATCATAACAGTTCTGAATTAGGTCCAAAGATATAAGCACTGATTCGAATAGAAAGATTTGGCATATTCTTTTATTCCTTTAATTTCATGTCACGAATAGAGAAAACGTTCAAATCTAAAAAGTAACCGACTTACAGAGATAAGAATAGATTCGTAGAAAAACAGTCGTTGAAGTCGTTTGAATCTTCACTTGAATCCTAGCCTATTTTTGAATCCCCTCTTGAAAGTCTTGAGCAGCAATTCCTCGTCTTGATTTATTTTACATATTATTTTATTTATTTATACATTTTCTCAGAGGCAGCATAAGGATAGAAAAGAATTGTGAATAGTGTAGGAGAATAGGGCTGTTTATATAGGATTAGTCGGACGAACCTAGGAAGAAAACATGACCAAATACGTCAGAACGAACCAGGTTCAGATAGCTGGATTTCTGGGGCAGGTCGACCCCCTGGTCGACAACCCAATCGACCTGGGTGCCCTAGGTCGACTACCCAGTCGACCTGGGTCTTGGGCGGGAAAATTCCCGCCCAGCCCAATCTGGGTCCGATTTTGAATTTTGAACTTGTTTCTGACCTGTTTGAATTTTAAATCGAATTCTGAAACTTCTGAAGACCATAACTTCTTTATACGGAGTCCAATTAACGCAAACCCGGACTCTATCTCATGCAGAATTCCGAGACGAACGCAATGGCGTAGCCCGTTTCCCTTGATTTTGATTTAAAATTTAATTCTGCCTTGATGTGAATCTTAGTGTTATAGAATTACGGGGTGTTACATCTTTAACCTTGGAAACCATTCGAAATTAACTAATATCGATTTCGAAAATTCATTTCTTTTAACCGACGGTACTAAAGAGGTAATTGGCTACTATAGTACCAAACCGTGAAATATAAACCAATTTCACATTCCACAACAAACACTATAATCATATCGATAACCGTTGTTAATATTAGTGAGGAATCCAGCCGGATTCCTCCAACCTGTCCTTCCCTGCAAAACCATGGGTTACCATAGATTCAATTCAATCAATTTACTATTGTCAATCAATATTTGGTTTCCACCCAAATAGGTGATAAAATAAACAATGTAATGATAACAGTCGATAATTACTGTAAGGGCTTATAACAGAAATTCAAGCATTCACTATTTATTTATAACGTTTATAGTGTTATAAACGTAACCACTGAGGTAAGTTACCTCAATTGGATTTAATCGTTATAAATAACGATTTGTTTCAGTTAAATTTAACGAATGCCTAATTTAACGGTTTTACTCTGTATATGAATATAAATTGACAAACAACAAGCAAACAACCAATCAATAACAAACATAGCACACGATTATAAATTCCGACTTATAAAATATAAACGGGAAGAACTGAGTGAGTTTAACTCACCTTGATTTTATCTTGTTGTCAACAGCTCATTTTTAATTAAATTAAACAGTCATTTAATTTAAATAAATTTTCCGGTTGATTCCACTCTTGCCTAATTCTATTCTCGGATGTTATTCTCGTCGAGACGGTCATAGCGTCTCCTATTTGTCCAATTCTATTAATACATGGACATGTTATATTTTATACGTTACAGTTTAAATTAAATAATTAACATATTATCATTATTATCTTTTTCTTTTTAGCTACATGGTAAGGCGCGTTTTGGGCACTGATATAAAATAGATGTCGCTCAATAAAAACAGATCATCGACCTCATGTATTTTTAATATCTGGCCGGTGTAAATGATTTGGCAAATATATAATACCTTATATAATTGGCTCAATTCCTTCTAGTGGCCGTCATATAAAACAACAACGTTGTATAGATAAATTTGGCCAAATAAGTGAGGTGATTTGGCATGTTTTAATTAGTCAACCACAAACTATAATTAATCTTAAACAAATTACATCACCTAGTTTAATCGGCCCTTGCTGTTCTTTTGTTTTCATTATCCTGATTCGTACCTATTAAAAATTATATGGTAAACATGTGTTGTTTAAAATCGGTCATGTGTATATTTGGATCTGGCAGCTCTAACAGTTAGCATATATTGGGCGCATTACTAATGTGATTAGGGAGTTTTTAATTAATAATTTGGCACATAAAAATGATCTGGCACCTTGAATACCTTTCGTCGCATGTACTGTTCCTCATTTTCTTCCTAAAACTACTACTACTCCTTCTTCGCTCCTATACCTTCTTCTGTGCACTTCATCTACCCGGTCTACTTATTTCCGTTTCTATGACCACTACGAGTTCACCATCTTGTTTATACCAACTTCGCACTTTTCTCTCTCTTTTTTTTTTAAAGGACCGAAGTCCATCCTTTTCTCCAGTCCAACGTCAGAACAGAAAACCCAAATTACCTTTTCTTGGTTCATCAACACATGGCAAGGATAGCTGCTCCTCACCGTGCTCATTAGCACTTTGTTATATATATATATACATTAAGCTGTCGTTCACTGTATTTCTGATGCCACCTCCTCTTTTGTTCATTACTCCTGAAACTTTACTCTCCCCTCATACTCCCTTATTTTCACTACTCTAGTATACACACGGCCTCCGAGTACCAACGCTCTTCTCCACACAAACAACTTCTTCTACCTCTACCCTAAGGCACAGCCCCGCAAATCACCTCATCCCGTCACTAAGGTTGAACCATCGTCGTGCTTCCCTACCCAAGAGCCAACCCCGCCGCCTCAACTTCCCATATTTCGCCTCCTACTCCTGCTCCGGAATTCACAACAAGCTGCGGCCATTTGAGAACTGCACCCACCACCTCGGCTTCACCATTAAACAGTCGCCCTTCCACCAGCATGACCGCGTCTCCACTTCATCTCGTTCTCGAACTTGTACAGTGTTCGGAAAACAAAAACTGAACCCACTGCATCACTGTCTCCCCCAGTAGAAAACAATGGAGGATCTGGGTTTTAGTTTTGAGGAAAGGTTGTGGTCAAGATTTCAGAAGAGGAACAAAAAATAATGAAATGAAGAGGGAGAAGCTCCATCATATTTATAGGTGAGATATATGTGCTAATCACGGCTACGTGGGATGCCAGAAATTTGGTTGTTTGGCTCCCAAGGCACGAAATGGTTTGGCTTCCAAGCAAAGAAAAAGAATTGTTTAATCTTTCCCTTTTAGACAGCTAGTTCTGTGCACAGGTACACTCGGGGTAGATAGACAGCTGGTTCTTCTAGACAACTGCTTCAAATATGGGTAGACAGACTGTAGGCATGTGCATGAAATTTTAAGGCATAAGAAATGTTTAAGGGTACCGTATAGCATGCATACGGGTAGATAGATAAGTAGCTGTGCTTGATTTATTTTTATAATACGATCATTATGTTTTCTGCTATTTGCCAGTGCACATTAAATATACGTTTCATGTTTTCAAATTTTATTGTGTTGCGTTACCTAAGATTTCGTTGAGGTCCGAGCTGCTACAGACAGAAATAAGAACACGGTCGTATTGAGCGAGGTGCACTGATCCCAAAAATATAATAATATAGACAAGTTAACTTATTCTGTGAAACCCCAAAATACTAATATAGGTGTACAATTCTCCAAATAAAAAGTTGTTTATTTTACGAATTAAAAATTACAGAAAAATTCTATAAATCAAATTAACAATACGTCTCAAAAATCTTGTCTTACTTTGAAATAAATAATTTATTATAATTAAATAATCATTATGGTGTACAAACGATTCCATAGCGACTATTCGTAAATTTAAACTGGACATAATTCACAATCTATAAGCCGAAATCTCGATTTTTCTCTTCCATTGGAAAAATATAATCAACACGATTCAAACGTTTCTTATTTCACAGAATTCCGACTTATATCGGATCCGGTATATTCAATTGAAGTTGGAAATTCAATGTTATGAACTGCCGCGCCATTTCGAGCTCGTATTATATTATATATAAATTATAACGTTCAGACTTCATTTTAATTAACGATTTCAATATTAAATTCATTAATATTCCCAATAATAATATTAAAATAAATTAAGTATTCGACTACCAAAAAATACGGGACATTACAAAATAGGTCGACCTCCCTAAAGGATAAGTCAACACTATTGTCGACCTCCCCCTTGGGAGGGCGACCTTATGGTCGACCTGCTAATATTTTTTTTTTTAAGTTTGTTGATTTCTGAATTTTCGTTGAATCTTCTGAACATCATAACTTCTTCATATGGAGTCCGATTTTTGAAAACTTGGACTCTATTCCATGCAGAATTCTGAGATGAATGCAATGGTGATGTACGTTTTACTTAACTCCTGATATTTAAATTAAGTGTCCTTATTTTATTATCTTTTCCGCTACACACACTGTTATTGAATCAATCTTTCTTTCTCTTTCATGCATTAATTAATTTCCATTGTACATCACCATTATTAACCTATCTATGCATATATATACATTTTCAGCTATATATAAAATAATGCGTGGTGTTACACAATACGAGGCATTGTATGTGAAACACCCCATGTCCATTAATGTCACTCACAATGGGAATGCATTAACTTCCATGAAGCATTATAAGTAAGCAGAATAGAATATTACAAAACAGATAAAGTAGTACTTGATAATTTTATAACTTTATTACAGCAGAAACAAAAATAAGTTTGGTTACATCTTTCAAAACCACAATATCGGAATTCAAGTACATAAATACCAGTCCTGCACAAAAGCCTTCAGAATGCATAATTTTAAAAGCCATAATCCACAACATAAACTGCCATGAAAAGATAGAGTCTAAGTCAAGCAATACTTCAAACACTTCAAGCAGAGAGAATCTGAATCAAGCTCCCACGTTTCCACCCTGAGCACATGGGGGGAAGACGGAAAGAAAAGTGGCGAAACAAACTAGGTCAGACATAAGTCTGGTGAGTCCAGTGACTTTCAGCATATAAACATATAATAGTATCAGGACATGAAAATAAAACTAGATGAGAGATAACAGGAACAAGAATAACAGGTATAATCAGGGTAAACGGAATAGAACAGAATAACCTAGACTAAGCTATGCTTCTTACTTACTTTTCACTTCTCTGCACTAATACTAGTATAACAGAATTAGGTGTTGTCCTAATGTCTAAACAGAAAACAGAATGATCTCTTCAGAAACACTATGTTAGTAATGGGCCTTTACCACCCGAACAGAGACAGACGGTACAGAAACAGAACACTAGTAATGGGCTTTTACCACCCCAACAGAAACAGAAGGTACAGAAGCAGAAACGAAATCATAGATGGAAACAGAATAATCCCTACAGAAACAGAATATTTGAATTAGGTGTACACTAGTAATGGGCCTTTACCACCCCAACAGACAGTACCACACAGAAACAGACAGGTGTTACCACCCCCCAGTAGGAAAGACATAACTAAGTGTACCCTAAATTCTACCCCAAGCGATCGGCTCCCTAATACATAAATACCCTATGAAGGCCCTACAGAAGGGTGTATCACTCCCTAAAGTGGCAACCTATAGACATAGACCTATTTACAGATGTCATGATGTCTTACACCCTCAGAGCAAACCGGATCCTTGCACGCACATGACCCGGTTGGAATGCGCCGTCAACACCCCTCGCCATTATCGGAGTGAACCTCTTACAATTAGTTCAGTAAGCATGCCCGAACCCCTCTTAGTGTTGGGTCATAGTTTTGATACCAGAAAGGGTTACTGACTAAATGGGTCCCAAACAACAGATGACACAAGTAATTACCCCTCCTAACCTTGTGTCCCCAGGCTAACAGATTCCAGATTAACTTTCTTACAGATTTCAAATGTACAAAGTTCAGATTAACTAGTTCTTAGATCAGACATACAAGTTAACAAGTTTTCAGACTGACGGATCATATGTACAGATTAACAAGTTTTCAGACTAACGGATCAGATATATAGATTAACGGACTTACAGATTGTTTCACCTAATTTTGTGTTGCGCCTACAGATTACGAAACGGGTTTATTAGATTCATCAGTCCAATTGTTTTAAACCCTATCCACCCAACACGTTTTAGGTACTACATTTATCTTAGATTTGGATTAATTAAATGTTAATGCACAGACCTCTCACATTATGCTGGTAGCTTGTGGCCGCTAGATCTGCCGGGCGGTTCCGGGCAGACTTCTGCCACAAGCTAAACCTAACCTCGTGTCTAAGCATCTTTATGCCTACGACCTCTCACATTAGACTGACAGTTTGCGGTTGCTGGTTAAGCTGGTTGGGTCAAGGCAGGCTTCTACCACAAACAGAGTCTAAACTCGTGTCTCAGCATTCTTATTTTTAGCTAAAGCATTCATTCACAGATTATGCCAATATCAGACTAATTATGCTAATTCAACAAATTAACTTCTTTACAAGTTACAGCAGATTATCCAAAGTTCTATTATCATGTTTTCCTCAATTTTAGATCGAGCCTACATATTTTCGTGCCCCCAAATTACCGTATTCAGTTTCAATGGATTTAGTAGATTAGACAATTTAACAGATTTAATCATACCTTAAAATTCCATTGACATACCTCGCCTAATCATAAAATTAAGCCTAATCTTACATGCTCAAATTATGGTCATAATTCACAATAAATGTATGCCCCAAATTTCTAGTTAAATTTTCATAGTACAGAATATTCTCGAAAAACCCCAAATCGTGCTATACTATATGAATTATGCCAAATTATAACGTTTAATTTCAGCGTATGTCAAATATTCAAAATCCCCATTTAGGCATATTCCCAATTAATAGTTATCCTATTTTAATATAGATCTTTGACGCCTAAATCATATATCCTTTTTTTCTTTCAAGTCATAGATCGTCATATAAAATATGCCCCCAAATCTAGATCTTAAATCACAACATGTATTATGTCTTCAAAAATTAGATCCTGAATTATAACATGCCTTATGTTCCCAAATTACAAGTCATATGTTGTCATACAATAATTCTCCTTCTTCCAGATCATAAACCGTCATATATAGTATGCCTAGATCTAGATCTTAAATTACAACTTATGTTGTGTTCTCAATTTAGTCACAAATCAGTTATGTCCAATTATGCATCATTCAATATTTTCCCCAAATTTAGCGTTTGCGTGTCAATCTCTTATGAGATTTGGCTCAGGCATCCCGGCTATAGAACAGAAGGAAGGAAGAGATACAGAATAGTTACAATAAGATAGATCTACACAGGAAACAGATCTGATAAACATGAATATGCATAATCTCCAATTCAGGTTCGTAACCGTGTCAATATCATCATTAAATTTCATATTTGAAAATAACTGTACTCACAAATCGTGATTTAAGAAAGAGAAGAATGATTCTGGGATCTGATTTCTGGAGTTGGTTAGCTTTCCGTTGATGTAGGCGTAAATTTCTTTATCTTCTCGCTTGAATTGATTGATTAGGGTGGAGGCTAGGTCACTTTAGGTTTTAGGAGCATGGAGGAGCCATTCCTCTTTGTTAATGAATTAGGGTTGGGTCTTGCTATGTATTTACAGGTGTAGTGAGTGTTTTAAAGGCCTTAGATGAACTAGGAAACCATCAGAGCTACCCAGCTCAAAAACACATCATCTGGCCACTCAGAAGAAGACACATCATCACATAACACTCCAGAATTCTGTGCTGGATCAGTTTGGGCGCACTTGGCATGTGCGCCAGTGCATTTTTGTACTGGCGCACTTGTGAAGTGCGCCAGTGCATTCTGGTCGATTTCCGGCTTTTCTGCCAAACTTCGTTCGTTCATATCTTCTTCAAACGTTATCTGTTTTATGCAAACTTGGACTCTATCTCAAGCAGAATTCCGAGACGAATGCAATGGCGTAACCCATTTCATCAAATTATTCTTTTAATAATTAATTATTCTTTTTTTTTACTTTTATGTTCATTGAAAATACGGGGTGTTACATTCTCCCCTCCTTAAAGGATTTCGTCCCCAAAATCTTCAAGTTAAGAAGAATGTGTCCTACCTTCCAATCACCAATCTACTCTACCATCATCCACAAGCATCCATTGTCCTTAGAAAACTTCTTATGTTGTATGTACATATGCAAAAGTGTGTGTGTATGTCTCTTATCTAATGCAAAGATTAGGCGGTCTACTGATTCAGTTGACCTCCTTAATGCGAATTATGTTAGTGCCATGAGTCCAGTTATGTATGCATGAAATCCTATTTGATACACATCATTTCTATATGAGTGCATAACCATTAATCCAAGTGTAACATCCATGTGATGAGTCAATCATTTTGCATCCACAAAATTTGAAAAATGTGCACACAACCATATGCAGTATGAGAGTGCTTTTGAGCCAATCTATTGCCTAGTGTGTGTATATGCATCCACGAGAAAGCACTAGCAACCACTTGTAACCATTAAACATAAGATGTCTCAAACACATGTTTCACCCATTAGTTTCTACCTAAAGGTCGAACACTCAATCGATAGGATACAACCGAGTGATATAAGCAAGTACAATTAAAACAAAAGCTTTGTTCCCATTAGACATTGGTTTTAGAGAATAACCCCCTAAGTATCAACCCCGAAGACCGAAATCAACATCAGATTGACACTCAGATAATTACTCCCATTAAACAAATGTCAAACTGGAAATCTACTTCACGCTTTGAGTAAAAACTCCTAATCTTATCAGAAATATTCAAATATTATAGATTACCGGTATAGATCAGATTATTAAATGATTCTTAAGGAACTAAGCATGATAAAACCCCATCATATCCCATAAAACTCAGAATGTATGCATCATAGTCAACTTAACGCCCAACACAGATACCCTCAAACCCCAACGTA
The DNA here is from genome assembly GCA_030737875.1 of Allium sativum. Taxonomy (NCBI): domain Eukaryota; kingdom Viridiplantae; phylum Streptophyta; class Magnoliopsida; order Asparagales; family Amaryllidaceae; genus Allium; species Allium sativum. The sequence continues at coordinate 1,220,576 of CM060925.1, read as the reverse complement.
TCACAAACAGATGAGTTATAACCCTCATGGGGTTTGAGACTATAGCGGGATCAGAAACAACACTAGTATTAAAATGCAGAGTCTCAATTACAGAATCAAAATGCCAGAATCAAAGAGAGTTTTAGCTCAATAATCAGATAAGAAAATTAATCCTTCTACAGAAATTTTCATTTCTCTATCCTATCCACCAGCCTCGAGAGCATTCGCCTGCCCTCTAGAAGTAGGTTCTGCCCTCTGCCCTCGCTCTCGTTTCTTCGGGCAGTCCCTAGTGAAGTGTCCCATTTCTCCACAGTTGAGGCAAGCGCCCTTCCTCTTTCTGCAATCCTTGTTCAGGTGAGTCAAGCTTCCGCAAGTAAAGAACTTTTTCTCCTTCTTATCTTTAGACTTTTCATCCTTCTTTTGTGTTTCCTTTTTGGGCCATGCCTTCTTGTTCTGTGGTCCTTCGAGCATTTCCTCTTTCTTCTCACTTTTGGCTTCCTCTTCATGCATTAACGCCATTTCAACCAATTTCTCGAAGGTAGCCCCCACAGGAATGTGGGTCATAGCTAACCCGTGTAGCTGTTCATTAAACCTCTAACGAATCTCAGGGCCTTCTTATCAGGTGTGTTAACTAAGTCTAAGACGAATCTCGCTAACTAGTTAAACTTTTTGACGTACTCCTTTATTGATAAATTACTTTGCTCCAATATTAAGAACCTCTCTAATATAAATTCTCTTCTGCTCGTGACATAAATTTCATCTCGAACCTATGCCAGAAATCTCTCCATGTCTCCATTGGACGCTCTCCATTCATGACCTCCCACCCAAACGTGGCTTCGTCCTTCATTAACCAAGCAGCTAATTGTAACTTCCTCCCATCTTCGATATCGAAGATACCAATCAAATCTTCCACCTCCTTAAGCCAATTTTGAGCTTCAACAAATGTCTCGAACCCGTGAAAAGGTTTCCCGCCCATTGCCCGAAAGTCCTTGCATATCTTCGAAAAAGTATCAACACAGGGAGGGGGAAGAGAAGGAGGAGGGGGAACGTCTGCTGGGCCTGTGGTGGTGGCCCTAGCCTCCAGATACCTTTTGAACCAAGTTGGTATCGGTATGCCCTCGGGTATCTCAGTTACCCCAGACATGCTAAAAAGAAAAAGGGAGGAGATTCAAAACGGAGAATAGAATGATAGATATATGGCTCTTGGGGATTATTTTTTTCAAAATAAACTCTACTTTTGAAAATACTTTCGTTTTTAAAACAGTTTTGAAAATAGTTTTCAAAAACTTTTATCTAATCTGGTAACCTTCAGCTCTGATACCAAGTGAAACACCCCATGTCTGTTAATGTCACTCACAAAGGGAATGCACTAACTTCAATGAAGCATCATAAGTAAGCAAAGCAGAATATTACAAGACAGATAAAGTAGTACCTGAAAAATTTATAACTTTATTACAGCAGAAACAGAAATAAGCTTGGTTACATCTTTCAAAACCACAATATCGTAATTCAAGTACATAAATATCAGTCTTGTACAAAAGCCTTCAGAATGCATAATTTCTAAAGCCATAATCCCCAACATAAACTGCCATGAAAAGATAGAGTCAAAGTCAAGCAATACTTCAAACACTTCAAGCAGAGAGAATCTGAATCAAGCTCCTTTGTTTCCACCCTGAGCACCTGGGGGGAAGACGGAAAGAAAAGCGGCGAAACAAACTAGGTCAGACATATGTCTGGTGAGTCCAATGACTTTCAGCATATAAACATATAATAGTATCAAGACATGAAAATATAACTGGATGAGAGATAACAAGAACAAGAATAACAGGTATAAACAGGATAAATGGAACAGAACGGAATAACCTAGACTAAGCTATGCTTCTTACTTACTTTTCACTTCTCAACACTAATACTAGTATAATAGAATTAGGTGTTGTCCTAATGTCTAAACAGAAAACAGAACGATCTCTTCAGAAACACGATGTTAGTAATGGGCCTTTACCACCCAAACAGAGACAGATGGTACAGAAACAGAATACTAGTAATGGGCTTTTACCACCCCAACAGAAACAGAAGGTACAGAAGCAGAAGCTGGAACGGAATCAGAGACGAGAACAGAATAATCCCTATGGAAAATGAATATTTGAATTAGGCGTACACTAGTAATGGGCCTTTACCACCTCAATAGACAGTACCACACAGAAACAGACAGGTGTTACCACCCAACAGAAACAGACGGTACCCCAGCAGAAATAGACAAAACTAAGTGTTCCCTAAATTCTACCCTAAGCGATCGGCTCCCTAATACATAAATACCATGTGCCGGCCCAACAGAAGGGTGTATCACTCCCTAAAGTGGCAACCTGTAGACATAGACCTTTTTACAGATGTCACTGTATCTTACATCCTCAGAGCAGAGCGGATCCATGCATGCACATGGCCCGGTCGGAATGCGCAACCAACACTCATCGCCTTTATCAAAGTGAACCTCTTACATTTAGTTCAGTAGGCATGCCCGGACCCGTCTTAGTGTTGGGTCATAGTTTTGATACCAGAAAGGGTTACTAACTAATAAGGGTCTCAAACAATAGATGACACAAGTAATTACCCCTCCTAACCTTGTGTCCCCAGGCTAACAGATTCCAGATTAACTTGCTTACAAATTTCAGATGTACAAAGTTCAGATTAACTAGTTCTCAGATCAGACATACAAGTTAACAAGTTTTCAGACTAACGGATAAGATGTACATATTAACAAGTTTTTAGACTAACGGATCAGATATACAGATTAATGGACTTACAAATTGTTTCACCTAACTTTGTATTGGTCCTACAAATTAAGAAATGGGTTTATTAGATTCATCAGTCCAATTGTTTTTAACCATATGCACCCAACACGTTTTAGGTATCACATTTATCTTATATTTGCACTAAATAAATGTTAATGCACAGACCTCTCACATTAGGTCGGTAGCTTCTAGCCGCTAGATGTGTCGGGCGGTTCTGGGCTGACTTCGGCAACAAGCGAGACCTAACCACGTGTCTAAGCATCTTTATGCTTAGGACCTCTCACATTAGACTGACAGTTGCAGTTGCTAGTTAAGACGGTTGGGTCCGGGCAGGCTTCTACCGCAAATAGAATCTAACCACGTGTCTCAGCATTCTTATTTTTGGCTAAAGCAATCATTCACAGATTATGCCAATATCAGACTAATTATGCCAATTCGACAAATTAACTTCTTTACAAGTTACAGCAGATTATCCAAAGGTCTATTAACATGTTTTGCTCAATTCTAGGTCGAGCCTACATGTAACGACCCGGTTTTTAGCGACTTTGGTTATCGCCATAAACTCAATGATGACTAACCAAATATCAAAAAATACCATAAAGTAAATAGAAAGAAGTTAAAGGGTGAGAATAGATAAGATAGGTAATTAGAATAGAAGAAGATACAACATCAGAGTAACCCGAATCTCATAGTGGAACGAAAAACATATAATAGATAATATATCCTTGAAATAAATCAGTATATGTATACAATATCATTATCAGAGTACAACACTTACAACACAGCGGTAATAACTATAGCTCTATAATCCTAAAGCCTCCTGCTCCAGCTCTTTAAGTATATGTAAATCCTGACTACTTGAATACACGTATAAAATTGGGCACGCAAGAGTTTAGGGAAAACAAAACAAAATAAACTCCGGGTTAGTCATGGGACCCCCTATCATGCACACATGCACTAAGCACGCAACATGGACTGGTATGAGTAAAACAGTTTAAAAAGTTTGAGCCATTAAACGATATATCATAAGACCATGCCATATAACGGAACGGGTTTTTCCCTTATGAGAATCCATAATAATCTTTATATCAAAACTCATTGATATTATAATAATGTCTATCAACCACAATATTATAATCATCTAGTAGAAACGCTTTCATCTCACGTTCTACATATATAGTATACAATCAAAACCGTAAGCACGTATTGGGTAATGGATTTCCAACTTTGACAAGGTATGGAACCATCTTTCTCTAGTGTACCTCTAGAGAGGAATACACTGGGTTCAACAAGAACATCTTGCAACCAGACCACACATGATCGACCACTCATTTCGCTTGAGTGTATCGAATGTATATCACCAACAGTTGGGATCAACAACCGTTTCCCGAATGGGACAACATTGACAATAGATTTTTAGAAGTAAATGAAACTCTAGATGTGATTATACACCCTAATAGGTGCGACCTACATGGCCATGCTGCCTGCTCGATTTTTTTCATTTCCCTGTTGTGAGGCTAGAGGCCACGCTTATCTCTGGCAGATCACACATTTATTCACTTTGAATGCCACATCGTCTTAACCGCCAAATAACAAATTGATTTCCCCAAAAATACAACGGGTATACAGCTAAGAGAAACGAATTCCTCCACCACCAAACGTACGTACGTTTGAAGGGATCAACTTATGCGATCTATTAAATATACTCTGTCAGACATTCTTCCATACAGGTCGTCCTGGGACTGGACAAACCGAATGCACTATTCAGTACATCCAACGTAGGAAATCTTTACCTAAGATTTATACAACGGCCCTTGCACTTTACTCCATCTTCAATTATCTTTGGCATATATGATCCGCAACGCTTATGCCAATACGGAGTGGTTCTTCGGATAATAATCCAACCGGTCTCTCCATATTAACAACGTTAAAATGGTCAAAACTTTGATAGTCTGTGATTTAGCTATCAAAGAAAAACACGTGTGCAAACAACGATATTATTTCCAAATGAAATTTTATCGTTCAATCATCATTTAACAGTTATCTCTTTAGTTCATTAATTTACTTATATCCTGTTTCCATATGTTCTACATTCTTATTTTGTATTATCAGAAAACATTTCTTATTCTTATTTGGAAAACATTTCCAAAACTCCTTCACTGGATTTAAACTGATGTTTTAATCAAACATAGCCATGCTAACTCAAACCATTTCCCTCATTAACTAAATTTACTTAACCATCCTTTACTATCAAACCTTACCATTCCTTAGTTAAGAAGGAAGTCAATCAAGTTGGGGTATAATTACCTCTCAGACCTTAACTGAACAACGTTTTAACTTCGACATAGTCAAAGTTTATCTTTTAAATCTTTAACAAACCTCCTTATGTAACTCTCTTTTGAATAAATCTCTATTCGATAACTCCTCCCTTCGAATAACTATATTCAATAATCTTTCTTACGAATAACTAGATTCGAAAACCTTTCTTCAAATAAACTATATTCGATTAACTCTATTCAATTAACTCTTATCTCGTTAACTCTTATCAATTAACTCTATTGGATTAACTCTATTGGATTAACTCTTTTTGATTTAACTCTAATCGATTAACTCTATTGGATTAACTCTTTTTGATTTAGCTATAATCGATTAACTCTATTTGATTAACTCTTTTTGATTTAACTCTAATCAATTAACTCTATTCGAATAAACTATATTCGATTAACTCCTTTAATTCTATTCGAATAAACTATATTCGATCTACTCCTTTAATTCTATTCGAATAAACAATATTCGATTAACTCCTTTCGAATAACTAGATTCGATAACTCCTTTCAAATAACTAGATTCGATATCTCCTTTCGAATAACTAGATTTGATAACTCCTTTCAAATAACTAGATTCGATAACTCCTTTCGAATAACTAGATTCGATAGCTCCTTTTAACTCGATTCGAATAACTAATATTTGATAACTCATTTTAACTCGATTCGAATAACTAATATTTGATAACTCCTTTTAACTCAATTCGAATAACTCCTTCTTTCGAATAAACTATATTCGATTACTCCTTTTCGAATAAACTAATATTCGGTAACTACTTTTTAATTAACTCTAACTTTAATCAATTAACTCTAACTCTAATAGATTAACTCTATCTTTAATCGAATAATTCTAACTCTAATCGATTAACTATCATTAGATTAATTCTAACTCATTTTATTTAAAACATTTTGATAAACTCCTTTTGATTAATACCTACGTCCATATTCAGTTTCAAATATCAATGTTGAAATCGATTCTTACTTCTTTATATAAGTCCTGACTTATATACTTTATTTATCCAATGATAAATATTTTATTTAATTTAAAAAATATTATTTATAAATTAATCTTCGCAATCTATTTGTTAGAACAGATTCTTTTTAAATCCTTTGCTTTATATCCATATCGTGTTATACCCGTGTGCAAAGCACGGGTCTAAACCTTTCAAATGTAAAATTCTCTTTTTTCACAATTCTATTTGTTTTATAATATTTCCTTTATTAATTCTGTTTATTTTACAAATAAATATCAATTTTATAAAATTCTATGATTTTATAAATATCTTCTTTTATAAAATATTCTGATTTTATAAATAATTCCTTTTATAAAATCTTTTGATTTTATAAATATTTTGTTATCAATATCACTTTGAAAATTCTCTTTCCACATTCCGGTATTTCTAATGGTATTTAACATACCAAATCACAATGATCAATATCATTCTAACACACATAATCAATAACAGATTATATATCACATCATATATCACAATATATGAAAACAGTAAAATAAATGTTGAGGAATCCAGTTGGATCCCTCTAACCTGTTTCCCTGCATCATAGATGTTAAACACATAAATAACAACAATTTCATTTCCATATGAAATATTCTGTGAAACAGAATCAATATTTGGTTAATGATTTATATATATATATATATATCTACGTTTTCAATCAAATCTATTTAACAGTCCAAACAATCAACACACAGCAGTAAATCATTATTTATCAAAAATATAGTATAGTTTATAAAAATATAAACTGAGCAGAGTTAGTGAGTTTTACTCACATTGTCGTCAATCGTTAAATGTAACACCCCGATGTTTTGAATAATCGAATTAACTAAATTCAAGAATAATTAATCTCAGACATGAGAATTAAGCGAAACTGGTTGCGTCATTGTGTTCGTCTGGTAATTCTGGTTGAGATAGAGTCCGAGTATGCGCAAAACGGATACCGGATGAAGGAGATATGGACGAACGAAGTTGGGCAGGAAAGAGCAGAAAAAAATTGCACTGGCGCACTTTGGAATTGCGCCAGTACAAATATTGCACTGGCGCACCTACCAAGTGCGCCCAGGCCGAGCAGGAAGCCAGCATAGCTTTCTGGTGTGATCTGATCCATGTTGTGACTCATTGCTGAGTCCTTTCTGACTCCTTGCTGAGTCATTAGGGATGAGGTGTCACACTATTCCGACTGAATGGTTTTGATTAACCCTAAGATCATCCGACGGCTATAATTAATTTAAAATTCTATATAAACATGGGTAGACTCAAACCCTAAAATCAAAATAAAAATTGGAACTATGGCCGTCATGCTGTCATCTTGTAACCTAGAGTAGCAGCCACTAATTAGAGAGGAAGAAAAGCCATCAACTCAATTCTATTCAACTCTAATCTAAACAATAACGAATCTACTAAAAAGGCGAGGTAAATCAATTTCAGAAATCAGATTTCAGAATGCAAGACCTTCTTTTTGTGAGTTCGATTTCTTTAATAAGATAATTAACAATTTAATTGGGTTGAGTTATGATTTGGATTATATGGTTATGTGGTGAATCATTGACCGTTCTGTTATTATCAATGTTGTAAATCTATGATGTTATTATCTATGTTGCAAAACTGTGATGTTATCATCTATGTTGTAAATCTATGTTAATCGTTGGCTTATGTAAAATCAATTCATAATGATGTTTCATATGTTAGTTTGGTTATGTTGTTAGAACTGATTCATATGATTAATCATATGTATATATGCAAGTTTAGATGTTAATTTAGATATGAATCATATGCAAGTTAGTGAGAATCATATACAACCTTACATGTTTCATGACATCTATGTTATGTGTAAATTTGATCTAAAGTCAGGCCATGACATGTGTGAGTTAGATGCAAGTTTACATCACAGTCTATGTTGTATAAATCACACATGCAAGTGTGTGTGTGTGTATATATATATATATATATATATATATATATATATTGGGATATGAATCATGCAATGTAAAGTTTGTAACTATTGCCTATGTAAGTTTACACCTTATGTTTAGATCTATGACACCCATTGTCTATGCAAGTTTAGATGAAACACCTTATTCACACATGCAAGTTCACCCCGTATACTTAGATCTATATGCCAATTCATGTTATGACTTTTGTTCATAAGTTAGATCTAATTTATATTCTATGCATGTCGTGATGTTTTCTATTTATTCCATAAGTTAGACTATTCGAGTCTAACGTATATTTTACGTTATACAAATGAACGTACAACGAGGGGGCAATGGGATAATACTAAAAGATTTAATATTGAGAATTGGCATAAATGTCTTAAATGTGATGTTAATCAGTATAATTTTATATACCATAAATAGATGGACATAATTGAGTCAATTATGGACATAGTTAAATTTGTAATTGATTGGCAATTTGAATAGGGAAATTAATTCAAATTGGGGATAATTAATTATGTGTAATTAATCGCCTAAGACACGAGGTTAGACTCTTTTGTGGTGTAAGACTGCCCGGACCCGCCGGCAAATCCAACTGCCACAAATGCCAGTCTAATATGGGAGGTCTTAGGCATAAATTAAATGCGTAACAGTTGTAAAGACACGAGGTTAGGGTCGTTTTTGGTGTAAGACCACCCGGACCCGCCCGGCAAATCCGGCTGCCACAAATGCCAGTCTAATGTGGGAGGTCTTTACGTGGTTACGGTCTTAATGAATTAAGAAACACTTAACCAGATAAACATGTAGTGGGACATGAGGGGGTTAAGTGGGTGACTTGGGTGGCATGTGGAATTAAGTCGGTGCCTTGGGTGGCATTTGAAATACGATTAGATGCACTTAACCAAGATTGAAATATGTAAAAAGACATTATTAAGAATGGGGTTAAGTTGGGGAAAAACCTTAGAGGGGACCAAGCGTAGGTGGAAAGCTTGTGTCATGCATGGGGGCCCTTTTCAAACCCGTAACCCATTAAGTATCTTTGTGGGCTCGACCCAAGTCGAGGACGGGACACACGTACTGGGTTTGATTGTAAGAGGTCAAAACGGGTCAGCGGTGGCAACGCAAGTCCAACGGGTTCATATGCATGCGTGGGCCCGGGCTGGTAGGTAAGACGTTGTTGTATCGTGTAGATATAAGTCGTGCATTTTTGGTTGTAACAGGTTGCCACTTTGGGGAGTGATGCACCCCACTGTGGGGCCAGCATGGGTATCTACGAGTAAGGGAGCCAATCAAATGGGGTTAGTGGGTGCACCTAGTGGAGATAGGGGCAGACGGCACGTATGAAGGTAGCTAGGGGTAGACTAAACTACCATTATCATTATTAAGTTTTGTAGGCGGGATTAACCTTTAAAGTGACTAGTGATGGTGCAGTGTAGTAATTATCTTATAGTGATTAGGGGCGCCTTTAACGTTATCTTTGTTCGTCTTATTTCCTTGTTTCTTCTGTCTTACCCAATTGTTCACAGTCATTTCCTTATTTTCCCACCTTATGCCTTATCCTAGTTATTTTGATAATTATATTGTTAAAGTTATCGCACTCGCCCGACTTTATGTCTGACCCCCTTTTCTTTCCACCTCTTTTCTTCCTCCCCCCCTCAGGTTTGCAAGGAGGGAATACTACAGCCTAGTGCCGATTACTTTCAGTTGATTGAATAGAGTAGATGTATCGCTTGGGACTCTCTCATATTTATGGCTTTGCTTATGCTCAGTGGGGATTTATGCATTTATGTTATTTAAGTATTTGCGTCTTTGTGTACTTTGAAGTTTCTGGAAAAGACTAATGATCCTGTTGTAAAGGTTTTGGAAACTACTTATGTAAATTCGCTTTGAGTTATGATGAAATAAAATAAGTATTATCTTCCGTTATGTTGTTTTATTTATTTATTCTTTTGATTTATCTGTTCTATACAACAATAACGCTTCATGGACATTGATGCATTCCCTTTGTGAGTGACATTAATGGACGTGGGGTGTTACACGTGGTATCAGAGCTATGGTTACAAGAACAGATAAAAAAGTTTTGAAAAGTGTTTTCAAAAGTATTATTTTCCTAGAAAGTATTTTCAAAAACTTGTTTTAAAGAAGGTATTTTCAAGGAAAGTTTACTTTAAAGAGCATAATCCCCGCAATCCTTACATCTCTCTTTCCCTTCCCTTGTTTAAAAACTCTTTCTTTTTCTTTTCAGCATGTCTGGAGCACCTGAGATACCGTAGGGTGTTCATGTACCCGGTTGGTTTCGTCAATATCTCGAGGCTAGGGATGTTGCCGCGGGACCAGCCAATGTTCCTCCTCCTCCACCCCCAGCTCCAGTCATTCCTCCGCGTGGAGATACTTTCTCCAAGATATGTAAAGACATTCATTCGATGGGTGGAAAACCGTTTAGTGGGTCTGAAACGTTCATTGAAGCTATAAATTGTTGAAAGAAGTGGAGGATATGTTTGGCATTTTCGATTTGGACGATTGTAAGAAGGTCCAATTGGTTGCTTGGTTGATGACGGATGAAGCTTCCTTTTAGTGGGTGGTCACTAACGGAGAGCGTCCAGTTGATACATGGCCAGATTTCAGGCGTAGGTTTGAGGCAAAGTTTCTCTTACGGGCTAAAGAGAATTTATATAAGGAAAGATTTTTGGCGTTGAAGCAAGGGAATCTATCAGTAAAAGAATACGTCAACAAGTTCAACCAGTTGGCGAGATTGGGCTTGGACTTGGTGAATACAAACGAAAAGAAGGCCCTGAGATTTGTTAAGGGTTTGAACGAGCCACTACATGGGTTAGCTATGACCCACATCCCTATGGGGGCCACCTTTGAGAGGCTAGTTGATATGGCGCTTATGCATGAAGAGGAGAAAGGCGCCAATGCTAATAAGGCACCCGAGAAGAAAGGTGATCAAAAGAAACCGCAGCAACAACAACAAAACAAGAAAGGCGGGAAGAACAATAATGGCAAAGGAAAGAAGAAGTTCTTTAATTGTGGGACACCAGACCATTTGAGTAAAGACTGTAGGAAAAAGAAGAAGACTGGTTGTTTCCACTGCGGAGAGACAAGTCATCTAGTTAAGGATTGCCCAAGGAAATAGGGGCAAGGGCAAAGAACTACAGGAGGGCAACTTCAGGCTCTTGTGGCACCAGGGCAGGTAAGGGAGCAGGTCCAGGCTCTCGCGGTCCCACCGCTGCAAGAACAAGGTAGAAACATTTCCATTGAGAGTTTAGTTTTTCTATTTGATCATCTTGTCTGTACTTTATTCAATTCTGGCGTATCACATTCTTTTATATCAACATCATTAGTTGAAACACTGCACTTAGATACTAGTCTTGTTGTGGATCCTATTGTAGTCTCAAATCCTATTGGTGGGTCGGCTCATTTATCCATGTTTTGTAGGGATTTGAGATTGTTTATCTTAGGCGTTGGTTTTGAATGTAATGCTTTTGTGCTTGGTTTCATGGGCAATGGGTTGATTCTAGGGATGGTTTGGCTAGCCAGATATGGTTCCATCCTAGATTGTGAACGAAGGGTAGCAAAATTGTTGACTCGTAGTGGAAGGACCCTTGATATTTCTTTTGACCCTAGAGGATCGGTAATGCTTAGTTATCTTGAGTCACTTGACGCATCCAATGATGATTTACATTCAGTTCGTATAGTCCCTGAATATGTTGATGTCTTCGATGAGGTGAGGGGTTTACCCCCAAAACGTGAGACAGACTTCCATATTTATCTTGTAGACAATGCAAAACCATTATCTCTGCCAGTACGCCACATGACTCCTCGTGAGAGGAGGGAACTCAATAAGCAAGTAGGGGAGTCGCTTGAGAAAGGGTTCATAAGACGTAGTATATCGTAGTGGGGTGCTCCATTAGTATTTGCCATAAAGGCAGATGTAACACCCCGTATTTTTTTAATATAATTAAAAATGAAATAAAATATATGAAAATATGCTTATGTTAGGTAAATAATGGTGATGCATAAGGAGAATTAATTAATACATGGAAGAGAAGAAAAATTAGTTCGATAACGGCGTATGTAACGGAAAAGATAGTAAAATAAGGATAACTAATTCAAGAATCAGGAATTAGGTAAAATGGACATCACCATTGCGTTCCTCTCGGAAAAATGCGCGAAATAGAGTCTGAGTTTTCGAAAATCGGAGTCCGTATGACAAAGATATGGCCAAAACAAGATTTTAGCAGACTTTCTGGCAGACTACCCGTGTCGACTGTATTGTCGACACCCAAGTCAACCTGCCCCCCCTGTTTCGACTGTAGTGTCGACTCCCACCCTGTACAGGTCGACCTGGTCGGCCTGGGGTGGCCCAGAACCTATTTTTGAGGCCCGGGACGAGTTTTGATGGTTCAGATGTGTTTTAGGGTTAATCCGATGGTTGAAATGAAGTGCTACACCTATAAAATAACACCTAGACCTAGCCTAACTCACACAAATTCATATGACACCTAAATGCTGCTGGAATGTCTCTTGAGCCATGGCCGCCGTCTCCAAATTAAAGCTTAAGCGTTCAAACTCAAATCAAATCAAAGATCAATGCTTCTACAACAAATTCAAGGGCATAGATCATTGACACTGCAACTTTCTAAGACAAATTCACTTCTTAATTCATTAGCCGTTCCCTGTAAGTTCTAGTTATTTTTAGGTTGAAATATTTAATTATAATGTGGCCATGAAATAAAGTGGATTTGGATTTAAGTTTGTGTATCGATTCAGATCTATTTCTGTTTCTTCTTGAATCTTGATCTTTGGACTTTTCTATCTTTACTTTCATGCTAAGTTCATGATCTATTCAGCCTGTTGTAAATCAATTTTCTGGATTCATGTTGATATTATTATCCAGTTGTAATCTTAATATGCCTGTGATGATGTTTTTCTCTCCGATCTTGTTTTGATGCAAAATTCTACCGTTCCCCTATTTATTTTCTTTTGATGAACCTAGGTCAATTTCGGACCTAGGCCTGAACTGCGATTTGCGTGCGATTGAATACGGGGGAAATATTGGGATATTGTCTTGTTGGATATATGTGTTTGATAGAATCGAAGGCATAATATGAAAACTGGATATTTGGGTATTATTGCCATTAACATGAAATTGGGTATTATCGTTATAATTAAAGTTCGCTAGCTTGGGTAAATTGGGGTAAACATGGAATACATGTATTTGGTATGAAACTCGACCTATGAAAATATGGCAAGAATATTGATATGTATAACTTGGCTAAAATTTGACCTATGTAAATTGGGCATAGCTTTCTAAACATGTAAACTCTGAATCTTGACAGGCATGAAACTTGGTATATATGTAAATTGTCTGGGATTAGGCATATATAAATTGGCATATGAAATTTGGCATGGATCTTGATATATGTGTAATTTGGCTAGAACTTGATATGTGTAAATTGGCATAAACTTGGCATACATGTAAACAGGCAAGAATTAGACATATATAAACCAACTAGAATTGGGTACATACATTAATGAGCATGTAATTTGGAATGTGGGCGTATGTTAATTAACATGTAATTGTCATGTTTAGCATAATCATGATTACTGACATTTAATTTGGTATGATTTACATACCAAAAATTATAAACATGATTTAAAGGGAAGGTGGGCCATAATAGTAAATGTTGATTAATGTAAGTTATGGACATAAAGATAATTGATAATTTTTAGGAAACTTGCCATAAATTAGTCATTAATCACATAAGTGATTTATGGCATAAAATGGTATTAATTATATACTTAAATTAATGAGATTGATTGGAAATAAATTGGGCAGTAATATGAATTTGAATAATTTACATAATTAATGTAAATTAGAAAATACGAATATGCTTAGCACGAGGTTGGATTGAGTTGTGATGTAAACCTGCCCGGACCCGCCCGGCTGTCCAGTAATCACAGCAATACCTATCCAATGTGGGAGGCTAACCATTAGGCCCAATAAAGACCCGAGGTTAGACTGAGTTGTGGCGTAAGACTGCCCGGATCCGACCGGCACACCGGCAGCCACAATAATATCTGTCTAATGTGAGAGGTTGGTGCCCTAATAAGACAACTAGAGCAGAGCTAGGGTTGGTAGGGTTAAGTTAACTAGAAAACTTAACCAATTTCAACATGTTAACTAAATTGGCGGGTAGGGTTAGGATAATCTGGACACTTAACCAATTTAATATGTTGACTACGGGAGTAGGTAAGTATAAGCAAATGTTTTACTATTATAACATGATTAAACTGGACTAGAGAGTGAGGTTAAGTTAATGAGAACACTTAACTAATACAATGGGTTAATTAGACAAGTGGTTGCGGTTAAGTAGTAACACTTAACCAACATAACAGGACAAGCGGGTGGTCTAAGTTAACTTAAATAAGTTGATAACACTTAACCATTATAATATGACTAGTGGATGGGGTTAAGTTAACATGCACTTAACCAATCTGATGTGATGCGTGGTTGGGTTAAGTAACACACGGGGTTAAGTTAACAAGAAAATTCTTAACCAATATAACCAGATAGACGAACGGGGTTAAGTTAATAAACCACACTTAACCAATCAAACATAATAAGCGAGAAAGGTTAAGTTAACTAAGGTAAACACTTGACCATGGTAACATAATAGGTAGGAGGGTTAAGTACATATCGGGTTGGTGGGTAATATTAGTAAACATAGGCCCACATACACTTAACCATTAAATACACATGCTTGAATCAGTAGCGGGGTTAAGTACACATCAGGGTTGGTGGGTAATATCAGAGAATATAGGCCCACAGACTTAACCATTAGAAAAACCTAGTAACGGGGACCCATTTCAGCAGTAACCCACATTAGGTATCAACGGAACCCTGAGCTAGGCAGGGTGGGGCACGATTACTGGCCTGATTATAAGAGGTCAAATTAGCGGCGGTTGGTGCAGTAGTGCAGGTTCTAACGGAGTGCGGGCGTGCACACACTTCGGCGCAGAAAATTTAGCCACTGGGCATCAGTAGGTATAAAGCTGTGCATCTTGATTGTGTCAGGGTTTACACCATGGGACTTGATACACCCCATGGTGGGACAAGCACAGGTATCTACAAGTAGGGGGCCGCGTGACACAAACGAGTACTAGGTCAAGAAGGGAGCCGATCGATAAGGTAGTAAGGGTGCATCGAATATATACAAGGCCATTGGGGTGATCGAGGTGGAATCCTCATAATCGATGTACACCTGAAGGCTACCATAATTGCGGGGATTGGGATCACGTTGTAATTATTATATAACACAGGCTACTAGTTGGGACACTAGTATGGGGTACGGATCCTTGTTACACAGGACACTAGTTGGGATACTAGTAGGAGTACAGATCATTCCATGTAAGACACTTATGAGGATGCTAGTTAGGTGGTGCAGAGAAAATAGATATCATTTTAATGGTAAAGCTTAGAAACCTTGCGATGTTACTCTTGATAGAAACCATGCGGTGGGATACTTGAAAGGAATTATGGGATGTTATACTTGTTTCATCGTGCCCAAAGTTTATCTTGTTACCTTAGTTTATCTTGTTATCATAGTTTATCTTGTTATCTTAGTTTATCTTGCCTACCTTGTCATCATGCTTATGTTTACTTTCAGTTTATTCATGCCATGTTATCTTTACTCATTTTCATGCTGAAAGTCACTAGGACTTACTCAGTCTTTATGACTGACCCGTTTTGTTTCGCCTCTTTTTCTTCCGTTCCCCCCCCCCAGGTTCACAGGGTGGGAATACAGCTTAGTTCGGATCTTACCAAGCTCCATGGCTCTTTCATGTATGGCTTGGATTTCTCTTGGCTATGGCTTGCTTTGCTTTATTAGGGAATACTGCAGTTTGTATTTATGCTTCTTTGTTTTTGAGCAAGACATATATTTTAACTATGTAATTGGGTATTGGAAGTTGATGGGCTTTTCTTGTAAACACTTATATTTAATAAATGATTTGAAATACTTCCACTTTACTTTCCGCTATTTTATATATGTCTGTCTTGTAATATTTCTGTTCCAGTACCCATAATACTCCATTGAAGTTAAGGCAATCCCTTTGTGAGTGACCTTAACAGATGTGGGGTGTTACATTTGGTATCAGAGCAGAAAGTTACCAGACTGGGCAAAAGTTTTCAAAAACCTTCTGAAATTATCTTCAAAACATTAACAAAGAAGCAAATTTTCAAGAAAATTTTGTTTTGATTAAAAGGCATATTCCCCAATGCCATATGCACTATCTTTTGATTCTCTCTTGAAATCTCTTCTTTCTCTTTTCACCATAGTTTCGTAGGCATCCGACACAGGTCGGAGGGCAAAGGAGTGCCCAACCTCCATCTGTAGCCGCAGCAGTTCCACTTGCGTCTAATCTTATTTCAAGTTGGGTAGAGTTGCCGTGCGTTGGAGGTAGCTTCGAGAGACTTGTCAACAAACTACACAACGACAGTAAGAACAAGAGACTAGTTGTTATAGCTTAATCCACGAAGGAGGAAAAAGGTGAAAGGAAAGTGGCCAAAGTGAAAGAATAGTAGAACCCTTGACAAGAGAGAGTATCTTTAGTATGGTAAAAAGGGACATGTAGTTAAGTATAGGACAAGGACAAGGGCAAAAAGGAAAGATCGTCGAGAGGGTAATTGTATACCTAAGAGAGGCGGTAACGTTCTGTTAAAAGTTTAGCTTTCTTTTCTATCATCCCACTAGAACTTTGTCTTTGTGCATCGCATCCTTTGAATTCTGCTTCGATAGTTGAGTCTCTGCACCTTAGTACTAGCGTAGTAGAGGATCCCATTTTTGTCTCAAATCCTGTTGGGGAATCGGCTCATTTATTCATGACTTGTTAGGGTTTGAGAATGTCTATGCTAAGTGTTGAGTTTAGGAGGAATGCTCATGTTTTTGGTGAGCTATGGGTTGATTCTAGGGATGAAGTGGTTATACAATAAGGGTGCCATTCTCGGTTTCGAAAGGAGGGTAGTTAGACTTTTGACCTGCCTCGGTAATACCCTCGAAGTCGCGTGTAACCTTTAGGGTTCTATTAGGATTAGTTACCTAGAATCTCTTGACACATTAGTTGATCCGCTCGAGTAGTGTTCGCCACTAAGGCGGATGAGTCATTTCGCTTATGCATGAGTTGCAGAGAATCACCTTAGTAAGTACATTTGGCAACATGGTTGGTATTTATTTCCAAGAGATATTTCTTCTACGTGGAACACCTGATAGTAAGTGGAGAGATCCAAGATTCACTAGTGAATTTTGGAGAGCTTGCATGAAACCATGAGTACGCCGTTATGTTTGAGCCGAGTATACTAGAAGTAGAGTAAGTGAAAGAGGAACGAGAGGCAACAGTGAAATAGGTTCCAACTCATACTTTGGAAACAATAATTAAGAAGCTACGAAATTGTGAAGTTAAAGACGGACAAAGCACAATGAAGTTAAGCTCAAAGAAATGCGACTTAGAAGATTGAAGACTAGATTCGTGCATCATATCTCTTTTTAAGAGTATATCCATGATCTCTCATTTCCTATAGAGCTTACTCACATGCTATCTTTAGTGTATATCCTCTCGGTCATATTCTCAATCCTATTTCTATTACGAACCTCATAGGGAGTATGACTCGTCTGTTAGTAATATATGTTGGGGCTTGAGGATGTCCGTCGGGTGCACTAAACTTTTTGGGTTTTATAGGATATGGGTTGGTCTTAGGAAGGGATTCCCTTGTGACCTAAAAGGAGTCCATTATGCTTAGTTTCCTAGAATCATATATATATATTGGTTGGGTTGAGTAATTCTTTGGGTGTCTGTCTGATGTTGATTTCGGTCTTCGGGGCTGATGCTTAGGGAATTCTTCTCCTAATCAGAATATATGTGGCATAGACTTCCAGTTTTGACATTGCCTAATGGGCACAAAATTTTTACTTGCTTCTGTCATTCGACTTTATCTTTAGATAAGAACAATTGGGTGTAAACATGTGTTTGAGACATGTTATGATTAATGGTTGCAAGTGGCTGCAAGTGGTTGCTAGTGGTTGCTCGTGGATGCATTTACACACATTAGGCACTAGATCGGCTCAACCACATTTCATATTGCATATGCACGAGTGTTTACACTTGTTTGTGGATGAAATTGAATGTGTTATCATGTGGATGTTGCATATGGATGGATGTTTGTGCACACATATAGTCTTTAGGTGACTAGGACTATTTGCATACATGTTGGACTCATGGCACTGAACATATTTTGCATCTAGAAGATCAATCAGGCCTGATCATTTGCATTAGACAAGGAACATATACACACACTTCTTGCATATGTTCATACAACATTAGAAATCTCTTAAGGACAATGAATGCCTGTGATTGATGATTGAGTAGATGGATGATGAATGGTAGGACACAATCTTCTTAACTTGATGATTTCGGGGACGAAATCCTTTAAGGAGGGGAGAATGTAACACCCCATATTTTTTTTAATATAATTAAAAATGAAATAAAATATATTAAAATATGCTTATGATAGGTAAATAATGGTGATGCATAAGGAGAATTAATTAATACATGGAAGAGAAGAAAAATTAGTTCGATAACGGCGTATGTAACGGAAAAGATAGTAAAATAAAGATAATTAATTCAAGAATCAGGAATTAGGTAAAATGGACATCACCATTGCGTTCCTCTCGGAAAAATACGCGAAATAGAGTCTGAGTTTTCGAAAATCGGAGTCCGTATGACCAAGATATGGCCAAAACAAGATTTTAGCAGACTTTCTGGCAGACTACCTGTGTCGACTGTATTGTCGACACCCAAGTCAACCTGCCCCCGCTGTTTCGACTGTAGTGTCGACTCCCCCCCTGTACAGGTCGACCTGGTCGGCCTGGGGTGGCCCAGAACCCATTTTTGAGGCCCGGGATGAGTTTTGATGGTCCGGATGGGTTTTAGGGTTAATCCGATGGCTGAAATGAAGTGCTACACCTATAAAATAACACCTAGACCTAGCCTAACTCACACAAATTCATATGACACCTACATGCTGCTGGAATCTCTCTTGAGCCATGGCCGCCTTCTCCAAATTAAAGCTTAAGCGTTCAAACTCAAATCAAATCAAAGATTAATGCTTCTACAACAAATTCAAGGGGATAGATCAATGACACTGCAACTTTCTAAGACAAATTCACTTCTTAATTCATTAGCCGTTCTCTGTAAGTTCTAGTTATTTTCAGGTTTAAATATTTAATTATAATGTGGCCATGAAATAAAGTGGATTTGGATTTAAGTATGTGTATCGATTCAGATCTATTTCTGTTTCTTCTTGAATCTTGATCTTTGGATTTTCTATCTTTACTCTCATGCTAAGTTCATGATCTATTCAGCCTGTTGTAAATCAATTTTCTTGATTCATGTTGATATTATTATCCGGTTGTAATCTTAATATGCCTGTGATGGTGTTTTCTATCCGATCTTGTTTTGATGCAAAATTCTACCTTTCCCTTATTTATTTTCTTTTGATGAACCTAGGTCAATTTCTGACCTAGGCCTGAACTGCGATTTGCGTGCGATTGAATACGGGGGAAATATTGGGATATTGTCTTGTTGGATATATGTGTTTGATAGAATCGAAGGCATAATATGAAAACTGGATATTTGGGTATTATTGCCATTAGCATGAAATTGGGTATTATCATTATAATTAAAGTTCGCTAGCTTGGGTAAATTGGGGTAAACATGGAATACATGTAGTTTGGTATGAAACTCGACCTATGAAAAATATGGCAAGAATATTGATATGTATAACTTGGCTAAAATTTGACCTATGTAAATTGGGCATAGCTTTGTAAACATGTAAACTCTGAATCTTGACAGGCATGAAACTTGGTATATATGTAAATTGTCTGGGATTAGGCATATATAAATTGGCATATGAAATTTGGCATGGATCTTGATATATGTGTAATTTGGCTAGAACTTGATATGTGTAAATTGGCATAAACTTGGCATACATGTAAACATGAAAGAATTAGACATATATAAACCAACTAGAATTGGGTACATACATTAATGAGCATGTAATTTGGAATGAGGGCGTATGTTAATTAACATGTGATTGTCGTGTTTAGCGTAATCATGATTACTGACATTTAATTTGGTATGATTTACATACCAAAAATTATAAACATGATTTAAAGGGAAGGTGGGCCATAATAGTTAATGTTGATTAATGTAAATTATGGACATAAAGATAATTGGTAATTTTAAGGAGACTTGCCATAAATTAGTCATTAATCACATAAGTGATTTATGGCATAAAATGGTATTAATTATATACCTAAATTAATGAGATTGATAGGAAACAAATTGGGCAGTAATATGAATTTGAATAATTTACATAATTAATGTAAATTAGAAAATACGAATATGCTTAGCACGAGGTTGGATTGAGTTGTGATGTAAACCTGCCCAGACCCGCCCGGCTGTCCAGTAATCATAGCAATACATATCTAATGTGGGAGGCTAACCATTAGGCCCAATAAAGACCCGAGGTTAGACTGAGTTGTGGCGTAAGACTGCCCGGATTCGACCGGCACACCGGCAGCCACAACAATATCTGTCTAATGTGTGAGGTTGGTGCCCTAATAAGACAACTAGAGCTGAGCAAGGGTTGGTAGGGTTAAGTTAACTAGAACACTTAACCAATTTCAACATGTTAACTAAATTGGCGGGTAGGGTTAGGATAATCTGGACACTTAACCAATTTAATATGTTGACTACGGGAGTTGGTAAGGTTAAGCAAATGTTTAACTATTATAACATGATTAAACTGGACTAGAGAGTGAGGTTAAGTTAATGAGAACACTTAACTAATACAATGGGTTAATTAGACAAGTGGTTGCGGTTAAGTAGTAACACTTAACCAACATAACAGGACAAGTGAGTGGTCTAAGTTAACTTGAATAAGTTGATAACACTTAACCATTATAATATGACTAGTGGATGGGGTTAAGTTAACATGCACTTAACCAATCTGATGTGATGCGTGGTAGGGTTAAGTAACATACGGGGTTAAGTTAACAAGAAAATTCTTAACCAATGTAACCAGATAGACGAACGGGGTTAAGTTAATAAACCACACTTAACCAATCAAACATAATAAGCGAGAAAGGTTAAGTTAACTAAGGTAAACACTTGACCATGGTAACACAACGGGTAGGAGGGTTAAGTACATATCGGATTGGTGGGTAATATTAGTAAATATAGGCCCACTTACACTTAACCATTAAATACACATGCTTGAATCAGTAGCGGGGTTAAGTACACATCAGGGTTGGTGGGTAATATCAGAGAATATAGGCCCACAGACTTAACCATTAGAAAAACCTAGTAACGGGGACCCATTTCAGCAGTAACCCACATTAGGTATCAACGGAACCCTGGGCTAGGCAGGGTGGGGCACGATTACTGGGCTGATTATAAGAGGTCAAATTAGCGGCGGTTGGTGCAGCAGTGCAGGTTCTAACGGAGTGCGGGCGTGCACACACTTCGGCGCAGAAAATTTAGCCACTGGGCATCAGTAGGTATAAAGTTGTGCATCTTGATTGTGTCAGGGTTGCCACCATGGGACTTGATACACCCCATGGTGGGACCAACACAGGTATCTACAAGTAGGGGGCCACGTGACACAAACGAGAACTAGGTCAAGTAGGGAGCCGATCGATAAGGTAGTAAGGGTGCAATGAATATATACATGGCCATTGGGGTGATCGAGGTGGAATCCTCATAATCGATGTACACCTGAAGACTACCATAATTGCGGGGATTGGGATCGCGTTGTAATTATTATATAACACAGGCTACTAGTTGGGACACTAGTAGGGGGTACGGATCCTTGTTACACAGGACACTAGTTGGGATTCTAGTAGGAGTACAGATCATTCCATGTAAGACACTTATGAGGATGCTAGTTAGGTGGTGCAGAGCAAATAGATATCGTTTTAATGGTAAAGCTTAGAAACCTTGCGATGTTACTCTTGATAGAAACCATGCGGTGGGATACTTGAAAGGAATTGTGGGATGTTATACTTGTTTCATCGTGCCCAAAGTTTATCTTGTTACCTTAGTTTATCTTGTTATCATAGTTTATCTTGTTATCTTAGTTTATCTTGCCTACGTTGTCATCATGCTTATGTTTACTTTCAGTTTATTCATGCCATGTTATCTTTACTCATTTTCATGCTGAAAGTCACTAGGACTTACTCAGTCTTTATGACTGACCGGTTTTGTTTCGCCACTTTTTCTTCCGTTTCCCCCCCCTCCCCCACCCCAGGTTCACAAGGTGGGAATGCAGCTTAGTTCGGATCTTACCAAGCTCCAAGGCTCTTTCATGTATGGCTTGGATTTCTCTTGGCTATGGCTTGCTTTGCTTTATTGGGGAATACCGCAGTTTGTTTTTATGCTTCTTTGTTTTTGAGCAAGACATATATTTTAACTATGTAATTGGGTATTGGAAGTTGATGGGCTTTTCTTGTAAACACTTATATTTAATAAATGATTTGAAATACTTCCACTTTACTTTCCGCTGTTTTATATATGTCTGTCTTGTAATATTTCTGTTCCAGTACCCATAATACTCCATTGAAGTTAAGGCATTCCCTTTGTGAGTGACCTTAACAGATGTGGGGTGTTACAGCAGATGTGTCCCTTAGACTTTGTGTGGACTATAGAGAACTTAATAAACATACTAAGAAGAATAGGCACCCACTGCCGAGGATTGACGATCTCTTTGATCAGTTAGTTGGTGCCTCAGTGTTTTCGCAGTTGGACTTAGCCACTGGTGTCCATTAATTTAGAGTGGCTGAGGATAGCATAGACAAGACTGCCTTTAGGACTCCGGACAGTTTCTATGAATGGCTTGTGATGCCCTTCGGTTTGACAAACGCCATCGCATACTTTGTTGACTTGATGAGTAGGGTGTTTAGGGAGTACCTTAATAAATTCGTGGGGGTCTTTTTGGATGACATCTTGGTCTTTTCTAAGAGCGAGGAAGAGCATGCCCTACTTCTTAGGGAAGTGTTGGAGACCCATCGAGCGTATAACCTTAAAGCTAAATTTTCTAAATTTCACTTTTGGAGGAAGGAAGTGCGATTCTTAGGGCACATGGTTTCCAAAGAAGAGATAGCTGTGGATCCCGCGAAGGTGGTTGCCATCCAAGATTGGAAGGTCCCTAAATATGCTACCGAGGTGAGAAGTTTCTTGGGGTTGGCTGGCTACTATAGGAAGTTTATCAAGGACTTCGCAAAAATATCATCCCCATTAACGCGTTTGACGAATAAGAACCTAGTTTTTACATGGGACGTAGATTGTGATGATGCGTTCCAATGTTTAAAGAGAGCTTTGACCACAGCCCCGGTCTTAGTGTTGCCAGATGGGAGTAAGCCATTTACCGTTTATACAGATGCTTGTGGGATAGGACTAGGCACAGTCTTAATGCAAGAGGGAAGGGTAATTGCCTACGGAGGAAGGCAGTTGGGAGTACATGAGAGAAATAACCCTACGCATGACCTAGAGTTGGCCGCTATTGTTTTCGCGCTTAAGTCTTTGCGCCATTATCTTCTTGGAGAGAAATTCAAATTGTTCACTGACCACAAATCGCTAAAATACTTGTTCTCTCAGAAGGACTTGAACTTAAGGCAGCAAAGGTGGATGGAATTCTTAGGTCCTACGATTTCGAGATAGCATATACCCCTGGCAAGGGTAACGTGGTGGCAGACGCCTTAAGTAGGAAAAGGTTGTCCTTGAATCTGTTGTTTGTTGAGAGACGAAGTTTAGAGTTCATCTCTATGTTTGACTTTATACCTTCCATTGACTTTGTACCCGTTTTGCTAGCAACCTTAGAGGTCAGACCTACGCTTTTGGGACGGATTGGTGAGGCACAGCGAGATGACCAAAAGTTGGTTGAGTTAGTAGAGAAGCTCATAAGGGAGGAGTCATCAAGCCATCTCAGTAAGTATACCCCTTGATGATAAGGGTTGCTTACGTAGGGACGGTAGACTTTGTGTACCATGAGACGAGAATTTGAGAAAATTCTTGATGATGCACATCGTTCGAAGATGACCATTCATCCCAGCGGGGACAAGACGTACATGGACATGAGACAAGTTTACTTTTGGGCCGATATGAAGAAGGATGTGGCCGAGTTCGTCGCTAGATGCTTGGTGTGCCAACAACTAAAAGCAGAGCAAAAGAAGCCCGGTGGGTTGATTCACCCAATGGAGATCCCACAATGGAAGTGGGAGAGCGTCTCGATGGACTTTGTTGACGGGTTACCGAGATCGAGGAAGGGTAATACGGGGATTTGTGTCATGGTAGACAGACTTACTATGAGCGCCCATTTCATTCCCGTGAAAAGTAAGAGGACTGCTCCACGGTTAGCCTCCGTATACATTTGAGAGATAGTTCATTTGCATGGTGTTCCTTCTAGCATAGTGAGCGATCACGATCCTATCTTTACTTGCGAGTTTTGGAAGAGCTTGCAAGAAGCGGAAGGGATTCAGTTATGTTTAAGCATCACATATCATCCTCAGACGGACGGCCAGACCGAGAGGGTGAATCGTATTCTAGTGGACCTTTTGAGGTTATGTGTTTTACACTTCGGAGGTACATGCTAGGAGCATCTTCCTTTAGCGGAGTTCGCATATAATAATAGCTTTCAGTCTAGCATTGGCATGGCACCTTTCGAGGCTCTTTATGGGAGGCCTTGTCGTTCGCCTACATGTTGGTGGGAATCTACGGATAAGATCTTACTTGGGCCCGATATGATTAGAGAGACTTCGAAAAAGATCGATTTGATTCGAAGGAGGATGAAGACGGCGCAAGATAGGCAGAAATCTTATGCGGACAAGAGGAGGACAGATCTTGACTTTGATATTAGGGACATGGTCTTTATCAGGGTGTCCCCATTACAGAATGTTGTTCTCTTTGGATCCATTGGGAAGTTAGCACCAAGGTTCGTAGGGCAGTTTCCTATTAAGGAGAGGATTGGACAGATGGCGTATAGAGTGGAGTTGCCCGAGAGACTCAGTGGTGTATACGACACATTCCATGAATCACATTTGAGGAAATGCTTGCATGAGACCGCGGAAGTGGTAGAGCCGAGCTTGCTTAGAGAGGTGGAAATATAGCGTCACATGACGATTCGACGAGCTCCTACATGCATTCTTGGGTCGGAGATTAAGAAGTTGAGGAATCGAGAGGTCAAGCTAGTGAAATTGCAATGGGGAAATGATGAGAGCAATGCTACTTGGAGACGGAAGAGAAGATGCGTTCATTGTACCCTTTTCTTTTCGAGGGTATGTCTTTTAATTTCTCCTTTATTGCTTAGCGTGTACTTGTTTTATCCTTAGTATGTCCTTTCGCTAGTATCTTTGACCTTTAGAAAGGGTAGTCCTATGGTTGAAACATGTGTTTGAGACATGTTATGTATGATAGATGGATGTGGATGCAAGTGTTTACTAGTGGTTGCTCGTGGATGCATATACACACACATGAGGCTCAAGATCGGCTCAGTCACTTTCATATTGCGTATTGCATATAAATGGATGTATTTAGTAAAATGAATGTACATTGAATGTGTGTATCATATGGATTGTTGCATTTAAATGGATGGTTGTGCACACATGTAGTAATGATATGTATAGGGTTCTTTGCATACATGATGGATACATGGCACTATCATTATTTGCATTAAGGAGGTCGACCGAATCAGTGGACCGCCTGAATTAGCATTAGTATACGGACATATACAAACACTATGCATATGTACATGAAAAGAATTAGAAATCTTTTAAGGACCATGGTTGATGGTTGAGTAGATGGATGATTGGATGGTAGGATACGTTCTTCTTGACTTCGAGATTTCGAGGGCGAAATACTTTAAGTAGGGGAGAATGTAACACCCCAAATTTTTGAATAATCAAATTAACTAAATTCAAGATTAATTTATCTCTGACTTGAGAATTAAGGGAAATGGGTTGCGCCATTGTGTTCGTCTCGGAATTCTGGTTGAGATAGAGTCCGACTTTGCATAAAACAGATACCGGATGAAGAAGATATGGACAAACGAAGTTGGGCGGGAAAGACCAGAAAAAAATAATTGCACTGGCGCACTTGGGAAGTGCGCCAGTACAAATATTGCACTGGCACACCTACCAAGTGCACTTAGGCCGAGCAGGAAGCCTGCACGGCTTTCTGGTGTGATCTGATCCATGTTATGACTCATTGCTGAGTCCTTTCTGACACCTTGCTAAGTCATTAGGGCTGAGGTGTCACTCTATCCCGACTGAATGGTTTTGATTAACCCTAAGATCATCCGACAGCTATAATCAAATTAAAATTCTATATAAACATGGGTAGACTCAAACACTAAAATCAAAATAAAAATTGGAACAATGGCCGTCATGCTATCATCTTGTAACCTAGAGTAGCCGCCGCCAATTAGAGAGGAAGAAAAGCTAATCAACTCAATTATATTCAACTCTAATCTAAACAATAACGAATCTAATCCAAAGGCGAGCTAAATCAATTTCGAAACTCAGATTTCAGAACGCAAGACCTTCTTTTTGTGATTTCGATTTCTTTAATAAGATAATTAACAATTTAATTGGGTTGAGTTATGATTTGGATTATATTGTTATGTTGTGAATCATTGACCGTTATGTTATTATCTATGTTGTAAATCTATGATGTTATTATCTATGTTGTAAAGCTATGATGTTATCATCTATGTTGTAAATATATGTTAATCGTTGGCTTAAGTACAATCAATTCATAATGATGTTTCCTATGCTAGTTTGGTTATGTTGTTAGAACTGATTCATATGTTAAATCATATGTATGTCTGCAAGTTTAGATGTTAATTTAGATATGAATCATATGCAAGTTAGTGAGAATCATATACAACCTTACATATTTCATGACATCTATGTTATGTGTAAATTTGATCTAAAGTTAGGCCATGACATGTGTGAGTTAGATGCAAGTTTACATCATAGTCTATGTTGTATAAATCACACATGCAAGTATATATATATATATATATATATATATATATATATATATATATATTGGTATATGAATCATGCAATGTAAAGTTTGTAACTATTGCCTATGTAAGTTTACACCTTATGTTTAGATTTATGACACCCATTGTCTATGCAATTTTAGATGAAACACCTTATTCACACATGCAAGTTCACCAATTATACTTAGATCTATATGCCAATTCATGTTATGAATTTTGTTCATAAGTTAGATCTAATTATGTTCTATGCATGTTTCCTCTTTATTCCATAAGTTAGACTATTCGAGTCTAACGTATATTTTACGTTAAACGAACGAACGTACAACGTGGGGCAATGGGATAATATTAAAAGATTTAATATTGAGAATTGGCATAAATACCTTAAATGTGATGTTAATTGGTATAATTTTATATATCATAAATAGATGGACATAATTGAGTCAATTATGGACATAGTTAAATTTGTAATTGATTGACAATTTGAATAGGGAAATAAATTCAAATTGGGGATAATTATTTATGTGTAATTAATAGCCTAAGACACGAGGTTAGACTATTTTGTGGTGTAAGACTGCCCGGACCTGCCCGGCAAATCCAGCTGCAACAAATGTCGGTCTAATGTGGGAGATCTTAGGCATAAATTAAATGTGTAACAGTTGTAAAGACACGAGGTTAGGCTTGTTTGTGGTGTAAGACTGCCCGGACCCGCCCGGCAAATCCAGCTGCCACAAATGCCAGTCTAATGTGGGAGGTTTTTACAAGGTTACGGTCTTAATGAATTAAGAAACACTTAACCAGTTAAACATGTAGTGGGACATGAGGGGGTTAAGTAGGTGCCTTGGGTGGCATGTGGAGTTAACTGGGTGCCTTGGGTGGCATTTGAAATACGATTAGATGCACTTAACCAAGATTGAAACATGTAAAAATACATGATTAAGAATGGGGTTAAGTGGGGAAAAAACCTTAGAGGGGACGAATCATAGGTGGAAAGCTTGTGTCATGCATGGGGGCCCTTTTCAAACCAGTAACCCATTAAGTATCTTTGTGGGATCCACCCAAGTCGAAGATGGGAAAGGCGTACTGGATTTGATTGTAAGAGGTCAAAACGGGTCAGCGGTGGCAACGCAAGTCCAACGGGTTCATATGCGTATGTAGGCCCGAGCGGGTAGGTAAGACGTTGTTGCATCATGTAGATATAAGCCGTGCATTTTTGGTTGTATCGGGTTGCCACTTTGGGGAGTGATACACCCCACTGTGGGGCCAGCACGGGTATCTACGAGTTAGGGAGCCGAACGAATGGGGGTAGTGGGTGCAGCTAGTGGAGATAGGGGCAGACGACACCCATGAAGGTAGCTAGGGGTGCACTAAACTACCATTATCATTATTATGTTTTGTAGGCGGGATCAACCTTTAGGGTGACTAGTGGTGGTGCAGTGTAGTAATTATCTTATAGTGATTAGGGGCGTATTTAACGTTATCTTTGTTCGTCTTATTTCCGTGTTTGTTCTGTCATACCCAATTGTTCACAGTCATTTCCTTATTTTCCCAGCTTATGCCTTATCCTAGTTATTTTGATAATTATATTGTTAAAGTTATCGCACTCGCCAGAATTTATGTCTGACCCCCTTTTCTTTCCACCTCTTTTCTTCCTCCCCCCCCCTCCTGGTTTTCCAGGAGGGAATACTACAGCTTAGTGTCGATTTCTTTCAGTTGCTTGAAAAGAGTAGATGTATCGCTTGGGACTCTCTCATCTTTATGGCTTTGCTTATGCTCAGTGGGGATTTATGCATTTATGTTATTTAAGTATTTGCTTCTTTATGTACTTTGAAGTTTTTGGAAAAGACTACTGATCTTGTTGTAAAGGTTTTGGAAACTACTTATGTAAACTCGTTTTGAGTTATGATGAAATAAAATAAGTTTTATCTTCCGTTGTGTTGTTTTATTTATTTATTCTTGTGATTTATCTATTCTGTACAACAATAATGCTTCATGGACATTGATGCATTCCCTTTGTGATTGACAATAATGGACGTGGGGTGTTACATTAAATAACGATAACCGTCGTTTGATTCAGGATGACAATTTATTTCGCTATAAATTGTAACGAGCTCAGATTCATTCCCAGTCAGTTCCATGGTGTAGCCACCGTCCATACGATCCTATCGGATCCTGTTTTGCTGAATTCTGATAATGTATGACAGAGTTATGAATTTTATAATGTTATATACTTATAATCATAAATGATTAATTTAAATAATTATTAATTAACCTAACTAATCACTATTACCCTTAAATTCCTTTCTTCCCCGATCAAATTCATTACGCCAGCTTCCCCTCATCAAATCTTTGACCGGACCTCCCTGCTACACTGTCCACTGACTGCCAAAGTAATCACTGACCAATCCTTAAACCATGTTTTAAAAATCCTTGATCACCGTTGTTATTAATACTGCTTCTTCATCCGCTAGTAACCAACACCATTGTCTACTTCTTCATTCTCTAGTAACCAACGCAGTTGTCTTCTTCTCCCAAAACAGAAGCTGACATCCCTAAGGCCAAAGCTCTCACTCCTCAATCACCAGAAATACGTCTGTTTCCTCCCAACTAATACCTCTTCTTCTTTGACACTGCTGCTCCTCGAAAGGAAACAAAACAAATCAATTCACAAAAGGATACTGGTTGAATTAATATTCCACAAAAGGTGATAAATTCACTTTTTATTTCTATTGCGGTCTACACGTTAAATTAACAATTTCACTTTCATTAAAAGTATTCACAGACTTTACACAAATCCTTCCCAAGCAGCCTTATCTCACTGATAACCACCGTTAACAAAGTCAGTACCGCCATTCAACTCTTCCTCAACATCTCTTCACCGTTGTCACCTCCATGGTGAAATCGAACCTTCCCAAAAGTAAACCCTAGGTTGCTGCAACGAAGGACAACAACCGAACCTGATGATGACGGATTTGCTAAAAACCCTGATGCAAGATGTAAATCGAAGATACATCCTGGAATACCATTTCATTATTCAAATCGATATCTTAAGATTCCCAAAAAGGAAAACTAGGCACGATGTTCCCTTCCCAGCGAAATAAAAAGGATGCCGACCCTTTGAAAACTCGCACTAGCCTAAAGTACATCTCGAGAGATCAACAAATTTGAATTTGGGATTTTAAAACAGAGGATTAAATTTTGTATGATTTTTGTTTTTTGCTTGTTTTTTATTTTTCTTTTTGTGGATTTTCACATGTTTAAAAAGATGGAGATGGAGGCTCAAGAGGAGGATTATATAACGGGGATGAGATTTTATGTGGCTGAAAAAGAAGCATGCACGGCCTTTTCTAGGCTTCAGAAAGGGGTTGAGATATTTTGCTTTTTATTTTATATTCATTTTTTGCCCTTTTAAAAATTCATGTGATCACACACGATACCAAAAATCACGAAAATGGACCTGCAGCCACAGTTCGACATTACGGTCCCAACGAAACTGGTTTCGTCGAATTCCGACTTCGTATGCTCACACAACGTATTTTTAACCGTCCAAATACTGACTGTTCTTCACCTTAAAAATCGATACGGCCACATACTGACTTCAAAAATCACGGAAATTGAAATCTAACAATAATTTAACATTGAGGATCCAACAAAATTAGTTTCTTCGAATTCTGAGGTCATTTGCAAAAATGGCTATTTTTTAAAGCTCTAAATAACCCATTTAAATATATAAATATATTTAAAAACAATTAATTTAAATATTTATAAATAAATATTATCATATATATTCACAACAGAATATCATACAGCTCTAGAATATTCCTATATGAATTTCTAGCTTGATATTTCAAATCTCGATTATATCGATATTCGATCTATAATAAAATTCCTTTTTTAAATATAAATAATTCGTTATAAATTATAAAGGAATTCCACAGCGACTTTTCTAAAATTTGACATGGACATAAATCAAAATCTACATGACGAAATCTCGAATTTTCTCTTCCGCTAGAAAAATATACTTCATCAGCTCTGAACGTTCCTTGTTTCACAGAAATCTGACTTAAACGGCTTCTGTATATTCGTTTAAAGTTCGAATTGCCAAATCGCGAATTACCGCGCCATTTCGAGCTCGATTATATTTATAATATAATTATACGTTCAAACTTCATTTAAATAATATATACATTATCGTAAATCAAATTATGAACTGAATTATATGTTTTGAATTTCCCAATTCACATCATATCGCCATTTCAGCCAATTCTGATTACTTCAGAATTTAATATATTATTTAATTATCATTTTAATTAAATATTCAATACAATATAATTAAATGACCATTTGAGTTCTAAGTCGCTATTTATGTAATTAAATAAGTTAATTATATAACGCAGGAAATACAGGTTGTTACACTACAGATATTAAAACCCCAAATTACCGTATTGGGTTTCAACAGATTTAGCAGATTAGAAAATTTAATAGATTTAACCATACCTTAAAATTCCATTGACATACCTCGCTTAATCATAAAATTAAGCCTAATCTTACATGCTCGAATTATTGTCATAATTCATAATAAACGTATGCCCCAAATTTCTAGTTAAATTTACATAGTACAGAATATTCTCTAAAAACCCCAAATCATGCTGTACTATATGAATTATGCCAAATTATAGCCTTTGATTTCAGCGTATGTCAAATATCCAAAATCCCCATTTAGGCTTATTCCCAATTAATAGTTATCCTATTTTAATATAGATCTATTGCGCCTAAATCATATATCCTTTTTTTCCTTTCAAGTCATAGATCGTCATATAAAATATGCCCCCAAATCTAGATCATAAATCACAACATGTATTATGTCCTCAAAATCAGATCTTGAATTATAACATGCATTATGTTCCCAAATTACAAGTCATATGTTATCATACAATCATTCTCCTTCTTCCAAATCATAAACCGTCATATATAGTACGCCTATATTAGATCTTAAATTACAACTTATGTTATGTTCTCAATTAAGTCACAAATCAGTTATGTCCAATTATGCATCATTCAATATTTTCCCCAAATTTAGCATTCGCGTGTCAATCTCTTATGAGATTAGGCTTAGGCTCGTGGTAGCCTGGCTATAGAACAGAAGGAAGCAAGAGATACAGAATAGTTACAATAAGATAGATCTACATAGAAAACAGATCTAATAATCAGGAATATGCATAATCTCTAATTCAGATTTATAACCATGTCAAGATCATCATTAAATTTTGTAACACCCCTCCTCCATTAAGGTCACTCACAAAGGGAATGCCTTAACTTTAGTGGAGCGTTTTTGGTAAACAGACACAGAATATCACAAGATAGATACAAAATTTTTGCAGCGGAAACAAATAACTTAATTAAATCTCCAAAATACTTTGTTACATAATACCACGAGTCATAAAATTATTACAACAAAACACTTCTGTCTTATATCATCAGAGTACATAGGTTTTTAAAAGAAAATCATCATTCCCCAGATTAAAGAGCAAGCCATATAAGAGACAGAGACTCGAGCCATACTTCAGAAGTAGCTCCTAGAAGATGATATCCAAATCCTGACTAAACCTGGGTGTTTCCTCCCTGAGAACCTGGCGGGGTAACGGAAGAAAAGAGGCGAAACAAACTAGGTTAGACATACGTCTGGTGAGTCCAGTAACTTTTAGCCAGTAAATAAATAAAGGTAAACATGACATGCATACAAAGTGGATAAGAGGATCATGGTACAGATGACAGGTATGACAGGACAAATAAGTTATGGTGTATGCCTGATTTACTACTAACTACTCTGCAATATTACTAGTCAAATCAAGATGGGATGATCCCTTCCACTAATGATAACGATGGTGGTAGCTTCGTGTATTCCTAGCTGCTGTCATAGGTGTCGCCTGCTCCTATCTCCACTAGTCATACTCACTACACTTCTACTATAAATTGGTAGACTTAGGGCATACGTCCGGGTATACCCTAACCACTACCCTAATCGATTGGCTCCCTACTCTGTAGATACCCTGTGCTGGTCCCACAACTAGGGTGTATCACATCCCTAAAGTGGCAACCCAAGGTGTGCACAGTTATACCTACTGGTGTCACGGTCGTCTTGTCCCCCTCTACCCGGCCCATGCACGCATATGTCCCCGGTCGGTTTGCGCCGCCCACACCATCCGTCTCGTTTTGGATCTCTTACAATCAATCAGTAAGCGTGCCCCTTCCCCGCCTAGTACGGAGATCTTTACTTTGATACCCCTCCGGGTTACTGACGGAAATGGGTCCCACACAACATGATACAAGTCCTTCCCTATGCCTTGTATCCCCACTAGGTTTTCTACTGGCTATGTATACCCTAAGGTGTCTTTAATTACATAGCCCCAATCAGTTACTCGTACCTATAGGTGTCTTTAATACATAACCCCTATTCTACCTATCGGTTATGCGTACATATAGGTGTCTTTAATACATAACTCTATCTATTCCCATTAGTTATGCATACCCCTGAGGGTGTCTTTAATACATAACTCTACCTATTCCCATTAGTTATGCGTACCCCATAAGGGTGTCTTTAATACATAACTTTATTATTCTGCCCTGGTTATGTATACCATTAGGTGTCTTTAATTACATAACCCCTTTTTAATGGTTAAGTTTGTGGGCCTATAAATATTACCCACCTACCCTTCAGTTGTACTTAACCCACCTACTGATTTTATCCTGTTTATTTAATGGTTAAGTTTGTGGGCCTATATATACTAATATTACCCTCCTACTCCTCAGTTGTAATTAACCCACCCACGATCCAATTCGTTTTGCTTAACCCTAACTTATGTCTATCATCATACAGTCCACATGTATTAGGTTAGGTTAAGTAGTCTTTTCTTATTACCATGTCCAATTATTGTTATATTGGTTAAGCTGGTTTTAACCCCCTTTCCCTTAGTTTATGATTAGGTTCTTCTTAGTCCACAGATACATTGGTTAAGAGAATAACTCCCTAAGTACCAACCCCGAAGACCGAGATCAACATCAGATCGTTACCCAGAGAATCACTCACTTAACCGAATTTTTGTTTATCATCCATATTTGTCTTTAATCAGCATTAATTAATTATTGAGATACCTAATCGTATTTCACATGCCATCCAAGGCACCCAGTTAATTCCACTTGCCACCCAAGGCACCCACTTAACCCATCATGTCCCACTACATGTTTATCTGGTTAAGTGTTTCTTAATTCATTAAGACCGTACCTTATAAAGACCTCTCACATTAGACTGGCATTTGTGGCAGCTGGATTTGTCGGGCGGTTCCGGGCAGTCTTACACCACAAAAGAGCCTAACCTCATGTCTTTACAATTGTTACATATTTAATTTATGCCTAAGACCACTCACATTAGACTGGCAATTCTGGCAACTGGATTTGTCGGGCGGGCCCGGGCAGTCTTACATGACAAACGAGCCTTACCTCGTGTCTTTGAGGATTAATTACTCCTAATTAATCATCCCCCAATTTGAATTACTTTCCATATTGAAATTATCAATTAATTCCAAATTTCACTATGGCCATAATTGACTCAATTATGTCCATCTATTTATGGTATGAAAAATCATACCAATCTTCATCACAAATTTATTTTATGCCAATTCTCAATATTAAATCTTCATACTTTAATTTCTTAAACATTCCTCTTTTGATTAATTAAGTTAATTAATTAACCCTTTCCTTTTTCATAGGTGTCAATACCTATCTTATTAACAATTTGGATTTCTTATCCATAAATGGTCATATTCAAATTATACCATTTTTACACGATTTTACCTATGTCATAATAGGTAATTATTTCTATGTTTCCCTACTTGAATCATGTGTCCAATTTACATAGTCACTATGTAAATGATGCCTATTACAAATTCCCCTTTTTCCCCGCTTCTTAACTAGCGCAACCATTTGCGTTTTTGGCATCATCGAGGCTACATAATAGTCTCGCCATAAGAATAAAATAAAGGGAATGACAAGGTGATCGTTTTCAATACAATTTTTGGCATAAGCATGACAACTAGGGAAAATGACATGATAACTTCGCATATAATTATGATTCACCACATAATTAACAACTTGCATAGATTCATAACAACTTGCATAGGTTTATGAAGTAACAACGTAATTACCAACTAACACAGTTTCATGATTCTCAACATAATCAACAACTTATATGGGTTCATGATTCACAATATAACAACTTGCAAGATTCATAACATAACTCCTTACATAGGTGATTTGCATAGGTTCATGATCCACACCATGACAACTAGCATAGGTTCATGAATTAACAACTTATCAACTTGCATAGGTAACTTACATAGTTCATAATTCATAACATAACAGCTAGCATAGATTCATGAATTAACAACGCAACAGCTTGCATAGGTTCATAGTTTCTCAACATAGTAACTTGCATAACTTCATGATTCACTACCGTAATAAACTTGCATCATATCATGATTCACAACGATAATGAACTTGTATAATTTCATGATTCACATAATAAGGAACTTGCATCATTTCATGATTCACAACAATAAACATGCATAACTACAAACAACATATACCCAAATCATAGTCTACCACGATTCGCTTTTATTTATTTAAAACCTAAAAGTGACTAGAACTCACCGAATAAGGGGTCTTGAGTTCTGGGTTCTAAATTCTGTAATTGATTAGCGTTCCTTTGTTGTAGACAATTTCATTGTTGTAGTTTTAGGCTTGATTTGAATTGAATTGTTGTCTTTAACTTTCTTCTAGTTGTTGGCGGCTACTCTAGGGTTTGGAGTGATAACATGACGACCACTGATATAATTCTAATTTGATTCCAGGGTTTGAGTCTCCACATGTTTATATAGAATTTAAATTTAATTACAGCCGTTGGATGACCCTAGACTTAATCAAAACCACTCAGTCTAGATTAGAACTATCCAGAAACCCTAATGACTCATTAACTAGTCAGAAATGAATCAGCACTGACTCACCGGTTGAATCAGAGCCTCAGAAATCTGTATAGGTTTTGACCTCGGCCTAGGCTTACCTGCCAAGTGCGCCAGTGCAATATCCATGGGCGCACTTCCCAAGTGCGCCAGTGAAATTTTGTTCTGGCGCAGTTCCCAAGTGCGCCAGTGCATTCTGGCCTGTTTCTGGTTTTTCTGTCTAACTTCGTTCGTCCATGTCTTCTTCATACGGCATCCGTTTTATGCAAACTCGGACTCTGTCTCATGTAGAATTCCGAGACGAACGCAATGGAACGACCCGTTTACCTTAATTCCCACATTTGAAATTAAGTATTCTTAAATTTAGTTAATCTTATTATTCGAAAATTCGGGGTGTTACATTCTCCCCTACTTAAAGGATTTCGTCCCCGAAATCTTTAAATTAAGAAGAATGTGTCCTGCTATCCAATCACCCATCTACTCAACCATCATCCACAAGCATCCACTGTCCTTAGAAAACTTCTAATGTTGTATGAACATATGCAAAAAGTGTGTGTATATGTTCCTTATCTAATGCAAAATCAGGCAGTCTACTGATTCAGTTGACTTCCTTAATGCAAACCATGATAGTGCCGTGCGTCCATTATGTATGTGAAAGAATCCTATCGATACATATTATTTCTACATGTGTGCTCAACCATTCATCAAAATGCAGCATCCATATGATAACTCAACCATTTTTCATCCATTAACCTAAATATGCACACACATTTATATGCAATATGAACATGATTTGAGCCGAACTAGTGCCTAATGTGTGTGTAAATTTATCCACGAGCAACCACCAGCAATCACTTGCATCCACTCGCAAACATCAAACATAACATGTCCCAAGCACATGTTTACATCCATGGATTTCCTATCTAAAGGTCGAAGATCCCGTCGATGGGATATAAACAAATAATATAACTAAAACAAAAGCTCTGTTCCCATTTGACATCGGTTAAGAGAATAATTCCCTAAGACTTAGCCCCGAAGACCGAAATCAACATCAGACTAACACCCAAAGAATTACCCTCATTAAACAATGTCAAAACTAGAGATCTACTTCATGCTTCGAGAAGAAACCCGTATCCTTCAGAAATATCCAAATACTTACAGACTAATAGTACAGATCAGATTACAGAATGATTCTCAGAAAGCTAAGCATAAAACACCCTTGTGGGTCACAAGAAACTTTGGGGTCTTCCCATGACAAGTTAGAAACTTAATGACCCTCCTCTCAAAATCTGGACCGACCCTCTACGTAGAAAGCTGGTTCATTTAGACCCAACCCATAGCCCATAAAATTGAGCACACAAATGTCACATTCAAATTTTTGATGCCTAACACAGATAATTTCAAACCCCCACAAACCACTAACAATTGAGTCGAACCAAAAATGTGGTCGGAAACAACTACGGGATCAGAAACAAGACTAGTATTAAAGTGCAGAGTCTCGATTACAGAATCAAAAAGAGTCTTAGCTTCATAACCAGATAAGGAAATTAAACCTTCTACATAAATTTTTCCTATCCCTATCCTATCCATCAGCCGCGAGAGCATTCGCCTATCCTATCAAAGGAAGAGATTTTAGACAAACGACCGAAGGATACTACATATGGCTTTTCGGGGAATGTTTTTCAAAACAGGCTTTCCTTTTTGAAAATACTTTCTTTTAAAACCTTTTTGAAAAATATTTTCAAAACTTTTATCTAATCTGGTAACCTTCAGCTCTAATACCAAGTGTAACACCCCGCCTCCATTAAGGTCACTCACAAAGGGAATGCCTTAACTTTAGTGGAGCGTTTTTGGTAAATAGACACAGAATATCACAAGACAGATATAAAATTTTTGCAGCGGAAAAAAACCACTTTATTAAATCTCCAAAATACTTTGTTACATAATACCATGAGTCATAAAATTAGTACAACAAAACACTTCTGTCTTATATCATCAGATTACATAGGTTTTTAAAAGAAAATCATCATTCCCAAGATTAAAGAGCAAGCCATATAAGAGACAGAGACTCGAGCCATACTTCAGAAGTAGCTCCTAGAAGATGATATCCAAATCCTGACTAAACCTGGGTGTTTCCACCCTGAAAACCTGGGGGGAAACGGAAGAAAAGAGGTGAAACAAACTAGATCAGACATACGTCTGGTGAGTCCAGTAACTTCTAGCCAGTAAATAAATAAAGGTAAACATGACAGGCATACAAATTGGATAAGAGGATCATGGTACAGATGACAGGACAAATAAGGTAAGGTGTATGCCTGAATTACTACTAATTACTCTGCAATATTACTAGTCAAATCAAGATGGGATGATACTTTCCGCTAATGATAATGATGGTGGTAGCTTTGTGTATTCCTAGCTTTTGTCATAGGTGCCGCCTGCTCCTATCTCCACTAGTCATACCCGCTACCCTTCTACTAAAATTGGTAGACTTAGGGCATACGTCCAGGTATACGCTAACCACTACCCTAATCGATCGACCCCCTACTCTATAGGTAGCCTGTGCTGGTCCCACAACTAATGGGTATCACTTCCCTAGAGTGGCCACCCAAGGTGTGCACAGTTATACCTACTGGTGTTACGGTCGTCTTGTCCCCCTCTGCCCAGCCCATGCACGCACATGTCCACGGTCGGTTTGCGCCGCCCACACCATCCGTCTCGTTTTGGATCTCTTACAATCAATCAGTAAGCGTGCCCCTTCCCAGCCTAGTACGGAGATCTTTACTTTAATACCCCTCTGGTTTACTGACTGAAATGGGTCCCACACAACATGATACAAGTCCTCCCCTATGCCTTGTATCCCCACTAGGTTTTCTACTGACTATGTATACCCTAAGGTGTCTTTAATTACATAGCCCAAATCAGTTATGCGTACCTATAGGTGTCTTTAATACATAACCCCTATTCTACCTATCGGTTATGCGTACCTATAGGTGTCTTTAATACATAACTCTATCTATTCCCATTAGTTATGCGTACCCCTGAGGGTGTCTTTAATACATAACTCTACCTATTCCCATTAGTTATGCGTACCCCATAAGGGTGTCTTTAATACATAACTTTACTGTTCTGCCCCGGTTATGTATACCATTAGGTGTCTTTAATTACATAACCCCTTTTTAATGGTTAAGTTTGTGGGCCTATAAATATTACCCACCTACCCTTCAGTTGTACTTAACCCACCCACTGATTTTATCCTGTTTATTTAATGGTTAAGTTTGTGGGCCTATATATACTAATATTACCCACCTACTAATCAGTTGTACTTAACCCACCCACGATCCAATTCGTTTTGCTTAACCCTAACTTATGTCTATCATCATACAGTCCACATGTATTAAGCTAGGTTAAGTAGCCTTTTCTTATTACCATGTCGAATTATGGTTATATTGGTTAAGCTGGTTTTAACCCCCTTTCACTTAGTTTATGATTAGGTTCTTCTTAGTCCACAGATACATTGGTTAAGAGAATAACTCCTTAAGTACCAACCCCGAAGACCGAGATCAACATCAGATCGTTACCCAGAGAATCACTCACTCAACCGAACTTCTGTTTATCATCCATATTTATCTTTAATCAACATTAATTAATTATTGAGATACCTAATCGTATTTCACATGCCACCCAAGGCACCCACTTAATTCCACATGCCACCCAAGGCACCCACTTAACCCCTCATGTCCCACTGCATGTTTATCTGATTAAGTGTTTCTTAATTCATTAAGACCGTAACCTTAGAAAGACCTCTCACATTAGACTGGCATTTGTGGCAGCTGGATTTGTCGGGCGGGTCTGGGCAGTCTTAAACCACAAAAGAGCCTAACCTCATGTCTTTACAATTGTTATGTATTTAATTTATGCCTAAGACCACTCACATTAGACTGGCATTTGTGGCAGTTGGATTTGTCGGGCGGGCCCGGGCAGTCTTACATGACAAACGAGCCTAACCTCGTGTCTTAGACGATTATTTACTCCTAATTAATCATCCCCCAATTTGAATTACTTTCCCTATTGAAATTATCAATTAATTCCAAATTTCACTATGGCCATAATTGACTCAATTATGTCCATCTATTTATGGTATGAAAAATCATACCAATCTTCATCACAAATTTATTTTATGCCAATTCTCAATATTAAATCTTCAAACTTTAATTGCTTAAACATTCCTCTTTTGATTAATTAAGTTAATTTATTAACCCTTTCCTTTTTCATAGGTTTCAATACTTATCTTATTAACAATTAGGATTTCTTATCCGTAAATGGTCATATTCAAATTATACCATTTTTACATGATTTTACCTATGTCATAATGGGTAATTATTTATATGTTTCCCTACTTGAATCATGTGTCCAATTTACATAGTCACTATGTAAATTATGCCTATTACAAATTCCCCTTTTTCCCCGCTTCTTAACTAGCGCAACCGTTTGTGTTTTTGGAGTCATCGAGGCTACAAAATAGTCTCGCCATAAGAATAAAATAAAGGGAATGACAAGGTGATCGTTTTCAATACAATTTTTGGCATAAGCATGACAACTAGGGAAAATGACATGATAACTTCGCATATAATTATGATTCACCACATAATTAACAACTTGCATAGATTCATAACAACTTGCATAGGTTTATGAAGTAACAACGTAATTACCAACTAACATAGGTTCATGATTCTCAACATAATCAACAACTTATTTGGGTTCATGATTCACAACATAATAACTTGCATGATTCATAACATAACTCCTTGCATAGGTGACTTACATAGGTTCATGATCCACAACATGACAACTAGCATAAGTTCATGAATTAACAACTTATCAACTTGCATAGGTAACTTACATAGGTTCATGATTCATAACATAACAGCTAGCATAGATTCATGAATTAACAACGCAACAACTTGCATAGGTTCATAGTTTCTCAACATAGTAACTTGCATAACTTTATGATTCACTGCCGTAATAAACTTGCATCATATCATGATTCACAACGATAATGAACTTGTATAATTTTATGATTCACATAATAAGGAACGTGCATCATTTCATGATTCACAACAATAAACATGCATAACTACGAACAACATATACCCAAATCATAGTCTACCATGATTCACTTTTATTTATTTAAAACCTAAAAGTGACTAGAACTCACCGAATAAGGGGTCTTGACTTCTGGGTTCTGAATTCTGTAATTGATTAGCGTTCCCTTGTTGTAGACAATTTAGTTGTTGTAGTTTTAGGCTTGATTTGAATTGAATTGTTGTCTTTAACTTTCTTCTAGTTGGTGGCGGCTACTCTAGTGTTTGGAGTGACAACATGACGGCCACTGATCTAATTCTGATTTGATTCTAGTGTTCGAGTCTACACATGTTTATATAGAATTTAAATTTAATTATAGCCGTCGGATGACCCTAGAGTTAATCAAAACCACTATGTCCAGATTAGAACTATCCAGAAACGCTAATGACTCATTAACTAGTCAGAAATGACTCAGCACTGACTCTCCGGTTGAATCAGAGCCTCAGAAATCTCTATAGGTTTCGACCTCGGCCTGGGCGCACCTGCCACGTGCGCCAGTGCAATATTGCATGGGCGTACTTCCCAAGTGCGCCAGTGCAATTTTGTTCTGGCGCACATTCCAAGTGCGCCAGTGCATTCTGGCCCGTTTCTGGTTTTTCTGCCTAACTTCGTTCGTCCTTATCTTCTTCATATGGCATCCGTTTTACGCAAACTCGGACTCTGTCTCAAGCAGAATTCCGAGACGAACACAATGGAATGACCTGTTTCCCTTAATTACCACATTTGAAATTAAGTATTCTTAAATTTAGTTAATCTGATTATTCGAAAATTCGGGGTGTTACAAATTTCATATCTGAAAATAACTGTACTCAAAAATCATGATTTAAGAAAGAGAAGAACGATTCTGGGATCTGATTTCCGGAGTTGATTAGCTTTCCGTTGATGTAGGCATCGATTTGTTATCTTTATCTTCTTGCTTGAATTGATTGATTAGGGTGGAGGCTAGGTCACTTTAGGTTTTAGGAGCATGGGGGCGCCATTCCTCTTTGTTAATGAATTAGGGTTGGGTCTTGCTATGTATTTATAGGTGTAGAGAGTGTTTTAGAGCCCTTAGATGAACTAGGAGACCATAAGAACACTCCAGAATTCTGTGCTGGATCGATTTGGGCGTACTTGGCAGGTGCGCCAGTGCATTTTTGTACTGGCGCACTTGTGAAGTGCGCCAGTGCATTATGGTCGACTTCCAGTTTCTCTGCCAAACTTCGTTCGTCCATATTTTCTTCACACAATATCCATTTTATGCAAATTTGGAATGTATCTCAAGCAGAATTCCGAGACAACGCAATGGCGTAACCCGTTTCATCTAATTCTTCTTTTAATAATTAATTATTCTCTGTTTTGTTACTTTTATGTTCATAGAAATTACGGGGTGTTACAGAATGGGAGGTCGTGCAATTCTCCAGCTTGTTGTTAGAAACTAGAGATAAGTTGGTAAGTCCATAGATGATTAGAGAGACATCAGATTATATCGAGATCGTTCGGCAACAAATGAAACCGGCCCAAGATCGTTAGAAGAGTTTTGCGGATAAACGTAGGAAAGAC
Source organism: Allium sativum (assembly GCA_030737875.1). Taxonomy (NCBI): domain Eukaryota; kingdom Viridiplantae; phylum Streptophyta; class Magnoliopsida; order Asparagales; family Amaryllidaceae; genus Allium; species Allium sativum. Next base: position 1,177,716 of record CM060925.1, on the reverse strand, counting down.
TTTGAATTCGACGTAGGCGACATTGTTTTTGTGAGGATTTCGCCATTGAAACATATGGTTCGATTCGGAAATAAAGGAAAGTTGGCTCCTAGGTTCGTTGGACCATTTCTGATAGATGAGCGAATCGGAAAGCTCGTGTATAGATTGATTTTATGTGAGAGATGTAGAGTGTGCATAATGTTTTTGTGAGTCGTTTTTGTGAATATATTCGCATGGTACAGAAGTGGTAGTACCTCCGGAGTAGTACGTCGACCTCATAGTTGAGCTTGTATTGATGAAATCTCATAAGTCACTTCGTGTTGTGGCAAATGACACGAGACAGCTTAGGGAAAAGACGTTTAATTTAGTTAAGGTATAATGAAGCGGGGAGGGCGACGATGTTACGTGGGAGAGTATAAAGACGACCCATCCAAAACTCTTCATCCGTATGACCCATTGATATCGCGCCATCATTAATACTTGTTGATTTTGTTGTTATCTTTGTTTTTATTTGAAAGAATTCCGTATGCTAGGATAAGGCTATGGATGCATGGCTTGATGGTTGCTAGTTTGGATGATAGAATTGGCTTTTCATGGATGATAGGCATGCATAATTGTTGTGATTACTTGTGTTTGTTTGGAATTTCGGTGGCGAAATTCTTAAGGGGGGAGAATGTAACAGCCCGCATTTTACGTATTGGAAGATCGTAAAATATTTTTATTTTATTCTCTGAGGGTTGGATCATTCTCGTCTTTTAATATGTTGCTTATGGCGATGTGAGACATGTCCATAATTTTTACCAATTTTGTTTGTGACCATTTTTCCCTTGTTGGTCTTGCACAGGGCATAACTTTTGACTTAGGTAGAATTAGAGGGTAAGACCTGTGCCATTGGAAAGGAATTGATGGTTTACTTTCCGTAGAGTGGTTACATTAAGAATTTGGCTCAGCATTTTGGGAGAAATCGCTATTTTAAGGTTTTTCAGTTGGTTGTTTAGGTTTGGAGAGCCTAATAGGTTGAATTATGGAGGCCAATTATTGGGATGGTGGAATCTATAAATAGAGGGTGCAGATTATGGAGAATAAGTTACTTCTCCCATTCTCTCATTTGGAGGCCTTGTGCTCCTCTTTTCTTTAAACACCTTTCCACCATTAAAAATCCAAATCTAAGGAGGGAAATCATATATCTACACCATTCGAGGCAAGATCTACATCGTTTCAAGGAAAAATTCATCGAATCAAGGAGTTTGGTTCGAACTATTCGCGGTTCAGATTCTTATTTCTACCATTTTAGTTTGTTTTGGAAAATCGGTGAGTGATTTACATCTCTCAGATGAATGCAATGAAGTATATGAGTGTTTGTGCATGTTTCTCATCAAATTGGGATGTTTTACCATTGATTTACACCATTACATGTCCATTTTTATATGCATCACCCTATGATCTAATCTAACAAGTTTTACTCGTTGATTTCACGTCATTTTACATGTATATGTTAGTTATATCTCTCATTTTGATCATATGTTCATTTTAATGGTTTTTGGTGAGATTTACATCATTTTTGTGGTATTTGTCATATTCATGTTGTTAGTAGTGTTATGATATGCTTATAATTGCATTTGATGATTTTGTTTGAGTTGGTTTCGTCGGATTCGTTGTTTGGAGATGATTTTGTCAATATCGGAGTTGATTCGGGAAATGTAGGCCTTTGGGGAGAGTACTTGAGGGATGTTAAACTCGATTAGGATTGTTTAGGTGAGACCTAAGCAATCTGGATGTTATGAATGTTATGAATGGTTGTTCTGATTACCATGGATCTATCGTTGTTCCTTTGGTTGTATGGATTGTAAAGGCTACCACTGTCCGATGTGGAGTTATAGTTGAGTTCTTCTCTGGTGTTGGGTAGTGGTTGATAAATCTACTCATTCTCATATACTTTATTGATGAAGTTTGTTAGTTATTCTATTGCTCACTAAGAATGTTGTCTGACTCAAGGTTTTCTATTTCCCTTTTATTACCTTGGGCCGGCCATCCGTTTTGGATGGGCAGACTAGGTGGTAGGTGAAAGGTGGTAGCTTTGTAAAGATGACGTAGCAGTTCGGAGGCAAGCAGGAGGCTAGCGTACTATCTCTCTTACTATATAATATTTTGGTTTCTGCTATTGTTGATTTTACTCTGAGTGTTGTAGTGAGGCAAATTTGTACAGACATATGTTGCAACCCTAGTGTAGGGATATATTTTCTTGATTTGAAAATTTGAGATTTCTGCTCAAATGTGCTTCACTAATATTACCTGTTGTATATATTATATTATATTTTATCCTTGCGCTGTGAGATTTACGATTGGTTTCACTTGTGTTTACCTACTATGATGATCGTCCATAGCTGCCTAGCACACCCTTCAGTGCATCATTTGTCTTGTTTATTGCGGGGGTTGTGGGCGGTCGTCACATAATCCCACTTCCACCATCGTCGGACTCGACCCTCTATGCATCCAGCACTCTAACCGACATAAATTTTCACTGATATAGCATCCTCTTCTTTCTTCCTGCTTTTTCTTTATCTCTCTTGAATTAAAAGAAAAAAAACCTAAGCTTCCCTATAACTGGCTACTGACCAACTACGACATTGCCAAGATGGATGAAACGACCCGAACTTCCCCGGTAAGGAAAGCCCGGATTGAAGAGAGAACAACACACAAAAGAACACAGCCAGAAGAACATTTCATTGCTTATTATAACAATTCCATCAGAATACAAGGATATACAGAGTATGAATAAATATTACATAGAAAATATCATAGATTTAAATTACATTTAAATATGTCGTAGCGGAAAATAATACAAAACACAACTAGAAGTAATATACGGATACAGAGCTTTTCGAGTATCGTTCCAGCTGTAAATCAGGATCCTGTTAATATAAATCTGCAAAACCAAAACTAATAGCTGCCCGTGTCAAAATAAGGGCACCCAGAGTTTAGGTTAAAACAATAAACTCTAGGTTAGTCATGTGACTGGTGTGAGAACTAAAACAGTTTTTAATCTTTATTTTTAAAGTTAGGTAATTCAAGGGACCACGCCGTATAACACGGAACGGGTTTCCTCCCAAGAATACCGGTGCATAAAACAAACAGTGCAATGCTAAATAAAGAAAAATGAAGCTATTTTAAGAGCCAGGTCCCATCACACAATGCAACGCAAGCTGGAGGATAGGGTTTTTACCTTATAATAGCGAAGAATGCTTGATGCGCTAAATTTCATCTTTTGATTCCTAATCAGATTCCAACCGTAAATTAGTAAGAGAACGATTCCCTAAGTATTGACCCCTAAGGCCGAAACCAACATCAGACCAATACCCAGGAAACCACCGATCTTAGTTCGTTTCCGGTTAGTTTCTGATTTTATATACAATCATAAATATCAATCATAGGCAGCATGGGTATCATATATAATGTCGCCATACTAGGCTCTACAATCAAAACCGCAAACGTCACGTATTGGAAGTTGGATTTCCATCTATGAACCAAGGCAAAGGGATCGTCCTGTGCTAATTCGAGATAATCTAGCCCATGTCTCAGGAATAGCCGCAACTGCACCATGGATCGTCCGGGCCGGTCCACAAGGAGTGGATTATAGTGCCTGAACAATACGTCTCCCCGCCCTATGGGGCGTAAATGAGCCAACGAATGACCCCACCGGCTTCACATAGTCACCGATATATCTGAGGCGCCTCGCAAAAAACAACCACATAAGTCAAACTCGTCAGGGCGTGCAAAACCACTGACGCCACTTCTAGATAGAAGGAAACGCATGTCCTCCCTGAGGCCCTCTCCCGTTTCTGGTTCACAACCGGGGTGTGAGGCTCGCGAATCAACGTTACACAAGGCTATGCCACATAGGCCGTGCTTTGATCATGAACCACAAGACATTGCTTTTCAACAGAAGCCGTGATCAATTGCCACTTAGGCATGCCACACAGGCAATTCACTCCATGTGTTTGATATCCATTAATATATAACCCCTGAGCTCGTACGTCTCAAAGAAGGGCGTTAAGAAAGATAATAAATTCTCCGCCGCCAAACAGATATACATTTAATAGAAATCAATCACACAGAATAAAATCAAATGTCAAACACACAGTCCATCTACAAGTCCGTTCTGGTTCTGAACGAAACCGGAGGCACCTCGTACCTCGCATATCCATCGATCGCCAAGTCTGTCTGGACGACCACCTACTGATTCCCTCCTCTTGGGTGTGTATCATCAGTAATCACCCAGACGACGTGAAGACCTCCGGTCTTCCACCACCGTCTTCATCCTCGACACCACGTCGAATCAGTTATTCAAAATGGGATAAACCCGGTCTTTCTAAATAATTCGCGTATATAATTAACAAGTGTTACACAAACACAACATACGCCTCATTCCAATTCATCAGTCACTAACCGTAAATTAGTAAGGGAACAATTCCCCAAATATTAACCCTGAAGGCCGAAACCAACATCAGATTAATACCTAGGAAACCATTCAACTTAGCCAACCTACAGTTAGTTTCTAAATTTCACATTCTTAGGTAAAGGCTCCCATTAATTTTATCAAAGATAAATTTTTTAAATTTATTCTTTTATCTTCTTTCGAATATCAATTCAAACTAGTCGGGATTAGCGAACCACACCGAAGTAATCATTTATTCTATTTCCCAATCCCAACCTATTCATACCATGAAGTAAAACTGGTAATACTTCATATCTAAGACCATGGTGTTATCAGTAAATTCAATTACCATTTCATGTTCAAATCTAATTAAAGATTTAGCTATCGCCTGGAGCAAAACTGGTGATACTCCATTCTCGATCTTTTAAATCTAATTAAAGATTCGTTAAACTCCACTTAGTTTTAATCTATAACTGGGTTAAAGAACCGATGTCATTTGAAACACGGTTCACGATAAACCCCAAAATCACATCACATTTCATTCAGTCCCTAACCGTAAATTAGCAAGTGAGCAATTCCCTAAGTATTAACCCCGAAGGGCGAAAACAACATCAGATCAATACCCAAGAAACCATTAAACTTAACTAATCTCCAGTTAGCTTCTAATTTTCCTAACTCAGTTGGGTCTAACAACAATATTATTGAAGATACCGTTCACGACAACCCAAAATCACATTCCACTAATTATCGGGTTAAAGAACAAGTGTTATTTAAAACACCGTTCACGATAAACCCAAAAAAAAAAAATTCAAATTCAATTCCAATTAAATTCCATTTAATTGGTACACTTCATTAGATCTAAGTAAAAAGATTTAATCTTTTTCTCAACAGGGCTTAAGGACAGTGTTAATGAAGACACCATTCACGACAAACCCAAATCACATTTGATATTAGATACAACGCTCTGAATAGAAAATATATCGGCTTATATTCAATATCAAATTCTACGACCAACAAATATCGTATTAGAAATAACAATATTAGTATATCTTTCAAATTCCCATAACAATATCTGTATCATCACGAAATCTAACATTGAAATATTCCGAAGAAAATTTCGATTCAAATCCATTCCAATTCAATTATTCGAAATTCTGGTTATTTTCAAAACCATTTCAAATCCACTTTATTTATTTTAAAAATAAATAGAATTATAATTCTAGTTCAAAACTAGTTCATTTCGAAAAAATTCTATTTTTATCTTTTCAAATATGGAGTTTTTCGTCCCAATTCTTCCCTAATCATTTCTTATGAATTTACACAAATTTTTACTATTTTTAATAATTTTATCAAGGCTCGTACAGTCGATTTCCATCAACGGCCATCGAACTGCACTTACAGCGACCTTTTCCAAATTTGATTTGGACATAATTCCAAATCCACCGTTAGATTTCTAATTTCTAATAATCTTTAGAAAGCTCTTTTCGATACAAACCCAACGGTTCCGTTTTTAGGAGAATCCGACGGTCGGATCTCCCGTAACGGCCCTTCGAAGTCAATGGTAGAAATTCACGAACAGCCACGGCGCGGCGCGTTCTATTCAGGCCATTATATATATGTATATATATAATATAATATATATTTATAATATATATATATATATATATATATATATATATATATATATATCGTCGATTTCCTTTTAAAACGTATTATATAAATCGTTTTAAATTCGTTTTCAAAACGATTTCAACTTCCATCTCAAATTCAAATCAAAATTGAATCTTTCCAATATAAACTCGTTTTAAATTCATTTCAACTCCATTTCAATTCAAATCTATTTCAATTAAAATCGGTTTCAATTCAAATCAATTTCAGTTCAATTTCAATACGTTTTAAATTCAATTCAAAACGATTTCAATTCGATTTCAATCTAATTCGAATTCCAATTCTTTTTAATTTAATTCGAATTTCAGTTTATTTCAATTTAATTCGAATTTCAATTCATTTCAATTTAATTCGAATTTCAATTCATTTCAATTTAATTTGAATTTCAATTCATTTCAAAATATTAGATTTTGAAATCACTTTCGATATTCATTATACAATGAATAAAATTGATAAAAATATCGTTCACGTCAAAATGGCGTCAATCTAATCAACACGGCTTTTATTCAACACATGAAATTATTTTCTTATTTTCCAAATTGGAATGAGGCCCAATCAATTACCATATAACGTTAATTATATAGATTTTTTACAACACATATATATAATAGCAACGATAAATAATCAACCATCATCCAGAGTGCACCACACAACTGCATAAGCATTAAATATAAATAATTAACGCTTACATTGTCTGTCAATCCATAGATTGACATACAACTAAACAATCGGGATTAGTGTACGTCAAATCTCATCCCAATACCCGTGTGGGGTTTCAAATCAACAAACACTGATTTTATTTGTGCAGTTGGGCGATGTGTAAAATTTATCGTCCCAATCAATATTAGTCAAATCAGTGTATATAAACAAATAGGCCGATTTGTTTATAAATATTTATTTTATATACACGTTAAAAATAATATTTTTAACTATAAAATATTTTCCACTATAAAATATTTTATTTCATTTCACACCACACAATAAAATTTCACAACATAACAACCAAACAAACAAGTCATCCATGGTCTGTGGACGACGGGTGTCGGGTGCTACTAAACACCGACTGCATCCTAGTATATATTTCAAACAAGAAAATAAATTAAAGGTGAGGAGTTCTCACCGACTAACTAATCCAAACGCCACGAATCTTCATAGGTAGAAAATCTTCGCCACTCGCCTTTTTATCACTTTCGTTGTCCGCATCAACTATATATATAAAAACCACATTTTTATAACTTCGCTATATATATAAAAGTCACATTTTTATACTGCTACCATATAGATAAAAATTCTATTTTTACACCGCTACTATGTAGACAGAAATTCTATTTTTACAATCTCTACATAAATAAAAATCATATTTTTAATCTTTCTATAATATAAAAATCATATTTTTATTCTTTCTATAATATAAAAATATCGTCTTTTACTATATAAAAGTATCATCTTTCACTATATAAAAATCTATTCTTTCACTATATAAAAATCTATTCTTTTACTATATTAAAAAAAATCAATTCTTTTACTATATAAAAATCTATTCTTTGGCTATATAAAAATCTATTCTTTTATTTTATCAGGAATTCATATTTTTCAACTCCGCATTTATATTAATAAAAACTGAAAATAAAAACAAAAAGTAAAAACTTACATTGATTTACAGCGGAGAGGGGGGGTGTTCGAACGGCAAGGGGAAAAGAAGTGGAGGTCACGCGAGGTGTAGGGGGCTATGGCTCGTGGATTGGAAGGGGAGTGAGTAGCGAGTGAGAGAGGAGGAAGGAGGGGAGGTTGGCTTGGCAGTGGTGGCGATAGGAGGTCCCACGGCGGCGGCTACCTCGATTTGGGATTTTAGGGCTATGGGAAATCGAACGAGGGGGGGTCTGCGTGGATTTCGTCGGAGAGGAAAGAGAAGGTGGCGAGTGTGGAGGAGATAACGACGGAAGGGGGACGCGTCGATGGGGCAGCGCATCCAAGGAGGGCGACGGGCCTCAACACCCTCTTTTCTTCTTCTTTTTTTAATTTTACAAATCGATGTTTGACCAGAGAGAAGGAAGGAGAGAGATAAAGGGATTATATAAATGTAATTATATTTTATTCAATTTTAAATTCCAAAAAGCCACTTTTATTTTCAACTTCGAAACGAGACCCACCGCCTGTCGCCCATGGCTTATTACCCTCATTCCGAACACAATGGGATATGTATCGTAAGCTGATTAGATCGTTTCGATCAGTTTCCCTCAAAATCAACATATAACACTATATATTGAATTTGAATGCGCATTTCAATTTACCGGGGCTACATACTAACTCTAAAAATTTCAGAAAAATATTTTCTGGCTTCGTATTGACCATATGGTCCTAACAAAGCTAGTTTCGTCAAATTCTGAGACTGTCTGAATAATGGCCATTTTCCAGTCGATTAAAATCAACTGAAACTAGTCAAACACGTTTTCCTTTGCCACGCTCACATATTGATTTGAAAAATTACGAATTTTTAAACATAGCAATAACATGTCACCGTGGATCCAACAAAATTGTTTTCATCGAAAACCGAGGTCATTTGCAAAATTTCCATTTTTAAGGGCCAGAATTCCATAGCAACTATTCTGAATTTTCAATGGGACATATCTTTTGATTCCCGCTATGAAATTTTGATTTCTCGGATTCGTTGGAAAGATATTCTCAATTAGATTCAAATATTTTTGGTTTTACTAAAATCAGGTTTATTTTGAATCTGGTATACTTATTTGAAGTTTGAAATCGAATTATCGAACTACTGCGCCATTTTCAATTCCTTATATATATATATAAATATTTAAATTCTAACGACGACATATATAAATATATACGTTCTAATTCTATTCAAAATAAATTTCTCGTCGATATTATTTAAAATATTTCATTTTAAATATTCAAAATTCACTAAAATTGCCAAAATAAAAAATTTAAATTGGCTCGGATTTCCGGGTTATTACAATCTCCCCCACTTAAAACTTTTCGTCCCCGAAAAGGAACGAAGCCGAAAGTTGTTTAACAAATCAACTCAACTTCCATTATTTCCACTACGGCTTAAGTTCTTCAACTTTTAAGTTTCTCAGAACTTTTCAAATTTTCCAAAAATTTGGCTAACACCCTAAATTTTCGAAAAAAATTCGCCATAACCTCCCCTGCATCGGGGATTTGGGATATTTCATATAGCCTCCTATGGCCTTCTTCAATCCAAAAGAAAAATAAAAAGCCAATCGGCTCATAAAATCATCATCACCCAAACAAAACAATAAATTATGGTAAACATGTACCTATTTTCGGGCAAACAATTTTATTCTTCTGCTCTAGCCTCCTTGCTATGACCTGTTCAATGTAAGTACACGTACATGCATGACAAATTTTCAATACAACTCAATATTTGATCAATTTAGCTAAATGTTCAACATTTTAATTAATCAACCAATAATCAAACAACACAATCAGCAATCATTTAGTTGATTAGCTTATCAAATTCATAATTTTGATATATAGTCTAACAATCAGACTTTTGATGCAAAATCAGAACAATAAGCCCTATCTAATTTTGGTTCCCACACCAGCCAATAGGAAATATATAGATGTCACACCTTCGCTACTCGAAAATAGACTATTGATGTCGTACGTCGTTAGTAGAATCATGCCCGGGCGACTAGAGTGTGATTCTATATCTATCCAGTATATTAAAAATTCAAAAACACACGGATCAGACGTATATTAAAACCTCTATATACTTGATAGTCCAAATCAATATAAATATTCAAATACGTATAATTGATTTATATTTTCAAAACAAAAATTGTTTTCATTTCTAAAAATATACTCTTCACACTCGTTCTAGGATTCTACTGATCCCATCTCTAACGACTCATCATCATTGGATATTACTAATCCAATCTCTGACGAATTCTTTCGTATGATTCTAATGTGTCTTATTCTCTAAGCTTTGTAAACCAAAGCTCTGATACCAAAATGAAATGACCCGAACTTCCCCGGTAAGGAAATCTCGTATTGAAGTGAGAACAACACACTAAAGAACATAGCCAAAAGAACATTTCATTGCTTATTACAACAATTCCATCATAATACAAGGATATACAGAGTATGAATAAATATTACACAGAAAATATCAGAGATTTAAATTACATTTAAATACATCACAGCGGAAAATAATACAAAACACAACTAGAAGTAATACACGGATACAGAGCTTTCCGAGTATCATTCCAACTGCAAATCAGGATCCTGTAAATATAAATCTGCAAAACCAAAACTACTAGCTGCCCATGTCAAAATAAGGGCACCCAGAGTTTAGGTTAAAACAATAAACTCCAGGTCAGTCATGTGACTGGTGTGAGAACTAAAATAGTTATTAATCTTTATTTTTAAAGTTAGGTAAATCAAGGGACCACGCCGTATAACACGGAAAGGGTTTCCTCCCAAGAATACCAGTGCATAAGACAAACAACGCATGCTATATAAAGAAAAATGAAGCTATTATAAGACCCAGGTCCCATCAAACAATGCAACGCAAGCCGGAGGATAGGGTTTTTACATTATAATAGCCAAGAATGCTTGAAATGCTAAACTTCATCTTTCGATTCCTAATCAGACTCCAACCATAAATTAGTAAGAGAACGATTCCCTAAGTATTAATCCCGAAGGCCGAAACCAACATCAGACCAATACCTAGGAAACCACCCATCTTAGCTCGTTTCCGGTTAGTTTCTGATTTTATATACAATCATAAATATCAATCATAGGCGGCATGGGTACCATATATCATGTTGCCATACTAGGCTCCACAATCAAAACCGCAAATGTCACATATTGGAAGTTGGATTTCCATCTGTGAACCAAGGCAAAGGGATCGTTCTGTGCTAATTCGAGACAATCTAGCCTATGTCTTAGGAACAGCCGCAAATGTACCATGGATCGTCAGTGCCGGTCCACACAGAGTGGATTATTGTGACGATCCCAAAATCCGAGGGGCGGTATTAAGGATAATCATTGGAATATAACACATTAATCATCATAGCAGAGTACAGATAATAGAAGAAATAATAAATAGAATAATTTTACATGGATATGACAGCGGAATCGCAACATGTAACAACATCAGAATAGCATAGCGTAGGATATAACTTAGTAAATAAAAGGGAAGTGATCAGTCATCATCGCCAGAGGTGGAATACATACATGCTGTGAGACATAATAAGGGTATCAGTCTACATCGCCGAAGGCGGTACATATACATACAATAAGAAGTACTTAAAGTAAAGCAGTCTGCATCTCCAATGGCAGAATCATAATATAAGTACAATAATGGCGGAAAATGTCAAAGTCATCTCTATGAAGTCAGCCTCGCCATGAGCCAAAATGCACTCTATGCAACAGTGCAGAGCCAAAAACAACCTGTCACCTGTGAACTTGGCTGCCCGTGTGAAAATAATGGCACCCGCATTTGCAAAGTGAAACAAACAACGAGTCAGTCATGGGGACTGGTATGAGGAATCTATTTAACAGTTTAACAACAGTTATAGGCAAATCACAGGACCACGCCACTTTCGCGGAACGGGTTTACTCCATTGATTGCTAGTGCATTTAAAACAAAGTAAATTCTTTTAAAACAACGCAATGCTTTTATAAAGAATGAAGCCATTATAAGATTCAGGTCCCATCATACAATGCAACGCAAGCCAGAGGATAGAGTTTTACCCTATAATGGCCAAATATGCTTGATACGTATAAAGCAAAATCAATTGATATTATTACTAGTGCATATATGTTTCAAAAGCGAATAGCATCATAAATATCAATCATAGGCGGCATAGCTACCATCTACTATGTCGCCGTACTAGTTCTACAATTGAGTCCGTTATTTCGTATTGGAAATTGGATTTCCGTCATGAGTCGAGGCAAGGGGCAAGCTCCTCTCCGCTTCGAGACATTCTAGCAAATGCCTCAGGACTACACACTCTGGGCAACCCTGGATCCTCCAAGGCCGGTCCTCTCTTACGTTTGAGGATTAATTATTCCTAAACACACGTTTCCCGGTCCTTACAGACCTATAATCGAGGCGCCTCGCATTCCAACAACCACATAGGTGAAAAATAGATACAAATGTCAGGGCTGGTAAGTCACTGACACCACCATAGCTAGAAAGAAACGTCATGCTCTCCTTGGGTCCTTATCCCGTTTTTGACTCATACCGAGGTGTGAGGCTCGCGAATCCACGCTATACACAAAGCCAGGTCACGCAGACCGTGCTTTGATCATCATCCACAAGACTTTGCTTTGCAACAGAAGCCTTGATCACAACATCTTGGCATGCCACATAGGCAATCCACTCCATACGATTGATTTCCATCGATATATAACCTCTGAGCTCGTACGTCTCAGAGAAGGGCGTTAAGCAAAAGAATAAATTCTCCGCCGCCAAACAGATATATATTTAACAAAGATTAATCAGTATAGAACAAAATCAAATGTCAGACACACAGTCCATTTACAAGTCCGTTCTGGGTCTGAACGAAACCGGAGGCGTCAATTCCTCGTATATCCGTACAATCAACACATACGTTCAGACGGCTGCTACTTCCGTCCCTTTACGGTAGCTACTCCGGTCAGGAACCTCAGCAGCGCCCATCCAACCGATACGAAGATCGTCGGTCTTGAATCGTCTTTGCATTTTCCAATTCGAATCGCTCGATAAATTATTTGAAATGAGGGTTAGCTCGGCCTTTTCAAATAATTCACGTCATTAGAATATAAATCGATTCTTTCCATGGTTATATTATTCGACATCCATCTTTCAGTTCTTTAATGTTATTTTCGTGTCAAGCACATACAACCATCAAATATCAAACAATTCAAGCCCAATTGGTTTATTTGCAATCTATGTTGCTTATAATATTTTATAACGATTTTTCGCCATTTTTATTTATTTAAAAATGACCTTATTTAATTAAACGACGTTTCAGGTCGTGCCGTGGCACTAGCGCTGTTTTTCCCCCAATTTGTTTTACACATATCGGAAAATCTAACCGTTGGATTTCTACAAAGTCTATATCTGTAGGAAGATATTCCCAAAGCGAACCCAACGGTTCCAGTTTCGTGAAAATCCGACTGTCGGATCTTCCACACTAGTCGTTTGAAGTTACAGTTTCAAAATTCGAACTACAGCGTCGTTATTCGATTTAATTTATTTATATTTTTATTTATATATAAATATAAACGATTATGGCGCTGTTTTTCTTCAGATTTGAATTAAACATTCCGGACAATCCAACCGTTGGATTTTTACAAGGTTGGTGCCGTTGGGAAGATATTTCCAAGGCGAACCCAGCGGTTATGGTTTCGGGAAAATCCGACGGTCGGATTTCTCGTACTAATCGTTTCAAATTACGATTTCGAAACACGAACTGCACGACTTCCATTCCCTTTTAATTATATTTATATTTGTATATATAAATATAGTTCATTCTATAATTCCAACTATAGTTCATTCTATATTTTCAACTTTATTTTTGCTTCAAATATTTCACTAACGCCTTAATATTTCAAAAAATTTCGCCATAACCTCCTTTGTACGGGGAAGGGTTTGGAAATTTATTGGGCCGTGTTAGGTACCCAATAAATCCTAAAAAGCATCCACATATTTATAGTGATATATTCTGGTGTTTACGGGGGAGCTTGTATAGATAATCACTCCAGAGAATAAATTCTCGTCACCCCCGTTTCCGTGTGGAAATAAATAGTCCATGTGCCGTATCTAATAACTAGAGAGACGTGATTATTGTCAACTCCAGACCCGTGTGGCGTTTTTATTAATCTGGCGATTTATCGTTATATTTTCTATAGTCCATATCAGTCATCAGTTCAACTTGTAGTATATAGTCATCGCCATACAAGCCTCTCGCTCGTATGGTAAATCTTCCACCTCGTCACACAAGCTCCAATTGCTTATGTGGAATATGATGAAGCATGCCTATCGTCAAGAAGTATGCCATGTAGTGTAGTTCAAAATTAATTGTCACTATCCTATGGCGACGTTTATTATTTCACACAGAATAACCAGCACTCCGCATCCAATGACATTCACAGGAGTTGATATAAAAATAAAATTGCGCAACCAACTCATCAAGGCTTACCTATTTGTCGGGCACGCAAATAATTTCTTTACTCTACAGCTAATCCATTTTTCCTGTTCAACACATGTATATATATGCAGAAGAAAGCTAATAATAATATTTCTAGCAAACTATTATTTATTTCAACACGTGTGTATTTTTATCAAAGCGTATACATGATAAAAGAAATATTTTTATCATCAAAAATATTTATTCAACACGTGAATGTTTTTAACACTTCGTATTCACAATAAAAATGTAGTTTTTATTGTTGATTCATTTTATTTTTAAAATACGATAACATTCAACACATGAATTTCAAATCGACGAACGAATTGCAACTCAACACATGAATATTCTATATAGTTCGTATATATATAAAAACGTGATTTTTATCGCTAAAACTATTTGTTTAAATTCAAATAATATTCAAGACATGAATTTCAAGTCAACGAATGAATTGCAACTCAACACATGAATATTCGATATAGTTCGTATATATATAAAAATGTGATTTTTATCGCTAAAACTATTTGTTTAAATTCAAATAATATTCAACACATGAATTTCAACTCAACGAATGAATTGCAACTCAACACATGAATATTCGATATAGTCTGTATATATATAAAAATGTGATTTTTATCGCTAAAACTATTTGTTTAAATTCAAATAATATTCAACACATGAATTTCAATTCAACGAATGAATTGCAACTCAACACATGAATATTCGATATAGTTTGTATATATATAAAAATGTGATTTTTATCGCTAAAACTATTTGTTTAAATTCAAATAATATTCAACACATGAATTTCAACTCAACGAATGAATTGCAACTCAACACATGAATATTTGTTACAGCATATGTAATTTATTTCAACGAATGAAAATTATTCTAACACATGTATATTTCAGAAAATTTCGGCAGCATAACGGCAGGGTAGTTAAAACTGGGACCGTCCCTAGTACGGCTCCTCGCTCTACCTTAAAACCTCGCGTTTTTGACAATGGGGATCATGCATCTAGTTCACACGCAGGCGGCATGTTTTATTTTCAATTCCACAATCCTATTCTAATTTGTTTCAACCACAAGAGGGTATTTTTCAACCACAAAGATATTTTTCAACCATCATATCAACCACAAACAATTATTTTCAACCATTCGTCATACCATATAATATCACGTCAATCACAAGCAATAAATATCGTCCATGGTCTGTGGACGAGGGGAGTATATATATGTATATATATTATATTATAACTCACTTGCATTTCATCACAATTCAAAGCATATATGTTTTATTCAACGCTTGTATAATTTATACATCGCTAATATAACTTATACAACGTGATTCCATTCACACAATTTAGTTTAGATTCCTCACATTGGTTATTGCAGTGCTAAAAATCGTAGGAAGATCAGAAAAATCCGCGGCTTCTTTTAGAATGTAGAGAGCCTCCTTGCGGTCACGGTGTCTCCTGTTTCATCGAATTTCGTTAACGAATGAAAAAGATATTATTTTTAAAAGTTTTGCAATGCTTTATAGTGTTATTTTCATTTCAGAATAATAAAGGTCGTACCTTTATTTTTGATTCGAAACTAGGGTTGAAAAATTCGTGAAATCTATCGATCGTTGCTTCGATCAGGTGGTGCCACGTGGAAGAGCTACGAACCAGCTCCCTGTCGGTGGTGGTGCGGTTCCCTTCGGTGGTCGGAGGAAGGCGGCGCGGCGTCAGAAAGGTGGCGACTTCCACGGCGTGGTTCAGGTGATATAAGCGATGGTGGAGGGCGGCGTTTGGTCGGATGTGAAGAGGGGACGAAGGCGAGTGGAGTGGTGGTGGTGGCGCGGCTTAGCACCGCCTGTGGCGGCGGGAAAACGAAGGGGAAGGTTCGAGCTCGAGGTACCGTCGATATCGTCTAAGGCGGCTAGTGTTTTTGAGATTTTTTTTAAAGAAAAATTCCTATTGGTCGAGACTTTATAGGAAAATTTAAATAGTGTTTTTGCAAACGAACTCGAAATCAAACCCAACGACTGTCACTAGCTAAATACCCCCATTCCGGACACAATGGGATATATTTCGTTAGCCAATTCGACTGTTACAGTCAGTTATTTTTCAAATTAAAATATAAAACATTCAATATTTAATTTGAACGTACATTTCAATTTGCCAAGGCCACAAACTGAATCGAAAAATTCCAGAAAAATAAATCTAGCTTTGTTTTGACGATAGGGTCCTAACAAAACCAGTTTCGTCGAATTCTGAGCTCATTTGAAAAACGGCCATTTTTAGGTCGACCCATTTTAACAGAAATTGACCAATCACATTTTCTTTTGCCCCGCTCACATACTAGCTTCAAAAATTATGAAATTTGAAACTTAGCAATTATTTAACATCCCGGACCCAACAAAAGTGGTTTCGTCGAATTCCGAGGTCGTATGCAAAATATCTATTTTCAAGGGCTATATATGCTATATAGCGACCTTTCTGAAAATTCATTTGGCCATAACTTTTGATTCCCGTTATGAAACTTCGATTTTTCAGATTCGTTAGAAAGGTATTCATAAACAGATTTAAATATTTTCAGTTTCGCTAAAATCCGTTATATTTTCCACCCGGTACTGTCAGACAAAGTTTGTATTCAAAATTTCAAACTGCAATACTATACCCAATTCTTTATTTTATTGAAATAGGCTATTTCAACTATTCAAATTCTTTGGTAATAACCAATTTTAAAAATTTTAAATTGGTTCACATTTTCCGGGTTATTACAATCTCCCCCACTTAAAACTTTTCATCCTCAAAAAGGAAATAACAGCTAAGTAGGAAATAAAATGTAAATGCAAAGTATTGTAAAGGTACCTTGCACCGGAGTTAGTCAGAGATGTCCACTCTGCATTTGGGGTAGGCTCGTTTAATGCTTTCCTCAGTCTCCCAAGTACAGTCTCTAGGATCACTACTCCACTGCACTTTGACTAAATGAATCTTTTTGCTCCTTAGCTCTCTAGTTTCTTTGTCAACTATCTTTAATGGCTCCCTTCTGAGTGCTAATTCTAGAGTTATGTCTATATCCTGTTGCGCTGCTTCTTCCACAACAAGATCTGGATCATGAACATGTTTTCTGAGTTGAGACACGTGGAACACATCATGTACACCAGGCAACCAATCCGGTAATGAAACCCTATATGCAAGAGTTCCAATCCGTTCAAGTATAGGAAAGGGACCAATAAATCTCGGTGCCAACTTCCCAGTCTTGCCAAATCTGATTACTCCCCGCATTGGAGAAACTCTTAAATAAACATAATCGCCAATGACAAATGATAAGTCTCTTCTTCTCGCATCAGCATATCTTTTCTATCGGCTCTGTGCGGTTATCAATCGCTTCTTAATGAAATCGACTTTATCCGATGCTACTCGAATCATATCGGGTCCTAACACAAGTCTGTTGCCAGGTTCTACCCAACATGCAGGAGATCTGCACGGTCTATCGTATAATGCTTCAAATGGAGACATTCCCAAACTTGCTTGATAACTATTGTTGTAAGAGAATTCGGCTAAATGTAAGTGATCTTCCCATGAGCCTCCTAAATCGATAATGCAAGCCCGCAGTAAATCTTCTAGAATTCTATTCACCCGCTCAGTTTGGCCGTCTGTCTGAGGGTGATAAGTGGTGCTTAGATTCAATTTGGATCCCAATTCTGTCTGGAATGCTTCCCAGAATTTGCTAGTAAATAGGGGGTCTCTATCACTGACTATATTGAGCGGCACTCCATGTAGTTTAACTATTTCTTTAAAGTAAATCTGTGCTAAACTTTGAGTCGTTCTTTTGGTTCGGACAGGTATGAAATGGGCAGTCTTCGTGAGGCGATCTATGATTACCCATATACTGTCGTTTCCCTTCCTAGTTCGAGGCAAACCATCAATGAAGTCCATCGAAATTTCTTCCCACTTCCATCCTGGAATTTCTAATGGTTGTAATAATCCCGCTAATTTCTGTTGATCGCTCTTTACTAGCTGACAAGTGGGGCATCTGCTAACATATAATGAAATATCTCTTTTCAAAGCTCTCCACCAGAATTTGCGTTTGATATCATTATACATTTTGCTCACACCGGGATGGATACTTAATTTGGACTTGTGACACTCATCAAGTATTTCTCTTCGAAGCTCTGGAAGATTTGGGATGCAAATTCTGCCCTTTAATCTAAGAACTCCTTTGCCATCGAGTCGGAAACTTGTGGATTCACCTCCTTTGACTCTCTGACCGACTCTTTGAATAAATTCATCGTCTTTCTGAAGGGTCGAGATCCTGTCTATTAATGAAGACGTGATGACAAAACTGGCGATGATTTCATTCTTTCTGCTGAGCGCATCTGCTACAACATTGGCTTTCCCCTGAGTGTATAGAATTTCAAAATCGTATGCTGCAAGGAATTCTAACCAACGCTGTTGTCTCAAATTTAGATCCTTCTGAGTGAATAGATATTTCAAGGATTGATGATCAGTAAATAGTTCGAACTTCTCACCCAATAAATAATGCCTCCAGATTCTTAAAGCGAACACGATAGCTAATAACTGAAGATCATGAGTTGCATAGTTTCTCTCATGCGGCTTCAACTGACGGCTGGCATATGCGATCACTTGGCCTTTTTGCATTAATATTGCGCCTAGCCCTCTAATAGAAGCGTCTGTCCATACAGTCAAGTCTTGGTTGCCTTCTATAATTGTCAATACTGGAGCGGTTGTCAACTTCAGTTTCAGCTCCTGGAAAGCTTCTTCACATTCGGGAGTCCATTTTAATTTCTCATGCTTCTTTGTAAGCTTTGTCAATACACCAGATATCTTTGAAAAATCCTGAACGAATTTCCGATAGTAACTAGCCAATCCAAGGAAACTTCGAACTTCAGTGGGGGTAGTAGGTTGTTTCCAGTTCTGAATCGCTGTAATTTTTCTTGGATCTACAGCAATCCCTTCTTTTGATACGACATGGCCTAGGAACTTAACTTCATCCTGCCAGAAGACACACTTAGAAAATTTAGCTTTCAAGACATTTCTCCTTACAATTTTCAACACTTGTTCTAAATGTTTTGCATGCTCGCCTTCCAACTTGGAGTAGATTAAAATGTCATCGATGAAGACTAGAACAAATTTATTCAATACACCACGGAACACTCTGTTCATAAGATCGACGAAGTATGCCAGAGCGTTACACAAGCCGAATGGCATTACTAACCATTCGTAGAATAAATCGGGACCCCTGAAGGCTGTCAAAGGAACACAATCTTCCGCTATACGTAATTGGTGGAAACCTGTAGCTAGGTCCATTCTGGAGAATACTGTTGCTCCATTTAATTGATCTAACAGATCGTCTATTCGGGGCAAGGGATATTTGTTCTTCAGTGTCTGCTTATTGAGATCTCGGTAATCAACACAAAGTCTTAGAGTACCGTCTGATTTCGGGACAAATACTACAGCTGCCCCCCAAGTTGAAAAGCTCGGTCTGATCAGACCTTTCCAAAGCAATTCTCGGGTTTGACTACCCAACTCTTCTTTTTCTTTCGGGCCATCCTTCTAATTGGATGTACTACTGGTCGGGCGTTAGGAATTAGATCTATTCTAAATTCAATTTCCCTTTGCGGCGGTAAGTTTTCTACTTCTTCAAACACATCCGCATAGTTTTTAACGACCGGTATCTTTTCTAGTGAAGAGGGAGTAACTTCTAAAGAAGACCAAAATTCTGTTCTATTAATTTCTGAGCCATGGCAAGGTATACATATAGGTCCAAGCTTCGTTTTGACTTTAACGATTCATTCCGCACATCTAACTTTAGCCTTATATTTGGTTAACCATTCCAAACTGAGAATAACATCGAATTCCAATAGATTCATGATTATTAAGTTGATGGGAAACTTGTAGAAGGAATAGGAGATAGGCACTCTACAGTACGAACTGAGACTAACCGAACCTCCTATCGGGTTTTGAACTTCAATTGATTTTTTAAGATCCCTTACTTTTAACTTCAACTTACTAACAGTGTTACTAGAAATGAAGCTACGTGATGCACTAGTATCAAAAAGTAGAGACACAGGAATATTTTTAATGGTGAGGGTACCTCCCAAGACGTCGGGTTTACCTGATCCATCCGTGATAGCTGGCGGGCCCCCCCGTCATACACATGAGCCACTTGTGCATTCTGCTTCAGAGGACAATTCCTGCTATAGTGCCCCTTCTTATGGCAGTTGTAGCATTCGGCTGAGTCTGGATTTGCCTTTGGTTTCCTCGGGACTTTGCATACATTAGAAAAATGACCTGGCTTCCCGCAGTTGTAGCAATTTCCTTTGGGGATCTTTCCAGGTTTCTGAGTAGCGGCCGCTGTAATGCTAGACCCTGGCTGATCTGCTGAAGCCTTGCGCTTATTTCCAGCTTGGCTTTTGGCGCGATCTTGGCTAGCGTTCCTTTCATCCATATCTTCATAATTGCAAGCCATTTCTACCAATTCTGAGAAGGAGAGTTTGATGTTGCTCATAGCTCTGTCATGGTACTTGCGCTTTAGCCCAAATATAAATCTCTTGTTCTTTGCTTTGTTAGTCATAATAAGCTCTGGAGCATAGCGCGACAACTGGGTGAATTTATTCAGGTAATCTTGAATAGAGAGATCTCCTTGCTGGAGATTAGCAAACTGCTCTCACATCCTCTCTAGAGCCTGTTCAGGTACAAACTTCTCGTTGAACATGGTTTTGAATTGCTCCCAGGTTCTGACAGTACCTGCTGCATCCTCTGAGGTGATGGCATCCCACCACAGCTCTGCTTCCTCCTGTAGGAGCCAAATACCTAGTCGTGCTTTGTTGTTGGTTCCCAAACCCATGCCTTCAAAGATCTTTTCACTGGTCTTTAACCAAGCAATAGCCTCTGTTACTGTACCAGTGCCAGAAAAGGGTTTTCCCCCAAGGTTCCTATACCTCTTCGCTACTCTGTCTAGCTCGATGTCCTCGGGTGCTGGTGGCTGAACAATAGGGCCTCCCTCAATTACGGGGATATTCCCCCGTCCTCCTGCTACTCCGGCTCGGCCTCCACGTCCTCCTCTAGCTGCTGCTGCTCGTGTAGCAATCAGAGAGAGTACTGTTTAAGCAAGAAAAGAGTCAAGCTCACAGATTTGATAATTTTCATATATGATAAAGCAGGGGAACATTAGGAAAAGTAATGATGTACTAATCAAATTGTTTTGCTAATCTGCTTAGCTCATCCTAGGACATTGCCAATCCTATCTCTAATGAGCTATTTTCCTTAGAACTCTACTGATTCTATCCTGACGAGGTGTTTAATGTGTTAGATCCCGGAACTAAGGTTAACCAAAGCTCTGATACCAACTTTGACGATCCCAAAATCCGAAGGGCGGTATTAAGGATAATCATTGGAATATAACACATTAATCATCATAGCAGAGTACAGATAATAGCAGAAACAATAAATAGAATAATTTTACATGGATATGACAGCGGAATCGCAACATGTAACAACATCAGAATAACATAGCGTAGGATATAACTTAGTAAATAAAAGGGAAGTGATCAGTCATCATCGCTAGAGGCGGAATACATACATGCTGTGAGACATAATAAGGGTATCAGTCTACATCGCCGAAGGCGGTACATATACATACAATAAGAAGTACTAAAAGTAAAGCAGTCTGCATCGCCAGTGGCGGAATCATAATATAAGTACAATAATGGTGGAAAATGTCAAAGTCATCTCTATGAAGTCAGCCTCGCCATGAGCCAAAATGCACTCTATGCAACAGTGCAGAGCCAAAAACAACCTGTCACCTGTGAACTAGGCTGCCCGTGTGAAAATAAGGGCACCCGCGTTTGCAAAGTGAAACAAACAACGAGTCAGTCATGGGGACTGGTATGAGGAATCTATTTAACAGTTTAACAACAGTTATAGGCAAATCACAGGACCACGCCACTTTCGCGGAACGGGTTTACTCCAGTGATTGCTAGTGCATTTAAAACAAAGTAAATTCTTTTAAAACAACGCAATGATTTTAAAAAGAATGAAGCCATTATAAGACTCAGGTCCCATCATACAATGCAACGCAAGCCGGAGGATAGAGTTTTACCTTCTAATGGCCAAATATGCTTGATACGTATAAAGCAAAATCAAATGATATTATTACTAGTGCATATATGTTTCAAAAGCGAATAACATCATAAATATCAATCATAGGCGGCATAACTACCATCTACTATGTCGCCGTACTAGTTCTACAATTGAGTGCATTATTTCGTATTGGAAATTGGATTTCCGTCATGAGTCGAGGCAAGGGGCAAGCTCCTCTCTGCTTCGAGACATTCTGGCAAATGCCTCAGGACTACACACTCTGGGCAACCCTGGATCCTCCAAGGCCGGTCCTCTCTTACGTTTGAGGATTAATTATTCCTAAACACACGTTTCCCGGTCCTTACAGACCTATAATCGAGGCGCCTCGCATTCCAACAACTACATAGGCGAAAAATATATACAAATGTCAGGGCTGGTAAGTCACTAACACCACCATAGCTAGAAAGAAACGTCATGCTCTCCTTGGGTCCTTATCCCGTTTTTGACTCATACCGAGGTGTGAGGCTCGCGAATCCACGCTATACACAAAGCCAGGTCACGCAGACCGTGCTTTGATCATCATCCACAAGACTTTTCGTTGCAATAGAATCCTTGATCACAGCATCTTGGCATGCCACATAGGCAATCCACTCCATACGATTGATTTCCATCGATATATGACCTCTGAGCTCGTACGTCTCAGAGAAGGGCGTTGAGCAAAAGAATAAATTCTCCGCCGCCAAACAGATATATATTTAACAGAGATTAATCAGTATAGAACAAAATCCAATGTCAGACACATAGTCCATTTACAAGTCCGTTCTGGGTCTGAACGAAACCAGAGGCGTCAATTCCTCGTATATCCGTACAATCAACACATACGTTCAGACGGCTACTACTTCCGTCCCTTTACGGTAGCTACTCCGGTCAGGAACCTCAGCAGCGCCCATCCAACCGATACGAAGATCGTCGGTCTTGAATCATCTTTGCATTTTCCAATTCGAATCGCTCGATAAATTATTTGAAATGAGGGTTAGCTCGGCCTTTTCAAATAATTCACGTCATTAGAATTTAAATCGATTCTTTCCATGGTTATATTATTCGACATCCATCTTTCAGTTCTTTAATGTTATTTTCGTGTCAAGCACATACAACCATCAAATATCAAACAATTCAAGCCCAATTGGTTTATTTGCAATCTATGTTGCTTATAATATTTTATAACGATTTTTCGCCATTTTTATTTATTTAAAAATGACCATATTTAATTAAACGACGTTCCAGGTCGTGCCGTGGCACTAGCGCTGTTTTTCCCCCAATTTGTTTTACACATATCGGAAAATCTAACCGTTGGATTTCTACAAAGTCTATATCAGTGGGAAGATATTCCCAAAGCGAACCCAATGGTTCTAGTTTCGTGAAAATCCGACGGTCGGATCTTCCACACTAGTCATTTGAAGTTACGGTTTCAAAATTCGAACTACGGCGTCGTTATTCGATTTAATTTATTTATATTTATGTTTATATATAAATATAAACGATTCTGGCGCTGTTTTTCTTCAGATTTGAATTAAACATTCCAGACAATCCAACCGTTGGATTTTTACAAGGTTGGTGCCGTTGGGAAGATATTTCCAAGGCGAACCCAGCGGTTGCGGTTTCGGGAAAATCCGATGGTCGGATTTCTCGTACTAATCATTTCAAATTACGATTCCGAAACACGAACTGCACGGCTTCCATTCCCTTTTAATTATATTTATATTTATATATATAAATATAGTTCATTCTATAATTCCAACTATAGTTCATTCTATATTTTCAACCTCGTTTTTACTTCAAATATTTCACTAACGCCTTAATATTTCGAAAAATTTCGCCATAACCTCCTTTGTATGGGGAGGGGTTTGGAAATTTATTGGGCCGTGTTAGGTACCCAATAAATCCTAAAAAGCATCCACATATTTATAGTGATATATTCTGGTGTTTACGGGGGAGCATGTATAGATAATCACTCCAGAGAATAAATTCTCGTCACCCCGTTTCCGTGTGGAAATAAATAGTCCATGCGCCGTATCTAATAACTAGAGAGACATGATTATTGTCAACTCCACACCCGTGTGGGGTTTCTATTAATCTGGCGATTTATCGTTATATTTTCTATAGTCCATATCAGTCATCAGTTCAACCTGTAGTATATAGTCATCGCCATACAAGCCTCTCGCTCGTATGGTAAATCTTCCACCTCGTCACAAAAGCTCCAATTGCTTATGTGGAATATGATGAAGCATGCCTATCGTCAAGAAGTATGCCATGTAGTGTAGTTCAAAATTAATTGTCACTATCCTATGGCGACGTTTATTATTTCACACGGAATAACCAGCACTCCGCATCCAATGGCATTCACAGGAGTTGATATAAAAGTAAAATTGCGCAACCAACTCATCAAGGCTTACCTATTTGTCGGGCACGCAAATAATTTCTTTACTCTACAGCTAATCCATTTTTCCTGTTCAACACATGTATATATATGCAGAACAAAGCTAATAATAATATTTCTAGCAAACTATTATTTATTTCAACACGTGTGTATTTTTATCAAAGTGTATACATGATAAAAGAAATATTTTTATCATAAAAAATATTTATTCAACACGTGAATGTTTTTAACACTTCGTATTCACAATAAAAATGTAGTTTTTATTGTCGATTCATTTTATTTTTAAAATACGATAACATTCAACACATGAATTTCAAATCGACGAATGAATTGCAACTCAACACATGAATATTCTATATAGTTCGTATATATATAAAAACGTGATTTTTATCGCTAAAACTATTTGTTTAAATTCAAATAATATTCAACACATGAATTTCAACTCAACGAATGAATTGCAACTCAACACATGGATATTCGATATAGTTCGTATATATATAAAAATGTGATTTTTATTGCTAAAACTGTTTGTTTAAATTCAAATAATATTCAACACATGAATTTCAACTCAACGAATGAATTGCAACTCAACACATGAATATTCGATATAGTTTGTAAATATATAAAAATGTGATTTTTATCGCTAAAACTATTTGTTTAAATTCAAATAATATTCAACACATGAATTTCAATTCAACGAATGAATTGCAACTCAACACATGAATATTCGATATAGTTTGTATATATATAAAAATGTGATTTTTATCGCTAAAACTATTTGTTTAAATTCAAATAATGTTCAACACTTGAATTTCAACTCAACGAATGAATTGCAACTCAACACATGAATATTTGTTACAGCATATGTAATTTATTTCAACGAATGAAAATTATTCTAACACATGTATATTTCAGAAAATTTCGGCAGCATAACGGCAGGGTAGTTAAAACCGGGACCGTCCCTAGTACGGCTCCTCGCTCTACCTTAAAACCTCGCGGTTTTTGACAATGGGGATCATGCATCTAGTTCGCACGCTGGCGGCATGTTTTATTTTCAATTCCACAATCCTATTCTAATTTGTTTCAACCACAAGAGGGTATTTTTCAACCACAAAGGTATTTTTCAACCATCATATCAACCACAAACAATTATTTCCAACCATTCGTCATACCATATAATATCACGTCAATCACAAGCAATAAATATCATCCATGGTCTGTGTACGAGGGGAGTATATATATGTATATATATTATATTATAACTCACTTGCATTTCATCACAATTCAAAGCATATATGTTTCATTCAACGCTTGTATAATTTATACATCGCTAATATAACTTATACAACACATGTACATGAGGTATACAATGCGTATATAATTTACACTTCGCTTATATAATTTATACAACGTGATTCCATTCACACAATTTAGTTTAGATTCCTCACATTGGTTATTGCAGTGCTAAAAATCGTAGGAAGATCAAAAAAATCCGCCGCTTCTTCTAGAATGTAGAGAGCCTCCTTGCGGTCACGGTGTCTCCTGTTTCATCGAATTTCGTTAACGAACGAAAAAGATATTATTTTTCAAAGTTTTGCAACGCTTTATAGTGTTATTTTCATTTCAGAATAATAAAGGTCGTACCTTTAATTTTGATTCGAAACTAGGGTTGAAAATTCCGTGAAATCTATCGATCGTTGCTTCGATTAGGTGGTGCCACGTGGAAGAGCTACGAACCAGCTCCCTGTCGGTGGTGGTGCGGTTCCCTTCGGTGGTCGGAGGAAGGCGGCGCGGCGTCAGAAAGGTGGCGACTTCCTCGTCGTGGTTCAAGCGATATAGGCGATGGTGGAGGGCGGCGTTTGGTCGCATGTGAAGAGGGGACGAAGGCGAGTGGAGTGGTGGTGGTGGTGCGGCTTAGCGTCGCCTGTGGCAGCGGGAAAACGAAGGAGAAGGTTCGAGCTCGAGGAACCGTCGATATCGTCTAAGGCGGCTAGGGTTTTTGAGATTTTTTTATTTTTTTAAAGAAAAATTCCTATTGGTCAAGACTTTATAGGAAAATTTAAATAGTGTTTTTGCAAACGAACTCGAAATCAAACCCAACGACTGTCGCCCCTAGCTAATTACCCCCATTCCGGACACAATGGGATATGATTCGTTGGCCAATTCGACTGTTACAGTCAGTTATTTTCAAATTAAAATATAAAACATTCAATATTTAATTTTAACGTACATTTCAATTTGCCAGGGTCACAAACTGAATCGAAAAATTCCAGAAAAATAAATCTAGCTTTGTTTTGACGATACGGTCCTAACAAAACCAGTTTCGTCGAATTCTGAGCTCGTTTGAAAAACGGCCATTTTTAGGTCGACCCATTTTAACAGAAATTGACCAATCATATTTTCTTTTGCCCCGCTCACATACTAGCTTCAAAAATTATGAAATTTGAAACTTAGCAATTATTTGACAACCCGGACCCAACAAAAGTGGTTTCGTCGAATTCCGAGGTCGTATGCAAAATATCTATTTTCAATGGCTATATATGCTATTTAGCGACCTTTCTGAAAATTCATTTGGCCATAACTTTTGATTCCCGTTATGAAACTTCGATTTTTCAGATTCGTTAGAAAGGTATTCATTAACATATTTAAATATTTTTAGTTTCGCTAAAATCCGTTATATTTTCCACCCGGTACAGTCAGACAAAGTTTGTATTCAAAATTTCAAACTGCAATACTATACCCAATTCTTTATTTTATTGAAATAGGCAATTTCAACTATTCAAATTCTTTGGTAATAACCAATTTTAAAAATTTTAAATTGGTTCACATTTTCCGGGTTATTACAATTATAGTGCCTGAAGAATACGTCTCCCCGCCCTATGGGGCGTAAATGAGCCAATGAATGACCCCACCGGCTTCACATAGTCACTGATATATCTGAGGCGCATCGCAAACAAACAACCACATAAGTCAAACTCGTCAGGGCGTGTAAAACCACTGACGCCACTTCTAGATAGAAGGAAACGCATGTCCTCGCTGAGGTCCTCTCCCGTTTCTGGTTCACAACCGGGGTGTGAGGCTCGCGGATCAACGTTACACAAGGCTATGCCACACAGGCCGTGCTTTGATCATCAACCACAAGACTTTGCTTTTCAACAGAAGCCCTGATCAATTGCCACTTAGGCATGCCACACAGGCAATTCACTCCATGCGTTTGATATCCATTAATATATAACCCCTGAGCTCGTACGTCTCAAAGAAGGGCGTTAAGCAAGAGAATAAATTCTCCGCCGCCAAACAGATATACATTTAATAGAAATCAATCACACAAAATAAAATCCAATGTCAAACACAGAGTCCATCTACAAGTCCGTTCTATGTCTGAACGAAACTGTAACATCCTACGTCCATTAATGTCACTCATAAAGGGAATGCATTAACTTCCATGGAGGTTTTAAGTGAATATAGAACAGAAAAATTACAACAATAAATAGTACTTGGAAATCTAAAACTTCAATTTATTGCAGCGGAAATTAAACATGTTTGTTACATCATAAAACCATAAATCAGAGTCAAGTACATTATCCATCTTGATAAAACAAAATACATAATCCCATTACATCAATAGCCATTAAAGAAGATAACAAGCTGGACTTTACTTCAACGTTCCAAGCTTTCCAAAAGAGAGATAAAGCAATCCAATCAAACTCCACTAGAGCTGGGCACAACCTGAGGACCTGGAGGGGAAAAAAGGATAAAATGGAGGGGGAAAAACATAAAGTCTGGCGAGTATGGCAATTTTAACAATACTATTATCAAGATAACTAGATTAAGGCATAAGCTGGAAGACAAGTAAATGTCTATGAACTATAAGGAAGATAAAGATATCGTTTAAGATAACGTTGAAGATAACGGTAAAGGCATACCTAATTACTAACGAATAATTACTATACTGCACCGCACATTACTACACTGCACCGCACCAGTCACCCTAAAGGTTGATCCTACTTGCTTCACACAGAAACATATAAATAGCCTTACGTACCCCTAGCTGACTACATAGGTGTCGTCTGCCCCTATCTCCACTAGGTGTACCCTACTACCCACTTTCGATCGGCTCCCTACTCGTAGATACCCGTGCTGGCCCCACAGTGGGGTGTATCACTCCCCTAAAGTGGCAACCCGATACAAGTGAGAATGCAAGGCTTATACCTACACGATGCAACAACGTCTTACCGACCAGCCCGGGTCCACACACGCATATGAAACCCGTTGGACTTGCGTTGCCACCGCTCCCCGTTTTGGCCTCTTATAGTCAAACTCAGTATGCGTGTCCCGTCCTCGACTTGGGTCGAGGCCACAAAGATACGTTTGGGATACTGGTTGAAATGGGCCCCCATAAGCTACCCACCTAAGCTTGTCATTAATATATCCCACTTAACCCTCTTAGTCATGTTCATTTACATGTGTGTTTGGTTAAGTCTTACTAATCGTATTTCACATGCCACTAAGGGTACCCACTAGATTCCTCATGCCACCCAAGGCACCTACTTAAACCCCATGTCCCACCTTCCATGTTTATCTAGCTTTTATGGCAGCTGGATTTGCCGGGCGATTCCGGGCAGTCTTACACCATAAAAGAGTCTAACCTCGTGTCTTTACAACTGTTATGCTTTAGTTTGGGCCTAGGATCTCTCACATTGGGCTGACGTTTGTGACCACTGGATTTGCCTGGCGGGTCCGGGCAGGTTTACGTCATAAACGAGTCCAACCTCGTGTCCTAAGCATTGATTATCACTTATAATCTTTTACCCTACTTTTAATAATTCCCTATCCAAATTATTAATTAAGTCCACTTTTATTGATGTCCATAATTGACTCAATTTTGGTCATCCACTCATGGTATGCAAAATCATATCAATTGCACCCCAACATCTTATTATTAAATCCTTAATATTACCCCTACCCCACGTTTATACGTTCGCTTATTCAACGCATAATATAGGCTAGACTTGAATAGTCTAACGCATAGCACAAAGATAAATTATCACAACATATGGACAATTAAAATAAATCTAATCATAATAGGGGTGAAACTTGCATAAACTACGCATGTTAAGGATCAAAAGGTGTCAACTTGTTAAATGTCACAATTTACATGATATGATCATAGCCCAAATCTATACATAAACTTGCATATGGGGTTTTTAGGCAACATAATGATGGTGTGAACTACCATAGGATATCACATATGTCATAGCATAATTCTAGATGTCATAATAGATGTCATGGCATACGTTCATAACTTTTCTAATCAATTTAACTTGCATATATAACCTGTCATATAGATCAACATAGCCCAAACATGATGATTTAATTAATATGAACTAACTAGCATAAATAGTAACATCATGGCTTTTTACATGTATGATTCATCGCAACTTAACATAGAAACTTTCAACATACATAACATCATCAAAGCATGATTTACAACATATAGTATATCATCACCACGTAGCATAGGATTAATAACATACATGATAGCATATGACAATTCACATCATCTACTCATAATCCATTCATGACTTAACCTAATTAAAATGATAATAATCTTGTTAAGACTATCATACTCACAATTATAGAAGAAAGAGAGTCTTTCTTTGCTTTAGAGTTGAGTATAATTAGATTAGAAGCGAGTTGGATTAGCTATCTTCTTCTTTAGTTGGCGGCGGCTATGCTGAATTCTATGGCGACGACATGACGGAAGCTCTTCTATTTTTAATGATGTTTAGGGGTAGTATTAGGGTGTATTTATAGGTGTAGTTAGTTGTTTTAGGCCTTTAGATAGAACCTAGGATAGATTAGAGCCGTCAGATTTCGTCACAGCCCCCAAAACCCAGCCCAAAAACCCATTCAGGTGCACCCAGGTCGCCTGGGCTCGACCAGGGAAGTCGACCCCCAGGTCGACCCTAGGCTCGACACCCATGTCGACCTGGTGGGCAGGTCGACCCCCAGGTCGACCTGGTCTGGGCGGGAATTTTTCCCGCCCAGCCTGTTTGGGCTGAATTTTCGAAATTTGAATTTTCTGAATCTGTTTTGAATTTTCTGAAACTTCCGATGGCCATAACTTCTTCATACGAAGTACAATTCACGCAAACTCGGACTCTATTTCAACCAGAATTCCGAGACGAACACAATGGCGCAACCCTTTTCCCTTAATTCTTACATCTGTAATTAATTATTCTTTAATTCGTGAACATCACTATTATTAGAAATACGGGGTGTTACATTCTCCCCTCCTTAAAGGATTTCGCCCCCGAAATCTCGAAGTTAAGGAGAATGTATATCCTAACGTCCAAACTACCATCTACTCAACCATCAAACACAGGCATCCATTTTCCTTATAGACTTCTAACGCTTTCATGTTTAAATGCACAGTGTGTGGATATGTCCCTATCTAATGCAAAATCAGGCAGTCCACTGATTCAGTTGACCTCCTTTAATGCAAACCATGATAGTGCCATGCGTCCATTATGTATGCAAAAGTTCCCTAATGCTATATATTATTTCTACATGCGTGCACAACCATTCACCAAAATGCGGTATCCATATGATAGCACAACCATTATACATCCATTTTACTAAATACAGCCATTTATATGCAATATGCAATATGAAGTGACTGAGCCGATCTAGTGCCTAATAGTGTGTGTATATGCATCCACGAGCAACCACCAGCAGACACTTGCATCCACTTTGCATTCATCATACATAACATGTCTCAAACACATGTTTCAACCATAGGATGATCCTAACTAAAGGTCAAAGATACTAGCGAGAGGATACTTCTAAACATAAGATAAGTACAAGATAAGCGATAAAGGAGAAATTAAAAGACATACCCTCAAAAAGAAAAGGGTATCGTGAACGCATCTTCTCTTCTGTCTCCCAAGTAGCGTTGCTCTCGTCGTCTCCCAATTGTACTTTGACTAGTCTGACCTCTCGATTTCTCAGCTTCTTAATCTCCGACCCAAGAATGCGCGTTGGAGCTCGTCGAATCGTCGCGTCACGCTCGATCTCCACCTCTCTAAGCAAGCTCGGCTCTACCACTTCCGCGGTCTCGTGCAAGCACTTCCTCAAATGTGATACATGGAATATGTCGTGTACACCACTAAGTCTCTCCGGCAACTCCACTCTATACGCCATCTGTCCAATTCTTTCCTTAAAAGGAAACGGCCGTACAAACCTTGGTGCTAACTTCCCAACGGACCCAAAGCGAACTACGTTTCATAATGGAGACACTTTGACAAAGACCATGTCCCCAACTTCAAATTCAAAATCCGTCCTTCTCTTATCCGCATATGATTTCTGCCTATCTTGCGCTGCTTTCATCCTCCTTCGAATCAAGTCGATCTTCTCCGAAGTCTCTCTAATCATATCGGGCCCAAGTAAGATCTTGTCCGTAGACTCCCACCAACATGTAGGTGAACGACAAGGTCGTCCATAAAGAGCTTCGAAAGGTGCCATGCCAATGCTAGATTGAAAGCTGTTATTATATGCGAACTCCACTAACGGAAGATGCTCTTCCCATGTGCCCCCAAAGTCTAGGATACATAGCCTCAAAAGATCCTCTAGAATGCGATTCACCCTCTCGGTCTGGCCGTCCGTCTGAGGATGATATGCGGTGCTCAAACATAACTGAGTCCCTACCACCTCTTGTAAGCTTCTCCAAAATTCGCTAGTGAAAATAGGATCGCGGTCGCTCACTATGCTAGAAGGAACACCGTGCAAACGTACTATTTCTCGGACGTATACAGAAGCTAACCATGGTGCAGTCCTCTTACTCTTCATGGGAATGAAATGGGCGCTCTTAGTAAGTCTATCTACTATAACCCAAATCCCCGTATTACCCTTCCTCGATCGCGGTAATCCATCCATAAAATCCATCGAGACACTCTCCCACTTCCATATGGAACCTCCAATGGGTGAAGTAACCCACCGGGTTTCTTTTGCTCCGCTTTTACTTGTTGGCACACCAAGCATCTAGCAACATACTCGGCTACGTCCCTCTTCATACCGGCCCAAAAGAAAACTTGCTTCATGTCTTTGTACATCTTGTCCCCGCCGGGATGAATGGTCATCTTCGAAGGATGTGCATCGTCAAGAAAAGTCTTCCTTAGGTCATCGTCTTTTGGTACACAAAGTCTACCATCCCTGCGTAACCAACCCTTATCATCTAGGGTATACCTACAGAGATGGCTTGATGACTCCCCTCCTCTGACCTTTTCTACTAACTCAACCAACTATGGGTCGTGTCGCTGTGCCTCGCCAATCCGTCCCAAAAGCGTAGGTCTGACCTCCAAGGATGCTAGCAAACCGGGTACGAAGTCAACGGAAGGTCTAAAATCAAACATAGAGATGAACTATAAACTTCGCCGCTCAACAAACAAAGGACTTAAGGATAATCTTTTTCTACATAAGGCATCGGCCACCACGTTACCCTTGCCAGGGGTATATGCTATCTCAAAGTCATAGGATGCCAAGAACTCCATCCACATTTGCTGCCTTAAGTTCAATTCCTTCTGAGAGAATAAGCATTTTAGCGATTTGTGGTCAGTGAATAATTCGAATCTCTCGCCAAGACGATAATGACGCCAAGACTTAAGCGCGAAAACAATAGCGGCCAACTCTAGGTCATGCGTGGGATAATTTTTCTCATGCGCTCTCAACTGCCTTCCACCAAATGCTATTACCCTACCCTCTTGCATTAAGACTGCGCCTAGTCCTGTCCCACAAACTTCAGTATATATGGTAAATGGCTTACTCACATCTGGCATCACTAAGACTGGGGCTGAGGTCAAAGCTCTCTTCAAACGTTGGAACGCATCATCACAATCTACGTCCCATGTGAAAACTAGGTTCTTCTTCGTCAAGCGTGTCAATGGAGCTGATATCTTTGCGAAGTCTTTGATAAACTTCCTATAGTAGCCAGCCAACCCTAAGAAACTTCTCACTTCAGTAGCATTTTTAGGGACCTTCCAATCTTGGATGGCCACCACCTTCGCGGGATCCACGGCTATCCCTTCATTGGAAACCACGTGCCCCAAGAACCGTACTTCCTTCCTCCAGAAGTGACACTTAGAAAATTTAGCCTTAAGGCTATGCGCTCGAAGAGTCTCCAACACTTCCCTAAGATGCAGGGCATGCTCATCCTCATCCTTAGAAAAGATCAAGATGTCGTCTACAAAGACTACCACGAATTTGTTAAGGTACTCCCTAAACACCCTACTCATCAAATCAACAAAGTATGCTGGGGCGTTTGTTAAACCGAAGGGCATCACTAGCCATTGATAGAAACCGTCCGGAGTCCTAAAGGCAGTCTTGTCTATGCTATCCTCAGCTACTCTCAACTGATGGAAACAAGTGGCTAAGTCCAACTGTGAAAACACTGAGGCGCCAACTAACTGATCGAAGAGATCGTCAATCCTCGGCAGTAGGTGTCTGTTCTTCTTAGTAAGCTTATTAAGTTCTCTATAGTCCACACAAAGTCTATGGGACCCATCCGCCTTCGTGGCAAATTCTACTGGAGCACCCCACTCCGATATACTTCGTCATATGAACCCCTTCTCAAGCAACTCCTTCACTTGCTTATCGAGTTCCCTCCTTTCACGCGGAGCCATGTGGCGTACTGGCAAAGATACTGGTTTCGCATTATCCACAAGATATATTCGAAAATCTATCTCCTGCTTCAGAGGTAAGCCCTTCACCTCCTCAAACACATCCGAATATTCTCGGACCACTCTAACAGATTGTAGATTTTCCTCAGATGCGTCAAGCGATTCTAGATAACTTAGCATAACCGAATTTATGGGATTACAAAAGATTTCAAGAGTGTTGCCAAGGCAAGTCACGAGCCTAACTACTCTCCTTTCACAATCAAGAACGGCCCCATTTCTGGATAACCAATCCATTCCTAAAATTAGCCCATAGCCCGCGAAGCCCAACACATAAGCATCACATCGAAACTCAACGCTAAGTATAGAAATTTTCAAATCCAAACACATCATGGACAAATGAGCTGAGCCCCCAATTGGATTCGAAACAACTAAGGGATCCACTACTAAACTGGTGTTTAAGTGCAGTGATTAAACTAATGATGTAGAGATAAACGAATGCGATGCGCCCGAATCGAATAAGGTACAGACATGATGATCAAACAGAAAAACAAGCTTTCAACAGAAATGGTTCTACCTCGTTCTTGCAGCGGTGGGACCGCGAGAGCCTGAACTTGTCCCCTTGCCTGCCCTGGTGCTATAAGAGCCTGCACCTGTCCTCCCAAGGTAGCCCATGCCCTCTGCCCCTTCCTTGGGCAGTCCTTCACTAAATGTCCCGCATCACCACAATGAAAACAACCAGTCTTCTTTTTCTTTCGACAGTCCTTGCTGAGATGGCCTGGGGTCCCACAGTTAAAACATTTCTTCTTTCCCTTGCCGTTATTGTCTTTACCACCCTTCTTGTTTTGCTGTTGTGGTTTCTTCTGATCCCCTTTCTTCTCGGGTGCCTTATCAACTTTAGCTCTTTTCTCCTTGTGCATGAGCGCCATTTCTACTAGCTTCTCAAAGGTGGCCCCCATAGGGATGTGGGTCATGGCCAACCCTTGCAACGGTTCATTCAAGCCATTCAGGAACCTTAGAGATTTCTTCTCCGGCGTGTTTAATAAGTCCAAACCAAACCTTGCTAGCTGATTAAATTTGTTGACATATTCTTTCACTGACGAGCTTCCTTGCTTCAATGTCAAGAACCTTTCCATATATAGATTTTCTTCCGCCCTAGAGAGAAACTTCGCCTCGAACCTACGTCTAAAATCCGCCCAAGAGTCAACAGTACGCTCCCCATTAGTGACCTCCCACCAAAACGAGGCCTCTCCCTTCATTAGCCAAGCTGCTAATCGAACTCTCCTCCCTTTTTCCACTTCAAAGATTTCTAGCAATTATTCCACCTCCTTAAGCCAATCTCTAGCTTCCACAAACGTTTCTAACCCTTGAAAGGGTTTTCCACCCATAGATTTAAATTCCTTGCACGTCTTTGCAAAAGTATCTACGCGAGGAGGAGGAGGAGGAGGAGGAGGAACGGGTGCAACTGGTGGTGGAGGAACATTGGCCGGACCTGCGGCGGCCCTAGCCTCTAACAGCCTCCTATACAATCCTGGGATCGTTACACCGTCAGGTAGGTTAAGATCTTCAGCCATGCTGAAACAAAAATGGAAAGATTCAAAATGGATAATTCGAAAGATAAAGATATATGGCTATTGGGGATTATGTTTTCCTTAAAAACTTTCCTCTTTAAATTTCTCATTAAAACATGTTTTTGAAAGCACTTCTTTAAAAAATAACTATTTTTCTAAAGTATTTTTATCTGTTCTGGTAACCTTAAGCTATGATACCACGTGTAATACCCCACGTCCATTAATGTCACTCACAAAGGGAATGCATTAACTTCCATGGAGGTTTTAAGCGAATATAGAACAGAAAAATTACAACAAGATAGATAATAAATAGTACTTGGAAATCTAAAACTTCATTTTATTGCAGCGGAAATTAAACATGTTTGTTACATCATAAAACCATAAATCAGAGTCAAGTACATTATCCATCTTGATAAAACAAAATACATAATCCCATTACATCAATAGCCATTAAAGAAGATAACAAGTTGGACTTTACTTCAACGGTCCAAGCTTTCCAAAAGAGAGATAAAGCAATCCAGTCTAACTCCACTAGAGTTGGTCCCAACCTGAGGACCTGGAGGGGGGAAAAAGGATAGAAATGGAGGGGGTCAGACATAAAGTCTGGCGAGTATGACAATTCTAACAATACTATTATCAAAATTACTAGACTAAGGCATAAGCTGGAAGACAAGTAAATGTCTATGAACTATTAGGAAGATAAAGATAGCGTTTAAGATAACGTTGAAGATAACGGTAAAGGCATACCTAATTACTAACGAATAATTACTATACTGCACTGCACATTACTACACTGCACCGCACCAGTCACCCTAAAGGTTGATCCCACTTACTTCACACAGAAACATATAAATAGCCTTACGTACCCCTAGCTGACTACATAGGTGTCGTCTGCCCCTATCTCCACTAGGTGTACCCTACTACCCACTTTCGATCGGCTCCCTACTCGTAGATACCCATGCTGGCCCCACAGTAGGGTGTATCAGTCCCCTAAAGTGGCAACCCGATACAACTGAGAATGCACGGCTTGTACCTACACGATGCAACAACGTCTTACCTACCAGCCCGGGTCCACACACGCATATGAAACCCGTTGGACTTGCGTTGCCACCGCTCCCCGTTTTGGCCTCTTATAGTCAAACTCAGTATGCGTGTCCTGTCCTCGACTTGGGTCGAGCCCACAAAGATATGTTTGGGATACTGGTTGAAATGGGCCCCCACAAGCTACCCACCTAAGCTTTTCATTAATATATCCCACTTAACCCTCTTAGTCATGTTCATTTACATGTGTGTTTGGTTAAGTCTTACTAATCGTATTTCACATGCCACTAAGGGCACCTACTAGATTCCCCATGCCACCCGAAGCACCAACTTAACCCCCATGTCCCACCTTACATGTTTATCTGGTTAAGTATTTCTTAATTCATTCAGGCCATAACCTCATAAAGACCTCTCACAATAGACTGGCTTTTATGGCAGCTGGATTTGCCGGGCAGTCTTACACCATAAAAGAGTCAAACCTCGTGTCTTTACAACTGTTATGCTTTAGTTTAGGCGTAGGACCTCTCACATTGGGCTGACGTTTGTGACCACTGGATTTGTCGGGCGGGTCCGGGCAGGTTTACGTCACAAACGAGTCCAACCTCGTGTCCTAAGCATTGATTATCACTTATAATCTTTTACCCCAGTTTTAATAATTCCCTATCCAAATTATTAATTAAGTCCACTTTTATTGATGTCCATAATTGACTCAATTTTGGTCATCCACTCATGGTATGCAAAATCATATCAATTGCACCCCAACATCTTATTATTAAATCCTTAATATTACCCCTACCCCACGTTTATACGTTCGCTTATTCAACGCATAATATAGGCTAGACTTGAATAGTCTAATGCATAGCACAAAGATAAATTATCACAAAATATGGACAATTAAAATAAATCTAATCATAATAGGGGTGAAACTTGCATAAACTACGCATGTTAAGGAACAAAAGGTGTCAACTTATTAAATGTCACAATTTACATGATACGATCATAGCCCAAATCTATACATAAACTTGCATATGGGGTTTTTAGGCAACATAATGATGGTGTGAACTAGAATAGGATATCACATATGTCATAGCATAATTCTAGATGTCATAATAGATGTCATGGCATATGTTCATAACTTTTCTAATCAATTTAACTTGCATATGTAACATGTCATATAGATCAACATAGCCCAAACATGATGATTTAATTAATATGAACTAACTAGCATAGATAGTAACATCATGGCTTTTTACATGTATGATTCATCGCAACTTAGCATAGAAACTTTCAACATACATAACATCATAATAGCATGATTTACAACATATAGTATATCATCACCACATAGCATAGGATTAATAACATACAAGATAGCATATGACAATTCACATCATCTACTCACAATCCATTCATGACTTAACCCAATGAAAATGATAATAATCTTGTTAAGACTACCATACTCACAATTATAGTAGAAAGAGAGTCTTGATTTGCTTTAGAGTTGAGTAGAATTAGATTAGAAGCGAGTTGGATTAGCTATCTTCTTCTTTAGTTGGCGGCGGCTATGCTGAATTCCATAGCGACGGCATGACGGAAGCTCTTCTATTTTTAATGATATTTAGGGGTAGTATTAGGGTGTATTTATAGGTGTAGTTAGTTGTTTTAGGCCTTTAGATAGACCCTAGGATAGATTACAGCCGTCAGATTTCGTCACAGCCCCCAAAACCCAGCCCAAAAACCCATTCAGGTGCACCCAGGTCGCCTGGGCTCGACCAGGGAGGTCGACCCCCAGGTCGACCCTGGAGTCGACACCCATGTCGACCTGGTGGGCAGGTCGACCCCCAGGTCGACCTGGTCTGGGCAGGAATTTATCCCGCCCTGCCTGTTTGGGCTGAATTTTCGAAATTTGAATTTTCTGAATCTGTTTTGAATTTTTTGAAACTTCCGATGGCCATAACTTCTTCATACGAAGTCCAATTCACGCAAACTCAGACCCTATTTCAACCAGAATTCCGAGACGAACACAATGGAGCAACCCATTTCCATTAATTCTTATATCTGTAATTAATTATTCTTTAATTTGTGAACATCACTATTATTAGAAATACGGGGTGTTACAGAAACCGGAGGCACCTTGTACCTCGCATATCCATCGATCGCCAAGTACGTCTGGACGACCACCTACTGATTACCTCCTCTTGGGTGTAAAGCTCAATCAAGATCATCAGTAATCACCCAAACGACGTGAAGACCTCCGGTCTTCAACCACCGTCTTCATCCTCGACACCACGTCGAATTAGTTATTCAGAATGGGATAAACACGGTCTTTCTGAATAACTCGCGTATATAATAAACAAGTGTTACACAAACACAACATACGCCTCATTCCAATTCATCAGTCACTAACCGTAAATTAGTAAGGGAACAATTCCTCAAATATTAACCCCAAAGGCCGAAACCAACATCAGATCAATACCTAGGAAACCATTCATGTAACACCCCATGAATTCTATAAACGATGAAATCAAGGGAAATGGGTTACGCCATTGAGTTCGTCTCGAAATTCTGCTTGAGTCCAAGTTTGCGTAAAACAGATATCATATGAAGAAGATATGGAAGAACGAAGTTGGGCAGAAAAACCAGAAAATGGGTCAGAATGCACTGGCACACTTGGGAAGTGCGCCAAAACAATGTTGAACTGGCGCACTTGGGAAGTGCGCCAGTACATTTTTAGCCTAGCGCA
The DNA here is from genome assembly GCA_030737875.1 of Allium sativum. Taxonomy (NCBI): domain Eukaryota; kingdom Viridiplantae; phylum Streptophyta; class Magnoliopsida; order Asparagales; family Amaryllidaceae; genus Allium; species Allium sativum. Next base: position 1,137,907 of record CM060925.1, on the reverse strand, counting down.
CCTGCCAAGTGCGCCCAGGTCAAAACGACTTGCTGGTCAGAACCTGGATGGCCTGATCAGTGTCATGTCGAATTCTGAGGCTTGGCTGAGTCACTAGGGCTTACATGTCACTTTCTGATTGGCTTCTATTGAGATGGATGGTCTGGATTCACTCTAGCTTCATCGACGAGTCTAATTAGATTGAAATTCTATAAATACAACTCAAATCTAACCCTAAACTCACACAAATAATAGAATACAATAGCCGTCATGCTGCTGGAAAGGAACTAGGAATGGCCGCCAATTGGAAAGCCTAGAGACAAGCCACACTAAAGCTTAGAGATGAATCAAAGTAAGAAGAAGATAAAAGTTTAATCAAAATTAATCAACGCAACGTTAGTCTACACACAGGAGCGCATCTCAGTTTCAGAATTCAGAATCCAGAATTCAAGATTCTGCATTCATTGTAAGTATAGTGACCTTTCAGAATATGAATAAAAACTGTGATGTGATTCGATGTAAACGAAAATAGAATTGTGTTGTTATATTGCATAAATTCTATGTATTGTAATGATTCTGTCATGACTTGTGTATTGATATTTGTGGCATTAATTGATTGATGAAAACCTGTTGGATATTTGTGATAGCAATAGCAAGTTGTGGCAAAAACTAGAAATTTGATTCCTTTATGTACATGTCAATGGCATGGATTATATATAATCCCTTAGTCTAAGTAAGAATTTATGTAAACATGTTATAGACCTTTTATGCCTACATGACCCAAAACCTATGATATCATTCTTATGTTTATTTGCAAGTATGATTGGATCTTGCAAGTATGATTGGATCTATGTTTATTTGCAAGTATCGTTTGGGTTTCATAAAATTATGCAAGTTCATGTCTATTTGCAAGTATAATTGATCTATGTTAAGTACCGTTTGGGTTTCATAAACTTTGCAAGTTCATGTTGAAATAGGCTATGTGATTAGATGTTTTAATTTGACCTTTTGGTGAATATACATCATGCTAGTTTTGTGTTTGACATTATGCCAAGTTAAACATATTTAAACACAAGTTGTGTAAGCCTAAACTATGCCATTTCATATGTCACCTATTTAGTTGTACTTTCAGTTGAATGCAAGTTCACATGACCCATCATTTATGTTAGTATCGCTAAATTGCAAGTTCATGCGCCACACACCCTTATATGTTGTCAAATATTAGATGCTCTTGATCCCCCCTTTTTCTTACGCTTATAAAGTTGGACTAAATTGTGTCAAGCCCAACATTTGTTATAACGTTGTGAACGTATAAACGGGGGTAATAACGTTGGGTGTAAAACATGAAAATATATGTTGGCATGTTTGGCACATGCCAATGACAGTGACATTTGAGCGGTATGAATTAATATACCCAAAAATAAAAGATATGATATTTACATATATAATTAAGAAGTAATAAAATATGTAAATTTAGAAAACACGATATGCTTAACCCGAGGTTGGATTGAGTTGTGATGTAAACCTGCCCGGACCCGCCCAGCTGTCCAGTAGTCACAACAATACCTATCCAATGTGGGTGGTTAAGCATTGAACCCAATAATGACCTGAGGTTAGACTGAGCTACGGTGTAAACCTGCCCGCAGCCGACCGGCCTATCCAGTAACCGTAGCAATAACTGTCTAATGTGAGTGGTCAGGTGCTCCTTAGAGGCTAAGGACAGATGGTAGGGTTAAGTCAACTATAACACTTAACCAAATTCAACATGTTAACAAGAATTGTTGGGTGGGGTTAGGTAAATACAGACTCTTAACCACGTAACATGTTTGACTAGAAAATCCTGGTAACGAGGGACCCATTTCACTAGTAACCCAAGTTAGGTATCAACGGTAACCAGAAACTAGGCAGGGTGGGGCACGATTACTTGGCTGATTGTAAGCGGTCAAACGACGACGGTGGGTGCACAGTGCAGGTCTAACGGGGTGCGGGCGTGCACACACTCCGGAGAAGACAACCAGGGCACTGGGGACACCAGTAGTTATGCCTTCTAGAATTTGTTTCGGGCCGCCACCATGGGTCTTGATACACCCCACGGTGGGACCAGCATAGGTATCTACAATTCTTGGGGGTCGTATGACACATGTTAACGCGAGTAGGAGCCGATCTTTAAATAAAGTTGGGGATCACTTCACCCTCACCATGGGGTGCCAGTTAGAGTAAACTCAAGTAGATACAGAGATATAGTATAGGTGCGATAGTACATTCGACACTTACCTAGCTTGTGACACCATCCTATTTTCAGTATAAATCTATCATGCCCTTTTCTTATTCACATACTGAAGAGTTACTAGATTTACTCAGGCTTTATGTCTGACCCTATTTTATTTTCGTCTTCTTTTCTTTCGTTTCCCCCCTCCCCCCAGGTCCACAGGGAGGAAACAACTCAGTTCAGTCAGGTTCTGTACAAGCTCCAAGAACGTAGATGTATGATTTTGGTCTCTTTTGCTCGGACTATGGCTTTGGATATCACTATGGGGATTTTTGTCACTTTATTTATGTTTTATTCTTCTTTAATTATCAAGACAGTAATGATATTGTAATGTTGGAAGTATTTTGAGACAATTATGGAATGTTTGGTTTTGAACACGTATTGACGAATAAAAGTCTGTTCGTTTCCGCTGTTTAAAATATGTGTATTTATATCTGTCTTGAGTTTATCTGTGGCCTTTACTTATAAACCTCCACCAAAATTAAGGCATTCCCTTTGAGAGTGACCTTAACGGAGGTGGGGTTTTTCACTTGGTATCAGAGCATAGGTTTACCAGGCAAGATAAAAGTTTTTGAATTTTGTTTTCAAAAAGAAAGTTTAAAGAAGCATTTTTCAAGAAAAAGTGTTATATTTATAAAAGACAAAATCCCCCAAATCCATGTGCCCCATCTATCTCTCTCTATCCTTCGTTTTGAATTTTTCCCTTTCTGTTTCAGCATGTCTGGAGACCTTAATCTCCCGGAAGGAGTGCCGATTCCCGGCTGGTTTAGGAGGTACCTAGAAGCAAGGGCCAATGGCGCGGGCCCAGCAGACATCCCTCCTCCAGTGGCCGCGGTTCCTCCTCCCCCTCCTCCTCATAGAAATGCTTTCGCAAAAACATGTAGAGACTTCCAGGAAATGGGTGGAAAAGACTTTTATGGGACAGAATCCATTGTAGGGGCAAGAAACTGGCTAAAGGAGACTAAGGATTTGTTTGTCATCTTCGGGGTTGATGACCGGCAAAAGATACAACTAGCGGTATGGTTGCTTAAGGATGAAGCTTCCTATTGGTGGGAAATTACCAATGCTCAGTGGGCGATGGAAACATGGGAAGATTTCAGGACAAGATTTGAAATGAAATTTCTCTCCCAAGCAGAAAGGAGCCTACAAATGGAGAAGTTTCTAAATTTGAAACAGGGGAGCATGACGATCAGAGAATATGTTAATCAGTTTAATCAGCTGGCCAGATTTGGGCTAGACTTAGTAAACACCGAACACAAGAAGGCACTTTGCTTCGTCAATTGTTTGAATGAGCCTCTACACAGCCTCGCCTTGACCCATGTATCCACGGAAGCGACTTATGAAAGCTTGGTGGACATGGCATTGCTACCCGAGGAAGATCGCGACAAGAAAGAAACTAAGGGGTAAGAGAAGAAAGAGGGTCTATAAGCAAAGAAAACAGACTTCAAGAAAGGAGGGAAGAACAATAAGCCCCGTGAGAAGAGAAGGTGCAATTTCTGTGGCATTGTGGGCAATATATCAAAAGACTGCCGGAAAAGAAAGGTGAAATGTGTGGCTGCTTCCATTGTGGAGAGACTGGGCACCAAGCTAAGGACTGCCCAAAGAAGAAAGGGCAGGGACAGAAAGTCGGACCCACTTTAGGGGGTCAGGTTCATGCACTAGTGGCACCTCAGCAGGAATGAGGTAGTAATATTTCTGTAGAAAGTGTAGTCTATCTTTATGATCATCCAGTTCGTACACTTTTTGACTCTGGCGCATCACACTCTTTTATTTCATCTGCCTTAGTAGAATCTCTGCATCTAGACACTAGTATGGTAGAAGATCCCTTAGTAGTTTCAAATCCAACAAGGGGCTCCGCTTACTTGTCATTGGTTTGTTGGGGTTTGAAAATCTCTATTCTCAACATTGAGTTTTGTTGTAATGCCTTCGTCTTGGGCTTCTCGGGATATGGTTTGATCTTAGGTATGGACTGGTTATCCAGTAATAGTGCCATTCTTGATTGTGAGAAAAGAGTAGTTAGACTCTTAACCTAGCTTGGTAACACTCTAGAAATTTCTTGTAATCCTTTGAATGCTGTTATGCTTAGTAATCTAGAGTCTCTTGATGCTTTTGATAAGAATTTGCAATCAGTTAGAATAGTCAGGGAATATACGGATGTCTTTGAGGAGGTGAAAGGCTTACCTCCGAGGCGGGAAATAGACTTCCGCATATATCTTTTGGATAACGCAAAGCCTGTAGCTTTACCTGTCAGACACATGGCTCCAAGGGAGAGAAAGGAGCTCAGTAAGAAGGTAAAAGAACTTCTCGAAAAAGGGTTCATTAGACGAAGCATTTCGGAATGGGGTGCTCCAGTGGTGTTCGCAACCAAAGCAGACAGTTCGCTTCGCCTTTGCGTCGACTATAGGGAGTTAAACAAATTGATCAGGAAAAATAGGCACCCTCTTCCCCGAATCGACGATTTGTTTGATCAGCTTGTAGGTGCAATGGTCTTCTCCCAACTTGATCAGGCAACCGGTTTCCATCAGCTAAGAGTAGCTGAAGATAGTATTGATAAAACGACATTCAGAATCCCAGACGGTTTCTTCGAGTGGCTTGTCATGCCTTTCGGCTTGACAAATGCACCCGCTTATTTCGTAGACTTTATGAACAGGGTGTTCAGAGAATTCCTCAAAAAACTTGTGGTTGTCTTCATAGATGATATCTTAATCTTCTCAAAGAGTGAGGAAGAGCAAGCTCAGCATTTGAAATAAATCATGGAAACTCTTCGAGCTCATCAACTAAAAGCCAAATTCCCCATGTGTCACTTCTGGAGAAAAGAAGTAAGATTTCTGGGGCATATAGTGTCCGAAGATTGGTTGGCTGTGGACCCCGCGAAAGTGGTGGCAGTGCAGGATTGGAAGACGCCAAGAAATGCAACCGAAGTTCGAAGCTTTCTTGGGCTAGCCGATTTTTACCGAAAGTTTATTAGGGATTTCGCGAAAATCTCAGCCCCAGTCACAAGGCTAACAAAGAAGAATCTGGCGTTCACTTGGGATTTGGACTGCGAGTTTGATTTCCAACGATTTAAAAGGTCTCTCACAACAGCCCCAGTTCTGACCTTGCCAGATGGAAGCAAAATGTTTATAGTATACACGGATGCATGTGGAACGGGACTAGGCGCTGTTCTAATGCAAGAAGGAAGGGTATTAGCTTACGGTGGAAGACAACTGAAGGTTCATGAAAAGAACTACCCAACCCACGATCTTGAGTTAGCCGCCATCGTCTTTGCACTTAAGTCTTGGCGCATTTATCTCCTAAGTGAGAAGTTTGAATTATACATTGACCATAAATCGTTGAAATATCTCTTCTCGCAGAAGGATCTTAACTTGAGGCAGCAAAGATGGATGGAGTTCCTTGCCTCGTATGACTTTGAAATTTCCTATACTCCCGGCAAAGGCAACGTAGTAGTAGATGCGTTAAGATGAAAGAAACTGACTTAAAGCCCTCTCTTTGTGGAAAGGCAAAGCTTGGAGTATATAGCCAGTTTTAACTTTAGGCCCTCCTCAGATTTTGTATCGGGTTTGTTAGCATCTCTCGAAGTACGCCCTATTCTCTTAGACTCAATAGGGGCTGCACAACGTGAAGACCCTCAGCTTGATGATATGATTGATAAACTTATTAGAGGTGAGACTTCTTGTCACCTCAGTAGATACGCCATCAATGATAAGGGTTGGCTGAGGCGAGATGGAAGATTATGCATCCCACAAGCAAGGGAGTTGACAAAGGAGGTTCTCGAAGAAGCACACCATTCCAAGATGACTATACACCCTGGCGGTGATAAGATGTATAAGGATATAAAAAGGACTTTCTTTTGGAGCGGCATCAAACAAGACGTGGCAGACTTCGTTTCTACGTGCATGACCTGCCAATGGGTCAAGGCGGAACAGAAAAAGCCTGGAGGACTACTTCATCCTTTAGAGGTCCCACAGTGGAAGTGGGATAGCGTTTCAATGGACTTCATTGATGGACTGCCTAGGTCGAGGAGAGGCAACACTAGCATTAGGGTAATAGTGGATAGGCTTACTAAGAGCTCCCACTTTATACCTATCAAGAGTAGAAGGACTGCGACATCTCTAGCATCTCTTTATCTCAAAGAAATAGTTCGACTTCATGGGATACCCTCCAGCATTATTAGTGACCGAGACCCTATCTTCACAAGTGAGTTTTGGCGGAGTCTGCAAGAAGCTGTAAGCACATAGTTATGTTTGAGCACGGACTATCACCCCCAAACCGATGGTCAGACAGAAAGGGTGAATAGAGTTTTGGAGGATCTTTTAAAACTTTGTGTTCTTGACTTTGGAGGGACTTGGGAGGATCACCTTCCTTTAGTGGAATTTGCCTATAACAATAGCTACCAAGCTACCATCGGTATGGCACCATTTGAAGCCTTATATAGAAGACCGTGCAAATCACCAACTTGTTGGTGGGAATGTACAGATATGCTTATACTTGGGCCAGACATGATTCAAGAGACTTCGGAGAAAGTGGACTTGATACGTAGGGGAATGAAGACTACCCAAGACCGACAGAAATCCTACGCCGACAAAAGAAGGACCGACCTTGAGTTTGAGGTTGGGGACAGGGTTTTCCTTAAGGTATCACCTTTAAGGAACGTCATTCGCTTTGGATCCGCAAGAAAGCTAGCACCAAGACTTGTAGGACTGTTTCCGATCATCGAGAAGGTTGGGAAGATGGCCTATAGATTAGAGCTACCCAAGAAACTGGCCGGAGTTCACAACGTCTTTCATGTATCTCACCTCCGGAAGTGTTTGCATGAGTCTGCGGAAGTGGTGGAATATAGCATTTTAGAAGAAGCCGAAATGGAACGTGAAGCAACTGTGAGGTAAGTTCCAACCCACATCTTAGGAACTGAAGTGAAAAAGCTACGCAACCGCGAAGTCAAACTCGTTAAAGTTCAGTGGAGCGACGCCGAGGGAGACGCGACTTGGGAAACTGAAGACAGAATACGCGCTGCCTACCCTCTTCTTTGAGGGTACAACTTTGACCTCACTTTTTCCATAAGTTGTGCTTGTATCTATCTTTTTAGGTATATCTCCTCGATATTTTATACTTAGGTAGAAACCCCTTTGGATGTAAACATGTATTTGAAACATGTTATGGGTGATGGCTGCATGTGGTTGCTAGTGATTGCTAGTGGTTGCTCATGGATGCATATTCACACACACCTTAGGTTATAGATCGGCTCAGTCACTTCATATTGCATATGCATATATGTATTCTCATTTGTATATGGTTGAAAACTTAATATGTTGTCATATGGTTGTCGCATTTGTATGAATAGTTGTGCACTCATGTAGAATTATGAGTAGGAAAAATTTGCATACATAATGGATTCATGACACTTACATGATTCGCATTAAGGAGGTCAACTGAATCAGTAGGCCGCCTGATTTCTGCATTAGATAATGACATGTACACACACACTATGCATATGATCATGAAGCATTATAAGTCTTTTAAGGACAGTGGATGCCTGTGTTTGTTGGATGAGTAGATGGACTGTTGGATGGTAGGATATACATTCTTCCTAACTTGAAGATTTCGAGGACAAAATCCTTTTAAGGGGGGAGAATGTAACACCCCGTGAATTCTATAACGCTAAGCTTCACAAATTAAAGTATAATTAATTATAAATGATGAAATCAAGGGAAATGGGTTATGCCATTGCGTTTGTCTCGAAATTATGCTTGAGATAGAGTCCAAGTTTGCGTAAAACGAATATCGTATGAAGAAGATATGGACGAACGAAGTTAGGCAGAAAAACCAGAAAACGGGTCATAATGCACTGGTGCACTTGGGAAGTGCTCCAGAACAAAGTTGAACTGGCGCACTTGGGAAGTGCTCCAGAACAAAGTTGAACTAGCGCACTTGGGAAGTGCGCCAGTACAATTTTATCCCGGCGCACCTACAAAGTGCGCCAAGGTCAGAATGACCTGCTGGTCAGGTCCTGGCTGGCATGATCAGGGTCTTGTCAAATTCTGAGGCTTGGCTGTGTAACTATGGCTTACATGTCACTTTCTGATTGGCTTCTCTTGAGATGGATGGTCTGGATTCAATCTAGCTTCATCGACGGCTCTAATTAGATTGAAATTCTATAAATAAAACTCAAATCTAACCCTAAACTCCCACAAATAATAGAATACAATAGCCGTCAAGCTGCTGGAAAGGAACTAGGAATGGCCGCCAATTAGAAAGACTAGAGACAAGCCAACACTAAAGCTTAGAGACGAATCAAAGTAAGAAGAAGATAAAAGTTTAATCAAAATTAATCAATGCAACGTTAGCTACCTAAAGGAGCGCATCTCAGTTTCAGAATTCAGAATCCAGAATTCAAGATTCTGCATTCGTTGTAAGTATAGTGACCTTTCAGAATATGAATAAAAACTGTGATGTGATTCGATGTAAATGAAATAGAATTGTGTTGTTATATTGCATAAATTCTATGTATTGTAATGATTCTGTCATGACTTGTGTATTGATATTTGTGGCATTAATTGATTGATGAAAACCTATTGGATATTTGTGATAGCAATAGCAAGTTGTGGCAAAAACTAGAAATTTGATTCCTTTATGTACAGGTCGATGGCATGGATTATATATAAACCCTTAGTCTAAGTTTGAATTTATGTAAACATGTTATAGACCTTTTATGCCTACATGACTCAAAACCTATGATATCATTCTTACGTTTATTTGCAAGTATGATTGGATCTATGTTTATTTGCAAGTATGATAGGATCTATGTTTATTTGCAAGTATCGTTTGGGTTTCATAAAATTATGCAAGTTCATGTCTATTTGCAAGTATAATTGATCTATGTTAAGTAACGTTTGGGTTTCATAAACTATGCAAGTTCATGTTGAAATAGGCCATGTGATTAGATGTTTTTATTTGACCTTTTGGTGAATATACATCATGCTAGTTTTGTGTTTGACATTATGCCAAGTTAAACATATTTAAACACAAGTTGTGTAAGCCTAAACTATGCCATTTCAAATGTCACCTATTTAGTTGTACTTTGATTTGAATGCAAGTTCACATGACCCATCATTTATGTTAGTATCGCTAAATTGCAAGTTCATGCGCCACACACCCTTATATGTTGTCAAATATTACATGCTCTTGATTTCCCCTTTTTCTTACGCTTGTAAAGTTGGGCTAAATTGTGTCAAGCCCAACATTTGTTATAACGTTGCGAACGTATAAACGGGGGTAATAACGTTGGGTGTAAAACATGAAAATATATGTTGGCATGTTTGGCACATGCCAATGATAATGACATTTGAGCGGTATGAATTAATATACCCAAAAATAAAAGATATGATATTTACATATATAATTAAGAAGTAATAAAATATGTTAATTTAGAAAACACGATATGCTTAACCCGAGGTTGGATTGAGTTGTGATGTAAACCTGCCTGGACCCGCCCGGCTGTCCAGTAGTCACAACAATACCTATCTAATGTGGGTGGTTAAGCATTGAGCCCAATAATGACCCGAGGTTAAACTGAGCTACGGTGTAAACCTTCCTGGAACTGATCGACATATCCAGTAACCATAGCAATACATGTCTAATGTGTGTGGTCAGGCGCTCCTAAGAGGCTAAGGACAGATGGTAGGGTTAAGTCAACTATAACACTTAACCAAATTCAACATGTTAACATGAATTGATGGGTGGGGTTAGGTAAATACAAACACTTAACAACGTAACATGTTAGACTAGAAAATCCTGGTAGCGAGGGACCCATTTCAGCAGTAAGCTAAATTAGGTATCAACGGTACCCTGAAACAAGGCAGGGTAGGGCACGATTACTGGGTTGATTATAAGCGGTCAAACGACGTCGGTGGGTTCACAGTGCAGATCTAACGGGGTGCGGGCGTGCACACACTCCGGAGCAGACAACCAGGGCACTGGGGACACCAGTAGTATAACCTATGCCTTCTAGAATTTGTGTTGGGCCGCCACCATGGGTCTTGATACACCCCATGGTGGGACCAGCATAGGTGTCTACAATTCTTGGGGGCCGTATGACACATGTTAACGCGAGTAGGAGCCGATCTTTAAATAAAGTTAGGGATCACTTCACCCTCACCATGGGGCGCAAGTTAGAGTAAACTCAAGTAGATGTAGAGATATAGTATGGGTGCGATAGTACATTCGACACTTCCCTAGCTTGAGACACCATCCTATTTTCAGTATATATCTATCATGCCCTTTACTTATTCACATACTGAAGAGTTACTAGATTTACTCAGGCTTTACGTCTAACCCTATTTTCTTTTCGTCTTCTTTCCTTTCGTCCCCCCCCCCCCCCCCAGGTCCACAGGGAGGAAACAACTCAGTTCAGTCAGGTTCCGTACAAGCTTCAAGAACGCAGATGTATGATTTGGGTCACTTTTGCTTGAACTATGGCTTTGGATATCACTATGGGGATTTTTGTCACTTTATTTATGTTTTATGCTTCTTTAATTATCAATACAATAATGATATTGTAATGTTGGAAGTATTTTGGGACAATTCTGGAATGTTTGGTTTTGAACATGTATTGATGAATAAAAGTCTGTTGGTTTCCGCTGTTTAAAATATGTGTATTTATATCTGTCTTGAGTTTATCTGTGGCTTTTACTTATAAACCTCCACCAAAATTAAGGCATTCCCTTTGAGAGTGACCATAACGGAGGTGGGGTGTTTCAATTCGTCTTAGCCAACCTACAGTTAGTTCCTAAATTTCACATTCTTAGGGAAAGGTTCCCATTAATTTTATCAAAGATAAATTCTTCTAAATTTATTCTTTAATCTTCTTTTGAATATCAATTCAAACTAGTCGGGATTAGAGAACCACACCGAAGTAATAATTTATTCTATTTCCCAATCCCAACCTATTCATCCCATGAAGTAAAACTAGTAATACTTCATATCTAACACCACGGTGTTATCGGTAAATTCAATTACCATTTCACGTTCAAATCTAATTAAAGATTTAACTAATGCCTAGAGCAAAACTGGTGATACTCCATTCTCGATCTTTTCAATCTAATTAAAGATTCATTAAACTCCACTTAGTTTTAATCTTTAACTGGGTTAGAGAACCAATGTCATTTAAAACACGGTTCATGATAAACCCCAAAATCACATCACATTTCAATCAGTCCCTAACCGTAAATTAGCAAGTGAGCAATTCCCTAAGTATTAACCCAGAAGGCCGAAACCAACATCAGACCAATACCCAAGAAACCATTCAACTTAACTAATCTCCAGTTATTTTCTGATTTTCTTAACTCAGTTGGGTCTAAGAACAGTTTTATTGAAGATAACGTTCACGACAACCCAAAATCACATTCCATTAATTATCGGGTTAAAGAACAAGTGTTATTTAAAACACTGTTCACGATAAACCCAAAAATCAATTCAAATTCAATTACAATTAAATCCCATTTAATTGGTACACTTCATTAGATCTAAATAAAAAGATTTGATCTTTTTCTCAATAAGGCTTAAGGACAATGTTAATGAAGACACCATTCACGACAAACCCAAATCACATTTGATATTAGATACAAGGCTCTGAATAGAAAATATATCGGCTTATATTCAATATCAAATTCTACGACCAACAAATATCATATTGGAAATAATGATATTAATATATCTTTCAAATTCCCATAACAATATCTGTATCATCACGAAATCCAACATCGAAATATTCCGAATACAATTTCAGTTCAAATCCATTCCAATTCAATTATTGGAAATTCTGGTTATTTTCAAAACCATTTCAAATCCACTTTATTTATTTTAAAAATAAGTAGAATTATAATTCTAGTTCAAAACTAGTTCATTTCGATAAAATTCTATTTTTATCTTTTCAAATATGGAGTTTTTCATCCCAATTCTTCCCTAATCATTTCTTATAAATTTTACACAAATTATTACTATTTTAATATTTTTATCAAGGCCCATACAGTCGATTTCCATCAACGGACATCGAACTGCACTTACAACGACCTTTTCCAAATTTGATTTGGACGTAATTCCAAATCCAACCATTAGATTTCTAATTTCTAATATTCTTAGAAAGCTCTTTTCGATACAAACCCAACGATTCCGGTTTTAGGAGAATCCGACGGTCGGATCTCCCGTAACGGCCCTTCGAAGTCAATGGTCAAAATTCACGAACTGCCGCGGCGCGTTCTATTCAGGCCATTATATATATATATATACATATATACATATATATATATATATATATATATATATTTCATCGATTTCCTTTTAAAACGTATTATATAAATCGTTTTAAATTCATTTTCAAAACGATTTCAACTTCCATCTCAAATTCAAATCAAAATTGAATCTTTCCAATATAAATTCGTTTTGAATTCATTTCAACTAGATTTCAATTCAAATCCATTTCAATTCAAATCGGTTTCAATTCAAATCAATTTCAGTTCAATTTCAAAATGTTTTAAATTCAATTCAAAATGATTTCAATTCTATTTCAATAATTTTAATTCTTTTCAGTTTAATTCGAATTTCAATCTATTTCAATTTAATTCGAATTTCAATTAATTTCAATTTAATTCGAATTTCAATTCATTTCAATTTAATTCGAATATCAATTCATTTCAAAATATCAGATTTTGAAATCACTTTTGATATTCATTATAAAATGAATAAAATCGATATAAATATCGTTCACATCAAAATGGCGTCACTCTAATCAACACGGCTTATATTCAACACATGAAATTATTTTCTTATTTTCCAAATTGGAATGAGGCCCAATCAATTACCATATAATGTTAATTATATGGATTTTTTACAACACATGTATATAATAGCAACGATAAATAATCAACCATCATCCAGAGTGCACCACACAACTGCATAAGCATTAAATATAAATAATTAACGCTTACACAGTCTGTCAATCCATCGACTTACATACAACTAAACAATCGGGATTAGTGTACGTCAAATCTCATCCCAATACCCGTGTGGGGTTTCAAATCAAAAAACACAGATTTTATTTGTGCAGTTGGGCGATGTGTAAAATTTATCGTCTCAATCAATATCAATCAAATCAGTGTATATAAACAAATCGACCGATTTGTTTATAAATATTTATTTTATATACACGTTAAAAATCATATTTTTAACTAAAAATATTTTCCACTATAAAATATTTTATTTCATTTCACGTCACACAATCAAATTTTACAACATAGCAACCAAACAAACAAGTCATCCACGGTCTGTGGACGACAGGTATCGGGTGCTACTAAACACCATCTGCATCCTAGTATATATTTCAAACTAGAAAATAAATTAAAGGTGAGGAGTTCTCACTGAAACACCCCACCTCCGTTAAGGTCACTCACAAAGGGAATGCCTCAATTTTGGTGGAGGTTTATAAGTAAAAGCCACAGATAAACTCAAGACAGATAAAAATACACATATTTTAAACAGCGGAAACCAACAAACTTTTATTTCATCAATACGTGTTCAAAACAAAACATTCCATAATTGTCTCAAAATACTTCCATCATTACAACCTCATAACTGTCTTGATTATTAAAGAAGCATAAAACATAAATAAAGTGACAAAAATCCCCATAGTGATATCCAAAGCCATAGTCCGAGCAAAAGAGACCCCGAATCATACATCTATGTTCTTGGAGCTTGTATAGAGCCTAACTGGGCTGAGTTTTTGCTTCCTTGTGGACCTGGGGGGAAACGAAAGAAAAGAAGACGAAAAGAAAATAGGGTCAGAAATAAAGCCTGAGTAAATCTAGTAACACTTCAGTGTGAATAAGAAAAGGGCATGATAGATATATACCGAAAGTAGGATGGTGTCACAAGCTAAGGGAGTTTCGATTGTACTATCGCACCCATACTATATCTCTGCATCTATTTGAGTTTATTCTAACTGGCACCCCATGGTGAGGGTGAAGTGATCCCCAACTTTATTTAAAGATCGGCTCCTACTCGCGTTAACATGTGTCATATGGCCCCCAAGAATTGTAGATACCGATGCTGGCCCCACCATGGGGTGTATCAAGACCCATGGTGGCGGCCCCGACACAAATTCTAGAAGGCATAGGTTATACTACTAGTGTCCCCAGTGCCCTGGTTGTCTGCTCCAAAGTGTGTGCACGCCCACACCCCGTTAGACCTGCACTGTGCACCCACCGCCGTCGTTTTACCGCTTACAACCAGCCCTGTAATCGTGCTCCACCCTGCCTAGTTTCAGGGTACCGTTGATACCTAAATTGGGTTACTACTGAAACAGGTCCCTCGTTACCAGAATTTTCTAGTCAAACATGTTAAGTGTTTAAGTGTCTGTATTTACCTAACCCCCGCCCATCAATTATTGTTAACATGTTGAATCTGGTTAAGTGTTATAGTTGACTTAAACCTACCACCTGTCCTTAGCCTCTTAGGAGCACCAGACCACTCACATTAGACAGGTATTGCTTCGGTTATTGGATATGCCGGTCGGTTCCGGGCAGGTTTGCACCGTATCTCAGTCTAACCTCGAGTCTTTATTGGGATCAATGCTTAATCACCCACATTGGATATGTATTGTTGTGACTACTGGACAGCTGGGCGGTTCCGGGCAGGTTTACATTACAACTCAATCCAACCTCGGGTTAAGAATATCGTGTTTTCTAAATTTACATATTTTATTATTATATATGTAAATGTCATATCTTTTATTTTTGGGTATAACAATTTATACCGTTTAAATGTCATTGTCATTGGCATGTGCCAAACATGCCAACATATATTTTCATGTTTTACACCCAACGATATTACCCCCGTTTATACGTTCGCAGCGTTATAATAAATGTTCGGCTCGACATACTTCAGCCAAACTTTATAAGCGTAAGACAATGGGAAATCAAGAACATGTAATATTTTACAACATATAAGGGTGTGTGTCTCATTAACTTGCAATTTAGCGATACTAACATAAATGATGGGTCATGTGAACTTGCATTAAAACCAAAGTATAACTAAGTAGGTGACATATGAAATGGAATAGTTTAGGCTAATACAAACTTGTGTTTAAATATGTTTAACTTGGCATAATGTCAAACACAAAACTAGCATGTTGTATATTCACCAAAATGTCCAATTTTAACATCTAATCACATAGCTTATTTGACCGTGAACTTGCATAGTTTTTGAAACCCAAACGATACTTAACATAGATCCAATTATACTTGCAAATAAACATGAACTTTCATAATTTATGAAACCCAAACGATGCTTAACATAAAACCAATTATGCTTGCAATTAGACATGAAAATGATATCATAGGTTTTGGGTCATGTAGGCATAAAAGGTTTCTAGTCTAAATCATGTTTACATAAATTCTAATTTAGACTAAGGGAATATACATAGTCCATGCCATCGACATATACATAAAGGGTTCAATTTCTAATTTTTGCCACAAACTTGCAAGTGTCATTGTTTTCACATACAATTGTTCAATAGGCTTGCATCAATCAATTTATGCCACAAACGTCAATACACAAGTCATGATAGAACCATCACAATACATAGAACTTATACAATACAATAACACAGTTCTATTTTCATTTACATAGAATCATATCACAATTCTTATTCATATTCTGCAAGGTCACTATACTTACAACGAACGCATAATCTTGAATTCTGGATTCTGAATTCTGAAATTGAGATGCGCTCCTTTGGGTAGACTAATGTTGCGTTGATTAATTTGATTAAACTTTTAATCTTCTTATTAGTTTGATTCATCTCTAGGCTTTTCTCTTGACGGCTATGTTCAATTCCTCCCTAGCAGCATGACGACTCCTTTCTCATTTTTTTGTGTGAATTTTCAGTTGAGACTTAGGGTGTATTTATAGATTTTTAAGTTGTTTTGAGCCGTCAGATGAAGATAGGAGGAATCCAGGCCATTCAATTTCAGATAGCCAATCAAGAGGTGACACGTCAGCCCTAGTGACACACAGGGCCTCAGAAATTCGAGCCAGAGCCAGCCCTGGCCAGCCAGGTCGACTAGGCAGGTCGACACCCAGGTCGACACTATGGTCGACCTGGGGGGACTAGGTTGACATTATGGTCGACTTGGGGTGACCAGGTCAACACCATGGTCGACGTGGTATCTGTGCAGGAATTTTCCCGCCCATCCCAGTTTGAACCTGAAATTTGAAATTTTGAAATTAAACTGAGTTGCTTGAATTTAAATTTGATTCTGAAACTTCCGAAGGCCATAACTCCTTCATACGGAGTCCGTTTCGCGCAAACTTGGACTCTATCTCAAGCAGAATTCTGAGACGAACGCAATGGCGTAACCCGTTTCCCTTAATTCTTTCATTTAGAATTAATTATACTTTATTTTGAGAAAATTAACGTTATAGAATTCACGGGGTGTTACATTCTCCCCCGCCCCCTTAAAAGGATTTCGTCCTCGAAATCTTCAAGTTAGGAAGAATGTTTATCCTACCATCCAACAGTCCATCTACTCAATAAACAAACACAGGCATCCACTGTCCTTGAAAGCCTTCTAATGCTTCATGATCATATGCATAGTGTGTGTTCATGTCCTTATCTAATGCAGAAATCAGGCGGTCTACTGATTCAGTTGGCCTCCCTAATGCGAATCATGTTAGTGTCATGAATCCATTATGTATGCAAAAAATTTCCTACTCATAATTCTACATGAGTGCACCACAATTCATACAAATGCGACGACCATATGACAGCTTATCAAGTTTCAACCATATAAAAATGAGAATACATATATATGCATATGCAATATGAAGTGACTGAGCCGATCTATAACCTAGGGTGTGTGTGTATATGCATCCACGAGCAACCACTAGCAACCATTTGCAGCCATCATCCATAACATGTTTTCAAATACATGTTTGCATCCATTTGTTTTCTACCTAAGGAGTTAGGAAAAAGGACCGAGAAGATATACCTAAAAAGATAGATAAAGCATAACTTAAGGAAAAAGAGAGATTAAAGATGTACCCTCAAAAAGAAGAGGGTAGGCAGCGCGTATTCTGTCCTCAGTTTACCAAGTCGCGTCTTCTTCGGCGTCGCTCCACTGAACTTTAACGAGTTTGACTTCACGGTTGCGTAGCTTTTTCACCTTAGTTCCTAAGATGCGGGTTGGAACTCTCCTCACAGTTGCTTCACGTTCCACTTCGGCTTCTTCTAGAATGCTAGGTTCCATCACTTCTACTGACTTGTGCAAACACTTCCGGAGGTGAGTAACATGAAAGACATTGTGAACTCCGGCCAGTCTCTCGGGTAGCTCTAATCTATAAGCCATCTTTCCAACCTTCTCGATGATAGGAAACGGTCCTACAAATCTCGGTGCTAGCTTTCCGACGGATCCAAAATGAACGACGTTCCTTAAAGGTGATACCTTAAGAAAAACCCTGTCCTCAACCTCAAACTCAAGGTCGGTCCTTCTTTTGTCGGCGTAGGATTTCTGTCTGTCTTGGGCAGTCTTCATTCTTCTACGTATCAAGTCCACTTTCTTCGAAGTCTCTCGAATCATATCTGGTCCAAGTATAAGCTTATCTGTAGACTCGTACCAATAAGTTGGTGATTTGCACGGTCTTCCATATAAGGCTTCGAAGGGCGCCATACCAATGGTAGCTTGGTAGCTGTTGTTGTAGGCAAATTCCACTAAAGGAAGGTGATCCTCCTAAGTTCCTTCAAAGTCAAGGGCGCAAAGTTTTAAAAGATCCTCTAAAACTCTATTCACCCTTTCCGTCTGGCCATCAGTTTGGGGGTTATAGGCTGTGCTAAAACATAACTGTGTGCCTACAGCTTCTTGCAGACTCCGCCGAAACTCGGTTGTGAAGATAAGATCTCAGTCACTAACAATGCTGGATGGTATCCCATGGAGTCGAACTATTTCCTTGAGATAAAGAGATGCTAGAGATGCGGCTGTCCTTCTACTCTTGATAGGTATGAAGTGGTCGCTCTTAGTAAGCCTATCCACTATTACCCAAATGATAGTGTTGCCTCTTCTCGACCTAGACAGTCCATCAATGAAGTCCATTGAAATGCTTTCCCACTTCCACTGTGGGACCTCTAAAGGATGAAGTAGTCCTCCAGGCTTCTTCTGTTCCGCCTCGACCTGTTGGCAGGTCATGCACTTAGAAACGAAATCTACCACATCTTGCTTCATGCCATTCCAAAAGAAAGTCCTTTTTATATCCTTGTACATCTTATCAGCGCCAGGGTGTATAGTCATCTTGGAATGATGCGCTTCTTTGAGAACCTTCTTTGTCAACTCTCTTGCTTGTGGGACGCATAATCTTCCATCTCGCCTCAGCCAACCCTTATCATCGATGGCGTACCTACTGAGGTGACTAGGAGTCTCACCCCTAATAAGTTTATCAATCACATCAACAAGCTGAGGGTCTTCACATTGTGCAGCCACTATTGAGTCCAAGAGAGTAGGGCATACTTCGAGAGATGCTAACAAACCCGGTTCAAAATCTGAGGAGGGCCTAAAGTTAAAACTGGATATACACTCCAAGCTTTTCCTTTCCACAAAGAGAGGGCTTAAGGTCAGTTTCTTTCGGCTCAATGCGTCTGCTACTATGTTGCCTTTGCCGGGTGTATAGGAAATTTCAAAGTCATACGAGGCAAGAAACTCCATCCATCTTTGCTGCCTCAAGTTAATATCCTTCCTCGAGAAGAGATATTTCAACGATTTATGGTCAGTGTATAATTCAAACTTCTCACCTAGTAGATAATGGCGCCAAGACTTAAGCGCAAAGATGATGGCGGCTAACTCACGATCGAGGGTTGGGTAGTTCTTTTCATGAACTTTCAGTTGTCTTCCGCCATAAGCTACTACCCTTCCTTCTTGGATTAGAACAGCGCCTAGTCCCGTTCCACATGCATCCGTGTATACCGTGAACATTTTGCTTCCATCTGGCAAGGTCAGAACTGGAGCTGTTGTGAGAGCCCTTTTTAATCGTTGGAAAGCAAACTCGCAGTCCAAATCCCAAGTGAACGCCAGATTCTTCTTTGTTAGCCTTGTGAGTGGGGCTAAGATTTTTGCGAAATCCCTAATAAACTTTCGGTAAAAACCGGCTAGCCCAAGAAAGATTCGAACTTCGATTGCATTTCTTGGTGTCTACCAATCTTGCACTACCACCACTTTCGCGGGGTCCATGACCAACCCTTCTTTGGACACTATATGCCCCAGAAATCTTACTTCTTTTCTCCAGAAGTGACACTTGGAGAATTTGGCTTTCAACTGATGTGAACGGAGAGTTTCCATGATTTCTTTCAGATGTTGAGCAAGCTCTTCCTCATTCTTTGAGAAGATTAAGATATCATCTACGAAGACAACCAAAAATTTGTTGAGGAATTCTCTGAACACCCTGCTCATTAGGTCTACGAAATAAGCGGGTGCATTTGTCAAGCCGAAAGGCATGACAAGCCACTCGAAGAAACCGTCTGGGGTTCTGAACGCCGTTTCATCAATACTATCTTTATCTACTCTTAGCTGATGGAACCCAGTTGCTAGATCAAGTTGGGAGAAGACCGTTGCACCTAAAAGCTGATCAAACAAATCGCCGATTCAGGGAAGAGGGTGCCTATTTTTCTTGGTCAATTTGTTTAACTCCCTATAGTCAACGCAAAGGCGAAGCGAACCGTCTGCTTTGGTTGCGAACACCACTGGAGCACCCCATTCCGAAATTCTCCGTCAAATGAACCCTTTTTCGAGAAGTTCTTTAACCTGCTTACTGAGCTCATTTCTCTCCCTTGGAGCCATGTGTTTGAACGGTAAAGCTACAGGCTTTGCGTTATCCACAAGATATATGCAGAAGTCTATTTCCCGCCTCAGAGGTAAGCCTTTCACCTCCTCAAAGACATCTGGATATTCCCGGACTACTCTAACCGATTGCAAATTTTCATCAGAAGCATCAAGCGACTTTAGATAACTAAGCATAACAACATTCAAGGGATTACAAGAAATTTCTAGAGTGTTACCAAGCCGAGTCAAGAGTCTAACCACTCTTTTCTCACAATCAATAATGGCACTATTACTGGATAACTAGTCCATGCCTAAGATCAAACCATATCTTGAGAAGCCTAAGACAAAGGCATCACAACTAAACTCAACGCTGAGAATAGAGATTTTCAAACCCAAACAAACCATTGACAAGTAAGCGGAGCCCCCAAATGGGTTTGAAACTACTAAGAGATCTTCTACCATACTAGTGTCTAGATGCAGAGATTCTACTAAGGCAGATGAAATAAAAGAGTGTGATACGCCAGAGTCAAAAAGTGTATGAACTGGATGATCATAAAGATAGACTACACTTTCTACAGAAATATTACTACCTCGTTCCTGCTGAGGTGCCACTTGCGCATGAACCTGACCCCCTGAAGTGGATTCGGCTTTCTGTCCTTGCCCTTTCTTCTTTGGGCAGTCCTTAGCCCGGTTCCCGGTCTCTCCACAATGAAAGCAACCACTCATCTTCGCCTTTCTTTTCCGGCAGTCTTTTGATATATGGCCCACAATGCCATAGAAATTGCACCTTCTCTTCTCACTAGGCTTACTGTTCTTCCCTCCTTTCTTGAAGTCTGTTTTCTTTGCTTGTAGACCTTCTTTCTTCTCTTCCACCTTAGTTTCTTTCTTTCTGTGGTCTTCCTCGTGTAGCAATGCCATGTCCACCAAGCATTCATAAGTCGCTCCCGTGGATACATGGGTCATGGCAAGGCTGTGTTGAGGTTCATTCAAACCCTTGACGAAGCGAAGTGCCTTCTTGGGTTGGGTGTTTACTAAGTCTAACCCAAATCTGGCTAGATGATTAAACTGATTAACATATTCCATGATCGTCATGCTCCCCTATTTCGGAGTTAGGAACTTCCCCATTTGCAGGCTTCTTTCAGCTTGGGAAAGAAATTTCATTTCAAACCTTGTCCTGAAATCCTCCCATGTTTCCACCGCCCGCTGAGCATTGGTAACTTCCCACCAATAGGAAGCCTCATCCTTAAGTAAACATACCGCTGGTTTTATCTTTTGCCTGTCATCCACTCCAAAGATGACAAACAGATCCTCAGTCTCCTTTAGCTGGTTTCTTGCCCCTACAAAGGATTATATCCCATAAAAGTCTTTTCCACCCATTGCCTTGAAGTCTCTACATGTTTTTGCGAAGGCATTTCCACGAGGAGGGGGAGGAGGAACAGCGGCCACTGGAGGAGGGATGTCTGCTGGGCCCGCGCCATTGGCCCTTGCTTCTAAGTACCTCCTAAACCAGCCGGGAATTGGAACTCGTCCCGGGAGGTTAAGGTCTCCAGACATGCTGAAACATAAAAGAGAGATTCAAAACGAAGGATAGAGAGAGATAGTGCATATGGCTTTGGGGAATTTTGTCTTTTTTAAAGATAACACTTTTTCTTGAAAAACGCTTCTTTAAATTTTCTTTTTGAAAACAATTTCAAAAACTTTTATCTTACCTGGTAAACCTAGGCTCTGATATCAAGTGAAATACCGCACCTCCGTTAAGGTCACTCACAAAGGGAATGCCTTAATTTTGGTGGAGGTTTATAAGTATAAGCCACAGATAAACTCAAGACAGATATAAATACACATATTTTAAACAGCGGAAACCAACAAACTTTTATTTCATCAATACGTGTTCAAAACAAAACATTCCATAATTGTCTAAAAATACATCCATCATTACAACCTCATAACTATCTTGATTATTAAAGAAGCGTAAAACACAAATAAAGTGACAAAAATCTGCATAGTGATATCCAAAGCCATAGTCCGAGCAAAAGAGACCCCGAGTCATACATCTACATTCTTGGAGCTTGTACAGAGCCTGACTGAACTGAGTTGTTTCGTCCCTGTGGACCTGGGGGAGGGGGAAAACGAAAGAAAAGAAGACGAAAAGAAAATAGGGTCAGACATAAAGCCTAAGTAAATCTAGTAACTCTTTTGTGTGAATAAGAAAAGCGCATGATAGATATATACTGAAAGTAGGATGGTGTCACAAGCTAAGGGAATGTACTATCGCACCCATACTATATCTCTGCATCTATTTGAGTTTACTCTAACTGGTACCCCATGGTGAGGGTGAAGTGATCCCCAACTTTATTTAAAGATCGGCTCCTACTCGCGTTAACATGTGTCATAGTGAAACACCCC
The DNA here is from genome assembly GCA_030737875.1 of Allium sativum. Classification (NCBI taxonomy): domain Eukaryota; kingdom Viridiplantae; phylum Streptophyta; class Magnoliopsida; order Asparagales; family Amaryllidaceae; genus Allium; species Allium sativum. Next base: position 1,115,398 of record CM060925.1, on the reverse strand, counting down.
ACCTCCGTTAAGGTCACTCACAAAGGGAATGCCTTAATTTTGGTGGAGGTTTATGATTAAAAGACACAGATAAACTCAAGACAGATATAAATACACATATTTTAAACAGGGGAAACCAACAGACTTTTATTTCATCAATACGTGTTCAAAACAAAACATTCCATAATTGTCTCAAAATACTTCCATCATTACAACCTCATAACTGTCTTGATTATTAAAGAAGCATAAAACATAAATAAAGTGACAAAAATCCACATAGTGATATCCAAAGCCATAGTCCGAGCAAAAGAGACCCCGAATCATACATCTACGTTCTTGGAGCTTGTATAGAGCCTGACTGAGCTGAGTTGTTTCCTCCCTATGGACCTTGGGGGAACGAAAGAAAGGAAGACGAAAAGAAAATAGGGTCAGACATGAAGCCTGAGTAAATCTAGTAACTCTTCGGTGTGAATAAGAAAAGGGCATCATAGATATGTACTGAAAGTAAGATGGTGCCACAAGCTAAGGGAGTGTCGAATGTACTATCGCACCAATACTATATCTCTGCATCTATTTGAGTTTACACTAACTGGCACCTCATGGTGAGGGTGAAGTGATCACCCACTTTATTTAAAGATCGGCTCCTACTCGCGTTAACATGTGTCATACGGCCCCCAAGAATTGTAGATACCTATGCCTGTCCCACCATGGGGTGTATCAAGACCCATGGTGGCGGCTTCGACACAAATTCTAGAAGGCATAGGTTATACTACTTGTGTCCCCAGTGCCCTGGTTGTCTGCTCCGAAGTGTATACACACCAGCACCGCGTTAGACCTGCACTGTGCACCCACCATCGTCGTTTGACCGCTTACAATCAACCCAGTAATCGTGCCCCACCCTGCCTAGTTTCAGAGTACCGTTGATACCTAAATTGGGTTACTGCTGAAACGGGTCCCTCGTGACCAGGATTTTCTAGTCAAACATGTTAAGTGGTTAAGTGTCTGTATTTACCGAACCCCCACCCATCAATTCTTGTTAACATGTTGAATTTGGTTAAGTGTTATAGTTGACTTAACCCTACCACCTGTCCTTAGCTTCTTAGGAGCACCAAACCACTCACATTAGACAGGTATTGCTATGGTTACTAGATATGCTGGTCGGTTCCGGGCAGGTTTACACCGTAGCTCAATCTAACCTCGGGTCTTTATTGGGCTCAATGCTTAAGCACTCACATTGGATAGGAATTGTTGTGACTACTGGACAGCCGGGCGGTTCCGGGCAGGTTTACATCACAACTCAATCCAACCTCAGGTAAGCATATCGTGTTTTCTAAATTTACATATTTTGTTATTATATATGTAAATGTCATATCTTTTATTTTTGGGTATAACAATTTATACCGTTTAAATGTCATTTTCATTGGCATGTGCCAAACATGCCAACATATATTTTCATGTTTTACACCCAACGTTATTACCCCCATTTATACGTTCGCAACGTTATAACAAATGTTGGGCTCGACATAATTCAGCCCAACTTTATAAGCGTAAGACAAGGGGAAATCAAGAACATGTAATATTTTACAACATATAAGGGTGTGTGGCGCATGAACGTGCAATTTAGCGATACTAACATAAATGATGGGTCATGTGAACTTGCATTAAAACCAAAGTATAACTAAGTAGGTAACATATGAAATGGCATAGTTTAGGCTAACACAAACTTGTGTTTAAACACGTTTAACTAGGCATAATGTCAAACACAAAACTAGCATGTTGTATATTCACCAAAATGTCCAATTTTAACATCAAATCACATAGCTTATTTCAACATGAACTTGCATTAAAACCAAAGTATAACTAAGTAGGTGACATATGAAATGGGATAGTTTAGGCTAATACAAACTTGTGTTTAAACATGTTTAACTTGGCATAATGTGAAACACAAAACTAGCCCAAAATGTCCAATTTTAACATCTAATCACATAGCTTATTTCAACATGAACTTGCATAGTTTTTGAAACCCAAAAGATACTTAACATAGATCCAATTATACTTGCAAATAAACATGAACTTGCATAATTTATGAAACCCAAACGATGCTTAACATAGAACCAATTATACTTGCAATTAGACATGAAAATGATATCATAGGTTTTGGGTCATGTAGGCATAAAAGGTTTCAAGTCTAAATCATGTTTACATAAATTCTAATTTAGACTAGGGGAATATACATAGTCCATGCCATCGACATATACATAAAGGGATCAATTTCTAATTTTTGCCACAAACTTGCAAGTGTCATTGTTTTCACATACAATTGTTCAATATGCTTGCATCAATCAATTTATGCCACAAACGTCAATACACAAGTCATGATAGAACCATCACAATACCTAGAATTCATACAACACAATAACACAATTCTATTTTCATTTACATCAAATCACATCACAATTCTTATTCATATTCTGAAAGGTCACTATACTTACAACGAATGCAGAATCTTGATAACTGGATTCTGAATTCAGAAATTGAGATGCGCTCCTTTGGGTAGACTAACGTTGCGTTGATTAATTTGATTAAACTTTTAATCTTCTTCATAGTTTGATTCGTCTCTAGGCTTTTCTTTTGACAGCTATGTTCAATTCCTCCCTAGCAGCATGGCGACTCCTTTCTCATTTTTTTGTGTGAATTCTCAGTTGAGACTTAGGGTGTATTTATAGATTTTTAACTTGTTTTGAGCCGTCAGATGAAGATAGGAGGAATCTAGGCCATTCAAAGTTCAAAGAGCCAATCAAGAGGTGACACGTCAGCCCTAGTGACACACAAGGCCTTAGAAATTCGAGCCAGAGCCAGACCTGGCCAGTAAGGTCGACCAGGCAGGTGGACACCCAGGTCAACACTATGGTCGACCTGGGGGGACCAGGTCGACACTATGGTCGACCTGGGGTGACCAGGTCGACACCATGGTCGACCCTATGGTCGACCTGGTCTCTGGGCGGGAATTTTCCCGCCCAACCCAGTTTGAACCTGAAATTCGAAATTTTGAAATTAAACTGGGCTGTTTGAATTTAAATTTGATTCTGAAACTTCCGAAGGCCATAACTCCTTCATACGGAGTCCGTTTCGCGCAAACTCGGACTCTGTCTCAAGCAGAATTTTGAGACGAACGCAATGGAATAACCCGTTTCCCTTAATTCTTTCATTTAGAATTAATTATACTTTAATTTGTGAAACTTAACGTTATAGAATTCACGGGGTGTTACACTCACCGACTAGCTAATCCAAACGCCACGATTCTTCATATGTAGAAAATCTTCGCCACTCGCCTTTTATCACTTTTGTTGTCCGCATCAACTATATATATAAAAAATCACATTTTTATAACTTCGCTATGTATATAAAAGTCACATTTTTATACTGCTACCATATAGATAAAAATTCTATTTTTACACCGCTACTATATAGATAAAAATTCTATTTTTACAATCTCTACATAAATAAAAATCATATTTTTATTCTTTCTATAATATAAAAATATCGTGTTTTACTATATAAAAATATCATCTTTCACTATATAAAAATCTATTCTTTCGCTATATAAAAATCTAATCTTTTACTATATAAAAAAAATCTATTCTTTTAATATATAAAAATCTATTCTTTCGCTATATAAAAATCTATTCTTTTATTTTATCAGGAATTCATATTTTTCAACTCCGCATTTATATAAATAAAAACTGAAAATAAAAACAAAAAGTAAAAACTTACATTGATTTACAGTGGAGAGGGGGGGTGTTCCAACGACAAGGGGAGAAGAGGAGGAGGTCACGCGAGGTGTAGGAGGCTGTGACTCGCGGATTGGAAGGGGAGTGAGTAGCGAGTGAGAGAGGAGGAAGGAGGGGAGGTCGGCTTGGCAGTGGTGGCGGTAGGAGGTCCCATGGCGGCGGCTACCTCGTTTTGGGATTTTAGGGCTATGGGAAATCGAACGAAGAGGTGGTCTGCGTGGATTTCGTCGGAGAGGAGAGAGAAGGGGGCGAGGGTGGAGGAGATGGCGGCGGAAGGGGGGCGCGTCGATGGGGCGCCGCATCCAAGGAGGGCGACGGGCCTCAGCGCCCTCTTTTCTTCTTTTTTTGTTTTTTATTTTACAAATCGATGTTTGACCAGAGAGAAGGAAGCAGAGAGATATAGGGATTATATAAATATAATTATATTTTATTCAATTTTAAATTCCAAAAAGCCACATTTATTTTTGACCTAGAAACCAGACCCACCGCCTGTCATCCATAACTAATTACCCCCATTCCGAACACAATGGGATATGTAACATAAGCTGATTCGATCGTTTCGATCAGTTTCCGTCAAAATCAACATATAACACTATATATTGAATTCGAACGCGCATTTCAATTTACCGGGGCCACATACTAACTCTAAAAATTTCAAAAAAATATTTTCTAGCTTCGTATTGACGATACGGTCCTAACAAAACTAGTTTTGTCAAATTTTGAGACTATTTGAATAATGGCCATTTTCCTGTGGATTAAAATCAACTGAAACTGGTCAAACGCGTTTTCCTTTGCCACGCTCACATATTGGTTCGAAAAATTACGAATTTTGAAACCTAGCAATAACATGTCACCCCGGATCCAAAAAAATTGGTTTCGTCGAAAACCGAGGTCGTTTGCAAAATTTCCATTTTTAAGGGCCAGAAATCTAGAGCGACTATTCTGAATTTTCAACGGGACATATCTTTTGATTCCCGCTATGAAATTTCGATTTCCCGGATTCATTGGAAAGATATTCTCGATTAGATTCAAATATTTTTGGTTTCACTAAAATACGGTTTATTTTGAATCCTGTACACTCTTCTGAAGTTTGAAATCGAATTATCGAACTACAAGTGCCATTTTCAATTCCTTTTTTATATATAAATAAATATTTAAATTCTAACGAAGACGTACATAAATATATACATTCTAATTCTGTTCAAAATAAATTTCTCGTCGATATTATTTAAAATATTTCATTTTAAATATTCAAAATTCAATAAAATTGCCAAAATAAAAATTTTAAATTGGCTCTGATTTCCGAGTTATTACAATGGAGCCGCTCACAGCCTCTAGTTTGAACTTTCTTTTAATTGCGACCATCCCTAAAACAACCTGAAGTTTTAAATTTTTAAGAAGATGAATTGATTCAAGTTTAAGTTTTCAAATAATTCAAGAGTTAATTTACTGTTGAAATAAATGAAACAAATGAATTGGACACCTATGTACACTACTAAAGAAACAGTGTATTCCGACGCCCTGTTTCCAATGGCCGCCGACGGAAAATTAGAATCCGTGGTAGCCGTTAGAAGCTGATGAAATAAAGACTATTGGCGGCCGTTGGAAGCAATCGAGATATCTCCTACACCACCTAGCCGAAGCTCATTGTCTCTTCCCGAAATTTAAAATTACACCCCCTTCCGCGATTTTTCTTCCCCAAATTGGCTCTTCGTCCTTCTACGGCCACCGCAACCCCCTCTAACGCCGTCTAGAAGGTGCTCAAGCATGCAACAACCCATATTTTTATAACATGTTTAAGTCGTAAATCAAGGCAGAATTAAATTTTAATATCAGAATCAAGGGAAACAGGTTGCGCCATTGCGTTCGTCTCGGAATTCTGCATGAAATCGAGTCTGAGTTTTCGAAAATCGGAGTCCGTATAACCAAGATATCACCCACCGAAGTTTCAGGAATTTAAATAAAATAAAACAGCTTGAAAATAAAGCCAAAAATTTAAAATTCAAACCCAGAGAAGGCTGGCGGGAAAATTCCCGCCCATATACCCAGATCGACTGGGGAGTCGACCCCCCCCCCAACCAGGTCGACTGGGGAGTCGACTGGGGTGTCGACCTCCCCAAGACCAGGTCGACTAGGGAGTCGACCTGGGTGTCGACCTGCCTCCCGAACCTATTTCCTGAGCCAGATGTATTTAGGCTTGTTTCGTGACTAGATTCCTCTGCCTAACCCTATATAAGCAGCCCCCCAGCCTCACTCTCTCAACACCATTTCATTCTGTCCTTATGCAACCTCTGTGAAAATCAAAATGATAATATTTAAATTAAAAGAAACTACTTTTTCTTCGTCAAGACAACATCTAGGAATTGCAAATTGGGGGTTTTCAACTAGAACAAGACTAAACAAATAGAGATTCAACAACTGCAATAACCGTTTCCAGAATCAAATCTCTGCACTCTAATTCTCGATCCACGCTCTGTAAGTTCTAGTTACTTTGAGATTGAAACTTGTTAAATTTAATATGGACATGGAATAAAATGAAATTAGACGTAAGCTTTATTATTTATTTGTATCTGTTCTTGTCTCTTCTTGAATCTATGATTTCGGGTTATTTCTTATCAACTGAATCATGCCCATTCGTGTTGTTGGACCTAGTTTATTATTCAAACGCTAGATTGTAAAATGAATTCTTGGATCTTGGCTTGATGATAAGACTTTTTAATTCAGTTTTCACCCTATCCTCTCTTGAATCTTGAATTTGGGAATATTGCTATAAATGAAATTAATTTGGTCCTATTCATGTTGTAAATCAAATATTATCATACCTATGGCATTGAAACTATTGTTAATGGCCAAAGACTATGCCTATGTCTATAACTGAGAACATAAGACTATTCCCTATGACTATGACAAGGACAATTGTGGCTAATCACCTATGACTCGTGACTATGAATTACTGCCTATGATTATGAACAAAAGATTATTGTCTATAACCATGACCTTGAAACTATTATAGTTATTGCCTATGAATATTTAGGGTAGTTGCCTTGAACTATTTTGGAAAATTCATGACTATTGTGATTAATCGCTTATGATTCACTACGACTATGACTATTGTGGCCAATTGACTATTACAGTTGATTGGTCACAACACTATAGTTGAAAACATGTTGTACACCAAGACCATTGATCCATTATCCTTGTATTTGGCTTGCTTTTGCATGCCTATTCTTTTATGTCATTTTTTATCATGACTATCACCTTATTAAGCTAGATTTGAAAGCCTATTATTCTCCATATGCCAGTGATGTTGTAACAAATTATCCCAAGCTAAATCATGCCAGATGTATCACCTTGTGCTTGTTCTTTTGCCTATCATAGTTGGGATATTATTCCCTTTTATTTTGGACTTGGATCTACTTGTAATTTAGATCGATTTACGTTTACATGCGATGGGAATACGAATTGGGTAGGTTAGGCAAACATGAATTGGTTATGAATATAAAGCATGAACTGGACAATAGGCATAAGTGGAAACCTGAAAACTTGATATGAGAACTTGACATGAAACTCGCTTAGAAACTCGACACGTACTTGACATGAAAATTGAACATGGACATGACACTTAGAATGAACTTGAAAATGGCCAACTCGAGGTTGGGTTGAGTTTGCAGTGTAATTCTGCCCGGAACCGCCCGGCAAATCCAGTTACTGCAAACAATAGGATCCAATGTGGGTAGTTGGTCATATCGGACTTGAAAACCCGAGGTCAGACTGAGTTGTGTTGTAATTCAGCCAGGAACCGCCCGGCATATCCAGTGACCACAACAACAGTTCTGATGTGAGAGGTTGGGTGCATTAATGAATTAATGCCACATAATAGGGTTAAGTCATGAACCACTTGAATATACTTAACCAATTTAACACGATGATTTGATAGGGTTAAGTCATGAACCGCTTGAATATACTTAACCAATTTAGCACGGTGATTTGATAGAGTTAAGTCATGAACCGCTTGAATATACTTAACCAATTTAACACGATTATTTGATAGGGTTAAGTCATGAACCGCTTGAATACACTTAACCAATTTGACACGATGATTTGTTAGGGTTAAGCCATGAACCACTTGAACATACTTAACCAACTTGACACGTGATTCGTAGGGCTAAGTCCTGAACTTGAACGGCAACACTTAGCCAATTTGACATGACACGTAGACGGGTTAAGTCACGAACATGAATGACCATACTTAACCAGTTTGACATGCTAGACTGATGGGGTAAAGTCTCGAATTTAAATGACAACACTTAACCTGCGGGACGGAAACCCTAGTTACGCAGTCCTTTTTAGCAGTAACCCACAAGAAGTATCATGGTACCCTGGAACTAGGCAGGGTGGGGCACGATTACTGGGCTGATTGTAAGCGACCAGAACGACGGCTGTGTTGGTGCGCCATTGTAGTTTCAGGCGGACTATGGTCGTGCACGTAGTCTGGAGTTGAAAAAGCAGGCATTGGGCACCGGTAGGTTTACACTGTGCGTGCTTGATTCGTGTCGGTGGTTGGCCCCCTAGGGCTTGATGCACCCTATAGTGGACCTAGCATAGGTGACAACATTTTGTGATTGGGCCGAATGACACAGACACATGAACGAGCTAGGACTTGTAGGGAGTCGATCGATTAATAGATCGTTACGTGGAAAAAGGGTGTTGTTCATTAGGCAGCATAATCCCTAGTGGTCCTAGGTGGCATAAACCCTAATCGAATCTAGAAAACGTTCAATAGGTAGTATAATCCCTAGTAGTCCTAGGTGGCATAAATCCTAGTTGAACACGCGATAGTTCATGATAAGGAAACCTAGCCAGAACAAGGGTGGTAGTCCAAAAGATTTCAATAATGGTGGCACTACGTTGAAGTAGTATAGAAATACGTGATAAAACCCGTACGATATGGCAAGGGACTGTACATATACATGGAAAGGGTGATATGGGTTGGGGTACTAGTATAGTTGGTGCAGAGAATGTTAATCACGCAATGTTATACGTAGTTTATCTTGTTATCTTAGTTTAACTTGCCTATCTTGTCATCATCCTTATGTTTACTTTCAGTTTATACATGTCATGTTACCTTTACCTATTTCTATGCTGAAAGTCACTAGGACTTACCAGTCTGTATGACTGACCCGTTTTGTTTCGCCTCTTTTTCTTCCGTTTCCCCCCTTCCACCCAGGTAATCAGGGAGGAAACACTACGACTTAGTTTGGACTTCTTGCTGCTTCAAGATCATCATATATAGCTTGGACCTTTCTTGGCTGTGGCTGCTTTACTGCTTTACTTGGGGAATGATTTATGACAATGGTTTTATGCTCCTTTATATTGCAAGACAAATTTCGATGTAATGGATTTAATGGCATTTTGATGTAAAAGGGTTTAGACCTTACTAAATTTTAAAGAAATGAAATTTGGTTTTTCTTCCGCTATTCTGTCTTGTAATATTTCTGTTCCAGTACCCATAATGCTCCACCAAAGCTAGTGCATTCCCTTTGTGAGTGACCCTAGTGGAGGTGGGGTGTTACATTTGGTATCAGAGCAGAAAGTTACCAGACTGGGCAAAAGCTTTTGAAAACCTTCTGAAATTATTTTCAAAACGTTTACAAAGAAGCATTTTTCTAAGAAAAGTTTTGTTTTACGAAAGGCATATTCCAAAAAGCCATATGCACTATCTTTTGATTTTCTCCTTGAGTCTCTTCTCTCTTTCTTTTTCACCATAGTTTTTAAGCATACAACGAATGTAGGAGGGCAAAGAAGTGCCCAACCTCCATCAGTAGCTGCAGTAGTTCCATGTGCGACTAGTCTTATTTCAAGCTTTGTAGGGTTGCCGTGCGATGGAGGTAGATTTCGAGAAACTTGTCAACAAGCTATACAAGGATAATAAAAACGATTATAAAAGAACACAAGCCTAAGGATAAGAAACTTGTTGATATGGCTTAATCCACGAAGGAGGAAAAGGTGAAAAGGTAGATGCCAAAGTGAAAGAATAATAAAACCCATGACAAGAAAGAGTATCGTTAGTATAGTAAAAAGGGACATGTAGTTAAGTGTTATAGGACAAGGACAAGGGCAAAGAACAAGAATGTCGAGAGGACAATTGTATGCTCTCATTACTATCATACCTAAGAGAGGTGGTAATGTTTCTGTTGAAGGTTTAGCTTTTCTTTTCTATCATCCCGTTTGAACTTTGCTTTTGTACATCGCATCCTTTTAATTCTGCTTCGATAGTTGAGTCTCTACACCTTAGTACTAGCGTAGTAGAAGATCCCATTTTTGTCTCAAATCTGTTGGGGAATCGGCTCATTTATTCATGACTTGTTTGGATTTGAGAATGTCTATGCTAAGTGTTGAAGTTTAGAAGCAATGCTTATGTTTTTGGGCTACGGGTTGTTTCTAGGGATGGAGTGGTTATCCAGAAATGATACCATTCTCGAGTATGAAAAGAGGGTAGTTAGATTCTTGACTTGCCTCGGTAATACCCTCGAAGTCTAGTGTAACCCTTAGGGTTCTGCCATGCTTAGTTACCTAGACTCTCTTGATAAATTTATCAATCTGCTCGATAGTGTTCACCACTAAGGCGGAATGTTCATTTCGTTTATGCATGAGTTATAGAAAATCACCTTTGTGAGTACACTTGGCAACATGGTTGGCATTTGTGTATTTTCAAGAGATAATTCATTTATGTGGAATAACTTCTAGCAAGTGAATGAGTTCCAAGATTCACTAGTGAATTTTGGGGAGCTTGCATGAAACAATGAGTACGCAGTTATGTTTGAATCGGTTATACTAGAAAGAGAATAAGCGAAAGTGGAATGGGAGGCGACAGTGGAATGAGTTTCAACTCATATCCTGGGAACAAGAATTAAGAAACTACGAAATTGTGAAGTTAAAGACGGTCAAAGCACAATGGAGTTAAGCTCAAGGAAATGTGACTTAGAAGATTAAAGACTAGACACACGCATCATATCTCTTTTTAAGAGTATATCCTTGATCCCTCTTTTTCTGTAGAGCTTACTTGCATACTATCTTTTAAGCATATCCTTTCGGTCCTATTCTGTATCCTATTTCTATTGCAAACCCCACAGGGAGTATGACTCATCTGTTAGTAATACATGTTGGGGCTTGAGGGTGTCCGTTGGGTTGACTAAACTTTTTGGCTTTATAGGATATGGGTTGGTTTTAGGAAGGGATTTCTTGCGACCTAAAAAGGAGTTTATCGTGCTTGGTTTCCTAGAATCATATATACTGGTCTTGGGCTGGTGTTTAGGGTACAAAGTTTTTCTTTACTTGCTTCTATCATTCGGCTATACCTTTAGGTAGGAACTAATGGATGTAAACATGTGTCTGAGACATGTTATGGTTGATGGTTGCAAGTGGTTGCTAGTTGTTGCTCGTGGATGCATGAACAACCATTAGGCACTAGATCGGCTCAATCACATCTCATATTGCATATGCATGAGTGTTTATACTTGTTTATGGATGAGATTGAATGTGTTATCATATGGATGTTGCATATGGAAGGATGTTTGTGTACACAAATAGTGTTTATGTGATTAGGACTATTTGCATACATGTTGGATTCATGGAACTAAACATATTTTGCATTAAAAAGATCAATCAGGCCTGATCATTTGCATTAGATAAGGAACATATACACACACTTTCTGCATATGTCCATATAGAAAAAGAAATCGTTTAAGGACAATGACTGCTCGTGAATGATGGTTGAGTGGATGGATGATTAGATGGTAGGATATATTCTTCCTAACTTAGAGATTTCGGGGACGAAATCCTTTAAGGAGGGGAGAATGTAACAACCCGTATTTTTAAAACATGTTTAAGTCATAAATCAAGGCGGAATTAAATTTTAAACTCGGAATCAAGGGAAACTGGTTACGCCATTGCGTTCGTCTCGGAATTCTGCATGAAATTGAGTCCAAGTTTTTGAAAATCGGAGTCCGTATGACCAAGATATGACCCTCCAAAGTTTCAGGAATTTAAATAAAATAAAACAGCTCGAAAATAAAGCCAAAAATTCGAAATTCAAACCCAGAGAAGGCTGGCGGGAAAATTCCCGCCCATATACCCAGATCGACTGGGGAGTCAACCCCCCTCCCCCACAACCAAGTCGACTGGGGAGTCGACTGGGTGTCGACCTCCCCATGACCAGGTCGACTGGGGAGTCGACCTGGGGGTCGACTTGCCTCGCGAACCTATTTCCTGAGCCAGATGCATTCTGATGTATTTAGGCTTGTTTCTTGACCAGATTCGTCTGCCTAACCCTATATAAGCAACCCCCTAGCTTCATTCTCTCTACACCATTTCATTCTGTCCTTATTCTACCTCTGTGAAAATCAAAATGATAATATTTAAATTAAAAAGACTACTTCTGCAATAACTGTTTCCAGAATCATATCTCTGTACTCTAATTCTCGATCCATGCTCTGTAAGTCCAAGTTACTTTGAGATTGAAACTTGTTAAATTTAATATGGACATGGAATAAAATGAAATTGGACTTAAACTTGATTATCTATTTGGATCTGTTTTTGTCTCTTCTTGAATCTATGATTTCAGGTTATTTCTTATCGACTGAATCATGCCCATTCATGTTGTTGGACCTAGTTTATTATTCAAACGCTAGATTGTAAAATGAATTCTTGGATCTTTACTTGATGATAAGACTTTTTAGTTCAGTTTTCACCCTATCCTCTCTTGAATCTTGAATTTGGGAATATTGCAATGAAATTAATTTGGGCCTATTCATGTTGTAAATCAAATATTATCATGCCTATGGCATTGAAACTATTTATAATGGCCAAAGACTATGCCTATGTCTATAACTGAGAACATAAGATTATTGCCTATGACTATGACAAGGACAATTGTGGCTAATCACCTATGACTCGTGACTATGAATTACTGCCTATGATTATGAACCGAAGACTATTGTCTATGACCATGACCTTGAAACTATTATAGTTAATTGCCTATGACTATTTAGGGTAGTTGCCCAGAACTATTTTGGAAAATTCATGACTATTGTGATTAGTCGCTTATGATTCACTACGACTATGACTATTGTAGCCAATTGACTATTACAGTTGATTGTTCAAAACACTATAGTTGAAAACCATGTTGTACACCAAGACCATTGATCCATTATCCTTTTATTTGGCTTGCTTTTGCATGCCTATTCTTTTATGTCAATTTTTATCATGACTATCACCTTATTATGCTAGATTTGAAAGCCTATTATTCTCCATATGCCAGTGATGTTGTAACCAATTATCCCAAGCTATATCATGCCAGATTTATCACCTTGTGCTCGTTCTTTTGCCTATCATAGTTGGGATATTATTCCCTTTTATTTTGGACCTGGATCTACTTGTAATTTAGATCGATTTATGTTTACATGCGACGGAAATACGAATTGGGTAGGTTAGGCAAACATGAATTGGTTATGAATATGAAGCATGAACTTGATAATAGGCATAAGTCGAAACCTAAAAACTTGATATGAGAACTTGACATGAAACTCGCTTAGAAACTCGACACGAACTTGACATGAAAATTGAACATGGACATGACACTTAAAATGAACTTGTAAATGGACAACTCGAGGTTGGATTGAGTTTGCAGTGTAATTCTGCCCGGAACCACCCGGCAAATCCAGTTACTGCAAACAATAGGATCCAATGTGGGTAGTTGGTCATATCGCACTTGAAAACCCGAAGTCAAACTGAGTTGTGGTGTAATTCTGCCCGGAACCTTCCGGCATATCCAGTGACCACAACAACAGGTCTGACGTGAGAGGTTGGGTGCATTAATGAATTAATGCAACATAATAGGGTTATGTCATGAACAGCTTGAATATACTTAACCAATTTAACACGATGATTTGATAGGGTTAAGTCATGAACTACTTGAATATACTTAACCAATTTAGCACGGTGATTTGATAGAGTTAAGTCATGAACCGCTTGAATATACTTAACCAATTTAACACGAAGATTTGATAGTGTTAAGTCAGGAACCTCTTGAATAAACTTAACCTATTTGACACGATGATTTGGTAGGGTTAAGCCATGAACCGCTTGAACATACTTAACCAACTTGACACATGATTCGTATGGCTAAGTCATGAACTTGAATGACAACACTTAGCTAATTTGACATAGCACGTAGACGGGTTAAGTCACGAACTTGAATGACCACACTTAACCAATTTGACATGCTAGACTGATGGGGTTAAGTCTCGAATTTAAATGACAACAATTAACCAGCTGGACGGAAACCCTAGTTATGCGGTCCTTTTCAGCAGTAACCCACTAGATGTATCATGGTACCCTAGAAGTAGGCAGGGTGTGGCATGATTACTGGGTTGATTGTAAGCGACTAGAACGACGACTGAGTTGGTGCACCATCGTAGGTTCAGGCGGACTATGGTCGTGCACGTAGTCCAAAGTTGAAAAAGCAGGCATTAGGCACCGGTAGGTTTACACTGTGCGTGCTTGACTCGTGTCGGTGGTCGGCACCCTAGGGCTTGATACACCCTATGGTGGACCTAGCATAGGTGACTACATTTCGTGATTAGGCCGTATGACACAGACACATGAACGAGCTAGGACATGTAGGGAGCCGATCGATTAATAGATTGTTATATGAAAAAGGGTGTTGTTCGTTAGGTAGCATATTCCCTAGTGGTCCTAGGTGGCATAAACCCTAATCGAATCTAGAAAACGTTCAATAGGTAGTATAATCCCTAGTGGTCCTAAGTGGCATAAATCCTAGTTGAACACACGATAGTTCATGATAAGGAAACCTAGCCAGAACGAGGGTGGCAGTCCAAACGATTTCAAGAATGGTGGCACTACTTTGAAGTAGTATAGAAATACGTGATGAAACCTGTACGATATATGACAAGGGACTGTACATATACATGGAAAGGATGATACGAGTTGGGGTACTAGTACAGTTGGTGCAGAGAATGTTAAACATGCGATGCTGTATGTAGTTTATCTTGTTATCTTAGTTTAACTTGCATGTCTTGTCATCATCCTTATGTTTACTTTCAGTTTATACATGTCAAGTTACCTTTACCGTTTTCTATGCTGAAAGTCACTTGGACTTACCAGTCTGTATGAATGACCCGTTTTGTTCTGCCTCTTTTTCTTTCGTCCCCCCCCCCCAAGGTTCTCAGGGAGGAAACACTACGACTTAGTTTGGACTTCTTGCTGCTTCAAGATCATCATATATGGCTTGGACCTTTCTTAGCTATGGCTGCTTTACTGCTTTACTTGGGGAATGATTTATGACCATGGTTTTATGCTTCTTTACTATTGCAAGACAGATTTCGATGTAATGGATTTATTGGCATTTTGATATAAAAGGGTTTAGACCTTATTAGATTTTAAAGAAATGAAATTTGGTTTTTCTTCCGCTGTTCTGTCTTGTAATATTTCTGTTCCAGTACCCATAGTGCTCCACCAAAGCTAGTGCATTCTTTTTGTGAGTGACCCTAGCGGAGGTGGGGTGTTACATTTGGTATCAAAGCAGAAGGTTACCAGACTGGGCAAAAGCTTTTAAAAACTTTCTGAAATTATTTTCAAAACGTTTACAAAGAAGCATTTTGCTAAGAAAAGTTTTGTTTTACGAAAGGCATATACCCCAAAGCCATATGCATTATCTTTTGATTTTCTCCTTGAGTCTCTTCTCTCTTTCTTTTTCACCATAGTTTTTAGGCATACAACGCATGTAGGAGGGCAAAGAAGTGCCCAACCTCCATCAGTAGCTGCGGTAGTTCCATCTGCGACTAGTCTTATTTCAAGCTTTGTAGGGTTGCCGTGCGATGGAGGTAGATTTCGAGAAACTTGTCAACAAGCTATACAAGGATAGAAAAGAACGAGGATAAAAGAACACAAGCCTAAGGATAAGAAACTTGTTGATATGGCTTAATCCACGAAGGAGGAAAAGGTGAAAAGGGAGAGGCCAAAGTGAAAGAATAATAAAACCCATGACAAGAAAGAGTATCGTTAGTATGGTAAAAAGGGACATGTAGTTAAGTGTTGTAGGACAAGGACAAGGGCAAAGAACAAGATCGTCGAGAGGGCAATTGTATGCTCTCATTGCTACCAAACCTAAGAGAGGTGGTAATGTTTCTGTTGAAGGTTTAGCTTTTCATTTCTATCATCCCATTAGAATTTTGCTTTTGTACATCGCATCCTTTTAATTCTGCTTCGATAGTTGAGTCTCTGCACCTTAGTACTAGCGTAGTAGAAGATCCCATTTTTGTCTCAAAACTGTTGGGGAATCGGCTCATTTATTCATGACTTGTTTGGAGTTGAGAATGTCTATGCTATGTGTTGAAGTTTATAAGTAATGCTTATGTTTTTGGGCTATGGGTTCTTTCTAGGGATGGAGTGGTTATCCAGAAATGATACCATTCTCGAGTATGAAAAGAGGGTAGTTAGATTCTTGACTTGCCTCGGTAATACCCTCGAAGTCTAGTGTAACCCTTAGGGTTATGCCATGCTTAGTTACCTAGAATCTCTTGATAAATTTATCAATCCGCTCGAGTAGTGTTCACCACTAAGGCAGAAGGTTCATTTCGCTTACGCATGAGTTATAGAAAATCACCTTAGTAAGTACACTTGGCAACATGGTTGGCATTTGTTTATTTTCAAGAGATAATTCATTTATGTGGAATAGCTTCTAGTAAGTGAATGAGATCCAAGATTCACTAGTGAATTTTGGGGAGCTTGCATGAAACCATGAGTACGTAGTTATGTTTGAATCGGGTATACTAGAAAGAGAATAAGCGAAAATGGAACAGGAGGCCACAGTGGAATGAGTTCCAACTCATATCCTGGGAAAAAGAATTAAGAAACTATGAAATTGTGAAGTTAAAGACGGTCAAAGCACAATGGAGTTAAGCTCAAGGAAATGTGACTTAGAAGATTAAAGACTAGACACACGCATCATATCTCTTTTTAAGGGTATATCCTTGATCCCTCTTTTCCTGTAGAGCTTACTTGCATGCTATCTTTTAAGCATTATCCTCTCGGTCCTATTCTCCATCCTATTTCTATTGCAAACCCTATAGGGAGTATGACTCATATGTTAGTAATACATGTTGGGGCTTGAGGGTGTCCGTTGGGTTTACTAAACTTTTTGGCTTCATAGGATATGGGTTGGTTTTAGGAAGGGATTTCTTGCGACCTTAAAAGGAGTTTATCATGCTTGGTTTCCTAGAATCATATATATTGGTCTTGGGCTGGTGTTTAGGGTACAAAGTTTTTCTTTACTTGCTTCTATCATTCGGCTATACCTTTAGGTAGGAACTAATGGATGTAAACATGTGTCTGAGACATGTTATGGTTGATGGTTGCAAGTGGTTGCTACTTGTTGCTCGTGGATGCATGAACAACCATTAGGCACTAGATCGGCTCAATCACGTCTCATATTGCATATGCATGAGTGTTTATACTTGTTTATGGATGAGATTGAATGTGTTATCATATGGATGTTGCATATGGATGGATGTTTGTGCAAACATATAGTGTTTATGTGACTAGGACTGTTTGCATACATGTTGGATTCATGGCACTAAACATATTTTGCATTAAGAAGATCAATCAGGCCTGATCATTCGCATTAGATAAGGAACATACACACACACACTTTCTGCATATGTCCATATAGCATTAGAAATCATTTAAGGACAATGATTGCTCGTGAATGATGGTTGAGTAGATGGATGATTGGATGGTAGGATATATTCTTCCTAACTTAGAGATTTCGGGGACGAAATACTTTAAGGAGGGGAGAATGTAATAACCCGTATTTTTATAACATGTTTAAGTCATAAATCAAGGCAGGATTAAATTTTAAAATCAGAATCAAGGGAAACAGGTAGCTCCATTGCGTTCGTCTCAGAATTGTGCATGAAATCGAGTCCATGTTTTCGAAAATCGGAGTCCGTATGACCAAGATATGACCCTCCGAAGTTTCAGGAATTTGAATAAAATAAAACAGCTCGAAAATAAAGCCAGAAATTCGAAATTCAAACCCAAAGAAGGCTGGCGGAAAATTCCCGCCCATATACCCAGATCGACTAGGGAGTCAACCCCCCCTCCCCCCCCCCCCCCACCCCAACCAGGTCGACTGGGGAGTCGACTGGGGTGTCGACCTCCCCATGACCAAGTCGACTGGGGAGTCGACCTGGGGGTCGACTTGCCTTGCGAACCTATTTCCTGAGCCAGATGCATTCTGATGTATTTAGGCTTGTTTCGTGACCAGATTCGTCTGCCTAACCCTATATAAGCAGCCCCCTAGCCTCATTCTCTCTACACCATTTCATTCTGTCCTTATGCTACCTCTGTGAAAATCAAAATGATAATATTTAAATTAAAAGAGACTACTTCTTCTTCGTCAAGACAACATCTAGGAATTGCAAATTGGGGGTTTTCAACTAAAACAAGACTAAACAAATAGAGATTCAAAAACTGCAATAACCGTTTCCAGAATCAAATCTCTGCACTCTAATTCTTGATCCACGCTCTGTAAGTTCTTGTTACTTTGAGATTGAAACTTGTTAAATTTAATATGGACATGGAATAAAATGAAATTGGACTTAAGCTTGATTATCTATTTGGATCTGTTCTTGACTCTTCTTGAATCTATTATTTCGGGTTATTTCTTATCGACAGAATCATGCCCATTCATGTTGTTGGACCTAATTCATTATTCAAACGCTAGATTGTAAAATGAATTATTGGATCTTGACTTGATGAAAATACTTTTTAATTCAGTTTTCACCCTATCCTCTCTTGAATCTTGAATTTGGGAATATTTCTATGAAATTAATTTGGGCCTATTCATGTTCTATATCAAATATTATCTTGCCTATGGCATTGAAACTATTGTTAATAGCCAAAGACTATGCCTATGTCTATAACTGAGAACATAAGACTATTGCCTACGACTATGACAAGGACAATTGTGGCTAATCACCTATGACTCGTGACTATGAATTACTGCCTATGATTATGAACCGAAGACTATTGTCTATAACCATGACCTTGAAACTATTATAGTTAATTGCCTATGACTATTTAGGGTAGTTGCCTAGAACTATTTTCGAAAATTCATGACTATTGTGATTAATCGCTTATGATTCACTACGACTATGACTATTGTGGCTAATTGACAACTACAGTTGATTGTTCACAACACTATAATTGAAAACCATGTTGTACACCAAGACCATTGATCCATTATCCTTGTGTTTGGCTTGCTTTTGCATACCTATTATTTTATGTTAATTTTTATCATGACTATCATCTTATTATGCTAGATTTGAAAGCCTATTATTCTCCATATGCCAGTGATGTTGTAACCAATTATCCCAAGCTATATCATGCCAGATTTATCACCTTGTGCTCGTTCTTTTGCCTATCATAGTTGGGATATTATTGCCTTTTATTTTGGACCTGGATCTACTTGTAATTTAGATCGATTTACGTTTACATGCGATGGGAATACGAATTGGGTAGGTTAGGCAAACATGAATTGGTTATGAATATGAAGCATGAACTTGATAATAGGCATAAGTGGAAACCTAAAAATTTGATATAAGAATTTGACATGAAACTCGCTTAGAAACTCGAAATGAACTTGACATTAAAATTGAACATGGACATGACACTTAGAATGAACCTGAAAATGACCAACTCGAGGTTGGGTTGAGTTTGCAGTGTAATTCTGCCCGGAACCGCCCGGCAAATCCAGCTACTGCAAACAATAGGATCCAATGCGGGTAGTTGGTCATATCGCACTTGAAAACCCGAGGTCAGACTGAGTTGTGGTGTAATTCTGCCCAGAACTGCCCGGCATATCCACTGACCACAACAACAAGTCTGATGTGAGAGGTCGGGTGCATTAATGAATTAATGCCACATAATAGGGTTAATTCGTGAACCGCTTGAATATACTTAACCAATTTAACACGATGATTTGATAGGGTTAAGTCATGAACCGCTTAAATATACTTAACCAATTTAGCACGGTGATTTGATAGAGTTAAGTCATGAACCGCTTGAATATACTTAACCAATTTAACACGATGATTTGATAGGGTTAAGTCATGAACCGCTTGAATACACTTAACCAATTTGACACGATGATTTGGTAGGATTAAGCCATGAACCGCTTGAACATACTTAACCAACTTGACACATGATTCTTAGGGCTAAGTCATGAACTTGAATGACAACACTTAGCCAATTTGACAAGACACGTAGATGGGTTAAGTCACGAACTTGAATGACCACACTTAACCAATTTGACATGCTAGATTGATGGGGTTAAGTCTCGAATTTAAATGACAACACTTAACCTGCTGGATGGAAACCCTAGATACGCGGTACTTTTCAGTAGTAACCCACTAGATGTATCATGGTACCCTGGAACTAGGCAGGGAGGGCACGATTACTGGGCTGATTGTAAGAGACCAGAACGACGGCTGAGTTAGTGCGCCATTGTAGGTTCAGGCGGACTATGGTCGTGCACGTAGTCCGGAGTTGAAAAAGCAGGCATTGGGCACCGATAGGTTTACCCCGTGCATGCTTGATTCGTGTCGGTGGTTGGCACCCTAGGGCTTGATACATCCTATGGTGGACCTTGCACAGGTGACTACATTTCGTGATTGGGCTGTATGACACAGACACTTGAACGAGCTAGGACTTGTAGGGAGCCGATCGATTAATAGATCGTTACATGGAAAAAGGGTGTTGTTCGTTAGGTAGCAAAATCCCTAGTGGTCCTAGGTGGCATAAACCCTAATCGAATCTAGAAAAAGTTCAATAGGTAGTATAATCCCTAGTGGTCCTGGGTGGCATAAATCCTAGTTGAACACACGATAGTTCATGATAA
This sequence comes from Allium sativum, assembly GCA_030737875.1. Lineage (NCBI taxonomy): Eukaryota > Viridiplantae > Streptophyta > Magnoliopsida > Asparagales > Amaryllidaceae > Allium > Allium sativum. The sequence goes on along the minus strand of CM060925.1, from coordinate 1,094,647 downwards.
GGAAACCTAGCCAGAACGAGGGTGGCAGTCCAAACGATTTCAAGAATGGTGGCACTACGTTGAAGTAGTATAGAAATACGTGATGAAACCCGTATGATATACGGCAAGGGACTGTACATATACATGGAAAGGATGATACGGTTTGGGGTACTGGTACATTTGGTGCATAGAATGTTAAACATGCGATGTTATACGTAGTTTATCTTGTTATCTTAGTTTAACTTGCCTATCTTGTCATCATCCTTATGTTTACTTTCAAATTATACATGTCATGTTACCTTTACCTGTTTTTATGTTGAAAGTCACTAGGACTTACCAGTCAGTATGACTGACCCGTTTTGTTTCGCCTCTTTTTCTTCAGTTTCCCCCCTCCCCCCCCCCCCCAGGTTCTCAAGGAGGAAACACTACGACTTAGTTTGGACTTCTTGCTGCTTCAACATCATCATATATGGCTTGGACCTTTCTTGGCTATGGCTGCTTTACTGCTTTACTTGGGGAATGATTTATGACCATGGTTTTATGCTTCTTTACTATTGCAAGACAGATTTCGATGTAATGGATTTATTGGCATTTTGATGTAAAAGGGTTTAGACCTTACTAGATTTTAAAGAAATGAAATTTGGTTTTTCTTCCGCTGTTCTGTCTTGTAATATTTCTGTTCCAGTACCCATAATGCTCCACAAAGCTAGTGCATTCCCTTTGTGAGTGACCCTAGCGGAGGTGGGGTGTTACATAGCTCATCTTCATCTTTCTTTGCTCTCTAAATTAGGTATTTGGTCTAAATTTAGGTTTATAGTTTTAATTAATTTCGGGTGTAATTTGATGTTTTATTGATTTCTAGTTGTTACTATGTGCAAATTATATCATGTTACTCCATAATTGCTAGTAATACCACCGTATCAATGTTGGAATGTTTAATTTTGGGTGTTCATGAGATATGTATGTGTATTCATGAGAGCATGCACCCGATATGTGTGTGTGTTCTTGAGATAATACTTTACGTAATTACTTTAAGAAGCAACAAAACATTGCTAATGATTTTAGCTACATGATCGTCAATATTTAAGGGGTTTTTTACATATGGATTGTATATGCTTGCTATAGGCCTGCGTTTGTGTATCAAATTTGAAACAGATAATTATATTATAGTGAAGCGCGCTTTACATTGAACTAATAATGTAAATAAAAATATGAAAGACTTAGGAAAAGGCAACAAATAACAATGTAAAAAGTCATGTAAATCATTTTGATATCTAAATCATTTTGACTTCTTGGCATTTAAATTGTTTATTTACTTGCTTTCAAAAGAGATTTTCAACTGACCCTGCTTATATGTATTTTGCAGGTATACTATGTTGACTGACCATACTTTTGGCTCTGGCTCGGGCTCTGGCTCGGGATCTGACTCTAGATGACGTAGCATTACCCCGCATGCTGGTGAGGGTAATGGCAGACAGCTAGGTCGTCCGGTTGTTTATTTAAAGCCTAAAGCTGACAGGGTGTAAGTATAAAAATTAGCAGAATAACAATTTAATGTTTTTTTACATACTATAATTAAATATATAAAGTTCTAATTTATATTTAATGCAGGGAATTTGAGTTAGAGTCGTCTCAAACTATTTTAGATATCTCTAATGAGGCGTATATGGCCAGATGAGCGATTTATAACCTAAGAGGAGCAAGATTCCAGCAGACGTCAAAGAGACTATCTAGCAGGATTTCCTGGTACGTTTATACCGCTTGGTCGTATGTTAAAAAGACTAATTAATTAAACACAAATAAATGAGATTAGTAAGATTTTCTTATTATACAGGGAGCAGTAGATGTGCAGGTGAAACACCCCACCTCCATTAAGGTCACTCACAAAGGGAATGCCTTAACTTCGGTGGAGCATTTTAGGTAAAAGATGCAGATAAATTACAAGACAGACAGATAAAGCAGCGGAAAATAAAGTCATTTTATAAAAAATATGGTTCAGTCAAGTTTTTACAATGGTTGTCTCAATCATACTTAAAAGTAATACGTAGAACTTCTATCTTGATCTAAAAACTTCCAAATATAAAAGAAGCATAAAAACAGAAATGATATTCCCTAATAAAGCATGAACTAGCCATAGCAGTGGGAGAGAGAGTCCAAAGCAATACATCGACTGTTTTCGAGCTTGGAAAGGAAACTGAGCTAAGTGGTAACATTTCCCCCTTGTGAACCTGGGGAGGGGGGACGGAAGAAAAGAGGCGAAACAAAACTAGGTCAGACATAAGTCTGGTAAGTCCAATGACTTTCAGCATACAAACAGGCAAAAGCATTATGACATGAATAAACTGAATATAAGGCAATACTGTGATAACATGTATAACAAGATAACATAGGAAAGCATAAGGTATGATAAGGCAAGACAAACTGAATGCACCTCTACTCTTTCTCTATTTCGCTACTACTTTGTTATTCTGATTTCAATATCTATCTCTACACCACCTAACTAGTGTCCCAACTAGAAATATGTAGAAAATGATAACATGATCTCAATCCCCGTAATTATGGTAGCCTTCAGGTGTACATCTATCGTGAGTATTCAACCTCAATCTTCCTTATTGCCATGAACATTCTAGATGTACCCTTACTACCTTGTCGATCGGCTCCCTACTTGTATTCATTTCTCTTGTGTCTGTGTCAATCTGCCCTCTCTTGCGTGTAGATACCCTGTGCTGGTCCCACCATAAGGTGTACCAACCCTTATGATAGCGACCGGACACGATTCAAGATGCACAGTGTATAACTACTGGTACCCAGTGCCTGCTTTTTCCCACTCTGGAGTACGTGCACGCCCGAAAACCATCGGCACCCACACTGATGTACCCCCTACCGCTGCTTTGACCGCTTACAATCAGCCTAGTAATCGTGCCCCACCTTGTCTAGTTCAGGGTACCGTGATACATCTATGTGGGTTACTGCTGAAATGGGTCACCGTTAATAGGGTTTCCTATTGGTTAAGTTTGTGGGCCTATATTTACTAATATTACCCACAAACCCGATATGTACTTAACCTTCCCACTGATTCAAGCATGTTTATTTAACGGTTAAGTTTGTGGGCCTATATGTACTAGTATTACCCACCTACACGAGATGTACTTAACCCTCCCAACGATTCAAGCATGTTTATTAAGCGGTTAAGTTTTGTGGGCCTATATTTACTAATATTACCCACCAACCCGATATGTACTTAACCCTCCTGCACATTATGTCATATTGGTTAAGTGTTGTCCATTCATGTTAACTTAACCTACCCATTCATCCTGTCATGTTGGTTAAGTGTTCCTTATTAACTTAACCCCGTTCATTCATCAAGTTATATTGGTTAAGTGTTTCCTTGTTACTTAACCCCACGTGTTCGTCTTGTTGTATTGGTTAAGTGTCATCAGTCAATTCAAGTTAACTTAACCCACCTACTCATCTTATCATGTTGCTTTGATTAAGTGTCGCCTTCTTGTGTTAACTTAACCCTACCACAAATCAAGTTCATTGGTTAAGTGTTAACTAAACCCTTTCCATCTACCATGTTATACCGGTTAAGTGTTTCCTATTAACTTAACCCTAGTCATCCATCTTGTCATATTTGTTAAGTGTTTCTCATTTCTTAACCCTAGTCATCCATGTTATGTTGGATAAGTGTTCCTATGAACTTATTCCTACTCATTCATCTTGTTCGTTATCATTAATTGATTCATTAATGAACCAACCTCTAACATTAGATATGTGTTGTTGCGGTTACCAGATGTGTCGTGCAGTTCCGTGCAGTTTTACACCACAACTTAATCTAACCTCGGGTTTTTCTTGGGCATGATGCACTAACCTCTCACATTAAATAGGTGTTGTTGTGGTTACTGGATGTGTCGGGCGGTTCCGGGCAGTTTTACACCACAACTCAATCTAACCTCGGGTTAGGCATGTTCATCTTTAATCTACACATTTACCCTATATACCCAAATCTAGATTTTACATGCTAGTTACCAAATTCACCAAAACTAGTCATGTTACATTTTACACCCAATCTAGATTTAATGCTCAAGTTACACCAAAATTGCAACAATAACAATTTTTCCCAAAACATGATTTATATGCCAACTGCATACTTCGTCGTTCATGCCAATTCTAGGTTCAATATGTCAAATTACATATTCCATAATTCATGTCAAATTGCATCTTAACAGTTATGTCATGTTACATGTTCCAAATTATGCCAAATGATGTCAGTTTCATGTTATACCCAATTTCCCCCGCATTCATAACATGCATATTTTGATATTCAACTCAAGATTCATAATATAAGGGGAGAAGCAAGATGGAACATCGTAAGAATAGTCATAGTCATATGATAATAAGAACTACTGGTCAAATAAACTTGATGTACTAAAAAGACAAGTTTTGCAAGGAAAACATCGCAGGCATATAGACAAGATAAGAATTATATCATGAACTTAAAAAGGATTACAATTCCGATATACAACGAGGATAGATATGATTGGACCAGTTTCATAGTAAAAAATGATTCCCAAGGATATATATACTTAAGCACAGATTTCAATGAAAGGATAGCTTACATCAGGCATATTCTCATATCCATTTTATTACATGTCACAATTAGATTTAGGTGTTCAAATCTAAAAAGGTAACAGACTTACAAAACAAAGGCAAGTCATGTTTTCATGCCTAAGCCATACATTACTATACACCCTAATCTTCTTCTCCCAAATCATAAACTATCATATATATATATATATATATATATATATATATATATATATATATATATATATATATATGCCCCAATTTTAGATCTTAGACCACAACATGTACTACGCCTTATATTTACAGTCCAATTTATGCCTCAAATCCCAAGTTATATGTCCAATACTTTATGCCTCAAATCTCAAGTCATATGTCCAATACTTTATGCTTCAAATCCCAAGTCATATGTTTGATAAACTTTTATGTTTTGAATACAACATGTGTTATGTCCTCAAATCAGTTACAACTCAATCATGCCCAATTATACACAATTTAATACCTTTCCCAATTTTTAGCGCTAGTCATGTCCAAATCATATGTTATGTCCAATTTTATTTCCAACGTACATTCATCTCTTATGAGATTTGGCTCAGGCTCGCAGTAGCCTGGCTATAAAACAAAAAGGGATGAAGAAAGGAAGAGACAAAGAATGGACATAATATTGTCAATGAGATAGATCCAAAGGATATAGAAAGATAGATAGAAATAGGCATAATCTCAGATCCAAATTTATTACAATGTCAGAATCACAATTAACTTTTATTTCTAAAAGTAAAATGAACTTCCAAATTACAGAAGGGTCCTGAATTCTGGGATCTGTATTCTGAAACTGAATAGCTCTCCCTTGAAGTAGACTATTTGTTCTTCTAACATAGACTTGATTTGATTCTTAGAAATAGTTGTTGAAGTCGTTGAATTAGATTTTGAATCTCTACTAGAATTCTAAACTTGATTTCTACGAAGGACTTGAGCAGCATAACCCCGTCTTTTATTTATTTTGATATGAATTAGGGTAGAGTATAGGCGTAATGAAGTTGTGTGGAGAGAAAGTGAGGTTTGGGGGTGTTTAAATAGCTTAAGAGCAACGAATCTGGTCAAAACGGGCGTCCAAATACAGAAAAACGAACCCGTCCATGGATCTGGAAAAGGGGGGAAGGTCGACCCCCAAGTAACCCCATGGTCGACCTGTTCTGCCCAGGTCGACCCCCTGGTCAGCCTGGGTCCTGGGCGTTAAATTTCCTGCCAAGCCCGGGTGTGTGATTTGATTTTCCAAACTTTAAATTTGAATTCGGGCTGGTTTTTATTTTAAATTCCTGAAACTTCTAAGTGCCATAACTTCTTTATACGGAGTCCGATTTACGCAAACTCGGACTTTATCTCAAGCATAACTGCGAGAAGAACGCAATGGCATAACCTGTTTCCCTTAATTCTTCTTTTAAAAAATTAAGCATACTTTGATTTGTTACTTTAATGTTCACTGAAAATACCGGGTGTTACATTCTCCCCTCCTTAAAGGATTTCGTCCTCGAAATCTTCAAGTTAGGAAGAACGTGTATCCTAACATCAAACGTCCATCTACTCAACTATTCAATCACAGGCATCCATTGTCCTAAAAAGGTTTCTAGTGCCGTATGAACATGTGCAGTGTGTGTGTATATGTCTCTTATCTAATGCAAAATCAGGTGGTCTACTGATCCAGTTGACCTCCTTAATGCGAATCATGAAAGTGTCATACATCAAACATGTATGCAAATATCCCTAATCATGTAAATACTATAAGTGTGCATATTCACTCATCCATGTGCAACATCCATATGATTACACATCAAGTTTCAATCCATATACAAATACATTCATATGCGTATGCAATATGAAAGTGGCTGAGCTGATTTAGTGCCTAATGTGTGTGTATATGCGTCCATGAGCATCCACTAGCAGCCACTTGCACCCACTTGCAACCATCAATCATAACATGTTTCAAATACATGTTTACATCCATTGGTTTCTACCTAAGGATCGAGGATAGGACAGAGAGGATACACCTAAAAGTTAAAGACTAGCATGTAAAATAAATATTACATAAAAAGTGGAATCAAGGATATACCCTCAAAAAAGGTATGATGCGCATATCTAGTCTTCAGTCTTCTAAGTTTTACCTTCCTGAGCTTCACTCCACTGTTCCTTAACTAATTTAACTTCACGATTGCGAAGCTTCTTGACCTCCATTTCCAAAACCCACTAGTAAAGATAGGACGTCGATCACTTACTATGCTAGAGGGTATCCAATGTAGTCGAACTATCATTCCAAGATAAACAGATATTAACCATGATACCAAGTGTATATTCTAAGATGATTAGAGGTCTCCCTTCTACTTAGCTTATCCATCATGTCACAAATCTGAGGGTCGATATCTCTCACGCAAACCATCCTAGTCGAACTTGACATCCCTCAAGTACAAGCCCCAAAGCCCTAAACCAATATCAGACAAGCACCCAAGGAATACCTCCTCCGAATTTGGACGATTTATGTGAGATGATACTAACAAAACAGCCAAACAATTGATCACTTAACCGACTTTGGCTATCCTCGTCAATCTTGCTCCAAAACTATCGTTGATCGCATAATTGGCTTTGCGTTGTCAACTAGATATATGTGGAAGTCTACCTCACGTTTCAGGGGACAAACCCCTAACCTTAATCAAAAACATCTGCGTACTCATGGACTACTCCAATGGATCGAAAATCATTGATAAATACATAAAGTGATTCTAGTTAGCTAAGACAAACTGATCCTTTAGGATCGCATGAAATTTCGAGGGTATTTCTGAGGCAAGTCGAAAGTCTTACTACCCTCATCTCACAATTACTAGCTAACCAATCCATGCCTAGAATCAAACCATAGCCCATGAAACCCGGAAATATAAGCATCTCAAATCCTTACAAACCAAAGATAAATGAGCTGAACCACAAATTGGATTTGAGACAATAATGGGATCTTCTACTATACAAGTACTAAGGTGTAGAGACTCAACTATGGAAGCAGATATAAATGAATGTGAAGCGCTAAAATCAAAAAGAGTACTAGCAGGATGATCAAAGAGGAAAAACTAAACTCTTTCAACAGAAACCATATGACCTCTCTCCCAGGTACGCCGGCAATGAGAGCATGCATTTGCCCTCCTGAAAATCCTGTCATTTGTTCTTGCACTTGTCCTTAATTATACGACCCATTATACCATAATAAAGATACTTCCTCTTTTCTTAGGTTTTACTATTCTTTCCTCCCCTTCTTTGTGAACCAAGTCTATATCCATGAGTTCTTCATCCTTGGGTTGTGCTCCTTAGCCAAACTCCCTCATTCTCATCTTTTCCATCCTTGTGTAACTTGTTAACAGGTCTCTTGAAAGCTGCCTCCATCGCATAGAAAATCCTACAAAGCCCGAAAGAAAATTAGCCGCAGGTGAAACAACTATAGCTATAGATGGAAATTGGGCGCTTATTTGCCATTTGACAAGTGTCGTAGTCTCATCAAGCCTACGGAACCATGCCGTGATGAGGTTACCACCCAGAAAGCCAGGAGCCCCATCGACTCAGGAAAGAAGGAAACAAGGATTCAAACAGAGGATCAAAAGATAGTGCATATGGCTTTAGGGAATATGCCTTTAAAAACAAAACTTTTCATTTGAAAATGCTTTTTTTTAAACCGTTTTGAAAATAAGTTTTCAAATCTTTTATCTGACCCGGTAACCTTCAGCTCTGATACCAAGTTAAACACCCCACCTCCGTTAAGGTCACTCACAAAGGGAATGCCTTAACTTTGGTGGAGCATTTTAGGTAAAAGATGCAGATAAATTATAAGATAGACAAATAAAGCAGTGGAAAATAAAGTCGTTTTATAAACAATATGGTTCAGTCAAGTTTTTACAACTGTTGTCTCAATCATACTTAAAAGTAATACATAGAACTTCTGTCTTGATCTAAAAACTTCCAAATATAAAAGAAGCATAAAAACAACAATGATATTCCCCAATAAAGCATGAACCAGCCATAGCAGTGGGAGAGAGTCCAAAGCAATACATCGACTATCTTTAAGCTTGGAAAGAAAACTGAGCTAAGTGGTAACATTTCCTCCTGTGAACTTAGGGGGGAAGGGGAAAAAGGAAGAAAAGAGGCGAAACAAAACTAGGTCAGACATAAGTCTGGTAAGTCTAGTGACTTTCAGCATATAAACAGGAAAAAGCATCATGACATGAATAAACTGAATATAAGACAATACTGTGATAACGGGGATAACAATATAACATAGGATAAGCATAAGGTATGATAAGGCAAGATAAACTGAATGCGCCTCTACTCTTTCTTTGCTTCGCTACTACTTTGTTATTCTGGTTTCTATATCTATCCCTGCACCACCTAACTAGTATCCCAACTAGAAATCTATATAAAATGATAACGTGATCACAATCCCCATAATTGTGGTAGCTTTCAACTGTACATCTATCGCGAGGTTTCCACCTCAATCTGCCTAATTGCCATGAACATGCTAGATGTACCCTTACTACCCTATCGATCGGCTCCCTACTTGTATTCATTTCTCTTATGTCTGTGTCAATCAGCCTTCTTTTGCGCGTAGATAACCTGTGCTGGTCCCACCATAAGGTGTATCAGTCCTTATGATAGTGACCCGACATGATTCAAGATGCACAGTGTATAACTACTGGTACCCAGTGCCTGCTTTTTCCCACTCCGGAGTACCTGCACGCCCGTTAACCATCGGAACCTACACTGATGTACCCTCTGCCGCTGCTTTTGCCGCTTATAATCAGCCCAGTAATCGTGCCCCACCCTACCTAGTTCAAGGTACCATGATACATCTATGTGGGATACTGCTGAAATGGGTCCCAGTTACTAGGGTTTCCCATTGGTTAAGTTTGTGGGCCTATATATACTAATATTACCCACCAACCCAATATGTACTTAACCCTCCCACTGATTCAAGCATGTTTATTTAACAGTTAAGTTTGTGGCCCTATATGTACTAATATTACCCACCTACACGAGATGTACTTAACCCTTCCATCGATTTAAGCATGTTTATTAAATGGTTAAGTTTCGTGGGCCTATATTTACTAATATTTCCCACCAACCCGATATGTACTTAACTCTCCTGCACATCATGTCATATTGGTTATGTGTTGTCTATTCATGTTAACTTAACCCACCCATTCATCGTGTCATGTTGGTTAAGTGTTCCTTATTAACTTAACCCCGTCCGTTCATCAAGTTATATTGGTTAAGTGTTTCCTTGTTACTTAACCCCACGTGTTCGTCTCGTTGTATTAGTTAAGTGTCATCAATCAATTCAAGTTAACTTAACCCACCTACTCATCATGTCATGTTACTTTGGTTAAGTGTCGCCTTCTTGTGTTAACTTAACCCTACCACAAATCAAGTTATATTGGTTAAGTGTTAACTTTAACCTTTCCATTTATCATGCTATACTGGTTAAGTGTTTCCTATTAACTTAACCCTAGTCATCCATCTTGTCATATTGATTAAGTGTTTCTCATTACTTAACCATAGTCATCCATGCTATATTAGATAAGTGTTCCTATGAACTTAACCCTACTCATTCAACTTGTTCATTAGCATTAATTGATTTATTAATGAACCAACCTCTAACATTAGATATGTGTTGTTGCGGTTACTGGATGTGCCGTGCAGTTCCGGACAGTTTTACACCGCAACTCAATCTAACCTCGGGTTATTCTTGGGCATGATGCACTAACCCTCACATTAGATAGGTGTTGTTGTGGTTACTGGATGTGCCGGGCGGTTCCGGGCAGTTTTACCCCACAACTCAATCTAACCTCGGGTTAGGCATGTTCATCTTTAATCTACACATTTACCCTATATACCCAAATCTAGAATTTACATGATAATTACCAAATTCACATAAACTAGTCATGTTACATTTTACACCCAATCTAGATTTAATGCTCAAGTTACACCAAATTTGCAACAATAACAATTTTGCTCAAAACTTGATTTATATGCCAACTACATACTTCGTCGTTCATGCCAATTCTAGGTTCAATATGTCAAATTACATATTCCATAATTCATGTCAAATTGCGTCTTAACAGTTATGCCATGTTACATGTTCCAAATTATGCCAAATGGTGTCAATTGAATGTTATACCCAATTTCCCCCGCATTCATAACATACATATTTCGAGATTCAACACAAGATTCATAATATAAGGGGAGAAGAAGGATGGAACATCGTAAGAATAGGCATAGTCATATGATGATAAGAACTACTGGTCAAATAATCTTGATGTACTAAAAAGACAAGTTTTGCAAGGAATACATCATAGGCATATAGATATGATAAGAAATATATCATGAACTTAAAAAGGATTACAATTCCGATTTACAATAAGGATAGATATGATTGGACTAGTTTCATAGTAAAAAATGATTCAAAAAGATATATATACTCAAGAAAAGATTTCAATGAAAGGATAGCTTACATCAGGCATATTCTCATATCCATTTTATTACATGTCACAATTAGATTTAGGTGTTCAAATCTAAAAAGGTAACTGACTTACAAAACAAAGGCAAGTCTTGTTTTCGTGCCTAAGCCATGCATCACTATGCACCCTAATCTTCTTCTTCCAAATCATAAACTATCATATATATATATATATACATATATGTATGCCCCAATTTTAGATCTTAGACCATAACATATACTATGCCTTATATTTACAGTCCAATTTACACCCCAAATCCCAAGTCATATGTCCAATACTTTATGCCTCAAATCTCAAGTCATATGTCCAATACTTTATGCCTCAAATCCCAGGTCATATGTTCAATACACTTTATGTTTTGAATAAAACATGTGTTATGTCCTCAAATCAGTTACAACTCAATTATGCCTAATTACACACAATTTAATACCTTTCCCAATTTTTGGTGCTAGTCATGTCCAAATCATATATTATGCCCAATTTTATTTCCAACATACGTTCATCTCTTATGAGATTTGGCTCAGGCTCGCAGTAGCCTGGCTATAAAACAAAAAGGGAAGAAGAAAAGAAGAGACAAAGAATGGACATAATATTATCAATGAGATAGATCCAAAGGATATAGAAAGACAGATAAAAATAGGCATAATCTCATATCAAGATTTGTTACAATGTCAGAATCACAATTAACTTTTATTTCTGAAAGTAACGTGGACTTCCAAATTACAGAAGGGTCTTGAATTCTGGGATCTGTATTCTGAAACTGAATAGCTCTCCCTTGAAGTAGACTATTTTTTCTTATAACTTAGATTTGATTTGATTCTCAGAAATAGTTGTTGAAGTCGTTGAATTAGCTTTTGAATCTCTACTAGAGTTCTAAACTTGATTTCTACAAAGGACTTGAGCAGCATAACCCAGTCTTTGATTTATTTTGATATGAATTAGGGTAGATTATAGGCGTAATGAAGTTGTGTGGAGAGAAAGTGAGGTTTGGGGGCGTTTAAATAGCTTAGAAGCAACGAATCTGGTCAGAACGGGCGTCCAAATACAGAAAAACGAATCTGTCCACGGATCTGGAAAAGGGGGGGGGGGGGGTCGACCCCCAGGGGTCGACCTATTCAACCCAGGTCGACCCCCTGGTCGACCTGGATCCTGGGCGGGAATTTTCTCGCCCAGCCCAGGTGTGTGATTTGAATTTCGAAACTTTAAATTTGAATTCGGGCTGATTTTTATTTTAAATTCCTGAAACTATGTGCCATAACTTCTTCATACAGAGTCTGATTTACGCAAATTCGGACTCTATCTCAAGCAGAATCCAAGATGGACGCGATGGCGTAACTCATTTCCCTTAATTCTTCTTTTAAAAACCTAAGTATACCTTGATTTGTTACTTTAATGTTTACTGAAAATACGGGGTGTTACAGCAGGAGACTGACATGAGGCTAGCTTAGCGACATTGGAACTCAAGGGTTGCCAAGAATTATAGAGAGAAGATGAATGATCTTAAGAAACAAGGAAATCAACCAAAGTGGACAGGTGATGAAGAGTTTGAGAAGATGGTTGCGTGGTTGGACACACCTGAGTTCAAGGTAACTTTGTAATGAATCTAATTTAATTTTTTTGCCGATTTTAAATAGTTTGTCAATGTACATTTCCAGGCCGAGTCAGAAAGGAACTCCTCAAACAGGAACAAGAATCCTATAACTCATCGCGGAGGATCTACCGCGAGGACTTGGTAAATTTGTTAATTATTTAATTTGTAAATTGATTAGTTCGGTGATTGACAATGTGGAATTAATTATTCAAATTACCAACTGCAGGAACGATTTTATGGACATTCCTTGTCATTCATGGATGTCTTTTCTCACACCCATGCATCCAAGAAGGTAGACGAGGCTGGCAACGTCACATATGAGTGGGATGATCAGGACAAGGCGACACGGGCATATGTATGTGTATTTTAAATATTATAAACATGAATTGATTAGTTTATTAATTACTAGTTATTGTAAAAAAAATCATTGTTTTATTATTTGTCAAATGAAATTGTTTTTTGCGTTATAGGCAAAGTTCTAGGAGGCACGGGCTCATGTGCTTGAGGGTTCAGGCCGTGATGAGTTGATGCAGGAGGAGGAAGACAACTTATTCGATGCCGTTATGGAAAAAACACAGTGGAACAAGCGCTATGGATTCGGCAACCTGACGGTAATATTCGTATAATATAAATTATTTGCATCTACATTATTAAGTGTTTTTTCTCTGTTAAGACTGACTTCTAATAGAAATGCCTTCGTTCACTAATAATGATGTATGTATAACAAATTACTTGTATAAAAACACCCATGTTATAAAAATTGCATGTTATAAAAATTGCATGTTATGAAAATTATATGTTCACTAATATGATTTTGTTATGAATTCATTTTGTATGTTATAAAATTTGCATATTATAAAACTTTTATGTTAGCACTATTAAAATGACTTTGAAATTGTATGTTATAACAATTACTTGTAAATAAAAATTACTTATTAAAATTACTTGTATAACAAATTACTTGTATAAAAATTGCATGATATGAAAATTTATATGTTCATAATATGATTTTATTATGAATTCATTTTGTATGTTACAAAATTTGCATGTATGTTAGCATTGTTAAAATGACTTTGAAATTGTATGTTATAACAATTGCTTATAAATAAATATTACTTATTAAAATTACTTGTATAACAAATTACTTGTATAAAAATTGCATGTTATGAAAATTTATATGTTCACTAATAAGATTTTGTTATGAATTCATTTTGTATGTTACAAAAATTGCATGTATGTTAGCATTGTTAAAATGACTTCGAAATTATATGTTATAACAATTTCTTGTAAATAAAAATTGAATGTATGATGGCTATGTTATAAAAATTGTATGTTGGCATTGTTAAAATGACTTTGAAATTTTATGTTAGCATTGTTAGCATTGTATGTTCAATAATATGATATTTGTATTTGCAGGTTTGACAAGACAAGAAGGCACAAGACAAGGAAGAAATTTAGGAGTTGCGAGCGTTGATTGATCAGGTGCAGGACCAGAATCGCGTGCAGGGTATGAAGACTGAGCAGCTGAATCAAAAGGTTGCAAAGTACGTGCATAATCATTGTAGAAACTCGCTATTTTTCACGTCTCGAATCAGTAATAAAACCGACTCAAGACGCTCAAAATAGAGAATAGATGTTTAGCTTACAGGTTCAAAAGGAATATCACACAGAATCATAGACAGAAAATAGCAGCGAAATAAATTTTATATATAAATATCAAAGTTTACAAATAAAATTTATTGTACAGCGAAAGCAATTTATAAATACAGTACATGATTTTAAATAAAAAAAAGTTTACAGTTTTGTCGATCGCACGAGTATGCGTCTTCACATGCCTCTCAAGTTTTGCGAGCAAAATATCTAAAATCTGCAATGCTCGTATTTGACCCGAGCGTTCCATGCAAAACACAAAACACTCGAGTCAGGATTAATCATTGTTCAAGTAAAATAATTTCAATAAACATTAAAATATGATAGTTAATCCTAACAAAATATGGGTTAACCAACTTCCGAATGAGTGAACCCAACCCAAAATGCATGGAAAATTTGAAAACATAAGCATGTATAGGAAATGAGACAAAACATACCTTGTGCATTAACGGGTTTAAAACAATAAGACGTGGTACTGGCATGGCCTAACGATAGCATGTCCAAATTTAAGTGGATAAATTCAGGTCCACATTGTATACACAACAAAAATCGGTGTATAGTAAAGTAACTATGCGTACATATTTCCAGCATGTAGGTCAGTCAACCATGAGGTAATTAGGTGATGTTCAAGTTAATGCATGGTAATTAATGCAAGGTTGCATGGCCAAACAAGATAGAAAATCATTCCAAATACAAATTTTTAAGTTATTTAACAAATGCTACAGACCAAGTACATGATGCAGACTAAGTGATATAATCAACCTTTAAGATACCAAATCTAATACATGCAAGGTAAGAAAACAAGAAATTAAAGGTGATGACAAAATATGTGCCAATTACAAGTGAAGGACGTACCAACCAAAATTAAATAGAACTGAAAATGAACTAGGATTTTTATAGTTAGCAACCAACTTAAAGTAAAAAACTAGCTATGAATACTTGTACGCATATGCATACTTAAGGGTGCCACATCCTTTCAACTAGGACAGAATATACATTAGACTCGTTTTTCATATATACTTTAATGCAACATAGTTCCAGGTTTGGACTAAAACAATATGGGTTTGCAAATTTATCTTATATTGTCATCTAAGAATGTATGGGTCATACCAAAATTTACACACCTTGGAATCTCAGCATAATCGATTGGGTATTAAGTGTTGGAGGCACAAACAGTCCACTTTTCAGGCTTAAGAATCACATATATATGGAAATATACATGCATATCGTATGGTTATATGCATATAATGATAAAAAAGCAACTATAATGTCAGCTCCATAAATTATGTAAATGCATGCAAATAAATATCAGACCGCCAGCATGCATCTATACTCATGAATTTTTTCTTTTCTTTTTAAACACATGCCAGACCAAAATATGCACACACCAACTGTTTATATTAAGTAGACTAGCATACACATGGCAGGAGAAGTGATACATTCTTATAAGTTTACTCCTTCAACTGCATATGTTTGTTTTTCATGAATAAAAAAATTTAAAAGCATGTTAGATCGAATAGAACAAATACTAAGGAAAGTTTGACCATTAACCGAAATGATATGCAAATAACAATTTTTTTTTTTTGTTTATCATAAATTGGATGTCTAACTGTAACTGTAATATAATGATATTATGACTATGATCATGGAAACACATAATATATGCACAAGCCAATAACCCACTAATCAGTTTAAAATCTATTGTTAGTTGACCGCAAGAGTAGTATCGGTTCTCATCAGCACAACTTATCCCAACCCAAAATCAAAAGTTTCAAGGTGACGAAGCAAACATAAGAATAAAGGGAACTACTTTGTTTAGTACAACTGAAATCAAATTACTTGAACAAGATGAATCGTGAGTCAAAACTCATCTTAAACCGTAGCAGGGAAACGCATGCGGTGGCATTCTGAAATCCAGGTACACAGCTTGGGCGGATATAGATGGCACCGTGGTTTGATTTAATTTGGGCGAAGTGTCTGCAACTGATCAGAAGGTGACTTGATTTGAGGCACAGTGGAGCGATTTGTTGCTTGCGGACTTGGTTTCAATCGTTGTAGATGATGACTATGCGAGGCAGCGACAGAGCGTCGGTCACGATTCAATGGAAGGCGGTGGTTATTTAATTTAAGCGATGAAGATTTTTTTTAGGGGAAAGAGGCCATTTTTCTTTTGAAATGGTGCTTTCAGATCTGAGAAGATGGGCATGAGAATATAAAACTGTAGCAACAATCAAGTAAAGAAATAGGGATATAAATAGAACTGCTTGGCCAAAAGAATCAAATGGTCTCGATAACACCCCGAATTTTATGTTAGCTGTATATTAAAAAATTAAAGTATAATTAATTCTAGATGGAAGAATTGAGGGAAACGGGTTATGCCATTGCGTTCGTCTCGGAATTCAGCTTGATATAGAGTCCGAGTTTGCATGAATCGGATTCCGTATGAAGGAGTTATGACCTCCGGAATTTTCAGGACTCAAATTTAAAATTCAAACAGTTGAAAACGAAGTTCGAAATTCAAAAAACAGACCCAAACGGGGCTGGACGGGAAAATTCCCGCCCAGGCACCAGGTCGACCTGGGGGTCGACCTGCCCAGTCGACCTGGTTTGGCCCTGGATGGCTTGATCGGGTTCTGGTCAATTTCTGAGGCTTGGTTGTGTAACTAGGGCTGACATGTCGCATTTTGGTTGGCTCCCTTTGAAGTGAATGGTCTAGATTCGTCTATGATCATCTGATGGCTCAAATCAATCTGAAACTCTATATAAACAACTTAAGACTCCAACCTAAATTCACATAAGAAATTAGAGACGGAGCCGCCATGCTGTCGGGAGAAAACTAGGGGGAGCCTCCACTTGTAGAAAAGCTTAGTGACGAGTCAAAATCAAAGTTAAAACACGAATCAAAACAACGTTAGTCTTCCCAAAGGAAAGCAATTCAAATTCAGAACTCAGAATCCAGAATTCAAGTTCTGCGTTCGTTGTAAGTATAATGATTCTTCCGATGTGAATAAAATTAAGTCTTGATTCGATGTAAATTGGGAATGAAATTGTGCTATTGTATAACAACGACGTTGAATCATATGCGATGTAATGATTGTGGTATTGTGATGTTTGTGGTATACTTGAGTTTATGTTGATCCTATTGTACATGTAGAATCACATGCAAGTTGTATAGTTCAAGTTGTAATCGACACATATATGTTTATGTTATTATATAGGTTGTATGTGATTAAGATTTGATGTGTGTATATATATATATATATATATATGCTAGAACCTTTATGCCCAAAACGATTATGTTCACATACACGCCAGTTGGTTTGTAAGAAAGTTGCAAGTTAATTGGATCCATGCCAAGATCCACTTTAATACATGTTTCATGTTGTAGTTAGATATATGATTGGATCCAGTTCACACCCTTGCCATAAAATTATGCATACTTATGAAAATGTCATATCCTTGTCATATGCTAGAGATGTTCGATGTTATGCCTAGATCCAAAACATGTTTAGGCTTGTGTTGTCTAAATCATATGTTAATTTATGTGATACCTATTTGGTTAGATCCCTATTTCAATGCAAGTTCACATATATGTAAGTTGAACTAGGCCATGTTGCAAATTCACATGTATGTTGATTTAGTCTATGTTACAAATTCACATATATGAATGGTGACTATTTTGCAAGTTCACACCTATGATGTTCATATTGACTATGCCAAAAATGCCAAGTTTACACCTATGTCATGTTTATGTTTATGAATTCCCTTATGCCAATTTGTGTGTGCTAAATTAGGCTAAGTTTTTAGCCTAATATTATATGTTAAAAACCATGCGAACTAAAATTAGGCTAAGGTTGTTAGCCTAATATTTAAATGGGGTAACGTTGGGAATACTAGTAAAACTTGACATAAATTAGTATATATATGAAATTGGCATGTTTGTCACATGCAAAAATTGGTGGCACTTGAATGGTATAAATTCTTTATACCAAGAATGTTAAACTTGGAAAGTGGGCCACAATTTTTAATTGTTGACAAATTTACATATATTAAGTGATAATGACAAATATGTAAATTTAGAAAAATACGAATATGCTTAACACGAGGTTGGATTGAGTTGTGATGTAAACCTGCCTGGACCCGCCCGGCTGTCCAGTAGTCACAACAATACCTATCCATTGTGGGTGGTTAAGCATGGAGCCCAATAAGGACCCGAGGTTAGACTGAGTTACGGTGTAAATCTGCCCGGAACCAACCGGCACATCCAGTAACCGTAACAATATATGTCTAATGTGAATGGTCGGTGCTTTAAAAAGCTAAGGACAGACAGTCCGGATGGTAGGGTTAAGTTAACTAAAACACTTAACCAATTCAACATGTTAATTAAACTGATGGATGGGGTTAGGTAAATACAGACACTTAACCAATTAACATGTTTGACTAGAAAACCCTAGTAACGGGGATCCTTTTCGGCAATAACCCAATTAGGTATCATGGTACCCTAAAACTAGGCAGGGTGGGGCACGATTACTGGGCTGATTGTAAGCGGTCAAAAGCGATGGTGGTGGGTGCAACAGTGTGGGTTCTAACGGAGTGCGGGCGTTCACACACTTCGTAGCAGACAAACAGGGCACTAGGGGCACCAGTAGTATAACACATGCATTCCAAGGATTGTGTCGGTTTGCCACCATGAGATTTTATACACCCCGTGGTGGGGCCAGTACAGGTATCTACAATATTTGGGGGCCCTAAGACAAAGATGATTATGCGAATAGGAGCCGATCTTTAGAAAAGGGGATCTCTTCACCTCCAGCATAGGGTGCCAGTTAAGACAATACAAATAGGTGCAGAGATATAGTGTGGGGTGCGATAAGTATATTCGGTTCAAACTGCTTTACCTTAGTTTATGACACTTTCTTATTTCCAATTTATACTTATCATGTCCTTTTTCTTATTCTCATACTGAAGTGTCACTAGACTTACTAGGCTTTATGTCTGACCCTATTTTCTTTCGTCCTCGTTTCTTCCGCTTCCCCCCTAGGTCCACAGGGAGGAAACAATCCAGCTTAGTCAGACTCTTTGCAAGCTACAAGATAGTGGATGTAAGGTTTGGACTCTCTTTGGCTATGGTTGTTGGACACACTCTATGGGGATTTATGCAGTTTTAATTATGTTTTATGCTTCTTTAATGTAATAACCAATGCAGAAGTAATGATGTAATGTTTTGGAAGTTATTATGTGACAGTTATGGAAATGTTTTGTTGAACACATATTTTTGAAATAAAAAGTCTGTTGTTTTCCGCTGCTTATATATATGTGTTTATATCTGTCTTGTGTTTTATCTGTGACTTTTACTTACAAACCTCCACCAAAGTTAAGGCATTCCTTTTGTGAGTGACCTTAATGGAGGGAGGAGTGTTTCACTTGGTATCAGAGCACGGTTTTACCAGACTAGATAAAAGTTTTTTAAACTATTTTCAAAAAGAAGTTTAAAGAAGCATTATTTTCAAGAAAGAGTTATTTTTTAAAAGGCATAATTCCCCAAAAGCAATATGCACTATCTCTCTATCCTTTGTCTTGAATACTTTCCTTTTTGTTCCCGCATGTCTGGAGACCTTAACCTTCTAGAAGGAGTATCGATACCCGGCTGGTTCCGAAGGTACCTTGAGGCTAGGGCCAATGGTGCAGGCCCAGCAGACATTCCTCCTCCAACAGTGGCAGCGGTTCCTCGACCTCCTCCTCGGGGGAATATTTTCGCTAAGATATGTAGAGACTTCAAAGCTATCGGTGGAAAGGTCTTTTATGGAACTGAATCCTTTGTGGTAGCAAGCAACTGGCTGAAGGAGACCGGAGACTTTTTCGTCAACTTCGAAGTTGACGACAGGCAAAAGATACATCTAGCAGTGTGGTCACTGAAAGATGAAGCTTCCTATTGGTGGGAAGTTACACATGCTGAGAGGCCAGTGGAAACTTGGGAAGATTTCAGGATGAGGTTTCAGATGAAATTCCTCTCCCAAGCTGAAAGAAGCCTGCAAATGGAGAAGTTCCTAACTTTGAAACAAGGAAATATGACAATCAAGGAGTACGTCAATTAGTTTAACCAACTGGCTAGCTTTTGGCTGGATTTGGTAAATACCCAACACAAGAAGGCCCTTCGCTTCGTCACAGTTCTGAATGATCCTCTACACAGCCTTGCTATGACCCATATACCCATGGGGGCAACTTATGAAAGCTTGGTGGACATGGCACTGCTACGCGAGGAAGGTAAAGGCAAGAAAGTGGCAAAGGTGGAAGTGCCTCAAGAAAAGAAAGAGGGTCTACAGGCTAAGAAGACAAACTTCAAGAAAGGCGGGAAGAACAACAAAACCCATGAAAAGAGAAAGTACAATTTCTGTGGCATTATGGGACATATAGCGAAAGACTGCAGGAAGAAGAAGGCAAAGATGAATGGGGGTTGTTTCCATTGTGGAGAGATTGGACATTTGGCTAAGGACTGCCCAAAGAAGCGGGGCAGGGATAGAGGACTGGATCCACCTCAGGGGGACAGGTTCACGCGCTGGTGGCACCTCTACAGGAACGAGGTAGAAATATTTCTGTAGAAACTTAGTTTAGCTTTATGATCATCCAGTTCACACTCTCTTTGATTCTGGTGCATCACACTCCTTTATTTCATCTGCTTTAGTAGAATCTCTGCACCTAAACACTAGTATGGTAGAAGATCCCTTGGTTATTTCAAATCCAATTGGGGGCTCGGCTTATTTGTCGATGGTTTGCTTGGATTTGAAAATCTCTATTCTAAGTGTTGAATTTAGATGTAGTGCCTTTGTTTTGGGCTTCTCAGGATATGGATTGATCTTAGGCATGGACTGGTCATCCAGTAATGGTGCCATTCTTGATTGTGAGAAAAGAGTGGTTAGGCTCTTGACTTGGCTCGGTAACACACTAGAAATTTCCTGTATTCCCTTGAATGTTGTTATGCTTAGTTATCAAGAGTCACTTGATGCTTCTGTTGAGAATTTACAGTCAGTTAAAGTAGTCCGGGAATATCCAGATTTCTTTAAAGAGGTGAAAGGCTTACCTCCGAAGCGGGAAATAGACTTCCGCATATATCTTGTTTATAATGCAAAACCCGTAGCTCTGCCTGTTAGACACATGGCTCCAAAGGAGAGAAAGGAACTCAGTAAGAAAGTTAAGGAGCTTCTCGAGAAGGGGTTTATAAGGCGGAGGATCTCGGAATGGGGTGCTCCAGTGGTGTTCGCCACCAAAGCAGATGGTTCACTACGTCTTTGTGTGGACTATAGGGAGCTAAACAAGCTTATTAAAAAGAATAGACACCAGCTTCACAGAATAGACGATTTGTTTGATCAGCTTGTAGGTGCTCGGTCTTCTCCCAACTTGATCTAGCTACCGGGTTCCATCAGATAAGGGTAGCTGAAGAAAGCATTGATAAAACGGCGTTCAGAACCCTAGACGATTTCTATGAGTGGCTTGTCATGCCTTTCGGCTTGACAAACGCACCCGCTTATTTCGTGGACCTAATGAGCAGGGTGTTCAGAGAATTCCTCAACAAGTTTGTGGTTGTCTTCGTAGACGATATTTTAATCTTCTCAACGAATGAAGAAGAACATGCTCAGGATCTGAAGGAGATCATGGAAAGTCTTCGAGCTCATCATCTAAAAGCCAAATTCTTCAAGTGCCACTTTTTAAGAGAAGAAGAAAGATTTCTTGGGCATATAGTGTCCAAAGAGGGGTTAGCTGTGGACCCCGCGATAGTGGTGGCAGTGCAAGATTGGAAGACACCGAGAAATGCAACCGAAGTCCGAAGCTTTCTTGGGTTAGCCAGTCTTTACCGAAAGTTCATTAGGGATTTCGCGAAAATCTCAGCTCCACTCACAAGTCTAACAAAGAAGAATCTGGCATTCACTTGGGATTTGGATTGCGAGTTTGCTTTCCAACGATTAAAAAGGGCTCTTACAACAGCCCCAGTTCTGACTTAGCCGGATGGAAGCAAGATGTTCACAATATATATTGATGCTTGTGGTACGGGACTAGACATTGTTCTGATGCAAGAAGGGAGGGTAATAGCTTATGGTGGAAGACAATTAAGAGTTCATGAAAAGAACTACAAAACCCACGATCTTGAGTAGGCCGTCTTTGTCTTTGTGCTTAAGTCTTGGCGCCGTTATCTCCTAGGTGAGAAATTTGAATTATATACTGACCATAAATCGTTGAAGTATCTTTTCTCGCAGAAAGATCTTAACTTGAGGCAACAAAGATGGATGGAGTTCCTTGCCTCATATGACTTTGAAATTTCCTATACTCCTAGCAAAGGCAACGTAGTAGCAGACGCGTTGAGCAGAAAGAAGCTGACCCTAAGCCCTCTCTTTGTGGAAAGGCAAAGCTTGGAGTATATCGCCAGTTTTGACTTTAGGCCTTCCTCAGATTTTATACCTGGATTATTGGCATCCATAGAAGTACAGCCCACTCTTTTAGACTCAATAGGGGCCGCACAACGCGAAGACCCTGAATTGGCCCGCCCCGCACCAGTCGGCATTTCCTCCGAAAGTGCGCTGTACACGTGCTCGACTAGCACGGAACGGTCGCCAAAGAAAGGAAGAAGAGAATGAAATAGTCGAGGAACCTGTAGAATGTCTCACTGCGCATGGAATAAAATATAATAATAATAGAATACTTGACATAAAACAGGTGAGACAGTGCATAAGCTGATAACTAAAATCAACATCAACATCAGAGCAGCGGAAATCCAAATACAGCTTATTACAACTTTCCAAATTTACTATCTCTAAACAAAAGAAAGCTAAAGTAGAAGATGAACCACTAATGCCCAAGCAGTGATCTTCAACAACTCAGGGAGAATACTATATATATATATATATATATATATATATATTACGTGGAAGCCTCCTGCTCGTCTCCGGATCATCTACCCGTGCATCACCAGCTAACCTGTCTCTAGTCTGCTCGTGTGAGCACAAAGAGTAATAAGAGGAGACATAAAACTCTGGGTCAGACATAAAGCCTGGTATGAGCGATAAGCATCTAAAAAGAACAATAACAGGTATACTAAACCATACCTGAACCTGTACCTGCAACCAAAGAGTTAGTACCACATACCGTACAATACTCTAAGGTGCCATAATAAATAGTGTAAGAATACGGGGGTGGGGTGTGCATGTCATAATGATAGCAAACAAATCAACCATAGCAACCATCCTCACATCTCTCACTCAGTGCATAAAGCATATGATGTCCACCACTGTCAATCACTAGACCCATTGAAGTAGTGACGGAGTTCAACCTGTACAACTACTGCTACTACCAAGCTTACCACATGGAGTCATGACCAAATCTTAACAAATGACCCCACTTCATTGGTTTATAGCCCCTTAGTCGTACCTAGGCCATTTCAGCCCTGAATCCGTTAACATACTTCCCATACATAGTGATCCAAAGTCGTAAACATCGACTGCCCCTTGGCACACGTCCCGCAGAAAAGCCCAATCATGAAGTGAACTCATTGGTTCCCAACTGGATCCTGAGCTCTAACTTCCCATATTGGACTACCTTTGCATCTCGGGTTATTGGTCGATACTGGGTCGGGTCGGGTTCTCCCTCTAGCCATCTGTTCGGGTCGGGTCCTCTACTTCGGGTCGGTTCGTAGTCTTCTCCTGTACGGTTTGGCTCGGGTCCACAGCGTCGCATCGGTTCGGGTCGGGTATTCCACTTCGGGTCGGGTCGGGTGTCCTCCTCCGGGTCGGGTCGGGTGCCATCTCCCTTCCAGTTCGTGCTTCCGCTCCGATCCGCCCCCTCGTCCTTCACGTGCTCCGATCCGATCCCCCCTTTGCCATCTGATCCGCGTGGCCTTCCCTCTTGCTAGTTCTCCCAAATGTTAAGTTCCGATCCGAGCCCTGCGTCTCCAAGTCGATCCGATCTCTCCTCCTTTATCCGATCCGATCCCAGTTCAATTAGCGTGGTCTTCCTTTTTTCCAGTTGTCTCAAGTGTCAAGTTCCGGTCCGATCAGATCCCTTGCCCAGTTCAACTCATCCGATCCGAGCCTCCATATCCGACCCGATCCGGTCCAGAACCTGCACTTTTCTACAACTCTTCCAGCAAGTATTTTACGCCATTCGATGGCGTTTTTTACAAAGCTAACACTTCTAATCAATCATGAAACACACCATAGAGTCATAGCAACATGTAATAGCAACCACAAACAGCAAAACAACAATTCAAATGAATCAAATTGGATAAAAAGTGGCTAAAACCTCACATTTTCCCATAATCCCACTTAATCATGTTTAAGCACATACTTAGTAAAACTTAATCAAATCGTCCAAATTTTCTAACAGAGGCATAAAATATTACTTTCAAATTTCTAAACATTTTTCCAGAATTTATTAGTGCATAAATTCGCTAATCTTCACTAATTACCCTTAATTACCGTAATTAGTGCAAAAACTATGCAAATCACTCATCTTTGCCACAAAATAAAACACCAAATCTGAAATACTCTCTGTTTGGGTCGAATTCCTATATATAGCAGCAGTTCCAACCTTGCTCTGATGCTATTTGGCCTTGTTTTGATGTAATTTAGGCTTAATCTTCACTAAAAATGTGTTTTGGAGTGGTTTTAGAGGATGGAAGCCATTACTAAGGCCTTAAGAAGGTTTGTGGTGGCTCAAAACTGAAATGAAAGTGATTTCCTAACCCTAATCAGCCCTCCTATGCCTATAAACCCGAAATTCCCCTCTGGGCCTAGCTGCTAATCACCCGGTTAAGCCCAATTAAGATGATTTTCACCATCTAAAATTTGTTTCAGCCATATCTCCCAAACGATGAGTCCGTTTGGGTAATGTGACCACTCTACGGAATTGTAAACCATCATCCGAAGCCAATGGAAGTGGTTTCAGGTCAAAATTCATTTCCAGTCAAAAGTTATGGCGAAAACAGTACCAACTAGGGTTAAAATGGTCATTTAAAAATCGGGAAAAATCATGAACATGGGAAATAACGCAATAGTCGTCTCCCAAAGTTACATGACCATATGACTTCATATGTGAAAGAAATAAATATTCTACGATTCTATGATGCGTAGAATACGGGTCGTTACACTCTCCCCCCCTTAAGAAATTTCGTCCCCGAAATTCCTTAACCCAAAACATACAAAAGATCCCGCATGCCTAACAGTCACATACAATAATCAAACATGCAAAGCAAGCAAACAAGCCTACCCTAGCATGCGGAAAACTAAATCGAAGTCAAAATCTTACCAGGCAACGAGTTCTGGATATGTCTTCTTAATGTTCTCCTCTGTCTCCCAAGTGCAATCATTCTCGTCCTCGCCCCACTGAACCTTGACTAACTTCACCGCCTTCCTTCAAAGTTGCTTCATGTCGTGCTCTACAATACGGGCCGGCTTGCGGTTCCCAACCGCCTCGGGTTCTACTTCGAAGTCCTCTAACTGATCATGTGAAATAGTCATATCTGGGTCGTGAACGAACTTCCTTAGTTGAGAAACATGAAATACATTGCGAACTCCTGCCATCTTTTCTGGTAAGTCAACTCTATATGCCAAATTCCCGACTGGTTCAAGAACAGGGAATAGGCCAACAAATCTTGGTGCCAACTTGCCTCTCCTGCCAAATCGTATCACGCTCTTCAACGGAGAAATCTTGACAAACACCAAGTCACCAACGGAGAATTTTAAGTCTCTTCTCCTCTTATCAGCATAACTCTTCTGCCTATCTTGGGCAGCCTTCATTCGTTGTTGAATGATCTTAATCTTATCTGAAGTTTCCCTAACCACATGATCTGGTCCAAGCATAAACTTCTCGCCAGTCTCTATCCAACATGATGGTGAGTTGCATGGCCTTCCGTACAAAGCTTCAAACGGAGCCATACCGATACTGGATTGGTAGTTATTATTATATGCAAACTCTACTAGATGCAAATAGTCACCCCATGATCCACCAAAATCCAATATACATGCTCTCAAGAGATCTTCCAAAATACGATTCACCCTCTCCGTCTGACTGTCGGTCTGAGGATGATATGCGGTACTGAGATGTAACTCTGACCCTAGAGCTTCTTGTAAGCTCTTCCAAAACCCACTAGTGAACAACGGGTCTCGGTCACTCACAATGCTTTTAGGTACTCCATGAAATCTCACTACCCACTTCATATACAATTCTGCTAACTTAGCTGCCGTCCTGTTTGACTTGATGGGTATAAACCTCGCACTCTTAGTCAATCGGTCCACAATCACCCAAATGCTATCATGACCCGATCTAGTCCTTGGTAACCCATCAATGAAATCCATTGACACTTGTTCCCATTTCCATTCTGGAATTTCTAATGGTTACATCAAACCACTAGGCTTCTTTTGCTCAGCTTTAACAAGCTGGCAATTCATGCATTTGGATATAAACTTCCTAATGTCTCTTTTCATTCCTTCCCAGTAGTAGGTCTGCTTCATATCTTGATACATCTTGTTACCACCGACGTGTATAGTTAGTTTCGAGTGATGACATTCTCTAAGCACTTCATCTCTCAATCCATTGACATTGGGTACAACAAGCTTTCCCTTCTTTCTAAGCCATCCATCTCGATCAATCCCATACTTGTTCATCTCCTCATCGATACGCATCTCTAACCTGGAGATGATTTCCAATAGGTTAGGATCGTCCCTCTGACTAGAGCCGATTCACTCAATCAAAGTGGGTCTGATCGTCAAACTTGCTAACATTTCTGGATCCAATTCGCACTTTGGTCTGAAATCAAACCTAGCGATGTATTCCAGTTGCTTCCACTCTAGAAACATAGCCCCTAAGCTGGCATGTCTCCTACTCAATGCATCAGCCACCGCATTGCCTTTTCCCGGTGTATATGCGATGTCGAAATCATAGGAAGCTAGGAACTCTAACCATCTCTGCTGACGGAGATTCAGATCTTTCTGAGAGAAGAGATACTTTAACGACTTATGATCTGTAAACAGCTCAAATCTTTCTCCCAAGAGATAGTTTCTCCACATCTTTAATGCAAACACGATCGCTGCCAATTCTAAATCATGGGTAGGGTATCTTCTCTCGTGCGGTTTCAATTGCCGACTTGCATAAGCTACAACCCTACCGCCTTGCATCAATACAGCACCCAGTCCGGTACCACAGGCATCCGTGTATACCGTCATCTCTTCATTCCCCTTAGGAATGACTAACACTGGTGCGCTTGTCAACTTGTCCTTTAGACTCTTGAATGCATTCTCGCACCTTTCATTCCAAACAAAAGCTTGATTCTTCTTGGTCAACTGGGTCAATGGTGCGGCTATCTTGGAGAAACCTTGGATAAACTTACGATAATATCCAGCTAACCCCAAGAAACTTCTTACGTCTGTTGCATTCTTGGGCGTAGGCCAATCCTGTACCGTAGCCACCTTCGCCGGGTCTACGGCAATACCATTCTCTGATACAACATGGCCCAAGAACCTCACTTCCCTCTTCCAGAAGTGACACTTAGAAAACTTTGCTTTCAATCGGTGTTTTCTCAACACCTCCATCACTATTCTTAAATGTTCCTTGTGTTCTTCCACTATCCTCGAATAGACCAAAATATCATCAACGAACACAAGGAAAAACTTATTCAACTGATCTCTGAATACCCTATTCATAAGATCCACAAAATATGTTGGGGCAATGGTCAGCCCGAATGGCATGACCAACCACTCATAAAACCCAGACGGCGTCCGAAATGTCGTTTTAGCTATACTCTCAGCTTCCACTCTAAGCTGATGAAAACCTGTCGCGAGATCCAACTGAGAAAATAATCTCGC
Organism: Allium sativum; assembly: GCA_030737875.1. NCBI lineage: Eukaryota > Viridiplantae > Streptophyta > Magnoliopsida > Asparagales > Amaryllidaceae > Allium > Allium sativum. The sequence continues at coordinate 1,066,451 of CM060925.1, read as the reverse complement.
ACCACTCAACTGATCGAACAAATCATCTATCCGCGGTAGAGGGTACTTATTCTTCCTCGTCACTTTATTCAACTCGCGGTAGTCTACACACAAACGAAGGGAACCATCCGCCTTGGTAGCAAACACAACTGGTGCTCCCCATTCAGAAACACTCCTTCTGATAAATCCCTTCTTCAAAAGATCGCTGACTTGCACCTCGAGCTCTCGCTGCTCTCTTGGTGCCATACGACGAAGTGGCATCACTATAGGTTTATCATCTTTTACCAAATCAATACGGAACTCAATCTCTCGGTGTGGTGGAAGCCCGGTCACTTCTTCGAAAACATCCGGATACTGGCCAACCACGGGCAAACCTGACAACTCACTATGCGGAATGTAGAGAGAGTTTAGAAAACTAGCCAATACCACCTCACTGGGTAGACCACCAAACACTATCCTCTGCCCATCATCCGCTCTAGCTATCAACAAAAAGCCCTCACAGTCTACCACCACCCCATATCTTTGGAGCCAATCTACTCCCAGAATAATGCTAAACCCAGTAAAGCCCAAAACAAAGCAATCACAAACAAACATGCATCCATGACTCGATAAGACCACATTACGACAAATCATGCTAAGGCTAGTCGAACCACCAATCGGGTTCGTCACCACTAAAGGTCTATCAACAATCTCGGGCCCCAATCCTAACCTATCTACAAGGTCACTAGATATGAAAGAACTGGAAGCTCCGGTATCAAACAAAACTCTAACAGGAACATCATAAACAGAAAGCATACCTTGAATGACGACATTCTTTCCCTTCTCCGCCGCGGTTGGGGCATTCGACGAAGAAGGAATAGCATTAAGGGCATATGCTTTCACCATTTGCTTTTCTTTGGGGGGTTGCGGTCACTTGTCCTTGTGATGTCCCATTTGGCCACAGTTGAAGCACTTCCTATCCGCTGGCTTGGCCCGACAATTACTAGCATAATGGCCCTTCTTACCACAGCTGAAGCACTCAACATCTTGCTTATTCTTTTTCTTCTGGCCATTCTTAGTCTGATTCTGCTTTCTCTTATTCTGGGAAGCACCCTTGCCTCCACCACTTGCTTGTGGTTTTGGCTCTTCTGCAGATGCAACCTCAGTCTTCGGCTTAGGGTAGAGACTTTCTGACCTCAATGGTTTCCCCACAATCGATTCAAACGTCTCATCGATGTGGTTAATAAGCCTTTCCCCCAAGTACTGATCCAAACCAGTTATGAATTTCTCATTCTTCTTCTCGGCAGTATCAATAAGAGATAACCCATACTTCGACAAAGTGTCGAATTCAGCAATGTACTCCGAGACAGCTCTGCCATTCTGCTTAAGCTCCAAGAATTTCTTAAACAGCACGGACTTCTGAGCAGCTGGAATGAACATCTCGCTAAAGAGAGCTTTAAACTGCTCCCAAGTAATCTGATCTTCGGGAGTAGCTGCCTTTATAGCATTCCACCAATTCATTGCCCGCCCTTGCAGCTGACGGGACGCTAACTTTCTCTTCATCGCATCCTCGATACCCAAGTCCTCGAAGATACGTTCGGAACTTTCCAACCAATCCTGAACATCCGTGGCCAACTCCGTTCCGTGGAACGGCTTTCCACCAAGGCTAGTATAATCCTTGTTCAGCTTGGCGAAGTCGACTCTAGGCGCCTGCACTATTGGACCACCGCCGTTTCCACCATTGGGAGCTGCCCTCTGCACCTCTCTAAGCATCTCTCTCATGAGGTCAGTAAACATCGTCCTCATGTCAGCAGCATTCCCATTGTTGGCTCCCCTACCAGCACCTCTACTATATCGGCTCATCGTCAATCTGAAAAAGGAAACGATTAACAACTCCATAGTGGTGCTAGTGCAGTACGACTTCATCCTTATACTAGTAATAGTATATATATATATATATATATATATATATATATATATATATAGCTTTTGAAAACCAAAGTAATCACAAATACGCTCTCTCGTGTATGTATACTATCTCTCCCTGATAACTTCCCTAGGTTAACTACGCAACCTAGAGCTCTGATACTAAGTGTAACGGCCCGCCCCGCACCAGTCGGCATTTCCTCCGAAAGTGCGCTGTACACATGCCCGACTAGCACGGAACGGTCGCCAAAGAAAGGAAGAGGAGAATGAAATAATCGAGGAACCTGTAGAATGCCTCACAGCACATGGAATAAAATATAATAATAATAGCATTCTTGATATAAAACAGGTGAGACAGTGCATAAGCTGATAACTAAAATCAACATCAACATCAGAGCAGCGGAAATCCAAATACAGCTTATTACAACTTTCCAAATTTACTGTCTCTAAACAAAAGAAAGCTAAAGTAGAAGATGCACCACTAATGCCCAAGCAGTGATCATCAACAACTCAGGGAGAATACTATATATATATATATATATATATATATTACGTGGAAGCCTCCTGCTCGTCTCCGGATCATCTACCCGTGCATTACCAGCTAACCTGTCTCTAGTCTGCTCATGTGAGCACCCAGAGTAATAAGAGGAGACATAAAACTCTGGGTCAGACATAAAGCCTGGTATGAGCGATAAGCATCTAAACAGAACAATAACAGGTATACTAAACCATACCTGAACCTGGACCTACAACCAAAGAGTTAGTACCACATACCGTACAATACTCTAAGGTGCCATAATAAATAGTGTAAGAATACGGGGGTGGGGTGTGCATGTCATAATGATAGCAAACAAATCAACCATAGCAACCATCCTCACATCTCTCACTCAGTGCATAAAGCATACGATGTCCACCACTGTCAATCACCAGACACATTGAAGTAGTGACGGAGTTCAACCTGTACAACTACTTCTACTACCAAGCTTACCACATGGAGTCATGACCAAATCTTTACAAATGACCCCACTTCATTGGTTTATAACCCCTTAGTCGTACCTAGGCCATTTCAGCCCTGAATCTGTTCACATACTTCCCATACATAGTGATCCAAAGTCATAAACATCAACTACCCCTTAGCACACATCCCACAGCAAAGCCCAATCATGAAGTGAACTCATTGGTTCCCAACTGGATCCTGAGCTCTAGCTTCCCATATTGGACTACCTTTGCATCTCGGGTTATTGGTCGATACTGGGTCGGGTCGGGTTCTCCCTCTAGCCATCGGTTCGGGTCGGGTCCTCTGCTTCGGGTCGGTTCGTAGTCTTCTCCTGTAGCGGTTCGGCTCGGGTCCACAGCGTCGCATCGGTTCGGGTCGGGTATTCCACTTCGGGTCGAGTCGGGTGTCCTCCTCTGGGTCGGGTCGGGTGCCATCTCCCTTCCAGTTCGTGCTTCCGCTCCGATCCGCTCCCTTGTTCTTCACATGCTCCCATCCGATCCCCCCTTCGCCATCTGATCCGCGTGGCCTTCCCTCTTGCTAGTTCTCCCAAATGTTAAGTTCCGATCCGAGCCCTGCGTCTCCAAGTCGATCCGATCTCTCCTCCTTTATCCGATCCGATCCTAGTTCAATTAGCGTGGCCTTCCTTTTTGCCAGTTGTCTCAAGTGTCAAATACTGGTCTGATCAGATCCCTTACCCAGTTCAACTCATCCGATCCGAGCCTCCATATCCGATCCGATCCGGTCCAGAACCTGCACTTTTCTGCAACTCTTCCAGCAAGTATTTTACGCCATTCGACGACGTTTTTGACAAATCTAACACTTCTAATCAATCATGAAACACACCATAGAGTCATAGCAACATGTAATAGCAACCACAAACAGCAAAAAAACAATTCAAATGAATCAAATTGGATCAAAAGTGGCTAAAACCTCACATTTTCCCACAATCCCACTTAATCTTGTTTAAGCACATACTTAGTAAAACTTAATCAAATCGTCCTAATTTTCTATTAGAGGCATAAAATATTACTTTCAAATTTCTAAACATTTTTCCAGAATTTATTAGTGCATAAATTCGCTAATCTTCACTAATTACCCTTAATTACCGTAATTAGTGCAAAAACTATGCAAATCACTCACCTTTGCCACAAAATAAAACACCAAATCTGAAATACTCTCTGTTTGTGTCGAATTCCTATATATAGCAGCTGCTCCAACCTAGCTCTGATGCTATTTGGCCTTGTTTTGATGTAGTTTAGGCTTAATCTTCACTAAAAATGTGTTTTGGAGTGGTTTTAGAGGATGGAAGCCATTACTAAGGCCTCAAGAAGGTTTGTGGCGGCTCAAAACTGAAATGAAAGTGATTTCCTAACCCTAATCAGCCCTCCTGTACCTCTGAACCCGAAATTCCCCTCTGGGCCTAGTTGCTAATCACCCGGTTAAGCCCAATTAAGCTGTTTTTCACCATCTAAAACTTGTTCCAGCCATATCTCCCAAACGATGAGTCCGTTTGGATAGTGTGACCATTCTACGTAATTGTAAACCATCATCCGAAGCCAATGGAAGTGGTTTCAGGTCAAAATTCCTTTCCAGTCAAAAGTTATGGCCAAAACAGTACCAACTAGGGGTAAAATGGTCATTTAAAAATCGGGAAAAATCATGGACATGGGAAATAACACCAGTAGTCGTCTCCCAAAGTTACATGACCATACGACTTCATATGTGAAAGAAATAAATATTCTACGATTCTGTGATGCGTAGAATACGGGTCGTTACAGACCCTCAGCTTGTGGATGTGAGTGATAAGCTAATTAGGGGTGAAACTTCCAGTCACCTCAATAGGTACTCCATCGATGATAAAGGTTGGCTGAGACGAAATGGGAGACTATGCGTCCCACAAGCTAGGGATTTAGGAAAGAAGTTTCTCGAAGAAGCACATCATTCCAAGATGACAATACACCCAGGAGGGGCCAAGATGTACAAGGACGTAAAGAGAGTTTTCTATTGGAGTGGCATGAAGAAGGACATGGCAGATTTCATTTCTAAGTGCGTGACATGCCAGTAGGTCAAGGCGGAAAAAAGAAGCCTGGAGGACTGCTTCATCATCTAGAAGTCCCGCAATGGAAGTGGGATAGCATTTCAATGGACTTCATTGACGGGTTGCCTAAGTCGAGAAGAGGCGATACTTGCATTTGGGTAATAGTGGATAGGCCTACTAAAAGCGCCCACATTATACCTATCAAGAGTAGAAGGACTGCTTCGTCTCTAGCTTCTCTTTATCTCAAAGAAATAGTTCGACTTCATGGAATACCCTCCAGCATAGTGAGTGACAGAGATCCCATCTTTACGAGCGAATTTTGGCGGAGTCTGCAAGAAGCTGTAGGCACACAATTATACTTGAGCACGGCCTATCACCCCCAAACTGATGGTCAGATAGAACGAGTGAATAGAGTGTTAGAAGATCTTCTAAGACTGTGCATTCTTGACTTCGGAGGGACTTGGGAGGATCATCTTCCTTTAGTGGAATTCGCCTATAACAACAGTTACCAAGCCACTATCGGTATGGCGCCCTTCGAAGCTCTATATGGAAGACCGTGCCAGTCACCAACTTGTTGGTGGGAGTCTACCGACAAGCTTATACTTGAGCGAGACATGATTCGAGAGCGTAACAACCCGCAAATTCTGAACTAATTTAAAAAATTTATTTCAGAAAATTTTAATGAATTTTGAGGATATAATATAATTTATTATTAATAATAATGGCTAAAATTTATTTTTATCGAAGTTAGAATGAATAAATTTAACTTAAATATAAAAGGAGTTAGAAATGGCGCGGTAGTTTTAAAATTTGATTTCAAACTTTAACTGAATGTACAGGATTCAAAATAAATCAGAATTGAGTGAAACCAGAAATATTTAAATCTGTTTAACCATATCTTTCTAACGAATCTGAAAAATTGAAATTTCATAGCGGAAATCAAAAGTTATGGCCAATTCAATTTTTAAAAAGGTCGCTGTAGAATTTATATATATAATATATATGGCCCGAAAGGTTACTTTTCACATATGAAGGAATTTCGACTCGAAACCACTTCCATTGAGTCTGGAATGATGTTTCTGCATTTAAAAAGTATAAACACTTATATATTTTGAGTTTCGGAATTTATTTGTTTAAAAATGTATTTTTAATATTAAATATATTAGCCTTAAAAATAGTCATTTTTCAAACGACCTCTGTTTTCGACGAAACCATATTTGTTAGAACCGGAATGTCAAATTATTGCTAGGTTTCAATTTTCAGAATTTTTCGAATTAATATGTGAGTGTGGCAAAAGAAAATGTGTTTTGACTATTTTAGTCAATTTTGTTGGATTCGTATCGTCATAAGAAAGCTAAAAATATTTTTTTTTAGAATTTTCTGAGGTCATATGTGGCCCCGGCATATTTAAATGTACGGTCAATATTTAATTAATTAATTTTTAATGGGATTTTAAATATATTTTTCTATAGATTTCGGAATTAGACGCCAAGACCCATCCCATTGTGTTCAGAAGGCCTCAAAACGTTAAGATCGACAGTAAGCAAGCCCAATTCGGAGACTGCCCGCATTTTCACCTTTATAACACATTTTTTAATAAAAATAATAAAAAAATATAAAACCCTAACCCTAAATAGTGCGCCCGCCACCTATGGGTGTTCGGTGGCCAAAAATCCCCCAACTTCAAACATCAATTTCTCTCAATCCGTTCAGTGAAAATCTACAAACTTTGTATCAAATCGAAGAGGACGGAGAGCTCTACAAATCCATATGGTCAAGATCAGTTTTCAGTTCACGGATTTCGTGAATTCTGGCGAGGAAGTGGGGGCGTTCGGGTTCAATTTTCTAGGCGAGGAGGAGGCCGAGTTGGCTGGGTCTCTGGGCGGTGGTGGCTCGCGGGCGGAGCTTCGGAGTGGTGATGTTCGATCGGCGCCTAGGGGGCCGTAGGGGGGTACGACGTGAAGGGATCGGAGGCGATGTTTGGGTTCGGCTGAACGCAGCAACGAAGAAGAGGAAGTATTATTATATTATTATTTTATTTAATATTTAATTTATCCGATCTTTAAAAATCAATATCTCTTTCATACAAGGGCCGATTGACGAACCGTAAGTTGCGTTGGACTCGTCTTTCCGAGATCTTCGCGATGGCGTAGACCCGAGCTGAATGTGAGAGAGTCAAATTTTCAGCCATATCAATGTGAGAATTCTGAATTTTATTATTTAATTAATTATAAATTATTTTTCTTGCGTTAAAAATAATTGTATTGTGATGTAATTCAGATCTGAAATGTTCTATGATTGATGAATGGTTGATTGTTGTTGGTGGTCTGTTTTGTTGTTCATGATATGCTAGATCCGCGTTGAATTTAATATATGGTTGAACTTTATTTGCGATTAGAAAAATAAATCTAAATTTGGATTTAAATCATATTTTATTCAGATCTAGTTATTCTAATTTATTTTAAAAATATTATTTTTATTATTTTGAGATGAACAATAGAATTTGATCAACAAATAAAACTTATTTTTATTTGTTTATATTACATTAGAAGTTGATCGACAAAGAAAAACTTTATTTTTATTTATTTGTTTACTTTGCAACAGAAAATGAACAACGAGTAAAACCTTACTTTTATTTGTTTACTTTGCAATAAGATTTGAACGACAAATAAAATATATTTTTTATTTGTTTATTTGCAATAGAATATGAACAACAAATAGAATATATTTTTATTACGACAGAATTTGGCTAACTAATAAAAATCCAATTTTGGTTTGTTTACATTTAGAACACGGTTTATGAATTACAATAAAAATCATTTGTTTGAATTGAAATCATGTTAACGATAAAATTTACATTTTTACCGTATATATAGAATAGATTAAAAATGTCCATCTATTTGAAATGAAAACATGAAACATTAAAAATCTTATTTATAATGAAAAGAATTATTCATATGAAAATTGTTCATGTTGAAATAAAAGTGTTGAAAACATAAAAAAAATCACATTTTTAATGTAAAGAATGATTCATATGAAAATTGTTTTTGTTAGAATTGTCGAAAAACAAAGTTATCCTTTTTATTTGTTTTTGTTGAAATGTTAGAAATTAATCAAAAAGATTACATTTTTAATGTAATTAGAAACAAATTAAGAACATTACATTTTTCAATGTAATTAAAATTGAAATAAAAAGATTACATTTTTCAATGTAATTAAAATTGAAGTAGAATGATTACATTTTCAATATAATTAATGTAATTAAAATTGAAGTAGAATGATTACATTTTCAATATAATTAATATTGAAATAAAAATAACATTTTGGTTAAAGCATAAGTATTGAAAAAAAGAGATCACATTTCTGGCCAAACTTTATTAGTGAACTTTTCTGGCCAAACTTTATTAGTGAACATTTCTGGCCAAACTTTATTAGTGAACATTTTTGGCCAAAACTTTATTAGTGAAGTGAAAATATCACTTTTGTCAAAACTTGACTATTGAATTGAAATTTTCATTTTTGTCAAAACCTGATTTTTGAATTGAGAATATAATTTTTGTCAAAACTTGATTATTGAAATAAAAGTAACAATTTTGTTTACATTTTATGTGTAAATAAGAAATTATTTTCAGAAGCTACATAGAAAATAAAGTTTGTTCTTTTATTTGGAGTTACCTATGCAAACATAACTTGAAAATAAAAAGTACATTTTTATTTGTGTTCGACAACACAAATAAATCAAGAAAATAAAACATATATTGAAAATAAAGTTTTATTCTTTATTTTGTGTTCAAACATGTAAATATATTTTGAAATTAAAATTTATTCTTTTATTTGCATTCACCAATGCGAATACATACAAATATATTGAAAATAAAGTTTATTTCTTTGTTTGCATTTATCAATATATATATGCATTGAAATTAAGGTTTATTCTTTTAATTGCATTTATCAATGCAAATATTCAATGAAACTATAGTTTATTTTCTTTATCTACATTTACCAACCCAAATGTACACACTTTTATACAATTTTTTTTTTTAAAATATACTTTGAAAATAAATTTTGTTCTTTTATTTACATTCACTAATGTAAATATAATTTGTAAACAAAACTATTCTTTGTTTGTATTCATAAATGCAAATACTCATTTAAATAAAATTGTTTCTTTTATGTAAATACACTTTGGAAATGAGGTTCTTTTTGCATTCACTCAAGTATACTTTTAAATAAAAATAAAAGTTACATTTGTTATTTGCATTCCTTGTTGCAAATAAAACCTTAAAATAAAGTTCATCTTTGTTTGCAATTCACTAATGCAAACAAACCATCAGATTGAAAATTATATTCTTGATTTATAATTTTGATATGAATAAAGATTGTTTGAAATAAAGGTTAGAATTTAAAAGTTACATTTTAATAACTAAACATTCACATTTTTATCATTAAAGTAAAATAGACAAAGAAACACTTATTTTGTCTAAATTAAGAGAATGGAACAAAATATAGCATTGGTATATTATATTAGAATTGAAACACAAATTATTCATTGTTGTGAATTTATATTAGTTAAAACCAATTATTCATTCTTGTTCATTTACATTAGCTTAAAACAACTATTCATTTTAGTCAATTTATACTAGTTAAAACAAATATTTACTTTTGTCAATTCACACTAGTTAGGACCAATTATTTTCTTATGACAATTTACATTTGTTGAAACCAATTATTTGCTAGTCATGGTTATATATATTGTGTATTACACTTCCATTCACAAGTTACCCAACTTGTGTATGTGTTTGGGACGATAATTTTTCAAACATCGCCCAAGTGCACAAATTAGTTTATCATCTGCTTGATTGGTTGAAACCCCACACGGGTGTTGGGATGAAAATTTACATACACTAATCCCAATATTCAGTTGTATGTTCATCGTTAGATCAACAGGCTGCGATGAGCGTTATTATTTAATTTTAATGCTTACACAGTGGAAATTACACTTTGGATGTAGATGGATGATTATACTATTATTGTCATATATATGATGTGTGTGAAATCCATGTAATCCAAATTATATTGTAAATGTTTGAGTCGCATTTCGATTCAGGTGTTCTTTTAAATGAGGATATTTTAAAATTAGAAATCCTTTTTGTATAAAGTATATATATTTTCAAAATATATATTGTTAATCAAGTATATGTTAATCAAAGAATATTTGTAAAAGAGAAAAATCTGTAATATAAAGAATACTCCCATTTAGAGTCTTTTATATAAAGAATATTTTCAATGTTTACTTTAAATTATGTTTTAATTGATATTTAAAGGGAGATCTTTTATTAAGATTTCTAGAATTTTTAATTATAAATTAATTGAAATGTGAAGTGGATTTATCGTGGACGGTGTTTTAAACGACATTTGTCCTTTAATCCAATTTACATTGAAATTATTATTTGGAATTTATGAATCTATTTTATAGATTTAAAAAGGCATTTTCTAAAAATCAAGTTTTACCAATTTAATATATCAAATAGGAATTAAGTGGAAATTCGATTGGTAATAATCGAAATGGGCTTCTGTGAAAGAAGACCGATATTATATATGGAATTTAAGAGGCTTTGCCGTTATTTCATTTATATTATTAGTCCGATACAGAAATCTATATCGATTATGTATTGATTTGATTTCTGTGGAATTCCATATTTCGAAAATTGATTTATAGATTTTATTTTCAGTGTTTATCTTTGATAAAATTAATGAGAATCTTTTAAAACGAATATCTTATTAAAAGAATACTTGGAGTTGGAATGTGGCGTAATGTGTTATTTTCCAATATTTGCTTTCTAATCGCAAAATACGCGAGTTATTCAGAAAGACCGGGTTTAACCCATTCTGAATAGTCATCACGACGATCAAGAGTCGAAGATGAAGACGGTGATTGAGGACCGAAGGTTTTCACATCGTTGGGATGATGATGACTGGTATCTTGAATTGGGATTCGCCTTCCAAGGCAAGGTATTTGGTAATGATCGTCCAAACGCATTTGGAGATCGACGGACACGTTGTTTCGCTCAGACCCAGAGCGGACTTGTAAATTGATTGTGTGTCTGACATTGTATTCCTTCCTGTTGTATTTGTTGAATGCTACTGATTATATATTTCTGTTTGGTGGTGAAGAATTTATTCTTTACTTATCACCCTTCTCTAAGGCGTATGAGCTTGGAGGTTATATGTATATTGGTAGATGATCCATAATATGGTAGGGTCTGACAATGTGACATGCTAAGATGCAAATGATCAAGGCTTTGTTGAAAAGCAGGCCTTGTGGTTGATGATCAAAGCATAGTCTCCATAGGCATAGCTTTGTGTATATCGTGACTTCGCGAGCCTCACACCCAGGTATGAGTCAAAAACGGGATATGGACTGTAGGCACTGCACACGTTTATTTCTAGCTAGGAGTAGTGTTTGGGCTTTAACATGGCCCGGCATTTTACTTATGTGGATTATGGATTGAGGTACCTCGGGTTTTTATAGGCCGGAAGTGGTCATATTATAGGTCCAAAGGGACCGGGAAACGTGTGTCCAGGCATAACTAATCCACTACCGTTAGGTGGGGACCGGCCCTACCGCATCCAAGGGTTCACTACGGGGAATCCTGAGGCATTTGCTAGAGTGTCGCGAATCGGAAGAGGACGATCCCTAGCCTCGATTTCATGACAGAAAACCAATTTCCAATACGACATTACGGTCTTGATTGTAAACTTATATACGACGACATAGTAGGATGGGATACTATGCCGTCTAAGATTAATACATTTATATTGAAATGTTTTAAATATATATATACACACTAATAATATCGTTTTTACGTATCAAGCATCTTTTGACCATTATAAGGTAAAACCCTATCCTCTGGTGTGCGTTGCATTGTGTGATGGGACCTGGGTCTTATAATGGTTTCATTTTTCTAAAAAGCATTGCGTTATTTGACGATTTACTTTATTTATGCACTAGCAATCCAATGGAGTAAACCCGTTCCGCATTAGCGGCGTGGTCCTGTGATTAGCCTACTTATTAGGTGAGTTAAATATATAATTCTCACACCAGTCCCACGACTAACCTGTAGTTTGTTTCACTTTGCAAACTCGGGTGCCCTCTTTCCATACGGGCAGTCGAGTTGCTATTTGCAGATATAGTTAAGTAGGATCCTGGACTGAAATCTAAAGCTGAGTGCAGAATATTGATGGCCTTCCACTGAGATTAGTTCCGCCGCAATGTATTTAATTTATCGTAAATGTATCTTCCGCTGTATTATTTATTGATGTACTCTTATATATTCTGTACTCTGATGTAACATTTATCATTGATGTTATAAAAGTCTGTGTTGTTGTTCTGATGTTTTGTATGCCCAAAGTTAACATACGCGGGTTTTGAATGGTCTTAATCGATCTTGCGATCATATTGGGGTCGGGCGAAATCCGGGTGTTACAGAGAGACTTCAGAAAAAGTGGACTTGATATGGAGGACAATGAAGACGGCCCAAGAAAGACAGAAATCCTACGCCGACAAAAGAAGGACTGACATTGAATTTGAGGTTGGGGACAGGGTTTTCCTTAAGGTATCCCCTTTAAGGAACGTCGTTCGCTTTGGATCTGCAGGAAAGCTAGCACCAAGATTTGTAGGACCGTTCCCTATCATCGAGAAGATTGGGGAAATAGCTTAAAGAGTAGAGCTACCGGAAAGATTGGCCGGAATTCACAACGTCTTTCACGTTTCTCATCTCCGGAAATGTCAACATGAATCCGCATGAGTGATGGAGCCAAACATTCTAGGAGAAGCCGAAGTAGAATGCGAAGCAACTGTAAGGAGAGTTCCAACTCGAATCATAGGAACTGAAGTGAAAAAGCTACGCAACCGCGAAGTCAAACTCGTTAAAATTCAGTGGAGCAACGCTGAGGAAGACGCAACTTGGGAAACTGAAGATAGAATACGCGCGGCCTACCCTTTTCTTTTCGAGGGTACATCTTTGACCTCTCTTTTTCCTTAAGTTGTGCTTATATCTATCTTTTTAGGTATGATCTCCTCGATATTATCCTTTATCCTTAGGTAGAAACCCCTTTGGATGTAAACATGTAATTGAAACATGTTATGATTGATGGCTGCAAGTGGTTGCATGTAATGATCCGGGTTTTTGATGACCTTGGTTATTCGATATACAACACATACCGAACATCCAAGGGTCGAAAATACCGATCATTAATGAAAGAAATTAGAGGGTGAGGAAGGATAAGATAGAAACTTAGAATAGAAGAAGAAGAAGAACACAACATTAGAGTAACATGAACCTCACAGCGGAAAGAATAACATATAATATATATAACATAACTTAAAATATACATCTGTACTTGAATATACATCATTATCAAAGTACAACACTTACAACACAGCGGAAATAACTATAGCTATATAATCCTGAAGCCTCCTGCTCCAAGCTCTTCCAGTATATCTGTAAATCTTGACTACTTGACTGCCCATACAAAATTTGGGCACCAATGAGTTTAGGGAAAACAAAACAAAATAAACTCCGGGTCAGTCATGGGACTGGTATGAGTAAAACAGTTTAAAACAGTTCAAACAAGTAAATGATATCTCATAAGACCACGCCGTATAACGGAACGGGTTTTTCCCTTATGAGAATCCAAATTATCTTTATATCAAAAACCTTTTGATATTATAATAATGTCTATCAACCACAATATAATAATCACCTAGCAGAAACGCTTTCATCTCACGTTTCTATATATATATATATATAGTATACAATCAAAACCGCAAGCACGTATTGGGTAATGGGTTCTCAAATATGACAAGGTATGGAACCACCTTTCGCTAGTGTACCTCTAGAAAGGAATACACTGGGTTCAACAAGAACATCTTGCAACCCGGCCACACATGACCGACCACTCATTTCGCTTGAGTGTATCGAATGTATATCACCAATGGTTGGGATCAGCAACTGTTTCCCGAATGGGACAGCATCGACAATAGATTTTTAGAAATAAATGAAACTCTAGATCAGGTGATTATACACCCTACTTCGGAGCGACCGGCTTAGCCATGCTGCCTGCCCGATTTCTATCATTTACCAGTTGATGAGGCTTGAGGTTACGCTTCATCATCACATCAGATTCACTTCGAATATCACATCGTCAAGTCCATCAAATCACTGATTGACGTCTACAACCATACATTATGTGTTAGCTAAAAGAAGTTTCCTTCTCTACTTCCACTCTTGGTATGGTTGAAGAAATCAATGTACGTGACCTTTCTGGAAATGCTCTGTTAGACATTCATCCATACAAGTCATCCAGGAACAAGATGAACCGAAGGCACTATTCAATACATCCATCTTAGGCACTGTTATCTAAGACTTATACAATAGCCCTTGCACTTTACTCCGTCTTCAATCATCTTTGGCATATATGATTTGCAATGCTTATGCCAATACAGAGTGGTTCTTTGGATAATAATCCAACCGGTCTCTCCATATTAACAACGTTAAAATGGTGAAAACTTCGATAGTCCATGATTTAACCATCAAAGAAAAACAGGTGTGCAAACAACGACATTATTTCCAGGAGGAAATTATATCGATCAATCATCATTCAACATTTATCTCTTTATTTCATTAATTTACTTATCTCCTGTTTCCCTATATTCGACATTTCTTATTTTCTAAATTTAGAAAATATATGTTATTACCATTGGAAAACATTTCCATTTCTTGTTTTCTATATCAGAAAACATTTCTGGTTCTTAGTTGGAAAACATTTCCAAAACTCCTTCATTGGACTTAGACAGATTTTTAAACAAACCATCGCGATGCTGACTCAAACCATTACGCTTATTAACTAAATTCCTCTAACCCACCTTCACTATCGAACTTTAACCATTCCTTAGTTAAAAATGAAGTCTATCAAGTTGTAGTAATACCACCTCTCAGACCTTAACTGAACAACGTTTTTAACCTTGAAATAGACAAAGTTCAACTTTTATTTCCTTAACAAACTTCCTTACGTAACTCTCTTTCGAATCATCTCTATTCGATAATTCTTTCCTTCGAATAAGGTATATTCGATAACTCTATTCAATTTACTCTATTCGATTAACCCTCATCAATTTACTCTATTGGACTAATGCTATTGGATTAACTCTATTTGATTTATCTCTAGTCGATAACTCCTTTAACTCTATTCGAATAAACCAAATTCGATTAATTCCTTTAATTCCATTCGAATAAACTATATTCGATTTATTCCTTTAACTCCATTAAACTATATTCGAATAACTAATATTCGATAACTCCTTTTACTTTATTCGAATCACTAATATTCGATTAACTCAACTGATTCTATTTGAATGAACTGTATTCGATTAATTCCTTTATTTTCACTCTAATCGATTAACTCCATCGAATAACTAAATTCGATAACTCCTTCGAATAACCAATATTCTATAACTCACTTCCATTAAACAAATCGATAACTCATTTCGATTAAACTATAATCGACAACTCCTTTGATTAACTAATAATCGATAACTCCTTTCGATAAACTAATAATCGATAATTCCTTTCCCTTAACTCTATTCGAATAAACTAATATTCGATAAACTACATTTGAATAACTCTATTTTGATTTAACTCTATCGATTTACTCTAACTGATTAACTCTAACTGGTTTAACTCTAACTGGTTAACTCTATTTGATTTACTCTAATGGGTTTAACTCTATTTATTTTCTAAATATTCCCTTTTTTAGTTCTATTTGTAAATGGTTTTACAAATATCTCCTTTTTGATTTCATTTTTAAAGGTTTTACAAATATTCCTCTTTCAATTTCATTTGTAAAGGTTTTACAAATATTCCCTATTCAATCTCATTTGTAAATTGTTTACAAACCTTTCTCTTTCTATTTGATTTTTAAATGGTTTAGAAACATTTCTCTTTCTAATCTATTTGCAAATGGTTTGCAAATAATTCCTTTAGGGTTTTGTTTCTAAGTATTTTCTACTTATAAATAATCCATTTATAAATAAATTTCTATTTATAAATATTCCATTTAAAAATAATTGCTTTTATAAAATCTCCTTTGATTGTTACAAATTTTATCTCCTTTATAAAATCCTTTGATTTTATAAATATTTTATTTTCAAATATCACTTTGAAAATTCCCTTATCAACATTCTGGTATGTTATGGTATTAATTCATATCAAATCACGATGGCCAATATCGTCCATACACATATAATCAACAACAGGTTATAATTCACATCATATATCAAAATATATGAAAACAATAAAAATAACTGTTGAGGAATCCAGCCGGATTCCTCCAACCTGTTTCCCTGCATCCACAAATGTTACACAATAAAATCAACATCACTTTCAGTTCCATATGATATATTCTGTTACAGAATCAATATAGAAATTCAGCTAACTGACTAGTAGTTCAATCAAACGGTCAACACACAGTCAATTAGCCAATATTTAACAGTTCTAAAAATACAACATGAAATTATAAACTGTTCAAAGTTAGTGATATTTACTCACATTGGCAGTTCATCATTAAAGAACGATACGATGTTTATTTGATTTGAATCAAACAATTTATTACACCGTAAATTCAAACTAGCCCCAATCCACTTCCAGTCAGCTTCATTGTGAAGCTCCCGTCCATACGGTCACAACGCAACTTATGGTTTGAGATTCTGATTTCATATGAATAAGTTATTGACATTATAAGTTAACGTATATTTTTAATTTAAACAAAAAAAGTATTTAAAACTAAATGGGCCTTAACCTTGTCTTGAGTCCAACACCCCTCAACCCGCTTACTCCTACTCTTTCTTCTCCAGTAACAGACTTCCGTTCCTCTTCATACTTAACACCATAGCCGACGATTTTTGCTCCATCCACCTCTCCGCTTTAATATTCCACACGCCGATAACACCAATAAGATTCTCTTCGAACTCTCCATCATCTCCCTACCACAGGTTCAAGCTCGAGGTAACCCTCTGAACCGCGACGTCGATCAAATCCCATAGATCGAACTATCAAATTCAGCACAAAAATCCACCAAACTTCATCATTTGATGCTACCGAACACCACAACCACAAGTACATACATCAAAACACGATTCAATGCTCCCAGTAACGAAAATCAGCAACCCTAGCCTTCGCTGTGGGTTTTTCCATCGACAGAAAAACTGTTGAACCCGGTAATACTTACGGGAGTGCGAAGAGCAAGTTCATACGAACTCAAATATACCTCCTTTTTGAGTTATAGATTTTGTATGGTTTTGTTTTGATTTTGGTTTGCTCGATATATTTTTCTGGTAAGAAAACATACGGCGGTTTTTTTCTGTTGACTTCCAGAGGGTTGGTTTTGTTTAAGGATGGTTATTTATAGCATTTGGATTGGAATATTCCCTTAGCATATTCCATTTATATTTTATCGCTATTTGTGCTTATCGAAATAAATTTCTTATTATCACATACAAAACCCAAAAATCATGAAAGTGGACATGAAGCTAGAGCTCGAAATTACGATCCCAACGAAACTAGTTTCATCGAATTCCGACTCCGTTTGCTCACACAGCGTAATTTTAACTGTCAAAATACTAGCTGTTTTGCACTATAAAAATCCGTACGGCCACATACTGACTCTAAAAATCACCAAACTTGGAATCTAACAACTATTTGACATTTCAGATCCAACAAAATTAGTTCCGTCGAATTCCGACTTCGTTTGCAAAAGTGGAAATTTTTAAAGCTCTAAATAGCGTATTTTAATATTTAAATATAATAATATTTAATATTTAAAAATAAATATTATCGTCAATATTCACAGAGGAATACCATACCACTCAGAATAAATCCTATAAAGATTTCTAACTCGATATTTCAATCTGGGACGGCCCGATAATCGATTTATATTTTAAACTCTCTTTAAAAATATAAATAAATCGTTATGGTCAGGGCGCTGCTTTTCTTAGAATTTGATTTGGACATAACTCAAAATCTACACGACCAAATCCCGATTTTTCTCTTCCATTAGAAAGATATACTCCACCAGCTCCACACGTTTCTTGTTTCACAGAAATCCGATTTAAAACGAACCATGTATATTCAGTTGAAGTTCAAATCACCGAATAGCGAACTGTCGCGCCAGTTCGAGCTCTATTTTAATTATAATATAATTATACGTTCAAACGGTCATTTATATAATATATTTATTATTCAAATTCAATTCCAAGATGAATTAAATATCACAGATGATCCAATTCACACCATATCGCCATTTCAGCCAATTCTGATTATTTTAGAATTAAATATATTATTTAATTTATTATTTTAATTAAATATTCATCATTATTTAATTCCACGACCATTAAATTTTCTTGATCACCATTTAAATAATTAAATAAATTAATTATAGTACCTCTGCAAATGTGGGTCATTACATTCTTCCCTACTTAAAATAATTTCGTCCTCGAAATTGCTAAGGTAGAGAATGACCCTATCGACTGGTTAGAACATATTTGTTCACTTCTTAACTTCAGTTTCAAATGAACCAATTTAATTTCAATTAAATTATTAATTAATTCTTATTAATAAAAAAATTCAAAAATCTTGAGAATTTTCTAACACCTTAACTTTTTGAAAAATTTCGCCAGCACCTCCTTTGTACTGGTTAATAGCTCAAACTCTAGCTCGCCTCTCTGGCCCATCTCCTTCCCAAAAGAAAATCAAATAGCCAAGCAGCTTGCCAGTTCGGCTCATAAATCTTATATCCAATAGAAATATAAACTTGTACCTTTTTGTCGGCATATCATTATATCCTTTCCACCTGTTATCAATTCAGCGGATACAAGGGTCATCCCAATCAAATTCCAATCTGCTTTTATCCACAACACAACCATTCGCTTATATCCGAGCCAAATATCATTTCAACTCGAGTTTCTTCTCGATTCCCAACTCTTAACTTGATTATCACATTACACTTCAAATTTGAATCTCACAATCCAATTTGTCTTGATATCATTCTAATTCAATCTCCGTTATCACTTTACTGGCTTTACTTTAATTCAAATTTACTTTCACAAATTTCTGTTAAATTTGTTTTTAATTCAAACAGTCTTTTCCTAGGAGTTTTTAAACAGTTTACTCTTTTCAAAAATCAAAATTTTCTTTTGAACATGTCACTGAGCCCTTAATTAATATTCCATTAGTTAAATAACTTCTCTATTTCTTTATCAATATTTATTAACCAAATATTTTCAATAACCATATTGGCCTTTTATGTTATTTGGAAAACATTTCCGAATATCGCCTTCCTTTATTTTCTAAACTTTACAAAATATATGCTATTTATAATTGGAAAATATTCCAATTACTTATCTCTTTCCCGATCTCGTTTATTTCTATACTTAGGAAATATTCTTTATTATATTTCCAAGCTTACACTTATTTGGGTTAAAATGGATGTTGTGTAAAACATCGTTACGACAACCCAAATACTATATTCAACTAACTCTTATTCAACATTGATCTTCGAGCCTGAAATCTTACTATTTATTTGTTAATAATGAAATCAATCAAGTTGGGGTATAACTACCTGTAACACCCCACATCCTTTAGTGTCACTCACAAAGGAAATGCACTAAGTTCTGTGGAGCATTTAGGGTAAAAGATGCAGATAAATTACAAGACAGACAAAAATTAAAAAGCGGAAAATAAAACTTTGCTTTATTGATAAAATAGTTTGTACAATGATTTCTTTACAATATCAGAGTATCATCTGCCTTACAAAATAAAGAAGCATAAAACAAACATTTATATTCCCCAATTTTAGCAAGAGCCAGCCATAGCATCTGGAAAGAGAATCCAAGCAAACTTCGACAAATCTTCAAGCTGGGAAAGAGTGACAGTCCAACTTAACCTTAGATATACTATTCCCTCCTTTACTACCTGGGGGGGAACGGAAGAAAAGAAGACGAAAGAAAAACAGAGTCAGGCATAAAGCCTGAGTAAGTTCAGTAACTTCTAGCATGTGAACATGGAAAAACAAAACGACATGAATTAACTGAATACAAGATAACACCATGATGATAGGGTTGGCAAGATTAAATAAGATAATCACAAGATATGCTAAGATAAGATAAACTGGATATGCTTTAGTACTTTCGCCGCTTCGCTATTTCCTTGTTATACCGGTTTCTATATCTCTGCACCACCCAACTATTGTCCCAACTAGTAACGATAACGTGATCCCAATCCCTGTAGTTTCCGTTGCCTTCAGGCATACATTTATTATTTATTACCTAGATCTAATCTACGGTTTTCTATCAAGTGCTTTCTAGATTCAACTAGAGTTTACGCTATCTGCTGAACGCTTCTCGGATTCAGGGTTTATGCCACCTAGTCCAACTAGGGATTTTGCTACCTGTCGAACGTTGCCCCAAGTCTAGGACACACTACCTAGAGTGGTATATGTCCCTATACTTCCCCACGCATGTATCGCGAATCGTTATCGCTTGTCTAGATGCACATGTCCTGTAATGTGCAGCCCGAGTCCTGTGGCAGGGCGAATCAAGCAATACAGAACTCGGTCGGGAGCTTTCAAATATCTGCCGATGCAGATGCTAAGGTCTGTTTTTATTCCAGTGGCTATGGTCCCACTTGACCCCTCCCTCAACTAATGTAAGGCACACCTTGAAAAATGAGAACTATACGCAGGCCCCCAGTGCCCCACTATCCTACGGCCATCCTCACCCATAACTAGATAGCAAGTATATGGTCTTTTGGAGTTCTCCGCCTTTCCGCTTCACGTATCTCGATTGACTCAAGATGGATGGTAGACGACGAGTTGATATCACAGGGCTACCGTTTTCTCGGCGAATCACGCCGGTCCATCCTAGTCTTTAGGTTGCCATATATTGCAACCAAGGCATACCCCTGGTTCTTCTACGCAGACCTAAACCTCTGTGAGCCCAGGAGGATCATCTGCAGCCTCAAAGAGGGATACTAAGAGTACCCTCACGTCCCCTCGAAGCCTCGGGCTTCGTAACCCAATTCGTTAGAGCCTCCTTTTTACTCAGACGGACATTCGCTCCTTCCCGTGTTATACTAAGAATTACTACTTAGTTTTACTAACTAAGATTTACCACTTAGTTTCCAAAATCGTTGTTTTCTTAACTAAGGTTTACTACTTAGTTCTCTTTCCCGTCAATTTGGATTGGTTAAGTGTCATTAGTCAATTCAAGCCAACTTAACCCTCTTCATTCATCCCGTTAAACTGGTTAAGTGTTATCAGTAATTCATGATGACTTAACCCTACCACAAACCAAGTTATATTGGTTAAGTATTTATTATTACTTAACCCTACCCATTCATCCTGTATTGGTTAAGTGTTCCTTGCCCGTCTGTTTTAACTGACATGTTATTATTAATGGTTAAGTATTATTCCTTCATGTTTTAGACTTAACCCTATTCTTTTATCACAATCCGATGGTTAAGTGTTCAAGCTTACTTAACCCTATGGTCTAGCCCAGCTAACATATCAAATTGGCTAAGTGTATTTACTTAACCCCAACCTCTAGTCTAGTTAACATGTTAATTTGGCTAAGTGTATTAACTTTACTTAACCCCACCTTCTAGTCTAGTTAACATGTTAATTTGGCTAAGTGTTTTCTTAGTTACTTAACCCCTACAAATCTGGTCTTGTTACCATAAGTTTGGTTAAGTGTCCCTATGGACTTAGCCCTCCCATTATAGCTTGACTGTGTTAAGTTGGTTAAGTGTTCCTATGGACTTAACCCTCCCGTTCTAACTTAACTGTGTTAAGTGTCTGTATGAACCTAACCCCACCCATCGGTTTTGTTATCTTGTTGAATTGGTTAAGTGTCTTAGTTAACTTAACCCTACCATTCTTGTTCTAGCTTTAATTAAATAGATTAAAGCCGCGACCACTCACATTAGACAGATATTGTTGCGAATACTGGATGTGCCGGTTGGTTCCGGGCAGGTTTACATCGCAATTCAGTCTAACCTCGGGTTAGGCATATTCGTGTTTTCTAAGTTCAAAGGGTTTTGATTAATTTTCAAATCAGGTTTTGAAAGTAACCATCCTGTCCGTCGAATCAGTTAGGGATAGCCAGGGAGAGCAGGAAACTTGTATTTTCCAAACCCAAGCCTAGACACTATCCTCTCTGTCATCCTAGAACTTTCTGGTGTATGTATTATTAAAAGAGATGTCATTAATAAACCTTTCTTTTGTAAAAATTTATATTTTCTCATTTAGGACAAATTCTATAAGTAAATTATTCCTAATTTACTTATTTCCTAATTACTCTTTTAATGTAAATTGTCAACATTTATTCTTATGGCCCATTTTCCTCTCTATATCATATTTATGCCTTTTTGGTATGTAAACTATACCAAATTAAATGTCACTAACCATGATTTTGCTAAACCTAACAAGTACTCCCAATTAAGGCCAATTTCAAATTTATACCAATATACTTATCATGCCAAATTAGCTAATCCCATTTCTGATTTTACATTCTACTTACAGTTCATGTCAGACTAGACTTATTATTCTAGTTCACAATTCATGTAAATGCTAGATTTACAAGTCAATACTATATTCAAATTACACATCCTATGTCAAATTTATCCAACTTGCACTTCTATGAACATGCCTTAATACATGTTTGATATACACGTAAATGTGTATATTTTATCCGCTTATTTGTCTTATTTTTTATTTAAAATAATTAATATTGTGTATTTATAGCTGTGTTTTAAGATTGTCGATAAAAATCTTGATTTAGAGCATTTGATGGATAAAGCATGAAGAATTTGCTTAAAAAGAGTGAAGTTGAAATTACTAAAGCTTGAAGAGTTTAAAAGCTTGAAGAACGGTTGCAAATAGAGTTCAGTTGGGTAGATTTGGCTCAATAAAGACTCATATTGCGTTCACATTAGCTCATTTGCAAGGCCTCTCACTCTACAGCTGCGTTCACACTAGCTTATGTGTTAGTTGGGCTAATTCTTTAGTCCCACATTATGGAATTTCCCTAGTAGCCTTTGTCATATCAGCTATAAATACACTTTATCTCATTCATTGTAAAACACACTTAGTTTTATTCTGTAATTCTCTTCTTGGAATAAAACTCTTCTTTCTCTCTTCTATTTAGTTTTTATTGCATTTTATTTATATTGTTTATTTCCTTTTTATTTTCTTTTCTTTTAGCTATGTCTAGCTAATCCTCTTTAATTAGGGGGTGATGACGCTAATAGATATGATTCAATATGAATCACATAGCCAAAAGATTAGAACTTCATGTATGTAGATCTAGATTTGAACTAAGGGTTAGATCTGAACCTTCATACCCTGTGTCGTTTAAGAGCTGTGCTCCTTCACAGGGTATATTCGAGTTCGATCTAACACTTATCAGATTTAGATTTAATATTTAGGGTTTTAGAAATAAAATAGTGAATCTGTCCTGATAGCCTATGGTTGTTTAAGAGCTGAGCTCCTGCATAGGCTATACTTGTTGTTATTTACATATTTGTTTCTAGAAATCTAATTATCGTTGATTCATGTTTGTGACAAAAACATGAATTAGATTTGTATTTATTCGATTGGCTATTGATGAATATTAATCTAATCTATGTCATTACTCCCTAATTACTTTCTTTAATGTTATAAACTCGCTTTTTGTTTATTTTCTGTCAATTTGCAATCAATCAAAATCCTGGAATAACTTGATTGGATTTATTAATTAAAATATTTTTGGTCCCAGAGTCCGACACCCTCTACAACAATCCTTGTTGTTTAGGAAAGCCGAACGGATTTTACAGTTGTTTACAACTGTTTAATTTGTTCGCAAACAAATTTTGGCGCTGTTGCCGGGGACCAAAATAATTTTTATTAGTAAATCCTTCGAGTTATATATATTTTTTTTTTCTCTTTAGATTTCCTTCATAAAAAAAACAAAAAAATATTTTACCCTTGTTAGTTGATTTTTTCTTTCTTTTTATATATAGAAAAAAATTCTCTAAGATTAGCTTTGATTTGGTATTGCTGATTTATACCATGATCTTCTGATTGAGAAAGAGAAAAAAATTGCAATTTTCGGTTTGATTTCTTTCCTTTCTTCTCAAATTTCTTTCCAATTTTCTCATATTTCTTCTTTTATATATATAAAAAAATCCCCTTCCCTATTTTCTTTACAAACTCTTTTCCGTTCTGTACAATTTCTTTCCTCTTCTCCCTCTTCTAATTATACAACAATAAAAAAAACCAAATTCTCTCCTTGCTATATATTTCTTTACGACAGGCAATTCATCCCTACCACTCACCACCCTGTTCCAAGTTCCTCAATATTGACCATCACACATCCGTTCACTAAAAAAAAAAACTCTACAACTCCACAGCAAAACATTCACCAGCAAGTTCAGACCCTGGTGTCAAACCCTGCACCTTAAAACCACCGTGACACCTTCACTACCCATCACACAAACCAACTTCAAAATCACGCACACAAACACCGTTCAACAAACTGGCAGCCTGATCAACTCCAACCCACAACAGAAACTCCATAGTTTCCATAATCCACCTTCTCGCTCCACCAGTCACACAGTAAAACTCCAACATACTCTCCAATACCAAAGTTCATCACATTACATTCAACAGTTCCATCCACATCGTCCCCCCTGTCCAAACAACACCGTTCTACCCTCAACCAAACCCAAACCCGCATTGTCCCATTCCCAATCCCCTACAAATCGATATCAGCAACCAACGACCTTCCTTCCACTGACAGAAACCACCGCAACCCTTAGCAGCTCTTCACGGTGACCGAACCAATCCTCTGCCTCTCTTCCAAACGCAACTGCTTCATTAACCTCGCGAAATCCCCAAATCCAACTCACAATCCATCTCCATCAACTCGCAAATCACCAACATACACCAATATACTTGAACGCATCACCTAACCTTCAAACTCCTACACGCAAACCACACCGCGAGCACAACTCCGATCATCACCACCATACATCGAAACAACCACAATTACTGCTCAAAATCCACATCAAAATTCGCTACTCCACCCATGTGAAACCCGAACAACAAATCCCCAAAACCCTTCAATCCAGCGGAAACCCTAAATTGTCAATCGAAGTCTTGAAGCCCCAAACCCGATTGAAATCACAGCGATTTGAAACCCGAACCCGAAAAGCAAAAATCGCAACCCAGTACCAAACTCGATTTGAGTTCTAAAGCTTCTGAGCTAAATTTTTTTATTTTTGATTGCAAACGAAAAAAAAGAATGGAATGAGTTTTATAATTGGAGTATTAGTTTGCTGAGATAAAACAAAAGGGGGGCGTGTATTGAAGTGCGTGACATTGGTAATTGGTTTGATCGTTGTTGAATTGTTGACCGAGTCCTTTTTTTAGTAAACCAATGGTTGAGCACGTGATACACTTCTGACGCAGATAATGTGAGGTTTTGTTTCTTTTACTTTTTTTCCAGAAAATTTCGGGTGTTTAAGGTTTGTAATGGTTGTTCATGGTTAATTTTTTTTAATTTGCATAAGCATTGAGTTATTAGTTTGAGTCTGGTTTGGTTTTTCTTCAGTTTTGATTTTGTTAAGTTTGAGTTTTTCTTTGAATTTAGTTTTTTTTCTTTGTTTGTTTCTTCACCCTAAAAATGGAAATAGGTACCGTGGAAATTAGAAAAAGGTCATAAAAAAATTAGGAGCCCGAACCCATGCCGCAGCGCAGTCAAGCAATTAATTAGGAGGCAACAACGACCGAACGTGGCAGACAATTCAGGGTTTGAGCGGTTGCACACAAAGTGGGGTGTGAACGCGCTAGCGTGACTCAATTGCACTGGACGGACTGCCGATCACTGTAAAAATTTTCTAAAACCCTACAGGTGCTCTGCTGCAAAGAAAAATATATAGAAATTGCATGTAAAAATTTTCTACAGGTGCCGCGGCTTGCTTGTAAAATTTTTATTTCTGCAATTTATTATTTGTGTTTATTCTGTGACTGAATATTTTGCCTGTTGATGTCTGGTTTAAAATTTTAAAACGAACGTGGGATTAATTGAAAAGTTTATTTTTGAAATCGACTCGAGGATTCGCCAAAAGATCATAGGACAAAATATTCGTTAAATTGACAATTAGGATTGATACTCTCTAAGGTGTCTAAGGAACGGTAGAGTCTCGAACTCAAACAGGTTCTTAAACCTTCAGTTGTGTTTCTGCGGTGATTCGTGGCACACTGATAATCCCAGTCCTAACCTGGCCCAGAGTTGTATTTATATAATACGAAGTTGTTAATTTTAACATATTTTTAAGAGCTTCTTTAGAGCCGCAACTTTTGCAACTGATTTTTCAACGAAAAACTCTCTTCTTCTTATACATGCGCGCTTGCCCCATGTACAACCAAAATTGCAATTCTTTTCAAAATTTAAATGATTTTGGTTTCGATTCAAATCAGAATGTGTTTCAAGCAGAAAACTGTTCGGATAATTCCTACCAATCTCATCAAACGATTGTACCCCAATATGAAAATTGCCATGAGAATTTATCTGAGGCGAGACGACTGTTAGCGCAATTGACTAAGAAAAATGCTGAAAATCAAAGCAACTTCAACATGGGTTTCAACGAAAATTCTGAATAACTTGATTGGATTTATTAATTAAAATATTTTTGGTCCCAGAGTTCGACACCCTCTACAACAATCCTTGCTGTTTAGGAAAACCGAACGGATTTTACAGTTGTTTACAATTGTATAATTTGTTCGCAAACAAATTTTGGCGCCGTTGCCAGGGACCAAAATAATTTTTATTTTTAAATCCTTCGTGTTATAGTTTTATTTTTATTCTATATTTTAGACAAAAAAAACACATAAATATTTTTATTTTATTTCGTTTCCTTTTGTTTTCTAGTATAAATAGAAAAAAAATATCTTGCTTGCCGATTTGGTATTAAATTATTGATTGATACAGGAATCTCCAAGATAAGAAAAAAAATAACTTGCCATAATTCCATTCAATTTCTTGCCAAATTCTTCTTGCATTTATTTACAATTTTTACAAATAAAAAAAAACTTCTGAAATATTTCTTTTTTCCATGCTTTTTAAATTCTCTATCAAATCAACAACTTCATCTCTGTTCACTCCGTCCATCATCCACCTTTCAGATCCCCTCAACCAGACCACAATTCCACCATCACCACGGTCAATTATTCCCACATCTTCATACACCAACGCAAGCACCCTACGCGCACACCGACCATTTCCAGTCACATAACATATGACCTCTTCTGTCATACTGTCTTGACATCATCCTCAATCTCCACCAAACAGTTCATGTCACCAAATCGCAAACAAATTTTGTCCACCACAGACTTCATTCAAACACTTATCTACGTCCTCCGTCACCAGTTCCAAAGTCAAATCCGCAACAATACTTCTTTCCCCAGAACACCAAGCCTTCAATAACATTCCTTCACATACCATACTCCTCCACGCCCATCTTCCCATCCCTCCCAATCAACCATATCGGTTGCAAGTGCCTCAACGAATAGCCTGCTTCACCACACCAAACATCAGAATTTTCACCGATCCTCAGATCATTGCCGAACTGAACACCCCGCCATCACCAATTTTTTCCAGCAGAATCACCAAACCCACCTTCCAACTGTTCACGCCACTTCAGCGTCAACACCCATACTTCCTGATAGCCTATGGTTGTTTAAGAGCTGAGCTCCTGCATAGGCTATACTTGTTGTTATTTACATATTTGTTTCTAGAAACCTAATTATAGTTGATTCATGTTTGTGACAGAAACATGAATTAGATCTATATTTATTCGATTGGCTATTGATGAATATTAATCTAATCTATGTCATTATTCCCTAATTGCTTTCTCTTATTGTTAAAACTCTATTTTTTTTATTTTCTGTGTTTGCAACCAATCAAAATTCTGAATAACTTGATTGGATTTATTAATTAAAATATTTTTGGTCCTAGAGTTCGACACCCTCTACAACAATCCTTGTTGTTTAGAAAAACCGAACGAATTTTATAGTTGTTTACAATTGTATAATTTGTTCGCAAAACAAATTTTGACAATTAGGACAAAACCTTCGACTGCATTGCTTAAGAACCTGTATAATTTGGGTAGATTTACAAATGAAGTTGATTATTTTTTTAAATGAACCTAATGCAATTTACAATTTTTAGAATTATATAATGACGGTTTGATTTATTTCAACAAAAGACTTCTCAGCCAGTTAACGGACAGGAGTTATCGGTGCACCAGGAATCACCCTAGCAATGCAGCCGAAGGTTTAAGTACCTTCAGAGGAACAACTGATATAATATTTACGAATCACCGTAATATTTATAAACAGTTATTACTCTACCGTAGTCTAGACACCGAGAAATAATCCATTAGAACTAAACCAATTTGTCAAAATATAATGAAGTCCTTAGAAAATAAAAACAAAACTAAGATGAATGCAATTTTTTTTAATGTTTTAATCAGTCACAGAATGAACAGTCTCAGAACAATCACAGAACAGTCAATTGCAGAAATAAATAAATAAATAAATAAATCGCTTCTCAAATTTGTTTTTTCTCGTCTTCCCTTATTCTTCTCGTTAGTGCATGCGTCATTGGACTCGTGATCCTTCAGATAATCGTTTAGTTCGTACAAATATTCCTTTAAACATGGCCGAAGAAATACCTCCTCGATCTCTTATGGATAGATACTTCCCCGATCGGGTTTCTATTCCTTCTTGCATCATATTGCCCGCCCCAACGGGTAACCACTTTGAAATTCATTCGAATCACATAAATACTCTTCCAAAGTTCGGCAATTTAGAATGTGATGATCCGTATATTTTCTTGACCAAATTTGAACAAGTTTGTGCAACCATGAAATTTCAACAATTAAGTGACGATGGAATCAAACTTAGGTTAATTCCGTTTGCACTTACCGATTATGCTGAGAAATGGTTGTATAGCTTGCCTTCAAATACGATTGGAACTTGGGGTGAATTTGTAAACATTTTTCTAAAGAAATTTTACCCTCTGGAAAAAACATCCAAAATTTGAAATGAAATCGTCAATTTTCTTCAATTTGGGGGTGAATCCTTTGCAAAATATTTTGAAAGATTTAAAGAGCTTCTAGTCAAATGTCCACATCACAATTTCGAAAAATGGACTCTTTGTCAAATTTTATACGATGGACTTGAAAATAACTCTCGAACCATGCTCGAATCGATGTGCCAAGGAAATTTTCTAGCCCAAGATCACAATGCCGCTTGGCAATTTCTCGAAAATTTGGCCAAAAAATCAGCTCAATGGGAAAGATCTAATGAGAAATCGATTTATTCCCGATCTAACGCTCATTCAGTAGGATCATCAGAAGCCTTAGAAGCAAAAATAGATGCGATGATATCCAAATTCGATAATGTCCTTTCATCAACTCAAATAAATCAGGCTCAAGCGTCTTAGACCTCATGTTACAATTGTAACGATCCTAACCACATAGCTGATCAATGCCCACATTCATTGGAACAACACAACGCATTTAACAAAGCTAGGAATGACCCATTCTCCCCAACATACAATCCAGGTTGGAGAAACCATCCTAACTTCTCGTGGACCCAAAACAATGCAAATTCGAATGTGGTTCAACCACTTTTTCAGTCGTTTTCGAATAATACTTCGAGACCTCTCTTTCAACAAACTCAATTCCAACATCCTGCGCCACCTTCTCAAATTCAAGCGCAACAATCTTTCGTTCCACAAGACGATAAACGATTGACATCACTTGAGAAAAATCTCGAAGAACTGACTAAAGCAACGACTCAAAATCTCCAATCAAATACCAATCTCCAAAATTTATTGACTTCGCACATGCAAAACACGAGCCAATCAATCGCTAAACTTTAAATGCAAATGAGTCAGTTAGCCACTTCTGTAAGCGAACGGGAAAGAGGCACTTTCCCGAGTTAACCCATTACAAACCCCAACCGTCAAAATCCTAACTCCAACCAAATTCACATCATTCAAGATTCAAATGTTAGTCACTTGAATACTTTTACGACTCTTAGATCCGGCAAAAAGATTGACAACCATGTGGTCAACCCAAATGCTTTACCGGACGATCTTCCAAACCCAACCGAAAATTCGACCAACTCGGATCAAAACATTGAGCCAATTTCTGACAAGGACCATCCTCAAACTCAAGTAGCCCAACCTACTGAGTTGTCTGCTCCATTTCCTCATAGACTCCGACATAGGAAAAAGACGGACCAAATAGAAAAGATCCTAGAAATATTTAAGCAAGTTAAAGTGAACATTCCTCTTTTAGATATTTTTCAACAAGTTCCATAGTACGCGAAATTTCTAAAAGATTTGTGCACTCAAAAACGTCATACACATGTACCTAAGAAAGTGTTTCTGGCGGCAACTTTAAGCGAAGTCTTGTCCCAATCAATGCCAGTAAATTACAAAGATCCTGGCTGCCCCACAATATCATGTACTATTGGGGACAAGAAAATCGATAGATGCCTGCTAGACTTAGGTGCTAGTGTTAACTTGCTTCCATATTCCGTCTATCGCCAATTATGGCTAGGAGAACTGAAACCCACCAAGGTTACCCTTCAGCTTGCTGACCGTTCAATCAAGAAACCTGTGGCCGAAATCGAGGATGTGTTGATCAAAATTGGCGAATTCATCTTTCCAGTTGATTTCATTGTCTTAGAAACTCAATAGGTTAGCAATCCTGCAAACCAGATCCCTTTGATTCTAGGACGACCCTTCTTAGCAACCTCTAATGCTCTCATCAACTGTAGAAATGGGTCTATGAAACTTTCATTCGGTAACATGACTGTCGAGCTAAACATCTTCAGAACTGAAAACTCTCCTAACTCTTATGTGGACCATTTTTCTGAAATCCATGCTGTCCACGATAATGAATCTGAGCTCGACCATCTGAATAACGAAATTGAATCAGATTACGAAACTTTGCTTCAAGATACTCCCGAAAATGTCTCTGATTCGATTCCTGTCGAGCCTCTCACAAATGAGTCTATCCCTCAACGAATTTCTTCGGTTGAGTCGCCCCCAAAATCTGACCTCAAAGTGCTGCCCAGTCATCTTAAGTACGCTTACTTAGGAGACAATGAAACTTTTCCTGTCATTATCGCTTCTGACATTACTTTAGAGCAGGAACAATTTCTCCTTCCCATCCTTAAGAAAAATAAGGAAGCAATTGGTTGGTCCATGGCTGATATGAAGGGGATTAGTCCTTCGATTGTCCAACATCGAATCCACCTTATAAATGATGCCAAACCCACTCGTGATCCCCAACGTCGACTAAACCTCATCATGAAAGAAGCAGTTCGGGCTGAAATCCTTAAATGTCTGGACAATGGAATCATCTACCCGATTTCCGATAGTCAATGGGTTAGTCCGATTCATGTTGTACCTAAGAAATCAGGGATTACCGTGGTTCAAAATGAAGCTAACGAGCTTATCCCAACCCGCACCCAGACTGGTTGGCGTGTTTGCATTGACTATAGGAAACTTAACGCTGTAACACGATAGGATCATTTCCCTCTGCCATTTATCGATCAAATGTTAGAATGACTAGCCGGTCACGAGTACTATTGTTTCCTTGACGGGTACTCGGGATATAATCAAATCCCTATCGCTCCTGAGGACCAAGAGAAAACCACTTTCACGTGTCCATTTGGTACATTTGCGAACCGACGTATGCCTTTTGGTCTCTGTAATGCACCTGCAACCTTTCAGAGGTGCATGGTTAGCATTTTTTCTGATATGATCGAGCGATTTTTGGAAGTGTTCATGGATGATTTTTCCATCTTCGGGAATTCCTACACTGAGTGTTTACATCACACGGATCTTGTTCTTAACCGTTGCAAAGATAAACACTTAACGCTTAATTGGGAAAAGTATCACTTCATGGTTAAACATGGCATTGTTTTGGGACATGTCATCTCTAACAAAGGAATTGAAGTAGACAAAGCCAAAATCGAAGTTATCTCGAATCTTCCCATTCCCAAATCCGTTAAGGACATCCGATCCTTTTTAGGTCATGCTGGTTTTTACCTTCGCTTTATAAAAGATTTTGGCAAAATCACTCGACCTTTGACCAATCTTCTTGGTAAGGATGTTCCTTTCGACTTCAATTCTGATTGCATTTCATCTTTTGAGCATCTTAAAAATGAACTTGTCTCTGCTCCGATCATCTGCTCTCCCAACTGGAAGCTGCCTTTTGAAATCATGTGTGATGCCTCGAATTTCGCTGTTTGCGTTGTCTTAGGACAACGTATTGATAAGATTCTTCACGTCATTTACTATGCGAGTAAGACTTTGAACGAGGCCCAAATCAATTATACGACCACGGAAAAAGAACTTTTGGCAGTTGTTTTTGCTCTAGAAAAATTCAGGCCTTATCTAGTTGGCTCACACATCACTGTTTATACTGATCATTCCGCACTTTGGTATCTTTTCTCTAAAAAGGATGCTAAGGCTCGTCTCATTCGTTGGATCCTTCTACTTCAAGAATTTGACCTTACCATTAGGGATAAAAAAGGATATGACAACGTTATTGCGGACCACTTGTCTCGTCTTCCAAATGCCCCGTCTTCTTCTCTTCCGATCAACGAGAATTTCCCTGATGAACAGCTGTTTTCTCTATCCACTGATCCTTGGTTTGCTGACATTGTCAACTACTTAGTCACCAAGCGGACCCCTTCTTTTTGGTCTAAGCAGGATAAACACAAATTCTTTTCCCAAGTGAAACATTTTTATTGGGACGACCCCTATCTTTTCAAGTATTGTCCCGATCAAATCATTCGAAGGTGTGTTCCGGACACTAAAACTCACAGTGTCCTCTCTTTCTGTCATGACCAAGCCTGTGGTGGTCACTTCGGTCCGAAAAAGACAGCCGAAAAGGTTCTCCAGTCGGGTTTCTACTGGCCTAACCTTTTCAAAGACGCGTACGAATTTTGCAAAACTTGTGATCGATGTCAATTCTTGGGGAAAATTTCTAAACGGAATAAGATGCCCCTGAACCCCATTCTAGAGGTCGAAATTTTTTATGTGTGGGTTATAGACTTCATGGTACCCTTCCCTAATTCTTTTGGGAACATTTACATTCTCTTAGCTATTGATTATGTTTCCAAATGGGTCGAAGCTGTACCATGCAAAACAAACGATAACAAGGTTGTTGTGCGCTTCTTGAAAGAAAACATCTTTTCTAGGTTTGGCACACCTCGCACAATAATCAGTGATAATGGTACACACTTCTGTAATCGTTCTTTTGAAGCTCTCATGAGAAAGTATTCGATAAACCACAAGTTATCTACTCCTTACCATCCTCAAACTTGTGGGAAAGTTGAAGTATCGAATAGGCATATTAAACAAATTCTTGAGAAAACTGTGAATCGAAATCGTAAAGATTGGTCCCAAAAGTTAACCAACGCTCTTTGGGCTTACCGCACCGCTTTCAAAACCAACTTGGGTATGTCCCCTTATCGGTTGATTTTTGGTAAGCCATGTCACTTGCTAGTTGAACTAGAACATAGGGCGTTATGGGCAATAAAAACTTTGAGTCTTGATTTAGAGCAAGCAGGAGGACATAGGAAGCTTCAACTTAATGAACTTGATGAAATTCGAAATGATGCCTATGAAAATGAACGAATTTACAAGGACAGAACGAAAGTTTTTCATGATAAATCAATTTTACGTAAAACTTTCATGCCAGGACAAAAAGTTCTCTTGTACGACTCAATTTTGCATCTATTTCCGGGTAAGTTAAAATCTAGATGGACAGGACCTTACACTGTACGGACTGTTTTTCCGTATGGTGCGGTAGAAATTGAGAATCCAACTGATGGATCATCCTTTAAGGTCAATGGTCAACGCCTTAAACCTTACTTGGAACCAATACCCAACCAAGAGGAAGAGCTCATGGTCCTCCATGAGTCACATTACATTCGGTAAGACGCACTAACCCTCTTTTGTACATATGTAAATAGTCTCTTATTTTATTTTTCCTTTCACAAAGATATGTCTAATTAAGACTGTGAGGACACAGTCACACTCAAGTGTGGGGGGAATTTACATTACATTAGCAATCAAATTTTATGAACTAGGTCATTCATTGAACAAGGATTAACTTAACTCATAAATAACACCTTGGTTCTTGTTTGATAAGTTGAATTTTTGGGTGATGAGAATGAACATTATTTATTCATTGAGTCATAATGTGTCTTTTTAAGATGCTAGCTTGAGATTGTGCAGACGTTAGTCATGTTCTGGAGTAAGCGTGTCAACCCTTGTTATACGTGTTAGAATGTGCAAGTAAAAATAATCAAAAAAAAATCAAGAAATAAAAATGATTTTGCACCTACATTTGTTGGATTTTCTGAGTTCGTTTTCATGCATAATATTTTCTTTTCCACTCAAATTTTCAAAATCGTAAGTTCTAAAATCCACTTGGCCCAATTAAGGAGAAATGACTCATTGTAGCATTCTTCTTCGATACCGCACATTATTCAAACCCAAGTTTTAGTCGAATTAAATCCATGTTTCGACAAGTTTTTCTTATATTGGTATACTTAAGAACCTTTCACTGATTTATTTTCAAAGGTTAAATACGTCACTTTATATACCACTATTACACTACCCATTCCGTACTTGTATTAAGGTAGGATAATGTTAGCCCACTTTGTGAACTGGGCAACACAAAGTCGAGATGTGAAACATTGAAGAACTTGGAAAGCATTATAGCGGATCGGATCGGAGAAGATATAGCGGGTCGAATCGGAGAGGTCTTGCTGTTCGGATCGGTGAGCTATGACTGTTTGAATCAGAGAGGCACAGCTGTTCGGATCGGAGAGCAACCTACTGCCAGTTGGAGCGGAGGGCTACCTGCTACAAAGACAGATCGGAACGGAGTGAAAGTGGATGAAGACTTAGCCTTGGGACAAAACCGGATCGGATCGGATACTCCGATCCGAACCCCTCCTGTACACTCCTCCGATCTGAACCCATATTCCACGTCACTCTCCCCCATGATCGCCTGGTTATTCGTAGCGGTTATGACCAGTTCCTACCCACAACGTCCACTGCTCTGATGCGTTGTCAACACAGAAATCCATCCGAACCCGAGGCTGATGGGATGGATGACACGTGGCTCCGATCCGGATCGGGTTCTGTGAAAATTTTCACCTATAAATACCCTGTCTAGAGACAATGAAAGGGATCTTCTTTTTGGCACTTTATGAGTTCAACCACCTTCATAAACCGAATTCCAGCACTCGCGGATAATCCAAATCGTCTTTCAACATTTGTTTTGAGACAATTGAGTGAATGTATGTGAGTTGTGAGTGAAATTGAGTGAATATCTCATTGTAATTGCAACCATATCATTGAGAATAGTGATTGACAAGTGGACGTAGGCTTTTATTCGCCGAACCACTATAAATTCTGTGTCTCTATTTTACTTTTGATCTTATTTCATTCTGCTTTTAGTCAATTTGGGTGTTAGAACCACTTTTGGGTCTAACATTTTGGTGCTTTCACTGAGAAATCATCTGAATTCTTTATTTTTCGGGATTATCGTTCTACTTTTTGGACCGTTGAGTTCAAAGAAGTTAATCCTCAAGTTTCGACGCTCTTGAATATTTGTTGAGTTGATTGTTGAAGAACTATGGCCAAAGGATAAGGTAAGGAAGTTCAAACTAGTCGAGGAAACGGAGTTGGTGAAGATCAGCAAAATGCAGTTGTGGCAAGGTCTTGTGGGCAGAGCTCAGTAGCATGACGGACTGATACAGGAAATCCGAACCGCACTCAGGGGGAGAGCTCCGATCCGATCCGGGTAGGAGAATCTGAAGCAGTGCACTCCCCCAACCTGAACCGACCCGAGCAGCTCGCCCTCCACCCACCCGACCTGGCTTTCCAGCTCCGACCCGAACAGGCTTCCCAACTCCGACCCGACCCGATTTCCCATCTCCGAACCGATCCGACTCCTGGTGATGTTGGAACTTCTACTCGAGCCCCCACAAATGCTCCGATTCCAGCCACCAGGGTCAATGATCAGGTCAATCCATCCGCACCCATTACTCAAGGAGATTTCTCGCGCCTACTTGACATGCTTGAGAGTACTAGAGAGGCTATGAAAATCCACGAGCGCACCAATCTCATGATGCAAGAAAACATGAGACTCATGAGCAGGGAAATCAGCGAACTCCGTAGACAGGGAACCCCATCCCCGGTTCGCCACTCACCAATGGATCATTCTTCTTCTTCCGAGGAAGAACGACCCCGTGAAAGAAGGCCGCTCGAACGACCTCAGAATTTGGAGCAACTGACGTTCGGATCTTTGGGGTCCCGTGAGGATATTGCACGAGCACTAGGAACCAATGATCCAAGCTTGAGAGACCCTAACCTTACTAATCCCACTCAGGGGCAGATGCTCCTGCCCCTTCCTCCTGAGATCGACAGGGAGCGTAGGGAACGAAGTAGAGCAGAA
This sequence comes from Allium sativum, assembly GCA_030737875.1. NCBI lineage: Eukaryota > Viridiplantae > Streptophyta > Magnoliopsida > Asparagales > Amaryllidaceae > Allium > Allium sativum. The sequence goes on along the minus strand of CM060925.1, from coordinate 1,029,874 downwards.
GCAGCTCAAAGAAGAAGGGCATCTCCTGAACAAGAGCCCAGAAGGAACCCGGATGCCAGGTCTAGGGAACCTGAACGGCCCCTGACTAACGCCGACGTACAGGCAATGGTACGCCAGATTATGTCTGAAAGCCGGAACTATACCAATGAAGATTATGGCATTGAGCGAAGCCATACTCCTTTCACTAACGACATCCTCAATTTTCAGTTTCCCCGACGTTTTAACATGCTGCAGATGGACAAGTACAATGGAAGAACCGATCCGGGATAGCATTAGATGCGATACTCGTGGCTCATGAATGCTGCTGCTGCTCCTGACGCAGTGAAGTGTAAAGCCTTCCCGATCTATTTAGAAGATGTGGCGCTGTTATGGTTTACCCGACTTCCCCCTCGTTCGATATCGAATTATAGGGAATTGAGCGAACGTTTTATGAATCAGTTCCGACTCCATACCCGAAAGTCTAAAAGTGTTATTGAATTATCAAGAATTAAGCAGGCGCCAGGAGAGTCTTTGAGGTCATATCTCGACCGTTTCAACTTAGCTGTGACTGAAGTTAGTGACCCGCATGAGCCCACCATCCTGATGGCTTTAATGGAGGGAGTTGATCCTAACTCCGAGTTTGGAGATTACCTTTCTGGAAAGACACCCTCCACGAGAGAGTTATTTTATGAAAAGGCCGATATTAACTTAAAACGATAGGAAGCCAGGGCAAACCGAAAGAGAAAGTCTGAAGCGGCTTCAAAAGAAAATGTTCAGAGTAACGTCGCCGTGAAGCAGTCTGGGGAAAGTTCCAGAAAAGTTGAAGTGAATGTGGGAAACAAGAGTGGAAACGTCAATTCTGGAAACGGGGGCAACAACAATAATCGTAACGCGAATGGTAACAGAAGAAATAGAAATAGGGGAAGTGATCCTAACAAAAGACCCCGATTCCAGACTTATGAGAATTATACACCGTTGAACGACACTCTGGAGAACATTTACTTGGATACATACAATGTTTTGCAATATAAAAGACCGCCACCTCGTGACTCAATGGAGAAAGAAATGGCAACTGGGAAGTTTTGTTTGTTTCATGGAACTCATGGGCATTCAACCAATGAGTGTCGACATTTGAGAGAATTAATTGAGAAGCTGCTGCACGAAGGGAAACTGGATGAATATAAGGTTGCCCCGAGGGACAAGGGGCAAGGAGAGCAGGCTCCAAAACAGATTCAATCTACTCCCAAGCCTACAGCGCAGCAGAAAGGCAAGGGAATTGTTATCAACTCCATAGTGTGTGGACCCACCCAGCAATCCACAGTTTTAGAGCAATGGATCAGTATGTAAATGTTTCCAAGCATGTAGATGTGGATGAATGTGATGATTTAGAAGATATCGCTCCCATAAAACAGCAGAAGACAATGTTTGACGACGTGGTATTCCGTAGCAGAGATAATGCCGGGATCCAGTCACCCACCGACGATCCGTTGGTCATTACTACCACCATTGGGCCGGCCTTGGTTCATAAGGTGTTAGTAGACAATGGAAGCTCTGTTAATATTTTATTTAAAAAGTCATTCGATCAGATGAAGCTAGAATCTGAAGATTTGAAGCCATGCGAAGGTTGGATCCAAGGCTTCAACGGGGCATCGACAGCTCCAATAGGGTACATAGAATTGCTCGTAACATTGGGGCAAGGAGAACGCCGAAGAGTACGGATGCTTCAGTTCATAGTGTTGGATGTAGATTCGCCTTATAATGCATTTTTGGGAAGGCCTGCCCTTGCTGAGTTCAGGGCTTGCATCGCCCCTTGGTGTTTATTGCTTAAGTTCCTAACTGAAGCCGGAACTGGAGTAATGAGAGGGGATCAAGTCTCCGGACGGGCCTGTTATGTTGCCGAATTAAAGATGTTGATGAAAGGACTTAACATCGAAAGTAAAGATGCCTCGCCTCCTCCAAAGGAGGGCTCGGCGTAGCAATTAGAGAGATCGGCCCCGAAGGAGTTGCCCAAAGGAACGCCTGAAGACCTGGATCCTAGAAAAGACGAGGAACCAGAGACTAGAAATGCAACTCCTAATGAAGCGACAGTGGACATTCCTATTGATGAAGCTGATCCAACAAGAGTTTTGAAGATTGGATCTCAGTTGGATCCACGTCGGGCCGAAGAACTAACGGACTTCTTGAAGGCAAACCTGGACGTGTTTGCCTGGACCCACGCTGACATGTGTGGGATATCGCCATCCATCATAAGTCACTCACTAAATGTAAACCCGAAACACCTGCCTGTGAAGCAAAACAGACGTATGCTGGGCCCAGAGAGGTCGGCTGCTCTCAAAGAAGAAGTGGAGAAGTTGAAACAGAACGGATTTATTCGAGATTCGACATATCCCGACTGGATATCGAATCCCGTCTTAGTAAAGAAGCCGAATGGAAAGTGGCGGATGTAACACCCCACGTCCATTAATGTCACTCACAAAGGGAATGCATTAACTTCTATGGAGGTTTTAGGTGAATATAGAACAGTAAAATTTCAACAAGACAGATATAAAATAGTACTTGGAAATTTAAAAAATTTTATTTCAATTGCAGCAGAAGTCAAAACATGTTTGATTACATCATAACACCATAATCAAAGTCAAGTACAATATCTATCTTGATAAAACAAGTACATAATCCCATTACATAAATAGCCATTAAAAAGAAAGATAACAAGCTGGACTTTACTTCAGCAGTCCAAGCGTTCCAAGAGATAAGCAATCCAATCATACTCCACTGGAACTTGGCCCAACCTGAGGACCTGTAGGGAGAAAAGGATGAAAAAGAGGGGGGGTCAGACATAAAGTCTGGCGAGTATGATAATTCTACAATACTATTATCAAATTAACTGGACTAAGGCATAAGCTGGAAAACAAGGAAATGTCTATGAAAGAGCAGATTAAGGACATAGACAATCGCTAAAGGAAACGTTATAGGCGCTCCTAAATACTAAAGGATAAACTCTATACTGCACCACACCAGTCACCCTAAAGATTGATTCCACTTAGCTTCACTTAGAAACTTTCATAATGGCTTTACGTACTCCTAGCTGACTACATAGGTGCCGCCTGCCCGTATCTCCACTAGGTGTACCTCACTTTCCATTTTTCGATCGGCTCCCTACTCATAGATACCCGTGCTGGCCCCACAGTGGGGTGTATCATTCCCCTAAAGTCGCAACCCGATATAACGGAGATGCACGGCTTATACCTACACGATGCAACAACGTCTTACCTACCAGCCCGGGTCCAGACACGCATATGAAACCCGTTGGACTTGCGTTGCCACCGCTCCCTGTTTTGGCCTCTTATAGTCAAACCCAGTATGCGTGTCCCATCCTCGACTTGGGTCGAGCCCACAAAGATATGTTTTGGGATACTGGTTGAAATGGGCCCCCATTATTTCCCACAAGCATTCCACCTAAGCTTGTCCCATTAGTCCATCCACTTAACCCACTTAGTCATGTTCATTTACATGTGTATTTGGTTAAGTCTAATCGTATTTCAAATGCCTCTAAAGGCAACCACTAGATTCCTCATGCCACCCAAGGCACCTACTTGACCCCCATGTCCCACCTTACATGATTATCTGGCTAAGTATTTCTAAATTCTTTAAGGCGATAACCTCATAAAGACCTCTCACATTAGACTGGCATTTATGGCAGCTGGATTTGCCGGGCGGGTCCGGGCAGTCTTACACCACAAAAGAGTCTAACCTCGTGTCTTTACAACTGTTATGCTTTAGTTTGGGCCTAGGACCTCTCACATTGGGCCGACATTTGTGACTACTGGATTTGCCGGGCGGGTCCGGGCAGGTTTACGTCACAAACGGGTCCAACCTCGTGTCCTAAGCATTGATTATTATTAATAATCCACTTTCCCCAATTTTAATAATTCCCTACATGAATTATTAATTAATTCCAAATTTAACAATGTCCATAATTGACTCAATTATGGACATCCATTTAAGGCATGCAAAATCATATCAATTGCACCCCAATTTATTAATTTCCTAATATTACCCCTACACCACGTTTGAACGTTTATTCGCAAAATGTATGCTAGACCCTATTAGTCTAACTAATAGCATAAAAGAAAATATTCACAACAACAACATATATATGTGACTAAATAAATCATAACAAGGGGTAAAACTTGCATACATTACAACTTGCATAAGGTTATACATGTCATGGATCTAAGGGTGTCAACTTATTCATAATTCACATAATATGATTTTGATCAAATTTCATAAACTTGTATAGGACATGCGTGAATCAACATCATTAACAATATGGTTTTATATGGGTACACCTAACTCAATAGGCAAATTCCCAAAAATCAAAATTCATTTAATCATAGATTCATGTATATGGGTACACCTAACTTAATAGGCAAATTCCCATATTCAAGATCCAATTAATTTGTAGATTCATGTATATGGGTACACCTAACCCAATAGGCAAATTCCCATAATCAAGATCTATTATAAAAAAAACATAAACTTTAAACATGATCCAATTCGCATAAATACTAACATCATGATTTTACAACTTGTATGATTCAACACAACTTAACATGACATCATTATCATATAACATAAGTATTTCAACATAGGTGATAATATGAGATCTACAACATATATAAGATTTACAACATAGCATATCATAATTTGCAACATAGCATGATATGATTTACAACATAGCATAGCATGATTAATCACATATGACATAGCATAGGATTATTTACAACATAATCACTACAACATAACAACATATATATGATAACATAATAGTATAATAAGAGATCCACAACATAATTTACAAATACATAACAATTCATATCACTTTCTTGTGATCCATTCATAACTTAATCAAATTATTTTATAATAATATTGTGAGATTCATCATACTCACAATTTTAAAGAAGAGAAATAGAAAGAGAGAGAGCTTTTGATTTGATTTGAGTAGATTTAGTTTGTAGATTAGGCCTTCTTCTTCTTTAGTTTGTGACGGCTATGCTGAACTCCATGGCAACGGCATGTCGGTAGCTCTCCAATTTTTCAAGTGATTTAGGGTTAGAGTCTACCCACTTATTTATAGATGTTAGGATTCATTTAGGCCATTAGATTTAACCTAGAAATAACCGCAGCCATTCAGACCAGATGGGGTTTATCTTATTGACCCAGCAATGAGTCAGAAGTGACTCTGCAAACACTCAGCAAATTAATAAACTTCTATTCATGTTTACATTAACTGCCCATATATATAAATATAAATATATATATACACACACACCTATTCATGAATTCAAATTAATCCATAATTAACTTATGACCATTTCTACACATTAATTTTCCAATTAATGTCTTAATTCCATTTTTCGCCTTTTAAGGCAATTCACATATTTCAAATTTGTTATATGCCTTTTTAAGGCTATTTCCTGCAAATTCTCAATATTAATTCTTTTAATTTGTGAATATTAGTATTAACAGAAATACGGGGTGTTACATTCTCCCCTCCTTAAGGGATTTCGACCCCGAAATCTTCAAGTTTATATCCTATCATCAACCATCTACTCAATCAACAAACACTGGCATCCATTGTCCTTATATACTTCTAATGCTTTCATGTTTAAATGCACAGTGTGTGTCTATGTCCGTATCTAATGCAAAATCAGGCTGTCCACTGATTCAGTTGACCTCCTTGATGCAATTCATGATAGTGCCATGCATCCATTATGTATGCAAAAGATCCTAATTGCTTACAAACTACTTCTATATGCGTGCACATTCATTCAACCGAATGCAACATCTATATGATGGTACAACCATTATACATCCATTATACTAAATACATTCATTTATGCAATATGCAATATGTAGTGACTGAGCCGATCTAGTGCCTAAAGTGTGTATATATATGCATCCACGAGCAACCACTAGCAACCACTTGCATCCATTTTGCATCCATCATACATAACATGTCTCAAACACATGTTTCAACCATAGGATTATCCTAACTAAAGGTCAAAGATACTAATGAGAGGACATACTAAAGATAAGATAAGATAAGCTAAGCGATAAAGGAGAAATTAAAAGACATACCCTCAAAAAGAAAAGGGTATAGCGAACGCATCTTCCCTTCTGTCTCCCAAGTAGCGTTGCTCTCATCATCTCCCCATTGCACTTTAACTAGTCTGGCCTCTCGATTTCTCAACTTTTTGATCTCCGACCCAAGAATGCATGTAGGAGCTCGTCTAATTGTTGCATCACGCTCTATTTCCACCTCTTTAAGCAAGCTCGGCTCTACCACCTCCGCGGTCTTGTGCAAACACTTCCTCAAATGTGATACATGGAATACGTCGTGTACTCCACTAAGTTTCTCAGGCAACTCCACCCTATACGCCATCTTCCCAATCCTGTCTTTTATAGGAAACGGCCCTACAAACCTTGGCGCTAATTTCCCAACAGACCCAAAGCGAACAACATTCCGTAACGGAGACACTTTGATAGAAACCATGTCCCCAATGTCAAACTCAAGATCTGTCCTCCTCTTATCAGCATACAATTTCTGCCTATCTTGTGCTGCTTTCATCCTCCTTCGAATCAAATCAATCTTCTCCGAGGTTTCCCTAACCATATCGGGCCCAAGTAGGATTTTATCGGTAGATTCCCACCGACATGTTGGCGAACGGCAAGGCCTTCCATAAAGAGCTTCGAAAGGTGCCATGCCAATACTAGACTGAAAGCTATTATTATATACGAATTCTACCAACGGAAGGTGCTCTTCCCATGTACCCCCAATGTCTAGGATACAAAGCCTTAAAAGATCCTCTAGAATACGATTCACCCTCTCGGTCTGGCCATCCGTCTGAGGATGATATGCGGTGCTCAAACATAGCTGAGTCCCTACCGCCTCTTGTAAACTCTTCCAAAATTCGCTAGTGAAGATGGGATCACGGTCGCTTACTCTACTAGAAGGAATACCGTGCAAACAAACTATCTCTTTAATGTATACAGAAGCCAACCACGGAGCAGTCCTCTTACTTTTCACGGGAATAAAATGGGCACTCTTAGTAAGTCTATCTACTATAACCCAAATCCCCGTATTACCCTTCCTTGATCTTGGTAATCCATCCACAAAATCCATTGAGACGCTTTCCCATTTCCATAGTGGAACTTCCAATGGGTGAAGCAACCCACCGGGTTTCTTTTGTTCCGCTTTTACTCGTTGGCACACTAAGCATCTAGCGACGTACTCGTCCACATCCTTTTTCATACCGGCCCAAAAGAAAACCCGCTTCATATCTTTGTACATCTTATTTCCGCCGGGATGAATGGTCATCTTTGAGCGATGAGCATCATCAAGAATGGCCTTCCTTAAGTCTTCGTCTTGTGGTACACAAAGTCCATTATCCCTTCGTAACCAACCCTTATCGTCTAGGGTATACCTACGAAGATGGCTAGACGACTCCCCTCCTTTGAGCTTTTCTACTATATCAACCAACTGGGGGTCGTCTTGCTGTGCCTCACCAACTCGTCCTAGAAGTGTAGGCCTAACCTCCAAGGATGCTAACAAACCAGGTACTAGGTCAACGGAGGCTCTAAAGTCAAACATGGAGATGAATTCTAAGCTTCATCATTCAACAAACAACGGACTCAAGGACAACCTTTTCCTACTTAAGGCGTCTGCTACCACGTTACCCTTGCCCGGGGTATATGCTATTTCAAAATCGTAGGAGGCTAGGAATTCCATCCACCGTTGCTGCCTTAAATTCAAATCCTTCTGAGAGAATAAGTATTTTAGTGATTTGTGGTCAGTGAACAGTTCGAATTTCTCACCAAGAGGATAGTGACGCCAAGACTTAAGCGCGAAAACAATTGCGGCTAACTCAAGGTCATGCGTAGGGTAATTCTTTTCATGAACCCTCAACTGCCTTCCACCATAGGCTATTACTCTTCCCTCTTGCATTAGGACCGCGCCAAGTCCCGTCCCACAAGCATTAGTATAGACGGTAAACGGTTTATTCCCGTCTGGCAGCATTAAGACTGGGGCTGAAGTTAAGGCTCTCTTTAAACGTTGGAACGCATCATCACAATCTTCGTCCCACGTAAAAACCAGGTTCTTCTTCGTTAACCGTGTTAATGGAGCTGATATTTTTGCGAAGTCTTTGATAAACTTCCTATAATAGCCAGCCAACCCCAAGAAACTTCTTACTTCGGTTAAATTTTTAGGGACCTTCCAATCTTGGATGGCCACCACCTTTGTGGGATCCACTGCTATCCCTTCCTTGGAAACCACGTGCCCTAAGAACCGTACTTCTTTCCTCCAGAAGTGACACTTAGAAAATTTTGCCTTAAGGTTATGCGCTCGAAGGGTTTCCAACACTTCCCTAAGATGTAGGGAATGCTCTTCTTCATTCTTAGAAAAGACTAAGATGTCATCCACAAAGACTACCACGAATTTGTTAAGGTACTCCCTAAACACCCTACTCATCAAATCAACAAAATATGCGGCGGCGTTTGTCAAACCAAAGGGCATCACTAGCCATTCATAGAATCCGTCAGGAGTCCTAAAAGCAGTCTTATCTATACTATCCTCAGCCACTCTCAGTCGATGAAAGCCAGTGGCTAAGTCCAACTGCGAAAACACTGAGGCGCCAACTAACTGATCAAAGAGATCGTCAATCCTCGGCAGTGGGTGTCGGTTCTTTTTAGTAAGCTTGTTTAGTTCTCTATAGTCCACACAAAGTCTAAGGGACCCATCCGCCTTTGTAGCAAATACTACTGGAGCACCCCACTCTGATATACTATGTCTTATGAACCCCTTCTCAAGCAACTTCTTCACTTGCTTATTGAGTTCCCTCCTTTCACGAGGAGCCATGTGGCGCACTGGCAAAGATACGGGTTTAGCATTATCCACAAGATAAATTCGAAAGTCTATCTCCCGCTTTGGAGGTAAGCCCTTCACCTCCTCAAAAACATCCGGATATTCCCGGACCACCTCTACCGTTCGCAGATTCTCTACAGACGCGTCAAGCGATTCAAGATAACTTAGCATAACGGAATTTATGGGACTACAAAAGATGTCGAGAGCATTACCAAGGCGAGTCACAAGCCTAACTACTCTCCTTTCACAATCAAGAATGGCCCCATTTCTAGATAACCAATCCATTCCTAAAATTAGCCCATAGCCCGTGAAGCCCAATACATAAGCATCACATCTAAATTCAACGCTAAGTATAGAGATTTTCAAATCCAAACATATCATGGTCAAATGAGCCGAACCCCCAATTGGATTTGAAACAACCAAGGGATCCTCTACTAAACTGGTGTTCAAGTGCAGTAATTCAACTAATGATGCAGAGATAAACGAATGAGATGCGCCAGAATCGAATAAGGTACGGACAGGATGATCAAACAGAAAAACTAAGCTTTCAACAGAAATTGTTCTACCTCTTTCTTGCAGCGGTGGGGCCGCAATAGCCTGAACTTGTCCCCTTGCCTGCCCTGGTGCCATAAGAGCCTGCACCTATCCTCCCGAGGTAGACCTTGCCCTCTGCCCCTTCTTTGGGCAGTCCTTCACCAAATGTCCCGCATCTCCACAATGAAAACAACCAGACTTCTTTTTCTTTCTACAATCTTTGCTGAGATGGCCAGGCGTCCCACAATTGAAGCATCTCTTCTTCCCTTTGCCATTATTGTTTTTACCACCCTTCTTATTTTGCGGTTGGGGTTTCTTCTGATCCCCTTTCTTTTCAACTGCCTTATCCTCATGCATAAGTGCCATTTCTACTAGCCTTTCAAAGGTGGATCCCATAGGGATGTGGGTCATAGCCAACCCTTGAAACGGTTCATTCAAGCCTCTAACGAACCTCAAAGCTTTCTTCTCTGGCGTGTTCACCAACTCCAAGCCAAACCTTGCTAACTGATTAAATTTATTGACATACTCCTTCACTGATAAGCTCCCTTGCTTTAATGTCAGGAATTTTTCCATATTTAAATTCTCCTCTGCCCTTGAAAGAAACTTTGCCTCAAACCTTCGTCTGAAATCCGCCCATGAATCAACTGGACGTTCCCCGTTAGTGACCTCCCACCAAAACGAGGCCACTCCCTTCATTAACCAAGCAGCTAAACGGGCTTTCCTCCCATCTTCCACTTCAAAGATATCCAACAATTCCTCAGTCTCCTTAAGCCAGTCTCTGGCCTCCACAAACGTCTCAGTCCCTTGAAAAGTTTTGCCTCCCATAGCCTTAAATTCCTTGCACGTCTTTGCAAAAGTGTCAACACGAGGGGGAGGAGGAGGAGGAATGGGTGCAACTGGGGGTGGAGGAACATCTGCTGGGCCTGCATTGGTGGCCCTAGCCTCCAAATATCTCCTAAACCACCCTGGAATCGTCACACCTTCTGGGAGATTAAGATCTTCAGCCATGCTGAAACGAAAAAGGAAAGATTCAAAAAGGAGAATTCGAAAGATAAAGATAAGGATATGGCTATTTGGGATTATGTTTTTCATAAAAACTTTCTCTAAATAACAGGTTTTTGAAAGCACTTCTTCCAAAAATACTTTAGAAAAATATTTTTCTAAAAATTTTATCTGTTCTGGTAACCTTATGCTCTGATACCACGTGTAACACCCCACGTCCATTAATGTCACTCACAAAGGGAATGCATTAACTTCTATGGAGGTTTTAGGTGAATATAGAACAGTAAAATTTCAACAAGACAGATATAAAATAGTACTTGGAAATTTAAAAAACTTTATTTCAATTGCAGCAGAAGTCAAAACATGTTTGATTACATCATAACACCATAATCAAAGTCAAGTACAATATATATCTTGATAAAACAAGTACATAATCCCATTACATAAATAGCCATTAAAAAGAAAGATAACAAGCTGGACTTTACTTTAGCAGTCCAAGCTTTCCAAGAGATAAGCAATCCAATCAGACTCCACTGGAACTTGGCCCAACCTGAGGACCTGAAGGGAGAAAAGGATGAAAAAGAGGGGGGGTCAGACATAAAGTCTGGCGAGTATGATAATTCTACAATACTATTATCAAAATAACTGGACAAAGGCATAAGCTGGAAAACAAGGAAATGTCTATGAAAGAGCAGATTAAGGACATAGACAATCGCTAAAGGAAACGTTATAGGCTCTACTAAATACTAAAGGATAAACTCTATACTGCACCACACCAGTCACCCTAAAGATTGATTCCACTTAGCTTCACTTAGAAACTTTCTTAATGGCTTTACGTACTCCTAGCTGACTACATAGGTGCCGCCTGCCCCTATCTCCACTAGGTGTACCCCACTTTCCATTTTTCGATCGGCTCCCTACTCGTAGATACCCGTGCTGGCCCCACAGTGGGGTGTATCATTCCCTTAAAGTGGCAACCCGATATAACGGAGATGCACGGCTAATACCTACACGATGCAACAACGTCTTACCTACCAGCCCGGGTCCACACATGCATATGAAACCCATTGGACTTGCGTTGCCACCGCTCCCTGTTTTGGCCTTTTATAGTCAAACCCAGTATGCGTGTCCCGTCCTCGACATGGGTCGAGCCCACAAAGATACGTTTTGAGATACTGGTTGAAATGGACCCCCATTATTTCCCACAAGCATTCCACCTAAGCTTGTCCCATTAGTCCATCCACTTAACCCACTTAGTCATGTTCATTTACATGTGTATTTGGTTAAGTCTAATCGTATTTCAAATGCCTCTAAAGGCAACCACTAGGTTCCTCATGCCACCCAAGGCACCTACTTAACCCCCATGTCCCACCTTACATGATTATCTGGCTAAGTATTTCTTAATTCATTAAGGCCATAACCTCATAAAGACCTCTTACATTAGACTGGCATTTATGGCAGCTGGATTTGCCGGGCGGGTCCGGGCAGTCTTACACCACAAAAGAGTCTAACCTCGTGTCTTTACAACTGTTATGCTTTAGTTTGGGCCTAGGACCTCTCATATTGGGCCGACATTTGTGACTACTGGATTTGCCGGGCGGGTCCGGGCAGGTTTACGTCAAAAACGGGTCCAACCTCGTGTCCTAAGCATTGATTATTATTAATAATCCACTTTCACCAATTTTAATAATTCCCTACTTGAATTATTAATTAATTCCAAATTTAACAATGTCCATGATTGACTCAATTATGGACATCCATTTAAGGCATGCAAAATCATATCAATTGCACCCCAATTTATTAATTTCCTAATATTACCCCTACCCCACGTTTGAACGTTTATTCGCAAAATGTATGCTAGACCCTATTAGTCTAACTCAAAGCATAAAAGAAAATATTCACAACAACAACATATATATGTGACTAAATAAATCATAACAAGGGGTAAAACTTGCATACATTACAACTTGCATAAGGTTATACATGTCATGGATCTAAGGGTGTCAACTTATTCATAATTCACATAATATGATTTTGATCAAATTTCATAAACTTGTATAGGACATGTGTGAATCAACATCATTAACAATATGGTTTTATATGGGTACACCTAAATCAATAGGCAAATTCCCAAAAATCAAAATTCATTTAATCATAGATTCATGTATATAGGTACACCTAACTTAATAGGCAAATTCCCATATTCAAGATCCAATTAATTTGTAGATTCATGTATATGGGTACACCTAACCCAATAGGAAAATTCCCATAATCAAGATCTATTATAAAAAAAACATAAACTTTAAACATGATCCAATTCGCATAAATACTAACATCATGATTTTACAACTTGTATGATTCAACACAACTTAACATGACATCATTATCATATAACATAAGTATTTCAACATATGTGATAATATGAGATCTACAACATATATAAGATTTACAACATAGCATATCATAATTTGTAACATAGCATGATATGATTTACAACATAGCCTAGCATGATTAATCACATATGACATAGCATAGGATTATTTACAACATAATCACTACAACATAACAACATATATATGATAACATAATAGCATAACAAGAGATCCACAACATAATTTACAAATACATAACAATTCATATCACTTTCTTGTGATCCATTCATAACTTAATCAAATTATTTTATAATAATATTGTGAGATTCATCATACTCACAATTTTAAAGAAGAGAAATAGAAAGAGAGAGAGCTTTTGATTTGATTTGAGTAGATTTAGTTTGTAGATTAGGCCTTCTTCTTCTTTAGTTTGGGACGGCTATGCTGAACTCCATGGCAACGGCATGTCGGTAGCTCTCCAATTTTTCAAGTGATTTAGGGTTAGAGTCTACCCACTATTTATAGATGTTAGGATTCATTTAGGCCATTAGATTTAACCTAGAAATAACCGCAGCCATTCAGACCAGATGGGGTTTATTTTATTGACTCAGCAATGAGTCAGAAGTGACTCAGCAAACACTCAGCAAATTAATAAACTTCTATTCATGTTTACATTAACTGCCCATATATATATAAAAATATATATATATATACACACGCACCTATTCATGAATTCAAATTAATCCATAATTAACTTATGACCATTTCTACACATTAATTTTCCAATTAATGTCTTAATTCCATTTTTCGCCTTTTAAGGCAATTCACATATTTCAAATTTGTTATATGCCTTTTTAAGGCTATTTCGTGCAAATTCTCAATATTAATTCTTTTAATTTGTGAATATTAGTATTAACAGAAATACGGGGTGTTACAGCGGACTTGCATTGATTTTTCAGATTTGAACAAAGCTTGCCCAAAAGATAGTTTCCCACTTCCCAGGATTGACCAGCTTGTAGATTCGACAGCGGGTTATGAACTTCTCTCTTTCATGGATGCGTATTCCAGATACAACCAAATTCCTATACACGTGCCAGATCAAGAACATACGAGCTTCATTACAAATTTGGGGTTATATTGTTATGTTGTAATGCCATTCAGATTGAAAAACGCCGGGGCCACTTATCAGCGCTTGGTGAACAGAATGTTTTATAATCAAATAGGGAAGACTATGGAAGTTTATGTGGATGATATGCTTCTCAAATCGAAACAGTCCTCCAGCCATACGCAAGACTTGGCAGAAATGTTTGGTATCCTGCGAAAGTATCGGATGAAGTTGAATCCTTTGAAATGTTCATTTGGAGTAGCATCTGGAAAATTTCTAGGCTTCATTGTGAGCTCCCGAGGAATTGAAATCAATCCCAGCCAAATAGCAGTGATTAGAAACATTGAAGAGCCGAGAAGAATTAAAGATGTCCAAAGTCTTGCAGGGAAAGTAGCCGCGTTGAGTAGATTTATCTCCAAAGCCACAGACAAATGCGTCCCGTTTTTTGATTTGATTAAAAGGGGAAAGAAGAACTTCAAGTGGACTCCGGACTGTATTGAGGCCTTTCAAAATTTATTGGAATTGCTAGAAAAACCACCGATTTTGTCAAAACCAGTGGATCACGAAGAGTTATTTGTTTACTTGGCAGTTTCGGCTTACGCTGTTAGCACAGCCTTGGTTCGAGAAGAAGACAAAGTGCAAAGGCCAGTATATTATGTAAGCAAGAAATTGGCAGCGGTAGAATGCAACTACCCAAAGATTGAGAAGCTCGCTTATAGCCTCCTAATCGCATCCCGAAAACTTCGTCACTATTTCCAAGCTCATCCAATAACTATATACACTGACTAGCCTCTGAGGCAGGTGTTGCAGAGACCCGAAGCATCGGGAAGGTTGATCAAATGGAATATAGAATTAAGTCAGTTTGATTTAAATTTTCAGCCGCGAAGGTCGATTAGGGGGCAAGCTCTGGCAGACTTTATAGCAGAGTTCACTATCCCCGAGGAGGAAGTGATCAATGACAGAGTGGTCAAGTCCGAAGAGGAGTTAAAGATAGATTCATGGAAGCTATACACAGATGAAGCCAAAAACGACCGAAGGTCCGGAGGTGGAATCGTCTTAGTTACTCCTAAAGGGCAGTCGTTATATTACGCTCTACGATTAGAATTTTCGGCGACTAACAAAGACTCTGAATACGAAGCCCTGATTGCCGGGCTGAAGCTTGCTAAAGACCTCGGAATAAAAATGTTGGACATATTCTGCGACTCCAAAATTGTTGTTTGCCAAGTGCGAAAGGAATTTGCGGCTCGGGGACCTCGACTCATCGCCTACCTCGGGAAAGTGGAAAAGCTGTTGAGCAACCTGGAGCGGTACAATATAACGCATATCCCAAGAGCCGAAAACCAGAAGGCAGACAGGCTGACAAAGCTAGCTAGTTCCGACAATCCAGAAGAAACTGAAATAATTCCAATAGAAACGTTGGAATCGCCAAGCTTTGAGTTGATGGAAATTGAGTTCGCTTTCGAAGCAGAACCAGAGAAGGAGTCGTGGATGACCCCAATTAAGAACTTCCTTAAGAGTGGAACACTCCCGTCAAAGAAAAGTGAGAAAAGGGCTATAGTTCGCAAGGCTACCAGATACGTCCTACAAGAGGATACTCTTTATAGGCAAGGATTTTCTATGCCCCTGTTACGGTGTATAGCACACGACGACATCAGGCGTGTACTAAGAGAAGTACACGAAGGTGAGTGTGGAGATCATACAGGAGGTCAGACTTTAGCGAAAAAGATATTGCGGTATGGATACTTCTGGCCCACAATTAATAAAGATGCAGCTGATTATTCACGACGTTGCGATAAGTGCCAGAGATTCGCCAAAATCCCCAGAGCACCGTCGACCCAACTCAAATCAATGGTGAGTCCTTGGCCATTTGCCACATGGGGAATTTATATCATCGGAGTTCTGCCAATTGCTAAAGGAGGAGCGAAATATGCAATAATCGCTGTAGACTATTTTACGAAGTGGGTGGAAGCTGAGCCCTTAACCAAGATCACGGCGAGAAAGGTGATAAGTTTCGTGGTTAGAAATATTATATGCCGATTTGGGATCCCAAGGAACACTATAACTGACAATGGAACCCAGTTCGATGTTACTGAATTCAGAAATTTCTGCCAGAAATATAAGATCGACAAACGGTATACTGCGGTTGCTTATCCGCAGTCGAACGGACAAGTTGAAGCAATAAACAAAGTTATAAAATCCATCCTCAAGAAACGGTTAGAGCGCGCCAAGGCAAAATGGGATGACGAATTTCCCTTAGCTTTGTCGGCATATCGAACAATATTTAAGACCGCTACTGGTCATACCTCTTTCTCTCTCTCTTTTGGTTCTGAAGCAGTAATTCCAGTAGATCTTGAAGTTCCTTCCCACCGGGTGACGTATTATGACCCGATGATGAATCGGGCACTCTTACTCGAGTCTCTAGATGAAATTGAAGAAAAAAGGGACGAAGCGGACTTGCGTGCGGCAAGACATCGACGTCAGATGGCACGCTATTACGACAAAAAAGTTTGCCTTAGGACTTTTGAACCAGGTGATTTGGTGCTAAAGAGAGTCTTTCCATCCCTTCCTCACCTCGGTCCAAAGTGGGAAGGACCCTTTGTCATCCAACGGAAACTTGAAAAAGGAACCTTCAAGTTAACGACCGTAGATGGCGAAGAAGTACCTAGGGCATGGAATGCCCAACACTTGATGCGATATTTGGATTAGAAATGTTGTACTCTTTGTTATTTTTCTTATGAACTCTGTAAAAAGGCACGACTTGCCTTAGGAAAATCTGATGATATGAATAAAGGACTATAAAGTGGATGTAGGATACGACTTAGCCGAACCACTATAAAAATATCGTGTGTCATTTACTTTCATGCATTATATATATACCTTCATCTACTATTCTGTTGCGATTATGGAATATAAGATGATTTAAAACCTGAAAGGTTGAAAAGAGTTTATACGCAAGAAAAAGCACAACGACTATTTGTGCGACAAGACATAAAAGAATGAGAAAATGACATTCTTAACTCTAACTCTCGAGAATTGAGAGAGAGTACAAAAGGACGGGAAGACGACGTCCTCTGAGGCGTGAAGGTGCACCCAGACAAGAGACCGCCTCAGTAAGAACTCTAACTTGAGTATAAGACAGGAGAGTACAAAAAAAAATGCCAGAAAAAACGACTGGCATTGACGACACAGAAAATGCAATCCCATCAGAAAATCGGGGGTATTCAAACTACTTGATTAAGTCTTGAATAGTTTTTGAGATCGTCTGGGGCATATATGTATACACATATTTCCCCCTACCTTAACTTCATTACACAACTATAGTAAAACACGCATTCTTACATAAGTACAGAACTAATGGTTAACAGACATTGCAGAAAATGAATTATTTTTTATTTACGAATGAATGAATTTGTACAGGAAAATAGCCAAAAAGAAGGTGCAAGAGCCGCCCTTATAGCAGCAATTGTTGGTCTACCAAATGCTAAAACAATGCAAGACAACCCACTATTTAGATTTCGAGTGAGGCTTGGACTTCTTGGCGGCTTTCTTCGCATCCTTTGCCTCTTTCTCGGCCTCCGTCAAGATGCGCTTTGATTTTTTTTCCTGAAGATGCGGCGCTGGAACCAGTTGATTTCTTCCCGTAGGGCGGAGCGCTGGAATCAGGAGAAGATTTTTTAGCGAGTTCCTCTGTAATAGATCTAGTTGAAAGCTTAACAACTAACCTTGACCCCGCATCCACGACTGCGAGAGGCTTGAGGATTTCAGGGTCTAAGTCTTCAGCTTTTAACTGCAAGCGTTTATCTTGGTCAGCTTTCATTGCAGCCAAAGTAACATCATCTGCACTTTTCGACTCCCCGACTATTGCCACAGCTGGATCTTCCTCATGTCCTCCGTCGCCGCCATCATCCTTTAAGGCTGCTATCATTTCTTCATCATGGGGAGTGTCAGCCTTAGACGGTTCGCTTCCTTCTCCCAAATCTATAGGAGCAGCCTTGTCCTTCTCCCCTTTTGCCTTCTCCGTAGGCTCTGCCCCAGAGGCGGCTCCCTGAGTCACATCTGTCTTTCCGGATGGCTTAATACCTACAGAGTGAGAAGCAACAGTTATCAACTTAGGAGAAAATAATGGGTTTTTCATCGATTGCTCAATCACGTGGAGAAAGGTAGAAATAGCCTTGACGAATTGAGGAGAGAATGTAGGGATACCTTCCGAAGACTTCTCGGTAGGGGTAACTGCTGTCTCTCATGCCATTTCGGGGATTGGGGATAGCAGAGTTGTTCGAGGGATTCCCGGGTGTTCAGGATCATACCCCTCTACTTCAGAAGTTACGGGGGCAGTAGAAGAGGAACCAGTCTCGGGAATGTTCTTCTGTTTATTCCTCCGCCTCTCTTCTTCCATAGCATCAGCAATGAGGCGGCGCCCTTCAGCTAGGCGTTCTGGCTCATCATCCCTTAAGTACTTCTCCATCAGCTTGTCCTCATCGATGGAATCAACCTTGAGCTCCTCTTTTTCCCACTCAACGATCTGACTCCATACTTGGACTAGAGTAGATGGATAATCCTCAATCCAAGAAATGTTCCGGCGACGGATGATGTGCGCAAAGAATTCAATCATTAATTCGCCGAAACCCTGAATCTCTGCCTTCGCCTCTGACAATTGTTTGCGGGCTTCCTCAGTGGATTTGATAGCACATTCCACATTACCCTCCACCAGGGCAGCTCTGTTCTCCTCCTCCATTAGCTTAGAAGCCAAGTCAGCAATTTTCTTTTCTAGCTCAGCATTCCTCTTTGCTAATTCGGCATTTTTCCGTTCAAGGTCAGTGTAAGCAAGGCGCGTTTTAGTGGCATCCGACCTAGCGTCTTTAGCTTGCTTTTTTAACTCGGAACGCTCTTGAGTGTGAGATTCAAGCAAATCATGATAACGATTTTGCATATCTTCAAATTGTTGTTTGAAGTTAGTAGCGTCCCTTTGAGCAACAACAAGCTGGGCCTGTGTTTCCTCTAAATCTTTTCCTAAATTCTTTAAGGCCTTTGCATCTTCTTTCGCGGTTTTTTGCATTGAATCAGCATTCGTGATTAGAGTACGGATGATTCTGGAAAGGTTGCGTGAATATTTGAACATTTCAGAGTACTGTTTCTCAACCGCATCTATCTTTGCTTTGGCCTCATCTGCCCACCTGGAACAAATAGGCTCGAGGGCAGGTAAAAAAGTCAAGCTCTCGAAATAATGTTCAGGAAATTGCTCCTCCAAATACGCCCGCTTGATTGCAGTTTCAGCATCTAGTGGTGGAGGGGCGGGGATCGTCAATTCAGTGTCCCTGTTTGTGGAGGATACAATA
Source organism: Allium sativum (assembly GCA_030737875.1). Taxonomy (NCBI): domain Eukaryota; kingdom Viridiplantae; phylum Streptophyta; class Magnoliopsida; order Asparagales; family Amaryllidaceae; genus Allium; species Allium sativum. Next base: position 1,010,620 of record CM060925.1, on the reverse strand, counting down.
GTTTCTTTATCTGTTCCAGGCCGTTTAGCAGGGACCTTGCGTTTACTTCGCGACTCGGTATCTTTTGGTGGACTTCTCTCCCTACTGCGCATTTCTTGGGAAGAGGTGGAGTCTTTTGATTGTGGCCTGTCCTCTTCCCTACAACCTTGATAACCTTTATATTTCTCTTGGTCCGACCCAACGAGAGAGCCAGAATGCGAGGTTCGAGAGCGATAGGGTTCATAAGGCCTTCTCTCCTCCCTACTGCGATCGTCGCGGCGATCATACTTATTGTCATAAGGTGGATTAGACATGCTGCGGCGGAGCTTCCTGATATCATAGTAAGATCGGGACATCGTGCCTGCACAATAAGACAAATGAAATTCAGAATCAATAGTTTCACCGAGAGAAAAGTGCAATGAGTGGTAGTGCTATTGTGTAAAGTGTGTCCTAAGTGGTGTATTTCCCCCCAACCAACCCGAGTCCGAAGCTAGACTAGTACGGGCAGGCTCTTTGGCCTTAGCAGGAGTGGTCTCTTCAGAAGAGGTGAAAACTAAAGGATCCTTCCTAAAATCCTCTGAAGTGTATATAGTTTCAGGTAAGGGGAGATCCCCCAAACTCTGAAATAATGGGTCATCAGTACTAGGGACATCTCCCTCGGAAGCATCAAGTGGCGACTCTTTGGAGGACGTTGACCTTTTTGGAGAAATGGCATCCTCGGGAACAGTATACCCTTCGCGATGCTTTTCGGACAGGTTAGCCAATTCATCGTCTTGAGTAGAAGACGGAGAGGGTGAAGTTTGAAGAGGCATTGTAGGAGCTCCCGAACCTTCTCCTATCTCTGGGACTACATCCACTGGTGGAATATATACGTATGGAGCCGTCCCATGACCGATACTACGAGTAACAGATAGCAGCCCATGAAAATGAAGATATTCGTCCTTAACGACTTCATCAATAGTCAGGAATTTCTGATCGCCATTAAGGAGCTGGTGCATCCGGTCAAAGAACACCTGGTCTGTTATTTGTTTTGGGTTGTCGACTGCAAACAAAAAGAAAAACGAGTTAAGGCGATGACTTGAATGTATAGAGCCAAGATTTAGGAAATCAGTGCTTTACTTGATTTCGTCCACCTTCTGGCACACCCAGGCTGTCGCTTCACGTAGAACCATTCCAATCTGGAATCTCCATCTTTACTACTGAATGGTGCCGAAATTATCTTCCTCTTAGGGACAGACTCAAAATAGCAGAAAGAAGGAGTTTCTCGAGTCCGATGCTTGAAGTTGTAGAAGAAATGGACGTCATCGAAAGTGAGCTCTATGCCTAAGATCTCACGGTATGCTATATATAAGGTGTGTAAGTAAGCATAAGAATTGGGATGCAGCTGCATGGGGGCAATCCGCATTTGTCTTAAAAAATCAACGATAAAGGGAGATAATGGAGGGATAGCACCGACCATGCACATCAACCGAGTAATTGCCATATATCCTTCTGGAGGGTTGTGGGGACGGTCAGATCTTGAAGGCACTAGAGTGTCCCTTTTCATTATCCCTTATTTTAAACAAATTCGGATATGCCTGTCGTTGTCGATTGTTGATTCAACAGAATCTTGGGCTGATTCCAATATGACAGCCGATTCAAACTAATCAGGAGCCCGGTCGTCACCAAACCCTCCTTCCTCTTCAAAACCTAGAGAAACTTCATCCTCCGAAGACACATTGTCACTTTCGCGATTTCCAACCTCGTAGTCTGAACCCTCATTATTCCATTCCGGATCCGACGGAGAAGATATGTCCTCGAGAGTAATTGTGTTGGAGGTTTCCGGGGCCTCTTTCTTCTCAGCTAGTCTGGAAGAGCGTCTGGGTCTCATGGTCATAAAACTATTGAAGAAGCAATAGCACAAATTAGAGTAAATTAGCCCGTATCCCCCCGTGCATGTGTGCAAACTAAAGTGTAAACGGTGTATGCGGAAAGTGCAAAGTAAATGTTTAAAAGCGCGACACAAAAGTTTGGCAAAATATAAAGAATTGAAGTAGTTCTTGATGTCCAGTTACGTTCGCAAGGCACTATCCTAACTGTCCATTAAGTTGAAGATTATGCCAAAAGTTGATTGGGCCAGTTAAACAAGTTTTTATGCATTAAGATTGACTGCTCTTCGGTTCGGTTCGGGCGCGTTCATTAGGATCGGATCGGGAATGCGGCCTCGACTTGGGCTCGGATAAACTTTGAAACTCAGAAATCAAAATCGGATCGGCTCGGAGGTAGAGTCCCCTAACAGTTCGGATCGGATTACGTAGTCATACTTCTCCTCCTTTTATCTTACAATCCGACCCGATCTGGTTAGGAAAGCTCCCTTTTCCCCTTTTTTAACTACTTGCTCCGACCCGATCCGATCTTCTGAACTTCTTTTCTTTTCTTTTTCCCTTTCTTTACTTGCCCCAACCCGATCCGACTTCCTGAGCCTCTTTTCTTTTCCATCTCATCCATCTTCTATACTCCAACCCGAACCGATCCCCTCAATCCTCTTCTTCTTCTTCTTCTTCAACCACAGTCAAATCCACATCCATCTCCAAAGCTCAAGTTAAAGACGAGCGCATGCCTCATTTAACCTCTCAGCGCCTCGAGATGGTGGTAGAACCACCCACGACGACGGTAGGGGAGGAAGGAGACACGACATCGAAACAGGAGAGGATCGGTGCTCAAATTATTCGAAATCAATCGCAAATCTCAATTGAAACCCGTTGTTATAAAATTGATTGAAGTTTCAAAACCTACCAAGGTGTTTAGATCGAAGATCGGCGAGATAATTTCAGATTTTCTAAGATCCTGAAAGTTAGAATTTCAGAGTGGAATCGGTTAGGCGAAGAGCAATAAAGAAAGAAAGAAAGGAAAGAGGAGGCAGACGATGGATTTATATACAGTCGAGGTGACTATTTGTATTCCCATCCTATTTTTCCGTTCGGACCGGTTCGAAGGCCCAGTGGTGAAGCCTGGCCCGCTAGTCCAAAGTGCAATAGAATTGGAAGGGGACCCGTTCGGGTCGGAATCCGAACTGAACAGGATGTCATATATTAGCTTGGCTCACTAGTCTAATGAGAAATAGAAGGAAGAGGGGGACCTGTTCGGATCGGAATGCGAACCGAACGGAAGGTTGTAACCCAGCCTAGCATATGAATTAAGTTAAAATTTAAAGAAGAGGATGAAAGCATGAGGAAAGTCGAAGGAAAGATGACCTAGCAGGCGATATGCAATGATAATCAAAGCATGCTCCGTCTCCAACAGAAGCATCCTTTGAGGGGGCAAAATGTTAGCCCACTTTGTGAACTGGGCAACACAAAGTCGAGATGTGAAACATTGAAGAACTTGGAAAGCATTATAGCGGATCGGATCGGAGAAGATATAGCGGGTCGGATCGGATAGGTCTTGCTGTTCGGATCGGTGAGCTATGACTGTTGGAATCAGAGAGGCACAGCTGTTCGGATCGCAGAGCAACCTACTGCCAGTTGGAGCGGAGGGCTACCTGCTACAAAGACAGATCAGAACGGAGTGAAAGTGGACGAAGACTTAGCCTTGGGACAAAACCGGATCGGATCGGATACTCCGATCCGAACCCCTCCTATACACTCCTCCGATCCGAACCCATATCCCACGTTACTCTCCCCCATGATCGCCTGGTTATTCGGAGCGATTATGACCAGTTCCTACCCACAACGTCCACTGCTCTGATGCGTTGTCAACACAGAAATCCATCCGAACCCGAGGCTGATGGGATGGATGACACGTGGCTCCGATCCGGATCGGGTTCTGAGCAAATTTTCACCTATAAATACCCTGTCTGGAGACAATGAAAGGGATCTTCTTTTTGGCACTTTAAGAGTTCAACCACCTTCATAAACCGAATTCCAGCACTCCCGGATAATCCAAATCGTCTTTCAACATTTGTTTTGAGACAATTGAGTGAATGTATGTGAGTTGTGAGTGAAATTGAGTGAATATCTCATTGTAATTGCAACCATATCATTGAGAATAGTGATTGACAAGTGGACGTAGGCTTTTATTCGCCGAACCACTATAAATTCTGTGTCTCTATTTTACTTTTGATCTTATTTCATTCTGCTTTTAGTCAATTTGGGTGTTAGAACCACTTTTTGGTCTAACAGATAACCATATACCACATCTTATTTTATATGGGTTATCTATCTTACGAAACTTTGTTTATCATTCCTTTCAGCTTTTTGTATAACATCAATCCAGACTTGTGTGTTGAATTAAGGTTATGGAAGTAGAGTGACTAGGGCATAAAACTTTCCTTTCATGAAGTGTTGGTTTAGTAGAGGAGGAATCAAATGAAATAATGTAAGGTATCATTCCATTCCATCTCCACTCATCATTCATCATGCAAAAAAAAAAAATTGAAAAAAAAAAGAAAAAAAGGAAAGAAAAAAAATGAAATAAAGAGAGAGTCTCTCTGAATAAAATAGTCATTCATCATTCTTGACTATAAAAGCATTCAATTCCATTCCATCCACATCCACTCTACTGTACTTGGAAGTGAGGATTGTAGTAGACGAGATGAAAGGAAATAAAAATGTTCATGTGTGCCTTAGTAGTACTTTATCTTTTGTAATTTGAAGTTCAACTAATACACTTGCCCTCTTATCTAGAATATTTTTAGAACTTACAAAATTTTCCTTCATCTATGCATAACTCATATCCAATACATTACAGTTACATTGGTGCAAAATCATTCAAAAAAAAAAGAATAAAGAAATGATTCGGTGCACATTGTCGATGTGTAGAACTTTGGTTGACACCACGTTCTTAACCTTCAAGACAATTACAGTGTTATCAAGGAATTACGATTCAGCTTGAAAATTTTTTGTTCATTTTTGCACTAATTATGGGATGGACAATTTAGGGCTAAACCGTTATTATTGAAGTTAGGTGAAATCCTTGGAATGTGAAAGACCTTAAATATATTGTTTGATTAATCCGCGTACATAAGACGCTTTGGATTTTGTGGGTAGTATCCGCTGAAAACCCTCACTAGACAACACTCGTCCTACTGGGGATACCCAGAGGTTTAACGACTTGTTGCATAAGCTAAATGCAATCGTGTTTCCTACGAAAGTGTGACATATCTTAGTTTAGTTTATTCGAGGACGAATAAAAAGATAAGTGTGGGGGTATTTGATATACACGTAAATGTGTATATTTTATCCGCTTATTTTTCTTATTTTTTATTTAAAATAATTAATATTGTGTGTTTATAGCTGTGTTTTCAGATTGTTGATAAAAAGCTTGGTTTAGAGCATTTGATGGATAAAGCATGAAGAATTTGCTTAAAAAGAGTGAAGTTGAAATTACTAAAGCTTGAAGAGTTTAAAAGCTTGAAGAACGGTTGCGAATGGAGTTCAGTTGGGTAGATTTGGCTCAATAAAGACTCATATTACGTTCACATTATCTCATTTGCAAGGCCTCTCACTCTACACATGCGTTCACACTAGCTTATGTGTTAGTTGGGCTAATTCTTTAGTCCCACATTATGGAATTTTCCTAGTAGCCTTTATCATATCAGCTATAAATACACTTTATCTCATTAATTGTAAAACACAATTAGTTTTATTCTGTAATTCTCTTCTTGGAATAAAACTCTTCTTTCTCTCTTCCATTTAGTTTTTATTGCATTTTATTTATGTTGTTTATTTCCTTTTTATTTTCTTTTCTTTTAGCTATGTCTAGCTAATCCTCTTTAATTAGGGGGTGATGACGCTAATAGATATGATTCAATATGAATCACATAGCCAAAAGATTAGAACTTCATGTATGTAGATCTAGATTTGAACTAAGGGTTAGATCCGAACCTTCATACCCTGTGTCGTTTAAGAGCTGTGCTCCTTCACATGGTATATTCGAGTTTGATCTAACACTTATAAGATTTAGATTTTATATTTAGGGTTTTAGAAATAAAATAGTGAACTGTCCTGATAGCCTATGGTTGTTTAAGAGCTGAGCTCCTGCATAGGCTATACTTGTTGTTATTTACATATTTGTTTCTAGAAATCTAATTATCGTTGATTCATGTTTGTGACAGAAACAAGAATTAGATCTATATTTATTCGATTGGCTATTGATGAATATTAATCTAATCTATGTCATTACTCCCTAATTACTTTCTTTATTGTTAAAAACTCGCTTTTTGTTTATTTTCTGTCAATTTGCAATCAATCTAAATCCTGGATTAACTTGATTGGATTTATTAATTAAAATATTTTTGGTCCCAGAGTTCGACACCCTCTACAACAATCCTTGTTGTTTAGGAAAGCCGAAAGGATTTTACAGTTGTTTACAACTATTTAATTTGTTCGCAAACAATGTTTCCAATTTATGCCAATTTCCAAGTTCATAACTACGTTTTTAGTAAATTTCATATTTTGCCCAAATCGTATTCCCACCGTTTGTATAATCGTGATTCAATCTCGATTATAGATAAATCTAGATCCGTAGAAAATAGGGAATGAACCAAAGATGCTATGAAAAAGATAGACATAATAACTGGCATAGAATGATAATTTACTAAGTACAGACCTAACGAATTTCACTGAAATACATCGAAGGCCTATAGGTCTGAAAGTCTTATGACATAAAAGGGTTGAATAACGACGTAGGTTCAAGAGCATGGGTAGACCTAACTTAATAGGTAAATTCCCAAGATCTAAAACCAAAGAATAGGCAATATAGATAAACATGGGTAGACCTTACTTAATAGGTAAATTCCCAAGATCTAAAACCAAGAATAGACAGAATAGATAATCAGGTTTAGACCCAATTTCATAGTCACAAAACTTAAGCAACACTTTCCTAGTCATGAATCATCGGTGTTTAATCACAGTTGTCCTTGTTATGTCATAGCCAATAGTTTTATGTTTCCTAATCAAAGGCATAGGATTGTGTTCATAGCCAAGGAAATAATTCTCATAGTCACAGTCATAGGCAATGTTCATAGTCATAGGCAATGTTCATAGTCATAGGCAAGGCCTAATTGGTCATCGAATCACAACAGTTCTTAATTAGGTCCAAGGATATAAGCATTGATAGAAAGATTTGGCATATTCTTTTATTCCTTTAATTTCATGTCACGATCAGGGAAAATGTTCAAATCTAAAAAGTAACCGACTTACAGAGATTAGATTAGATTCGTAGAAAAACAGTCGTTGAAGTCATTTGAATCATCACTTGAATCCTAGCTTGACTTGAATCTCCTCTTGAAAGTCTTGAGCAGCATTTCCTCATCTTGATTTATTTTATATATTATTAATTTATACATTTTCTTAGAGGCAGCATAAGGATAGAAAAGAATTGTGAATATAGAAGGAGACTAAGGCTGTTTATATAGGATTAGGCGGACGAATCTGGTCAGAATGGCGTCCAGATACAGAAAAACGAACCAGGTTCAGAAAGCTGCAAAAAGCGGGGGAGGGGGGGTCGACCCCCAGGTCGACTACCCAGTCGACCTGGGTCCTGGGCGGGAATTTTCCCGCCCAGCCCAATCTGGGTCTGTTTTTCGAATTTTGAACTCGTTTTCTGACCTGTTTTGAAATTTAAACTTCGCTGAATCTTCAGGAGGCCATATCTTCCTCATACGGACTCCGTTTTACGCAAACCCGGACTCTATCTCATGCAGAATTCCGAGATGAACGCAATGGCGTAGCCCGTTTCCCTTGATTTTGATATTAAAATTTAATTCTGCCTTGATTCGTGAATCTTAGTGTTACAGAATTACAGGGTGTTACATTCTCCCCCACTTAAAAGGATTTCGTCCCCGAAATCTTCAAGTTAGGAAGAATGTGTCCTACCATCCAATCACCCATCTACTCAACCATTCCATCATAGGCATTCACTGTCCTTAAAAGATTTCTAATGCTTTCATGTTCATATGCATAGTGTGTGTATATGTAACACCCCACGTCCATTAATGTCACTCACAAAGGGAATGCATTAACTTCCATGGAGGTTTTAAGTGAATGTAGAACAGAAAAATTACAACAAGACAAATAATAAGTGGTACTTGAAAAATCTAAAACTTCATTTTATTGCAGCGGAAATTAAACATGTTTATTACATCACAAAACCATAAATCAGAGTCAAGTACAATATCCATCTTCATAAAACAAAATACATAATCCCATTACACAAATAGCCATTAAAGAAGATAACAAGATGGACTTTACTTCAAGGGTCCAAGCTTTCCAAAGAGATGAAGCAATCCAATCAAACTCCACTAGAGCTGGGGCCAACCTGAGGACCTGGAGGGGGAAAAAGGATAGAAATGGAGGGGGTCAGACATAAAGTCTGGCGAGTATGACAATTCTAACAATACTATTATCAAAATAACTAGACTAAGACATAAGCTGGAAGACAAGTAAATGTCTATGAACTATTAGGTATGGAATGAACAGATAAAGATAACGTGAAGGATAACGTTAAAGGCATACCTAAATACTACCGAATAATTACTACACTGGACCGCACATTACTACACTGCACCGCACCAGTCACCCTAAAGGTTGATCCCACTTGATTCACACAGAAACTATAGCCTTGCGTACCCCTAGCTGACTACATAAGTGCCGGCTGCCCCTACCTCCACTAGGTGTACCCCACTACCCACTTTCGATCGGCTCCATACTCGTAGATACCCGTGCTGGTCCCATAGTGGGGTGTATCACTCCCCTAAAGTGGCAACCCGATACAACTGAGAATGCACGGCTTATACCTACACGATGCAACAACGTCTTACCTACCAGCCCGGGTCCACACACGCATATGAAACCCGTTGGACTTGCGTTGCCACCGCTCCCTGTTTTGGCCTCTTATAGTCAAGCCTAGTATGCGTGTCCCATCCTCGACTTGGGTCGAGCCCACAAAGATACGTTTGGGTTACTGGTTGAAATGGGCCCCCACAAGCTACCCACCTAAGCTTGTCAACAATAGTATATCCCACTTAACCCTCTTAGTCATGTTCATTTACATGTGTGTTTGGTTAAGTCTTACTAATCGTATTTCTCATGCCACTAAGGGCACCCACTAGATTCCTCATGCCACCCAAGGCACCTACTTAACCCCCATGTCCCACCTTACATGTTTATCTGGTTAAGTATTTCTTAATTCATTCAGGCCATAACCTCGTAAAGACCTCTCACATTAGATTGGCATTTATGGCAGCTGGATTTGTCGGGCGAGTCCGGGCAGTCTTACACCATAAAAGAGTCTAACCTCGTGTCTTTACAACTGCTATGCTTTAGTTTAGGCCCACGACCTCTCACATTGGGCTGACATTTGTGACCACTGGATTTGCCGGGCGGATCCGGGCAGGTTTACATCACAAACGAGTCCAACCTCGTGTCCTAAGCATTGATTGACACTTTCAATCTTTTACCCTAGTTTTAATAATTCCCTATCCAAATTATTAATTAAGTCCACTTTTGCTGATGTCCATAATTGACTCAATTATGGTCATCCACTCATAGAATGCAAAATCATATCAATTGCACCCCAACTTCTTGTTATTAAATCCTTAATATTACCCCTACCCCATGTTTATACGTTCACTTATTCAACGCATGATATTGGCTAGACTTGAATAGTCTAACACAAAACACAAAGACAAATTAACATATAGACAATAAAATAAATCTAATCATAATAGGGGTGAAACTTGCATAAACTACACATGTTAAGGATCAAAAGGTGTCAACTTGGTAAATGTCACAATTCTCGTGATTTGATCATAGCCCAAATCTATACATAAACTTGCATATGGGGTTTTTAGGCAACATAATGATGGTGGGAACTAGCATAGGGTATCACATATGTCATAGCATAATTCTAGATGTCATAATAGATGTCATGGCATATGTTCATAACTTTTCTAATCAATCTAACTTGCATATGTAACTTGTCATATAGATCAACATAGCCCAAACATGATGATTTAATTAATATGAACTAATTAGCATAGATGGCTTTTTAACATGTATGATTCATCACAACTTAGCTTAGAAACTTTCAACATACATAACATTATCATAGCATGATTTACAACATATAGGATATCATCACCACATAGCATGGGATTAATAACATACATGATAACATATACGACAATTCACATCATCTACTCATAATCCATTCATGACTTAACCTAATTAAAATGATAATAATCTTGTTAAGACTATCATACTCACAATTTAGAGAAGAAAAGAGAGTCTTTCTTTGCTTTAGAGTTGATTAGAATTAGAATTGAATTAGCTTTTTTCCTTCTTTGTTGGCGGCGGCTCCACTGATTTCCATGGCGACGGTATGACGGTAACTATTCTATTTTTCTTATGAATTAGGGTGAGAGACTACCTAGGTATTTATAGAGTTAGGATTTATTTTAGACCGTCAGATCAACTCAGAACTAATCCCAGCCAACCAGATTTGGTCAAAACCCTAATGGGTCATTACTCAATTAAAAACAGGTCAGCCAGAAACCCTAGCCGCCAGTCCAGGTCGAAACTATAGTCGACCTGGGGGGGGAGTCGACATGGTAGTCGACTGGGTGGGGGGGAGGTCGACACTAGTGTCGACTACCAAGTCGACCTGCCTTTGCGGGAATTTTCCCGCCCAGCCCGCTTCTGCACTTTCTGTTTGAATTTTAAATTTTCTGCGAGCTGTTTTGAATTTTTTGAAACTTCCGATGGCCATAACTTCTTCATACGAAGTCCAATTCACGCAAACTCGGACTCTATTTCAACCAGAATTCCGAGACGAACACAATGGCGCAACCCGTTTCCAACAATTCTCATGTTTGAGATTAGTTATTCTTTAATTTGTGAATATTAATATTAACATAATTACGAGGTGTTACATTCTCCCCTCCTTAAAGGATTTCGTCCCCGAAATATTCAAGTCAAGAAGAATGTATATCCTAACATCCAAACAACCATCTACTCAACCATCAAACACAGGCATCCATTGTCCTTATAGACTTCTAATGCTTTCATGTTTAAATGCACAGTGTGTGTATATGTCCCTACCTAATGCAAAATCTGGCGGTCCACTAATTCAGTTGACCTCCTTAATGCAAACCATGATAGTGCCATGCATCCATTATGTGTGCAAAAGTTCCTTAATGCTACATATTATCTCTATATGCGTGCACAATCATCATCTGAATGCAGCATTCATATGATTAAACAATCATCATACATCCATTTTACTAAATACAGCCATTTATATGCAATATGCAATATGAAGTGACCGAGCCGATCTAGTGCCTAATAGTGTGTGTATATGCGTCCACGAGCAACCACTAGCAACCATTTGCATCCACTTTGCATCCATCATACATAACATGTCTCAAACACATGTTTCAACCATAGGATTATCCTAACTAAAGGTCAAAGATACTAGCGAGAGGATACGCTAAAGGTAAGATAAGTACAAGATAAGCGATAAAGGAGAAATTAAAGGACATACCCTCGAAAAGAAAAGGGTATCGTGAATGAATCTTCTCTTCTGTCTCTCAAGTAGCGTTGCTCTCATCATCTCCCCATTGTACTTTGACTAGCCTGACCTCTCGATTTCTCAGCTTCTTAATCTCCGACCCAAGAATGCATGTACGAGCTCGTTGAATCATCGCATCACGCTCTATCTCCACCTCTCTAAGCAAACTCGGCTCTACCACCTCCGCGGTCTCGTGCAAGCACTTCCTCAAATGTGATACATGGAATACGTCGTGTACACCACTAAGTCTCTTCGGCAACTCCACTCTATACGCCATTTGTCCAATCTTCTCCTTAATAGGAAACGACCCTACAAACCTTGGTGCTAACTTCCCAACGGACCCAAAGCGAATAACGTTCCGTAATGGAGACACTTTGATAAAGACCATGTCCCAAACCTCAAATTCAAGATCCATCCTCCTCTTATCCGCATATGATTTCTGCCTATCTTGCGCTGCTTTCATCTTCCTTCGAATCAAGTCGATCTTCTCCGAAGTCTATCTAATCATATCGGGCCCAAGTAAGATCTTATCCGTAGATTCCCACCAACATGTAGGTGAACGACAAGGTCGTCCATAAAGAGCTTCGAAAGGTGCCATGCCAATGCTAGACTGAAAGCTGTTATTATATGCGAACTCCACTAACGGAAGATGCTCTTCCCATGTACCCCCAAAGTCTAGGATACATATCCTCAAAAGGTCCTCTAGGACGCGATTCACCCTCTCGGTATGGCCGTCCGTCTGAGAATGGTATGCGGTGCTCAAACATAACTGAGTCCCTACCGCCTCTTGTAAGCTTTTCCAAAATTCGCTAGTGAAAATAGGATCGCGGTCGCTCACTATGCTAGAAGGAACACCGTGCAAACGAACTATCTCTCGGACGTATACAGAAGCTAACCATGGAGCAGTCCTCTTATTCTTCACGAGAATGAAATGGGTGCTCTTAGTAAGTCTATCTACTATAACCCAAATCCCCGTATTACCCTTCCTCGATCTCGGTAATCCGTCAATAAAGTCCATCGAGACGCTTTCCCACTTCCATAGTGGAACCTCCAATGGGTGAAGTAACCCACCGGGTTTCTTTTGCTCCGCTTTTACTTGTTGGCACACCAAGTATCTAGCGACATACTCGGCCACGTCCCTCTTCATACCGGCCCAAAAGAAAACTCGCTTCATGTCTTTGTACTTCTTGTCCCCGCCGGGATGAATGGTCATCTTCGAACGATGTGCATCGTCAAGAATAGCCTTCCTTAGGTCATCGTCTTTTGGTACACAAAGTCTACCGTCCCTACGTAACCAACCCTTATCATCTAGGGTATACCTATGCAGATGGCTTGATGACTCACCTCCTTTGAGCTTTTCTACTAACTCAACCAACTGTGGGTCGTCTCGCTGTGCCTCGCCAATCCGTCCCAAAAGCGTAGGTCTGACCTCCAAGGATGCTAGCAGACCGGGTACAAAGTCAACGGAAGGTCTAAAGTCAAACATCGAAATGAATTTTAAACTTTGCCGCTCAACAAACAAAGGACTTAAGGATAATCTTTTTCTACTTAAGGCGTCTGCCACCACGTTACCCTTGCCAGGGGTATAGGCTATTTCGAAGTCGTAGGATGCTAAGAAATCCATCCTCCTTTGATGCCTTAAGTTCAAGTCCTTCTGAGAGAACAAGTATTTTAAAAATTTGTGGTCAGTGAATAATTTGAATCTCTGGCCAAGAAGATAATGACGCCAAGACTTAAGCGCGAAAACAATAGCGGCCAACTCTAGGTCGTGCATGGGGTAATTCTTCTCATGCGCTCTCAACTGCCTTCCACCATAGGCTATTACCCTACCCTCTTTCATTAAGACTGCGCCTATTCCCGTCCCACAAGCGTCAGTATAAACAGTAACTGGCTTACTCCCGTCTGGCAGTACTAAGACTGGGGTTGAGGTCAAAGCTCTCTTCAAACGTTGGAACCCATCATCACAATCTACGTCCCATGTGAAAACTAGGTTCTTCTTCGTCAAGCGTGTTAATGGAGCTGATATCTTTGCGAAGTCTTTGATAAACTTCCTATAGTAGCCAGCCAACCCCAAGAAACTTCTCACTTCGGTAGCATTTTTAGGAACCTTCCAATCTTGGATGGCCACCACCTTCGCGGGATCCACAGCTATCCCTTCCTTGGAAACCACGTGCCCTAAGAATCGTACTTCCTTCCTCCAGAAGTGACACTTAGAAAATTTTGCTTTACAGCTGGGCATTCGTAGGGTCTCCAACACTTCCCTAAGATGTAGGGCATGCTCTTCTTCATCCTTAGAAAAGATCAAGATGTCGTCTACAATGACTACCATGAATTTGTTAAGGTACTCCCTAAACATCCTACTCATCAGATCAACAAAGTATGCGGGGGTGTTTGTCAAACCGAAGGGCATCACTAGCCATTCATAGAAACTGTCCGGAGTCCTGAAGGTAGTCTTGTCTATGCTATCCTCAGCCACTCTCAACTGATGGAAACCAGTGGCTAAGTCCAACTGCGAAAACACCGAGGGGCCAACTAACTGATCGAAGAGATCGTCAATCCTCGGCAGTGGGTGTCTGTTCTTCTTAGTAAGTTTATTAAGTTCTCTATAGTCCACAAAAAGTCTAAGGGACCCATCCGCCTTCGTGGCAAATACTACTGGAGCACCCCACTCTGATATACTTCGTCTTATGAACCCCTTCTCAAGTAACTCCTTCACTTGCTTATCGAGTTCCCTCCTTTCATGAGGAACCATGTGGCGTACTGGCAAAGATACTAGTTTTGCATTATCCACAAGATATATTCGAAAATCTATCTCCCGCTTCGGAGGTAAGCCCTTCACCTCCTCAAACACATCCGAATACTCTCGGACCACTCTAACAGATCGTAGATTTTCCTTAGACGCGTCAAGCTATTCTAAATAACTTATCATAACGGAATTTATGGGATTACAAAAGATTTCGAGAGTGTTGCCAAGGCGAGTCACGAGCCTAACTACTCTCCTTTCACAATCAAGAACGGCCCCATTTCTGGATAACCAATCCATTCCTAAAATTAGCCCACAGCCCGTGAAGCCCAACACATAAGCATCACATCGAAACTCAACGCTAAGTATAGAAATTTTCAAATCCAAACACATCATGGACAAATGAGCTGAGCCCCCAATTGGATTCGAAACAACTAAGGGATCCTCTACTAAACTGGTGTTTAAGTGAAGTGATTCAACTAATGATGTAGAGATAAACGAATGCGATGCGCCCGAATCAAATAAGGTATAGACAGGATGATCAAACAGAAAAACTAATCTTTCAACAGAAATGGTTCTACCTCGTTCTTGCAGCGGTGGGACCGCGAGAGCCTGAACTTGTCCCCTTGCCTGCCCTGGTGCTGTAAGAGCCTGCACCTGTCCTCCTGAGGTAGCCCCTGCCCTCTGCCCCTTCCTTGGGCAGTCCTTCACTAAATGTCCCGCATCGCCACAATGAAAACAACCAGTCTTCTTTTTCTTTCGGCAGTCCTTGCTGAGATGGCCTGGGGTCCCACTGTTAAAACATTTCTTCTTTCCCTTGCCATTATTGTCTTTACCACCCTTCTTGTTTTGCTGTTAGGGTTTCTTCTGATCCCCTTTCTTCTCGGGTGCCTTATCAGCTTTAGCACTTTTCTCCTTGTGCATGAGCGCCATTTCTACTAGCTTCTCAAAGGTGGCCCCCATAGGGATGCGGATCATGGCCAACCCTTGCAACGGTTAATTCAAGCCATTCACGAACCTTAGAGCCTTCTTCTCCAGCGTGTTCACTAAGTCCAAACCAAACCTTGATAGATGATTTAATTTGTTGACATATTCTTTCACTGATGAGATTCCTTGCTTCAATGTCAAGAACCTTTCCATATATATATTTTCTTCCGCCCTAGAGAGAAACTTCGCCTCGAACCTACATCTAAAATCCACCCAAGAGTCAACAGGACGCTCCCCATTAGTGACCTCCCACTAAAACGAGGCCTCTCCCTTCATTAGCCAAGCTGCTAATCTAACTCTTGGCCCTTCTTCCACTTCAAAGATTTCTAGCAATTCTTCCACCTCCTTAAGCCAATCTCTAGCTTCCACAAACGTTTCTGACCATTGAAAGGGTTTTCCACCCATAGCTTTAAATTCCTTGCACGTCTTTGCAAAAGTATCTACGCGAGGAGGAGGAGGAGGAGGAACGGGTGCAACTGGTGGTGGAGGAACATTGGCTGGACCCGCAGCGGCCCTAGCCTCTAACAACCTCCTATACCATCCTGGTATTGCTACACCGTCAGGTAGGTTAAGATCTTCAGCCATGCTGAAACGAAAAAGGAAAGATTCAAAATGGAGAATTCGAAAGATAAAGATATATGGCTATTTGGGGATTATGTTTTTCATAAAAACTTCCTCTTTAAATTTCTCATTAAAACATGTTTTTGAAAACATTTCTTCCAAAAATAATTTAGCAAAATGGTTTTTCTAAAAAAATTATCTGTTTTGGTAACCTTAAGCTCTGATACCACGTGTAACACCCCACGTCCATTAATGTCACTCACAAAGGGAATGCATTAACTTCCATGGAAGTTTTAAGTGAATATAGAACAGAAAAGTTACAACAAGACAGATAATAAGTGGTACTTGAAAAATCTAAAACTTCATTTTATTGCAGCGGAAATTAAACACGTTTGTTACATCACAAAACCATAAATCAGAGTCAAGTACAATATCCATCTTCATAAAACAAAATACATAATCCCATTACACAAATAGCCATTAAAGAAGATAACAAGATGGACTTTACTTCAAGGGTCCAAGCTTTCCAAAGAGATGAAGCAATCCAATCAAACTCCACTAGAGCTGGGCCCAACCTGAGGACCTGGAGGGGGGAAAAGGATAGAAATGGAGGGGGTTAGACATAAAGTCTGGCGACTATGACAATTCTAACAATACTAATATCAAAATAACTAGACTAAGACATAAGATGGAAGATAAGTAAATGTCTATGAACTATTAGGTATGGAATGAACAGATAAAGATAACGTGAAGGATAACGTTAAAGGCATACCTAATTACTATCGAATAATTACTACACTGCACCGCACATTACTACACTGCACCGCACCAGTCACCCTAAAGGTTGATCCCACTTGCTTCACACAGAAACTATAGCCTTGCGTCCCCCTAGCTGACTACATAGGTGCCGTCTGCCCCTACCTCCACTAGGTGTACCCCACTACCCACTTTCGATCGGCTACCTACTCGTAGATACCCGTGCTGGCCCCACAGTGGGGTGTATCACTCCCCTAAAGTGGCAACCTGATACAACTGAGAATGCATGGCTTATACCTACACGATGCAACAACATCTTACCTACCAGCCCGGGTCCACACACGCATATGAAACCCGTTGGACTTGCGTTGCCACCGCTCCCCGTTTTGGCCTCTTATAGTCAAGCCCAGTATGCATGTCCCGTCCTCGACTTGGGTCGAGCCCACAAAGATACGTTTGGGTTACTGGTTGAAATGGGCCCCCACAAGCTACCCACCTAAGCTTGTCAACAATAGTATATCCCACTTAACCCTCTTAGTCATGTTCATTTACATGTGTGTTTGGTTAAGTCTTACTAATCGTATTTCTCATACCACTAAGGGCACCCACTAGATTCCTCATGCCACCCAAGGAACCTACTTAACCCCCATGTCCCACCTTACATGTTTATCTGGTTAAGTATTTCTTAATTCATTCAGGCCATAACCTCGTAAAGACCTCTCACATTAGACTGGCATTTATGGCAGCTGGATTTGCCGGGCGGGTCCGGGCAGTCTTACACCATAAAAGAGTCTAACCTCGTTTCTTTACAACTGTTATGCTTTAGTTTAGGCCTAGGACCTCTCACATTGGGCTGACATTTGTGACCACTGGATTTGCCGGGCGGATCCGGGCAGGTTTACGTCACAAACGAGTCCAACATCGTGTCCTAAGCATTGATTGACACTTTCAACGTTTTACACCAGTTTTAATAATTCCCTATCCAAATTATTAATTAAGTCCACTTTTATTGATGTCCATAATTGAATCAATCATGGTCATCCACTCATGGAATGCAAAATCATATCAATTGCACCCCAACTTCTTATTATTAAATCCTTAATATTACCCCTACCCCACGTTTATACGTTCACTTATTCAACGCATGATATATGCTAGACTTGAATAGTCTAACACATAGCGCAAAGACAAATTAACATATAGACAATAAAATAAATCTAATCATAATAGGGGTGAAACTTGCATAAACTACACATGTTAAGGATCAAAAGGTGTCAACTTGTTAAATGTCACAATTCTCGTGATATGATCATAGCCCAAATCTATACATAAACTTGCATATGGGGGTTTTAGGCAACATAATGATGGTGTGAACTAGCATAGGGTATCACATATGTCATAGCATAATTCTAGATGTCATAATAGATGTCATGGCATATGTTCATAACTTTTCTAATCAATCTAACTTGCATATGTAACTTGTCATATAGATCAACATAGCCCAAACATGATGATTTAATTAATATGAACTAACTAGCATAGATGGTTTTTTAACATGTATGATTCATCACAACTTAACCTAGAAACTTTCAACATACATAACATCATCATAGCATGATTTACAACATATAGGATATCATCACCACATAGCATAGGATTAATAACATACATGATAACATATACGACAATTCACATCATCTACTCATAATCCATTCATGACTTAACCTAATTAAAATGATAATAATCTTGTTAAGACTATCATACTCACAATTTAGAGAAGAAAAGAGAGTCTTTCTTTGCCTTAGAGTTGATTAGAATTAGAATTGCATTAGCTTTTCTTCCTTCTTAGTTGGCGGCGGCTCCACTGATTTCCATGGCGATGGTATGACGGTAACTATTCTATTTTTCTTATGAATTAGGGTGAGAGACTACCTAGGTATTTATAGAGTTAGGATTTATTTTAGACCGTCAGATCAACTCAGAAGTAATCCCAGCCAACCAGATTAGGTCAAAACCCTAATGGATCATTACTCAATTAAAAACAGGTTAGCCAGAAACCCTAGCCGCCAGACCAGGTCGACACCCAGGTCGACACTATAGTCGACCTGGGGGTGGGAGGGAGTCGACATGGTAGTCGACTAGGGGGGAGGTCGACACTAGTGTCGACTCCCCAGTCGACCTGCCTGGGCGGGAATTTTCCCGCCCAGTCCGCTTCTGCACTTTCTGTTTGAATTTTAAATTTTCTGCGAGCTGTTTTGAATTTTCTGAAACTTCCGATGGCCATAACTTCTTCACACGAAGTCCAATTCACGCAAACTCGGACTCTATTTCAACCAGAATTCCGAGACGAACACAATGGCGCAACCCATTTCCCACAATTCTCACGTCTGAGATTAGTTATTCTTTAATTTGTGAATATTAATATTAACAGAATTACGGGGTGTTACAGTATATGTCTTTATCTAATGCAAAATCAGGCGGTCTACTGATTCAGTTGACCTCCTTAATGCGATAAATGTCAGTGCCATGTCTCCAAATCATGTATGCAAGCATCCCTAGTCATGTAAATACTACATGTGTGCATAGTCATTCATCCATATGCAACATCCATATGAAAACATATCAATTTCGACTTACTAACAAATACATATCTGTAAATGCAATATGAAAGCGTCCGAACTGATCTAATGCCTAATACGTATGCATATGCATTCACGAGCAACCATTAGCAACCACTTGCAACAATCAACCATAACAAGTTTCAAATACATGTTTTCATCCATCGGCTTCTACCTAAGGATCGAAGATACGACCTAGAGGATATACCTTGGAAAGAGAGAAACAATTATGCGTAAAGCTCCTACAAAATCAAGGATGTACCCTTAAGGAAAAGGGTATGATGCTAGTATCTAGCCTTCTTGAGATTTACTCCACTGTATCTTAACTAATTTAACTTCACGATTGTGAAGTTTCTGACCTCCATTTCCAAAATAAACAGATGTCAATTACGGTACCAAGTGTATGTACTAAGATGATTAGAGGTCTCCCTCTTATCCGCCATGCCATAACTATAAGGGTCGAAAGGTTACTACGTGCTTTTTAGAGTGTCTGTCACAACTATTCATTTCTCACGCAAACCATCCTACTCGAACTCGACATTCCTCAAGTACAAACCCTAATGGCCTAAACCAATATCAGACAAGCAACCAAGGAATATCTCCTCCGAATTTAGATGATCTACGTGAGATGATATAAGCGAACTCGATAGCTATTCTCAAATCCCTACTAACCAAAAATAAACTGGTCGGACCACCAATTGGATTTGAGACTCTAGTGGGATCTTTCTACTATACAAGTACTATGGTGCAGAGACTCAACTATGGAAGTGGATATGAACAAATGCGAAGCGCTAAAACCAAAGGAAAGAGTACGGATAGCAAAACTGGATTCTTCCAACAGAACTTTACTACCTTTCTCCTAGGTACGCTTAGTGGTGAAAGTATATACTTGCCCTTCTGAAAATCTTGTTCCTCATTCTTGCCCTTGTCCTTACTTATATGCCCTATCATACCCTAGTAAAAATACTTCCTCTTGTCTTAGGTTTTATAATTCCTTCCTCCTTTGTGAGCTAAATCTACATCCATGAATTCCTCATCCTAGGGTTGTGCTCCTTTGACAAACTCCTCATCTCCTTCTGTGTGTAACCATGTTGACAAATCTCTCAAAAGCTGCCTCCGTCGTACAGAAAACCCTATAAGCTTGAAAGAAAACGGGTCGTTGGTGAAATAACTATGGTTATAGATGGAAGTCGGGCACTACTTCGCCCTTCGATGAGGTTACCTCCCAGAAAGCCAGGAGCCCCAGAGACTCAAGAAAGAAGGAGACAAGAATTCAAACAGAGGAAGAGAAGATAGTGCGTATGACTTTGGGGAATATGTCTTTAAAACAAATCTTTTCTCTTGAAAATGCTTCTTTTAAAACCGTTTTGAAAATAATTTTTCAAATCCTTTATCTGATCTGGTAACCTTCGGCTCTGATACCACGTGTAACACCCCACATCCGTTAGTGTCACTCACAAAGGGAATGCACTAAGTTATGTGGAGCATTTAGGGTAAAAGATGCAGATAAATTACAAGACAGACAGAAATTAAACAGCGGAAAATAAAACTTTGCTTTATTGATAAAATAGTTTATACAATGATTTCTTTACAATATTAGAGTATAATCTGTCTTACAAAATAAAGAAGCATAAAACAAACATTTATATTCCCCAATTTTAGCAAGAGCCAGCCATAGCATCTGGAAAGAGAATCCAAGCAAACTTCGACAAATCTTCAAGCTGGGAAAGAGTGAAAGTCCAAACTTAACCTGAGCTATACTATTCTCTCCTTTACTACCTGGGGGGGGGGGGGGGGGATGGAAGAAAAGAAGATGAAAGAAAAACAGAGTCAGACGTAAAGCCTGAGTAAGTTCAGTAACTTCTAGCATGTGAACATGGAAAAACAAAACAACATGAATTAACTGAATACAAGATAATACCATGATGATAGGGTTAGCAAGATTAGACAAGATAATCGCAAGATATGCTAAGATAAGATAAACTGGATATGCTCTAGTACTTTCGCCGCTTCGCTATTTCCTTGTTATACCAGTTTCTATATCTCTGCACCACCCAACTAGTGTCCCAACTAGTAAAGATAACGTGATCCCAATCCCTGTAGTTTCCATTGTATTCAGGCATACATTTATTATTTATTACCTAGATCTAATCTAGGGTTTTCTATCAAGTGCTTTCTAGATTCAACTAGAGTTTACGCTATCTGCTGAACGCTTCTCGGATTCAGGGTTTATGCCACCTAGTCCAACTAGGGATTTTGCTACCTGTCGAACGATGCCCCAAGTCTAGGACACACTACCTAGAGTGGTATATGTCCCTATACTTCCCCACGCATGTATCGCGAATCGTTATCGCTTGCCTAGATGCACATGTCCTGTAATGTGCAGCCCGAGTCCTGTGCCAGGGCAAATCAAGGAATACAGAACTCGGTCGGGAGCTTGCAGATATCTGCCAATGCAGATGCTAAGGTCTGTTTTTATTCCAGTGGCTATGGTCCCACTTGACCCCTCCCTCAACTAATGAAAGGCACACTTTGAAAAATGAGAACTATACGCAGGCCCCCGGTGCCCCACTATCGTATGGCCATCCTCACCCATAACTAGATAGAAAGTATATGGTCTTTTGGAGTTCTCCGCCTTTCCGCTTCACGTATCTCGATTGACTCAAGATGGATGGTAGACGACGAGTTGCTATCACAGGGCTACCGTTTTCTCGCCGAATCACGCCGGTCCATCCTAGTCTTTAGGTTGCCATATATTGCAACCAAGGCATACCCCTGGTTCTTCTATGCAGACCTTAACCCCTTTGAGCCCAGGAGGATCATCTGCAGCCTCACAGAGGGATACCAAGAGTACCCTCACGTCCCCTCGAAGCCTCGGGCTTCGTAACCCAATTCGTTGGAGCCTCCTTTTTACTCAGACGGACATTCTCTCCTTCCCGTGTTATACTAAGAATTACTACTTAGTTTTACTAACTAAGATTTACCACTTAGTTTCCAGAATCGTTGTTTTCTTAACTAAGGTTTACTACTTAGTTCTCTTTCCCGTCAATTTGGATTGGTTAAGTGTCATTAGTCAATTCAAGCCAACTTAACCCTCTTCATTCATCCCGTTAAACTGGTTAAGTGTTATCAGTAATTCATGATGACTTAACCCTACCACAAACCAAGTTATATTGGTTAAGTATTTCTTATTACTTAACCCTACCCATTCATCCTGTATTGGTTAAGTGTTCCATGCCCGTCTATTTTAACTGACATGTTATTATTAATGGTTAAGTATTATCCCTTCATGTTTTAGACTTAACCCTATTCCTTTATCACAATCCGATGGTTAAGT
This sequence comes from Allium sativum, assembly GCA_030737875.1. Classification (NCBI taxonomy): domain Eukaryota; kingdom Viridiplantae; phylum Streptophyta; class Magnoliopsida; order Asparagales; family Amaryllidaceae; genus Allium; species Allium sativum. Next base: position 988,089 of record CM060925.1, on the reverse strand, counting down.
GTTCTAGCTTACTTAACCCTACGGTCTAGCCCAGCCAACATATCAAATTGGCTAAGTGTACTTACTTAACACCAACCTCTAGTCTAGTTAACAGGTTAATTTGGCTAAGTGTATTAACTTTACTTAACCCCACCTTCTAGTCTAGTTAACATGTTAATTTGGCTAAGTGTTTTCTTAGTTACTTAACCCCTACAAATCTAGTCTTGTTACCATAAGTTTGGTTAAGTGTCCCTATGGACTTAGCCCTCCCATTCTAGCTTGACTGTGTTAAGTTGGTTAAGTGTTCCTATGGACTTAACCCTCCCATTCTAGCTTAACTGTGTTAAGTGTCTGTATGAACCTAACCCCACCCATCGGTTTTGTTATGTTGTTGAATTGGTTAAGTGTCTTAGTTAACTTAACCCTACCATTCTTGTTCTAGCTTTAATTAAATAGATTAAAGCCGCGACCACTCACATTAGACAGATATTGTTGCGAATACCGGATGTGCCGGTTGGTTCCGGGCAGGTTTACATCGCAACTCAGTCTAACCTCGGGTTAGGCATATTCGTATTTTCTAAGTTCAAAGGGTTTTGATTAATTTTCAAATCAGGTTTTGAAAGTAACCATCCCGTCTGTCGGATCAGTTAGGGATAGCTAGGGAGAGCAGGAAACTTGTATTTTCCAAACCCAAGCCTAGACACTATCCTCTCTGTCACCCTCGAACTTTCTGGTGTATGTATTATTAAAAGAGATGTCATTAATAAACCTTTCTTTTGCATAAATTTATATTTTCTCATTTAGGAAAAATTCTATAAGTAAATTATTCCTAATTTACTTATTTCCTAATTACTCTTTTAATGTAAATTGTCAACATTTATTCTTATGGCCCATTTCCCCCTCTATATCATATTTATGCCTTTTTGGTATGTAAACTATACCAAATTAAATGTCACTAACCGTGATTTTGCTAAAACTGACAAGTACTCCCAATTAAGGCCAATTTCAAATTTATGCCAATATACTTATCATGCCAAATTAGCTAATCCCATTTCTGATTTAACATTCTAATTACAGTTCATGTCGGACTAGACTTATTATTCTAGTTCGCAATTCATGTAAATGCTAGATTTACAAGTCAATATTATATTCAAATTACACATCCTATGTCAAATTTATCCAACTTGCACTTCTATGAACATGCCATAATACATGTTCCCAATTTATGCCAATTTCCAAGTTCATAACTACGTTTTTAGTAAATTTCATATTTTGCCCAAATCGTATTCCCACCGTTTGTATAATCGTGGTTCAATCTAGATTATAGATAAATCTAGATCCGTAGAAAATAGGGAATGAACCAAAGATGCTATGAAAAAGATAAACATAATAACTGGCGTAGAATGATAATTTACAAAGTACAGACATAACGAATTTCACTGAAATACATCGAAGGCCTATAGGTCTGAAAGTCTTATGACATAAAAGGGTTGAATAACGACGTAGGTTCAAGAGCATGGGTAGACCTAACTTAATAGGTAAATTCCCAAGATCTAAAACCAAAGAAAACCAAGAATAGTCAGAATAGATAAACATGGGTAGACCTAACTTAATAGGTAAATTCCCAAGATCTAAAACCAAGAATAGACAGAAAAGTTAATCATGTTTAGACCCAATTTCATAGTCACAAAACTTAAGCAACACTTTCCTAGTCATGAATCATCGGTGTTCAATCACAGTTGTCCTTGTTATGTCATAGGCAATAGTTTTATGTATCCTAATCAAAGGCATAGGCTTGTGTTCATAGTCAAGGAAATAATTCTCATAGTAACAGTCATAGGCAATGTTCATAGTCATAGGCAATGTTCATAGTCATAGGCAATGTGCATAGTCATAGGCAAGGCCTAATTGGTCATCGAATCACAATAGTTCTTAATTAGGTCCAAGGATATAAGCACTGATAGAAAGATTTGGCATATTCTTTTATTCCTTTAATATAATGTCACGATCAGGGAAAACGTTCAAATCTAAAAAGTAACTGACTTACAAAGATTAGATTAGATTCGTAGAAAAACAGTCGTTGAAGTCGTTTGAATCATCACTTGAATTCTAGCTTGACTTGAATCTCCTCTTGAAAGTCTTGAGCAGTATTTCCTCATCTTGATTTATTTTATATATTATTTATTTATACATTTTCTCAGAGGCAGCATAAGGATAGAAAAGAATTGTGAATAGAGAAGGAGACTAAGGCTGTTTATATAGGATTAGGCGGACGAATCTGGTCAGAATGGCGTCCGGATACAGAAAAACGAACCAGGTTCAGAAAGCTGGAAAAAGGGGGGTCGACCCCCAGGTCGACTACCCAGTCGACCTGGGTACCCCCAGGTCGACTACCCAGTCGACCTGGGTCCTGGGTGGGAATTTTCCTGCCAAGCCCAATCTGGGTTTGTTTTTCGAATTTTGAACTCGTTTTCTGACCTGTTTTGAAATTTAAGCTTCGCTGAATCTTCCGGAGGCCATATCTTCCTCATACGGACTCAGATTTATGCAAACCCGAACTCTATCTCATGCAGAATTCCAAGATGAAAGCAATGGCATAGCCCGTTTCCCTTGATTTTGATTTTAAAATTTAATTCTGCCTTGATTCGTGAATCTTAGTGTTACAGGATTACAGGGTGTTACACTACCTCTCAGACCTGGACTGAATGACATTTATAACGTCAAAACAGATATGACTACTTACTCGAATAATCAATACCATACAACTACTTATTCACTTTTAAACACGTATATGCTTCCTCTTTCTATTCTTACTACATTTTATTCTTAGTCTTCCTTTTTGATTTTACTATTCTATTTCTAAGTTCGTTTCCTTATCGACTTCTATATATATATATATATATATATATATATATATATATATATATATATATATATATATATCGATACGTTGATTTCTAACTATCAAATTATCTTAAAAATATTCTAACTCCTTAAATTCCTGGAAAAAATCGCCATAACCTCCTTTGTACCAGGAGCATCGGGATATTTCAAATAGCCTCCCATGGCCCTCACCAATCCAAAAGAAAAAGAAAAAGCCAAGCGGCTTGCTGATACGGCGCATAAAATCTCATATATGAATTAAATGCATACCTTTTCGTCGAGCATTCTATTTATATGCCTTCATACCTTATCCATACCTATCTCATGTATATTTATACCTGCCCAATCTATTTTAACTATACCTGACCGTTTTAACTCAACTCGTTAATTAATTTGTTAATTAACTCTTTAGTCTATTTCACTTTTATATTTGAACATGACATGTTCAAATATATTTTTACTTGCTTATTAACTAATTTGAATTCAAATTTCAAATTTAAGTTCTACATTCGATTTCGAATATCCATTTACAAATCCAATTCACCTTTCAAAGATCAACTTCAAATTCAAAACTCGATTAACTAATTCCTCTTCGACTTAGTTAATTCTATTCAATTTCTATTCAAATTTTATATCACTTCTATTATTCAAATCTATATATCAAATTCAATTATTCAAATTCTATATATCAAATTCTATATTATAAATCCCATTTTGAAATTCAACACAACTTGTATTTAACAAAACAAATTCAAAACAGTATCTCTGGTAGTAATTCGTCACCTACAACTCGAAAATGAATACTGATGATGCTGCTGTCATCATCAGAATCTATTTCCCAGCGATCGAAGTGAGTTCAGAACTATAAAACCATTTCTAAACATTTCCACTTTGAAATTCATTTCAAAATATAATTCATACTGCATGTAAAACAATTTAAAATCTCCCAAGATCTTAAGTTTTCCTTATTTTTAATCCAAATCCATTTACAAACACTTATCCAATTCACCAGAGTTTTAACTCAATTTCTGGTTTAAAATTTCAGATTCAACTCATCTGATTTCACGTATTTCACTTATATGAATTCTGATTGATTATTAACATAACCATTTTACTTATAATCTTACTCGATTATAATGACAACCAATATATTCACTATATTATAAATTTTGATAAATATATCTTCTCTATATTAAGATATACCTTGGGTAAACTTATATTAATTTTCCCTCTTTCAAAACATACCATGACGGTTCATCGTATTCGAGTGTTTCAAAATTCCTACCGATACAGTGGATCAAACTGATCGACCAGAACTCATAAACGACTCAACCAACAAATCTCCACAATATAAAACAAATTTTTTTATATTGAATAACAAATACGTTCACTCATATACATACACTCAAACTCAATCTAGGGTATTACTAACCCTCTCTCTACCAAGTCACGCTACAGAGCCAAGGTAATTCACTTAACTTAAGCTCTGATACCAACTGTAATGACCCGGGTTTTTGACGACCCTTGGATGTTCGATATGTGTTGTATATCGGATAACCAAGGTCGTCAAAAACCAAGGTCATTACGGTTAATGTAATGACCCGCATTTGCAGAGGTATTATAATTAATTAATTTAATTATTTAAATGGTGATCAACAGAATTTAATGGTCGTGGAATTAAATAATGATGAATATTTAATTAAAATAATAAATTAATTAATATGTTTAATTCTGAAATAATCAGAATTGGCTGAAATGGCGATATGGTGTGAACTGGATTATCTGTGATATTTAATTCAGCTTGGAATTGAATTTGAATAACGAATATATTATATAAACGACCGTTTGAATGTATTATTATATTATAATTAAAATAGAGCTTGAAATGGCGCGGTAGTTCGCTATTCGACGATTTGAACTTCAACTGAATATACATGGTTCGTTTTAAATCGGATTTCTGTGAAACAAGAAACATGTGGAGCTGGTGGAGTATATCTTTCTAATGGAAGAGAAAAATAGGTATTTCATTGTGTAGATATTGAGTTATGTCCAAATAAAATTCTCAGAAAAGCAGCGCCCTGACCATAACGATTTATTTATATTTTTAAAGAGAGTTTAAAATATAACTCGATTATCGGGTCGACCCAGATTGAAGTATCGAGTTAGAAATCTATATAGGATTTATTCTGAGCTGTATGGTATTCCTCTGTGAATTGACGATAATATTTATTTTTAAATATTAAATTTTATTATATTTAAATATATTTATATATTTAAATAGGCTATTTAGAGCTTTAAAAATAGCCACTTTTGCAAACGAAGTCGGAATTCGTTGAAACTAATTTTGTTGGATCTGAAATGTCAAATATTTGTTAGATTCCAAGTTTGGTGATTTTTAGAGTCAGTATGTGGCCGTACGGATTTTTAGAGTGCAAAACAGTCAGTATTTTGACAGTTAAAATTACGCTGTGTGAGCAAATGGAGTCGGAATTCGACGAAACCAGTTTCGTTGGGACCGTAATCTCGACTCTAGCTACATGTCCATTTTCGTGATTTTTGGATATTGTATGTAATAATAAGAAATTTATTTCGATAAGAACAAATAGCGATAAAATATAAATGGAATATTCTAAGTGAATATTCCAATCCAAATGCTATAAATAACCATCCTTAACCTAAATCAACCCTCCGGAACTCAACAGCAAAAAAACCGCCGTATGTTTTCTTAGCAAAAAATATCTCGAGCAAACAAAAAATCAAAACAAAACCATACAAAATCTATAAATCAAAAAGGAGGTATATTTGAGTTCGTATGAACTTGCTCTTCGCACTCGTGTAAGTATTACTGGGTTCGACAGTTTTTCTATCGATGGAAAACCCCACAGCGAACGCTAGGGTTGCTAATTTTCGGTTCTTGGAGCATTGAATCGTGTTCTGATGCATGTATTAGTGGTTGTGGTGTTCGGTAGCATCAAGTGATGAAGTTTGGTGGATTTTTGTGCTGAATTTGATCGTTCGATCTATGGGATTTGATCGACGTCGCAGTTCATAGGGTAACCTCGAGCTTGAACCTGTGGTAGGGAGATGAAGGAGAGTTCAAATAGAATCTTATTGGTGTTATCGGCGTGTATAATAATGAGGCGGAGAGGGGAGGTGGATGGAGCAAAAATCATCGGCTATGGTGTTAAGTATGAAGAGGAACGGATGTCTGTTACTGGAGAAGAAAGAGTAGGAGTAAGCGGGCTGAGGGGTGTTAGGCTAAAAAGACATGGTTAAGGCCCATTTAGTTTTAAATCCTTGTTTAATTTAAATTAAAAATATACATTAACTTATAATGTCAATAACTTATTCACATGAAATCAGAATCCCAAACCATAAGTTGCGTTGGGACCGTATGGACGGGAGCTTCACAATGAAGCTGACTGGAAGTGGATTGGGGCTAGTTTGAATTTATGACGTAATAAATTGTTTGATTCAAATAAAACATACAGCTTATTGTTCTTTAACGATGAACTGCCAAAGTGAGTAAATATCACTAACTCTGAACAGTTTATAATTTCATGTTGTATTTTTAGAACTGTTAAATATTGGCTGATTGACTGTGTGTTGACCGTTTGATAGAACTGATAGTCAGTTTGTTGAATTTCTATATTGATTCTGTTCAATAGAATATATCATATGGAACTGAAAGTGATGTTGATTTTATTGTGTAACATCAGTGGATGCAGGGAAACAGGTTGAAGGAATCCGGCTGGATTCCTCAACAGTTGTTTTATTGTTTTTCATATATTTTGATATATGATGTGAATTATAACCTGTTATTGATTATATGTGTATGGATGATATTGGCCATCGTGATTTGATATGATTAAATACCATAACATACCAGAATGTTGATAAGGGAATTTTCAAAGTGATATTTGAAAATAAAATATTTATAAAATCAAAGAATTTTATAAAAGAGATAATATTTATAACAATCAAAGGAGATTTTATAAAAGGAATTATTTATAAATGGAATATTTATAAATAGAAATTTATTTATAAATGGATTATTTATAAATAGAAAATACTTAGAAACAAAACCCTAAAGGAATTATTTGCAAACCATTTGCAAATAGTTTAGAAAGAGAAATTTTGGTAAACCCTTTAAAAATCAAATTGAAAGAGAAAGGTTTGTAAACCATTTACAAACGAGATTGAATAGGGAATATTTGTAAAACCTTTACAAATGAAATCGAAAGAAGAATATTTGTAAAACTTTTACAAATGAAATCGAAAAGGAGATATTTGTAAAACCATTTACAAATAGAACTAAAAAGGGAATATTTAGAAAATAAATAGAGTTAAACCAGTTAGAGTAAATCAAATAGAGTTAACCAGTTAGAGTTAAACCAGTTAGAGTTAATCAGTTAGAGTAAATCGATAGAGTTAAATCGAACTAGAGTTACTCAAATGGAGTTTATCGAATATTAGTTTATTCGAATAGAGTTAAAGGAAAGGAATTATCGATTATTAGTTAATCGAAAGGAGTTATCGATTATTAGTTAATCGAAGGAGTTATCGATTATAGTTTAATCGAGAAGAGTTATCGATTTGTTTAATCGAAGTGAGTTATAGAATATTGGTTATTCGAAGGAGTTATCGAATTTAGCTATTCGATGGAGTTAATCGATTAGAGTTAAAATAAAGGAGTTAATCGAATATAGTTCATTCAAATAGAATCAATTGAGTTAATCGAATATTAGTGATTCGAATAAAGTAAAAGGAGTTATCGAATATTAGTTATTAGAATAAGAGTTAAATAGAGTTATCGAATATTAGTAATTCGAATAGAGTTAAATGGAGTTGAAGGAATAAATTGAATATAGTTTATTCGAATGGAATTAAAGGAGTTAATCGAATTTGGTTTATTCGAATAGAGTTAAAGGAGTTATCGACCAGAGTTAAAACAAATAGAGTTAATCCAATAGCGTTAGTCCAATAGAGTAAATTGATAAGGGTTTAATCGAATAGAGTAAATTGAATAGAGTTATCGAATATACCTTATTCGAAGGAAAGAATTATCGGATAGAGATGAATCGAAAGAGAGTTACGTAAGGAAGTTTGTTAAAGAATTAAAAGGTGAACTTTGTCTATTTCAGGGTTAGAAACGTTGTTCAGTTAAGGTCTGAGAGGTAGTATTACCCCAACTTGATTGACTTCATTTCTAACTAAGGATTGGTTAAGGTTCGATAGTGAAGGTGGGTTAAAGGAATTTAGTTGATAAGCGTAATGGTTTGAGTTGGCATCGCGATGGTTTGTTTAAACATCTGTCTAAGTCCAATGAAGGAGTTTTGGAAATGTTTTCCAACTAAGAACCAGAAATGTTTTCTGATATCAAAAACAAGAAATGGAAATGTTTTCCAATGGTAATAACATATATTTTCTAAATTTAGAAAATAAGAAATGTTGAATATAGGGAAACAAGAGTTAAGTAAATTAATGAAATAAAGAGATAAATGTTGAATGATGACTGATCGATATAATTTCCTCCTGGAAATAATGTCGTTGTTTGCACACCTGTTTTTCTTTGACGGTTAAATCACAGACTATCGAAGTTTTGACCATTTTAACGTTGTTAATATGGAGAGATCGGTTGGATTATTATCCAAAGAACCACTCTGTATTGGCATAAGCGTTGCGAATCATATATGCCAAAGATAAATGAAAACGGAGTAAAGTGCAAGGGCTATTGTATAAGTCTTACATCACAAAGCCTAAGATGGATGTATTAAATAGTGCCTTCGGTTCATCCTATTCGTGGATGACTTATATAGATGAATGTCTAACAGAGCATTTCCAGAAAGGTCATGTACATTGATTTCTTCAACCGTACTAAGAGTGGAAGCGGAGAAGGAAACTTCTTTTAGCTGACACGTAATGTATGGTTGTAGACGTCAATCAGTGATTTGATGGATTTGACGATGTGACATTCGAAGTGAATCTGATGTGATGATGAAGCATAACCTCAAGCCTCATCAACCGGTAAATGACAGAAATCGGGTAGGCAGCATGGCTAAGTCGGTCGCTCCGAAATAGGGTGTATAAACACCTGATCTAGAGTTTCATTTATTTCTAAAAATCTATTGTTGATGCTGTCCCATTCGGGAAACGGTTGCTGATCCCAACTGTTGGTGATATACATTCGATACACTCAAGCGAAATGAGTGGTCGGTCATGTGTGGCCGGGTTGCAAGATGTTCTTTTTGAACCCAGTGTATTCCTTTCTAGAGGTACACTAGAGAAAGGTGGTTCCATACCTTGTCATAGATGGAAACCCATTACCCAATACGTGCTTGCGGTTTTGATTGTATACTATATATGTAGAAACATGAGATGAAAGCGTTTCTGCTAGATGATTATTATATTGTGGTTGATAGACATTATTATAATATCAAAAGGTTTTGATATAAAGATAATTTGGATTCTCATAAGGGAAAAACCCGTTCCGTTATACGGTGTGGTCTTATGAGATATCATTTACTTGTTCGAACTGTTTTAAACTGTTTTACTCATACCCGTCCCACGACTGACCCGGAGTTTATTTTGTTTTGTTTTCCATAAACTCTTAGGTGCCCAAATTCTGTACAGGCAGTCAAGTAGTCAGGATTTACAGATATACTGGAAGAGCTTGGAGCATGAGGCTTCAGGATTATATAGCTATAGTTATTTCCGTTGCGTTGTAAGTGTTGTACTTTGATAAAGATGTATATTCAAGTACAGATGTATATTTCAAGTTATGTTATATATATTATATGTTATTCGTTCCACTGTGAGGTTCGTGTTACTCTGATGTTGTGTTCTTCTTCTTCTTCTATTCCTAGTTTCTGTCTTATCTTTCCTCACCCTCTAATTTCTTTCATTAATGACCGGTATTTTCGGCCGTTGGATGTTCGATATGTGTTGTATATCAGAAAACCAAGGTCGTCAAAAACCCGGGTCATTACATTGCAAGTGGTTGCTCGTGGATGCATATACACACACAACCTAGGTTTTAGATTGGCTCAGTCACTTCATATTGCATATGCATATGTGTATCCATACTTGTATGTGGTTGAAACTTGATATGTCGTCATACGGATGTCGCATTTGTATAAATGGTTGCGCACTCATGTAGAATTATGAGTAGGAAAAATTTGTGTACATATGGATTCATGACACTTACATGATTCGCATCAAGGAGATCAACTGAATCAGTAGACCGCCTAATATTTTCATTAGTTAGGGACATATACACACAATATGCATATGATCATAAAGCATTAGAAGTCTTTTAAGGATAATGGACGCCTGTGTTTGATGGTTGAGTAGATGGACGATTGGATGTTAGGACTTACGTTCTCCTAGACCTGAAGATTTCGGGGGCGAAATCCTTTAAGGAGGGGAGAATGTAACACCCTGAATTTTCTGTTAACTGTATATTAACAAATTAAAATATAATTAATTGTAGATGGAAGAATTAAGGGAAACGGGTTATGCCATTGCGTTCTTCTCGGAATTCTACTTGAGATAGAGTCCGAGTTTGCGTGAATCGGATTCGGTATGAAGGAGTTATGACCTCCGGAAGTTTCAGGATTCAAATTTAAAATTCAAACAGTTCAAAATGGAGTTCGAAATTCAAAAATCAGACCCAAACTGGGCTGGGCGGGAAAATTCCCGCCCAGGCACCAAATCGGCCTAGGGGTCGATCTGGGTGACCAGGTTAACCATAGGGTCGACCTGGGGTCAACCTGCCCAGTCGACCTGGTTTGGCCCTGGCTGGCCTGATCGGGTTCTGGTCGATTTCTGAGGCTTGGCTGTGTCACTAGGGCCGACATGTCGCATTTTGGTTGGCTCCCTTTGAAGTGAATGGTCTAGATTCGTCTATGATCATCTGACGGCTCAAATCAATCTGAAACTCTATATAAACAGTTTAAGACACCAACCTAAATTCATATAAGAAATTAGAGACGGAGCCACCATGCTGTTGGGAGAAAACTAGGGGGAGCCTCCACTTCTAGAAAATCTTAGTGATGAGCCAAAATCAAAGTTAAAACACGAATCAAAACAACGTTAGTCTTCCCAAAGGAAAGCAATTCAAATTCAGAACTCAGAATCCAGAATTCAAGTTCTGTGTTCGTTGTAAGTATAGTGATTCTTCCGATGTGAATAAAATTATGTCTTGATTCGATGTAAATTGGGAACGAAATTGTGTTATTGTATAACAATGATGTTGACTCATATGCGATGTAATGATTGTGGTATTGTGATGTTTGTGGTATAATTGAGTTTATGTTGATCCTATTGTGCATGTAGAATCACATGCAAGTTGTATAGTTCAAGTTGTAATCGACACCTATATGTTTATGTGATTATATAGGCGGTATGTGATTAAGATTTCATGTATATATATGCTAGAACCTTTATGCCCAAAACGATTATGTTCACATACATGCTAGTAGGTTTGTAAGAAAGTTGCAAGTTGATAGGATCCATGCCAAGATCCACTTTAATACATGTTTCATGTTGTAATTAGATATATGATTGGATCTAGTTCACAACCTTGCCATAAAATTATGCATACTTATGAAAATGTCATAACCTTGTCATATGCTAGAGATGTTCGATGCTATGCCTAGATCCAAAACATGTTTAGGCTTGTGTTGTCTAAATCATATGTTAATTTATGTGATACCTATTTGGTTAGATCCCTATTTCAATGCAAGTTCACATATATGTAAGTTGAACTAGGTTATGTTGCAAATTCACATGTATGTTGATTTAGTCTATGTTACAAATTCACATATATGTATGGTGACCATTTTGCAAGCTCACACCTATGATGTTCACATTGACTTTGCCAAAAATGCCAAGTTTACACCTATGTCATGTTTATGTTTATGAATTCCCTTATGCCAATTTGTGTGTGCTAAATTAGGCTAAGTTTTTAGCCTAATATTATATGTTAAAAACCATGCAAACAAAAATTAGGCTAAGGTTGTTAGCCTAATATTTAAACGGGGTAACGTTGGGAATATTAGTAAAACTTGACATAAATGGGTAAATATATGAAATTGGCATGTATGTCACATGCCAAAATTGGTGGCACTTGAATGGTATAAATTCTTTATACCAAGAATGTCAAACTTGGAAAGTGGGCCACAATATTTAATTGTTGACAAATTTACATATATTAAGTGATAAAGACAAATATGTAAATTTAGAAAAATCAGAATATGCTTAACACGAGGTTGGATTGAGTTGTGATGTAAACCTGGCTGGACCCGCCCGGCTGTCCAGTAGTCACAACAATACCTATCCAATGTGGGTGGTTAAGCAAGGAGCCCAATAAGGACCCGAGGTTATACTGAGTTACGGTGTAAACCTGCCTGGAACCGACCGGCACATCCAGTAACCGTAACAATATATGTCCAATGTGAGTGGTCGGTGCTTTAAAAAGCTAAGGACAAACAATAAGGACGTTAGGGTTAAGTTAACTAAAACACTTAACCAATTCAACATGTAAATTAAACTGATGTGTGGGGCTAGGTAAATACAGACACTTAACCACTTAACATGTTTGACTATAAAACCCTAGTAACGGGGACCCTTTTCAGTAGTAACCCAATTAGGTATCATGGTACCCTGAAACTACGCAGGGTGGGGCACGGTTACTGGGCTGATTGTAAGCAGTCAAAAGCGACGGCGGTGGGTGCAACAGTGTGGGTTCTAACGGAGTGCGGGCGTGCACACACTTCGGAGCAAACAGGGCACTGGGTGCACCAGTAGTAAAACCTATGCATTCTAAGGATTGTGTCGGGTCGCCACCATGGGACTTGATACACCCTGTGGTGGGGCCAGCGTAGATATCTACAATATTTGGGGGCCGAAAGACACAGATGATTATGCGAGTAGGAGCCGATCTTTAGAAAAGGGAATCACTTCACCTCTAGCATGGGGTGCCAGTTAAGACAATACAAATAGGTTCAGAGATATAGTGTGGGGGTGCGATAAGTATATTCGGTTCAAACTGCTTTACCTTAGTTTGTGACACTTTCCTATTTTTAGTTTATACTTATCATGTCCTTTTTCTTATTCTCATACTGAAGAGTCACTAGACTTACCAGGCTTTATGTCTGACCCTATTTTCTTTCGTCTTCTTTTCTTCCGCTCCCCCCTCCCCCCAGGTCCACCGGGAGAAAACAATCCAGCTTAGTCAGACTCTTTGCAAGCTTCAAGCTAGTAGATGTACGGTTTGGACTCCCTTTGTGAAACACCCCCCCCCCTCCATTAAGGTCACTCACAAGGGACTGCCTTAACTTTGGTGTAGGTTTGTAAGTAAAAGTCATAGATAAAACACAAGACAGATATAAACATATATATATAAGCAGCGGAAAACATCAGACTTTTATTTCATAAATATAATTGTTCATACAATACATATCCATAATTGTCTCATAACAACTTCCAAAACATAACAACATCATTTATGTCTTGGTTTTTAAATAAAGAAGCATAAAACATGATTAAAACTGCATAAATCCCCATAGAGTGTGACCAACAGCCATAGCCAAGGAAAGAGACTCCAAACCGTACATCAACTATCTTGAAGCTTTTTAAAGAATCTGCCTAAGCTGAGTTATTTCCTCCCTGTGGACCGTGGGAGGGGGATGGAAGAAGAGAAGATGAAAGAAAATAGGGGCAGACATAAAGCCTTGTAAGTCTAGTGACTCTTCAGTATGAGAATAAGAATAAGGGCATGATAAGTATAAACTGGAAATAGGAGAATGTCATAAATTAAGACAAAGCAGTTTGAATCGAATATACTATCGCAGCCCATACTATATCTCTGCAGCTACTCGTATAATCTTAACTGCCACCCCATGCTGGAGGCAAAGCGATCCCCTTATCTAAAGATCAGTTCCTACTCGCATAATCTCTGTGTCTTACGGCCCCCAAAGATTGTAGAAACCTATGCTGGCCCCACCATGGGGTGTATCAAGTCCCATGGTGGCGACCCGATACAAAATCAGAGATGCATAGGTTATACTACTGGTGCCCCCAGTGCCTTGTTTGTCTGCTCCGAAGTGTGTGCACGCCCGCACTCCGTTAGAACCCACACTGTTGCACCTACCGCCGTCGCTTTGACCGCTTACAATCAGCCCAGTAATCGTGTCCCACCCTGCCTAGTTTCAGGGTACCATGATACCTAATTGGGTTACTGCTGAAATGGGTCACCGTTACTAGGGTTTTCTAGTCAAACATGTTAAGTGGTTAAGTGCCTGTATTTACCTAACCCCACCCATCAATTTCATTAACATGTTGAATTGGTTAACTGTTTTAGTTAACTTAACCCTACCATCTGTCCTTAGCCTTTTAAAGCACCGACCACTCACATTAGATAGATATTGGTACGATTACTGGATTTGTCGGTCGGTTCCGAGCAGATTTACACTGTAACTCAATCTAACCTCGGGTCCTTATTGGGCTTCATGCTTAACCACCCACATTGGATAGGTATTGTTGTGACTACTGGACAGCCGGGTGGGTCCGGGCAGATTTAAATCACAACTCAACCCAACCTCGTGTTAAGCATATTCGTATTTTCTAAATTTACATATTTGTCTTTATTAATGAATATATGTAAATTTGTCAACAATTAAATGTTATGGCCCACATTCCAACCTTAACATTTTTAGTATAAGAATTTATACCGTTTAAATGCCACCAATTTTGGCATGTGACAAACATGCCAATTTCATATATTTTTATGTCAAGTTTTATTAATATCCCCAACGTTACCCCGTTTAAACATTAGGCTAACAATCTTAGCCTAATTTTCGTTCGCATAGTTTTAGCATATAATATTAGGCTAAAAACTTAGCCTAATTTAACGCACACAAATAGGCATAAGGGAATTCATAAACATAAACATGACATAGGCGTAAACTTGGCATTTTTGGCATAGTCAATATGAACATCATAGGTTTGAACTTGCAAAATAGCCAACATGAATGTCATAGATGTGAACCTGCAAAATAGTCAATATACATATATGTGAATTTGCAACATAGCCTAAATCAATTTACATATATGTGAATTCGTATTGAAATAAGGGTCTAATCAAATAGGTGTCACATGAATTAGCATATGATTTAGACAACATAAGTCTAAACTTGTTTTTGGATCTAGGAATAACATCGAACATCACTAGCACATGACAAGAACATGATATTTTTATAAATATGTAAAACTTTATGATAAGGGTGTGAACTAGATCCAATCGCATATCTAATTACAACATCAAACATGTACTAAAGTGGATCTTGACATGGATCCAATTTGTAACTTTTGTATAAACATAGGGGCATGTATATGAACATAACCATTTAGGCATTAAGATTCTTGCATAAAGTATATACATGAGGTTCTAATCAAAAACGACCTATATAATCACATAAACATGAACTATACAACGTGCTTGTAATGTTTTTGTCATTCTAAAAGTACAATAGGATCAACTTCAATCTTAATTATACCACAAACATCCCAATTTCATTCGCAACTCAATCGTTTCAATACATAGATATTAATTAACATCGTCGTTACATAATAGCACAATTCCACTTCCAATTTACATCAAATCAAGTCTTAGTTTTATTCTCATCGGAAAAATCACTATAGTTACAACAAACGACGAACTTGGTTTCTGGATTCTGAATTTGATATGCTTTCCTTTTGGTAGACTAACGTTGTTTTGATTCGTGTTTTACTTTAGTATTGGCTTGTCTCTAAGCTTTCTAACTAACGGCCACTCCTAGTTTCTTTCCAGCAGCATGACGGCTTTAGTATTATATTATTTGTGTGAATTTAAGGTTAGACTTGCGTTGTATTTATAGAATTTTAATCCGATTAGAGCCGTTGATGAAGCTAGAGTGAATCCAGACCATCCATCTCAAGCGAAGCCAATCAGAAAGAGACATGTAAGCCCTAGTGACTCAGCCAAGCCTCATGAATCGACCAGACCCTGACCAGGCCAGCCAGGGCCTGACCAACAGGTCTTTCTGGCCTGGGCGCACTTGGCAGGTGCGCCAGTGAAAATTTGTACTGGCGCACTTCCCAAGTGCGCCAGTGCATTTTGACCCATTTTTGATTTTTCTGCCCAACTTCGTTCGTCCATATCTTCTTCATACGGTATCCGTTTTACGCAAACTTTGACCGAGATGAACGCAATGCGTAACCCATTTCCCTTTATTCCATCATTTAGAATTAATTATACTTTGATTTGTTAAGTTACAGTTAACAGAAAATTTGGGGTGTTACATTCTCCCCTCCTTAAAGGATTTCGTCCCCGAAATCTTCAAGTCTATGAGAACGTAAGTCCTAACATCCAATCATCCATCTGCTCAGCCAACAAACACATGCATCCATTGTCCTTAAAAGACTTCTAATGCTTTATGATTATATGCACCGTGTGTGTATATGTCCTTAACTAATGCAAAATCAGGCGGTCTACTGATCCAGTTGACCTCCTTAATGCAAATCATGTAAGTGTCATGAATCCATTATGTATGCAAATTTGTCCTTACTCATAATTCTACATGAGTGTGCAACCATCAATACAAATGCGATATCCATATGACAACATATCAAGTTTCAACCACGTAAAAATATGAATACATATATGCATATGCAGTATGAAGTGATTGAGCCGATCTAAACCTAGGTTGTGTGTGTATATGCATCCACGAGCAACCACTTGCAACCACTTGCAGCCATCAACCATAACATGTTTCAAAAACATGTTTACCTCCAAAAGGGTTTCTACCTAAGGATAAAGGATAATATCGAGGGGATATACCGAAAAAAATAGATACAAGCACAACTCAAGGAAAAAGAGAGATCAAAGATATAACCTCAAAAAGAAAAGGGTGGGCCGCGCGTATTCTATCCTCGGTTTCCCAAGTCGCGTCTTCCTCGGCGTCGCTCCACTGAACCTTAACGAGCTTCACTTCGCGGTTGCGTAGCTTTTTTATTTCAGTTCCAACGATTCGAGTTAGAACTCTCCTCATAGTTGCTTCGCGTTCCACTTCGGCTTCTTCTAGAATGCTTGGCTCCACCACTTCCGTTGATTCATGTAGACATTTCCGGAGATGAGAAACGTGAAATACGTTGTGAATTCCAACCAATCTTTCAGGCAGGTCTACTCTATAAGCCATTTTCCTAATCTTCTCGATGATAGGGAATGGTTCTATAAATCTTGGTGTTAGCTTTCCTGCGGGCCCGAAGCGAACGACGTTCCTTAAAGGGGATACCTTAAGGAAAACCCTGTCCCCAACCTCAAACTGAAGGTCGGTCCTTCTTTTGTCGGCGTAGGATTTCTGTCTGTCTTGGGCAGTCTTCATTCTCCTTCGTATCAAGTTCACTTTTTTTGAAGTCTCTCTAATCAGGTCTGGCCCAAGTATAATCTTCTCGGTAGACTCCCACCAACAAGTTGGTGATCGGCAAGGTCTTCAATACAAAGCTTCGAAGGGCGCCATACCAATGGTGGCTTGGTAACTGTTGTTATTGGCGAATTCCACTAAAGGAAGGTGATCCTCCCAAGTCCCTCCGAAGTCAAGAACGCACAGTCTTAGAAGATCTTCTAGTACAATATTCACCCTTTCTGTCTGACCATCAGTTTGGGGGTTATAGGCCGTGCTCAAACATAACTGTGTGCCGGCAGCTTCTTGCAAACTCTGCCAAAATTCGCTCGTGAAGATGGGGTCTCTGTCACTCACTATGCTGGAGGGTATTCCATGGAGTCGAACTATTTCCTTGATATAAACAGATCCTAGAGACGAAGCAGTCCTTCTACTCTTGATAGGTATAAAGTGGGCGCTTTTAGTAAGCCTGTCCACTATCACCCAAATGCTAGTATTTCCTCTTCTTGACATAGGCAACCTGTCAATGAAGTCCATTGAAATGCTATCCCACTTCCACTGTGGGACCTCTAAAGGATGAAGTAGTCTTCCAGGCTTCTTCTGTTTCGCCTTGACCTGTTGGCAGGTCATGCACTTAGAAATGAAATCTGGCACGTCCTTCTTCATGCCGCTCCAAAAGAAAGTTCGTTTTATATCTTTGTACATCTTATCACCGCCAGGGTGTATAGTCATCTTGGAATGATGCGCTTCCTCGAGAACCTTCTTTTTCAACTCCCTTGCTTGTGGGACGCATAATCTTCCATCTCGCCTCAGCCAACCCTTATCGTCGATGGTGTATCTATTGAGGTGACTAGAAGTCTCAACCCTAATAAGTTTATCAATCACATCAACAAGCTGAGGGTCTTCACGTTGTGCAGACCCTATTGAGTCCAAGATAGTAGGGCGTACTTCTAGGGATGCCAATAATCCAGGTATAAAATTTGAGGAGGGCCTAAAGTCAAAACTGGCTATATACTCCAAGCTTTGCCTTTCTACAAAGAGAGGTCTTAAGGTCAGTTTCTTTCGGCTCAACGCGTCTGCTACTACGTTGCATTTGCCGGGAGTATAGGAAATTTCAAAGTCATATGAGGCAAGGAACTCCATCCACCTTTGCTGCCTCAAGTTAAGATCTTTATGCGAGAAAAGATACTTCAATGACTTATGGTTAGTATATAATTCGAACTTCTTACCTGGGAGATAATGGCGCCAAGCCTTAAGTGCAAAGACGATGGCAACCAACTCAAGATCGTGGGTTGGGTAGTTCTTTTCATGAATTTTCAATTGTCTTCCACCATAAGCTACTACCCTCCCTTCTTGCATCAGAACAGCACCTAGCCCCGTACCACAAGCATCTGTATATACTGTGAACATTTTGCTTCCATCCTGCAAAGTCAGAACTGGGGCTGTTTTAAGAGCCCTTTTTAATCGTTGGAAAGCAAACTCGCAATCCAAATCCCAAGTGAACGCCAAATTCTTCTTTGTTAGCCTTGTGAGTGGAGCTGAGATTTTGCGAAATCCCTAATGAATTTTTGGTGAAAACCGGCTAGCCAAAGAAAGCTTCGAACATCGGTTGCATTTCTTGGTGTCTTCCAATCTTGCACTGCCACCACTTTCGCGGGGTCCACAGCCAACCCCTCTTTGGATATATATGCCCCAGAAATCTTACTTCCTTTCTCCAAAAGTGGCACTTGGAGAATTTGGCTTTTAGCTGATGCGCACGGAGAGTATCCATGATCTCTTTCAGATGCTGAGCATGTTCTTCCTCATTCTTTGAGAAAATCAAAATATCGTCTACGAAGACCACCACGAACTTATTGAGGAATTCTCTGAACACCCTGCTCATTAGGTCTACGAAATAAGCGTGTGCGCTTGTCAAACCGAAAGGCATGACTAGCCACTCGAAGAAACCATCTGGGGTTCTGAACTCCATTGTATCAATGCTATCTTCAGCTACCCTTAGCTGATGGAACCAAGTAGCCAGATCAAGTTGGGAGAAGACTGACACACCTACAAGCTGATCAAACAAATCGTCGATTCTGGGAAGAGGGTGCCTATTTTTCTTAGTCAGCTTGTTTAGCTCCCTATAGTCCACACAAAGACGTAGTGAACCGTCTTCTTTGGTAGCGAACATCACTGGAGCACCCCATTCCGAGATACTCCTTCTTTTAAACCCCTTCTCGAGAAGCTCCTTAACTTGCTTACTGAGCTCCTTTCTCTCCTTTGGAGCCATGTGTCCAACAGGCAGAGCTACGGGCTTTGCATTATCAACAAGATATATGCGGAAGTCTATTTCCCGCTTCGGAGGTAAGCCTTTCACCTCTTCAAAGACATCCGGATATTCCCAGACTACCCTAACCGACTGCATATTCTCAACATAAGCGTTAAGCGACTCTAGATAACTAAGCATAACAGCATTCAAGGGATTACAAGAAATTTCTAGAGTGCGACCGAGTCGAGTCAAGAGCCTAACCACTCTTTTCTCACAATCAAGAATGGCACCATTATTGGATAACCAGTCCATGCCTAAGATCATTCCATACCCTGAGAAGCCTAAAACAAAGGCACTACATCTAAATTCAACACTTAGAATAGAGATTTTCAAATCCAAGCAAACCATCGACAAATAAGCCGAGCCCCCAATTGGATTTGAAACAACCAAGGGATCTTCTACCATACTAGTGTCTAGGTGCAGAGATTCTACTAAAGAAGATGAAATAAAGGAGTGGGATGCACCAGAATCAAAGAGAGTGCGAACTGGATCATCATATAAATAAACTAAGCTTTCTACAGAAATATTTCTACCTCGTTCCTGTGGAGGTGCCACCAGCGTGTGAACATGTCCGCCTGAGGTAGATCTAGTCCTCTGTCCCTGCCCCCACTTCTTTGGGCAGTCCTTAGCCAAGTGTCCAGTCTTGCCACAACTGAAGCAACCACCATTGATCTTTTCCTTCTTCTTTCTACGGTCTTTTGCTATATGTCCCACAATGCCACAGAAATTGCACTTTCTCTTTTCATGGGATTTGTTATTCTTCCCGCCTTTCTTGAAGTCTGTTTTCTTAGCTTGTAGACCTTCCTTCTTTTCTTCCACCTTAGTCTCTTTCTTGCCCTTGTCTTCCTCGTGTAGCAATGCCATGTCCACTAAGGTTTCATAAGTCATTCCTGTGGATACATGAGTCATAGCAAGGCTGTGTACAGGCTCATTCAGACCTTTGACGAAGCGAAGGGCCTTCTTGTGTTGGGTGTTTACTAAATCAAGCCCAAATCCGGCCAGCTGATTAAACTGATTGACGTACTCCCTGATCGTCATACTCCCTTGCTTAAGAGTTAGGAACTTCTCCATCTGCTGACTTCTCTCAGCTTGGGAGAGGAATTTCATCTCAAACCTTGTCCTGAAATCTTCCCATGTTTCCACTGGCCTCTCCGCATGCGTAACTTCCCATCAATAGGAAGCTTCATCCTTGATCAACCATACTGCTAGCTGTATCTTCTGCATGTCATCAACTTCAAAGATAACGAATAAATCTTCAATCTCTTTCAGCCATTTCCTTGTTACCACAAACGATTCAGTTCCATAAAAGTCCTTTCCTCCCATAGCCCTGAAGTCTCTACATGTCTTAGCGAATGTGTTCCCACGAGGAGGAGGAGGAGGAGGGGGAGGAGGAACCGCTGCCACTGTAGGAGGAGGAATGTCTGCTGGGCCCGCACCATTGGCCCTAGCCTCTAGGTACCTTCGGAACCAGCCAGGGATCAGTACTTCTTCGGGAAGGTTAAGATCTCCAGGCATGTTGGAACAAAAAAGGAAAGTATTCAAGATAAAGAGATAGAGGGATAGTGCATATGGCTCCGGGGAATTATGCCTTTAAAAAAAACACTTTTTCTTGAAAAAGATGCTTCTTTAAACTTCTTATTGGAAATAGTTTCAATTTTTTTTATCTAGTCAGGTAAATCTATGCTCTGATACCAAGTGAAACACCCCACCCTCCATTAAGTTCACTCACAAGGGACTGCCTTAACTTTGGTGGGGGTTTGTAAGTAAAAGTCACAGATAAAACATAAGACAGATATAAACACACATATATATATAAGCAGCGGAAAATATTAGACTTTTATTTCATAAAAATACTTGTTCATACAACACATTTCCATAATTGTCTCATAACAACTTCCAAAACATTACAACATCATTTCTGTCTTGGTTTTTAAATAAAGAAGCATAAAACGTGATTAAAACTGCATAAATCCCCATAGAGTGTGACCAACAACCATAGCCAAGGAAAGAGACTCCAAACCGTACATCAACTATCTTGAAGCTTTTTAAAGAATCTGCCTAAGTTGAGTTATTTCCTCCCTATGGACCGGGGGGAGGGGGACGGAAGAAAAGAAGACGAAAGAAAATAGGGTCAGACATAAAGCCTGGTAAGTCTAGTGACTCTTCAGTATGAGAATAAGAATAAGGGCACGATAAGTATAAACTGGAAATAGGAGAATGTCATAAACTAAGACAAAGCAGTTTGAATCGAATATACTATCGCACCACATACTATATCTCTGCACTTACTCGTATTATCTTAACTGACACCACATGCTGGAGGTAAAGTGATCCCCTTATCTAAAGATTGGCTCCTACTCGCATAATTATCTGTGTCTTACGGCCCCCAAAGATTGTAGATACCTATGCTGGCCCCACCATGGGGTGTATCTAGTCCCATGGTGGCGACCCGACACAAAACCAGAGATGCATAAGTTATACTACTGGTGCCCCTAGTGCACTGTTTGTCTGCTCCGAAGTGTGTGCACGCCCGCACTCCGTTAGAACCCACACTGTTGAACCACCACCGTCGCTTTGACCGCTTACAATCAGCCCAGTAATCGTGCCCCACCCTGCCTAGTTTTAGGGTACCATGATACCTAATTGGGTTACTGCTGAAATGGGTCCCCGTTACTAGGGTTTTCTAATCAAACATGTTAAGTGGTTAAGTGTCTGTATTTACTTAACCCCACCCATCAATTTCATTAACATGTTGAATTGGTTATGTGTTTTAGTTAACTTAACCCTACCATCTGTCCTTAGCCTTTTAAAGCACCAACCACTCACATTAGACAGATATTGTTACGGTTACTGGATGTGCTGGTCGGTTCCGGGCAGATTTACACCATAACTCAGTCTAACCTCGGGTCCTTATTGGGCTTCATGCTTAACCACCCACATTGGATACGTATTGTTGCGACTACTGGACAGTCGGGCGGGTCCGGGCAGATTTACATCACAACTCAATCCAACCTCGTGTTAAGCATATTCGTATTTTCTAAATTTACATATTTGTCTTTATTACTGAATATATGTAAATTTGTCAACCATTAAATGTTATGACCCACATTCCAAGTTTGATATTTTTGGTATAAGAATTTATACCGTTTAAATGCCACCAGTTTTGGCATGTGACAAACATGCCAATTTCATATATTTTTATGTCAAGTTTTATTAATATCCCCAACGTTACCCCGTTTAAACATTAGGCTAACAATCTTAGCCTAATTTTCGTTTGCATAGTTTTAGCATATAATATTAGGCTTAAAACTTAGCCTAATTTAACGCACACAAATAGGCATATGGGAATTCATAAATGTAAACATGACATAGGTGTAAACTTGGCATTTTTGGCATAATCAATATGAACATCATAGGTGTGAACTTGCAAAATAGCCAACATGAATGTCATAGATGTGAACTTGCAAAATAGTCAATATACATATATGCGAATTTGCAACATAGGCTAAATCAATTTACATATATGTGAATTTGTATTGAAATAAGGGTCTAATCAAATAGGTGTCACATGAATTAGCATATGATTTAGACAACATAAGTCTAAACTTGTTTTTGGATCTAGGCATAACATCGAACATCTCTAGCACATGACAACAATATGATATTTTTATAAATATGTATAACTTTATGATAAGGGTGTGAAGTAGATCCAATCGCATATCTAATTACAACATGAAACATGTACTAAAGTGGTTCTTGACATGGATCCAATTTGCAACTTTTGTATAAACATAGGGGCATGTATATGAACATAACCATTTAGGCATAAAGATTCTTGCATAAAGTATATACATGAGGTTCTAATAAAAAACAACCTATATAATCACATAAACATGAACTATACAACTTGCTTGTGACATTGTTGTCATTCTAAAAGTACAATAGGATCAACATCAATCTTAATTATACCACAAACATCCCAATTTCATTCGCAACACAATTATTTCAATACATAGATATTAATTAACATCGTCGTTACATAATAGCACAATTCCACTTCCAATTTACATCAAATCAAGTCTTAGTTTTATTCTCATCGGAAAAATCACTATACTTACAACGAACGACAAATTTGGATTCTGAATTCTGAATTTGATATGCTTTCCTTTGGGTAGATTAATGTTGTTTTGATTCGTATTTTACCTTAGTATTGGCTTGTCTTTAAGCTTTCTAACTGACGGCCACTCCTAGTTTCTTTCCAGCAGCATGACAGCTTTAGTATTATATTATTTGTGTGAATTAAGGGTTAGACTTGAGTTGCATTTATAGAATTTTAATCCGATTAGAGTCGTCAATGAAGCTAGAGTGAATCCAGACCATCCGTCTCAAGAGAAGCCAATCAGAATGTGACATGTAAGCCCTAGTGACTCAGCCAATCCTCAGAAATTGACCAGACCCTGACCAGGCCAGCCAGGGCCTGACCAACAGATCTTTCTGGCCTGGGCACACTTGGCAGGTGCACCAGTGCAAATTTGAACTGGCGCACTTCCTAAGTGCGCCAGTGCATTTTTGTTCTGGCGCACTTCCCAAGTGCGCCAGTGCATTCTGACCCATTTCTGATTTTTCTGCCCAACTTCGTTCGTCCATATCTTCTTCATACGGTATCCGTTTTATGCAAACTTGGACTCTATCTCAAGCAGAATTTCAAGACAAACGCAATGGCGTAACACTTTTCCCTTCATTCCATCATTAAGAATTAATTATACTTTGATTTTTTAAGTTACAGTTAACAGAAAATTTGGGGTGTTACACTTTGGCTATGGCTGTTGGACACACTCTATGGGAATTTATGCAGTTTTAATTATGTTTTATGCTTCTTTAATGTAATAACCAAGACAGAAGTGATGACGTAATGTTTTGGAAGTTATTATGTGACAGTTATGGAAATGTTTTGTTGAACACATATTTTTGAAATAAAAAGTGTGTTGTTTTTCGCTGCTTATACATGTGTTTATATCTGTCTTGTGTTTTATCTGTGACTTTTACTTACAAACCTCCACCAAAGTTAAGGCATTCCCTCTGTGAGTGACCTTAATGGAGGGTGGAGTGTTTCAGTCTCTCACCAATTAAATCTCCTTTAATTTTGTTGCATCATTATATATACGGCTATGAAGAGGCATTGGTTACAACCTTTCATTTCTTTCTTTTTTTGTAGTATGCATCGACTTGAACAATTAATGCGACAAAAGTGACAACTGTTAGGGACACAACAGTTACAAGATTTGAACTATTCCATATATCTTTAATTATTCATTTAATTTACTTAACCCATTTTATATAAATAAATAAATATATGACATGTATTTCCAGATTTAAAAGTGTAAAATTTTCACATAAATGGAAGAATATAAAACGTGGTTTGCATTCATTTTGGACATGGACCGCATACATTAAATTGTTAACAAAGGAATGAATGTATTGCGTTTAACTATAAAAAAAGTGCCTGAAAATGAAAGGCCAATGGTAGCGTATGAATATATTATACGACATAATTTCCATTTAAAACAGATGCATATGAAAGGAAGAGATATAACATCAAGGAGATAAATAGACCTGAATAAGATGAAACCAACATTTATTATTAATGTTGTCATTATGTTTTTTATATATATATGGAAGTGACAATTCAATATTTAATGCATAAATATGCACATGGAATTCAAAGCAATTAAACATGCAAGTTTCACGTCCTGCAAACCAAACGAAGGGAGAGAAGTTCAAAATTTTAGTGTATTAATTTATTAGCAAATGTGGATGTGTAATCTTTTAACTTTTCATAACAGCATGTTACCATGTTTAATAGTTCATCCTTTCACTAATTTAGATTCAAATGTGTACGTGTTATATGGTGTTAATTTTTTTCATTTTTTTTATATAACAAGGGGAGTAAAATATATATATAGGGAGATTGTTTGTTTTTGGAAAAAATAATAATGTGAGATAAAAGGAAAAGATAGAAAAATAAAGAGATGAAAATAAATTTAAGGAATAAGAATAAGTACATGACGTAAAATGCATGATAATAGAATGAAGGGAAAGCAATTAATACAATGAAGGGAAGTAAATTAATATAATTAAGGAAAGAAATGAATGCGTTATTCACATTGCAAATTAATTTCAATTTAATTAATAAAGGTTTAATTGGACATGTAATCCATGTTATGAATTCCTAAACATTACATTTTGAACAAACACGGAAAGAATCAAAGACGGTAGCCAAATATATATACATATATGTATTCAAATTTATTACACCTAGAATGTACACATTATTTTCAATCAATCTTTTAGCAGAAATTAATAAATTTCATTAGTAACTAAAAAAACTTTATTTTAAAGACATTTTTACATTCAATAATAAAATTAAATTCAATAACTTAAATGGTTGAAATATATGGGATGTTTCAATCATGGTGTTGTTCCTTCATCGTCTGCTTCTGGTGATCATAGCGACGATGCATCTTGAGGTATGTGTTTCGATGCTCGATTGGGGATGTGTTTTGATTTGACGTATAATGAGACAAGTTTGAATGTGTTTTGATGGTTTGTACATATTGGTACGCTTTGTTGACATGTTTAGAGGGTTGTTTTGGATGTTTGTATATGTTGGTACGTTTTGTGGACATGCTTGGATGATTTTTTGGATGTGTAAATTGTTTTTATTGCATATATATATATACATATATATATATATATATATATATATGTTTATGCATTTTATTTAGATTATTTGTGGTGTTACTGGTATATATGTGCCGCATAATTGTGGAATTGGTTGGAAATAGATTGGAAATGGAATAGAAATGAAATGAGTTGGGGAGGCTGGAAGGAAGTCAGCTTTCTGTTATATAAAAAAAGTACCTAGTATTTCGAACGGCTATGAACGGTTTCCAACGGCAATATGGACATTGTTTTCTAACGGTTTTCAATGGTATTTTCTGTTGGAAGCCGTTGGAAGCTATTCGTCGGCTCCGATGGAAGCCGTTGGATGTCGTGAACACTATTCCAACATCTTCCAACGGCCGCCAGTGGCTATTAGCCGTTGGAATAGCCATATGTTCTTGTAGTAATACAAACAATAGCAGGGATAGTTTTACAATGAGAATTAAATGGTTGGTTAATGTAGACCCTAATTGTGAGTAAATTTAATTTATATTATTATTTGAAAATTATTTCATTCTTAAAGTTTAAATTTAATTAATAAACTTGTAACATTGAATAAAGTTTTATCAAATTTATTAAAATGAAACGTTTCTTAAATGTCAATTTTGGTCAAAATTTGATTTTAAATTTTAAATGTTAGTAAATTTTAAATTTCTTTTTTGATGATTCAAATTTGAATTTTGTGTTGTATAGAATTTTTTATATTGTCAAAATCCAATTCCACTTACTTTAGATATGAGTTTTTTTTGATAAAAAGTGCGTAAAACAAATGGTGCTTGTGTGATTTTTACTGTTACTTCTTTCTGAATAACTTATTGCATTCTTCCATTATCCTCTTGTGAAAGCTTTTCCACCTCACCCCTAATTAATATTTACGTTTGAATTTTAAAAGAATTGGTTAAATTAAGTATGTGTTTTCTTTTTCAGCACTTCTAATTTCTTTCTCACCGAGTTTCTCTTCTTGTTCCCCAATCCTCAGAAAAATTCAAAATGTAGATTTGCATATTTCGTAGCCTCTATCTCTCCATCTAGATTTACAAATCAAATAAATATCACAAAATGTAAAAAAAAAACTCATTCTTCTTCTTCTTTTGCGCTAGATCCGAAACCAGTTTTCATCGTCGGTTTCGGACCGTCCATGACCGGCAACGATCCGATAATCCCGAAATTTCGGGGTACCGGACGAAACCTCGAACATTGCAAAGAAATAACTGCTACCATGTAATTATTTTTTCTTAAGCTGCAAAATAACCATTTGGTGAAATTGGAACACAAAAGCAAGCAAAGAAATTTAATGAATTACAAAATGACTGCTAAACATTAATCCACGTAACTTGAATGGGCTTGTTTATAAAATCCTAATCTATGTCCACACACCATATGTATTATTCAAAACTGAAATGATGAGCCAAGACATATATTGGTGAAAAAAATTGCATATTGTTGGAAATAAAAAACATTCCACGTCATTATCTTGGCTTCTGTCATCCTAGGAAGTTGCATTGTATTTTATTCAAAAGTAAATCATACACAACAACCATATTCTTTATTTTATTTAGTGCTCACAACATCCATGATCAATAGACAAAAAATAATTAACAGAAAGAAATAAAGTTTTGCATTGAAGAATGTAGCATTTTTCAACAAATATAGTTTACAAATCTAAATCGGTCAAAATAAACCATAGTATATTAAAAGATGGTTTATTTGGATGACGGTGACCAAATCAAGCAATAATACGGTGGTTTTTTTTGTTATATAGGTCAATACTAGAAAACGATTACACTAAAAAGAATATAGTTATCAGTTACCCTGATCTTGGAGAATTGAAGGAGATAGTCAGTTCTTGCTCCTACACATTGTTGGTTCCAACATCGATGTAATCTATGCAAAGTCTCCTACACAAAAACAAGGAGCGCAACAAAATAATAATTATAATAATAATAAGCAGCATCAAAATACTTCTAAAGTCTATCCGAATTTTGGTTACAACAATCAAAAATTTTATTACTCCTACATTAAGTTTAAAACAAAACTATGTCATTTATAAAATAACATGTAACGTCTCGGAATTTATAGCGATTTAATAATTAATTTATTTAATTATTTTAATATATTGGTTGGATAAATTAGATGATTTCGAATTTGGAGAAGATCTTTGAGACGTCGTTATAATTTAATTTTTAGAATTTTACTGTAATTTTTATTTTGGAAAATAAGCTACTTTTTATTTGGAGTGTTTTACGTCTAACATAAATTTTAGCAGATATAGGTCCCTATATTTCTAAATGCGTCCTATTCTGATTGCTCACCAAGGATAGAAGCTTAAAGTCCATATATATATATAATATTTATTTTTCTTCATCTGTAAGTTTTGGTACGCACCAATTCTTCTGTACTGAAATTCGGTGTACCCCGTGTCCCAAACCAATCACAGCCCCTTATTTCCACTTTTTGCCGTTAAACCCTTTAATTGTCCGAGGACTAAAATGCAAAAAAGTCGAAATAGGGAGATTTGATTGGAGGGAGAATTGGGTACAGAAGAATTGGTCTCAACTGCCTACGCCTTCCCCTACCGCCCAGTAGGAGTTTGTTCACATCTTTTTAACAGATGTGAACATAACACCACTAATGGTGTTAGTGGTGTAGGGCTGTGATTGGCCCCTGAATTCCACCTATTTAATCTCAGCCGTACACCACTAACACCGTTAGTGGTGTGAACGTAACATCAGTTAAATAAGCGTGAACAAACTCGCTCTCCCTACCGCCTTTTCTTTTCCTGCTGCCATGCGGCACGTATTCAAATCACTACAAGCTACTCTAAGTTTAGACTCAAACTTCATTGCAAAGGCGAAACGGCAAGCGAGTGCAGATAAGGCGAAATGTAGTTTTCAAATAAGCCAAAATGTAGTTTTCGATTTTCCAAAATTCATTTCTACACCTATACATCATTTAAAATCATACAAATATATACAGATATACACACACGCGAATGCGGATAAGGCAAGCTTCAAACTCCATACCATTTTTAAGGAGTGTGGCTATTATTCCCAGATCATGGAGCATGGTCGAAACGGCAAGCAAGAATGAGGATTTGCGAACTGGGCTGTTCTCACGTGAATGGTATTTACGGCATAAAGTAACCGTTGAGGTGTGGTGAAGATTTTGCTAGAATTTGTAATGTGGTCTTTGTTTCGTTGCGTGAATCATGAGAGAAGTAACGAATGATCCTATCAAGATAAGCTCGTGTCTCATTTTGTCCACATGGGGAAGAGTATACTGGAAACACGTGAATGGATGCATGAATATCTGCGAATTTTCCCTGGAGCTGTGTTTTTGTTGAAGAAATGGCGTGGACACTAGAGGAGGTTGCGGAAAAAACAAAACAAAGAGGGTGGTGGATCAACATGTGTGCAACGAGGGGGGTTGTTATGCCACATTCTGGCATAGGGAAAGAGGATAACGAAGAAGGGGATGTGTACATATGGCAGAACATGTACAACAAAAAGAAAAATGGTGCATGCGTTTGTGGGAGGGAAGCTGGGATATATTGCAAATAGTTCGACGCATTCAAAAACGCAACAGCTGAAGCATGTCATTCGGGAGAGAAGGAGTTGCCTGAATGCATCAGTGGAGAGTGAGTGGAGCATGCGGCGAAGACAATACACAGTTCAGTTTAGGTTGTGGAGAAGACGAAGCAGAGTTCGATTCTAGTCTGCGTTCGCCGAACAGGGGTGTGTAGTGGAAGAACGTGATGAAAGGAGTTCTGTTATTCGCGTGTAAAAATATGGTAAAGTAAAATAATTAGCAGCAGGTTTGGTAGGATATTTTGGAGAAGATGAAGCATTTTTGGGTCGGTGTTATAAGATGGGCCAAGGAAAGGAACGGTAGCCCAGTAATAATAAAAAATATATATATGAAAAACTAGGATCAACAGAGTACACGGTTTCGTGTTTTCCAAACGGGAAGGGCGGACGAACTATAGTAGCGGTATGAGTTTCTAGCAGGGTGTTGGGCCAAATGACTAGTGGTAAAGTTCATATAATAATAGAAACAAGTGAGGATTATTTTAATTGAATATGGTACATATACTTATAAGACTCACATTTGGTACAAACGTTATCAGAATTTAGCATAGTTTGTGATGTTGGAATTGTATGGGTGCAAGCCACGCTATGAGGCTGATTTGGAACCATTTGGAGCTTGTTAGACAATATGGAAGATTAAAACGTCAGATATTAAATCAACCGACCTTAATCGTTATTTAATGATTAATGACCAAGGTAAGTAAACTTACTAACTCTGTTCATTTTTATAATATTATTAACATTATTTAATATTGATAAATAATTTTGTGTGATGGTTGTATGGATGAATTAGTTGAAACAATTTATATAGTTTCATATATAAACCGTTGACGGAGTATGGATTCTGTTATTACTACATTTCATACTGATATGAAATTAATGTTATTTATGTTGACTAATGTCTGTGGATGCAAGGAACAGGTTGGAGGAATCCAACTGGATTCCTCAACAATTATATTGTTGTTTTGCATATATTACGTTATACAATGTGATAAATAATCTGTCGTTAATTATTGTTTGTTTGGGATGGGAATTTAAGAGACATGAAACAAGCCGGTATTTAAATACCGTGAAACATATTATAAAAGAATTCGATTCTAAAAAGGAAAATCTATTATTTAATTGGAATTTAGTCTTGATTGAGCTAGAATACACTAACTTGTTTTAATTACAGTAAACAAGTGGCTTGATTTTAAACGTTATTTAGAGATAAAATAGAATAGCTATTATTAAATAAAATTGGGAAAGATAAGAAAATGGGGAATTGGGAAGTGGCAATTTAATAAGAAATTGAATAAAATGGGCCAGTGATTGTTTGAATGGATCTTCGTTTTTCTTTGATAGTTCAATCACCAGCAATCAAAGATTTTGACCATTGTTGTCAATACAGAGAGATTGTTTGGATTTATTATTCGAAAACCACTCCGTATAGGCATAGACGTTGCAAATTAGATTATGCTGAAGATAACTGAAGACAAAGTGAAATGCAAGGGTCATTCTGTTCCAGAATAGTGATTTCTGTTTGTCTAAACCCAGAACAACTTGTATGGACGAATGTCTGATAAAGTACTCCTAACGGATCACACAATACGGTCTATCAGGGTATTACGTCTGGTGGCGGAGGAATTCGTTTCTCTTAGCTTTTATACCTATAATATTTTTGGAAGATCAAGTAGTGATTTGATGGGTTTGACGATATGGCATTCAAATTGAATGGTAGCCAGATATTCTGAATATATACGTAGCCTCGAGCCTCACAACCCGGGTATGACAAAAATCGTGCAGGCAACATGGCTAGTTGGGTCATACCCAAGCAGGGTGTATTATCACCGATCAAGAGAAAATTCATATTTGTTCTTCTTTTCATTTCTGTATCCTAGGATTACGGTTGGATGGCCAACAACCGTAGGTGACAATATATTCACTACACTCAAGCTAAATGAGTGGGCGGTCATGTGTGGCCGGGTTGCAATACATTTATGTTGAACCCCAATGTATACCCTCTAGAGTACATTGATCGGAAGGTGATCCCATACCTTGTCTATTGGAATCCAATCCCCAATAATCTCCCTGCGGTTTTTGATTTTATACTACATATGTGGAGCGTGAGATGCAAGCATTCTACTATTTGTTTATTTACTTGATTAGACATTATTTTAATATTACCGGATTTCATATCAAAAGTATTTTGAGTTATAGTAAGGTAAAAAAACGTCCATGTTTATGTGTGGGCTGGTCTTACTATTATTCTTTTCTTTCAAAAGGATTTTCAAAGTTAAACAATATGGTTGGAGTTTACTCACGCCAGTCCCACGACTGACCCAGACTCTTGGGTGCCCAAATTTGTACAGCCGGTCAAGTGTTTCAGGATTTTACAGATTCACATAGAGGCACTCGAAGAAGGAGGCTTCACCTTTAGTTATTTAGAGATTAATTCCGCTGTGATGTACATGTGTTATACTCTGATATGGTATGTAAGTACATATACAGTTCGTATTTCAAAGTTATGTTATATATTATATTTTATTTGTTCCGCTGTGATATTCGTGTTTACTCTGATTCTAGTCAGTTGAGTTCTTCTTCTTCTATTCTAATGGTTCTTTCTTTCTTTTCTCACCCTCAAATTTTTATCAATTAATGACCCGGTATTTTCGATACTTGAATAGTCGACATGGTATTTATGTCTATTTTCGAGGTCAAAAATCCGTCGGGCCGTTACAGTGGTATCAGAGCAAAGGTTGAGTGATTACCTTGGCTCTGTGGCGTGACTCAATGGAGATAAGATTAGTAATACCATAGATTGAGTTTGAGTGTATATATATGAGCGCGTATTAGTAAATCGATATAAAAACTGTTTTTATTGTGTTGGTTGGTTTATCGAGTGCTTTATGAATTCTGGTCGATACAGTAATGCAAATTGTATCGATAGGTGTTTTTAAACACTTGAACAGAGTAATTCGACATAATATTGTTTTAAAAACTGGGTAAATGAAATAAATCTACCCAAAATATATTTTGGATATAAAGAAAGTATATATCTTGGAGTCATTATAGATCTTCGATTTGTTGGTTGTTATTAAAATCGAATAAGATTAAAGTTAAGTTGGTTATGTAAATAATCAACCGAAATTCATATAAGTATAATGTAAAAATCAGATGAATTAAATCTGAAATTAAAACAGAATGGGAATTAAAACTCTAAAAACTTGGGAAGTTGTTGTAATTAAAATTTGGATTAAATATAAGGGAATTTTAAATCTAGGGAGATTTGAAATTGTTTTCCAAACATTTGCAAAAGATATTTTGAAAAGGATATATTGTTGAACTCACTTCTGTTACTAGGAAATAATTCCGATGATGAAGTCGACCATCATCGGTGTTTATTTTCGAGTTGCTAAGTAACGGATTACTACCGAAGATTTTAGATTGTTTGAGGAACAAGTTGTTCAAAAATTCAAATGTTTTTAATTGCTATTATTATGTGTAATATATATGATTTCAAACTGATTTGAAATAAAAACCCCAGGAATTTGAATTCTGGAATTTAAAATTTACTTATGAAGTAAATAAATAGAAATTTAACTAAGTCAAATAAAATTGGTTTGGATTAGATATAATCTAGAATGGAATTGAATTAATGAATTAAGAGTTGGAATTTAGTTTGGAACTGGAGTTTGAATGGAGTTATGAGTGGATGATGTGGTTCTAGGATAATTTGAATGGAAATCGAGTGGAAATGAAATCGTATATGCTGATTGGACAACAAATGGAAGAGATAGAGTGGAATGCCAGACAAAAGATACACGTTAAATTTTAATTGAATATGAGACGTATGAACCCTTTTGGGCAAGCCGCTTGGTTGTTGATTTTCTTTGGATTTGGAGAAGGCCTGGAAAGGCGAGTAGTGATTGTACCGATTGAACTATGCAAAGGAGATGTTGATGAAATTTCTCGAAAATTTTAGGTGTTAATTTTTTTCAGAATTGTCGATAACAGGGATGGATTAATATTTTAATTAAAATTAATTAGTTGGGTTAGAACTGAAGTTAAGTAGTGAATTAAAATAATTTTTAAAATAAAATAATGTGGTTTGTAGCATGTTTCTACCTTAGTAATTTCGAGGACGAAATTCTTTTAAGAGAGAAGGAATGTAACATCCCGGAATTTATAGCGATTTAATAATTAATTTATTTAATTATTGTAACATATTGGTTGGATAAATCAGGTTTCGAATTTGGACAAGATCTTTGAGATATCGTTATATTTTAATTTTTAGAATTTTACTGTAATTTTATTTTGGAAAATAAGTTACTTTTTATTTGGAGTGTTTTACAACCTATACCACTATTTTGGGGTTTCACAAAATAAGTTAACCAGTCTATATTATTATATTTTTGGAGTCATGGTACATTGCTCATCATAACGGTATTTTTATTTTTGTTTGTAGAGGTCCGTAATAAGCAGAATTCTACGTTGCATGAAACTTAACCTTTTTAAAAACAAATATATGTACACTAGTTCCATACACTCAAACCATTAATGAAAACACATTAAATATTAGGCTACCAACAATTTAGATTCCTTGGACCATGTCCATTTTGCTGTACAAAAATCTCAATGAATTCTAGCATACTCGTGTACAGGAATCAAAAAGTCGAAAACCGTGACCTATATTTAATTATTTTTTGTGTTCTTATTCTTAAACAAACCACATTGTAGAAGAAACGTTAGACTAAATCATGAAGTCAGCAATTTTTTTCAATGTGAATTGTCACCATGGCAGCAGACTACTCTACGACATGATAACCTATCCCCCTAAGACTGCAAGTCAAGGTATATCACGTGTGTTTTCTAATCAGTCACTCAGAAGGGAAAATAAAGGCGAAGTACAATGCTCTAGCTTTTCAAAGTTAAGGTCTAACCAAAATTTTAGCACATATAGGCCCCTATATTTCTAGATGCATCCTATTCTGATTGCTCACAAAGGATAGGAACTTAAAGTCCATATATATATACATAATATTTATTTTCCTTTATCTATAATTTTCGGTACTGCCTACGCCTTCCCCTACAGCCTTTTCTTTTCCTACTGCAATGCCCTATGTATTCAAATCATTACAAGCTACGCTAAGTTTGGACTAAAACTTCATTGCAAAGGAAAGTCTTCTATAAGTACGCAGCCTTCGCCATTTGCGGAAACAAAATTTTCCAGTAAGCTAAAATGTAGTTTTCGATCTTCCAAAATTCATTTCTACACCTATGCGTCATTTAAAATCATACAAATTTATGTATAAACACACGAATGCGGGTCTGGCCAAGCTTCACACTCCATATCATTTTTAAGGAGTCCGGCTGTTGTTCCCAGATCATGGAGCATTGCTGAAACAGCAAGCAAGAATGAGGATTTACGAACTGGGCTGTTCTCACATGAATGGGATTTTTGGCATAAAGTAGGCATTGAGATGTGGTGAAGATTTTTTCAGGAAGTTGTAATGTGGTCTTAGTTTCGTTGCGTGAATCATGAGAGAAGTGACAAATGATCCTATCAAGACAAGCTCGTGTCTTCTTTTGACAGCATGGGGAAGAGTATACTAGAAACGCGTGAATGGATGCGTGAATATCTGTGAATTTTCCATGGAACTGTGTTTTTGTTGAAGAAACGGCGTGGACACTAGAGGATGTTGCGGAAAATACAAAACAAAGTGGGCGGTGGATGAACATGTGTGCAATGAGGGGGTGTTATGCCACGTTCTGGCATGAGGAAAGAGGATAACAAAGAAGGGGATGTGTACAGGTGGCAGAACGTGTATAACAAAAAGAAAAATGGTGCATGCGTTTGTGGGAGGGAAGCTGGGATGTATTGCCTATAGTTCGACTGTGAACACCCATAACTTCCCCGTGAAGGAAAGCACGGATTGCTTTGAGGACAACACCAATCAGAACGCAAACAGAAGGACATTTCATTGTATATTACAACAATTCCATCAGAATACAAGAATATACAGAGTATGATTAATTATAATACAACAGAAAAATATCACAGATTACAATACATTACATAGAAGCGGAAAATAATACAATACACAACTGAAAGAGATATACGGATACAGAGCTTTCCGGATATCATTCCAGCTGTAAACCAGGTTCCTGTGAATATAACTCTGATAAACCAAAACTACAAGCTGCCCATACGGAAAATAGGGGCACCCAGAGTTTAGGTTAAAACAATAAACTCCAGGACAGTCATGTGACTGGTGTGAGAACTAAAACAGTAATTCATCTTCATTTTTAAAGTGAGGTAAATCAAGGGACCACGCCGTATAACACGGAACGGGTTTCCTCCCAAGAATACTAGTGCATAAAACAACAGTGCAATGCTAATTAAACAAAAATGAAGCTATTATAAGACCAAGGTCCCATCACACAATGCAACACAAGTCAGAGGATAGGGTTTTTACCTTATAATATCCAAAGAATGCTTGATACACTAAATTTCATCTTTTATTATTACTGTAAGTGAAGAAAACAATTTCAATCATAAATATCAATTAAAGACGGCATATGTGCCCCCATACCACTATGTCGCCATATATAGGTTCAACAATCAAAACCGCAAAGTCACGTATTGAAAGTTGGTTTTCTATCTATGAACCGAGGCAAGGGATCGTCCTCTACCGATTCGAGACTGTCTAGCTCGAGCCTCAGGATCAGAGCTCAAGTGACCCTTGGAGCGACAGGGCCGGTCCACCGATGTGAATTAAAATGCCTGAACACTGCGTTTCCCCGCCCTTTGGGGCGTAAATGAGTCCCATAACTCCATCGTCTCCACACAGTCACTGATATATCAAAGGCGCCTCGCAACAGCAACAACCACATAGGTGAAAACAATGTAAATGTCAGGGCTGGTAGGTCACTGACACCACCCTAGCTA
The DNA here is from genome assembly GCA_030737875.1 of Allium sativum. Taxonomy (NCBI): domain Eukaryota; kingdom Viridiplantae; phylum Streptophyta; class Magnoliopsida; order Asparagales; family Amaryllidaceae; genus Allium; species Allium sativum. Next base: position 951,234 of record CM060925.1, on the reverse strand, counting down.
GAAAGAAACGCATGTCCTCCCTGAGGTCCTCTCCCGTTTCTGGTTCACAACCGGGGTGTGAGGCTCGCGAATCAATGCTAGACAAAGCTATGCCACACAGGCCGTGCTTTGATCATCAACCACAAGACTTTGGTTTTCAACAAAATCCTTGATCATTTGCCCCTTAGGCATGCCACACAGGCAATTCACCCCATGTGATTGATATCCACCAATATATAACCTCTAAGCTCGTACTTCTCAGAGAAGGGCGTTAAGAAAGAGAAAAAAATTCTCCGCCGCCAAATAGATATATATTTAATAGAAATCAATCACAAAGAATAAAATCCAATATCAAACACAAAGTCCATTTACAAGTTCATTCTGGGTCTGAACGAAACTGGATGCACCTTATAACTCGCATATCCATCGATCTCCAAGTACTTCTGGACGATCACCAACTGATTGCCTCCTCTTGGGTGTATAGCCCAATCAAGATCATCAGTAATCACCCAAACGATGTGAAGACCTCCGGTCTTCGACCACCGTCTTCATCCTCGACACATCGTCGTATCAGTTATTCAGAATGGGATAAACCCGGTCTTTCTGAATAACTCGCATCTATAATAAACAAGTGTTACACAAACACAACATACGCCTCATTCCAATTCAGAATATTCTTTTATTCAAATATTCTTATACATTGGGAAAGGTTCCCATTAATTTTATCAAAGATAAATTCTTTAAATTTATTCTTTAATCTTCTTTTGAATATCAATTCAAACTAGTCGGGATTAGCGAACCACACCGAAGTAATCATTTGTTTTGTTTCCCAATCCCAACCTATTTATCCCATGAAGTAAAACTGGTCATACTTCATATCTAACACCCCGGTGTTATCGGTAAATTCAATTACCATTTCACGTTCAAATCTAATTAAAGATTTAACTATCGCCTGGAGCAAAACTGGGGATACTCCATTCTTGATCATTTCAATCTAATTAAAGATTCATTAAAACTCCACTTGGTTTTAATCTTCCCAAAAATAAATATTAATTATTATTTAACTTGGGAAATCATATCCTGTCTTGAACTGGGTTAAAGAACCAATGTCATTTAAAACACGGTTCACTATAAACCCAAAATCACATTCAAATTCAATTCCAATTAAATCCCATTTAATTGGTACACTTCATTAAATCTAAATAAAAAGATTTAATCTTTTTTTCAACTGGATTTAAGAACATTGTTAATGAAGACACCATTCACGACAAACCCAAATCTCATTTGATATTAAATACAAGACTCTGAATAGAAAATATATCGGCTTATATTCAATATCAAATTCTACGACAAACAAATATCGTATTGGAAATAACGATATAAATATATCTTTAAAATATCCATAACAATATCTGTATAATCCCGAAATCCAACATCGAAATATTCCAAAGACAATTTCGATTCAAATCCATTCCAATTCAATTATTGGAATTTCTGGTTACTTTTAAAACCCTTACAAATCCACTTTATTTATTTTAAAAATAAATGGATTCTAATTCTAGTTCAAAACTAGTTCCTTTCGATAAAAATCTATTTTTATCATTTCAAATATGGAGTTTTTCATCCCAATTCTTTCCAAATCAATTCTTATGATTTTACACTAATTATTGATATTTTTAATAATTTTATCAAGGCCCGTACAGTCGATTTCCATCAACGGCCATCGAACTGCACTTACAGCGACCTTTTCTAAATTTGATTTGGACATAATTCCAAATCCAACCGTTAGATTTGTAATTTCTATTATTCGTTAGAAAGCTTTTTTCGATACGAACCCAACGATTTCGGTGTTAGGAGAATCCGACGGTCGGATCTCCCGTAATATCCATTTGAAGTCAATGGTCGAAATTCGCGAACTGCCGCGGCGCGGCACGTTCAATTCAGGCCATTCTATTATATATATATATAATACATATAATATATATTTCGTCGATTTCCATTTTAAAACATATTTTTTAAATCGTTTTAAATTCGTTTTCAAAACGATTTCAACTTCATATTCAATTTTTAATCAAAATTGAATATTCCATATCACCGATATATAAATGATAATATTTTCAAAACGTTATATTTTGAAATCACTTCCTTTTCTATAATCATTATAAAAACGAATGTAATCGATATAAATATCGTTCGCGTCAAAATGGTGCATATCAAACCAACACAGCTTTATATATTTCAATAACTTCGTTGTTCTATTCAACAAATGAATATTTTCTTCAACACATGAATATATATTTTTATTCAACACATGAATATATATATTTTTCAACACATGAATATATATTTTATTTCAACACATGAATATATATTTGATTTCAACACATTAATATATATTTTATTTCAACACATGAAAATATATTTGATTTCAACATATGAATATATATTTTATTTCAATTCCAATCACATAATAAATTTTCCTAACACATCAATCAAACAAACAAGCTGTCCATGGTCGGTGGACGACGGGCGTCAGGGGCTGCTAAGCACCGTCTGCATCCTAGTATATATTTTAACTAGAAAATAAAATAAAAGTGAGGAATTCTCATCGGAAAGCTAAACTAAACGCCGCGACTCTTCATATGTAGGAAATCTTCGCTGTGCTCACCTTTTGTCACTTTCTTCGTCCGTATTCACTACATATATAAAAATCACATTTTTTGTAATGACCCGCATTTGCAGAGGTATTACAATTAATTTATTTAATTATATAAATAGTGATATAGTGAATTTAATGGTCGAGGAATTAAATAATAATGAATATTTAATTAAAATAATAAATTAAATAATATATTTAATTCTGAAATAATCAGAATTGGCTGAAATGGCGATATGGTGCGAACTGGATCATCTGTGATATTTAATTCTGTTTAGAATTTGAATTTGAATAACGAATATATCATTTAAACGACAGTTTGAACGTAATTATAATTTAATTAAAATCGAGCTTGAAATGGTGCTGCAGTTCATAAATTGGCGATTCGAACTTCAACTGAATGTACAGGATTCGTTTTAAGCCGGATTTCTGTGAAACAAGAAACGAGTGGAGCTGGTGGAGTATATCTTTCTAGTGGAAGGAAAAAATCGGGATTTCGTCGTGTAGATTTCGATTCATGTCCAAGTCAAATTTTAGAAAAGTCGCTGTGGAATTCCTTTATAATTTATATCGATTTATTTATATTTATAAAAGGAATTTCATTGAAAATCGAATATCGATTTAATCGGGATTTGATGTATCGAGTTAGAAATTCATATAGGAATATTCTAGAGCTGTATGGTATTCCACTGTGAGTATATACGATAATATAAATTTATTTATTTTTAATTTAATTATATTTAAATATATTTATATATTTAAATGGGTCATTTAAAGCTTTAAAAATAGCCACTTTTGCAAACGACCTTGGAATTCGACGAAACTAATTTTTTTGGATCCGCAACTTCAAATTATTGCTAGATTCCAAGTTCTATTATTTTTAGAGTCACTGTGTGACCGTACAGATTCTTAGAGTGAAAACAGTTAGTATTTCAACGGTTAAAAATGCGCTGTGTGAGCATACGAAGTCGGAATTCGACGAAACCAGTTTCGTTGGGACCGAAATGTCGAACTGTAGTTGCATGTCCAGTGTTGTGATTTTTAGGTATCATGTGTGACCACACGGATTTTTAGATGGTGAAAACGAATATAAAATGATAAAAATAAAATATCTAACAAATATCTAAAAATATCTAGATATTTTATCACCTTTTAAATACCATCCTTAACACCCTAAAAACCTAATTTCATATTTCTCTAGTCAACCAGAATGCGCCGTCCTCATTTCTTCATACAGAAATTATCCATGCTCAAAGAAAATTCAATAGAAAATGAAATAAATTTCATAAAATCATAAAACAAATTCCTTTGAGTTCCTTGAAGCTAAAGCTTCATCTTCATACTCGTTTGACAAGGTTCGACGCTAAGGATTTGGGATCGGTTTTTAACAGCGAGCCTAGGGTTTTCTGGTTGTGCGATATAGAAGCATTGATTTATGAAACTAATGTTAGATTTGAAGTTACGGTTGGATTTGAGTTCGGTTGTGGTAATTTGGTGAGATTGTGTGCAGATGTGAGTTGCATCAGTCCTCAGAACGGCGTGAAAATGGGGTCAACGGGTTTTGCTAGGGGGTGCGAGCCCTGATTTGTTGGGGGGTGAGGAAGGAGAATGTGATGAGGATCGAAGTGGTGAAATCAGTTTATGGTTTCATGGAGTATTGGGTTGGGAATGAGGATACAACGTATGGAGGTTACAGTAGTATTTCAATCTGGAGTTTGGAGCAGAATTGTTACGGTGAAGAAAAGGATTCGGTAGTGGGCTTTAGGTGGGAAGTTGGGCCGGATCTCATATGGTGAGCCCGATATAGAAATTAAGTTTAATTCATATTAAATAGAGTACAAACTTGTAATGATAATATCTTACACATACGGTATCAGATTGACGAACCGTAAGTTGCATTGGGACCGTATGGATGAGAGCTACACAATGAAGCTGGCTCGAAGTGGATTGGGGCTCGTACGAATTTATGGCGAAATAAACTGTTTGATTCAAATCAATCAACAGTTTAATGTTCTTTAACGATGAACTGCCAATGTGAGTAAATCTCACTAACTCTGAACAGTTTATAATTCCAAGTTGTATTTTTAGAACTGCTAAATATTGGTTGATTGACTGTGTGTTGATTGTTTGATTGAATTGCTAGTCAGTTAGTTGAATTTCTATATTGATTCTGTTTAACATAATATATCATATGGAACTGAAAGTGATGTTGATTTTATTGTGTAACATCTGTGGATGTAGGGAAACAGGTTGGAGGAATCCGACTGGATTCCTCAACAGTTATTTAAATTGTTTTCATATATTGTGATATATGACTTGATTTATAATCCGTTGTTGATTATATGTGTATGGACTATATTGGACATCGTAAATTGATATGTTAAACACCATAACATACCGGGATTTAGAGAAAAGGGGAATTTGTCAAAGAGAATAATAGAAAGAGAATATTTATAAAATCAGAGGATTTTATAAAAGAGAATATTTATAAATAGAATATTTATAAATAGAAATTAATTTATAAATGGATTATTTATAAATAGAAAATACTTAGAAATAAAATAGAAAGTGAAATGTTTGCAAACCATTTGCAAATAGATTAGAAAGAGAAATGTTTGTAAACCATTTAAAAATCAAATAAAAAGAGAAAGGTTTGTAAACCATTTACAAATGAGATTGAATATGGAATATTTGTAAAACCTTTACAAATGAAATCGAAAGAGGAATATTTGTAAAACCTTTTCAAATGAAATCGAAAAGGAGATATTTGTTAAAACCATTTACAAATAGAATTAAAAAAGGGAATATTTAGAAAATAAATAGAGTTAACCAGTTAGAGTTAATCAAATAGAGTTAACCAGTTAGAGTTAATCAAATAGAGTTAACCAGTTAGAGTTAAACCAGTTAGAGTTAATCAGTTAGAGTAAATCGATAGAGTTAAATCGAACTAGAGTTATTCAAATGGAGTTTATCGAATATTAGTTTATTCGAGTAGATTTAAAGGAAAGGAGTTATCGATTTTTAGTTAATCGAATATAGTTATCGATTTTTAGTTAATCGAAAGGAGTTATCGATTATTAGTTAATCGAAGGAGTTATCGATTATAGTTTAGTCGAAAAGAGTTATCGATTTGTTTAATCGAACTGAGTTATAGAATATTGGTTATTCGAAGGAGTTATCGAATTTAGTTGTTCGATGGAGTTAATCGATTAGAGTTAAAATAAAGGAGTTGATCGAATATAGTTTATTCGAACAGAATCAATTGAGTAAATCGAATATTAATGACTCGAAATAGAGTTAAATAGAGTTATCGAATATTAGTTATTCGAATAAGAGTTAAATAGAGTTATCGAATATTAGTTATACGAATAAGAGTTAAATAGAGTTATCGAATATTAGTTATTCGAATAGAGTTAAATGGAGTTAAAGGAATAAATCGAATATAGTTTATTCGAATAGAGTTAAAGGAGTAATCAAATAGAGTTAATTAAATAGCGTTAGTCCAATAGAGTAAATTGAATAGAGTTATCGAATATACCTTATTCGAAGGAAAGAATTATCGAATAGAGATGATTCAAAAGAGAGTTATGTAAGGAAGTGTTAAAGAATTAAAAGGTGAACTTTGTCTATTTCAAGGTTAGAAACGTTGTTCAGTTAAGGTCTGAGAGGTAGTATTACCCTAACTTGATTGACTTCATTTTTAACTAATGGATGGTTAAGGTTCGATAGTGAAGGTGGGTTAAAGGAATTTAGTTAATAAGCGTAATGGTTTGAGTTGGCATCGCGATGGTTTCTTCAGACATCTGTCTAAGTCCAACAAAGGAGTTTTGGAAATGTTTTCCAACTAAGAACCAGAAATGTTTTCTGATATAGAAAACAGGAAATGGAAATGTTTTCCAATGGTAATAACATATATGTTCTAAATTTAGAAAATAAGAAATGTTGAATATAGGGAAACAGGAGATAAGTAAATTAATGAAATAAAGAGACAAAATGTTGAATGATGATTGATCAATATAATTTCCCCCTGGAAATAATGTCATTGTTTGCACACCTGTTTTTCTTTGGTGGTTAAATCACAGACTATCGAAGTTTTGACCATTTTAACATTGTTAATATGGAGAGACCTGTTGGATTGTTATCCAAAGAACCACTCTGTATTGGCATAAGCGTTACGAATCACATATGCCAAAGAAAATTGAAGACGGAGTAAAGTGCAAGGGCTATTGTATAAATCTTAGATAACAGTGCCTAAGATGGATGTACTAAATAGTGCCTTCGGTTCATCCTGTTCCTGGATGACTTGTATGGATGAATGTCTGACAGAATATTTCCAGAAAGGTCACGTACATTGATTTCTTCAACCGTACCAAGAGCGGAAGCGGAGAAGGAAACTTCTTTAGCTAACACGTAATGTAATGATGCAGACATCAATTAGTGATTCTCGCTGGATTTGACAATGTGGCATTTGAAGTGAATCTGATGTGATGATGAAGCGTAACCTCAAGCCTCATCAACCGGTAAATGACAGAAATCGGGCAGGCAGCATGGCAAAGTCGGTCGCTCCGAAGTAGGGTGTATAATCACCTGATCTAGAGTTTCATTTACTTCAACAAAAATCTATCGTTGATGCTGTCCAATTCGGGAAATGGTTGCTGATCCCAACCGTTGGTGATATACATTTGATACACTCAAGCGAAATGAGTGGTCGGTCATGTGTGGTCGGGTTGCCAGATGTTCTTGTTGAATCCAGTGTATTCCTTTCTAGAGGTACACCAGCGAAAGGTGGTTCCATACCTTGTCATAGTTGGTAATCCATTACCCAATACGTGCTTGCTGTTTTGATTGTATACTATATATGTAGAACGTGAGATGAAAGCGTTTTTGCTAGATGATTATTATATTGTGGTTGATAGACATTATTATAATATCAAAAGGTTTTTCATATAAAGAAATTTTGGATTCTCATAAGGGAAAAATCCGTTCCGTTATACGGCGTGGTCTTATGAGATATCGTTTACTTGTTCGAACTGTTTTAAAATGTTTTACTCATACCAGTCCCATGACTGACCCGGAGTTTATTTTGTTTTGTTTTCCCTAAATTCTCCGGTGCCTAGTTTTGTACGGGCAGTCAAGTAGTCAGGATTTACAGATACTTAAAGAGCTAGAGAAGGAGGCTTCAGGATCATATAGCTATAGTTATTTCCGTTGTGTTGTAAGTGTTGTACTTTGATAATGATGTATATCCAAGTACAGATGTATATTTCAAGTTATGTTATAAATATTATATGATATTCGTTTCGCTGTGAGGTTCGTGTTACTCTGATGTTGTGTTTTTCTTCTTCTTCTATTCTAAGTTTCTACCTTATCTATCCTCACCCTCTTAATTCTTTCTATTAATTTCCTGATTTTCTGTTTAATTTGGGGTTGACTTGTGTTTTTTGTCAGCTCAAATTGGACCGGATTTTCGGGTCATTACAGTTGGTATCAGAGCTTAAGTTAAGTAAATACCTTGGCTCTGTGGCGTGACTCGGTAGAGATAGGGTTAGTAATACCCAAGATTGAGTTTGAGTGTATATATACGAGTGAACGTATTTGTTATTGATATAAAAATTGTTTTATATTGTGGTAATTTATTGGTTGAGTTGTTTATGAGTTCTGGTCGATCAGTTTGATCCACTGTATCGTTAGGTGTTACTAAACACTCAAATACGATGGGTCGGCACGATATGTTTTGAAAGAGGGTAAATGAAAATAATTTTACCCAAAGTATATTTTGATACATATTGGATATATTGGTTGTTATTATAATCAAGTAAGATTGTAAATTTAATGGTTATGTAAATAACCAATCAGAATTCGTATATGTGAAATACGTGAAATCAGATGAGTTAAATATGAAATTTAAACCAAAAATTGAATTAAAACTCTGGAGAATTGGATAAGTGTTTGTAAATGGGTTTGGATTAAAAATAAGGAAAATTTAAGATCCTGGGAGATTTTAAATTTTTTTACATGCAGTGTGAATTATATTTTGAAATGAATTTCAAAGTGGAAATGTTTAGAAATAGATTTATAGTATTGAACTCACTTCGATCGCTGGAAAATAGATTCTGATGAAGACAGCTGCATCATCAGTATTCATTTCCGAGTTGTAAGTGATTAATTACTAACAGAGATACTGGTTTGAATTTGTTTTGGGAAAGACAAGTTGTGTTGAATTTCAAATGGGATTTATAATATAGAATTTTATATAAAGAATTTGAATAATAGAATTTGATATATAGAATTTGAATAATAGAATTTGATATATGGATTTGAATAATAGCAGTGATATAAAATTTGAATAGAAATTGAATAGAGTTAACCAAGTCGAAGAGGAATTAGTTAATCGAGTTTTGAATTTAAAGTTGAACTTTGAAAGGTGAATTGGATTTGTAAATGGATATTCGAAATCGAATATAGAGCTTAAATTTGAAATTTGGATTCAAATTGGTTAATAAGCAAGTTAAAATATATTTGAACATGTCATGTTCAAATATAAAAGTGAAATAGACTAAAGAGTTAATAAACGAATTAATTAACGAATTGAGTTAAAACGATCATGTATAGTTAAAATAGATTGGGCAGGTATAAATATACATGAGATAGGTATGGATAAGGTATGAAGGTATATAAATAGAATGCTCGACGAAAAGGTATGTATTTAATTCATATATGAAATTTTATGCGCCGTATCGGCTAGCCGCTTGGCTTTTTCTTATTCTTTTGGATTGGTGAGGGCCATGGGAGGCTATTTGAAATATCCTGATGCTCCTGGTACAAAGGAGGTTATGGCGAATTTTTCTGGGAATTTAAGGAGTTAGAATATTTTTAAGATAATTTGATAGTTAGAAATCAACGTATCGATATATATATATATATATATATATATATATATATATATATATATATATATAGAAGTCGATAAGGAAACGAACGTAGAAATAGAACAGTAAAATCAAAAAGGAAGACTAAGAATAAAATCTAGTAAGAATAGAAAGAGGAAGTGTATACGTGTTTAAAAGTGAATAAGTAGTTGTATGGTATTGATTATTCGAGTAAGTAGTCATATCTGTTCTGACGTTATAAATGTTATTCTGTTAAGGTCTGAGAGTTAGTTATACCCCAACTTGATTGATTTCATTATTAACAAATAAATAGTAAGATTTCAGGCTCGAAGATCAATGTTGAATAAGAGTTAATTGAATATAGTATTTGGGTTGTCGTAACGATGTTTTACACAACATCCGTTTTAACCCAAATAAGTGTAAGCTTGGAAATATAATAAAGAATATTTCCTAAGTATAGAAATAAATGAGATCGGAAAAGAGATAAGTAATTGTAATATTTTCCAATTATAAATAGCATATATTTTCTAAAGTTTAGAAAATAAAGGAAGGCGATATTCGGAAATGTTTTCCAAATAACATAAAAGGCCAATATGGTTATTGAAAATATATGGTTAACAAATATTGATAAAGAAATAGAGAAGTGATTTAACTAATGGAGTATTAATTAAGGGCACAGTGACATGTTCAAAAGGAAATTTTGATTTTTGGAAGGAGTAAACTGTTTAAAAACTCCCAGGGAAGGACTGTTTGAATTAAAAACAAATTCAGCAGAAATTTGTGAAAGCAAAATTGAATTAAAGTAAAGCCAGTAAAGTGGTAACTGAGATTGAATTAGAATGATATCAAGACAAATTGGATTGTGAGATTCAAATTTGAAGTGTAATGTGATAATCAAGTTAAGAGTTGGGATCGAGAAGAAACTCGAGTTGAAATGATATTTGGCTCGGATATAAGCGAATGGTTGTGTTGTAGATAAAAGCAGATTGGAATTTGATTGGGATGACCCTTGTATCCGCTGAATTGATAACAGGTGGAAAGGATATAATGATATGCCGACAAAAGGTACAAGTTTATATTTCTATTGGATATAAGATTTATGAGCCGAATTGGCAAGCCGCTTGGCTGTTTGATTTTCTTTTGGGATGGAGATGGCCCAAAGAGGCGAGTTGGAGTTTGAATTATTGACCAGTACAAAGGAGGTTATGGCAAAAAAATTCGAAAAGTTAGGGCGTTAATTTTTTTTTAGGATTTTTGAAAATTTTCGTTGATAAGAATTAATTAATATTTAATTGAAATTAAATTGGTCCAGTTGGAAACTGAAGTTCAAAAGTGAACAAATATGTTATAACCAATCGATAGGGTCGTTCTCTACCTTAGCAATTTCGAGGATGAAATTATTTTAAGTAGTGAAGAATGTAATGACCCGCATTTGCAGAGGTATTATAATTAATTTATTTAATTATATAAATAGTGATATAGTGAATTTAATGGTCGAGGAATTAAATAATGATGAATATTAAATTAAAATAATAAATTAAATAATATATTTAGTTCTGAAATAATCATAATTGGCTGAAATGGCGATATGGTGCGAACTGGATCATCTATGATATTTAATTCAGTTTAGAATTTGATTTTGAATAACGAATATAACATTTAAATGACAGTTTGAATGTATAATTATAATATAATTAAAATCGAGCTTGAAATGGCGCTGCAGTTCATAAATTAGTGATTCGAACTTCAACTAAATGTACAGGATTCGTTTTAAGCCGGATTTCTGTGAAACAAGAAACGTACGGAGCTGGTGGAGTATATCTTTCTAGTGGAAGAGAAAAATCGAGATTTCGTCGTGTAGATTTTAATTAACGTCCAAATCAAATTTTAGAAAAGTCGCTGTGGAATTCCTTTATAATTTATATCGATTTATTTATATTTATAAAAGGAATTTCATTGAAAATCGAATATCGATTTAATCGGGATTTGAAGTATCGAGTTAGAAATTCATATGGGAATATTCTTGAGCTGTATGGTATTCCACTGTGAGTATATACAATAATATAAATTTATTTATATTTAATTTAATTATATTTAAATATATTTATATATTAAATGGGTCATTCAGAGCTTTAAAAATAACCACTTTTGCAAACAACCTCGGAATTCGACGAAACTAATTTTTTTGGATCCGCAACATCAAATCATTGCTAGATTTCAAGTTCTGTGATTTTTAGAGTCACTGTGTTACCGTATGGATTTTTAAAGTGAAAAACAGTCAGTATTTCAGTGGTTAAAAATACGCTGTGTGAGCATACGAAGTCGGAATTCGACGAAACCAGTTTCGTTGGGACCGAAATGTCGAACTATAGCTGCATGTCTAGTGTCGGGATTTTTAGGTATCGTGTGTGAGCACACGGATTTTTAGAAGGCGAAAACGAATATAAAATGATAAAAATAAAATATCTAACAAATATCTAAAAATATCTAGAAATTTTATCACCTTATAAATACCATCCTTAACACCCTAAAAACCTAATTTCATATTTCTCTAGTCAACCAGAATGCGCCGTCCTCATTTCTTTATACAGAAATTATCCATGCTCAAAGAAAATTAAATAGAAAATGAAATAAATTTCATAAAATCATAAAACAAATTCCTTTGAGTTCCTTGAAGCTAAAGCTTCATCTTCATACTCGTTTGACAGTGTTCGACGCTAAGGATTTGGGATCGGTTTGTAACAGCGAGCCTAGGGTTTTCTAGTTGTGTGATATAGAAGCATTGATTTATGAAACTAATGTTAGATTTGAGGTTGCGGTTGGATTTGAGTTCGGTTGTGGTAATTTGTTGAGATTGTGTGCAAATGTGAGTCGCGTCAGTCCTCAGAACGACATGAAAATGGGGTCGACGGGTTTTGCCAGGGGGGTGCGAGCTCTAATTTGTTGGTGGGTGAGGAAGGAGAATGTGATGAGGATCGAAGTGGTGAAATCAGTTTATGGTTTCATGGAGTACTGGGTTGGGAATGAGGATGCAACGTCTGGAGGTTACTGTAGTATTTCATTCTGGAATTCGGAGTAGAATTGTTACGGGGAAGAAAAGGATTCGGTAGTGAGATTTAGGTGGGAAGTTGGGCCGGATCTCATATGGTGAGCCCAATATGGAAATTAAATTAAGTTTAATTCATATTAAATAGAGTACAAACTTGTAATGATAATATCTGACACATACGGTATCAGAATGACGAACCATAAGTTGCGTTGGGACTGTATGGACGAGCGCTTCACAATGAAGCTAACTGGAAGTGGATTGGGGCTCGTACGAATTTATAGCGAAATAAACTGTTTGATTCAAATCAAACAACAGTTTATCGTTCTTTAACGATGAACTGCCAATGTGAGTAAATCTCACTAACTCTGAACAGTTTATAATTTCATGTTGTATTTTTAGAACTACTAAATATTGGTTGATTGACTGTGTGTTGATTGTTTGATTGAATTGCTAGTCAGTTAGTTGAATTTCTATATTGATTCTGTTTAACAGAATATATCATATGGAAGTGAAAGTGATGTTGATTTTATTGTGTAACATCTGTGGATGCAGGGAAACAGGTTGGAGGAATTCGACTGGATTCCTCAATAGTTATTTTATTGTTTTCATATATTGTGATATATGACTTGATTTATAATCTGTTGTTGATTATATGTGTATGGACGATATTGGACATCGTAAATTGATATGTTAAACACCATAACATACCAGGATTTGGAGAAAAGGGGAATTTGTCAAAGAGAATAATAGAAAGAGAATATTTATAAAATCAGAGGATTTTATAAAAGAGAATATTTATAAATAGAATATTTATAAATAGAAGTTTATTTATAAATGGATTATTTATAAATAGAAAATACTTAGAAGTAAAATAGAAAGAGAAATGTTTGCAAACCATTTGCAAATAGATTAGAAAGAGAAATGTTTGTAAACCATTTAAAAATCAAATAGATAGAGAAAGGTTTGTAAACCATTTACAAATGAGATTGAATAGGGAATATTTGTAAAGCCTTTACAACTGAAATCGAAAGAGGAATATTTGTAAAACCTTTAAAAATGAAATCAAAAAGAAGATATTTGTAAAACCATTTACAAATAGAATTAAAAAAGGGAATATTTAGAAAATAAATAGAGTTAACCAATTAGAGTTAATCAAATAGAGTTAACCAGTTAGAGTTAATCAAATAGATTTAACAAGTTAGAGCTAAACCAAATAGAGTTAATCAGTTAGAGTAAATCAATAGAGTTAAATCGAACTAGAGTTATTCAAATGGAGTTTATCGAATATTAGTTTATTTGAATAGAATTAAAGGAAAGGAGTTATCGATCTTTAGTTAATCGAATAGAGTTATCGATTTTTAGTTAATCGAACGGAGTTATCGATTATTAGTTAATCGAAGGAGTTATCGATTATAGTTTAATCAAAAAGAGTTATCGATTTGTTTAATCGAAGTGAGTTATAGAATATTGGTTATTTGAAGGAGTTATCGAATTTAGTTGTTCGATGGAGTTAATCAATTAGAGTTAAAATAAAGGAGTTGATCGAATATAGTTTATTCGAATAGAATCAATTGAGTAAATCGAATATTAATGATTCAAAATAGAGTTAAATAGAGTTATCGAATATTAGTTATTCGAATAAGAGTTAAATAGAGTTATTGAATATTAGTTATTCGAATAAGAGTTAAATAGAGTTATCGAATATTAGTTATTCGAATAGAGTTAAATGGAGTTAAAGAATAAATCGAATATAGTTTATTCGAATAGAGTTAAAGGAGTAATCAAATAGAGTTAATCAAATAGCGTTAGTCCAATAGAGTAAATTGAATAGAGTTATCGAATATAGCTTATTTGAAGGAAAGAATTATCGAATAGAGATGATTCGAAAGAGAGTTACGTAAGGATGTGTTAAAGAATTAAAAGGTGAACTTTGTCTATTTCAAGGTTAGAAACATTGTTCAGTTAAGGTTTGAGAGGTAGTATTACCCCAACTTGATTGACTTCATTTTTAACTAAGGGATGGTTAAGGTTCGATAGTGAAGGTGGGTTAAAGGAATTTAGTTAATAAGCGTAATGGTTTGAGTTGGCATCGCGATGGTTTGTTTAAACATCTGTCTAAGTCTAATGAAGGAGTTTTGGAAATGTTTTCCAACTAAGAACCAGAAATATTTTCTGATATAGAAAACAAGAAATGGAAATGTTTTCCAATGGTAATAACATATATTTTCTAAATTTAGAAAATAAGAAATGTTGAATATAGGGAAACAGGAGATAAGTAAATTAATGAAATAAAGAGATAAATGTTGAATGATGATTGATCGATATAATTTCCTCCTGGGAATAATGTCGTTGTTTGCACACCTGCTTTTCTTTGATGGTTAAATCACAGACTATCGAAGTTTTGACCATTTTAATGTTGTTAATATGGAGAGACCGGTTGGATTGTTATCCAAAGAACCACTCTGTATTGGCACAAGCATTGCGAATCATATATGCCAAAGAAAATTGAAGACGGAGTAAAGTGCAAGGGCTATTGTATACATCTTAGATAACAGTGCCTAAGATGGATATACTGAATAGTGCCTTTGGTTTATCCTGTTCCTGGATGACTTGTATGGATGAATGTCTGACAGAGTATTTCCAGAAAGGTCACGTACATTGATTTCTTCAATCATACCAAGAGTGGAAGCGGAGAAGGAAACTTCTTTAGCTAACACGTAATGTACTGTTGCAGACGTCAATTAGTGATTTTCGATGGATCTGACAATGTGGCATTCGAAGTGAATCTGATGTGATGATGAAGCGTAACCTCAAGCCTCATCAACCGGTAAATGACAAAAATCGGGCGGGCAGCATGGCTAAGTCGGTCACTCCGAAGTAGGGTGTATAATCACCTGATCTAGAGTTTCATTTACTTCTAAAAAAATCTATTGTTGATGCTGTCCCATTCGGGAAACGGTTGTTGATCCCAACCGTTGGTGATATACATTCGATACACTCAAGCGAAATGAGTGGTCGTTCTTGTGTGGCCGGTTTGCAAGATGTTCTTGTTGAATCCAGTGTATTCCTTTCTAGAGGTACACTAGTGAAAGGTGGTTCCATAGCTTGTCATAGTTGGAAATCCATTACCCAATACGTACTTGCGGTTTTGATTGTATACTATATATGTAGAACGTGAGATGAAAGCATTTCTGCTAGATGATTATCATATTGTGGTTGATAGACATTATTATAATATCAAAAGGTTTTTGATATAAAGATATTTTGGATTCTCATAAGGGAAAAACCCATTCCGTTATACGGTGTGCTCTTATGAGATATCGTTTACTTGTTCGAACTGTTTTAAACTGTTTTACTCATACCAGTCCCATGACTAACCCATAGTTTATTTTGTTTTGTTTTCCCTAAACTCTTGGGTGCCCAATTTTGTACGGGCAGTCAAGTAGTCGGGATTTACAGATACTTGAAGAGCTGGAGCAGGAGGCTTCAAGATCATATAGCTATAGTTATTTCCGCTGGGTTGTAAGTGTTGTACTTTGATAATGATGTATATCCAAGTACAGATGTATATTTCAAGTTATGTTATAAATATTATATGTTATTCGTTCCGCTGTGAGGTTCTACCTTATCTATCCTCACCCACTCAATTCTTTCTATAATTTCCTAATTTTCAGTTTAATTTGGGGTTGGACTTGTGTTTTTTGGTCAGCTCAAATTGGACCGGATTTTCGGGTCATTACATTTTATATTCTCTATTATATAAAAATCATATTTTTATATTGATGTTTATATTATAAAAATTATATTTTTTTTAATCTCTACTATATAAAAATCATATTTTTATTTTTTCCCTTAATATAAAAATCATATTTTTATCCTTTCCTTAATATAAAAATCATATTTTTATTTTCTACATTATATAAAAATTATACTCTTATTCTTCACATCATATATAAAAATTTTATTTTTATGTAATCAAAACCCATATTCTTATAACCAAGAAAATCATATTATTTTCAACATGAAAAATGATATTTTTACAACATGAAAATCATATTCTTTATGTCATCTAAAAATCTATACTTTTTACATTATACATATAAATGAAAATCAAATTTTTATCTCTCTTTATATACTATAAAACTGGAATTTAAAATTCGAATTGAATTTACTTACTTTGCTCGACTGTCTAGGTGAAGCAAGGGGCGTCGGGATGCTGGTCTTCATTGGAGAGCGCTGCGTCGAGTTGGGTGCGAGGTTTTGGGGTTCGATTGGTGAGAAATGGGGAAGGGATCGGGGTTGACGTCGCTGGAGAGGGAGGGTGGTGGCGTCAGTGCCAAGGGAGGCGGAGGGGAGGTCTAGTGGTGGTCGGGAGTCCATGGTGCCGCGGCACTGGTTCGATTTGGGCGGGGTTCTACGGGTAGGTGGTTTAGGGGTTCGAAAGGGAGGTGGAGGTGCCAAGGGAAGGGGAGGGTGATCGTAGGGGGGGCGCGGCGGTCATGGGTGATGGGCGACGGCGAGCGGTGGTAACAGGAGGCGGCTGGGCGGAAATTTCGAGGGCGACGGGATCTCTTTTAATTTGGGGGCTGCTTTGACTTAGTGACTGGAGAATTAGGTTTAGCTAATATATATATATATATATATATGTATGTATGTATAATTTTATTTTTATTTTCTTTACCTCTCCAAAAGGTTTAATTTTCGTTCGAACTCTAAACGAGACCCAACAACTGTCATCCCTAGCGTAATACCCCCATTCCGAACATAATGGGATATGTTTCGCAGGCCAATTCGCTCGTTACGATCAGTTTCCATTAAATTTAAAATATAAATCCTTATATTTTAAATTCAAACGCACATTTTAAATTACCGGGGCCATATACTAACTCTAATAATTTCCGAAAAATATTTTCTAGTTTCGTATTGACGATATGGTTCTAACAAAACTAATTTCGTTAAATTCCGAGATCGTTTGAAAAATGGCTATTTTCTGGTCGATGAAAATCAACTGAAACTGGTCAAAACACGTTTTCCTTCGCCACGCTCACATATTGATTCTAAATATTATGAATTTTGAAACATAGCAATAACTCGACATCACGGATCCAACAAAAGTGGTTTTTTCGGAAACCGAGGTTGTTTCAAAATTTCTATTTTTTTAAGGGTCAGAATTCCATAGCGACTAATCTGAATTTTCAACTGGACGCAACTTTTTATTCCCGCTATGAAGTTTTGATTTTTCAGATTCTTTGGAAAGATATTCTCAATTAGATTTTAATATTTTTGGTTTCGCCAAAATCTGGTTTATTTTGAATCCAGTACATTCATTTGAACTTTGAAATCGAATTTTCAAGCTACTGCCCCATTTTCAATTCCTTTTATAATTTAAAATAAAATATTTATATTCTAACGACGATCCATATAAATATATTCATTCTAATTCTATTGAAAATAAATTCTCATCCTTATTATTTAAAATAAATCATTTTAAATATTCAAAATTCATCAAAATTGCCAAAATAAAAATTTTAAATTGGCTTAGAATTTCCGAGTTATTACAATCTCCCCCACTTAAAACATTTCATCCCCGAAAAGGAACGAAGCCGAAAGTTGTTTAACTAATCAACTCAACTTCCATTATTTTCATTACGGCTTAAGTTCTTCAACCTTACAGTTTCTAAAAACTTTTCAAATTTTTCAAAAATTTGGCTAACACCCTAAATTTTCGAAAAATTTCGCCATAACCTCCCTTGCACCGGGAGCTTAGGGATATTTCAAATAGCCTCCCATGGCCCTCACCGATCCAAAAACAAAAAGAAACAGCCAAGCAGCTAGCCAATCGGCTCATAAAATCATCCAAACCCAATAAATTTGTAAACATGTACCTATTTGTCGGGCAAACAATTTTATTCTTCTGCTCTAGCCTCCTTGCTATGACTTGTTCAATGTAAGTACATGTACATGCATGCAAATGCGATAAATTTTCAATACAATCTACTATTTGGCTCAATTTGGCTAAATGGTTCAAATTAATTAATCCAACAATAATCAAACAACACAATCAGCAATCAATTAGTTGATTAACGTTTCAAATTCATAACTTTGATACATAGCCAAAAATCATATTTTTGATGCCAAATAACAACAATAAGCCCTATCTAGTTTTGGTTCTCACACAGTTCATAGGAAGTATATAAATATCACACCTTCGAAACTCGAGTACCAATTTTGATGATGTTCGAACTATCATCAGAATCATCTCCGGGCGCCTAGAGTGGGACTCTATATCTATCCAGTATATCAAAACTTCGAATACACGTGGATCAGACGTATATGAAAAATCTATATATAATTGATTGTTCCATAAATTTAAATAAATAATCAAATACGAATAATTGATTTAAATTTTCAAAACAAAAATTGTTTTCATTTAAAAATATACTCTTCACACTCGTTCTAGGATACTACTGATCCCATCTCTAACGAGTCACTCCCATTGGATATTACTAATCCAATCTCTGATGAATTCTTCCGTTTGGTTCTAATGTGTCATGTTCTCGAGCTCTGTAAACCAAATCTCTGATACCAACTGTGAACACCCATAACTTCTCCGTAAAGGAAAGCACGGATTGCTTTGAGGACAAGACAATTAGAACGCAAACAGAAGAACATTTCATTGTATATTACAACAATTCCATCAGAATATAAGAATATATAGAGTATGAATAATTATAATACAACAGAAAAATATCAGGGATTACAATACATTACATAGCAGCGGAAAATAATACAATACAAAACTTAAAGAGATATACAGATACAGAGCTTTCCGGATATCATTCCAGTTGTAAACCATGTTCCTGTGAATATAAATCTGCAAAACCAAAACTACTAGCTACCCGTGCAGAAAATAGGGGGCACCCAGAGTTTAGGTTAAAACAATAAACTCGAGGTCAGTCATGTGACTGGTGTGAGAACTAGAACAGTTATTAATCTTTATTTTTAATGTTAGGTAAATCAAGGGACCACGCCGTATAACACGGAACGGGTTTCCTCCCAAGAATACCATTGCATAAAACAACAGCGCAATGCTAAATAAAGAAAAATGAAGCTATTATAAGACCCAGGTCCCATCATACAATGCAACGTAGGCCGGAAGATAGAGTTTTTACCTTATAATAGCCAACGAATGCTTGATACGCTAAATTTCATCTTTTATTACCACTATAAGTTAAGAAAACAATTTCAATCATAAGTATCAATCATAGACGGCATAAGTGCCCTCATACCACTATGTCGCCATATATAGGTTCTACAATCAAAACCGCAAAGTCACGTATTGGAAGTTGGATTTCCATCTGTGAACCGAGGCAAGGGATCGTCCTCTACCGATTCGAGACTGTCTATCCCGAGCCTCAGGATCAGAGCTTGAGTGACCCTTGGAGCGACAGGGCCGGTCCACCGGTGTGGATTAAAATGCCTGAACACTGCGTTTCCCAACCCTTTGGGGCGTAAATGAGTCCCATGACTCCTTCGGCTCCACATAGTCACCAATATATCTGAGGCGCCTCGCAACAGCAACAACCATACATGTGAAAATAATATAAATGTCAGGGCTGGTAGGTCACTGACGCCACCCTAGCTAGAAAGAAACGCATGTCCTCCCTGAGGTCCTCTCCCGTTTCTGGTTCACAACCGGGGTGTGAGGCTCGCGAATCAACGCTACACAAAGCTATGCCACACAGGTCGTGCTTTGATCATCAACCATAAGACTTTGTTTTTCAACAAAAGCCTTGATCATTTGCCCCTTAGGCATGCCACATAGGCAATTCACTCCATGCGATTGATATCCACCAATATATAACCTCTAAGCTCGTACGTCTCAGAGAAGAGCGTTAAGCAAGAGAAAAAAATTCTCCGCCGCCAAACTGATATATATTTAATAGAAATCAATCACACAGAATAAAATCCAACGTTAGACACACAGTCCATTTACGAGTTCGTTCTGGGTCTGATCGAAACCGGAGGCACCTTGTACCTCGCATATCCATCGATCCCCAAGTACGTCTGGACGATCACCAACTGATTCGCTCCTCTTGGGTGTACAACCCAATCAAGATCATCAGTAATCACCCAAACGATGTGAAGACCTCCTGTCTTCGACCACCGTCTTCATCCTCGACACATCGTCGTATCAGTTATTCAGAATGGGATAAACCTGGTCTTTTTGAATAACTCGCGTATATAATAAACAAGTGTTACACAAACACAACATACGCCTCATTCCGATTCAGAATATTCTTTTATTCAAATATTCTTATACTTTGGGAAAGGTTTCCATTAATTTTATCAAAGATAAATTCTTTAAATTTATTCTTTAATCTTCTTTTGAATATCAATTCAAACTAGTCAGGATTAGCGAACCACACCGAAGTAATCATTTATTTTATTTCCCAATCCCAACCTATTTATACCATGAAGTAAAACTGGTCATACTTCATATCTAACACCACGGTGTTATCGGTAAATTCAATTACCATTTCACGTTCAAATCTAATTAACGATTTAACTATCGCCTGGAGCAAAAGTGGTGATACTCCATTCTCGATCATTTCAATCCAATTAAAGATTCATTAAAACTCCATTTGGTTTTAATCTACCTAAAAATCAATATTAATGATTATTTAACTTGGGAAATCATATCCTGTCTTTAACTGATTTAAAGAACCAATGTCATTTAGAACAAGGTTTACTATAAACCCAAAATCACATTCAAATTCAATTCCAATTAAATCCCATTTAATTGGTACACTTCATTAAATCTAAATAAAAAGATTTAATCTTTTTCTCAACTAGGTTTAAGAACAGTGTTAATGAAGACACCATTCACGACAAACCCAAATCCCATTTGATATTAAATACAAGGCTCTGAATAGAAAATATATCGGCTTATATTCAATATCAAATTCTATGACCAACGAATATCGTATTGGAAATAACGATATAAATATGTATTTCAAATTTCCATAACAATATCTGTATAATCCCGAAATCCAACATCGAAATATTCCTAAGACAATTTTGATTCAAATCCATTCCAATTCAATTCTTGGAAATTCTGGTTAATTTTAAAACCCTTTCAAATCCACTTTATTTATTTTAAAAATAAATGGATTCTAATTCTAGTTCAAAACTAGTTCCTTTTGATAAAAATCTATTTTTATCTTTTCAAATATGGAGTTTTTCATCCCAATTCTTTCCAACTCATTTCTTACGATTTTACACTAATTATTGATATTTTTAATAATTTTATCAAGGCCCGTACATTCGATTTCCATCAACGGCCATCGAACTACACTTACAGCGACCTTTTCTAAATTTGATTTGGACATAATTCCAAATCCAACCATTAGGTTTCTAATTTCTAATATTCGTTAGAAAGCTTTTTTCGATACGAACCCAAAGGTTCTAGTTTTAGCAGAATCCGACGGTCGGATCTCCCGTAATATCCATTCGAAGTCAATGGTCGAAATTCGCGAACTGCCGCGGCGCGTTATATTCAGGCCATTATATATTATATATAATATATACTTCGTCGATTTCCTTTTTAAAACATATTTTATAAATCGTTTTAAATTCGTTTTCAAAATGATTTCAACTTCGTATTCAATTTCTAATCAAAATTGAATATTCCATATCACCGATATATAAATGATAATATTTTCAAAATGTTATATTTTGAAATCACTTCCTTTTCTATAATCATTATAGAAACGAATATAATTGATATAAATATCGTTTGCGTCAAAATGGCGCATATCTAACTAACACATCTTTATATATTTCAATAACTTCATTATTCTATTCAACAAATGAATATTTTCTTCAACACATGAATATATATTTTTATTCAACACATGAATATATATATTTTTCAACACCTGAATATATATTTTATTTCAACACATGAATATATATTTGATTTCAACACAAGAATTTATATTTTATTTCAACACATGAATATATATTTTATTTCAACACATGAATACATATTTTATTTCAATTCCAATCACACAATAAATTTTCACAACACATCAATCGAACAAACAAGCCGTCCATGGTCAGTGGACGACGGGTGTCAGGTGCTGCTAAGCACCATCTGCATCCTCGTATATATTTCAACTATAAAATAAAATAAAATTGAGGAGTTCTCACCGAAAAGCTAAACCAAATGCCGCGACTCTTCATATGTAGGAAATCTTCGCTGTGCTCGCCTTTTGTCACTTTCGTCGTCCGTATTCGCTATATATATATAAAAATCACATTTTTATATTCTCTATTATATAAAAGTCATATTTTTATGTTGATGTTTATATTATATAAATTATATTTTTATAATCTCTACTATATCAAAATCATATTTTTATTTTTTCCTTAATATGAAAATCATATTTTTATCCTTTCCTTAATATAAAAATCATATTTTTATTTTCTACATTATATAAAAATTATACTCTTATTCTTCACATCATATATAAAAATTATATTTTTATGTAATCAAAACCCATATTCTTATAACCTAGAAATTCATATTCTTTTCAACATGAAAAATGATATTTTTACAACATGAAAATCATATTCTTTTTGTCATCTAAGAATCTATACTTTTTACATTATACATATAATTGAAAATCAAAATTTTACCTCTCTTTATATACTATGAAACTGAAATTTAAAATTCGAATTGAATTTACTTACTTTGCTCGACTTTCTAGGTGAAGCAAGGGGCGTCGAAATGCTGGTCTTCATCGGAGAGCACTGCGTCGAGTTGGGTGCGAGGTTTTGGGGTTCGATTGGTGAGAAAAGGGGAAGGGATCGGGGTTGACGTCGCTGGAGAGGGAGGGTGGTGGCGTCGGTGCCAGGGGAGGCGGAGGGGAGGTAAAGCGGTGGTCCGGGGTCCATGGCCTCGCGGCGCTGGTTCGATTTGGGCGGGGATCTACGGGTTGGGGGATTAGGGGTTCGAAAGGGAGGTGGAGGGGCCAGGGGAAGGGGGAGGGTGATTGGAGTGGGGGCGCGACGGTCATGGGTGATGGGCGACGGCGAACGGTGGTAGCAGGAGGCGGCTGGGCGGAAATTTCAAGGGCGACGGGGTTTCTTTGAATTTGGGGGCTGCTTTGACTTAGTGACTAGAGAATTAGGTTTAGCTAATATATATATATATATTATTTTATTTTTATTTTCTTTACCTCTCCAAAAAAATTAATTTTCGTCCGAACTCTAAACGAGACCCAACGACTGTCATCCCTAGCATAACACCCCCATTCCGAACACAATGGGATTTGTTTCGCAGGCCAATTCACTCGTTACGATCAGTTTCCATTAAATTTAAAATATAAATCCTTATATTTTAAATTCAAACACACATTTTAAATTACCGGGGCCATATACTGACTCTAAAAATTCCCGAAAAATATTTTCTAGCTTCGTATTGATGATACGGTTCTAACAAAACTAATTTCATCAAATTCCGAGACCATTTGAAAAATGGCTATTTTCTGGTCGATTAAAATCAACTAAAACTGGTCAAAACACGTTTTCCTTTGCCACGCTCACATATTGATTCGAAAAATTATGAATTTTGAAACCTAGCAATAACTTGACATCACGGATCCAACAAAAGTGGTTTCATCAAAAACCGAGGTCATTTGCAAAATTTCCATTTTTTTAAGGGCCAGAATTCCATAACGACTATTCTGAATTTTCAACTAGACGCAACTTTTTATTCTGGCTATGAAATTTTGACTTTTCGGATTCATTGGAAAGATATTTCAATTAGATTCTAATATTTATGGTTTCGCCAAAATCCTGTTTATTTTGAATCCTGTACATTCATTTGAACTTTAAAATTGAATTTTCGAACTACCGCGCCATTTTCAATTCCTTTTATAATTTAAAATAAAATATTTATATTCTAACGACGATCCGTATAAATATATTCGTTCAAATTCTATTCAAAATAAATTTATCGTCAATATTATTTAAAATAAATTATTTTAAATATTCAAAATTCATCAACATGGCCAAAATAAAAAATTTAAATTGGCTCAGAATTTCCGGGTTATTACATTGACGCATTCAAAAACGCGACAGCTGAAGCATTTCATTCGAGAGAGAAAATGAGTTGCATGAATGCATCAGTGGAGAGTTTGTGGAACATGCGGGGAAGACAGTATACGGTTCAGCGTAGGTTGTGGAGAAGATGAAGAGGAGTTCGACCCCAATCTGGGTTCGGCGAACGGGGGTGTGAAGTGGAAGAACATGATGGAAGGAGTTCTATTATTCGCATTTAAAAATATGGTATAGTAAAATAATTAGCAGCAGGTTTGGTAGGATATTTTGGAGAAGACGAAGCATTTTTGGGTCGGTGTTATAAGATGGGCCAAGGAAAGGAATGGTAGCCCAACAATATATATATATATATATATATATATATATATATATATGGAAAAAGATGTAACGACCCGAACTCCCCCTTATGGGAAATCGCAGATTATACTGAGGACAAGCCACATCGCAACGCAAGCAGAAGAACATTTCATTGTTTATTACCACAGTTCCATCATAATACAAGAATATACAGAGTATGACTAAAAATTACACATTATTCAATATCACAAATTTAAATACAATACTACAGCAGAAAAATAATACAAAACACAACTGAAAGAGACATACAGATACAGAGCTTTACGAGGATCGTTCCAGCTGTAAATCAGGATCCTGTGAATATAAATCTGCAAAACCAAAACTACTAGTTGCCCAAGTCAAAATAAGGGCACCCAGAGTTTAGGTTAAAACAATAACCTCCAGGTCAGTCATGTGACTGGTGTGAGAACTAAAACAGTTATTAATCTTTATTTTAAAGTTAGGTAAATCAAGGGACCACTCCGTATAACACGGAACGGGTTTCCTCCCAAGAATACCTGTGCATAAAACAACAATGCAATGCTAAATAAAGAACAATGAAGCTATTATAAAACCCAGGTCCCATCACACAATGCAACGCAAGCCGGAGGATAGGGTTTTTACCTTATAATAGCCAAGAATGCTTGGTACGTGAAATTTCATGTTTTATAATTATAATAAGTGTATAGTGTCAAAACAATTTCAATTATAAGTATCAATCATAGGTGGCATAAGTGCCCCATACCACAATGTCGCCATATGTAGGTATATAATCAAAAACGCAATTGTCAAGTATTGGAAGCTGGATTTCCATCTGTGAACCAAGGCAAAAGATAATCCTTACCGAATTCGAGACTGTCTAGCCCGAGTCACAGACAAGTACTAAGTCAAGCCTTTGGATTGTCAGGGCCGGTCCACCGATGTGGATTAAAATGCCTGAACACTACGTTCCCCCGCACTTTAGGGGCGTAAATGAGTCCTATGACTCCATCGGCTCCACATAGTCACTGATATATCCGAGGCGCCTCGCAATCCAACAACCACATAAGTCAAACTCATCAGGGCATGTAAAACCACTGACGCCACTTCTAGCTAGAAGGAAACGCATGCCTTCCCTGATGTCCTCTCCCGTTTCTGGTTCACAACCGGGGTGTGAGGCTCGCGAATCAACGTTACACAAAGCTATGCCACACATGCGGTGCTTTGATCGTCAAGCACAAGACTTTGCTTCTCAACAGAAGCCTTGATCAATTGCCACTTAGGCATGCCACACAGGCAATTCACTCCATGCGACTGATGTCCATCGATATACAACCCATGAGCTCGTACGTCTCAGAGAAGGGTGTTAAGCAAGAGAATAAATTGTCCGCCATCAAATAGATGAAATCCAAAGTCAGACACATAGTCCATTTACAAGTTCGTTCTGGGTCTGAACGAAACCGGAGGCACCTCGTACCTCGCATATCCATCGATCTCCAAGTACGTCTGGACGATCACCAACTGATTCCAACCTCTTGGGTGTACAGCCCAATCAAGATCATCAGTAATCATCCAAACGACGTGAAGACCTACGGTCTTCGATCACCGTCTTCATCGTCGACACATCGTCGAATTAGTTATTCAGAATGGGATAAACCCGATC
Source organism: Allium sativum (assembly GCA_030737875.1). Lineage (NCBI taxonomy): Eukaryota > Viridiplantae > Streptophyta > Magnoliopsida > Asparagales > Amaryllidaceae > Allium > Allium sativum. Next base: position 924,553 of record CM060925.1, on the reverse strand, counting down.
TTTCTGAGTAACTCGCGTATATAATAAAACAAGTGTTACACAAACACAACATATGCCTCATTCTAATTCATCAGCCACTAACCATAAATTAGTAAGAGAACGATTCCCTAAATATTAACCCCGAAGGCCGAAACCAACATCAGATCAATACCCAGGAAACCATTCATCATAACTAATCTTCAGTTAATTGCTAAATTTCACATTCTTAGGGAGAGGTTCCCATTAATTTTATCAAAGATAAATTCCTTAAATTTATTCTTTAATCTTCATCAGAAAATCAATTCAAACCAAATTATGGTTTATCCAAACTAGTCGGGATTAACGAATCTTACCGAAGTAATCAATTGTTAAATTTCCCAACCCCAACCTATTCATCCCATGAAGTAAAACTAGTAATACTTCATATCTAACAACGGTGTTATCGGTAATTTCAATTACCATTTCACGTTCAAATCTAATTAAAGATTTAACTATCGCCTGGAGCAAAACTAGTGATACTCCATTCTCGATCATTTCAATCTAATTAAAGATTCATTAAAATTCCACTTGGTTTTAATCTTCCCAAAAATCAATATTAATGATTGTTTAACTGGGGAAATCATATCCTGTCTTTAACTAGGTCAAAGAACCAATGTCATTTAAAACACGGTTCACTATAAACCCAAAATCACATTCCATTCTATCAGCATTTAATCGTAAATTAGCAAGTGAACAATTCCCTAAGTATTAACCCCGAAGGCCGAAACCAACATCAGATCAATACCCAAGAAACCATTCAACTTAATTAATCTTAAGTTAGCTTCAAATTTTCTTAACTCCATTGGGTCTAAGAACAATATTATTAAAGATACCGTTCACGACAACCCAAAATCAATTCAAATTCAATTCCAATTAAATACCATTTAATTGGTATACTTCATTAAATCTAAATAAAAATATTTAATCTTTTTCTCAACTGTGTTTAAGAACAGTGTTAATGAAGACACCATTCACGACAAACCTAAATCCCATTTGATATTAAATACAAGGCTCTGAATAGAAAATAAATCGGCTTATATTCAATATCAAATTCTACGACTAACAAATATCGTATTGGAAATAATGATATAAATATATCTTTTAAATTTCCATAACAATATCTGTATAATCACGAAATCCAACATCGAAATATTCCAAAGACAATTTCGATTCAAATCCATTCCAATTCAATTATTGAAAATTCTGATTACTTTTAAAACCCTTTCAAATTCAATTTATTTATTTCAAAAATAAATGGATTATAATTCTAGTTCAAAACTAGTTCATTTCGATAAAAATCTATTATTATCTTTTTAAATATGGAGTTTTTCATCCCAATTCTTTCCAAATCATTTCTTATGATTTTACACAAATTATTACTATTTTTAATAATTATATCAAGGCCCGTACAGTCGATTTCCATCAACGACCTTCGAACTGCACTTACAACGACCTTTTCCAAATTTGATTTGGACATAATTCCAAATCCAACCACTAGATTTCAAATCTCTAATATTCGTTAGAAAGCTCTTTTCGATACGAACCCAACGTTTCCAGTTTTAGGAGAATCCAACGGTCGGATCTCCCGTAATATCCATTCAAATTCAATGGTCGAAATCCGCGAATTGCCGCGGCGCGGCGTGTACTATTTTGTCCATTATATATATATATATATATATATATATATATATTATATATTATATATTTCGTCGATTTCCTTTTAAAACATATTTTATAAATCGTTTTAAATTCGTTTTCGAAACGATTTCAACTTCATGTTCATTTTCGAATCAAAATTGAATATTCCACATCATCGATATATAAATGATAATATTTTCAAAATGTTATATTTTGAAATCACTTTCTTTTCTATAATCATTATAAAAATGAATATAATCGATGTAAATATTGTTCGCGTCAATTGGCGCATATCTAACCAACACGGCATTATATATTTCAATAACTTCGTTATTCTATTCAACAAAAGAATATTTTCTTGAACACATTAATATATATTTTTATTCGACACATGAATATATATTTTATTCAACACATGAATTTTCTTTCTATTCAACACATGAATTTTCTTTCTATTCGACACATGAATTTTGATTCTATTCAACACATGAATTTTCTTTCTGTTGAACACATGAATTTTCTTTTATAATATTCCTTATTTTTCAAGTTGGAATGAGGCCCAATCAATTACCATATAATGTTAATTATTTGGATTCCCTACAACACATGTATATAATAGCAACGATCAATCATCAACCATCATCCAGAGTGCACCACACAACTACATAATCATTAAATATAAGTAATTGAGGCTTACACAGTCTGTCAACCCATTGATTGACATACAACTGAACAACCGGGATTAGTGTACGTCACATATCATCCCAATACCCGTGTGGGATTTCAAATCAACAAACACAGATTTTTATTCGTGCAGTTGGGCGATGTGTAAAATTTATCGTCCCAATCAATATCAGTCAAATGGGTGTACATAAACAAATCATCCGATTTGTTTATAAATATTTATTTTATATACACATTAAAAATTATATTTTTAACTATAAAATATTTATAACGATAAAGTATTTTATTTCATTTCACATCACACAATCAAATTTCACAACACATCAATCAAACAAATAAGTCATCCATTGTCTGTGGACGACGGGTGTCGGGTGCTGATAAACACCGTCTGCATCCTAGTATATATTTCAACTAGAAATTAAAATAAAAGTGCGGAGTTCTCACCGATTAGCTAAACCAAATGCCACGACTGTTCATATGTAGGAAATCTTCGCCGTGCTCGCCCTTTGTCACTTTCGTTGTCCTTATCCACTATATATATAAAAACCACATTTTTATATTCTCTAGTATTTAAAAATCATATTTTTATTCTCTACATCATATAAAAATTATATTTTTATTCTCTACATCATATAAAAATTATGTTTTTATTCCCTACATCATATAAAAATTATATTTCTATTCTCTACATCATATAAAAATTATATTTTTATCTTGCTACTTGAATAAAAATTAAATTTTTATCCTACTACTTGAATGATAAAAATTATAACTTTCCATACGCAAGGACAATATTTTCCTTAAACAAAGATCGTATTTTTATTTTCTTTTTTTCTCCACTTTCATATGATAAAGATCGTATTTTTATTAATTGAAAATCGTATATTTTATAATTTAAAAATCTTAGTTCTTTATAAACTGAGAATCATGAAACAAATAAAAATAAAAGAAATAAAAAGCAAAAGCTTACAGTTTCTTACATCGGAGGGGGGGTTTGGTAATGCAAGGTCGGAGTGGGGTTCAAAGGGCGGCGGAAGTGAGGGTGGAGGGTTTAATCGAGTTTTAGGGTTTCTAGGGGAATTGGGGGGGGTCAATTTAGAAGAGGGGGAGAAGGAGAGAGGCAAGGGGCGCCGACAATTGGAGGGGGGAGGAAGAAGAAGAAGCGGCGGCTGTGGCAGCAAGCGGCAGCTGTGAGGGCTGGCCATCAACAATTTTTTCTTTCTCGTTTTTATTTTTGAAGGGGGGGTTGATTGTAAAGGGAGAGAGAGATTTTGTGTGTGTGTGTATATATATATTTATATTTTATTATTTAATCTAAAAAAAGTACCTTATTATTTTGAACTCGAAATCAAACCCACTGACCGTCGTTCATAACTAATTACCTCCGTTCCGAACACAATGGGATATGTCACGTAGGCCAATTCAATCGTTACGATCAGTTTTCGTCAAAATCAAAATATAGATCTATATATTGAATTTGAACGCACATTTCAGTTTACCGGGGCCACATACGGACTCTAAAAATTCCGAAAAATATTTTCTAGCTTCGTATTGACGATATGGTCCTAACAAAACTAATTTCATCAAATTCTGAGACCGTTTGAAAAATGGCCATTTTCTGGTCGATCAAAATTGACTGAAACTATCAAAACACGTTTTACTTTGCCACGCTCACATATTGATTCAGAAAATTACAAATTTTGGAATCTAGCAATAAATTGACATTCTGGTTCCAACAAAAGTGGTTTCGTCGAAAACAGAGGTCGTTTGCAAAATGGCTATTTTCTAAGGGCCAAAATTCCATAGCGACTGTTCTGAATTTTCAACTAGGCATAACTTTTTATCCCCGCTATGAAATTCCACTTTTTCGGATTCGTTGCAAAGATATTCTCAAATAGATTCAAATATTTTTGGTTTTGCTAAAATCCGGTTCATTTTGAATTATGTACATTCATTTAAAATTTGAAATCGAATTTTCGAACTACCGCGCCATTTTCGATTCCATTTATAATTTAAAATAAATATTTATATTCTAACGACGATCTAAATAAATATATATGTTCTAATTCTATTCAAATAAATTACTCGTCATTATTATTTAAAATAAATCAATTTAAATATTCAAAATTCATTAAAATTGCCAAAATAAAAATTTTAAATTGGTTCAGATTTCCGGGTTATTACAAAAGAAAAGGGACATGAATCAAAACTGGGATCAATAGAGTACACAGTTTCGTGTTTTACAAACGGGAAGGGCGGACGAAGCCACAGTAGCAGTGTGAGTTTCTAGCAAGGTGTTGGGCCAAATGACTAGCGGTAAAGTCCATATAATAATAAAAACTAGTGAGGTTTATTTTAATTTAATATGGTATATATACTTATAAAACTTACATCTAGTGCAGACGTTATCAGAATTTAGCGCAGTTTGTGACATTGAAATCATATGGATGCAAGCAATGCTATGCGGCTGATTTATAACCATTTACAGCTTGTTAGAAATTATGAAAGATTAATATGTCAGATATTACATCAACCGACATTAATCGTTATGTTAGACCAAAATTTGGGCCTAACACCCAAATTCGATGTGAGAACCTCACAAATACAGATTAATGCAGAAAAAGCAGTAAAATAAGAGGAGACACACGAGATTTTTATAGTGGTTCGGCTCAAACCAAGCCTACATCCACTTTATAGTTTCTTAAATCCTAAGAAGCTATTACAATATAGTTTGCTTGTAGTTTATACATGAAATCCTCGTGTTTACAATGAAAAGAAGTGAGAAAAGTGGAGATTATACACGAAATCCTCATGTTATAATGTGGAATTTGGCTTCCTTATTGGGCAATGACCTTGCGTGAGTTAGTGGTAGAAGCCATGATCAGTGAGAACCGAAAAGATCCCTTCAAGTGTCCATTTCATGGTGTATTTATAGGCGTAGAAGGGCCCTGCCAGGCCTAGAAGCAGTCCGGTTCGGATGGGCCACGTAGAGGGTAGAGAGGCCATCTCGGAGAAAGTGAAAGAAGTGGTCTTCGGATCGTGCAAGGACAGGTGGAAGCTGATCCGGATTAATAGGAGGTGGTTATGCTTTATGAATCAGTCAAACACACGATACAGGAGCAGGTCCAGAGAGTCGGTTCGGTTCAGGTTCGATCCGAACCGAGGTGGAACCTCCGAACCGAAGGCATGACGAGCGCTTTTGTGCAGTATAAAAGGCGGGTCGGGTCTGGATGGTCCGATTCGAACCGAAGCGAGCTAAAGTCCAAGTTTGAGAAACTTTGAAGCGTGGGTCGGAGCGGGTCCGATCTGATCCGGAGCTTTTCTTATGCCACAATCCAAGCTTCCAGTTCTGCATCCGTTCACGGAAACGGGCGTAACTTTCAAAATGTAAGTTCGTTTTAGCCAAACGAAAGCTCAAACTGAAGCTAATTCAGAGGGCTACAAGAGTTACAGAGCTTAGCTCCGTAATTGCTGATTTCGAGCCCAGAAAAGGTCATCTGGTAGGAGTTCCAGTCCTTTCTTTGTTTGTGATGCGATTTCGACCAAATCGCTGCCTGTCTTCTGACGATGCTTCCAATACTGGAGTGTATGTTGATCAGAGATTTCATGGGTGACTGTTTTGACTAAAAAGCGGGTCAATACGTTATTTAACGATTAACAACCAAGGTGAGTAAACTCACTAACCCTGTTCATTTTTATAATATTATAAACGTTATTTAGTATAGATAATTAATGTTGTGTCATGCTTATTTGGATGAATTGGTTGAAACTATTTATATAGTTTCATTTACAAACCGTTGATGGAATATTTATTCTGTTATTAGTATATTTCATATTGATATGAAATTAATGTTATTTATGTTGACTAACATCTGTGGATGTAGGGAACAAGTTGGAGGAATCCAACTGGATTCCTCAGCAATTATATTATTGTTTTGCATATATTATGTTATGCAATGTGATAAATAATCTATCACTAATTATTGTTTGTTTGGGATGGGGAATTTTACAGAAATGAAATAAACTGGTATTTAAATACCGTGAAACATATTAGAAAATAATTCGATTCTAAAAAGGAAAATCTATTATTTAATAGGAATTTAATCTCGATTGAGCTAGAATACAATAACTTGTTTTAATTATATTAAAACAAATGGTTTGATTTTAAACGTTATTTAGAGATAAAATAGAACAGTTATTATTAAATAAAATTGGGAAAGATAAGATGATATCTACATGTGCAACCTGGATTCGACAAATCGGGCAGGCAGCATGACTAGTTGGGTCATACCTAAGCAGAGTCTACTGTCACCGATCAAGAGAAATTTCATATTTATTCTTGATGGAGAATTTCACAGAAATGAAATAAACTGGTATTTAAATACCGTGAAACATATTAGAAAATAATTCGATTCTAAAAAGGAAAATCAATTATTTAATAGGAATTTAATCTCGATTGAGCTAGAATAGAATAACTTGTTTTAATTATATTAAAAAAATGGTTTGATTTTAAACGTTATTTAGAGATAAAATAGAACAATTATTATTAAATAAAATTGGGAAAGATAAGATGATATCTACATGTGCAACCTGGATTCGACAAATCGGGCAGGCAGCATGACTAGTTGGGTCATACCTAAGCAGAGTGTATTGTCACCGATCAAGAGAAATTTCATATTTGTTCTTCTTTTCGTTTCTGTATCTTTAGATTACGGTTTGATGGCCAACAACCATGGGTGACAATATATTCACTATACTCAAGCTTAATGAGTGGGCGGTCATGTGTGGCCGGGTTGCAAGACTTTCTTGTTAAACCCCAGTGTATACCCTCTAGAGTATAATGATCAGAAGGTAATCCCATACCTTGTCTGTTGGAAATAGTTATTTAACCATTCTTAACCCTATAATAATATGGAAATAGGTATTTAACCCTATAATAATATGGAAATAGGTATTTAATCATTCTTAACCCTATCATAATATGGAAATAGGTCTTTAACCATTCTTCTACAGAGGCCAAACGAAGAATGTGTGTATGCATATGCATTTGTATAGACATATATGAAATACTCATCATTAACATACAATTAAGTACTGTTCTGACATTTGGTCTAATAAATTTTTTTGAGTATAGCTTAATAAAGAGCAAATGAATGATATGGCCCTATGAATAGGACAATGCCATAAAAAATTATTGTATATAGCATTTTTTGTACCTATATATATTTACAAAACAAAACTAAGTGCCTACATTATTTTTTACCATTACTACCATTGAAACTTAGTCGGTGCTTATAGGTAACTCATATATCAAAATAATTCTTTAAATAAACCTAATCAAAGCCTATAAAAGTTGCTACTTTATCTTTTTTCCAGAATGAAAAAATCGGAGGAGGTCTTAAAACATGTCTTTTCGGTGGAATTCCATATACATCTCAGAAAGACTAAGAGTTGCCTCATGTTTCAGGCTTGACATGTCTTTGGGTTATAATATGAAGGATGATGGCATTCAACCTGAATCCTTTTAATAGACATAATTTCTTAGCTTTGTTGTACTTTTTATTCTTACATCATATCACATCTGATATGAGACGACCCAAACTCACTCTTGCGGGAAAGCCCATATTGAATTGCGAACACGACCAATCAGAACACAAACAGAAGAGCATTTCATTGCTTATTACAACAATTTACATCACAATACAAAAATATATCAGAGTATGAATAAATATTACACAGAAAATATCATAGATTTAAAATACATAGCAGTGAAAATAAAATGTATAAATACGATGCGTAGCGGAAAATATAATAATTAGCACAATTGAATGAAATACACTGATACAGAGCTTTCCGAATATAGCTCCAGTTGTAAATCCAGGATCCTGTGAAAATAAATCTACAAAACCTAAACTAATAGCTGCCCATATGGAAAATATAGGCACCCGAGTTTAAGTTATAAAAATAAACACCGTGTCAGTCATGGGACTGGTGTGAGAACTAAAATAGTTATTAAAGATTTACTTTGAAATAAGGTAAATCAAGGTACCACGCCGTATAACACGGAACTGGTTTACCCCCAGGAATACCAATGCCTAAAACAAACATCTGAATGCTAAATTAAAGAAAAATGAAGCTATTATAAGACTCAGGTTCCATCACACAATGCAATGCAAGCCAGAGGATAGAGTTTTGCCTAATAATAGCCAAATATGCTTGGTACATTTTAAAACAAACCTTTTTTTATTATTATTAGTGAAGAAATCAACTTCAAATATAATTAGTGTATCAATCACAGACAGCATGAGCGCCCATCCCACTATGTCTCCATATATAGTATACAATAAAAACCGGAAAATGTCACATTGGACGTTTGGATTTCCATTATAGTGGCCCCTAATCCAAAGATCTATTGCGTAGTGCAATTCCCAACGGTTTACGTCGCAGGCATGCGAAAACAACGTAATGCACATGTAAAAACCCGAAAAATCATAGCCAATTTAAAATTTTTATTTTGAATAACTTGAGCAGAAATTTGGTCCGAATTTAAAATTTCCATTTTTAAATAATATTAAAGCCCTTAAAAATAGCATTTTTGCAAACGACCTCCGATTTAGACGAAAACACATTGGTTGGATCCGGGAAGTCAATATATTACTAGATTTAAAATTCCATAATTTTTGAAATCAATATGTGAGCGTGGAAAAGGAAAACACGTTTGGTGATTTCAATTTAAATTGGATCGAGCAGAAAATGGCCATTTTTCAAACAGTCTCTAAATTCGACGAAATCAGTTTTCTTGGGACCGTACCGTCGCAATATAGCTAGATTTACTTTTTGGGGATTTTTAGAATCAGTATGTGGCCCCGAAAAATTTAAATGTACATTCAAATCTAAAATTGAATGTTTTATATTTTAATTTGAAGAATAACTGACTGTAATAGTTGAATTGGCTGACGAAACATATTCCATTGTGTCCGGGATTGGGGTATTTAGCTACGGGCGACACTCGTTGGGTTTAATTTGGTGTTCATCTATGAAAACCCTAATTTTTACAATATATATATATATATATATATATATATATATATCGACCAATAGAATTAATTCATTCATTATTTAATTTCTCTTAAAAAAATAAAAAAAAAACCCGATACACCCCTTATCTCGACGACGACTGTGCTCCACCATTCCCGGCCATTTTACGGCGAATCCCTTCACCATTACCCCTCGCCCCAGTTAAGGTTTTGAAGACCTCCCTCTCCTCTTCAAATCAAGACCGACCACGTCCCCTCTCGTCGCTCCATCATCGATAACCACCACCTCAAAGTCGGCCGCTTCCGCTCGTCGTCGTCCCTTCCACGCTGCACCGAACTGGACGCCCCACCCATCGATTTGCGCTTCGTTCCACGCTCTTCGAGGTGGTATATTCCGATCTTCGTCTAATTCTCCGGATTAGAAGAATTTTCAAAACCTAGCTTTGAACTTTCAGTTGAGATATACGGCTATTTATTTTTAAATAGTATATAACGCTTCTAAGTGTTGCAAATCATGGTTTTCAAATAAAAATCATATCTTTTTGCTATTTTGTCGAAATCCGGTGAAACCGGAGACATCGAACTCGAAGCGACATCATCTACATTCTAAAAGAAGCTAAAAAGCATTCCGAGCTTGCTACAATTTCCAAAGGATTAAAAAGCGATGTGAGACTTCTAAATTAAAATACGGAATGGAAATGCGTTGTATAAATTATATAAGCGAAGTATAAATTATATATGCATTGTATACCTCATGTATGGGAGTCGTATAAGTTATATGAGTGATGTATAAATTATACGCGCGTTGTATAAATCATATATGCATTGAAATGGAAATGAAATATATTTATATATGTACATATATATATACTCCCCTCGTCCACAAACCATGGACGATATGAATTGATTGTGATTGGCACGAAAATTTATTGATATTGCGAATGGTTGAGAATGATGGATTGTGGTTGAAAATAATTGTTTGTGGTTGAAAACAAATTGGAATTGTTTGTGTGAAATTCATAATGATATGAAATTGATCTTAGATCATAAATAAGCCCCTTATGGAACGCCGCGAGACCTAAGGTAGTGTTAGGAAATCTCAATCTAATCGGTTCCAGGTTTGTCAATTTTAACACTTTAAAATCTAGGATCTATATAAAATTATAATAAACCGAACATAAATAGAACTTAGGGTTTTTACCAGTGATTCGCGATCCTAAGGATGAACATAGTTGATTCGAGCTGCCATTTCCCAATTCGTGAATACTTGCGAGAGTATACAGGGTTGTATCGATCTTTAGATGATATCAAAACACAAATATCCTCGAATAAAATTATAATGATTTCAGGTCTGAGGACCATTACATCACTGTCACTATGAGAATAACTCATGATACTGTTAATTATGTTCCATGGAGTTATCTCACGGCGGGTCAGCCCAATATGCTATTCTCCAATACGTATTTATGTCTTGACTTTAATATCACGTATATTAATGATTAATGAGATGTGATCATTAGTCAATCAACGTACTAGTCTTAACGCTCTATTGTTGTCCTATATTAACAATAAAACTCGACTAGGGGCATTTAAGAATTATAATACTTATCACATTATATAATCTCAAGTTCAGTCTTACTCGAACTATATAATTTCGTATTATTATTCTAAGGACTTCCATTATATTATTACTTATAATACGCAGTAAATACAATATAATAGAATAATATTTTATTCCAAATAAAACAATAACATCAACAGTGTCGTAACACCCCGTGTATTCTATAACAGTGAAATTCACAAATTAAAGTATAACTAATTTCAAATCTAAGAATTAAGGGAAAAGGGATATGCCATTGCATTCGTCTCGGAATTCTACTTGAGATAGAGTCCGAGTTTGCGTAAAACGGTCTCCGTATGAAGAAGATATGGCCTCCGGAAGTTTCAGAATTCAGTTTAAAATTCAAACAGACAGAAACAGCTCAGAAATCAGATTCGAATTTCAAAAAATCGGGCTGGATTGGCTAGGGCGGGAATTTTCCCGCCCAAGGCACCCAGGTCGACTGGGTAGTCGACCTGGGGCACACAGGTCGACTACCAAGTCGACATGGGTGTCGACTGGCGTGTCGACCTGGCCCCTAAGCCAGGTCGAACCCAGCCCCTCTGGCTGGCCTGGTCTGTGCTTGGCCGAATTTTTGAGCCTTGCCTTGTCACTAGGGCTAGGTGTCAGCCCCTGATTGGTCTCTCCTTCAAAAGAACGGCTAATATTAATCCAAGCTCCATCGACGGTCCTAATCAATTCACAAACTCTATAAAAAGGACCTAAGACTCCACCTAATTCATACAAATAAAAATTAGAATGAGACCGTCATGCTGCTGAGGAAAGACTAGAAATAGCCGTCAAAATTGAGAGACGATTAGGAGACAATTCAAAAGCTTAAAGCAACGACAACTAAATCAAAACAACGCCTACAATAAAGGATAGCATCTCCAAATTCAGAATTCAGATTCCTGAATTGAAGATTCGTCATACGTTGTAAGTAGAGTGCTATTCCGATGTGAATGAATAATTGTGTTTTGATTTGTGTAAAATGAGAAATAGAATTGTGCTTAATTTGTGATGATAATAATTCATAACTGTATGTTGCTATGATTCTAATCGATTTCGGATGTTGTGATATAACGATTGGATATTTGCAAGTATGTGATTCATGTTGAAAGTTAACAACTATATGTTTGTGGTAGTTTATTTCAACACCTATTGGATAATTGCAAGTATATGATTCATGTTGAAAGCTAACGACTATATGTTTGTGGTAGTTTATTTGAGAATCATGCGAGTATATGATTTACTATTATGTCAACATGATGTATAATTTTATGGTCATCTTTAGTGTAATTGGATCCGTTTGAGTATTATGATTCATACGAAGTTATGTTGGAATTGGCATCATGGTTCAAGTGTAAAAAACCATACTTTTGTACTAGTGACAAAAGCAAGCATCTTTGTGAACTTGTATTAATTCTATGAACATGACTAAATTATATTTGGTGTTATGCCTAATCGAAAACATGTTTTAGGCCTATGTTGTTATCAAAATCATATGATAATATATGTGACACATAATTAAGTTAGATTTACATTCCACTTGCAAGTTTACATAAATAAATTAAAAACCAGGATTCATGTTTAGGTATGTTCGTGCCATGATTCTATGAATAGATTAAAAACCATGATTCATGTTTAGGTATGTTTATGCCATGATTATATACTATTACAATGCAAGTTCACAAGTGCCTAATTTATGTTAATTAGTTCTCTATGTTGCAAGTTCATGCGTTCACACTCCCCTTTTTATGTTACTTAGAATATATAAACACCATGTTCTAAGCCTCCCCTTTTTCATGTGGCTAAGTTGGGTTTAAATGTGAAACCCAACATATGTTATATTGTTGCGAACGTATAAAACGGGGGTAATGACGTTTGGGTTAAAATATAAAACATATGTGTTGGCATGTTTGACGCATGCCAACGACCTTGAAAAACAATTAAGTGGTGTAAATTAATTTTACCCAATAAAGATGAATTTGAATAATGGGCCGCAAATATTTACATATAAAAAGAAAAGAGACAAAATATGTAAATTTAGAAAATACGATGTGTTTAACCCGAGGTTGGATTGAGTTGTGATGTAAACCTGCCCGAAACCGCCCGGCTGTCCAGTAGTCACAACAATACCTATCCAATGTGGGTGGTTAAACACGGAGCCCAATAAAGACCCGAGGTTAGACTGAGTTGTGGCATAAGACTACTCGGACCCAACCGACAAGAGGCAGCCACAACAATACCTGTTTAATGTGAGAGGTCGAGGCTTTAATAAGACAATTAAGGATGAGTCAGGATTGATAGGATTAAGTAAATTGAATTAATACTTAATCAAAATGGAACATGCTAAACTATAGAGACTGATTGGGGGTTAGGTTTACAAAACACTTAACCAACTTAGCATGTTGGCTAGAAATTGAAAACCTAGTATCGGGGGACCCTTTTCAGCAGTAACCCTACAAGGTGTATCTGGATACCATGAACTAGGCAGGGTGGGGCACGATTACTGGGCTGACTGTAAGAGGTCAAATCGACGGCGGTGGTGTAGCAGTGTAGGTTCTAACGGGGTGCGGGCTTGCACACACTACGGCGCAGAAATATAAGGCACTGGGCATCAGTACTATACCTGTGCATTCTAGGATTGTGTCGGGCCGCCACCATGGGACTTCATACACCCCATGTTGGGACCAGCATAGGTAACTACAACAACGGGGGGCGTAAGACACATGTAATTATGCGAGTAGGAGCCGATCATCAGAAATGGATCACTTCACCCTGATTATGGCGTGCCTGTTAGGAACTAGTTTATATGGGTACAAAGATTAATATAGGGTACGATAGTACATTCGACTCTAGAAAACTTAACCTAGTTTATAGTGCTTTCCCATTTCCAGTTTATACTTATCATGCCCAATTCTTTGTTCATAGACTGAATAGTCCTAAACTTACTCAGGCTTTATGTCTGACTCTACTTTTCTTTCGTCTTCTTTTCTTTCGTTTCCCCCCTAGGTCCACAGGGAGGGAATACCGCAGCTTGACCAGTTTTTACATCCAGCTTGAAGAGAAAGAATGTATTGCTTGGATCTCTTTCGTTTTGGACTATGGCTTTGGACAGCAATTATGGGACATATGCAGTTTACTTATGTTTTTATGCTTCTTTAAATAATGAAATCAAGACAGTTATGAAATGTAATGTTTTTGGAAGTATTGTAAGACAATTATGACATGGTTTGTGTAACACGTATTTTGTTGAAATAAAAATTGCTGTTGTTTTCCGCTGTTCAAAAATATGTGTATTTATATCTGTCTTGTGTATCTGTAACTTATAAACCTCCACCAAAATTAGGGCATTCCCTTTGAGAGTGACCCTAACGGAGGTGGGGTGTTTCACTTGGTATCAGAGCATAGGTTTACCAGATAAGATAAAAAGTTTTGAAAAAATTTTTTCAAAAGAAAATTTAAAGAAGCATTTTTAAAGATAAAATGTTATTTTATTTTAAAAAGGCAAAGTCCCCCAAAGCCATAGGTACTATCTTTTATCCTTCGTTTTGAATCTACCCTTTTTGTTTCAGCATGTCCGAAGAACTTAACTTGCCAGAGGGTATACCAATACCTGGTTGGTTCAGACGATTCTTAGAAGCGAGGGCCACTCAGCCAGGTCCTACCGTTCCTCCTCCCCCAGATGCGGGAAATCGTCCAGCTGCAGCAGCACCTCTTCCTCCACCTCCTCCACGGGGTAAAACTTTTGCTAAGATATGTAAAGATTTTAAAGCTATGGGAGAAAAGGACTTTCATGGAACCGAGTCCTTCGTGGCAGCCAGGAATTGGCTGAAGGAAACCGAGGACTTATTCGTCATCTTTGAGGTAGAAGATAAGCAGAAAGTACAACTGGCAGTATGGCTACTTAAAGGCGAGGCTTCCTACTGGTGGGAAGTCACCAATGCAGAAAGACCAGTGGAAACATGGGAGGACTTTAGGGCAAGGTTTGAGGCTAAATTTCTCTCAGAAGCTGAAAGGAGTCTTCAGTTGGAAAAATTCTTATTTCTTAAGCAAGGGAATATGACAGTCAAAGAGTATGTTAATCAGTTCGATCAGCTGGCTAGGTTCGGACTGGACCTAGTCAACACTCCACACAAGAAGGCTCTCTGCTTTGTCAAAGGATTGAATGAGCCATTACACAGTTTGGCCATGACCCATATACCCATGGAAGCTACGTATGAAAGGTTGGTCCAGATGGCATTGCTGAACGAAGAGGATAAGGGCAAGAAGGAGACAAAGGCAGAAAGCTCTCAAGGGAAGAAAGAGGGTTTACAGCCTAAGAAGACAGACTTTAAGAAGGGCGGGAAAGAAAACAAATAGAAGAGGAAGTGTAATTTCTGTGGCAAAGTGGGGCACTTAGTGAAAGATTGCCGGAAAAAGAAGGCCAAGATGAATGGTGGGTGCTTTTCTTGCGGTGAGACAGGCCACATGGCTAAGGATTGCCCAATGAAACGAGGGCAGGGGCAGAGGGCTGGATCCACCTCAGGGCCACCGGTTCATGTGCTAGAAGCGCCACCTCTGCAACAGCGAGGTATAAATACTTCTGTAGAAAGTGTAGTTTATCTTTATGATCACCCAGTTCGCACTTTATTTGATTCTGGCGCATCACACTCCTTTATCTCATCTGCTTTAGTAGAATCTCTGCACCTAGAAACTAGTATGGTAGAGGACCCCTTAATTGTTTCAAATCCAATTGGGGGCCCAACTCATTTGTCTATGATCTGTGTGGGATTGAAAATTTCTATTCTAAGCGTAGAATTTGGATGTAGTGCCTTTGTTTTGGGCTTCTCGGGATATGGTTTGATTTTGGGCATGGATCGGCTATCCAGTAATGGTGCCATCCTGGATTGTGAGAAAAGGGTGGTTAGGCTTCTAACCCAACTCGGTAACACTCTGGTAATTACTTGTAATCCCTCGTATGCGGTTATGCTTAGTTATCTTGAATCGCTAGATGCTTCTGTTGAAAGTTTGCAGTCGGTTAGAGTGGTCGGGGAATATCAGGATGTCTTCGAAGAGGTGAAGGGCTTACCTCCGAAGCAGGAGATAGACTTCCGCATATATCTTGTAGATAATGCAAAGCCCGTTGCGTTGCCCGTTAGACACATGGCTCTGCGGGAAAGGAAAGAGCTCAGTAAACAGATTAAAGAGCTTCTAGAGAAGGGGTTCATTAGGAGGAGCATTTCAGAATAGGGCGCTCCAGTGGTGTTCGCTACAAAAGCGGATGGTTCACTCCGTCTATGTGTTGACTATAGGGAGCTCAACAAGTTAACGAAAAAGAATAGGCACCCTCTCCCAAGAATTGACGATCTGTTTGATCAGCTTGTAGGAGCGTCTGTTTTCTCCCAACTCGATTTGGCGACCGGTTTTCATCAGCTAAGGGTGGCTGAAGATAGCATCGATAAAATGGCATTCAGAACCCCAGACGGCTTCTTTGAATGGCTTGTCATGCCTTTTGGCTTGACAAACGCACCCGCTTACTTCGTGGACCTGATGAGTAGGGTGTTCAGAGAATTCCTCAACAAGTTCGTGGTGGTCTTCGTAGACGATATCTTAATCTTCTCAAAGAATGAGGAAGAGCATGCTCAGCAATTAAGGGCAATCATGGAAACTCTGCGAGTCCATCAGCTAAAAGCCAAATTCTGCAAATGCCACTTTTGCAGAGAGGAAGTGAGGTTCCTTGGGCACATAGTATCCAAAGAAGGGTTAGCTGTGGACCCTGCTAAGGTAGTAGCGGTACAGGATTGGAAGATACCAAAGAACGCAACAGAAGTCCGAAGCTTTCTCGGGCTAACAGGCTTCTATCGGAAATTCATCAGAGACTTTGCAAAAATATCAGCTCCGCTCACAAGGCTAACAAAGAAGAATCTAGTGTTCAATTGGGACTTGGATTGCGAGTTTGCTTTCCAACGACCGAAAAGGGCTCTTACAACAACCCCAGTTCTGACGTTGCCAGATGGAAGCAAGATGTTCACTGTTAATACAGATGCATGTGGGACAGGACTAGGCGCTGTCTTAATGCAAGAAGGAAGGGTAGTAGCTTATGGCGGAAGACAGTTGAAAGTGCACGAAAAGAACTACCCGACCCACGATCTTGAGTTAGCTGCCATCGTCTTTGCACTCAAGTCTTGGCGACACTCTCTCCTAGGTGAGAAGTTCGAACTTTACACTGACCATAAATCGTTGAAATACCTTTTCTCGCAGAAGGACCATAACTTGAGGCAACAGAGATGGATGGAGTTTCATGCCTCGTACGATTTCGAGATCTCCTACACTCCGGGCAAAGGCAACGTAGTGGCAGACGCGTTGAGCCGAAAGAAACTAACCCTAAGCACGCTGTGTGTTGAAAGACAAAGCCTAGAGTTTATAGCCAGCTTTGACTTTAGGCCCTCCTCCGATTTTGTACCGCGCTTGCTAGCATCTCTCGAAGTACGCACGACTTTAGTGGACTTAATAGGGACAGCACAACGCGAAGACCCTCAGCTTGTGGAGACGATTGATAGGCTAATTAGGGGTGAGACTTCAAGTCACCTCAGCAGATACTCCATCGATGATAAGGGTTGGCTAAGGCGAGAAGGAAGACTATGCGTCCCACAGACAAGGGATTTAGTAAAGAAGGTTCTCGAGGAAGCACATCACTCCAAGATGACGATACACCCAGGCGGAGATAAAATGTACAAGGACATAAAGAGAACTTTCTTTTGGAACGGCATGAAGAAGGACGTGGCAGATTTCGTTTCTAAGTGTATACGTTAAGGCGGAACAGAAAAAGCCTGGCGGTCTGCTCCATCCTCTAGAGGTCCCGCAGTGGAAGTGGGATAGCATCTCAATAGACTTCATTGATGGGCTGCCTAGGTCTAGAAGAGGCAACACTAGCATTTGGGTAATAGTGGATAGGCTTACTAAAAGCGCCCACTTTTTACCTGTCAAGAGTAAAAGAACTGCCTCATCCCTAGCATCTCTTTATCTCAAGGAAATTATTCGACTCCATGGAATACCCTCCAGCATTGTTAGTGACCGAGACCCTATCTTCACAAGTGAGTTTTGGCGGAGTCTGCAAGAAGCGGTAGGCACACAGTTATGCTTGAGCACAGCCTATCATCCCCAGACTGACGGCCAGACAGAAAGAGTGAACAGAGTTTTGGAGGACCTTTTAAGACTGTGCATCCTTGACTTCGGAGGGACGTGGGAAGACCATCTTCCTTTGGTGGAATTTGCCTACAACAACAGCTACCAAGCCACCATCGGAATGGCACCTTCGAAGCTTTATATGGAAGACCATGCCGATCGCCCACTTGTTGGTGGGAGTCTGCTAACAAGCTCATACTTGGACCAGATATGATCCGAGAGACTTCAGAAAAAGTAGACTTAATACGGAGAAGAATGAAGACAGCGCAAGACAGACAAAAATCCTACGCCGACAAGAGGAGGACCGACCTTGAATTTGAGGTTGGGGACAGAGTTTTTCTTAAGGTATCTCCACTAAGGAACGTTGTTCGTTTTGGATCCACAGGAAAGCTAGCACCAAGGTTCGTAGGTCCGTTTCCTATTATCGAGAAAATTGGGAAAATGGCCTATAGATTAGAGCTACCCGAAAAGCTGGCCGGAGCTCACAACGTCTTTCACGTTTCGCACCTCCGAAAATGTCTACGTGAATCTGCTGAAGTGGTAGAGCAAAAAATCCTAGAAGAAGCTAAAGTAGAACGCGAAGCAACCGTGAGGAAAGTTCCAACCCGCATATTAGGAATGGAAGTGAAAAATCTACGCAACCGCGAAGTCAAGCTTGTCAAAGTTCAGTGGAGCGACGCCGAGGAAGACGAAACTTGGGAAACTGAAGCTAGAATACGCGCAGCCTACCCTTTTCTTTTCGAGGGTACATCTTTGATCTTTCTTTTTCCTTAAGTCGCGCTTTTATCTATCTTTTTAGGTATATCTCCTCGACCTTATCTTTTAGGTAGAAACTCTTTGGATGAAAACATGTAATTGAAACATGTTATGGATTATGGTTGCAAGTGGTTGCAAGTGATTGCTAGTGGTTGCTCGTGGTTGCATATACACACACAATTTAGGTTTTAGATCGGCTCAGTCACTTCATATTGCATATGCATATATGTATTTATATTCGTACATGGTTGAAGTTTAATGTGTTGTCATATGGATGTTGCATTTATATATGAATGATTGTGCACTCATGTAGAATCATGAATAGGAAAATTTGCATACATAATGGATTCATGACACTTACATAATTTGCATTAAGGAGGTCAACTGAATCAGTAGACCGACTGATTTTGCATTAGATAAGTACATGTACACACACATCGCATATGATTATGAAGCATTAGAAGTCTTTTAAGGACAATGGATGCTCGTGTTTGATGGATGAGTAGATGGATGTTTGGATGTTAGGATATACATTCTTCCTGAGCTTGAAGATTTCGGGGACGAAATCCTTTTAAGTGGGGGAAAATGTAACACCCCGTGTATTCTATAACAGTGAAATTTACAAATTAAAGTATAACGAATTTAAAATCAAAGAATTAAGGAAAAGGGATACGCCATTGCGTTTGTCTCGGAATTCTGCTTGAGATAGAGTCCGTGTTTGCGTAAAACGGACTCCGTATGAAGAAGATATGGCCTCCGGAAGTTTCAGAATTCAGTTTAAAATTCAAACTGACAGAAACAGCTCAGAAATCAGATTCGAATTTCAAAAAATCGGGCCGGATTGGCCAGGGCGGGAATTTTCCCGCCCAAGGCACCCAGGTCGACTGGGTAGTCGACCTGGGGCACCCAGGTCGACTGGGTAGTCGACCTGGGGCACCCAGGTCGAATACCAAGTCGACATGGGTGTCGACTGGCGTGTCGACCTGGCCCCTGAGCCAGGTCGAACCCAGCCCCTCTGGCTAGCCTGGTCTGTGCTTGGCCGAATTTCTGAGCCTTGCCTTGTCACTTGGGCTTGGTGTCAGCCCCTGATTGGTCTCTCCTTCAAACGAACGGCTAATATTAATCCAAGCTCCATCGACGGTCCTAATCAATTCACAAACTCTATAAAAAGGACCTAAGACTCCACCTAATTCATACAAATAAAAATTAGAATGAGACCGTCATGCTGCTGAGGAAAGACTAGAAATAGCCGTCAAAATTGAGAGACGATTAGGAGACAATTCAAAAGCTTAAAGCAACGACAACTAAATCAAAACAACGCCTACAACAAAGGATAGCATCTCCAAATTCAGAATTTAGATTCCTGAACTGAAGATTCGTCATACGTTGTAAGTAGAGTGCTATTCCGATGTGAATGAATAATTGTATTTTGATTTGTGTAAAATGAGAAATAGAATTGTGCTTAATTTGTGATGATAATAATTCATAACTGTATGTTGCTATGATTCTAATCGATTTGGGATGTTGTGATATAACGATTGGATATTTGCAAGTATGTGATTCATGTTGAAAGTTAACAACTATATCTTTGTGGTAGTTTATTTCAACACCTATTGGATAATTGCAAGTATATGATTCATATTGAAAGTTAACGACTATATGTTTGTGCTAGTTTATTTGAGATTCATGCGAGTATATGATTTACTATTATGCCAACATGATGTATAATTTTATGGTCATCTTTAGTGTAATTGGATCCGTTTGAGTATTATGATTCATATGAAGTTATGATGGAATTGGCATCATGGTTCAAGTGTAAAAAACCATACTTTTGTATTAGTGACAAAAGCAAGCATCTTTGTGAACTTGTATTAATTCTATGAACAAGACTAAATTATGTTTGGTGTTATGCCTAATCGAAAACATATTTTAGGCCTATGTTGTTATCAAAATCATATGATAATATATGTGACACATAATTAAGTTAGATTTACATTCCCCTTGCAAGTTTACATAAATAAATTAAAAACCATGATTCATGTTTAGGTATGTTCGTGCCATGATTCTATGAATAGATTAAAAACCATGATTCATGTTTAGGTATGTTTATGCCATGATTATATACTATTACAATGCAAGTTCACAAGTGCCTAATTTATGTTAATTAGTTCGCTATGTTGCAAGTTCATGCGTTCACACTCACCTTTTTATGTTACTTAGAATATATAAACACCATGTTCTAAGCCTCCCCTTTTTCATGTGGCTAAGTTGGGTTTAAATGTTAAACCCAACATATGTTATATTGTAGCGAACGTATAAAACGGGGGTAATGACATTTGGGTTAAAATATAAAACATATGTGTTGGCTTGTTTGACGCATGCCAACGACCTTGAAAAACAATTAAGTGGTGTAAATTAATTTTACCCAATAAAGATGAATTTGAATAATGGGCCGCAAATATTTACATATAAAAAGAAAAGAGACAAAATATGTAAATTTAGAAAATACGATGTGTTTAACCCGAGGTTGGATTGAGTTGTGATGTAAACCTGCCCGGAACCGCCCGGCTGTCCAGTAGTCACAACAATACCTATCCTATGTGGGTGGTTAAACACGGAGCCCAATAAAGACCCGAGGTTAGACTGAGTTGTGGCGTAAGACTGCCCGGACCCAACCGGCAACAGGCAGCCACAACAATACCTGTCTAATGTGAGAGGTCGAGGCTTTAATAAGACAATTAAGGCTGAGTCGAGATTGATAGGATTAAGTAAATTGAATTAATACTTAATCAAAATGGAACATGCTAAACTATACAGACTGATTGGGGGTTAGGTTTACAAAACACTTAACCAACTTAGCATGTTGGCTAGAAATAGAAAACCTAGTAGCGGGGGACCCTTTTCAGTAGTAACCCTACAAGGTGTATCAGGATACCCTGAACTAGGCAGGGTGGGGCACGATTGCTGGGCTGACTGTAAGAGGTCAAATCGACGGCGGTGGTGCAGCAGTGTAGGTTCTAACGTGGTGCGGGCGTGCACACACTCCGACGTAGAAAAATAAGGCACTGGGTACCAGTAGTATACCTGTGCATTCTAGGATTGTGTCGGGCTGCCACCATGGGACTTGATACACCCCATGGTGGGACCAACATAGGTAACTACAACAAAGGGGGCCGTAAGACACATGTAATTATGCGAGTAGGAGCCGATCATCAGAAATGGATCACTTCACCCTGATTATGGGGTGCCTGTTGGGAACTAGTTTATATGGGTACAGAGATTAATATGGGGTACGATAGTACATTCGACTCTAGACAACTTAACCTAGTTTATAATGCTTTCCCATTTCCAGTTTATACTTATCATGCCCAATTCTTTATTCATAGACTGAATAGTCCTAGACATACTCAGGCTTTATGTCTGACTCTACTTTTCTTTCGTCTTCTTTTCTTTCGTCCCCCCCCCCCTAGGTCCACAGGGAGGGAATACCGCAGCTTGACCAGTTTTTACATCCAGCTTGAAGAGAAAGAATGTATTGCTTGGATCTCTTTCGTTTTGGACTATGGCTTTGGACAACAATTATGGGACATATGCAGTTTACTTGTGTTTTTATGCTTCTTTAAATAATGAAATCAAGACAGTTATGAAATGTAATGTTTTTGGAAGTATTGTAAGACAATTATGACATGGTTTGTGTAACACGTATTTTGTTGAAATAAAAATTGCTGTTGTTTTCCGCTGTTCAAAAATATGTGTATTTATATCTGTCTTGTGTATCTGTGACTTATACTTATAAACCTCCACCAAAATTAGGGCATTCCCTTTGAGAGTGACCCTAACGGAGGTGGGGTGTTTCAAGTGTTATCAGTCTCATCAAATGAATTGCCTCTAGGGCACAAACTCTAACAATCTCCCACTTGCACTAGAGTCAATTATTTATGTATCGTATACTTATGAAACGTGTGTGACTATTAAACTTCTGCTGCGACAGAGTTTAATTCTGTAGGTCTGCAACATTACAACTTTTTTAACTTTGCAGATATGTTTATTTCTCCTGTGAACAACTTCACATAAGAATTATATTTCTTAAAATATATGTTTGGATCAATGACGAGTTTAATGTTTTAGGCCTAAGCAACAGCCATATTGTTATCGCAATGTGTATCATTCAATCAACAATGAATTAAGTTCAATCACGAATTTCTTAATCCAAACATTTTCTTTCTTAGAATCTGTATCTATTTCTTGTTTTAAACTAACATTATTTACAATAATCAATGTGTTATCAAATAACATTAGAGTTATTGTGTCACTCCCACTCAATTACTTGCCTATACAAGATTTAATGGTATCTTGTGGTTTTCAATATATCTCGAATTCTATTTTATTCCCATCGGTATCTTAGAGACTGACTCTCCTTCACAAGGATACCAAATCAAGTAATAAATATTTTATTCTCAGAGAGTTTATATCCACAAAATAGTTATCTGATTTAGGTCCGATCTTATCAGAGGAAGGACGTTTAACAAACGCCTTACATCCAAAATCTTCGTATTAGACACACTAGGACATTTCCTAGGTCATATCTTATACGGCGTTTTCAAATCGTTTTAGTGGGATTTAACATAATTGTTCTAAATTTAACTTATAGGAAGATCTATATGACTTATCATTAATCGTACTATATCTCATAAGGTTCGATATCTCCGTTCAGACATATCATTCTAATATGGTGCTCTAGGTGGACAAAGTTGTGAAACAATTCCAAACTCATTCAGACAATCACTAAATTTATTGGCTTAAATGTTCTCTTTCGAACTATTCGAAAAATATTTATTTTCTATTAAAATTGGTTTCTAACTTCACTTTGAATTCTTTGAACTTTTCAAAGGATTCTAATATGTATTTCATAAGATATACATGTCAATATCTACTGATATCATCAGTAAATATAAGGAAGTAATAAAACCTACCTCTAGCTTATGTATTCGTTGCTCCATAAACATCATTATGTTCGAGACCCAATACTTGTCACTCAATCACTGTGTCAAGTGAAAAGGTGATTCAGTTATTTTGCCTAATAAACAAGATTTGTATTCTTCATATAATTCAAAATCAAATGATCTCAAAATTCTTCATATATTGGATTTAAATCACTAAATTTAATCCAGTCATTATTAATGTCAAGTACATTATAGTTAAGGATTTACAAATATCATTAACTATTTGTGATATTCCATACGATATTTCATTTAAATAAAATGAATAACAATTTTTTTTATTACAAATGAAATTCAAATTATCTAATAAATTATATTACAATTTTTATTTTAAGTGGAATTTCGTAATAACAATTATTTTATTTATTTAATTAAGCTTGTATATTCAACAAGAATCAACTTACTATGGATAATCTATCAACATTTGCTTCATTTCCAATTGTAAGTCCACTTGTTCTTTTATCAGATTTCTACTTATTCTGGAATTTCTGTAAATCAACATGCATTTATGTGATTTATATCTAGTACCTAATACTATAAATGTATAAGTAGATTATAATAACATTTATATTTTATTCATTTGAACTCATACTTTAACATATTATAGATCCTCTCTTTATATCTAAAACAATTACGTTTAAATTTATTTAAGGACAATCCTCAAATTTCAATGTAAGTCAAGAAATTTGTTTAATTCAATTTATCCTTCTCAAGAACAAATTTAAATTATCGGAGTTATCTGTTATTTAATATCTACAGCAAATAATAAATATTAACTGATTCTATAATATTTATTTAATATAAATACAAAATTTTGAGAATCAAAATTCATATTTATATTAACATATAATTTTAAACTAAAATACGCTCCCACTCAAAATAACATCCCTCCTTTTATATATGTATATCATTATATACATATAATGGTGTTCCAAGATCCATATCTAGTAATGCCTTGACCCAGCTTTGGCTAAACCCAAATCACAACCTTTTACGTAGACATCTTATGTCAATTATATCGTATATAATTCTTGGATCGCATGATGAACATTTGTTCAATATTATTCATTTGCTCAATATGTAGAATAACTCACGCTATTGTCTCTAAGGCCATAATCCTATTATGCAACTTTAGTAAAATCAGACCCAATAATACAGTCGAAGCACCACAATTACTCCTACCACATATAACCAAAATAAAAGGTGAACAACGCTTTGGCGTTAGATACATCCAATTAGATTGGACAGTGATGGGTGTACTATTGGAAGACTTCACCATGACTTAATATAACAGAGTTTGCTTTAGAGGGTTTTTATAATTCGTAGCGGAAAACGATATCAGAGTTGTTTACATATATCTAAATATATGTATTTTATATTTGTAATATATATATGGATTCAAGTAATATATACGAAAAAAATATGTATGTATTTAAATTTAATATTATATAGGAACCATTCCTATATATATAGGGTTTTGTACATTTCTAAATTTTGGTAGTCATAATTACCACATGTTTTATATATCATTAAACATGGTCTTTGTGAGGACCCGTAACTTCCCCATGAAGGAAAGAGCGGATACTTTGAGAACAACACACAAATGAACGCAGACGGAAGAACATTTCATTGTATATTACAACAATGCATCAGATACAAGAATATACAGAGTATAAATGAATAAATTACATTCGATAAATATCAGAGATTACAATAAATTACATAGCAGTGGAAAATAATACAAAGCACAACTGAAGGTGGTATACGGATACAGAGCTTTCCGGATATCATTCCAGCTGTAAACCAGGATCCTGTGAATATAAATCTGCAAAACCAAAACTACTAGCTGCCCGTGCGGAAAATAGGGGAACCCAGAGTTTAGGTTAAAACAATAAACTCCAGGTCAGTCATGTGACTGGTGTGAGAAATAAAACAGTTATTTAAAACTTCACTTTAAAAGAGAGTAATTCAAGGGACCACGCCGTATAACACGGAACGGGTTTCCTCCCAAGAATACCGGTGCTTAGGATAAGCAACGCAATGCTTTTCGAAAAATGAAGCTATTATAAGACCCAGGTCCCATCACACAATGCAACGCAAGCCGGAGGATAAGGTTTTACCTTATAACAGCCAAACATGCTTGGTACGTTTAAAACAAATCATTTGATACTATAATAAGTGTATAGTGTCAAAACAATTTCAATTATAAATATAAATCATAGACGGCATAAGTGCCCCATACCACTATGTCGCCATACTAGGCTCTACAAATAAAGCCGAAATACACGTATTGGAAATTGGATTTCCGTCATGAGTCGAGGCAAGGGGCAAGCTCCTCTCCGCTTCGAGACACTCTAGCAAATGCCTCAGGACTACACACTCTGGGTAACCCTGGATGCTTCAGGGCCGGTCCTCACTTACGTTAGAGGATTATTTATTCCTGAACACACGTTTCCCGATCCTTACAGACCTAAAATCGAGGCGCCTCATCCAACAACCACATAGGTGAAAAGTATATAAATGTCAGGGCTGGTAAGTCACTGACACCACCAAAGCTTGAAAGAAACGTCGTGCTCTCCCTGCAGTCATTATCCCGTTTTTAACTCATACCGAGGTATGAGGCTCGCGAATTCACGTTATACACAAAGCTACGCCTCAAAGGTCGTGCTTTGATCATCAACCACAAGACTTTGCTTTTCAACAGAAGCCTGGATCCATGCAACTCAGCATGCCACACAGGCAATTCATGCCATGCGACTGATGTCCATCGATATACAACCTCTGAGCTCGTACGTCTCAGAGAAGGGCGTTGAGCAAGAGAATAAATTCTCCGCCGCCAAACAGATGTATATTTAATAGAGATCAATCAACATAGAATAAAATCCAATGTCAGACACACAATCCATTTACAAGTTCGTTCTGGGTCTGAACGAAACCGGAGGCACTTTCCTCGCATATCCATCCATCTCCAAGTACGTCTGGACGACCACCAACTATTTCCATCCTCTTGGGTGTACAGCCCAATCAGGATCGTTAGTAATTACCCAAACGATGTGAAGACTTCCGGTCTTCAACCACCGTCTTCATCTTCGACATATCGTCGAATCGGTTATTCAGAATGGGTGTAAACCCGGCCTTTGCGAACAATCCGCGTATATTAAAACGAATGTTACACAAACACAACATACGCCTCATTCCAATTCATATTCTCAGGGAAAGGTTCCCATTAATTTTATCCAAGATAAATTCTTTAAAATTTATTCTTTAATCTTCCTTTGGATGTCATTTCAAACCAAATTATAGTTTTTCCAACTAGTCGAGATTAGCGAACCACACCGAAGTAATTATTTATTTTATTTCCCAATCCCAACCTATTCATCCCATGAAGCAAAACTGGTAATACTCCATATTTAACACCACCGTGTTGTCGATAAAATTAATTACCATTCCACGTTCAAATATAATTAAAGATTTAACTATCGCTTTGGAGCAAAACTGGTGATACTCCATTCTCACTCAATTTCTTAATTTGATAATTTAAATTATCAATTTACATTTCAATCTAATTGCAGATTCATTAAAACTCCCTTTTCTGGGTTAAAGAACCAATGTCATTTAAAACACAGTTCACGATAAACCCAAATCACATTCTATTTATTAGCGGGTTAAAGAACAGGTGTTGTTTAAAACACCCTTCACGATAAACCCATGAATCCATTCTATTTAAACCCATTTCAAATCCAATTTATTTATTTAAAAATAAATGGGTTTTAATTTTAGTTCAAAACTAGTTCATTTCGATAAAAATCTATTTTTATCTTTTCAAATATGGAGTTTTTCATCCCAATTTTTCCCAAATCATTTCTTATGATTTTACACAAATTATTACTATTTTTAATAATTTTATCAAGGCCCGTACAGTGGATTTCCATCAATGACCATCGAACTGCACTTACAACGACCTTTTCTGAAATTGATTAGGATGTATCTCCAAATCCAACCGTTAGATTTCAAACTTCTAATATTCGTTAGAAAGCTCTTTTCGATACGAACCCAACGGTTCCGGTTTTAGAAGAATCCGACGGTCGGATCTCACGTAATGTCCGTTCGAAGTTAACGGTCGAAATTCGCGAACTGGCGCGGCGCGGCGCGTTCTATTCAGGCCATTATATTATATATATAATGTATATAATATATATTTCGTCGATTACTATTTAAAATGAATTTTATAAGTCGTTTTAAATTCGTTTCAAAAACAATTTCAACCTCCATTTCAATTCAAATCAAAATTGAATGCTTCCTTAATAATTCGTTTTAAAATTCATTTCTATTCAATTCAAATTTCAATTCGATTTGAATTCATTTCAATTCGTTTTCAATTCAATTCGAATTCGTTTTCTATGCAATTCAATCCAAATTGGTTTTCTATTCGATTCAATTCAAATTTGTTTTCTATTCGATTCAATTCAAATTGGTTTTCTATTCGATTCAATTCAAATTTGTTTTCTATTCAATTCAATTCAAATTGGTTTTCAATTCGATTTAGTTCAAAATTGTTTTCTAATTGATTCAATTCAAATTGTTTTCTATTCGATTCAATTCAAATTTGCTTTATATTCAATTGAAATCAAATTCGTTATATATTCAATTCGAATTCAAATTCGTTATATATTCAATTGAAATCAAATTCGTTATATATTCAATTCGAATTCAAATTCGTTATATATTCAATTCGAATTCAATTCGTTTTCCATTCAATTCAAATTCGTTTTCTATTCAATTTAATTCAAATTTCATTTCAAAATATTCGATTTCGAAATCACTTTTCAATATTCATTTTAAAATGAATAAAATCGATATAAATATTGTTCACGTCAAAATGGAGTCAATCTAATCAACACGGCTTCATATATTTCTATTTTCTAATATTCTTTTTCAAATATTTCTTTTTCAAATATTTCCTTTTCGAATATTTCTATTTCAAATATTTCTATTTCAAGTATTTCTATTTTTAAAATATTTCGTTCAACACATGACTAATCTCAACGGATGAGTACTGTCAACATATGAACCTTTGTTTTATATTGATAAAGATGTAAATTTTATTATTAAAATATTTCGTTCAACACATGACTAATCTCAACGGATGAGTACGGTCAACACATGAACCTTTATTTTATAATATTCTTTATTTTTCAAATTGGAATGAGGCCCAATCAATTACCATATAGCGTTAACTATATGGATTCCATACCACACATGCATATAATAGCAACGATAAATAATCAACCATCATCCAAAGTGCACTACACTGTATAAGCATCAAATATAGATATCTAACGCTTATAACAGCCTGTCAATCAATCGATCGACATACAACTAATTATTGGGATTAGTCTATACCGTATTTTATCCCAATACCCGTGTGGGGTTTCAAACAATCAAACACAGATTTTATTTGTGCAGTTGAGCGATGTGTAAAATTTATCGACCCAATCAATATCAGTCAAATCAGTGTATATAAACAAATCGATCGATTTGTTTATAAATATTTATTTATTCACATTCACGTTAAAAATTATATTATTAACGGTAAAATATTTTATTCAACCTATGAATATTCTATTCGGTTCATTTACAAAATAAAAATGATATTTTATTTTTCTAACTTATTTTAGAAAATTTCGGCGGCATAACGGCGCGATACTAGAAAGGGGACAAGGCCTAGCCTTATCCCCGGTCTAGTGAAGGCCCATGCCATTCACACATCAATCAAATCCATTCCATTTCACCAAACAATTCAATTCAAACCAAATAATCTAACCAACTACACAACCAAACAATTAAACAAACAAGTCATCCATGGTCTGTGGATGACGGATGTCGGGTGCTACTAAACACCGTCTATATCCTAGTATATATATATAACTAGAAAAGAAATTGAAGAGTGAGAAGTTCTCACCGATAGCTATCCCAACTCCACGCCACTTCAAATGTAGAAGTCTTCGTCATTTTCGCCTTTTAGTCATCTTCGTTGCCCGTATTCTCTACATATGTAAAAATCTAATTTTTACTTCGCTATACAATATATAAAAATCGAATTTTTACTTCGCTATTCAATATATAAAAATCGAATTTTTACTTTGCTATTCAATATATAAAAATCGAATTTTTACTTTGCTATTCAATATATAAAAATCGAATTTTTACTTTGTTATTCAATATATAAAAATCGAATTTTTATTGCTACTTCTATATTGTAAAAATGGAATTTTTATTTCACTATTCAATATAGAAGAATCGTATTTTCACTTCACTTATTTTATATGTAAAAATTATATTTTTACATCTCTAATGTCATAACAAAAATCGTATTTTTATTATAAATAAAAATCATATCTTTCTTCGAATAAAAATCTCACCTTCATGAATATAAAAATTGAACTTTTATATTATTGAAAATCATTTCTTTTTGCTATGAAAAATCACTTCTTTACAATGATAAAAATATCGTCTTTACAATGGTAAAAATATCCGATCTTTCCATAGTTAAAAATCAAACTTTTTTCAAAGTTATAAATCAAATTCCTTCATAGTTTAAAAATCAAATCTTTTATAGTTTAAAGATCTAATCTTTTTTTATTTAAAAAATCTAATCTTTTTCTTTTTTTATTTTAAAAATCTAATCTTTTTTCTAAGGAAGATCATATTTTTTCTCTACAACTAAAAATCGAACTTTTATACTAGAATTCATATAAAATTTCTATACGAAGAAAAATCATATTTTTATCTTCATAATGTATATATAAAAACAACATTTTTATTCTGCTAAAGTATAAAAGAAAACAGAAAAAAAAATGATTTTTATATAAAAATAAATAAATAAATGACTTACAGTAATCGGCGAGAGGGGGGGTATCGTTTCCACGCGCGAGGTTGGGGGGGGGGGCTGTCTGAGGCGCGTCAGAACCAGGAGGAGGCGGCGGAGGGCGTTGGAGCGGGCGGCGGCTCTTCTGGGTGGTGTCGGGTCTCGAATCGGGGGGCGTGGGTTGGTGGTGTTCGAATGACGGAAGGGGAGAGGAGGAGCGCACTAGGGAGGGGGGTCGCCACCATCGACGTCGGAGGGGGGAGGTCGCGCCTCGGTGGCGGCGCGTTGGCAATCGCGACAGGCGATTTAGGGTTTTAGTATTATTTTTTTGATTTCTGAACGAATTGAAAAACGAGAAAGGGGGGGCCAGAGGTAAAGGAAAGGAGAGAGAAGGGTTAGGTTATTATATTTTTTTTATTAATTTTAAATTCAAAGTTGACTTTTACATACGACCTCTAAACGAGGCCCACCGCTTGTCGTCCATAGCGTATTACCCCCATTCCGGACACAATGGGATATGTATCGTAAGCTGATTCGATCGTTTCGATCAGTTTTCGCCAAAATCAACATATAACTCTATATATTGAATTTGAACACGTATTTCAATTTACCGGGGTCACATACCAACTAGAAAAATTCCAGAAAAATATTTTCTAGCTTCGTATTGACGATACGGTCCTAACAAAACTAGTTTCGTCGAATTCTGAGACCGTTGGAAAAATGGCCATTTTCCAGTCGATTAAAATCAACTGAAACTGGTCAAACGCGTTTTCCTTTGCCACGCTCACATATTGATTCGAAAAATTATGAAATTTGGAATCTAGCAATAACTTAACATCACAGACCCAACAAAACTGGTTTCGTCGAATTCCGAGGTCGTTTGCAAAATTTCCATTTTTAAGGGCCAGAATCCCATAGCGACTATTCAGAATTTTCATTTGGACATATCTTTTGATTCCCGCTATGAAATTTTGATTCTTCGGATTCGTTCGAAAGATATTATCAATTAGATCCTAATGTTTTTGGTTTCACTAAAATCCGGATTGTTTTGCACCCGGTACATTCAATTGAAGTTTGAAATCGAATTATCGAACTACCGCGCCATTTTCAATTCTATTTATAATTATATATAAATATTTATATTCTAACGACGACGTATATAATATATACGTCGAATTCCATTTAAAAATAAATTTCTCGTCGATATTATTTAAAATAATTCATTTTAAATATTCAAAATCCATTAAAATTGCCAAAATAAAAATTTTAAACTGGCCCATATTTTCGGGTTATTACAATCTCCCCCACTTAAAACTTTTCGTCCCCGAAAAGGAACAAAGTAGAAAGTGGTTTGATTAATCAACTCTACGCTCGATCTGGCTTTCGTTCTCCAACTTTTCAGTTTTTGAGAATTTTCAAATTCTTCAAAAATTTGGCTAACACCCTAAATTTTCGAAAAATTTCGGCATAACCTCCCCTGTACCGGGAGCCATGGGAAAATCCCGAAATTGCCATATAGGCCTTCTGATCTCAAAAAGAAAAAGAAAAAGCCAAGCGGCTAGCCAATAGGCTCATAAAATCATCATCACCCAAACAAAACAGTAAATTATGTAGTAAACATGTACCTATTTGTCGGGCAAACAAATTTTATTCTCTGCTCTAGCCTCCTTGCTATGACCTGTTCAATGTAAGTACATGTATATGCAAGCAAATGCTACCAATTTTCAGTACAGTCCAATATTTGATGCAATTAGGCATAATGGTTCAAAATTTATCAAACAAATAAACAAACAACACAAACATCAATCAATTAGTGAATTAGAGTTTCAAATTCATAAATTTTATATATATATACTGAAAATCTTGTTTTTGATTTCAAATCACAACAATAAATTTATCTACATAAGTTTTGGTTCTCACACCAGTCTAATGGAAATATATAGATATCACACCTTCGAAATACGAACACAAATTATGATGATGATATATCAATCATCAGAATCATCTCCGGGTGTCTAGAATGTGATTCTATATCTATCCAGTATATTAAAATTTCGACTATACGTTCATGACGCGTATACGCGAAATCTTTATATACTCGATTGTCCAAAGTCAAAATAAATAAATATTCAAATACGTATAAAATGGTTTAAATTTTCAGAACAGAATTGTTTTCATTTGAAAAATATACCGTTCACACTCGTTCTAGGATACTACTGATCCTATCTCTAACGAGTCATTCTAATTGGATATTACTAATCCAATATCTGATGAATTCTTTCGTACGGTTCTAACGTGTCTTGTTCTCGAGCTCTGTAAACCAAAGCTCTGATACCGCTGTGAGGACCCGTAACTTCCCCATGAAGGAAAGAGCGGATACTTTGAGAACAATACACAAATGAACGTAGACGGAAGAACATTTCATTGTTTATTACAACAATGCATCAGATACAAGAATATACAGAGTATAAATGAATAAATTACATTCGATAAATATCAGATATTACAATAAATTACATAGCAGCGGGAAATAATACAAAGCACAACTGAAGGTGGTATACGGATACAGAGCTTTCCGGATATCATTCCAGCTGTAAACCAGGATCCTGTGAATATAAATCTGCAAAACCAAAACTACTAGCTGCCCGTGCGGAAAATAGGGGCACCCAGAGTTTAGGTTAAAACAATAAACTCCAGGTCAGTCATGTGACTGGTGTGAGAACTAAAACAGTTATTTAAAACTTTACTTTAAAAGCGAGTAATTCAAGGGACCACGCCGTATAACACAGAACGGGTTTCCTCCCAAGAATACTAGTGCTTAGGATAAACAACGCAATGCTTTTCGAAAAATGAAGCTATTATAAGACCCAGGTCCCATCACACAATGCAACGCAAGCCGGAGGATAGGGTTTTACCTTATAATAGCCAAACATGCTTGGTACGTTTAAAACAAATCATTTGATACTATAATAAGTGTATAGTGTCAAAACAATTTCAATCATAAATATAAATCATAGACGGCATAAGTTCCCCATACCACTATGTCGCCATACTAGGCTCTACAAATAAAGCCGAAATACACGTATTGGAAAATGGATTTCCGTCATGAGTCGAGGCAAGGGGCAAGCTCCTCTCCGCTTCGAGACACTCTAGCAAATGCCTCAGGACTACACACTCTCGGTAACCCTGGATGCTTCAGGGCCGGTCCTCACTTACGTTAGAGGATTATTTATTCCTGAACACACGTTTCCCGGTCCTTATAGACCTAAAATCGAGGGGCCTCATCCAACAACCACATAGGTGAAAAGTATATAAATGTCAGGGCTGGTAAGTCACTGACATCACCAAAGCTAGAAAGACACGCCGTGCTCTCCCTGCAGTCCTTATCCCGTTTTTAACTCATACGAGGTGTGAGGCTCGCGAATTCACGTTAAACACAAAGCTACACCAAAAAGGCCGTGCTTTGATCATCAACCACAAGACCTTGCTTTTCAACAGAAGCCTGGATCCATGCAACTCAGCATGCCACACAGGCAATTCATGCCATGCGACTGATGTCCATCGATATACAACCTCTGAGCTCGTACGTCTCAGAGAAGGGCGTTGAGCAAGAGAATAAATTCTCCGCCGTCAAACAGATGTATATTTAATAGAGATCAATCAATATAGAATAAAATCCAATGTCAGACACACAATCCATTTACAAGTTCGTTCTGGGTCTGAACGAAACCGGAGGCACTTTCCTCGCATATCCATCCATCTCCAAGTACGTCTGTACGACCACCAACTATTTCCATCCTCTTGGGTGTACAGCCCAATCGGGATCGTTAGTAATTACCCAAACGATGCGAAGACTTCCGGTCTTCAACCACCGTCTTCATCTTCGACATATCATCGAATCGGTTATTCAGAATGGGTGTAAACCCGGCCTTTCCGAACAATCCGCGTATATTAAAACGAATGTTGCACAAACACAACATACGCCTCATTCCAATTCATATTCTCAGGGAATGGTTCCCATTAATTTTATCCAAGATAAATTCTTTAAAATTTATTCTTTAATCTTCCTTTGGATGTCATTTCAAACAAAATTATGGTTTTTCCAACTAGTCGAGATTAGCGAACCACACCGAAGTAATTATTTATTGTATTTCCCAATCCCAACCTATTCATCCCATGTAGCAAAACTGGTAATACTCCATATTTAACACCACCGTGTTGTCGGTAAAATTAATTACCATTCCACGTTCAAATCTAATTAAAGATTTAACTATCGCTTTGGAGCAAAACAGGTGATACTCCATTCTCGCTCAATTTCTAAATTTGATAATTTAAATTATCAATTTACATTTCAATCTAATTGCAGATTCATTAAAACTCCCTTTTCTGGGTTAAAGAACCAATGTCATTTAAAACACAATTCACGATAAACCCAAATCACATTCTATTTATTAGCGGGTTAAAGAACAAGTGTTGTTTAAAACACCCTTCACGATAAACCCATGAATCCATTCTATTTAAACCCATTTCAAATCCAATTTATTTATTTAAAAATAAATGGGTTTTAATTTCAGTTCAAAACTAGTTCATTTCGATAAAAATCTATTTTTATCTTTTCAAATATGGAGTTTTTCATCCCAATTTTTTCCAAATCATTTCTTATGATTTTACACAAATGATTACTATTTTTAATAATTTTATCAAGGCCCGTACAGTCGATTTCCATCAACGGTCATCGAACTACACTTACAGCGACCTTTTCTGAATTTGATTTGGACGTATCTCCAAATCCATACGTTAGATTTCAAACTTCTAATATTCGTTAGAAAGCTCTTTTCGATACGAACCCAACGGTTCCGGTTTTAGGAGAATCCGACGGTCGGATCTCCCGTAATGTCCGTTCAAAGTTAATGGTCGAAATTCGCGAACTACCGCGGCGCGGCGCATTCTATTCAGGCCATTATATTATATATATATAATATATATTTCGTCGATTACTATTTAAAATGAATTTTATAAGTCGTTTTAAATTCGTTTCAAAAACAATTTCAACCTCCATTTCAATTCAAATCAAAATTGAATTATTCCTTAATAACTCGTTTTAAAATTCATTTCCATTCAATTCAAATTTCAATTCGATTTGAATTCATTTCAATTCGTTTTCAATTCAATTCGAATTCGTTTTCTATTCGATTCAATCCAAATTGGTTTTCTATTCGATTCAATTCAAATTTGTTTTCTATTCGATTCAATTCAAATTGGTTTTCTATTCGATTCAATTCAAATTTGTTTTCTATTCAATTCAATTCAAATTGGTTTTCTATTCGATTCAATTCAAATTTGTTTTCTATTCGATTCAATTCAAATTGGTTTTCTATTCGATTCAATTCAAATTTGTTTTATATTCAATTGAAATCAAATTCGTTATATATTCAATTCGAATTCAAATTCGTTATATATTCAATTGAAATCAAATTCGTTATATATTCAATTCGAATTCAAATTCGTTATATATTCAATTCGAATTCAATTCGTTTTCCATTCAATTCAAATTTGTTTTCTATTCAATTTAATTCAAATTTTATTTCAAAATATTCGATTTCGAAATCACTTTTCAATATTCATTTTAAAATGAATAAAATCGATATAAATATCGTTCACGTCAAAATGGCGTCAATCTAATCAACCCGGCTTCATATATTTCTATTTTCTAATATTCTATTTCAAATATTTCTTTTTCAAATATTTCCTTTTCGAATATTTCTATTTCAATTATTTCTATTTCAAATATTTCTTTTTTTTAAATATTTCGTTCAACACATGACTAATCTCAACGGATGAGTACTGTCAACACATGAACCTTTGTTTTATATTGATAAAGATGTAAATTTTATTATTAAAATATTTCGTTCAACACATGACTAATCTCAACGGATGAGTACGGTCAACACATGAACCTTTATTTTATAATATTCTTTATTTTTCAAATTGGAATGAGGCCCAATCAATTACCATATAGCGTTAACTATATGGATTCCATACCACACATGCATATAATAGCAACGATAAATAATCAACCATCATCCAAAGTGCACTACACTGTATAAGCATCAAATACAGATATCTAACGCTTATAACAGCCTACCAATCAATCGATCGACATACAACTAATTATTGGGATTAGTGTATGCCGTATTTTATCCCAATACCCGTGTGGGGTTTCAAACAATCAAACACAGATTTTATTTGTGCAGTTGGGCGATGTGTAAAATTTATCGGCCCAATCAATATCAGTCAAATCAATGTATATAAACAAATCGGTTGATTTGTTTATAAATATTTATTTATTCACATTCACGTTAAAAATTATATTTTTAACGATAAAATATTTTATTCAACCTATGAATATTCTATTCGGTTCACTTACAAAATAAAAATGATATTTTATTTTTCTAACTTATTTTAGAAAATTTCGGCGGCATAACGGCGCTATACTAGAAACGGGACAAGGCCTAGCCTTATCCCCGGTCTAGTGAAGGCCCACGCCATTCACACATCAATCAAATCCATTCCATTTCACCAAACAATTCAATTCAAACCAAATAATCTAACCAACTACACAACCAAACAATTAAACAAACAAGCCATCCATGGTCTGTGGATGACGGGTGTCGGGTGCAACTAAATACCATCTGCATCCTAATATATATATAACTAGAAAAGAAATCGAAGAGTGAGAAGTTCTCACCGATAGCTATCCCAACTCCACGCCACTTCAAATGTAGAAGTCTTCGTCATTTTCGCCTTTTAGTCATCTTCGTTGCCCATATTCTCTACATATGTAAAAATCGAATTTTTACTTCGCTATTCATTATATAAAAATCGAATTTTTACTTCGCTATTCAATATATAAAAATCGAATTTTTACTTTGCTATTCAATATATAAAAATCGAATTTTTACTTTGCTATTCAATATATAAAAATCGAATTTTTACTTTCCTATTCAATATATAAAAATCGAATTTTTATAGCTACTTCTATATTGTAAAAATGGAATTTTTATTTCACTATTCAATATAGAAGAATCGTATTTTCACTTCACTTATTTTATATATAAAAATTATATTTTTACATCGCTAATGTCATAACAAAAATCGTATTTTTATTATAAATAAAAATCATATCTTTCTTCGAATAAAAATCTCACCTTCATGAATATAAAAATTCAACTTTTATATTATTGAAAATCATTTCTTTTTGCTATGAAAAATCACTTCTTTACAATGATAAAAATATCGTCTTTACAATGGTAAAAATATCCTATCTTTCCATTGTTAAAAATCAAACTATTTTCAAAGTTAAAAATCAAATTCCTTCATAGTTTAAAAATCAAATCTTTTATAGTTTAAAGATCTAATCTTTTTTATTTAAAAAATCTAATCTTTTTCTTTTTTTATTTTAAAAATCTAATCTTTTTTCTAAGGAAGATCATATTTTTTCTCTACAACTAAAAATCGAACTTTTATACTAGAATTCATATAAAATTTCTATACGAAGAAAAATCATATTTTTATCTTCATAATGTATATATAAAAACAGCATTTTTATTCTGCTAAAGTATAAAAGAAAACAGAAAAAAAAACTGATTTTTATATAAAAATAAATAAATGACTTACAGTAATCGGCGAGAGGGGGGGTATCGTTTGCACGCGCAAGGTTGGGGGGCTGTCTGAGGCGCGTCAGAACCAGGAGGAGGGGCGGAGGGCGCTGGAGCGGGCGGCGGCTCTTCTGGGTGGTGGCGGGTCTCGAATCGGGGGGCATGGGTTGGGGGTGTTCGAATGACGGAAGGGGAGAGGAGGAGCGCACTGGGGAGGGGAGGGGTCGCCACCATCGACGTCGGAGGGGGGAGGTCGCGCCTCGGTGGCGGCGCGTTGGCAATCGCGACAGGCGATTTAGGGTTTTAGTATTTTTTTTTATTTCTGAACGAATTGAAAAACGAGTAGGGGGGGCAGAGGTAAAGGAAAGGAGAGAGAAGGGTTAGGTTATTATATTTTTTTATTAATTTTAAATTCAAAAAGTTGACTTTTACATACGACCTCTAAACTAGGCTCACCGCCTGTCGTCCATAGCGTATTACCCCCATTCCGGACACAATGGGATATGTATCGTAAGCTGATTCGATCGTTTCGATCAGTTTTCACCAAAATCAACATATAACTCTATATATTGAATTTGAACACGTATTTCAATTTACCGGGGTCACATACTAACTAGAAAAATTTCAGAAAAATATTTTCTAGCTTCGTATTGACGATACGGTCCTAACAAAACTAGTTTCGTCGAATTCTGAGACCGTTGGAAAAATGGCCATTTTCCAGTCGATTAAAATCAATTGAAACTGGTCAAACACGTTTTCCTTTGCCACGCTCACATATTGATTCGAAAAATTATGAAATTTGGAATCTAGCAATAACTTGACATCACGGACCCAACAAAAGTGGTTTCATCGAATTCCGAGGTCGTTTGCAAAATTCCCATTTTTAAGGGCCTGAATCCCATAGCGACTATTAAGAATTTTCATTTGGACATATCTTTTGATTCCCGCTATCAAATTTTGATTCTTCAGATTCGTTCGAAAGATATTATCAATTAGATCCTAATGTTTTTGGTTTCACTAAAATCCGGATTGTTTTGCACCCGGTACATTCAATTGAAGTTTGAAATCGAATTATCGAACTACCGCGCCATTTTCAATTCAATTTATAATTATATATAAATATTTATATTCTAATGACGACATATATAACATATACGTCGAATTCCATTTAAAAATAAATTTCTCGTCGATATTATTTAAACTAATTCATTTTAAATATTCAAAATCCATTAAAATTGCCAAAGTAAAAATTTTGAACTGGCCCAGATTTTCGGGTTATTACAGTCTTTTATTTATATGACAAGCCCTTACAAATAAAGGTCCAGTCTTAGATATAAAACCAGACTATAAGACTATAAATAACAAAACATACTAATAGTTATGGACTTCGCATGTTTGTAGGCTTTCAGGTCTCTCAAGCTGAATAGGATTACTATGTTTGATACATATCCAGATCATGTTCTATCACTAAGGCAGAGAATGTCTAACACATATATCATAAACATGATATAAGATCAGAAAATATAAACAGGAAATGCTACAAAGATTCAAGTATAATTGCATATTATACACAGCCCAAATCATATATAACATCTTACTGTATCCACATAAATGCAAATACACAATGATTCACTTAGTACAAAGATTAAATCAAATTTATACATTCAATTTTGATACACAGCATTATGTTTGTAGTCTATAACTTGTGTTCAATCAAACAGTTTTCATAAAACTAATTTGATCCCCGCATGTACATATCATCAGAGTCGCAAGTCACACTTGCCGTCCCTTCTTTCTTCCTTTCATAATGCATCTGCAATAACAAACAACACAAATATGCTTCTTGTTTGTGACAATCACACAATGATGCGTATATATATTCAGTCCTTTGCATTGTTTAAAATTTTGTATATCTATAAGATCCAGGCAATTTATGCACATAAATCAACATTTATGACTGCATGTATTCATACGTATATGACAAACAAGTAGTTGCATAAAGGAATGAATACTTTGTGCTATACATATGTTAACTATACATCATTTTTATGGTATAAATTTCTTTTGTTACGTTATACCTTATCATATAAGGATTGCAGTGTGAATACATTGTTTAAACAAAGGAGATTTATATCAAAGGATGTTTACACAGTATGTATAAATACATGTACAAAAAAAATTATATGCAGTATAAATATGAGATTAATATAACAACTATTTGTTCATAAACTTATCCATATTACACTGTCTACTATGTCATGTATCAATTCAACAGATATTGGACAATTCTGATATTGAGATTACCAATCTCAGTTGTACTTGGTTTTGAATATACATATATATATATATATATAACTATTATATATACTTATACACGCATCATTAGATTCAAGTTCAAAACTTGTTAAGAGTCAGGAGGGACAGCAGAGATATAATGCTGTATTAAAACTTGAGTTCCCGCTTTTTAAATATGGCCCATCATCAAAACATATATATATCAACATATATATATATATGTAGCAATAAGTTTTATTTCATCATATGAAATGTTCATAAGGGCTGGTAGTAGAGTAGGAAAACAAAATTCCAGTATATATATATATGACCATTCGTACATTACATTAAAATATGAATCATATAAATATCAGAGATATATATACAAATTGTATGGTGTGAGCCAATCTTTGTCCCAAATAATGTCTAAATACATTTGGGTATACAATTTGAGCATAATAAGTATAATTAGGCAATCTCAGTTTACACTGTATATCTAGTGCATATAATACCAATTAGTATTGATCTAAACTTGGTTTATAAAACAATTTTATCCCCTGTTGAACTATTATTTAATTTTCTGAAAACATAATCATATGTATCAAACAGTTTGTATCCAATCTATTATATTCCATTAAGTAAACATGTGTACATAAGATAAAATAGTGAACACTATCTAAATATGTTTACACAACATTGCAAGTGTGTTTAGATTCTGAAATCTATTAATGGAAACAAATCCTATTACTAGCATTAATCAATTAACCCAGGTGTAACTCTATAAGCTGTTTTAAGGCATCGTCATATATGGCATGACATCCATGCTTTTATATTTAACAAAGAAGAAAATATATGTATTATCAAAGCATGTATTTGCCAAAATTGTATGTGTACGGAAATTAATATATCCTTGCACCAATGGATACGTGGGTTGAACAAGTTTTCACTCAGTGGCACTCTAAAACACACAATTAACTTTAAATACAGGTTTTGAACTCAATCAAAAAAAATGCAACACTGATTTTAAGCAACACTGTTTCAGACTTATAGAATTACAAAATATCAAAGTGATCATAGAATATAGAGTAATCAAATGGTTCACATACCCAAACATACATATATGCATTTCCAGTTAAAATTGGTGTGAAAAACTGTAAAACAAACTTATAGTTCATATATCATTATACATATATATGTATAATCAGTTTACAATTATATGATATAGCTATATATGTATCAATATAATTCACATATAACCATTCAATATATATATATCATATATATATATATACATGTAATAATAATAAAAAATGGTTATAAACAAAGGATTGCAAAGATACTCATATAATTGATTTAACTCGGTATAACTGGCAACTTTTGACAGTTACAAAACTTAACCAATATCAGATCTTAAACAAAATGAAAAATATCTTAAACTTGTATAATATAAACAGTTATGACAATGACTTTCAAATAAAAAATCTGTATTTAAATCAAAAGAAAACAATTCATAACCTTTTCTTTATGATTTATATCAGAGATCACTAAACTAAATTTAAAGTGAGCATTGAACCATTATACATTACTCTGGACATACATATATGTATATCTGAAACTGAATTTTGACATACCAGTTATACATTCTCAACATCAAGGATTAATCTGGGGATTCAACTTTTGATTACCTAGATTTGAGAAATTAGGCATGATTTCAAACAAAACATAATTTTGTTTTTCAGCAATTAGCCATTTTAAATTATTACTTTAAATGAGATCACCCATAAGTTAGTAGATTCAATTCATGTTCCCAAAGTATAAAAGATTAGATAATCAAAATATAAAACACAGTGAAACAGAGTGAAACATAGTTGACCATGATTCTATTTTGAAGTTTTATATCAAATACAAAACTTACTAATAATAAAATGATTTGTATTAAAACAGATTTTATCATCAGTGAAACAATTTCACATCTGGAATGATTTCTGCGTCGATACTAAAAACTGTGTTTCCATGGATTTTATACTCATGAATCAAACAAAATTTGATTATGAATTAAACACTGACCTTACATATGAACATATCAAAATCAAGTAATGCATAAACAAAATTAATATCTAACATTAATTTGTATTTAAACACAACAATTTCAACTCAGAAAATTTGTATCGTAACAAGGCATAATTGGGTATTAAAGCATCCGAATTGAACAGATCTGATTCGATGAAACAATTTCAACTAATCAATAAATTTTCTTGCATGCATCTAAAGCAGTGTCCACAATACTAATCGAGTTTCGCTATGTGATTATCAGACAAAAACCCAATTTTAGAACGAAATATTAATTTTATAAGCTTGCTCTGATACCACTGTTAGGAAATCTCGATCTAATCGGTTCCAGGTTTGTCAATTTTAACACTTTAAAATCTAGGATCTATGCAAAATTATAATAAACCGAACATAAATAGAACTTAGGGTTTTTACCAGTGATTCACGATCCTAAGGATGAACATAGTTGATTCGAGCTGCCATTTCCCGATTCGTGAATACTTGCGAGAGTATACAGGGTTGTATCGATCTTAGCTCCCAAAGTAGCGAGCCACTAGAGGTTATCCATGAGAACGCATCCCTCTCTAATCAAATTGAAGAGGAAGAAAGGAAGGTGGTACTAGCCGCCGCCATTAGTTCCTTAGGATTTTGGAATTAGAATTTCTGTCGGTCTGTTCAAAATCCATAATAATCTCTAGATCGGATGATTAAGCCCTATCATATATGGTTAGCCACTCTATTTTTAAAAGGAAATAAAATATATAAAATATCTCCTTTTAAAATCAAAAATTAACTATAAATTTTGAACCAACTTAAATACTAATTCCAACTGGAAATAATATATCAACAAATTGAAGTTTTATTTTACCCAAAGAAACTAATTTCTCCTTGTTACGTTCTTTGTTGTGTGACCCTATAGGTTATTACAACGTTGGTAATAATTTAAATCATATTTAAATTATAAACGGTGAGCAGCATCTAGTAATACATCGATGCTACCCAAGTCATTATAAGATCAATTAACAATTCGATACAATCCTTTCGTGACCAGTGTGTCAATGTAATATAATCCTTTTAACCAGTATATCCAGGATTAAACTCGAGCCATGGAATGTATCACCCTCTTTATAATTTAATCCGTTTATCTTGATCGATGAGTAGACTGTTTAAAACAAATCAATATTTGAGCACGACCATGCATTTTACAGTCTCACTCAATCAAGAAGCCCATGGATA
Organism: Allium sativum; assembly: GCA_030737875.1. NCBI lineage: Eukaryota > Viridiplantae > Streptophyta > Magnoliopsida > Asparagales > Amaryllidaceae > Allium > Allium sativum. The sequence goes on along the minus strand of CM060925.1, from coordinate 880,565 downwards.
TCACCACGAATATATTGTAGGGTTAAATTCCATCTAGATCATTCATAATTTTCATTCGACTCGAGATGTATCCAATAATCACCGTTATCGTTACTCTGTTACGAAATAACTTTAGATGATATCCAAACACAAATATCCTCGAATAAAATTATAATGATTTCAGGTCTGAGGACCATTACATCACTGTCACTATGAGAATAACTTATGATACTGTTAATTATGTTCCATGGAGTTATCTCACGGCGGGTCAGCCTAATACGCTATTCTCCAATACGTATTTATGTCTTGACTTTAATATCACGTATATTAATGATCAATGAGATGTGATCATCGGTCAATCAACATACTAGTATTAATGCTCTATTGTTGTCCTATATTAACAATAAAACTCGACTAGGGGCATTTAAGAATTAAAATACTTATTACATTATATAATCTCAAGTTCAGTCTTACTCGAACTATATAATTTCGTATTATTATTCTAAGGACTTCTATTATATTATTATTTATAATACGCAGTAAATACAATATAATAGAATAATATTTTATTCCAAATAAAACAATAACATCAACAGTGTTATCAGCCTCATCAAATGAATTGCCTTTAGGGCACAAACTCTAACAGGCAGTGCGAGGAGCCGTACTTCAATGGTGCCAGTTTTAAACACCCTACCGTTATGCTATCGAAATTTACAGAAATATTCATGTGTTTAAATTACATTCATATGTTGAAGTATATTCATGTGTTGATAATTTATTTATAGTAGAAATAAATTGCTTATATAATAAAAATCACATTTTTATTAATGATATGAAGTATATGAAATATTCATGTGTTGAGATATTCATGTGTTGAAAAACATTCATGTGTTGAATAATTCTTTAGAACGACAAAAATAACATTTTTATCTTATGTATGAAGTAAATATAATATTCGTGTTTTAAATAAATTGTTTTAACAATGGAAATAACATTTTTATCTTATGTATGAAGTGGGTAAAATATTCGTGTTTTAAATAAATTATTTTAACAATGAAAACAACATTTTAATCTTATGTATGAAGTAAATAAAATACTCGTGTTTTAAATAAATGGTTTTAACAATAAAAATCGCATTTTTATTATATGTATGAACTATATAAAACTAACAATAAAAATCGTATTTTTATTACATTTATGAACTACGTAAAATATTTATGTGTTGAGATATTCATGTGTTGAAAAAATTCATGTGTTGAATAAATGGACTGAACAAAAAAATTAACATTTTTTTTTTGTGAATATGAAGTGCTAAAAACATTCATGTGTTGAATAAATATTTTGAACGCTATAAATATTATTTTTATCATGTAAATGAACTAAATAAAATACACATGTGTTGAAACATATTTTTGTTCACTAAAAATATCATTTTTATACGATGTATGAAGTGTTAAAAATAATCGTGAGTGGAAATAAACATTTGTTCGCTAAAAATATCATTTTTATACAATGTATGAAGTGTTAAAAATAACCGAGAGTGGAAATAAACATTTGTTCGCTAGAAATGTTATTTTTAGCTTAGTTCTGCATATATATACCTATGTTGAACAAGACGATGTATTAGCTATTGATAAAGATTATATTTGCATGCCCGACAAAAAGGTAAGCCTAAATGAGTTGTCTGCGCAATTTTATTATTATATAAACTCCTGTTAATGCCATTGGATGCGGAGTGCTGGTTGTTCTGTGTGAAATCATAAACGTCACCATAGGATAGTAACAATTAATTTTGAACTAAACTCCATGGCATACTGCGAGAAGATAGCATACTCTATCATGTACCACATAAGCCTTTGAAGCTTATGTTACGAGGTTGAAGATTTACAATACAAGCGAGAGGCTTGTATGGCGATGATTATCCCTCAGGTTGAACCGAAGACTGATATGGACTATATAAAATGTAACAGTAAATTGACAGATTAATAAAAACACCCCACAAGGGTCCGGAGTTGACAATAATCACGTCTCTCTAGTGATTAAGGCGCAAAAAAACTATTTATATGGTGACGAGAATTTATTCTCTGAAGTTGTGACCTATACGCACTCCCCTGTGGACACATGAATATATCACTAAAAATATGTGTATGCTTTTTAGGATTTATTGGGTGCCTAATACGGCCCAATAAATTTCCAAACCCCTTCCCTTACAAAGGAGGTTATGGCGAAAATTTCATAAATTTAAAGGCGTTAGTGAAATATTTGAAGTGAAAAACGATACAGAAATCGTCGAATGAATTATATATATATATATATATATATATATATAAATTAAAATAAAACAAATCACGTAGCTGTAGTTCGTGTTTTGGAATCGTAATTTTAAACTATTATACCGAGAAATCCGACCATCGGATTTTCCCGAAAATAAAACTGTTGGGTTCGCCTTGGAAAAATCTTTCCAACGATATAAAATTTGTTAGGATCCAACGGTTGGATTGTGTGAAACGTTTAATTCAAATCTGAAGAAAAACAATGCTAGAATTAATTATATTTATATATACATAAAATAAAATTAATTGCATCGCGCTCGGAAGTTTGCGTTTTGAAATCGTAACTTTAAACGATTATACCAGAAGGTACGACCGTCGGATTTTCCTGAAACCAGAGCCGTTGGGTTTGCTTTGGATAGATCTTTCCAACGATATAAATTTTGTTAAGATCCAACGGTTAGATTTTCAGACATGTGTAAATCAGATCTGAAGAAAAACAGCGCCAGTGCCACGGCACGACCTGAAACGTCGTTTAATTAAACATGCCATTTTAATTAAAATAAAAATGGCGATATATTGTTATAAAATATTATGAATGATATGGAATGGAAATAAACCGATTTTACTTGGTTTGCTTGATATTTGATGGTTGAATGTGTTTGACATGAAAATTATATAAAGAATTGAAATGTGGATATCGAATAATTTAACTAAGGAAAGAATTGATTTAAATTCAAATATGTGTGAATTATTTGTAAAGGCTGAGTTAATTCTCATTTCCAATAATTGATCGATGAATAAAAGTCGAAGATATGAAGACGGTGCAAGACCAACGATCTGCACATCAAATGGATTACTACCGATGCCTTGGATATGGCTAGCTCCCATTAAGGGGTTACAGTGGTAGTGGTCCGGACATACTTATGATTGTCTGGATATGCGAGGGACTCTCTTCTGCATTGGACATGTGGAATGAGGAATAAGGTGCCTCCGGTTTCGATCAAACCTAGAACGAACTTGTAAATGGACTGTGTGTCTGGCATTGGATTTTACTCTATGCTGATTGATCTCTATTAAATATATATCTGTTTCATGGTGGAAAATTTATTCTCTTGCTTAACACCCTTCTCTGAGAAGTACGAGCTTAGAGGTTATATATCGATAGGAATCAGTCGGATGAAGTGAATTGCCTGTATGACATGCCTAAGTGGCAAATGATCAAGGCTTTTGTTGAAAAGCAAAGTCTTGTGGTTGATGATCAAAGCACAGCCCATGTGGCATAGCTTCGTGTATAGCGTTAATTCGCAAGCCTCACACCATAGATGAGTCAAAAATGGGATCGCGACTGTAGGGAGAACACGACGTTTCTTTCTAGCTATAGGTGATGTCAGCGTTCATAAGCCCTAACATTTATATTATTTTTACATGTGTGGTTGTTGGAATGCAAGGCTCCTCGGATATATCAGTCTCCAAGGCACCGATGGATAGGTCCAATAGGACCGGGAAATGTGTGTTTAGGTATAACTAATCCGCTATGTTTGGACTGGCCCTGAAGATCCAAGGGTCCGCCAGCGTCCGAGCCCTGAGGCATTTGCTAGAGTGTCTTGAACGGAGAGGAGCCATCCCTGGCCTCATCTCATGATGGATTCCAAATTTCCAATGGAAATTATGGATTTGATTGTAGCTTATATATGGCGACATAGTAGATGTTAGCTATGCCGTCTATGATTGATACATTATGATTGAATTTTCTTTTGAAACATATATGCACTAATAATAATATCAAATGATATTGCTTTATATGTATTAAGCATACTTTAGCCATTATAAGGTAAAAAATATATCCCTTGTTTGCATTGCATTGTGTGATGGGACTTGAGTCTTATAACGGCTTAATTATTTCTAAAAAGCAATGCGTTGTTTAAATAATTTACTTTATTTCATGCTCTGGCAATCACTGGAGTAAACCCGTTCCGCGAAAGTGGCATGGTCTTATGATTTGCCATATTATAATTGTTTAACCAGTTAACTAGATTTCTCATACCATTCCCATGACTGACCCGTAGTTTGTTTCAATTTGCAAACTCGGGTGCCCTTATTTCTACACGGGCAGCCTAGTGATAGGTTTCAGGAGGTATTTTGGCTCTGCACTACAGCATGGAGTGCACTTTTGGCTCGTATGGCGAAGACTAGTTTTCTTTGTATTTTGGCTATTTGACATTTCCGCCTGTATTATCTATGTATATGATTCCGCTAATCGCGATATAGACTGATCATTTTCTTTATGCACTAAGTTGTATCCTGCACTGTGCTACTCTGATGTTATTACATTTTATGATTCCTCTGTCATATTGATGTAAATTATTCTATTTTCTATTTATGCTATTATCTATTCTCTGCTAATGGTGATTAATGTGTTATATTCCAATGATTATCCTTGCCACCGTCACACAGGGGTTTGGTGTAACACCCCACCTCCGCTAGGGTCACTCACAAAGGGAATGCACTAGTTTTGGAGAGGTATTATCGAGATAACATCACAGAATTATTACAAGACAGAACATAAATAAATAATTAAGTAAACAGCGGAAGAATTTCTGAGCAAAACAGAACTTCATTTCATTCCAAAATAAACCATGTCTTTTACAAACATTTCAAGTAACTTCATTACAACTGTCTTGTAATAATAGCCAAAGAAGCAATAACATAAAAACAGAAAAACAGCTTATTCCCCAAGTGCAGTAAAATGAAGCAGCCATAGCAAACCGTACATGCTGAGCCAAAGCAAGTGATATCCAAGCTAAGAGCTAGTGTTTCCTCCCTGAGAACCTGGGGGGGAAACGAAAGAAAAAGAGGCGAAAGGAAAAGTGTCAGTCATAAAGACTGAGTAAGTCTTAGTGACTTTCAGTGTAAAAACGGTTAAAACAACCTGTCATGTATGAACTGGAACTAAACTTAAGAATGGTGTCAAGGTGAACAAGATAGACTAAGGTGATCGGGATAAGTCAAGACAAGTCAAATAAAGCATCACATGTTCGAGATTCGTTGCATCGACTGTACAAGTATACTAAGCCCATATCACAAGTTAATCACGAAATAAATACTACGGCCCAATATCATGAAAAGACCCTGAAACGGGGTCTGACCCAGGTACGGGTCCTACGGAGCGATTATCTAGTCGATCGGCTCCCTACAAGTTCTAGCTCGTCAAGTGTCTGTGTCATACGGCTAATCACGAATGTAGTTACCTGTGCTGGGTCCACCTTCAGGTGTATCAGCCCTAGGGTGTCAACCCCTGACACGATTCAAGATGCACAGATAAATCTACGGATACCCAGTGCCTGCCCCGGAATACGTGCACGACCGTAGTCCACCGAACCTACACTGGCATACCCCACTGCCGTCGTTCACCTCTTCCAATCAGCCCAGTAATCGTGCCCCACCCGGCCTAGCCCCAGGGTACCTTGATACATCTAGAGGGTTACTGCTGAAAAGGGTCGTGTCTAGGGTTTCGCCTAACAGATTAGGTCATGTAATTCGTGACATAACCCGCCTAACCGTTTAAGTCATGTAATTCGTGACTTAATCCTTTTCCAGTCTAGTCGTGTCAAGATGGTTAAGTATGTCATTTAAATTCGTGACTTAACCCGCCTACGTGTCATGTCAAGTTGGCTAAGTGTTGTCGTTTCAAGTTCATGACTTAGCCCTACAAATCGTGTTCAAGTTGGTTAAGTTGTCTTTTCATGTTCATGACTTAACCCTAATTGGCATTAATTGATTCGTTAATGCACCGAACCACTCACATTGGATCCTATTGTTCGTAGCCACTGGATTTGCCGGGCGGTTCCGGGCAGGTTTACGCTACGAACTCAACCCAACCTCGGGTTTCAAGCGCGATCTGACCAACTACCCACATTGGATCCTATTGTTTGTAGCAACTGGATTTGCCGGGCGGTTCCGGGCAGATTTACACTACAAACTCAACCCAACCTTGAGTTGGCCACTTTCTTGTTTTCTAAATTCATGCCTATGTTCTTATCAAATTCGTGCTATTTTCGTAGCATGTTCATATGTCAATTTTATGCCCAACTAAGGCATGTTTCAGGTCAAGTTATGGAATGTTCAAGTCAAGTTTTTCGTGCCATATTTCATGTTCTACTTATGCCAAATTTCACGATTTATGATTATAATCAATTCAAGTTTTGCCTATTCTACCCAATCGTATCCCATTCGCATATAATCGTACTTCGTTCACAAGCATAAACAATTCAAGAGATAAAGGGGAATAACACCAAACATGTGATAGGAATATGTGACAATTCATTTGCATAATACACAGGCTATAACATATCTCATGGTTTCAAAACTAGCATGATGATAACTTGGCATAGTAATGGTTCCAACTTAGTTCAACATGATGAATTCAACTTTACATCCTAGGCATAATAGTCATTGCGGGCATATTAATAATTTTATTACAAACATGAAACATTAAAGGCATGGTAATTCTAATAGGCATAGTGGATTCCAATTTAGTATTTTTAAAATAATGATTCTCATCTAGCATTATAAACATAATGATTCCAACTTTTCATCATGACCTAGCAATTCCCAATTTGTCCTTAACATGATAGGTATATTAACATCACAGGCATAGTTTCATTAATATCATAGACATGGTTTAATTAGCATCATAGGCATGGTTTAATCAACATGAGGATTTCAATGAACATAATGATTCCATGGACATGTATTTGTTCAACTTGCAATAAAATTAAGCCCAAGTAATTCATAACAACCTCAACATCATGATAAGTTTAACTTGCAACATTAACATAGCAATATTCCCAAATTTTGATTCAAAGCTAAACAATATAAACATGGATTAATAGTAGTTCTTAGATCCGGTTTCAATTCATAGCATGTCCATGTTATTTTAGCGTTTTTGCCTAAAAAGTAACATAGAACTTACAATATGAAGCAAGCAATCCAAATCAAAACTTTAAATCAAATAGCCCCAAATCCGTTGTCTAAAGCGTCGTAGTTGTTGTAGCTTCTAGTGGTAGCCTTCAAGAATCATCCTTCGTCTTCTTTAATTTTTGTTCTTTGTATTTTTAATTTAGAGTTCTAGGTTTAATGGCGGCTGCATGAGTGCTAAAATGAAATAGTATGATTTAGGCTAGGTCTTAGGGTCTTTAAATAGTTGTAGGCAACTCATTTAGGCCATTAGATCAACCCCAGAGTCAATCCGGACCATCAAAACACATACCGGGCTTCAAAAATGGGTTCTGGGCCAAACCAGGCCGACCAGTTCGACCTATAGGGGGGGTCGACTCTAGGGTCGACTCTGGGGTCGACCTGGCCTGGGGAGGTCGACTCTAGGGTCGACTCGGTTCTGTCTGCCGGAAAGTCTGCTGAAACTTGTTTTGGCCATATCTTGGTCATACGGACTCCGATTTTCGAAAACTCGGACTCTATTTCGCGTATTTTTTCGAGAGGAACGCAATGTTGAAGTCCATTTTACCTAATTCCCGATTCTTAAATTAATTATCCTTATTTTACTATCTTTTCCGTTACACACACCGTTACCGAACTAATTTTTCTTCTCTTCCAAATATTAATTCATTCTTCTTATGCATCACCATTATTTACCTATCTAAACATATTTTTATATATTTTATTTCATTTTTAATTATACCTTAACTTCTTGTTTTCAAATGTTGTTAAAATTCGGGTTGTTACATTCTCCCCTCCATAAAGGATTTCGTCCCCGAAATCTTCAAGTTAAGAAGAATGTGTCCTACCATCCATCATCCATCTACTCAAAACATCATCCACAAGCAACCATGGTCCTTAAAAGACTTCTAATGTTTTATGAACACATGCAAAGAGTGTGTGTATATGTTCCTTATCTAATGCTAATGATCAGGCCTGATTGATTTTCTAAATGCAAAATATGTTTAGTGAAATGAATCCAATATGTATGCAAAATTTTCCTATTATAATTCATGATTTCTACATGAGTGCACAAACACTCAATCATATGCAACAAACAAATGATAGCACAACCAAGTTTCCAAAATAATCACTCATGCATATGCAAGTATGAAACTGTGACTGAGCCGATCTAGTGCCTAATGTGTATTCATGCATCCACGAGCAACCACTTGCGACCACTTGCAACCATTTTGCAATCATAACATGTTTCAATTACATGTTTACATCCAAAAAGATTCTACCTATGGTTCTCAAGATAGGATCGAGGAGATAACAAGATAAAACAAAGCATCTAGAAAAAGAAGTTAAAGATGTACCCCCGGAAGGTCCGGTCTGCTTCTTAGGGCAGTCCTTGCTGATGTGTCCAGTCTCCCCACAATGAAAACATTCACCTTGATTTCTCTTCCTCTTTCTACAATCCTTGGCTATGTGCCCTTCCGTACCACAGAAATTACATTTCCTTTTATCACGTGAGTTGTCGTTCTTGCCTCCTTTCTCGGAGTCTACCTTCTTATTCTGAGAATCATTGGGCTTGACCTCTTTCTTGCCCTTCTTTTCTTCCTCATACAGTAGGGCCATATCCACCAAGCTTTCAAAGGTCGCCCCCATGGGCACATGAGACATGGCCAAACCATGTAGTGGCTCGTTCAAGCCTCGTGCAAAACGTAGCGCCTTTTTTTGAGGAGTGTTGACCAATTCCAATCCGAAGCGAGCAAGCTGATTGAAACAGTTCACGTATTTTTTAACTGTCATATTTCCTTGTTTAAGGGCCAGAAACCGTTCCATTTGGAGACTCTCCTTTGCTGATGACAAGAACTTAAGCCCTAATCTCCCTCTAAAGTCCGCCCAAGTCTCAATCGGCCTAGTAGCATTGGTGACTTCCCACCAATAAGAAGCTTCCTCTTTCATGAGCCACGCCGCCAACTGTACTTTCCTATTGTCCTCTACCTCAAAGATAACAAACAAGTCTTCAGTTTCCTTCAACCAATTCTGTGCCTCAACAAAAGTCTCAGTTCCTAGGAAATCCTTTCCGCCCATGGCCTTAAAGTCTTTGCATATCTTTGAAAAAGTGGTTTCTCGTGGAGGTTGAGGAGGATGAGGAGGATTGGCTGGGTTTGCCACATTAGCCCGAGCCACAAGGAAACGACGGAACCAAGTGGGTATATTGACACCCTCGGGAAGATTAAGATCGTTGGCCATGATAAGCTGAAAACGAAAAAGGAAAAGATTCAAACGAGGAAACAAAGATTGTGCTAATGGCTTTTTGGGGAATAGCCTTTTATAATAAACCAACTGTTCTTGAAAAGTGCTTCTTTGTAAATAGTTTTTCAAAAGGTTTTCAAAACTCTTGCCCAGCCTTGGTAACCTTCTGCTCTCATACCAAGTGTAACACCCCACCTCCGCTAGGGTCACTCACAAAGGGAATGCACTAGTTTTGGAGAGGTATTATCGAGATAACATCACAGAATTATCACAAGACAGAACATAAATAAATAATTAAGTAAACAGCGGAAGAATTTCTGAGCAAAACAGAACTTCATTTCATTCCAAAATAAACCATGTCTTTTACAAACATTTCAAGTAACTTCATTACAACTGTCTTGTAATAATAGCCAAAGAAGCAATAACTTAAAAACAGAAAAACAGCTTATTCCCCAAGTGTAGTAAAATGAAGCAGCCATTGCAAACCGTACATGCTGAGCCAAAGCAAGTGATATCCAAGCTAAGAGCTAGTGTTTCCTCCCTGAGAACCTGGGGGGGAAACGAAAGAAAAAGAGGCAAAAGGAAAAGGGTCAGTCATAAAGACTGAGTAAGTCCTAGTGAATTTCAGTGTAAAAATGGTTAAAAGAACCTGTCATGTATGAACTAGAACTAAACTTAAGAATGGTGTCAAGGTGAACAAGATAGACTAAGGTGATCGGGATAAGTCAAGACAAGTCAAGTAAAGCATCACATGTTCGAGATTCGTTGCATCGACTGTACTAGTATACTAAGCCCATATCACAAGTTAATCACGAAATAAATCCCACGGCCCAATATCATGAAATGACCCTGAAACGGGGTCTGACCCAGGTACGGGTCCTACGGAGCGATTATCCAGTCGATCGGCTCCCTACAAGTTCTAGCTCGTCAAGTGTCCGTGTCATACAGCTAATCACGAATGTAGTCACCGGTGCTGGGTCCACCTTCGGGTGTATCAGCCCTAGGGTGTCAACCCCTGACACGATTCAAGATGCACAGATAAATCTACGGATACCCAGTGCCTGCCCCGGAATACGTGCACGACCGTAGTCCACCGAACCTACACTGGCATACCCCACTGTCATCGTTCACCTCTTACAATCAGCCCAGTAATCGTGCCCCACCCGGCCTAGCCCCAGGGTACATTGATACATCTAGAGGGTTATTGCTGAAAAGGGTCGTGTCTAGGGTTTCGCCTAACAGATTAGGTCATGTAATTCGTGACCTAACCCGCCTAACCGATTAAGTCATGTAATTCGTGACTTAATCCTTTTCCAGTCTAGTCATGTCAAGATGGTTAATTATGTCATTTAAATTCGTGACTTAACCCGCCTACGTGTCATGTCAAGTTGGCTAAGTGTTGTCGTTTCAAGTTCATGACTTAGCCCAACAAATCGTGTTCAAGTTGGTTAAGTTGTCTTTTCATGTTCATGACTTAACCCTAATTGGCATTAATTGATTCGTTAATGCACCGAACCACCCACATTGGATCCTATTGTTCGTAGCCACTGGATTTGCCGGGCGGTTCCGTGCAGGTTTACGCTACGAACTCAACCCAACCTCGGGTTTCAAGCGCGATGTGACCAACTACCCACATTGGATCCTATTGTTTGTAGCAACTGAATATGCCGGGCGGTTCCGGGTAGATTTACACTACAAACTCAACCCAACCTCGAGTTGGCCACTTTCTTATTTTCTAAATTCATGCCCATGTTCTTATCAAATTCGTGCTATTTTCATAGCATGTTCATATGTCAATTTCGTGCCCAACTAAGGCATGTTTCAGGTCAAGTTATGGAATGTTCAAGTCAAGTTTTTCGTGCCATATTTCATGTTCTACTTATGCCAAATTTCACGATTTATGATTATAATCAATTCAATTTTTGCCTATTCTACCCAATCGTATCCCCAGCGCATATAATCGTACTTCGTTCACAAGCATAAACAATTCAAGAGATAAAGGGGAATAACACCAAACATGTGATAGGCATATGTGACAATTCATTTGCATAATACACAGGCTATAACATATCTCATGGTTTCAATACTAGCATGATGATAACTTGGCATAGTAATGGTTCCAACTTAGTTCAACATGATGAATTCAACTTTACATCCTAGGCATAATAATCACTGCGGGCATAATAATAATTTTATTACAAACATGAAACATTAAAGGCATGGTAATTCTAATAGGCATAGTGGATTCCAATTTAGTATTTTTAACATAATGATTCTCATATAGCATTATAAACATAATGATTCCAACTTTTCATCATGACCTAGCAATTCCTAATTTTTCCTTAACATGATAGGCATATTAACATCACAGGCATAGTTTCATTAATATCATAACATGGTTTAATTAGCATCATAGGCTTGGTTTAATCAACATGAGGATTTCAATGAACATAATGATTCCATGGACATGTATTTGTTCAACTTGCGATAAAGTTAAGCCCAAGTGATTCATAACAACCTCAACATCATGATAAGTTTAACTTACAACATTAACATAGCAATATTCCCAAATTTTGATTCAAAGTTAAACAATATAAACATGGATTAATAGTAGTTCTTAAATCCGGTTTCAATTCATAGCATGTCCATGTTATTTTAGCGTTCTTGCCTAAAAAGTAACATAGAACTTACAGTATGAAGCAAGCAATCAAAATCAAAACTTTAAATCAAATAGCCCCAAAACCGTTGTCTAAAGCGTCGTAGTTGTTGTAGCTTCTAGTTGTAGCCTTCAAGAATCATCCTTCGTCTTCTTTAATTTTTGTTCTTTGTATTTTTAATTTAGAGTTCTAGGTTTAATGGCGGCTGCATGAGTGCTAAAATGAAATAGTATGATTTAGGCTAGGTCTTAGGGTCTTTAAATAGTTGTAGGCAACTCATTTAGGCCATTAGATCAACCCCAGAGTCAATCTGGACCATCAAAACACATACCGGGCTTCAAAAATGGGTTCTGGGCCAAACCAGGCCGACCAGGTCGACCTGTAGAGGGGGTCGACTCTAGGGTCGACCTGGCCTGGGGAGGTCGACTCTAGGGTCGACTCTAGGGTCGACTCGGTTCTGTCTGCCAGAAAGTCTGCTGAAACTTGTTTTGGCCATATCTTGGTCATACGGACTCCGATTTTCGAAAACTCGGACTCTATTTCGCGTATTTTTTCGAGAAGAACGCAATGGTGAAGTACATTTTACCTAATTCCTAATTCTTAAATTAATTATCCGTATTTTACTATCTTTTCCGTTACACACACCGTTACCGAACTAATTTTTCTTCTCTTCCAAATATTAATTCATTCTTCTTATGCATCACCATTATTTACCTATCTAAACATATTTTTATATATTTTATTTCATTTTTAATTATACCTTGATTTCTTGTTTTCACATGTTGTTAAAATTCGGGTTGTTACATTTGGGATCGTCACAGGTGGTATTAGAGCTTTGGTTAAACTTAGATGTGGAATTTAAAACATTAAACACCTCGTCAAAATAGAATCAATAGTGTTCTAAGGCAAGCAGCTCATTAGAGACATGATTAATAATGTCCTGGAATGAGCTAAGCAGAATAGCAAAACAATTTAATCAGTACATCATTATCTTTCCTTATGTTCTTCTACTTTCACCATATCTTAAAATTATCATTTCTGTCGGCTTGACTCTTTTCTTGCTTGTACAGAACTGACTTAGATGGCTACCCGAGCTACTAGAGGTAGATTAGGCTGAGGAGGCCGAGGCCGAGGACGGGGGAATATTCCCGCTGTCGAGGAGCCTTTGATTCAGCCACCACCGCCACCGCAACAATTTGATTTAGACCGAGTGGCAAAGAAATATAAGAATCTTGGAGGCATGACATTCTCTGGCACCAGTACTATGACTGAAGCCTTAGGTTGGTTGAAAACATGCGAGAAGATCTTCGCTGGCTTAGGTCTTGAGGATCATAGGAAAAGCTTCATGGTGCTTGGTGATTGCAAGATGATGCATAACTATGGTGGGAAGGCATCACCTTGAATGAGCTAGAGGAGGAGAAGTCTTAGGATGAATTCAAAGTGTTATTCAAAGAGAAGTTCATTCCTGAGAAGGAGATGGACTGCCTGCATGATGAGTTTGTCAATCTCCAACAAGGAGATCGCACCATTCAAAAATACCTCAACAGGTTCACTCAGCTATCCCGCTATGTGCCAGAGCTTGTTCTGATTGTTAAGGCGAAGAATAAGAGGTTCATCCATGGACTTCTGCGCAGGTACCAGATTAGGGCAATGAGCCACGTTAAGCTTACATTTGCCGAGATGGTGGAAAAGGCATGCAATTATGAGAGCTTGGATATGAGGAACATGCAAGTAGATCATGCAAAGAATCAAGCAGGCAACAAGAGGAAGGTTCCAGAGAAGCAACCCGAATCCAGCAACATGGTAGCAACCGCAAAGCCGCAAGCTAATCAGCAAGCTGTAACAACCCGTATTTTCAATAAACTGTTATAACAGGCAGAATTTAATTCAAAAATCTGAATCAGGGGAAACGGGCTATGCCATTGCGTTCGTCTCAGAAAAATACGCGAAATAGAGTCCGAGTTTTCGAAAATCGGAGTCCGTATGACCCAGTTAAGGCCCATTGAAGTTTTCAGAAATTTCTATGCTAAAAAACAGATTTAAATTTCAAATTAAAAACCAGGATTAGGGCTAATCGGGGTTAGGCGGGAAAATTCCCGCCAGGGCCCCCATGTCGACAGGCATGTCGACAGGGGTCCTATGGTGTCGACAGCCCTGTCGACAGCCCTGTCGACAGGGGGTAAGCAGGCAGTTTTGCCTGGCGCGCCACTTTGATTTGGGCTTGGTCTTGTGGCTTGGTTCTAGAGAATTCCGAGATCTGACGGGCCAAAACTAACCTAGGGTTAATCCTAGGGCTAAAAACACTCTAATCTTCTATAAATATACCCCTAATCCTACCCTAAAGCCTCATTAATCAATCTAGCAACTAAACTATGCCAAATTGAATCTTCAAATGGCCTCCACCTAAAATCCCTAGCCTCCACCTTCCTCAAAGTTTAATCCTATGAAGATATGATGATCATACAACCTTTTCTATGTTGTATGAATGCTTAATAACTTGCATACTTCATTAAGTTGCAAGTTTGATTTGCTAAGTTTGTGCTTTTGGGATTTTGCAAAAAGGTTTTTCTTATTTGAAGCTTTGTTTTGGGTTTTTAAAGGTCTTCTTCATCTTATTTGGTGGATTTGTGACTTGTTTATATTTGTAAGCCCTCTTACCTTCACTTTACAAACTCTAAAGTTAATATGTGGTGAAAGTTGAGATTTATGTGAGTTTATTTGATTATGCATGCTTATGCGAACTCACTATGCCATGTTTTACATGTTTCACAAGTTATGCATGCTTATGCGAATTTACTATGCCATGCTCTACATGTTTAATGGATTATGCATGTTTATGCAAGTTCACCTTACCATGTTATGCATGTTTAATGGATTATGCATGTTTATGCAAGTTCACCTTACCATGTTATGCAAGTTTAATGGGTCATGCATGACTATGCAAGTTCACCTTACCATGTTATGCAAGTTTAATGGGTTATGCATGACTATGCAAGTTCACCTTACCATGTTATGCATATTTAATAAGCTATGCATGTTTATGCGAGTTCACTATGACATGATTTGCAAGTTTAACATGTATGCATGTTTATTATGATATGTGAAGTTCATCATGTATGTTATGCCAAGTTACCTTTGATACCCTTATGCGTTATGACGAATATGTAAGCGAGATAATGACGTTGGAGGGTTTGGGTAAACTTAAAAATACATGAAACTAAAAGATTGGGAATTTACCTATTAAGTTAGGTCTACCCCTTGGGAATTTACCTATTAAGTTAGGTCTACCCAAATATATGTTAACTTGTAAATATGTTTTAAAGTGGACATGACATTAGATAACATGATATGGCCAACTCGAGGTTAGACCTAGTTGTGGTGTAAATCTTCCCAGGTAACCACAACGTGGGGTCTAATGTGGGTAGTTGGTCATGTTGCACCATAAGACCCGAGGTTAGACCTAGACGTGGTGTAAATCTTCCCAGGTAACCACGGATGTCTAATGTGAGAGGTTGGGTGCGTTAAGTAATTAAGGCCTCATGATTAGGGTTAAGTCATGGCCCACTAATACTTAACCAATAATGGTGATGCGAGGATTAGATGGGGTTAAGTGGTTACACTTAACTAATTTAATCCATGATTAGTGAGGGGTTAAAACCACACTTAACCCTCTTAGAAACCCTAGCAACGTGGTCTGTTCCAGCAGTAATCCCAATTTGGTATCACTACAACCCTACAGCTAGGTTAGGGCGGGGCACGATTACTGGACTGATGTAAGCGACCAAAGCGACGGCTGAGTGGTACAGCGGTGCGGGTCCGGCGGGCTACGGACGTGCACGTAGTCCGATGTTGGACAAACTCGAGGCACGGGTACCAGTAGGCTTAGACTGTGCATTATTGCTTAGGTGTCTGGGGTTGACACCTTAGGGCTTGATACAACCGAAGGTGGACCCAGCACAGTCTGACTACATCCATGTGGGCCGTATGGACACCAACACTTGACGTGTTAGGATTATAGGGAGCCGATCGACTAGACCGTTGGGCTGGACCTTATACTAAGGTCACTTCATGTTATTGGGCCAAAGTTTGGGCTAAGGGATCAAGATCTGTTTTGTGGGTTTGCTAGTACACTGTGGTGCAAAGTTTAATCTCATCTATGTGATGTCACCTTTATCTATTGCCAGTATGTCCATCTCAGTTTCCATCATGCTGTTAACTTTATTAGTTTATAGATTGATCGTAGTAGGGCTTACCAGTCTTTTTGACTGACCTGTTTTCTTTCGCTTCTTTTCTTCCGTTTCCCCCCCCCCCCCACAGGTTCTCAGGGAGGGGCTACATCTTCTTAGTGGATCTTTGGCTTGCTTGTTGGATAGCTCATGTATGGATCTGAGCTAGCTGTGGCTTATCTTTTATTTCTGGGGATTAGTACTGATGTTTTACCATGTATTTTGTTATCACGTATCTAGACTTATGTTGTAGTTTGGATCATGACATTTTGATATTATGTACTTGACTATGTTGGTTTTCTGAGATGATGATGATGGGTTTTTATCTGCTACCGCTGCTTTACTTATATTTATTTTTATATATTTTGTCTTGCAATATCTCTGTGCATGTTTACCTTCACAATAACGCCCCTCCAAAGCTAGTACATTCTAAGGAGTGATCCTAGTGGAGGTGGGGTGTTACATTTGGTATCAGAGCACAAGGTTAACAAGATTGAACAAAACTTTTGAAAAAAAAAACCCTTTTTGAAAAACTATTTTCAAAAACCTACTAAGTATTTTCCAAAATAAAGTCTAGATTATTTTAAGGCTAATCCCCAAAAAGCCATTAGCGTTATCCTTCGTTCCCTTGACCTGATCTTATCTTATCTTTCGTTTCAGTATGGCTGAGAATCTTGACATCCCAGATGGAGTGAACGTACCACTCTGGTATAGGAGACTTCTCGAAGCTAGGGCGGCAGCTGGTCCCGCCAACCCTACTCCCACTCCTCCTCCTGTAGTTGAGAATCCTCTCCCTAACATCCCTCCTCCGGTGGTTCCTGCTCCCCCTCCTCCAGCGGTTAATATCCCCCCTCCTGTTGCTGAGGCTCCTCTTCCTCCTCCTCCCCCTCAGCATCCTCAGATTGAGTTTACGAAGGTTTGTAAAAACTTCAAGGCAATGGGAGGCAAGAATTTCCTAGGCACGGAATCTTTTGTTGAAGCTAGGAATTGGCTGAAAGACACGGAGGACCTGTTTGCTATCTTTGGGATTGATGACGAGAGGAAAATCTTGTTGACAGTATGGCTTTTGAAGGATGAGGCGGCCTACTGGTGGGAGGTCACCAATGGGACGAGGCCCGTTGAGACTTGGGCCGATTTGAGGGCTAGATTTGTGACCAAGTTTCTATCTTCGGCTGAGGCGAATTTACAGATGGAGAAGTTCATTGCATTAAAGCAAGGTGATATGTCTGTCAAGGAGTATGTGAACAAGTTTAATCAGCTGGCCCGTTTTGGTCTGGATATGGTGAACACTCCGGAGAAGAAGGCTCTTCGATTTGCTAGAGGGTTGAATGAGCCGCTACAGGGCTTGGCAATGTCACATATTCCGCATGGAGCTACTTTCGAGAGTTTGGTCAATATGGCTCTGCTTCAGGGAGATGGAAAGAAAGAAGTCAAGTCGAGCGATACCCAAGCAAAGAAGATTGATTCTCAAGGCAAAGGCAATCAAGGTGGTCAAAGCAGCCAGGGGAATCAGGGCAAGAACAAGAAGGGGAACAACAACAACAAAGGCAAGGGAAAGTGCAATTACTGTGGCATAGCTGGGCATTTTGCTAAGGATTGCAGGAAGAAGAAAAGGAAGCTTAGTGGTGGATGCTTTTCTTGTGGAGAGACTGGGCACTTCAGCAAAGAATGCCCAAAGAAGAAAGGACAGGCTGGACCTTCAGGAGGGCAAGTTCATGCCCTCAATGCCGCTTCAGTTCCCGAGCGAGGTAGTGTTTCTGTTGAGAACCTTGTTTATATCTCTGATCTTCCAGTGCGTACCTTGTTTGATTCTGGTGCTTCACATAGCTTTATTTCATCTGATCTTGTTGATAGCTTGCACCTTAGTACTAGCTTAGTGGATGATCCCGTTTGTGTCTCGAATCCCATTGGGGGTTCTGCTCATCTATCTATGATATGTGAGGATCTGAGGATCTCTATACTCAGCGTAGAGTTCTTGCGTAGTGCGTATGTTCTTGGTTTCAGGGGATACGGATTGATCTTGGGCATGGATTGGCTGTCTAGATATGGAGCCATTCTGGATTGTGAGCATAGGGTTGTAAGGCTTGTGACTCGCCTGGGCAACACCTTAGAGATTTCAAGCAATCCGAAGAATCCCGTCATGTTGTGTTATCTAGAATCTCTCGACTCATCAGAGGAGGCCCTTCAGTCTGTAAGGGTGGTCCGAGATTATCCAGACATTTTTGAAGAAGTTAAGGGTTGCCCCCTAAACGAGAGATTGACTTTCGCATCTATCTGGTAGATAATGCTAAGCCTATTTCTTTGCCCGTTCGGCATATGGCTCCGCGTGAGAGACGGGAGCTGAGCAAGCAAGTGAAAGAATTGCTTGAGAAGAACTTCATCAGAAGGAGTATATCCGAATGGGGAGCGCCTGTGGTGTTTGCAACTAAGGCAGATGGTTCTCTTCGGCTCTGTGTGGATTATAGAGAATTGAATAAGCTGACTAAGAAAAACAGACACCCGTTACCGAGGATCGATGATCTCTTTGATCAGCTTGTTGGTGCTTCTGTTTTCTCTCAGCTTGATCTTGCTACGGGTTTTCATCAGCTCAGAGTGGCTGAAGATAGTATAGACAAGACTGCATTCAGAACTCCAGACGGATTCTTTGAATGGCTTGTTATGCCATTCGGTTTGACGAATGCACCCGCGTATTTTGTGGATTTGATGAGTAGGGTGTTTCGGGAGTTCTTGAATAAGTTTGTCGTGGTCTTTGTGGATGATATTCTGGTCTTCTCCAAGGATGAGGAAGAGCATGGGAGGCACCTAGTAGAGGTGATGGACACGCTCAGAGCACACCAGTTAAAAGCCAAGTTCTCCAAGTGCCACTTTTGGAGAAGGGAAGTCAGATTTCTTGGGCATATCGTATCCAAGCAAGGCTTGGCGGTGGATCCCGCTAAGGTGGTTGCGGTTCAGGATTGGAAGACGCCAAAGAATGCAACCGAGGTGAGAAGCTTTCTGGGACTTGCGGGTTTCTATCGGAAGTTCATCAAGGACTTCGCGAAGATATCCACTCCTCTTACTAAGTTGACGAAGAAGAACCTAGTTTTTGCTTGGGATATGGATTGTGAGCTTGCTTTTCAGAGACTCAAAAGAGCCCTTACCTCCGCACCCGTTCTAGCTTTACCCGATGGTGGTAAGATATTTACCGTGTACACTGATGCTTGTGGCACGGGATTGGGCGCCGTTCTGATGCAAGAGGGCAGAGTTATATGTTTTGGTGGGAGGCAACTTAAGGTGCATGAGAGGAATTATCCCACTCATGATCTAGAGCTGGCAGCGATTGTGTATGCACTCAAGGCTTGGCGTCATTATCTTCTGGGAGAGAGATTTGAGCTATATACTGATCATAAGTCTTTGAAGTATCTCTTTTCGCAGAAGGATCTGAACTTAAGGCAGCAGAGATGGATGGAATTCTTGGCTTCCTATGATTTTGATATATCCTATACCCCTGGCAAGGGGAATGTTGTAGCGGATGCGTTGAGTAGGAAAAGGTTGACACTAAGTCCTCTATTTGTTGAGATGAAGAATTTAGAGTTCTTGGCAACCTTTGATTTTTCTTTGACAGTTGGGACGATGACCGGTTCTTTGGCATCTCTAGAGCTCAGGCCTACCCTTCTGGATCAAGTCGGGGCTTCACAGAAGGAAGACCCCCAGATAATTGAGATCATGGATAAGCTGATTCGAGGGGAGACATCTAGTCACCTTGCTCGATATTCTATAGACGATAAGGGTTGGCTGAGGAGAGACGGAAGGCTTTGTGTTCCGATGGTAGAAGACTTGATGAGGAAAGTTCTTGAGGAAGCACATCGCTCTAAGATGACTATACATCCAGGTGGTGATAAGATGTATAAGGACATGAAGCGTGTTTTCTTCTGGCCTAGGATGAAGAAGGATGTGGCCGAATTTGTCTCGAGGTGTGTTATTTGTCAGAGAGTAAAAGCTGAGTCGAAGAAGCCCGGTGGGCTATTACATCCGCTAGAGGTCCCGCTATGGAAGTGGGAGAGCATTTCTATGGACTTTATTGATGGGCTTCCAAGGTCAAGGAGAGGGAATACGAGCATATGGGTCATTGTAGATAGGCTTACGAAGAGTGCTCATTTTATCCCAGTAAAGAGCAAAAGGACCGCATCTGGACTAGCATCAGTATATCTTCGTGAGATAGTACGACTACATGGAGTCCCTTCCAGCATAGTCAGTGACCGAGACCCCATCTTTACTAGTCAATTCTGGAACAGTTTGCAGGAGGCTATGGGCACAAGGTTGAATCTGAGTACAGCTTATCACCCACAGACGGATGGCCAGACCGAAAGGGTGAATCGAGTGCTTGAGGACTTGTTGAGACTTTGCATCTTGGATTTTGGTGGTACTTGGGAAGACCACCTTCCTCTTGTAGAATTTGCTTATAATAACAGTTATCAGGCGAGCATTGGTATGGCACCGTTTGAGGCTTTATATGGGAGACCATGCAAGTCACCGACATGTTGGTGGGAGACTACAGACAAGCTTATACTTGGACCTGACATGATTAGAGATACATCCGAGAAGGTCGAGTTGATCAGAAGACGAATGAAGGCAGCCCAAGACAGACAGAAATCTTATGCTGACAGGCGAAGGTCCGAATTGGAGTTTGAGGTTGGGGACAAGGTTTTCGTAAAGGTTTCTCCTTTACGGAATGTGGTCCGGTTTGGAGCTGTTGGGAAGTTAGCACCGAGATTCGTTAGACCCTTCCCCATCATAGAGAGAATTGGGAAGTTGGCTTATAAAGTGCAATTGCCCGAAAAGTTGTCCGGAGTGCATAATCTCTTTCATGTCTCGCATCTCCGAAAGTGCCTACACGAGTCCGCTGAGGTGGTTGAACCTAGCATTCTTGAAGACGTGGAAGTAGAGAAAGAAGCAACTTTAAGGAAAGCTCTGATTCGTATCTTGGGGACAGAGACCAAGAAGCTAAGGAATCGTGAGGTCAGGTTGGTGAAAGTTCAATGGGGTGAAGCCAAAGAAGACGCAACTTGGGAAACCGAGGAGAAGATGCGTGGGCTTTATCCATTCCTTTTTGAGGGTACACTCTCAATCTCTTTCCTTTGTTAGTATATCTTTCTCTTTGCTATCCATGTTTATCCAGTTATCGTGCAAATCTTGTCATAAGAACCTTAGGTAGAAACCCTTTGGATGAAACATGTGTTTGAAACATGTTATGTTTGATGGTTGCAAGTGGTTGCAAGTGTTTGCAAGTGGTTACTCGTGGATGCATGATACACATTAGGCACTAGATCGGCTCACACACTCCTCATATTGCATGTGCATGAGTGTTTATGCTTATTCTTGAATGAAATTTGTATGCAATCACATGGATGTTGCATATGGATGTATGATTGAGCACGCATGCAGATATTATACATTATGTTAGGGATTTGCATACATATGGATACATTTCACTAACATATTTTGCATTGATCTTCGCATTAGATAAGTACATATACACACACTTTTGCATATGTTCATACAGCATTTAGAATCTTTTAAGGACAATGGTTGCTCGTGGATGATGTTTTGAGTAGATGGATGATTGGACGGTAGGATACGTTCTTCCTAACTTGAAGATTTCGGGGACGAAATCCTTTAAGGAGGGGAGAATGTAACAACCCGTATTTTCAATAAACTGTTATAACAGGCAGAATTTAATTCAAAAATCTGAATCAGGGGAAACGGGCTATGCCATTGCGTTCGTCTCGGAAAAATACGCGAAATAGAGTCCGAGTTTTCGAAAATCGGAGTCCGTATGACCCAGTTAAGGCCCATTGAAATTTTCAGAAATTTCTATGCTAAAAAACAGATTTAAATTTCAAATTAAAAACCAGGATTAGGGCTAATCGGGGTTAGGCGGGAAAATTCCCGCCAGGGCCCCCATGTCGACAGGGGTCCTATGGTGTCGACGGCCCTGTCGACAGCCCTGTCGACAGGGGGTAAGCAGGCAGTTTTGCCTGGCGCGCCACTTTGATTTGGGATTGGTCTTGTGGCTTGGTTCTAGAGAATTCCGAGATCTGACGGGCCAAAACTAACCTAGGGTTAATCCTAGGGCTAAAAACACTCTAATCTTCTATAAATATACCCCTAATCCTACCCTAAAGCCTCATTAATCAATCTAGCAACTAAACTATGCCAAATTGAATCTTCAAATGGCCTCCACCTAAAATCCCTAGCCTCCACCTTCCTCAAAGTTTAATCCTATGAAGATATGATGATCATACAACCTTTTCTATGTTGTATGAATGCTTAATAACTTGCATACTTCATTAAGTTGCAAGTTTGATTTGCTAAGTTTGTGCTTTTGGGATTTTGCAAAAAGGTTTTTCTTATTTGAAGCTTTGTTTTGGGTTTTTAAAGGGCTTCTTCATCTTATTTGGTGGATTTGTGACTTGTTTATATTTGTAAGCCCTCTTACCTTCACTTTACAAACTCTAAAGTTAATATGTGGTGAAAGTTGAGATTTATGTGAGTTTATTTGATTATGCATGCTTATGCGAACTCACTATGCCATGTTTTACATGTTTCATAAGTTATGCATGCTTATGCGAATTTACTATGCCATGCTCTACATGTTTAATGGATTATGCATGTTTATGCAAGTTCACCTTACCATGTTATGCATGTTTAATGGATTATGCATGTTTATGCAAGTTCACCTTACCATGTTATGCAAGTTTAATGGGTCATGCATGACTATGCAAGTTCACCTTACCATGTTATGCAAGTTTAATGGGTTATGCATGACTATGCAAGTTCACCTTACCATGTTATGCATATTTAATAAGCTATGCATTTTATGCGAGTTCACTATGACATGATTTGCAAGTTTAACATGTATGCATGTTTATTATGATATGTGAAGTTCATCATGTATGTTATGCCAAGTTACCTTTGATACCCTTATGCGTTATGACGAATATGTAAGCGAGATAATGACGTTGGAGGGTTTGGGTAAACATAAAAATACATGAAACTAAAAGATTGGGAATTTACCTATTAAGTTAGGTCTACCCCTTGGGAATTTACCTATTAAGTTAGGTCTACCCAAGTATATGTTAACTTGTAAATATGTTTTAAAGTGGACATGACATTAGATAACATGATATTGCCAACTCGAGGTTAGACCTGGTTGTGGTGTAAATCTTCCCAGGTAACCACAACGTGGGGTCTAATGTGGGTAGTTGGTCATGTTGCACCATAAGACCCGAGGTTAGACCTAGACGTGGTGTAA
The DNA here is from genome assembly GCA_030737875.1 of Allium sativum. NCBI lineage: Eukaryota > Viridiplantae > Streptophyta > Magnoliopsida > Asparagales > Amaryllidaceae > Allium > Allium sativum. Next base: position 856,936 of record CM060925.1, on the reverse strand, counting down.
ATCTTCCCAGGTAACCACGGATGTCTAATGTGAGAGGTTGGGTGCGTTAAGTAATTAATGCCTCATGATTAGGGTTAAGTCATGGCCCACTAATACTTAACCAATAATGGGGATGCGAGGAATAGATGGGGTTAAGTGGTTACACTTAACTAATTTAATCCATGATTAGTGAGGGGTTAAAACCACACTTAACCCTCTTAGAAACCCTAGCAACGTGGTCTGTTCCAGCAGTAATCCCAGTTTGGTATCACTACAACCCTACAGCTAGGTTAGGGCGGGGCACGATTACTGGACTGATGTAAGCGACCAAAGCGAAGGCTGAGTGGTACAGCGGTGCGGGTCCGGCGGGCTACGGACGTGCACGTAGTCCGATGTTGGATAAACTCGAGGCACGGGTACCAGTAGGCTTAGACTGTGCATTATTGCTTAGGTGTCTGGGGTTGACACCTTAGGGCTTGATACACCCGAAGGTGGACCCAGCACAGTCTGGCTACATCCATGTGGGCCGTATGGACACCAACACTTGACGTGTTAGGATTATAGGGAGCCGATCGACTAGACCGTTGGGCTGGACCTTATACTAAGGTCACTTCATGTTATTGGGCCAAAGTTTGGGCTAAGGGATCAAGATCTGTTTTGTGGGTTTGCTAGTACACTGTGGTGCAAAGTTTAATCTCATCTATGTGATGTCACCTTTATCTATTGCCAGTATGTCCATCTCAGTTTCCATCATGTTGTTAACTTTATTAGTTTATAGATTGATCGTAGTAGGGCTTACCAGTCTTTTTGACTGACCTGTTTTCTTTCGCTTCTTTTCTTCCGTTTCCCCCCCCCCCCCCACAGGTTCTCAGGGAGGGGCTACATCTGCTTAGTGGATCTTTGGCTTGCTTGTTGGATAGCTCATGTATGGATCTGAGCTAGCTGTGGCTTATCTTTTATTTCTGGGGATTAGTACTGATGTTTTACCATGTATTTTGTTATCACGTATCTAGACTTATGTTGTATTTTGGATCATGACATTTTGATATTATGTACTTGACTATGTTGGTTTTCTGAGATGATGATGATGGGTTTTTATCTGCTACCGCTGCTTTACTTATATTTATTTTTATATATTTTGTCTTGCGATATCTCTGTGCATGTTTACCTTCACAATAACGCCCCTCCAAAGCTAGTACATTCTAAGGAGTGATCCTAGTGGAGGTGGGGTGTTACACAAGCCATGGGCAATTGCCATCATTGTGGCCAAAGGGGACATTGGGCCAACGAATGCAACACTCCTAAGCATTAGAAGACCAATCAAGCAAGCTCAAGCAAGAACCCTCATAATTCTAGATCATGCTACAACTGCCGCCAGACAGGACATCTCGTCAAAGATTGTCCATTACTTAAGAAGGCCAAAGTTGCACATGTATATGACATGACGAATCAGCCAGCTATTTCAGATGGAGCAGGTAAACCCGATGTTTTGGGAGGTACCCTTACTATTAAAAATATTCCAGTTTACATACTATTTAACACTGGTGCATCACAAAGTTTTATTTCAAGTAACATTGTTCAAAATTTAAAGTTAAAACTAAGAAAGCTTAAGGAATCGATAAGAGTTCATAATCCGATAGGAGGATCTCTTGTCCTCAGTATATATTGTAAAGTGCCCATTTCTTATTCTTGTTACTAGTTTCCTTTTAAATTGATCGCCATGAATTTTCATGAATTTGATATTATTTTGGGGCTTGATTGGTTAACGAAATATGAGGCCGAAATAGATTGTGCGAAAAGAATAGTTAAAATTAAAACAAAGCTTGGATATATTGCTATACCATGCCATGGTTCAGATCCTGATAGAAAAGAGTTTTGGTCTGCAATAGAAGTTATTCCACTTTATTAGAAAAGATTCCTGTCGTTAAAAACTATGCGGATGTGTTTGAAGAAGTCGATAGCTTACCTCCGCAAAGAGAAATTGAATTCAGAATCGATCTAATCCTGAATGTCAGACCAGTAGTGCATCCAATTCGAAGAGTGACATTAAAAGAAAAGGAAGAATTGGGCAATCAAACTCGACAATTGCTATGGAAGGGTCTGATCGGACCTTTTTTCTATAATTGGGGTGCAGCGGTAGTGTTTGTTCCTAAGTCAGACGGTACTCTCCGATTGTGTGTTAATTACCGAGACCTCAACAAGTAGACACTCAAGAATAAATATCCATTACCCCGCATCGATGATTTGTTGGATCAACTGAATGAAGAGCGAGTATTTTCCAGAATGGACCTAGCTATAGGTTTCCATCAACAGAGAATTGCCGAAGAATGTGTTCCTTTGACAGCTTTCAGAGGTCCAGACATATTTTATGAGTGGTTAGTAATGTCATTCGGCTTATGTAACGCTCCTGCATATTTTGTCGATTTAATGAATGGAGTATTCAGAGAAGTCTTGAATAAATTTGTCCTGGTATTCATTGATGACATCTTAATCTACACCAAGTCAGAAAGCGAGCATGAAAAACATTTAGAACAAGTGTTGGGGATTTTGAGAAAGAACGTCGTAAAAGCCAAATTTTCTAAGTGTATATTTTGGCAAGACGAAGTGAAGTTCCTTGGTCACGTCGTATCAAAGAAAGTAATTTCAGTGGATTCAAGCAAAATTATAGCAATTCAAGATTGTAAGCAGCCTACTACCCCCACAGAAGTCTGAAGATTTTTGGGATTGGCTAGTTATTATTGGAAATTCATTAAAGATTTTTCGAAAATATCCGGTTTATTAACAAAGCTTACAAAGAAGCACGCAAGATTTAATTGGACTCCGGAATGTGAGGCAGCTTTCCAAGAGCTGAAATTGAAATTGACAACTGCTCCCGTATTAACAATTATCGATGGCAATCAGGATTTGAAGGTCTGGATGGATGCTTCTATTGGGGGTCTTTGTAACACCCCATGTCCGTAAATGTCACTCACAAAGGGAATGCATTAACTTCCATGAAGCATTATAAGTAAACAGAACACAATATTACAAGACAGATACATAAAGTAGTACATGAAAAATTTATAACTTTATTACAGCAGAAACAGAAGTAAGTTTGGTTAAATCTTTCAAAACCACAATATTGGAATTCAAGTACATAAATATTAGTCTTGTACAAAAGCCTTCAGAGTACGTAATTTTAAAACCATAATCCCCAACATAAAATGCCATAAATAGTTAGAATCCAAGCCAAGCAATACTTCAAGCACTCTAGCACTTCAAGCAGAGAGAAATCTAAGTCAAGCTCTTACGTTCCCAATTTGAGTACCTGGTGGGGGGGAACGGAAGAAAAGAGGCAAAACAAACTAGGTCAGACATACGTCTGGTAACTCCAATGACTTTCAGCATATGAATAGTTATTAGTATCATGACATGTAAATAAAACTGAATAAGAGATAGCCGTAATAGGAGTAGCAGGTTAACAGAAGAAACAGAACGATATAGGCTAAGCTAAGCTCCTTACTTAGTTTTCACTTCTCTGCACTAATACTAGTATAACAGAATTAGATGTTGTCCTATCGTCTAAGTAGAAAACAGAATGATCTCTTCAGAAACAGGATGCTAGAAATTGGCCTTTACCACCCGAACAGAGAAAGACGATACAGAAACAGAATCAGGAATGAAATCAGAGACAGAAACAAAATAATCCCTACGGAAACAGAATTTTAGAGTTAGGTGTACACTAGTAATGGGCCTTTACCACCCCAACAGACGGTACCACACAGAAACAGACAGGTGTTACCACCCCAACAGAAACAGATGGTACCCCAACAGAAACAGACAGAACTAAGTGTACCCTAAATTCTACTCCAAGCGATCGGCCCCTAATACATAAATACCCTGTGCCGGCCCCACAAAAGGGTGTATCACTCCCTAAAGTGGCAATTTATAGACACAGACCTATTTAAAGATGTCACGGTGACTTACATCCTCAGAGCAGACCGGATCCATGCACGCACATGACCAGGTTGGAATGCGCCATCAACACCCCTCGCCATTATCAAGGTGAACCTCTTACAATTAGTTCAGTAAGCGTGCCCTGACCCCTCTTAGTGTTGGGTCATAGTTTTGATACCAGAAAGTGTTACTGACTAATATGGGTCCCAAACAACAGATGACACAAGTAATTATCCCTCCTAAGCTTGTGTCCCCAGACTAATAGATTTCAGAATAACTTGTTTACAAATTTCAGATGTACAAAGTTCATATTAAATAGTTTTCAGATCAAACATACAAGTTAACAGGTTTTCAGACTAACGGATCGGATGTACAGATTAACAAGTTCTCAGACTAAAGGATCAGATATACAGATTAACAGACTTACAAATTGTTTTACCTAACTTTTTATTGGGCCTACAGATTCATGAAACGGGTTTATTAGATTCATCAGTCCAGTTGTTTTAACCCTATCCACCCAATACATTTTAGGCATCATATTTATCTTAGATTTGCATTAATTAAATATTAATGCACATACCTCTCTCATTAGGTCGGTAGCTTGTGGCCGCTGGATGTGTCGGGCAGTTCCGGGCAGACTTCTGCTATATGCCGAACCTAACCTCGTGTCTAAGCACCCTTATGCCTACAACTTCTCACATTAGACTGACAGTTTGCGGTTGCTAGTTAAGCCGGTTGGGTCCGGGCCGGCTTCAACCGCAAACTGAGTCTAACCTCGTGTCTCAACATTCTTATTTGTAGCTAAATTTTCATTCACAGATTATGCCAATATCAGATTAATTATGCCAATTCAACAAATTAACTTCTTTACAAGTTACAACAGATTATTCAAAGTTCCATTAACATGTTTTGCTCGATTTTAGATCGAGCCTACTGATTACATACCCAACTCACAGTGTTCAATTCCCACAGATCTAGCGGATTGGGCAATTTAATAGATTTAAAGATATCCTAAAGTTCTATTAACATATCTTGCCTAATCATAAATTAAGCCTCATTTTACATGCCGAAATTATGGTCATAATTCTCAACATAACATATGCCCAAATTTAGTTAGATTTTCCACAATACAGAATATTCTCTAAAAGCCCCAAATCATGATATAAAATATGAATTATGCCAATTTATAACCATCGATTACCGCGTATGTCAAATATCCAAAAATCCGAATTAGGCCGTATTCACATTAATAGTTATTCCTATTTTAATATAGGTTTTTCAGGCCTAAGTCACGTATCCTTTTTCTTCCAAGTCATAGATCGTCATATAAAATATGCCCTAAATCTAGCTCTTAAATTACAACATGTATTATGTCCTCAAAATTAGATCTTGAATTATAACATGCATTATGTCTCCAAATTACAAGTCATATGTTGTTATACATTAATTCTCCTTCTTCCAAATAATAAACCGTCATATATAGTATGCCTAGATCTAGATCTTAAATTACTACTTATGTTGTGTTCTCAATTTAGTCATAAATCAGTTATGTCCAATTATGCATCATTCAATATTTTCCCCAAATTTTGCATTCGCGTGTCAATCTATTATGAGATTTGGCTCAGGCTCGTAGTAGTCTGGCTATAGAACAGAAGGAAGGAAGAGATACAGAATAGTTAAAATAAGATAGATCTACACAGAAAAACAGATCTGATAAACAAGAATAAGATGGATCTACACAGAAAAACAGAACTGATAAACAAGAATAAGATGGATCTACACAGAAAAACAGATCTGATAAACAAGAATAAGATAGATCTCCAATTCAGATTTATACCCATGTCAAGATCATAATTAAATTTCATATCTGAAAATAACTGTACTCACAAATCGTGGTTTAAGAAAGAGGAGAACGATTATGGGATCTGATTTTCTAGAGTTGATTTAGCTTTCCGTTGATGTAGGCGTTGATTTGTTATCTTTATCTCCTCTTTTGAATTGATTGATTAGGGTGGAGGCTAGGTCACTTTAGGTTTTAGGAGCATGGAGGCACCATTCCTATTTGTTAATGAATTAGGGTTTAGGTTTAGCTATGTATATTTAGATGCCCAGGATCGATTAGAGCTCTTAGATTAACCCAGAAACCATTAGGACCACTCAGATGCCACATCAGCCCTTAGGGCGAATCGGGCCATGGGTTGACAGTCAAACACCCTGGATCGACCCCCAGTCGACCCAGCGGGGATCGGGTCGACTCCAAAAATGGTGCGGTACGGCTATTCCCCTCTCGATTCGCTGTTTTGAACTTTTTTGAATATTTATTTATTTAATTTTTTATATATATCTATATATATATATATTTCTCTCATATGCATACAAACTTCAAGGCTTAATAACATCTTCATAAGGTATCCGTTTTGTGCAAACCAAATGTCTACCTTGACCCAAAATTTTGAAACGAACATAATAGCACAACCCATTTCACTTAATTCTTCTTCTAAAAATTAAGTATACTTTAATTTGTGAGTTTTAATGTTATAAAATTACGGGGTGTTACATTCTCCCCTCCTTAAAGGATTTTGTCCCCGAAATCTCCAAGTTAAGAAGAATGTATCCTACTATCAAATCATCCATCTACTCAACCATCATACACAAGCATCCATTGTCCTTAAAAGGTTTCAAATGCCGTATGAACATATGCAGAGTGTGTGTGTATGTTTCTTATCTAATGAAAAATCAGGCGGTCTACTGATCCATTTAACCTCCTTAATGAGAATTATGTTAGTGTCATGAGTCCAATTATGTATGCAAGAAATCCTAATTGATACACATCATTTATATATTAGTGCATAACCATTCATCCAAATGCAACATCCATGTGATGAGTCAATCATTTTGCATCAACAAAAAATGAAAAATGCACACACATCCATATGCAGTATGAGAGTATTTTTTAGCCGATCTAGTTCCTAGTGTGTGTATATGCATCCACGAGCAACCACTAGCAACCACTTGCATCCACTTGCAACCATCTAACATAACATGTCTCAAACACATGTTTACACCCATTAGTTTCTACCTAAAGGTCGAAGTCTCGATCGATAGGATTCAGCCGAGTGATAGAAGCAAGTATAATTAAAATAGAAGTTCTGTTCCCCTTAGACATCGGTTAAGAGAATGAATCCCAAAGTATCAACCCCGAAGGCCGAAATCAACATCAGATTGACACCTAGAGAATTACTCCCATTAAACAATGTCAAAAATGGGAATATACTTCACGCTTCGAGTAAAAACCCCTAACCTTTTCAGAAATATTCAGATACTTACAGACTACTGGTACAGATCAGATTATCAAATGATTCTTAGGAAACTAAGCATGATAAAACCCCACCATATCCCATAAAAACCAAAATGTATGCGTCACAGTCAACTTAATGCTTAACACATATACCTTCAAACCCCAACTTATCACGAACAGATGAGTCGTAACCCTTAAGGGGTTTGAGACTATAGCGGGATCAGAAACAAGACTAGTATTAAAGTGCAGAGACTCAACTACAGAATTAAAATGCCAGAATAATCAGATAAGGAAATTAATCTTTCTACGGAAAATTTTCCACCTTTGTCCTATCCACCAACTACGAGAACATTCACCTACCTTCCAGAAGATTCTACCCTTTGCCCTTGCCTTCTGGGTTAATCCTTGATCAGATGTCATGTCTCACTGCAATGAAAACAACCAGTCTTCTTACATGTTAACAAGTCTTTCTCTAAAGTTGCCCCCATAACGCGGAAAACCCTACGAAGCTCGAAAGAGGGTTAGCCGTAGGTGAAATTACTGCGGCTACAGATGGAAGTTAGGCACTTCTTTTCCCTTCGACAGGCGCCGTAGTCTCATCATGCCTACTGAACCATGTCGCGATGATGTTACCTCCCAGAAAGCCAGGAGCCCCAGAGACTCAGAAAAGAAAGAAACAAGGATTAAACAGAAAATCAAAAGGGAGATATATGGCTTTGGGGACTATGTTTTTCAAAATAAACTTTCCTTTTGAAAATACTTCCTTTATAAAACCTTTTTGAAAATAGTTTTCAAAAACTTTTTATCAAATCTGGTAACCTTCAGCTCTGATACCAAGTGTAGCACCCCATGTCCGTTAATGTCACTCACAAAGGGAATGCATTAACATCCATGAAGCATTATAAGTAAACAGAACAGAATATTACAAGACAGATACATAAAGTAGTACTTGAAAATTTTATAACTTTATTACAGCAGAAACAGAAGTAAGTTTGGTTACATCTTTCAAAACCACAATATCGGAATTCAAGTATATAAATATCAGTCTTGTACAATAGCCTTTAGAGTACGTAATTTTAAATCCATAATCCCCAACAGAAAATGCCATAAATAGGTAGAATCAAAGCCAAGCAATACTTCAAGCACTCTTGTAATGGTCCGGATTTCGCCCGACCCGATCAATCGTTAGATCGAACAAGACCGTTCAAAACCCGAACACGTTAACTCTGGGAATACAACACATCAAAACAATAACATCAAAGTTTTATAAACATTATAATAATGTTACATCAGAGTACAAAATATCAGAGTACATCGAATAAAATTACAGCGGAAGATAAATTACAGCAAATTAATACAATACACAGCGGAAGACTTCTATGCTCTGGACACAACTTTAGGCTTCGATCCAAAATCCAGCTCAAGAGATAAATATCTGCAAAAAGCTACTCGACTGCCCTTGTGGAAAAGAGGGCACCCGAGTTTGCAAAGTGAAACAAACTACGAGTCAGTCATGGGACTGGTGTGAGAATTCTTAACTAATATAACTAACAGAAATAAGGCAAATCCAAGGACCACGGCGCTAACGCGGAACGGGTTTGCTCCATTGGATTGCCAGTGCATAACTAAAAGTAAATCGTTAAACAATGCAATGCTTTTTGGAAAAATGAAACCATTATAAGACTCAAGTCTCATCACATAATGCAACGCAAACCGGAGGATAGAATTTTACCTTATAATGGTCAAAAATGCTTGATACGATAAAACGGGTTTTATATTATTACTAGTGTATATATGTTTTTAAAAAAACACTTCAATCATAATGTATCAACCATAGACGGCATAGTACCCCATCCTACTATGTCGCCACACTAGTTCTACAATCAAAACCGCAGGGTCGTATTGGAAATTGGGTTTCCATCATGAGTCAAGGCTAGGGAGGAGTTCTTTACCGATTCGAGACACTCTAGCTAATGTCTCAGGATCCCCCGCAGTGAATACTTGGAAATCTGCAGGGCCAGTCCACACATACAGCTTCGTGGATTAGTTATTCCTGAACACACGTTTCCCGATCCTATAGGACCTATCATCCGAGTCGCCTCATTCTATCATCCACATAAGTAAAATATCAGCCAGTTTAAGAACTGACACTACTTCTAGCTAGAAAGAAACGTGCTGCTCTCCCTTCGTTCCCTTCTCCCGTTTTAGACTCCAACCGGGTTATGAGGCTCGCGAAGTCACGCTATACACAAAGCTACGCCTAAACAGGCTGTGCTTTGATCGTCACCACAAGGTTCTTCTTTTCAACAAGAAACCTTGATCATTGCATCTTAGTATGCCACACTGTCACTCCATATCACACTACCAATTCTTAGCCGAAATATATGAAAGGGTGTTAAGCAAGAGAATAAATTCTCCTCCACCAAACATTCATATCTTCGACAGAAAATCAATAAATACAATATAAAGGAGTACAATGTCGGACACACATTCCATTTATAAGCTTATGCTCTGGGTCTGAGCGAAAGCCAAATCCGTACAAATAAAAACTATGTCCGGACAACTACCATCTTAGCCCCGTCTTGGGAGAAAATCAATCAAGGGCCTCAACACTAGTTACCCATTCGATGTGAAAATCATCGGTCTTCAATCGTCGTCTTCAATTCTTCAAACGTCGTATCATTATTTGGAATGAGAGTAAACTCGGACTTTCCAAATAATTCTCGCATACTAAATTTGAAAACCATTTCGTATAGTTGTTAATAATTTATAACGATCTATCGCTATTTTTATTTTACTTTACATACACATCCTAAACATAACAATGTATATTTTCTTCTTCCATCCTTCAATTTACACAAAATGTATATTTGGTTTCATTATTTTTTTCTTCCTAATGAAAATCTATTCCTTAGAAATGTAAATTTCTAATCTTATTATTTACATTGAAAAATGCAAATTTCTATTCCTATTTTATTTACATTGAGAAATGTAAACTTATATTTCAAGATATTATTATATTGAAAATGTAACTTTTATTTCATATTCTATTTACATTGGAAAATGTAAATTTCTATTCATTCTTCTAATTCCTTTGTTTTCATTGAAAAATGTAAATTCTTTAAAAATATAACTTCTATTTCATCCTAATTTACATTGAAAAATGTAAGTTTCTACATTTCTCTAATTACATATAAAAATGTATCTTCCTATTTTTCTTTTATTTACATTGAAAAACGTAACTTTTTTTACCGCATCTAAAATGACGATAAAAATATATAATTTTTATTCTATTCTTTTAACGCATCTTAAGTGACGATAAAATTATACATTTCATTTCAATTATTCTTATTCACATTAAAATGGTAATCTCTTCTTATTTAATACATTGTAAATGTATTTTTCTCATTCCCTTCTTATTACATTGATAAAAATGTAAGTTTCATTCTAATTTAAATTACCTAATAAATATGTAAGTATTCATATCTTATTACCTTAATGCAGGAAAGATTCATACCTCATCATCTTAATTACATTATAAATGTAATTCATACGTTAAAATATATAGTTTCATCTCATTACAAAATTACATGTAAACATTCATTTTGATAAAAATATACTTCTCTTTCAATTCTTTTCTTTTTAATGTACATAAATAACGTTAAAATCAAATCTTTTCATTTCTTTATTACATTAATAAAAATGTAAATCTTCCATTTCATCATAGTTACATAAAAATGTAACATTTTACTTATTACATTAATAATGTAAATGATTTTCCTTCATATGCAATATTGTTACAACAAAATATGACTTAATTTCATATGCAATATCGCTACAACAAAATATGACTTAATTTCATGTGCAATATCATGATTCCATAATATGAATATATTTCATATGCAATAACATGGTTTGACAATATGAATATTGTAACAGCCCGGAAAATCTGAGCCAATTTAAAATTTTTATTTTGGCAATTTTAGCGAATTTTGAATATTTAAAATGTATTATTTTAAATAATATCGACGAAAAATTTATTTTGAATAGAATTAGAACGTATATATTTATATACGTCGTCGTTAGAATATAAATATTTATTTTAAATTATAAAAGGAATTGAAAATGGCGCGGTAGTTCGATAATTCGATTTCAAAATTCAAATGAATGTACCGGGTGCAAAATAAACCGGATTTTAGCGAGACCAAAAATATTAGAATCTAATTGTGAATATGTTTCCAACAAATCAGAGAAATTGAAATTTCATAGAGGGAATCAAAAGATATGTCCAGTTGAAAATTCAGAATAGTCGCTATGGAATTTCGGCCCTCGAAAATAGCCATTTTCAAACGATCTCGGATTTCGACGAAACCACTTTTGTTGGATCCGTGATGTCACGTTATTGCTAGGTTTTAATTTTAATAATTTTTCGAATCAATACGTGAGCGTGGCAAAGGAAAACACGTTTGACCAGTTTCAGTTGATTTAAATCGACTGGAAAATGGCCATTTTTCAAACTGTCTCAGAATTCGACGAAATTAGCTTTGTTAGGACCGTATCGTCAATACGAAGCTAAAAAACATTTTTCTGGAATTTTTCGAGTTAGTATGTGACCCCAGTAAATTGAAATGCTAGTTCAAATTCAATATATAGAGTTATATGTTGATTTTGATGAAAACTGATCGAAACGGTCGAATCAGCATACGATACATATCCCATTGTGTTCGGAATGGCGGTAATTAGCTATGGACGACAGGCAGTGGGTCTCTTTTAGAAGTCGAAAATAAAAGTTACTTTTTGGTGGAAAATTAAATAATAAAATAAAATAAAATCTCTCTCCTCTCTCTTTCTATTACCATTCAGGCCCCCGTTCAAAATCTTTACAAAATGAAAAAAAAGGAAAGGAAGGGGCGAAGGGGGGGGGGAACCGCTGCCGTCACTTCCATCGCGGCCCCCTCCCAGGTGGCGCCGACCGCCATCGATTCCCCCCTTCCATCTCCTAACTCCGAGCCCCTCTCGCACACCCCGTTCTCCCTCCTCTTCCACGAATACCCTTCCCCAATACAGCCGCACCACATCTCTCCACCACCGCATCCTAGCGCCGCCTAGTCACACCCCCCCCCCCCCCCACAGCTGCGCCGACGCCAAGACCCCCCTCCTCGTTGAGAAAAACAGTAAGCCCTCCTACCTATTTAATATTTATTTTCTTTTCTTTTAGATCCGATTCTATTTATTTATTTAAATCCATTGAAATTTTATTTATATTTAAAGCAATACTTTGTTTATATATAGAATTAGGTAAAGATTTTATTTTTGAAATTGAAAAGTTTAGATTTTTTTTTTAGTGATAAAAGGCGAGATTTTTAGTAAGTAAAAGACGAGATTTATAGAAGTATAAAAGGAATGATTTTTATATTATAGAAGTATAAAAGGAATGATTTTTATATTATAGAAGTATAAAAGGAATGATTTTTATATTATAGAAGTATAAAAGAAATGATTTTTATAAAATAAAAGTATTAAAAATATGATTTTATATAATAAGGAATATAAAAATAATATCTTTATATAGGTAGTGAAATAAAATTTTGATCTTTGTAGAAGAAGTCGAAATATATATAAAAATATAATTTTTATATAGAAAGAAGCATTGTAAAAATATAATTTTTATTTGAACAGCGTGAAAAGAACTGCTTAGGAGTTTCAAAGGAATCTAGATGTTCAGTAGTTCAAAAGCAAAGCACGACGGAGTGGAACCCTCTGTGAGAACTTCTCACCTTTAATTTAAATTTCTAGTTAAAAATATATACTATGATGCAGATGGTGTTTAGTAGCACCCGACACCCGTCGTCCACAGACCATGGACGGCTTGTATGCTTGTTTGTTTGATTTTGATGTGTAGTTGATTGTGTGATGTGATGTGAAATGAAATAAAATATTTATATAGTTAAAATATTTTATAGTTGAAAGTATAATTTTTAACGTGTATTTAAAATGAAATAAAAAAAATGGGACGATTTGTTTATATACACATATTTGACTGATATTGATTAGGACGATAATTTTTACACATCTCCCAACTGCACAAATAAAATCTGTGTTTGATTGTTTGAAACCCTACACGGGTATTGGGATGATATATGACCTACATTAATCCCAATAATTAGTTGTATGTCGATCGATTGATTGACAGACTGTTATAAGCATTGAATATTTATATTTGATGCTTACACAATGTAGAATGCACTTTGGATGATGGTTGATTATTTGTCATGGTTGATATATATATGTGTTGTAGAAAATCAGTATAATTAACATTATATGGTAATTGATTGGGCCTCATTCCGGTTTTGAAATAGAATATTTGAATAGAAATATTTGAAAAAGAAATATTTGAAATAGAATATTTGAAAATAGAAATATATGAAGCTGTGTTGATTAGATTTACCCCATTTTGACGTGAACGATATTTATATCGATTATATTCATTTTATAATGAACATCAAAAGTGATTTCAAAATCTGATATTTTGAAAAGAATTGAAAGTCAAGTTAAACTGAAAAGAATTGAAATTCGAATTAAACCGAAAAGAATTGAAATTCGAATTAAACTGAACTGAATTGAAATTCAAATTAAACTGAAAAGAATTGAAATTCGAATTAAACCGAATTGAATTGAAATTCGAATTAAATTGAAAAGAATTGAAATTCGAATTAGATTGAAATAGAATTGAAATCGTTTTGAATTGAATTTAAAACGTATTGAAATTGAACTGAAAATCGATTTGAATTGAAATCAATTTGAAATGAATTTAAAACGAATTTATAAGGAAAAATTCAATTTTGATTTGAATTTGAGATGGAAGTTGAAATCGTTTTCAAAACGAATTTAAAACGGTTTTTAAAATACGTTTTGAAAGGAAATCGACGATACATATATAATATATGTATTATATATAAATAATGGCCTGAATAGAACACGCCGGGCCGCGACAGTTCGTGAATTTTGACCATTGACTTCGAATGGATATTGCGGGAGATCCGACCGTCGGATTCTCCTAAAATTGGAACCGTTGGGTTCATATCGAAAAGAGCTTTCTAACGTGTATTAGAAATTAGAAATCTAACGGTTGGATTTGGAATTATGTCCAAATCAAATTTGGAAAAGGTCGTTGTAAGTGCAGTTCGATGGCCGTTGATGGAAATCGACTGTACGGGCCTTGATGAAATTATTAAAAATAGTAATAATTTGTGTAAAATCATAAGAAATGATTTGTGAAGAATTGGGATGAAAAACTCCATATTTGAAAAGATAAAAATAGATTTTTATTGAAATGAACTAGTTTTGAACTAGAGTAATAATTTATTTATTTTTAAAAATAAATAAATTGGATTTGAAATGATTTTGAAATATAACCAGGATTTCCAATAATTGAATTGGAATGTATTTGAATCGAAATTGTCTTTGGAATATTTCAATGTTGGATTTCATGATGATACAGATATTGTTATGGGAATTTGAAAGATATATTAATATCGTTTTTTCCAATATGATATTTTTTGGTCGTAGAATTTGATATTGAATACAAGCCGATATATTTTCTATTCAGAGCCTTGTATTTAATATCAAATGTGATTTGGGTTTGTCGTGAGTGGTGTCTTCATTAACACTGTTCTTAAACCCAGTTGAGAAAAAGATTAAATCTTTTTATTTAGATTTAATGAAGTGTACCAGTTAAAGATTAAAACTAAGTGGAGTTTTAATGAATCTTTAATTAGATTGAAAAGATCGAGAATGGAGTATCGCCAATTTTACTCTAGGCGATAGTTAAATCTTTAATTAGATTTGAACGTGAAATGTTAATTGAAGTTACCGATAACACTGTGGTGTTAAATATGAAGTATGACCAGTTTTACTTCATGGGATTAATAGGTGGAAATTGGGAAATAAAATAAATGATTACTCCGGTGTGGTTCGCTAACCCCGACTAGTTTGAATTGATATTCAAAGAAGATTAAAGAATAAATTTAAAGAATTTATCTTTGATAAAATTAATGGGAACCTTTCCTAAAGTATAAGAATATTTGAATAAAAGAATATTCTGAATTGGAATGAGGCGTATGTTGTGTTTGTGTAACACTTGTTTATTATATATGCGAGTTATTCAGAAAGACCGGGTTTATCCCATTCTGAATAACTAATTCGACGTGGTGTCGAAGATGAAGATGGTGGTTAAAGACCGGAGGTCTTCACGTCGTTTGGATAATTACTGATGATCTTGATTGGGTCGTACACCCAAAAGGAGGGAATCAGTTGGTGATCGTCCAGACGTACTTGGAGATCGAAGGATATGCGGGGTACTAGGTGCCTCCGGTTTCATTCGGACCCAGAACGAACTTGTAAATGGACTATGTGTCTGACATTGGATTTTAGTCTGTGTGATTGATTTCTATTAAATATATATCTGTTTGGCGGTGGATTATTCTCTTGCTTAACGCCCTTCTCTGAGACGTACGAGCTCAGGGGTTATATATTGATGGATATCAAACGCATGGAGTGAATTGCCTGTGTGGCATGCCTAAGTGGCAAATGATCAAGGCTTCTGTTGAAAAGCAAAGTCTTGTGGTTGATGATCAAACCACGGCCTGTGTGGCATAGCTTTGTGTAACGTGAATTCGCGAGCCTCACACCCCAGTTGTGAACCAAAAATGGGAGAGGACCTCAGGGAGGGCATGCGTTTCCTTCTAGTTAGAAGTGGCGTTAGTGGTTTTACACGCCCTGACGAGTTTTACTTATGTGGTTGTTGCTGTTGCGAGGCGCCTCGGTTAGATCGGACGATCCGGGTCCGATGGAGTCATTCGTTGGCTCACTTACGCCCCAAAGGGTGGGGAAACGCAGTGTTCAGGCATTTTAATCCACATCGGCGGACCGGCCCTGACGATCCAAGGGTCACTCGAGCTCTGATCCTGAGGCTCGGGCTAGAGAGTCTCGAATCGGTGAGGACTGTCTTTTGTCTCGGTTCGCAGATGGAAATCCAATTTCCAAATACGTGATTTTGCAGTTTTAATTGTAGAACTAGTATGGCGACATAATATATGGTACCCATGCCGTCTGTGATTGATATTTATGATTTGAAGTTGTTTTATACACTATGCACTTATAATAGTATCAAATGATTCGTTTTAAACGTACTAAGCATGTTTGGCTATTATAAGGGAAAACCCTATCCCCCGGCTTGCGTTGCATTGTGTGATAGGACCTGGGTCTTATAATAGCTTCATTTTTCCAAAAAGCATTGCGCTATTTTGTTATATGAACTGGTATTCTTGGGAGGAAAACCGTTCCGTGTTTTACGGCGTGCTCCCTTGATATATCTGCTTTAAAGTAAAGTTTTAAACAACTGTTTTAGTTCTCACACCAGTCCCATGACTGACCTGGAGTTTATTGTTTTAACATAATCTCTGGGTGCCCTTATTTTGACACGGGCAGCTTGTAGTTTTGGGTTTTGCAGATTTATATTCACAGGAACCTGGTTTACAGCTGGAATGATATCCGGAGAGCTTTGTATCCGTGTATCTTCTTCGGTTGTATTTTGTATTATTTTCCGCTGCTATGTAATATATTATAATCTCTGATATTTTATAATGTGTAATATTTGTTCATAATCTGTATATTCTTGTAATATGATGGAATTGTTGTAATTAACAATGAAATGTTCTTCCGTCTGCGTTCTTCTGTGTATTGTTCTCAACTCTATTCGGGCTTTCCTCACTGGGGAAGTTTCGGGTTCTTACAGTGGTATCAAAGCTTTGGTTTACAAAGCTCAGAGGACAAGATACATTAGAACCATACGAAAGAATTCATCAGAGATTGGATTAGTAATATCCAATGGGAATGACTCGTTAGAGATGGGATCAGTAGTATCCTAGAGCGAGTGTGAAGAGTGTGTTTTTGAAATGACAACAAATTTTGTTTTGAAAATTTAATTCAAATATTCGTATTTGAATATTTATTTATATTGATTTGGACTATCCGGTATATAAAGATTTTGCATATACATCTGATCCACGTGTATTCGAAGTTTTAATATATTGGGTAGATATAGAATCATATTCTAGTTGCCCGGAGATGATTCTGATGATAGTCTAGACATCATCAGAATTGGTGTTCGAGTTTCGAAAGTGGGATTTCTATATATTTCCTATTGACTGGTGTGAGAACCAAAATTATATAGGGCCTATTGTTGTGATTTGGCATCAAAAATATGATTTTTGACTATATATCAAAGTTATGAATTTGAAATGTTAATCAACTAATTGATTGACGGTTGTGTTTTTTGATTATTGGTTGATTAGTTAAAAGTTGAACCATTTAGCCAAATTGTATCAAATAGTGAATTGTATTGAAAATTTGTCGCATTTGCTTGCATATACATGTACTTACACTGAACAGGTCATAGCAAGGAGGCTAGAGCAGAAGAATAAAATTGTTTGCCCGACAAATAGGTACATGTTTACCATAATTTACTGTTTTGTTTGGGTGATGATGATTTTGTGAGCCGATTGGCTTTTTATTTTTCTTTTGGTTTGAAGAAGGCCATGGGAGGCTATATGAATTATCCCGAAGTCCCCAGTGCAGGGGAGGTTATGGCGAAATTTTTCGAAAATTTAGGGTGTTAGTCAAATTTTTGAAAATTTGAAAAGTTCTTAGAAACTAAAAAGTTGAGGAACTTAAGCCATAACGAAAATAATGGAAGTTGAGTTGATTTGTTAAACAACTTTCGGCTTCGTTCCTTTTCGGGGACGAAAAGTTTAAAGTGGGGGAGATTGTAACAGCCCGGAAAATTCGAGCCAATTTAAATTTTTTATTTTGGCTATTTTAGCAAATTTTGAATATTTAAAATGGATTATTTTAAATAATATCGACAAAAAATTTATTTTGAATAGAATTAGAACGTATATATTTATATACGTCGTCGTTAGAATATAAATATTTATTTTAAATTATAAAAGGAATTGAAAATGGCGCGATAGTTCGATAATTCGATTTCAAAATTCAAATGAATGTACCGGGTGCAAAATAAACAGGATTTTAGCGAAACCAAAAATATTAGAATCTAGTTGTGAATATTTTTCCAACGAATCAGAGAAATTGAAATTTCATAGCGGGAGTCAAAAGATACGTCCAGTTGAAAATTCAGAATAGTCGCTATGGAATTTCGGCCCGCGAGAATAGCCATTTTGCAAACGACCTCGGATTTCGATGAAACCACTTTTGTTGGATCCGTGATGTCAAGTTATTGCTAGGTTTCAGTTTTAATAATTTTTCGAATCAATATGTGAGCGTGGAAAAGGAATACGCATTTGACCAGTTTCAGTTGATTTTAATTGACTGGAAAATGGCCATTTTCAAACGGTCTCAGAATTCGACGAAATTAGCTTTGTTAGGACCGTATCGTCAATACGTAGCTAGAAAATATTTTTCTGGAATTTTTCAAGTTAGTATGTGACCCAAGTAAATTGAAATGCGAGTTCAAATTCAATATATAGAGTTATATGTTGATTTTGACGAAAACTGATCGAAACAATCGAATCAGCTTACGATACATATCCCATTGTGTTCGTAATGGCGGTGATTAGCTATGGACGACAGGCGGTGGGTCTCGTTTAGAAGTCGAAAATAAAAGTTACTTTTTGGTGGAAAATTAAATAATTAAATAATTAAATAAAATAAAATCTCTCTCCTCTCTCTTTCTATTATCATTCAGGCCCCCGTTCAAAATCTTTACAAAATGAAAAAAAAGGGAAAGGAAGGGGCGACCGGGGGGGGGGGGACCGCCGCCGCCACTTCCATCGCGGCCCCCTCCCAGGTGGCGCCCACCGCCATCGATTCCCTCCATCCATCTCCAAACTCCGAGCCCCTCTCGCGCACCCCATTCTCCCTCCTCTTCCATGAATACCCTTCCCCAATACCGCCGCACCACCTCTCTCCACCACCGCAGCCTAGCGCCGCCTAGCCGCACCCCCTTCCCCAGCTGCGCCGACGCCAAGACCCCCATCCTCGCTGAGAAAAACAGTAAGCCCTCCTACCTATTTATTATTTATTTTCTTTTCTTTTAGATCTGATTCTATTTATTTATTTGAATCCATCGAAAATTTATTTATATATAAAGCAATACTTTGTTTATATATAGAATTAGGAAAAGATTTTATTTTTGAAATTGAAAAGTTTAGATATTTTTTTAGTGATAAAAGGCGAGATTTTTAGTAAGTAAAAGATGAGATTTATAGAAGTATAAAAGGAATGATTTTTATATTATAGAATTATAAAAGGAATGATTTTTATATTATAGAAGTATAAAAGGAATGATTTTTATATTATATAAGTATAAAAGCAATGACTTTTATATTATAGAAGTATAAAAGCAATGATTTTTATATTATAGAAGTATAAAAGGAATGATTTTTATATTATAGAAGTATAAAAGAAATGATTTTTATAAAATAGAAGTATTAAAAATATGATTTTATATAATAGGGAATATAAAAATATTATCTTTATATAGGTAGTGAAATAAAAATTCGATCTTTGTATAAGAAGTCGAAATATATATAAAAATATAATTTTTATATAGAAAGAAGCATGGTAAAAATATAATTTTTATTTGAACAGCGTGAAAAGAACTGCTTAGGAATTTCAAAGGAATCCAGATGTTCAGAAGTTCAAAAGCAAAGCACGGTGGAGTGGAACCCTCTGTGAGAACTTCTCAACTTTAATTTAAATTTCTAGTTAAAAATATATACTAGGATGCAGATGGTGTTTAGTAGCACCCGACACCCGTCGTCCACAGACCATGGACAGCTTGTATGCTTGTTTGTTTGATTTTGATGTGTAGTTGATTGTGTGATGTGACGTGATGTGAAATGAAATAAAATATTTATATAGTTAAAATATTTTATAGTTGAAAGTAGAATTTTTAACGTGTATTTAAAATGAAATATAAACAAATCGGACGATTTGTTTATATACACACATTTGACTGATATTGATTGGAATGATAATTTTTACACATCGCCCAACTACACAAATAAAATATGTGTTTGATTGTTTGAAACCCCACACGGGTATTGGGATGATATATGACATACACTAATCCCAATAATTAGTTGTATGTCGATCGATTGATTGACAGACTGTTATGAGCATTGAATATTTATGTTTGATGCTTATACAGTGGAGAATGCACTTTGGATGTTGGTTGATTATTTGTCATGGTTGATATATACATGTGTTGTTGAAAATTCGTATAATTAACATTATATGGTAATTGATTGGGCCTCATTCCGGTTTTGAAATAGAATATCTGAATAGAAATTTTTGAAATAGAAATTTTTGAAAAAGTAATATTTGAAATAGAATATTTGAAATAGAAATATATGAAGCCGTGTTGATTAGATTTACGCCATTTTGACGTGAACGATATTTATATCGATTTTATTCATTTTATAATGAACATTGAAAGTGATTTCAAAATCTGATATTTTGAAAAGAATTGAAATTCGAATTAATCTGAAAAGAATTGAAATTCGAATTAAACCGAAAAGAATTGAAATTTGAATTAAACTGAATTGAAATTCGAATTAAACTGAAAAAGAATTGAAATTCGAATTAAACTGAATTGAATTGAAATTCGAATTAAATTGAAAAGAATTGAAATTCGAATTAGATTGAAATAGAATTGAAATCTTTTTGAAATGAATTTAAAACGTATTGAAATTGAACTGAAAATCGATTTGAATTGAAATCAATTTGAAATGAATTTAAAACGAATTTATAAGGAAAAATTCAATTTTGATTTGAATTCGAGATGGAAGTTGAAATCGTTTTGAAAACGAATTTAAAACGGTTTTTAAAATACATTTTGAAAGGAAATGGATGATATATATATATAATATATATGTTATATATACAATGGCCTAAATAGAACGCGCCGCGGCAGTTCGTGAATTTCGACCATTGACTTCGAATGGAGAGTGCAGGAGATCCGACCGTCGGATTCTCCAAAAACCGGAACTGTTGGGTTCATGTCGAAAAGGGCTTTCTAACGAATATTAGAAATTTGAAATCTAACGGTTGGATTTGGAATTATGTCCAAATCAAATTTGGAAAATGTCACTATAAGTGCAGTTCGATGGCCGTTGATGGAAATCGACTGTACGGGCCTTGATAAAATTATTAAAAATAGTAATAATTTGTGTAAAATCGTAAGAAATGATTTGTGAAGAATTGGGATGAAAAACTCCATATTTGAAAAGATAAAAATAGATTTTTATCGAAATGAACTAGTTTTGAACTAGAGTAATAATTTATTTATTTTTAAAAATAAATAAATTGGATTTGAAATGATTTTGAAATATAACCAGGATTTCCAACAATTGAATTGGAATGGATTTGAATCGAAATTGTCTACAGAATATTTCGATGCTGGATTTCGTGATGATACAGATATTGTTATGGGAATTTGAAAGATATATTAATATCGTTATTTCCAATACGATATTTGTTGGTCATAGAATTTGATATTGAATATAAGCCGATATATTTTCTATTCATAGCCTTGTATTTAATATCAAATGTGATTTGGGTTTGTCGTGAGTGGTGTCTTCATTAACACTGTTCTTAAACCAAGTTGAGAAAAAGATTAAATCTTTTTGTTTAGATTTAATGAAGTGTACCAATTAAAGAATATCTAATTGGAATTGAATTGGTATTGATTTTTGGGTTTATCATGAACAGTGTTTTAAACGGAATGTGATTTTGGGTTTATTGCGAACCGTGTTTTAAATGACACTGATTCTTTAACCCAGTTAAAGATTAAAATTAAGTGGAGTTTTAATGAATCTTTAATTAGATTGAAAAGATCGAGAATGGAGTATCACCAGTTTTACTCCAGGCGATAGTTAAATCTTTAATTAGATTTGAACGTGAAATGGTAATTGAAGTTACCGATAACACTGTGGTGTTAAATATAAAGTATGACCAGTTTTACTTCATGGGATGAATAGGTGGGGATTGGGATATAAAATAAATGATTACTCCAGTGTGGTTCGCTAACCCCGACTAGTTTGAATTGATATTCAAAGAAGATTAAAGAATAAATTTAAAGAATTTATCTTTGATAAAATTAATGGGAACCTTTCCCAAAGTATAAGAATATTCTGAATTGGAATGAGGCGTATGTTGTGTTTGTGTAACACTTATTATTATATACGCGAGTTATTCAGAAAGACCGGGTTTATCCCATTCTGAATCACTAATTCGACGTGGTGTCGAAGATGAAGATGGTGGTTAAAGACCGGAGGTCTTCACGTCGTTTGGATAATTACTGATGATCTTGATTGGGCCGTACACCCAAAAGGAGGGAATCAGTTGGTGATCGTCCAGACGTACTTGGAGATCGAAGGATATGCGGGGTACTAGGTGCCTCCGGTTTAGTTCGGACCCAGAACGAACTTGTAAATGGACTGTGTGTCTGACATTGGATTTTAGTCTGTGTGATTGATTTCTATTAAATATATATCTGTTTGGCGGCGGAGAATTTATTCTCTTGCTTAACGCCCTTCTCTGAGACGTACGAGCTCAGGGGTTATATATTGATCAATATCAAACGCATGGAGTGAATTGCCTGTGTGGCATGCCTAAGTGGTAAATGATCAAGGCTTCTGTTGAAAAGCAAAGTCTTGTGGTTGATGATCAAAGCACGGCCTGTGTGGCATAGCTTTGTGTAACGTGAATTCGCGAGCCTCACACCCCGGTTGTGAACCAAAAACGAGAGAGGACCTCAGGGAGGGCATGCGTTTCCTTCTAGTTAGAAGTGGCGTC
Source organism: Allium sativum (assembly GCA_030737875.1). NCBI lineage: Eukaryota > Viridiplantae > Streptophyta > Magnoliopsida > Asparagales > Amaryllidaceae > Allium > Allium sativum. The sequence goes on along the minus strand of CM060925.1, from coordinate 833,841 downwards.
AGTGGTTTTACACGCCCTAACGAGTTTGACTTATGTGGTTGTTGCTGTTGCGAGGCGCCTCCGTTAGATCGGACGATCCGGGTCAGATGGAGTCATTCTTGGCTCATTTACGCCCCAAAGGTTGGGGAAATGCAGTGTTCAGGCATTTTAATCCACATCGTTGGACCGGCCCTGACGATCCAAGGGTCACTCGAGCTCTGATCCTGAGGCTCGGGCTAGAGAGTCTCGAATCGGTGAGGACTATCTTTTGCCTCGGTTCGCAGATGGAAATCCAATTTCCAAATACGTGATTTTGCGGTTTTAATTGTAGAACTAGTATGGCAACATGATATATGGTACCCATGCTGTCTATGATTGATATTTATGATTTGAAGTTGTTTTATACACTATGCACTTATAATAGTATCAAATGATTCGTTTTAAACGTACTAAGCATGTTTGGCTATTATAAGGGAAAACCCTATCCCCCGGCTTGCGTTGCATTGTGTGATAGGACCTGGGTCTTATAATAGCTTCATTTTTCCAAAAAAGCATTGCGCTGTTTTGTTATATGCACTGGTATTCTTGGGAGGAAACCCGTTCCGTGTTTTACGGCGTGGTCCCTTGATATATTTGGTTTAAAGTAAAGTTTTAAATAACTGTTTTAGTTCTCACACCAGTCCCATGACTGACCTGGAGTTTATTGTTTTAACCTAATCTCTGTGTGCCCTTATTTTGACACGGGCAGCAAGTAGTTTTGGGTTTTGCAGATTTATATTCATAGCAACCTGGTTTACAGCTGGAACGATATCCGGAAAGCTTTGTATCCGTGTATCTTATTCGGTTGTAATTTGTATTATTTTCCGCTCCTATGTAATATATTGTAATCTCTGATATTTTATAATGGTGGAAAATAGGCATAAGGACAAACTTTGGAAAAAAATTAGTCTGAAGGACATCAAGTTTTATTTTTAGACTGAAGGACAAACTTTGAAAAAAATTAGGCTGAAGGACAATGCTAAATATAATTAGCATTTTCTGCAGTGTAAAACTGAATAATGCTAATTACATTTAGCAATTTTGTGTAGTGTAAAAAACTGAATATAATGCTAATTACATTTAGCATTTTCCTTCAGCTTAATTTTGGTTCAAAGTTTGTCCTTCAGACTAAAAATAAAACTCGGTGTCCTTCAACCTAATTTTTTAGCAAAGTTTGTCCTTCTCCCTAATTACCTCTTTTATAATGTGTAATATTTATTCCTACTCTGTATATTCTTGTAATCTGATGGAATTGTTATAATTAACAATGAAATGTTCTTCCGTCTGCGTTCTTCTGTGTATTGTTCTCAACTCTATCCGGGCTTTCCTCACCGGGGAATTTTCGGGTTCTTACAAATATATTTCATATGCAATAACATGGTTCAATTCTACCTTTTTATTTTACAAATAAAATGCATGTTCAATTCTACTTTTTTATTTTACAAATAAAATGCATGTTCAATTCTACCTTTTTATTTTACAAAACATGACATAAAAGAGGTTTCTTTTATTTACATTAAAAATGAAAATAAACATCTATGCTAAATTTCATTCTTTAGATTAAAAATGAAACATGAAACTCTAATCTTTTATTTACATTATACATGTAGATAAAAATGCAACACTAAATTTCAATAAAAATTGGTTCTTTCTACATCGTCAATAATACTCTTTTTATTTTCAATAAAAATTTGATGAAAATTACATTGTCCTATTCTACCTTTTAATTTGACTAAAAATGCCACATCAAATCCAATCTTTTTATTTCTAAAATTAAAATCTTTTTGTTTTGACAAAAACGGTGATAGACAATATGACTTTCATTTTAACAAAAGAATATTAAAAATATTATTTTTATTACAACGAAAATGATTATTCTACTTTAATTACGTTAACATTTTATAACTAAATTGTTATTTTAACCAATCTTAACATTTTACATCTAAAATGTTAATGAACATTTAATTTTACATACCTTTCTATTTAACAAAATAAATGCTTTGTTTTACATACTTTTCCACTTAACAAAATAAATATTTTGTTTTACATACTTTCAATAAAGACGCTAAAAATAAGTTTAATTTTCATGTCAACACATAACGCTAAAAGTATCCTTATTTTCATATTAACATATGACGCAAAATATGAAATCACATATGGTATATATTTCCATAATACTTCATGTAACATAAAATTTTGATGTAAATTTTTCATGTCAATACATAGGATAACAATGTATGATTGGGTGTCAAGCCTCATGTCAATCTTCTCATTCAATTCTTTTTTTATGGAATATAAAATAACAAATAGAATGATAATTTAAAATCTTCTATTTTTATTGTATGAAAATAAAATTAATACTTATGTTTCAACTCTTTTCGTTTTAACCAATTGAAAAAAAAAAATCTTTATTTCAATACTATCTCATATTGACAAAACTAATGTTACAATTTGTTCGGACTATTTTATTTCATCGCAATAGTCCATCAAATCAGACAAATCAACAAACAGCATTACAATCAACAAATTCCACACATCACAACAGATCTGATGTAATAAGCATACACACATGAAATTTAAATAACGAGGGATAATTTAATTTTAACTATTTTTAAATATAGAAATCTCACCTCGCTTTAACTGAATTCCTGTTCGCGTTCAAAATTGGATGAATTTCCAAAGTGCATGTTTTCAGATCCGGTCAGTTTCAATGTGTAGATCTGATCAATACGAGTCCAACGCAACTGAAATCGCTCGATTTCGAGTCCGTACGAGCAAGATATGGTTAAATTAAGATTGGTAAAATTTTGAATTAAATTAATTAAATAATCAAAGGTTGAAAAAGTCAACCTTTCCTCCTTCCTTCTCCATCACGTTCCAACCCCTTCCCTTTTTTATTTTGAACCCATTTTGTTCCAAATTACGTTTCCACTTTTCTCGAAATTGGTGAAACTAGAAGTCGATTGGATGGTGGCAAATCAGAGAGGGAGGAGAGGGGGTTGTGCGCCTAGGGAGGTGGAGGGGGCGGTGGGGCCTACAGTGTGCGGTGGGGCTGTTGGGCCGCGGGTGGGGGTGGTTTTCTGGCCAAAATACTTTAGTACATCTCATCATCTCCGTATAGAATCGAAGAGGAGGAAGAGAGCTTCGATTTGGTATCTGGTTTGTTGATTTTCATTGAGAGGATTGGAAGAAATTACAGAATGAAATTGGGAGAACGGTGGCCATTGAAAAGGGGGGCGGCGGCTGTGTGTTTTTGTGCTAGGGTTAGGGTTGAGATAATTCTCCTTTTTATAATATTTTAATAATTTAATTACCCATTAAGGCCAGATTGGCCCGAACTCAGAATTAGGCATGCTTACTGTCAAACTATAGGTTTTGACGTCTTCTGAACGCAATAGCGCTAGTGGCGAAGCCCAATTTAGAAGTTTACAGCATATTTACTTTATTTTTAATATAAATCATTTAATTTTTAATTCAACCGTATGTATAAATTCACCGGGGTCCCAAATTAACTTCGAAAATTTCTGAAAATTATATTTAGCTATGTTTTGATGCTGCGGACCTAGGAAAATTAATTTCATTCAATTTTGAGCCCGTTTGAAAAATGACTATTTTCAAGTCAATTAAAATTGACCGAAATTGACAAAACTGAAATCTTTTTGCCACGGCCAGAAATTAATTCTAAAAATTATGAAAAAATTAAACTTAGCCAGACATTCCGGATCCAACGAAAGTTGTTTCGTCCACACCTAGTGATGGATCCGTAATATGTATTTTTGTGTTTCATATTCCTCATGATTCCTTTTATGGATTATAGTTCAGTGATTTTGTGGATTCATTATTTAGTGTTTTGATGAATTTGAGATTTTAAGGTTGTTTTTCTTTTATTTAGTGAACACCTTGTGTTTCATTAACGATTATAGGAATTCGCTCTCCTATTACTTATATCTATCTTATTCCTTTATGTTATAAAGGAATTCTCCTTTTAGCGGATCATTTACTTATTGCTTTTACTGAATAGTTGTTACAAGTTAGACTGACCCGTGTGTATGTCCCTCGGGTTAGACCGAGTTACAGGTTAGCTTATCCGTTAGCGCTTTACTACCTACTTGGATATCCTACTCACTTTTGGAGATGCAAAGTTTTTGTCTGCTTTGGTAGTTCCCCTTGGACATGACATTGTATATCCTTTTGTGGGGTTTTTGATGTATAGATATGTATGCATATTTTGTAGTAACTATCATACTTATCAATGTATGATGTATTATATGGGAAGTATGGGCATGTATATATATCAGTGATTGTTGTTCTGTATTCTGCGATCTATATTATATGTATATAGTTCTGAATAGATCATAAAACCATCATGGTGGTGTATTGAATAAGTGTTAGGCATGTTACCGAAAGAAAAAAAAATATTGACATGTTTAATACTTATTCTATGCAACAGTATGGATGGTTGCTCCTATATGCCCTATTCTCTGCATTAGTAGACAGTATTACCAGCTAATGCTCTTTGCTAATGTGGGTCTCTGGGCGGGGCGTTACAGACGGAGGTCGTTTGTAAAATGACTATTTTCAAGGGCTATATATTTAATATTAAAAATACATTTTTAAACTAATAATTTTCGAAACTCAAAATATATAAGTGTTTACTGTTTTTCAATGCAGAAACGTCATTCTGAACTCAATGGAAGTGGTTTCGAGTTCAAATTCCTTCGTATTCAAAAAGTGTCAATTTTTACCTCTATAAATTTCATAGCGACCTTGCTAAATTTTTAACTAGGCATAACTTTTGATTCCCGCTATGAAATTTTGATTTTTCGGATTCGTTAGAAAGATATTTTTAAATAGATTCTTATATTTTTGGTTTCACTAAAATCCGTTTAATTTTACATCCTATACGGTCAGTCGAAATTCAAATTTGACTTTTCAAACTACCGCGTTATTTCTAACTCCCTTTATAATTAAAATTAAATTATTCATTCTAACTTCAATTTAAATAAATTTTTAATCATTATTATTTTAAAATAAATCATTTTAAATAACAAAAACTTATTAAAATTACTCAAAATAAATTTTTAAATTTAGTCCAAAATTCAGGGTTGTTACATTCTCCCCCACTTAAAATCTTTTCGTCCTCGAAAAGGAACGAAGCTAAAAGTTGTTTAATTAATTAACTCATCTTTCATTCTTTAATTCGTTTCTATAATTTTATTAGTTGAACTAATAATTACACTACACAACCATCAACCAATTAGTTGACTAGCTTTTTAAATATATATAACTTTTGTATATTCAAAAATCATTTTTTTAAAAAAAAAATCGGTTTATATATAATCAAAAATACGTTAATTATAAACTAGGCACTCTCAACTCATTCTAGTGCATTACTAACCCCATCTCTAATGAGTCTTTTCATTCTAGGATACTACTGATCCTATCTCTAATGAGTATTCTTATTGGATATTTCTAATCCAATCTCTGATGAGTCTTTTGTTCAGTTCCAACGAGTTGTATCCCAAAGATTTTGAGCTAACCAGAGCTCTGATACCAACTGTAACGCCCCCCGTATTTCTCCCGACCCGATCAATCGTTCGATCGACCAAGACCGTTCAAAACCAGAACACGTTAACTCTGGGAACACAACACATCAAAACAATAACAGCAAACTTTTATAAACATTATAATAATGTTACATTAGAGTACAGAATATCAGAGTACATCAAATAAAATTACAGCGGAAGATAAATTACAGTAAATTAATACAATACACAGCAGAAGACTTATATGCTCTTGACACAGCTTTAGGCTTCGATCCAGAATCCTGCTCAAGAGATAAATATCTGCAAAAAGCTACTCGACTGCCCGTGTGGAAAAGAGGGCACCCGAGTTTGCAAAGTGAAACAAACTACGAGCCAGTCATGGGACCGGTGTGAGAATTCTTAACTAATATAACTAATAGAAATAAGGCAAATCCAAGGACCACGCCGCTAACGCGGAACGGTATGCTCCATTGGATTGCCAGTGCATAACTAAAAGTAAATCGTTAAACAACGCAATGATTTTTGGAAAAATGAAACCATTATAAGACTCAAGTCCCATCACACAATGCAACGCAAACTGGAGGATAGAGTTTTACCTTATAATGGTCAAAAATGCTTGATACGATAAAACGGGTATTATATTATTACTAGTGTATATATGTTTTAAACAAAACACTTCAATCATAATGTATCAATCCTAGACGGCATAGTACCCCATCCTACTATGTCGCCATACTAGTTCTACAATCAAAACCGCACGGTCGTATTGGAAATTGGGTTTCCATCATGAGTCAAGGTTAGGGAGGAGCTCCTTACCAATTCGAGACACTCTAGCTAATGTCTCAGGATCCCCCGTAGTGAACCCTTGGAAAGCTGCAGGGCCGGTCCACGCATACGGTTTCGTGGATTAGTTTTTCCTGAACACACGTTTCCCGATCCTATAGGACCTATCATCCGAGGCGCCTCAATCCATCATCCACATAAGTAAAATATTAGCCAGTTTAAGCACTGACACTACTTCTAGCTAGAAAGAAACGTGCTGCTCTCCCTGCATTCCCATCCCCCGTTTTAGACTCCAACCGGGTTGTGAGGCTCGCGAAGTCACGCTATACACAAAGCTACGCCTAAACTGGCTGTTCTTTGATCGTCACCAAAAGGTTCTGCTTTTCAACAAGAAACCTGGATCATTGCATCTTAGTATGCCACACTGTCACTCCATATCACACTAAAAATCCTTTGCCGAAATATATGAAACGGTGTTAAGCAAGAGAATAAATTCTCCTCCACCAAACATTCATACCTTCGACAGAAAATCAATAAATACAATATAAAGGAGTACAATGTCGGACACACATTCCATTTATAAGCTTATGCTCTGGGTCTGAGCGAAATCCAAATCCATACAAATCAACACTACGTCCAGACAACTACCATCTTAGCCCCGTCTTGGGAGAAAATCAATCAAGGGCCTCAACCCTAGTTACCCATTCGATGTGAAGATCGTCGGTCTTCAATCACCGTCTTCAATTCTTCAAACATCGTATCATTATTTGGAATGACAGTAAACTCGGACTTTCCAAATAATTCTCGCATACTAAATTTGAAAACCATTTCATATCGTTGTTAATAATTTATAACGATCTATTGCTATTTTTATTTTACTTTACATACACATCCTAAACATAATAATGTATATTTTCTTCTTCCATCCTTCAATTTACACAAAATGTTTATTTGGTTTCATTATTTTTTTCTTCCTAATGAAAATCTATTCCTTAGAAATGTAATTTCTAATCTTATTATTTACATTGAAAAATGTAAATTTCTATTCATAATTTATTTACATTGAGAAATGTAAACTTATATTTCAATATATTATTATATTGAAAATGTAACTTTTATTTCATATTCTATTTACATTGGAAAATGTAAATTCCTATTCATTCTTCTATTTCCTTTGTTTACATTGAAAAACGTCAATTCTTTAAAAATATAACTTCTATTTCATCCTAATTTACATTGAAAAATGTATGTTTCTACATTTCTCTAATTACATATAAAAATGTAACTTCCTATTTTTCTTTTATTTACATTGAAAAACGTAACTTCTTTTTACCGCCTCTAAAATGACGATAAAAATATATAATTTTTATTCTATTCTTTTATCGCATCTTAAATGACGATAAAAATATACATTTCATTTCTATTATTCTTATTCACATTAAAAAGGTAATCTCTTCTTATTTAATACATTGTAAATGTATTTTTCTAATTCCCTTCTTATTACATTGATAAAAATGTAAGTTTCATTCTAATTTAAATTACATAATAAATATGTAAGTATTCATATCTTATTACCTTAATACAGGCAAGATTCATACCTCATCATCTTAATTACATTATAAATGTAATTCATACGTTAAAATATATTGTTTCATCTCATAAAAAAATTTCATGTAAACATTCATTTTGATAAAAATATACTTCTCTTTCAATTCTTTTCTTTTTAATGTACATAAATAACGATAAAATCAAATCTTTCCTTTTCTTTATTACATTAATAAAAATGTAAATCTTCCATTTCATCATAGTTACATAAAAATGTAACATTTTACTTATTACATTAATAATGTAAATGATTTTCCTTCATATGCAATATTGTTACAACAAAATATGATTTAATTTCATATGCAATATCGCTACAACAAAATATGACTTAACTTCATATGCAATATCATGATTCCATAATATGAATATATTTCATATGCAATAACATGGTTCGACAATATGAATATATTTCATATGCAATAACATTGTTCAATTCTACCTTTTTATTTTACAAATAAAATGCATGTTCAATTCTACATTTTTATTTTACAAATAAAATGCATGTTCAATTATACCTTTTTATTTTACAAATAAAATGCATGTTTAATTCTACCTTTTTATTTTACAAAACATGACATAAATGTAACAACCCGGAAATGCGAGCCAGTTCTAAAATTTTTATTTTGGCAATTTTGATGAATTTTGAATATTTAAAATGATTGTTTTATACAATATCGACAAGAAATTTATTTTGAATAGAATTCGAACGTATATATTATATAGATCGTTGTTAGAATATAAATATTTATTTATATATATAAAAGGAATTGAAAATGGCGTGGTAGTTCGATAATTCGATTTCAAACTTCAAATGAATATACAGGATTCAAAACAAACCGGATTTTACTAAAATCAAAAATATTTGAATCTAATTGAGAATATCTTTCCAAAGAATCCGAAAAATCAAGATTTCATAGTAGGAATCAAAAGACATGTCCAGTTGAAATTTCAGAATAGTCGCTATGGAATTTCGGCATTTAAAAATAGCTATTTTGCAAATGTAACGACCCATAAAATCTGAACCAATTTAAAAATTTTAAATTAGCTAAAATAGTGGATTTTATATATTTAAAATAAATATTTTAAATAATAGCAATGAAAGGTGAGTTGGAATCGACGTTTGAAAACGAATATAATTAATTCTAATTATAAACAGGCCTGAAAAGGCGCTGTTGTTTCAAAAATTGAATTCAAAATTTGTCGGACTGTACCGGGTGCAAAACAAAACAGATTTGAGTGAAACCAAAAATATTTAAATCTGTTAGTGAATACCTTTCTAACGAATCTGAAAAATCGAAGTTTCATAGCGGAAAGCAAAAGTTATGGCCGAATGAATTTTCAGAAAGGTCGCTATGGAATTTATATAGCCCGTGAAATTGGCCATTTTGCATACGACCTCGGAATTCGACGAAACCACTTTTGTTGGATCCGGGATGTGAAGTTATTGTTAGGTTTCAAACTTCATAATTTTTGAAGCTAGTATGTGAGCGTGGCAAAGGAAAATGTGTTTTCGTCAATTATAGTTAAATTGGATCGACCAGAAATGGGCCTTTTTGCAAACGGTCTCAGAATTCGACGAAACTAGTTTTGTTGGGACCGTATCAACAAAACATAGCCATATTTATTTTTCTGGATTTTTTCAAATCATTTTGTGGCCCTGGCAAATTGAAATGTACGTTCAAATCGAATATTGAATGTTATATATTTTAAATTGAATGGAAACTGACTGAAACAGTCGAATGGGCCTACGAAACATATCCCATTGTGTTCGAAATAGGGGTAAAACGCTGGGGACGACAGTCGTTGGGTTTGGATTGGAGGTCGTGTCAGAAAACACCTTTTAAAACCCACCGGCCAATCAGAATTTAATAAAAAAAAGAAGAGAAAACACTTTCTCTCTCCCCGACGTCGAAGGCGGAAACCGCTTTAAACCTTCCCCCTCATTTTCCGATCAATCCACGCCGAATTAGCTCATGCCACAGTTGAACTTTTTGAAGATCTTCTCGAGATCTTCAAATCCATATAAAGTTTGGAATTTTTCATGGCCTGTGGAGTGCGAATCGACGCCAGGAAGTTTGGTCATGCAAACCGCCGCCGCCGTCAACCTGGGCCACCGAAGTGGACCCCGCTCAAGGTGCCAGTACGCCTCTCTCCCCTCTTCCTCGCTGCGCTGGCCGATCGACGAATAGCTTCACGAATCAAAAGAAAATTCAAAACCTAGTTTTGAACAAATCAGCTGAGGTACGGCCATATTTAATTTTGACAGTTTTAACACCTTTAAACCGTTGCAAACTTTGAAAAATCATATCTTTTTCGTGTATTGACGAAATTCAGTGAAACAAGAGACAGTGGACTCGTGTGGACGTCTTCTACCTTCTAGAAGAGACCGCATATTTTCTGAGCCTTCTGCTATTTTTGGTGGAGTGGAACCCAATGTGAGATTTTTATTTATAAACGATATGGAAAACGACGATGTATAAATTATATAATCGATGTATGAGTTATATAAGCGTTGTACACCTCTTGTATAAGCGTTGTATAAGTTGTACGTTCGATGTATAAGTTATATATGTGTTGAAATAGAAGTGAATTGCTATATATATATATATATATATATATATATATATATATATATATATGCCCCTCGTCCACAAACCATGGACGATATTTATTGGTTGTGATTGGTGTGAAAATTGATTGATAGTGAATGGTTGATTGGAATTGTTTGTGGTTGATATTGATTGATTGTGGTTGAAAAATACCCGTTTGTGGTTGAGAAATATTTGGTTGAAACCACATATGATTAGTTTGTGGAAATGAAATAAATATACATGCTGCCTGCGTGCGAACTAGATGCATGATTCCCCATTGTCAAAAACCGCGAGGTTTTAAGGTAGAGCGAGGAGCCGTACCAGGGACGGTCCCGGTTTTAACTACCCTGCCGTTATGCTGCCGAAATTTTGAATAATATTCATGTATTTGAATTATTTTCATTTGTTGAAACTATATTTATTCATGGAATAGAAAACCTTCATGTGTTGAATCGATATTCATTCGTTGGATAGAAATTCATGTGTTAAATGGTGTTCGTGTTTTATAATAAAAATCACAATTTTATCATCTATATGAACTATATAAAATAACCTTGTTTTGAAAGAAATTGTTTTATAATAAAAATCCTATTTTTATTACCTGTATGAACTATATAAAATAATAGTGTTTTGAAATGAATTGTTTTATCATAAAAATCACATTTTTATTATATAAATGAATTGTTAAAAATAGTGAAGTGTCGAAATAGAAGACGGTTAGATAAAAATATCATTTTTATCAAATGTATGAAAAGAATATATTTTTGAAATCGAAGAATTGATATATATATATATATATATATATAAATAGAATCGAAATATATCGAATAACGAAGCTGTAGTTCGTATTTTGAAACCATGATTTCAAACGATTATACCGGGAGATCCGACCATCGGATTTTCCTGAAATCGCAACCGTTGAGTTCGTTTGGAAATATCTTTCCAACGGCACCAACTTTGTATAAATCCAACGATTGGATTGTCTGGAATGTTTAATTTAAATCTGAAGAAAAACAGCGCCAGAATCGATTATATTTATATTTTTATATATATAAATATAATTATATTTAATCGAATAATGACGTGCAGTTCGTATTTTGAAATCGAAACTTCAAACGATTCTACCGGGAGATACGACCGTCGGATTTTCCCGAAACTGGAACCTTTGGATTCGTTTTGAAATGATTTTTCTAATGATGTGAATTTTGTGAAGATCCAACGGTTAGATTTTCAGATATGTGTAAATCAAATCTGAAGAAAAACAGCGCCACGGCCGCGTTATGGCCCGAAGCGTTGTTTTGAATAAATTGGCTACTTTAAAATAAATAAAAATAGTGATAAATCGTTATAAAATATGATAAACAATATGGATGTGAAATTTAGAAATTAACTGAAGGTTGGCTAAGTCGAATGGTTTCCTGGGTATTGATCTGATATTGGTTTCGGCCTTCGGGGTTAATATTTGGGAAATCGTTCTCTTACTGATTGACGGCTAGTGACTAATGAATTGAAATGATGCGTGTGTATGTCAGTGTTGCACTTGTTTATTATATACACGAGTTGCTAAGAAAGACCGGGTTTATCCCATTCTGAATAACTGAATCGACGATAAGGAATCGAAGATGAAGACGGTGGTCGAAGACCGGAGATCTTCACCTCGTTTGGATGGTAACCGAGGTCCTGATTGGGAGGCATCCCGAAATATGGATAATGAGTGGTGATCGTCCAGACGTACGTGGTGGTCGATCGGTTTGCGAGGTATATAGTGCCTCCGGATTCGTTCAGACCCAGAACGGACTTGTTAATGGACTGTGTGTTTGACATTGAATTTTATTCTTTGTTGATTGATCTCTATTTAAAATACACACTCCCTCAGGCTTGGACAGGGTGACGAGAATTTATTCTCTGGAGTTATTATCTATACACGCTCCCCTGTAAACACCAGAATATATCACTATAAATATGTGTATGCTTATTAGGATTTATTGGATACCTAATACGGCCCAATAAATTTCCAAACCTCTCCCCGTACAAAGGAGGTTATGGCGATTTTTTTCAAAAATTCCGGGTGTTAGCCAAATTTTTGAAGAATTTGAAAATTCTCAAAAACTTAAAAGTTGGAGAATTGAAGCCAGATTGAACGTAGAATAGATTAATCAAACCACTTTCGACTTTGTTCCTTTTCGGGGACGAAAAGTTTTAAGTAGGGGAGATTGTAACGACCCGGAAAATCTGAACCAATTTAAAAAATTTAAATTGGCTAAAATAGTGGATTTTATATATTTAAAATAAATATTTTAAATAATAGCAATTAAAAGTGAGTTAGTATCGACGTTTGAAAACGAATATAATTAATTCTAATTATAAACAGGCCTGAAAAGGCGCTGCAATTTCAAAAATTGAATTCAAACTTTGTTGGACTGTACCGGGTGCAAAACAAAACGGATTTGAGTGAAACCAAAAATATTTAAATCTGTTAGTGTATACCTTTCTAACGAATCTGAAAAATCGAAGTTTCATAGCGGAAAGCAAAAGTTATGGCCGAATGAATTTTCAGAAAGGTCGCTAGGGAATTTATATAGCCCGTGAAATTGGCCATTTTGCATATGACATCGGAATTCGACGAAACCACTTTTGTTGGATCCGGGATGTGAAGTTGTTGCTAGGTTTCAAATTTCATAATTTTTGAAGCTAGTATGTGAGAGTGGCAAAGGAAAATGTGTTTTGGTCAATTATAGTTAAATTGGATCGACCAGAAATGGCCCTTTTTGAAAACGGTCTCGGAATTCGACGAAACTAGTTTTTTTGGGACCGTATCATCAAAACATAGCCAGATTTATTTTTCTGGAATTTTTGGAATCAGTTTGTGGCCCTGACAAATTGAAATGTACGTTCAAATCGAATATTGAATGTTATATATTTTAAATTGAATGGAAACTGACTGAAACAGTCGAATGGGCCTACGAAACATATCCCATTGTGTCCGAAATGGGGGTAAAACGCTAGGGACGACAGTCATTGGGTTTGGGTTGGAGGTCGTGTCAGAAAACACCTTTTAAAACCCACCGGCCAATCAGAATTTAATAAAAAAAAAGAGAAAACTCTTTCTCTCTCCCCGACGTCGAAGGCGAAAACCGCTTTAAACCTTTCCCCTCATTTCTGATCAATCCACGCCGAATTAGCTTGTGCCACAGTTGAACTTTTTGAAGATCTTCTCGAGATCTTCAAATCCATATAAAGTTTGGAATTTTTCGTGGCCTGTGGAGTGCGAATCAACGCCAGGAAGTTTGGCCATTCAAACCGCCGCCGCCGTCAACCAGGGCCACCGAAGTGGACCCCGCTCCAGATGCCACTGCGTCTCTCTCCCCTCTTCCTCCCTGCGCTGGCCGATCGATGAATAGCTTCACGAATCGAAAGAAAATTCAAAACCTAGTTTTGAACAAATCAGCTGAGGTACGACCATATTTAATTTCAACAGTTTTAACACCTTTAAACCGTTGGAAACTTTGAAAAATCATATCTTTTTCGTTTATTGACGAAATTCAGTGAAACAAGAGACAGTGGACTCGTGTGGACGTCTTCTACCTTCTAGAAGAGACCGCATATTTTTCTGAGCCTTCTGCTATTTTTGGTGGAGTGGAACCCAATGCGAGGTTTCTAATTTATAAACGATATGGAAAATGACGATGTATAAATTATATAATCGATGTATGGGTTATATAAGCGTTGTACACCTCTTGTATAAGCGTTGTATAAGTTGAACGTTCGATGTATAAGTTATATATGCGTTGTAAAAAAATTATATATGTGTTGAAATAGAAGTGAATTGCTATATATATATATATATATATATATATATATATATATATATATATATATATATATATATATATATATATATATATACGCCCCTCGTCCACAAACCATGGACGATATTTATTGGTTGTGATTGGTGTGAAAATTGATTGATAGCGAATGTTTGATTGGAATTGTTTGTGGTTGATATTTATTGATTGTGGTTGAAAAATACCCGTTTGTGGTTGAGAAATATTTGGTTGAAACCACATAGGATTAGTTTGTGGAAATGAAATAAATATAAATGCCGCCTGCGTGCGAACTAGATGCATGATTCCCCATTGTCAAAAACCGCGAGGTTTTAAGGTAGAGCGAGGAGCCGTACTAGGGACGGTCCCGGTTTTAACTACCCTGCCGTTATGCTACCGAAATTTAGAATAATATTCATGTGTTTGAATTATTTTCATTTGTTGAAACTATATTTATTCGTTGAATAGAAAACCTTCATGTGTTGAATCGATATTCATTCATTGGATAGAAATTCATGTGTTGAATGGTGTTCGTTTTTTACAATAAAAATCACATTTTTATCATCTATATGAACTATATAAAATAACCTTGTTTTGAAAGAAATTATTTTATAATAAAAATCCTATTTTTATTACCTGTATGAACTATATAAAATAATAGTGTTTTGAAATGAATTGTTTTATCATAAAATCACATTTTTACTATATAAATGAATTTTAAAAATAGTGAAGTGTGGAAATAGAAGACAGTTAGATAAAAATATCATTTTGATCAAATGTATGAAAAGAATATAGTTTTAAAATCAAAGAATCGATATATATATATAAATAGAATCGAAATATATCGAATAACGAAGCTGCAGTTCGTATTTTAAAACCATGATTTCAAATGGTTATACCGGGAGATCCGACCATCGGATTTCCCTGAAATCACAACCGTTGGGTTCGCTTTGGAAATATCTTTCCAACGGCATCAACTTTGTAAAAATCCAATGGTTGGATTGTCTGGAATGTTTAATTCAAATCTGAAGAAAAACAGCGCCAGAATCGATTATATCTTTATATATATATAAATATAATTATATTTAATCGAATAACGACACTGCAGTTCGTATTTTGAAATTGAAACTTCAAACGATTATACCGGGAGATCCGACCGTCGGATTTTCCCGAAACTGGAACCGTTGGATTCGTTTTGAAAAGATCTTTCTAATGATGTGAATTTTGTGAAGATCCAACAGTTAGATTTTCAGATATGTGTAAATCAAATCTGAAGAAAAACAGCGCCACGGCCGCGTTATGGCCCGAAGCGTTGTTTTGAATAAATTGGCTACTTTAAAATAAATAAAAATAGCGATAAATCGTTATAAAATATGATAAACGATATGGATGTGAAATTTAGAAATTAACTGAAGGTTGGCTAAGTCGAATGGTTTCCTGGGTATTGATCTGATGTTTGTTTCGGCCTTCGGGGATAATATTTGGGAAATCGTTCTCTTACTGATTGATGGCTAGTGACTAATCGATTAAAATGATGCGTGTGTATGTCAGTGTTGCACTTGTTGATTATATACGCGAATTGCTCAGAAAGACCGGGTTTATCCCATTCTGAATAACTGAATCGACGATAAGGAATCGAAGATGAAGACGGTGGTCAAAGACCGGAGATCTTCACCTCGTGTGGATGGTAACCGAGGTCCTGAATGGGAGGCATCCCGAAATATGGATAATGAGTGGTGATCGTCCAGACGTACGTGGTGGTCGATGGGTTTGCGAGGTATATAGTGCCTCCGGTTTTGTTCAGACCCAGAACGGACTTGTAAATGGACTGTGTGTCTAACATTAGATTTTATTCTGTGTTGATTGATCTCTATTAAATATACATCTGTTTGGCGGCGGAGAATTCATTCTTTTGCTTAACGTCCTTCTCTGAAACGCACGAGCTCAGAGGTTGTATATCGATGGACATCAGTCGCATGTCATGAATTGCTACTGTGGCATGCCTAAGTGGCAAATGATCAGGGCTTCTGTTGAAAAGTAAAGTCTTGTGGTGATGATCAAAGCACCACCTGTGTGGCGTAGCTTTGTGTATAACGTGAATTCGCGAGCCTCACATCTCGGTATGAATCATAAACGGGAGAAGGACCTCAGGGAGGGCATGCGTTTCCTTCTAGCTAGGAGTTGTGTCGGTGTTTTTACACGGCCTGACATTTTACTTATGTGGATGATGGATTGTGAGGAGCCTCGGATATATCGGTCGATCCGGGACCGATGGAGTCATTCGTTGGCTCATTTACGCCCCATAAGGCGGGGAAATGTAGTGTTCAGGAATTTTAATCCACATCAGTGGACCGGCCATGTCGCTCCAAAGGGTCACTCGAGCTCTGACCCTGAGACATGGGCTAGATTGTCTCGAAGTCGGTAAGGACTATCTTTTGCCTTGGTTCATGATGGAAATCCAATTTCCAAATACGTGACTGTGCGGTTTTGATTGTATACCTATATATGGCGACATAGTGGTATGGGGCATTAATGCCGTCTATGATTGATAGTTATGATTTGAAATTGTTTTCAAAACATATAAACACTAGTAATAATATCAAATGCCTTTGTTTTATCGTATCAAGCATATTTTGGCCGTTATAAGGTAAAAACTCTATCCTCCGGTTTGCGTTGCATTGTTTGATGGGAACTGAGTCTTATAATGGCTTCATTTTTATAAAAAGCATTACGATTTTTAAAAGAATGATTTGTTTTAAAGCACTGGGAATCCAATGGAGTAAACCCGTTCCACGAAAGTGGCGTGGTCCTGTGTTTAGCCATATATTAAATGTGTTGAGTAGATTTCTCATACCAGTCCCATGACTGACTCGTAGTTTGTTTCACTTTCAAACTCGGGTGCCCCTTTTTCTACACGGGCAGCCTTGTATTCAGGTTTAGCTGGTTCTTTCTGGATAGCTAGTGCTGAAGATGGATTCTATTATATATCTCTTTTTGTGCTGTTCAGCTCCTATTGTACATATTATGTTTGTTTTCCGCTGTAGACATTTATGTATAGCTAAACTGTATTTGTACTAAGTATAATTCCGTAAACTGTGTAACTCTGAAGATTACTCTTATCCAGTATATTCTATTGTGCATTATCTGGTGTAATTATTTAATTATGTTCTGCTATTATTTGTTTATGTGTTACATTCCACGGATTACCCTTGCCACCGTCAGTACGGGGTTTGGGGTCGTCTCATTAAACGACCTCGGATTTTGACGAAACCACTTTTGTTGGATCCGCGATGTCAAATTATTGCTATGTTTCAAATTTCATAATTTTTCGATTCAATATGTGAGCGTGGCAAACGAAAACGCGTTTGACCAGTTTTAGTTGATTTTAATCGACTGGAAAATGGCCATTTTTCAAACGGTCTCAGAACTTGACGAAATTATTTTTGTTAGGATCTTATCGTCAATACGAAACTAGAAAATATTTTTCGTGAATTTTTCGGGTTCGTATGTGGCCCCAGTAAAATAAAATGCACGTTCAAATTCAATATATAGAGTTATATTTTGATTTTAACGAAAGCTGATCGAAATGATCGAATCAGCTTATGATACATATCCCATTGTGTTTAGAATGGGGGTAATTATCTATGGACGACAGGTGGTGGGCCTCGTTTAGAGGTCGAATGAAAATGTCAACTTTTTGAAATTAATAAAATAAAATAAAACCCTCTCTCCTCAAACATACCCCCCCGGTTCTAAATCAGTTCAGAAAATCAAATCAAAAGAAGAAACGACAAAGATATTCTACGGTAGAAGTGTCAGGGCGTTTGGTATAGCTTAGGTGAGAACTTCTCACTTTAAATTTCCTTTTCTAGTTAGAAATATATATATTAGGATGCAGACGGTGTTCAGTAGCACCCGATATCCGTCATCCACAGACCATGAACGACTTTTTTATTTAGTTAATTGTTTGGTGATTGATTTATTTGTGTGGTTGATAAATTTGATTGAATTGATTATGAGAGGTGAAATGAAATAAAGTATTTTATAGTGGAAAATAATCTATAGTTAAAAATTAAATTTTTAACGTGTGTATAAAATAAATATTTATAAACAAATCATACGATTTGTTTATATACACTGATTTGACTGATATTGATTGGGACGATAAATTTTATACATCGCCCAACTGCACAAATAAAATCTGTGTTTGATTGTTTGAAACCCCACACGGGTATTGGGATGATATTTGGCGTACACTAATCCTAATTATTTAGTTGTATGTCGATCGATTGGTCGACAGACTGTGTAAGCGTTAATTATTTATATTTGATGCTTATGTAGTTGTGTGTTGCACTTTGGATGATGGTTGATTATTTATCGTTGCTATTATATACATGTGTTGTATGGAATCCATATAATTAACATTATATGGTAATTGATTGTGCCTCATTCCAATTGGGAAAATAAAGAATATTATAAAATATCGATTCATGTGTTGACAGTACTCAATCGTTGAGATTAGTCATGTGTTGAATGAAATATTTGAACAATAAAATTTACAACTTTATCATATGTAAAATTAGAAACTAACTGGAAAATAGATAAGATGAGTGGTCTCCTGGGTATTGGTCTGATGTTGGTTTCGGCCTTTTGGGTTACAGCTTAGGGAATCGTTCTCTTACTAATTTACGGTTGGAGTCTAATTAAACATTTAACGATAAAAATCAAAATTTTATAAAATATATTAAATAACAAAAATAGTCACGTGTTGATAGTACTCATTTGTTGAGATTAGTCATGTGGTGAAAAATAAATATTCATTTGTTGAATAGAATAAATATTCATTTGTTGAATAGAATAAATATTCATTTGTTGAATAGAATAACGAAGTTATTGAAAAATATAAAGCCGTGTTGATTAGATATGCGCTACTTTGACACGAATGATATTTATATCGATTTTATTTGTTTTTAATGAACATTGACTAGTGAATTCAAAATCGAATATTTTGAAAATAAAATGAATTCAAATTGAATAGAAATGAAACTGAATTCAATTCGAATTGAAATGAATTGAATTCGAATTTGAATTTGAATTGAATTGAATAGAGATAGAATTCGAATTGAAATGAATTGAAAACGAATTCGAATTGAAATGAATTGAAAACGAATTCGAATTGAAATGAATTGAAGACGAATTCGAATTGAATTGAATTGAAATGAATTCGAATTGAAATGAATTGAAAACGAATTCGAATTGAAATGAATTGAAAACGAATTCGAATTGAAATGAATTGAAGACGAATTCGAATCGAATTGAATAAGAATAGAATTCAAATTGGATTGAATAGGAATAGAATTCGAATTGAATAGAAATGAAATTTGAATCGAATTTCATAGAAATGAAATGAATTCGAATTGAATAGAAACGAAATTTGAATTGAATTGAGAATGAACTGAAATTGAATTAAAAATCGATTTGAATTAAAATTAATTTGAAATGAATTTAAAACGAATTTATAAGGAAAATTTCAATTTTGATTTGAATTTGATATGGATGTTGAAATTGTTTTTGAAACGAATTTAAAATGATTTATAAAATTCGTTTTGAAAGGAAATCGACGAAATATATATAATATATATATATATATATATATTATATATAAGGGCCTGAATATAAAGCACCGCGCCGCGACAGCTCGTGAATTTCGACCATTAATTTCAAACGGACATTACGGGAGATTCGACCGTCGGATTCTCCTAAAACCGGAACTGTTGGGTTCGTATCGAAAAGAGATTTCTAACGAATATTAGAAATTTGAAATCTAACGGTTGGATTTGGAGATATGTCCAAATCAATTTCAGAAAAGGTCGGTGTAAGTGCAATTCGATGGCCGTTGTTGGAAATCGACTGTACGTGCCTTGATAAAATTATCAAAAAATCAATAATTTGTGTGAAATTATAAGAAATGATTTGTGAAGAACTGGGGTGAAAATCCCACATTTGTAAAGATAAAAATAGATTTTTATCGAAATGAACAAGTTTTGTACTAGAATTAAATTCAATTCATTTTTGAATTAAACAAATTGAATTTGAATTAGTTTTTGGGTTTATCGTGAGCGGTGTTTTGAATAACACTTGTTCTTTAACCCGATAATTAATGCAATGTGATTTTGGGTTGTCGTGAACGGTATCTTCAATAATACTGTTCTTAGACCCAACTGAGTTAAGAAAATCAGAAACTAACCGGAGATTTGTTAAGTTGAATGGTTTCTTGGGTATTGGTATGATGTTGGTTTTGGCCTTCGGGGTTAATATTTAAGGAATTTCTCACTTGCTATTTTACGGTTAAGGGCTGATAGCATGGAATGTGACTTTGGGTTTATCGTGAACCGTGTTTTAAATGACACTGATTCTTTAACCCAGTTAAAGATTAAAACTAAGTGAAGTTTTAGTGAATATTTAATTAGATTGAAATGATTGAGAACGGAGTATCACCGGTTTTGCTCCAAAGAGATAGTTAAATCTTTAAATAGATTTGAATGTGAAATGGTAATTAATTTTACCGATAACACCGTGGTGTTAGATATGGAGTATTACTAGTTTTGCTTCATGGGATAAATAGGTTGGGATTGGGAAATAAAATAAATAATTACTTCGGTGTGGTTCGCTAATCCCGACTAGTTTGGAAAACCATTATTTGGTTTGAAACGATATCCAAATGAAGATTAAAGAATAAATTGAAAAGAATTTATCTTTGATAAATTTAATGGGAACCTTTCCCTAAGAATGTGATATTTAGAAACTAACTTTAGGTTAGCCAAGAAGGATGGTTTCCTGGGTATTGATCTGATGTTGGTTTCGGCCTTCGGGATTAATATTTGGGGAATTGTTCTCTTACTAATTTACAGTTAGTGACTGATGAATTGGAATGAGGCGTAGGTTGTGTTTGTGTAACATTTGTTTATTATATACGCGGGTCATTCAGAAAGGCCGGGTTTATACCCATTCTGAATAACCGATTCGACGATATGTCGAAGATGAAGACGGTGGTTAAAGACCAGAAGTCTTCACATCGTTTGGGTGATTACTGATGATCTTGATTGGGCTGTACACCCAAGATGTAGGAATCAGTTGGCGATCGTCCAGACGTACTTGGAGATCGATGGATATGCGAGGAAAGTGCCTCTGGTTTCGTTCAGACCCAGAACGAACTTGTAAATGGACTGTGTGTCTGACATTGGATTTTATTCTATGTTGATTGATCTCTATTAAATATACATCTGTTTGGCGGCAGAGAAGTTATTCTCTTGCTTAACGCCCTTCTCTGAGACGTACGAGTTCAGAGGTTGTATATCGATGGACATCAGTCGCATGGCATGAATTGCCAGTGTGGCATGCCTAAGTGGCAAATGATCAAGGCTTCTGTTGAAAAGCAAAGTCTTGTGGTTGATGATCTGTGACGGCAAGGAATTTCGCTCGGTCCGAACCAGTCGCTAAACCGATTCAGGCCGTTCGAAATGCCCTATCGTTTGAGAACACGACAAAACAGAACGCATATAAAAGAACATTTCATTGTATATTACAACAATGCATCAGATTACAAGAATATACAGAGTATAAACGAATATTACACAGAAATACCAGAGATTTAAATTACATTTGAATACATAGCAGCGGAAAATAATACAATACACAACTAGAAGGGATATACGGATACAAAGCTTTCCGGATATCATTCCAGCTGTAAACCAGGATCCTGTGAATATAAATCTGCAAAACCAAAACTACTAGCTGCCCGTGTCAAAATAGGGGCACCCAGAGTTTAGGTTAAAACAATAAACTCCAGGTCAGTCATGTGACTGGTGTGAGAAATAAAACAGTTATTAATCTTTATTTTAAATCATTAGGTAAATCAAGGGACCACGCCGTATAACACGGAATGGGTTTCCTCCCAAGAATACCAGTGCATAAAACAAACAGCGCAATGCTAAATAAAGAAAAATGAAGCTGTTATAAGACCCAGGTCCCATCACACAATGCAACGCAGTCGAGGATAGGGTTTTCCCTTATAACAGCCAAAGAATGCTTGATACGGTTAAAACAAATCGTTTGATACTATTATAAGTGCATAGTGTATAAAACACTTCAAATCATAAATATCAATCATAGGCGGCATGAATGGCCCATAACACTATGTCGCCATATATAAGTTTACAATCAAAACCGCAAATGTCGTATTGGAAGTTGGGTTATCATTTATGGTATGAACCGAGGCTAGGGGCAAGATCCTCAACGATTCGAGACTGCCTAGCCCGAGTCTCAGGCAAGCGCGCAGGCAAGCCTTGGAGCGACAGGGCCGGTCCACCGATGTGGATTATTATACCTGAGCACTACGTTTCGTCGCCCTTTGGGGCGTAAGCGAGCCAACTAAATGACTCCATCGGTTCGAGAACGACCGATCAATCCGAGGCGCCTCGCAACAGCAACAACAACATAAGTCAAACTCGTCAGGGCGTGTAAAACCACTGACGCCACTTTTAGCTAGGAGGAAACGTAGGCCCTCCCTGAGGTCCGTCTCCTGTTTTTGGTTCATACCGGGTGTGAAACTCGCGAAGTAAGCGTTACATAAAGCTACGCCACAAAGGCCGTGCTTCGATCATCACCACAAGACTTTACTTTTCAACAGAAGCCTTGATCATTTGCCACTTAGGCATGCCACACAGGCAATTCACTCCATGCGATTGATATCCATCAATATATAACCCCTGAGCTCGTACGTCTCAGAGAAGGGCGTTAAGCAAGAGAATAAATTCTCCGCCGCCAAACAGATATATATTTAATAGAGATCAATCACACGGACTAAAATCCAATGTCAGACACACAGTCCATTTACAAGTCCGTTCTGGGTCTGAACGAAACCGGAGGCACCTAGTACCCCGCATATCCATCGATCTCCAAGTACGTCTGGACGATCACTAACTGTTTCCATCTTCTTGGGTGTACAGCCCAATCAAGATCATCAGTAATTACCCAAACGACGTGAAGACCTCCGGTCTTCGACCATCGTCTTCATCTTCGACTTATCGTCGTATCAGTTATTCAGAATGGGATAAATCCGGTCTTTCCGAATAACTCGCATATATTTTAAATAAGTGTTACACAAACACAACATACGCCTCATTCCAATTCATTAGTCACTAACCGTAAATTAATCAAGAGAATAATTCCCCAAATATTAACCCCGAAGGCCGAAACCAACATCAGATCAATATCCAGAAAACCATTCTGTTTGGCTAACCGACAGTCAATTTCTAAATTTCACACTCATAGGGAAAGGTTCCCATTAATTTTATCCAAGATAAATTTCTGGAATTTATTCTTTAATCTATTTTTGAATATCAATTCAAACTAGTCGGGATTAACGAACCTTACCGAGGTAATCATTTGTTTTAATTTCCCAATCCCAACCTATTCATCCCATGAAGTAAAACTGGTTATACTTCATATCTAACACCACGGTGTTATCGGTAAATTCAATTACCATTTCGCGTTCAAATCTAATTAAAGATTTAACTAACGCCTGGAGCAAAACTGGTGATACTCCATTTCGATTATTTCAATCTAATTAAAGATTCATTAAAACTCCACTTAGTTTTAATCTTTGACTGGGTTAAAGAGTCAGTGTTATTTAAAAACACGGTTCACGATAAACCCAAAATCACATTCATTAATCATCGGGTTAAAGAACGAGTGTTATTTAAAACACTGTCCACGATAAACCCAAAAATCAATATCGATTCAATTCCAATTAAATGTTATTTAATTGGTACACTTCGTTAAATCTAAATAAAAAGATTTAATCTTTTCTCAACTGGGTCCAAGAACAGTGTTAGTGAAGACACCATTCACGACAAACCCAAATCACATTTGATATTCAACACAAGGCCCTGAATAGAAAATATCCCGGCTTATATTCAATATCAAATTCTCTGACAAACAGATATCGTATGGGAAATAACGATATATATATCTATATCTTTCAAATTTCCATAACAACATCTGTATAGTCACGAAATCCAACATCGAAATATTCCGAAGACAATTTCGATTCAAATCCATTCCAATGCAATCATTGGAAATTCTGGTTATTTTTAAAACCCCTTTTCCAATTCAATTTATTTATTTAAAAATAAATAGAATTATATTTCTAGTTCAAAACTAGTTCATTTCGATAAAAATCTATTTTTATCTTTTCAAATATGGAGTTTTTCATCCCAAATCTTTCTAAATCATTTCTTATGATTTTACACAAATTATTACTATTTTTAATAATTTTATCAAGGCCTGTACGGTCGATTTCCATCAATGGCCATCGAACTGCACTTACAGCGACCTTTTTCAAATTTGATTTGGACATAATTCCAAATCCAACCGTTAGATTTCAAATTTCTAATATTCATTAGAAAGCTCTTTTCGATACGAACCCAACGTTTCCGGTTTTAGGAGAATCCGACGGTCGGATCTCCCGTAATGTCCGTTTGAAATAAATGGTCGAAATTCGCGAACTGCCGCGGCGCGGCGCGTTCTATTCAGGCCATTATATTATATATATAATATATATAATATATACTTCATCGATTTCTATTTAAAACGAATTATATAAATAGTTTTGAATTCGTTTCAAAAACATTTTCAACTTCCATTTCAATTCAAATCAAAATTGAATTCTTCTTTACAAATTCGCTTTAAAATTCATTTCTATTCAATTCAAATTTCAATTCAATTTGAATTCATTTCAATGTGTTTCCAATTCAATTTGAATTCGTTTTCAATTCATTTCGAAATCGTTTTCAATTCATTTCATTTCGAAATCATTTTCAATTCATTTCATTTCGAAATCGTTTTCAATTCATTTCATTTCGAAATCATTTTCAATTCATTTCATTTCGAAATCGTTTTCAATTCATTTCATTTCGAAATCGTTTTCAATTCATTTCATTTCGAAATCGTTTTCAATTCATTTCATTTCGAAATCGTTTTCAATTCATTTCATTTCGAAATGAATAAAATCGATATAAATCGTTTACGTCAAAATGGCGTCAAACTAATCAACACGGCTTCATAAATTTCTATTTCAAATATTTTATTTCAAATATTTCTTTTTCAAAATAGTTGTTATTATCAAAATATTTCGTTCAACACATGACCAATCTCAAAGGATGAGTACTGTCAACACAAGAACCGTTATTTTATATTGATAAAGATGTAAATTTTATTATCAAAATATTTCGTTCAACACATGACCAATCTCAATGGATGAGTACTGTCAACACATGAACTTTTATTTTATAATATTCTTTATTTTTCAAATTGGAATGAGGCCCAATCAATTACCATATAAAGTTAATTATATGGATTTTCATACAACACATGTATATAATACCATTGAAAAATAATCAACCATCAACCAAAGTGCACTACACTGTATAAGCATCAAATATAGATATCTAACGCTTATAACAGCATGTCAATCAATCGATCGACATATTTAATCAATCAGGATGAGTGAACTTCAAATTTCATCCCAACACCCGTGTGGGGTTTCAAACAATCACACGCATATTTTATTTGTGCAGTTGGGCGATGTGTAAAATTTATCGTCCCAATCAATGTCGTTCAAATAGGTGTACATAAACAAACCGTTCGGTTTATAAATGAATATTTTATTTTATTCACTTCACGTTAAAAATTATATTTTTAATGATAAAACATTTTATTCCAACCTATTTATTTCTATTCAATTCATTTATTAAATAAAATGATATTTTTATTTTTCTAACATATTTTAGAAAATTCCGGCGGCATAACGGCACGATACTAGAAACGGGACAAGGCCTAGCCTTATCCCCGGTCTAGTGAAGGCCCACGCCATTCACACATCAATCAAATTCATTCAATTCACCCAAACAACTCAATTTCAATTCAAATATCCAACTAATCTATGCAACCAAACAAACAAGTCCATGGTCTGTGGACGATTGTGTCGGGTGCTACTAAACACCGTCTGCATCCTAGTATATATATATAACTAGAGAAAAAAAAAGAAATTGAAAGGTGAGAAATTCTCACATATAGCTATCCTAGCTCCACGGCACTTCATTTGCAGAAGTCTTCGTCATTTCGCCTTTTTGTCACCTTCGTTGCTGCTTTCACTACATACGTAAAAATCACATTTTTTTACTTCGCTATTCAATATATAAAAATCGAATTTTTACTTCGATGTTCAATATATAAAAATCATATTTTTCTTTCGAATTTCTACATATAAAAATCATATTTTTCTTTCGACCTTATGTAAGAATTATATTTTTGACTTCCTACTTGGATAAAAATTATATTTTTACTTCGCTATTTCTATTTTGAAAACAATGTTAATTTTATTTTCAAAACAAAGTATATTTTCCTATTTTCTAAAACAAAGTATGTTTTTTTTTATTTTCTAAAACAAAGTAGGTTTTTTTATTTTCTAAAACAAAGTAGGTTTTTCTATTTTCTTTTCAGATTTTACAAACCATAATTTTCAGATTTACAAACAATTTATTTTCAGAACACGTATATTTACAAAACACTTTCCTATTCTCTCTTTTTTTTTTTTTAAACATATCTATTTTATTTTTAAAACCATATCTATTTTATTTATTTTTTAATTGAAAAACAATGCAAATTTAAATAAAGTGAATTAAATTAAAACTGGAATTTAAATAAAGTTAATCACCTTCGAATCAATGTCTGTATCACCCAAAACCCCATTGGAAAGCTGCGACTTCGAGCAACCCAAAACCCTCCCCTCGCTCACGCCTGACCCCACCGAACTACAATCGTTGACCGACATTCTGACCCCTTGTAGATGGCGACTCATCCCCCACAAACAACTCGCAACCATCATAGAAGACTAACTTCCCTCTCATCGTTGATTATCTGGTGCCCTGGCTGTCAAATCAGAACTGTCGAGCCCGACTATAGCAATCGCTCGCAATGAAATGGACATAGGATGGAAGAGCAACTCAATCTAAGATCAAACATTTGATTCCATGATTTTTAGAATTTTTCTTTGATATTTCCTTGAATTTCGAAGTCACGATTTTTAGTTTGGAAGGAGAAGACCTGGCGGCTTGCCATTTTGACCAGAAGAAAAAGGGTTTAGTGAAAAATAGGGTTATTTATATAAATTTATAATATTATTTAATTCAATTCATTTTCAAAAGTTAAAATCTTCATCCGAACTCTAAATCGAACCCAACGACTATCGCCCATAGCTATTTACCCCCATTCCGAATACAATGGGATATGTTGCGCTAGCCAATTCAACTGTTACAATCAGTTTCCGTTAAATTTACATTTAAATCACTTTATTGAATTTTAAACGTACATTTCAAATTACCGGGGTCACATACGAACTCGAAAAATTACAGAAAAATATTTTCTAGCTTCGTATTGACGATACGGTCCTAACAAAACTAGTTTCGCCGAATTCTGAGACCGTTGGAAAAATGGCCAATTTCCAGTCGATTAAAATCAACTGAAACTGGTCAAACGTGTTTTCCTTCGCCACGCTCACATATTGATTCGAAAAATTATGAAATTTGAAACCTAGCAATAATTTAACATCACGGATCCAACAAAACTGGTTTCGTCGAAATCCGAGGTCGCTTGCAAAATGTCCATTTTTAAGGGCCTGAATTCCATAGCGACTATTCAGAATTTTCAACTGGACACAACTTTTGATTCCCGATATGAAATCTTGATTTTTCGGATTCGTTGGAAAGATATTCACTATTAGATTCCATTATTTTTGGTTTCACTAAAATCCGGATTGTTTTGCACCCGGTACATTCAATTGAAGTTTGAAATCGAGTTATCGAACTACCGCGCCGTTTTCTATTCTATTTATAATTATATATAATTATTTATATTCTAACGACGACGCGTATAATATATACGTTCGAATTATATTCAAAATAAATTTCTCGTCGATATTATTTAAAATAATTCATTTTAAATAATCAAAATTCGCTAAAATTGCCAAAATAAAAATTTCAAACTGGCTCGCATTTTACGGGTTGTTACAATCTCCCCCACTTAAAACTTTTCGTCCCCGAAAATGAAACAAAGTCGAAAGTGGTTTGAGTATTCAACTCTACGCTCGACCTGGCTTCCATTCTCCAACTCTTTAGTTTCTGAGAATTTCCAAATTTTCAAAAATTTGGCTAACACCCTAAATTTTCGAAAAATTTCGCCATAACCTCCCCTGCACCGGGAGCATCGGGGAATTTCAAATAGCTTCCCCGGTCCTTCAGATCTCAAAAAGAAAAAGAAAAAGAAAAAGCCAAGCGGCTAGCCAATAGGCTCATAAAATCATCATCACCCAAACAAAACAGTAAATTATGTAGTAAACATGTACCTATTTGTCGGGCAAACAAATTTTATTCTCTGCTCTAGCCTCCTTGCTATGACCTGTTCAATGCAAGTATATGTATATGCAAGCGAATGCGACCAAATTTCAATATAATTCAATATGTGATTCAATTAGGCTAAATGGCTAAGAATTAGCAAACCAATAAACAAACAACCAAAACATCAATCAATTAGTGAATTATCATTTGAAATTCATAATTTTGATACATACACAAAAATCATGTTTTTGATGCCAAATCACAACAATAGGCCCTATCTAATTTTGGTTCTCACACCAGTCTAATGGAAATATATAGAAATCTCACCTTCGAAACACGAAAATAAATTCTAATGATGACGCGTCAATCATTAGAATCATGTCCGAGCGACTAGAGTGTGATTCTATATCTATCGAATATATTTGAGGCTCCAATACACGTGGATCAGACGTATACTAAAATCTCTATACATTTGATTGTCCAAATCAATGTAAATAAATAATCAAATACGTATAATTGATTTAAATTTTCAAAACAAAAATTTGTTTTTATTTTAAAAATATACTCTTTACACTCGTTCTAGGATGCTACTGATCCCATCTCTAACGAGTCATCCTCGTTGGAGATTACTAATCCAATATCTGATGAATTCTTTCGTATGGTTCTAATGTGCCTTGTTCTCGAGCTCTGTAAACCAAAGCTCT
Organism: Allium sativum; assembly: GCA_030737875.1. Classification (NCBI taxonomy): domain Eukaryota; kingdom Viridiplantae; phylum Streptophyta; class Magnoliopsida; order Asparagales; family Amaryllidaceae; genus Allium; species Allium sativum. Next base: position 804,314 of record CM060925.1, on the reverse strand, counting down.
GATACCAACTGTGACGGCAAGGAATTTCGCTCGGTCCGAACCAGTCGCTAAACCGATTCAGGCCGTTCGAAACGCCCTATCGTTTGAGAACACGACAAAACAGAACGCATATAAAAGAACATTTCATTGTATATTACAACAATGCATCAGATTACAAGAATATACAGAATATAAACGAATATTACACAGAAATACCAGAGATTTAAATTACATTTGAATACATAGCAGCGGAAAATAATACAATACACAACTAGAAGGGATATACGGATACAAAGCTTTCCGGATATCATTCCAGCTGTAAACCAGGATCCTGTGAATATAAATCTGCAAAACCAAAACTACTAGCTGCCCGTGTCAAAATAGGGGCACCCAGAGTTTAGGTTAAAACAATAAACTCCAGGTCAATCATGTGACTGGTGTGAGAACTAAAACAGTTATTAATCTTTATTTTAAATCATTAGGTAAATCAAGGGACCACGCCGTATAACACAGAACGGGTTTCCTCCCAAGAATACCAGTGCATAAAACAAACAGCGCAATGCTAAATAAAGAAAAATGAAGCTGTTATAAGACCCAGGTCCCATCACACAATGCAACGCAGTCGAGGATAGGGTTTTCCCTTATAACAGCCAAAGAATGCTTGATACAGTTAAAACAAATCGTTTGATACTATTATAAGTGCATAGTGTATAAAACACTTCAAATCATAAATATCAATCATAGGCGGCATGAATGGCCCATAACACTATGTCGCCATATATAAGTTTACAATCAAAACCGCAAATGTCGTATTGGAAGTTGGGTTATCGTTTATGGTATGAACCGAGGCTAGGGGCAAGATCCTCAATGATTCGAGACTGCCTAGCCCGAGTCTCAGGCAAGCGCGCAGGCAAGCCTTGGAGCGACAGGGCCGGTCCACCGATGTGGATTATTATACCTGAGCACTACGTTTCGCCGCCCTTTGGGGCGTAAGCGAGCCAACTAAATGACTCCATCGGTTCGAGAACGACCGATCAATCCGAGGCGCCTCGCAACAGCAACAACAACATAAGTCAAACTCGTCAGGGCGTGTAAAACCACTGACGCCACTTTTAGCTAGGAGGAAACGTAGGCCCTCCCTGAGGTCCGTCTCCCGTTTTTGGTTCATACCGGGTGTGAAACTCGCGAAGTAAGCGTTACACAAAGCTACGCCACAAAGGCCGTGCTTCGATCATCACCACAAGACTTTGCTTTTCAACAGAAGCCTTGATCATTTGCCACTTAGGCATGCCACACAGGCAATTCACTCCATGCGATTGATATCCATCAATATATAACCCCTGAGCTCGTACGTCTCAGAGAAGGGCGTTAAGCAAGAGAATAAATTCTCCACCGCCAAACAGATATATATTTAATAGAGATCAATCACACGGACTAAAATCAAATGTCAGACACACAGTCCATTTACAAGTCCATTCTGGGTCTGAACAAAACCGGAGGCACCTAGTACCCCGCATATCCATCGATCTCCAAGTACGTCTGGACGATCACTAACTGTTTCCATCTTCTTGGGTGTACAGCCCAATCAAGATCATCAGTAATTACCCAAACGACGTGAAGACCTCCGGTCTTCGACCATCGTCTTCATCTTCGACTTATCGTCGTATCAGTTATTCAGAATGGGATAAACCCGGTCTTTCCGAATAACTCGCGTATATTTTAAATAAGTGTTACACAAACACAACATACGCCTCATTCCAATTCATTAGTCACTAACCGTAAATTAATCAAGAGAATAATTCCCCAATTATTAACCCCGAAGGCCGAAACCAACATCAGATCAATATCCAGAAAACCATTCTGTTTGGCTAACCGACAGTCAATTTCTAAATTTCACATTCATAGGGAAAGGCTCCCATTAATTTTATCCAAGATAAATTTTTTGAATTTATTCTTTAATCTATTTTTGAATATCAATTCAAACTACTCGGGATTAACGAACCTTACCGAGGTAATCATTTGTTTTAATTTCCCAATCCAAACCTATTCATCCCATGAAGTAAAACTGGTTATACTTCATATCTAACACCACGGTGTTATCGGTAAATTCAATTACCATTTCTCGTTCAAATCTAATTAAAGATTTAACTAACGCCTGGAGCAAAACTGGTGATACTCCATTTCGATTATTTCAATCTAATTAAAGATTCATTAAAACTCCACTTAGTTTTAATCTTTGACTGGGTTAAAGAATCAGTGTTATTTAAAAACACGGTTCACGATAAACCCAAAATCACATTCATTAATCATCGGGTTAAAGAACGAGTGTTATTTAAAACACTGTCCACGATAAACCCAAAAATCAATGTCGATTCAATTCCAATTAAATGTTATTTAATTGGTACACTTCGTTAAATCTGAATAAAAAGATTTAATCTTTTCTCAACTGGGTCCAAGAACAGTGTTAGTGAAGACACCATTCACGACAAACCCAAATCACATTTGATATTCAACACAAGGCCCTGAATAGAAAATATCCCGACTTATATTCAATATCAAATTCTCTGACAAACAGATATCGTATGGGAAATAACGATATATATATCTATATCTTTCAAATTTCCATAACAACATCTGTATAGTCACGAAATCCAACATTGAAATATTCCGAAGACAATTTCGATTCAAATCCATTCCAATGCAATCATTGGAAATTCTGGTTATTTTTAAAACCCCTTTTCCAATTCAATTTATTTATTTAAAAATAAATAGAATTATATTTCTAGTTCAAAACTAGTTCATTTCGATAAAAATCTATTTTTATCTTTTCAAATATGGAGTTTTTCATCCCAAATCTTACTAAATCATTTCTTATGATTTTACACAAATTATTACTATTTTTAATAATTTTATCAAGGCCTGTACGGTCGATTTCCATCAATGGCCATCGAACTGCACTTACAGCGACCTTTTTCAAATTTGATTTGGACATAATTCCAAATCCAACCGTTAGATTTCAAATTTCTAATATTCATTAGAAAGCTCTTTTCGATACGAACCCAACGGTTCCGGTTTTAGGAGAATCCGACGGTCGGATCTCCCGTAATGTCCGTTTGAAATAAATGGTCGAAATTCGCGAACTGCCGCGGCGCGGCGCGTTCTATTCAGGCCATTATATTATATATATAATATATACTTCGTCGATTTCTATTTAAAACGAATTATATAAATAGTTTTGAATTCGTTTCAAAAACATTTTCAACTTCCATTTCAATTCAAATCAAAATTGAAATCTTCTTTACAAATTCGCTTTAAAATTCATTTCTATTCAATTCAAATTTCAATTCAATTTGAATTCATTTCAATGTGTTTCCAATTCAATTTGAATTCGTTTTCAATTCATTTCGAAATCGTTTTCAATTCATTTCATTTCGAAATCATTTTCAATTCATTTCATTTCGAAATCGTTTTCAATTCATTTCATTTTGAAATCATTTTCAATTCATTTCATTTCGAAATCGTTTTCAATTCATTTCATTTCGAAATCGTTTTCAATTCATTTCATTTCGAAATGAATAAAATCGATATAAATCGTTTACGTCAAAATGGCGTCAATCTAATCAACACGGCTTCATAAATTTCTATTTCAAATATTTTATTTCAAATATTTCTTTTTCAAAATAGTTGTTATTATCAAAATATTTCGTTCAACACATGACCAATCTCAAAGGATGAGTACTGTCAACACATGAACCGTTATTTTATATTGATAAAGATGTAAGTTTTATTATCAAAATATTTCATTCAACACATGACCAATCTCAATGGATGAGCACTGTCAACACATGAACTTTTATTTTATAATATTCTTTATTTTTCAAATTGGAATGAGGCCCAATCAATTACCATATAAAGTTAATTATATGGATTTTCATACAACACATGTATATAATAGCATTGAAAAATAATCAACCATCAACCATAGTGCACTACACTGTATAAGCATCAAATATAGATATCTAACGCTTATAACAGCATGTCAATCAATCGATCGACATATTTAATCAATCAGGATGAGTGAACTTCAAATTTCATCCCAACACCCGTGTGGGGTTTCAAACAATCACACGCATATTTTATTTGTGCAGTTGGGCGATGTGTAAAATTTATCGTCCCAATCAATGTCGTTCAAATAGGTGTACATAAACAAACCGTTCGGTTTTTAAATGAATATTTTATTTTATTCACTTCACGTTAAAAATTGTATTTTTAACGATAAAACATTTTATTCCAACCTATTTATTTCTATTCAATTCATTTATTAAATAAAATGATATTTTTATTTTTCTAACATATTTTAGAAAATTCCGGCGGCATAACGGCACGATACTAGAAACGGGACAAGGCCTAGCCTTATCCCCGGTCTAGTGAAGGCCCACGCCATTCACACATCAATCAAATTCATTCAATTCACCCAAACAACTCAATTTCAATTCAAATATCCAACTAATCTATGCAACCAAACAAACAAGTCCATGGTCTGTGGACGATTGTGTCGGGTGCTACTAAACACCGTCTGCATCCTAGTATATATATATAACTAGAGAAAAAAAAAGAAATTGAAAGGTGAGAAATTCTCACATATAGCTATCCTAGCTCCACGGCACTTCATTTGCAGAAGTCTTCGTCATTTCGCCTTTTTGTCACCTTCGTTGCTGCTTTCACTACATACGTAAAAATCACATTTTTTTACTTCGCTATTCAATATATAAAAATCGAATTTTTACTTCGTTGTTCAATATATAAAAATCATATTTTTCTTTCGAAGTTCTACATATAAAAATCATATTTTTCTTTCGACCTTATGTAAGAATTATATTTTTGACTTCCTACTTGGATAAAAATTATATTTTTACTTCGCTATTTCTATTTTGAAAACAATTTTAATTTTATTTTCAAAACAAAGTATATTTTCCTATTTTCTAAAACAAAGTATGTTTTTTTTTTATTTTCTAAAACAAAGTAGGTTTTTTTATTTTCTAAAACAAAGTAGGTTTTTCTATTTTCTTTTCAGATTTTACAAACCATAATTTTCAGATTTACAAACAATTTATTTTCAGAACACGTATATTTACAAAACACTTTCCTATTCTCTCTTTTTTTTTAAACATATCTATTTTATTTTTAAAACCATATCTATTTTATTTTATTTTTTAATTGAAAAACAATGCAAATTTAAATAAAGTGAATTAAATTAAAACTGGAATTTAAATAAAGTTAATCACCTTCGAATCAATGTTTGTATCGCCCAAAACCCCACTGGAAAGCTGCGACTTCGAGCAACCCAAAACCCTCCCCTCGCTCACGCCTGACCCCACCGAACTACAATCGTTGACCGACATTCTGACCCCTTGTAGATGGCGACTCATCCCCCACAAACAACTCGCAACCATCATAGAAGACTAACTTCCCTCTCATCGTTGATTATCTGGTGCCCTGGCTGTCAAATCAGAACTGTCGAGCCCGACTATAGCAATCGCTCGCAATGAAATGGACATAGGATGGAAGAGCAACTCAATCTAAGATCAAACATTTGATTCCATGATTTTTAGAATTTTTCTTTGATATTTCCTTGAATTTCGAAGTCACGATTTTTAGTTTGGAAGGAGAAGACCTGGCGGCTTGCCATTTTGACCAGAAGAAAAAGGGTTCAGTGAAAAATAGGGTTATTTATATAAATTTATAATATTATTTAATTCAATTCATTTTCAAAAGTTAAAATCTTCATCCGAACTCTAAATCGAACCCAACGACTATCGCCCCTAGCTATTTACCCCCATTCCGAATACAATGGGATATGTTGCGCTAGCCAATTCAACTGTTACAATCAGTTTCCGTTAAATTTACATTTAAATCACTTTATTGAATTTTAAACGTACATTTCAAATTACCGGGGTCACATACGAACTCGAAAAATTACAGAAAAATATTTTATAGCATCGTATTGACGATACGGTCCTAACAAAACTAGTTTCGCCGAATTCTGAGACCGTTGGAAAAATGGCCAATTTCCAGTCGATTAAAATCAACTAAAACTGGTCAAACGTGTTTTCCTTCGCCACGCTCACATATTGATTCAAAAAATTATGAAATTTGAAACCTAGCAATAATTTAACATCACGGATCCAACAAAACTGGTTTCGTCGAAATCCGAGGTCGTTTGCAAAATGTCCATTTTTAAGGGCCTGAATTCCATAGCGACTATTCAGAATTTTCAACTAGACACAACTTTTGATTCCCGATATGAAATCTTGATTTTTCAGATTCGTTGGAAAGATATTCACTATTAGATTCCATTATTTTTGGTTTCACTAAAATCCGGATTGTTTTGCACCCGGTACATTAAATTGAAGTTTGAAATCGAATTATCGAACTACCGCGCCATTTTCTATTCTATTTATAATTATATATAATTATTTATATTCTAACGACGACGCGTATAATATATACGTTCGAATTATATTCAAAATAAATTTCTCGTCGATATTATTTAAAATAATTCATTTTAAATAATCAAAATTCGCTAAAATTGCCAAAATAAAAATTTCAAACTGGCTCGCATTTTACGGGTTGTTACATGATCAAAGCACGGACTACGTGGCATAGCTTTGTGTATGGCGTGGATTCGCGAGCCTCACACCTCGGTATGAGTCAAAAACGGGATAAGGACCCAAGGAGTGCACGACGTTTCTTTCTAGCTACGGTGGTGTCAGTGCTTAAACTGGCTGACATTTATATTATTTTCACCTTTGTGGTTGTTGGATGCGAGGCGCCTTGATTATAGGTCCTATAGGGCCGGGAAACATGTGTTCAGGAATAATTAATCCTCAAACGTAAGGGAGGACCGGCCTTGGAGGTTCCAAGAGGCTACCCAGAGAGAGTAGTCCTGAGACATTTGCTAGAGTGTCTCGAATCGGAGAGGAGCTTGCCCCTTGCCTCCACTCATGACAGAAATCCAATTTCCAATACGTGATATGGCGGTTTTAATTGTAGAACTAGTATGGCGACATGATATATGGTACCCATGCCGCCTATGATTGATATTTATGATTGAAATTGTTTTGACGCTATACACTTATAATAGTATCAAATGATTTGTTTAAACGTACCAAGCATGTTAGGCTATTATAAGGGAAAACCCTATCCTCCGGCTTGCGTTGCATTGTGTGATGGGACCTGGGTCTTATAATAGCTTCATCTTTCGAAAAAGGCATTGCATTGTTTATTCTATGCACTGGTGTTCTTGGGAGGAAACCCGTTCCGTGTTATACGGTGTGGTCCCTTGAATTACTCTCTTTTAAATTTGAATTAATAACTGTTTTAGTTCTCATACCAGTCACATGACTGACTTGGAGTTTATTGTTTTAACCTAAACTCTGGGTGCCCCTATTTTCGACACGGGAAGCTAGTAGTTTTGGTTTTGCAGATTTATATTCACAGGATCCTGATTCACAGCTGGAATGATGCTCGGAAAGCTCTGTATCCGTGTATTACTTTCAGTTGTGCTTTGTATTGTTTTTCCGTTGCTTTGTTGTGACGATCGGGAATTTCGCTCGATCCGAATCAGTCGTTAAACCGATCTAGACCGTTCGAAACCCCTGATCGTTTTTGGAACAGGACAAAATAGAACGTAGACGGAAGAACATTTCATTGTTATTACAACAATTCCATCAGATACAAGAATATACAGAGTACAAATGAATAAATTACACAGAAAATATCAGAGATTTAAATTACATTTAAATACATAGCAGTGGAAAATAATACAAAACACAACTAGAAGTGATACACGGATACAGAGCTTTCCGAGCATCGTTCCAGCTGTAAATCAGGACCCTATGAATATAAATCTGCAAAACCAAAACTACTAGCTGCCGTGTGGAAAATAGGGGCACCCAGAGTTTAGGTTAAAACAATAAACTCCAGGTTAGTCATGTGACTGGTGTGAGAACTAAACAGTTATTTAAAACTTTACTTTAAAGGAGAGTAATTCAAGGGACCACGCCGTATAACACGGAACGGGTTTCCTCCCAAGAATACCAGTGCATAGAATAAACAACGCAATGCTTTTCGAAAAATGAAGCTATTATAAGACCCAGGTCCCATCACACAATGCAACGCAAGCCGGAGGATAGGGTTTTCCCTTATAATAGCTAAACATGCTTGGTACGTTTAAAACAAATCATTTGATACTATTATAAGTGTATAGTGTCAAAACATTTTCAATCATAAATATTAATCATAGACGGCATGGGTACCATATATCATGTCGCCATACTAGTTCTACAATTAAAACCGCAATATCACGTATTGGAAATTGGATTTCCGTCATGAGTCAAGGCAAGGGGCAAGCTCCTCTCCGCTTCGAGACACTCGAGAAAATGTCTCAGGACTACGCACTCTGGGTAACCCTTGGATCGGCTGGGCCGGTCCTCTCTTACGTTTGAGGATTGGCAATTCCTGAACACACGTTTCCCAGTCCTTACAGACCTATAATCGAGGCGCCTCGCATTCCAACAACCACAAAGGTGAAAAGTATATAAATGTCAGGGCTGGTAAGTCACTGATACCACCAAAGCTAGAAAGAAACGTTGTGTCCTCCCAGCGGTCCGTATCCCGTTTTTAACTCATACCGAGGTGTGAGGCTCGCGAATCCACGCTATACACAAAGCTGCCACGTAGGCCGTGCTTTGAACATCAACCACAAGACTTTGCTTTTCAACAGAAGCCTTGATCCATGCAACTCAGCATGCCACACATGCAATTCATGCCATGCGATTGATATCTATCGATATATAACCTCTAAGCTCGTACGTCTCAGAGAAGGGCGTTAAGCAAGAGAATAAATTCTCCGCCGCCAAACAGATATATATTTAATAGAAATTAATCAACACAGAATAAAATCCAATGTCAGACACACAATCCATTTACAAGTTCGTTCTGGGTCTGAACGAAACCGGAGGCACTTTCCTCGCATATCCATCGATCTCCAGGTACGTCTGGACGACCACCAACTGATTCCCTCATCTTGGGTGTACATCCCAATCAAGATCATCAGTAATCACCCAAACGATGTGAAGACTTTCGGTCTTCAACCACCGTCTTCATCTTCGATTTATCGTCGAATCGGTTATTCAGAATGGGTGTAAACCCGGCCTTTCCGAACAACCCGCGTATATTAAAAACAAATGTTACACAAACCCAACATACACCTCATTCCAATTCATTAGCCACTAACCGTAAATCCGTAAGAGAACAATTTCCCAAATATTAACCCCAAAGGCCGAAACCAACATCAGATCAATACCCAGGAAACCATCCTTCTTAACTAACCTACAACTAGTTTCTAAATTTCAATTCTTAGGGAAAGGTTCCCATTAATTTTATCCAAGATAAATTCTTTAAAATTTATCCTTTAATCTTCCTTTGGATATCATTTCAAACCAGATTTTGGTTTTTCCCAAACTAGTCGAGATTAGCGAAACACACCGAAGTAATTATTTATTTTACTTCCCAATCCCAACCTATTCATTCCATGAAGAAAAACTGGTCATACTCCATATCTAACACCACGATGTTATCGGTAAAATTAAATACCATTTCACGTTCAAATCTAATTAAAGATTTGACTATCGTTTTGGAGCAAAACTGGTGATACTCCATTCTCGCTCTCTTTCTAAATTTGATAATTTAAATTATCAATTCACATTTCAATCTAATTGCAGATTTATTAAAACTCCTTTTACTGGGTTAAAGAACTAATGTCATTTAAAACACAGTTCACGATAAACCCAAATCATATTCTATTTATTATCGGGTTAAAGAACAAGTGTTATTTAAAACACCCTTCACGATAAACCCACCAATCAATTCTATTTAAAACCCGTTTCAAATCCAATTTATTTATTTGAAAATAAACGGGTTTAATTTTAGTTCAAAACTAGTTAATTTCGATAAAAATCTATTTTTATCTTTTCAAATATGGAGTTTTTCATCCCAATTTTTCCCAAATCATTTCTGATGATTTTACACAAATTATTACTATTTTTAATAATTTTATCAAGGCCCGTACAGTCGATTTCCATCAATGGCCATCGAACTGCACTTACAACGACCTTTTCCAAATTTGATTTGGACGTATCTCCAAATCCAACCATTAGATTTCAAATTTCTAATATTTGTTAGAAAGCTCTTTTCGATACGAACCCAACGGGTCCAGATTTAGGAGAATCCGATGGTCGGATCTCCCGTAATGTCCGTTCGAAGTTAATGGTCGAAATTCGCGAACTGCCGCGGCGCGGCGCGTTCTATTCAGGCCATTATATTATATATATAATATATATATTATATATTTATTCGATTTCTATTTAAAACGAATTATATAAATAGTTTTAATTTCGTTTCGAAAACAATTTCAACTTCCATTTCAATACAAATCAAAATTGAATTTTTCCTTATAAACTCGTTTTAAAATTCATTTCTATTCAATTCAAATTTCTATTCAATTTGAATTCATTTCAATTCGTTTTCAATTCAATTCGAATTCATTTTCAATTCAATTCGAATTCGTTTTATATTCAATTCATTTCGAATTGGTTTTCTATTCGATTCAATTCAAATTGGTTTTCTATTCGATTCAATTCAAATTGGTTTTCTATTCGATTCAATTCAAATTGGTTTTCTATTCGATTCAATTCAAATTGGTTTTCTATTCAATTCCATTCAAATTGGTTTTCTATTCGATTCAATTCAAATTGGTTTTCTATTAGATTCCATTCAAATTGGTTTTCTATTCGATTCAATTCAAATTGGTTTTCTATTCGATTCAGTTCAATTTGAATTTCTTTTCTATTCAATTTATAAAAACGAATATAATCGATATAAATATCGTTCGCGTCAAAATAGCGCTTCTCTAATCAACACGGCTTTATATATTACAATAATTCCGTTATTCTATTCAATAAATGAATATTTATCCTATTCAATACGTGAATCTATATTTTTGTCAACACACAACTAATCTCAACGAATGAGTACTGTCCACGTGTGACTATTTTTGTTATTTAATATATTTTATGAAAATTAAGGTATCTATCGTTTGATATTAAATCAGACTCCAACCGTAAATTAGTAAGAGAACGATTCCCTAAATATTAACCCCGAAGGCCGAAACCAACATCAGATCAATATCCATGAGACCACTCATCTTATCTATTTTCCAATCAGTTTCTAATTTTATATATGATAAAGATGTAAATTTTATTGTTAAAATACTTCGTTCAACACATGACTAATCTTAACGGATGAGTACTATCAACACATGAACCTTTATTTTATAAAGATAAAGATGCAAATTTTATTGTTAAAATATTTCGTTCAACACATGACTAATCTCAACGGATGAGTACGGTCAACACATGAACCTTTATTTTATAATGTTCTTTATTTGCTAAATTGGAATGAGGCCCAATCAATTACCATATAAAGTTAATTATATGGATTCCATTCAAAACATATATATAATAGCAACGATACATAATCAACCATCATCCAAAGTGCACTACACTGTATATGCATCAAATATAGATATCTAACGCTTATAACAACCTGTCAATCAATCGATCGACATACAACTAATTATTGGGATTGGTGTATGCCGTATTCTATCCCAATACCCGTGTGGGGTTTCAAACAATCAAACTCAGATTTTATTTGTGTAGTTGGACGATGTGTAAAATTTATCGTCCCAATCAATATCCTTCAAATAGGTGTATATAAACAAACCGTCTGGTTTGTAAATGAATATTTATTTATTCACATTCACGTTAAAAATTATATTTTTAACGACCAAATTATTTTATTCAACCTATGAATATATTCTATTATCTATTTCACATCAACATCACAAACAATTTTCACAACACATCAATCAAACAAACAAGCCATCCATGGTCTGTGGATGACAGGTGTCGGGTGTTACTAAACACCGTCTGCATCCTAGTATATATATAACTAGAAAAAGAGATTTTAAAAGGTGAGAAGTTCTCAACGATAGCTAATCCAATACCACGACTTCATTTACAGAAATCTTCATCGTCCTCGCCTTTTTGTCACCTTCTTTACCCGTAGCCACTACATATATAAAAATCACATTTTTAGGTTGTTTCTATGTATATAAAAAACATATTTTTATAATCACTCCTTATGGATAAAAATTCTATTTTTACATCGCTGTTCTCAATATAAAAATTTCGCCTTTTCAATTATAAATATTTCGCCTTTTCAATTATAAAGATTTCGCCTTTTCAATTATAAAGATCTAATCTTTTCTATTTTAAAAATCTAATCTTTTCTATTTTAAAAATCTAATCTTTCTATTTTAAAAATCCAATCTTTCTATTTTAAAAATCTAATCTTTCTTTTTTAAAAATCTAATCTTTCAATTTTAAAACTCTAATCTTTTCTATTTTAAAAATCTAATCTTTCTATTTTAAAAATCTAAATAAAAATCATGCCTTTCATATAAAAAAAAACACATTTTTGAATCTATAAAAATCTCAATATAATCCATACCAAAATCTGAAATTTAACTAAGCTAAATTAATTGATGACTGATTAATTAAGTAAATTAATTACCTTAATTACATACCTCAATCAAATCAGTGCTAATGGCGAATGGCAGGGTTCGGGGCATCAGAGGTGGGCCAGGGGAAATTGGAGGCGGCGTAGGGGTTTGGCTGTGGCATGGGGGAAAAGCATCGCAGGAGTTGGAGGGCGAGGTGGAGCGGGTGGCGTGGCGTTCGATGTGGGCCATGGGGCTGTCGCGAGGCAACAGGGAGGGAGGAGGAAGGCGAAGCGGGAGGAGAGGGGTGGATGGAGGGGGCGGCGGCGACCGCCAGGGCGCGGCTGAGGCTGCGCCTTCTCCCTTTTTTTTTCTGATCAAAAAATGAACTGACGGGGGGGGGGGGGGGGGGGGGAGGGAGGAAATAAAGGAGAGGAGAGAGAGAGGGGTGTTATTTTATAATTAATTTATTATTTATTTTAATTCAACCAGAGTTGACTTTTCATTCGACCTCTAAACGGGGCCCACCGCCTGTCGTCCCTAGCGTTTTACCCCCATTCCGAACACAACGGGATATGTATCGTAGGTTGATTCGATCGTTTCGATCAGTTTCCGTCAAAATCAACATATAACTCTATATATTGAATTTGAACGCGCATTTCTATTTACTGGGGTCACATACGGACTCTAAAAATTCCCGAAAAATATTTTCTAGCTTCGTATTGACGATACGGTCCTAACAAAACTAGTTTCATCGAATTCTGAGACCGTTTGAAAAATGGCCATTTTCCAGTCGATTAAAATCAACTGAAACTGGTCAAACGCGTTTTCCTTTGCCACGCTCACATATTGATTCGAAAAATTATGAAATTTGAAACCTAGCAATAACTTGAAATCACGGACCCAACAAAAGTGGTTTCGTCGAAATCCGTGGTTATTTGCAAAATGTCTATTTTTAAGGGCCTGATTTCCATTGCGACTATTCAGAATTTTCAACTGGACATATCTTTTGATTCCCGCTATGAAATTTTGATTTTTCGGATTCGTTGGAAAGATATTATCAAATAGATCCGATTATTTTTGGTTTCGTTAAAATCCAGTTTGTTTTGCACCTGGTACATTCAATTGAAGTTTGAAATCGAATTATCGAACTACCGCGCCATTTTCAATTCCTTTTATAATATATAAATAATAATTATATTCTAACGACGACGTATATAATATATACGTTCTAATTATATTCAAATTGAATTTCCTCGGCGATATTATTTAAAATAATTCATTTTAAATAATCAAAATTCGCTAAAATTGCCAAAATAAAAATTTTAAACTGGCCCAGATTTTCGAGTTGTTACATTTGTAATTTACTGTAATCTCTGATATTTATCGAATGTATTTTATTCATTCATACTCTGTATATTCTTGTATTTTGATGGAATTGTTGTAATAAATAATGAAATGATCTTCTATTTGCGTTCTATTATGTCGCGTTCTCAAGGTAATCCGGGCTTTCCTTACCGGGGAAGTTACGGGTCATCACATTTGGTATCAGAGCTTTGGTTTACAGAGCTCGAGAACAAGACACATTAGAACCGAATGAAATAATTCATCAGATATTGGATTAGTAATATCCAATTAGAATGACTCGTTAGAGATAGGATCAGTAGTATCCTAGAACGGGTGTGAAGAGTATATTTTTCAAATGAAAACAATTTTGTTTTGAAATTTAAATCGTTTTATACGTATTTGAATATTTTATTTGTATTGAATTTGGACAATCGAGTATATAAAGGTTTTGCATATACGCGTCATGAACGTATATTCGAAGTTTTAAAATACTGGATAGATATAGAATCACACTCTAGTCGCCCGGACATGGTCCTGATGATGAAGTATACCATCACCAGTATTTATTTTCGAGTGACGAAGGTGCGGTATCTATATATTTCCATTAGACTGGTGTGAGAACCATATTATAGATAGTATACATTGTTGTGATTTGGCATCAAAAATGTGATTTTTGACTATACATCAAATATGGGTTTGAAACGTTAATTCACTAATTGATTGATGTTTGTGTTGTTTGTTTATTTTTTTGATATTTTGAACCATTTAGCCTAATTGAACCGAATATTGAATTGTATTGAAAATTGGTCGCATTTGCTTGCATGTACATGTACTTACATTGAACAGGTCATAGCAAGGAGGCTAGAGCAGAAGAATAAAATTGTTTGCCCGACAAATAGGTACATGTTTACCATAATTTACTGTTTTGTTTGGGTGATGATGATTTTATGAGCCGGTTGGCTTTTTCCTTTTCTTTTGGATTGAAGAAGGCCAAGGGAGGCTATATGAAATATCCCTAAGTCCCCGGTGCAGGGGAGATTATGGCGAAATTTTTCGAAAATTTAGGGTGTTGGCCAAATTTTTGAGAAATTTGAAAAGTTCTTATAAACTGAAAAGTTGAAGAACTTAAGCCGTAATGAAAATAATGAAAGTTGAGTTGGTTTATAAAACATCTTTCGACTTCGTTCCTTTTCGGGGACGAAAAGTTTTAAGTGGGGGAGATTGTAACAACCCGGAAATGCGAGCCAGTTTAAATTTTTTATTTTGGCAATTTTGATAAATTTTCAATATTTAAAATGATTATTTTAAACAATATCGACAAGAAATTTATTTTGAATAGAACTCGAACGTATATATTATATAGATCGTCGTTAGAATATAAATATTTATTTATATATATAAAAGGAATTGAAAATGGCGCGGTAGTTCGATAATTCGATTTCAAACTTCAAATGAATATACAGGATTCAAAATAAACCGGATTTTAGTGAAACCAAAAATATTTGAATCTAATTGAGAATATCTTTCCAACGAATCCGAAAAATCAAGATTTCATAGCAGGAATCAAAAGATATGTCCAGTTGAAATTTCAGAATAGTCGCTATGCAATTTCGGCCTTTAAAAATAGCCATTTTGCAAACGACCTCGGATTTCGACGAAACAACTTTTGTTGGATCTGTGATGTCAAATTATTTCTAAATTTCAAATTTCATAATTTTTCGATTCAATATGTGAGCGTGGAAAAGGAAAACGCGTTTGACCAGTTTTAGTTGATTTTAATCGACTAGAAAATGGACATTTTTCAAACGGTCTCAGAACTTGACGTAATTAGTTTTGTTAGGACCGTGTCTTCAATACGAAGCTAGAAAATATTTTTTGTGAATTTTTCGGGTTCGTATGTGGCCCCAGTAAAATGAAATGCGCGTTCAAATTCAATATATAGAGTTATATTTTGATTTTGACGAAAGCTGATCGAAATGATCGAATCAGCATACGATACATATCCCATTGTGTTCGGAATGAGGGTAATTAGCTATGGACGACAGGCGGTGGGCCTCGTTTAGAGGTCGAATGAAAAAGTAATCTTTTTGAAATAAATAAAATAAAACTCTCTCTCCTCAAACATACCCCCCCCCCCCCGTTCTAAATCAGTTCAGAAAATCAAATCAAAAGAAGAAACGACAAAGATATTCTATGGTAGAAGTGTCAAGGCGTTTGGTATAGATTCGGTGAGAACTTCTCACTTTAAATTTCCTTTTCTAGTTAAAAAAATATATACTAGGATGCAGACGGTGTTAAGTAGCACCCGACACCCGTCGTCCACAGACCATGGACGGCTTGTTTGTTTAGTTAATTGTTTGGTGATTGATTTATTTGCGTGGTTGATAAATTTGATTGAATTGATTGTGAGAGGTGAAATGAAATAAAATATTTTATAGTGGAAAATATTCTATAGTTAAAAATAAAATTTTTAATGTGTGTATAAAATATATATTTACAAACAAATCAGACAATTTGTTTATATACACTGATTTGACTGATATTAATTGGGACGATAAATTTTACACATCGCCCAACTGCACAAATAAAATCTGTGTTTGATTTTTGAAACCCCACACGAGTATTGGGATGATATTTGGCATACCCTAATCCCAATTATTTAGTTGTATGTCGATCTATTGGTCGACAGACTGTGTAAGCGTTAATTATTTATATTTGATGCTTATGCAGTTGTGTGTTGCACTTTGGATGATGGTCGATTATTTATCGTTGCTATTATATACATGTGTTGTATGGAATCCATATAATTAACATTATATGGTAATTGATTGGGCCTCATTCCAATTGGGAAAATAAAGAATATTATAAAATATCGATTCATGTGTTGACAGTACTCATTCGTTGAGATTAGTCATGTGTTGAACGAAATATTTTAACAACAAAATTTACATCTTTATCATATATAAAATTAGAAACTAACTGGAAAATAGATAAGATGAGTGGTCTCCTGGGTATTGGTCTGATGTTGGTTTCGGCCTTCGGGGTTAATGCTTTGGGAATCGTTCCCTTACTAATTTACGGTGGGAGTCTAATTAAACATTTAACGATAAAAATCAAAATTTTATAAAATATATTAAATAACAAAAATAGTCACGTGTTGACAGTACTCATTTGTAGAGATTAGTCAGGTGGTGAAAAATAAATATTCATTTGTTGAATAGAATAAATATTCATTTATTGAATAAAATAAATATTCATTTGTTGAATAGAATAAATATTCATTTATTGAATAAAATAAATATTCATTTGTTGAATAGAATAACGAAATTATTGAAAAATATAAAGCCGTGTTGATTAGATATGCGCTATTTTGACGCGAACGAAATTTATATCGATTTTATTTGTTTTTAATGAACATTGAAAAGTGAATTCAAAATCGAATATTTTGAAAATAAAATGAATTCGAATTGAAATGAATTGAATTCAAATTGAAATAAATTGAAAACGAATTCGAATTGAATTGAAAACGAATTCGAATTGAAATGAATTGAAAATGAATTCGAACTGAAACGAATTGAAGACGAATTCGAATTGAATTGAATTGAAACGAATTCGAATTTAATTGAATTGAAAACGAATTCGAATTGAAATGAATTGAAAACGAATTCGAATTGAAATGAATTGAAGACGAATTCAAATCGAATCGAATAAGAATAGAAATCAAATTGAATTGAATAAGAATAGAATTCGAACTGAATTGAATAGAAATGAAATTTGAATCGAATTGAATAGAAATGAAATGAATTCGAATTGAATAGAAATGAAATTTGAATTGAATTGAAAATGAACTGAAATTGAATTAAAAATCGATTTGAATTAAAATCAATTTGAATTAAAATCAATTTGAAATGAATTTAAAACGAATTTATAAGGAAAATTTCAATTTTGATTAGAATTTGAGATGGATGTTGAAATTGTTTTTGAAACGAATTTAAAGCGATTTATAAAATTCATTTTGAAAGGAAATCGAAGAAATATATATAATATATATATATATATTATACATATATATAAGGGCCTGAATATAACGCGCCGCGCTGCGGCAGTTCGTGAATTTCGACCATTAATTTCAAACGGACATTACGGGAGATCCGACCGTCGGATTCTCCTAAAACCGGAACTGTTGGGTTCGTATCGAAAAGAGCTTTCTAACGAATATTAGAAATTTAAAATCTAACGGTTGGATATGGAGAAATGTCCAAATCAATTTCAGACAAGGTCGTTGTAAGTGCAGTTCGATGGCCATTGTTGGAAATCGACTGTACGGGCCTTGATAAAATTATCAAAAATATCAATAATTTGTGTAAAATTATAAGAAATGATTTGTGAAGAACTGGGGTGAAAATCCCACATTTGTAAAGATAAAAATAGATTTTTATCAAAATGAACTAGTTTTGAACTAGAATTAAATTCAATTCATTTTTGAAATAAATAAATTGAATTTGAATTGGTTTTTGGGTTTATCGTTAGCAGTGTTTTGAATAACACTTGTTCTTTGACCCGATAATTAATGCAATGTGATTTTGGGTTGTCGTGAACGGTATCTTCAATAATACTGTTCTTAGACCCAACCGAGTAAAGAAAATCAGAAACTAACCGGAGATTAGTTAAGTTGAATGGTTTCTTGGGTATTGATCTGATGTTGGTTTCGGCCTTCGGGGTTAATATTTAGGGAATTGCTCACTTGCTATTTTACGGTTAAGGACTGATAGAATGGAATGTGACTTTGGGTTTATCGTGAACCGTGTTTTAAATGACACTGATTCTTTAACCCAGTTAAAGATTAAAACTAAGTGAAGTTTTAATGAATATTTAATTAGATTGAAATGATCGAGAACGGAGTATGACCAGTTTTGCTCCAAAGCGATAGTTAAATCTTTAAATAGATCTGAACGTGAAATGGTAATTAATTTTACCGATAACACCGTGGTGTTAGATATGGAGTATTACTAGTTTTGCTTCATGGGATAAATAAGTTGGGATTGGGAAATAAAATAAATAATTACTTCGGTGTGGTTCGCTAATCCCGACTAGTTTGGAAAACCATAATTAGGTTTGAAACGATATCCAAAGGAAGATTAAAGAATAAATTGAAATGAATTTATCTTTGATAAATTTAATGGGAACCTTTCCCTAAGAATGTGATATTTAGAAACGAACTGTAGGTTAGCCAAGAAGGATGGTTTCCTGGGTATTGATCTGATGTTGGTTTCGGCCTTCGGGGTTAATATTTGGGGAATTGTTCTCTTACTAATTTTTGGTTAGTGACTGATGAATTGGAATGAGGCGTAGGTTGTGTTTGTGTAACATTTGTTTATTATATACGTGGGTCATTCAGAAAGGCCGGGTTTATACCCATTCTGAATAACCGATTCGACGATATGTCGAAGATGAAGACGGTGGTTGAAGACCAGAAGTCTTCATATCATTTGGCCGATTACTGATGATCTTGATTGGGCTGTACACCCAAGATGAGTCAAAAACGGGATAAGGACCCAAGGAGTGCACGACGTTTCTTTCTAGCTTCGGTGGTGTCAGTGCTTAAACTGGGTGACATTTATATTATTTTCTCCTTTGTGGTTGTCGGATACGAGGCGCCTCGATTATAGGTCCTATAGGGCCGAGAAACATGTGTTCAGGAATAATTAATCCGCAAACGTAAGGAAGGACCGGCCTTTGAGGTTCCAAGAGGCTACCCAGAGAGAGTAGTCCTGAGACATTTGCTAGAGTGTCTCGAATCGGAGAGGAGCTTGCCCTTTGCCTCGACTCATGACGGAAATCCAATTTCCAATACGTGATATTGCGGTTTTAATTGTAGAACTAGAATGGCGACATGATATATGGTGCCCATGCCGCCTATGATTGATATTTATGATTGAAATTGTTTTGACACTATACACTTATAATAGTATCAAATGATTTGTTTAAACATACTAAGCATGTTTGGCTATTATAAGGGAAAACCCTATCCTCCGGCTTGCGTTGCATTGTGTGATGGGACCTGGGTCTTATAATAGCTTCATCTTTCGAAAAAGGCATTGCGTTGTTTATTCTATGCACTGGTGTTCTTGGGAGGAAACCCGTTCCGTGCTATATGGCGTGGTCCCTTGAATTACTCACTTTTAAAGTTGAATTAATAACTGTTTTAGTTCTCACACCAGTCACATGACTGACCTGGAGTTTATTGTTTTAACCTAAAATCTGGGTGCCCCTGTTTTCGACACGGGCAGCTAGTAGTTTTGGTTTTGCAGATTTATATTCACAGGATCCTGATTTACAGCTGGAACGATGCTTGGAAAGCTCTATATCCGTGTATTACTTTCAGTTGTGCTTTTTATTGTTTTTCCGCTGCTTTGTAATTTATTGTAATCTCTGATATTTATCGAATGTATTTTATTCATTCATACTCTTTATATTCTTGTATTCTGATGGTATTGTTGTAATAAACAATGAAATGTTCTTATGTTTGCGTTCTATTATGTCGTGTTCTCAAGGTAATCCGAGCTTTCCTTACAGGGGAAGTTACGGGTCATCACAATAGAAGAGGTTTCTTTTATTTACATTAAAAATGTAAATAAACATGCTATGCTAAATTTCATTCTTTAGATTAAAAATGAAACATGAAACTCTAATCTTTTATTTACATTAAACATGTAGATAAAAATGCAACACTAAATTTCAATAAAAATTGGTTCTTTCTACATCGTCAATAATACTCTTTTTATTTTCAATAAAAATTTGATGAAAATTACATTGTCCTGTTCTATCTTTTAATTTGACTAAAAACGCCACATCAAATCCAATCTTTTTATTTCTAAAATTAAAATCTTTTTGTTTTGAAAAAAAGGGTAATAGATAATATAACTTTCATTTTAACAAAAGAATATTAAAAATATTCTTTTTATTACAACAAAAATGATTATTCTACTTTAATTATCTTAACATTTTATAACTAAATTGTTATTTTAACCAATCTTAACATTTTATATCTAAAATGTTAATGAACATTTAATTTTACATACCTTTCTATTTAACAAAATAAATGCTTTGTTTTACATACTTTTCCATTTAACAAAATAAATATTTTGTTTTACATACTTTCAACAAAGACGCTAAAAATAAGTTTAATTTTCATGTCAACACATAACGCTAAAAGTATACTTATTTTCATATTAACATATGACGCTAAATATGAAATCACATATGGTGTATATTTCCATAATACTTCATGTAACATATAATTTTGATGTAAATTTTTCATGTCAATACATAGGATAACAATGTATGATTGAGTGTCAAGCCTCATGTCAATCTTCTCATTCTATTCTTTTTTTTATTGAATATAAAATAACAAATAGAATGATAATTTAAAATCTTCTATTTTTATTGTATGACAATAAAATTAATACTTATGTTTCAATTCTTTTCGTTTTAACCAATTGAAAAAAAAAATCTTTATTTCAATACTATCTCATATTGACAAAACTAATGTTACAATTTGTTCTGACTATTTTATTTCATCGCAATAGTACATCAAATCAAACAAATCAACAAACATCATTACAATCAACAAATTCCAAACATCACAACAGATCTGATTTAATAAGCATACACACATGAAATTTAAATAACGAGGGATAATTTAATTTTAACTATTTTTAAATATAGAAATCTCACCTCGCTTTAACTGAATTCTTATTCGCATTCAAAATTGGATGAATTTCCAAAGTTCTTGTTTTCAGATCCGGTCAGTTTCATTGTGTAGATATGATCAATACGAGGCCAACACAACTGAAATCGCTCGATTTCGAGTCCGTACGAGCAAGATATGGTTAAATTAAGATTGGTAAAATTTTGAATTAAATTAATTAAATAATCAAAGGTTGAAAAAGTCAACCATTCCTCCTTCCTTCTCCATCACGTTCCAACCCCTTCCCTTTTATATTTTGAACCCATTTTGTTCCAAATTAGGTTTCCACTTTTCTCAAAATTGGTGAAACTAGAAGTCGATCGGAAGGTGGCAAATCGAAGAGGGAGGAGAGGGGGTTGTGCGCCTAGGGAGGTGGAGGGGGCGGTGGGGCCTACAGGGTACGATGGGGGTTGTTTGGCCGTGGGTGTTGGTGGTTTTCTGGCCAAAATACTTCAGTACATCTCGTCATCTCCGTATAGAATCGAAGAGGAGGAAGAGAGCTTCGATTTGGTATATGGTTTGTTGATTTTCATTGAGCGGATTGGAAGAAATTAGAGAATGAAATTGGGAGAACGGTGGCCACTGAAAAGGGGGGCGGCGGCTGTGTGTTTTAGTGCTAGGATTAGGGTTGAGATAATTCTCCTTTTTATAATATTTTAATAATTTAATTACCCATAAAGGCCCGATTTGGCCCGAACTCAAGATTTGGCATGCTTACTTTCAAACTATAGGTTTTGATATCTTGTGAACGCAATGGCGCTAGTGGCGAAGCCCAATTTCGAAGTTTACAGCATATTTACTTTATTTTTAATATAAATCATTTAATTTTTAATTCAACCGTACGTATAAATTCACAGGGGTCACAAATTAACTTCGAAAAATTCCGAAAAATATATTTAGCTATGTTTTGACGTTGCGGAACAAAGAAAATTAATTTCGTTCAATTTTGAGTCCGTTTGAAAAATGACTATTTTCAAGTCAATTAAAATTGACCGAAATTGACGAAACTGAAATCTTTTTGCCACGGCCCCAAATTAATTCTAAAAATTATCAAAAATTAAACTTAGCCATATTTAGACATTCCGGATCCAACAAAAGTGGTTTCATCGAAAACGGCGGTCGTTTGTAAAATGACTATTTTCAAGGGCTATACATTTAATATAAAAAATACATTTTTAAGCAAATAATTTCGAAACTCAAAATATATAAGTGTTTACTATTTTTCAATGCAGAAACGTCAATCTTAACTCAATGGAAGTGGTTTCGAGTTCAAATTCCTTTGTAAATTTCATAGCGACCTTTCTAAATTTTTAACTGGGCATAACTTTTGATTCCCGCTATGAAATTTTGATTTTGCGGATTCGTTAGAAAGATATTTTTAAATAGTCTCTAATATTTTTGTTTCACTAAAATACGTTATATTTTGCATTCTGTACGGTCAGTCAAAGTTCAAGTTTGACTTTTCAAACTACCGCGTTATTTCTAACTCCCATTATAATTAAAATTAAAATTTTCATTCTAACTTCAATTTAAATCAATTTTTAATCATGATTATTTTAAAATAAATCATTTCAAATATCAAAAACTTATTAAAATTACAAAAAATAAATTTTTAAATTTACTCCAAAATTCAGGGTTGTTACAACTCTAGCACTTCAAGTAGAGAGAAATCTAAGTCAAGCTCTTACGATCCCAACCTAAGTACCTGGGGGGGGGAAATGGAAGAAAAGAGGCGAAGCAAACTAGGTCAGACATACATTTGGTGAGTCCATTGACTTTCACCATATAAACAGATAACAGTATCATGAAATGTAAATAAAACTGGATGGGAGATAGCCGTAACAGGAGTAGTAGGTTAACAGAAGAAACATAATGATATAGGCTAAGCTAAGCTCTTTACTTAGTTTTCAATTCTATGCACTAATACTAGTATAATAGAATTAGGTGTTGTCCTATCATCTAAGCAGAAAACAGAATGATATCTTCAGAAACACGATGCTAGAAATTGGCCTTTACCACCCGAACAGAGATAGACGATACAGAAACAGAATCAGGAACGAAATCAGAGACAGAAACAGAATAATCCCTATGGAAACAGAATATTAAAGTTAGGTGTACACTAGTAATGGGCCTTTACCATCCCAACAGACGATACCACATAGAAACAGACAAGCGTTACCACCCCAACAGAAACAGATGGTACCCCAACAGAAACAGACAGAGCTAAGTGTACCCTAAATTCTACCCCAAGCGATCGACTCCCTAATACATAAATACCCTGTGTCGGCCCCACAAAAGGGTGTATCACTCCCTAAAGTGGCAACCTATAGATACAGACCTATTTACAGATGTCACGGTGTCTTACATCCTCAGAGCAGACCGGATCCATGCACGCACATGACCCGGTTGGCATGCGCCATCAACACCCCTCGCCATTATCAGAGTGAACCTCTTACAATTAGTTCAGTAAGCATGCCCGGACCCCTCTTAGTGATGGGTCATAGTTTTGATACCAGAAAGGGTTACTGAATAATATGGGTCCCAAACAACAGATGTGTAACGATACAGAATTTTAACCAAATTAAAATTGGAATTTTTATTACTTAATTTGAATTTGATGTAAATATATATATATGGTTAAGAATATTTAATAATTTTAATAAGCTATATGATAAGTTTTACTTGAATTATAAATGAGAATGATTATTAATAATTTTGGATTTATTGATACTATTTGTCGTTCGATCGGATTTGTCAAATTATAACGCGAATTAGTAGCATTTGAATTAAGTGTTTCCCTTAGTTTTCATAGCATTTAAGGGAAAATGCTACCAAAAGTTCACCTTCTCTTCTTAAGAAAAGTGTATGGACACTTGTAATTTTGCATGTAAGCTTTCATGCATGCCTTCCATGTGCCCCCTTATGTGTCATCACCTCCTTAACTTTCCATTCCTATATAAGGAGACCTTTTCTCCATTTTCTTACCATTCCATTCCATTTCCACCTTTCCACCTTCTTCTTAAAGCTTATGGCCATGGTTTCCATGGCATAAGTCTTCCTCTTTTCCACCACCATCTTGCCAAAGTTCGTCATTCTCCTCCTCCTCCTTCCCTTATAAAGAGAGAGAGATTAATATTGTAACAACCCGTATTTTTTGCCTATTTATTTGGAATATTTTAATTATTTTATTCATTTAAAATATTGGTTTAAATTTAAATAATCGAATTTAACGATTTATTTGGAATATATTATTTAAATAAATAATAAATTATTATTTTAATTTCCAGAATTTGGGAAAAATGTGGATTTGAAATATATTATGATCGGGTAGTTTAAAATTGTCAAATATTGGTTATATTGGGATTTTAACGACGATTTCGATTCGAAAACGACGGCTGAGCGATATGGTTTATAATTTAATTAAATAACGAGCTGCAGCGGCGCGACATTTCGCGATTTGGCGTTTTGAACTTCAATCGGTCGTACCGGGTTCAAAATAAGTCGGATTTCCTCGAAACAAGGAACTCGGGACCGGCTTGACGATATCTATCCAATGACAGAGAAAAATCCAGTTTTTGTCGTGTAGATTTTATTTCATGTCCAAATAATATTTTGAAAAAGGTCGTTGTAGAATTCCTTTATATATTATATCGTTATTTATATTAAATTTAGGGGTTTTAATTATTTTTAATATCGATTTGGCTTCAAACTCAACCCGGGATATTTTATCTGGGTAATATATGGTATTTTGGTCGTGTATGGCCAATTTCAATATTTTAATAATATTATATTGAGGTATTTAAAAATTGGTTTATTTCCTTTGAATTGGCCAGTTAAAAAAGGGACTTTCTTCAAACGACCTCTGTTTTCGACGAAACAAATTTTATTGGGACCGCAACAGTAAATTATTGCCAGATTTTCAGATGGCACGTCAATCGGTGTTATTCTGTGAGCATGGCAAAATAAAATGTAAAATAAATCGATCAATTTGGACGTGAACAAGGGCCATTTGAGCAAACGGGTTCGGAATTCGATGAAACAAGTTTCATTAGGACCGTATCGTCAAATTATACTATGTCGTCCATTCGCATCTCGAACGGGGTTCGTATGTGAGCGCAGCCGCGAATAAACGACGTTCGAAAACGTGATAGGTACGAAATAAAAATCGTTAGTCAACGTCGCTCGGCACATCAACTTAAACAAATATTTTCCCACACTATATAAGGCCTAAGGATGAAACCCTAGCCTCCAAAATCAGAAATTCTCATGTAATTTTGCAAAAAACACCCCTAAACACAAAATCATTTGTTTCTTCCAATCATTGATGAATTCGAGGGGGGTACCAAAGGGAAAGTGGTAGATCGGGGAGTCCTCTAGCTACTATAAAAATCCGGGGTGGAACAGTCGCTTGAGATGGCGGGAAATCACAAAGAACGGACACAAACCAGTTTCGTTTTTGGTAGAAATTGGGGAGACTGGGCTGATTTGGGGTGGCGGGACCTTAGGGCTTTCGAAGAGGGGAGATAGACCTTTCGTTTAGTTGAGGTCGCAAGTCCTCCGGTGGTCTGTGGTGGTCGGGGCGAAGAGTTGAACAGAGAAGCAGTTTTTGGGGTTCGGTTTTGAAAGTAAGGTCGGTTGTCCTCATTTTTCGGCGAACATGGTTCATGGGATGGTCATGGATCTGAAGGGGATGGTAGGGGGAGGCCGACGGTCACATCAGAGGAGGTCCGGCGGTCTGCTTCCATCGGTGGTGGCGGCTTTCTTGAGTTAAACGGGGAAAATGGGGGGCTCGGGTTTTGGGTTCGTACAGGCGGCTCAGGCCATCTGACGTGGCGAGGCCTGGCCGAGGCGGAAGCTGGGTGGAAGGCGATCACGGTGGGGATGGAGGTTGGTCGTCCGATGGTCAGGAGTGTCGAAGGTGATCGGTTAAAGTAAAGGCTGGTGTTCGTTTTTCCAAAGAAAAGGGAGGATCGGGTTTCAATTCTTTGCGAAGGGGAAAACACGTTCCAACTGATGACGTGGCCCAAGGCAACGTTAATTAAGGTAGTTAAGGTAATTAATTTAGAAATTAATAATTTAATTAATTTATAAATTGTTAATTTGTTCAAAACTTTGAATTGGCATATATCATTCGTTTGTGAACGGAATCTGACGAAACTGGATCCATTGGGATCGCAGGGACGAGACCTAGGCGATGGCACGGACTAGGCACTGATCTGAGACAGTTGAAAATTCATCTAATTTTGAATGTCCGTTCAAATTAAAAGCGACAAACGCGTCAACCGTCGATAGAATAAATATGGTGAGTTAATTCTCACACCTTCTGGAATTCTGTGTTGTGGTAAATTCATATAAAAATATAATTTACGATTTAAAAATATAAATTGGTTGCTATTGGTTGTTAATGGCGGATTATCGTTGATTGGTTGCTGTTATTAGATTTAATCGATCATACGAAATATATTTCATATATTATTACGAAATGTGTAACGAGCTGTGATGCAGGTAAGGACAGGTTGGAGGGGTCCGACCGGATTCCTCAAACATTATATATGTTGTTTGTTGTTTCATATTATTATTATTTGAACTGATTGAACACCATATGGTTGAAAAACCGGTATTGAGTGTGATGGTTGAACAAGTATTCACCCGTGTTGTGTTTTAAATCAACCGACAGTGTTGATTTGGTAATTGGCAGTGAATGGCCTAAAATGTGTTGTTTAGCCGTCGGTTTACCGTTCGGTGAATTGACGCAGTTTTAAAGTTAATTTTTTTTATAACTGAACTGACGCTTTTCAGTTATTTTATATTGATAATTAAATTAGAAATTAATAAAAATATATATTAAATCAAGTTTATAAAGGAAATCATTTAAAATGGTTTAGACTAGTTTTAAAAGCAAAAAGCCAAATAAATCACCTACGAGTGGTAAAATGGGATGATTGTTTTTAAAATAATTAAATGGTGTTTTTAAATTAATTAAGGTTATTTAATTAATTTAACAAGGGGAAATGACAAACGAAAATCAGTTAATGGTTAACTGATATGTACAATTGGTAAGATCCATCGTTTTCGAGTAAAATGGGCAAATTAATAAATATTGATTTAGATATTCGTTAAAATTTAACGACTAGTATTAGAAAATTTAACGAATAGTATTAGATATTAGTTAATCTTCGATTAACTATAATCTAAGAAAATTATTGAATTGATTATTGTTAATAACCTTAATTATCATTGAATGAGCTCGTAAAAATGAAGATAATCCTATTTTTTGATTAAAGTCGATGTTAACTATATCTTAATATTGTTAAGGTTAAAGCTAATTATTCTTTTAATTTAAAAATGATTCAAAGTAATGTTTTCAATTGGAAGCCAAGTAAGAAGTGATTAGATGACGATATGTTAGTCGAAAGGGCGATAAGAGTTTTATCAAAGGGATTTATAATTCCAAGTTTTCATAACGAGAGTGGTAAATGGAAATTGACTATTGGGCGTGGGATTTCAATTAAACCCAAAGGTATAAGTGGAAAGATGTTTCAAGTTCAAAGTTACGTTTTAATGGGGATTTACTTAATTAAAGGAATTAAGAAAAGAGATTATATTGAACGAGGATATCAATGTAAGAAACGATTTATAGAATCAGTTGAAATCGAGGTGGTAAATGAGATTTTGAAATCAGTGGTTAAGTTTCAAACAGGTATTCATTCTGAGATAAGAACTTTGTCGATCAAGGTCTGAGAGGTAAATAAAATACCCCAACTCGAACGGCTTCGTTATTATCGAGGAATGGTATTGGTTTGAAACGAGTGAAAGATGTTGAAATTGGTTTATCTTATACGAGGAATATCAAACTCTAATGCAAGGTTTTTGGGAAATAAATAATATCGTAACATTAGTTTCAAAAGAAATAAGAATGTTGATTTCAAATTATACTGAATATTTGTTGTTCAATTAGAGTTGATCGAATATCGTATTTGAGGTAGAGTTAGTCAAACATAGTTATTCAGGAAGAGTTGCCATTGCGTAAGACTGCTAGCATAATTCGTACGGCTGCAGATAGCCTACGGTGGTCGGATGTTTCCTGAGGGAATCAGGCGTAACCATTGTGATCGTTGCGATCTAGAGTCAAGCGAATGTAGTTAAGTCGAGAGAGTCAAGTTAGAGTTAATCGATCAAAGTAAATCAGTCAGAGTTAATCAGAGGAAATTTGGTTTATATCATTAAGTATATACGTATATGGAAATCGCGAGTTGCTCGATTATAAGAAAAAGGGAAAAGGTTTTTAAGAAATATATCGATACTTTCAAAAGGGAATGGGAAGCTGGGTTTATACATATATATATGCTCGAAAGTATTTAAAATGGTTTTTGAGTATAATTGAGAATAAATATAAGGTTCAATTATATTGAAAGAATTTAAGGTTAATTAACAATTTTGTTATATATATTGTCAAGGGCTAAGTCATACCAAGTACTGAATCGGCAAACTCAGTTTATTCACACTATTGATATTTGACAGTTAAAACACCGACTATCAAACCAGACCAATACAGTTGTTGGCATGGAAAGACCGGGATTGAATTTATATTCGAAAACCATTCCGACCAACAAATACGTGAAGATATTTGAAGATGATCGAGATGGAGCATTGAAGAACGTGGATCTTCATAAGCGGAAGAACCGCTAAAAATCTTTGGTAAGCTCCCAGAGGTAAGCTGTGGTTCTGTCGTGGTTGGAATCCACGGGTTGCAAGGACTTCTCGCTACTGATCCATGAGGTGATTCCTAGATGAGATGCAGTAGGAGAGTGCATTCGGTTCATCCTATTCCTGGATGACTTGTATGGACGAGTGTCTGACAGAGTATTTCCAAAGGAGTCACGTACGTTGATATTTTCAAACGTACCAGGTTGATGGCGGGGAAGTGCACATTCTCTTAGCTTATCAACTGGAGTATTTTTGTGGATGTCAATTAGTGATATCCAGAGGATCTAACGATGTGGCATTCAAAGTGAATAATGACCAGATGTATTCTAGCCTCAAGCCTCATCCACCGGGAAATGGCAAAAATCGGGCAGACAGCATGGCTATGTGGGTCGCTCCCATTAGGATGTATGATCACCTATCTAGAGAAATTCCATTTGCTTCTTTAATCTACATTCGATGCTGTCCTTTTTCGGGCAGGCAGTTGCTGATCCCAACCGTCGGTGATATACATTCGATACACTCAAGCAAAATGAGTGGTCGGTCATGTGAGGGCCGGGTTGCAAGACGTTCTTGTTGAACCCAGTGTATTCGCCTCTAGAGATACACGTGCGGAAGGTGGTCCCATACCTTGTCATAGTTGGAAATCCAAAATCCAATAAGCACCCGCAGTTTTGGTTTGTATACTATATATGGGGACCGTGAGATGCAAGCGTTACTCTAGATTGATATCTATTTGTATTTAGACATTATGATAATATCAGATCAAATTATGATTTCGAAAATGGTTTAGGTTATAGTAAGGTAAAAACCATCTGTGTTTATGTTTTGACTGGTCTTACTATTATCCTTTGATTTCGAAAGGATTTTCCAAAGTTAAACAAGTGTGTGTTATGTGAATTTATCACTGATAGTATTCCAGACTGACCAGGTGTATTTTGTTTTAAATCAAATGTGCTCGGGTCAGACCGAGTATGTTCCAGGTTAGGTTTTGCTTGGAGTTTCAGGAGTTGGAAGCAGGTAGCTTCACCGTTAGTTATATACAGATATTATTCCATTGTGATTGATATATGCTGTACTCTGATAATTGGTATGTATATACAGTTCTTTTGTATAAAAGACTTGATATTATATTTTATTCGTTCCGCTGTGATATTCTGATGTGTTCTTCTTCTTTCTACTATTCCAACACTTCTTTCTTTCTATTCTCACCCTCTAAATTCTTTCTCATGACAATCTGGGGGTTCGATACTTGGGTTTTTGGCAAGCGATACAGGTTTATGTATTGTTGTCGAGAATTCGAGCGTCGACCTTTTCCCCGGGTCATTACAGTGGTATCAGAGCTATTGGTTTAGTGATAACCTTGGCTCTGTGGTGTGACTCAATAGAGATGGGGTTAGCAATACCCTAGATTGAGTTTGAGTGTATATACGAGAGCGCGTATTTGTAATTTGATATAAAATTATTTTTGAAATTATTTTTGCACAATTTATTTTATAAAATAATAAAGGTAAGGATTTTATAAATTATTATAGTATGGGCAAATTAATTGATTTGTTGATGTTGATTGTGTGATATGTTTGGATGGTGTGTTCGATCTCGTGGATATCAACCTGAACATGAATCGACTTGGTTGAAAACCAAAATGAAATAAATAATTCGAATAAATCAATCCAGATAAATAAATTTGAATGGATGATTAAAGAAATAATGAAGTGATTATAAATGATTATAAGATTGTATGGATTGAATTGTGTGTAAAATGAACGATATGGGTGGTTTGAGCCATATTGATATTGTTTTAAGGACTAATAAATTGGTTTGAGTTGAGAACAGGTGCTGACAAGCCAGCTCAGTTTAAATTAGTTTAAGAGAGAAATTCTGGTGTAATCAAATCCAGAGCTGCACAATAGTTGAACGAGCTCGAATAAAATATATCGCTTATCGCATAATAACGCTCGCAAAAAGGTACGCCTACGCAAATATGAATTTTTTGGTTTTTCATTGGGGTTTGAATTTGGATTTTGACTTTTCCGACCATGAGAGTCGTGATATATATATTTCTTGAACCTGCAATTTTGCAGATGTCCTCCATACAGGGGGGAATCTACCGAAAATTTTCCAGAATTTAGGGTGTTAGAAATTTTTTGGAAAATTATTTTCTTTGAAATAAATTTGTTTTAAAACCAATTAGGTCGGTTTGAAAATAAATTCGATTTTAAAATTAATTCTTTTTGAAAAGATAAAGAGATTTAACATTTCTTCTACCTTAGTAATTTCGAGGACGAAATTATTTTAAAGGGGAAGGATTGTAACGACCCGTATTTTCTGCCTATTTATTTGGAATATTTTAATTATTTTATTCATTTAAAATATTAGTTTAAATTTAAATAATCGAATTTAATGATTTATTTGGAATATATTATTTAAATAAATAATAAAATATTATTTTAACTTCTAGAATTTGGGAAAAATGTGGATTTGAAATATATTGTGATCGGGCAGTTTAAAATGGTCAAATATTGGTTATATTGGAATTTTAACGACGATTTCAATTCGAAAACGACGGTTGAGCGATATGCTTTATAATTTAATTAAATAACGAGCGGCAGCGGTGCGGCAGTACGTGATTTGGCGTTTTGAACATCAATTGGTCGTACCAGGTTCAAAATAAGTCGGATTTCCTCGAAACAAGGAACGTCAGGACCGGCTTGACGATATCTTTCCAATGACAGAGAAAAATCCAGTTTTCGTCATATAGATTTTATTTTATGTCCAAATCAAATTTTGAAAAAGGTCGCTGTAGAATTCCTTTATATATTATATCGTTATTTATATTAAATAAAGGGGTTTTAATTATTTTTAATATCGATTTGGCTTCAAACTCAACCCGGGATATTTTATCTGGGTAATATACGATATTCTGGTCGTGTATGGCCGATTTCAATATTTTAATAATATTATATTGTGGTATTTTAAAATTGGTTTATTTCCTTTGAATTGGCCAGTTAAAAAAGGGAATTTCTTCAAATGACCTCTGTTTTCGACGAAACAAATTTTGTTGGGACCGCAACAGTAAATTATTGCCAGATTTTTATACAGCACGTCAATCGGTGTTATTCTGTGAGCGTGGCAAAATAAGATGTAAAATAAATCGATCAATTTGGACATGAACAAGGGCCATTTGAGCAAACGGGCTCAGAATTCGACGAAACAAGTTTCATTAGGACCGTATCGTCAAATTATATTATGTCGTCCATTCGCATCTCGAACGGCGTTCGTATGTGAGCGCAGCAGCAAATAAACGACGTTCGAAAACGCGATAGGTACGAAATAAAAATCATTAGTCAACGTCGCTCGTCACATCAACTTAAACAAATATTTTCCCACACTATATAAGGCCTAAGGATGAAACCCTAGCCTCCGAAATCAGAAATTCTCATGTAATTTTGCAAAAAACACCCCTAAACAAAAAATCATTTATTTCTTCCAATCACTGATGAATTCGAGGGGGGTACCAAAGGGAAAGTGGTAGATCGGGGAGTCCTCTTGCTACTGTAAAAATCCGGGGTGGAACAGTCGCCTGAGGTGGCGGGAAATCGCGAAGAACGGACATAGACCAGTTTCGTTTTTGGCAGAATTGGGGAGACTGGGCTGATTTGTGGTGGCCGGACCTTAGGGCTTTCGAAGAGGGGAGATAGACCTTTCGTTTGGCTGAGGTCTCAAGTCCTCCGGTGGTCTGTGGTGGTCGGTTCGAAGAGTTGAATCGAGAAGGTGTTTTTGGTGTTCGGTTTTGAAAGTAAGGTCGGTTTTCCTCATTTTCTGGCGAACCTGGTTCATGGGATAGTCAGGGATCTAAAGGGGATGGTAGGGAGGAGGCCGCGGTCACATCAGAGGAGGTCCGGCGGTCTGCATCCATCGGTGGTGGCGGCTTTCTCGAGTTAAACGGGGAAAATGGGGGGCTCGTGTTTTGGGTTCGTACAAGCGGCTCAGGCCATCTGACGTGTCGAGGCCTGGCCGAGGCGGAAGTTGGGTGGAAGACTATCACGGTGGGGATGGAGGTTGGTCGTCCGATGGTCAGGAGTGTCGACGGTGATCGGTTAAAGTAAAGGCTGGTGTTCGTTTTTCCAAAGAAAAGGGAGGATCGGGTTTCAATTCTTTGCAAAGGGGAAAACGCGTTCCAGCTGATGACGTGGCCCAAGGTAACGTTAATTAAGGTAGTTAAGGTAATTAGTTTAGGAATTAATAATTTAATTAATTTGTAAATTGTTAATTTGTTCAAAACTTTGAATTGGCATATATCATTCGTTTGTGAGTGGAATCTGACGAAACTGGACCCATTGGGATCGCAGGGACGAGACCTAGGCGATGGCACTAACTAGGCACTCATCTGAGACAGTTGAAAATTCAGCTAATTTTGAACGTCCGTTCAAATTAAAAGCGATAAACGCGTCAAGCAGCGACATAATGAATATGGTGAGTTAATTCTCATACCTTCTGGAAGTCTGTGATGTGGTAAATTCATATAAAAATATATTTTACCATTTAAAAATATAAATTGGTTGCTATTGGGTGCTATTAGCTGATTATCATTGATTGGTTGCTGTTACTAGATTTAATCGATCATATGAAATTTATTTCATATATTATTATGAAATGTGTAACGAGCTGTGATGCAGGGAAGGACAGGTTGGAGGGGTCCGACCGGATTCCTCAAACATTATATATTTTGTTTGTTGTTTCATATTATTATTATTTGAACTGATTGAACACCATATGGTTGAAAAACCGGTATTGAGTGCGATGGTTGAACAAGTATTCACCCGTGTTGTGTTTTAAATCAACCGACAGTGTTGATTTGGTAATTGGCAGTGAATGGCCTAAAATGTGTTGTTTAGCAGTCGGTTTACCGTTCGGTGAATTGACGAAGTTTTAAAGTTATAATTTTTTTTTATAACTGAACTAAAGCTTTTCAGTTATTTTGTATTGATAATTAAATTAGAAATTAATAAAAATATATATTAAATCAAGTTTATAAAGGAAATCGTTTAAAATGGTTTAGACTAGTTTTAAAAGCAGAAAGCCAAATAAATCACCTACGAGTGGTAAAATGGGATGATTGTTTTTAAAACAACTAAATGGTGTTTTTAAATTAATTAAAGTTATTTAATTAATTTAACAAGGGGAAATGACAAACGAAAATTAGTTAATGGTTAACTAATATGTACGATTGGTAAGATCCAGCGTTTTCGAGTAAAATGGGCAAATAAATAAATATTGATTTAGATATTCGTTAAAATTTAACGAATAGTATTAGATATTAGTTAATCTTCGATTAACTGTAATCTAAGAAAATTATTGAATTGATTATTGTTAATAACCTTAATTATCATTGAATGAGCTCGTAAAAATTACGATAATCCTATTTTTTGTTTAAAGTCGAAGTTAAATATATCTTAATATAGTTAAGGTTAAAGCTAATTATTCTTTTAATTTAAAAATTATTCAAAGTAATGTTTTCAATTGGAAGCCAAGTAAGAAGTGATTAGATGATGATAAGTTAGTCGAAAGGGCGATAAGAGTTTTATCAAAGGGATTTATAAATACAAGTTTTCATAACGAGAGTGGTAAATGGAAATTGACTATTGGGCGTGGGATTTCAATTAAACCCAAAGGTATAAGTGGAAAGATGTTTCAAGTTCAAAGTTACGTTTTAATGGGGATTTAATTAATTAAAGGAATTAAGAAAAGAGATTATATTGAACGAGGATTTCAATGTAAGAAACAATTTAGAAAATCACCTGAAATCGAGGTGCTAAATGAGATTTTGAAATCAGTGGTTAAGTTTTAAACAGGTATTCATTCTGAGATAAGAACTTTGTCGATCAAGGTCTGAGAGGTAAATAAAATACCCCAACTCGAACGGCTTCGTTATTATCGAGGAATGGTATTTGTTTGAAACGAGTGAAAGACATTGAAATTGGTTTATCTTATACGAGGAATATCAAACTCTAATGCAAGGTTTTTGGGAAATAAATAATATCGTAACATTAGTTTCAAAAGAAATAAGAATATTGATTTCAAATTATACTGAATATTTGTTGTTCAATTAGAGTTGATCGAATATCGTATTTGAGGTAGAGTTAGTCAAACATAGTTATTCAGGAAGAGTTTCCATTGCGTACGACTGCTAGCATAATTCGTAGGGCTGCAGATAGCCTACGATGGTCGGATGTTTCCTGAGGGAATCAGGAATAACCATTGTGATCGCTGCGATCTAGAGTCAAGTGAATGTAGTTAAGTCGAGAGAGTCAAGTTAGAGTTAATCGATCAAAGTAAATTAGTCAGAGTTAATCAGAGGAAATTTGGTTTATATCATTAAGTATATACGTATATGGATATCGTGAGTTGCTCGATTATAAGAAAAAGGGAAAAGGTTTTAAAGAAATATATCGATACTTTCAAAAGGGAATGGGAAACTGGGTTTATACATACATACATACATATATATATATATATATATGTGCTCGAAAGTATTTAAAATGTTTTTTGAGTATAATTGAGAAAAAATATAAGGTTTAATTATATTGAAAGAATTTAAGGTTAATTAACCATTTTGTTAAATATATTGTAATGGGCCAAGTCATGCCAAGTACTGAATCGGCAAACTCAGTTTATTCACACTATTGATATTTGATAGTTAAAACACCGACTATCAAAACAGACCAATACGGTTGTTGGCATGGAAAGACCGGGATCGAATTTATATTCAAAAACCATTCCGACCAACAAATACGTGAAGATATTTGAAGATGATCGAGATGGAGCATTGAAGACCGTGGATCTTCATAAGCGGAAGAACCGCGAAAAATCTTTGGTTAGCTCCCAGAGGTAAGCTGTGGTTCTGTCGTGGTTGGAATCCACGGGTTGCAAGGACTTCTCACTACTGATCCATGGAGTGATTCCTAGATGAGATGCAGTAGGAGAGTGCCCTCGGTTCATCCTGTTCCCGGATGACTTGTATGGACGAGTGTCTGACAGAGTATTTCCAAAGGAGTCACGTACGTTGATATTTTCAAACGTACCAGGTTGATGGCGGGGAAGTGCACATTCTCTTAGCTTATCAACTAGAGTATTTTTGTGGATGTCAATTAGTGATATCCATAGGATCTGACGATGTGGCATTTAAAGTGAATAATGACCAGATGTATTCTACCCTTAAGCCTCATCAACCGGGAAATGACAAAAATCGGGCAGGCAGCATGGCTATGTGGGTCGCTCCCATTAGAATGTATGATCACCTATCTAGAGAAATTCCATTTTCTTCTTAAATCTACATTCGATGCTGTCCCTTTTCGGGCAGGCGGTTGCTGATCCCAACCGTCGGTGATATACATTCGATACACTCAAGCGAAATGAGTGGTCGGTCATGAGGGCCGGGTTGCAAGACGTTCTTGTTGTACCCAATGTATTCGCCTCTAGAGATACACATGCGGAAGATGGTCCCATACCTTGTCATAGTTGGAAATCCAAAATCCAATAAGCACCCGTGGTTTTGGTCTGTATACTATATATGGGGAGCGTGAGATGTGAGCATTCCTCTAGATTGATATCTATTTGTATTTAGAAATTACGATAATATCAGATCAAAGTATGATTTCGAAAATGGTTTGGGTTATAGTAAGGTAAAAACCGTCCGTGTTTATGTATGGACTGGACTTACTATTATCTTTTGATTTTGAAAGGATTTTACAAAGTTAAACAAGTGTTTGTTATGTGAATTTATCACTAATAGTATTCCAGACTGACCCGTTGTATTTTTTTTAAATCAAATGTGCTCGGGTCAGACCGAGTATGTTCCAGGTCAGGTTTTGCTTGGAGTTTCATGAGTTGGAAGCAGGCGGCTTCACCGTTAGTTATATACAGATATTATTCCATTGTGATTGATATATGTTGTACTCTGATAATTGGTATGTATATACAGTTCTTTTGTATAAAAGATTTGATATTATATTTTATTCATTCTACTGTGAGATTCTGATGTGTTCTTCTTCTTTCTTCTATTCCAACACTTATTTCTATTCTCACCCTCTAAATTCTTCCTCATGACAATCTGAGGGTTCGATACTTGGGTTTTTGGCAAGCGATACAGGTTTATGTTTTGTTTTCGAGAATTCGAGCGTCGACCTTTTCCCCAGGTCGTTACAAATATATATTATATTATATATATTTTGGTGAAGAAGACGTTGCGCCGAAATACTGTCCGACGGTTCGCTCAACTAGGCTCGCCTACCGTGAAGATTTGGAAAGCTGTTTTGTGAGAACTCTTTAACCATGATTTATATAGTAGTTAGACTAATTTAAATATAGTGATGAATTATTATTGGTTAAGGATGATTGATATTTGTTGTGATGGATGATGGGTGCGAAGTTTAGAACACACACTATTAAGCGTTAGTGTTATAACGCTTGTGCACAATTATGATTTATTGAATCATGTTGATGATGGTTGTTATGGATGTTTAAATGGTTGTTGATGTTGTTTTGCACACACTATGACACAGCAATTATGGTATCACATTGGTGATCGAAAAATCTCCTTCATAATTAAAAGCAATATCATTATTGAAATTGAAGGTTAATAATTGGAAAAGACCATATGTATGAATTCAAATATATTGTTAAAGTCCTTTAGATGAATAAATAAATACCGGAACATTCTAGGATGACAGAGAGGATAGTGTCTAGGCTTGGGTTTGGAAATGAATTTTCCTCTCTCCCTAGCTATCCTTAACTGGTCCGACGAATGAGACGGTTAATTTGAAGTTATTTGAATTTAGAAATGAATTGGAATTTATGAAAGTTGAATTTTAGATCAAAATAATTTAGAAAGTAAATTTAAATGATTTTAAAAGTGTTATATATGAATATAATGGTTTTCTAAGATATTTTGAAGTATCGTAGTATAATGGTTATTATGGTCAAAATAGAGCTTGTCGCATAACGACAATTTACGTATTTAGATGCAAACTTTAAACGCTTATAACTTTTGCAATCTATATCGGATTTCTATGAAACGAAAAACATCTGATTTATATTAACAAGAACTTTCAAATGAGTGAAAGAAGATTTAAATTCGAGTTATAATTTTGAAGTTATGTTTGAAACCATTTTGGAAAAGATCGATGTAAGAACAATTGTTGAACATAACTATACACAACTATTTTTAAATGTTTTAAAAATATGGATTTTTTTTGTAAAATCATAATAAATTATGCAAAAGCGTTTTGAATTGTAAATTTTAAGTTTTGGCTAAGATAAACGATGTTGTTATCAAAGTAGTTAAGATAACTGATTTGTAACGCTTTTGTAACACTTTTGGAAGCACTATTGTAACGCTTTCTTTAAAAACAACCTATTTTGAAGTATTTAACCCGCGAAATGTTTTCCAAACTATAAGTAATCATCTGCAAATGATTTGTTGAATGTTTTCAAAGGTTCAAAAATACTGAAAATAATTTGTTTGGAATTTAAATTGATTTATTTAATAATTAAATGTGTTTTTCAATTTTAAATAATTGGATACGGTTCGAGATAAATCTTCGGATGGTTGATATTAATTCGGTAGATGATAATTCTTACTATTTTAGGAATTTAAAAGGTAGTTCACCATTATTCCGCTTATAGTGTGAGTTGGATATCGAGATTAATATTGAGTATAAGTTGATGGTATTTCTATCCAGATCTAATGTCAAAGAGTTGGATAAATCTTTAAATCAAGATACGAGTTTCCTAAGTTGACTGGGATAAGTTGGATAGAAATAATCTTCAGATATTTGATATGAAATTCTGTGGTGTAAATGTATACTATTTGAGGAATTTGGAAGATATTATTATATCGTTATTCCATTTATAGTATTCGTTGATTATGAGAATTGATATCGAGTATAAGTAGATACAATTTCTGTGCAACTTATGCTCAATATCAATTGATTTAGGTTTTGTCGTGAATCATATCTTCAATAATATCATTCTTGAAACCCCATGAGATTGAGTTATGGAAATTCATATCGTAATTTGAGGATTTGATCAGATCTTTGATTTGAAGAAATTAAAAGTGAGGAATTGGAAAGAAAGTATAATCCTTTAGTTAAGATTAAAAAAATGGAATGTTGGAAAATCAATCTAATTGGAAACTAGGGTTGAAATGTGGAATAAGGATTTGCAGAGGAAACTGGATTTTGATAATGAGTTATCAAATGGAAAATTAATTAAGGCTTTAAGGCTAAGTCATCTTTGATTTAAGGGATGTGTTTAAAAGAGAAAGGTTAAATATGGATTTTGTAATAATTTTTCAATGGGTTTGAAGAAGTTTAATTTTGACAAAATCCAAGACGGAAGGAGATTGGTAGAAAGCCTGTGTGTTCTATAATTGTGTTTTTTTTAAATTGCGCCTATTATTTGGAAAGACCGGGATCAGATGTATTTCTGAAACCATTCCAAGTAATAATACGACGTTGTGGAGCAATTGAAGACATTGGAGACGACATTGAAGACCGGGACCCTTCATTTCGTAAGGACGACTTGCTGAATGTCTCGAATGGGTTGCTCCTATTTGCAGATGGATTTTATATCAG
The DNA here is from genome assembly GCA_030737875.1 of Allium sativum. Lineage (NCBI taxonomy): Eukaryota > Viridiplantae > Streptophyta > Magnoliopsida > Asparagales > Amaryllidaceae > Allium > Allium sativum. The sequence goes on along the minus strand of CM060925.1, from coordinate 764,275 downwards.
TTAAGTGGCAAGAAGCTCGAACGTATGTGAAGGAATTCCGGATTGTGGTTTCGTTCAGACCCAGAACGGACTCGTATGGATTGTGTGTCTACATTGTAATTAACTACGTAGCATTGTTTTATCAATATATATCTGTTTGGTGGCAGAGAATTACTCTCTTGCTTAACACCCTTCTCTAAGACGTACGAGCTTAGAGGTTATATATTGGAATTCAGTGATGCGTTGTTAATGGATAATGTGGCATACTTAAGATTTGTGGTGAGCTATAGATGATCAAAGCATGGCTTGTTTAAGCGTAGCTTTGAGTATCGTGACCTCGACAAGCCTCACAACCCAGTAAATGGCCAAAACAGGAAGAAATGCGGCAAGGTTATGGGGTGTTGTCTCCTTCTAGATAGAGGGTGTACTATGGTATGGAGACCAGGTATTAACCTATGTGGTAAAAGCATCTACTTTTGTGGTTGTTGTTGGGGCGCGCTCGGAAAAGTCGGTCATGACCGGGAGATGGCATACTCAGGCATACTCTAAGTTACCCAGTTAAGGGGTAACCCGGCCTTGTGTTGGCATGAGGAGAATTAGTTGATCCTCGGGCATCCCTCTAGAGATGTTCAAAATTCGGTTCGGAAGGAAGTTCTTTTGCCTGGTCATTGTCGGAAACCCAATCTCCGCTACGAGCCTGTACGGTTTTAGTTGTATACCATACGTCAGTATAGTATATGGTACCTATGCTGGCTAAGATTGATACATTTACTTTCGAAATGATTTTTCACACTATATTATAGTATTGGAAGAGGATTTTCACGTATCAAGCATTTTTGACTATCATAAGGAGAAACCTCGCCCATGTGTGCGTTTACATTGTGTGTGTGCCGCGAGACCTTATGGTAGTTTCATTTTTCAAAAGTCATTGTGAATTTCTATGCACGGGAATTCATATGGAGTAAACCCGTTCCGCATTAGCGGCGTGGTCCGTCGAATTACCCAACTTTAAAATGAATCTTAAATAATAACTGTTTTGAGTTCTCACACCAGTCCCATGACTGACCTGGAGTTTATTGTTCCCACACCTAAAATCTTGTTGCCCATAATTTTTACATGGGCAGCCTAGTAGTTTGGTTTGCTTATTTAGCCTTGGAGTTAGTTGGAGCAGGATTCTGGTTTAACTGGAGCTATTATGTTTGGGACATTCACATTCTTTTGCTGAGTTAGTATCTTTTCCGTTGTGTAATCGATGTACTTTGATGTACCTCTTGTAACTCTGATGTAATATTATTTTAATGATAATGGAAAAGTTGTTTTTATTTTTTGTAATTGTGTAAGTGCCCCTAACAATCCGTCTTTATGAACGGTTTAAGTTGGTTTAATTACCAGCGAAAACCGAGCACAAAAGCTGGGTCGTTACAACGTGGTATCAGAGCTTTGGTTTATACAAAGAAATGGGGTACGACACATTTGAACAAATGAAAGACTCATCAGAGTTATATATCTCATTAGAGATAGGGTTAGTAATGCCCTAGATTGAGATTTTGGAGTATTATATTTGAGAGAGCGTATTTGAAAATATGAAATGAGTTTTGAAAAGTTTTAATTCAAGAAACAGACATATTTTGGAAATATATAGTTAATTATAACCTGGATACTTAATCAAATGATTAAGATTACATTTTGTGATTATAATTACACATAAAATACTTCTTATGGCATGGTAATTAAGCCCCTTCAACTGATTAGGAAAACGATCCGAGTACAAATGCCTTTTGGATTTAATTTCACTATTGAGGATTTCGAAATGTCGTTAAACTTGGGTCAAATTTGTTAAGGTAACTAATCAATATGGTTAGAAATTATATATATATATATATATATATATATATATAGAGAGAGAGAGAGAGAGAGAGAGAATTTAAGTATTGTATTCGATGCTGAGGTTGGACTATTGCGTATAAGAAGATTTTTAATATATGCCTAGCTAACGTATATACGAAGTCTTAAGTATACTAGATAGATATAAATTCACACTCTAGTCGCTTGAAGATGATTCTGTTGGTGACTGCAGCATCTTCACTATGTATTTTCGAGTTTTGAAAATGGGATGACTATATGATTCCAATTAAAACATCAATATATATTTAAACCAATTTAGATAAGTGTTTGAAAATATTTGGTAAATTGATGAGAATTAGAATAAGTCAGCGAGATCTTGAAAATTTGATAAGTTGCAAGAATTATATCTGGTGAACCTGTAATAAGGATAAGCCAGTAAATTAAGTAGAGAGTATATGAGAAAGTGTATTTGTGATATATATAAAAAAGGTTTTGGAAAGATATATAGTTTGGAAACTCAAATCAATAATTTGGGTAAGAATTGGAAATAACTTTGAAATTAATTTTTGGAATTGATTTTGAAAGAATATATTTTCAATATAAAGGAAAAAGTGTCTTTGAAAATATTTGGAATTCAAAACTTGAGCACGACATCTTGTGATTGGAATTTCTTAGTTGATTAAAAGACGTTTATGTGAAGTTGTAATTTACATAAGCAATCCAATTAGTTCGGGAAATGATTTAAAGGCTAAGTTGGAACGAATCAATTAGAATATTTATAATTATTCCTCCCCAACTAATTAAATTTGAAATGTAAATATTGAGAATTCAATATGACGATAAGATATTTGATGATATTTTGGTTGAGGACTACATTGGTTAAAGCTGTTTTTTCTAAAGTTTGAAGGAAATAAGTTTTATAATCTTGAAGTTAGAATAATTAACGAGGATAGCCAAACTTAAATAAGGAAAAAAAATCTGGAATTATCGACAATTTTGGACAGTCGATAAGTTCTAAAGTATATTGTGACAACAAGAGGAATTATTTAAGTAGGCCCGAATATCTTGTGAATTAAGTTTCACAAATTGATTAAAGGCTATTTGGCAAGCGGGTGTAGTAAGGAGAAATTACCTCAACTGAAACGTTTAGATAAGTTGAGTTTTGAGGATCGAGTTTTACGTGTAAAGAATAACAGTAAAATTGGCGAATTAAAAGGAAATAAGTCCCATAATCATTGTATTTGCAATAAGATCAAAGAGAATAATTTATACCTCTAAATTTTTTTGGAATGCAGTAAATGGTTGAGTATAAGTAATTGGCCTAGTAAATAATGAATCGAATATAATAGGTAACTGGAGGTTATCGTAGGAGGACATGTAGATATGGTTATCCGTTAATACATGTGAGAACATGAAGCTTTGGTATAAAGAATTTTAATCTTGAATTTGTCAAATGAGTAGTTATGATTCCCTTTCCTTTTCGAGGACGAAAGGTTTTAAGGGGAGGGGGGGTGAATGTAACGATCCAGAATTTTAACCAAATTAAAATTGGAATTTTTATTACTTAATTTGAATTTGACATAAATATATATGGTTAAGAATATTTAATAATTTTGATAAGCTATATGATAAGTTTTACTTGAATTATAAATGAGAATGATTATTAATAATTTTGGATTTATTGATACTATTTGTCATTCGATCGGATTTGTCAAATTATAACGCGAATTAGTAGCATTAGAATTAAGTGTTGCCCTTAGTTTTCATAGCATTTAAGGGAAAATGCTACCAACAGTTCATCTTCTCTTCTTAAGACAAGTGTATGGACACTTGTAATTTTGCATGTAAGCTTTCATGCATGCCTTCCATGTGCCCCCTTATGTGTCATCACCTCCTTAACTCTCCATTCCTATATAAGGAGACCTTTTCTCCATTTTCTTACCATTCCATTCCATTTCCACCTTTCCACTTTCTTCTTAAAGCTTATGGCCATGGTTTCCATGGCATAAGTCTTCCTCTTTTCCACCACAACCTTGCCAAAGTTTGTCATTCTCTTCGTCCTCCTTCCCTTATAAAGGGAGAGAGAGATTAATATATATTATATTATATATATTTTGGTGAAGAAGACGTTGCGCCGAAATACTGTCCGACGGTTCGCTCAACTAGGCTCGCCTACCATGAAGATTTGGAAAGCTATTTTGTGAGAACTCTTTAAACACGATTTATATAGTAGTTAGACTAATTTAAATATAGTGATGAATTATTATTGGTTAAGGATGATTGATATTTGTTGTGGTGGATGATGGGTGCGAAGTTTAGAACACACACTATTAAGCGTTAGTGTTATAACGCTTGTGCACAATTATGATTTATTGAACCATGTTGATGATGGTTGCTATGGATGTTTAAATGGTTGTTGATGTTGTTTTGCACAAACTATGACACAACAATTATGGTATCACATTGGTGATCGAAAAATCTCCTTCATAATTAAAAGCAATATCATTATTGAAATTGAAGGTTAATAATTGGAAAAGACCATATGTATGAATTCATATATATTGTTAAAGTCCTTTAGATGAATAAATAAATACCGGAACATTCTAGGATGACAGAGAGGATAGTGTCTAGGCTTGGGTTCGGAAATGAAGTTTCCTACTCTCCCTGGCTATCCCTAACTAGTCCGACGAATGGGACGGTTAAATTGAAGATATTTGAATTTAGAAATGAATTGGAATTTATGAAAGTTGAATTTTAGATCCAAAATAATTTAGAAAGTAAATTTAAATGATTTTAAAAGTGTTATATAAGAATATAATGGTTTTCTAAGATATTTTGAAGTATCGTAGAATAATGGTTATTATGGTCAAAATAGAGCTTGTCGCATAACGACTATTTACGTATTTAGAGGCAAACTTTAAACGCTTATAACTTTTGCAATCTATATCGGATTTCCATGAAACGAAAAACATTTGATTTATATTAACAAGAACTTTCAAATGAGTGAAAGCAGATTTTAAATTCGAGTTATAATTTTGAAGTTATGTTTGAAACCATTTTGGAAAAGATCGATGTAAGAACAATTGTTGACCATAACTATAAACAACTATTTTTTAATGTTTTAAAAATATGAAAAAAATGTAAAATCATAATAAAATAAGTAAAAGTGTTTTGAATTGTAAATTTTAAGTTTTGGCTAAGATAAACGATGTTGTTATCAAAGTAGTTAAGATAACTGATTTGTAACGCTTTTGTAACACTTTTGGAAGCATTATTGTAACGCTTTCTTTGAAAACAACCTATTTTGAAGTATTTAACCCGCAAAATGTTTTCTGAACTATAAGTAATCATTTGCAAATTATTTGTTGAATGTTTTCAAAGTTTTAAAAATATTGAAAATAATTTGTTTGGAATATAAATTGATTTATTTAATAATTAAATGTGTTTTTCAATTTTAAATAATTGGATATGGTTGGAGATAAATCTTCGGATGGTAGATATTAATTCGGTAGATGATGATTCTTACTATTTGAGGAATTGAAAAGGTAGTTCACCATTATTCCGCTTATAGTGTGAGTTGGATATCGAGATTAATATTGAGTATAAGTTGATGGCATTTCTATCCAGATCTAATGTCAAAGAGTTGGATAAATCTTTAAATTAAGATACGAGTTTCCTAAGTTGACTGGGATAAGTTGGATAGAAATAATCTTCATATATTTGATATGAAATTCTGTGGTGTAAATGTATACTATTTGAGGAATTTGGAAGATATTATTATATCGTTATTCCACTTATAGTATTCGTTGATTATGAGAATTGATATCGAGTATAAGTAGATACAATTTCTGTGTAACTTATGCTCAATATCAATTGATTTAGGTTTTGTCGTGAATCATATCTTCAATAATATCATTCTTGAAACCCCATGAGATTGAGTTATGGAAATTCATATCGTAATTTGAGGATTCGATCAGATCTTTGATTTGAAGAAATTAAAAGTGAGGAATTGGAAAGAAATTATAATCTTTTAGTTAAGATTAAAAAAATGGAATGTTGGAAAATCAATTTAATTGGAAACTAGGGTTGAAATGTGGAATAAGGATTTTCAGAGAAAAATGGATTTTGATAATGAGTTATCAAACGGAAAATTAATTAAGGCTTTAAGGCTAAATCATCTTTGATTTAAGGGATGTGTTTAAAAGAGAAAGGTTAAATATGGATTTTGTAATAATTTGAGAATGGGTTTGAAGAAGTTTATTTTTGACAAAATCCAAGATGGAAGGAGATTGGTAGAAAGCCTGTGTGTTCTATAATTGTGTTTTTTTTTAAATTGCGCCTATTATTTGGAAAGACCGGGATCAGATGTATGTCTGAAACCATTCCAAGTAATAATACGACGTTGTGGAGCAATTGAAGACATTGGAGACGACATTGAAGACCGGGACCCTTCATTTCGTAAGGACGACTTGCTGAATGTCTCGAATGGGTCGCTCCCATTTGCAGATGGATTTTATATCAGTTAAGTGGCAAGAAGCCCGAACGAATGTGAAGGGATTCCGGATTGTGGTTTCGTTCAGACCCAGAACGAACTCGTATGGATTGCGTGTCTGACATTGTAATTAACTACGTAGCATTGTTTTATCAATATATATCTGTTTGGTGGCGGAGAATTACTCTCTTGCTTAACACCCTTCTCTAAGACGTTCGAGCTCCGAGGTTATATATTGGAATTCAGTGATGCGTTGTTAATGGATAATGTGGCAAACTTAAGATATGTGGTGAGCTATAGATGATCAAAGCATGGCTTGTTTAAGCGTAGCTTTGAGTATCGTGACCTCGACAAGCCTCACAACCCGGTAAATGGCCAAAACAGGATGAAATGCGGCAAGGTTATCGGGTGTTGTCTCCTTCTAGATAAAGGGTGTACTATGGTATGGAGCCCAGGTATTAACCTATGTGGTAAAAGCATCTACTTTTGTGGTTGTTGTTGGGGCGCGCTAGGAAAGGTCAGTCACAACCGGGAGATGGCATACTCAGGCGTACTCTAAGTTACCCAGTTAAGGGGTAACCCGGCCTTGTGTTGGCATGAGGAGCATTAGTTGATCCTCGGGCATCCCTCTAGAGGTGTTCAAAATTCGGTTCGGAAGGAAGTTCCTTTGCTTGGTCATTGTCGGAAACCCAATCTCCGCTACGAGCCTGTACGGTTTTAGTTGTATACCATACGTCAGTATAGTATATGGTACCTATGCTGGCTAAGATTGATACATTTACTTTCGAAATGATTTTTCACACTATATTATAGTATTGGAAGAGGATTTTCACGTATCAAGCATTTTTGACTATCATAAGGAGAAACCTCGCCCATGTGTGCGTTTACATTGTGTGTGTGCCGCGATACCTTATTATAGTTTCGTTTTTCAAAAGTCATTGCGAATTTCTATGCATGGGAATTCATATGGAGTAAACCCGTTCCGCATTAGCGGCACGGTCCGTTGAATTACCCAACTTTAAAATGAATCTTAAATAATAACTGTTTTGAGTTCTCGCACCAGTCCCATGACTGACCTGGAGTTTATTGTTCCCACAAATAAACTCTTAGTGCCCATAATTTTTACATGGGTAGCCTAGTAGTTTGGTTCGCAGATTTAGCCTTGGAGTTAGTTGGAGCAGGATTCTGCTTTAACTGGAGCTAATATGTTTGGGGCATTCGCATTCTTCCGCTGAGTTAGTATCTTTTCCGCTGTGTAATCGATGTACTTTGATGTACCTCTTGTAACTCTAATGTAATATTATTTTAATGATAATGGAAAAGTTGTTTTTATTTTGTGCAAATGTGTAAGTGCCCCTAACAATCCGTCTTTATGAACGGTTTAAGTTGGTTTAATTAGTGGCTAAAACCGAGCTAAAAAGTCGGGTCGTTACAAGATGACACAAGTAATTATCCCTCCTAACCTTGTATCCTTAGACTAACAGATTTCAGATTAACTTGTTTACATATTTCTGATGTACAAAGTTTAGATTAACTAGTTTTCAGATCAGACATACAAGTTAACAAGTTTTCAGACTAACGGATCAGATGTACATATTAACAAGTTCTCAGACTAACGGATCAGATATACAGATTAACAGACTTACTGATTGTTTTACCTAACTTTGTATTTGGACTACAAATTCACGAAACGAGATTATTAGATTCATCAGTCCTGTTGTTTTAACCCTATCCACCCAACATGTTTTAGGCATCATATTTATCTTAGATTTGCATTAATTAAATATTAATGCACAACCCTCTCACATTTGGTCGGTAGCTTGTGGCCGCTGGATATGCCGGGCGGTTCTAGGAAGACTTCTGCCACAAGAAAGACCTAACCTCGTGTCTAAGCATCCTTATGCCTAAAACTCTCACATTAGACTGACAGTTTGCGGTTGTTGGTTAAGCCGGTTGGGTTCGGGCGGGCTTCCACCGCAAACTGAGTCTAACCTCGTGTCTCATCATTCTTAATTGTAGCTAAAGTTTTCATTCACAGATTATGCCAATAACAGATTAATTATGCCAATTCAACAAATTAAATTCTTTACAAGTTACAGCAGATTATTCAAAGTTCCATTAACATGTTTTTCTCAATTTTAGATCGAGCCTACAGATTACATACCCAAATCACAGTATTTAATTCCAACAGATCTAGCAGATTGGGAAATTTAATAGATTTAAACATATCCTAAAGTTCTATTAATATATCTTTCTTAATCATAAATTAAGCCTCATTTTACATGCCAAAATTATGGTCATAATTCTCAACATAACATATGCCCAAATTTAGTTAGATTTTCCACACTACGGAATATTCTCTAAAAGCCCCAAATCATGATATACAATATGAATTATGCTAATTTATAGCCATTGATTACCGCGTGTGTCAAATATCCAAAAATATGAATTAGACGTATTCACATTAATAGTTATCCCTATTTTAATATAGGTTTTTCAGGCCAAAGTCACATATCCTTTTTCTTCCAAGTCATAGATCGTCATATAAAATATGCCCCAAATCTAGCTCTTAAATTACAACATGTATTATGTCCTCAAAATCAGATCTTGAATTATAACGTGCATTATGTCTCCAAATTACAAGTCATATGTTGTCATACATTAATTCTCCTTCTTCAAAATCATAAACCGTCGTATATAATATGCCTAGATCTAGATCTTAAATTACAACTTATGTTGTGTTATCAATTTAGTCATAAATCAGTTATTTCCAATTATGCATCATTCAATATTTTCCCCAAATTTAGCGTTCGCGTGTCAATCTCTTATGTGATTTGGCTCAGGCTCGTAGTAGCCTGGCTATAGAACAGAAGGAAGAAAGAGATACAAAATAGTTACAATAAGATAGGTCTATAGGTCTACACAGAGAAACAGATCTGATAAACAAGAATAAGATGGATCTACATAGAAAAACAGATCTGATAAAAAAGAATAAGATAGATCTCCAATTCAGATTTATACCCATGTCAAGATCATAAATAAATTTCATATCTGAAAATAACTGTACTCACAAATCGTGGTTTAAGAAAGAGAAGAACGATTCTAGGATCTGATTTTCTAGAGTTGATGTAGCTTTCCGTTGATGTAGGCGTTGATTTGTTATCTTTATCTCCTCTTTTGAATTGATTGATTAGGGTGGAGGCTAGGTCACTTTAGGTTTTAGGAGCATGGAGGCACCATTCCTCTTTGTTAATTTATTAGGGTTTAGGTTTAGCTATGTATATTTAATGCCTAGGATCGATTAGATCTCTTAGATTAACCCAAAAACCATTAGGACCACTCAGATGCCACATCAGCCCTTAGGGCGAATCGGGCCTTGGGTTGACAGTCAAACACCCTGGATCGACCCCAGTCGACCCAACGGGGATCGGGTCGACTCCAAAAATGGTGCGGTACGGCTATTCCCCCTCCCGATTCGCTGTTTTGAACTTTTTTGAATATTTATTTATTTAATTTTTTATATATATCTATATATATATTTCTCTCATAAGCATACAAACTTCAAGGCTTAATAACATATTCATAAGGTATCCGTTTAGTGCAAACCAAATGTCTACCTTGACCCATAATTTTGAAACGAACATAATAGCGCAACCGATTTCACTTAATTCTTCTTCTAAAAATTAAGTATACTTTAATTTGTGAATTTTAATGTTATAAAATTACGGGGTGTTATTCTTCCCTCCTTAAAGGATTTCGTCTCCGAAATCTCCAAGTTAAGAAGAATGTATCCTACTATCCAATCATCCATCTACTCAACCATCATTCAATATTTTCCCCAAATTTAGCATTCGCGTGTCAATCTATTATGAGATTTGGCTCAGGCTTGTAGTAGTTTGGCTATAGAACAGAAGGAAGGAAGAGATACAGAATAGTTACAATAAGATAGATCTACACAGAAAAACAGATCTGATAAACAAGAATAAGCTGGATCTACACAGAAAAAAAGATCTGATAAACAAGAATAAGATAGATCTCCAATTCAGATTTATACCCATGTCAAGATCATAATTAAATTTCATATCTGAAAATAACTGTACTCACAAATCGTGGTTTAAGAAAGAGAAGAAAGATTCAAGGATCTTATTTTCTGGAGTTGATTTATCTTTCCGTTGATGTAGGCGTTGATTTGTTATCTTTATCTTCTCTTTTGAATTGATTGATTAGGGTGGAGGGTAGGTCAATTTTGGTTTTAGGATCACGGAGGCACCATTCCTCTTTGTTAATGAATTAGGGTTTAGGTTTAGCTATGTATATATAGATGTCTAGGATCGATTAGAGCTCTTAGATTAACCCAGAAACTATCAGGACCATTCAGATGCCACATCAGCCCTTAGGGCGAATCGGGCCACGGGTTGACAAACACCCTGGATCGACCCCCAGTCAAACCAGCGGGGCTCGAGTCGACTCCAAAAATGGTGCGGTTCGGCAATTCTCCCTCCCGATTCGCTGTTTTGAAATTTTTTGAATATTTATTTATTTAATTTTATATATATATTTCTCTCATATGCATAAAAACTTCAAGGCTTAATAACATCTTCATAAGGTATCCATTTTGTGCAAACCAAATGTCTATCTTGACTCAAAATTTTAAAACAAACATAATAGCGCAACCCATTTCACTTAATTCTTCTTTTCAAAATTAAGTGTAGTTTAATTTGTGAATTTTAATGTTATAAAATTACGGGGTGTTACAGTCTTCGGCGGTATTAATGCAAAGAGGCCAAGTGGTCGCTTATGATAGCCGTCAGTTGAAGCCACCTGAAACGAGGTACGCTACTCATGATCTTGAGTTGCTCGTCGTTGTATTTTCTTTGAAAATATGGAAGCAATATCTATTGGGTGAGAAGTTTGAATTATATACTAATCATCAGTCCTTGAAGTATTTGTTCACCCAGAAATACTTGAACTTGAGACAGCAACGCTGGCTAGAATTTCTTACAGCGTACGATCTAGATATCCTGTAGGGTGCGTTTTTTAGAGGTCCCTATTAAGTTTCAAAATATAAAAAAAACCCGGTCATAAACTTATTGTAAATTAGGTCCCTGTTTTCAAAACTTATAAAATAATAATTAAAAAATAAATAAATTTTTTTTTGTAAATTAGTAATAAAATATATTACGCATAATAAAAAAAATTCAGTTCAAAAAACAACAAAAATAATGTCAGAAAGAAGAAAACAGCAAAAAAACAGAAAAAACTGCAGTTAAATGCATAATATTATGCACCTTTTTGATTTTATTGCATGCATATATGCAATTATTGCAGTTCTTCCAGCGGATAGATTTAACTTAATATTTCAGTTCATTTTTATTTGCATCCAAATGTGCAAATTTCTCAAAAAAATGCACACATGTGTGCAACATTTTTATAGAATAAAAAGTAGGGACCTAATTTATAAAAAAAAACAAAGTTCTGAAAATTTTTAAACCCGCCCCCTATTTTATTTTTTCCGCCTTTTTGTATTTTTTTTAAAAAAAAGTGCGTACGTTCATAAATTTTTTTTTCTAAAATATGGAAATAATGTCAGGAATCTACGGAAATCGAAAAAAAATAGTTGCATACATTTATGCAATTATTACTGATAATTGCATATATGTATGCAACTTTTCTGTAAGCTGTTTTCAGATTAAAATCTGAAAATAAACCTGCACAAATGTATGCAAGTATTTGAAATTTTTGCGCACATGTATGCATTTATTTGCATGAATAAAAATCAACGAAGATGTATGTAGTGAAAAATATGCACGGATGTATGCAGGAAAGTGATATATGTGCATACTATTATGCATTTAACTGGAAATTTCGTTTTTTTTTTTGGTTTTTTTGATTTTTGACGCCTTCGTTGATGGTTTTTTGTTCTGAATTTTTTAGTGTTTACATGTTTTATTTAAATACGAATTTACGTGATTTTTTTTATATATTTTTTATATTTTTTTGATGACTTTTCAGAAAATAGGGACCTAATTTACAATAAGTTTATGACCGGATGTGAGCCTAATTAAGTTTCAAAATAGGGATGTGAGCCTAATATTCACTATTCTGTATACGCCGGGGAAAGCCAATGTGGTAGCGGATGTGCTTAGCAGAATGATCACAATCATCGCCAATCTTATAATTACGCCTTCATTGACTGATAAGATTTCTGTACTTCAGAAGACGATGAATTCATTCAGAGGATTAGCAAGAGAATCAAGGAAGGTGAACCCTCGAGTTTCCAGATTGATAACAAGGGAGTTCTGAGGTTAAATGGAAGAGCGTGCATCCCGAATATTTCCGAGCTCCGGAGGGAAGTAATGGATGAATGTCATAACTCTAAACTTAGTATCCATCCAGGGGTGAGTAAGATGTATAATGATCTCAAATGCACATTCTGGTGGAAGGCGATGAAAAAAAGACATTTCCTTATACGTTAGTAGGTGTTCTACTTGCCAATAAGTCAAAAGCGATCAACAGAAACTTGCCGGATTGTTACAACCATTGGAGATTCCGAATTGGAAGTGGGAGCAAATTTACATGGACTTCATAGATGGTTTACCCTGAGCCAAGAAAGGAAATGATAGTATTAAGGTGATCGTAGATTGTTTCACGAAGACCGCCCATTTCATACCTGTTAGATCCAATAGAACCGCTCAATGTCTAGCATAGATCTAATTCGAAGAAATTGTTAAACTGCATGTAGTCCCCATCAGTATTGTCAGTAATGGAGACCCAATTTTTGCTAGTAAATTCTGTGAAGTATTCCAAGAAGAATTGGGAACAAAGCTGAATGTACGCATCGCCTATCATCCTCAAACAGATGGCCAAACTGAGAGGATGAACCGATACTCGAAGATTTATTGTGGGCTTGCATTATAGATTTTGGCGGATCATGGGAAGACCACCTTAGCTGAGTTCTCATACAACAACACCTACCAAGCGAGCTTGGGAATGTCGCCATTTGAAGCGCTATACGGTAGACCATGTAGATCTCCCACATGTTGGGTAGAACCTGGAAATAGACCATTATTAGGACCCGATATGATCCATGAAGATTTAGAAAAAGTTGATTTCTTCAAGAAACGACTAATAACCACTCAAAGTCGACATAAAAATTTTGCGGATTCAAGGAGAAGAGATTTAGCATTTGTTGTTGGTGACAAAGTGCACTTGAGGGTTTCTCCGATGAGAGGAGTGGTCAGATTCGGTAAAATAGGGAAATTGGCACCGAGATTTATTGGTCAATTTCGTATACTTGAACGAATTGGAACTCTTGCTTATAGGGTTCAATTACCTGACTGGTTGGCTGGAGTACATGATGTATTTCACATGTCTCAACTTAAAAAACATGTGCATGATCCAGATATGATTGTAGAAGAAGTAGCACAACAGGACTTGGAAATTACTCAAGAATTGGGTGTGAGAAGAGAGCCGATAAAGATTATTAGCAAAGAAACTAAAGAGCTAAGGAACAAGAAGGTTCATTTAGTTAAAGTGCAATGGAGTGGAGATCCTAGAGACTGCATTTGGGAAACTAAGGAAAGCATTAAGCAGGCTTATCCCAATTGCAGAGTGGACATCTCTGACTAACTTTGGTGCAAGGTACATTTACATTATTTTGCATTTCCGTTTTCTTTCCTACTTTACTGCTGTTTCCTTTTCGGGGACAAAAGGTTTTAAGTGGGGGAGACTGTAACAAGCCGGAAAATCAGAGCCAATTTAAAATTTATGTTTTGAATAATTTGAGCAAAAATTTGGTAAGAATTTAAAAATTCCATTTTAAAATAATATTAAAGCCCTTAAAAATAGCAATTTTGCAAACGACCTCCATTTTTGATGAAACCACTTTGGTTGGATCCGGGATGTCAATATATTGCTAGGTTTAAAATTCCATAATATTTGAAATTAATTTGTGAGCGTGGCAAAGGAAAACGCGTTTGCTGATTTCAGTTTGAATTGGACCGACCAGAAAATGGCCATTTTTCAAGCGGTCTCTAAATTCGATGAAATCAGTTTTGTTGGGACCGTATCGTCCCAGCATAGATAGATTTATTTTTCGGGAATTTTTAGAATCAGTATGTGGCCCCGGCAAATTAAAATGTACGTTCAAATATAAAACTGAATGTTTTATATTTTAGTTTGAAGAATAACTGACTGTAACAGTCGAATGGGCTGACGAAACATATTCCATTGTGTCCGAGATGGGGGTACTTAGCTACGGTGACACTCATTGGGTTTAATTTGGTGTTTATTTAAGAAAACCCTAATTTTCAAATATATATATATATGTATATGTATATATATATATATATATATATATATATACACATATAGACCAATAGAATTAATTCGTTCATTATTTAATTTCTCTTAAAAAAATAAAAAAACCCCAGATACCCCCTATCTCGATGGCTACTATGCTCCACTCTTCCCGGCCAATTTCCGAAGAATCCCTTCACCATTACCCCTCGCCGCACTTAAGGTTATTGAAGACCTCCCTCTCCTATTCAAATCAAGACCGACCACGTCCCCCCTCGCCTTTCCATCATCGAGAACCACCACCTCAAAGTCGGCCGCTTCCTTTTGTCGCCGTCCCTTCCACGCTGCACCGAACTAGATGCCCCACCCATCGATTTGCGCGGCGTTCCACGCCCTTCTAGGTGGTATATTCCGATCTTCATCTAGTGCTCCGGATTGGAAGAATTTTCAAACCCTAGCTTTAAACTTCCAGTTGAGGTATACGGTTGTTTATTTTTAAACGGTATATCACGCTTCTAAGTGTTGCAAATCATGATTTTCAAATAAAAATCATATCTTTTTGCTATTTTGTCGAAATCCAGTGAAACCGGAGACATCGGACTCGTAGCGACGTCATCTACATTCTAGAAGAAGCTAGAATGCATTCCGAGCTTGCTACAATTTCCGAAGGATTAAAAAGCGATGTGAGACTTCTAAATTCAAAATATGGAATAGTAATGCGTTGTATAAATTATATAACCGAAGTATAAATTATATATGTGTTGTATACCTCATGTATGGGCATTGTATAAGTTATATCAGTGATGTACAAATTATACATGCGTTGTATAAAACATATATGCGTTGAAATGGAAATGAAATATATTTATAAACGTATATATATGTGTATATATATGTATATATATAGACACACACACACACACACTCCCCTCGTCCACAAACCATGGACGATATGAATTGACTGTGATTGGCGTGAAAATTTGTTGATATTGCGAATGGTTGAGAATGATGGATTGTGGTTGAAAATAATTGTTTGTGGTTAAAAACAAATTTGAATTGTTTGTGGAAAATTCATTATGATATGAAATTGATCTTAGATCAGAAATAAGCCCCTTATGGAACGCCATGAGGCCTAAGGTAGTGCGAGGAGCTGTACTCGGGACTGTGCCAGTTTTAAACCCCTTACCATTATGCTGTCGAAATTTACAGAAATATTCATGTATTTGAATTATTTTTCATATGTTTAAGTATATTCATGTGTTGATAATTTATTTATGATAGAAATAAATTGCTTAGATAATAAAAATCACATTTTTATTACGCGTATGAAGTATATGAAAAATTCATGTCTTGAAATATTCATGTGTTGAGATATTCATGTGTTGAAAAACAATCATGTGTTGAATAAATCTTTAGAACGACAAAAATAATATTTTTATCTTATGTATGAAGTAAATAAAAATTCATGTTTTAAATAAATTGTTTTAACAATGAAAATAACATTTTTATCTTATGCATGAAGTAAGTAAAATACTCGTGTTTTAAATAAATTGTTTTAATAATAAAAATCACATTTTTATTATATCTATGAACTATATAAAATATTTGTGTGTTAAAATATTCACGTGTTTAGATATTCAGGTGTTGAAAAATATTCTTTTGTTGAATAAAAGGATTAAACAATAAAATTAACATTTTTATTGTGAATATGAAGTGCTAAAAACATTCATGTATTGAATAAATATTTTGAACGCTATAAATATTATTTTTATCATGTATATGAACTAAATAAAATACACATGTGTTGAAACATATTTTTGTTCACTAAAAATACCATTTTTAAACAATATATAAAGTGTTAAAAATAAACATGAGTGGAGTCGCTAAAAATATCATTTTTATACAATGTATGAAGTGTTAAAAATATCCGTGAGTGGAAATAAACATTTGTTCGCTAGAAATATTATTTTTAGCTTAGTTCTGCATATATATACCTATGTTGAATAGGAGGATGTATTAGCTATTGAGTAAAGAATATATTTGCGTGCCCGACAAATAGTTAAGCCTTAATGAGTTGGCTACGCAATTTTATTATTATATAAACTCCTGTGAATGCCATTGGATGCGGAGTGCTGGTAGTTCTATGTGAAATCATAAACGTCGCCATAGGATAGTAACAATTAATTTTGAACTACACTACATGGCATACTGCGAGAAGATAACATTCTCTATCATATACCACATAAGCATTTAGAGCTTATGTGACGAGGTTGATGATTTACCATACAAGCGAGAGGCTTGTATGGTGATGACTACACCTCAGGTTGAACCGAAGACTAATATGGACTATATAAAATGTAACGGTAAATTGGCAGATGAATAAAAAACCCACACACGGGTCCCAAGTTGACAATAATAACGTCTCTCTAGTCATTAAGGCACAAAAACTATTTATAGGGTGATGAGAATTTATTCTCTGGAGTTATGATCTATACACATTCCCCTATGGACACAAGAATATATCACTAAAAATATGTATATGCTTTTTAGGATGTATTGGGGACCTAATACGACCCAATAAATTTCCAAATCCCTTCCCGTACAAAGGAGGTTATGGTGAAATTTTCTAAAATTCAAAGGCATTAGTGAAATATTTTAAGTGAAAAACGATATAGAAATCGTCGAATGAATAATATTTATATATATAAATATAAATATAAATAAATCCATATAAAGGTGGATAATATATATAACAGTTACAAAATGGCAGCTACCTCTAGAGAGAACCCTAACCCTAATAATTTGGGGAAATCATCAAATCTGGGTTGGAAAGAGGTCAGGAAGAAGAGGATAAGCTTCGCACAAGCTCTAACTGGTGGACGCATAACCACTGTTTCCCCATCCAGTACCGCAAATGACAAAAATCAAACTTTTAAGACAGGCGCTAGAAACTAGAGTGATGTTCTAGCTGGCAATACGAGAATAGAGGGAGAGGTTCAGAGATTTGAAGCGCTGAACGATGAGGAAGGTGAGTTTGCAGAACTTGATGACCAGATCTACTCGGAAGCAGTTAATATGTGGACAAACTCGATCCACATATATTTGATAGGGAAAAGACCGTATTATGTGCATTTGAATGCCTATATCAGGAGGGAATGGAAACCGAAAGGGAGTTGGAATGTTTTTGCAAGGGAAAATGGATTCTATTTAGTCAAATTCACAAACTCTGAAGACTGTTCTAGGGTTCTTGAGATAGGACCATGGTTTATGGGCAACAAACTCATATTCACCAAACGATGGGAGGCGAATATCAAACTGTCGCGTGACATGCTTGAAACGCATCCAGTTTGGATTCGCCTCCCAATCTAGATCTGACTCTGTTGAATGCGAGAGGCATCAGCAAGATTGCTAGGCTCATCGGCAACCCCCTAACCTTAGATGAAAGCACTAAGAGAGTTACAAGACTATCATACGCTAGAGTACCTGTAGAAATTAGAGCAGATAGCAAAATCAAAAAGCAGGTACGAGCAAAAGATAAACTTGGGAATGTTTACATCCAGAGCGTGGAATATGAGAATCTACCTCCTATTTGTACCACCTATAGGTGCTTTGGGCACTTAGAAAGCCAATGCACCGCCACGATGCAGCAAATGTGGCAAAGAAAACCTGCAGAAGATGTGACAGTGGAGCATAACAAAACATCAAGCGACACTTCGCTCGATCCTATGCTAGCTACTAGTGCGGTTTATGTACAAATATCTACAAACACTGAAACTACATCATCTACTTGCGAGGAGAATCAACCCCCTGCCCAGTTGGTGGTGGAGGAGCAGTAAACGATAAAGGCCCTTGTAACGACCCAAGGTTTTCGGCCCCGAAAATCGACATAAGAACCCTTACCGTATCACATGCCGATCCTCCAAGCACCGAAAAATCTGGGTAGTTTTAGAAAGAATTTAGAGGGTGAGATAAGAAAGAAAGAAATATTAGAATAGAAGAAAGAAGAAGAACTCTACATCAGAAAC
The DNA here is from genome assembly GCA_030737875.1 of Allium sativum. Lineage (NCBI taxonomy): Eukaryota > Viridiplantae > Streptophyta > Magnoliopsida > Asparagales > Amaryllidaceae > Allium > Allium sativum. The sequence continues at coordinate 745,636 of CM060925.1, read as the reverse complement.
TCACAGCGGAACAGATAAAATATAATATCAAATATACAAAAGAATTGTATATACATACCAATCATTAGAGTACAACATATAACTGCACAACGGAAATAACTCTATATAACTAGCGGTGAAGCCACCTGCTTCCAGCTCCTGAACTCCAAGCGAACCTAATCTGGAACATACTCGGTCTGACACGAGCACATTCGATTTAAAACAAAATACATCGGGTCAGTCTGGAATACTATCAGTGATAAATTCACAGAACACACACTTGTTTAACTTTGGAAAATCCTTTCTGAAATCAAAGGATAATAGTAAGACCAGCCCACACATAAACACGGAAGGTTTTTACCTTACTATAACCCAAAACTGTTTGTGAAATCATAACTTGCTCTGATATTATCATAATGTCTAAATACAAGTATATAATAATCTAGAGGAACGCTTGCATCTCACGCTCCCCATATATAGTATACAATCGAAAACCGCGGGCGCTTATGAGACGACCCCAAACCCCGTACAGACGGAGACGAGGGTAATCCTTGGAATATAACACAGAAACAGATAATAGCAGTGTAGAAATAAATAAATACACCAGATAATGTACAATAGAATACACTGGATAAACGTAATCATCAGAGTTACATAGTATACAGGATCATCCTTAGTACAAATACAGTTCAGCTATACATAAATGTCTACAGCGGAAATAAACATAATGTACAATAGGAGCTGAACAACATAAAAAGAGATAAATAATAGAATCCATCTTCAGCTCCAGCTATCCAGAAAGACCCAGCTAAACCTGAATACAAGGCTACCCGTGTAGAAAAAGGGGCACCCGAGTTTGAAAATGAAACAAACTATGAGTCAGTCATGGGACTGGTATGAGAAATCTACTAAACACATTAATAATATGGCTAATCACAGGACCACGCCACTTTCGTGGAACGGGTTTACTCCATTGGATTGCCAGTGCTTTAAAACAAATCTTTCTTTTAAACAACGCAATGATTTTTATAAAAATGAAGCCATTATAAGACTCAGTTCCCATCACACAATGCAACGCAAACCGGAGGATAGAGTATTACCTTATAATGGCCAAATATGATTGATACGAATAAAACAAAAGCATTTGATATTATTACTAGTGTTTATATGTTTCAAAAACAATTTGAATCATAAGTATCAATCGTAGGCGGCATAAGTACCATATATCATGTCGCCATATGTATATACAATCAAAACCGCAGAGTCACGTATTTGGAAGTTGGATTTCCGTCATGAACCAAGGCAAAAGATAGTCCTTACCGAATTCGAGACAATCTAGCCCATGTCTCACGCAAGTACTCAGTCAATCCTTTGGAGCGACAGGGCCGGTCCACCGATGTGGATTAAAATTCCTGAACACTACGTTTCCCCGCACTATGGGGCGTAAATGAGCCAACAATGACTCCATCGGTCCCGGATCGACCGATATATCCGAGGCGCCTCGCAATCCATCATCCACATAAGTAAAATGTCAGGCCGTGTAAAAACACCGACACAACTCCAAGCTAGAAGGAAACGCATGCCCTCCCTGCGGTCCTTCTCCCGTTTCTGGCTCATACCGGGGAGTGAGGCTCGTGAATTCACGTTATGCACAAAGCTACGCCACACGGGCGGTGCTTTGATCATCACCACAAGACTTTTCTTTTCAACAGAAGCCCTGATCATCTGCCACTTAGGCATGCCACACTAGAAATTCATGCCATGCGACTGATGTCCATCGATATACAACCTCTGAGCTCGTGCGTTTCAAAGAAGGGCATTAAGCAAAAGAATAAATTCTCCGCCGCCAAACAGATGTATATTTAATAGAGATCAATCAACACAGAATAAAATCCAATGTCAGACACACAGTCCATTTACAAGTCCGTTCCGGGTCTGAACGAAACCGGAGGCACTAAATACCTCGCAAACACATCGACCACCACGTACGTCTGGACGATCACCACTCATTATCCAAATTTCGGGATGCCTCCCAATCAGGACCTCGGTTACCATCCAAACGTGGTGAAGATCTTCGGTGGTCGACCACCGTCTTCATCTTCAACTTTCAATCGTCGGTCAATTAATTGAAATGAGAATTAACTCGGCCTTTTCAAATAATTCACGTATTTAGAATTTCAAATCAATTTATTTCAATGGTTAAATCATTCGACAACGCCAATTTTGTTCTTTAATGTAATTTTCACACCAAACACATTCAACCATCAAATACCACATAAATCGAGCAAATTCAGTTTATTTCCATTCAATATCGTTTATGATATTTTATAACGACTTATCACTATTTTTATTTATTTTAAAATAGCCAATTTATTCAAAACGACGCTTCGGGCCATAACGCGGCCGTGGCGCTGTTTTTCTTCAGATTTGATTTACACATATCTGAAAATCTAACCGTTGGATCTTCACAAAATTTACATCATTAAAAAGATCCTTTCAAAACGAATCCAACGGTTCCAGTTTCGGGAAAATCCAACGGTCGGATCTCCCGGTATAATCGTCTGAAGTTTCGATTTCAAAATACGAACTGCAGCGTCGTTATTCGATTAAATATAATTATATATATATATATAATTGTTTCTGGCGCTGTTTTTCTTCAGATTTTAATTAAACATTCCAGGCAATCCAACCGTTGGATTTTTACAAAGTTGGTGCCGTTGGAAAGATTTTTCCAAAGCGGACCCAACGGTTGCGATTTCAGGAAAATCCGATGGTTGGATCTCCCGTACTAATCGTTTGAAATCACGATTTCAAAATACGAACTGCAGCGTCGTTTTTCTATATATTTCAATTCTATTTAAATATATATATCGATTCTTCGATTTCAAAACCATATGAATTTCAAACTTTGATAAAAATGATATTTTTATCAAAATGTCTTATATTTCAACACTTCACTATATTTGACAACTCATGTATATAATAAAAATGTGATTTTTATTGTAAAAAAATTCATTTCAAAACACTATTATTTTATAAAGTTTATATAGGTGATAAAAATGTGATTTTTATTATAAAACAATTTCATTCAAAAGGAGGTTATTTCATATAGTTCATATAGATGGTAAAAATGTGATTTTTATATTTAAAACATGAACACCATTCAACACATGAATTTCAATTCAACGAATGAAAATAATTCAAACACATGAATATTATTCAAAATTTCGGCAGCATAACGGCAGGGTAGTTAAAACCGGGACCGTCCCTAGTACGGCTCCTCGCTCTACCTTAAAACCTCGCGGTTTTTGACAATGGGGAATCATGCATCTAGTTCGCACGCAGGCGACATGTATATTTATTTCATTTCCACAAACTAATCCTATGTGGTTTCAACCAAACATTTCTCAACCAAAAATGGGTATTTTTCAACCACAATCAATCAATATCAACCACAAACAATCCCAATCAATCATTCACTATCAATCAATTTTCACACCAATCACAACCAATAAATATCGTCCATGGTTTGTGGACGAGGGGCGTATATATATATATATATATATATATATATATATATATATATATATAGCAATTCACTTCTATTTCAACACATATATAATTTTTTACAACGTATATATAACTTATACATCGAACGTACAACTTATACAACACTTATACATGAGGTGTACAACGCTTATATAACTAATACATCGATTATATAATTTATACATCGTCGTTTTCCATATCGTTTATAAATTAGAAATCTCACATTGGGTTCCACTCCACCAAAAATAGCAGATGGCTCAGAAAAATATGCGGTCTCTTCTAGAATGTAGAAGACGTCCACACGAGTCCACTGTCACTTGTTTCACTGAATTTCGTCAACACAGCAAATAGATATGATTTTTCAAAGTTTGCAACAGTTTAAAGGTGTTAAAACAGTTGAAAATAAAACCAGCCGTACCTTTTCAAACCTGTTCAAAACTAGGTTTTAGTTTTTCGCGAGATCCGAGGCACGAGAGGACGATCGGGTTGCGTAGCGTTGAAGGGGGAGGAGAGAGCTTCTTGGCGCTGGTGGTGGGGTCCAGTTCGACGCTGGCAGGAGGCGGTGGCGGCGAGTTGAAGGTGGCGACTTTGGAGGAGGAGATCTCGCTGATTGGGCGACGAGGGGTGGCGTACCAGCTATGGATGTGAAGCTCTCGGAGAAATCTACAAAAACCTTAACTGGGTGGAGGTGTTTCATTGCGTGGATTAGCCAGAAAAGAGGAGAGAAGGGAAGAAAAGCTTTCCGTCATCGCGCCTGAAGCAATCGGGGAGAGAGAAGATATTATTGGCCAATCAGATTTTTTTGTTTATTTATATATTTTTAAAATTCCGAAAATACCCCTTGTCACACATGAACACCAATCCAAACCCTATGACTGTCGTCCCTAGCGTTTTACCCCCATTCCGAACACAATGGGATATTCTTTGTAGGCCCATTCGACTGTTTCAGTCAGTTTCCATTCAATTTAAAATATATAACATTCAATATTCGATTTGAACGTACATTTCAATCTGCCAGGGCCACAAACTGGTTCGAAAAATTCCAGAAAAATAAATCTGGCTATGTTTTGACGATACGGTCCCAACAAAACTAGTTTCGTCGAATTCCGAGACCGTTTGCAAAATAGCCCATTTCTGGTCGATCCAATTTAACTATAATTGACCAAAACACATTTTCCTTTGCCACGCTCCCATACTAGCTTCAAAAATTATGAAATTTGAAACCTATCAATAACTTCACATCCCGGATCCAACAAAAGTGGTTTCGTCGAATTCCGAGGTCATTCGCAAAATGGCCAATTTCACGGGCTATATAAATTCCATAGCGACCTTTTTGAAAATTCATTTGGCCATAACTTTTGCTTTCATCTATGAAACTTCGATTTTTCAGATTCGTTAGAAAGGTATTCACTAACAGATTTAAATATTTTTGGTTTCACTCAAATCCCTTTTGTTTTGCACCCGGTACAGTCCGATAAAGTTTGAATTCAATTTTTGAAACTACAACGCCATTTCAGGCCTTGTTTATAATTAGAATTAATTATATTCGTTTTCAATTGTCGATTCCAACTCACTTTTAATCGCTATTATTTAAAATATTTATTTAAAATATTTAAAATCCATTATTTTAGCCAATTTAAAATTTTTGAATTGGTTCAGATTTTCCGGGTCGTTACAGCTTATTGGATATTGGATTCCAACTATGACAAGGTATGGGACCACCTTCCGCACGTGTATCTCTAGAGGCAAATACACCGGGTTCAACAAGAACGTCTTGCAACTCGGCCCTTACATGACCGACCACTCATTTCGCTTGAGTGTATCGAATGTATATCACCGACGGTTGGGATCAGCAACCGCCTCCCGATTAGGGACAACATCAAACATAGATTAAGAAGAAAAAGGAATTTCTCTAGATAGGTGATCATACATCCTTATGGGAGAGACCCACATAGCCATGCTTCCTGCCCAATTTTTGTAATTTCCCGGTTGATGAGGCTTATGGTCAGAACACATCTGGTCATCATACACTCTGGATGCCATATCGTCAGATCCGCCAGATCACACTTGATTGACGTCCACCAAAAATACTCTAGTTATCTAGCTAGAGAATAACCATTTCTCCACCATTAACTATGGTACGTTTGGAGAAATCAACGCGTGTAATTCCTTTTGGAAATACTCTGTCAGACATCCGTCCATACAAGTCATCCAGGAACAGGATGAATCGAAGGTACTCTCCTACTGCATCACATATAGGAATCACCCCATGGATCAATAGCGAGAAGTCCTTGCAACCCGTGGATTTCAACCATGACAGAATCACAAATCAAAATAACTCCAGTTGCAAGCCAAGAAATATAACAAGTAGTTCTTCCGCTTATGAAGATCCACGGTCTTCGATTGCTCCATCTTCAATTACATCTTCACGTATTGTTGGTCGGAATAGTGTTCGAATATAATTCGATCCCGGACATTCCATACCAACAAGCGTATTAGTCTGGTTTGATAGTCGATGATTTAACTATCAAATAAAAAATAGTGTGAATACAATGAGTTTGCTGATTCAACACTTGACACAACTCGACCTCTTTTAAAATATATTTGACCAAATTCCCTTTTGACTAAGTTTGACTGATTTGTTTTGATTGATTAACTCTAACTTGACTAACTCGACTTATTTAACTCGACTGGACTAACTAAACTTGATTATTCTTATCGATTAACTAATACTCGACTTAACTCCATTCGCTTGACTCTAGATCGCAGCGATCACAATGATTACGCCTGATTCCCTCAGGAAACATCCGACCGCCGTAGGCTATCTGCAGCCCTGCGAATTACGCTAGCAGTTGTACGCAATGGAAATTCTTTACGACTAACTTCGTTTGACTAACTCTTACTATGTTTGATCAACTCTAATTGAATAACAAATGTTTAGTACAATTTGAAATCACTTATTCTTATTTCATTGGAACCATTATTGCAATATTATTTAATTTCTAAAACCTTGCATTAGAGTTCGATATACCTCGTATAGGGTAAAACAATTTCAACAACTTCACTCACTCCAAACTAATACTGTTCCTCGATAATAGTGAAGCCAACTAAGTTGGGGTATTTTAGTTACCTCTCAGACCTTGATCAACCCGTTCTTATCTCGGAATAACATCAGTTTGTCAATTAACTATTAACGTCTCAATTTTCCCCTTTTGGTTTCAAATCTGGTTTTATAAACCTTTTCTTACTTTGAAATCTTTGTTCGATAATCTCTTTACTCAATTCCCTTAATTAAGTAAATCTTAATTTACAACACACATCTTAACTTTACAACCCTTACACCATCTAATCACTTCGGTGAATTCCAATTAAAACTCATTGCTTAAATCCTTATTAATTAAAACAATAATTAACTTCAAATATTAACTATGTAAAAATATAGTTAACTTGGTTATTTATCAAAAATATGATAATGGTTACTCTTAAAAGCTGATTAAACAATACTTTTCTTTATACATTCTTACCCAATCAAATAGTTATTCTAAGGTTTAGTTAATCGAAGATTAACTAAAATTTAACACTAAACAATTCAGAAATCCATTATTTATAGTTAATCAATGATTAACTAATTATTTAGCACCACTCGCCAAATTTGAAAAACATTCAGAACCCAATTAATCCCATTATCGTCATCTGTTAAAAACGATTGGTTTTTCGACCTAACATCTCAGTTAACCATTAACTGAATTCTCTTGTCATTTCCATTTTTTTGAATTTATCAAATAACTTAATTAGTTTAAAAACCCTATTTAATTGTCTAACACAATTATTTCACCTTCCCAACCCGTAGGTAATTCTTCGGTTTCCTTTGTTTAAAAACTGGTTAAATCCATTTAAATAATCCCTTTAAACTCGATTAAAAATAGATATTTATAAATTTCCATTTAATTTCTTATATACTTTAATTTGAACTTAAATTCGGCTATCAAATAATTCTAACTTTGAAACTACGTCAATTTCCCGAACAGTCAACTGACGTTAGCCACAACACATTTTTAGACATTCACCGTCAATTAACAAATCAACACGGTCAGCTGATTTTTAACACATCACGGGTGAATATTATTCAACCATACAAACAAGTTTTGGTGTTAGTCAGGGTGAACAACTCATATATAAGCACAACAAACAAATATACAGTTTTATTTGAGGAATTCGGTTGGATCCCTCCAACCTGTCCTTCTCTGCATCAATGATATCAGTCGATAGAAATATACGAATTAAATAATTGATGGATTATAAATAGCTGCAATCAATCAACAGTAGCAACCAATTTGCATCCATCGCATCCAATCAACCAATTTAGACTGTTAACTATAAAATATATTTTATTGTGAAGGTACCACATCACAGGATTCCAGAAGATGTGAGAATTAACTCACCAAAGTTTGTTATGGTCGACGGTTGAAGTGTTTGGTGCATCTAATTTGGGACGAACATTCAAAATTTGATAAAATTTCAACTGTGTCAGAATGAATCCTAGTCAGTGTCATCGGATAGGTCTCGACCCTGTGATCCCAACGAATCACGTTTCGTCAGATTTCGTTATAGTATGAGTGAGATACGCTTATTTAAAGTTTGTAAAAATTAAACGAGTATTAACTAAACCAACTATTCATTAAATTAAATATTTTAATTACCTTTGACTAAGTTCTTTACCACGTCATCCTTGTACCAGAGCAAAACGCGTTTTCTAATGGTCTTCTTCCTCAAACCCGTTGGTTTCCTTCCTAATGCGCTCGACCAAATCCCAAGGCCACCGCGCCACCTTTGATCATCTGCAAACCCCCTCGCCACTGCCAATCGCTCTGCCGCAGCCCCGTGCCCCTTTACCAGAAACCGCAGTCCCCAAAACCCTCTCAGTCAACGGAAATCACCATTTCCCCCAAATTGATTCAAACCCAAAATCCGCCGTCGACGGTCAATTTCAGGCACTGCCACCACCTCCGTTAGAACGGCCTCGTCACCTTCTTCCAACACCTTCAGACACTAGACACCCTCGATGACCGATGGCGCTGGAAACTGGCCAAACCCATCCGCCACTTTGAAAAACCAAACCCAAAACTCACTTTCCCGTTCATCTCACAAATTCCAACACCCCCGACCACCAGAGGTCACGCCACCACCACCAAAACCTCCGCTTGACTCTTCTCTACAAAACACCCAATGTCCCGTCCCTCCAAATCAACCCAATTTCTCGAATTTTAGCCAAACACGAAAAGTGTTCTTCGCTGTTCATCACGAATTCCGGCCACCACAAGCGTCGATACCTCCCCAACTTTTCACAGTAGCTAGATAAGGATCTGATCTACCACTTTCGCTTTGGTACCCCCCTCTAATTCATCACGGGTTGAGAGAAATAAATGATTTTGTGTATGAGGACTTATTTGCAAATTTACATGAGAATTTCTGATTTTGGGGCTAGGGTTTCTGAGATGAGGGTTTATATAGGTGGGAAATAATACAATTTAAGTCGACGCGACGTGTGATGACGACTAACGATTTTTATTTCGTACCTATCGCTATTTCGAACATTGTTTATTCGCTGCTGCGCTCACATACTAACCCCGTTCGAGACGCGACTGGACGGCGTAGGATATTTTGACGATACGGTCCTAACGAAACTTGTTTCGTCAAATTCCGTGCTCGTATGCTCAAACACCGTTTGTACACGTCCAATTTGATCGATTTATTTTGGACTTTATTTTTCCACACTCATAGAATAAACCCGATTGATGCGCCGTCTGAAAATCTAGCAATAATTCACCGTTACGGTCCCAACAAAATTTGTTTCGTCGAAAACAGAGGTCATTTGAAAAATGTCCCTTTTGAACTGGCCAAATTTGAATAAAATAACTCAATTCTAAAATACTTCAATATAAAATAAATTAAATATCGCAGTTGGTCATACACGACCAGAATTTGATAAATTACCAAGGAAAAATATCATAGGTTGAATTTCACGCCAAGTCGATAGTCAAAATATTTTAAAACCCTTATTTTATATAAACGCAGCGGTATATATATAAAGGAAATTCTGGCGCTGTTTTTCTGAGAATTTGCTTTGGACATAAAACAAAATCTACATGATTAAAACTGGATTTTTCTCTGCCATTGGAAAGATATCGTCAACCCAGTCCCGACGTTTCTTGTTTCGAGGAAATCCGACCTATTTTGAACTCGGTACGACCCATTGAAGTTCAAAACACCAAAACGCGAACTGCCGCGCCGCTGCAGCTCGTTATTTAATTAAATTATAAATCATATATAGGTCGTCATCGCTTTCGAGTCGTAATCGTCGTAAAATTCTAATATACCCTAAATTTGACAAGTTTTAAACTGCCCCATCACAATACATTTCAAACTCAACAATTTCCCATACTCTGGAAATTAAAATAATATTTTATTATTTATTTAATTAATATATCCCAAATAAATCGTTAAATCCAATTATTTAAATTCAAACCCTTATTTTAAATAATCAAAATAATTAAATAAATTGAATAAATAGCAGAAAAACACGGGTCGTTACATTCCTTCCCCCTTAAAATAATTTCGTCCTCGAAGTTACTAAGGTAGAAGAAGTGTCGTCTGTTATTATCTTTTCAAAAATGTTTAAATAAAAACTCGAATTAAATTTCAAACTGACCCCATTGATTTTGAAACCAATTTATTTCAAAATTAAAGAATTTCCCAAAATTTTCCAAAAATTTTCTAACTCCTTAAATTTTGGAAAAATTTCGGTAGAGTCTCCCCTGTACGGAGGACCATCTGCAATATCGCAGGATCAAGAAATAAATATCTATCGACTCTCATGGTCGGAAAAATCCAAAATTCAAACTCAAAATCCCCAAAGAAAAAAAAAAATTCATATCTTCGTAGGCGTACCTTTTGGCGAGCGTTAATATGCGATAAGTAATATTTTATTCGAGCTTGCCTGGTTATTCTGCAGCTCTATCCAAACTGAATTCAAATAACTCCATAATTTTCCCCTTGAACTGATTTAAAACTGAACTGGCTCGTCAGCACCTGTTCTCAACTCAAACAAACTCATTAGTCCCAAAAACCAATGTCAATCATGTTCAAAACATCCCTACCATACATATTTATATCCACCAATTTCATACCCAATTTAATCCATACACGACTACAATTATCATTTATTTCTTTAATTGTCCATTCAGATTTATTGAATTGTGATTGATTTATTCTAATTATTTATTTCATATTGGTTCTCACCCAAATCAGTTCAAGTTCAGATTTATATTCAAGCAATCAACAACACAATCCAACATATCCCTCAAATCAGCATCAACCAATCCAAATAATTTGCCCATACTATAATATCCTTTACCTTTATTTTATATATAAAATAAATTGGGAAAAATAATTTCAAAAATAATTTTATATCAAAATACAATTACGCTCTCACATATCTATACGAACTCAATCTAGGGTACATCTGACCCAATCTCTATTGAGTCACACCACAGATCCAAGGTTATTCATTAAACCAATAGCTCTGATACCACTATAACGACCCAAGGTTTTTGGCCCCGAAAATCGACATAAGAACCCTTACCGTATCACATGCCGATCCTCCAAGCACCGAAAACTCTGGATAGTTTTAGAAAGAATTTAGAGGGTGAGATAAGAAAGAATGAAATATCAGAATAGAAGAAAGAAGAACAACTCTACATCAGAAACTCATAGCGGAACAGATAAAATATAATATCAAATATACAAAAGAATTGTATGTACATACCAATCATCAAAGTACAACATATTACTGCACAACGGAAATAACTCTATATAACTAGCGGTGAAGCCACCTGCTTCCAGCTCCTGAACTCCAAGCGAACCTAACCTGGAACATACTCGGTCTGACCCGAGCACATTTGATTTAAAACAAAATACATCGGGTCAGTCTGGAATACTATCAGTGATAAATTCACAGAACACACACTTGTTTAACTTTGGAAACTCCTTTCTGAAATCAAAGGATAATAGTAAGACCAGCCCACACATAAACACAGACGGTTTTTACCTTACTATAACCCAAAACTGTTTTTGAAATCATAACTTGCTCTGATATTGTCATAATGTCTAAATACAAGTAAATAACAATCTAGAGGAACGCTTGCATCTCACGCTCCTCACATATAGCATACAATCGAAAACCGCGGGCGCTTATTGGATATTGGATTCCAACTATGACAAGGTATGGGACCACCTTCCGCACGTGTATCTCTAGAGGCAAATACACTGGGTTCAACAAGAACGTCTTGCAACCCGGCCCTCACATGACCGACCACTCATTTCGCTTGAGTGTATCGAATGTATATCACTGACGGTTGGGATCAGCAACTGCCTCCCGATTAGGGACAGCATCGAACATAGACTAAGAAGCAATAGGAATTTCTCTGGATAGGTGATCATACATCCTAATAGGAGCGACCCACATAGCCATGCTACCTGCCCGATTTTTGTCATTTCCCGGTTGATGAGGCTTGAGGTCAGAACACATCTGGTCATCATACACTCTGGATGCCACATCGTCAGATCCGCCAGATCACACTTGATTGACATCCAGCAAAAATACTCTAGTTATCTGGCTAGAGAATAACCATTTCTCCGCCATCAACTATGGTACGTTTGGAGAAATCAACGCATGTAATTCCTTTTGGAAATACTCTGTCAGACATCCGTCCATACAAGTCATCCAGGAACAGGATGAATCGAAGGTACTCTCCTACTGCATCACATATAGGAATCACCCCATGGATCAGTAGCGAGAAGTCCTTGCAACCCATGGATTTCAACCACGACAGAATCACAAATCAAAATAACTCCAGTTGCAAGCCAGATAAATTTGACAAGTAGTTCTTCCGCTTACGAAGATCCACGGTCTTCGATTGCTCCATCTTCAATTACATCTTCACGTATTGTTGGTCGGAATAGTGTTCGAATATAATTCGATCCGGGACTTTCCATACCAACAAGCGTATTGGTCTGGTTTGATAGTCGGTGATTTAACTATCAAATAACAAATAGTGTGAATACAATGAGTTTGCCGATTCAGCACTTGACACAACTCGACCTCTTTTAAAATATATTTAACCAAATTCCCTTTTGACTAACTTTGACTGATTTATTTTGATTGATTAACTTTAACTTGACTAACTCGACTTATTTAACTCGATTGGACTAACTTGACTTGATTATTCTTATCGATTAACTAATACTCGACTTAACTCCATTCGCTTGACTCTAGATCGCAGCGATCACAATGGTTACGCCTGATTCCCTCAGGAAACATCCAACCGCCGTAGACTATCTGCAGCCCTGCGAATTACGCTAGTAGTCATACGCAATGGAAACTCTTTCCGACTAACTACGTTTAACTAACTCTAACTATGTTCGATCAACTCTAATTGAATAACAAATGTTTAGTACAATTTGAAATCACTAATTCTTTTTTCCTTGGAACCATTATTGCAATTGTTAGATCGAAATTTGGACCTAACACCCAAATTGTTATGAACAGTAGAGAATTTCAAATGAAGAACAAGGAAAAAGAAAATAACACTCAGAATTTATAGTGGTTCGGCGTTAACGAGCCTACGTCCACTTTATATCTTATTGATTATGCTTTAAAAGCTAATACAACAATGATTTCTCTCAATATTTCAGTAGTTTGATAACAATGGCGGATTCAGTACTCAATATTGCCAAAAGGATCCCGAAAAATGCCAAGCTCTGGGCTATTTATAGCTGATTTTGTCAGGCGGATCATGGACACGTGGCACGAATCCCGAGAGCATCGGATCGCATCGCCACCATTGAAGAAACAGTCAAACTAGCCGTTGTGGACAGGTGTCGTGATCTGCTTGAAAATCGGATCGTGCAGATGGGGAGAATTGGTCCAGATGACGGTTGGGGACACGTGTCGCCAGATCCGTGCGATTCGGATCGCTGAAGACTAGCTTGCGTTTGAACAGGTCTGAGGGTTCGCCATGCACCAGGGGATCGGATCGGTTCGCTCGGGGGTAGCAATGTATGTTTCGATCGGATCGCCCGGCCGCCTCGTTCGCTGATGAGATGGGGGTGAGACGATGGCGCGCGATCCGATACTGGACGGGACGATGGTGCGCGATCCGATACTGGACGAGACGATGGTGCGCGATCCGATCCTTCATATTCTTGGGGAACGTGGTTTCCTGCTTTCCTCTTACAAATGATCCTGGCTGGCTTGATCAAAAAAGCGAGCCAACATTTTGCCCCCTCGAAGTATGTTTTATCGAAGGTGGAACATGCTTCGAAAAATTGTATCTTCCCATCGAATCGCAGGTCACAAAACTCTTCTTTTTCTGTGATTTTCTCAGAATCCTTATTTCCGAATTCACCGATTCGTATCGCGGTTTCGAATCGCGTAATGTCAGCGAGACGTTTGTTTCGTTCATGGGTGTGGACCTGGTCCTTGGAACGATGTGGGCTCCCCCTCGAGTTGTGGTGGGCCTTTGGTTCGCGGCCCATGGGTCTTGCGTGGATCGAGCAGGACAAAGAAGGGGAGACAAACGGTCGCCCCCGTTGCCTATATATGCCGACCTTCCCCTCTTCACTCTCCTTCTTCTTTCCCTCTGCCGTATCGTTTCGCCTTAGCCGTTGAAAAACGAACCCAACTTTTGCAATCTTTCGAAATTTCAAGTATCGTCTCAGTTTTTAGAAAGGTAACTTCATAGATAACATTCTCATTTGTAAACGCAGCACTTTCCTGAATCTTTACGACTGATTCGAGGGAGAACTGGTGGAAATCCGCAATTTTCTGAAGAAATTACCAAGTTGCGATGGCCATCGGGCGTAGAGCTCAGAATTCGAGGATGGGAAGGAGAGGAGGAGAGCGAAGGAGGCAGAAGGAGAAGGAAAGCCGACTCAGATCGTGGTCAAAGATAGAAGACGAACGCGAGTGGCGAGACGAAAGATCGAGGTGGCAGCGAAGGGACGGATCGTGGGAGTCGCAACGGTTCATGAAGGCGCGATCCCTTAGCCCGGCGATTCGATGGGGGGCGATTCCCCTGCTCCGCGAGTCGAAAGGGGGGCGATCCCTCTGCTTTGCGATCCGTCTCATAGCTAACGATACGAAGAAATTTCAGACTTTAATCAACGTGTTGTCACCATAAAACTCTGAACAGTTAGGCTAGAGCCGCGACTTTGGTCTTTCTGGACTAAATGACCTCATGATTTGATTGCATATGACGACTAATGCTTCTGATAACCTTGACTGCTTTTATGCTTTATCAATTTTTTTGATAATGCGCACACACAAGCGCACACACCGGCACTTGCACACACGGGGGACGGGTAGTGTTAATCTTATTGTTCATATTTTCTCGTCCTAGCAGCAATGTCGAACGATCACTCTTCCTCAAGATCTGTAGCAGAAGCGGAATCCGAGACTCCTGAATAGTATAATCCTGAAATTCCCCCAATCAATCCGGGAGGTGAAGGTTCTGGATCTGTGTACGAAGCCACAGAATCAGATCCGACAGAAAGTACTTCATCCAGCAACAACTCTGAGACTGATGAGCGAGCTCCTGACGAAATCCCAGGCGCACTCGGGATAGATAAATTCTCTGATTCTTTAGCGTCCAAGCTTGACGAGATAAAACTTAAGAGAATCTGCTTAAGATACGGCATTCCTTGGGACGATGTCTTGACGCCCGGAAGCGAAGATAGACCCCACCTAGCACCGGAAGGGTATATGGCGATTAGTCGAACAATGTGTCTAGTAGGAGCTATCCCGCCGTTCCCTCCGATCGCCATCGAAACTTTAAGACGACTGGGCATCGCTCCGATGCAGCTCCATCCAAACGCCTACGCATCGTTATATACCCTGTACATTGCATATGCGGAGATCTTACATGCCGAACTTAAATTTAGAGATTTGACGTTCTTCTTTCTTTTCAAGCACCGTTCTTTGGCAACTCCAAACTTCTCGTTTTTTGAGTCGGTGGCGAATAGGAAGGTTTTATACGATGGGTACAGCAATATAGGGGACCCTAAATCGGACTGGTTTTATATAAAAAGACAGGCTGGATGCTCACGAAGATGGCTTAAATCAAGTAAGCTTTGATCACATAATCGAATATCTTGCTCGAGGATTCTAAGTACTAACATTCTTCCGCTTTTTCCTTTGTTTCAAACAGATCATGTCTTCCCGAAAACGGAGGGTCCTCTATACATTAATCGGTTATCCATTCTTTCACAAAGCAGATCCGACTTTCTAAGGATCAAAAAATGCATTACTGACGACAATCTCCATAAGCATCGCCTCCTAGACAGAAGATTTGGACTTGGCACCGACGGCAAACCCTATAAGTACTTGCCCCCAACAGAGGGAGAGGGAACTTCACAAGCGGTAGAAACAACTAAATTTCGCAAAAGTCCTTCTCCGATAGTCATCCAGGACGACGAAGACTTGAACATATACAGAGGGGATGAGTCCCGTGGCGATGTGTCGAAGGAAAACCCTATCTCTGCTCCAATGGAAACTGCTGCTGATGATGACTTGACAGAAGAACAGTTATTTGACGAGCTGAATAAAATCCCTCTACCCGATATTGTATATACAGAAAAAGACTTCGGCGAGGAGCCTTTCTTTTCTGCTCCTGAAGAGGCGATTGCTTCAACAAGGGGACGAGAAACGGGTCAGATGAGCCTGTCTCCAGGCCCGGGTCTGTTAGGGGAATTATATGGGATGCACATCTCACACACACTATCTGACCTTGCACTCCAACTTCGCGGGTATTCAAAGTTTTAATATACTCTTTTCTTTTTTGCAGGAACGATGTCCCGCAGGAAATCTTATTCGTATCGTTCTCTCCGCGAAGGCACACCCAGCCTTCGTCCGGATACTGAGCGCCCTCGCGGTCCTCCTCATAGGCCGAGTTTCTCGCAACCTCGATCTCCACCCAAATCAACCTCTACCAGGCCTTCGAGTCATCCGACAATTCCGACCGGGGGAAAGAAACTTCCAAAAGAGTTGACTCCTCCAAAGAGTGCGCCTTCCCATAGTCAGTCGTCCGAAAGGCGCCACGAATCCAAAGATAGGGACAGAGATTCATCCATTGAAACTGAGAAGGAGAAAAGTGACATTGTCTCCACCAGCCAACCAGAGTTAGCTGCCCCCGGATCACGGGATTACGTTCATGGTCCCGAGATCCAAGGTAGGCTGGAAAAGCTGCGGGAACAATTTCCAGGCATGTTCTTTGACAGGATGGTCTTCGTTCCTGCCTTCGAACCGGTCCCTAAAAATTGGGATGATGAAGTTATCGGGCACATCCAGCACGCAGCCAGACAATACGAGATGATGAAAAAACACGCAGTTAATCTTTCGGAAGTCGTCCGAACACTTGAAATAGAAGCTCACAGATCTAAAGCAAAACTTGAAAACAACGAGAGGGCTAGGACAAAATTGGAGAAGGACCTGGAAGATGCTCAGGCCCAGCTTGCTTTAGCACGGAGGGACGCTGAAAGTTATAAGACTGAATTAGAGAATGCCAAACAGCGCTTTCATTCAGAACTGGACTCCAATAGCCAAGAAAAAATGGCTTTAAAGAAGGAGGTTGAAGATCTAAAAATGGCCAACGTCGAGTTGAAAACAGCACAAGGCCATTTTGAAGCTGAGAGGGCTGCTTGGGAGGCGGAAAAAGCGAGTCTAAAAGAAAGTTTGGCTCTGGCAGAAGCAGAAAAGGTGATTTTGAATGACCAGGTTGCGGATGCGGAGAGACGGGCAGCTCTCGCCGAAAAGAACGTTGACAGCGCCATTGAAATGGCCACTGCTTCTAACAACAAACTCCTTGCAAGAGAGAAAGAGATTGAGGGGTTTGAAGAGATGATTTTCGATTTCCTCGGCCAAGTTCTCAAAACTCGCAACATCTCATGGATCCCAGATTACCATGTTACTTTGGCCAACTTATGGGATGCCATTGTAGAGGGCGAAAAATATAGACTGGGGGTCGAAGAGATCAATGAGGATGAATTGATGAGGAGCATCCTAAGGGACAACGAGCCCAAGGACCTGGCAGAGGGTCGTCGCCTAATCCTGGCGGAAATGGAAAAGGAGAGAACCTTGGCTAAAGGTAAAAGCAAAATTGACGAAGGTTCCAGTTCCGCCGCGAAGCCTAAAACCTCCGAAGTTGAGGAGTACCATCCAGATGATCCGCTAATCCCTTTGGGCCTAACTCCCGTGGTTGTTGGAGCATCTGGAACTACTCAAGAGGGAGCATCTGCTGAAGGTATCTCTCTCTTTTCCCCGCAATTTGCTAAAGCAATTGCGAATTGTCGTCGTCTGGCAGAACAACCAATTGAATTAGTAATGTGTGTCTCTCGTAATGCAGGTGGCGAGCCCGTCGACAAGGGTGCTGAAAAAGAGAGAGAAGTAGAGAAGGAGACTGCCCTGCCGGGTGCTGGTATTGATGTTTCAGAGCGGGTCGAGGTCACAGCAGTAGAAGGAAGCATCCCGGCGCCTAGCACCGATGTACCCAAAGATACTGAGACTATCGAAGCTTTAAAAGACTTGGATGGTCGTCATGTGGATGACGAAGAGGACATTACCGGCACCAAAAAGGCCGACGATGATGATGATGACGAGGAACCCCTGGCCAGTCGAAAATCCAGACAAGAGAAAGAGTTGGTTTCAAAGAAGGTGGGAGATGAGGCTTTGGACGTAGTCCCACTTGCAGAATTCGATCCCAAAACTGGGATGATTGTGAAAATCCAGCCCAAGTCCATCAGCCGACAACTTCACTTTGCAAACCCCGATGACTTCCCGGCTTCCTCTCTAGTAGAAGCAAGAGAAAAGAGGTGGAAGAGGAGACCTCAGAGGAGTCGGATGTTCCCCTTGTAGACAAGCGGAAGAGGAAGAAGGGGGATCCATCTGAAGCCGACATGTAGAGGCTGGAGAGGCAGAAGCAAGAGAAGAAATCAAAGCGTAAATAGAATGTTTGTAGTTTGTTGATATTTTGTCTTTAGGTTTTCCACTGGCCAGGAAGTGTAATTGTGAGACTGGTCCTCACTTTTGTTTCTAGGTTGTTTTTCACTTTGTTGATTCGTAGTATATAAACAAGGATTTATCTCTCCTTACATCATTGTGTACACTGTTGTATCAAAGTTTAGTGTTTGCATATGAGTGCCTGGTGCCCCCCAATCAGTTGTTACCGTAGCATCTGACTGGGGTTTACAAGGGATTGACTAGTACTGACGGCAAGTTGCCCCCTATTTCTGAATACGAGGGTATAAGAGATTTCATGGGATATCAGTAGTTCAGTCAGCCCTCGTTCCTTTAGCAGGGAATAAGTTCTTTCTCAGCGCTCAATCGGAGACGCTTTTGTACTGTCTCTCTCTCTCTGGAGAGTTAGAGTTTTGCGCTTGGCGATTCATTCGCTCCCCGATCCTTCAGCGGGGAAGGAGCTATTTCTCAGCGCTCAATCGGAGACGCCTTTATACTCTCTCGCTCTCTGGAGAGTTAGAGTTCGAGCTTAGCGATTCACTCGCTCCCCGATCCTTCAGCGGGAAAGGAGCTCTTTCTCAGCGCTCAATCGGAGACGCCTTTATACTCTCTCCCTCTCTGGAGAGTTAGAGTTCGAGCTCAGCGATTCACTCGCTCCCCGATCCTTCAGCGGGAAAAGAGCTCTTTCTCTGCGCTCAATCGGAGACGCTTTTATACTCTCTCCCTCTCTGGAGAGTTAGAGTTCGAGCTCAGCGATTCACTCGCTCCCCGATCCTTCAGCGGGAAAGGAGCTCTTTCTCAGCCCTCAATCGGAGACGCTTTTATACTTTCTCCCTCTCTGGAGAGTTAGAGTTCGAGCTCAGGCAGCTCCGATCATGGTACACCGCCGTTATTCGTGGATGTCGATTTTCGTGTCCTTTATACTCTCTCTACTCTGGAGAGTTAGAGTCACGGATCACGCAGTCTGCGATCATGCATTCTCATCAAACTCATCCTTGATGTGTACTTTAACCCGTGCTCCGTGGATTAAAGCTAGTCGGACAAGCAGTTGGAGCCTTTGCCCAAGCTTTGGGTTCCTCTGATTAGTTTACGAGAGGAACCGTTGGCACCGGACTTCGGGTACCTGCATTATTCACATTGATTTTTCATAGGCAAATAAATAAAGATGCAATAAAGGTAAATGACACACAGTATTTTTATAGTGGTTCGGTCGAATCATGACCTACGTCCACTTTGTAATCTCTTGCTTTAAGGAATTAGACTGTTCTAGGCAAGTCATGCCCGGTACATAGTCTTTTAACAAAGCAAAAGAATAAATTTGAAACTTCTCATGTCAAATATGGCCGTAAATGTTGGGCATTCCACACTCTGGGGATTTCCTTTCCATCTACGGTTGCCAGCCTGAAGGTTCCGTTACCAAGCTTGCTCAGAATAGAGAACGGTCCTTCCCACTTCGCTCCCATATGAGTTGGGGGTGGAAAGACACGTTTCAGAACCAAGTCTCCGGGTTCCCAGGTTCGTGCTCGAACTTTTTTGTTGTAATATCGGGCGACCTGTTGTTTGCATCTCAGAGCACGCAGGTCTGCTTCATCCCTCTTTTCTTCGATCATATCCAAGGACTCAAGGAGTAATTCATTATTGGTCATGGGATCATAATAGGTCACCTGATGAGAAGGTACTTTTATCTCAACCGGGATGACTGCTTCCGTTCCAAAAGCAAGGGAGAACGGGGTATGTCCTGTTGCCGATTTATATGTTGTCCTGTAGGCCCATAGTGCCAAGGGCAATTCATCAGCCCACATGGCTCTAGCCCGCTTCATTTTTCTTTTCAGAATGGACTTAATTACTTTATTTGCCGCTTCGACTTGCCCGTTCGACTGCGGGTGCGCCACAGAGGTGTACCGATTCTCGATGTGGTATTTTTGGCAGAAGTTTCTGAATTCAGCACTATCGAACTGAGTCCCGTTGTCTGTTATCACAATCTTTGGAATCCCAAATCGACAGATGATGTTTCTCGCGATGAAGTTGATCACTCGTTTAGTTGTGATTGTAGTTAGTGGTTCTGCCTCGACCCACTTAGTGAAATAATCTACGGCCACAATAGCGAACTTTGCTCCGCCCCTTGCTATGGGGAGACTTCCTATGATATCAATTCCCCACATAACAAATGGCCATGGACTCATCATTGTTTTTAACTGACTTGGAGGCGCTCTAGGTATCTTTGAAAATCTCTGGCACGCATCACATCGTCGTGCATATCTTACTGCATCCTTGTTTATGGTAGGCCAGAAATAACCATGCTGCAATACCTTTTTCGCCAAAGTTTGCCCTCCAGTGTGGTCGCCACATTCGCCTTCGTGGACTTCTTGCAGCACACGTTTGATGTCATCGTGGGCTATACACCGAAGGAGGGGCATTGAAAACCCTTGTCTATAAAGAACTCCGCCTTACAGAACGTATCGGGCGGCTTTATGAATCACTTTACGCCTCTCGCTTTTCTTGGTCGGAAGCGCTCCATCCATTAGGAAATTCTTTATAGGGGTCATCCAAGACTCCCTTTCTGGTTCCGTCTCTAGTACTAGGTCGGTTTCCATCTGATCAATGCTGGGGGACCGAAGTACTTCAACGGGGGCTAGCCCAATTACTTCAGGATCGTTAGAACTAGCCATCTTTGCCAACTTGTCTGCCTGCTGATTTTCTGACCGCGGAATATGAGATATGCTGTAGTGATCAAACTCATTCAGCAGTTCTTTCACTTTCTTTAAATATAGAATCAATCTTGCACTTTTAGCTTGGAATCTTCCAGTGACTTGATTCACAACTAACTTGGAGTCACAAAAGATGTTCAGCTTTGTGACTTCTAGTTCCTTTGCAATCTTTAATCCGGCTATCAGAGCTTCATATTCGGAATCGTTGTTAGTGGCCTGAAACTCCATTCGGATGGCATAGGTTATCAATCGTTTCTCGGGGGTTTGAAGTACTATTCCAGCGCCGGATCTTTCGTCGTTCCTAGCGCCATCAGTATACAATCTCCAGGCATCAGGATCAAAAAGTAACTTTGAAGGTTCCACTTCTTCGTTTGCTATGTCTTCTTCAGGAACAGTGAACTCTGCTATGAAGTCGGCTATCACTTGCCCCCGAATTGAACGTCTGGGCTGAAAGTTCAAGTCAAATTGACTTAACTCAATATTCCATTTGAGTAACCTTCCAGATGCCTCTGGTCTCTGTAAAACTTGCTTGAGTGGATGATCAGTGTATATGGTAATAGGATGTGCCTGAAAGTAGTGTCGAAGTTTTCTGGAGGCAATCAGTAAACTATACGCCAGTTTCTCTACCCGTGGATAATTACGCTCTGCTGCTGTCAATTTTTTGCTCACATAATACACAGGTCTTTGGACCTTATCCTCTTCCCTTACCAACGCTGAGCTGATCGCATGGGATGACACTGCCAAATACACAAATAAATCCTCGTGATCTTTTGGTTTAGGTAGAATTGGAGGTTTCTCCAAGTGCCTGAGCAAATTCTGAAACGCTTCTACGCAGTCAGGTGTCCATTTAAAGTGGCGTTTTCCTCGCTTTATTAATTCGAAGAATGGGATGCACTTATCCGTAGCCCTGGAGATAAATCTGCTTAGTGCGGCCACCTTTCCGGCAAGGCTTTGCACATCCCTAATTTGCCTAGGTTCCTGAATGTTTCTGATTGCCGCGATCTGGTCGGGATTAATCTCGATACCGCGGGAACTGACAATGAATCCCAAGAATTTTCCAGAAGCAACACCGAATGAACATTTAGTTGGATTGTGTTTCATTCCATAATTCCGAAGAATGCCGAACATCTCCGCCAAGTCAGTAGTGTGTTGAGAAGATTGCTTGGACTTAACCAACATATCATCGACGTATACTTCCATTGTTTTCCCGATTTGGTTGTAAAACATTCTGTTGACCAAACGTTGATATGTAGCGCCTGCGTTCTTCAAACCAAAGGGCATTACCACATAACAATATAATCCCAGATCAGTGATAAAACTAGTGTGCTCTTGATCTGGAACATGCATCGGAATTTGGTTGTATCCTGAATAAGCATCCATAAATGAGAGAAGCTCGTGACCTGCCGTCGAGTCTACCAACTGGTCAATTCGAGGTAATGGGAAACTATCCTTTGGACAGGCCTTGTTCAAATCCGAGAAGTCGATACATGTTCGCCACTTCCCGTTGGCCTTCTTTACCAGGACTGGGTTCGAAATCCAGTCTGGGTAGGTTGAATCTCTGATAAACCCATTACCCTTTAGCTTTCCAACCTCTTCTTTCAAGGCAGCGGACCTCTCTGGGCCCAGCATTCGCCTTTTTTGCTTTACTGGAGGATGTTTGGGGTTAATGCTCAAAGAATGGCTCATGATTGATGGGGATATCCCGCACATGTCCGCGTGGGTCCAAGCAAATACATCCAAGTTGTTCTTTAAGAAATTCGTCAATTCTTTAGCAAGATTTGGACTTAACTGGGATCCAATCTTAAGGACCTTCTCCGGGTCACTGTCATCGATTGGTACATCCACAGTTGCCTCGTTGGGAGTCGCCATTCTGCCCCCGGGTTCTTGATCCTCTCTGGGATCTATATCCTCAGGAATCTCTCTGGGCAACTCTCCAACGATTATCCTCTTTGGTTGCTATAAGGTCTCCGCCCCCGAAGGGGGAGAAGTGCCTTTAGTTTCGATATCCCCTCCGTTGCGAAGTAACTTTAGTTCGGCAACATAACATGCTCGCGCAGCAACTTGATCCGCTCTGACGATACCAATGCCAGCTTCTGTGGGGAATTTCAATAACAAGCACCAAGGGGCTATACAGGCTCTGAACTTTGCGATGGCCGGTCGGCCCAAGAAGGCATTGTATGGCGATTCAACATCCAAAACCACAAAGGGAAGGATTCTCACTCTCTGGCATTCTCCTTCCCCAAGTGTAACTGGCAACTCTACAAAACCCATTGGAGCGGTGGATGCTCCGTTGAATCCACGGATCCATCCTTGGCAGGGCTTCAAGTCTTTTATTTCAAGATTCATCTGGTCAAAGGCCTTTTTGAAAAGAATATTAACGGAACTCCCGTTGTCCACCAGAACCTTATGAACAGTGGCTGGCCCAATGGGTATCGTAATTACAAGTGGATCTTCGGTTGGAGCATGGACTCCAATGCTTTCTCGTTCTCGGAAAACAACATCATTGGTCATCATCTTCTGCTGCTTCACCGGGATACTGTCCTCGGGGTTGCTACATTCCCCCACCTCGAGGTGTTGTTTGGCTGCATTGACGTATTGATCTAATGCTTTGGAACTGTGCCCAGCAAGATAAAGTCCACCGATCACGGTATTGATAACAATATTCTTTCCTTTTTGCTGAGCAGTCGGCCTAGAAGCAAGTTGATTTTGATTCTGATTCGTGGCCTGCACTGCTTGCCCCCTGTCCCTAGGCGTTACTCTGTATTCATCTAGCTTCCCTTCTCGAAGCAGCCTTTCGAATACATCCCTCAGGTGACGACATTCATTCGTCGAATGGCCGTGAATTTGATGAAAGAGACAAAACTTCCCTGTCTCACGCTCTTTCTTTGTCGACTCTCTAAGAGGTGGCCTCTTATTCTGGAGGACTTCATACGCATCCATGAAGATATTTTCCAGAGTATCACTTATGGGTGTATAACTTTCAAAGGCCTTGGGACGGGTCCTTCTCTGGGAGTCGTTCCCTCGGACCCTCTTCCGGTTGTTGCCGTTACCATTGTTATTGTTGTTACCTGGTTGGCGACCACCCTGATTCTGATTTCCGACGTTAACTTCAACTTTCCCCGAGCTGTCTCTAGTCTGTTTGATGGCGACATTGCTCTGAATTTCCTCCTTATCAGTTGTTTTAACCTTTCGGTTTGCGTATACCTCTTCCCGGCGTAGATGTACATTGGCTTTCTCATAGAATAACTCTCTGGTGTGGGGCGGTTTGCCTGCCAAGTACCTCCCGAATTCAGTGTCCTTATCCACTCCGTCAATCAGTGCTGCGAAATGGTCGGTTCATGAGGATCTTTAACCTCAGTGGCGGCCAAATTGAAACGATCCAGGTACATCTTTAGACTCTCGCCTGGTCGCTGTTTGACAAGGAATAAATCGATCACGCTTTTTGTCTTCTGTGCGTAGATACGGAATTGTTCTACGAACTTCTCGCTCAGCTCCCTGAAGCTAGAAATCGATCTCGCCGGCAGGCGAGTAAACCATAGCAAAGCCACGTCCTCCAGGAATATGGGAAACGCTTTACACTTAACCGCGTCAGAAGCGGCGGCAGCGGTCATCAACCAAGAGTATCTCATTAGGTGCTGAACAGGATCAGATCTTCCCGCGTATCGGTTCATTTGTGGCATGTTGAAACGCCTTGGAAAAGTTGCATCCAAAATATCGTCAGTAAAAGGGGTATGACTGCGGTCGATCCCCCAATCTTCGTTCCGCTGTCCACGGCTGTCGGCCAGAATCTGGTGAACCATGGCTGCGACATTTGCACTGGTCAAAGGAGGTTCAGGGTCAGTGCCTCTGGCCCGACGAGGTTCTCTGATCTCTCTTTGGGAAGCAGCCACAAAATCCGGGGCTCGGACAGGGCTTCGCTGCCCCCTGTTATCATGGGTATGCGTGCGGCGACGGGGCTGAGGTGGTCTGTCATGCATAGGACTGTTCACATCTTGAGTCCTGAGAGCCGTTGCTTGACCATTCACATTACGGTTTGTGGGCCCCGCCCCTAGTTCTTCTTCTTCCTGTGAGGGCAGGGTCTCGAACCGAAGCTGTTCTATGTTTTCGGCTCTCTCATACGGTCGCCGCGGAGGTCTTGGCGATTCTTCAGATGAAGAAGAATATACTGGGGTGAGTGGACGAACCGGCGATGCTCTTTGCCTTGCTAGCTCATCAAGTCTTCTATCCATAGCCGTCAAATTTTGCCGTAGGATGGAACTTTCCTGCCTTTGGGCAGCCAACTCATCAAACAACCTATCCCACATTTCGACGAAGCGAGAGAGATCCCCCTCAGTGACAGGAGCGACAAGATCATAGTGGTCATCATCACTCTCTCTCATGCGCAAAGAGCTCGAACCGGGTCGAGCAGAGGTTCCAGGACGATAGGAATGGGTCATAGGTTCTTTTCTAGGTCGAGTTGTATTCTGACCATCAGTTCGGATAGCTGCGGTTCGTGGAGGGCGATTCGCTGCGCCCACCTGAGATCGACTCGTGGTAGTGGCACGCGGAGGCTGCGAGGTGTTGCCTCGGGATCGAGTAACAACCCCTTCAGTGGCACGGATCGTCTCGTTCTCATCGACTCGGAACGAGGTGTCTTCGTCGGATCAGATCGCCCCCTGCGCTCCGCGATCCAGAGTTTCTTCGTTGCCCAGTTCGTGCACACTCTCCTCAATCGTTTCGTTGGTCTGCGAAACTTTAGATCTTTTTCCAGCCATGATATCCGAATCGCTGGAATCCTCAAAAAAGCGAATAGCGAAACTTTAGGACTGAGTTTCCCAGTGAAAGCACCAAAAATGTTAGATCGAAATTTGGACCTCACACCCAAATTGTTATGAACAGTAGAGAATTTCAAATGAAGAACAAGGAAAAAGAAAATAACACTCAGAATTTATAGTGGTTTGGCGTTAACGAGCCTACGTCCACTTTATATCTTATTGATTATGCTTTAAAAGCTAATACAACAATGATTTCTCTCAATATTTCAGTAGTTTGATAACAATGGCGGATTCAGTACTCAATATTGCCAAAAGGATCCCGAAAAATGCCAAGCTCTGGGATATTTATAGGTGATTTTGTCAGGCGGATCGTGGACACGTGGCACGAATCCCGAGAGCATCGGATCGCATCACCACCATTGAAGAAACAGTCAAACTAGCCGTTGTGGACAGGTGTCGTGATCTGCTTGAAAATCGGATCGTGCAGATGGGGAGAATTGGTCCAGATGACGGTTGGGGACACGTGTTGCCAGATCCGTGCGATTCGGATCGCTGAAGACTAGCTCGCGCTTGAACAGGTCTGAGGGTTCGCCATGCACCAGGGGATCGGATCGGTTCGCTCGGGGGTAGCAATGTATGTTTCGATCGGATCGCCCGGCTGCCTCGTTCGCTGATGAGATGGGGGCGAGACGATGGCGCACGATCCGATACTGGACGAGACGATGGTGCGCGATCCGATACTGGACGAGACGATGGTGCGCGATCCGATCCTTCATATTCTTGGGGAACGTGGTTTCCTGCTTTCCTCTTACAAATGATCATGGCTGGCTTGATCAAAAAAGCGAGCCAACAGCAATATTATTTAATTTCCAAAACCTTGCATTAGAGTTCAATATACCTCATATAGGGTAAAACAATTTCAACAACTTCACTCACTCCAAACTAATACTGTTCCTCGATAATAGTGAAGCCAACCAAGTTGGGGTATTTTAGTTACCTCTCAGACCTTGATCAACCCGTTCTTATCTCGGAATAACATCGGTTTGTCACTTAACTATTAACATCTCAATTTTCCCCTTTTGGTTTCAAATCTGGTTTTATAAACCTTTTCTTACTTTGAAATCTTTGTTCGATAATCTCTTTACTCAATTCCCTTAATTAAGTAAATCTTAATTTACAACACACATCTTAACTTTACAACCCTTACACCATCTAATCACTTCGGTGAATTCCAATTAAAACACATTGCTTAAATCCTTATTAATTAAAACAATAATTAACTTCAAATATTAACTATGTAAAAATATAGTTAACTTGGTTATTTATCAAAAATATGATAATGGTTACTCTTAAATGCTGATTAAACAATACTTTTCTTAATACATTCTTACCCAATCAAATAGTTATTCTAAGGTTTAGTCAATCGAAGATTAACTAAAATTTAACACTAAACAATTCAGAAATCCATTATTTATAGTTGATCAAAGATTAACTAATTATTTAGCACCACTCGCCAAATTTTACAAACATTCAGAACCCAATTAATCCCATTATCGTCATCAGTTAAAAACGATTGGTTTTGTTGACCTAACATCTCAGTTAACCATTAACTGAATTCTCTTGTCATTTCCTTTTTTTTGAATTCATCAAATAACTTAATTAGTTTAAAAACCCTATTTAATTGTCTAAAACAATTATTTCACCTTCCCAACCCGTAGGTAATTCTTCGGTTTCCTTTGCTTAAAAACTGGTATAATCCATTTAAATAATCCCTTTAAATTCGTTTAAAATAGATATTTATAAATTTCCATTTAATTCCTTATATACTTTAATTTGAACTTAAATTCGGTTATCAAATAATTCTAACTTTGAAACTACGTCAATTTCCCGAACAGTCAACTGACGTTAGCCACAACACATTTTTAGACATTCACCGTCAATTACCAAATCAACACGGTCAGCTGATTTTTAACACATCACGGGTGAATATTATTCAACAATACAAACAAGTTTTGGTGTCGGTCAGGGTGAACAACTCATATATAAGCACAACAAACAAATATACGGTTTTATTTGAGGAATCCGGTCGGATCCCTCCAACCTGTCCTTCTCTGCATCACAGATATCAATCATAAAATTATACGAATTAAAAAATTGATGGATTATAAATAACTGCAATCAATCAACAATAGCAACCAATTTGCATCCATCGCATCCAATCAACCAATTTAGACTGTTAACCATAAAATATATTTTACTGTGAATGTAACACATCACAGGATTCCAGAAGCTGTGAGAATTAACTAACCAAAGTTTGTTCTAGTCGACGGTTGACGTGTTTGTTGCAACTAATTTGAGACGAACGTTCAAAATTTGTTAAAATTTCAACTGCGTCAGAATGACTCCTAGTCAGTGTCATCGGATAGGTCTCGTCCCTGCGATCCCAACGGATCCAGTTTCGTCAGATTTCGTTATAGTATGAGTGAGATACGCTTATTTAAAGTTCGTAAAAATTAAACGAGTATTAACTAAACCAATTATTAATTAAATTAAATATTTTAATTACCTTTGACTAAGTTCTTGGCCACGTCATCCTTGTACCAGAGCAAAACGCGTTTTCTAGTGGTCTTCTTCCTCAAACCCGTTGGTTTCCTTCCTAATGCGCTCGACCAAATCCCAAGGCCACCGCGCCACCTTTGATCATCTGCAAACCCCCTCGCCACTGCCAATCGCTCTGCCGCAGCCCCGTGCCCCTTCACCAGAAACCGCCGTCCCAAAACCCTCTCAGTCAAGGGAAATCACCATTTCCCCCAAATTGATTCAAATCTAAAATCCGCCCCCGACGGTCAATTTCAGGCGCTGCCACCACCTCCGTTAGAACAGCCTCGTCACCTTCTTCCAACACCTTCAGACACTAGACACCCTCGATGACCGATGGCGCCGGAAACTGGCCAAACCCATCCGCCACTTTGCAAAACCGAACCCAAAACTCACTTTCCCGTTCATCTCACAAATTCCGACACCCCCGACCACCAGAGGTCACGCCACCACACCAAAACCTCCGCTTGACTCTCCTCTACAAAACCCCCAAGATCCCGTCCCTCCAAATCGACCCAATTTCTCGAATTTTAGCCAAAAACGAAAAGTGTTCCTCGCTGTTCATCGCAAATTCCGGCCACCACAAGTGTCGATACCTCCCCAACTATTCACAGTAGCTAGATAAGGACTTGATCTACCACTTTCGCTTTGGTACCCCCCTCTAATTCATCACGGATTTAGAGAAATAAATGATTTTGTGTATGAGGACTTATTTGCAAATTTACATGAGAATTTCTGATTTTGAGGCTAGGGTTTCTGAGTTGAGGGTTTATATAGGTGGGAAATAATATAATTTAAGTAGACGTTACGTGTGATGACGACTAACGATTTATATTTCGTACCTATCGCTATTTCGAACATCGTTTATTCACTACTGCGCTCACATATGAACCCCGTTCGAGATGCGACTGGACGGCGTAGTCTATTTTGATGATACGGTCCTAACAAAACTTGTTTCGTCGAATTCCGTGCTCGTATGCTCAAACAGCGTTTGTACACGTCCAATTAGATCGATTTATTTTGCGTTTTATTTTGCCACACTCACAGAATAACCCCGATTAACGCGCCATCTGAAAATCTAGCAATAATTCACCGTTACGGTCCCAAAAAAATTTGTTTTGTCGAAAACAGAGGTCGTTTGAAAAATATCCCTTTTGAACTGGCCAAATTTGAATAAAATAACCCAATTTTAAAATACTTCAATATAAAATAAATTAAATAACGCAGTTGGTCGTACACGACCAGAATTTGATAAATTACCAAGGAAAAATATCACATGTTGAATTTCACGCCAAGTCGATAGTCAAAATATTTTAAAACCCTTATTTTATATAAACGCAGCGGTATATATATATATAAGAAATTCTAGCGCTGTTTTTTTGAGAATTTGATTTGGACATAAAACAAAATCTACATGACGAAAACTGGATTTTTCTCTGCCATTGGAAGGATATCGTCAACCCTGTCCCGACGTTTCTTGTTTCCAGGAAATCCGACCTATTTTGAACCCGGTACGTCCCATTGAAGTTCAAAACGCCAAAACGCGAACTGCCGCGCCGCTACAGCTCGTTATTTAATTAAATTATAAATCATATATGTTTCGTCATCGCTTTCAAGTCAAAATCGTCGTAAAATTCTAATATTCCCAATATTTGACAAGTTTCAAACTGCCCCATCACAATATATTTCACACTCAACAATTTCCCATATTCTGGAAATTAAAATAATATTTTATTATTTATTTAATTAATATATCCCAAATAAATCGTTAAATCCAATTATTGAAATTCAAACCCTTATTTTAAATAATCAAAATAATTAAATAAATTGAATAAATAGCAGAAAAACATGGGTCGTTACAGCCCCTGAGGCACGACAGCAGAAGGAGGGGGCCCAGCAGCTGTCAGGTCTGGCAGAAAGCACTCGCAATTCATCCAGTCAACAGGAACGGGTTCCTGAAACAATGGCAGAGTTAAGAGAGTTAGACATCAACCTTAATGAGCATGAAGATGAAGGAAACAATACAAACAAGGGCAAATTCACAAAACCCAATGCAGATTATGATGAGCAATTTAAAACAGTGGCCAAGAAGGCAAAGAACTTGTGCACACAAGTAGTTTCTCCTAAGAACTTGAGGAGCAATGCTCTCAAGTCTAAATGTCCATAATAAGCTGGAATGTTAGAGTTTTAAATAACGATACCCGCGCTTTAGACCTCTATAATTTAAGAAGGACACTTGTACCTTCTATTATGGGTATTCTTGAAAGTAAGATGAATAAAGATAATGTTAAGTATTTTAAAGATCAGTTAGGAGGGGAATGGGACCTTATGAGCAACAATATTGTTGGTTCTAAAGGCAGAATAATTCTTGCATGGATTAAAAATGTTTGGAACATGAGTATGATTGACTTAGATGAACAACAACTAACTGTTAAAGCGTTAAATGCAAGAAATTTGTGCATTTACATCACTACAGTTTATGCTAGCAATCTTGCAAGTCAAAGAGTCTCTCTTTGGGAAAATATCAACCAACTGTCAAAAAACATTACTGAACCATGGCCTGTAATGGTGGACTTCAACGTTGTGCTATGTTCCGAAGAGAAACAAGGGGGCATTACCTTAAGAGCTATGCAACTGTCAAAATTCATCAACTGCGTCGTGGTTGCTAGGCTGATTGAACCAGTCCATGGAGGCCTGAAATTCACATGGAAGAGTGGTGAAGTTAGGAAGATTATGTGCAAACTTGACAGATCATTAATCAATGTGCAGTGCATGACAAAATTTTTGGACATCAAAGTAAATATCTTGCCTAACTCGACTAGTGACCATTGCCCACTGCATATACTACTCAAAGAAGCTGACAAGAATGGGAAAGGAAAGCCTTTCAGATACGCAAATGAATGGCATCTGATAGATGGGTATCATGCAGTTGTCAACACCAATGATTTGATGCAAACTGATGATAGTCATCTATTTCAACTTATGAAATTCCTTAAAAGGGCTAAGGAAAGACTTAAGAACTGGAACAAAATTAGACCCAAGGCCCATGATGGCCTCATTAATTTGGAGAAACTGAATGAGGAGATGTTAGAGAAAATTGATGGAGGGGAGAATACAGATGACATCTGGAACCAGTACTATGCAACACAGACAAACCTGAAAAATCTTTTGCATATGAAAGCCATAGAACTCAAACAGAAAGCTAAAGAGAAATGGATGACTGAAGGTGACGAGTGTAGGATTTTTTTTTACACCAAAATGTGAGTCAGGAAAAACATCAATTACAATATGCAAATGTTTGACCAAAATGGTAACATCTACATTGACATGCATAAATTTGAAGAGGAAGCTCTCACTTATTTCCAGGCATTGTACAATGGCTGCAATGAGATGGACAACTTACCTCAAATTGTTGCGAGAAGACTGGTTAACGCTAGAGGCAGAAGACTGCTGCTGAGTGCTGTCAGTAAAAGTGAAGTTCGGGATGCAGTATGCTCCATCCATGTTGACTCTTCTCCGGGGCCCGATGGGCTTGGTTCTGAGTTCTTCGTAGTCCATTGGGACGACCTGAAGCATAAGATCACTTTAGCCGTGCAAGAAACTTTCAGTTCATGTTTGATTCTAAAAGAAATTAACCATACTTTTATATGCCTTATACCAAAATGTGATAAACCTACTAGTGTTGTAAACTATAGACCTGTAGCATACTGCAATGTCATTTACAAGATCATAAGCAAAGTGCTCTATAATAGGCTGAAAATGATCCTTGCTGACCTAATTACTAAATGCCAGAGTGCATTTATCAAAGGTCGAAGCATATCAGAAAACACTTTGCTAGCACATGAGTTGATCAGAAATTTCAATAAACTAGGTGCAGATCATATGTGTTTGAAAGTGGACCTACATAAGGCTTATGACCAAATTAATAGACACTTTATTATTAACATGCTAAAGTGTATGGATTTCCCAAAGCAAACAGTGAAGCTGATAAGTGAGTCCTTAAACACACCA
Organism: Allium sativum; assembly: GCA_030737875.1. Lineage (NCBI taxonomy): Eukaryota > Viridiplantae > Streptophyta > Magnoliopsida > Asparagales > Amaryllidaceae > Allium > Allium sativum. The sequence goes on along the minus strand of CM060925.1, from coordinate 712,967 downwards.
ACATTTTCAGTTCTTATTAATGGGGTTCCTAAAGGCTTTATTAGCAGCAACAGGAGAATTAGACAAGGGGACCCTTTCTCCCCATACTTATTTGTGGTGGCCATGGAATATCTCACATTGCAGATGGAGATTGCCACTCACAATCATCTAATACAGACTATACATAATTTTCATCCTAGAATTAGTCATTTATTATATGATGATGATTTACTAATATGTGTCAAAGCAAACAGGGGTACAACAGTTTAGATCAAGGAGATTTTTGACAGGTTGGAGAAATACAGTGGATTAAAAGTCAATGAAATGAAGATCAAATGCTACTTCAATAAAACTTGCAGAAATAAGGCTGATGTGCTGGAGGTGCTACAAGTGTAGGAAGGTGAACTCCCAGTCAAATACCTGGGAGTACCACTATCTTCGAACAAAACAACTGACAGGGAATGCAGTACTCTCATCACTAGCATAAGGGATAGACTGTGTGGCTGGAGTTCAAGACTATTAACCTTTGCTGGTAGAATTGAACCAGTTAATACAGTCATGCATGCAAAGGTCAATTTTTGGCTATAGAACTTTCGACTACTAGATGCATCCATTGATAAAACAGAAAAAGTCTGTGCTGACTTCATTTGGAGAGGTGGCTTACACAAAATTAAATTTGAAGACTTATGTAAACCAAAGCAAGAAGGTGGAGTGGGCTTAAGGAGTACCAAAGTCATGAGGGAAGCTTTTACACTTAAACAAGCATGGAAGGTGATGAACAATGAGGGTCTATGGGCCAGATGGATGAATGGAAGATACAAAAAAGACAATTTCTGTATGATGAGGGAGGACAACAATGCATCAACCACATGGAAGGCTATTCCCTGTGTTAGGGATGTATTAGCAAATAATTGCAGAAGAGAAATTGCAACAGGTAATGAAACTGACCTTTGGAAAGACCCTTGGATAGGTGGTAAGTCAATCATAGACATGCTGGGGTGGGATACTTTCTCTGCCTATGGTCGTCCAGATAAAAGAGTGAGTGATATTATCGATGATAGTGGTTGGAATCTGAACATTCCCTGCAATCAGGAGCAAAGAAGAATCATTGAGAATACACATATACACAATGACCGAAGTTATGACATTTGGAATTGGGCAAGGGGTCAATTCAACATCAAACAAGTTTGGGAGGACATTAGACCCAAATATGACACTAAACCATGGATTAAAATTGTGTGGTGTAAGAGTAATGTACCTAAAATGGCCAGTTGCACCTACAAAGCAATTCTGGGAAGGCTATCAACTAAAGATCGGCTCTTTAAATGGGGGATTATACAGTAGGACACATGCATGTTGTGTAAAAGTGAGATAGAGACCCACAAGCACCTGTTTTTTGACTGCTCGTACTCAAAAGCTTGTGGATAAACTGTTGCTATTTTGTGAAATACAATACTACTGAAACCCAGATCCAAGAAATTTTAACTCACCTAGAAGTCGCTAGGCAGAGCATAGGTAAGATAACCGAAATGTACGGCGTTGCTCTTACAGTTGCTGTGTGGTCCATATGGAAAGAGAGAAACAACAAGGTGTTTCAGAAGCATGAAAAGACAGCCGAGTTAGTCAGTAAGATGGCCATTCAAAACATAAAACTAACGATGCTGAAGAAGAACAAAAACAAGGATCGTACCAGTAGAAGGGGACCTGGAGAAGACGATAGTAGAGACGAGGATCTATTGCGGCCATCGGTTCAGCTCCTAGAAACAAGCACGAGTTTTTACATTTACCAGCCGCCATGACTTTTGAGTTGAAGAAGAAGTGGAGGCGAGAGTATGTTCAGATCTGAAGTTGCTTTTCGAGATTATTCTCGTTTTGTATTAAAGTAATTCATTGTCGGTTTGTGTACTGATGCAACGTAGCCGTGGGCTTTGTTTTCTTTTGGGCTTTCATGCCTTTAATAAAATCCTAAACCCATTTCCAAAAAAAAACATAAATAAATCGAATTGCACAGCTGCAGTTCGTGTTTTGGAATCGTAATTTTAAACGATTATACCGAGAAATCCAACCATCGGATTTTTCTGAAACTCAAACTTTTGGGTTCGCCTTGGAATAACCTTTCCAACGATATAAAATTTGTTAGGATCCAATGGTTGGATTGTGTGAAATTTTTAATTCAAAACTAAAGAAAAACTGCACCAGAATGAACAATATTTTTATACATACAAATATAAAATAAAATTAATCGAATCGCATGCGGCAGTTCGCGTTTTGTAATCGTAACTTTAGACGATTATACCGGAAGATCTGACCGTCGGATTTTCCTGAAACCAGAACCGTTGGGTTCACTTTAGAGAGATCTTTCCAGCGATATAAATTTTGTTGAGATCCAACGGCTAGATTTTCAAATATGTGTAAATCAAATCTGAAGAAAAACAGCACCGGTGCCACGGCACGACCTGAAACATCATTTAATTAAACTAGCAGTTTTTATTATAAATAAAAATGGCGGTATATCGTTATAAAATATTATAAACGATATGGAATGAAAATAAACCGATTTTACTTGGTTTGCTTGATATTTGATGGTCGAATGTGTTTGAGATGAAAATTATATAAAGAACAGAAATGTGGATGTCGAATAATTTAACCAAGGAAAGAATTGATTTAAATTCAAATATACGTGAACTATTTGAAAAGGCCGAGTTAAATCTCACTTCAAATAACTGATCGATGAATAAAAGTCGAAGATATGAAGACGGTGCAAGACCGATGATCTTCACATCGAATGGATTACTACTGGTGCCTTGGATATGGCTTGCTCCCATGAAGGGGTTACAGCGGTAGTGGTCTGGACGTACTTGTTGATTGTCCGGATATGCAAGAGCCTCTCTTCTGCATTAGACATGTGGAATGAGGAATAAGGTCCCTCTGGTTTCGTTCTGACCTAGAACGAACTTGTAAATGGACTGTGTGTCTAACATTGGATTTTGGTCTATGCTGATTGATCTCTATTAAATATATATCTGTTTGGTGGCGGAGAATTTATTCTCTTGCTTAACACCCTTCTCTGAGACGTATGAGCTCAGAGCTTATATATCAATAGGAATCAGTCGCATGAAGTGAATTGCCTGTATGGCATGCCTAAGTGGAAAATGATCAAGGCTTTGGTTCAAAAGCAAAGTCTTGTGGTTGATGATCAAAGCACGGCCTATGTGGCATGGCTTTGTGTATAGCGTTAATTTGCGAGCCTCACACCCCGGTATGAGTCAAAAACGGGATCGTGACTACAAGGAGAACACGACGTTTCTTTCTAGCTATAGGTGATGTCAGCGTTTACAAGCCCTTACATTTATATTATTTTTAACTGTGTGGTTGTTGGAATGCGAGGCGCCTCAGATATATCGGTCTCTAAGGAGCCGATGGATAAGTCCTATCGGACCGGGAAACGTGTGCTCAGTTATAACTAATCCGCTATGTGTGGACCGGCCCTAAATATCCAAGGGTTCGCCAACGTCCGAGCCCTAAGGCATTTGCTAGAGTGTCTCGAGCGGAGAGGAGCCAACCCTGTACTCGACTCATGATGGAATCCTCCGGCTATACGTATTAAGCATACTTTAGCCGTTATAAGGTAAAAACTATATCCTCCGGTTTGTGTTTTATTGTGTGATGGGACTTGATTCTTATAACGGCTTCATTCTTTCAAAAAAGCATTGCGTTGTTCAAATAATTTACTTTATTTCATGCACTGGCAATCACTGGAGTAAATCTGTTTCGCAAAAGTGGCGTGGTCCTATGATTTGCCATATTATAATTGTTTAACAAGTTAAGTAGATTTCTCATACCAGTTCGATGACTGACTCGTAGTTTGTTTCACTTTGCAAACTCAGGTGCCCTTATTTCTACACGGGCAGCCTAGTGATAGGTTTCAGAAGGTATTTTGGCTCTGCACTACAACATGGAGTGCACTTTTGGCTTTTATGGCGAAGACTATATTTCTCTGTATTTTGGCTATTTGACATTTCCACCAGTATTATCTATGTATATGATTCCGCTGATCGCGATGTAGACTGATCATTTCCTTTATGCACTAAGTTGTATCCTGCACTGTGCTACTCTGATGTTGTTACATTTTATGATTTCGCTGTCATATTGATGTAAATTATTCTATTTTCTATTTATATTATTATCTGTTCTCTGCTAATGATGATTAATGTGTTATATTACAATGATTATCCTTTCCACCATCGCACGGGGCTTTGGGATCGTCACAGCACATCTGCACTATCCAGGAAACAAGTTACGGCGGAATACGTCCAAGCATTGGAAAACACCACTAACTGTATCCGTCCGGGAATCGGGGGGTGTGCCTGTATCCCCACTGGTGTGGGCCGACCACACCCAGTAGCACCTCGGTTAACCGAATCCATCACAACGCGTAGGATGTCTATCCTCATCTCTAAAGTATACGGATCTAACCAACAGTTTACTACCATACCAGTGTGCGAGGCTCGCAAAATAACGCTACACAAAGCTGTGTTGTACTAAAGTTGTGCTTTGATTATCATCAACCAAACTTTTCTTTTCAACAAAAGTTTGGATCACCGCATTTCATCATGCAACACTATCAATCCATGTTGTACCACTGATTTCTGCCAATAAATAACCTTTGAGCTCGTACGTCTCAGAGAAGGATGTTAAGCAAGAGAATAAATTCTCCGCCACCAAACATATATATATTTAGCAGAGATCAACGAAAACATTATAAAGGAATACCGTCAGACACACCATCCATTTACAAGTCCGTTCTAGGTCTGAACAAAACTGGAGGCACCTTATTCCTCGTCCCGTATGTCCAATAAAGGAGAGAGGCCCTCGTATATCAGTACAACCAATAAGTACGTCCGGACAGCTACAACTATATCCCCTTCAAGGTAGCTACTCCAATCATGGACATCAGTAGTTCCCATCCATTCGATGTGAAGATCGTCGGTCTTGCACCGTCTTCAATCTCTTCGATAGTTAGTCGTCGAATCAGTTATTCAGAATGGGAATAAAACCGGTCTTTCCGAATAACTTGCGTATCCTATAATCAAGTGCTATAACAACACATCACACGCCTCATTCCAATCCAGAATATTCTTTTATTCAAATATTCTTTTACAATTTAAACCAAATTAAGATTTTCCAAACTTGTTGGGATTAGCGAACTTTATCGAAGTAATCATTTGTTTATTTTTCCAATCCCAACCTATTCATCCCATGGAGCAAAACGGGTAATACTCCATATCTAACACCACAGTGTAATCGGTAAAATTTAATTACCATTTCACGTTCAAATCTAATTAAAGATTTCACTACCGTTTGGAGCAAAACTGGTGATACTCCATTCTCTATAATTTTCTTGAATCGATAATTTTAATTATCACATTCACTTTTCAATCTATTTAAAGATTCATAAAACTCCACTTATTTTTAATCTTTAAAAATCATTATTTAATGATTATTCAAATTTAGGAAATAATCTTGTCTTTACTGGGTTAAAGAACCAATGTCATTTAGAACACAGTTAATGACAAACCCAAAATCACAGTCCATTTATTATCAAATCTTCACGGAAAATAGATCAATAAATAATTGATATCAATTCCCTTATCCCACTAATAAAATAAATGGAATAACGACAAAGCCTTTTAAATTCCATATATATTAACAATCTTCCTCCACAGAAGCGTCGATAATTACCAAATCGAATTCCATTCAATTCCAATTTAATATATTAAATTGGAAAACTTTACTTTGTAAAATTTCCATTAAATCTTAATTAAATGATTTATAGATTCTAAATCACATCTTTATGGTTAATTAGGTTATAGAACGAATGTTGTTTAAAACATTGTTCACGATAAACCCAAAAATCCAATTCTTTTATTCAACCCCAATTAAATTTTAATTAAATGGAAGACTTCACTAAATTTTAAATTAAATATTTATTCTTTTCTCAACTGGGTTTAAGAACTGTGTTAATGAAGACACTGTTCACGAAAAACTCAAAATCCAATTTCAATCCAATAAAATATTAATTAATTGGTAAAATTCCCTAAATCTTAATTAAAAGATTTATTCTTTTCTCAACTGAGTTCAAGAACAGTGTTAATGAAGACACCATTCACGACAAACCCAAAATCTAGTTTAATATAAAATACAAGGCTCTAAATAGAAATTATACTAGCTTATATTCAATATCAAATTCTGAAACCAACAGATATCGTATTGGGAATAACGATATTTGTATCTTCCAAATTCCCATAACAATATCTGTATAATCACAGAATCTAATATCGAAATATTCCGAATTTGATTACCATTCAAATCCATTCCAATTCATATATTGGAAATTCTGGTTATATTAAAACCCATTCTCAATCCAATTTATTTGTTTCTAAAAATAATTGGATTATAATTCTAGTTAATAACTAATTCATTTCGACAAAAAAATATTTTTATCTTTTCAAATATGGATTTTTTCACCAAAAATCTTTCCATATCATTTATAATGATTTTACATAATTTTTCCACATTTTTAATAATTATTATAAGACCCTTACATTTGATTTCCATATACGTTCATCGAACTGCACTTACAACGACCTTTTTTGAAATTGATTTGGACATAATTCCAAATCGAACCATTAGATTTCAAATCTCTTATATTCGTTGGAAATCTCTTTTCGATAAAACCCAACGGTCCCAGTTTTAGGAGAATCCGACGGTCAGATCTCCCGTTACGTCTATTTGAAGTTAATGGTCGAAATTCGCGAACAGTCGCTGTGCGGCGCATTCTATTTAGGCCATTATAATATATATAATATATATATCATCGATTTCCATTTAAAACGAGTTTTGTAAATCATATTGAATTGGTTTAAAAAACGATTACCACTACCATTTCAATTACAAATGAAAATTGAATATTCCATTATAAATTCATTTTAATTCCATTTTAAAATGATTTCAATTTCATTTTCAATTTTAAATCAAAATTGAATATTCATATATAAATTCATTTTAAAACGATTTTGATTTCATTTTCAAATTTAAATCAAAATTGAATATTTCATTATAAATTCGTTTTAATTCCATTTTAAAACGATTTCCATTTCATTTCAATTTTTAAAATCAAAATTGAATATTTCATATCAGTATATTATTAAATGATAATATTTTCAAAATATCAGATTTTGAAATCACTTTTCGATATTCATTATAAAATGAATAAAATCGACAAAATTCCTGTTCGTGTTAAAATGGCGTTTAACTACTTAACACGGCTTCACATTTCAATATTCACTGAATATTATTTTAAAATATTCGTTAATTCTAAACTGGAATCAGACTCAATCAATTACCATATAAATTCAGTTATATGGATTTCAACATCACATGTGTACAACAATAATGTTAATCAATCATTAAAATTCATACAACATCCAGAGTGCATTCTACAACGATATAAGAATTAAAATAAATAATGCTTATACAGTCTGTCAACCCATCGATTGACATACCACTAATTATTGGGATCAGTGTATGTCAAATATTATCCCAATACCTATGTAGGATTTTCAAACAACTAATACTGTTCATTATTTGTGCAGTTGGGCGATGTGTAAAATTTATCGTCCCAATCCATATCAGATAAATAAGTGTACATAAACAAACTGTCTGATTTGTAAATGAATATTTATTTTATTTCATGATAATTTATATATATATTATAAAAATAATTTTAATATACAACAATATCAATACATGACAATCCAATCAAAATCCAAACAAACAATCAACTGGTCTGCACAAAAATAATAATGTCGGGGGCTTCTAAGCCCCGTCTGCATTCTAGTATATGTTAATTGTAATATAATTTGATTGTGAGTGAGATCTCACATTCGTTTCCACTCCTCCGTTCTTTTATTTCTGAATTTCTTTTCTATTTGAATTTGAATTCTCCTTAAATTCTGATTTGCTCTGTTTTTGTTTTGGTCTCTTCTAAAATGTAGAATTTTTCATTGCGATTCCAACGAGCCCTAGTTTGCAATTTTCTGATCACGGAGTACAAAGATATGGTATTTTAAACATTTGAATAATTAAACATGTAATTAAATTAAATAATTAATTAATTATTTACTTTCCCTACGGTTCTTCTTTCTGTTGTAACCCGTATACCCCAAACCCAACTTCGACCTAGGGTTTTGAAGACATGCCGCCACCAGGAGATCGGAGCACCATCTTACCCGCCCGCGACGTTGGCCTTCGACACCTCCACCACCACCTTGAATGACGAGAGGCGCGGCGGTCCCCTTGCGCCTGAAATGGTGGCTGAAGTTCATAACTTTGGACTTTAAATTCGAACCCTCAATCAACGAGGAATCGTCATATACATATCAAATTCGAGAGCTCCAAATTCTCTTTGAAGTTTGTTTGATGATTTCAATTGAAATCGCATTGGTTGAGGGAGATTTAGGGAAATAAATTTATATCGTCATGTATATAGTTTAAATTCGAGAGCTCCAAATTTATAACGATGGTGCTGGGGTTTCAGAGTTATATAGTTTAATTTTATTATTATTTTAATAAATAATTCATAAATAACCTATTAAATGTCATGAACTCCTAACGAATCCCAACGAGTGTCGCGCCTAGCTAAATACCCCTATTCCAGACACAATGGAATATGTTTCATAAACCAATTCGACAATTACGATCTATTTTTCTTTAAATTAAATTATATGTCAATATATATTCAATTTAAACGTACATTTTAATTTACCTGGGCCACATACGGACTCCAAAAATTCTAGAAAAATAAATCTGGCTATGTTTTGATGATAAGGTCCTAACAAAACTAATTTCATTGAATTTGGAGACCGTTTGAAAAATGCCCATTTTCTGGTCGATCCAATTCAAATTTAAATTACCAAACACATTTAAATTTACTGCGTTCACATATTAAATCCAAAAAATATGAAATTCAAAATCTAGCAATAATTTAAAATTCTGGAACCAACAAAAGTGGTTTCGTCGAAAACGGAGGTCGTTCGCAAAATGGCTATTTATAAGGGCTATATATTATATTAAAAATATATATAAATTCCACAATGACTTTTCTAAATTTTAAATTGGACATAACATTCAATTTATATTATAAAATCTCAGTTGCTTAGATTCGTTAGAAAGATATAACTAAACCGATTCAAATATTTCTCGTTTTACTGAAAACCGATTTATCTTGAATCCTGTATATTCATTTGAAATTTAAAATCAAATTTTCAAATAGTCGCCCCATTTCAGGATCGTTTTATAATAAAAATAAATTTATACATTCTAACTTCGATTAAAATAAATTTTTCGTCGTTATTATTTAAAATAAATCATTTTAAATATTCAAAATTCACTAAAATTGCTAAAATAAAAATTTTAAATTGGTTCTGAAAACCTGGGTTATTACAATCTCCCCTACTTAACATCTTTTCGTCCTCGAAAAGGACCAAGATGAAAGTTGTTTAACTAACCAAGTCAACTTTCATTCTTCAACTTTTCAGTTTCTAAGAATTTCTAATTTCTCAAAAATTTGGCTAACACCCTAAATTTTTGAAAAATTTCGCCATAACCTCCTTTGTACGGGGAGACCTTTAAAACCTCAACTAGCCATGCAGGTCCCTTATCAATCCAAAAGAAAAAGCCAAGCGACGAGCCAATCGGCTCAAAAATCATCCAAACCCAAGAAATATAGTAAAGATGTACCTATTTGTTGGGCATACAATTTTATTCCTCTTCTCTAGCCTCCTTGCTATGACATATTCATACATATATATGTGCATGCATGCAATTTCAAACAATTTTCAATTCAGTTCAACATTTGATTTAATTTGGCTCAATTTATCATTCTTTCTCATATAGGTTACAATAATTATTGTTCCAATAGTTTTATTAATCAAACTAATAATCAAACAACACAACCAGCAATTAATTTGTGAATTAGCTTTTCAAATTCATAATTTTTATATATTCAAAAATCATATTTTTGATGCCAAATAACAACAATATCCCTATCTAGTTTTGGTTCCCACACCAGTCTTATGGAAATATATAGATTTCCCACTTTCGAAACTCGAACATAAATTCTGATGATACTCGAGTAATCATCTGAATAGTCTCCAAGCAACAAGAGAGTGATTCTATATCTTCCCAGTATATTTAAGACTTCAAATACATGCTAGCTAGGCGTATATGCAAAATCTTCATATATTCGATTGTCAAAATAAATTTAAAATAAAATATTCAAATACGTATGATATGATTTAAATTTTCAAAACAAAATTTGTTTTCATTTTTATTTTAAAAATAACACTCTTTCGTCTCATTGTAGGATACTACTGATCCCATCTTTAACGAGTCATTCTCATTGGATATTACTAATCCAATCTCTAATGATTTCTATCGTTCGGTTCTAATATGTCTTGTTCTCGAGCTCTATAAACCAAAGCTCCGATACCAACTGAGACGACCTGAACTCACCCTTGCGGGAAAGCACATATTGAATTGAGAACACGACAAATCAGAACACAAGCAGAATAACATTTCATTGCTTATTACAACAATTTATATTAGAGTACAAGAATATATCAGAGTATGAATAAATATTACACAGAAAATATCAGAGATTTGAAATACATAGCAGCGGAAGTAAAATGTATAAATATAATGCATAGCAGAAAATAAAATAACTAGCACAACTGAATGAAATACATGGATACAGAGCTTTCCGAATATAGCTCCAGTTGTAAATCCAGGATCCTATGAAAATAAATCTGCAAAACCTAAACTACTAGCTGTCCATGTGGAAAATATGGACACCCAGAGTTTAGGTTAAAACAATAACCTCCGAGTCATTCATGGGACTGGTGTGAGAACTAAAACAGTTATTTAAACTTTACTTTAAAATAAGGTAAATCAAGTGACCACGCTGTATAACACGAAACGGGTTTACCCCCAAGAATATCAGTTCCTCAAACAAACAGCGCAATGTTAAATAAACAAAAATGAAGCTATTATAAGACTCAGGTCCCATTACACAATGCAACGCAAGCCAGAGGACAGAGTTTTACGTTATAATAGCCAAATATGCTTGGTACGTTTTAAAACAAATCTTTTATTATTATTATTATAAGTGAGGAAATCAACTTCAAATATAAATGTATCAATCATAGACGACATGAGTGCCCCATCCCACTATGTCGCCATATATAGTATACAATCAAAACCGCAAAATGTCGTATTGAAAGTTTGGATTTCCATCATGGTGGCTCCTGATCCAAAAGATCTATCGCGTAGTGCAATTCCCAACGTTTACATTGCAGGCATGCGAAAACACCGTAATGCACATCCGCACAATCTTGGAAACAAGTTACCGCGGCTTTCGTCCAAGCACTGGAAAACACCGCTAACTCTATCCATTTGGGAATTGCGGGGGGTGCCCTTACCCCTACTAGTGTGGGGCGACCACACCCAGTATCACCTCGGTCGACCGAATCCATGACAAACCGTAGGATGTCTATCCTCATCTCTAAAGTATACTGATCTAACCATCAGTTTACCACCATACTGGTGTGTGAGGCTCGCGAATTAACGCTACACAAAGATGTGTTATATTAAAGCCGTGCTTAATCATCATCCACCAAACTTTTCTTTTCAACAAAAGTTTAGATCACTGCATCTCAGTATGCCACACTATTAATCAATGCTGTACCACTGATTTCTGCCAATATATAACCTTTGAGCTCGTACGTCTCAGAGAAGGGTGTTAAGCAAGAGAATAAATTCTCCGCCACCAAACATATATATATATTTAGCAGAGATCAAGGAATACAGTATAAAGGAATACAATGTCGGACACATCATCCATTTACAAGTCCGTTCTAGGTATGAACGAAACCGGAGGCACCTTATTCCTTGTCCCATATGTCCAATACAGGAGAGAGGCCATCGCATATCTGTACAATCAACAAGTACGTCCGGATGGCTACCACTATAGCCCCTTCAAGGTAGCTACTACAATCATGGGCATCAGTAGTGCCCATCCATTCGATGTGAAGATCATTGGTCTTGCACCATCTTCAATCTCTTCGACTGTTAGTCGTCGAATCAGTTATTCAAAATGGGCATAAACCCGGTCTTTCCAAATAACTCGTGTATCTTATAATCAAGTGCTATAACAACGCATCATACACCTCATTCCAATCTACAATATTCTTTTAGTTAAATAGTCTTTTCACAATTTAAACCAAATTAAGGTTTTCCAAACTCGTTGGGATTAGCGAACCTTATCGAAGTAATCATTTGTTTATTTTCCCAATCCCAACCAATTCATCCCATGGAGCAAAACTGGTAACACTCCATATCTAACACCACGGTGTTATCGGTGAAATTTAATTACCATTTCACGTTCAGATCTAATTAAAGATTTCACTTTCGTTTGGAGCAAAACTGGTGATACTCCATTCTCGGTCATTTTTTTAAATTGATAATATTAATTATCACATTCACTTTTCAATCTAGTTAAATATTCAATAAAACTCCACTTAGTTTTAATTTCCAAAAATCATTATTTAATGATTATTCAAATTTAGGAAATAATCCTGTCTTACTGGGTTAAAGAACCGTTGTCATTTAAAACACAGTTCACGTTAAGCCCAAATCACATTCCATTTATTCTGGAATCTTCACGGAAAATAGATCAATATATAATCGATATCAATTTCCGTATCTGACTAATAATATAAATGGAATAACGACAAAGCCTTTTAAATTCCATATATATTAACAGTCTTCCTCCACAGAAGCTCACTTCGACTATTACCAAATCGAATTCCATTCAAGTACAATTTAATATATTAGATTGGAAAACTTTACTTTGGAAAATTTCCATTAAATTTTAATTAAAAGATTTACAGATTCTAAATCACATCTTTATGGTTAATTAGGTTATAGAATGAATGTTGTTTAAAACATTGTTCACGATAAACCCAAAAATCCATTTCTTTTATTCAATCCAAATTAAATTTTAATTAAATGGAAGACTTCACTAAATTTAAATTAAAGGTTTATTCTTTTCTCAACTGGGTTTAAGAACTGTGCTAATGAAGACACTGTTCATGAAAAACCCAAAATCCAATTTCAATCCAATAAAATATTAATTAATTGGTAAAATTCCCTTAATCTTAATTAAAAGATTTATTCTTTTCTTGACTGGGTTTAAAAATAGTGTTATTGAAGACACCATTCACGACAAATCCAAAATCCAATTTGATATAAAATACAAGGCTCTGAATAGAAATTATATCGGCTTATATTCAATATCAAATTCTGAAACCAACCGATATTGTATTGGGAATAACGTTATATGTATCTTCCAAATTCCCGTAACAATATCCGTATAATCACGGAATCCAATATCGAAATACTCCGAAGATGATTTTCATTCAAATCCATTCCAATTGATATATTGGAAATTCTGGTTATGTTATAACCCATTCTCAATACAATTTATTTATTTCTAAAAATAATTGGATTATAATTCAAGTTAATAACTAGTTCATTTCGATAAAAATATATTTTTATCTTTTCAAATGTGGAATTTTTCACCAAAAATCTTTCCAAATTGTTTATTATGATTTTACATAATTTTTTCATATTTTTAATAATTTTATAAGGCCCTTACAGTCGATTTACATATACGGTCATCTAACCGTACTTACAACGACGTTTTCAGAAATTGATTTGGACATAATTCCAAATCCAACTATTAGATTTCAAATCTCTTATATTTATTGGAAAGCTCTTTTCGATACGAACCCAACAGTTACGGTTTTAGGAGAATCCGACGGTCGGATCTCCCGTTACATCCATTTGAAGATAATGGTCGAAATTCGTGAATGATCGCTACGCATCGCATTCTATTCAGGCCATTATAATATATATATATATATATTATATATATATATGTTTATATAATATCGTCGATTTCCATTTAAAACGAATTTTATAAATCGTTTTGAATTCGTTTTAAAAATGATTTCCGCTTCCATTTCAATTTCAAATCAAAATTGAATATTCCATTATAAAATCTTTTTAATTCCATTTTAAAACGATTTCAATTTCATTTTCAAATTTAAATCAAATCGAATACTCATATATAAATTCGTTTTAAATTCATTTTAAAATGATTTCGATTTCATTTTTAAATTTAAATCAAAATTGAATATTTCATTATAAATTCGGTTTAATTCCATTTTAAAACGATTTCCATTTCATTTCTATTTTAAAATCAAAATTGAATATTTCATATCATTATAATATTCAAATGATAATATTTTTGAAATATCAAAATTTGAAATCACTTTTGGAAATTCATTATCAAATGAATAAAATCGACAAAATTCCCGTTCGTGTTAAAATGGCGTTTAACTACCTAACACGGCTTCACATTTCAATATAAACTAAATATAATTTTAAAATATTCGTTAATTCTGAACTGGAATCAGACTCAATCAATTACCATGTAATTTCTGTTATATGGATTTCAACATCACATGTGTACAACAATAATGTTAATCAATCATTAGAAATTCATACAACAACCAGAGTGCATTCTACAATGGTATAAGCATTAAAATAAATAAATAACGCTTATACAGTCTGTCAACCCATCGATTGACATACCACTAATTATTGGGATCAGTGTATGTAAAATATTATCACAATACCCGTATGGGGTTTTCAAACAACAAATACTGTTTATTATTTGTACGGTTGGGCGATGTGTAAAATTTATCGTTCCAATTCATATCAGATAAATAAGTGTACATAATCAAACCGTCTGGTTTGTAAATGAATATATATTTTATTTCATGATAATATATATATATATTATATAAGTAATTTTTATATACAACAATATCAATACATGACAATCCAATCACAATCCAAACAAACAATCAACTGGTCTGTACAAAAAAATAGTGTTGGGGGCTTCTAAACACCGTCTGCATCCTAGTATATATTAACTATAATATAATTTAACTGTGAGAGAGATCTTACATTCGTTTCCACTCCTCCGTCCTTTATTTCTGAATTTCATTTCTGTCTGAATTTGAATTCTCCTTAAATTCTGATTTGCTCTGTTTTTGTTCTAGTCTCTTCTGAAATGTAGAATTTTTCGTTGTGATTCCAACGAGCCTTGGTTTGCAATTTTCTGATCACGGAGTACAAAGATATGGTAATTTAAACCTTTGAATAATTAAACATGTAATTAATTTAATTAATTAATTATTTACTTTCCCTACCATTCTTCTTTCTGTTGTAACCCGTATACCCCAAACCCAATTTCGACCTCGGGTTTTGAAGACACGCCTCGACCAGGAGATTGGAGCACCATCTAACCCGCCCACGACATTTGCCTTCGACTCCTCCACCACCTCCTTGAACGACGAGAGGCGCGGCGGTCCCCTGGCACCTGAAATGGCGGTTGAAGTTCATGACTTTGGACTTGAAATTCGAACGCCTCAATAAACGAGGCATCATCATATACATTTCAAATTCGAGAGCTCGAAATTCTCTTTGAAGTTTGTCTGATGATTTCAATTGAAATCACATTGGTTGAGGGAGATTTAAGGAAATAAATCGCTAGTTTAGTAGCCGTTTATTTTGAGGGGTGGCGACGGAAATAACGATGGGGTTAGGGTTTCAGGGTTATATAGTTTAATTTTAATAATTAATTCGTAAATTACCTGTTAAATGTCACGTACTCCAAACGAATCCAACCAAATGTCACCCCTAGCTAAATACCTCTATTCCAGAAACAATGGAATATGTTTCATAAACCAATTCGGCTGTTACGATATATTTTTCTTTAAATTAAAATATAAATCAATGTATATTCAATTTAAACGTACATTTTAATTTACCGAGGCCATATACGAACTCCAAAAATTCCAGAAAAATAAATCTGCCTATGTTTTGACGATACGGTCCTAACAAAACTAATTTCATTGAATTTGGATACCGTTTGAAAATGGTCATTTTCTGGTTGATCCAATTCAAATTTAAATTACCAAACACATTTAAATTTACAGCGTTCACATATTAAATCGAAAAATTACGAAATTTGAAACCTAGCAATAATTTGACATTCTGGA
This sequence comes from Allium sativum, assembly GCA_030737875.1. NCBI lineage: Eukaryota > Viridiplantae > Streptophyta > Magnoliopsida > Asparagales > Amaryllidaceae > Allium > Allium sativum. The sequence goes on along the minus strand of CM060925.1, from coordinate 696,735 downwards.
TCCAACAAAAGTGGTTTCGTCGAAAACGGAGGTTATTCGCAAAATGGCTATTTATAAGGGCTATATATTATTTTAAAAGGGTGCATTTTTTAGAGTTCCCTATTAAGTTTCAAAATATAAAAAAAAACCCGGTCATAAACTTATTGTAAATTAGGTCCCTATTTTCTGAAAATTCATCAAAAAAATATAAAAAAATCACGTAAATTCGTATTTAATTAAACCATGTAAACGCTAAAAAATTCATAACAAAAAACCATCAAACAAGGCGTCATAAATAAAAAAAAAACAAAAAAAAAAAACGAAAATTGCAGTTAAATGCATAATAGTATGCACATATATCATTTTCCTGCATACATCCGTGCTTATTTTTCACTACATTCATCTTCGTTGATTTTTATTCATGCAAATACATGCTTACATGTGTGCAAAAATTTCAAATACTTGCACACTTTTGTGCAGGTTTATTTTCAGATTTCCAAACCGAACACAGCTTACGGAAAAGTTGCATACATATATGCAATTATCAATAATAATTGCATAAATGTATGCAACTTTTTTTTGATTTCCGTGGAATCCTGAAATTATTTCCAGATTTTAGAAATTTTTTTTTTTAATGAAGTACCGCACATTTTTTTTAAAAAAATGCTGAACTCAGAAAATAGGGGGCGGATTTGAAATTTAACTTTTTTTTTTTATAAATTAGGTCCCTACTTTTAGCTAACGTGCTATCCTATCCAAATGTTGCACACATGTGTGCATGTTTTCTGAGATATTTGCACATTTGGATGCAAAAAAAAAATGAACTGAAATATGCAGTTAAATCTAGGCGCTGTAAGACCTGCAATAATTGCACATATGCATGCAATAAACTCAAAAACGTGCATAATATTATGCATTTAACTGCAGTTTTCTTCTTTCTGACATGATTTTTGTTGTTTTTTGAACTGAATTTCTTGTATAATGCAAAATTTATTTTATTACTAATTTACGATTTTTTTATTGTTTTTAATTATTATTTTATAAGTTTTGAAAACAGGGACCTAATTTATAATGAGTTTATGACCAGATGTGAGCCTAATTAAGTTTCAAAATAGGGATGTTAGCCTAATATTCACATTTTAAAAATATATATAAAGTCCATAGCGACTATTCTAAATTTTAAACTGGACATAACTTTCAATTTACATTATGAAATCTCAGTTTCTTACAATCTTAGAATGATATAGCTAAATAGATTCAAATATTTTTGGTTTTACTAAAATCCGATTTATTTTGAATCATGTACATTCATTTAAAATTTAAAATTGAATTTTCAAACTATCGCGCCATTTCAGGCTCGTTTTATAAATTTATACATTCTAACTTCGATTAAAATAATTTTTTCGATGTTATTATTTAAAATAAATCATTTTAAATATTCAAAATTCACTAAAATTGCCAAAATAAAAATTTTAAATTGGTTCTGAAAATTCAGATTGTTACATGATATCAATAGGTACAAATGGTAGGTATGACTGGAAAGTATGAACATTATCACGTAAATTCAAAGAAAAGTTCAAGCAAATTAATACTTAACACAAATTAAATTCAAGGAAAATTTAAGAAAAAGGTGACATATTAGGTATCCAATTCTCTTTTATAAAGAGTTAATTTCACGTTTGGGGTTTGAGTCCATTTGGAAGATATTATAAATTCCTTTGAATTTGGGAGTATTGTCTGAGTTGGGCGGTAGCTGGTGGCTAGGCGTTACTAACAACTTGGGTTCGCAATCCGGTAGAATCCTACTGGTGGGTATTGCCTCGATGCATTGTCATATTTATCCTGATCAAGCCCCCTTTGACTTTGATTTGTGTCGTACCTATACAGTGTCCTCTGATGCCACTTATGGTAGGTTTACGTTAGTGTATAGACTAGGACATTATAAATGGTGTAAGGGTAAAAATGTATTCCCGCTTATGCTTTTTTCAATAGTATATTTAACCATAGACACTGTTATAATAGCATATTGTATTATATGATATCTATTTTAATAGATCCTTAGAGGATGGAAATCCCAAACATCCTTTAGGTTACTGATTCATTTCATTGAATATATCACTTGAGTTGATTCGCTGATATAAGAATGTTAGTCTGATCCAATGTAACGACTTGCCTTTTCGATCATTTCAAGTCTGTAATTAAACCAACTTAAATTGCTCGAAACGGCGGATTGTTATTTAGCTTCCAGGGTTTAAATAGTATCAGACAAAAAAATCACAGAATAAATAAACTACAATATCTCACGGTGGAAACATTTCCACAAAATATCAGAGTCATATAATAAATTTTGCACAGTGGAAAATACATAGCTTATAATAAAATAAAATTTACAGAATTTTTAATTCGAAGCGCGTGCGTCTTCATGTGTCTCTAACTCGATAGCTGGAATCTTAAAATCTGCAACACTCGGGTCTGACTTGAGCATTCCATGCAAAACACAAAACACTCAAGTCAGGATTAGCTTTAATCAACTAAATCAACTTCAGCAAACCACTAAACATAATGATTAATCCTAACATATAGGTAGCTAATAAATTTTAGAATAAGTGTCTAACGCCAACAATCATGGTAAAATTTGTATGGACATCAACAGTGGCATGCGTTCAGGTTTCATGACAAGGAAAACATATTTTCTCAAAGTGTACCTAACATGCTACACCAACTCAAGCCTGAAGGCCTAAACTAGATGAACATATTCAAATTAACCAAAACATCTAAATGAATTAATGTAGATCATGTGAGTGTCCTCTTTTGTTTCAACGAAAACAAATCATATTATATACTCCATGTCCTTTGAAAGTAGTCGATTTGTAAAATATGTACATGCATACCAATAGAGAATAACAATGTAGAAAACTTGAATCCTGACCATCCTTAAGTACAAGCTTATATAAAATTAATGCATAGAAAATGGCATGTGCAGTACATGTAAGAACACAAGTATTCAATGGACAACAATCAGTTACAAGTGAAAATTTAAGAACATGACAGATTGGTGAGTTCATGGCAGCAGGCATATCATGACAATCCATAAAACCACAATTCTACATGTCGTTTCTCACACTGAAGCAACATTCCTTTATCCCTTTATATATAATTATACCCAATCCCATGCTTGAAGTTTTCAGCTTTGTAACTCATATCTAACAATTTTTTTTTTTTTACAACGCAAGGGTTGGAAAGAGTTTGCACACCAAATTCTATTCACTTCCTTTTTAACGTACTTTTTACAATATCTCTATAACAAATTCTATTCGCTCGTAAGTGAATTTTCTTCCGCTTACCTCTAACTCTGGGTTAATTTTCTCTTTTTTGTAAAAGTGGGTTCCCAGCTGGTAACATCAAATTGCTTGAACACACATGGTTATGATGTTTGAGAAGTGTTGATTTGGCTTGGTATGTACTTGGATTTCACGCAGAATCTTCCAGCGGTCCCGATTTGTATGACAAACTTTTAGCCCTTTTTATGCTGGCAAGTTGCTTGCTGAAATGCCTATGAAACGACATTTCCTAATTCATCATACCTTTACCAGATGTTTGATGGGATACTTATATCATAGCGATGCTACTGCTCCCCCCTCATTATTCTCTTGGCATATGCGATTAATAGCTGCAACCGAACAAATCAGAGCATGTGTTTCTTATACCTTTGAATTTTCAATCCTTCTTTTATGTGATTATACTGCTAGCAAGCCGTTATTGTCTGCTATGACTGACGATTCATTTAGAAGGTATATCTATCCAGAGTTGCCTCCTTTTAATTACTAGCAACTCAATAATAAAATTTTTAAGCATGCTTATCTGTGCTGATAGGTAACTAACCGCTAATTCATCTTAATCCCAGTTAACTCATCATGTCTGGGGAAAGAGAGGGCCTGGATCGGGCAATTGAGGTTGCCCCGGCTACTGGTTCCGATTCGATTCTTAGTAGGATCCATCCGCGACCTTGCTTTTTTGTTAGGGTGGCGACCGGTTTCCGTAAATCGACACTTTTTTTTATCAATATTTGCAAATGTGCAACCGCTTCGGGTTTTCGAAAGATGAAGCTAAATTTCCTAGAGAGGAAGAATTGGCCGATCATTTTCCCTTTGGATATGTGACGGTTAATTATCACATGCTGTCTAGTGGGGCAATTCCTCCTTTTAATACTTACCTAGAGTCCATTTTGTGGCACCTGGCCATTGCCCCAAATCAGTTGCATCCTAGTGGGTATCAAATTTTGCTTGGGCTATACATACTCTTCATGAAAGTCCAGCAGCAGGAACCTACGTTTACGGATATTTGTTCTTTGTATACTTTAAAGAGAAGGTAGGTAGACGGTCCTTCTTTCCTTTTTATGGAAGATATGCATGTTAGGATTATTACTGGTCTGATGGATAGCGCTAAAGGATTCTCGGATCAATATTTCTTTGTTTGATGTCCTGGTAGATTCTATGGTCGATGAGCAGAAGGAGGTAATTGCAACTTCGCTCTTAGAATTCTTACTCCGTTTCTCTTTCTCATTTGGCTTCCTTTTTGATTCTTGTAGTGATTCCTTCAGTTGTGGGTCTTACTTTAGACCGAGCCCTCCTCAATTCTTTAATTTTTGTTGACAAAAAAGAAAGGAGCAGAGAGGTGTTGCTTTCAGAGGAGAACCTCCGCAAGTACCAGCTGATTCATTCTACACGATCTTTTAAAAAGACTTTGGTTCACTCTCAACGCTCCACTGTTTAGTCTTTTAGCAGAAAGAAACATCTAATCCCTGATTTATGTGGTCGACCCTTGTCTTTAGCTACCGAAGGGAGTGATAGAAGAGTCGATGAGAACACGGTCGGTTTGAGGGTCGATGTAATTTCCGGAATGACCTCCGAAAGTTCTGCTCGCCCCATTACTCAGGCGGAATGTTCCTCACGGACTTTTGGAGACCTGGGGGATTTGGACTTCGCCAAATACTTGAACCAGGGTGACGCTGTGATGTTTGACCCCATTGTATCTGATATGGGAAGAATCCGAGGGCCTGCTCAGCGTCCAAGGAAAACTTCTGCCTTCATAACTTCCCTTGGAACCGGTTTTGATATCATCTTACTTGTGGCATAATTTCACATAAATATGATATTCTCTGAATGCTTGTTGAACTCAAGCTTTATTTTTTCGGTGTAAATGTGAATTATTCGTTATCAGATGGCTTTTCTCAACAAGCCGATCTTACTGCTCCACAAAGCCTCTTACAGTCTCGCCTTTCCTGTTATTTGAAGCAACCCCAACTGTCTTCAAGTTCTCAGGTCCAACATACCTCTGAACTTCCAATAGTCGATTCTTTAAGGCGTGGGGGAGTTGATTAGGCTAAGGTGTTTGCATCGATTGAATCTCTTGCAAGATCTATTGTTCCGACCCCTGCTCAGATTCAAATAATACGTGATCGTCCACCTTATAGGATTCCTCCTGGAAACCCAACGCTTAAGGATCGCTTTAACGGTTGGGATTTAAGGGTAATGCATTTTGACCTGGATTTACATCCCAATGATAACGAGATGCTGTGAAAAATTTGGATGTCGTAAAAAGTAGCATGACCAATCAACTTAGTATTGTTAAGAATCAATTTGAGACATAATTGAATCTGGCCATGAAGGATGTTGATAGGCGACTGGAACATTGGGCCAAATTTGGTTATGAATTCCAGAAATTGAACGCTCGGCACCTTGACCATATTGAAACCTTAGAAAACGACAAAGCTGGCCTAATCCACTTGACTAGTTCCCAAGAATCTGAGATTTCTTCTTTAAAGAATGGAAGCATTAAAGCGAATAGCTAAGAGGCCAGAAATGTTGAGCTTAGGAAGGAGCTAGGGGGTGTGCGAGCGCGGATTTTAAAATCTCGGTCTGCTCAAGAACTTGCTGAGTGCCATTTGGCCTTAAAAAAGCAGGTTTCAATTTCTCTAAAATAGGAAAACATGGCTCTCGAAGGCAAAATTGCTTTTCAGAATGAAACCCTTATAGCCTTTGAGGAGGATAAAATCAGGTTGCATAGAGATATTGATGAAGCCAAAATCAGGACTAATAATACTTTGTTTCAATTCTATGTTTGAAGTGTCATGAGTCGTGGAAGTTGAAGCTATTTGAGTAAGGATTTTCTGTGAACTCTGGCTCTTGTTTGGGAACAGGTACTTTCATGTTCCAATGAAGTTGATGACGATTTCGTTCAAGAAAAGCTTTTAGAAGAAAAAGACCGCATGGCTCTTGTTAAAGGTAGGAGGATATTGGCGAACGAGCGAGCTCAATCATTTAGGAGGGAACGTTTAGATGCTACCATTTCTTGTGCCCCACCTGATTCTGTCAGAATTGATATTTTGAGCTTTGCTATTCCCCCCGCAGATCGCTCTGCCTTAGATGTAGCAAGAAATCAACTCATTATCGAGTATCCAGCTCAAGAAAATGTTGTTTAACAGTGCGTGAGTCATGGCAATACTTCGTTTAACGCGAACGATCACGGGGCTGATTTTGTATACCTAGGAACTCTAGGTAAAATTGATATTTACCAATCTACCCCGAGTTTGGATTTCCTTATTTTTTCACCTGGGATTGCTGAGCTTAACGCTTGTTATTCGTTTGCATCAGGAGTGCTTTCACTACTTCCTTCATCTGTTTGTGGCACTACTGTTCAACCTGTCGCTGTTGATTCTATCCTAATATCTACCATCACTAACCCTCTCATCACACCTTCACCAGACGACCCATCTTTACTAGATGTGTCCGATCTGGAAGTTGAAGACGAGTTTTGGAATACTAAGGCTGTGTCCACCCTGAAACGCAAAAGGAAGTTAGCTAATTAATAGTCCAAGATCATAAGCTTTTTTCCTTTGATGGTTCTTTTGCATAGATAGATCAGCAAATGCCTGAACAATTGCTTCATCCTCTCCTGTATAAGAAATAGCATTTGTGAACTTTATGTCTGATTCCAGCCTCTTTTCTTTTACATGTTACGTATTTAGACCGGTTGTTTGCGTGAGTGCCAGCCCTCGCTTAATATTTTATGTTTGCGCACTTACGTCTGTATTGTTTAAATGTTATCATAGTTTTATTACTTTATTCTTATGAGTGGTCGCACTTTTAGTTTGTTGTTCGCGCGAATCTTATAGTTCGAATAGTTCTCGCAATGAAGTTATAACTAGTTTGGGGTATGTTTTGGGTGGGCATTGGTGATTTTTTACACAATGGTGATGTCCCCATACGAAAGCTCTTTTAATTTCATATATTCGGTTAATTTGAGTCATGATTTCATTTGATCAATTCATGATTTATTTTTTAAAAAAACAATGATTGGTTATTATGTGTATTTTCTTTTGGGTGCCCCCATGGGAGGTCTTGGGTTTCAATTTCGAACCAAGTCCGGCCTTGTCAGTCCTTATTTTTCTTGGACTGACAGACATTGTTCGATACCCCCTTCCGGCTAGGATTTCTGATACCCCCTTTCGGCTAGGATTTCTATTTTTGCGCTGGTCCTTCTAGCATGTTTTATCAGTCCTTCCGACACTAGGACTGATGTTTCTAGCCTAGGTATTTATCTATGGGACATTTTTCTTATTTCGCTTGTACCTTTTTTTTGAAGCCTGATGTCAGTTTCTCCGGCGAATGCTTGCTAAAGGAAGTACCATCTTTTGGCTTGTTATTTGCCTTAGAATAGCATGTCTTGTTGAGGCGATGTGCTCATACGTCCAATTTGGTTCGCATGCCTTTTATAGTGCTTTCAAGCCGTTTTGCTCAAAATGTGCTTTGAGAACCCTCCCTTCGCGACTAGGATGGGTATGATTAATTTCTCCTATCATGCCTTTATTTTGAAAAATCATTTTTTAGCATGAAGTGATAAGTATGGTACTCTGATAAGAACATGATAATTTCCTTTGTACAAGGCACTTATAAGTAATTTGTTGTCAAATATTAACATGAATATAGCAAGTCGCACAACAAGGTAAAACGACTACTATATATTAAGCAAACAGGGTAAGAAACGGAGTAATAGAGCGTAGTGACGGGAATTTTAGTTCAAAACATCCATAATGGAGACGCCAGCTATTAATCCTTAGCCAAGCATTAGCTCAGGGCTAGTTCAGGTCCTTTTCTCAGCGAGTTTGCTGCCCCTTGTTTGCCGAGAAATAGGAGAATGGCCTTGCACGTATTGTTGTAAATGGTTCTCCCTGACCAGCCCCTCGATTAACGATTTTAAGTGCCTACACTGATTAGTGTCGTGTCCTGGTTGGTCATGGAATTGACAGAACCTTCCTGATTTTATGGCAGCATCTCTGACTTGCATCCGTTCTGGGACTGGGTACTTTTCTGTGTTCTTAGCTACCCTGAAGATATTCTTTATGGTGTCATTAACGGAGGTGAATTCAGAATCCTTGAAAAAGCGTGGTTTCCTTTTAGGCTGTTTGGTTTTTCCCTTGTCGTTTCTTTCCGAAACACCACCTCTTAAACCTAGGATATATTTGCGCTTTTCATTCTGATTTATGGAACGAGCACTTTTCTCTTAGCTGGGTCTTCGCTAGGACCCTTGGTCACGACACATAATTTTCTGAGTAGAATTTCCTTGCTCAGTGAAAAACTATATTTCGCTTGAATGACTTATTCGAGTGAACGGAAGGTCAGCGACACTTGGTGTGGTTTTTACGACAGAGGCTTGAACAATGAGCATCGACTCGATCTTCTTTATCACTGCATTGTTTATAATAGTTATTTGACTCGTTAACCCTGCCATTGCTTCTTCCAACTCCCTCTTGGTTAGGCCGCCTCAACTTTTAATGGTTCCTTTTCTCTGGGATGGATGGTCGGCAAAGTGGCAATGTCGAAAACGCCATCGATTTTGTCAATGATTTCCTGCGGTGTGGTCATGATTTCAAGCACAGTGCTTCTTAGAAAATCTTATCGGATCTGAAATGGGGAAGGAGGCAAACACGGCCCCACGGTGGGTGCCAAAATGTTTACACCAAGATTGGTCTAAACACCCAAGGTACTAAAACTGTACTTCATTAATACGATCAGAAACAAATGGAACCGTGTTTAATCAGCAATCGAAAATGAAAAATGCAGAAAAAGTAAAGTAAAAATGAGATTTAGAGTGGTTTAGCCGTTAATTAGGCCTACGTCCACTGTGAAGGCGATTTCCAATCTTATAATGAGGATTACAATCAATTCTTTCTTTTTATACATCTTTATATTCACTCAATATATCCTCATTTATATATTTCAATCTTGGATTATACAAGAGAATGGTAGAATTTGAGGAGAAGAAGGACAGATGAATGATTGAGGAGGATGCCTTCATTTTCCTTGATCACCAGATTATATTTGGCGCCATGGCCGAATCAGTTGTTGAGGTTAGCACTTCGTGGTTTCAAAAATTGGATCCTCTTTATGTTGGTGGTCATGATGTATTCATAGGTGAGCCCCCTTCGGAAAATGACTTGAAATCCGTTTATGCAGGCTACGGATCGCTCATTCTATTAGTTACATTCATGCCATCGGCTAGCTGTAGCCAGCTATCTGCAGACGTGTTCAGTTATCATGTACGAGCGGGTCCATAGGAGCGGGCGTCCCCATAAGGGATAGCGCTTTGGGAAACTTGGAAACTTTTATAAGAGCAAAACGCAGGACTAGACTCGATTCTCCCTTGTTCCTTGCACGACCGACCTTCCCAGTTCACGAGCGCTCATCCTTTTGCTGCCTTTGTATGGCGCTGTTTGTCCTTACAGCTATGCTATAAGGTCGCTTCCGCCTATGTGGAACGGGCGACTTGCTTTGCTTTGGTGTTTGAGCGGCTTTTCCCTAATATGAACGTCCGACCTTTGCTTCTACGCCTGAATCACGGTTCACATCTAACTTTTGTTGGAGACATGGTCATATAAGATGTTGCGAGCGCTTGTTTTGCTGTTCCATCAAGGCTTGTTATTTTGATGGATAAACATTGCATGCATGGAGATAAATGTACAAAAGAATGAATGTACGCATGTATCATGTATGCATGCCATTGAAATTATTAAAGGTAAAATGAACAGTCATGACTCATGGGAGTGAAGCAATGCATGCACATATTCTACTACTACTACTACTATTATTATTATTATTAATTTACTAATTTTTTTTTGAGTAGTTTGGGAAGGTAGGAAGGCATTCATGGTTAACGTGAAATGAGATAATTAGAATATAAACTAAAGATAATTGTAGGTTATAAATGGGAAACGAAAACAATAAAAATGAGATGGAAGGTTGTAAATGAGAAAGTAATGAAAGGTGGAAGTTTAATAGGAATGATACATGAAATGGGAAACAAAAGAAAATTAGAATATAAATCAAATAAATGAGAGACCAATAATTAATATCCTTAACCACTATATACAAATTTGTACTCATTTGTTATTTTTACATATTCTTTACATATAAACATAACATATGTTTCTCTTTTTAAAACCATTAATTATATTTATTTTCAATATTTCTTCTAAAGAATTCCAATTAATTCCAACATTAAATTATAAAATAGATTACAATTACTAGGATGATAATAAAAGGTTGTATTCTAATCATACTAATTCAAACATCCAAAGGGAATAATTAATTCCTTCCAGAAAATTTTCATTTGTTATGCATAGCTGAACATTAGGATTGTACATTTACTTATTTAAACATTGTTAAATAACATATCTACTTAGTGTTTTATTCAATGATAACATTATGTAAATTTTATTATAAATCTGTAGTTTAATAATCGATCCAATTTACTTAAATTAGACTAACGCATGCAATCCAAATTCAAATTCAAAATTATAGTTTTTAAGTTTAACATCAAAACCGTTTCTATATCATTTACAATTATTATTCAATTACCATAAAATATTGTTTTCAAGATTTAGATTTATTCTCTTTATAAAATTATCCTCAACTTTAAAAGTGAACATATATAATTTATATACCTCTAAATATTATTTTAATTTCAATAAAGCGCTAAATCGGAGTAACGTAGAACATAAGCTACTACTAACTTGCTTTCTTTTAATTGACTTTTGCAATCAATTTAATTTCAACTAATTAAAATCATTGTTTATCAATTACATTTAGAAATCAATTTATTTTTAAATTTAATGTAAATTAACATTTAGATGGTTGAAATTTATGAGATGTTACATCTGAGTTGATTTGTTTTGCATTATTGCTCATGTCAGACCGAGTATTGCAGAATTGACATTTCACTTTTCATAGATGAAGGCTATTGAAGACATCATCTCTATATACTGATTCTAGTTATTTCTTCTCTGTATTAGAAATTCTTGTATTTAGACTTCCGCTGTATTCGATTGTGTAACTCTGATGTTATGTATAAGTTTTAAATTTTGTTTAGTAGCCTGATGAACTATTATTGTATTTTATTCATTCCGCTGTGAGATATTATGCTTTTCTGTGTGTATGATTCTATGATTGGATTCATTTGAACCCCATAACAATAACAATCTGTCATTTCGAACGGTTCGAGTTAGTTTAATTACCGGCTTGATGTGCTCGAAAAGGCAGGTTATTACAGTTGGTATCAGAGCTTTGGTTTAATAAAACCTTAGCTTATGAGTTTAAAACTCATTAGAGATGGGGTAGCGATATCCAAGAATGTGTAAAAATCAATCGCAAAATCATTCTTGAGAGAATGTATTTTGGAAAATATAAATAGTTTTGAAAATGTTTTTAAATGACTTTAATGTATTATTTATATTATATTTGTTTTAATATTTAACTATTTCTATGAGTTCTTTTATGTAGATCCAGTTATTTGATAGGTCTCTCTTTTATTAGGATTTCCTAAATTTAAATCTCAATCCTTATTCTAGATGTATCTTAAAAATTTATGATAGATAATCTCCAAGATTAAAATATTCTTAAAATTGATCTAATTAGGATATCCATCCTTTGTAGACTCATGTTGGTTAGGTTCTTTCGTTGTTTGGTCCTTAGTTTAGGTTTGAACTTATTTTGTCTTAAATTGATGAATGGTGAAAAAGTGATTTCAAGTATAACCCATATTAAGATCTAATGTAAATATAATGTGTTAATAATTTGGATAAAGAAGTTATTTACTTTATTAACTGGAATAACAGAGATTTTGAAATACTATATAAATTTAAAGTTGTATTTGGAAATTTATAAGATGATTTATTTATAGTAAATAGAAGTAGTATATTAAATAATATGAATTGATTTTGAAAAAGGAAATATATGATTGGTGGTATTAACATACATACATACATACATACACACACACACACACACACACACACACATATATATATATATATATATATATATATTAGTTGCACTTCTTAAATATGGATCCTTGAAATGATAGCCTTAATGAATATAAATATTGATTTGACTCAAGTAAATGAAGTAATAATGGTGATTTTGAAATTGACAATATAAGTTAAACTTGTTACGGATTAAGCGGACCATAAATGTGATTTTAAGAAAGCTATAGTTAATGGAAATGTGTAAAGTTTATGAACTTGTATTAGTTTAAGATTTGTCATTTAATAAGAGTTGGTTTGGAAAGGTTGGGATTGATTTAACCATGCTTATATTAAGGCTAGTTGAATAATATTAATATGAAATTGATTTAATAAAATTAAATTAGATATAAACTGAAATTGTATATGATAGGATATTAGTTAGTATTATAGCAATGATAAGATATAAAATTAAAGTAAGTTGAAATGTGATGCAAAATTCAATATTGAAAATGAAAATGAATTTGTGTACTAAATAAAAACTGACTTAAAGAAAAAGTATGTTAATATAATATATTATTTCGAAATATGATATGAAATATTATATGATTTGCATTGAAAACTTTAAGATCGATTATATTTATTAAAGATTGAAATTGAATTTTAATAAATAAATGAGTAGGGGAGAGATGTAATTTCCCTGCTTAAAATCTTAATAAATAAATGACTAGAAATATATTATCTATAATATATGATTGGAAAGTCTGGTGTCTATTCTTTTTAAAAAGAGAAAGATGGTTTGAGTATTTACTTGACATTAAAGCTGGCCTATCGAATACTTAGTGATTTGGGGTGTACGTATGATCAACATATGTGTTAAATCCTATAAGTACGCTATGCCAAAAAAATCCTCTACGTACGAGATAAATATGGTCTCGCACTCTAGTCGCTCAGGGATAATTCTATTAATGACCGCGACATCATTAGTATTTATTTCGAGTTTAGAAAGTGCGATGAATATATAGTGCCAATTGAGATGTTGAGTGAATACTTGAAACTATGGTGAAATAAGTGAGAAATGTCTTAAGTTTGGATTTAAATATATATTTCAATATATATACTATTACGATCTGAACTTCCCTGTGAAGGAAAGCACGGATTGAGTTGAGAACACGACAATTTATAACACAAACAGAAGAACATTTCATTGCTTATTACAACAATTTCATCAGAATACAAGAATATACAGAGTATGAAAAAATATTACGCATCAGAAAATATCAGAGATTTACACTTAACAATGCAGCAGCGGAAAAACAATACAAACACAACAGAAAAGAATATACGGATACAGAGCTTTTCGAATATCATTCCAGCTGTAGATCAGGATCCTATGAATATAAATATGCAAAACCAAAACTACTACCTGCCCGTGTGGAAAATAGGGGCATCCAGAGTTTAGGTTAAAACAATAAACTCCAGGTCAGTCATGTGACTGGTGTGAGAACTAAAACAGTTATTTAAAACTTTACTTTAAACTTAGGTAAATCAAGGGACCACACCGTATAACACGGAACGGGTTTCCTCCCAAGAATAACAGTGCATAAAACAATAGCGCAATGCTAAATAAAGAACAATGAACCTATTATAAGACCCAAGTCTCACCACATAATGCAACACAAGCCGGAGGATAGGGTTTTACCTTATAATAGCCAAAGAATGCTTGATACGCTAAATTTCATCTTTTATTATACTATAAGTGTATAGTGTCAAAACAATTTCAATCGTAAGTATCAATCATAGACGGCATAAGTGCCCTATACCACTATGTCGCCATACTAGGTTCGATAATCTAAACCGCAAAGTCACGTATTGGAAGTTGGATTTCCATTTGTGAACCAAGGCAAGGGATCGTCCTTACCGCTTCGAGACTCTCCAGCCCGCTTAGGTGGCCCCTTGGATCGTCAAGGCCGACCCACTCGATGTGGATTAAAATGCCTGAACACTGCGTTTCCCCACCCTATGGGGCGTAAACTGGTCATATACCGACCAAACCATCGGACCCGGATCGTCCGATCTAACCGAGGCGCCTCGCAATCCATCATCCACATAAGTAAAATGTCAGGCCCTGTAAAAACACTGACACCACTCCTAGCTAGAAAGAAACGCAGGTCCACCTTGAGGTCCTCTCCCATTTCTGGTTCACACCGGGGTGTGAGGCTCGCGAATTAACGCTACACAAAGCTACGCCACAAAGGTCGTTCTTTGATCATCAACCTCAAGACTCTGCTTTTCAACAGAAGCCTTGATCATTTGCATCTCAGCATGCCACAAAGGCAATTCACGCTATGCAACCGATGTACATCAATCACATAGAATGAAATCCGATGTCAGACACACATCCATATACAAGTCCGTTCTAGGTATGAACGAAACCGGAGGAAGCTTATTCCTCGCATATCCATCGATCTCCAAGTACGTCTGAACGATCACTAACCGATTCCCTCCTCTTGGGTGTACAGCCCAATCAAGATCATCAGTAAATATCCAAACGAAGTGAAGACCTCCGGTCTTCGACCACCGTCTTCATCCTCGACATATCTTCGAATCAGTTATTAAGAATGGGATAAACCCGGCCTTTCCAAATAACTCGCGTATATAATAAATTAGTGTTATAAAACACAACATACGCCTCATTCCTGTAATAACCCGTAAATTCTGGGCCAGTTTAAAATTTTTATTTTGGAAATTTTAGCGGATTTTGATTATTTAAAATGAATTATTTTAAATAATAACGACGAGAAATTTATTTTGAATAGAATTCGAACGTATATATTATATAGATCATCGTTAGAATATAAATAATTATTTATATATATAAAAGGAACTGAAAATGGCGCGGTATATTGATAATTCGATTTCAAACTTCAAATGGATGTACAAGATTCAAAATAAACCGGATTTTAGTGAAACCAAAAATATTTGAATCTAATCGAGAATATCTTTCCAACGAATCAGAAAAATCAAAATTTCATAGCGAGAATCAAAAGACATGTCCAGTTGAAAATTCTGAATAGTCGCTATGAAATTCAGACCCTTAAAAATAGGAATTTTGCAAACGACCTCGGATTTCGATGATACCACTTTTGTTGGATCCGTGATGTCAAATTATTGTTAGGTTTAAAATTTCATAATTTTTCGAATCAATATGTGAGCGTGGCAAAGGAAAACGCATTTGACCTATTTCAGTTGATTTTAATCGACTGGAAAATGGCCATTTTTCAAACGGTCTCAGAATTTGACGAAATTAGTTTTGTTAGGACCGTATCGTCAATACGAAGCTAGAAAATATTTTTCGGGAATTTTTCTAGTTAGTATGTGACCCCAGTAAATTGAAATGTGCATTCAAATTCAATATATAGAGTTATATGTTGATTTTGACGAAAACTGATCGAATCAGCTTACGATACATATACCATTGTGTTCGGAATGGGGGTAATACGCTATGGATGACAGGAGGTGGGCCTCGTTCCGAGGTCAAAATAAAAGTCAACTTTTTTTTGAAATAAAATAATATAAAAAATAAAACTTTCTCTCTCTCTCCCTATAACCCCTCATCCCCCCCCCCCCCGATTCTTTTCTAATTCGAAGTCAACAGAAAAAAAAACCTATCCATTATCGATCGCGACCCCCCGCCAGGAGGCGTCGTCGCCGCGATACCCCCCCCCACACCCCCCCCCCCCCCCGCCTCTTCCTGATGTGCGATACCCCCCCACCTCTTCCTGCTGCGCGACACCCCCCCTCTTCCTGATGCGCGATACCCCCCTCCTGCTGCGCGACACCCCCCCCCCTTCCTGCTGCTGCGCCACAACCCCCCTCCTCCTGCTGTTGCGGCCGCTACTTCTTCTTCTTCCCTCCTTCCTCCCCCTTCGTTCAACAAAAGATGAGTTTTTGCGGTTTATTTGATTAGTTAAATTTTTGATTTTTAAGTAGTAAAATTACTGATTTTTCATTAGTTCAATTTCTGATTTTTAAGTAGTTAAATTACTGATTTTTCATTAGTTCAATTTCTGATTTTTCACTACTTAAATTTCTGATTTTTAATTAGTTAAAGAATTGATTTTTATAGCAAAAGGATTATATTTTTAAAATAGAAAGATTCGATTTTGATTAGAAGAAAAATATGAACTTTCTTATGTATGAAGCGATAAAATAAAAATGTAATTTTTATCGTATAGAGAAGAATATTAAAGTATGATCTTTATTGTGAAGTGAACAATATAAAAATATGATTTTTAATGCAATAAAAATTCGATTTTTATATATTGAATAGCAAAGTAAAAATTCGATTTTTATATATTGAATAGCAAAGTAAAAATTCGACTTTTATATATTGAATAGCAAAGTAAAAATTCGATTTTTATATATTGAATAGCAAAGTAAAAAATCAATTTTTATATATTGAATAGCGAAGTAAAAAATTCGATTTTTATATATCGAATAGAGAAGTAAAAATGTGATTTTTTTTAAATGTAGAGAATACGGGCAGTGAAAATTGACAAAAGGGCGAGAACGACGAAGATTTCTACCTAAGAAGAGTCGTGGCGTTGGATTAGCTTATATGTGAGAACTTCTCACCTTTAATTTAATTTTTCTAGTTAAAATATATACTAGGGTGCAGACGGTGTTTAGTAGCACACGACACCCGTCGTCCATAGACCATGGACGGCTTGTATGCTTGGTTGTTTAATTTTGATGTGTAGTTGATTGTGTGATGTGATGTGAAATGAAATAAAATATTTATATAGTTGAAAATATTTTATAGTTAAAAACACAATTTTTAATGTATATATGAAATGAAATAAAAATAAACAAATGGGATGACTTGTTTGTATATACACATTTGACTGATATTGATTGGGACGATAAATTTTACACATCGCCCAACTGCACAAATCAAATCTGTGTTTGATTGTTTGAAACCCCACACGGGTATTGGGATGATATTTGACGTACACTAATCCTGATTGTTTAGTGGTATGTCGATCGATTGATTGACAGATTGTTATAAGCGTTAAATATTTATATTCGATGCTTATACAGTGTAGAATGCACTTTGGATGATGGTTGATTATTCATCGTTGTTATTGTATACATGTGTTGTAGAAAATCCATATAATTAACATTATATGGTAATTGATTAGGCTTCATTCCAGTTTTGAATAGAAATATTTGAAAAGAAATATTTGAAATAGAAATATTTGAAAATAAATATTTGAATAGAAATATTTGAAAAGAAATATTTGAAATAGAATATTTGAAAATAGAAATATATGAAGCCGTGTTGATTGGATTGACGCCATTCTGACGTGAACGATATTTATCTCGACTTATTCAATTTTCAATGTATATTGAAAGTGATTTCGAAATTTGAATTATATTGAAAATAATCGAAATTCGAATTAAATTGAATAGAACTGAATTCGAATTGAAATCGAAAGGAATTGAATTCAAATTAAATTGAAATTGAATTGAAATCAATTTTAAATGAATTTAAAACGAATTTATCAAGAGAAATTCAATTTTGATTTGAATTTGAAAAAGGAGTTGAAATCGTTTTGAAAACGAATTTAAAACGATTTATAAAATTCGTTTCAAAAGGAAATCGACGAAGTATATATTATATATATATTATAAATATAATATAATGGCCTGAATAGAACGCGCCGCGCCACGGCAGTTCGCGAATTTCGACCATTGACTTCGAATGGATATTACGGGAGATCCGACCGTCAGATTCTCGTAAAACCGGAACCGTTAGGTTCGTATCGAAAAGTGCTTTCTAACGAATATTAGAAATTTGAAATCTAACGGTTGGATTTGGAATTATGTCCAAATCAAATTTGGAAAAGGTCGTTGTAAGTGCAGTTCGATGGCCGTTGATGGAAATCGACTGTACGGGCCTTGATAAAATTATTAAAAGTATTAATAATTTGTGTAAAATCATGAGAAATGATTTGTGAAGAATTGGGATGAAAAACTCCATATTTGAAAAGATAAAAATAGATTTTTATCGAAATGAACTAGTTTTGAACTAGAATTATAATTCTATTTATTTTTAAATAAATAAATTGGATTTGAAATTGTTTTGAAAATAACCAAAATTTCCAATGATTGCATTGGAATGGATTTGAATCGAAATTGTCTTCGGAATATTTCGATGTTGGATTTCGTGATTATACAGATGTTGTTATGGAAATTTGAAAGATATATGCATATCGTTATTTACAATACGATATTTGTTGGTCGTAGAATTTGATATTGAATATAAGCCTATATATTTTCTATTCAAAACCTTGTATTTAATATTAAATGTTATTTGGGTTTGTCGTGAATGGTGACTTCATTAACACTGTTCTTAAGCCCAATTGAGAAAAAGATTAAATCTTTTTATTTAGATTAAATGAAGTGTACTAATTAAATAATATTTAATTGGAATTGAATTGGTATTGATTTTTGGGTTTATCGTGAATAGTGTTTTAAATAACACTTGTTCTTTAACCCGATAATTAATGGAATGTGATTTTGGGTTTATCGCGAACCTTGTTTTAAATGACACTGATTCTTTAACCTAGTCAAAGATTAAAACTAAGTGGAGTTTTAATGAATCTTTAATTAGATTGAAAAGATCGAGAATGGAGTATCACCAGTTTTACTCCAGACGATAGTTAAATCTTTAATTAGATTTGAACGTGAAATAGTAATTGAATTTACCGATAACACCGTGGTGTTAGGTATGAAGTATTACCAGTTTTACTTCATGGGATAAATAGGTTGGGGTTGGGAAATAAAATAAATAATTACTTCGGTGTGGTTCGCTAATCCCGACTAGTTTGAATTGATATTCGAAGGAAGATTAAAGAATAAATTTAAAGAATTTATCTTTGATAAAATTAAGGGGAACCTTTCCCAAAATATAAGAATATTTGAACAAAAGAATATTCTGAATTGGAATGAGGCTTATGTTGTGTTTGTTTAACACTCGTTTATTATATACGCGAGTTATTCAGAAAGACCGGGTTTATCCCATTCTGAATAACTGATTCGACGTAGTGTCGAAGATTAAGACCAGAGGTCTTCATGTCATTTGGATAATTACCGATGATCTTGATTGGGCCGTACACCCAAGAAGATGGAAACAGTTGGTGATTGTCCAGACGTACTTGGAGATCGATGGATACGCGGGGTACTAGGTGCCTCCGGTTGCGTTCAGACCCAGAACGAATTTGTAAATGGACTGTGTGTCTGACATTGGATTTTAGTCTCTGTGATTGATTTCTATTAAATATATATCTGTTTGGCGGCGGAGAATCTATTCTCTTGCTTAACGCCCTTCTCTGAGACGTACGAGCTCAGAGGTTGTATACTGATGGATATCAAACGCATGGAGTGAATTGCCTATGTGGCATGCCTAAGTGGCAATTGATCAAGGCTTCTGTTGAAAAGCAAAGTCTTGTGGTGATGATCAAAGCACGACCTTTGTGGTGTAGCTTTGTGTAATGTTTACTTCGCGAGTTTCACACCCGGTATGAACCAAAAACGGGAGACGGACCTCAGGGAGGGCATGCGTTTCTTTCTAGTTAGAAGTGGCGTCAGTGGTTTTACACGCCCTGACGAGTTTGACTTATGTGGTTGTTGCTGTTGCGAGGCGCCTCGGTTTGATCGGACGATCCGGGTCCGATGGAGTCATTTAGTTGGCTCACCTACGCCCCATAGGGCGGGGAAACGCAGTGTTCAGGCATTTTAATCCACATCGGTGGACCGGCCCTGACGATCCAAAGGCTTGACTGAGTACTTGCCTGAGGCTCGGACTAGACAGTCTCGAATCGGTTGAGGACTATCTTTTGCCTCGGTTCATAGACGGAAATCCAATTTCCAAATACGTGATACTTGCGGTTTTGATTGTAGAGCCTAGTAAGGCGACATGATATGTGGTACCCATGCCGTCTATGATTGATACTTATGATTTGAAGTTGTTTTATACACTATACACTTATAATAGTATCAAATGATTTGTTTTAAACGTATCAAGCATTTTTGGCTATTATAAGGTAAAAACCCTATCCTCCGGCTTGCATTGCATTGTGTGATGGGAACTGGGTCTTATAATAGCTTCATTATTCTTTATTTATCATTGCGCTGTTTGTTTTATGCACTGGTATTCTTGGGAGGAAACCCGTTCCGTGTTATACGGCGTGGTCCCTTGATTTACCGAACTTTAAAGTAAAGTTTTAAATAACTGTTTTAGTTCTCACACCAGTCCCATGACTGACCTGGAGTTTATCGTTTTAACCTAAACTCTAGGTGCCCTTATTTTGACACGGGCAGCTAGTAGTTTTGGTTTTGCAGATTTATATTCACAGGATCCTGGTTTACAGCTGGAATGATATCCGGAAAGCTTTGTATCCGTATATCTCTTCTAGTTGTGTATTGTATTATTTTCCGCTGCTATGTATTTAAATGTAATTTAAATCTCTGATATTTCTATGTAATATTTTTTTCATACTGTATATTCTTGTATTCTGATGGAATTGCTGTAATGACAATGAAATGTTCTCCCGTCTGCGTTCTGTTGTGGCTTGTTCTCGAACTATCCTCTCTTCCCTCACCGGGGAAGTTACGGGTGTTTACAATTCCAATCCATAATATTCCTTTATTCAAATATTCTTATATTTTGGGAAAGGTTCCCATTAATTTTATCAAAGATAAATTCTTTTAAATTTATTCTTTAATCTTCCTTTGGATATCGTTCCAAACCAAATTAAGGTTTCCCAAACTAGTCGGGATTAGCGCACTTTACCGAAGTAATCATTTATTAAATCTCCCAATCCCAACCTATTCATCCTATAAAGAAATATGGTAATACTTCATATCTAACACCATGGTGTTATCGGTAAAGTTAATTACCATTTCACGTTTAAATCTAATTAAAGATTTAACTATCGCTTGGAGCAAAACTGGTGATACTCCATTCGCGATCATTTCAATCTAATTAAAGATTCATTAAATCTCCACTTGGTTTTAATCTTCACAAAAATCAATATTAATGATTGTTTAACTTGGGAAATCATATCCTGTCTTTAACTGGGTTAAAGAACCAATGTCATTTTAAACACGGTTCATTATAAACCCAAAATCACATTCCATTCCATCAGCCTTTAACCGTAAATTAGCAAGTGAACAATTCTTTAAGTATTAACCCCGAAGGCCGAAACCAACATCAGATCAATACCCAAGAAACCATTCAACTTAACTAATCTCAAGTTAGTTTCTGATTTTCTTAACTCCGTTGGGACTAAGAACAGTATTATTAAAGATACCATTCACGACAACCAAAAATCACCTTCCACTAACAATGGAATCTTCATGGAAAACAAATCGATATATATAATTGATGTAAACTTCCATATCCGACTAATGATATAAATGGAATAACGCCAACGCCTTTTTTAAATTCCAGATATATTAGCAGTCTTCCTCCACAAGAATTCACTTCGATTATTACCAAATCGAATTCCATTCCATTCCAATTTATTTTATTAAATTGAAAAACTTTAATTTGGAAAATCTCCTTTGAATCTTAACAAAAGATTTATAAATTCCTAATCACATTTCACTGTAAATCGGGTTAAAGAACAAATGTCGTTAAAACACAATTCACAACAAACCCAATTCACATTCTATTAATTATCGGGTTAAATAACGAGTGTTATTTAAAACACCATTCACGATAAACCCAAAAATCAATTCCAATTCAATCCCAATTAAATATCATTTAATTGGTACATTTCATTAAATCTAAATAAAAAGATTTAATCTTTTTCTCAACTGGGTTTAAGAACAGTGTTAATGAAGACACCATTCACGACAAACCCAAATCCCATTTGATATTAAATACTGTAGGATTTAATTAACCCTAGAGGGGGGGTGAATAGGGTTTATCGCATATTTTCGCAGAATAATTAAATAAAAACAGCACAGATAATAATCAGAATAAATGCGGAAAATAAATAACACACAGATATACCCAGCTTCGGCAAAACCCTGCCTACTGCTGCATTCCCCAAGATTTCTACTAGGAGTTAAAACAATCTCTATGCTTACAATCCCCTGTAAACTCGCGACACTCGCTCCCAACTGTTCTTAACCCTACGCTCAAAACCCTGCACTGGTTTTTATCCCCAAAAACTAGATTTCTCCGAATTACAGACCCTGTAATTCATCTCCCTAGTTTTCAGAGTCAAACTAGAAAACTTACAAATTTGATTGCAAATTAAAAAAAAAACGAATAAAAAACCCTTATAAATTTAGAAACCCTTGGAGTTTAAATTAGGGTTATCCTCCTTTTGTTTAACCCTTGGCCGGCCTCTTTTATTTTCACTTGACCACTTGAGTTTTGCTCGATCGCTTTCCTTAAAAATGGCGGCGGCTTCAAGGAAACCAAATTAGGGTTTCTCTTAAATCACTGAATCGAGATGCTTGGTTGATGACAATCAGTTCTTTGCTGCTCGATTCTTCTTGGCTTCAATCTCTGGCGGCTTGTATCTTCTTCGATTGATTTTATGGACTCTGATTTTGGATCCAAGTTTTCTGGTATGATTTTTCACTTCGAATTTTTGCTTTTATTTGCGTTGGAACTCAGATGCTCTTCTGCCGATGAGGATTGGTGTTTAAATAGGATTAAAAATCCTAAATGTTCTCTGATTTCTTAAGCTTAGACTTGGTTTGATATTCGAGTAATTTTTGGCTTGAAATCTTCGGTTTTGAACTGGTCTTAAACTAGTGATTTCTCTGGAAATTTCCTCGGATTATTTGAACTTGATTATGCTTGTTTCCCCCTTTTTAATTGCCTGATTTAAATTGGATTTGCTCGATGAACCTGGATTTTATTATAAACAAAAAACGGAATATCTTTTTGTGGAATACTAGTTTGATAAAATTCTTCAAATTAAATGGTCTTGAATTCTCCTGATTTTCTGAATATATTTCCGTGATTACTTCTTGTGATTTTTATTCCTTCTGGAACTTAGACTCGGTCTTGAATTTTTGGAAATTTGTGTGTGACTTTATTGCTTTGAGTTGGTCCAGATGATTTTGAACTGATAAGAACAGTTACTCTATAAAACAGATTTGCACAAGTCCTTTACTTGAACTTGTGTCACTTGTCTTGGTTTGGCCACTTTAGTGTTGACTGAAATTCTTGCATTTGCTTCACGCTCGAACCTGAAACTTGTGTAAACTTATGCTTGCTACTCCATATCTTGTATACTGTATTGTTGCACATGACACTTTTGCCTCGACCTTGGATTAATTGCTTTATAAAAAATTATAGGAACAGATGCTACATTTGAACTTGGTACTGCCTTGATCAAACTGTTTTCCTGTTAGCATGTTGTCTGTATTTCCCTTTTGTGCTTGACTTTCTGTATATTGCACTTCAGACTTGAGTTTTGTGGTCGAGTTGCCTTTGTTGCAGTGTACTAATTAGCTTAGTTTTACTTGCATGTTTCCAACACTGCATTAGTTGCTGCGCTTAACATGTATGCCACTTTGCTATCTTGCATTTGAGCCTGGCAGACCTGTCTTCATATTTGCCTTGTCCATTTTGAGAGCTGCATTACATTTGTGAACCTGGAGCTTGTATGTTGTTTGCACCATATATTTCTTTCCTCTACTTGAGTTACATTTGGAAACTTGTATATATGCATGACTGGTCCATGTGTACTCTGGATTTGTTGTTGTGCCATCCTTGTTTTTCATGGTACTGATTCATTGTCTTCATGCTGCTGTTTGTGTTTGCACTTTCATGACTTTGTGAGTAGTGTATTAACACTTGAGACATGTTAGACCTCTTTGTCCTGCCATGCTTCCATTTGCCAATCTTCACTTAATCCTTTATGCTTGACTTACTTTACTTGATCATGTACAGACACTTAGCCCGATTGTCTGCTGTACAAAGCTTTGAGTCACCATACATGTTGAATTTTCCTTGTTTCTCTTTTGTATTTGATGACCTTGACAATGCTGTTTTACACATTTGGTCCATGCAATTTTCATGTGTTGCTGAATCCATTTTGTTTTAATGAATATGTTGACTTGAACTCGACCATGCTACTTGTACTGCTGTATGTTTCCATCTGCCATGTTTAATGCTTTTGAACAATTTCACTTCTGTATTGATTTGATTACTTGTGCTTAAATGCTCTGCCATTTGCTCATTGATTTGCACTGGGTTGAGACGGTCCTTGTGGCTACTCCTCAGTCGCGACACTGGATTGGCGTGGCAGTGCACACGTGTATACACGTGTGTATATGCAGCCATCCAGACGAGTTTTTCTGTCCCTGCATATCAGACCAAGTCTAGAAAAGTGATGAGAAACACACCGTAATTCTGAGGCAAATAAAATTTAAAAATAAATTTTTATTTGCTTTTATTCTATTTTATTTTTGTTGCAGTCTACTGTGTGTTCTTCTTGTGACAGGTATAAAGACTGGATTTGACTAAAGGCTGTGAAGACAGAAGATGAACGATAGAAGACAGTAAAAAAAAAACAGTGTCAATGTATGAAAGTGTTTGTATATGTGAGTGTAAATGTAGTTGTATAGAGTGAGTGACAGAGTTGTATGAATGAAATGTAGTATGTCAAATAGTGGAGTAAAAAGATGTACTTTTTGATATTGAAATAAAATATTTTTATTTAAATAAAATACTGTGTGATTGTTCAAATTTCTGTACAGTTTGTTGTGTAGTAAATCAGTGCATTTACAAACACATTCAATAATAAAATATATTTGGTTGTTATCATCAAACAAAAATCATATAATTGTGTATACAACACTGTTATATACAACAATCTCCCCCTTTTGATGATGACAAACAAATAAAAGATTTTGAATGTATGAATGTGTTTGAAACGTGAATTATGTTACTCCCCCTATTTGTATGCTCCCCCTACAACTAAGCTTCCCTTATTGATGCATGGATTTGAAAATTTTGAAATGAATTAATCAATCCCAAATTTCAAAATATTCTATAAATTTTTACTCATCCATCAAAATCTTGACCATTCTCACCCTTTTGTTATCATCAAAAGAATAGCAGAAATTAAAACAGTGATGAATATAAACTAGAAATATAAATTCAGATCAAGAGGATAATATATCGTAAATCTCATTGAATCAAACAAAAATCATAATATTCTTGGAATCAGAGACAAATTTTACTTTCAGAATGAATGGATTTTCTATCGATTTTATAGAATTAGGAGAGTTCAATAAAAATTGACTATTTGAATATAAAATTTAAAATTTTTAAATATGCTTAAAAATGTGTTAAGCACTTCCTAACCACGCATAGCTCAAAGGTCTTTTAAATGGGGTTAGTAGTAACTCAACTTTATCCTCTCTGATGAGTTCCATCCATGCACAGCCCAAAGGTCTTTTAAGTGAGAATGGAAGTACATAGAGATTAAGGTAATTCACCCACGCATAACCGCGAGGACTTTTAAATGGGAGTGAGTACCAAGGATAAATTATTATTTATTTATTTATTTATTTCTAAATTCCAAGAATAATTAGAACTCCCCAGATTAAATAAAACCATGATGAGTGACAGAAGTATGGTAGATATAGAAGATGGTCGTAAAATAAGCTCTAATTCAAAAGTATTATAAAATTTGTCCAAATATCATGAGATTTAAAAATATTTCCTCATGATAAAAACAATTATAGTCAATACTCATCACAATTCAAAGATCTGATATAATTTCAACGAGTTCCAAAATAGTTCAAATGATCAATCATTTAACTCTCGAATAACCATTTATGAATTTGTTTTAAAAAATGGATAATGATCAATCAATTTCTATGATTCCCAAATTTAAGCGTAATCGTGAAAATCTATCTTCGGGAAGAGGTTTTGTAAAGATATCAGCAAGTTGACAGTCAGTTGAAATAAACTCAATACAAATATCTTCTCGTGAAATGTGATCTCTAATAAAATGATGTCTCACATCTATGTGTTTAGTGCGTGAATGGTGAACAGGATTATTAGACAAGCCTATAGCACTTTTACTATCACATTTTAGTGGTACTTTTTTATAAATTAGACCAAAGTCTGAAAGAGTTTGCATCATCCATAGTATTTGTGCACAACAACTTCCCAAAGCAATGTATTCAGCCTCAGTTGTGGATAAAGCAACACAATTTTGTTTTCGACTTGACCACAAGACTAACGAGTGTCCTAGCATAAAACAAGTCCCACTAGTGCTTTTTCTATCAACAAGGGATCCAGCATAATCAGCATCAGAATATCCAATTAATTCGAAATTATTGCATGCGGGGTACCATAAACCAAATTTGTGTGTGTGCAAAAGATATCTTAATATTCTTTTTGTGGCTTTTAAGTGAGATTCTTTTGGATTGGATTGAAAGCGTGCACATAAACAAACAGCAAACATAATATCAGGCCTAGATGCAGTGAGATAAAGAAGTGAACCAATTATTCCACGATATTTTTTCTGATCAACTGCAACTCCTTTCTCGTCTTTGTCAAGCTTCGTTGAAGGACTCATCGGTGTTCTGAGTGGTTTTGCATTTTCTAGTCCAAATCTTTTCAGCAATTCAGCAATGTATTTTGTTTGTGATATGAAAATTCCCTTGGAGCTTTGTTTGATTTGAAATCCAAGGAAGTATTTTAATTCACCTACTAAGCTCATTTCGAATTTATCCTGCATGACTTTTTCAAATTTCTCACACAAACAATCATTAGTAGCACCATATATAATATCATCAACATAAATTTGGACTATTAAAAAGTCATCACCTTCATGTAATAGAAACAATGTAGTGTCATCACTGCCCTTTTTAAACCCGTTTTCCAAAAGATATGTACTTAAACAATCGTACCAAGCTCTAGGAGCTTGTTTAAGACCATATAATGCTTTTTCAAGTTTGAATACATGATTTGGAAATTCATGATTTTCAAAACCGGGGGGTTGTTCCACAAAAACTTCTTTTAATTCTCCATTTAAAAACGCACTTTTTACGTCCATTTGTTTAAGTTTGAAACCTTTATAACACGCAAAACTGAGCAAAATTCTAATGGCTTCTAACCTAGCTACTGGTGCAAATGTCTCACCAAAATCAATGCCTTCAATTTGATTATATCCTTTTGCAACCAACCTAGCTTTGTTTCTAATTACATTTCCGGATTCATCAAGTTTATTTTTGAACACCCATTTAGTTCCTACTACTGGATAGTCATTCGGTCTAGGAACTAATTTCCAAACTTTATTCCGCTCAAATTGATTAAGTTCTTCTTGCATCACTAAAATCCAACTTTCATCATTAAGTGCAATTTCAACATTTTTAGGTTCGATTTCTGAGATAAAACAACTGTGAATACAAAAAGTACAGATATCTTTATTAAATGATGAACGAGTTCGTATACCTGCCGTTGGATTTCCTATCACCAATTCTGGAGGATGGTTGGCTTTGAATTTCAACTTTTCGACTTCAAACGTTTGTTTTGTTTGATCATCACTGCCAGTCTTCTCTTTGCTATTTTCTTTTTCACCCTCATATGTAATTCCCTCATCGTTTTTCTCTTTGTCCACCGTATCCAGATCTGATTCATCAAATTTCACGTTTATGGTTTCAACAATGGTTTTTGATCGTTTGTTGAAGTTTCGATAAGCCTTGCTTCTTGACGAGTAACCCATGAAAATTCCCTCGTCAGCCTTTGATTCAAACTTACCAAGATGATCACCTGTATTAAGAAGATAACAAGGGCATCCAAAAACTCTAAAATATGAAATGTTAGGCTTTCTGTCAAACCATAATTCATAGGATGTTTTGTTAAGTATTGGTCTAATCATTACTCTGTTCATTACATGGCAGGATGTATTAACTGCCTCTGCCCAAAAAGTCAAAGGAAAATTATATTCACTTAACATAGATCTAGCCAATTCCTGTAATGTACGATTTTTCTTTTCGACTACCCCATTTTGTTGGGGTGTTCGAGGAGCAGAAAATTCGTGTTTAAAACCATTTTCTTCGCAAAAATTTTCAAAATCCAAATTTTCAAATTCACCACCATGATCACTTCTTAAAGTTTTTATTGAAACACCTTTTTCATTTTCAACGAGTTTTGCAAACTTTGAAAAGTAATCAAAAGTTTCGGATTTTTTGGCTAGAAAATAAACCCATGTAAATCTAGAATAATCATCAACCAACACATAACAATACCTTTTTCCATTCAAGCTAGCGATTTCATTTGGTCCAAATAAATCCATGTGAATCAATTCAAGTACCCTATTAGTGCTAACAACATTTTTGGGACGAAATGATGAACGACTGAATTTTCCCATAGCACATGATTTACACACTTTATTATTTTTATATTTCTGATGTGGTAGACCTCTTACCAATTCTTTTGATTCAAGTTTTTCCAAGAGACTCATACTAGCGTGACCCAATCTCCTATGCCATAAGAAAACTTCTTCATCCGTAGCTACTAAACATCGTGAGAGAGTCAAATCATCAAATGAAATCGTATAAACATTTCCTTTTATTTTTCCCGTGAACACAATATTGTTTGTGGATTTTTCAATAATTTTGCAAGATTCATTATCAAATATCACACTCATTCCTTTGTCACATAGTTGGCTTACGGAAATGAGATTATGATGCAAGTTTTCAACATATAAAACATCGGTTAAGGAGAAAGTACTATTACCTACTTTACCTTTACCGATAATTTTACATTTTCTGTTATCGCCCATTATCACACTTCCTCCTTTATATTTTTCAGGGCTAAGGAACTTTGATTTATCTCCTGTCATATGTTTGGAACAACCTGAATCCAAGTACCATTCTTGTTGTTCCTTAGCCCGCCAACATACCTACACACAAGAAGAAGAGAATGACCTAGAGAAACTCATAGGTCTAATAAAATTAGTAACTAAAAAATTTTGATTTTGAACAACAGATCCTTTTGGAATCCAAATTTGTTTGTTCTTATCAAATCCAAATCTATTACAATTACTTGTCGACCCTTTTGGAACCCAAATTTGTATGAATTTTTTACTATTGTTCCTATTTTGACATTTTTCATAGCTATGTCCAATTTTTCCACTTTTTATACATTTAGGAAAAACACTTCCACCTTTTGCATTATCATCCATATTAATATGTGTTTTCCCAAATCCTTATCCTTTCTTATTATTAGCATATAATTGATTTCCAAGCAGCATCCTAAATGACTTTTCCCCTTTTGAAAACTTACTCAATGTTATTTCCAGATTTTTTACTTTGGTTTTAAGTGCTTCATTTTCATTTACAAGAGAAGTGCATCTGTTAATGAAGTTCTTTCTTTTTGTGTCATCACTTTCTTTTAAAGCCAAGTGTTCTCGTTTTAATTTTTCAAAATTTGCCTTAAATTCTGTTTGCTCTTGTTTTAATAACTTGCAGTTTTCACAATCAAGGTTTATCACTTTTTCAAGCTCAGTTTCTAACCTATTGTTTTCGTGGACCAATTTTAACCTATCAGATTTTAATTTCTTGATTTTTAGTTCAAGTGAATCAACGGTTTTGGTAAGATCATGACACATTAAAATTAAATCTTTATAAGAGTAATTTGGTACCTCAGTGGAATCATCTTCGCTACTTTCTGAATCTGACTGTGCCATAAGACACAAATTGGCTTCCTCTTTATCACTGTCAGAGTCTTCTTCTTCTCCTTCTTCATCGTCCCATGTAGCTGCAAAAGCTTTCTTTTTCTTCTTCTTCTTTCTGTCTTTCTGAAGTAATGGACAATTTGGTTTGATATGGCCTGGTTTATTGCAGTTGTAGCATATGACTTCATCGTCTGAATTGTCGGAATTCTTGGATTTGTTGGATTTTGAACTCTTCTTTCGTGACTTGTATTTTTTGTTAGTCCACTTTTTAAGAACCATGGCCAACTCTTCGATAGGATTCTCAGCTTCATCATTACTTTCAACAGTGTTGCTTAGAGCAATTGTCTTTTTCTTTGATTCTACAACATCGCGTCCTTCTTTGGCTTTTAACTCCATTTCATAAGCAATCAAGTTTCCAATCAATTCTTCTATTTTCAACTTATTTAGATCTTTTGATTCTTGAATGGCAGTTACTTTGGCTTCGAAATTCATTGGCAATACTCTCAATATCTTGCGTATTAATTCTACTTCAGTGTAGACTTTACCAAGAGCCCTTGCAGTATAAATTAGTGTGGAAAAACGGCCATACATCTCTTTTGTATCTTCGTCTTTCCGCATTGTGAAATTTTCATATTCGTTGCAGAGTAGTGCGAGACGAGATTCCTTAACTTGAGATGTTCCTTCATGTGTAACTTCCAAAGTATGCCAAATTTCCTGCATAGTTGAACAGTGAGATATACAGTTAAATTCAGTTTTATCAAGAGCACAAATTAAAGCATTCATTGCTTTGGCATCAGTTGAGAATAATTTTTTATCATTAGCATCCCACTTATCTTTTGGTTTAGGAATTTCAATATCATTGATAATCGTAACAGGAGGTTTGTAGCCTATTTCAACGATTTCCCATACATCATAATCAACTGAACTTAAGTAAATTTTCATCCTAGCTTTCCAATAGGCATAATCAGTTCCATTAAACATTGGTGGCCTAGCTATGGACTGACCCTCAGAAAAGCGTTGTTAGACAAATTCAAGACTCTAGAGTTAAAATAAAATGAAAAATACCTGCTTTGATACCACTTGTAGGATCTAAATTAACCCTAGAGGGGGGTGAATATGGTTTATCGCAGATTTTCGCAGAATAATTAAATAAAAACAGCATAGATAATAATCATAATAAATGCGGAAAATAAATAACACACAGATATACCCAGCTTCGGCAAAACCCTGCCTACTGCTGCATTCCCCAAGATTTCTACTAGGAGTTAAAACAATCTCTATGCTTACAATCCCCTGTAAACTCGAGACACTCGCTCCCAACTGTTCTTAACCCTACGCTCAAAACCCTGCACTGGTTTTTATCCCCCAAAACCAGATTTCTCCGAATTACAGACCCTGTAATTCGTCTCCCTAGTTTTCAGAGTCAAACTAGAAAACTTACAGATTTGATTGCAAATTAAAAAAACGAATAAAAAACCCTTATAAATTTAGAAACCCTTGGAGTTTAAATTAGGGTTATCCTCCTTTTGTTTAACCCTTGGCCGGCCTCTTTTATTTTCACTTGACCACTTGAGTTTTGCCCGATCACTTTCCTTAAAAATGGCGGCGGCTTCAAGGAAATCAAATTAGGGTTTCTCTTAAATCACTGAATCGAGATGCTTGGTTGATGACAATCAGTTCTTTGTTGCTCCATTCTTCTTGGCTTCAATCTCTTGCGGCTTGTATCTTCTTCGATTGATTTTATGGACTCTGATTTTGGATCCAAGTTTTGTGGTATGATTTTTCACTTCGAATTTTTGCTTTTATTTGTGTTGGAACTCAGATGCTCTTCTGTCGATGAGGATTGGTGTTTAAATAGGATTAAAAATCCTAAATATTCTCTGATTTCTTAAGCTTAGACTTGGTTTGATATTCGAGTAATTTTTGGCTTGAAATCTTCGGTTTTGAACTGGTCTTGAACTTGTGATTTCTCTGGAAATTTCCTCGGATTATTTGAACTTGATTATGCTTGTTTCCCCCTTTTTAATTGCATGATTTAAATTGGATTTGCTCGATGAACCTGGATTTTATTATAAACAAAAAACCGAATATATTTTTGTGGAATACTTGCGTGATAAAATTCTTCAAATTAAAGGGTCTTGAATTCTCCTGATTTTCTGAATATATTTCCGTGATTACTTCTTGTGATTTTTATTCCTTCTGGAACTTAGACTCGGTCTTGAATTTTTGGAAATTTGCGTGTGACTTTATTGCTTTGAGTTGGTCCAGATGATTTTGAACTGATAAGAACAGTTACTCTATAAAACAGATTTGCACAAGTCCTTTACTTGAACTTGTGTCACTTGTCTTGGTTTGGCCACTTTAGTATTGACTGAAATTCTTGCATTTGCTTCACGCTCGAACCTGAAACTTGTGTAAACTTATGCTTGCTACTCCATATCCTGTATACTGTATTGTTGCACATGACACTTTTGCCTCGACCTTGGATTAATTGCTTTATAAAAAATTATACGAACAGATGCTACATTTGAACTTGGTACTGCCTTGATCAAACTATTTTCCTGTTAGCATGTTGTCTGTATTTCCCTTTTGTGCTTGACTTGCTGTATATTGCACTTCAGACTTGAGTTTTGTGGTCGAGTTGCCTTTGTTGCTGTGTACTAATTAGCTTAGTTTTACTTGCATGTTTCCAACACTGCATTAGTTGCTGCGCTTAACATGTATGCCACTTTGCTATCTTGCATTTGAGCCTGGCAGACCTGTCTTCATATTTGCCTTGTCCATTTTGAGAGCTGCATTACATATGTGAACCTGGAGCTTGTATGTTGTTTGCACCATATATTTCTTTCCTCTACTTGAGTTACATTTGGAAACTTGTATATATGCATGACTGGTCCATGTGTACTCTGGATTTGTTGCTGTGCCATCCTTGTTTTTCATGGTACTGATTCATTTTCTTCATGCTGCTGTTTGTGTTTGCACTTTCATGACTTTGTGAGTAGTGTATTAACACTTGAGACATGTCAGACCTCTTTGTCCTACCATACTTCCATTTGCCAATCTTCACTTAATCCTTTATGCTTGACTTACTTTACTTGATCATGTACAGACACTTAGCCCGATTGTCTGCTGTACAAAGCTTTGAGTCACCATACAAGTTGAATTCTCCTTGTTTCTCTTTTGTATTTGATGACCTTGACAATGCTGTTTTACACATGTGGTCCATGCAATTTTCATGTGTTGCTGAATCCATTTTGTTTTAATGAATATGTTGACTTGAACTCGACCATGCTACTTGTACTGCTGTATGTTTCCATCTGCCATGTTTAATGCTTTTGAACAATTTCACTTCTGTATTGATTTGATTACTTGTGCTTAAATGCTCTGCCATTTGCTCATTGATTTGCACTGGGTTGAGACGGTCCTTGTGGCTACTCCTCAGTCGCGACACTGGATTGGCGTGGCAGTGCACACGTGTATACACGTGTGTATATGCAGCCATCCAGACGAGTTTTTCTGTCCCTGCATATCAGACCAAGTCTAGAAAAGTGATGAGAAACACACCGTAATTCTGAGGCAAATAAAATTTAAAAATAAATTTTTATTTGCTTTTATTCTATTTTATTTTTGTTGCAGTCTACTATGTGTTCTTCTTGTGACAGGTATGAAGACAGGATTTGACTGAAGGCTGTGAAGACAGAAGATGGACGATAGAAGACAGTAAAAAAAAACAGTGTCAATGTATGAAAGTGTTTGTATATGTGAGTGTAAATGTAGTTGTATAGAGTGAGTGACAGAGTTGTATGAATGAAATGGAGTATGTCAAATAGTGGAGTAAAAAGATGTACTTTTTGATATTGAAATAAAATATTTTTATTTAAATAAAATACTGTGTGATTGTTCAAATTTCTGTACAGTTTGTTGTGTAGTAAATCAGTGCATTTACAAACACATTCAATAATAAAATATATTTGGTTGTTATCATCAAACAAAAATCATATAATTGTGTATACAACACCGTTATATACAACAAATACAAGGCTCTAAGTAGAAAATATATTGGCTTATACTCAATATCAAATTCTACGAACAACAAATATCGTATTAGAAATAACGATATAAATATATCTTTCAAATTTCCATAACAATATCTTTATAATCACGAAATCCAACATCGAAATACTCCAAAGACAATTTCGATTCAAATCCATTTCCAATTTATACATTGGAAATTCTGGTTATTTTTAAAACCATTTCAAATCCAATTTATTTATTTTAAAAATAAATGGATTATAATTCTTGTTCAAAACTAGTTCATTTCGATAAAAATCTAATTTTATCTTTTCAAATATGCGATTTTTCATCCCAATTCTTTCCAACTCATTTCTTATGATTTTACTCTAATTATTGATATTTTTAAAATTTTTATCAAGGCCCGTATAGTCGATTTCCATCAATGGCCATCGAACTGCACTTACAACGACCTTTTCCAAATTTTATTTGGACATAATTCCAAATACAACTGTTAGATTTCTACTTTCTTGTATTCGTTAGAAAGCTCTTTTCGATACGAACTCAAGGGTTCTGTTTTAGGAGAATCTGACGGTCGGATCTCCCATAATGTCCGTTCAAAGTCAATGGTCAAAATTCGCGAACTTCCGCAGTGCGGTGCGTTCTATTCTGGCCATTATATATATATTATATATATTTCTTCGATTTCCTTTTAAAACGTATTTTATATCATATTCAATTTCAAATCAAAATTGAATATTCCATATCATCGATATATAAATGATAATATTTTCAAAATATCATATTTCGAAAGCAATTGCTTTTCGATATTCATTATAAAAATGAATAAAATCGATATAAATATCGTTCATGTCAAAATGGCGTTAATCTAATCAACACGGCTTTATATATTTACATATTTTCGTGTCCATCCCAAATCGGACATCAAAATCAGATTTTGATTCTTTGCTGAATATTATTTCAAAATATTCGTTATTTTAAAATAATCGTTATTTTAAAATATTCGTTCTTTCTGAACTGGAATCTGACACAGTCAATTACCATATAATTTGATTATATGGAATTCACACAACAAATGTGTATAACAACAATGAAAACAACAATCCATCATCCAAAGTGCATTCTACACTGTATAAGCATCAAATATAAATATTTAACGCTTACAACAGCTTGTCAATCAATCGATCGACATACAGCTAATTATTGGGATCAGTGTATGTCCAATTTCATCCCAATACCCATGTGGGGTTTCAAACAATCAAACACAGGATTATTTGTGCAGTTGGGCGATGTGTAAAATTTATCGTCCCAATCAATATCAGTCAAATATATGTACATAAACAAACCGTCTGATTTGTTTATAAATATTTATTTTATTTCATATACACGTTAAAAATTATATTTTTAACTATAAAATATTTATTCCATTCCACATCACACCATCAATTTTCACAACACATCATTCAAACAAACAAGTCATCCATGGTCTATGGATAACGGGTGTCGGGTGCTGATAAGCACGTTCTGCAACCTAGTATATATTTCTAACTAGAAAATAAAATAAAAGTGAGGAGTTCTCACCGAGGGTTCCACTCCGCCGTTTCATTTCTGAATTTCCGAATGGCTTGAATTTGCCCGATATTCCAATGCAATCTTTTTACCGCGGTTCACATTAAAAATCATATTTTTATCTCACGGTATATATAATAAAAATCAGATTTTTATTTCGCTAAATATATAAAAATTATATTTTTATATTCTCTGTCTTATAAAAATCATATTTTTATTATCTCTATAATATAAAAATCATATTTTTGTTCAAATAAAAATCGCATTTTTGTCTGGCTTTCATATATATAAAAATCGTTTCTTTATCTAGCTTTCATATATAAAAATCCGTTCTTTAAATAAATAAAAATCATTTCTTTAAACAATTAAAAATCAAATCTTTTACAAAGTAAAAATCGTAAACTCGATGATATAAATATCGTAACTTTATTATCATCAAACCATATTTTCATCTACTTACTAGTCATACATTTATTTCTATAAATAAATAAAGATAAAAATTAAAAGCTCACTGATTATCGAAGGAGGAGGTGTTAGCGATGACCGGAGGATCATCAGGGAGCGGCGTAGGTCACGGGCATGGCGGCGACGGGTCTCAGGCGATGAGGCAGCAGGATTTAGGTCGGGTTCGGGTCAAAGGTGCAGTTTTTAATTGGGGAAGAAGGAGGAGGGTTGAAGGAGGGCGGAGGAGGAGTCCTCATCGACATCATGGGGGCGGCGACAGATATGGTGAAGGGGCGTTGCGGTTGGATCTATCGGAGAAAGACGAGGGCGTAGGAAGGGGAAGGCCTGAGGAGGGGAGGCACGCACAATGTGGGGGAGGGTGGCGGCGCCGCCATCGACGGCGAGGGGACTTGAGCAGTGGCACGTTCTTCCTTTTCAATTTTTTTTAATTATTTGGGTTCGATCGAGATCCGAGGGGAGAAAGGGGAAAAGGAGGGGTTAATTGAATATATATATTATTTATTTTATTTTATTATCCTCTTAAAGTTGACTTTTCTTTCGAATCCCAAATCGAGCTCAACGACTGTCGCTGTGACGACCCCAAAACCCCGTACGACGGTGGCAAGTGTAATCTTTGGAATATAACACATAAACAGATAACAGCAGAAAAGAAATAATTAAATATACCAGATAATGTACAAATAATACACTGGATAAACATAATCATCAGAGTTACATAGTATACCGGATCATACTTAGTACAAAATACAGTTCAGCTATACATAAATGTCTACAGCGGAAAACAAAACATAATATGTACAATAGGAGCTGAACAACATAAAAAGAGATAAATGATAGAATCCATCTTCAGCTCCAGCTATCGAGAAAGAGCCTGCTAAAACCTGAATACAAGGCTGCCCATGAAGAAAAAGGCGCACCCGAGTTTGCAAGTGAAACAAACTACGAGTCAGTCATGGGACTGGTATGAGTAATCTACTTAACTTACTTTAATATATGGTCAATCACAGAACCATGCCACTTTCGCGGAACGGGTTTAGTCTATTGGATTGTCAGCGCTTTAAAACAAGTAAATCTTTTAAACATCGCAATGCTTTTTATAAAAATGAAGCCATTATAAGACTCAGTTCCCATCACACAACGCAACGGAAACCGGAGGATAGAGTATTTTCCTTATAATGGCCAAGATATGCTTGGTACGAATAAAGGCATTTGGTATTATTACTAGTGTTTATTTGTTTTAAAATCAATTTCAAATCATAAGTATCAATCATAGACGGCATTAATGCCCCATACCACTATGTCGCCATATATAGGTATACAATTAAAACCGCACGGTGTCGCATTTGGAAATTGGATTTCTGTCATGAACCAAGGCAAAAGATAGTCCTTACCGGCTTCGTGACTCTCTAGCCCGAGCCTCAGGGTCAGAGCACATCGACCCTTGGATCGTCATGGCCGGTCCACCGATGTGGATTAAAATGCCTGAAAACTGCATTTCCCTGCCCTTTGGGGCGTAAATGAGTCCTACGACTCCATCGGCTCAACATAGTCAACGATATATCCGAGGCGCCTCGCAACAACAACAACCACACAGATGAAAATAATATAAATGTCAGGGATGGTAGGTCACTAACACCACCCTAGCTAGATGGAAACGCATGCCCTCCCTGATGTCCTTTCCCATTTCTGGTTCATACCGGGGTTTGAGGCTCGCGAATCAACGTTATACACAAAGCTATGCCACACAGGCCGTGCTTTGATCATCAACCACAAGACTTTGATTTTCAACAAAAGCCTTGATCATTTGCCACTTAGGCGTGCCATACAGGCAATTCACTCCATTTGACTGATTTCTATCGATATATAATCTCTGAGCTCGTACGTCTCAGAGAAGGGTGTTAAGCAAGAGAATAAGTTATCCGCCGCCAAACATATATATATATATATATATATATATATATTTAATAGAGATCAACCAGCACAGAACAAAATCCAATGTCAGACACACAGTCCATTTACATGTTCGTTCTGGGTCTGAACGAAACCAAAAGCACCTTATACCTCGGATATCCATCGATCTCCAAGTACGTCTGGACGATCACCACTTATTATCTATATTTCAGGATGCCTTCCAATCAAGACATCAGTAACCATCCAACCGATGTGAAGATCTCCGGTCTCCAACCACCGTCTTCATCATCGACTTCCTATCGCCGATCAATCATTTGAAATGAGATTTAACTCGGCCTTTTCAAATAATTCACGTATATTTAGAATTTAAATTAATTCATTTAAATGGTTAAATTATTCGACATCAATAATTCTGTTCTTAATTGTAATTTTCACGCCAAACACACTCAAACATCAAATATCCAATAAACCGGGTAAATTCTGTTTATTTCCATTCCATATCATTTATGATATTTTATAATGATTTATCGCTATTTTTATTCATTTGAAAATAGCCAATTCATTCAAACAACGCTTCAGGCCATAATGCGGCCGTGGCGCTGTTTTTCTTCAGATTTGATTTACACATATCTGAAAATCTAACCATTGGATCTTCACAAAATTTATGTTATTCGAAAGATCCTTTCAAAACGAATCCAATGGTTTCAGTTTTGGGAAAATCCGACGGTCGGATCTCCCAGTACAATCGTTTGAGGTTACGATTTCAAAATACGAACTGCAGCATCGTTATTCGATTTAATTTAATTATATTTATATATATGTATATAAATATAATCGATTTTCGCGCTGTTTTTCTTCAGATTTGAATTAAACATTCCAGACAATCCAACCGTTGGATCTTCACAAAGTGGGTGTCGTTGGAAAGATATTTCCAAAGTTAACCCAACAGTTTCAGTTTTGGAAAAATCTGATGGTCGGATCTCCCGCACTAATAGTTTGAAATCATGGTTTCAAAACATGAATTGCAGCTTCGTTATTCGATTTATTTCAATTATATATATATATATATATATATATATATATATATATATATTCATAATTCATTCTTCGATTTCAAAACCATATTCATTTCACACATTTGACAAAAACGGTATTTTTATCCAGCAACTATTTATTTGAACACATCACTATTTTTAACAGTTCATATATATCAAAAAAATGTGATTTTTATTGTAAAGCAATTTATTTCAAAACACGGTTATTTTATATAGTTCATATGTGGGGTAAAAATGTTATTTTTGGTGTTAAAACA
This sequence comes from Allium sativum, assembly GCA_030737875.1. Lineage (NCBI taxonomy): Eukaryota > Viridiplantae > Streptophyta > Magnoliopsida > Asparagales > Amaryllidaceae > Allium > Allium sativum. The sequence continues at coordinate 657,431 of CM060925.1, read as the reverse complement.
ATTTATTTAAAACACTGGTATTTTATATAATATATATATATATATATGATAAAAATGTTATTTTTATCTTTCAAAGAATTTATTCAATATATGATTCCATTCAACACATGAATTTTCTTTCAACACATGAATTTCTATTCAACACATGAATTTTATTTCAACACATGAATTTCTATTCAACACATGAATTTTATTTCAACACATGAATTTAAATCAAGCACAGAAATATTTTAGAAAATTTCGGCAGCATAACGGCAGGGTAGTTAAAACCGGCACCGTCCCTAGTATGGCTCCTCGCTCTACCTTAAAGCCTCGCAGCTTTTGACAATGGGGATTTTCGATATCTAGTTAATACGCAGACGAATTTTCCCACATACTAATCCTATTGGGATTTCAACCACAATCAATCTTTTCAAATCAACCATTCATGATATTCACCAAATTTTCACATCAACCAATAATCCAAACAATATCGCAACCAATAAATATCGTCCATGTTCTGTGGACGAGGGGAGTTTGTATATATATATATATATATATATATATATATATATATATATACATACACGTATATAACTATATTTCGATTTCATTTTAATATCATTTCAATTTATTTCAATGCATATATCATTTTTACAACGCATATATAACTTATACATCGAACATACAACTTATACAATGCTTATACATGTGGTGTACAACGCTAATGTAACTCATACATCGACTATATAATTTATACATCGTTGTTTTCCATATCGTTTATAATTCAGAAATCTCACATTGGGTTCCACTCCTCCAAAAATTGTAGAAGGCTCAGAAAAATATCCGTTCTCTTCTAGAATGTAGAAGACGTCGGCATGAGTCCACTGTCTCTTGTTTCACTGAATTTCGACCACATAGCAAAAAGATATGATTTTTATAAGTTTGCAACGATTTAATTCGTCCAACTCAGTTAAAATAAACACAGGCCGTACCTTTCAACAAAGGGTTCCAAACTAGGTTTGGATTTTTCATGCAAACGGCGAAGTGGTTCGACGATCGGCCGTCGCAACGGCGAAGAGAGGGAAGAGGCGCGCTGACGCCTGAAACGGGGCCCACTTTGGTTGCCTGTAGGCGGCGCGGCGGCGTTGGGAAGTCGGCAACTTCCCGGAGGTGATTCGGCTTCAACACTCAACGAAAAATTCTCCAATTAGTATGGATTTGAAGCTCAGGTCTAGATCAACAAAAACCATAACTAGGGCATAGGGTTTTGATGTGTGGTTGGAGAGAAATGGAGTGGAGAAGTTTAGAAGTGGTTTCCGCCTTTGATCGGGTGTCGAGGAGAGAGAAACCCGCTTTTTCTTTTTTTTGTTTATGGTTGAATTTTCTGATTGGCCCTCTATATATTTAATTCAAAAATAGGGTTTTCTCATACGAACTCCAATCCAAACCCAACGACTGTCGCCCCCAGCTAAATACCCCCATGCCGAAAAAAATGGGATATGTTTCGTAGGCCTATTCGACTGTTTCAGTCAGTTTTTCTTCAAATTAAAATATAAAACATTCAATATTTGATTTGAACGTACATTTCAATTTGCCGAGGCCACATACTGATTCTAAAAATTCCCGAAAAAATAAATCTAGCTATGTTTTGGCGATACGGTCCCAACAAAACTGATTTCGTCGAATTCTGAGGCCATTTGAAAAATAGCCATTTTCTGGTCGATCCATTTTAACATAAATCGACCAAACACATTTTCCTTCGCCACATTCACATATTAACTTCAAAAATTATGGAATTTGAAACCTAGCAATAATTTGACATCCCGGATCCAAAAAAAGTGGTTTCGTCGAATTTTGAGGTCACTTGAAAAATGTCTATTTTCAAAGGCTATATATTCTCTATAGCAACCTTTCTGAAAATTCATTTGGCCATAACTTTTGATTCCTGTTATGAAACTTCGATTTTTCAGATTCGTAAGAAGGATCTTCACTAACAGATTTAAATATGTTTGGTTTCACTAAAATTCTATTTATTTTGCACTCGGCACAGTCAGTCAAAGTTTGAATTCAAATTTTGAAACTGCCGCGCCATTTCAGTCCTTGTTTATAATTAAAAATAATTATATTTATTTTCAAACATTAATTCAAACATACTTTTCCTCATTATTATTTAAAATAATTTATTTAAAATATTTAAAATCCAATAAAATATCCAAATTAAACATTTTAAATTGGCTTAGATTTTCCTGGTTGTTACAATCTCCCCCACTTAAAAATTTTCATCCGCGAAAAGGAACGAAGTCGAAAGTTGCTTAATTACCAACCTCAACTTTCATTCTAGCTTCCATTCTTCAACTTTTCAGTTTCTAAGAATTTTCAAATTCTTCAAAAATTTGGTTAACACCCTAAATTTTCGATAAATTTCGCCATAACCTCCTTTGTACGGGGAGCTTCGGGATATTTCAAGTAGCCTCCCATGGCCCTCACCAATCCAAAATAAAAAGGAAAAGCCAAGCGACTAGCCAATCGGCTCATAAAATCATCAAATTCTAGAGAAATACAATAAACATGTACCTATTTGTCGGGCAAACAATTTTATTCCTATGCTTAACTGTTTATCCATAACCTGTTCACACATATATAATGCACATGTATATATTCTATCTATTTTCAATTCAATTCAATTTTTGTTCAATTTGGCTGAATGGTTCAAAATTCTAATTAATCAACTAAAAATCAAACAACACAACCAGCAATCAATTTGTTTTTATCTCTCAAAAATATACTAATTAATTCATATACACTTTTAAAATCATTCAAACTATATAATTAAAAAGTTATACATCCATGAAAAGAAAACATCAGCAAAGTAGAGAACAAAATGGAAATGCAAAATATGGTAAATGTACCTTGCACAGAAGTCAATCAGAGATATCCACCCTGCTCTTAGGATAGGATTTCTTAATACTCTCCTCAGTTTCTCAAGTACAATCTCGCGGATCTCCACTCCATTGCACTTTGTCTAAGTGAACCTTCTTGTTCCTCAATTCTTTGGTTTCTTGTCCAATTATCTTTAGCGGTTCTCTTCTCACAGCCAATTCTGGAGTAATTTCTATATCCCATTGTGCTGCTTCTTCCACGATGATGTCTGGATCATGAACATGCTTTCAAAGTTGAGATAATTGAAATATATCATGCACTTCAGGCAACTAATCTAGCAATTGAACTCTATATGCGAGAGTTCCAATCCGTTCAAGTATAGGGAATGGAACAATAAATTTGGGCGCCAACTTCCCAGTTTTTCCAAATCTAATTACTCCTCTCATCGGAGAAACCTTTAGATACACATAGTCACCAACAGCAAATGCAAAATCCCTCCTTCTCGAGTCTGCATAGCTTTGAGCGGCTAGCAATCGTTTCTTAATGAAATCGACTTTATCCGCAGCTTCGCAAATCATATCTGTTCCCAATACAAGCCTATTACCAGGTTCTACCCAACAAGCAGGAGATCGGCACGGTCTACCATACAATGCTTCGAACGGTGACATTGTCAGGCTCGCTTGGTAGGTGTTGTTGTATGAGAACTCAGCCAAATGCAAATGGTCTTCCCATGATCCACCAAAATCAAGAACACAAGCCCGCAATAAATCTTCTAGTATACGATTCACCTTCTCGATCTGACCATCTGTCTGAGGATGATAGTCGGTGCTTAGATTCGTCTTCGTCCCCAGTTATACTTGAAATGCCTCCAAGAATTTGCTAGTAAATATTGGATCTCTATCACTGACCATACTGATCGGCACTCCATGTAGCTTAACAATTTCTTTGAAATAAATATGTGCTAGGCTTTGGGCTGTTCTATTGGATCTGATAGGTATAAAATGGGCGGTCTTCGTGAATCGATCTACGATCACCCAAATACTGTCATTTCCTTTCTTGGTTCTGGGCAAACCATCTATGAAGTCCATGGAAATATGTTTCCACATCCAACCTGGAATGTCCAGTGGTTGCAACAATCCGGCAAGTTTCTGTTGGTAGCTTTTGACTAGTCGGCAAGTAGGACACTTGCTGACATATATTGAGATGTCCCTTTTCGTAGCCTTCCACCAGAATGTTCGCTTGAGATCGATATACATTTTGCTCACACCTGGATGGATACTCAACTTGGACTTGTGACTTTCATCTAACAATTCTCTTTTGAGTTCTGGGATGTCAGGAACAAAAATCCTTCCTCTCAATCTCAGGATCCCATTGTTATCTATTTGAAAACCCGATGGTTCGCCTTTCTGAATCCTTTTGACCATATCCTTTATAAAATTATCATCTTTCTGAAGAATAGATATTTTGTCAATCAAGGAAGTCGTAATGATAAAACTGGCGATTATTACATTCTTGCTACTTAGTGCATCAGCCACAACATTGGCTTTCCCTGGAGTGTACAAAATCTCAAAATCGTATGCTGCAAGAAATTCTAGCCAACGTTGCTGCCTCAGATTCAAGTCTTTCTGGGTGAACAGATACTTTAGAGATTGATGATGTGTATACCGTTCGAATTTCTCACCCAAAAGATAGTGCCTCCAGATTTTTAAAGCAAATACGATGGCTAACAACTCAAGATCATGAGTAACATAATTTTTCTCATGCGGTTTCAGCTGACGGCTAGCATAAGCAACCACTTGACCTCTTTGCATTAATACTGCACCAAGGCCTTCTCTAAAGGCATCTGTCTAGACCTTCAAGTCTTGATTGCCATCGATAATCGTTAACACTGGAGCCGTCATTAATCTTAATTTTAGCTTCTGAAAAGCCTCCTCACATTCGGGAGTCCACTTGAATCTCGCATGCTTCTTGGTAAGCTTTGTTAAGGAACTAGATATCTTCGAAAAATCTTTAACGAAATTCCAATAATAACTAGCCAGTCCAAGAAAACTCTGGACTTTTTTGGGAGTACTAGGCTGCTTCCAATTTTTAATAGCGGTGATTTTACTGGGATCCACAGAAATTCCCTCTTTTTGATACAACGTGGCCAAGAAACTTGACTTCTTCTTGCCAGAATATACATTTGGAAAGTTTGGCCTTCAATAAATTCTTTCTAAGAATTTCCAATACCTGTTCCAAATGTTTTGCGTGCTCCCTCTCTGACTTAGAGAAGATTAATATGTCATCAATGAAAAACAGAACAAATTTATTCAAGACATCGCCGAATACTCAATTCATTAAATCAACAAAATAGGTCGGAGCGTTACATAAGTCGAACGGCATTACTAACCACTCATAGAACAAATCGGGACCTCTGAATGCTATCATGGGAACACACTCTTCGGCAATATGAAGCTAATGGAAGCCTGTAGCTAGGTCCATTCGGGAAAATACTTGCGCGCCATTCAATCGTTCCAGCAAATCATCAATCCGCGGCAATGAATATTTGTTCTTTAATGTCTGTTTATTCAAGTCACGATAATCCACACATAGTCGAATAGTACCGTCTGACATTGGGACAAACACCACTGGTGCTCCCCAATCAGAGAAACTAGGCCTGATCAGACCCTTCCATACCAGCTGTCGAGTCTGATTGTCTAATTCTTCTTTCTCCTTTAGAGTCATTCTCTGAATAGCGTGCACTACTGGCCTTGCATTCAGAATAAAAGTGATCTTGAAATCAATTTCTCTCTTGAGGTAAGCTAACAACTTCTTCGAACACATCTGCATAATTCTTGATGATAGGAATATATTTTATGAGGTCTGGAATATTCTCTGTGACTATAGGGATATTTTCTATTTTAGCAGGAGAAACATCTAGAGCTGACCAAAAGTCTTTTCTATCTGAATTTGGACCTTCACATGGTATGGTCATATAATTCCCTAATTTAATTTTTTCCCTAACAACTCTCTCGGCGCACTTAACCTCTGCTTCATATTTGGTTAACCAATCCAATCCCAAAATAAGATCGAATTCCGTAAAATTCATGACGATAGAGATGGTAGGGAAGTTATAATAGGAAAAAGAGACAGGCACCCCATAAACCCAACTAAGATTGAGGGAACCCCCAACCGGATTATGGATAGTGATGGGTTCTTTGAGCTTTCTCAATTTCAAATCCAACTTCTTAACTGCATTCTTTGCAATAAAGCTTCGTGACGCACCTGTATCAAACAGTACTTTAACTAGAATATTTTTGACAGTAAGCGTGCCTTCCAAAACATCACACCTTCCCTAACTAGCTGAGGGTGTTGAAGTTTTTGCCAGTTCGTTTACATGTATTATTCCAGGCTTCTTTAAGAGCTGATAGTCCTTTGCAAGATGACCAGTCTTATGGCATTGTTTTCACTCCCTATACTCTTGAAACTTCTCATCAGTTCTAAATATCTTCTTCTTTTGCTTTCGATTGGCTCTAAATCTATCCTTTCTTTGTTTCTTTAAAGCAATACAATTTATCGATAAATGCCCCTGCTTATTGCAGTTATTGCATACGGCAGTCGTTATTGGTTCTTTCTCGGATTTAACCCTTTTCCTCTTGGCTCTGGGCTTCTTACTGACCTCAGGCATCGTACTGGCCTCAGGGCCATCAGTCTCAGACTCCTCTTTGTTACTAGAACTGACTTCCTCTTCGTTGTTCAAAAGACCATTCTTATGGAGATCTTCATACTAATAAGCCATGTATATAATTTCAGAAAAAGGAAGCTTTACATGCCCCATGACACTACTTTGGTACTTTCTTTGAAGCCCGTTAATAAACCTCAGATTCTTCCTCTTCGGATTTTGAATTAGATGAGGGGTAAAGTGAGAAAGTTCATTGAATTTCTTATGATATTCTGGAATGGTCATATCTCCTTGTATCAAATAATAAAATTCATCACATAATCGCTCAGTTGCTTCTGGAGAAATCAATCTTTCTATAAGAATCTCTTTAAATCTATCCCAGGTAATATTACCTTCTAGATTATCCTTAATAATCGAATCCCACCAGAACAAAGCTTCGACTTTGAGTGCCCAAGATTCTAGTAATCTTTTCTGATCATCTCTCAGCTTTGAACCTTCAAAAAATTTATCAGCAGAGCGTATCCAGGCTTGAGTTTTAATAATAGATTCATTGCCCGAGAACGGTACTCCACCCATATCTCGATACTTAACAAATAGAGCCTCAATATCTGGTTCTGCCCTACCTCTTCTACTTTTGTCACTCATTTTTTAATGTCTGCAAATAGCAGACAAAGTGTTAGGCCAACAGAAAAAGGTAATTTTAAAACATAGAGACATATATTTGAAAGTAAATGTGCCTATCAGGGTGTATCTCATTCTGCTACACTCATTCTAGGATATTACTGACCCTATCTGAAATGAGTGCTCTATCGTAGAACACTACTGGTTCTATTTCTGACGAGTTCGTTAATATGTTATATTCCAGAACTAAGCTTAACCAAAGTTCTGATACCACGTTGTGACGACCCCAAAACCCCGTACGACGGTGGCAAGGGTAATCTTTGGAATATAACACATAAACAGATAATAGCAAAACAGAAATAATTAAATACACCAAATAATGTACAAATGATACACTGGATAAACATAATCATCAGAGTTACACAGTATACCGGATCATACTTAGTACAAAATATAGTTCAGCTATGCATAAATGTCTACAGCGGAAAACAAAACATAATATGTACAATAGAAGCTGAACAACATAAAAAAAGATAAATGATAGAATCCATCTTCAGCTCCATCTATCCAGAAAGAGTCTGCTAAAACCTGAATACAAGGTTGCCCATTTAGAAAAAGGGGCACCCGAGTTTGCAAGTGAAACAAACTAGGAGTCAGTCACGGGATTGGTATGAGAAATCTACTTAACTTACTTTAATATATGGTCAATAACAGGACCACACCACTTTCGCGGAACAGGTTTACTCCAATGGATTGCCAGTGCTTTAAAACAAGTAAATCTTTTAAACATCGCAATGCTTTTTATAAAAATGAAGCCATTATAAGGCTCAGTTCCCATCACACGATGCAACGCAAACTAGAGGATAGAGTTTTTCCTTATAATGGCCAAGATATGCTTGATACGAATAAAAAAAAGCATTTGGTATTATTACTAGTGTTTATATGTCTCAAAAACAATTTCAAGTCATAAGTATCAATCATAGCCGGCATTAATGCCACGTACCACTATGTCTCCATATATAGGTATACAATCAAAACCGCACGGTGTCGTATTTGGAAATTGGATTTCCATCATGAACCAAGGCAAAAGATAGTCCTTACCAACTTCGAGACTCTCTTGCGCAAGCCTCAGAGTCAGAGCGCATCAATCCTTGGATCGTTAGGGTCGGTCCACCGATGTGGATTAAAATGCCTGAACACTGCGTTTCCCCGCCCTTTGGGGGCGTAAATGAGTCCTATGACTCCATCGGATCCACATAGTCACCGATATATCCGAGACGCCTCGCAACAGAAACAACCACATAGGTGAAAATAACATAAATGTCAGGGCTGGTAGGTCACTAACACCACCCTAGCTAGAAGGAAACGCATGCCCTCCCTGATGTCCTCTCCCGTTTCTGGTTCATACCGGGGTGTGAGGCTCGCGAATCAACGTTATACACAAAGCTATGCCACACAGACCGTGGTTTGATCATCAACCACAAGACTTTGCTTTTCAACAAAAGCCTTGATCATTTGCCACTTTGGCGTGCCACACAAGCAATTCACTCCATGCGACTGATTTCTGTCGATATATAACCTCTGAGCACATATGTCTCAGAGAAGGGCGTTAAGTAAGAGAATAAATTCTCCGCTGCCAAACAGATATATATTTAATAGAGATCAATCAGCACAGAACAAAATCCAATGTCAGACACACAGTTCATTTACAAGTTCGTTCTGGGTCTGAACGAAACCGAAGGCACCTTATACCTCACATATCCATCGATCTCCAAGTAGGTCTGGACGCTCACCACTTATTATCTATATTTCAGGATGCCTCCCAATCAAGACATCAGTAACCATCCAACCGATGTGAAGATCTCCGGTCTTCAACCACCGTCTTCATCATCGACTTCTTATCGCCGATCAATTATTTGAAATGAGACTTAACTCGGCCTTTTCAAATAATTCACGTATATTTAGAATTTAAATCAATTCATTTCAATGGTTAAATTATTCGACATCAATAATTCTGTTCTTAATTTTAATTTTCACACCAAACACACTCAACCATCAAATATCCAATAAACCGGGTAAATTCGGTTTATTTCCATTCCATATCGTTTATAATATTTTATAACGATTTATCGCTTTTTTTATTCATTTAAAAATAGTCAATTCATTCAAACGACGCTTCAGGCCATAACGCGGCCGTGGCGCTGTTTTCTTCAGATTTGATTTAAACATATCAGAAAATCTAACCGTTGGATCTTCAAAAATTTTATGTCATTTGAAAGATCTTTTCAAGATGAATCCAACGATTTCAGTTTTGGGAAAATCCGACGTTCGGATCTCCCAATACGATCGTTTGAAGTTACGATTTGAAAATATGAATTGCAGCGTCGTTATTCGATTTAATTTAATTATATATATATATATATATATAATCGAATTTGGCGCTGTTTTTCTTCAGATTTGAATTAAACATTCCAGACAATCCAACCGTTGGATCTTCACAAAGTGGGTGTCGTTGGAAAGATATTTCCAAAGCGAACCCAACGGTTTCGGTTGCGGGAAAATCCGATGGTCAGATCTAACGCACTAATCGTTTGAAATCACGGTTTCAAAATACGAACTGCAGCTTCGTTATTCGATTTATTTCAATCATATATATATATATAATTCATTCTTCGATTTCAAAACCATATTCATTTCACACATTTGATAAAAACGGTATTTTTATCCAGTAGCTATTTATTTCAACAAATCACTATTTTTAACAGTTCATATATATCATAAAAATGTGATTTTTATTGTAAAACAATTTATTTCAAAACAGATTATTTTATATAGTTCATATATAGGGTAAAAATGTTATTTTTGGTGTTAAAACAATTTATTTAAAACACTAGTATTTTATATAATATATATATATATATATGATAAAAATGTTATTTTTATCTTTCAAAGAATTTATTCAATATATGAACTCCATTCAACACATGAATTTTCTTTCAACACATGAATTTCTATTCAACACATGAATTTTATTTCAACACATGAATTTCTATTAAACACATGAATTTTATTTCAACACATGAATTTTATTTCAACACGTGAATTTCTATTCAACACATGAATTTTATTTCAACACATGAATTTAAATCAAACACAGAAAAATTTTAGAAAATTTCGGCAGCATAACGACAGGGTAGTTAAAACCGGCACCGTCCCTAGTACGGCTCCACGCCTTACCTTGAAGCCTCGCAGCTTTTGATAATGGGGATTTTCAATATCTAGTTCGTACACATACGAATTTTCCCATATACTAATCCTATTGGGATTTCAACCACAATCAATCTTTTCAAATCAACCATTCAAGATATTCACCAAATTTTCACATCAACCAATAATCCAAACAATATCACAACCAATTTATATCGTCCATGGTCTGTGGACGAGGGGAGTATATATCTATATATATAGATATAGATATAGATATACGTATAAAACTATATTTCGATTCCATTTCAATATCATTTCAATTTATTTCAACGCATATATCATTTTTACAACGCATATATAACTTATACATCGAACATACAACTTATACAATGCTTATACATGTGGTGTACAACGCTTATATAACTCATACATCGACTATATAATTTATACATCGTTGTTTTCCATATTGTTTATAATTCAAAAATCTCACATTGGGTTCCACTCCTCCAAAAATTGTAGAAGGCTCAGAAAAATATCCGGTCTCTTCTAGAATGTGGAAGACATCCGTACGAGTCCACTGTCTCTTGTTTCACTGAATTTCGACCACATAGCAAAAAGATATGATTTTTATAAGTTTGCAAAGCTTTTATTTGTCGAAATCAGTTAAAAAAAACACGGGCCGTACCTTTCAGCAAAGGGTTCCAAACTTGGTTTGGATTTTTCGTGCAAACGGTGAAGTGGTTCAACGATTGGCCCTTGCACCGACGAAGAGGGGGAAGAGGCGCACTGACGCCTGAAGCGGGGCCCACTTCGGTGTCCTGTAGGCGGCGTAGCGGCGCTGGGAAGTCGGCAAATTTCCGGAGGTGATTCGGCTTTAACACTAAACGAAAAATTATCCAATTATTATGGATTTGAAGCTCAGGTCGAGATCTACAAAAACCATAACTGGGGCATAGGGTTTTGATGCGTGGTTGGAGAGAAACGGAGGGGAGAATTTTAGAAGCGGTTTCCGCCTTTGATCGGGTGTCGGGGAGAGAGAAACCCGCTTTTTATTTTTCTTTTTATTTATGGTTGAATTTTATGATTGGCCCGCAATATATTTAATTCGAAAATAGAGTTTTCTCATACGAACTCCAATCCAAACCCAACAACTGTCGCCCCCAGCTAAATACCCCCATGTTGAACACAATGGGATATGTTTCATAGGCCCATTCGACTGTTTCAGTCAGTTTTTCTTCAAATTAAAATATAAAACATTAAATATTCGATTTGAACGTACATTTCAATTTGCCGGGGCCACATACTGATTCTAAAAATTCCCGAAAAATAAATCTAGCTATGTTTTGACGATACGGTCCCAACAAAACTGATTTCATCGAATTTTGAGACTGTTTGAAAAATGGCAATTTTCTGGTCGATCCATTTTAACTAAAATTGACCAAACACATTTTCCTTCGCCACGTTCACATATTAACTTAAAAAATTATGGAATTTGAAACCTAGCAATAATTTGACATCCCGGATCCAATAAAAGTGGTTTCGTCGAATTCTGAGGTCGTTTGCAAAATGTCTATTTTCAAGGGCTATAATTCTCTATTGCGACCTTTCTGAAAATTCATTTGACCATAACTTTTGATTCCCGCTATGAAACTTCGATTTTTCAGATTCGTTAGAAAGATCTTCACTAACAGATTTAAATATTTTTGGTTTCACTAAAATCCGTTTTATTTTGCACCCGGTACAGTCAGTCAAAGTTTGAATTCAAAATTCGAAACTACCGCGCCATTTTAGGCCTTGTTTATAATTAAAAATAATTATATTTATTTTCAAACATCGAATCAAACATACTTTTCGTCGTTATTATTTAAAATAATTTATTTTAAATATTTAAAATCTAATAAAATATCCAAATTAAAAATTTTAAATTGGCTCTGATTTTCTGGGTTGTTATAGTCGCCCCTAAGGTAATTCCCCCAATTCGAACACAATGGGGTATGTTTCGCAAGTCAATTCGGCTATTTCGATGCGTTTCCATTAAAATTAAAGTATAAATCTATATATATTCAATTTAAATGTACATTTCAATTTACTGGGGCCACATACGAACTCTAAAAATTCCCGAAAAATTATTTCTAGTTTCGTACTGACGATACGATCGTAACAAAACTAATTTCGTCAAATTCTGAGACCGTTTGAAAAATGGCCATTTTCTGGTCGATCAAAATTGACTAAAACTGTCAGAGCACGTTTTCCTGTGCCACGCTCACATATTGATTCAGAAAATTACGAATTTTGGAATCTAGCAATAACTCGACATCTCGGATCTAACAAAAATGGTTTCATCGAAAACAGAGGTCGTTTGCAAAATGGCTATTGTTAAGGGCCAAAATACCATAGCAACTATTCTGGATTTTCAACTGGGCATAACTTTTGATTCCCGCTATGAAATTTCAATTTTTCGAATTCATTGAAAGAAATTCTCAATTAGATTCCAATATTTTTGGTTTCGTTGAAACCGGTTTATTTTAAATCCTGTACATTCATTTGAAATTTGAAATCGAATTTTCGAACTACCGCGCCATTTTCAATTCCTTTTATAATTAAAAATAATAAATTATATTCTAACGTCGATTCAAATAAATATATACATTCTAATTCTATTCAAAATAAATTTCTCATCGTTATTATTTAAAATAATTCATTTTAAATATTCAAAATTCATTAAAATTGCCAAAATAAAAATTTTAAATTGGTTCGGATTTCAGGGTTATTACAATCTCCCCCACTTAAAACTTTCATCCCCGAAAAGGAATGAAGCTGAAAGTTGTTTTACAAATCAACTCAACTTTCATTATTTTCATTATGGCTTAAGTTCTTCAACTTTTCAGTTTAAAAGAACTTTTCAAATTCTTCAAAAATTTGGCTAACACCCTAAATTTTTGAAAAAATTCGCCATAACCTCCCCTGCACGGGAGACGGGGAAAATCCCGAAATCGCCATACAGGCCTTTCTATTCCAAAAAGAAAAAGAAACAGCCAAGTGGCAAGCTAATCGGCTCATAAAATCATCAAAAACCCCAAGAAAAACAATAAACATGTACCAATTTGTCGGGCAAACAATTTTATTCCTCTGCTTAGCTTGCCTGCTATGACCTGTTCACACATTTATATGTACATGCATGCATTTCCAAACAATTTTCAATACATTTCAATATTTGGTATAATTTGGCCTAAATGGTTAAAATTTTTAACAAATCAAACCAATAACCAAACAACCCAATCAGCAATCAATTAGTTGATTATCTTTTCAAATTTATAATTTTGATATATAGTCAAAATCACATTTTTGATGCCAATTCACAACAATAGACCCTATCTAATTTTGGTTCTCACACCAGTCAATTGGAAATATATAGAAATCCCACTTTCGTCACTCGAATATAAATTATGTTGACGAGTACTCAATCATCAGAATCATCTTTGGGCTACTAGAGTATGATTCTATATCTATCCAGTATATTAAAACTTCGAATGCACGTGGATCAGATGTATACGCAAAATCTTTATATACTGGATTGTCCAAATTCAATACAATTAAATATTCAAATACACTGAATAAGGTTTAAATTTTCAAAACAAAATTCATCTTCATTTTAAAAATATACTCTTCACACTCGTTCTAGGATACTACGGATCGTACCTCTAACGAGTCATTCCCATTGGATATTACTAATCCAATCTCTAATGAATTCTTTCGTTTGGTTCCAAAGTGTCTTGTTCTCGAGCTTTGTAAACTAAACCCTGATACCAAACTGTTACGACCCGAACATCCACGTGAAGGAAAGCACGGATTGAGTTGAGAACAAGACAAATCATAACACAAACAGAAGAACATTTCATTGCTTATTACAACAATTTCATCAGAACACAAGAATATACAGAGTATGAATAAATATTATACATCATAAAATATCAGAGATTTACACTTTACAATGCAGCAGCGGAAAAATAATACAAACACAACTGAAAAGAATATACGGATACAGAGCTTTCCGAATATCATTCCACCTGTAGATCAGAATCCTGTGAATATAAATTTGCAAAACCAAAACTACTAGCTGCCCATGTGGAAGATAGGGGCACTCAGAGTTAGGTTAAAACAATAAACTCCAAGTCAATCATGTGACTGGTGTGAGAACTAAAACAGTTATTTAAAACTTTACTTTAAAGTTAGGTAAATCAAGGGACCACGCCGTATAACACGGAACGGGTTTCCTCCCAAGAATACCAGTGCATAAAACAACATCTGTAATAACCCAGATTCCAACGGAACGATTTTTTTTTAAAAAAAAACCAATCCACTGAAACCCGAGTTGGTTGCTCTGGTATCCTGCAGAAAAGACAGAGAAAAGAGATATGTCAGAGTTCGTAAAACACCTCACAGCGGAAGGAGTAAAATATAATATATTTAAAACATAGCTTTACCTTAATCACAATACTGCTAAATCAGTATTCCCAAAGCTATAAGTCTCTGTCTAACCTGCGAATGTTATGAGGAGGGGTCAGAACATAAGTTCTCTGTGAATGAATTTAAACTACACTTCTTGAATAATCCTACATATACCGTTCATTTACACTTTCTTATTTATTAGGTTATACGTGTTATTAGCACTCAAAGCTTACACACACGTCGCACCCATCTACCCTCTAATAGATTAACCTAATATAGTGTATATGTAGCTACCCCCAAAGTGAGGTACACCCCGTGATACCCCACTCGCGCGGTCTCCTCTGTTTCGCAACAATAATATGCACATTCCCTCATCCTTTTCCATAGTAATGTACAATGCTACATCCGCATAGAACCACTATTGCTATGCTACGTAAGAGTACTGACTGCTATCCTCGAAGTACTCGATTGAGTTTGTTCCATTACCGAGTAATGCCCTTTAGTCTACGATACACCACCCAGAGCAGACATGGTTGTACCTAGACTTTCCCACGTACGTATCGTCAATCGTACTCGATGTTTCTACTGCACATAACCTCTACTTGTGCACCCAAGTTCCGTGGCAGGGCTACACCAGAAAACAAGGAATTCAGTCGGGAGCATTTCTATATCTGTACGGGCCCGCCTCTAAGAGTGTCCAATGTACAAATATCTCTAGGTTCTTGTTTTTCTATGGTGGCAATGGCCCCACCTCAGCCTCTCCCTCAACCAGTAAAGATCACACGAGCTAAGCGATCACCCCTAACAAGAAAACAATCTAAACATCCATGTGGGGTCTCCCCGCACCCGTCCCTTGATAGCAAAGGTTAACGATCTCTAGGGGTTAGCTCTTGTCTTTTCGCATTCCTTAGGCTGTTGGTGACAGGCGTCCGACGATCTTGCTATCGTTTGGTCTTGACCCTCCACCTCCGCCTGAGGCAATCACTGAACCACCCTTAATGCCACTGCGTACAGCATTCTGACTGCCCCCTACTTGTGCAGTCAAGGCCCACCCACATGGTAGTTCCGTGCAGACCCAACCTCTGTAATCCTAGCTCGAAGCTAAACCACCACAAAGGACTACCAGGAGCACCTTTAGCGTCTCAGGAAGCCGCGTGCTTTCCCTTCCAGTCCATTGGAGACGCAAAAATAGCGAATGTGCGCTCTCCTCGTGCCTTATGACACCGTCATGATCTACCTTGTTGGGTTATTCATCCTACAACGTACGGACTGCTTCAAGCGCCTTAGTTTTATATGTCATTAGACCCTAAGTCTAAACATTTATTTCACGCTTGTGCCACCTTGTCAACTTTCTCATTTAACTTGGTTATTCACAATAGCTTTTTTTCTATATTTACCAAGTTACCCTTGCTTATTACTTCAATTTATACTTAACCAACTTAAGTCCATTAATTAGCCCACAACATGTTATTTTCCAATTTCATAAATTATTCCCTTTCGGGGTTTCAACAACATGTTATACTTAATTCATAGTTAAGTATGCCTTATCCCACATATATACTGATTAGGAGAATAACCCTCTAAACACCAGCCCCGAAGACCGAAATCAACATCAGACTGGCACCCAGAGAATTACTCAACCCAACCACCATATATGATTCTAATCTACTTTTTTCCCATTCATATAACTTATAACATTTTTAATTTCACATTTATCCTTCCCAAACTACTTAATTTAAGTATATCTTTCTTTACATATAAGTTATCTCATCTTCCTTATCATTTCCTATAACTTATCTTGTCCCATAAGTTATAATTTCCACCTATCATCCTTTCTTTCCTTATTAAAGTTTATTCATAATAGGTTATTTATCATTCCCCATTTCTTGTCATTAATTTTAGATTTGACTTAACCCTTCCACTTACTTAACCCATTACTTAAACTTTACCCAATTCAATTAATTTATGATACCGTCACTGTAACAACCCATATTTTTATAACATGTTAAAACCCTAAATCAGGTAGAATTAAATTTTAAAATAGGAATTAGGGAAAACGGGTAGGGCCATTGCGTCCATCTCGAAATTCTGCATCAAATCGAGTCCAAGTTTTCGAAAAACGAAGTCCGTATGAGGGAGATATGACCCTCCGAAGTTTCATGAATTTTCAGAATCGAAAACAACTCAAAATTCGAATTCAAACCCCAAAGCAGACTGGGCGGGAATTTTCCCGCCCAGGACCAGGTCGACCTGGGGGTCGACACTATGGTCGACCTCCTAGGGACCAAGTTTACCCTATGGTCGACCTAGGGGTCGACCTGGTGCCCGAACCCAGTTTTGAGCCTGGGTTCATTCTGATGTACCTGGTCTCGTTTTCAGTCTAGATTCGTCCGCCTAATCCTATATAAACAGCCCCCTAGCCCCATTCTCTTTACACCATTCTTCTCTCCTTATGCTGCCTCTGAAATATTAGAAATAAATAAATAAAATAATGGCATCGCTACTCTGCTGGGATCAAAACTAGAACTAGTGCATCTTCTTCCAATTCTGAATAAGAGTAAAAGAGAACTACTGCAACTCTTCTTCTATAATCCAAACAAGGCAAGTGCAGTTATTTTCCGATATGAAATTTAATCATGATCTTGACATAATTATGAATCTGAATCTGAGACTAGGCCCTTTTTCTATTTATCAGATCTGTTTCTCTGTTTTATTATTCTGTTTGTTCTGTATTTCTTCCTCCTTTCTTTCTTTTGTTTGATAGCCAGGCTACCACGAGCCTGAGCCAAGTCTCATAAGAGATGAACGCATAAACGCTAAATTTGGGAAGAATATTGAATGAGGCATATTTGGGCATAATTGATTTGTAACTAATTTG
Source organism: Allium sativum (assembly GCA_030737875.1). Classification (NCBI taxonomy): domain Eukaryota; kingdom Viridiplantae; phylum Streptophyta; class Magnoliopsida; order Asparagales; family Amaryllidaceae; genus Allium; species Allium sativum. The sequence continues at coordinate 639,753 of CM060925.1, read as the reverse complement.
AGGATACAACGCATGTTGTAATTCTGGACATAAATTTGAGGCATATTGTATAAGACGATCTATGACTTGGAAGGAGAGGATTATTGTGACTGAGAACATAAAGAACATAGGTTGTAACTTAGAACATAAATCTGAGGCATATAATTGGGCATGTTGTATTTAAAACATAAGGTGTATTTAACGTATGTCTTGAGTTTTGAGGCATAAAGAATGTTGGACATATGACTTGGGATTTGGGGCGTAAAATTTAACTGTGAACATGTAACTGATTTGGATGCATAGTACAAGTTGTAATTCAAGATCTAGATCTGGACATACTATATATATTATAGTCTGTAATTTGGAAAAAGGAGAATTAATTTGCATATAACTTAGGTGTAAAGATCCATGTTAAGATTCGATGATTATTAAGTGTGAATACACCTAAATGGTTTTTTTTTGGATATGTGACATGCATTGTAATCAATGGCTATATTTGGCATAATTTATATGTGAATCACGATTAGAGTTTTTGGAGAATGTTCTGAACTATGCAAGTTTAACTAGAATTTGAGACATATGTTATATGGTGGATTATGACCATAATTTGGGCATATAAGTTTAGGCTTACTTTATGAATTAGGCAAGATCTGTGATTAGGACTTTAAGTAATGTTTAAATCGGTTAAAATTGTTATCTGCTTAATATGTTAAATTTGCCTAATCTGCTAAATCTGTTACCTGTTTAATCTGCTCAATTGCCTAAACTGTTAAATATGCTGAATCGCCTAATCTGCTAAGTATGCCCAATCTGCTAAATCTGTTGAGTTGCCTGATCTGCTAAAACTGTTGAACCGCCTGAGCTGCTAAATCTGTTAAATCTGTTGAAAAGCTGAATGATTGTAATTTGTGTAAAACATGTTAATTTGTTTAATCTGCTGCGACTTGAAAAGAAGTCAAATCTTTTAAATTGACATAATTAGTCTGATATTTGTATAATTTGTAATGGGAAAAGCTGGTTAAAATAAAAATGCTGAGACATGAGGTTAGACTCATGTTTGCGGTAGAAGCATGCCCGGACCCAACCGGCTTAACCAGCAACCACAATCTGCTAGTGTAATATGAGAGGTCGAAGGCGTAACTAAAATATTCTTAGACACGAGGTTAGGTCTGGCTTGTGGCAGAAGTCTGCCCGGAACCGCTCGGCTTATCAAGCGGCCACAAGCTACCGACCTAATGTGAGAAATCTGCGCATTAATATTTAATTTATGCAAATCTGAGATAAATATGTTTTCTAAAACGTGTTGGGTAGATATGGCTGAACCTACTGGACTGATGAATTAATAAACCTGCTTTGTGAATCTGTAGGCCCAATACAAAGTTAGACAATCTGTAAGTCTGTTAAAACTATACATCTGATCCGTTAGTCTGAAAACCTGTTAACTTGATTTTCTGGTCTGTGAACTAGTTGATTCTGAAATCTGTAGGCCTAAAACTTGTAAACAAGTTAATCCGAAATCTGTTAGTCTAGGGACACAAGGTTAGGAGGGAAAATACTTGTGTCATCTGTTGTTTGTGACCCATATTAGTCAGTAACCCTTTCTGGTATCAAAACTATGACCCAACAGTAGGTAGGGTCCAGGCACGCTTACTGAACTAATTATAAGCGGTTCATTCTGATAATGGCGAGTGGTGTTGATGGTGCGTTCCAACCGGATCATGTGCGTGCATGGATCCCGGTCTGCCTCTGAGGATGTAAGACGCCGTGACATCTATAAATAGGTCTGCGTCATTCGAAGGTTGCCACTTTAAGGAGTGATACACCCTTCTGTGGGGCTGGCACAGGGTATTTATGTATTAGGGAGCCGATCGCTTGGGGTAGATTTAGGGTACACTTAGTTCTGTCTGTTTCCGTTGGGGTACCGTCTGTTTCTATTAGGTGGTAACACCTGTCTGTTTCTGCCTGGTACCGTCTGTTGGAGTGGTAAAGGCCCATTTACTAGTGTACACCTAATTCTAACATTCTGTTTCTGTTGGGATTATTCTGTTTCCATCTCTGATTCCGTTTATATACCTTGTGTCTGTTGGGGTGGTAAAGGCCCATTACTGGCATTCTATTTCTGTATAGATAATTCTGTTCCGTTTCTGTTTCAGTTTAGACCTTAGGGTAACACCTAATCCTGTTATACTAGTATTAGGGCAGAGAAGTAAAGTATAAGTAAGAAGCATAACTTGGGCTATATCATTAGGTTTCTTCTGTTTAGCTTAAGTATACCAGTTACTCCGGTTGCTGTTGTCTCTTATCCATCTTTATTTTCATGTCATGATATTATTATCTGTTCATATGCTGAAAGTCACTGCACTTGCCAGACTTTATGTCTGACCTTGCTTGTTTTTGCCCTTTTTCTTTTGTTCCCCCCCCCCCCTCCAAGGTTTTAGGGTGGAAATATAGGAGCTTGATTCGGATTTTCTCTGCTTGAAGTATCGCTTGGCTTTGGCTCTATCTTTCCATGGCAGTTTATGTTGGGGATTATGACTTTAAAAAGTATGCATTCTGATGGCTTTTGTATAAGACCGATATTTTGTACTTGAATTCTGATATTGTGATTTGAAAAGATGTAACTAAACTTATTTCGGTTTCTGTTGTAATAAAGTTATAAATTTTTCAATTACTGTTTTATTTGTCTTGTAAATTTCTGTTCTGTCTACTAAAACGCTCCATTAAAGTTAAGGCATTACCTTTGTGAGTAACCTTAACGGAGGTGGGGTGTTATAGTCACGGGTCCCATTTGGTTAAGCATATCTGAATTTTGTTTCACATGCCACCCGTGTCCCGCTTAACCCCCTTTATTATAGTTTCCATATCTTACACATATCTTACTACGATTAAGTCTACCTTAGTCATGCTTTACATGTCATTTATTTCACCCACTTAACCCTCTAACCTTACCCATGTCACGCACATGTCTTATTATGGTTAGTATTTCTTAATTTATTTATTATGCAGTAACGATGTATGACCTCTCACATTAGACGTCTGTTCGTGGCTGCTGGATTTGTCGGGCAGTTGCGAGCAGTCTTACACCACGATGCGCCTAACCTCGTGTCATAAACCGTTACGCCTCTAGTTCTTGCCGTTGACCTCTCACATTAGACGTCCGCTTCTGGTTGCTGGATTTTCCGGGCGGTTACGAGCAGTCTTACACCACAAATGCGCCTAACCTCGTGTCATAGGCGTTCATTAACAATCGTCTTTCACCCAAACACCAAATTCATGTCATGTGTTCCAAATTCAACTTAATTACAATTCATTTTTATGCCTATCTCCAATTTGTCATTAACTAAACCAATTACATAATAGTTAGCCAAATTTCATATTACCCAAATTATCCAATTATAGTGAAATTCATCAATTCCATGTTATTCATACCCAAACATGCCAATTTCCAATATCCAGTTATACCCAATTTCATATAATCATAATTTTCCCAATATATATATATATATATACACACACACACACACATACTCCAACATTCCCACGTTCATACATATAATCTAATTCACCTTTAAGGCTTATTTTCAAGGCACAAATAAATTTCACCAATCCATATTAGGCCCAAATAATCCCTTTTTCCCTTTTAATTTCTCGTTCTAGTTTACAACGCATAAATCCATGATAGACGTAGGCTCAAGATAGCCTAGCTATAAAAATAAAAAGGGGAAAGAATAAAAAGGAGAGAACTCAAACGTAGGCATAAATAAAATAACTGATCTTATTAAATTATCATCATATTCATTATGGGGAATGGCAAACGATAGAAGCAATATTATACAACAAATATAGTTCAAATCCACTCACATTGACTGGATGGGAGAAATAAACGATTTGTTGTTGATGTAGAACGCTGATTTAATCTTCTTATTTGATTATTGGTGAAGAGCATTAATTGTTGATGAAGAACTTTGCTACTAGATTTGATTAAACTCCAAAGTTGATGAATAACTTGCAATTTAATTTAGAGTTTTGGGGCGGCGGCTACGTTTGGTTGAAGTTTGGTAGCATGGAGGCGTCTTAAGGAATTGTTATGAATTAGGGTTGGATCTTGCTATGTATTTATGGGCGTGTAGAAGGGTCTAAACCATTAGATTTAATTAAATCAAAATCAAACCACACACATTAGTAAATGAAACGTCACACACACACGCACTGAACCATGCTGGGTCCAAGCACACATTTTTGACTGCGTTGATTGTTTTTGCCAATGTTTACTAATTAAAGGTTTATTACTTGCTTGTTATACTTCCTTTAATTAATTGTGTGTGTTATACATCTCAATCAGGTTTGAATTGCTTGCTCATATATGCATGCCTTTTAATGCAATTAATTCATTTATTATGAATTTCAATTTTTCATATGTATAGATGCATGCACTTCTGATTATTTGAATTGCATTGTTTCTATGCCTTTTTTTCTTCTTGCATGAATATCTGATTTGAATGTTATTTAATAACATTAACCTTCCTCCAATTGTGGCTTGCTGATTTATACTCTTGCTTTTTGAATTGCATGTATATATATACATACTTGCCATATATTGGCTATTAATTCATGCTACATTTTAATGTTTATAACATTTTTTCTTTATGCATCGTCCACATGCACTATCTTTAATGCAATACTATCTTTCTCTTTAATGAACTATTTTTAGTGCACTTATTATTCACATATTTTCTTTTGATTGCACTAATTGCTCACTTCTCTAATGCATACATTTTTAATGTTCTCTTTTTAAATGCATTAATGTTTTCTCTACAACATGAGTCCACTTTATTTAAATTTTGCATCACCATTACATTTATTATATATATAATACGGCCTACTTTCTTCGTTTAACTATTTCATCGTAGCAATCCTTTAATTGCTTTTCTTTCTATTTTGGTTGCACATAATCAATCAATTTACTTTTAATGCATTTATTAATTTATTTACATGCATTTTTGTATTAATTGCGTGCATTTTCTTAGCACATTAATCCCTCTTTCTCTTACATGCGTTTATTATCATCATTGCACGATGCTCCCTATTCATACGCTACTGCATGCATTAATTTATTCTTGCATATGTCTATGTGTACATAATTAATTACATGTGCCAATTCACTTCTTTCTCTTTTCATGCATTTTCCATGGCGTTTCTTTATTAATTGCTTTGCCACATATTCCATAAATTACACTAATGCTTTTTATTGCAATTTACAACGTTTCCATTCTACCTTCTTTCTAATTTATATATATGTATATATATATATTTTGCATGCAATTCATTTTCCTTCATTTCAATACACATATATATTATTATTATTTTAGTCTTCCTTTTAAATGTATATATGTACATAATATATATATATACATATTTTCATACTTTTAATTGTCTTAAAAATGACGAGTGTTACATTCTACCACCCTAAAGGAATTTTTTCATCAAAATTCGATGAGGTTAAATAGATAATCCGTCGCATAATATACATCCATCATGTGCGCATCCAATTTTTGCAAACATTGTGCACATGTGCAATGTGAAATACATCATAGTAATGCATGTATGCCTAATTTGTTACCACCTTTGTGTATGCAAACTTAAAAAAAAAACCTTTTCAAAACATGATGCTCAAATCCTAAATATACTTGCAGTTCTATATGAATGCAATATTTTTTTGAAAAAAACTTTTTTCACTCAAATTTTCCCATACTCTTACAGAGTAAGAGCATAGTTCATCCAATTGTTGCATCCAAAACCATACCAACCATTATCAAATTTGAAATTTAGAAAAATCTAATTTTCTAAATTCGATTTCTTATGTTACAAAAATATATAAAATGGAAGAATTTACAGTTTCTGTTGTACTTTTATAATTGTACTTGGGTTTTTATATAACTATTCTATGAAGATTTCATATTTTCCTATCCAAGCACAACTACGTAAGAAAATTTCTTTTCTTTTTCAACTTCTCTTGGAAAAATTTCATTTTTATTCAACTTTTCTTAAGATTTTCATTTTCTTTTCCCGTCAGTTTGTTGCTTTATTGGATTTGTTGTTTTCCTCTTAATTAGGCTATTCTCTTTCTTAGCTTACTTGACTTACTCCAATTACTTAAATTTATTATTAAAAATAATCTTTTTCTGTTTTCAACTCAAACAACATCCTACACAGCTACTACTATGGGCCAATAATCTTAGGACTTTGTCATCTCAGACAATTGCGAGTCCACACAACAGGACCTACCCCCTTACTTGCCCATTACTACTTAGTAGTCACTACTAGTGTAACGACCTACAAATCCATAGTATCTGAGTTGACTAATAACACCATATGTCCAACCCAAATTGCACAGAAATACGAATAATTAATAGAAAGAAGTTAGAGGATGAGAAATAGAAAGAAAGAAATATTAGAATAGAAGAAAATGAAGGAGGAACAAATAAAATATATTAAATAACATATCTTTATGAAATACAAATCAATAACTTTATATACATACCATCATCAGAGCACAACTGTTATTCCTGGAACAGTTATAAACACTTGTTTCCAGATACAAACATGGTTCACAGCGGAATATATGATAGTCTATAGCTAACCGGTGAATTCTTCTGCTTCCAGCTCTTCCAAGTGAATCTAAAAAATCCCGACTACTTGACTGCCCATACAAATTTGGGCACCCAAGAGTTTAGGGAAAACAAACAAAATAAACTCTGGGTCAGTCATGGGACTGGTGAGTAAACTCCAACCATTTGTTTAACTTTAAAAATCCTTTCTAAAGAAATGATAATAGTAAGACCAGCCACACATAAACACGGATGATTTTTACCTTACTATAACCCAAAACACTTTGATACAAAAATCCAGTGATATTATAATAATGTCTAATCAAATAAATAGAATCTAGCGGAACGCTTGCATCTCACGCTCCATATATAATATAAAATCAAAAACCGCTGGGTTCTTATTGGAGATTGGATTTCCAGCATGACAAGGTATGGAACCACCTTCCGATAGTGTATCTCTAGAGAGGAATACTCTGGGCTCAACAAGGACATCTTGCAACCTGGCCCACACATGACCGACCACTCATTTCGCTTGAGTGTATCGAATGTATATCACCAACGTTTGGGATCAGCAACCATTTCTCGAACGCGACAACATCGACTAAAATAAGGAATTAAATGAATCTCTAGATAGGTGAGAATACACCCAAATGGGAGCGAGCCACATAGCCATGCTTCCTACCCGATTTTTGTCATTTCCCGATTGTTGAGGCCTGAGGCTATGATTACTTTCTATTCATTGATAATACAATTACTTTGAATGCCACATTATCAGATCCGTTAATCATTAATTGATTTGCACAAATATTCTGGATATTATGCTAAGGGAATAAATCTGTTGCAACCACATATATTTATACAGACCAACCCATTCGATCATTGGAAATACTCTGTCAGACACTCGTCCATATACGTTCGTTCTGTGACTGAACGAAACCGAAGGCACTATTCAGTACATCCATCCTAGGCAATCTCTACCTAGGACTTATACAACAGCCCTTGCACTTAACTCCATCTTCAATATATTCAGCACACTTGGTTCGCAACGCTTATGCCAATATGAAGTGGTTCTAAAACGACCCAGGTATTTTCGGCCTTGAAAATCGATATAAATACCTTTACCGTAACTCATGCCGACCTTCCAAACACCGAAAACACTGGATGTTATTAGAAAGAAATTAGAGGGTGAGATAAGAAAGAAATATTAGAATAGAAGAAGAAGAAGATCCAACCCATCACAGAGTCTCACATCGTAGCGGAACAAAATATAATACAGAAAACAAATCTTAATTGAGAGCTTTTTTAAAAATACTTACAATCTCAGAGTACATCAGCATCACTGGATAGTTATAATAATCTGTCCCATACATAGCGGAATAGTAGTTATATAATATCTTACGTCTGGACTCTTCCAGCTTGTCTCTTCACAGCATTCGATAACCTGAACCTGTACACCCCGGGCTAACCCGAGCATTTACAAAATACCGGGCCAGTCTAGTGAACCAGAGTGAGATAATCTCGCACAGTATTAAGGTATCACTCAAATTGATTTTACAGTTAAAATCCTTTCGAAATAAAAAGGTAATCGTAAGACCAAATCCACACATAAATACGGACAGTTTTTACCTTACGATAACCCAAACAGTTTTAAAATCAATATTTTGTCTGATATTATGATAATGTCTACGTACAAGTAATACCAAATCTAGTAGAACGCTTGCATCTCACGCTCTACATATATAGTATACAAACAAAACCGCAGGCGCTTATTAGAGATTGGATTCCAACCATGACAAGGTATGGGACCACCTGCCGATCGTGTATCTCTAGAGACGAATACACTGGGTTCAACAAGAACGTCTTGCAACCCGGCCCACACATGACCGACCACTCATTTCGCTTGAGTGTATCGAATGTATATCCCCAACGGTTGATATCAGCAACAGCCTCCCGAAAAGGGCCAACATCGAATATATATTAAAGAAACAATTTGAATTTCTCCAGATAGGTGATCATACACCCTAATGGGAGCGACCCACATAACCATAATGCCTGCCCGATTTTTGTCATCCACCAGTTGTGAGGCTTGAGGTCAGAATTTTCTTCGAAACGCCTGATCGCCATTCACTTTGAATGCCACATCGTCAAATCCATTAGATATCGCTAATTGAGGACCACAAAAATACTCTAGTTGGGAGCTAATCAACTATGGCATGTTTGAAGAAATCAACGTACGCGATCCTTTTGGAAATACTCTGTCAGACATCCGTCTATACAAGTCATCCAGGAACAGGATGGACCGAAGGCACTCTCCTACTGCATCTCATATAGGAATCACCCCATGGATCAGTAGCGAGTAGTCTTTGCAATCCACAGATTTCTACCAAGACAGAACCCCAGTATATCTCTGGGTCGAATCAGAGATTGTAAGTGGTTCTTCCGTTTTATGAAGATCGATGGTCTTCAAAGCTTCTCGATCGTCATCTGATGTCTTCTACATTTTCATGTTTGTTGGACGGAATGGTTTTCGAATATAACTCGATCCCGGTCTTCCCGTACCAACAGACGTATAGGCCAGATTTGATAGTTGGTGATTTAACTATCAAATAAACAACCATTCAACCATAAAATAAAAATAGAATTTTATTGTTCAGTATTCAACATCACTTGGCTTTTTAATTCAAATAATTAAAACATCTTATCTTCCAATATTTTGGAAACTCGGTATTTAATTCTTGTTTAACACGAATATCTTACCCTATCTCAATTATCTTTCTTCTATTGTTTGCAAATCATTTGTTAAACATTATTTAAAATACATAATAGAGAAATCGATCTAACTTATTATTTGTAAAAAAACATTGTGAAATATCTTTCATTCGTTTACTTCACAGTCCCAGTGCTTATTTTTATTGGATAAAAACCCAACTTTACATTTCCTTTCAGTTGTAGTTCTCTTATATTTCCCTTTTACTTTGATATTCTCATTCTGTATGTATATACACCAATGTTTCACTAAACATTGCATTATTATTTCTAAATGAAATAGTAAACTCCTACTGTTCTTTATATCACCATGACTAATATCAGCTTCAGAAAATTTCGAAGTCGTTCAAGTTGGGGTATTTTAATTACCTCTCAGACCTTGAACAACAATGTCCTTATCTTTAGATAAATATAAGTCGTAATTCAAAATCTAATATCTCGTTCCAATTCTATTTAACTCTTTAATTCAAAAAAAACATAGCTTTATAAATTTTCTTTATCTCTTTGTTAAAATAAAAACTAATATTGCTTAACCCATTGGTTACTCAACTTCTTACCATCACTCTTATGAACTTCCAAAAATACTTTGTTTCCAACTGGGTTATTATCACCACCCTATTTCCAAACTCTTTTCAAATCCCTTTTCCACATTCCCTTTCCTTCCAGGGAATCTCACTGTCCAATTACTTAATTTCACACTTAAGTATTTCCAATTCCAAATCACTTCTTTACTTCTCATTTGCTTTATAAACCTTGTTTTACTTCTCAGGTTTAATTTTAACTCCTTCGTACCTTTATTTCCTTTACTTAATCAAATCGTTAAGTAACCCTTCCATTTAAGCTTATAAGTTCGCTTAAATCCCCTTAATAACTTCATTATAAACTCGAGTTAAGATATAAAACCTGTTCCTAATCTCTTCTCAGAATTTAAATCAATCTCAGTAAATTTCTCCTTTAAATTAATAAATAATATAATTAATTCAAATAACTTCATATAATTGTTTCTACGAAACAATTAATCGAATTCTTAATTGTTGGGTTATTCCGTGCTCATCTGCTTACACATTTACTTTATCAAACAATTTAATGTTGACTTTTAATCCTTTGAATAATAATAATAATAATAATAATAATTTTTCTTTAAAAGTCACTTTATTCAAAATAATATATTTTAAACCTTATTTTGGTTATAAATTAAATTTATACTTCAATGCGGTCAGTTCCCTTGACGATAAAAACCCATAGTTTTATAATGATTGACTTCTAGACAGTGACGCCAAAATACTCAAACAATCTATTCGCTGGTTAAAACAAATCACATGTTGAATTTTCGATCCAACTGTATCGATCAAATCTGTAACACCCCGTGTTTTCTGTGAACGTATAGGTAACAAATCAGAGGATAATTAATTTTTAAAGTAAGAACCAAGGAAAACGGGTTGCGTCATTGTGTTCGTCTCAGAATTCTGCTTGGAAACGAGTCCGAGTTTGCAAGAATCGGAGTCCGTATGAGGGAGATATGACCCTTCGAAGTTTCAGAAATATTCAGAATCGAAAACAGCTCGGAATTCGAATTCAAAATTAGAATCCAAACCCAGAAGCGGACTGGGCGGAAAATCTCCCGCCTAGGGCCCAAGTCGACTGGGGAGTCGACTGGGCAGTCGACCCCCCAGGACCCAGGTCGACTGGGGAGTCGACTGGGCAGTCGACCCCCCAGACCAGGTCGACTGGGCAGTCGACCTGGGCGTCGACCTCCCAGGTCGAACCTGGTGCGTGTGTGTGTGCAATTTTGAGGGCTGTGACGTGGTTGGACGGGCTTGATGAGTTTTAGGGTTAATCTGAGGGCCTAAATGAGTTCCTACACCTATAAATACATCCTAAGACCTAGCCTTCTCTACACACAATTATATTATGCTTCTTCTCTGCCTCTGTTCTAAATAAAAATAAAAATGGCGTCGCTACTCTGCTGGAATCAAAACTAGAAGCTAATCGACATCAACCTAAGCAACTCAATTCAAGCTAGAGATTAAAGCTCCTACAACGATTCTACAACAAATTAAAGTTCTTTCTTTAATCCAACCAAGGCAAGTACAGTTATTTTCCGATATAAACGTTAATTCTGATTGTGACATGAATTGTTAATCTGAATCTGAGGTTATATCTGTTCTGTTTAGATCATATTTTGTATCTCTTTCCTCTTTCTGTTTTATAGCCAGGCTACCACGAGCCTGAGCCAATCTCATAAGAGGTTAACATAAGCTAAAATGTTTGGGACAATAAAATGAATGATGCATAAACTGGGCATGACCAATAGGTGACTGATTTGAGGAAAGAACATGGACTGTAGCTAGAACGTAAATTGATGACATATGACTGGACATGTTATATTTATAACATAAATGGGTATTGAACATATGATTTGAGATAAAGAGAATATGGCTTAGGTATGAAGATTTACATGAGAGTAGGGTATCTATTAATGTAAATAAACACCTAAGTAAGGGATCTTTGGGATATATGACATGCATAGTAATCGATGGCTATAATTGATATAATTTATATATGGATCTTCTGTACTATGCAAGTTTAATAAAAGTTGAAACGTATGATATATGGTAAATTATGACCATAATCTGTTCTATGTAAATTTAATGCAAACATGGGGTATATGATCATATTGTGAATCATGACTATTATTTATGCATGTGAACTTAGGCAAGATTTATAATTAGGCAAGATATGTTTGTGAAACTTTAAGGAATGATTAAATCTGTTCTATTTGCCTAATTTGCTAGTTTTGTTACATTGCCTAATCTGCTAGTTCTGTTATATTGCTTAATCTGCTAGTTCTGCTCTACTGCCTAGTCTGCTAGATCTGTTCATCTGCCAAATCTGTCATCTGCTAAGTCTGCAGAAAATGCCAAATCTGCTAAACTAAATCTGTTGAGATGCCTAAACTGCTAAATCTGTTGAGATGCCTAATCTGTTATCTACTAGTCTGCTAAATCCGTTAAGTCGCCTAATCTGAAAAATCTGTTACCTGCTATATCTGTTGAGTTGATATAATTAGTCGGTTATTGACAAAATCTGAATTGGCTATGGTTATGAATAATTCACATTTATATTTGGCGTGGGTATAAATGGTAAATCATTAATTAATTGGCCGCAAAGATGAAAATGGCTAACTCGAGGTTAGAATGAGTTTGCGGCGTAATTCTGCCCGGAACCGCCCACCATATTCCAGTGGTCGCAAACAATAGGTTCTAATGTGAGAAGTTAGTTATAACGTGCTTGAAACCCGAGGTTAGACTCAGTTTGCGACAGAAACCTGCCCGGAACCAACCGGCCTAACCAGTAGCCGCAAACTATCAGTCTAATGTGAGAGGTCTGGGCATTAATATTTAATTAATGAAAATCTGAGATAAATATGATGTCTAAAACGTGTTGGGTGGGTAAGGTTAAACCAGTTGGACCAATGAATCTGATAAACCCGTTTCGTGAATCCGTAGGCCCAATACAAAATTAGACAATCTGTAACCGGTTAATCTGTAAGACTGTTAATCTGTAACCAGTTAATCTGTAAGTCTATAAGACTGTTAATCCGAACATCTGATTCGCTAATCTGAAAACCTGTTAACTTGATTGTCTGATATGTGAACTAGTTAATCTAAACTCTATATGTCTGAACTTGTAAACAAGTTAATCTGAAAATCTGTTAGTCTAGGGACACAAGGTTAGGAGGGGAATTACTAGTGTCATCTGTTGTTTGGGACCCATATTAGTCAGTAACCCTTTATGGTATCAAAACTTTGACCCAACAGTAGGTAGGGTCCGCGCACGCTTACTGAACTAATTATAAGCAGTTCATTCTGATAATGGGGAGGGGTGTTAATGGTGCGTTCCAACCGGGTCATGTGCGTGCATGGATCCCGGGCTGCCTCTGAGGATGTAAGACGCCGTGACATCTGTAAATAGGTCTGTGCCAATTGGTTGTCACTTTAGGGAGTGATACACCCTACTGTGGGGCCGACACAGGATATTTATGTATTAGGGAGCCGATCGCTTGGGGTAGGGTTTTAGGATACACTTAGTTCTGTCTGTTTCTGTTGGTACCGTCTGTTTCTGTTGGGTGGTAACACCTGTCTGTTTCTGTGTGGTACCGTCTGTTCGGATGGTAAAGGCCCATTACTAGTGTACGCCTAATTCTACATTCTGTTTCCGTAGGGATTAATCTGTTTCTGCTTCTGTCTGTTTCTGTTCGGGTGGTAAAGGCCCATTATTAGCGTTCTGTTTCTGTGGAAATTATTCTGTACCCGTTTCTGTTTCAGTTTAGACATTAGGGTGACACCTAATCCTGTTATACTAGTATTAGTGCAGAGAAGTAAGATATAAATAAGAAGCATGGCTTAGTCTACATCATTCTGTTTCTGTTGTTTTATCTGCTGCTCATGTTACTGCCATCTCTTATCCAATTCTGCTTTCATGTCATTATTATTATTATCTGTTCATTTGCTGAAAGTCGCTGGACTTGCCAGACTTTATGTCTGACCCTTGTTGTTTCGCCTCCTTTTCTTCCGTTCCCCCCCCCCCAAGGTTTTGTAGAAGGGAATACTCTAGCTTGATCCAGATTTCTTCCGCTTGAAGTGCTTAAGTATGGCTTGTCTTCTTCTGTGGGGATTATGATTTTAAACTATGCATTCTGAAGACTTTTGTACAAGACTAATATTTTGTAATTGAATTCTGATATTGTGATTTGAAAGGATGTAACCAAGTTTATTTCTATTTTTCCGCTGTAATAAAGTTATAAAAGTTTCAAGTACTGTTTTATCTGTCTTGTAAGTTTCTGTTCTGTTTACTAAAATGCTCCACCAAAGTTAAGGCATTCCCTTTGTGAGTGACCTTAACGGAGGTGGGGTGTTACAAAATCAATTGTCCAATCAAAACTATTTCCTTTATCTGACAATAACACCCATCAATCCGTAAACAGATCATACAAATAATGCAAACAATTTCAATCACGTTTATTTTATAAACGTGAAAAATTAAAGGGAAATTTCCTTTATCGAATTCGAACAAGGTTTGATGACTTACTGGAATTAAATGTCCGTTTAATTCCATTGATTAAATCAAAAATAATATCTATAACTAGCAGATGGTCAACTACTAGAAATCAGAGCACACAGAAATAAAACCCAATTTAGATGAAATATAAACGGTGAGAAACTAAGTGATGTTAACTCACATTGACTGGTTTGGTCGTTCAGCGCTGGTTTTTAATTAAATTAAACAACGTTTAATTAAATTAAAAAATTTCCTTCCTTCGAGTCCTGACAGACACTGCTCCATCTCTCGTCTCTACGGTTGCAACGAGCCTTTTCGTTCAGCCCGCTTAACCCAAGCGCGATTCCCATATCAAAACCCTACCATCGTCACATTCCTCATTCACTCCACCGCCTCAACACAAAAACACGTCCTCCAGAAGATTCGATTATGGCAGAAACCCTAACTCGCCTCACGCCTTTAAACCGACGCTGCCTCCTCCTAGAGCCATCGAATCCCACCACGACGACCCTCATGACTTCGAGATCCACCACAAACCTCTTGAGGCTTCCAATCGAAGTTCTTCCGATCCCTAAGCCTTGGTTCGAGCTGAACAACAGTGGATCCATCAAGCTTATACAGATCCGACGCGCAGGCACCTCCAAGCTAAGTATTTTAACTCAATTTTTGTTTTGATTTTCTATTCGTGGTTCGAACGATTTTTGTTTACTGTATTTGTTCGAATCACTCTCTAAAATTGATGAATTTCATGCTTGAATACATGTGTATATATAGCGGTTGATTTAGTTGGATTAGATCAACGTCTATCACCGTTTGCCCTAGATAGATTTTGTCTATGTTTAGGCCATTGGGGTTTTTTCCTTTTCAGAGTGTGTATTGGTGAAGGTTTTGATGGTTGCGAAATGGATTTTAGCCGAGATTTCCATTGAACATAGTATTGTCTTGTATTTGGTCTGTTCGAAAAGAATAGTAATGTAACCTGTATAGATTAGGTTAGATTGGTTAGGACTTGTTTATTCAATCAGATACCCAAATCTGTAAGTAGATTTTGTGCTTGGTTTTTCTATTGTATGGTACGGTCTTGCCTAAATACTTTTTGCATAAAATTGACTGTTTAACCATTTATTGGTCTGTAGATTTGATGCCAAGAATATATACACATTTCAGTTTCCTTTTGCTGTTCATGCCCTATTTTCCACAACTACTCCTACCCTATCTCCTTAGCTATTTAATTTCAATGCAAATGATCTGAAATAGATTGATACATTTATATTAGCTGTAAAATTTGGTATGACTACACATAGATTAGCTGTTCCTATTCTGATCTTAAATGTGCCTTGTCAATACACATGATCTGATATATGAATATATACATAGATTTGTGTTCATTGTCTTGTTTTTCTTAGCTGTTCATTTGAATTTTCTTAGCTGTTTCCAAATCTTGTATAGATTTGATAGCATATATAGACCCCTATGTTTAGCTATATGGTTTTTCTGTATACATATATTTGCTGCTTATTCCTGTTTTCCTGAGCTGTTAGCTATACTATAGCTGTTTATTGTCAACCCCTATGATCCAATGTATGAATATATACATCTGTTTAAAATACAGCTATGTATTGTACGGGTTTGAGCTGTTCATCCCTCTCTTCTTTGCTGTTACATACCCCATTTTCTAGCTGTTCTAGCTGTTCATAAGTTGTCATTGATTTTGAATATATATATTTGTCTATTCAGAATATTTGTCTGTTTAATATATATACATATATATATACTTTATTTTATTTATTACTAATAGGTTCACTGTTTTCCTTGCAGCTCATGATCAAGGCAGAAGATCTCTTTTTACTATTTTTGAAAGGAAAATGGGCATGCCAAATTTTTATGTTTAATTTGTTGTACAGAAAATATTATGTACTAAGTGTGCTATTTTTCTTTGTTTTCTGATCTCTCTTTTTTTTATTTTCAGATCAGTGCATGTGGAGGCACCTTTTGTTTACTGTTTCTTGGATGGAAACAGGGCATCTAGAAATAAATAGGATGGACCATATATATTTTTAGTTATGTAATGTACAGCCGAGGATATCTATGTTGTTTTTCTTCTTTGTATTTAAATTTTATCTCCCAACTGTAATGACTGTTTAATGAATAATATTAAGTATTGTTTTCTTTTATTTGTTTATTCATGCCTTTGGAGCGACCCTTTTATTTGTTGACAATGTATGTATTCATGTTTTTATCCGTTTCCTTTGCCGAATCATGTGAAATATTGATGGTATATATGCATACGCATATATATCGAGGGGTTGTAATGAAAATATAGTTTATGATTCTCGGGTTGGTTTAATATTTTAACCTCATATAACCTTACTTAAATTAAATTAAGTTTTCAAAGGACGATGTATTAAAGCAAACAACTTAAATTCCAAAGAGTATAAAGATTCAAAATTCAACCATCAACGATATTCTATTTATATAAAAACCCTTTCTTTTTTTTCCATTCAATTTGTACGTCCATATAGAACTTAATATACGAACTATATCCTTGTAAATTCATTTAGAAATTATAAATCAATATTTAAATAAAATATACTAAATATTAAATGACCAGAATACGGGTCGTTACATTCCTTCTGTAACAACCCCCATTCTACGCATCGGAGGATCGTAGGATATTTATTTCTTTCTCATATGAAGTCGTATGGTCATGTAACTTTGGGAAACAACCAATAGAGTCATTTCCCATGTTCTTGATTTTTGGCGATTTTTAAATGACCGTTTTGCCCCTAGCTGATCTTGTTTCGGTCATAACTTTTGATTGGAAAGGAATTTTGACCTGAAACCAATTCCAGTAGATTCGTTTGATGGTTTACCTTTCCATAGAGTGGTTATATTAGCCAAACGGACTTACCGTTTGGGAGATATGGCTGAAACAAGGTTTAGAAGGTGAAAAACAGCTTAAGTGGGCTAAACCGGGTAGTTAACAGTTAGGCCCATAACCCATTTCGGGATTAGGGTTATGGGGAGGCTGATAGGGTTTGGGAAATCATTTCATTTCAGTTTTTGAGCCGCCACTTTCATTCTAGAAACCCTAAAAATGGCCTCCAACCTCTAAATCACCTCCAAATCACCTTCTAATCAAGGATTAAGTTAAGCAACATCAAATCAAGGGAGATCTTCACCAAATCAAGATTTGAGCTGTTGTTTAGCATTGATATTCACGCCCAAATAGAGAATCATTTCAGTTTGAGGTTTTATTTGTGGCTAAGATGAGTGATTTGCATAGTTCCTCACTAATTATGGCTAATTAAGGGTAATTAGCGTTACTTAGCGAATTTAAACATGATAAAATTCTGGAAAAATATTTATAAAATTCAAAATGATGTTTTAGACCTCTAATATGAATTTGGGTTAATTTGGTTAAGTTTTTCTAATCATATCATTAGTTTCACCAAAACATGCTTAAGGGAAAATATGGGGTTTTGGCTATGTTTGATCCATTTTAACCTATCATATTGTTGTTTTGGTGTTTGTGGTTGATTATACATGTTGCTATGACTGTATGGTATGCTTTGTGATTGATTAGAATAGTTGGAATGGTCGAAAACGCCGTCGAGTGGCGTAAACTGCTTGCTGGAAATAGTGCAGGAATCTGGACGACGCGGATCGGAACGGAGAAAAGGACCCGATCTGAACCCCCCACTCGAATTCAGAAGCTCCGATTCGCTCTTGCGCTCCACACCCCGATCCGAACAGAGGTGGACAACAAGAACTAGGGTAGCTTCGATCCACTTGCACTTCTCGTGGCATGCATCATCCCAGCCGACCCGCATAGTCACCTCCGAACCGAACCGGCGCGTGGTGAATGGAATTGAAGAACCCGAATCGGTCCGCTAGGGGCGACGTTTGCCGATCCGAACTGACATACTGTGAGGGAGTTTGAGGTGTCCGACCCGATCCAGTGAAGAAGGAGCATTCCGATCTGAACCGAACTGATGATTAGGGGGAGATCCGAACCGATCCAGTGATGACCAATAACCCGAGCTGCAAAGGTAGTCCAAATGGAAGTTAGAGCTCAGGATCCAGTTGGGAACCAATGAGTTCACTTGATGATTGGGCTTTGCTGCGGGACGTGTGCTAAGGGGTTGTCGATGTTCATAACTTCGATTCACCACTGAAAATGAATGATGGGCTACTTATCAGTGCAGTAGAGTCACTATGACTCGAGGGGCAAGGTGATGGTAACAAGACTACGTTATCAGTGCAGTAGAGTCATTATGACTCGAGGGGCAAAGTGATCGTAGTAAGACTATGAGCCAGTGCAGTGGGGTCATTGTGACTCCATGGGGGCAGAGTGGATATAGTAAAGGATTAGTAAAGCTATGAGCCAGTGTAGTGGGGTCATTGCGACTCCATGGGGCAAAGTGGACATAGCGAAGGATTAGTGGCTATGTATCAGTGCAGTGAAGCCATTCATGACTTCATGGGGCAAGGTGATCATAGCAAAGTGTTGGGGTGATCGAAGTTGTGAATATCGTATGCTTTATGCACTGAGTGAGAGATGTGAGGATGGTTGCTATGCTTGATTGTTTGCCATCATTATGACATGCACACCCCCACCCCCGTTATCTTTACACCATTTGAAATGGCACCTTAGAGTGTTGTACAGTATGTAGTGCTAACTCTTTGGTTGCAGGTCCAGGTTCAGGTATGGTTTAGTATACCTGTTATTGTTCTGTTTAGATGCTTATCGCTCATACCAGACTTTTTGTCTGACCCAGAGTTTTATGTCTCTTCTTATTACTCTGGGTGCTCACACGAGCAGACTAGAGACATGTTAGCTGGTGATGCGCGAGTAGCTGACTTCGGAGGCGAGCAGGAGGCTTCCACATATGATATATAGATATTCTCCCTGTGTCGTTGGTGGTCGCTACTTGGGCATTAATAGTGTACCTCCTTTATCTTGCTTTTGCTTTTTGAGACAGTTTGAAAAGTTGTAATAATGTTGGCTTTGGATCATAAGCTGTATTTGGATTTTCCGCTGCTATGTTAGTTTATTTTCAGCTTATGCACTTTCTCACCTGTTTTATGTCAAGTATGTTGTTATTATATTTTATCCTATGCGCTGTGAGACATTCTACAGGTTCCTTGTTAGTTCATTTCCTTCTTTCTCTTCCTTCTGACGACCGTTCCGTGCTAACTGGACATGTGTATAGCGCACCTTTGGAGTAAATGTCGGTTTGTGCGGGGCGGGCCGTCACACTTGGTATCAGAGCTCTAGGTTGCGTAGTTAACCTAGGGAAAGACACTAAGGAGAGATAGTACGTATATGAGAACGCGTTTTTGTGATTACTTTGGTTATATATATATATACTATTAGTAGTATAAGAATGAAGTCGTACTGCACTAGCACCACTATGGGGTCGTTTATCGTTTTCTCTTTACAGATTGAACGATGAGTTGAGACACCAGGGGTGCTAGTAGAGGGACCAATCATGGAAATGCTCCTGACATGAGGACAATGTTCACTAACTTTATGAGGGAAATGCTTAGGGATGTTCAGGGAGCAGTTCCCAATCCCGGAAATGGTGGTGGTCCAGTAGTGCAGGCGCCTAGGGTCGATTTCACCAAGTTGTGCAAGGATTACACTAACCTTGGTGGGAAGCCGTTCCACGGAACGGAGTCGGCCACAGATGTTCAGGATTGGTTGGATAGCTGTGATCGTATATTCGACGACTTGGGTATCGAGTATGCGATGAAGAGAATGCTAGCGTCTCGTCAGCTGCAAGGGTGAGCGATGAATTGGTGGAATTCCATTAGAACAACTACTCCAGAAGATCAGGTTACTTAGGATCAGTTCAAGGCTCGCTTTAGCGAGAAGTTCATTCCAGCTTCCTAGAAGTCAGTGTTGTTTAAGAGATTCTTGGAACTCAAGCAGAATGGTAGGGCAGTCTCTGACTATATTGCTGAGTTCGACACTTTGTCGAAGTATGGACTATCTCTTATCCATACTCCTGAGAAGAAGAATGAGAAGTTCATTACTGGTTTGGATGGATACTTGGGGGAAATACTTATCAACCACATCGATGAGACTTTTGAATCGATTTTGGGGAAAGCGTTGAGATCAGAGAGTCTTTACCCTAAGCCAAAGACCGAGGTTTCATCTGCAGAAGGGCCAAGGCCGCAAGCAAGCGGTGGAGGCAAGAATAACTCTCAGAATAAGAGGAAACAGAACCAATCTAATGATGGCCAGAAAAAGAGCAAGAAAGATGTTGAGTGCTTTAGCTGTGGTAAGAAGGGCCATTATGCTAAAGAATGTCGGGACAAGCCAACGGAAAGGAAGTGCTACAACTGTGGCCAAGTGGGACATCATAAGGATAAGTGTCCACAACCTCTTAAGGAGAAGCAAATTGTGAAAGCATATGCTATCGATGTTGTTCCTTCTTCGTCGAATGCCCCAACTGCGGCGGAGAAAGGAAAGAATGTCATCATTCAAGGTATTCTTTCTATTTATGATGTACCAGTTCGAGTTTTGTTTGATACTGGGGCTTCCCGTTCCTTCATATCTAGTGACCTGTTGGATAGGTTGGGACTGGAACCCGAGATAGTCGATAGACCGTTGGTTGTGACGAGCCCGATTGGTGGTTCGACTAACCTTAATATGATTTTCCGAAATTTGGTCTTATCGAGTTATGGATGTATGCTTGTTTGTGATTGCTTTGTTTTGGGCTTTACTGGGTATGGCATTATATTGGGGTTCGATTGGCTCCAAAGATATGGGGTGGTGGTAGACTGTGAGTGCCTTTTGGTGACAGTTAGAGCGGATGATGGGCGGAGGGTAGTGTTTGGTAGTCTACCTAGTGATGGGGCAATGGCTAGTTTTATAAATTCGCTTGACATCCCGCATGATGAGTTGTCAGATGTGCCCGTGGTTGGCCAGTATCCGGACGTCTTCGAGGAGGTGACCGGGTTTCCACCACACCGAGAGATTGAGTTCCGTATTGATTTGGTGAAAGATGCTAGACCTATAGTGATGTCACTTCGTCGTATGGCACCAAGGGAGCAGCGAGAGCTCGCGGTGCAAGTAAGCGATCTTTTGAAGAAGGGATTTATTAGAAGAAGTATCCCCGAGTGGGGAGCACCAGTTGTGTTCGCCACTAAGGCAGATGGTTCCCTTCGCTTGTGTGTGGATTATCGCGAGTTGAATAAGGTGACGAGGAAGAATAAGTATCCTCTATCGTGGATAGATGATTTGTTTGATCAACTAGGAGGAGCAAGAGTGTTCTCCCAGTTGGACCTCGCGATAGGATTTCATCAGCTCCGAGTAGCAGATGAGAGTGTTTCGAAAAAGACATTTAGGACGTCGTTTGGATTCTATGAGTGGTTGGTTATGCCACTTGGGTTGACCAATGCACCATCATATTTCGTGGATCTTATGAATCGGGTATTCAGAGATCAGTTGAATAAGTTTGTTCTTGTGTTCGTAGACGATATCCTTGTTTACTCGAGGACAGAGAAGGAACACAAGGGGCAATTGGGGATAGTGATGGAGGTGTTGAGGAAACACCAATTGAAAGCGAAATTCTCTAAGTGTCACTTCTGGAGGAGGGAAGTGAGATTCTTGGGCCATGTTGTTTCAGAGAATGGTATTGCCGTGGATCCTGCGAAGGTGGCTACGGTACAGGATTGGCCTACGCCCAAGAATGCAACAGATGTAAGAAGTTTCTTGGGGTTAGTTGGATATTATCGTAAGTTTATCCAGGACTTCTCCAAGATAGCGGCACCGTTGACTCAATTGTCTAAGAAGAATCAGGCCTTCGTCGGGGACGGAGTGTGTGAGAATGCATTCAAAATCTAAAAGAAAAGTTGATGCGTGCACCAGTGCTAGTCGTTCCTAAAGGGAATGAAGAAATGACGGTATACACGGATGCTTGTGGTACCGGGCTAGGTGTTATATTGATGCAAGGAGGTAGGGTTGTAGCTTATGCTAGTCGGCAACTAAAGCCACATGAGAAAAAGTACCCTACCCATGATTTGGAACTAGCAACGATCGTGTTTGCGTTGAAGATGTGGACACATTATCTCTTAGGAGAGAGATTCAAGTTGTTTACCGATCATAAATCGTTAAAGTATCTCTTCTCCCAGAAGGATCTGAATCTCCGTCAGTAGAGATGGTTTGAGTTCTTGGCTTCATATGATTTTGATATCGCATACACATCTGGGAAAGGCAATGCGGTAGCCAATGCCTTGAGTAGGAGACATGCCAGTTTAGGGGCTATGTTTCTTGAATGGAAGCAATTGGAGTATATCGCAGGGTTTGATTTCAGACCAATGTGCGAATTAGATCCAGAAATGCTAGCTAGTTTGGCGATCAGGCCCACTTTGATTGAGCGGATTGGTTCCAATTAGAGGGACGATCCTAATCTATTAGAAATCATCTCCAAGTAGGAAATGAATATTGACGGTGAGGAGATGAATTTGTATGGGCTTGATCGAGATGGATGGCTTAGAAAAAGTGGAAGACTAGCCATACCCAACGTGAATGTTTTGAGAGATGATGTGCTTAGAGAATGTCATCACTCAAAACTAACTATACACCCCGGCGGTGATAAGATGTATCGAGACATGAGATAGACTTACTACTGGGAAGGGATGAAAAGAGACGTTGGGAAGTTTATATCTAAGTGCATGAATTGCCAGCTAGTTAAAGCCGAGCAAAAGAAGCCTAGTGGTTTGTTACAACCGTTAGAAATTCCGGAATGGAAATGGGAACAAGTCTCGATGGATTTCATTGATGGTTTACCAAGGACTAGATCGGGATACGATAGCATTTGGGTAATTGTGGATCGATTGACTAAGAGTGCAAGATTTATACAAGTCAAATCGACCAGAACGGCGGCTAAATTAGCAGAATTGTATATGAAGTGGGTAGTGAGATTTCATGGAGTACCTAAAAGCATTGTGAGTGACCGAGACCCGTTGTTCACTAGTGGGTTTTGGAAGAGCTTACAAGAGGCTCTAGGGTCAGAATTACATCTCAGTACCACATATCATCGTCAGACCGACGGTCAGACGAAGAGGGTGAATCATATATTGGAAGATCTCTTAAGAGCTTGTATATTGGATTTGGGTGGATCATGGAATGACCATTTGCATTTAGTAGAGTTTGCATATAATAATAGCTACCAATCCAGTATCGGTATGCTCCATATGAAGCTTTGTACGGAAGACCGTGCAACTCACCATCATGTTGGATAGAGACCGGTGAGAAGTTTATGCTTGGACCAGATATGGTAAGAGAAACCTCAGACAAGATTAAGGTCATTCAACAACGAATGAAAGCTGCCCAAGATAGGCAGAAAAGTTATGCTGATAAGAGGAGAAGAGACTTAAAATTCTCCGTTGGTGACTTGGTGTTTGTCAAGATTTCTCCGTTGAAGAGCGTGATACGATTTCGAAGGAGAGGCAAGTAGGCACCAAGATTCGTTGGCCCATTCCCGGTTCTCGAACTAGTTGGGAATTTGGCGTATAGAGTTGACTTACTAGAAAAGATGGCGGGAGTTCACAATGTATTTCATGTTTCCCAACTAAGGAAGTTCGTACACGACCCAGATATGACTATTTCACCTGATCAGTTAGAGGACTTCGAAGTGGAACACGAGGCGGTTGGGAACCGCAAGCCGATTCGTATTGTCGAGCACAGTACGAAGCAACTTCGAAGGAAGGCGGTGAAGCTAGTCAAGGTTTAGTGGGGCGAGAACGAGAATGACTGTACTTGGGAGACAGAGGAGAGCATTAGGAAGACGCATCCAGAACTCTTTGCTTGGTAAGATTTACTTTGCGATTTAGTTATTCCGCATGCTAGGATATGCTTGTTTTGCATGTTTGATTGTTGTTTTATGGCTGATAGGCATGTGGGACACTTTTGTGTGTTTTGGTTAGGTAATTTCGGGGGCGAAATTTCTTAACGGGGGGAGAATGTAACAACCCGCATTCTATGCATCGAAGGATCGTAGGATATTTATTTCTTTCTCATATGAAGTCGTATGGTCATGTACTTTGGGAAACAACCATTAGAGTCATTTCCCATGTTCATGATTTTTGCCGATTTTTAAATGACTATTTTGCCACTAGATGATATTGTTTCGGCCATAACTTTTGATTGGAAAGGAATTTTGACCTGAAACCACTTCCATTAGATTCGTTCGATGGTTTACCTTTCCGTAAAGTGGTTACAATAGCCAAACGGACTTATCGTTTGTGAGATATGGCTGAAACAAGGTTTAGAAGGTGAAAAACAGCTTAACTGGGCTAAACTGGGTAGTTAACAGCTAGGCCCATAACCCAATTCGGGATTAGGGTTATGGGGAGGCTGATAGGGTTTGGGAAATCATTTTATTTCAGTTTTTGAGCCACCACTTTCATTCTATAAACCCTAAAAATGGACCCAACCTCTAAATCACCTCCAAATCACCTTCTAATCAAGGATTAAGCTTAGCAACATCAAATCAAGGGAGATCTTCACTAAATCAAAATTTGAGCTGCTGTTTAGCATTGATATTCACGCCCAAACAAAAAATCATTTCAGTTTGAGGTTTTATTTGTGGCTAAGGTGAGTAATTTGCATAGTTCCTCACTAATTATGGCTAATTAAGGGTAATTAGTGTTAATTAGCGAATTTAAACATGATAAAATTCTGAAAAAATATTTATAAAATTTGAAATGATGTTTTAGACCTCTAATATGAATTTGAGTCAATTTGGTTAAGTTTTGCTAATCATATCATTAGTTTCACCTAAACATGCTTAAGGAAAAATATGGGGTTTTGGCTATGTTTGATCCATTTTAACCTATCATATTGTTGTTTTGGTGTTTGTGGTTGATTATACATGTTGCTATGACTGTATGGTA
This sequence comes from Allium sativum, assembly GCA_030737875.1. Classification (NCBI taxonomy): domain Eukaryota; kingdom Viridiplantae; phylum Streptophyta; class Magnoliopsida; order Asparagales; family Amaryllidaceae; genus Allium; species Allium sativum. The sequence goes on along the minus strand of CM060925.1, from coordinate 614,428 downwards.
TGCTTTGTGATTGATTAGAATAGTTGGAATGGTCGAAAACGCCGCCGAGTGGCGTAAACTGCTTGCTGGAAATAGTGCAGGAATCTAGCCAATCCGGATCGGAACGGAGAAAAGGACCCGATCCGAACCCCCCACTCGAATTCAGAAGCTCCGATTCGCTCTTGCGCTCCAGACCCCAATCCGAACAGAGGAGGACAACAAGAACTGGGGAAGCTTCGATCCACTTGCACTTCTCGTGGCATGCATCATCCGATCCGACCCGCATAGTCACCTCCAAACCGAACCGACGCGTGGTGAATGGAATTGAAGAACCCGACCCGATCCGCTAGGGGTGACATTTGCCTATCCGAACCGACATACTGTGAGGGAGTTCGAGGTGTCCGACCCGATCCAGTGAAGAAGGAGCATTCCGATCCGATCCGAACTGACGATAAGGTGGAGATCCGAACCGATCCGGTGATGACCAATAACCCGAGATGCAAAGGTAGTCCAAATGGAAGTTAGAGCTCAGGATCCAGTTGGGAACCAATGAGTTCACTTCATGATTGGGCTTTGCTGCGGGACGTGTGCTAAGAGGTTGTCGACGTCCATAACTTCGATTCAACACTGAAAATGAATGATGGGCTACTTATCAGTGCAGTAGAGTCACTATGACTCGAGGGGCAAGGTGATGGTAGCAAGACTACGTTATCAGTGCAGTAGAGTCATTATGACTCGAGGGGCAAAGTGATCTTTGTAAAACTATGAGCCAGTGCAGTGGGGTCATTGTGACTCCATGGGGAAGAGTGGACATAGTAAAGTATTAGTAAAGCTATGAGCCAGTGCAGTGGGGTCATTGCGACTCCATGGGGCAAAGTGGACATAGCAAAGGATTAGTGGCTATGTATCAGTGCAGTGAAGGCATTCATGACTTCATGAGGCAAGGTGATCATAGCAAAGTATTGGGGTGATCGAAGTGGTGAATATCGTATGCTTTACGCACTGAGTGAGAGATGTGAAGATGGTTGCTATGCTTGATTGTTTGCCATCATTATGACATGCACACCCCCACCCCCGTTATCTTTACACCATTTGAAATGGCACCTTAGAGTGTTGTACAGTATGTAGTGCTAACTCCTTGGTTGCAGGTCCAGGTTCAGGTATGGTTTAATATACCTGTTATTGTTCTGTTTAGATGCTTATCGCTCATACCAGACTTTTTGTCTGACCCAGAGTTTTATGTCTCTTCTTATTACTATGGGTGCTCACACGAGCAGAGTAGAGACAGGTTAGCTGGTGATGCGCGAGTAGTTGATTCGGAGGCGAGCAGGAGGCTTCCACATATGATATATAGATATTCTCCCTGTGTCATTGGTGGTCGCTACTTGGGCATTAGTAGTGTATCTCCTTTATCTTGCTTTTGCTTTTTGAGACAGTTTGAAAAGTTGTAACAATGTTGGCTTTGGATCATAAGCTATATTTGGATTTCCCGCTGCTATGTTAGTTTATTTTCAGCTTATGCACTGTCTCACTTGTTCTATGTCAAGTATGTTGTTATTATATTTTATCCTATGTGCTGTGAGACATTCTACAGGTTCCTTGTTAGTTCATTTCCTTCTTTCTCTTTCTTCTGACGACCGTTCTGTGCTAATTGGACATGTGTATAGCGCACCTTTGGAGTAAATGTCGGTTTGTGCGAGGCGGGCCGTCACACCTTCCCCCTTAAAATAATTTCGCCCTCGAAATTGCTAAGTAAGAGGAATGCTCTCGCCCCAATTATTCTCAAAATAATTATGGAATTATTATCAAAATTCTAAGTTTTAAAATTCATGAAGGATTCGCCAGCATCTCCGTTGCGTTGCTCAACCAAACCAACTGCAAACGCCACTTTGGGCCTCACTTTGATCCACAAACCCAAACGAGTACCCAATCCGGGAAGTAAAACAAATCACCAATCCATCTGATTAATATTTACCTTTTTGTCGAGCAACCAAACCCAAATGTCAAAGCAATTAACAGCCCTTTCCATTTTCAATCTACACTCAGCTCGATATTCAATAACCCTTATAGAGTGAAATCCTCCCAGTTTTATTTCAAATTCAAAGTCGTTATATTGGATTCTATTATCTTTATTTTCAACTTATTTATCTCTTATTTGATAAATTTTGTTCAATCCACCTTACCAATCAACACAATCCAAACAACTAAATCATACAACTTTGATTTCCAAACTCCAAATTATACCCAATTCTTAACCATGTTTAAGTTTCAAAATCATATTTAGTTAACTATTTTCTTCTCTAATTTATATATCTCCATTTCAAATTCAATTTTTAATTTCTATTTCAACATTATACATTTTCTGTTTTCAATTCATATATGAAAAATTAGAGTTATATTAGACCATTTCAAATTCATAGTCTAATTCGAATTTGATTCAAATAAATCAACCAACTGAAAATCAATTAAAAACTTATTTTTTTTTCTGTATAAAATATAATATGGCCGAAATTATTTAATCGGACCACTTTTACAAAACATTATTGTGTCAGTTACCAGTTTAAAATCAAACTAGTCAAATAACACAATATATAACAATTTTATATAGAATTTATAAGTACGCTCTTATATATATATATATATATATATATATATATATACGCACACTCAAACTCAATCTAGGGTGTTACTAACCCCATCTCTAATGAGTTACGCCACAGAGCCAAGGTTATTACTAAACCAGTAGCTCTGATACCACTATAACGACGCAGGGATTTTCGGCCTTGAAAATCGACATAAATACCTTTACCGTAACTCATGCCAACCTTCCAAACACCAAAAACACTGGACGTTATTAGAAAGAAATTAGAGGGTGAGATAAGGAAGAAAGAAATATTAGAATAGAAGAAGAAGATGATCCAACACATCACAGAGTCTCACATCGCAGCGGAACAAAATATAATACAGAAAATAAATCTTAATTGAGAGATTTTTTAAAAATACTTACAATCTCAGAGTACATCAGCATCACTGGACAGTTATAATAATCTGCCCCATACACGGTGGAATAGTAGTTATATAGTATCATACGTCCGGACTCTTCCAGCTTGTCTCTTCACAGCATTCGATAACCTAAACCTGTACACCTGTAACAACCCGTATTTTCAATAACCTGTTATAACATAAATGGAGGCAGAATTAAACTGTAAAATCTGAATCAAGGGAAACGGGCTATGCCATTGCGTTCGTCTCGGAAAAATACGCGAAATAAAGTCCGAGTTTTCGAAAATCGGAGTCCGTATGACCAAGATATGGCCTCGCGAAGTTTCACGAAAAAATCCAAAATTAAAGTATACTTAATTAAGTGAAATGGGTTGCGCAGAGAAATATATATATATATTGATATATATATATAATTGAAAATTAAATAAATAAATATGCAAAAATGTTCAAAACAGCGAATTGGGAGAGGGGAATAACCGAACCGGCCGATTTTTGAGGTCGACCCAAGCCCGCTGGGTCGACTAGGGGTTAATCCAGGGTGTTTGGCTGTCAACCCGTGGGCCGATTCGCTCAAATGCAGATTTTGCATTTGGATGGTTCTCATGGTTCATCTTTAATCTAAAGGCCCTAGATGGTTCCTACACTTGACTTCTTCCCCAAGACATGCTTTGATGGCTTGGATTGAATCTAGGTTTATTCCTATGGCCTAAAACACTTGCCTAATCTATAAATAAGACCCTAACCTATCCTAAATCCTCATTATTCATTCATGCAACTAAACTATGGCAAAATTGCTACTCTCATGGCCTCCACTCAACTATCCTAGCCTCCACTTCATTTCTATGAGAAGTTTCATGATCATGAGAGTATTAGAGAGTCCCTATGTTAGTATGAGAGCTTCTCAAGTTGATTTCAAGGCTAAAGCTTTGATCTTTGTTCATAAAGATGGTTTTTTTTATTGATTTGGAGTGTTCATTTTTGGGTTTTTGGGTGATGGCATGCATAGGCTTCATCACAAGCTTTAATTTAATCGATTTATGCCTTCATAGCAATGTAAGCCCTTTCCCTACTCTTAGATATTAACTATGAAGTTAAATGTTCATGTTGCAAGTTTGGGTTTGATCATTGAGAATGATACATGCTATCATGTCATGCAAGTTTATGAAGTCATTATCTTGATCTTATGAGCTAAAAGCTACAACCTTTATATTGAAATGTTGCATTATGCAACATGAGAACCTTCTTACCTTTTATGTCAACTTGCATATGAAGTCATAACTCTTATATGATGATATATGCGAGTTACTAGTCATCATTCCATGTCTTTTGTCAACATGATTCGCTTATGTGCCAAGTTTGGGTTTATGCATGTTTTTGAGGCTTAAGAATGTAACATGCAAGCTAATGAACACATTTGTGCCTCATTTGCCACCATGATTAACTTGTGGCTTAATATCCATTTTTTGTCATGCCTTTGCCAAGTCTCTTCTTTTAATCCATTACGTTGTTGCGAACGTATATGCGAGTTTAAAAAGCGTTGGGGTCACATTATGGGAAAACATAATGATATGAACACGATTTGGGTAAATGGGTATAAACATGACAACATGTAATGTTAAATATGACATGTGGTTATACTTGAAAAACATGACTTGAAATATAACATGGAAGTTGACATGTAAGTATGCATAGAAACATAAGCTTGGGAATTTACCTATTAAGTTAGGTCTACCCATTGGGAATTTACCAATTAAGTTAGGTCTACCCAATTGCTTGAAAACTTGTAACATGTTTTGGAAACATAATTGACATGACACTTAGATAATATAAGTGTGGCCAACTCGAGGTTGGGTTGAGTTTGCAACGTAAAACTACCCGGAACCGACCGGCCTAACTAGTAGTTGCAAACAATAGGACCCAATGTGAGAAGTTGGTCATGTTGTGCTTGAACCCGAGGTTAGACCAAGTTGTGGTGTAAAACTACCCGGAACCGACCGGCTTAACTAGTAACCACAACAAAGTCTAATGTGAGAGGTTGGGGTGCATTAAGTAATTAATGCCACATGATAGGGTTAAGTTAATTTGATTAATGACTCTTAACCAAATATGACATGGACAAAGGGGTTAAGTAAATTGATTAGGCTAATGATACTTAAACAAACATGACAAGGTTGGGTAGGTTAAGTAACTTGATTTGCCTAATGACACTTAACCATTTTTATACGACTAGTGGACGGGGTTAAGTTAACCAACACTTAATCAATCCAACACGATAATTTGGTAAGGTTAAGTAAGTTTTCTTAATGACACTTAACCGAAAGATACAGTTAATGGATGGGGTTAAGATTAGACTCAACTAGTCTAAACATGATAATCGGATGGGGCTAAGTTAGCCTAGACTTAATTAATCCCACTTGGTAGTTTAATGGGGTTAAGTTAAACACTTAACTAATCTAACTCGTTAATTTGATGTGGTTAAGTGACCTATACTTAACCAATCTGACCCGTTAATTTGATGTGGTTAAGTGACCTAAACTTAACCAATCTAACTCGTTAATTTGATGTGGTTAAGTGATCTATAATTAACCAATCTAACTCGTGAATTTATTGAGGTTAAGTTAGCCCATACTTAACCAATATAACGTGAAAACATGATAAGGCTAAGTCATGAATCGCTTGAATACACTTGACCGGTTTGACTAATTAATTTGATAGGGTCAAGTTAATATATACTTAACCAACCTGAGCATGGTTTGTAGGGTTAAGTCTCGAACTTGGATACTTAGCCAATTTTGACATGATTTGTAGACGGGTTAAGTCTCGAACTTGGATACTTAGCCAATGTTGACATGATTTGTAGACGGGATTAAGTCATGAACTTAAGTGACACTTAATCTGTTATATAAACCCTAATTCGGAGGATTAGGTGGGTAACCGTAATTAACAAGGATAACGGGAATAAGGCTAAGTGGTAAACCTTAGTTGAAGGATAACTAAGTAATGATTCTTAGTCAAGGAAATTTAGACCAGTTCATAGATAGATGAGTAACCTGATACGGTAGGTCATCGTTTAAGTATACGAGTAGGAGCAAGTATCTGATTTAGATAAAGGCTCCAGCGAACTGGGTAACGAAGCAGCGGCTTCGGGGAACGTGAGGATATTCTTGGGATCCCTCTATGAGCTGTCAGGTAATTATACTAGGCTCATGAGAGGTTAAGGTCTGCGTTAGAAGAACCAAGAGTATGCCTTGGTTGCTATGCGAGCGACCTAAAGACGGGGATGGATAGGGGATAGTCGACGATACACGGTCGTACCCTAGATAGCATTTTTCGTCAGGCTACCTACCATCTTTGGTCAAGCGTGTACGTACGGAAAGGCAGAGAACACCCAATAGACCATAATTGCTATCTAATTATGGTTGCGGTAAGGCTTGGATGTGGGTTGGCCAGTGTTGTGTTCTCATACAGGATTTATCCTGTCTCGTCTTTCGCTAGTTGAGGGAGGGGTCCCATGGGACCATAGCCACGGATAGAAAAACAGACCTTAGCATCTGCACCGGCAGATAAATCGAAAGCTCCCGACCGAGTCCTGTATTTCCTGACCTGCCCTGTGACAGGACTCGGATGGCACGATGTGATACATGTGCATACAGTCATGGAAAAACGATTCACGATGAATGCGTGGGAAAAAGGGCGTGGTTGACGGTTAGCGTAAATCCTAGTGGCCCTGGGTGGTTGAACCAAGACCGAGATACGAGAACGTGCAATAGGTAAGCATAATCCCTAGTAGCCCTAGGTAGCATAAGTCCTAGTTGTACAAACGATAATTCATGTTGGAAGACCCTAGCTAGGTTTAGGGTAACAGTCCAAACCGATCTTAAGGATCATGGAACTATGTTAAAGTAATATAGAATCTCATGGGAAAAGCCGTATAGTCTACGGCAAGGGACTGAACATTTACATGGAATAAAACATACGAGTTGAGTAACCTATATATACGAGATATTAGGTTGGCATGGACCATTACTCGACTTTTGAGTAAGGGTCATTCATGGTTAACACATGATACGGTGGGGATACTAGTACGGTAGGTGCAGAGCTAAAAGAAAGGATAGATACCAAGGGACGTTATATGTGATAGATATCTTAGGGATATTATACTTGACGGGAACTTGACGATGGGATACCTTGTTTTATCTTGACACCGTAATTCATCATGACACCTTAGTTTATCTGAGTTCAGTAGTTCATCCTGTTATTTTGATTTAGCTTATCTATCATGTCATCATGCTTATGTTCATCTCAGTTTCTCATGTCAGTTAACTTTACTAGTTTTTATGCTGATAGTAGATAGGGCTTACTCAGTCTTTTTGACTGACCTGTTTTGTTTCGCCTCTTTTCTTCCGTTTCCCCCCCCCCCCCCAGGTTACAGGGAGGAAACACTGTTGTTTAGTTCGGACTTCTTCTGCTTGAAGGTCATCATGGATGGCTTGGACTTTTCTTGGCTATGGCTACTTTACTGTTTTTACTTGGGGAATAATTTATGGAAAAGTCTTTATGCTTCTTTACTATTGCAAGACAGGTTTTGACGTACTCTGATGTAAAAAGGCATTAGACTTTAATTATTATTGTTTATGAAAGTTCGATTTTACTTCCGCTATTTTATATGTTCTGTCTTGTGATATTTCTGTGCATGTTTACCAATAATGCCCCTCTAAAGCTAGTGCATTCCTTTGCGAGTGACCCTAGCGGAGGCGGGGTGTTACATTTGGTATCAGAGCAGAAGGTTACCAGACTGGGCAAAAGTTTTTAAAGACCTTCTGAAAATTATTTGAAAATCGTTTACAAAGAAGCATTTTTCAAGAAAATTTTCTTTTAAAAGAAAAAGGCTATTCCCCAAAGGCCATTAGCACTATCCTCGTTTCCTTAATTGAATCTCTTTTTCCTTCTTTCCTCCATCTGTAGTCATAGTGGTTTTAACTGCGACTAGTCTTTTCTATCTACAAAAGTGTTTTCCATGCGATGGAGGTGGTTCTCGAGAGACCAGTGGCCGCGTTATAAGGAAGGATAGTGAGAAAGAGGATAAAGGATACGAGCTTAAGGATGAGCAACTTGTTGGTATGGCTTAGTCCTCAAAGGAGGGAGAAAGATGAACAACGAAACCCATGATGAGAGAGTACCTTTGGCATGGTAAAACGGGGTGAATAGTTAAGTATTATGGGACAAGGACAAGATCATCGGGAGGGTAATAGTATGCTCTCATTTCTAGGGTACCTCGGAAGGAGGGTAACGATCTTGTTCAAGGTTTAGCTCTTCTTCTCTATCATCCCATTAGGACTTTATCTTGATCATCGTATCATTTAAGTCTGCTTCGATAGTTGAGTCTCTGCACCTTAAGTACTAGCGTAATAGAGAATCCCATTTTTGTCTCAAAGTCCTATTGGAGAATCAGTCCATTTATTCATGGCTTGTTGGGATTTGAGAATGTCTATGTCAAGTGTTGAGCTTGGAAATAATGCTTATATTTATAAGCTATGGATGGATTCTAAGGATTAAGTGGTTATCCAGTAAGGGGTGCCACTCTCGATTTTGATAGGAGGGTAGTTAGATTCTTGACTAGCCTTGGTAATACCCTCGAAGTATCGTGTAACCTTTTTGAGGTTCTGTCATGACTAGTTACTTAGAATCCCTTGATGCCTTTATTGGAAATTTGAAGCCCGATCGAGCGGTGTTCGCCGATAAGACGGATAGTTTACTTCACTTATGCGTGGGTTATAGAAATCACCCTAGTAAGTGCGCATGATAACCTGATTGACATCTGTTTACTTTCAAGAGAAAGTTCTTCTACATGGAATGCCTTATAGTATATAAACGAGATCCAAGATTCACTAGTGAATTTTGGAAAGCTTGCATGAGATCATGAGTACGCAGTCATGTTTGTGTCAAGTATTCTAGGAAAAGGATAAGTGCAAGTGAAATGAGAGGCGACGAAGAAATGAGTTCCAGCTCATGTTATGGAAACAGGAATAAGAAGCTACAAAATCGCGAAGTTAAAAGACGACTTTGATGGTCAAAGACTAGATACGCGCATGATATCTCTTTTTGGGAGTATATCCTTGATCCCTGTTTTCTGTAGAGCTTACTTGTAGGCTATCTTTTGTGGACATCCTCTCGGTCCTATTCTCCGTTACAAACCCTGTAAGGAGTTTGTCCTGTTTATCTTCTCGACCCTGTTTCTGGGAATTCTAGGTAGAACCCTATGGATGTAAACATGTATTTGAAACATGTTATGATTGATATGGTTGCAAGTGGTTGCAAGTGGTTGCTCGTGGATGCGCGAATACACATTAGATACTAGCTCGACTCGGTCACATTTCATATTGCATATGCACGAGTATTTATACTTGTTTATGGATGAAATCGAATGTATTATCATGCGGTTGTTGCATATGAATGAATGATTGTGCACGCATATAGTATCTATTTGACTAGGACTATTTGCATACATGTTGGATTCATGGCACTATACATATTTTGCATTAGAAAGATTATTCAGGCCTGATCATTAGCATTAGCTAAGGAACATGTACACACACGTTTTGCATATATTCATACAGCATTAGAAATCATCTAAGGACAATGGTTGCTTGTGGATGATGTTTTGAGTAGATGGATGATGGATGGTAGGATATGTTCTTCCTAACTTGGAGATTTCGGGGACGAAATCCTAAAAGGTGGGGAGAATGTAACAACCCGTATTTTCAATAACCTGTTATAACATAAATGGAGGCAGAATTAAACTGTAAAATCTGAATCAAGGGAAACGGGCTATGCCATTGCGTTCGTCTCGGAAAAATACGCGAAATAGAGTCCGAGTTTTCGAAAATCGGAGTCCGTATGACCGAGATATGGCCTCGCGAAGTTTCACGAAAAATTCCCAAATTAAAGTATACTTAATTAAGTGAAATGGGTTGCGCAGAGAAATATATATATATATATATATATAATTGAAAATTAAATAAATAAATATGCAAAAATGTTCAAAACAGCGAATTGGGAGAGGGGAATAACCGAACCGGCCGATTTTTGAGGTCGACCCGAGCTCGCTGGGTCGACTAGGGGTTAATCCAGGGTGTTTGGCTGTCAACCCGTGGGCCGATTCGCTCAAATGCAGATTTTGCATTTGGATGGTTCTAATGGTTCATCTTTAATCTAAAGGCCCTAGATGGTTCCTACACTTGACTTCTTCCCCAAGACATGCTTTGATGGCTTGGATTGAATCTAGGTTTAATCCTATGGCCTAAAACACTTGCCTAATCTATAAATAAGACCCTAACCTATCCTAAATCCTCATTATTCATTCATGCAACTAAACTATGGCAAAATTGCTACTCTCATGGCCTCCACTCAACTATCCTAGCCTCCACTTCTTTTCTATGAGAAGTTTCATGATCATGAGAGTATTAGAGAGTCCCTATGTTAGTATGAGAGCTTCTCAAGTTGATTTCAAGGCTAAAGCTTTGATCTTTGTTCATAAAGATGGGGTTTTTATTGATTTGGAGTGTTCATTTTTGGGTTTTTGGGTGATGGCATGCATAGGCTTCATCACAAGCTTTAATTTAATCGATTTAGGCCTTCATAGCAATGTAAGCCCTTTCCCCACTCTTAGATATTAACTATGAAGTTAAATGTTCATGTTGCAAGTTTGGGTTTGATCATTGAGAATGATACATGCTATCATGTCATGCAAGTTTATGAAGTCATTATCTTGATCTTATGAGCTAAAAGCTACAACCTTTATGTTGAAATGTTGCATTATGCAACATGAGAACCTTCTTACCTTTTATGTCAACTGGCATATGAAGTCATAACTCTTATATGATGATATATGCGAGTTACTAGTCATCATTCCATGTCTTTTGTCAACATGATTCGCTTATGTTCCAAGTTTGGGTTCATGCATGTTTTTGAGGCTTAAGAATGTAACATGCAAGCTAATGAACACATTTGTGCCTCATTTTCCACCATGATTAACTTGTGGCTTAATATCCATTTTTTGTCATGCCTTTGCCAAGTCTCTTCTTTTAATCCATTACGTTGTAGCGAACGTATATGCGAGTTTAAAAAGCGTTGGGGTCACATTATGGGAAAACATAATGATATGAACACGATTTGGGTAAATGGGTATAAACATGACAACATGTAACGTTAAATATGACATGTGGTTATACTTGAAAAACATGACTTGAAATATAACATGGAAGTTGACATGTAAGTATGCATAGAAACATAAGCTTGGGAATTTACCTATTAAGTTAGGTCTACCCATTGGGAATTTACCAATTAAGTTAGGTCTACCCAATTGCTTGAAAACTTGTAACATGTTTTGGAAACATAATGGACATGACACTTAGATAATATAAGTGTGGCCAACTCGAGGTTGGGTTGAGTTTGCAACGTAAAACTACCCGGAACCGACCGGCCTAACTAGTAGTTGCAAACAATAGGACCCAATGTGATAAGTTGGTCATGTTGTGCTTGAACCCGAGGTTAGACCAAGTTGTGGTGTAAAGCTACCCGGAACCGACCGGCTTAACTAGTAACCACAACAAAGTCTAATGTGAGAGGTTGGGGTGCATTAAGTAATTAATGCCACATGATAGGGTTAAGTTAATTTGATTAATGACTCTTAACCAAATATGACATGGACAAAGGGGTTAAGTAAATTGATTAGGCTAATGATACTTAACAAAACATGACAATGTTGGGTAGGTTAAGTAACTTGATTTGCCTAATGACACTTAACCATTTTTATACGACTAGTGGACGGGGTTAAGTTAACCAACACTTAATCAATCCAACACGATAATTTGGTAAGGTTAAGTAAGTTTTCTTAATGACACTTAACCGAAAGATACAGTTAATGGATGGGGTTAAGATTAGACTCAACTAGTCTAAACATGATAATCGGATGGGGCTAAGTTAGCCTAGACTTAATTAATCCCACTTGGTAGTTTAATGGGGTTAAGTTAAACACTTAACTAATCTAACTCGTTAATTTGATGTGGTTAAGTGACCTATACTTAACCAATCTAACCCGTTAATTTGATGTGGTTAAGTGACCTAAACTTAACCAATCTAACTCGTTAATTTGATGTGGTTAAGTGATCTATACTTAACCAATCTAACTCGTGAATTTATTGAGGTTAAGTTAACCCATACTTAACCAATATAACGTGAAAACATGATAAGGCTAAGTCATGAATCGCTTGAATACACTTGACCGGTTTGACTAAGTAATTTGATAGGGTCAAGTTAATATATACTTAACCAACCTGAGCATGGTTTGTAGGGTTAATTCTCGTACTTGGATACTTAGCCAATTTTGACATGATTTGTATACGGGTTAAGTCTCGAACTTGGATACTTAGCCAATGTTGACATGATTTGTAGACGGGATTAAGTCATGAACTTAAGTGACACTTAATATGTTATATAAACCCTAATTCGGAGGATTAGGTGGGTAACCGTAATTAACAAGGATAACGGGAATAAGGCTAAGTGGTAAACCTTAGTTGAAGGATAACTAAGTAATGATTCTTAGTCAAGGAAATTTAGACCAGTTCATAGATAGATGAGTAACCTGATACGGTAGGTCATCGTTTAAGTATACGAGTAGGAGCAAGTATCTGATTTAGATCAAGGCTCCAGCGAACTGGGTAACGAAGCAGCGGCTTCGGGGAACGTGAGGATATTCTTGGGATCCCTCTATGAGCTGCCAGGTAATTATACCAGGCTCATGAGAGGTTAAGGTCTGCGTTAGAAGAACCAAGAGTATGCCTTGGTTGCTATGCGAGGGACCTAAAGACGGGGATGGATAGGGGATAGTCGACGATACACGGTCGTACCCTAGATAGCATTTTTCGTCAGGCTACCTACCATCTTTGGTCAAGCGTGTACGTACGGAAAGGCAGAGAACACCCAGTAGACCATAATTGCTATCTAATTATGGTTGCGGTAAGGCTTGGATGTGGGATGGCCAGTGTTGTGTTCTCATACAGGATTTATCCTGTCTTGTCTTTCGCTAGTTGAGGGAGGGGTCCCGTGGGACCATAGTCACGGATAGAAAAACAGACCTTAGCATCTGCACCGGCAGATAAATCGAAAGCTCCCGAACGAGTCCTGTATTTCCTGACCTGCCCTGTGACAGGACTCGGATGGCACGATGTGATACATGTGCATACAGTCATGGAAAAACGATTCACGATGAATGCGTGGGAAAAAGGGCGCGGTTGACGGTTAGCATAAATCCTAGTGGCCCTGGGTGGTTGAACCAAGACCGAGATATGAGAACGTGCAATAGGTAAGCATAATCCCTAGTAGCCCTAGGTAGCATAAGTCCTAGATGTACAAACGATAATTCATGTTGGAAGACCCTAGCTAGGTTTAGGGTAACAGTCCAAACTGATCTTAAGGATCATGGAACTATGTTAAAGTAATATAGAATCTCATGGGAAAAGCCGTATAGTCTACGGCAAGGGACTGAACATTTACATGGAATAAAACATACGAGTTGAGTAACCTATATATACGAGATATTAGGTTGGCATGGACCATTACTCGACTTTTGAGTAAGGGTCATTCATGGTTAACACATGATACGGTGGGGATACTAGTACGGTAGGTGCAGAGCTAAAAGACAGGATAGATACCAAGGGACGTTATATGTGATAGATATTTTGGGGATATTATACTTGATGGGAACTTGACGATGGGATACCTTGTTTTATCTTGACACCGTAATTCATCATGACACATTAGTTTATCTGAGTTTAGTAGTTCATCCTGTTATTTTGATTTAGCTTATCTATCATGTCATCATGCTTATGTTCATCTCAGTTTCTCATGTCAGTTAACTTTACTAGTTTTTATGCTGATAGTAGATAGGGCTTACTCAGTCTTTTTGACTGACCTGTTTTGTTTCGCCTCTTTTCTTCCGTTTCCCCCCCCCACCAGGTTACAGGGAGGAAACACTGTTGTTTAGTTCGGACTTCTTCTGCTTGAAGGTCATCATGGATGGCTTGGACTTTTCTTGGCTATGGCTACTTTACTGTTTTTACATGGGGAATAATTTATGGAAAAGTCTTTATGCTTCTTTACTATTGCAAGACAGGTTTTGATGTACTCTGATGTAAAAAGGCGTTAGACCTTAATTATTATTGTTTATGAAAGTTCGATTTTACTTCCGCTATTTTATATGTTCTGTCTTGTGATATTTCTGTGCATGTTTACCAATAATGCCCCTCTAAAGCTAGTGCATTCCTTTGTGAGTGACCCTAGCGGAGACGGGGTGTTACAACACCCCGGGCTAACCCGAGCATTTACAAAACACCGAGTCAGTCTGGTGAACCAGAGTGAGATAAACTCGCACAGTATTAAGGTACCACTCAACTTGATTTTACAGTTAAAATCCTTTCGAAAGAAAAAGGTAATCGTAAGATCAAATCCACACATAAATACGGATGGTTTTTACCTTACGATAACCCAAACAGTTTTAAAATCAATATTTTGTCTGATATTATGATAGTGTCTACATACAAGTAATACCAAATCCAGTAGAACGCTTGCATCTCACGCTCTACATATATAGTATACAAACAAAACCGCAGGCGCTTATTGGAGATTGGATTCCAACTGTGACAAGGTATAGGACCCCCTGCCGATCGTGTATCTCTAGAGACGAACACACTGGGTTCAACAAGAGCGTCTTGCAACCCGGCCCACAAATGACCGACCACTCATTTCGCTTGAGTGTATCTAATGTATATCACAAACAGTTGGGATCAGCGACCGCCTCCCGAAAAGGGACAGCATCGAATATAGATTAAAGAAACAAATGGAATTTCTCTAGATAGGTGATCATACACCCTAATGGGAGCGACCCACATAGCCATGCTGCCTGCCCGATTTTTGTCATCCACCAGTTGTGAGGCTTGAGGTCAGAATTTTCTTTGAAACGTCTGATCGCCTTTCACTTTGAATGCCACATCGTCAAATCCATTAGATATCGCTAATTGACGACCACAAAAATACTCTAGTTGGGAGCTAATCAACTATGGCATGTTTGAAGAAATCGATGTACGCGATCCTTTTGGAAATACTCTGTTAGAAATCCGTCCATACAAGTCATCCAGGAACAGGATGAACCGAAGGCACTCTCCTACTGCATCTCATATAGGAATCACCCCATGGATCAGTAGCGAGTAGTCCTTGCAATCCACAGATTTCAACCACGACAGAACCCCAGTATATCTCCGGGTCGAATCAGAGATTGTAAGTGGTTCTTCCGTTTTATGAAGATCGATGGACTTCAAAGCTCCATCTCGATCGTCAGTTGATGTCTTCTACATTTTCGTGTTTGTTGGACGGAATGGTTTTCGAATATAACTCAATCCTGGTCTTCCCGTACCAACAAACGTATAGGCCAGATTTGACAGTCGGTGATTTAACTATCAAATAAACAACCATTCAACCATAAAATAAAAATAGAATTTTATTGTTTAGTATTCAGCATCACTTGGCTGTTTAATTCAAATAATTAAAACATCTTATCTTCCACTATTTTGGAAACTCAATATTTAATTCTTGTTTAACACGA
This sequence comes from Allium sativum, assembly GCA_030737875.1. NCBI lineage: Eukaryota > Viridiplantae > Streptophyta > Magnoliopsida > Asparagales > Amaryllidaceae > Allium > Allium sativum. Next base: position 598,788 of record CM060925.1, on the reverse strand, counting down.
GTACCTTACCCAATCTCAATTATCTTTCTTCTATTGTTTGCAAATCATTTGTTAAACATTATTTAATATACATAGTAGAGAAATCAATCCAAATTATTATTTGTAAAACAACATTGCAAAATATCTTTCATTCATTTACTTCACAGTCCCAGTGCTTATTTTTATTGGATAAAACCCAACTTTACATTTCCTTTCAGTTGTAGTTCTCTTATATTTCCCTTTTACTTTGATATTCTCATTCTGTATGTATATACCCCAATGTTTCACTAAACATTGCATTATTATTTCTAAATGAAATAATAAACACTTACTGTTCTTTATATCACCATGACTAATATCATGTTCAGAAAATTTCGAAGTCGTTCAAGTTGGGGTATTTTAATTACCTCTCAGACCTTGAACAACAACGTCCTTATCTTCAAATAAATATAAGTCGTAATTCAAAAACTAATATCTCATTCCAATTCTATTTAACTCTTTAATTCAAAAAAAAACATAGCTTTATAAATTTTCTTTATCTCTTTGTTAAAATAAAAACTAATATTGCTTAACCCATTGGTTACTCAACTTCTTACCATCACTCTTATGAACTTCCGAAAATACTTTGTTTCCAACCGGGTTATTATCACCACCCTATTTCCAAACTTTTTTTAAATCCCTTTTCCACATTCCCTTTCCTTCCTGGGAATCTCACTGTCCAATTACATAATTTCACACTTAAGTATTTCGAATTCCAAATCACTTCTTTACTTCTCGTTTGCTTTATAAACCTTGTTTTACATCTCAGGTTTAATTTTAACTCCTTCATACCTTTATTTCCTTTACTTAATCAAATCGTTAAGTAACCCTTCCATTTAAGCTTATAAGTTCGCTTTAAATCCCCTTTATAACTTCATTATAAACTCGAGTTAAGATATAAAACCCGTTCCTAATCTCTTCTCATAATTTAAATCAATCTCAGTAAATTTCTCCTTTAAATTAATTAATAATATAATTAATTCAAATAACTTCATATAATTGTTTCTACGAAATAATTAATCGAATTCTTAACTGTTGGGTTATTCCCTGCTCATCTTCTTACACATTTACTTTATCAAACAATTTAATACTGACTTATAAACCTTTGAATAATAATAATAATACTTATTTTTCTTTAAAAGTCACTTTATTCAAAATAATATATTTTAAACCTTATTTTGGTTATAAAGTAAATTTATACTTCAATACGGTCAGTTCCCTTGACGATAAAAACCCATAGTTTTATAATGATTGATTTCTAGACAGTGATGCCAAAATACTCAACCAATCTATTCACTGGTTAAAACAAATCACATGTTGAATTTTCGATCCAACTGTATCGATCAAATCAATTGTCCAATCAAAACTATTTCCTTTATCTGACAATAACACCCATCAATCAGCAAACAGATCACACAAATAATGCAAACAATTTCAATCACGTTTATTTTATAAACGTGAACAATCAAAGGGAAATTTCCTTTATCGAATTCGAACAAGGTTTGATGACTTACTGGAATTAAATGTCCGTTTAATTCCACTGATTAAATCAAAAATAATATCTATAACTAGCAGATGGTCAACTACTAGAAATCAAAGCACACAGAAATAAAACCCAATTTATATGAAATATAAACGGGAAGAAACTGAGTGAGGTTAACTCACATTGACTGGTTGGGTCGTTCAGCGCTGGTTTTTAATTAAATTAAACAACGTTTAATTTAATTAAAAAATTTCCATCCTTCCAGTCCTGATAGACACTGCTCCATCTCGATCTTCTCGTCTCTACAGTTCCAAGGAGCCTCTTCATTAAGCCCGCTTAACCCAAGCCCGATTCCCATATCAAAACCCTTCCATCGTCACATTCCTCATTCACTCCACCGCCACCACACAAAAACACGTCCTCTAGAAGATTCGATTATGGCAGAAACCCTAACCCGCCTCTCGCCTTTAAACCGACGTTGCCTCCTCCTAGAGCCATCAAATCCCACCGCGACGACCCTCACGACTTCGAGAGCCAACCCAAACCTCTTGAGGCTTCCCATCGAAGTTCTTCCGATCCCTAAGCCTTGGTTCGAGCTGAACAACAGTGGATCCATCAAGCTTATACAGATCCGACGCGCAGGCACCTCCAAGCTAAGTATTTTAACTCAATTTTTGTTTTGATTTTCTATACGTGGTTCGAATGATTTTTGTTTACTGTATTCGTTCGAATCGCTCTCTGAAAATGATGGACTTCATGCTTGAATACATGTGTATATATAGCGGTTGATTTAGTTGGATTAGATCAACGCCTATCACCGTTTGCCCTAGATAGATTTTGTCTATGTTTAGGGCATTGGGGTTTTTCCCTTATCAGACTGTGTACTGGTGAAGGTTTTGATGGTTGCAAAATCGATTTTAGCCGAGATTTCCATTGAACATAGTATTGTCTTGTATTTGGTCTGTTCGAAAAGAATAGTGATGGAACCTGTATAGATTAGGTTAGATTGGGTTAGGACTTGTTTATTCAATCAGATACCCAAATCTGTAAGTAGATTTTGTGCTGGGTTTTTCAATTGTATGGTACGGTCTTGCCTAAATCCATTTTGCATAAAATTGACTGTTTAACCATTTATTGGTCTGTAGATTTGATGCCAAGAATATATACATATTTCAGTTTCCTTTTGCTGTTCATGCCCTATTTTTCATAGCTACTCCTACCCTATCTCCTTATCTATTTAATTTCAATGTAAATGATCTGAAATAGATTGATACATTTATATTAGCTGTAAAATTTGATGTATGACTACACATAGATTAGCTATTCCTATTCTGATCTTAACTGTGCCTTGTCAATACACATGATCTGATATATGAATATATACATAGATTTGTGTTCATTGCCTTGTTTTTCTTAGTAGTCCATTTGAATTTCCTTAGCTGTTTCCAAATCTTGTATAGATTTGATAGCATATCTAGACCCCTATGTTTAGCTATATGGTTTTTCTGTATACATATATTTGCTGCTTATTCATGTTTTCCTTATCTGTTAGCTATACTATAGCTGTTTATTTTCAACCCCTATGATCTAATGTATGAATATATACATCTGTTTAAAATACAACTATGTATTGTATTGGTTTGAGCTGTTCATCCCTCTCTTCTTTGCTGTTACATACCCCATTTTCTAGCTGTTCTAGCTGTTCATAAGTTGTCAATGATTTTGAATATATATATTTGTCTATTCAGAATATTTGTCTGTTTAATATATATACATATATATATATATACTTTATTTTATTTATTACTAATAGGTTCACTGTTTTCCTTGCAGCTCATGATCAAGGCAGAAGATCTCTTTTTACTGTTTTTGAAAGGAAAATGGGCATGCTGAATTTTTATGTTTAATTTGTTGTACAGAAAATATTATGTACTAAGTGTGCTATTTTTCTTTGTTTTCTGATCTCTCTTTTCTTTATTTTCAGATCAGTGCATGTGGAGGAACCTTTTGTTTACTGTTTCTTGGATGGAAACATGACATGTAGAAATAAATAGGATGGACCATATATAATTTTAGTTATGTAATGTACAGCCGAGGATATCTATGTTGTTTTTCTTCTTTGTATTTAAATTTTATCTCCCAACTGTAATGACTGTTTAATGAATAATATTAAGTATTGTTCATGCCTTTGGAGCGACCCTTTTATTTGTTGACAATGTATGTATTTATGTTTTTATCCGTTTCCTTTGTCGAATCGTGTGAAATATTGATGGTATATATACATACGCATATATATCGAGGGGTTGTAATGAAAATATAGTTTATAATTCTCGGGTTGGTTTAATATTTAACCTCATATAACCTTACTTAAATTAAATTAAGTTTTCAAAGGACGATGCATTAAAGCAAACAACTTAAATTCCAAAGAGTATAAAGATTCAAAATTCAACCATCAACGATATTCTATTTATATAAAAACCCTTTCTTTTTCATTCAATTTGTACGTCCATATAGAACTTAATATACAAACTATATACTTGTAAATTCATTTAGATATTATAAATCAATATTTAAATAAAATATACTAAATATTAAATGACTAGAATACGGGTCGTTACAGGTTCTTCAGATAATAATCCAACCGGTCTCTCCATATTGACAACGATGGTCAAAACTTCGATAGTCTGTGATTTAACTCTCAAATAAAAACAAGTGTTCATTCAACATATCAAACAAATCACTGGGCTCTTTAATAATTATTTCATTAATTAAATCTCTTCTCCATTTCCTTATCAATATTTGTTAACCAAGTATTTTCAATAACCATATTGGCCTTTTACGCTGTTTGGAAAAACATTTCCGAATATCGCCTTCCTTTATTTTCTTAAACTTAGAAAATATATGCTAGCTATAATTGGAAAATATTCCAATTACTTATCTCTTTTCCGATCTCGTTTATTTCTATACTTAGGAAATATTTATTATTCTATTTCCAAGTTTACACTTGTTTGGGTTAAAACGGATGTTGTGTAAAACATCGTTACGAAAACCCAAATACTATATTCAACTAACTCTTATCCAACATTGATCTTCGAGCCTGAAATCTTACTATTTATTTGTTAATAATGAAATCAATCTAGTTGGGGTAAAATTACCTCTCAGACCTTGATTGAATAACCTTTATAACGTCAAAACAGATATGACTACTTACTCGAATAATCAATACCATACCACTACTTATTCACTTTTAAACACGTACACACTTTCTCTTTCTATTCTTACGAGATTGTATTCCCAGTCTTCCTTTTTGATTATACTATTCTATTTTTAAGTTCGTTTTCTTATCGACTTATATATATATATATATATTGATATATAGATTCTAGTTATCAAACTTCTTAAAAATATTCTAACTCCTTAAATTCCCGGAAAATTTCTCCATAACCTCCTTTGTACCGGGAGCATCGGGATATTTCAAATAGCCACCCATGGCCCTCCCCAATCCAAAAGAAAAAGAAAAAGCCAAGCGGCTAGCCAATACGGCGCATAAAATCTCATATATGAATTTAAACATGTACCTTTTTGTCGGGCACAAATTAAAATCTTCATATACTTCATCTCATACCTGTCTAACACATACTCACCTGTTTTCAATTCAATTCAACTCAATCCAACTGTTTGAATTCAGTTTTGCTCATTTATTCTTTTAATTAGCTATTTTGCATATTCCACTTCTTTGTTTGAACATAACATATTCAAAGAACATATTTAACTTGCTGATAACCAAATTGAATTTCAAATTCAATTCTAGTTTCCTTTTCGATTTCGAATATAAATTTTCAAATCAAATTCACTTATTCAAAGCCCAATATCAATTAAAAATCTCATTAACTAATTACTATTCAAATTAGTTAATTCTATTCAATAATCAAAAATCTAATTTTTGTTTCAAAAATCAATTCGTTACTCTACTTGAGTTCACATATAATTTACAACTCAAATCTGAAATTTTCTAAATAGAAATTCGAATTTTATTCGCTTAAAATCCTTTTATAAAATTCAATAAATCGTTATGGTTTTTAAATGATTATGGCGCTGTTTTTCTGAAAATTTGATTTTGATATAACTCAAAATTTATTCGATGAAATCCAGATATTTCTCCTCTATTAGAAAACTACTATCAAATCGGTCCCGATGTTTCTTGTTTCAAAGAATTCCGACTTCAATTGAGTTCTATATAGTCAATTGAAGTTCGAAACGCCAATTTACGAACTGTAGCGCTATATAGTCAATTGACTTCAATTGAGTTCAAAACGCCAATTGACTTCAATTGAGTTCTATATAGTCAATTGAACTTCGTCTATAATAAATTCAACACCATTCTGATATATTTTTAATATATATCAAATCAATTTTTACCAATTCAACATACTATTTCCCATTTTCTAAAATTGTCGATTTTTCCTTATTTAGTAATAAATTCATTTATGCTTCAATCTTCTATATTCAAATTCTATTTCAATTCAAATTCTATTTCAATTCAAATTCTATTTCAATTCAAATTAAATTTCCTATATTCAAATTCCATTTTCAATCTCCATTTGAATTTCTATATTCAAATCTATTTTCAAACTTCATTTGAATTTCTATATTCAAATCAACTTTCAATCAAATTGAATTACCTATATTCAAATTCCATTTCAGCTCTTTAAATTCTATATTCAAAGTCTATTTCTATTTGAATTTTATATTCAAATTCTCGTTTCAATCTATTTGAATTCTATATTCAATTTCCATATTTAAAATTTCTTTATTCAAATTCCATATTACTTTCGATATTCAAATTCTACATTTGAATTCCTTTATATTTTCTATATTCAAATTCTATGTTTGAATTCCATTTGAATTTCTATATTCATGTAACAACCCGAAAATCTGGGCCAGTTTAAAATTTTTATTTTGGCAATTTTAGCGAATTTTGATTATTTAAAATGAATTATTTTAAATAATATCGACAAGAAATTTATTTTGAATAGAATTCGACGTATATATTATACGCGTCGTCGTTAGAATATAAATATTTATATATAATTATAAATAGAATTGAAAATGGCGCGGTAGTTCGATAATTCGATTTCAAACTTCAATTGAATGTACCGGGTGCAAAACAATCCGGATTTTAGTGAAACCAAAAATAATGGAATCTAATTGTGGATATCTTTCCAACGAATCCGACAAATCGAGATTTCATATCAGGAATCAAAAGATATGTCCAGTTGAAAATTCTGAATAGTCGCTATGGAATTCAGGCCCTTAAAAATGGACATTTTGCAAATGACCTCGGATTTCGACGAAACCACTTTTGTAGGGTCCGTGATGTCAAGTTATTGCTAGGTTTCAAATTTCATAATTTTTCGAATCAATATGTGAGCGTGGCAGAGGAAAACGCGTTTGACCAGTTTCAGTTGATTTTAATCGACTGGAAAATGGCCATTTTTCCAACGGTCTCAGAATTCGACGAAACTAGTTTTGTTAGGACCGTATCGTCAATACAAAGCTAGAAATAATTTTTCCGGAATTTTTAGAGTTAGTATGCGACCCCGGTAATTTGAAATGTACTTTTAAAATTCAATATAATAATTTAAATGTAAATGCAACGGAAACTGATTCAAACGATCGAATCAGCCTATGATACATATCCCATTGTGTTCAGAATGGGGGTATTTGGCTAGGGGCGACAGTCGTTGGGTCTCGTTTAGAGTTCGTGCTAAAAGTCAACTTTGGAGAAGGATTAAATAAATTAAATAATATAAATATTAATAAACCTCACCCCTTTTTCTCTCTCTCCCTCACTTCTCTCCCGTCAGTTCTTCAAAACAGAAAGAAAAAAAAAACCTAGCGCCTCCTTCAATCACAAGAAATCCGCTCCTCCACTCCTCGCCAAAGACCACCGCCACGCCTCACCGCACCTCCGCCCCTCTGCTCTCCTTCTCCAATCATCCCCAAACCTCCACAGCCCCGCTACCTCCTCCCGCGTCAATTTCAAAACCCCCAAAACTGAAGAAGCCGCCGCCCCTCCCCTTCACCTCCCTTCGCCTCGCACCTCCCAGTCCGTCGCTCCATAGGAAAACCGCCACCACTACTTCACCGCGAGCGCGACTCCACTGCCACAGTCGCGAGCCCAAACAGCGGACCCCCCCTTCCGAACGTGAGTTTCTCTGACCCTTTTTTTTTTTTCTTTCTTTATTTTATTTAAAGATCCGATTTTTCTTTTTATTAGGCAAAACCCTGATTTTTATCTATAGTAAAATATAGTTTTGGTTAGGTGAAATATAATTTTTACATATATAGATATCGTATAAATAAAAATATGATTTTTACTTATATGGATAGCTCGATAAAAATAGGATTTTTAGCGAATAAAAATTTGGTTTTTATATATAAAAATAGTGGACAAAAATGAGATTTTTATATAGTTTTCATGTGATAAAAATGCGGTCTTTATAATGAAAGTAGCGAGATAAAAAGGTGATCTTTCTTTATATGAAGTTGAAATAGAATATGGGTTTTATTCTATATATGATTTTTAACATGTATATAAAGCGAATAAAAATAGGATCTTCCTTTTATATAATAAAAATATGATTTTTATTAGATGTAATGAATAAAAATATGATTTTTATATATGTAGCGGCTATGGGCGAAGAAACTAATTAGAGAGGAGAGCAGTGAAGACTTCCTGCATTAGAAGTGCCGTGGAGTTAGGATAGCTATCTGTGAGAATTTCTCACTGTAACGACACGGATTTCGCCCGGACCTAATCGATTGCTAAACCGACCAAGACCGCTCGAATCCCGCATACGCTAACTTTGGGTATACAACACATCAGAACAAATAACAGAAGACTTCTATAAACATCATAATAATGTTACATCAGAGTACAGAATATCAGAGTATATCGAAAATAATACACAGCGGAAGATAAATTTACATAAATGTAATACAATGCACAGCGGAAATATAAACTACACAGCGGAAGACTGTAAATGCCTGGACACAGCTTAAAGCTTCAATCCAGAATCCTGCTCAATACATCTGCAAAATAAAACTACTCGACTGCCCGTGTGGAAAATAGGGGCACCCGAGTTCGCAAGGGAAAAGCAAACTACAGGTCAGTCATGGGACTGGTGTGAGAACTCAAAAACAGTTGTTAAACTTGTTTAAAAATAAGGCAAATCACGGGACCACGCCACTTTCGCGGAACGGGTTTACCCCCATGAAAGCCAGTGTATAAGCAACAATCAATATAGATATATGGATCTACTATGCATCACACAACATGCAATATCCCAATCTACCCACTTAGATTAATCACAACACTTAGATTTTCCAAATCCAATTCAATTTACAGAAATTATTCCTTTGGATTTTATTCCCGATTTCTTATTTCAAATCATTTGAAATACATATCTAACTTTCTATATCAAAGTAGATTTCACTTCGGGATCTCAAATCAAATCATTTGGAAATGTGAATTCCAAAACAAAACAATGCATACAAACAAGTATGCAACCAAATATCGTGCTCCCCATCGACAAGGCAAAGGGTACGCACCTCGCAACTCGATACATATATGTGCACGTACCCCACATAGGAGTAGGCTACACCGACGATGCACCTCCCACTCATGGAGAGCATACACCGCCCTCTCACCCATACTTTTAGTCTCAGGGTTACCCGAATCTTTAGCCACATACTAAATCATTTCATATCCCAAAGTAGGGAAAATCATTTCACAACGTAATAATCACAAGTACTTTCAAAATATAGTACTTCACATCAGTAATTCACGCATATGATCAGTCACTATTAATCACATAACCTTTGAGCTCGTACGTCTCAAAGAAGGGTGTTAAGCAAGAGAATAAATTCTCCGCCACCAAACAGATACATCATCAATAGCAACTAATCGAATACGCGATGAACCACAATGTAACATATAATACATTTTCTAAATCACTTTAGAAATCATCGGGTTTCGGGCCTCGAAATCCTTTCTGTTTTATAAAACATTTTTATAAAACATTCCCTGTCCAAAATCGGGAATACGTTTCTTTTCACTTAAGGAAAATATCATTTCACAATCATTCGTTAAATTTGAAATGAACACAACATCGCTAAACACCTTATCGTCAAATCGTGAAGTGTTTCACAAGGCGTTAGCACACAGATATTTTCAACCCAACCCAATGCTAAATGCAAAAGCATATTTTGCTCATAAACTGGTCGAGCACAATCCAAACCATCAATCAATCAAATTTGACATTAAATATAAGGTTTTGAATAAAGATAGTATCGACTTATATTCAACATCAAATCCTGAAACCAACAGATATCATATCGGGAATAACGATATCGATATCTTCCAAATTCCCATCACAATATCTGTATAATCACGGAACCCAATATCGAAAATATCCATTGATAATTTCAATTTAAATCTAATCCAAATTATTTATTTATAACCATTGGATTATTTTTCTAGTTAATAACTAGTTCATTTCGATAAAAAATATATTTTTATCTTTTCAAATATGGAGTTTTTCATCCCAAATCTTCACAAATCATTTCTTATGATTTTACACAAATTATTACTATTTTTAATAATTTTATCAAGGCCCGTACAGTCGATTTCCATCAATGGCCATCGAACTGCACTTACAGCGACCTTTTTCGAATTTGATTTGGACATAACTCCCAATCCAACCGTTAGATTTCAAATTTCCAACATTCGTTAGAAAGCTCTTTTCGATACGAACCCAACGGTTCCGGTTTTAGGAGAATCCGACGGTCGGATCTCCCGCAATGTCCGTTTGAAATAAATGGTCGAAATTCACGAACTGCCGCGGCGCGGCGCGTTCTATTCAGGCCATTATATTATATATAAAATATATAAAATATAAATTTCGTCGATTTCTATTTAAAACGAATTATATAAATAGTTTTGAATTCGTTTCAAAACATTTTCAACTTCCTTTTCAATTCAAATCACAATTGAATTCTTCTTTATAGATTCGTTTTAAAATTCATTTCTATTCAATTCAAATTTCAATTCAATTTGAATTCGTTTTCAATTCAATTCATTTCGAATTCGTTTTCTATTCAATTCAATTCGAATTCGTTTTCTATTCAATTCAATTCGAATTCGTTTTCTATTCAATTCAATTCGAATTCGTTTTCTATTCAATTCAATTCGAATTCGTTTTCTATTCAATTCAATTCGAATTCGTTTTCTATTCAATTCAATTCGAATTCGTTTTCAATTCAATTCGAATTCGTTTTCTATTCAATTCAATTCGAATTCGTTTTCTATTCAATTCAATTCGAATTCGTTTTCTATTCATATCAATTCGAATTCGTTTTCTATTCAATTCAATTCGAATTCGTTTTCTATTCAATTCAATTCGAATTCGTTTTCTATTCAATTCAATTCGAATTCGTTTTCTATTCAATTCAATTCGAATTCGTTTTCTATTCAATTCAAATTCCTGTTCTATTCTATTCATTTCGAATTCCTTTTCTATTCAATTCATTTCGAATTTGTTTTCTATTCAAGTCAATTCGAATTCGTTTTCTATTCAATTCAATTCGAATTCGTTTTCTATTCAATTCAATTCGAATTCGTTTTCTATTCAATTCAATTCGAATTCGTTTTCTATTCAATTCAATTCGAATTCGTTTTCTATTCAATTCTATTCGAATTCGTTTTCTATTCAATTCAATTCGAATTCGTTTTCTATTCAATTCAATTCGAATTCGTTTTCTATTCAATTCAATTCGAATTCGTTTTCTATTCAATTCAATTCGAATTCGTTTTCTATTCAATTCAATTCGAATTCGTTTTCTATTCAATTCAATTCGAATTCGTTTTCTATTCAATTCAAATTCCTGTTCTATTCTATTCATTTCGAATTCCTTTTCTATTCAATTCATTTCGAATTTGTTTTCTATTCAATTCAATTCGAATTCGTTTTCTATTCAATTCAATTCGAATTCGTTTTCTATTCAATTCAATTCGAATTCGTTTTCTATTCAATTCAATTCGAATTCGTTTTCTATTCAATTCAATTCGAATTCGTTTTCTATTCAATTCTATTCGAATTCGTTTTCTATTCAATTCAATTCGAATTCGTTTTCTATTCAATTCAATTCGAATATTTCATATGCATCGTTTTCATTTCATATATATATATATATATATATATATATATATATCGTTTTCAATTCGAATATTTTCACTTTCAATATATCCGATATTTTCACTTTCAATTTATTCGATATTTTCACTTCTCTATATATATAAATTTCACTTTTCATATATTCGATATTTTCACTTCGCTATATATATAAATTTCACTTTTCTTATATATGTTATTTCACTTCGCTATATCAATTTTCACAACAATTTCAACCAATAAATATCGTCCATGGTTTGTGGACGAGGGGCGTATATATATATATAGATATTTATATATAGCAATTCACTTCCACTTTCAACACATATATAAAATTATAAAAAGAAATTGAAGAGTGAGAAATCCTCACCAATAGCTATCCACTAACACGATTTTTTCCTTAATAGAAATCTTCGCCTACTTCGCCTTCTTGTTGCTTTCGTTGACTGTATCCTCTACATAGGTAAAAATCGAATTTTTACTAGGTTATTTAATATATAAAGATCACATTTTGACTTCGCTATTAAATATAAAGATTATATTTTTATTATTCTTATGATGTAACAATTATATTTTTATTGCTTTAAAAATATAAGAATCATACCTTACTTCTTCTACTTAACAAAAATTCCATCTTTTCTATTTTTAAAAATATGATCTTTATTTTCAAGTCCAAATCCTTTTTTTCCAAAACAGTTTTTGTTTTCTTTTCAAAACAGTTTTTGTTTTCTTTTCAAAACAGTTTCTCTTTTATTAAAATGCAGTTTTAATCTTTTAAAAAAAATGCAGTTTTTTTTCTTTATAACTAAAAATCAGTTTTTATTTTATTTAAAAATGCAGTTTTTACCTTATTTAAAAATGCAGTTTTTAAATTCTAACAAATCAGTTTTTATTCTTTTATAATTTCAGTTTATAAAACTAAAAAAAAACAGTTTTCAAATCATATAAAAAAACAGTTTTCAATTCACTGTAAAACAAAATAAAAAAAAAACAAAATAATCTAAAGGCTCACCGAGATTTCGAATGGGAGGAGGAGTCGGCGGTTGTCCAGTGGTGCTCGGTGGTGTCGCGATGTCTGGAGTTCGATGGTGGAGGCTCCGATTGGGAGGGCTGCTTCGATTGCGTCGCGATGTCTGGAGGGAGGAGGGAACTGAACGGAGGGGTGCGGCGCGAGGGGTTCGTCGGCGTCGTTCGAGGTATGGTGGCGCGATTCGATGAACTTAGGGTTAGGTTTTTTTTTCTTTTTTTTTTATTTCTTATCTTTTCTGTATAATGAAACGGGGGGGGGGGGGGGGGGCAACAAAGAGAAAAGGAGGGAAGGTAAATTTTTTTATTTTATTTTTTTATTTTATTATTAAATTTTGCCAAAGGGTTGACTTTTACATACGACCTCGAAACGAGGTCCACCGCCTGTCGTCCATAGCGTTTTACCCCCATTCCGAACACAATGGGATATGTATCGTAAGCTGGTTTGATCGTTACAATCAGTTTCCGTTGAAATTACATTTTAAATCCTTATATTGAATTTTAAACGTACATTTCAAATTACCGGGGCCCCATACGAACTCTAAAAATTTTAGAAAAATATTTTCTAGCTTCGTATTGACGATACGGTCCTAACAAAACTAGTTTCGTCGAATTCTGAGACCGTATGAAAAATGGCCAATTCCCAATCGATTAAAATCAACTGAAATGGTCAAAACACGTTTTCCTTTACCACGCTCACATATTGATTCGAAAAATTATGAAATTTGGAATCTAGCAATAACCCGACATCACGGACCCAACAAAACTGGTTTCGTCGAAATCCGAGGTCGTTTGCAAAATGTCCATTTTTAAGGGCCTTATATATATAAAAATATATATAAATTCCACAGCGACTATTTCTAATTTTAAACTGGACATATCTTATCATTTCTAAAATGAAATCTGAGTTTGTTAACTTCGTTACAAAGATATAGTTATACAGATTCAAATATTTTTTGTTTCGTTCAATTCTGACTTATATTGAATTCTGTATATTCATTTGAAATTAGAAATCGAATTTTCGAACTACCGCGCCATTTTCAATTCCTTTTATAATTATATATAAATATTATATATTCTAACTACGGCGCGTATAAATATATACGTTCGAATATATTCAAAATAAATTTCTCGTCGATATTATTTAAAATAATTCATTTTAAATAATCAAAATTCGCTTAAATTGCCAAAATAAAAATTTTAAACTAGCCCAGATTTTCCGGGTTGTTACACTCACCTTTCAATTTCATTTCTATTTATATATATATACTAGGATGCAGACGGTGCTTAGTAGCACCCGACACAATCGTCCACAGACCATGGACTTGTTTGTTTGGTTGCATAGATTAGTTATATGATTTGATTTGAATTTGGTTGTTTGGTGATTTTGATTGATGTGTGAATGGCGTGGGCCTTCACTAGACCGGGGATAAGGCTAGGCCTTGTCCCGTTTCTAGTATCGTGCCGTTATGCCGCCGAAATTTTCTAAAATAAGTTAGAAAAATAAAAATATCATTTTATTTAAAAAAATGAACTGAATAGAAATTCATATGTTGGAATAAAATGTTTTGTCGTTAAAAATATAATTTTTAACGTGAATGTGAGTAAATAAATATTCATTTACAAACCAGACGGTTTGTTTATGTACACTTATTTGATTGACATTGATTGGGACGATAAATTTTACACATCGCCCAACTGCACAACTAAAATCTGTGTTTGATTGTTGGAAACCCCACACGGGTGTTGGGATGAAATATGAATTTCACTCATCCTGATTGATTAAATATGTCGATCGATTGATTGACAGGCTGTTATAAGCGTTAGATATCTATATTTGATGCTTATACAGTGTAGTGCACTTTGGTTGATGGTTGGTTATTTTTCAATGATATTATATACATGTGTTGTATGGAATCCATATATTTAACTTTATATGGTGATTGATTGGGCCTCATTCCAATCGTGAAAATAAAGAATATTTTGATAATAACAAATATTTTGATAATAGGAAATATTTGAAATAGAATATTTGAAAATAGAAATATGCGAAGCCGTGATGATTAGATTGACGCCATTTTGACGTGAACAATATTTATATCGATTTTAAACGATTTCGAAATGAATTGAATTGAAAACGATTTCGAAATGAATTGAATTGAAAACGATTTCGAAATGAACTGAATTGAAAACGATTTCGAAATGAATTGAATTGAAAACGATTTCGAAATGAAGTGAATTGAAAACGATTTCGAAATGAATTGAATTGAAAACGAATTCAAATTGAATTGAAAGTGAATTGAAATGAATTCAAACTGAATTGAAATTTGAATTGAATAGAAATGAATTTTAAAACAAATTTATAAAGAAGAATTCAATTTTGATTTGAATTGAAAAGAAAGTTGAAATTGCTTTTGAAACGATTTCAAAACTATTTATATAATTCGTTTTAAATAGAAATCGACGAAATATATATTGTATATATAATATAATGGCCTGAATAGAACGCGCCGCGCCGCGGCAGTTCGCGAATTTCAATCATTGACTTCGAACGGACATTGCGGGAGATCCGACCGTCGGATTCTCCTAAAACCGGAACCGTTGGGTTCGTATCGAAAAGAGCTTTCTAACAAATATTAGAAATTTGAAATCTAACGGTTGGATTTGGATTTATGTCCAAATCAAATTCGAAAAAGGTCGCTGTAAGTGCAGTTCGATGGCCGTTGATGAAAATCGACTGTACGGGCCTTGATAAAATTATTAAAAATAGTAATAATTTGTGTAAAATCATAAGAAATGATTTGTGAAGAATTGGGATGAAAAACTCCATATTTGAAAAGATAAAAATAGATTTTTATCGAAATGGCTAGTTTTGAACTAGAAATATAATTCTATTTATTTTTAAATAAATAAATTGAATTTAAAAAGGGTTTTGAAAATAACCAGAATATCCAATGATTGCATTGGAGTGGAATTGAATCGAAATTGTCTTCGGAGTATTTCGATGTTGGAATTCGTGATTATACAGGTGTTGTTTTGGAAATTTGAAAGATACATATTTATATCGTTATTTCCAATACGACATTTGTTAGTCGTAGAATTTGATATTGAATATAAGCTGATATATTTTCTATTCAGAGCCTTGTATTGAATATCGAATGTGATTTGGGTTTGTCGTGAATGGTGTCTTCACTAACACTGTTCTTGAGCCCAGTTGAGAAAAGATTAAATCTTTTTATTTAGATTTAATGAAGTGTACCCATTTAAATGATATTTAATTGGAATTGAATTGATATTGATCTTTGGGTTTATCGTGAACAGTGTTTTAAATAACACTCGCTCTTTAACCCGATAATTAATGAATGTGATTTTGGGTTTATCGTGAACCGTGTTTTAAATGACACTGATTCTTTAACCCAGTTAAAGATTAAAACTAAGTGGAGTTTTAATGAATCTTTAAATAGATTGAAAAGATCGAGAATGGAGTATCACCAGTTTTACTCCAAGCGATAGTTAAATCTTTAATTAGATTTGAACGTGAAATGGTAATTGAATTACCGATAACACTGTGGTGTTAGATATGAAGTACTACCAGTTTTACTTCATGGGATGAATAGGTTGGGATTGGGAAATAAAATAAATGATTACTTCGGTGTGGTTCGCTAATCCCGACTAGTTTGAATTGATATTCAAAGGAGATTTAAGAATAAATTTAAAGAATTTATCTTGGATAAAATTAATGGGAACTTTTCCCAAAGTATAGGAATATTTGAATAAAAGAATATTCTGAATTGGAATGAGGCGTATGTTGTGTTTGTGTAACACTTTTATAATATATACGCGAGTTATTCAGAAAGACCGGGTTTATCCCATTCTGAATAACTGATTCGACGTGGTGTCGAAGATGAAGACGATGGTAGAAGACCGGAGGTCTTCACGTCGTTTGGGTAATTACTGATGATCTTGATTGGGCTGTACACCCAAGAAGATGGAAATAGTTAGTGATCGTCCAGACGCACTTGGAGATTGATGGATATGCGGGGTACTAGGTGCCTCCGGTTTCGTTCAGACCCAGAACGGACTTGTAAATGGACTGTGTGTCTGACATTGGATTTTAGTCCGTGTGATTGATCTCTATTAAATATATATCTGTTTGGCGGCGGAGAATTTATTCTCTTGCTTAACGCCCTTCTCTGAGACGTACGAGCTCAGGGGTTATATATTGATGGATATCAAACGCATGGAGTGAATTGCCTGTGTGGCATGCCTAAGTGGCAATTGATCGAGACTTCTGTTGAAAAGCAAAGTCTTATGGTGATGATCAAAGCACAGCCTGTGTGGCACAGCTTTGTGTAACGTGAATTCGCGAGTTTCGCACCCCGGTTGTGAACCAAAAACGGGAGAGGACCTCAGGGAGGGCATGCGTTTCTTTCTAGCTAGGGTGGTGTCAGTGACCTACCAGCCCTGACATTTATATACTTTTCACCTGTGTGGTTGTTGCTGTTGCGAGGCGCCTCGGTTTGATCGGACGATCCGGGTCCGATGGAGTCATTCGTTGGCTCGTTTACGCCCCAAAGGGCGGAGAAACGTATTGTTCAGGCACTATAATCCACATCGGTGGACCGGCCCTGACGATCTAAGGGGCAGTTGCGGCTGCTCCGGAGACATGGGCTAGATTGTCTCGAATCGGTTGAGGACTATCTTTTGCCTCGGTTCATTGATGGAAACCCAAT
The DNA here is from genome assembly GCA_030737875.1 of Allium sativum. Lineage (NCBI taxonomy): Eukaryota > Viridiplantae > Streptophyta > Magnoliopsida > Asparagales > Amaryllidaceae > Allium > Allium sativum. Next base: position 581,293 of record CM060925.1, on the reverse strand, counting down.
TTCCAAATACGTGACATGTGCGGTTTTAATTGTAGAACTAGTATGGCGACATGATATATGGTACCCATGCCGCCTATGATTGGTACTTATGATTTGAAGTTGTTTTATGCACCATGCACTTATAATAGTATCAAACGATTTGTTTTAACCGTATCAAGCATTCTTTGGCTGTTATAAGGGAAAACCTTATCCTCGGCTGCGTTGCATTGTGTGATGGGACCTGGGTCTTATAACAGCTTCATTTTTCCTTATTTAGCATTGCGCTGTTTGTTTTATGCACTGGTATTCTTGGGAGGAAACCCGTTCCGTGTTATACGGCGTGGTCCCTTGATTCACCTAATGATTTAAAATAAAGATTAATAACTGTTTTAGTTCTCACACCAGTCACATGACTGACCTGGAGTTTATTGTTTTAACCTAAACTCTGGGTGCCCCTATTTTCGACACGGGCAGCTAGTAGTTTTGGTTTTGCAGATTTATATTCACAGGATCCTGGTTTACAGCTGGAACGATATCCGGAAAGCTTTGTATTCGTATATCCCATTCTAGTTGTGTATTGTATTATTTTCCGCTGCGATGTATTTAAATGTAATTTAAATCTCTGTTATTTCTGTGTAATATTCATTTATACTCTGTATATTCTTGTAATCTGATGCATTGGTGTAATATACAATGAAATGTTCTTCTTTATGCGTTCTGTTGCGGTTTGTTCTCGAACTATCCGACGCTTTCCTTTACGGGGAAGTTGCGGGTTTTTACACGTGGTATCAGAGCTTTGGTTTACAAAGCAGAGAACAAGGCACATTAGAACAATACGAAAGAATTCATCAGATATTGGATTAGTAATATCCAATGGGAATGACTCGTTAGAGATAGGATCAGTATTATCCTAGAACGAGTGTGAAGAGTATATTTTTCAAATGAAAACAATTTTTGTTTCGAAAATTTAAATCAATTATTCGTATCTGATTATCTATTTATATTGAGTTGGACAGTCCAGTATATAAAGATTTTGCGTATACGTCTGATCCGCGTGTATTCGAAGTTTTAATGTATTGGATAGATATAGATTCACACTCTAATCGCCCGAAGATGATTTTGATGATGGAGCTCCATCGTTAGAATTTATGTTCGAGTGACGAAAGTGGGCTTTCTATATATTTCCTATTGACTGGTGTGAGAACCAAAATTAGATAGGGCTTATGGTTGTGATTTGGCACCAAAAATTTGATTTTTGTATATGTATCAAAATTATGAATTTGAAACTCTAATTCACTAATTGATTGATGTTTGTGTTGTTTGTTTATTTGTTTGCTAATTTTTAGCCATTTAGCCTAATTGAACCGAATATTGAATTATATTGAAATTTGGTCGCATTTGCTTGCATATACTTGTACTTACATTGAACAGGTCATAGCAAGGAGGCTAGAGCAGAGAATAAAATTTGTTTGCCCGACAAATAGGTACATGTTTACTACATAATTTACTGTTTTGTTTGGGTGATGATGATTTTATGAGCCTATTGGCTAGCCGCTTGGCTTTTTCTTTTTCTTTTTGAGATCTGAAGGACCGGGGAAGCTATTTGAAATTCCCCGATGCTCCCATTGCAGGGGAGGTTATGGCGAAATTTTTCGAAAATTTAGGGTGTTAGCCAAATTTTTGAAATTTTAGAAAATTCTCAGAAACTGGAAAGTTGGAGAATGGAAGCCAGATCGAACATAGAGTTGATTAATCAAACCACTTTCGACTTTGTTCCTTTTCGGGGACGAAAAGTTTTAAGTGGGGGAGATTGTAACAACCCGAAAATCTGGGCCAGTTTAAAATTTTTATTTTGGCAATTTTAGCGAATTTTGATTATTTAAAATGAATTATTTTAAATAATATCGACAAGAAATTTATTTTGAATAGAATTCGACGTATATATTATACGCGTCGTCGTTAGAATATAAATATTTATATATAATTATAAATAGAACTGAAAATGGCGCGGTAGTTCGATAATTCGATTTCAAACTTCAATTGAATGTACCGGGTGCAAAACAATCCGGATTTTAGTGAAACCAAAAATAATGGAATCTAATTGTGGATATCTTTCCAACGAATCCGACAAATCGAGATTTCATATCGGGAATCAAAAGATATGTCCAGTTGAAAATTCTGAATAGTCGCTATGGAATTCAGGCCCTTAAAAATGGACATTTTGCAAATGACCTCGGATTTCGACGAAACCACTTTTGTAGGGTCCGTGATGTCAAGTTATTGCTAGGTTTCAAATTTCATAATTTTTCGAATCAATATGTGAGCGTGGCAGAGGAAAACGCGTTTGACCAGTTTAAGTTGATTTTAATCGACTGGAAAATGGCCATTTTTCCAACTGTCTCAGAATTCGACGAAACTAGTTTTGTTAGGACTGTATCGTCAATACGAAGCTAGAAATAATTTTTCTGGAATTTTTAGAGTTAGTTTGCGACCCCGGTAATTTGAAATGTACGTTTAAAATTCAATATAATAATTTAAATGTAAATGCAACGGAAACTGATTCAAACGATCGAATCAGCCTACGATACATATCCCATTGTGTTCAGAATGGGGGTATTTGGCTAGGGGCGACAGTCGTTGGGTCTCGTTTAGAGTTCGTGCTAAAAGTCAACTTTGGAGAAGGATTAAATAAATTAAATAATATAAATATTAATAAACCTCACCCCTTTTTCTCTCTCTCCCTCACTTCTCTCCCGTCAGTTCTTCAAAACAGAAAGAAAAAAAAAAACCTAGCACCTCCTTCAATCACAAGAAATCCGCTCCTCCACTCCTCGCCAAAGACCACCGCCACGCCTCACCGCACCTCCGCCCCTCTGCTCTCCTTCTCCAATCATCCCCAAACCTCCACAGCCCCGCTACCTCCTCCCGCGTCAATTTCAAAACCCCCAAAACTGAAGAAGCCGCCGCCCCTCCCCTTCACCTCCCTTCGCCTCGCACCTCCCAGTCCGTCGCTCCATAGGAAAACCGCCACCACTACTTCACCGCGAGCGCGACTCCACTGCCACAGTCGCGAGCCCAAACAGCGGACCCCCCCTTCCGAACGTGAGTTTCTCTGACCCTTTTTTTTTCTTCTTTTCTTTCTTTATTTTATTTAAAGATCTGATTTTTCTTTTTATTAGGCAAAACCCTGACTTTTATCTATAGTAAAATATAGTTTTGGTTAGGTGAAATATAATTTTTACATATATAGATATCGTATAAATAAAAATATGATTTTTACTTATATGGATAGCTCGATAAAAATAGGATTTTTAGCGAATAAAAATTTTGTTTTTATATATAAAAATAGTGGACAAAAATGAGATTTTTATATAGTTTTCATGTGATAAAAAATGCGGTCTTTATAATGAAAGTAGCGAGATAAAAAGGTGATCTTTCTTTATATGAAGTTGAAATAGAATATGGGTTTTATTCTATATATGATTTTTAACATGTATATAAAGCGAATAAAAATAGGATCTTCCTTTTATATAATAAAAATATGATTTTTATTAGATGTAATGAATAAAAATATGATTTTTATATATGTAGTGGCTATGGGCGAAGAAACTAATTAGAGAAGAGAGCAGTGAAGACTTCCTGCATTAGAAGTGCCGTGGAGTTAGGATAGCTATCTGTGAGAATTTCTCACCTTTCAATTTCATTTCTATTTATATATATATACTAGGATGCAGACGGTGCTTAGTAGCACCCGACACAATCGTCCACAGACCATGGACTTGTTTGTTTGGTTGCATAGATTAGTTATATGATTTGATTTGAATTTGGTTGTTTGGTGATTTTGATTGATGTGTGAATGGCGTGGGCCTTCACTAGACCGGGGATAAGGCTAGGCCTTGTCCCGTTTCTAGTATCGTGCCGTTATGCCGCCGAAATTTTCTAAAATAAGTTAGAAAAATAAAAATATCAATTTATTTAAAAAAATGAACTGAATAGAAATTCATATGTTGGAATAAAATGTTTTGTCGTTAAAAATATAATTTTTAACGTGAATGTGAGTAAATAAATATTCATTTACAAACCAGACGGTTTGTTTATGTACACTTATTTGAATGACATTGATTGGGACGATAAATTTTACACATCGCCCAACTGCACAACTAAAATCTGTGTTTGATTGTCTGAAACCCCACACGGGTGTTGGGATGAAATATGAATTTCACTCATCCTGATTGATTAAATATGTCGATCGATTGATTGACAGGCTGTTATAAGCGTTAGATATCTATATTTGATGCTTATACAGTGTAGTGCACTTTGGTTGATGGTTGGTTATTTTTCAATGATATTATATACATGTGTTGTATGGAATCCATATAATTAACTTTAAATGGTGATTGATTGGGCCTCATTCCAATCGTGAAAATAAAGAATATTTTGATAATAACAAATATTTTGATAATAGGAAATATTTGAAATAGAATATTTGAAAATAGAAATATGCGAAGCCGTGATGACTAGATTGACGCCATTTTGACGAGAACGATATTTATATCGATTTTAAACAATTTCGAAATGAATTGAATTGAAAACGATTTCGAAATGAATTGAATTGAAAACGATTTCGAAATGAATTGAATTGAAAACGATTTCGAAATGAATTGAATTGAAAAAGATTTCGAAATGAATTGAATTGAAAATGATTTCGAAATGAAGTGAATTGAAAACGATTTCGAAATGAATTGAATTGAAAACGAATTCAAATTGAATTGAAAGTGAATTGAAATGAATTCAAATTGAATTGAAATTTGAATTGAATAGAAATTAATTTTAAAACAAATTTATAAAGAAGAATTCAATTTTGATTTGAATTGAAAAGAAAGTTGAAATTGCTTTTGAAACGATTTCAAAACTATTTATATAATTCGTTTTAAATAGAAATCGACGAAATATATATTATATATATTATATATATAATATAATGGCCTGAATAGAACGCGCCGCGCCGCGGCAGTTCGCGAATTTCAACCATTGACTTCGAACGGACATTGCGGGAGATCCGACCGTCGGATTCTCCTAAAACCGGAACCGTTGGGTTCGTATCGAAAAGATCTTTCTAACGAATATTAGAAATTTGAAATATAACGGTTGGATTTGGATTTATGTCCAAATCAAATTCGAAAAAGGTCGCTGTAAGTGCAGTTCGATGGCCGTTGATGGAAATCGACTGTACGGGCCTTGATAAAATTATTAAAAATAGTAATAATTTGTGTAAAATCATAAGAAATGATTTGTGAAGAATTGGGATGAAAAACTCCATATTTGAAAAGATAAAAATAGATTTTTATCGAAATGGCTAGTTTTGAACTAGAAATATAATTCTATTTATTTTTAAATAAATAAATTGAATTTAAAAAGGGTTTTGAAAATAACCAGAATATCCAATGATTGCATTGGAGTGGAATTGAATCGAAATTGTCTTCGGAGTATTTCGATGTTGGAATTCGTGATTATACAGGTGTTGTTATGGAAATTTGAAAGATATATATTTATATCGTTATTTCCAATACGACATTTGTTAGTCGTAGAATTTGATATTGAATATAAGCTGATATATTTTCTATTCAGAGCCTTGTATTGAATATCGAATGTGATTTGGGTTTGTCGTGAATGGTGTCTTCACTAACACTGTTCTTGAGCCCAGTTGAGAAAAGATTAAATCTTTTTATTTAGATTTAATGAAGTGTACCCATTTAAATGATATTTAATTGGAATTGAATTGATATTGATTTTTGGGTTTATCGTGAACAGTGTTTTAAATAACACTCGCTCTTTAACCCGATAATTAATGAATGTGATTTTGGGTTTATCGTGAACCGTGTTTTAAATGACACTGATTCTTTAACCCAGTTAAAGATTAAAACTAAGTGGAGTTTTAATGAATCTTTAAATAGATTGAAAAGATTGAGAATGGAGTATCACCAGTTTTACTCCAAGCGATAGTTAAATCTTTAATTAGATTTGAACGTGAAATGGTAATTGAATTACCGATAACACTGTGGTGTTAGATATGAAGTACTACTAGTTTTACTTCATGGGATGAATAGGTTGGGATTGGGAAATAAAATAAATGATTACTTCGGTGTGGTTCGCTAATCCCGACTAGTTTGAATTGATATTCAAAGGAGATTTAAGAATAAATTTAAAGAATTTATCTTGGATAAAATTAATGGGAACTTTTCCCAAAGTATAGGAATATTTGAATAAAAGAATATTCTGAATTGGAATGAGGCGTATGTTGTGTTTGTGTAACACTTTTATAATATATACGCGAGTTATTCAGAAAGACCGGGTTTATCCCATTCTGAATAACTGATTCGACGTGGTGTCGAAGATGAAGACGATGGTAGAAGACCGGAGGTCTTCACGTCGTTTGGGTAATTACTGATGATCTTGATTGGGCTGTACACCCAAGAAGATGGAAACAGTTAGTGATCGTCCAGACGTACTTGGAGATCGATGGATATGCGGGGTACTACGTGCCTCCGGTTTCGTTCAGACCCAGAACGGACTTGTAAATGGACTGTGTGTCTGACATTGGATTTTAGTCCGTGTGATTGATCTCTATTAAATATATATCTGTTTGGCGGCGGAGAATTTAATCTCTTGCTTAACGCCCTTCTCTGAGACGTACGAGCTCAGGGGTTATATATTGATGGATATCAAACGCATGGAGTGAATTGCCTGTGTGGCATGCCTAAGTGGCAATTGATCGAGGCTTCTGTTGAAAAACAAAGTCTTGTGGTGATGATCAAAGCACAGCCTGTGTGGCACAGCTTTGTGTAACGTGAATTCGCGAGTTTCGCACCCCGGTTGTGAACCAAAAATGGGAGAGGACCTCAGGGAGGGCATGCGTTTCTTTCTAGCTAGGGTGGTGTCAGTGACCTACCAGCCCTGACATTTATATACTTTTCACCTGTGTGGTTGTTGCTGTTGCGAGGTGCCTCGGTTTGATCGGACGATCCGGGTCCGATGGAGTCATTCGTTGGCTCGTTTACGCCCCAAAGGGCGGAGAAACGTATTGTTCAGGCACTATAATCCACATCGGTGGACCGGCCCCGACGATCTATGGGGCAGTTGCGGCTGCTCCGGAGACATGGGCTAGATTGTCTCGAATCGGTTGAGGACTATCTTTTGCCTCGGTTCATAGATGGAAACCCAATTTCCAAATACGTGACATGTGCGGTTTTAATTGTAGAACTAGTATGGCGACATGATATATGGTACCCATGCCGCCTATGATTGATACTTATGATTTGAAGTTGTTTTATACACCATGCACTTATAATAGTATCAAACGATTTTTTTTAACCGTATCAAGCATTCTTTGGCTGTTATAAGGGAAAACCTTATCCTCGGCTGCGTTGCATTGTGTGATGGGACCTGGGTCTTATAACAGCTTCATTTTTCCTTATTTAGCATTGCGCTGTTTGTTTTATGCACTGGTATTCTTGGGAGGAAACCCGTTCCGTGTTATACGGCGTGGTCCCTTGATTCACCTAATGATTTAAAATAAAGATTAATAACTGTTTTAGTTCTCACACCAGTCACATGACTGACCTGGAGTTTATTGTTTTAACCTAAACTCTGGGTGCCCCTATTTTCGACACGGGCAGCTAGTAGTTTTGGTTTTGCAGATTTATATTCACAGGATCCTGGTTTACAGCTGGAACGATATCCGGAAAGCTTTGTATCCGTATATCCCATTCTAGTTGTGTATTGTATTATTTTCCGCTGCGATGTATTTAAATGTAATTTAAATCTCTGTTATTTCTGTGTAATATTCATTTATACTCTGTATATTCTTGTAATCTGATGCATTGGTGTAATATACAATGAAATGTTCTTCTGTATGCGTTCTGTTGTGGTTTGTTCTCGAACTATCCGACGCTTTCCTTTACGGGGAAGTTGCGGGTTTTTACAATTCAAACTCTATTTGAATTTCTATATTCAATTTCTATTTGAATTTTCTTTATTCATTCTTTAAACAAGTCTCGATTTCAATTCCTTTTGAAATCGATATTTCTACTTTTGGAAAATAGATTTCCCTTTTCAATTTCACACTTGTATTTTTATTTCCGAATTATCCAATGATAATTCTTTTTATTTCATTTATTAACTTCGGTTATAAAAGAACTATTTGTTATTATTATTTTTAAAACAAGTTAATATTTTGATTGTATTCAAATTTCAAATTCTATTTTAGAAAAATAGAATTTTCCCCTTTTAACTCTGGAAATTTCCTTTTCCGATATTTTTAAAATATCAACATTTAGGCCCAGTGATAGTTAAACACCAAACAACAAATTATAATTTCAGGTTTTCTAACACATCATATATGATAGTGTATATGCAAACAAACAAACAGATAATATATTTTTGAGGAATCCAGTTGGATCCCGCCAACCTGTTTTCCTGCATCCACAGACATTAGTCAACATAAATAATACCCATCCTGCTTCGAGGCAGGATATCGCGGTATGAAGGTCATCCACTATCATAGCGTGGGGCGTATAGGGTAATCATCCGTTAGTCGTACCGCGGGCATCCGCTAATGAAACTGCGGGAATACAATCACCAAACCAATATATATATATATATATATATATATAATAGTCACCCAAAATAACTAATATATTTAAAACAACCAGAAAGCATTCAAACAAGCAACAACAATTATTTTTAACGAACAAAAATAATTCTAATTAACAGGTGAGTGAGATTTTACTCACCAAAATTGCAGTTGTCGAATATCCTGTTTATTTCCAAATCACCGGCTACGAATCTTCTCGAATGAATTTGCAACTACAATAATTTTATTTAAATTTACTGATTAGGCATTTTATTTATTTAAATTAACTATTAGACGAATAAATTAGTTTTCCTAGAATTTTCTTCTTCTTTTTAAATGGTTATAAATTTAAACTAATTTATACATATATATATATATATATATTACACTAAACCACTTATATTTTTAAATGTTTACTTAAATAAATAAACAACACATTTAATTCCCTTTTCAAGTTTTCATTTCGAGTTTTAGCACAGATTTTATAATCGGAAAGGGTCATTAGCTAATTATATGGTTATAAACAAATTAATTTTAATCAACTAAGATTTGTTTACCTTCTTCTTCAACGGCACCCCAACATAACCATTTCCCAATCACCACACACGAAGCACCTAATGCATCTCCTTCGAATTCCAGTCACCATTCATCCCACCAAATCAGAATACCTCCACAACCTTACACTACAGCTTTTATCCCGTCTCCACCAAAATCCAACAAGCATCTTGCTTCTGTTTACACTCTTTTCTTTTTCTGTTGCTAATCCCAACTCGATATCACCTAGTTACTCCATCAAACTGTCGAACTCGATACAATCTTCAAGAGCTCCTCCTTCAATCACGCTCCCCAATCCTGAACTCCACCACTAACATCATCGAAACATCATCAGTATCTCGCACCAACTTGGAACCCTAACAACTCACTTGCACCTCCATCAAAACCACACTTCGTTCACCAGATCCATCGCACACCTCCTTAACATCGAAACCCCCTTCGGACGAACCCTTAATACCATCGCATAAACCATCGCACCCAATAACACTTATCTATCCGCACCTGATGGAGATTACGTTGGCCCCAACTCCATAAAGAAGACCGCGACTTGAATCTCATCCTTCTGAAACCCAAGTGATAATTTTCCGTCAACCGACCTTCACCCTGTATCGCGATTCCATGAAATCCAACTTCGAACTTTTTGATTTGAATGGGAAAAAGAGCACGGCTTCCAATTGGGTGTGTTGAGGAATGAAATGAAAAGAAGGAGTAGGGGTTGCGATTTATATAGAAGAAGAATACTTTGGTGTTAAGGAATAGGTGGTAGGTGAAAGTACATTGCCATAAATTTCGATTTTGATTTCTATTTAATGCGATTTGAAATAAAGGGATTTTTATCCTTTTTAAATAGATATCGATTTGATTTTCGATTCGATTTCAATCTTATCCATTACAATTATTCCGGGGTTCATAACGTGGAATCACGAACCGCTATTTCAACGTAACGACTGATATTTCCACCTTATCACCCTATTCTGAATATAACAAAATAGACTATAAAATTTAATTCGAACGTATGTATAAAATAACCATATTAAATTAATATAATATAATTTAAATTAAAAAATTAAATTCTTCAAAAATAAATTACTATTATTGTCGTTTATATTCAAATAGAATATATATATTGATCATCTGAACCATTTCGATTTAGTTTTATCTTCGAATGAAATATTTTTCGTATTACGATAATTTAGTATATTCGATATTAATTCAAAAATTGATTTTTAAACCGGTAACATAATATAAAAATTGTTTTATGTTATCAACTCTATTTTTAAAACCATATTAAATATTTAAAATAAACTGTTCAAAAATCTGGGTCGTTACAACTAGTCCTTGCTGTGTACTACTAGCCCATACTTTTTTTCTTTTTCTCCAGCAACAAACCTAGGTTTCTCAAGTTTATTTAATCTACAGGAATTTTCTATTAGTTTAATATTAGCTAATTTTTAACCGGAAATTGGTAAAAGAATAGTTCCCTAGGCATCAACCCCGAAGACCAAAATCAACATCAGATTGATACTCAGAGAATCAGTCAACACTACCAATCTCCAGTTAGGTTCTAGTTCTTTAGTTAATAGCCTTAACTTTATCTCATTCTTTCTAGACCTTAATCCTTACCTACCCCATTCTTTTAAAAGTATGGTTTGGCCTCTTTCTTTGCATTGCATATTTCTTCCAAAAACGTAAAGTGGTAAAACTTTTATCTTTTTCTCAAAAACTTGCCTTTGCCAAACCATAAAAACATATTACTAAATAAAAATGTAAAACATTTTTTTTTCAAATCACAAAACTGGAGTAGACAAGGACAACTAATGGGTTACACTGTTTATACCTATGATGTTAATCTAACTACTTGCTACAAGGTGCAAACATCTACTCTGGTTTTAATTCCTACAAATTATTTCATGTACCCAAATTTTTTTTTTCTAAAACAATAAAGAAAATTTTATTGTCAACCGAATAGAGATTTTTTTTAAAACTTCCTTTTACAAAATGCAACATTTTGTATGATTAACTTTTTAATTCTTTCAAATATTATAATATGAAAACTAGCGAGCTATAATTGCTTTATAATATGCATCTTTTTATGAGAGAATTCTTTTAAAACAAGAAAACATTGTTTTACACAATATACCCCACTTTACTTTAAAACCCAACATGCATTTCTCAAACATCAAAATACTTTTAAGATCAAAACTTGGAAAATACCATAAACTCTTTTACAAACTCAAGTTATTAAAAGTTTATTATTGGGTTAGACTCCAAGTGGGTCTCCAATCTTAATTAGGCTTTCCTAAACATTTTTCCAAAGCCAATTCTCTCAACTATATATATTCCTAATCCATCTTCCACTTTTTAACCTTTTTCCAGTTTATAAGGTTTCACTTCTAAACCCACTAATCTGAAATACTAACATTTCAGTTTCTATTATATGGGATACATTTTTCTCTAATACCAAACATATTGTACACTTTCCTACCAAATCACCTAAGGGTCTCAAAATTTCTATGTTCATATCTTTAGTGTACAAAAGAGATATCCTAACTCTTTCCATACCTAGTGAGCTACTATATGGATTTAGGTTAATATATATAATATATTTATATTTTAGAAAATACAAATACGTTCACTTATTATCTATATAGGAATCGTAAACCTATGCTCTGATACCAAATGTAACAACCCAGATTCCGACGGACCGATTTTTTTTTTAAAAAAAGAATCCACCTAAACCCGAGTTGGTTGCTCTGGTATCCTGCAGAAAAAGACAGAGAAAAGAGATATGTCAGAGTTCGGAAAACACCTCACAACGGAAGGTGTAAAATATAATATATTTAAAACATAGCTTTACCTTAATCACATTACTGCTAAATCAGTATTCCCAAAGCTAAAAGTCTCTGTCTAACCTGCGAATGTTATGAGGAGGGGGTCAGAACAAAACTTCTGTGTGAATGAATTTAAACTACACTTCTTGAATAATCCTATATATACCGTTAAATTACACTTTCTTATTTATTAGGTTATACGTGTTATTAGCACTCAAAGCTTACACACACGTCGCACCCATCTACCCTCTAATAGATTAACCTGATATAGTGTATATGTAGCTACCCCCAAACTGAGGTACACCCCGTGATACCCCACTCGCGCGGTCTCCTCTGTATCGCCACAATAATATGCACAGTCCCTCATCCTATGCCATAATAATGTACAATGCTACATCCACATGGAACCACTATCGCTGTGCTACGTAAGCGTACTGACTGCTATCCTCGAAGTATTCGATCGAGTTTGCTTCCATTACCAAATAATGCCCTTTAGTCCATGATACACCACCCAGAGCAGACATGGTTATACCTAGTCTTTCCCACGTACATATCATCAACCGTACTCGATGTTTCTGCTGCACATAACCTCTACTTGTGCACCCAAGTTCCGTGGCAGGGCTACACCAGAAAACACGAAACTCGGTCAGGAGCATTTCTATATCTTTACGGGCCCGCCTCTAAGAGTGTCCAATGTACAGATATCCCTCGGGTCTTGTTTTTCTATGGTGGCTATGGCCACACCTCAGCCTCTCCCTCAATTAGTAAAGATCACACGAGCTAAGCGATCACCACTAATAAGAAAACAATCTAAACATCCATGTGGGGTCTTCCCGCACCCGTCCCATGATAGCAAAGGTTAATGATCTCTAGGGGTTAGCTCTTGTCTTTTCTCATTCCTTAAGCTACTGGTGACAGGCGTCCGACGATCTTGCTATCGTTTGGTCTTGACCCTCCACTTCCACCTGAGGCAATCGCCGAACCACCCATAATGCCATCGCCTACAACATTATGACTGCACCCTACTTGTGCAGTCAAGGCCCACCCACATGGTAGTTCTACGCTGACCCAACCTCTGTAATCCTAGCCCGAAGCTAAACCACCACAGAGGACTACCAAGAGCACCATTAACGTCTCAAGAAGCCGCGTGCTTCCCCTTCCAGTCCATTGGAGCCGCCAAAATAGCGAACGTGCGCTCTCCTCGTGTCTTATGACACTGTAATGATCTACCTAGTTGGGTTATTCATCCTACAATGTACGGACTGCTTCAATCACCTTAGTTTTATACGTCATTAGACCCTAAGTCAAACCATTTATTTCACGCTTGTGCCACCTCATCAACTTTATCATTTAACTTGGTTATTCACATTAGCTTTTTTTCTGTATTCACCAAGTTACCCTTGCTTATTACTTCAATTTATACTTAACCCACTTAAGTCCATTAATAAGCCCACAACATGTTATTTTCCAATTTCATAATTTATTCCCTTTTGGGGTTACAACAACATGTTATACTTAATTCGTAGTTAAGTTGGCTTTATCCACATATATACTGATTTGGAGAATAACCCTCTAAATACCAGCCTTGAAGACCGAAATCAACATCAGACTGGCACCCAAAGAATTACTCAGCCCAACCACCATATATGATTCTAATTTACTTTTTTTCCATTCATATTACTTATATCATTTTTAATTTCACATTTCTCCTTCCCAAACCACTTAATTTAAGTATATCTTTCTTTACATATAAGTTATCTCATCTTCCTTATCGTTTCCTATAACTTATCTTGTCCCATAAGTTATAATTTCCACCTATCATCCTTTCTTGCCTTATTAAAGTTTATTCATAATAGGTTATTTATCATTCCCCATTTCTTGTCGTTAATTTTAGATTTGACTTAACCCTTCCACTTACTTAACCCGTTACTTAAACTTTACCCAATCCAATTAATTTATGATACCGTCACGGGTCCCATTTGGTTAAGCATATCTAAATTTTGTTTCACATGTCACCCGTGTCCCACTTAACCTCCTTTATTATAGTTTCCATATCTTACACATGTCTTACTACGGTTAAGTGTACTATAGTCATGCTTTACATGTCATTTATATCACCCACTTAACCCTCTAACCATACCCATGTCACCCACATGTCTTATTATGGTTAGTATTTCTTAATTTATTTATTATGCCATAACGATGTATGACCTCTCACATTAGACGTCCGTTCGTGGCTGCTGGATTTGCCGGGCGGTTCCGGGCAGTCTTACACCACGACGCGCCTAACCTCATGTTATAAACCGTTACGCCTCTAGTTCTTGCCGTTGACCTCTCACATTAGACGTCCGCTTGTGGTTGCTGATATGCCGGGCGGTTCCGGGCAGTCTTACACGACAAACACGCGTAACCTCGTGTCATAGGCGTTCATTAACAATCGTCTTTCACCCAAACCCCAAATTCATGTCATGTCTTCCAAATTCAACTTAATTACAATTCATTTTTATGCCTATCTCCAATTTGTCATTAACTACACCAATTACATAATAGTTAGCCAAATTTCATATTACCCAAATTATCCAATTATAGTGAAATTCGTCAATTCCATGTTATTCATATCCAAACATGCCAATTTCCAATATCCAGTTATACCCAATTTCATATAATCAATATTTTCCCAATATATATATATATATATATATATATATATATATATATATATATATATATATATATACCCCAACATTCCCACGTTCATACATATAATCTAATTCACCTTTTAGGCTTATTTTCAAGGCATAAATAAATTTCACCAATACATATTATGTAAGAACCCGTTACTTCCCCGTGAAGGAAAGAGCGGATACTTTGAGAAAAATACACAAGTGAACGCAGACGGAAGAACATTTCATTGTGATTACAACAATTCCATCAGATACAAGAATATACAGAGTATAAATGAATAAATTACATTCGATAAATATCAGAGATTACAATAAATTACATAGCAGCGGAAAATAATACAAAGCACAACTGAAGGTGATATACGGATACAGAGCTTTCCGGATATCATTCCAACTGTAGACCAGGATTCTATGAATATAAATCTGCAAAACCAAAACTACTAGCTGCCCGTGCGGAAAATAGGTGCACCCAGAGTTTAGGTTAAAACAATAAACTCCAGGTCAGTCATGTGAATGGTGTGAGAACTAAAAAAGTTATTTAAATTTTACTTTAAAATAGGGTAATTCAAGGGACCACACCGTATAACACGGAACGGGTTTCCTCCCAAGAATACCAGTGCATATCAATAAACAACGCAATGCTTTTTCGAAAAATGAAGCTATTATAAGACCCAGGTCCCATCACACAATGCAACGCAAGCCGGAGGATAGGGTTTTCCCTTATAATAGCAAAACATGCTTGGTACGTTTAAAACAAATCATTTGATACTATAATAAGTGTCTAGTGTCAAAACATTTCCAATCATAAATATAAATCATAGGCGGCATAGCTACCATCTACTATGTCGCAATACTAGTTCTACAATTAAAGCTGAATTACACGTATTGGAAATTGGATTCCGTCATGAGTCGAGGCAAGGGGCAAGCTCCTCTCCGCGTTCGAGACACTCTAGCAAATGTCCTAGGGTTACGCACTCTGGGCAACCCCGGATCTTCAGGGCCGGTCCTCACTTACGTTAGAGGATTAATTATGCCTGAACACACGTTTCCCGGTCCTTACAGACCTATAATCGAGGCGTATCGCATTCCAACAACCACATAGGTGAAAAGTATATAAATGTCAGGGCTGGTAAGTCATTGACACCACCAAAGCTAGAAAGAAACGTCGTGCTCTCCCTGCAGTCACTATCCCGTTTTTGACTCATATCGAGGTGTGAGGCTCGCGAATTCACGTTATACACAAAGCTACGCCACACAGGCCGTGCTTTGATCATCAACCACAAGACTTTGCTTTTCAACAGAAGCCTTGATCATTGCATCTTAGCGTGCCACACGGGCAATTCATGCCATGCGACTGATGTCCATCGATATACAACCTCTGAGCTCGTACGTCTCAGAGAAGGGCGTTAAGCAAAAGAATAAATTCTCCGCCGCCAAACAGATGTATATTTAATAGAAATCAATCAACACAGAATAAAATCCAATGTTAGACACACAATCCATTTATAAGTCCGTTCTGGGTCTGAACGGAACCGGAGGCACTTTCCTCGCATATCCATTCATGTCCAAGTACGTCTGAACGACCACCAACTATTTCCATCATCTTGGGTGTACAGCCCAATCAGGATCGTCAGTAATTATCCAAACGATGTGAAGACTTCCAGTCTTCGACCACCGTCATCATCTTCGACTTATCGTCGAATCGGTTATTCAGAATGGGTATAAACCCAGACTTTCCGAACAACCCGCGTATATTGAAAAACAAATGTTACACAAACACAACATACGCCCCATTCCAATTCATATTCTCAGGGAAAGGTTCCCATTAATTTTATCCAAGATAAATTCTTTAAAATTTATCCTTTAATCTTCCTTTGGATGCAGTTTCAAAACCAAATTATGGTTTTATAAACTAGTCGAGATTAGCGAACCACAACGAAGTAATTATTTATTTTATTTCCCAATCCCAACTTATTCATCCCATGAAGCAAAACTGGTAATACTCCATATCTAACACCGTGGTGTTATCGGTAAAATTAATTACCATTTCACGTTCAGATCTAATTAAAGATTTAACTATCGTTTTGGAGCAAAACTGGCGATACTCAATTCTCGCTCATTTCTAAATTTGATAATTTAGATTATAGATTTACATTTCAATCTAATTGCAGATTCATTAAAACTCCTTTTATTGGGTTAAAGAACAAATGTCATTTAAAACACAGTTCACGACAAACCCAAATCACATTCTATTTACCATCGGGTTAAAGAACTAGTGTTGTTTAAAAAACAGTTCACGATAAACCCACAAATCAATTCTAGTTCAGTTCAAATCAAATATATTAGGAATTCCGATTATTAAAAACCCCCTTTTTAAATCTAATTTATTTATTTAAAAATAAAAACCCGGGTTTTAAATTTAGTTCAAACTAGTTCATTTCGATAAAAATCTATTTTTATCTTTTCAAATATGGAGTTTTTCATCCCAAATTTTCCCAAATCATTTCTTCTGATTTTACACAAATTATTACTATTTTTAATAATTTTATCAAGGCCCGTACAGTCGATTTCCATCAACGGCCATCGAACTGCACTTACAGCGACCTTTTTCAAATTTGATTTGGACGTATCTCCAAATCCAACTGTTAGATTTCAAATTTCTAATATTCGTTAGGAAGCTCTTTTCGATACGAACCCAACGGTTCCGGTTTTAGGAGAATCCGACGGTCGGATCTCCCGTAATGTCCGTTTGAAATAAATGGTCGAAATTCGCGAACTGCCGCGGCGCGGCCCGTTCTATTCAGGCCATTATATATATAATATATATATATATTATATATTTCGTCGATTACCATTCAAAACGAATTTTATAAATAGTTTTGAATTCGTTTCAAAAAACAATTTCAACTTCCATCTCAATTCAAATCAAAATTGAATCTTTCCTTATAAATTCGTTTTAAAATCCATTTCTATTCAATTCAAGTTTCAATTCAATTTGAATTCATTTCACTTCGTTTTAAATTCAATTCGAATTCGTTTTAAATTCGATTCAATTCAAAGTGGTTTTCTATTCGATTCAATTCAAATTGGTTTTCTATTCGATTCAATTCAAATTGGTTTTCTATTTGATTCAAATCAAATTGTTTTCTATTTGATTCAAATTCGTTATATATTCAATTGAAATCAAATTCGGTATATATTCAATCGAAATCAAATTCGTTTTCTATTCAAATCAAATTCGTTATATATTCAATTGAAATCAAACTCGTTATATATTCAATTGAAATCAAATTCGTTATATATTCAATTGAAATCAAATTCGTTATATATTCAATTGAAATTCGTTATATATTCAATTGAAATCAAATTCGTTATCTATTCAAATCAAATTCGATAAAATTGCCAAAATAAAAATTTTAAACTGGCCCAGATTTTCCGGGTTATTACATATTAGGCCCAAACAACCCCTTTTTCCCTTTTAATTTCTCATTCTAGTTTACAACGCATAAATCCATGATAGACGTAGGCTTAAGATAGCATAGCTATAAAAATAAAAAGGGGAAAGAATAAAAAGGAGAGAACTCAAACGTAGGCATAAATAAAATAACTGATCTTATTGAATTATCATCATATTCATAAAGGGGAATGGTAAACGATAGAAGCAATATTATATAACAAATATAGTTCAAATCCTCCCACATTGACTGGATTGGAGAAATAAACGATTTTTTGTTGATGTAGAAGGCTGATTTAATCTTATTATTTGATTATTGGTGAAGAGCATGAATTGTTGATGAAGAACTTTGCTGCTTGATTTGATCAAACTCCAAAGTTGATGAATAACTTGCAATTTAATTTAGAGTTTTGGGGCGGAGGCTATGTTTGGTTGAAGTTTGGTAGCATGGATGCGTCTTAAAGAATTGTTATGAATTAGGTTTGGATCTTGCTATGTATTTATAGGCGTGTAGAAGGGTCTGAACCGTTAGATTTAATTAAATCAAATCCAAACCGCACACTTCAGTAAAGAAACTTCACACACACGCACTGAACCATGCTGGGTCCAAGCGCACATTTTTGACTGCATTGATTGTTTTGCTAATGTTTACTAATTAAATATTTATTACTTGCTTGTTGTACTTCCTTTAATTAATTGTGTGTGTTATACATCTCAATCAGGTTCGAATTGCTTGCTCATATATGCATGCCTTTTAATGCAATTAATTCATTTATTATGAATTTCAAATTTTCATATGTATAGATACATACACTTCTGATTATTTGAATTGCATTGTTTTTATGCCTTTTTTTCTTCTTTCATGCCTATCTGATTTGAATGTTATTTAATAACATTAACCTTCCTCCAGTTGTGGCTTGCTGATTTATACTCTTGCTTTTTGAATTGCATGTATATATATACATACAAGCCTTATATTGGCTATTAATTCATGCTGCATTTTAAAGTTTATAACATTTTTTCTTAATGCATCGCCCACATGCACTATGTTTAATGCAATACTATCTTTATCTTTAATGAACTTTTTTTAGTGCGCTTATTATTCACATATTTTCTTTTGATTGCACTAATTTCTCACTTCTTTAATGTATACATTTTTTATGTTCGCTTTTTAAATGCATTAATGTTTTCTCTACCACATGTGTCCACTTTATTTAAATTTTGCATCACAATTACTTTTATTATATATATAATACGACCTACTTTCTTCCTTTAACTATTTCATCGCAGCAATCCTTTAATTGCTTTGATTTCTATTTTTGTTGCACGTAATCAATCAATTTACTTTTAATGCATTTATTAATTTATTTACATGCATTTTTGTATTAATTGCGTGCATTTTCTTAGCACATTAATCCCTCTTTCTCTTACATGTGTTTATTATCATCATTGCACGATGCTCCCAGGTCCCATCACACAATGAACCTATTATAAGACCCAGGTCCCATCACACAATGAATCTATTATAAGACCCAGGTCCCATCACACAATGCAACACAAGCTGGAGGATAGGTTTTACCTTATAATAGGCAAAGAATGTTTGATACGCTAAATTTCATCATTTATTATACTATAAGTGTATAGTGTCAAAACAATTTCAATCATAAGTATCAATCATAGACGGCATAAGTGCCTCATACCACTATGTCGCCATACTAGGCTCCACAACTGCAAAGTCACGTATTGGAAGTTGGACTTCCAACTGTAAAGCAAGGCAAGGGATCGTCCTTACCGCTTCAAGACTCTCTAGCCCGAGCCTCAGGACCCAGACTCAGGTAGGCCCTTGGATCGTCAAGGCCGGTCCACTCGATGTGGATTAAAATGCCTGAACGCTGCGTTTCCCCGCCCTATGGGGCATAAACTGGTCATATACCAACCAAACCATCGGACTCGAATCGTCCGATCTAACCGAGGTGCCTCGCAATCCATCATCCACATAAGTAAAATGTCAGGCCGTGTAAAAACAATGACACCACTCCTAGCTAGAAAGAAACGCATGTCCTCGCTGAGGTCCTCTCGTTTCTGGTTCACAACGGAGTTTGAGGCTCGTGAATTAATGCTACACAAAGATACGCCACAAAGGTCGTGCTTTGATCATCAACCACAAGACTCTGCTTTTCAATAGAAGCCTTGATCATTTGCATCTCACCATGCCACACAGGAAATTCACGCTATGCAACCGATGTATATCAATCACACAGAATGAAATCCGATGTCAGACACACATCCATTTACAAGTCCGTTCTGGGTCTGAACGAAACCAGAGGAAGCTTATTCCTCGCATATCCATCGATCTCCAAGTACGTCTGGACGATCACCAACTGATTCCCTCCTCTTAGGTGTACAACCCAATCAAGATCATCAGTAATTATCCAAACCATGTGAAGACCTCCGGTCTTCGACCAACGTCTTCATCGTCGGCATATCGTCGAATCAGTTATTCAGAATGGGATAAACCCTGCCTTTCCGAATAACTCGCGTATATAATAAACAAGTGTTATAAAACACAACATATGCCTCATTCCAATCAAAAATATTCCTTTATTCAAATATTCTTATATTTTGGGAAAGGTTCCCATTAATTTTATCAAAGATAAATTCTTTTAAATTTATTCTTTAATCTTCCTTTGGATATCGTTCCAAACCAAATTAAAGTTTTCCAAACTAGTCAAGATTAGCGCACTTTACCGAAGTAATCATTTATTAAATCTTCCAATCCCAACCTAATCATCCCGTGAAGCAAAACTGGTAATACTTCATATCCAACACTACGGTGTTATCGGTAGAGTTTATTACAATTTCACGTTTAAATCTAATTAAAGATTTAACTATCGCTTAGAGCAAAACCGGTGATACTCCATTCTCGATCATTTCAATCTAATTAAAGATTCATTAAATCTCCACTGGTTTTAATCTTCCCAAATATCAATATTAATGATTGTTTAACTTGGGAAATCATATCTTGTCTTTAACTGGGTTAAAGAACCAATGTCATTTAAAACACGGTTCACTATAAACCCAAAATCACACTCCATTCCATCAGCCTTTAACCGTAAATTAGCAAGTGAACAATTCCTTAAGTATTAACCCCGAAGGCCGAAACCAACGTCAGATCAATACCCAAGAAACCATTCAACTTAACTAATCTCCAGTTAGTTTCTAATTTTCTTAACTCCGTTGGGTCTAAGAACAGTATTATTAAAGATACCATTCACGACAACCCAAAATCACCTTCCATTAACGATGGAATCTTCATAGAAAACAAATCGATATATATAATCGATATAAACTTCCATATCCGACTAATAATATAAATGGAATAACGGCAACGCCTTTTTTAAATTCCAGATATATTAGCAGTCTTCCTCCATAGAAATTCACTTCGATTATTACCAAATCGAATTCCATTCCATTCCAATTTATTTTATTAAATGGAAAAACTTTACTTTGGAAAATCTCCTTTAAATCTTAACAAAAGATTTATAAATTCCAAATCACATTTCACTGTAAATCAGGTTAAAGAACGAATGTCGTTAAAACACAGTTCACAACAAACCCAATTCACATTCCATTAATTATCGGGTTAAAGAAGGAGTGTTATTTAAAACACCGTTCACGATAAACCCAAAAATCAATCCAGTCCAAATTAAATACCATTTAATTGGTACATTTCGTTAATTCTAAATAAAAAGATTTAATCTTTTTATCAACTGGGTTCAAGAATAGTGTTAATGAAGACACCATTCACGACAAACCCAAATCCCATTTGATATTAAATACAAGGCTCTGAATTGAAAATATATCATCTTATACTCAATATCAAATTCTACGACCAACAAATATCGTATTAGAAATAACGACATAAATATATCTTTCAAATTTCCATAACAATATCTGTATAATCACGAAATCCAACATTAAAATATTCCAAAGACAATTTCGATTCGAATCCATTTCCAGTTTATATATTGGAAATTCTGATTATTTTAAAAACATTTCAAATCCAATCTATTTATTTTAAAAATAAATGGATTATAATTCTAGTTCAAAACTAGTTCATTTCTCTAAAAATCTATTTTGATCTTTTCAAAAATGGGATTTTTCATCCCAGTTCTTTCCAAATCATTTCTTATGATTTTACACTAATTATTAATATTTTTAATAATTTTATCAAGGCCTGTACAGTCGATTTCCATCAACGGCCATTAATCTACACTTTCAACGACCTTTTCCAAATTTGATTTAGACATAATTCCAAATCCGTCCGTTAGATTTCTAATTTCTTGTATTCGTTAAAAAGCTCTTTTCGATACGAACCCAACTGTTCCTGTTTTAGGAGAATCCGACAGTTGGATCTCCCGTAATGTCCGTTCAAAGTCAATGGTCGAAATTCGCAAATTAGCGCGGCGGGTTCTAGTCTGGCGATTATATATATATAATATATATATTATATATATTTCATCGATTTCCTTTTAAAACGTATTTTATAAATCGTTTTAAATTCGTTTTCAAAATGATTTCAACTTCATATTCAATTTCAAATCGAAATTGAATATTCCATATCGTCGAATATAAATGATAATATTTTCAAAATATCATACTTCGAAATCAATTCCTTTTCGATATTCATTATAAAAATGAATAAAATCGATATAAATATCGTTCACGTCAAAATGGCATTGATCTAATCAACATGGCTTTATATATTTACATATTTTCGTTCCATCATAAATCGGACATCAAAATCAGATTTTGATTCTTTGTTGAATATTATTTTAAAATATTCGTTATTTTAATATAATCATTATTTTAAAATATTCATTCTTTCTGAACTGAAATCAGACATAGTCAATTAACATATAATTTGATTATATGGATTTCAAACAACAAATGTGTATAACAACAATGAAAACAGCAATCCATTATCCAGAGTGCATTCTACACTGTATAAGCATCAAATAAAAATATTTAATTCTTAAAACAACTTGTCAATCAATCGATCGTCATACAGCTAATTATTAGGATTAGTGTATGATCAATTTCATCCCAATACCCGTGTGGGGTTTCAACCAATCAAACACCGGTTTATTTGTGCAGTTGGACGATGTGTAAAATTTATCGTCCCAATCAATATCAGTCAAATATGTGTACATAAACAAACCGTCCTATTTGTTTATAAATATTTATTTTATTTCATATACATGTTTATAAATAGAATTAGGGCGTAGGAAGGCGAAGGCCTGAGGAGGGGGAGGCGCGCGCACAACGTGGGGGAGTGTGGCGGCGCCGCCATTGACGGCGAGGGGACTGGAGCAGTGGCGCGTTCTTCCTTTTCATTTATTATTATTATTATTATTTCGGATTCGATCGAGATCTGAGAGAAGAAAGGGGAAAGGGAGGGGTAAAATGAATATATATATTATTTATTTTATTTTATTATCTTCTTAAAGGTGACTTTTCTTTCGAATCCCAAATCGAGCCAATGACTGTCGCTCCCAGGGTAATACCCCCATTCCGAACATAGTGGGATATGTTTCACAAGCCAATTCGGTTGTTTCGAGATGTTTCCGTTAAAATTAAAATATAAATCTATATATATTCAATTCAAACGGACATTTCAATTTACTGGGGCCACATACGAACTCTAAAAATTCCCAAAAAAGTATTTCTAGCTTCGTATTGATGATACGGTCTAATTTTGGCGAATTCTGAGACAGTTTGAAAAATGGCCATTTTTTGGCCGATCCAAATTGACTGAAACTGTCAGAACATGTTTTCCTATGCCACGCTCATATATTGATTCAGAAAATTACGAATTTTGGAATCTAGCAATAACTCGACATCCCGGATCCAACAAAAGTGGTTTCGTCGAAAAAAGAGGTTGTTTGCAAAATGGTTATTTTTAAGGGCCAAAATTCCATAGTGACTATTCCGAATTTTCAACTGGGCATAACTTTGGATTCCCGCTACGAAATTTCAATTTTTCGTATTCGTTGGAAAGATATTCTCAATTAGATTCCAATATTTTTGGTTTCACTAAAATCCGGTTCATTTTGAATCCTGTACATTCATTTGAATTTTGAAATCAAATTTTTGAACTACCGTGCCATATTTAATACCTTTTATAATTAAAAAAATTAATTATATTCTAACGTCGATTTAAATAATTATATACGTTCTAATTCTATTCAAAATAAATTTCGAGTCGTTATCATTTAAAATAATTCATTTTAAATATTCAAAATTCATTGAAATTGCCAAAATAAAAATTTTAAATTGGGTCGGATTTCTGGGTTATTACATATACATATAACTATTATGATAGATTAATAATTAAGGTTTCAAAAATATACCTAAATTGGTTGATTATTATTTTCCTACCTCGTTCCTTTTCGTGGATGAAAAGGTTTTAAGTGAGGGAGATTGTAACATCTAAACTTTTTAATAGATTTGAAATTAATGATTTGACTGAAATTTAAAATTTTAATATCTAAGCATTAATTTATTTTGATTGGAATGAGATAAATGAATTGATTTTTGTAAACGAACAATAATAAATACCTTTTAAATAGTGAGATGCAACGATGGTCTAATTGAATTTAATTGCTAAGTGATTTATTTGTGTTTTTTGAATTTAATTTAATTTATGAAAACTTAAATTTAAATAATATTAAGTTATTGTATATTTTAATTTACCAAATTTATTAAAATGTAAAATTTTCTAAAATGGTCAATTCTGGTCAAATTTAATCAAATTTTGAATTCAAACTAAAATTTAAAAGTTGTCAAAATTTAAGTTTATCTTTTTTCTCCCTCTAAATTCTGAGTTGATTACCTTTTTCATTTCATGGAAATCCGCATTTGTGGTCTTCAGACATGAGTTTTATAGTGTGCTAAACATGCAAATAGACATCATTTTTGTATTCATACTTACATGATGTCTTTGGCTTTATTGAGATGTTAATTTGGCTTCTTGGGAACGCTTTACCACCTCACGCCTCATTAATAATTTTACGTTTCCTTTTTCATTTGATTTACCGTTCGTATATCATAAATGTCAGATAAATGCATGCAAATTACTCCCCCTGAATTTTCACCCAACCAAAGAAAGATGAAAGGAAAATAAAAAGAAAAAAATTGGAACAAACATGCGTTCAAAAGGCAAGTGCCTGTAGCATGCCCATTAATATTACTTGCCATTTTTCTCTACTCCATGTGTTACTTTATATCCATTTCTTTACCACTTCATGTACGTTTCTTATATTCTTCTTTCTATCTTTTATCTTCACTTATATATTTAGCCGCATCCATTTCATGTTGCTTTATCCTCCCATTATCCCACGTTCTCCGTCTTCTATCATTTTTGCATCGGTATCATTGCCAACTTTTCTTTTCTTTTCTTTAAATATGGAACATAAGCTTACCCTTGAAAAAGAAAAATGAAACCATGTTATCGATCAAAGCTTGCAGCAAACAAAATCTCCATTTCAAAGCTTCTCATGCACAATAATCTACCCCAACTTTCTCTTATCTCAAAGAAAATATATATGTGCATATTAGCATTAGAAAAATTGCTGCAGTGTTGATATAAAGTGTCGTGTTGATCGTTGCCTTCCTATGTGTGATCTGTTATGTTCGCTTTTGGTGTTTAGTGAGAATCGTGCGCCTCTTTGTAATTTGTTGCGCTTTGTTTATTCTTTGTCTAAAAAAAACCTTTCATGATTTGTTGCTGTGTAGGAAAGTTTGTGTTGATCTATTCGTTTTCAGGCGTGCATTTACCTTGGTTTCATGAGCTTGTCTTATAGCTTAGAAGTTATGCTCCAATATTTTTCATCTTTCTCTCTCTCTCCCTCTCTCTCTCTCTATATGTATATATATATATATATATATATATATATATATATATATATATATATGTGTGTGTGTGTGTGTGTGTGTGTGTATATATATAAAGGAAGGAAAAAAGATTCAAGTCATACCTCCTTTGTATTAGCCAATCTGATATAAATTGGCTTTCAAAGTCGGGATTTGTCGTTATGCTTGGATTGTTATGGTTTCGGCTTATATTGTTTCCATTTGTGTTCATTCGTTGCTGCTTCCTTTTCATGCTCTGAAAGGTGAGTTTATCTCACACTTGACTTACATTTTAGAGAAGTGAAATTCAGCAAATGTATAGGATTTTTCTACAAAATTTTACTATATGTTTTACGCAACTAACACACATTTTTGACACAATTGATATATATATATATGATATGAATGTGCACATGTGACATGTATTACTTCATGTATATGTTTGATTTGTTGAGTTTACTTCATGTATATGTTTGATATGTTGAGTTCGTTGATATTGTTTATTTATTTGTTCTCGTATTGCAAGTTCCCTATGGGTTGAAATTGTAACAACCCATAATTTTCAGTATATTTAAATTTAGATTTAAAATAAATAAATGTAATAATATTAGATAAAAATCAAATTTTGTTGACTATGATAACAATAAGTTGGTTGAATTGAGATAAGAAAATTTGGAAATGAGTTATGCTTAGAGAATGTTGCAACTTGGAAATTAATATTTATTTACTAGATGAGTTCTATGTTGTTAACTTATAACTGAAATTCAAATCTACATTCAGATAATAAAATTTAGGACTTATGATTTGTGAAATCAATTTATAAAAAAAATATTTAAGTTATAATTTAATTAGAATGGAATTTAATAGATATTTAAATTGAATTAAAATAGTTAAATGAATAATTGAATATTTTATGAATTAACTAACTGTAAAAATTTAACTCTCTTGGAAACCGTCTCGGAATTCGACTAAACCAGTGTCATCGGATCCAGAACGGTGAAATATTTTAGAATTTCAAATTACGCTGCAATCAGACGTGTCATTTAATCGTACGGAATAAAAAATGAAAGGAACCAGTGTAATTTGATAATGGCTATTGTTCACACTAGATCTTCTATATATACAAATAAACTTCTGTTCCAACACTCCAGCCCATTCTTCACTAATACATCCTCCTTCATTTCTCTCTAATGGCAGAAATGATTTTTCAAAACCCTAGAAAATAAAAATACAAGCTTTGGAAAAAAAATCTCCTCAAACCATTGCAAATTACATATCAAATCGAAGGCGTCGACGATACGAAGCTACGGTTACCCTCTGTTTCAACATGCAGTTCACCAAAAATCTTGGACAAAGTTCTATTTTTTTCGAAACCCGTAAGATGGATTTGGGGTTTTACGATTTAAGGCATAATCAGGAATTTGGGCTTCTGGGCATTGTTCATATCGTCGTTTGTATTACACTACACTTGGTCTCATCAACTATTATTCACCGTGGCACCGGAATTTGGTGGCTAAAGATCCGACAGGGCGGAATTAGGGTTCGACAGCGGCAACACCCTTATCGATCGGAGATGACGGTGCTTGTACAGGTAGATGCGGTTTTTGGTGCAGATCATTTTGGCGGTGGTCTCGGAAATTTCGGTGGCCGGAATCTAGGGCCATAGGCAGTCAAATGAGTGGTGTTGATGGGTTTATCTGTGGTCTCACTGTAGCACGAGATGAGCGGGAAGAAAGAGCGGTGGGGGAGGGGGGCCTGCTGACGTGTAAATGTAATAACCCGGAAATCCGAGCCAATTTAAAATTTTTATTTTGGCAATTTTAGGGAATTTTGATTATTTAAAATGAATTATTTTAAATAATAACGAAAAAAAAATTTATTTTGAATAGAATTCAAATGTATATATTTATATAGATCGACGTTAGAATATAAATAATTATTTATAATTATAAAAGGAATTTAAAATGGCGCGGTAGTTCGATAATTCGATTTCAAACTTCAAATGAATGTACCGGGTGCAAAATAAACCGGATTTTAGTGAAACTAAAAATATTAGAATTTGTTTGTGAATATCTTTCCAACGAATCCAAAAAATCAAAATTTCATAGCGGGAATCAAAAGATATACCCAAGTGAAAATTCAGAATAGTCGCTATGGAATTTCAGCCCTTAAAAATGGCCATTTTGCAAACGAACTCGGATTTCGATGAAACCACTTTTGTTGGATCCATGATGTCAAGTTATAGCTAGGTTTCAAAATTCGTAATTTTTCGAATCAATATGTGAGCGCGGCAAAGGAAAACGCGTTTGACCAGTTTTAGTTGATTTTAATCGACTGGAAATTGGCCATTTTTTAAACGGTCTCAGAATTAGACGAAACTAGTTTTGTTAGGACCGTATCATCAATACGAAGCTAGAAAATATTTTTCTGGAATTTATAGAGTTCGTATGTGGCCCCGGTAAATTGAAATGCACGTTCAAATTCAATATATAGAGTTATATGTTGATTTTGACAAAAACTAATCGAAACAGACGACTCAGCTCACGATACATTTCCCATTGTGTTCGGAATGGGGGTATTTAGCTAGGGGCGACGGTCGTTGGGGTTTGTTTGGAGTCGGAAGCGTCCAAACAAGTAAACATGGAAATTAAATAATAATATTTATAAATTATATACATCCACATAAGGGTCAAAACCCTATTTCTACTCTCCTCTGGTCAACGTGAAAGTCAGCCGCCCCTCTCTCCTAAACGAACGAACCCAACGCTCATGTCGTCTCCACTAAAATTCGTGAGATCCATCCAATTATTTTTCGAGTTCTACATACCAAATCGAAGCGCCCCTGGAGATCATCACCTTCAACGGAGGTGATCGCGAAGCTCGTTTTCTGGTGGCGGAAATCTCCATTGGAACCGGCGGACTTCGGAGGGGGTTTTAGTGTTAGGGGGGACTTCGAGCTGAGCGCGCCGCCTTGCATGGGAAGGAGGAAGAACGGTCGACGATGTGGCGACCTTGGATCAACTTCCAACGCCTCGACACTTGAGCAATAACGAACCCTAGCATCTGAGCATCAGTTCGATGAGTTGCTTTCAGTACAGACTGAAGATAAAGATGATTTTATTTTTATTTTTATTTATTATATAAAAACATTGTTAAAAATCAGAAATATATATATAATGTTTGAAACAAAAATAAGATTTCAAAATAAATTTACATTGATTAATTTTCTGTTTTAAAATATAAAATACCTTTGTTTTTAAAATATGAAAAACACCATTGCTTTTAAAAAATATAATATATACATAGCAGAATAAAAATATGATTTTTATAATATATATATAGCGATATAAAATATGATTTTTATAAAGTAAAAGTAGTAAAAATATGATTTTTATATATTGAATAGCAAAGTAAAAATTCGCTTTTTATATATGTAGTGAATACCGGCAACGAAAGTGACAAAAGGCGAGAACGGCGAAGATTCCTACTTAAGAAGAGTCATGGTATTGGATTAGCTAGTCGGTGAGAACTTCTCACCTTTTAATTTTGTTTTCTAGTTAATATTATATACTAGGATGCAGACGGTGTTTAGTAGCACCCGACACCCGTCGTCCACAGACCATGAACGGCTTGTATGCTTGTTTGTTTGATTTTGATGTGTAGTTGATTGTGTGATGTGATGTAAAATGAAATAAAATATTTTATAGTGGGAAATATTTTATAGTTAAAAATAGAATTTTTAACGTGTATTTAAAAAAATTATTTTTAAACAAATCGGAGATTTGTTTATATACACTAATTTGATTGATATTGATTGGGACGATAAATTTTACACATCAGCCAACTGCACAAATAAAATCTGTGTTTGATTGTTTGAAACCCCACACGGGTATTGGGATGAGATTTGACGTACACTAATCCCGATTGTTTAGTTGTATGTCAATCGATGGATTGACAGGCTGTGTAAGCGTTAATTATTTATATTTAATGCTTATGCAGTTGTGTGGTGCACTCTTGATGATGGTTGATTATTTACCGTTGTTATTTTATACATGTGTTGTAGAAAAATCCATATAATTAACATTATATGGTAATTGATTGGGCCTCATTCCAGTTTTGAAATAGAATATTTGAAATAGAATACTTGAATAGAAATATTTGAAAATAGAAATATTTGAAAATAGAAATATTTGAAAAAGAAATATTCGAAATAGAATATTTGAAAATAGAAATATATGAAATCGTGTTGATAGATTGACGCCATTTTGACGTGAACGGTATTTATATCAATTTTATTCAAATTGAAGTGAATATTAAAGTGAATTGAATTCGAATCAAATTGATTTGATTTGAAATTCGAAATAAACTGAAATGATTTGAAATTCGAATAGAATTGAAATTCGAATTAAATTGAAATAGAATTGAAATCATTTTGAAATGAATTCAAATTAAATTGAAATAGAATTGAAATCGTTTTGAAAGGAATTCGAATTAAATTGAAATAGAATTGAAATCGTTTTGAAATGAATTCGAATTAAATTGAAATAGAATTGAAATCGTTTTGAAATGAATTCGAATTAAATTGAAATAGAATTGAAATCGTTTTGAATTGAATTTAAAACATATTGAAATTGAACTGAAAATCGATTTGAATTGAAATTAATTTGGAATGAATTTAAACGAATTTATAAGGAAAAATTCATTTTTGATTTGAATTTGAGATGGAAGTTGAAATCGTTTTGAAAACGAATTTAAAACGGTTTTTAAAAATACGTTTTGAAAGGAAATTGACGATATATATATAATATATATTATATATATATATAATGGCCTAAATATAACTAGCAGCGCCGCGGTAGTTCGTGAATTTCGACCGTTGACTTCGAATGGATGTTGCGGGAGATCCGACCGTCGGATTCTCCTAAAACCAGAACTATTAGGTTCGTATCGAAAAGATATTTCTAACGAATATTAGAAATTTGAAATCTAACGGTTGGATTTGGAATTATGTCCAAATAAAATTTGGAAAAGGTCGCTGTAAGTGCAGTTCGATGGCCGTTGATGGAAATCGACTGTACGGGCCTTGATAAAATTATTAAAAATAGTGATAATTTGTGTGAAATCATAAGAAATGATTTGTGAAGAATTGGGATGAAAAACTCAATATTTGAAAGGATAAAAATAGATTTTTATCGAAATGAACTAGTTTTGAACTAGAATAATAATTTGTTTTTTTTTTAATAAATGAAGTGGATTCGAAATGGTTTTGAAAATAACCAGGATTTCCAATAATTGAATTGGAATGAATTTGAATCGAAACTGTCTTTGGAATATTTCGATGTTGGATTTTGTGACGATACAGGTATTGTTATGGGAATTTGAAAGATATATTTAAATCGTTATTTCCAATACGATATTTGTTGGTCGTAGAATTTGATATTGAATATAAGCCGATATATTTTATATATCAGAGCCTTGTATTTATTATCAAATGTGATTTGGGTTTGTCGTGAACGGTGTCTTCATTAACACCGTTCTTAAGCCCAGTTGAGAAAAAGATTAAATCTTTTTATTTAGATTTAATGAAATGTGCCAATTAAATAATATTTAATTGGAATTGAATTGGTATTGATTTTGGGTTTATCATGAACAGTGTTTTAAATAACACTTGTTCTTTAACCCGATAATTAATGGAATCTGATTTTGAGTTGTCGTGAACGGTATCTTCGATAATACAGTTCTTAGACCCAAAGGAGTTAAGAAAATCAGAAACTAATTGGAGATTAGTTAAGTTGAATGATTTCTGGGGTATGGATCTGATGTTGGTTTCGGCCTTCGGGGTTAATACTTAGGGAATTGCTCACTTGCTAATTTACGATTAGGGACTGATTGAAATGTGATGTGATTTTGGGGGTTTATCGTGAACCGTGTTCTAAATGACACTGATTCTTTAACCCAGTCAAAGATTAAAACTAAGTGGAGTTTTAATGAATCTTCAATTAGATTGAAAATATCGAGAATGAATTATCAACAGTTTTACTCTAGGCGATAGTTAAATCTGTAATTAGATTTGAGCGTGAAATGGTAATTAAATTTACCCATAATTCCGTGGTGTTAGATATGAAGTATGACCAGTTTTACTTCATGGAATGAATAGGTTGGGATTGGGAAATTAAAATAAATGATTACTTCGGTATGGTTTGCTAATCCCGACTAGTTTGAAGTGATATTCAAAGGATGATTAAAGAATAAATTTAAAAGGATTTATCTTTGATAAAATTAATGGGAACCTTTCCCTAAGAATGTGAAATTTAGAAACTAACGGTCGGTTAGCTAAGCAGAATGGTTTTCTGGATATTGATCTGATGTTGGTTTCGGCCTTCCGGGTTAATATTAGGGGAATTATTCTCTTGATTAATTTACGGTTAGTGACTGATGAATTGGAATGAGGCATATGTTGTGTTTGTGTAACACTTGCTTATTATATACGCGAGTTATTCGGAAAGACCGGATTTATCCCATTCTGAATAACTGATACGACGATAAGTCGAAGATGAAGACGGTGGTCGAAGACCGGAGGTCTTCACGTCGTTTGGGTGGTTACTGATGATCTTGATTGGGCTGTACACCCAAGAAGATGGAAACAGTTTGTGATCGTCCAGACGTACTTGGAGATCGATGGATATGCGAGGTACTAGGTGCCTCCGGTTTCGTTCAGACCTAGAACGAACTTGTAAATGGACTGTGTGTCTAACATTGGATTTCATTCTATGTGATTGATATCGGTTGCATGGAGTGGTTTGCCTGTGTGGCATGCTAAGATGCAAATGATCAAGGCTTCTATTGAAAAGCAAAGTATTGTGGTTGGTGATCAAAGCACGGCCTTTGTGGCGTAGCTTTGTGTAGCGTGAATTCGTGAGCCTCACACCCCGGTTGTGAACCAGAAACGGGAGAGGACATCACGGAGGGCATGCGTTTCCTTCTAGCTAGAAGTGGCGTCAGTGGTTTTACACGCCCTGACGAGTTTGACTCATGTGGTTGTTGCTGTTGCGAGGCGCCTCGGTTTGATCAGACGATTCGGGTCCGATGGAGCCATTTGTTGGCTCATTTACGCCCCATAGGGCGGGGAAACGCAGTGTTCAGACATTTTAATCCACATCGGTGGACCGGCCCTGACGATCCAAAGGCTTGACTGAGTACTTGCCTGAGACATGGGCTAGATTGTCTCGAATCGGTAGAGGACGATCCCTAGCCTCAGTTCGCAGATGGAAATCCAATTTCCAAATACGTGACTTTGCGGTTTTATTTGTAGAGCCTGGTATTGGTGACATAGTAGCATGGGATGCTATGCCGCCTATGATTGATATTTATGATTGAAATTGTTTTGACACTATACACTTATTATACTATCAAATGATTTGTTTTTAAACGTACTAAGCATTCTTTGGCTATTATAAGGGAAAACCCTATCCCCCGGCTTGCGTTGCATTGTGTGATAGGACCTGGGTCTTATAATAGCTTCATTTTTCTTTATTTAGCATTGCGCTATTTTTTTATGCACTGGTATTCTTGGAAGGAAACCCATTCCGTGTTATACGGCGTGGTCCCTTGATTTACCTAACTTTAAAATAAAGATTAATAACTGTTTTAGTTCTCACACCAGTCCCATGACTGACCCGGAGTTTATTTTTTTAACCTAAACTCTGGGTGCCCTTATTTTGACACGGGCAGCTAGTAGTTTTGGGTTTTGCAGATTTATATTCACAGGAACCTGGTTTACAGCTGGAACGATATCCGGAAAGCTTTGTATTCGTGTATCTTCTTCAGTTGTATTTTGTATTATTTTCCGCTGCTATGTAATTTATTGTAATCTCTGATATTTATCAAATGTGTAATAATTATTCATTTATGCTCTGTATATTCTTGCATCTGATGGAATTGTTGTATTATACAATGAAATGTTCTTTCGTCTGCGTTCTTTCGTGTGTTGTTCTCAAAACAATCTGGTGTTTCGAACGGTCTTGATCTGTTTAGCGACTGATTCGGATCGAGCGAAATTCCGGTCGTCACAGTAAATTTTTTATAGGTGAGAATATATTTTAGTAATTTCTATATATTTTAAATTAAAATGGTAAAACACTGATAACTTTCACATATTAACTCAGATTTGGACGCGGTTAGATGCATTGGGATCATGGCGGAATTGCGGACGATCAGAGACTGGTTTGGCTGCATTTGGAGATTATGAAATTTTAGACTTTGGTTGGACGTTCGATCCACTAAGACCTAAAGGTGAGTGATTTTCTCACTTATGATTAACTGAATTGTTCCCATGTTTATTGAATTAAATTATGAAATAAGTTTTGTTTCATGGTTGCGTTTGATTGTTGATGTGTTGCTTAAAAGCTGACATGCAAGTGTGTTAACATGCAAATCTAGGTCGATGATTAGTTATTTAATTAAAATTAATTTTTTAGTTGGAAATTCTAATCCTTGCTAATCCAGAAATAGTTTGGTACTGATCAGTTGAATGGAATGGTTGTAATGGATGTTTGGTTGAAATTTATTACTGAATTGATATTGACACTACTAATGCTCCATGTTCAGTATATTGTATTGCATGTTTATTGCGATAATTAATCCCATTTTTACCTTAGATGTTACGGGCATCGAATATACCAGGGGTTAATCGATTAAAAATAAATTAAGAACACAGATTGAAATGATAAATATTTGTGACCCCGATTTGGATTGAAATGATATATCCATCCCGGAAATGTCGAATAATTAAATTTAAAATCATTTGGCCACAGGATAGCAAATTATATACGGACATCGGTCCGTTAAATGATTTTTAAATATTTGGAATTTGTTGGAGGGAGATTTTATTCAAAATAAAAAAAAATGTGCCGATACTCGATAAATCCATTTTCTTTAAAAATCTGGACTTGGAATGTTTATAAAAAAAAGGGTTAAGGAAATTAGCCTAAACAAAGTGGAAAATATTAAATTGGGGTTTGAATATGATTTGGAATTATTCAAATTAATGGTGTAGATTTGAAGGTAATAAATTCTTATGGAATTTAATTTTGGAATAGTGGAAATCGAAGGTATTCAGAGTTGTTTTAACTCAGTTTTGAATATAGATTTGAATTCTTGAAATCGAACGGTTGTTTTGAATGATGTTTGAAAATGAGATATGGAAACTAAATGAACTACAATGAGACTAGAGTATTGATTCAAGTATTTGAAATTCAGAAGAAAGGAACAATTACGGTTTAAAAGATTTTATTTTATAAGATTATATATAGATATACCCTACTTGATTTCAAATAAACTATTCTTTCTCTTAAATTTATTTATTAAAACTTTTAACCTATAAAATATTTTGTTGTAAATGAGTTTCCCTTATATTTTATTACTTAATATTATTTAGTAAACTTTTAATTTATGTATATAAATAGGGATTTAATCTATCTTATTTTATTCTAACTATTATATTCTATGTATATTTTATATAAAGATTTTTCTTTATAAGCACCTATTTTTGTAACACCCCACCTCCGTTAAGGTCACTCACAAAGGGAATGCCTTAACTTTGGTGGAGCATTTTAGTAAACAGAACAGAAACTTACAAGACAGATAAAACAGCAATTGAAAACTTTATATGTTTATTACAACAAAAACCGAAATAAGCTTGGTTACATCCTTTCAAATCACAATATCAGAATTCAAGTACAAAATATCAGTCTTGTACAAAAGCCTTCAGAATGCTTAGTTTAAAATCATAATCCCCACAGAAGGAGACAAGCCATACTTTAAGCACTTCAAGCGGAAGAAATCTGGATCAAGCTAGAGTACTCCCTTCTACAAAACCTGGGGGGGAACGGAAGAAAGGAGGCGAAACAACAAGGGTCAGACAAAAAGTCTGGCAAGTCCAGTGATTTTCAGTTATGAACAGATAATAATAACATGACATGAAAATAAAACTGGATGAGAGATAACAGTAACAAGTGTAGTGGATATAACAGAAGAACAGAATGACATAAGCTATTTCTTTACACTTCTCTGCACTGATACTAGTATAACAGAATTATGTGTCACCCTAATGTTTAAACTGAAACAGAAACGGGTACAGAATAATTTCCACAGAAGAGAATGCTAGTAATGGGCCTTTACCACCCGAACAAACACATACAGAAGCAGAAACAGATTAATCCCTACGTAAACAGAATGTAGAATTAGGTGTACACTAGCAATGTGCCTTTACCACCCCCAACAGATGGTACCACGCAGAAACAGACAGGTGTTACCACCCAAAAGAAACAGACAGTACCAACAGAAATAGACAGAACTAAGTGTACCCTAAAACCCTACCCCAAGCGATCGGCTCCCTAATACATAAATACCCTATGTCGGCCCCACAGTAGGGTGCATCACTCCCTAAAGTGACAACCAATCAGCACAGACCTATTTATAGATGTCACGGCGTCTTACATCCTCAGAGGCAGACCGAGATCCATGCACGCACATGACCCGGTTGGAACGCACCATCAACCCTCGCCATTATCAGAATGAGCCGCTTATAATTACTTCAGTAAGCGTGCCCGGAGCCTACCTACTGTTGGGTCAAAGTTTTGATACCAGAAAGAGTTACCGACTAATATGGGTCCCAAACAACAGATGACACAAGTAATTCCCTTCCTATCCTTGTGTCCCCAGACTAACAATTTCAGATTAACTTGTTTACAAATTCAGTCATACAGAGTTCAGATCAACAAGTTCACAGACAAGTTTTCAGACTAACGGATCAGACATACAGATTTAATAGACCTACCGATTAACCAGTTACAGATTAACAGACTTACAGATTTGTCTAACTTTGTAATTGGGCCTACAGATTCATGCAATAGATTTATTAAATTCATCAGTCTAGTGGGTTTGACCCTATCCGCCCAACACGTTTTAGACATCATATTTATCTCATATTTTCATTAATTAAATATTAATGCCCAGACCTCTCACATTAGACTGACAGTTTGCGGCTACTAGTTAGGCCGGTTGGTTCCGGGCAGATTTCTACCGCAAACTAAGTCTAACCTCGGGTTTCAAGCACGTTATGACTAACTTCTCACATTAGAACCTATTGCTTGCGGCCAATGGATGTGCAGGGCGGTTCCGGGCAGAATTACGCCGCAAACTCATTCTAACCTCGAGTCAGCCATGTTTATCTTTGCGGCCAATTAATTAATAATTTACCATTTATGCCCACGCCTAATATACATGTCAATTATTCATAGCTAATTCAGATTATGTCAATAACAAACTGAATATATCAACTTAACAGATATAGCAGATAATAGATTTTCGCAGATTAGGCGACTTAACGGATTCAGCAGATTAAGTAATTTAGCAGATTTAGCATATAACAGATTTGGCATTTTCAGCAGACTTAGCAGATGACAGATTTGGCAGATGAACAGATCTAGCAGACTAGGCAGTAGAGCAGAACTAGCAGATTAAGCAATATAACAGAACTAGCAAATTAGGCAATATAACAGAACTAGCAGATTAGGCAAATATAGCAGAACTAGCAAATTAGGCAAATATAACAGAACTAGCAAATTAGGCAAATATAACAGATTTAATCATTCCTTAAAGTTTCACAAACATATCTTGCCTAATTATAAATTTGGCCTAAGTTTGCATGCCTAAATAGTTGTCATGATTCACACTATGATCATATACCCCACGTTTGCATTGAATTTACATGTCACAGATTATGGTCATAATTTACATGTCCCAATTTAGTTCAACTTGCCTAGTACAAAAGATTCATATATAAACTATACTAAATCTAGCCATCGATTTCAATGCATGTCATATATTCAAAAATCTCCTACTTAGGTGTTATTCACATTTGATAGTTATCAAATCTTAATATAGATCTTCACACCTAAGTCATATTCTCTTTCAAATCATGAATTGTTATATAAAAAATATGCCCAACAATCTAGTTATAACAGATCTTAATTCAAAATACGCGTTATGTCCAATGTCTCAAGTCACATGTTAACATACCATGGTTCCTCTTCTTCCAATTCACAGAATATGCATAGATCTAAATCTAGTTTACAATCGATGTCCTTTTTATTAAATCAATCACAGATTAGCCATGTCCAATTATGCCACATTCATTATTTGTCCCAAACATTTTAGCGTTCATGCGTTAATCTCTTAGGAGATTGGCGCAGGCTCGTAGTAGCCTGGCTATAGAACAGAAAGAAGAAGAGATACAGAATAAAATAGATCAAAACAGAACATACACAATCTCAAATTCAGATTTACAATCATGTCACAATTATGATTAAAGTTTTTATCGGAAAATAACTGCACTTGCCATGGTTGGATTAAAGAAAGAACTTTAATTGTTGTAGAATCGTTGCAGAAGCTTTAACCTCTAGTTTGAATTGAGTTGCTTAGGTTGATGTTGATTAGCTTCTAGTTTTGATTCCAGCAGAGTAGCGACGCCATTTTTATTTTTATATAGAACAGAGGCAGAGCAGCAGCAGAATAGAATTGTGTGTAGAGAAGGCTGGGTTTGGGGCTGTTTAAATAGGTTTTTCCAGATGAATCTGGACAGAAATCGGACTGGAAGCATCAGAACGAACACTGGCCCAAAAATGGGCTCGGGGACCAGGTCGACACCCAGGTCGACTGCACAGTCGAGACCCAGGTCGACTGCCCAGTCGACCTGGTCTGGGGGGGGGGGGGTCGACTGCCAAGTCGACTCCCCAGTCGACCTGGGTCTGGGCGGTAAATTTCCCGCCCAGTCTGTTCTGGGTTTGAAATTCGAATTTTGAATTCGAATTCGAGCTGTTTTGAACTCTGAATATTTCTGAAATTTTGGAGGGCCATAACTTGGTCATACGGACTCCGATTCTTACAAACTCGAACTCGTTTCCAAGCAGAATTCCGAGATGATCGCAATGGCGCAACCCGTTTCCCTTGATTCTTATTTTAAAAATTAATTATCCTCTGATTTGTTACTTATACGTTCACAGAAAATACGGGGTGTTACATTCTCCCCTCCTTAAAGGATTTCGTCCCCGAAATCTTCAAGTTAAGAAGAATGTGTCCTACCATCCAACATGAATCTACTCAATCATCAATCACTGGCGTCCATTGTCCTTAGAAACTTCTAATGTTGTATGAACATATGCAAAAGTGTGTGTATATGTTCCTTATCTAATGCAAAGATCAGGCGGTCCACTGATTCAGTTGACCTCCTTAATGTGAATTATGCCAGTGCCATGAGTCCAACATATATGCAATTTTCCTACTCGATACATATTATTTCTATATGAGTGCACAACCATTAAGTCATATGCAACATCCATGTGCTGAGTCAATCATTTTGCATCCACAAAAATTGAAAATGCTCACACATCCATATGCAGTATGAGAGTGTTTTCGAGTCGATCTAGTACCTAGTGTGTGTATATGCATCCACGAGCAACCACTAGCAACCACTTGCATCCACTTGCAACCATCAAACATAACATGTCTCAAACACATGTTTTCACCCATTAGTTTCTACCTAAAGTTCGAAGATTCGATCAATAGGATACAGTCGAATGATGGAAGCGAGTACAGATAAAACAAAAACTTAGTTCCCATTAGACATGGGTCCTAAGTATCGGCCCCGAAGACCGAAACCAACATCAGATTGACACCCAGAGGATTCCCCTCTTTAGATAATGTCAAAACTGAAATCTTAACCTTATCAGAAATATTCAGATATTTACAGATTACTGGTATAGATCAGATTACCGAATGATTCTTAGGAAACTGAGCATGATAAATCCCAGAATGTATGCGACCTACTTGACGCCTAACACGAATATCTCTCAAACCCCAGTCACAAACAGATGAGTCATAACCCTTATGGATTTGGGTCTACAGGGGAATCAGAAACAATACTAGTATTAAAGTGCAGTGTATCGATTACAGAATCAAAATGCCAGAATCAGAAAGAGTTTTAACTCAACAAACAGATAAGAAAATTAAACTTTCTACTTAAATTTTCTTATTTCTACCCTATCTACCAGTCCCTTGAGCATTCGCCTGTCCTCCAGAAGTGGGTTCTGCCCTCTGCCCTTGCCCTCGTTTCTTCGGGCAGTCCCTAGTGAAGTGTCCCATCTCACCACAGTTGAAGCAAGTACCCTTCCTTTTTCTGCAATCCTTGTTCAGATGAGTCGAGCTTCCACAAGTAAAGCACTTTTTCCCCTTCTTATCTTCAGACTTCTCATCCTTCTTTTGTGTTTCCTTTTTGGGCCATGCTTTCTTATTCTGTGGTTCTTCCTCCTTTGTCTCTTTCGGGCCCTTGTCTTCCTCGTGCAGTAGTGCCATGTCCACCAATTTCTCGTAAGTCGCTCCTATGGGTACATGGGTCATGGCTAGGCTGTGCAGTGGCTCGTTCAATCCTTTAACAAAGCGGAGAGCCTTTTTATGCTGAGTGTTGACTAAATCCAATCCGAACCTAGCCGGTTGGTTGAACTGGTTGACGTATTCCTTGACCGTCATACTTCCTTGCTTAAGAGATAAGAACTTTTCCAGTTGTAAACTTCGTTCAGCCTGCGAGAGGAATTTTGTCTCAAACCTTGTTCTGAAATCCATCCATGTTTCAACCAGCCTCTCGGCGTTAGTGACTTCCCACCAATAGGAAACTTCATCCTTGAGAAACCATACCGCCAACTGTACCTTCTGCCTATCGTCCACCTCGAAGATAACGCACAGATCCTCAGTTTCTTTGAGCCAGTTCCTCGCTTCTACGAATCATTCAGTTCCCTTGAAATCCTTTCCACCCGTGGCCCTAAAATCTCTACAGATCTTTGAGAAAGAAATTGCACGATGAGGGGGTGGAGGAGGGGGATCATTTGCTGGACCTGCGGCGGCGGTCCTAGCCTCAAGATATTGACGAAACCAACCGGGTACGTGAAAACCCTCTGGTATCTCAGATGCTTCAGACATGCTGAAACAAAAAAGGAAAGATTCAATATACAAAGGACTGAAGGAAAGATATATGGCTCTTAGGGATCATATTTTTCAAAATAAGCTTTATTTTTGAAATTACTTCCTTTCAAAACCTTTTGGAAAATAGTTTTCAAAAACTTTACCCAATCCGGAAACCTTCACCTCTGATACCAAGGGTAACACCCCACCTCCGTTAAGGTCAGTCACAAAGGGAATGCCTTAACTTTGGTGGAGCATTTTAGTAAACAGAACAGAAACTTACAAGACAGATAAAACAGTACTTGAAAAATTTATATCTTTATTACAACAGAAACCGAAATAAGCTTGGTTACATCCTTTCAAATCACAATATCAGAATTCAAGTACAAAATATCAGTCTTGTACAAAAGCCTTCAGAATGCATAGTTTAAAATCATAATCCCCACAGAAGGAGACAAGCCATACTTTAAGCACTTCAAGCAGAAGAAATCTGGATCAAGCTAGAGTACTCCCTTCTACAAAACCTTGGGGGGGGGGGGGGAACGGAAGATAGGAGGCGAAAAAACAAGGGTCAGACAAAAAGTATGGCAAGTCCAGTGATTTTCAGTTATGAACAGATAATAATAACACGACATGAAAATAAAACTGGATGAGAGATAATGGTAACAGGTGTAGCGAATATAACAGAAGAACAGAATGACATAAGCTATTTCTTTACACTTCTCTGCATTAATACTAGTATAACAGAATTAGGTGTCACCCTAATTTCTAAACTTAAATAGAAACGTGTACAGAATAATTTCCACAGAAGAGAATGCTAGTAATGGGCCTTTACCACCCAAACAGAAACAGACAGAAGCAGAAACAGATTAATCCTTACGGAAACAGAATGTAGAATTAGGTGTACACTAGTAATGGGCCTTTACCACCCCAACAGATGGTACCACGCAGAAACAGACAGGTGTTACCACCCAACAGAAACAGACGGTACCAACTGAAACATACAGAACTAAGTGTACCCGAAAACCCTACCCCAAGCGATCGGCTCCCTAATACATAAATACCCTGTGTCGGCACCACAGTAGGGTGTATCACTCCCTAAAGTGTAACACCCCACCTCTGCCAATGCACTCTTGCAAGGGCACTGGCTTTGGGGGGGCGTTAAACGAGGTAAACATGCATGCAGATATCACAAGACAGAACATATAAGTAAAACAGAGTAATAAAGCAGTGGATAAAACTAACATTTCAAAACCATAGTCAAGTTACATCAAAGTACTTGGTCATTATTTTCCCACAAAACAAAGTCTAGAACATAAACTGAAAACTGGAAAAACATAAAGTAACTATCCCCAAAGTAGAATAAAGCCATAGCATGCTCAAGTCCAAACCGTACATGAGCTATCCAGAAAAGCAGCTAAAGATACAGCTAGGTACCAGTGTTCCCACCCTGCAAACCTGGGGGGGGGGGGGAACGGAAGAAAAGAGGCGAAAGAAAACGGGTCAGTCAAAAAGACTGGTAAGTCCTATTTACTATTAGTATAAAAACTAATAAAGTTAACTGGACATGTAAAGCAGAGATGAAACATAGGGTGATAACTGGTGTGGTGAAAAGATAGATCAAGTGTGGCATCGCGTATACAAGGTTAGGTTGCACCAAGTGTGTACTAGTAATCTATGTCAACTATCAACAAGAAAAGATCCCTTGGCCCAATCTTGGCCCAATATCCCGAGATGACCTAGTTCAAGGTCCAAAAACACGGTCTAATCGATCGACTCCCTAAAAGCCCAACTCGTCAAGTGTCGGTGTCATACGGCCCAATCACGAAGTGTAGTCAAACTATGCTAGGTCCACCCTAGGGTGTATCAGGCCCTAGGGTGCC
Source organism: Allium sativum (assembly GCA_030737875.1). Classification (NCBI taxonomy): domain Eukaryota; kingdom Viridiplantae; phylum Streptophyta; class Magnoliopsida; order Asparagales; family Amaryllidaceae; genus Allium; species Allium sativum. The sequence goes on along the minus strand of CM060925.1, from coordinate 538,346 downwards.
AACTACGGACACAAATCAAGCACGCACAGTCTGAACCTACTGGTGCCCGTGTCTGCTTTTTCAACTCCGGACTATGTGCACGACCATAGTCCGCCTGAACCTACACCGGCGCACCTACTCAACCGTCGTTTTGGTTGCTTACATGTCAGCCCAGTAATCGTGCCCCACCCTAGCCTAGTCCCTGGGGTATCATGATACAATCAAGAGGGTTACTGGTGAAAAGGACCACGTAACTAGGGTTTCTAACGGGTTAAATGTGGTTAACCCTACCCAATCAAGTTGGTTAAGTGTACCCAAGGTTCATGACTTAACCGCTTCAACCCATCGTGTTTAATTGGTTAAGTATTCAAGTGGTCCATGACTTAACCCTATCATGTGGCATTAATTAATTTAATGCACCCAACCTCTCACATTAGACCTTGTTGTGGTTACTAGTTAAGCCGGGCGGGTCCGGGTAGATTTACACCACAACTTGGTCTAACCTCGGGTTTCAAGTGCGACATGACCAACTACTCACATTGGGTCCTATTGCTTGTAGCCACTAGTTAAGCCGGTCGGTTCCGGGTAGATTTATGCTACAAACTAAACCCAACATCGAGTTGGCCATTCTCATGTTTTCTAGTAGTCATGTCCAAGTTCATGTTCAAGTTTCAAGCATAATCACATGTCATATTTCATGTCATCTTTTCAAGTCATATCTTTATGTCATTTTAGTTTACCCATAACGTAACCCATCGCATGTGAGTTCGCATAAGCGAAAATAGATCTCAAAGAGGGAACTTAAAAGCATGACATAATTAATAAGGTTTGGGCCACAAGTTAAACATGGTGGCATATGAGGCAAATGTGTTCATAAACTTGCATATTACATTATAAGCCTCAAAACATGCATGATATCAACTTTAGCTAAATAGGTTAAACATGGTCATAGATGACATGAGATGATAGCAAGTGATTCGCATATAACATCATATGCAAGTTAACATAAGGGTTATGAGAGTTTCTATGTTGCTTTTATGCAATATTTCAAACCAAAGCTCATAGCTTTTTTTTTTTTTTGCACAAAGTCAAGGTGATAGCTTTACAAACATGCATAGAATAAATCTATGCATAACATGATAGAATCAAAGCTCATATCTTTCTATGCACAAAGTCAAGGTGATAGCTTTACAAACATGCATAGAATAAATCTTATGCATAACATGATAGAATCAAAGCACAAATCATACTTAGGCCCAAACTCAAACTTGCAACATGTCATATTTAACTTCATAGTTAGAATCTAAGAGTAGTATAGGGCTTACAATGCTATGAAGACTTATAAAATATAAATAAGATTGAGACGAAGCCACTAGCAACTCTAAAGACCCCCAAATAGCAAGCTTCAATGAAAACCCTAGAGAAATAAGAAGAAGGTCCTTGCTTTGATGAAGAAAGATTGAACTTTGGCCTTAGAAACTCTCAAACAAGCTTAGGAACTCTCATATGAATGAAGATGGAGGCTATGACAAGAGGGTGGAGGCCATGATTAAATATTTTGGCATAGTTTAGTTGTATGATTGATTTATGATGATTTAGGCTAGGTATTAGGGTCCTTTTATAGAAGATTAGGTTAGTTTAGACCATAGGATTAACCCTAATTCAGATTTGGGCCATCAATTCACGTCATTAGCCTCCAAACATGTCTTGAGAAACAAGTCAGGTGCACCCAGGCCAGACTGGCCGACCACCCAAGTCGACAGGGGTGTCGACTGGGCAGTCGACACAGCCTGGGGTGTGTCGACTCCCAAGTCGACTCCCCAGTCGACTTGGGGAGTGGCGGGATCTTTTCCCGCCTATCCTGCCCAGCTGAATTTGAAATCTGTTTTTAAATTTGAATTTTTCTGAAAACTTCCATGGGCCTTAACTGGGTCATACGGACTCCGATTTTCGAAAACTCAGACTCTATTTCGCGTATTTTTCCGAGACAAACGCAATGGCATAGCCCGTTTCCCCTGATTCAGATTTTGTCATTTAATTCTGCCTTGATTTATGTTATAACTTGTTATTCAAAATATGGGTTGTTACATCCTCCCCACCTTAAAGGATTTCGTCCCCGAAATCTCTAAGTTAGGAAGAACGTGTCCTACCATCCATCGTCCATCTATTCAAAACATCATCCACGTGCAGTCAATGTCCTTAACAAATTCTAAATGCTGTATGATTATATGCAAAGGTGTGTGTATATGTACTTATCTAATGCGAAAATCAGGCGGTTACTGATTCAGTAAACCTCCTTAATGCAAAGTATGTTAGTGAAATGAGTCCATATGTATGCAAAATCCTAACATAATTTATAATCTCTACATGAGTGCACATAACATTCATCCATATGCAACATCCACGTGATAGCATAACAAGTTTCATCCATGAATAAGTATAAGCACTCATGCATATGCAATATGAAAGTGTGTAAGCCGATCTTAGTGCCTAATGTGTATCATGCATCCACGAGTATCCACTTGCAAACACTTGCAACCACTTGCGAACATCAAGCATAACATGTTTCAAATACATGTTTCATCCAAAGGGTTTCTACCTAAGGTTCTCATGACAAGGTTTACGAGATAACAAGATAAATAGGATAAACATGGATAGCAAAAAGGAAGATATGTTAAAAAGGAAACGAGGTTGAGAATGTACCCTAAAAAAGAAATGGATAAAGCCCACGCATCTTCTCCTCGGTTTCCCAAGTTGCATCCTCTTCGGCTTCACTCCACTGAACTTTCACCAATTTGACTTCTCGATTTCTTAGCTTCTTGATCTCCGTTCCCAAGATACGAATCGGAGCTCTCCTCAAGGTTGCCTCTTTCTCTACCTCCACGTCTTCAAGAATGCTTGGTTCAACCACCTCAGCAGACTCATGTAGGCACTTTCGGAGATGCGAGACATGAAAGACATTATGCACTCCGGCTAGCTTCTCGGGCAATTCCACCTTATAAGCCATCTTTCCAATTCTCTCTATGATAGGGAAGGGTCCTACGAACCTTGGTGCCAGCTTCCCAACTGCTCCAAAACGTACCACATTACGCAAAGGAGAAACCTTCACGAAAACCATATCTCCAATTTCGAATTCCAAATCTGTCCTTCGCTTGTCAGCATAGGATTTCTGTCTGTCTTGGGCCGCTTTCATCCGTCTTCTCACCAATTCAACTTTCTCGGATGTGTCCCGTATCATATCGGGCCCAAGTATAAGCATATCCATTGTCTCCAACCAACAAGATGGTGACCTACACGGCCTCCCATACAGAGCTTCAAATGGTGCCATCCCTATGCTAGCTTGGTAGCTATTATTATAAGCATACTCTACAAGAGGAAGGTGGTCTTCCCAAGTACCACCAAAGTCAAGAACACAAAGCCTCAAAAGATCTTCTAGCACTCTATTCACCCTTTCAGTTTGGCCATCTGTCTGGGGGTGGTAGGCTGTACTCAGATTCAATCGCGTACCCATCGCTTCTTGCAAACTATTCCAGAACTGGCTAGTGAAAATTGGGTCACGATCGCTAACTATGCTAGAAGAAACTCCATGCAACCGCACTATCTCTCGGAGATAAATAGATGCTAGCCATGATGCGGTCCTCCATCTCTTCACTGGAATGAAATGAGCACTCTTCGTAAGTCTGTCAACTATGACCCATATGCTCGTATTCCCTTTCCTTGACCTAGGCAATCCATCCACAAAATCCATAGAAATACTTTCCCACTTCCATTGCGGGACCTCCAATGGATGTAATAGCCCTCCGGGTTTCTTCGACTCGGCTTTCACTTGTTGGCACACCATGCACTTTGAAACATGCTCCGCCACATCTTTCTTCATTCCAGCCCAAAAGAAAATGCGCTTCATATCTCTATACATCTTATCTCCTCCAGGATGTATAATCATCTTCGATTGATGCGATTCTTCGAGAACTTTATGCACCAAGTCTCCTACTTGTGGAACGCATAGCCTTCCATCATGCCTTAGCCAACCCTTGTTATCAATAGTATATCTAGCAAGGTGACTAGACGTCTCACCCGGAATCAGCGTGTCCATGACCTCGACTATCTGCCGGTCTCCTTTCTGCGAAGCCCCAACTTGATCAAGAAGTATAGGTCTAAGCTTAAGGGATGCTAACGAACCCGTCATCGACTCAACAGCTGTTGTGAAATCAAAGGTTGCCAAGAACTCTAGGCTCCTCATCTCAACAAACAAGGGACTCAAAGTCAACCTACTTCTGCTTAATGCATCTGCCACAACATTACCCTTGCCAGGGGTATAAGCTATCTCGAAGTCATAAGATGCCAAGAATTCCATCCACCTTTGATGCCTTAGATTCAGATCCGTCTGCGAGAAGAGGTACTTGAGCGACTTATGATCAGTATATAACTCAAACCTTTCGCCTAGAAGATAGTGGCGCCTGGATTTGAGTGCAAAGACGATCGCCGCCAACTCCAAATCATGAGTGGGATAGTTCTTCTCATGAACTTTAAGTTGCCTACCCCCATAACATATCAATCTTCCTTCCTGCATCAGAACAACACCTAAACCCGTGCCACATGCATCGGTGTACACGGTAAAAATCTTACCACCATCAGGTAATGCCAAAACTGGAGCTGTAGTAAGGGCCCTCTTGAGCCTTTGAAAAGCAAGCTCACACTCTGAGTCCCATGCAAAGACTAAGTTCTTCTTCGTCAACTTAGTAAGAGGGGCTGAAATCTTGGCGAAGTCCCTGATGAACTTCCTATAGTAGCCCGCCAGACCGAGAAAGCTTCTTACTTCGGTTGCATTCCTGGGAGTCTTCCAGTCTTGAACTGCAACCACTTTCGCGGGATCCACCACTATGCCTTGCTTAGAAACTATATGTCCAAGAAACTGAACTTCCCTTCTCCAGAAATGGCATTTGGAGAACTTGGCTTTCAACTGATGAGCTCTAAGCGTATCCATCACTGCCTTGAGATGTCTGGCATGTTCTTCCTCATCCTTTGAGAAGATCAGAATATCATCCATGAAGACAACCACAAACTTGTTAAGGAACTCCCTGAACACCCTACTCATCAAATCTACGAAGTAGGCGGGTGCATTAGTCAAACCGAATGGCATGACAAGCCATTCAAAGAATCCATCTGGAGTCCTAAACGCAGTCTTATCAATACTATCCTCAGCCACTCTAAGCTGATGGAATCCGGTGGCTAGATCGAGTTGATAGAAAACAGAAGCACCAACAAGCTGGTCAAAGAGATCATCAATCCTTGGTAATGGGTGCCTATTCTTCTTTGTCAGCTTGTTCAACTCTCGATAATCAACACATAGACGAAGCGAACCATCCGCCTTAGTAGCGAACACCACAGGAGCACCCCATTCAGAAATGCTTCGCCTAATAAAATTCTTCTCAAGCAACTCCTTGATTTTCTTACTGAGCTCTCTTCTTTCTCGTGGGGCCATGTGCCTAACGGGCAATGAAACTGGCTTGGCATTATCAACAAGATAAATGCGGAAATCTATCTCTCGTTTAGGGGGTAACCCCTTAACCTCTTCAAAAACATCAGGATATTCTCGAACCACCCTTACAGATTGCAGATCATCGATGGACGAGTCAAGAGATTCAAGATAACATAACATGACGGGATCTCTAGGGTTACAAGAAATTTCTAGGGTATTACCGAGGCGAGTCATGAGCCTCACCACCCTATGCTCACAATCGAGGATGGCTCCATAACTGGACAACCAATCCATGCCCAAAATCAACCCGTATCCCGTGAACCCGAGAACATAAGCATTACATGTGAATTCTACGGTCAAGATAGAAATCTTCAAATCCACACAAATCATAGATAAATGGGCGGAACCCCCAATTGGATTTGAAACACTAACGGGATCTTCAACTAGACTAGTACTCAGGTGCAAACTTTCAACAAGATCAGAAGAAATAAAACTATGCGATGCGCCAGAATCAAATAAGGTGCGAACAGGATAATCAGAAATATAAACAAGGCTTTCTACAAAAATACTACCTCGGTCCTGAACTGGAGCAGTGTTGAGAGCATGCACTTGCCCTCCAGAAGGTCCTGCACGCTGAGTCTGCCCTTGCCCTTGTCCTTGCTTCTTGGGGCAATCCTTGCTAAGGTGTCCAGGCTCTCCACAGTGAAAGCATTCGCCCAACTTCCTCTTCTTCTTTCTGCAATCTTTGGCTATGTGCCTAACAATCCCACAGAAGTTGCATTTTCTTGGGCCCTTTGCCTTGTTGTTGTTGGCCTTATTGCCCTTGTTGTTCTTGTTGTTCTTGTTGTTCTGGTTGCTCTGATTTCCTCCCCACTTGGAGTCCGTCTTCTTGGTTTGAGTCTCATTAGTCTTGCCTTCTTTCTTGCCATTCTTATCGTCTCCTTGAAGCAATGCCATGTCCACTAGGCCTTCAAAAGTGGCCCCCATGGGTATATGAGATAGGGCTAAACCTTGTAATGGCTCATTCAACCCTCGTGCAAAGCGTAAAGCCTTCTTCTGGGGAGTATTAACCATGTCCAAACCGAATCGAGCAAGCTGGTTAAACTTATTCACATACTCACTCACTGTCATGTCCCCTTGCTTCAAAGATATAAACTTCTCCAATTGCAGATTTGCCTCAGCAAATGATAGAAACTTAAGCCCAAACCTCGTCCTAAAGTCGGACCAAGTCTCTATAGGCCTAGTAGCATTGGTGACCTCCCACCAATAAGCAGCTACTTCTTTTAATAGCCATGCTGCCAATAAAACCTTTCTATGGTCTTCCACATCAAAGATAGCCAAGAGATCTTCATTTTCTTTCAAACAATTTCTCGCCTCCACAAAAGTCTCCGTCCCAATAAAATTCTTGCCACCCATCGCCTTAAAGTCCTTGCAAACCTTTGCGAAATCTGCTTGTGGATGCTGAGGAGGAGGAGGAAGAACCTCAGTTACGGTGGGGGTATTTGCTGGGCCCGCATCGTTGGCCCTAGCTTCCAAGTACCTCCGGAACCATCCGGGAATGGTTACTCCCTCGGGAAGGTTAAGATCGGCCATGCTGAAAAAGGAAAAGATAGATTAAGAACGAGGAAACAAAGGATAGTGCTAATGGCTTTTGGGGAATAGCCTTTTAAAATAAACTAGACTTTTCTTGGAAAATACTTAATTGGTTTTGAAAATAGTTTTCCAAAAAGGTAAGTTTTAAAAACACTTTTGCTCAAATCTTGTAAACCTTATTCTCTGATACCAAATGTAACACCCCACCTCTGCCAATGCCACTCTTGTAAGGGCACTGGCTTTGGGGGGGCGTTAAACGAGGTAAACATGCATGCAGATATCACAAGACAGAACATATAAGTAAAACAGAGTAATAAAGCAGTGGTTAAAACTAACATTTCAAAACCATAGTCAAGTTACATCAAAGTACTTGGTCATTATTTTCCCACAAAACAAAGTCTAGAACATAAACTGAAAACTGGAAAAACATAAAGTAACTATCCCCAAAGTAGAATAAAGCCATAGCACGCTCAAGTCCAAACCGTACATGAGCTATCCAGAAAAGCAGCTAAAGATCCAGCTAGGTACCAGTGTTCCCACCCTGCAAACCTGGGGGGGAAACGGAAGAAAAGAGGCGAACGAAAACGGGTCAGTCAAAAAGACTGGTAAGTCCTATCTACTATTAGTATAAAAACTAATAAATTTAACTGGACATGTAAAGCAGAGATGAAACATAGGGTGATAACTGGTATGGTGAAAAGATAGATTGTAACGACCCGACTTTTCGACCCTCGAATGTCGACACTAATACATCCACGGTATTCACGTGTCGAGCAACCAAGTGTCGGAAAGACGAAAAGTTAGGGTGAAATAAAATAAAAAGCAAATAGACTAAGGAAGAAGAGGACACAATATCAGAATCTCACAACGGAACGATAACATATAATAAAAAGAATGATCTTTACAAAATAAACTGTATGTTTACAACTATCAGAGAAGACCAACCTATCATCAACTTGAACAGTCATAACAACATGTCCTCATCACTGTTGATGTACAACATATAATGCAGCGGATATAAAAAGTACGGTAAGATGAACTCCAACTCTCTTCCAAAAGCTCCAAGGCATCCAAAGTAAAACCTGCCATACTCAGCCTACTCGAAGGAGTACATGAGGGTTTTAGGGAAAACAGAAACTAAGCGTCAGACATCAGTCTGGTATGAGAAACTAAAGATACATATTGCATGTAACAACATTGAGGGAACTGTGCAGATTACCGCTCCGGTTTTCCCCTCAATTGAAACCAACCATTTATTATGAGAAGTATAGTTGTATTATAAATAATGTCTAGGGTGTAGAATATAAATAAATTCACATAGAAGGAATGGATACATTGGTTACATTCAACAACTATTAAGTGTACAAACAAAACCGATAAGGCACGTTCGCATATTGGATTTTCCATCGGAGATCTCTCAATATAGATCCGAACTCCATGCACAAGGGTCAGAAAGTACCTCTGAGCGTCGTATATCTCTAGATGAAATATAACATTGTTGTATATAACGGTGTTGTATACACAATTATATGATTTTTGTTTGATGATAACAACCAAATAAATATTATTTTAAATGTGTTTGTTACTGTACTGTTATATATATACACATTCAGACAGGAATATAATATTTAAATTTAAATAAAATACGACTTCACAACGAATTCAAATACTCAACAGTATTTTGTTTAAATTCAAATATTTTATTTCATGCATTCAAACAGTACAACTCTTGTAACTCCACTATTTGTACATCTCACATTTCAATTTCATTTCTACTCATATACAGTCTCATATACAGTACTCCTCTTTACAGTTCTCATCTCACTCATATACAATTTATATATACATTTACAGACACATTGATACACTGACACTGTCTTCTGCCTTCTTGTCTTCAGTCTTCACTGTTAGCCCAATCTTCACAGTCTTCAAGTCAGTCCAGTCATCATCACCTGTCACATATGAAACACACGCACAGTACACTGCAATAGAAATGAAACTGAATATATGCAAATATAAATTTTATTTTTAAAATTTTATTTGCCTCAGATTTCTGGTGTGTTTCTCATCATTTTTCATGACTTGATCTGATTTAAAAAACCATCAATCTGTGTCTAGACAGCTTGTGATATTCACAGTGATACACTGTAAATACCACAAGGCAGACAACGTGTATATATATATCAATGCAGGGACAGGAAATCTCTTTTGATGGATGCATATACACACGTGTAAAAATATACACGTGTGCACTGCCTCGCCAATCAGTGCGCAACTGAGGATTAGCCACGTGGACCAGCTCAACCCAGTGAACAATAATAAAAAAAAATGGTCGAGCCATGTACAAGCCAACTCAAGTTGTGGTGCAACAGTGATCAAGTAAGCATGATCAAAAATGTTCAAGTTCAAGTACAAACGTCGAGCGCAAGTCAAAATGGTAACACGACAAAATAAGGTTCAGCAAATAAACGAAGCATGCTCAATGTAAAGCAAGAATGGTGGAACAGCTCAAATCAGAAATGGTGCATGGTCGAAGCATGTGCACATATGTCAAGTGAGCTACACAGCAAGTTCATATGCCCAGAAAAACATGATCAAGGGTTTCAGTTTTTAAAGCATGCTGAAACAGCATGTGCACAGGCTAGCATGGTGGCAAAGCCAAATTCAAGTTATGAAAAGGGGACAAGCATATGTTGTCGAGGTAATGTCACAAGCAATAACAAAGGTTCAGTCAAAACAGCACAAGGGCAGTTTCAGAATGGTGTCAGGATCAAGCTTGGTGCAACATGCAACTTAAATTCAGCTTATCAAGTTTCTGGTGTGCAAGTATACAAGGCAGGTCAAACACATGAGCATGCACAAGCAATGGTGAAGCAAGAGTGGACATACACTCAGAAATGTAGTGGATAGTGTGTATATCATGCAAGCAGCATAAAGTCGAGTTACTGCAAGTAAACTATCGCAAATGTCAAGATAACAAATGATATACAGTGATGCAACAGTGCACGTAGCATGGTCGAGCTAAGTTTAATATGACATAGCAACATTTCAAGTGAGGATGTGCAAGCGCCCTTCAGAAATGGGCAGCAACTACAAAATTGTTCAAGTGAACAAACAGCATGGCAAAAGTGCACAAGCAAGTATTGGAAAAAAGCTCAACAAAGAATGCAAGTAAAATGTTCATAGCAGCATGGACATAAGAGGCTTGAGCATGTCAAGTTCAAAAAGTGCATCAGCAAGACAGTTCAATATGGAACAGCAAAGAAATCAAAGAAAATCCGCATGAATGAGTAAATGGTTCACAACAGTTGGAGCAAATGTGACAAAGTCAAATTAAAGCACTCATGTGATTCTGGCAAGATTGTAATTTGCAGAAAATTATATATGGCAAGACTTAAACAATTTTTCTGAAACCATTTTTTTTAAACTCAACAAGTACAAAAAAAAATGGCAAGAAGTTTAATTCCAGAAATCACAGTGATATTAAGGAAATCAGCATGTACATGAATGACAATAAAGTGTTTCCAGAATTTCAGGGATCGAAATTGAAAAGAATTCTTTCCAGAAATCACTTATCAATCAGAGAATTCGAACAAGGTTACTGTTATGTTTTTGGAAAGAAATCATGCTGTTTTCAGTAATCACAATATCTGGCAAGAAGTCTTTCCTGAATGCAACAAATTAAGGAATGCACAATCATCATCTCGGCAAGGTTTATGTGTTTCCAGATTTACAGACAATCAATGAAAGGGGCATGCTTCAATTCAACAGCAAACATTTTTTGGGAAAAAATTCATGTCTGGTTTCAAATTATTTTTTTCAAAAATATACGGTGCTAAATCAAGGGATAGCAAAAAGGGAAGTTTTTTTTTCTTTTCAGAATTATTTTTTAAAATCGAATTAATCAACAATGGAAATCATTTATTTTGTTTCCAATTTTTTACAGAGACGTTTCAGCAATCAGAGTATATTTCAAAGTTGGGAAGCAACAATTCAAATTGAAGACAGACAAAAGGGGAAACCCTTATCAGATCGAGCCATTCTTTGGTGAAATCAGAGTTTATGTAGGGTTTGTTTATCCCTATTTAAACACCCTCATCATCATCGGCTATCAATAGATCGAAACCACAAAACATAGAAAATCGAAACCCAAAAACTCAAATTCAAGCATTCTCAAAGCAAGAAAAGAGAAGACAGAAAACTCACAATTTTATTCACAAGTGTTTTCGATCGGAACCATCCACAAATCGAAGTCTTTCAAGTCGAGAAGCAAGCCTCGAGATTCTGAAGCATCAGAGAAACAAATTCAATCAATCAAAGCATCGATTTGGGAAAGACTGAAGAAACCCTAGGTTTCGATTTCAAGCGGCCGCCATTTTTGTTTCCCAGAGCAAAAGAGAAAGTAAAGGGATCGGGTGCAAACAAAAGGAGAGTGGGCCGGCCAAGTATCAAAGGACTTTGTGCTTAATTATTAAAAGGGGTTTTTAATTGTTCAACTTTAATTTGTTTTTTATTGTGTATTGTTTCAATTTCTGTTCTGTAAACCGTCGAAACAATTTTCTAGAGTCTGTAAAACTCTAGGGGAGTTTCAGTTAGGAGTTAACTGACAATACTAGACTCTGTAAAATCTAGGAATACAGGTTACGGGTTTGTAATCTGGGAAAATCTGATTCAGGGGTTTGAATCAGTCTAGGGGTTTGAGCGTAGGGTTAGAATAGGAGCAGGGTTTGCGAGTGTACATAGTCTTGTATGCGGGATCTGTTCTATCACCTAGTAGAAACCTTAGAAATGCAGCAGTAGGCAGGGTTTTGCCGAAGCTGGGTATATCTGTGTGTGATTTATTTTCTGCATTTCTGTTTCTGCTATATTCTGTGATCTGTTTATTTTTATTTATCTCGTTTGATTTTTAATTCAGTTAAAAACTGTCAATAACCCTATTCACCCCCCCTTCTAGGGTTATTCTAGATCCAACAGTGGTATCAGAGCCAGGTATTCTGTTAACTCTTGAGTAATGGTGATTCCTAGTTGTCAGTCGATAGAGAGTCAGTCCAGCTCATCTCCAACTATTTTCAATGGAACAGATTTTTTAAACTGGAAATCCAAAATGGAATTTTATTTAAAATCTGTTAATATTAAATGTTGGGATGTCATTATCAATGGGTTTGATAGTGTAGATATTAATTTCAATGCTCGTGCTATGAAAATTATATTTGACTATCTTAGCACTGAACAGTTTAATCTTATCTGTCATTGTTTATCTGCACAGGAAGTTTGGAGAACTCTCAACAAGTTGTATGGAAAATCTGACAACAGCTCAAAACCCCATAATGTCAACTTTGATTCAGATCTATGCTTAACAAGTCATGTAGATGAAACTTCAGATGAATCAGATGATGGAGAATCAACAAATGCTGAAACAGAAAATCTCTCATATGAAGAATTGGTTTACATGTGTCTTGATTTAACGAAATCTGTTGATAAACTCCAGTCTAAAAACAAATCTTTGAAAACTGAAAATCATGAGTTGACCAGCAAAATTCATTGTTTGGAATTAAAACTTGAAAATGTTGTGAAATTTGAAAATTCTAATTGTGAAAATTGTTTGAAATTAAAAACAGAACTCGTTCATCTCAACAATAACATTCAAAGGCTTGAAGAAGAAATTCTAGTTTTTAAAGATAACGAGATTGAGTTGAAAAATGCAAACAATTTTTTTCAAAAGGAATTTAACAATTTTAAGGCTATCGAAAATTCCAAACTTGAAATTGCTGAAAGTAATAGTTTGTTGAAAACAGATCTGATTTTGAGTGAGCTTGAAAAAGAGATTGAAAATCTCAAGAAACTTGGATCTGAAAAAATTAAATTTGAATCAGAAATCTTTGAATCTAAGACCAAAGTTAAAATGCTTGAAAACGAAAATTTGATTTTGAAACAGAATGATACTGAAAAGAGAAAGATCAGCATTAATCGTTGTTCGAATCTAATGAAAGAGAATTCTGATCTTAAATCCAAAATCAACAATCTTGAATTGAGTTTGAAACGCTTTTCAATTGGTGAAAAATCTTTGAATATGTTGTTGAAAAATCAATTTTCTTCTGGTCATAAAAATGGTCTTGGTTTTGGGAAAAGAAATGATTTTGAAAGTTTGAACTCTTGTGATTTCAAAAACTCTTTAAACTGCTTCAAGAAGAGTCATTCTAAAAATTTGAATTTTAAAAATTCCAAAAGTTTTTTGAATCACAATCGAGATAAGAATTGGTTTGATAACAATTCATTTTGGATCCCGAAAAGAAATAAAATGACTTTTGGAGAACCTAAACAAATTTGGGTTACAAAGGGAACTCTAGTTGATTCTAACGGATTGTTATATAAGCAGGTTTGGGTACCTAAAGCTATGAATACAACTGTGAGTGGTTTTACAAACTTTGTTAGACCACTCGATTCTATAAACTGTTAGGTATCGAAAGTGGCTGAGGAACTGCTGTGCTGAAAAGAAATTTGAAATCAAGATTGTCTATAATTCTGTGTCATTTACAGTTCCTTAGGCCAAGATCTGTTGAGTTAGAGATTCTGATTTACATTGGATTCTGGTATGATCTCTAAACTCATCTTTGTAAATATTTTTTATTTTTTTTATTTTTTTTGTTTATTTCTCCTTCTAACCCCTCTGGGTATTTACTTTATCTCTTCTGTTTTAATTTTTCACTGTCACATCACTGTAACTTCTTCTGGGCTTCATTAACTTCCAATTGTAGAATTAATATTTTCTGGAAGTTTGCCTTAGTTGAATATAATTCTGATATTTTAATCTTTTCCAGGTCTTGTATTTAAACATGTAAATTTCTACAATTGTTTTGAAGTTTAGTTTCTGATTATTGAATTCATAACAGTGTTGATGCATTCATATCATATCTTAAACACTGTTAATTAGAATTCTAAATTTTTTGAAGATCTGAATAATTAATGAAATTTCATACGCTTATGCTGTTTTGAGTTTCTACCAATTCATTTTGGAAACGCTGAAAATATTATACTCATTACAGTACACTCTGTTATTTATCAGTTGTGATAATTTCAGACATTTTCAGATTGGCTTGAATATTGTAAATTGTCTAGAATCTCAGTGATACACCTTGAAATCCATCTTATATTCATGATTATTATGGTTCAAATTGGTTTGTTTGAAATCATCTGAAATTCTTGATATTTTGAATCTCACATACCTCTTAAATCTGAAATTATCGATCTTGTGTGAATGATTCATTATATCTCAAACTTGACATTGATTCAAGTGATTTCAAATAAATTATTAATTTTCTGGATCTTGAATACCTTTCAAATTTGATGTAAATGATCAGAAATTTCTCTTATACATGTCAGAAAATTCCTGTGAAAACTCTTTGAAAATCCGGTCTTGAATTTCTTTGTTATTTCATGGTTACATGATTTAAATATTTGTTTGTATAAAATCATTTGAAATTATTGATTTATGAAATCTCACACATATCTCGAATCAAAAATTTATAAATTGGTGTGATTGATTTATTAAATCCTGATATTTTCATATTTCTTCAAATGATTTAAAATAAACGGTATTTTTAATCTTGGATCGTGAATCGTATTCTGTGACCATCAGAAATGTCTTCACAAGTATGATTTGAAACTATGTTCTGTGCTGCTCTGATACTGATTCGACAATTTTTTTATGACTGTTTGCTTTGGTAAATACAACTTGCTGCTATGATAATCTTGTAAAATTTGTGAGTCTTGTCTGCTTTGGCTTTATGTTTGAGATACTCTTGTTAGTCACCTATGTCATGTTAAAATCCTCAAGATTGAAACACCAAGTGGTATCAGTTTAGATGTGCTAATTTTTTTTTTTCATCATGTATATATTTTTAAACCCCTCATTTCATGTATAAATCTGTATAAATTCCTCTTGTAATTGATTTTCAATTTTAAGTTTATTTATTGATTATTCATTCAGAAATTGAAATCAATATCCAACTTGAGCTGTATTGATAATTCATCAAAATTATTATTAGATTTTGAAATTATGATGAACTGTGACTGCAATATATTTCACAACAAGAGGAGTTTTTTATTCATATTTTCATGATGGTTGAAAAGTTATTATAATATCTGTGAATTGGCAGTTAATTTCACGACCATCTCCTTGATCTATCACCCGTCTGCCATTCATCATGTTTTTTTTATATTATTGTGGAGAGTTTAATATTTTTAAAATCTTTTTGTATAAATAGTGAAAATACTCGTGATGGAATTGTTGTTATGTTATATTCAGAATTAGTGAAATTGAGAATTTTCAAATTATCTCGGTACAGTTGATCATATTTCATAATATAATTAATTTAGAAATTTATTTCACAGTCCATGTCTGTACTTACCACATTTCTGTCATTCATATTGGTTGTATATACCGAGGAGTTTTTCTAGTTAAAGCTGAAAATGTTAAAATATATGATTAATACATAAGTGTGTCTCTAACCTCATTTAAAAATCCAAGCTCTGGTCATGCATGGTTAAGAGACAACTTATAATTTAAGCTGCGACTGACCTCATTTAAAAATCCAAGCTTTGGTTATGCGTGGTCAGGGTGCTCTTAAATCAAAATAAAAAGAAAAGAAACTAATTTGCAATAAATAAATTTTTATATGAAATTCTCCTTCGTGTATAATAACCAGACTATCAATCCACTTTCTAATCTGTGAAATATGTTGAAATTTTATGACGTATTATGATTTGTTGATTGATAGGTATTAGGATTTGAGATTATTCGATTTTGTCACTTAAATTGAATTATAATTATAATCCAAATCCATCACTGTTTTTTTTGGCTCATTTTTATAAAAATTCGTTTGAAAATTAATTGAAATTCATTTTTATATAACTCTCCTCATGTATATAAATTTCATCGTAAATCAGTCATTTTCTGCAATGTGAAATATGCCACTAGTTCTCAGTTTATTATGATTTTTGTTTGATTGATTGAGATATATGATGATTATTCTTCCTCTTGAGCTGAAATTATATTTTTAGTCGTGTTTCATCTGTATTTTAAATTCTGTATCCTTTTGATGATAACAAAAGGGAGAGAATGGATTAGATTTTGATTTATGAATGAATATTTTATAAACAATTTTAATTTTGAAAATTCATTATTTAGTTCATACATCTCATGCTTAATTTTGAAAATTCATTATTTAGTTCATATATCTCATGCACAGTTATAGGGGGAGTTTTCTGTTGTAGGGGGAGCAAATAAATAGGGGGAGTTCAATTTTCACTGTAAAACACATTTGTTGGATTCAAAATCTTTTATTTGTTTGTCATCATCAAAAGGGGGAGATTGTTGTATATAACGGTGTTGTATACACAATTATATGATTTTTGTTTGATGATAACAACCAAATAAATATTATTTTAAATGTGTTTGTTACTGTACTGTTATATATATACACATTCAGACAGGAATATAATATTTAAATTTAAATAAAATACGACTTCACAACGAATTCAAATACTCAACAGTATTTTGTTTAAATTCAAATATTTTATTTCATGCATTCAAACAGTACAACTCTTGTAACTCCACTTTTTGTACATCTCACATTTCAATTTCATTTCCACTCATATACAGTCTCATATACAGTACTCCTCTTTACAGTTCTCATCTCACTCATATACAATTTATATATACATTTACAGACACATTGATACACTGACACTGTCTTCTGCCTTCTTGTCTTCAGTCTTCACTGTTAGTCCAATCTCCACAGTCTTCAAGTCAGTCCAGTCATCATCACCTGTCACATATGAAACACACGCACAGTACACTGCAATAGAAATGAAACTGAATATATGCAAATATAAATTTTATTTTTAAAATTTTATTTGCCTCAGATTTCTGGTGTGTTTCTCATCATTTTTCATGACTTGATCTGATTTATAAAACCATCAATCTGTGTCTAGACAGCTTGTGATATTCACAGTGATACACTGTAAATACCACAAGGCAGACAACGTATATATATATATATATATATATATATATATATATCAATGCAGGGACAAGAAATCTCTTTTGATGGCTGCATATAAACACGTGTATAAATATACACGTGTGCACTGCCTCGCCAATCAGTGCGCAACTGAGGAGTAGCCACGTGGACCAGCTCAACCCAGTGAACAATAATAAAAAAAATGGTCGAGCCATGTACAAGCCAACTCAAGTTGTGGTGCAACAGTGATCAAGTAAGCATGATCAAAAATGTTCAAGTTCAAGTACAAACGTCGAGCGCAAGTCAAAATGGTAACACGACAAAATAAGGTTCAGCAAATAAACGAAGCATGCTCAATGTAAAGCAAGAATGGTGGAACAGCTCAAATCAGAAATGGTGCATGGTCGAAGCATGTGCACATATGTCAAGTGAGCTACACAGCAAGTTCATATGCCCAGAAAAACATGATCAAGGGTTTCAGTTTTTAAAGCATGCTGAAACAGCATGTGCACAGGTGCACAGGCTAGCATCGTGGCAAAGCCAAATTCAAGTTATGAAAAGGGGACAAGCATATGTTGTCGAGGTAATGTCACAAGCAATAACACAGGTTCAGTCAAAACAGCACAAGGGCAGTTTCAGAATGGTGTCAGGATCAAGCTTGGTGCAACATGCAACTTAAATTCAGCTTATCAAGTTTCTGGTGTGCAAGTATACAAGGCAGGTCAAACACATGAGCATGCACAAGCAATGGTGAAGCAAGAGTGGACATACACTCAGAAATGTAGTGGATAGTGTGTATATCATGCAAGCAGCATAAAGTGGAGTTACAGCAAGTAAACTATCACAAATGTCAAGAAAAAAAATGATATACAGTGATGCAACAGTGCACGTAGCATGGTCGAGCTAAATTTAATATGACATAGCAACATTTCAAGTGAGGATGTGCAAGCGCCCTTCAGAAATGGGCAGCAACTACAAAATTGTTCAAGTGAACAAACAGCATGGCAAAAGTGCGCAAGCAAGTATTGGAAAAAAGCTCAACAAAGAATGCAAGTAAAATGTTCATAGCAGCATGGACATAAGAGGCTTGAGCATGTCAAGTTCAAAAAGTGCATCAGCAAGACAGTTCAATATGGAACAGCAAAGAAATCAAAGAAAATCCGCATGAATGAGTAAATGGTTCACAACAGTTGGAGCAAATGTGACAAAGTCAAATTAAAGCACTCATGTGATTCTGGCAAGAGTTTAATTTGCATAAAATTATATATGGCAAGACTTAAACAATTTTTCTGAAACCATTTTTTTTAAACTCAACAAGTACAAAAAAAAATGGCAAGAAGTTTAATTCCAGAAATCACAGTGATATTAAGGAAATCAGCATGTACATGAATGACAATAAAGTGTTTCCAGAATTTCAGGGATCGAAATTGAAAAGAATTCTTTCCAGAAATCACTTATCAATCAGAGAATTCGAACAAGGTTACTGTTATGTTTTTGGAAAGAAATCATGCTGTTTTCAGTAATCACAATATTTGGCAAGAAGTCTTTCCTGAATGCAACAAATTAAGGAATGCACAATCATCATCTCGGCAAGGTTTATGTGTTTCCAAATTTACAGACAATCAATGAAAGGGGCATGCTTCAATTCAACAGCAAACATTTTTTGGGAAAAAATTCATGTCTGGTTTCAAATTATTTTTTTTTCAAAAATATACGGTGCTAAATCAATGGATAGCAAAAAGGGAAGTTTTTTTTTCTTTTTAGAATTATTTTTTAAAACCGAATTAATCAACAATGGAAATCATTTATTTTGTTTCCAATTTTTTACAGAGACGTTTCAGCAATCAGAGTATATTTCAAAGTCGGGAAGCAACAATTCAAATTGAAGACAGACAAAAGGGGAAACCCTAATCAGATCAAGCAATTCTTTGGTGAAATCAGAGTTTATGTAGGGTTTGTTTATCCCTATTTAAACACCCTCATCATCATCGGCTATCAATAGATCGAAACCACCAAACATAGAAAATCGAAACCCAAAAACTCAAATTCAAGCATTCTCAAAGCAAGAAAATAGAAGACAGAAAACTCACAATTTTATTCACAAGTGTTTTCGCTCCGAACCATCCACAAATCGAAGTCTTTCAAGTCGAGAAGCAAGCCTCGAAATTCTGAAGCATCAGAGAAACAAATTCAATCAATCAAAGCATCGATTTGGGAAAGACTGAAGAAACCCTAGGTTTCGATTTCAAGCGGCCGCCATTTTTGTTTCCCAGAGCAAAAGAGAAAGTAAAGGGATCGGGTGCAAACAAAAGGAGAGTGGGCCGGCCAAGTATCAAAGGACTTTGGGCTTAATTATCAAAAGGGGTTTTTAATTGTTCAACTTTAATTTGTTTTTTATTGTGTATTGTTTCAATTTCTGTTCTGTAAACCGTCGAAATAATTTTCTAGAGTCTGTAAAACTCTAGGGGAGTTTCAGTTAGGAGTTAACTGACAATACTAGACTCTGTAAAATCTAGGAATACAGGTTACGGGTTTGTAATCTGGGAAAATCTAATTCAGGGGTTTGAATCAGTCTAGGGGTTTGAGCGTAGGGTTAGAATAGGAGCAGGGTTTGCGAGTGTACATGGTCTTGTATGCGGGATCTGTTCTATCACCTAGTCGAAACCTTAGAAATGCAGCAGTAGGCAGGGTTTTGCCGAAGCTGGGTATATCTGTGTGTGATTTATTTTCTGCATTTCTGTTTCTGCTATATTCTGTGATCTGTTTATTTTTATTTATCTCGTTTGATTTTTAATTCAGTTAAAAACTGTCAATAACCCTATTCACCCCCCCCCCCCTCTAGGGTTATTCTAGATCCAACAAACATAAGGTAAACACAACTGGCCCACGCACGAAAACACCGGAGTGCACCACGTGGAACCAAATATACCCAACTCCCGCGCGCAACTTTAAAGAGCTCCCGCAACGATTCGATAATAAACATACACTAGATATGGAGTCAATATATCCTGCCGTAGGTTAGCAAAACCCCAGATTGTGCTCCTACTCTGTTTTTAGCCATTTCCGATGTCGAGGTTTCGTTCGGCATCTTTCACACGAGTCTTCATCACCCGAACAGATCAAGAATTCCCAGTTGGAATCCCACAGCTCAATAGATCTTGGAATCACACATAGATTACTTCATAGATCTCGGAATCACACATGGATTCCAATACATAAACAGATCTTGGAATCACACATAGATTCTTTCATAGACCTTAGAATCACTATATGTGTTCGAGCATCTCAATAGATCTCGAATCACCACATAGCCTTCACTTCCCAGCCGCTTCCAAAACGTAGAACCCGTATACTAGTTTTGAAGTGGTTTTCGATAAGTAGAACACTTACCAATCCCGGTCTCCTCAAAACTAGTCGCTAGATTTAAGGTCAAGTTCTATAGTCAATTAACTGACTACAATTCACATAATAGACGATTGTATATGGAAAACAGCCTCGCTTAATTTCCATAACAATTGAATAAACATCCAAGGCACTATCAAGGTTACAAAGCGTGTTAACAATCAAATCACTATCAAGTCACATAGCATGATAAACAGTTGAAGCACGGTTAACTCATATAAACGGCTTCTAATCCCATTCCCATTTAATTAACCTTTCATTAATTAAAACTTCTGTTATTAGTAAAACTCCTTTTATCTAATAAAACTCCATTTGTCAAATACGACTTCGCTTATTAATCAATAACTCATACTCGATTAATATTCCTTTATTAGTATAACTTCTTTTAACTAATAAAACTTCATTTGTCTAACTAGACTTCCTTATTAATCAATAACTCATACTCGATTAATATTCCTTTATTAGTAAACTTCTTTTATCTAATAAAACTTCATTTGTCTAACAAGACTTTGCTTATTAATCAATAACTCATACTCGATTAATATACCTTTATATACTTGCGTATATATTCAGCTTATACATATAAAAGGTGTATATGTATATATTCTACTAATTACCTAATCCGTTATAGTCTTACTACCCAAAAAGGGTTTTAATATACTTATCCCTCCGGTATAAGTACAATCACAATTCAATTCCAAGATTTCCTATTTAACTTCAATACTACAAAACGAATTCATATACTTATCCCTCCGGTATAAGTATAACCATAATCAATTTATAAGATTTTTCTTAAAATATAATCAAAGAGGTTAAAACCATTGTTTAATAAAGAACCTCTTCTCTTTTATAAGTTAAACATCTTATTCAATATCTTTATTCTGAAAGATTTCTATACTTGTTTCTATCTTTAAAATAAATTATTAAAGATCTAAGTATATTCAAAACCATTAAACCGTATATTCCAGTTTAACTACATTCCAAGGGTTTAAAACAAGTGTTGCTAAAACAATGTTTACAACAAACCCAAAACAATCCTTTATAATTTATCTTTAAATGTTTGTTTAAAGATTCAATTATATTTACTTCCATGATATAATCTGAGAGGGTTAAAGACTAATGTAATTAACACATTGTCACGACAAACCCAAAACCATTTTATGCTTATAGAAATCACACTTCGTGCACTTAACTCGTTTCCGACATTATCAACTTAACTATCCCTCGGTCAAGAGTGAGGCCAGGTAAGTTAGAGCACTGGTTGCATATCACCCCTTGCCTAGACACCCCATTCTTGACACTCACAGATAGATAAGCCTACTCGTCGGCTTATTAGAATTAAGCACAGTAACCATGATATTCAATAAACAAGTAATTAGGAAGTGCACTCATATCACTATTCTAGCTTCACACACTTTCAAACTTACTTCAATTTAACATACAAGTTAAACAACCATTTTAATATGATAAGAAATCACTAAGGATGTCATTGCAAAGTTTCATACAAAGTGTTGAAAACACAACAATTCAAGCTGCATCTATAGCGACCATCGCTATAAGTGCACTTTCAAGTTCAAGTCCACAATATGTCAATTCCCTACTAATCCTTATGTGCTTTGTTTCAAGTCCATTCCACTTGTTATACAAGTCAATTCAAGTCCAATTCCAAGTCCATTCAAGTCCATTCCAATCCATTAATATGGATTACATATGTCACTTACTTTTAAAGTAAGAATCAAGTTAACATTTTTAACATAAGTTACCAACATTCAAGCAACTTTAACAATAGTTAAAAACATGCAAAAGATTTATGTTCGCTGTCCTAAATAGTGAGTAAACTCACCTTAATCCTTAGCAAATCCTATCTCCAAGAATAAGAACCATGATCCAAACTAGCAACCTCCTTTCTTTCCTTCCTTTCCTTGCTTTTCCTTGCTTCCTTCTTATATATAGCTCACGGCCTAAAATAGAGAATGGAGAGGTTCTTCGATTTTTCAACTTCTAACTAGCTAGAAGATCTTGTAGTGGTGTAGGAAGGCTTCACTCAAAGTTTGGCTTGATTTGAAGTTCATTTGAGTGTACTGAGAAAGTTAGTAAGGAAGAGGAAGAAGATGAAGATAAGCCATTAAAAGCTTCACTTTTGCTTAGGAATTTTGTGTAAGAAAGAAGGAGGTATACCCCTCCTTATATAGGAAAAAGAAGGTGGATGGGAAAAGACCAAAATGCCCTTAAAACCCTAAACGTACTCATGAAAGAAGTGAAAGGTGTGTAAGAGAAGTGAAAGGTGTGTAAGAGATGGTAAGTTTGCTTTTTTTTCAAAGACTTTAAGTAAGCATTCATTTGTATACATATAAGAAGCTTATATGCATACACTTAGGATATTTTATAAATCTTTGATGTGACTAATTATGCATACATTTATGTGTATAAGCATGTATGTGCATATATATCATACAACGTTGCAACGATATGAAACAACTTCTATTCAACGATAGGATGTGAATCTGGAAGTTGAATCTCGATCATATTATTGGTTCTTTATCAAATGATTTATTCAAGTAAACAAAACTTGAAAATAATTTCATTAACTTTTTTAAACAATTAAAACAAGCATATTCAAATTATAAAATACATATTTGAATATTTAAATACCCAAAATACAAAAACTTTCCTTAAATGCTCATTTTTGAAAATGAGGACATCATCAATATAGTTAGCCATAAATATGGAAAAATACTTTTATTTACTAATTACTTTCCTAATGAATAATTAGACATCCACTAAAATTTTCAATGACTTTTATTGAGAAAACATCCATTTATCAATAAAACGATTTTCGGCCATTTTATCAATATTTTACCAAAAATATATTTTTGAAAGCATTTTTTCCAAAACGAGTCTAGTATCATTAATTACTTGTTAAATGATATTTTACAAGGTTATAAAATCACATTTATAACATTTAACAATATTACAAATTGTTACGATATTCGAAGATTAAGTGTTCGATTTTTCGGGTCTTTACATTCTCCCCCACTTAAAATATTTCGTCCTCGAAATTGCAACACGAGTAACCAAAGGAACAATCAAACATCGATACTTAAAAGTATAATACTACTAGAATACAAATCTCATGTTTTGATCAAGTTCAAACCCTATTATCGTATAAGGATGATAAACAATTCATTAAGCATCACCTTATGCTCAACAGCCTCGGGTTAACACTTAACCAATCATTCACTCTACCTCAAACAATTCAAGGATTCAATTCTCAAATTTTCCACAAGTCAACAACATAGCATGAATTGTTTAAAAAGCCCGTACGATATACATAAGCCATCCGTACGCAATATCAAATTCAATCACTTATTCGATCACACAATTTCACTTCTAGACTAGTATCGCTCACTCGATCACTCTAGTGCGGACTCAGATCTGGTTTCATGATTAGAAACCGCCATTCTCCTTACATAGCTATACTATGATAGAGAATCACAGAATCAAATCAAGAATCCTGTATCTAACTTCGTCGTCAAGAATCGAGTGAAAAATACCAACTCTGATCGGTATAAGCTACCACAAAATTACACACTCGAATCTGGATCAAACCGTAAAGCGAATAAAACAACCTATGTAAATCTTACATATTCCTTCCAATTGTTTTATTATTGCACCAATTATTTTATTCACCTTCGTTCTCATACTTAGTATATTCTTCTATACTAATATTCCTTTGTGAATCATATCATAATACTTCAAGCTATTAACCGTTATATAACTTAAAAGTATATACAAATGAACAATTTGTCTTACTTAAATAAGCATGCTAACAAATTTGGACTTTTCTTACTTAACTTCTGAACTACTCACTATAATGAATACGATTATATTTCCATAGTTCTTTCTTATTAAACTCTTATTGTAAACTGGTTCGACTTCATATACGTTTATAATTCATTCAATACTCGAATTCAAATTTCAACATACACTTATATTCGCTTAGTGTACAAATATTAACAAACTCAGTTTACTAAACTGAACTAGTTCAATAATCGCAAAACTAGGTAAAACTTAATAATTCTCAAATTCAATATTTTAAACCTCCCTAAGTTTATAAATTATAAACCAAGTCTGTTACGCTTTCACATAAACTAGTCAAGCATGTAAATTCACTTGGAAACATCGACTATCCAAAACCGTCGAACATTCCATTCCATTAACAAATGAAATCTATCAAATATCATATCAACTGAGATGAAAAATCATACAACTCCAATATATAAACTATATGCATCCATATATAACTTAGTTGAAAACTTCAGGATTGAACTTCCGGGTTTTATACTTCAAATAATCTTTATCCAAAACATAAATCTGTTCAAGTCCAAACTATTATCCATGGGAGCTAGTTCATACTTAGAAACTCGAAAATGAACCTCGATGATGCTGCAGTCATCATCAACATTATTTTCCAGCGACTCGAGTAAGATCAAAGCTTTTCTATCTTTTAAAGTTATTTAAAACCCTAAAACACTTTCAAACAACTTCAATTTGTATTTCAAGCTTTGAAAATCAATTTCAAACTTACCGGAATTCCAAATCCTTTGATTTTCAACACAAATACATTTCATATTTATAAATCTCGTTTATAAATTTCACTTGCATATTTCTTGTTTAAATTCGTTTTAAACAACTTCCATTCAGATTTAATTCTTACCCAACATCATTACCGAATGCCTTATAGTCAAATTGTGAAACTGAATTCACAAAGCGTTCGTTTCCAATGTTCCCCCAATTATAAATCTACCTAACCCATGCAAGCAAATGAGTAAGATTACTCTTATCCAAACACAGTAATCGATACCCATAAACTGGTCCGGGCACAACTATAAATCAGCCAATAATAGTCAACGCTCCTAAGCGAGCATGACCAATCAATCAACGAATGATAATAATTTAATATCATCCTTCCCTAACAACAACTCATCTATATAACTGATTTAGTTATGAAATCTTTCTTTATATATAAAATATATACTTCTTGGTAACTTATTTCATTTACCAAATTCGAAAACAATATCGAATCAAATGACTTGTTCGAGTGTTTCAGAATCTTCATCAGAACGATGATCAATCGATTGATTCAGATCCAGAATTCAGACTTACAAGTCAAAACACCCAATACAATAGATTTTGTATTCACTAACAAGTACGCGCTTTCATATATATAATACATTCTACTCATTCTAGGGTGTTGCTAACCCCATCTCTAATGAGCCATACCCAACCAAAGCCAAGGTATTCGCTCAACCTTGGGCTCTGATACCAAATGTAACGACCCGACTTTTCGACCCTCGAATGTCGACACTAATACATCCACGGTATTCACGTGCCGAGCACCCAAGTGTCGGAAAGACGAAAAGTTAGGGTGAAATAAAATAAAAAGCAAATAGACTAAGGAAGAAGAGGACACAATATCAGAATCTCACAACGGAACGATAACATATAATATAAAGAATGATCTTTACAAAATAAACTGTATGTTTACAACTATCAGAGAAGACCAACCCATCATCAACTTGAACAGTCATAACAACATGTCCTCATCACTGTTGATGTACAACATATAATGCAGCGGATATAAAAAGTACGGCAAGATGAACTCCAACTCTCTTCCAAAAGCTCCAAGGCATCCAAAGTAAAACCTGCCATACTCAGCCTACTCGAAGGAGTACATGAGGGTTTTCGGGAAAACAGAAACTAAGCGTCAGACATCAGTCTGGTATGAGAAACTCAAGATACATATTGCATGTAACAACATTGAGGGGACTGTGCAGATTACCGCTCCGGTTTTCCCCTCAATTGAAACCAACCATTTATTATGAGAAGTATAGTTGTATTATAAATAATGTCTAGGGTGTAGAATATAAATAAATTCACATAGAAGGAATGGTTACATTGGTTACATTCAACAACTATTAAGTGTACAAACAAAACCGATAAGGCACGTTCGCATATTGGATTTTCCATCGGAGATCTCTCAATATAGATCCAAACTCCATGCACAAGGGTCAGAAAGTACCTCCGAGCGTCGTATATCTCTAGATGAAATATACCATAAGGTAAACACAACTGGCCCACGCACGAAAACACCGGAGTGCACCACGTGGAACCAAATATAACCAACTCCCGCGCGCAACTTCAAAGAGCTCCCGCAACGATTCGATAATAAACATACACTAGATATGGAGTCAATATATCCTGCCGTAGGTTAGCAAAACCCCAGATTGTGCTCCTACTCTGTTTTTATCCATTTCCGATGTCGAGGTTTCGTTCGGCATCTTTCACACGAGTCTTCATCACCCGAACAGAACAAGAATTCCCAGTTGGAATCCCACAGCTCAATATATCTTGGAATCACACATAGATTTCTTCATAGATCTCGGAATCACACATGGATTCCAATACATAAACAGATCTTGAAATCACACATAGATTCTTTCATAGACCTTATAATCACTATATGTGTTCGAGCATCTCAATAGATCTCGAATCACCACATAGCCTTCACTTCCCAGCCGCTTCCAAAACGTAGAACCCATATACTAGTTTTGAAGTGGTTTTCGATAAGTAGAACACTTACCAATCCCGGTCTCCTCAAAACTAGTCGCTAGATTTAAGGTCAAGTTCTATAGTCAATTAACTGACTACAATTCACACAATAGACGATTGTATATGGAAAACAGCCTCGCTTAATTTCCATAACAATTGAATAAACATCCAAGGCACTATCAAGGTTACAAAGCGTGTTAACAATCAAATCACTATCAAGTCACATAGCATGATAAACAGCTGAAGCCCGGTTAACTCATATAAACGGCTTCTAATCCCATTCCCATTTAATTAACCTTTCATTAATTAAAACTTCTGTTATTAGTAAAACTCCTTTTATCTAATAAAACTTCATTTGTCAAATACGACTTCGCTTATTAATCAATAACTCATACTCGATTAATATTCCTTTATTAGTATAACTTCTTTTAACTAATAAAACTTCATTTGTCTAACAAGACTTCCTTATTAATCAATAACTCATACTCGATTAATATTCCTTTATTAGTAAACTTCTTTTATCTAATAAAACTTCATTTGTCTAACAAGACTTTGCTTATTAATCAATAACTCATACTCGATTAATATTCCTTTATATACTTGCGTATATATTCAACTTATACATATAAAAGGTGTATATGTATATATTCTACTAATTACCTAATCCGTTATAGTCTTACTACCCAAAAAGGGTTTTAATATACTTATCCCTCTGGTATAAGTATAATCACAATTCAATTCCAAGATTTCCTATTTAACTTCAATACTACAAAACGAATTCATATACTTATCCCTCCGGTATAAGTATAACCATAATCAATTTATAAGATTTTTCTTAAAATATAATCAAAGAGGTTAAAACCATTGTTTAATAAAGAACCTCTTCTCTTTTATAAGTTAAACATCTTATTCAATATCTTTATTCTGAAAGATTTCTATACTTGTTTCTATCTTTAAAATAAATTATTAAAGATCTAAGTATATTCAAAACCATTAAACCGTATATTCCAGTTTAACTACATTCCAAGGGTTTAAAACAAGTGTTGCTAAAACAATGTTTACAACAAACCCAAAACAATCCTTTATAATTTATCTTTAAATGTTTGTTTAAAGATTCAATTATATTTACTTCCATGATATAATCTGAGAGGGTTAAAGACTAATGTAATTAACACATTGTCACGACAAACCCAAAACCATTTTATGCTTATAGAAATCACACTTCGTGCACTTAACTCGTTTCCGACATTATCAACTTAACTATCCCTCGGTCAAGAGTGAGGCCAGGTAAGTTAGAGCACTGGTTGCATATCACCCCTTGCCTAGACACCCCATTCTTGACACTCACAGATAGATAAGCCTACTCGTCGGCTTATTAGAATTAAGCACAGTAACCATGATATTCAATAAACAAGTAATTAGGAAGTGCACTCATATCACTATTCTAGCTTCACACACTTTCAAACTTACTTCAATTTAACATACAAGTTAAAAAACCATTTTAATATGATAAGAAATCACTAAGGATGTCATTGCAAAGTTTCATACAAAGTGTTGAAAACACAACAATTCAAACTGCATCTATAGCGACCATCGCTATAAGTGCACTTTCAAGTTCAAGTCCACAATATGTCAATTCCCTACTAATCCTTATGTGCTTTGTTTCAAGTCCATTCCACTTGTTATACAAGTCAATTCAAGTCCAATTCCAAGTCCATTCAAGTCCATTCCAATCCATTAACATGGATTACATATGTCACTTACTTTTAAAGTAAGAATCAAGTTAACATTTTTAACATAAGTTACCAACATTCAAGCAACTTTAAACAATAGTTAAAAACATGCAAAAGATTTATGTTCGCTGTCCTAAATAGTGAGTAAACTCACCTTAATCCTTAGCAAATCCTAGCTCCAAGAATAAGAACCATGATCCAAACTAGCAACCTCCTTTCTTTCCTTCCTTTCCTTGCTTTTCCTTGCTTCCTTCTTATATATAGCTCACGACCTAAAATAGAGAATGGAGAGGTTCTTCGATTTTTCAACTTCTAACTAGCTAGAAGATCTTGTAATGGTGTAGGAAGGCTTCACTCAATGTTTGGCTTGATTTGAAGTTCATTTGAGTGTACTTTGAGAAAGTTAGTAAGGAAGAGGAAGAAGATGAAGATAAGCCATTAAAAGCTTCACTTTTGCTTAGGAATTTTGTGTAAGAAAGAAGGAGGTATACCCCTCCTTATATAGGAAAAAGAAGGTGGATGGGAAAAGACCAAAATGCCCTTAAAACCCTAAACGTACTCATGAAAGAAGTGAAAGGTGTGTAAGAGAAGTGAAAGGTGTGTAAGAGATGGTAAGTTTGCTTTTTTTCAAAGACTTTAAGTAAGCATTCATTTGTATACATATATTAAGCTTATATGCATACACTTAGGATATTTTATAAACCATTGATGTGACAAATTATGCATACATTTATGTGTATAAGCATGTATGTGCATATATATCATAAAACTTTGCAACGATATGAAACAACTTCTATTCAACGATAGGATGCGAATCTGGAAGTTGAATCTCGATCATATTATTGGTTCTTTATCAAATGATTTATTCAAGTAAACAAAACTTGAAAATAATTTCATTAACTTTTTTAAACAATTAAAACAAGCATATTCAAATTATAAAATACTTATTTGAATATTTAAATACCCAAAATACAAAAACTTTCCTTAAATGCTCATTTTTGAAAATGATGACATCATCAATATAGTTAGCCATAAATATGGAAAAATACTTTTATTTACTAATTACTTTCCTAATGAATAATTAGACATCCACTAAAATTTTCAATGACTTTTATTGAGAAAACAGCCACTTATCAATAAAACGATTTTCGGCCATTTTATCAATATTTTACCAAAAATATATTTTTGAAAGCATTTTTTCCAAAACGAGTCTAGTATCATTAATTGCTTGTTAAATGATATTTTACAAGGTTATAAAATCACATTTATAACATTTAACAATATTACAAATTGTTACGATATTCGAAGATTAAGTGTTCGATTTTTCGGGTCTTTACATAGATCAAGTGTGGCATCGCATATACAAGGTTAGGTTGCACCAAGTGTGTACTAGTAATCTATGTCAAGTATCAACAAGAAAAATCCCTTGGCCCAATCTTGGCCCAATATCCCGAGATGACCTAGTTCAAGGTCCAACAACACGGTCTAGTCAATCGGCTCCCTAAAAGCCTAACTCGTCAAGTGTCGGTGTCATACGGCCCAATCACGAAGTGTAGTCAAACTGTGCTAGATCCACCCTAGGGTGTATCAGGCCCTAGGGTGCCAACCACGGACACAAATCAAGCATGCACAGTCTAAACCTACTGGTGCCTGTGTCTGCTTTTTCAACTCCGGACTATGTGCACGACCATAGTCCGCCTGAACCTACACCGGCGCACCTACTCAGCCGTCGTTTTGGTCGCTTACATGTCAGCCCAGTAATCGTGCTCCACCCTAGCCTAGTCCCTAGGGTATCATGATACAATCAAGAGGGTTACTGGTGAAAAGGACCACGTAACTAGGGTTTCTAACGGGTTAAATGTGGTTAACCCTACCCAATCAAGTTGGTTAAGTGTATCCAAGTTTCATGACTTAACCGCTGCAACCCATCGTGTTTAATTGGTTAAGTATTCAAGTGGTCCATGACTTAACCCTATCATGTGGCATTAATTAATTTAATGCAACCAACCTCTCACATTAGACCTTGTTGTGGTTACTAGTTAAGCCGGGCGGGTCCGGGTTGATTTACACCACAACTTGGTCTAACCTTGGGTTTCAAGTGCGACATGACCAACTACTCACTTTGGGTCCTATTGCTTGTAGCCACTAGTTAAGCCGGTCGTTTCCAGGTAGATTTATGCTACAAACTCAACCCAACCTCGAGTTGGCCGTTCTCATGTTTTCTAGTAGTCATGTCCAAGTTCATGTTCATGTTTCAAGCATAATCGCATGTCATATTTCATGTCATCTTTTCAAGTCATATCTTTATGTCATTTTAGTTTACCCATAACGTAACCCCATCGCATGTGAGTTCGCATAAGCGAAAATAGATCTCAAAGAGGGAACTTAAAAGCATGACATAATTAATAAGGTTTGGGCCACAAGTTAAACATGGTGGCATATGATGCAAATGTGTTCATAAACTTGCATATTACATTATAAGCCTCAAAACATGCTTGATATCAACTTTAGCTAAATAGGTTAAACATGGTCATAGATGACATGAGATGATAGCAAGTGATTCGCATATAACATCATATGCAAGTTAACATAAGGGTTATGAGAGTTTCTATGTTGCTTTTATGCAATATTTCAAACCAAAGCTCATAGTTTTTTTTTTTTCCACAAAGTCAAGGTGATAGCATTACAAACATGCATAGAATAAATCTATGCATAACATGATAGAATCAACGCTCATATCTTTCTATGCACAAAGTCAAGGTGATAGCTTTACAAACATGCATAGAATAAATCTTATGCATAACATGATAGAATCAAAGCACAAATCGTACTTAGGCCCAAACTCAAACTTGCAACATGTCATATTTAACTTCATAGTTAGAATCTAAGAGTAGTATAGGGCTTACAATGCTATGAAGACTTATAAAATATAAATAAGATTGAGACGAAGCCACTAGCAACTCTAAAGACCCCCAAATAGCAAGCTTCAATGAAAACCCTTAAGAAATAAGAAGAAGGTCCTTGCTTTGATGAAGAAAGATTGAACTTTGGCCTTAGAAACTCTCAAACAAGTTTAGGAACTCTCATATGAATGAAGATGGAGGCTATGACAAGAGGGTGGAGGCCATGATTAAACATTTTGGCATAGTTTAGTTGTATGATTGATTTATGATGATTTAGGCTAGGTATTAGGGTCCTTTTATAGAAGATTAGGTTAGTTTAGACCATAGGATTAACCCTAATTCAGATCCGGGCCATCAATTCACGTCACTAGCCTCCAAACATGTAACAACCCGTATTTTCAATAACCTGTTATAACGTAAATCGAGGCAGAATTTAATTTATAAATCTGAATCAAGGGAAACGGGCTAGGCCATTGCGTTCGTCTCGGAAAAATACGCGAAATAGAGTCCGAGTTTTCGAAAATCGGAGTCCGTACGACCCGATTAAGGCCCAACGAAGTTTTCAGAAAATTTCAAAGTAAAAACAGATTTCAAATTCAAGTTTGAATTTGGAAATTAGGTCAGATTGGGCTAGGCGGGAAAATTCGCGCCAGAGCACCCAAGTCGACAGCCCTGTCGATTTGAGAGTCGACTTGGTTGGACCCAAGTCGACAGCCCTGTCGACTTGGCTGTCGACTTGGTTCAGCCGGGCAGTTTTGCCTGGTGCACCATTTTGGAGTTGTGTTGAGTTTGGGGGCCAGATTCGGTTTTAAGGGCTGAGATTGGAATTAGGGTTTAATCCTAAGGTTGAAACTAATCCTAATCTCTATAAATAAGCCCCTAACCTAACCCTAAATCATCATTATTCATTCAAGTAACTAAACTATGGCAAAATCATTCCTCTCATGGCCTCCACTCTCTTCATAAAATTCTAAGTTATTTCTATGAGAGATTTTCCATGCATACAAGTGTCTTCAAGCTTGTATGAGCATCATTAGCTTGCATTCAAGTCAAGTTTCTATATTTGCATCATAAAGCAAGGGTTTTGATCATTTTTGCTCAAGGGTTTTTCTATTGGAGCTTGCATTTTGGGTTTATTTGATTGCATAAGGGCTTTGTCTCAATCTTATATTTGCTTATACTCATTTGAGTCCTCATAAGCATTGTAAGCCCTTTTCTACTTTCATATTTAAACTCTAAAGTTAAATGAATGATGCAAGTTTGGTTGATCATTATGATATGCAAGTTTGCCATGATATGCAAGTTTACTATGTCATGTTATGCAAGTTGGATATGTTATGATATGCAAGTTTGCCATGTTATGATATGCAAGTTAATCATGTTATGTTATGCAACTTTGCCATGTTATGATATGCAAGTTTATCATGTTATGATATGCAAGTTTATATGCAAGTTTGCCATGTTATGTTATGCAAGTTTGCTATGTTATGATATGCAAGTTTGCCATGTATGTTATGCAAGTTTGGGTTGATCATTTTACTCATGTTATCATGTTATGCAAGCTTACCTTGAGTATATGAACATAAAGCTTCAAGCTTTATGCTAAAGGTTGCATTTTGGCAACATGTAAGTTATCATATCTCTTATGATAACTTGCATGTGAGGCTAAATGCGAACTTATGGCCATTTCTACATGTCATTTATCACCATGTATCACCACTATGCTAAGTTTGGTTTTATGCATGCTTTTGAGGCCTAAAAATGTAATATGCAAGTATATGAACATATGTACATTTCATATGCCACCATGTTAAACTTGTGGCTTCAACACCTTTATGTCATGATTATGCCAAGTTCCCTCTTTCTATCCTTTATGCGCTATTGCGATATGTAAGCGATGGGATTGCGTTTGGAGTTGGGTAAACTTAAAAGACATAAAAACATAAGATTGGGAATTTACCTATTAAGTTAGGTCTACCCATTGGGAATTTACCTATTAAGTTAGGTCTACCCAAATTCTTGAAAACTTGTAATATGTTTTGGAAACATGATGGACATGACACTTAGAAAATATAAGTGTGACCAACTCGAGGTTGGGTTGAGTTTGTAGCGTAAAACTACCCGGAACCGACCGGCTTAACTAGTTGCTACAAACAATAGGACCCAATGTGAGAAGTTGGTCATGTTGTACCTTGAACCCGAGGTTAGACCAAGTTGTGGTGTAAAGCTACCCGGACCCGCCCGGCTTAACTAGTAACCACAACAAGGTCTAATGTGAGAGGTTAAGGCACATTAAGTTAATTAATGCCTCATGATTAGGGTTAAGTCATGGTCCACTTAATACTTAACCAATTTGGGCTTGGTGGATTAATCAGGGTTAAGTCGTGAACCCATCGTTACACTTAACCAAGTTAATCCATGATTAGTAAAAGGGTTAAACCATACTTAACCCACTAGAAAAATCCTAGTAATGGGGGTCCACTCCAGCAGTAATCCCAAGTTTGTATCATTAAGACCCTAGGGACTAGGCTAGGGAGGGGGCACGATTACTGGACATGAGGTAAGTGGCCAAAAACGACGGCAGAGTGGTACGCCGGTGTAGTTCCGGGCGGACTATGGTCGTGCACATAGTCCGAAGCCGGGGAAAACATGACCGGGTACCAGTAGATCGAGACTGTGCACTTATGTTTATGGTGTCCAGGGGTTGACACCCTTGGGCTTGATACACCCGACGGGAGACCCGGCACAGTCTGACTACAATTACGTTGGGGCCGTATTGACACCAACACGTGACGAGTTAGGCTTATAGGAAGCCGATCGACTAGACCGTTTGGTTGGACCTCGTATTAGGGTCACTTCATGTTATTGGACCTCGTATTAGGGTCACTTCATGTTATTGGACCTCGTATTAGGGTCACTTCATGTTATTGGACCTCGTATTAGGGTCACTTCATGTTATTGGACCTCGTATTAGGGTCACTTCATCTTATTGGACCTCGTATTAGGGTCACTTCATGTTATTGGACCTCGTATTAGGGTCACTTCATGTTATTGGACCTCGTATTAGGGTCACTTCATTTTATTGGACCTCGTATTAGGGTCACTTCATCTTATTGGACCTCATATTAGGGTCACTTCATGTTATTGGACCTCGTATTAGGGTCACTTCATATTATTAGACCTCGTATTAGGGTCACTTCATGTTATTGGGCCAAAGCTTGGGCCAAGGGATCAATACGTGTTTATTCAAGTCACGTTAGTTTGCTAGTACACTTGTGGTGCAAAACCTTAAACCTGATTATGTGATGACACCTTTATCTATCATGCTAGTATGTTGTTATCCTTATGTTCATCCCTGCTTCTCATGCCAGTTAACTTTATCAGTTTACATTGATTGTAGTAGGGCTTACTCAGTCTTTTTGACTGACCTGTTTTTCTTTCGCCTCTTTTCTTCCGTTCCCCCCCCCCCCCCAGGTTCTCAGGGTGGGAATATTGGAGCTTAGCTTGGATTTCTGATCGCTTGATTGTGGGATTTTAGCTCATGTACGGTCTTGACATGAAGCTAGCTATGGTTATCACTTATTTTGGGGATAGTACTTATGTATTTCAGTTTTTCAGTGATGTTGTTTTTATCTAGACTTGTGTATTGGGAAAGTTGACATTATGTTGTACCAGACTTGTTTTGAAATAGTTTGAAATCTTCCGCTGTTTTACTTATCTTATTTACTCTTTTTACATATATACATATGTTCTTGTTCTGCCTTGATATATCATTATGCATGTTTACCCGATTCAAACGCCCCTCCAAAATCAGAGTGCTTGCAAGAGCCACCCTGGCGGAGGTGGGGTGTTACAAAACATGTCTTGAGAAACAAGTCAGGTGCACCCAGGCCAGAATGGCCGACCACCCAAGTCGACAGGGGTGTCGACTGGGCAGTCGACACAGCCTGGGGTGTGTCGACTCCCAAGTCGACTCCACAGTCGACTTGGGGAGTGGCGGATCTTTTCCCGCCTATCCTGCCCAGCTGAATTTGAAATCTGTTTTTAAATTTGAATTTTTATGAAAACTTCCATGGGCCTTAACTGGGTCATACGGACTCCGATTTTCGAAAACTCGGACTCTATTTCGTGTATTTTTCCGAGACGAACGCAATGGAATAGCCCATTTCCCCTGATTCAGATTTTATCATTTAATTCTGCCTTGATTTATGTTATAACTTGTTATTCAAAATATGGGTTGTTACATAAAGTGACAACCAATTGGCACAGACCTATTTACAGATGTCACAGCGTCTTACATCCTCATAGGCAGACCGGGATCCATGCACGCACATGACCCGGTTGGAACGCACCATCAACACCCCTCGCCATTATCGGAATGAACCGCTTATAATTAATTCAGTAAGCGTGCCCGGACCTTACCTACTGTTGGGTCAAAGTTTTGATACCAGAAAGGGTTACTGACTAATATGTGTCCCAAACAAAAGATGACACAAGTAATTCCCTTCCTATCGTTGTGTCCGCAGACTAACAGATTTCAGATTAACTTGTTTACAAATTCAGACATACAGAGTTCAGATCAACTAGTTCACAGACAAGTTTTCAGACTAACGGATCAGATATACAGATTTAACAGACCTACCGATTAACCAGTTACAGATTAACAGACTTACAGATTTGTCTAACTTTGTAATTGGGCCTACAGATTCACGGAATAGTTTTATTAAATTCATCCGTCTAGTGGGTTTAACCCTATCCGCCCAACACGTTTTAGACATCATATTTATCTCAGATTTTCATTAATTAAATATTAATGCCCAGACCTCTCACATTAAACTGACAGTTTGCGGCTACTGGTTAGACCGGTCGGTTCCGGGCAGATTTCTGCCGCAAACTGAGTCTAACCTCGGGTTTCAAGCACGTTATGACTAACTTCTCACATTAGAACCTATTGTTTACGGCCACTGGATGTGCCGGGCGGTTCCGGGCAGAATTACGCTGCAAACTCATTCTAACCTCGAGTCATCCATGTTTATCTTTGCGGCCAATTAATTAATAATTTACCATTTATGCCCACGCCTAATATACATGTCAATTATTCATAGCTAATTCAGATTATGTCAATTACAGACTGTATATATCAACTTAACAGATATAGCAGATAACAGATTTTCGCAGATTAGGAAACTTAACGGATTTAGCAGATTAAGTAATTTAGCAGATTTAGCATATAACAGATTTGGCATTTTCAGCAGACTTAGCAGATGACAGATTTGGCAGATGAACAGATCTAGCAGACTAGGCAGTAGAGCAGAACTAGCAGATTAAGCAATATAACAGAACTAGCAGATTAGGCAATATAACAGAACTAGCAGATTAGGAAAATATAGTAGAACTAGCAAATTAGGAAAATATAACAGAACGAGCAAATTAGGCAAATATAACAGATTTAATCATTCCTTAAAGTTTCACAAACATATCTTGCCAAATTATAAATTTGGCCTAAGTTTGCATGCCTAAATAGTTGTCATGATTCACACTATGATCAAATACCCCACGTTTGCATTGAATTTACATGTCACAGATTATGTTCATAATTTACATGTCCCAATTTAGTTCAACTTTCCTAGTACAAAAGATTCATATATAAATTATACCAAATATAGCCATCGATTTCAATGCATGTCATATATTCAAAAATCTCCTACTTAGGTGTTATTCACATTTGATAGTTACCAAATCTTAATATAGATCTTCACACCTAAGTCATATTCTCTTTCAAATCATGAATTGTTATATGAACAATATGCCCAACAATCTAGTTATAACAGATCTTAATTCAAAATACGCGTTATGTCCAATGTCTCAAGTCACATGTTAACATACCATGGTTCCTCTTCTTCCAATTCACAGAATATGCATAGATCTAAATCTAGTTTACAACCTATGTCCTTTTTCTTAAATCAATCACAGATTAGCCATGTCCAATTATGCCACATTCATTATTTGTCCCAAACATTTTAGCGTTCGTGCGTTAATCTCTTAGGAGATTGGCGCAGGCTCGTAGTAGCCTGGCTATAGAACAGAATGAAGAAGAGATACAGAATAAAATAGATCAGAACAGAACATACACAATCTCCAATTCAGATTTACAATCATGTCACAATTATGATTAAAGTTTATATCGGAAAATAACTGCACTTGCCTTGGTTGGATTAAAGAAAGAACTTTAATTGTTGTAGAATCGTTGCAGAAGCTTTAATCTCTAGTTTGAATTGAGTTGCTTAGGTTGATGTTGATTAGCTTCTAGTTTTG
This sequence comes from Allium sativum, assembly GCA_030737875.1. Taxonomy (NCBI): domain Eukaryota; kingdom Viridiplantae; phylum Streptophyta; class Magnoliopsida; order Asparagales; family Amaryllidaceae; genus Allium; species Allium sativum. The sequence continues at coordinate 500,308 of CM060925.1, read as the reverse complement.
ATTCCAGCAGAGTAGCGACGCCATTTTTATTTTTATATAGAGCAGAGGCAGAGCAGAAGTAGAACAGAATTGTGTGTAGAGAAGGCTGGGTTTGGGGCTGTTTAAATAGGTTTAGGCAGATGAATCTGAACAGAAATCGGACTGGAAACATCAGAACGAACACTGGCCCAAAAATGGGCTCGGGGACCAGGTCGACACCCAGGTCGACTACCCAGTCGACCTGGTCTGGGGGGGGGGGTGTCGACTCCCCAGTCGACCTGGGTCTGGGTGGTAAATTTCCCGCCCATTCTGTTCCGAGTTTGAAATTCGAATTTTGAATTCGAAATCGAGCTGTTTTGAACTCTGAATATTTCTGAAACTTTGGAGGGCCATAACTTGGTCATACGGACTCCGATTCTTGCAAACTCGGACTCGTTTCCAAGCAGAATTCCGAGACGAACACAATGGCGCAACCCGTTTTCCTTGATTCTTATTTTAAAAATTAATAATCCTCTGATTTGTTACTTATACGTTCATAGAAAATACGGGGTGTTACAATTTTCATAATTATATCTATGAATTGTAGATTTCTTCCGAATGGAAAGTGTTTGAATTTAAACCGCTGGTTCAAATGGAGTTAAGATAAATTATATTCTATTTGAACTTGAATCGTTTTTAAACTGACTATTAAATATTGAAATGTAAGATTATATTCCACTTGATTATAAATGGGATTTCCAAATGATTAAAATGAGTGGATATGGAAAAATATATATATTCTATTTGTATATGAATGGATTTCGAATGTAAATCGATTTCAAATTACTATAATATTTTGAGATGAAGTATATTCTACGTTAATATAGATTGATTTTTGAAATATTATATGAGTATAATATAATGATATAGGAATATATTCTGGTTTAGAATATAACCGGTTTTAGTATGATTTATGGTATTGGCTATGGAATTATATTCCATTGAATATAAATTTGGTTCGAGCAAAATAAGATATTTTGATATAAAAGCGAACCTTTGTGAAAAGTAAAAGAACCGACTGATGTGGAAAATGTAAACGTTGGTTGTTAAAGAGACCGAAGTCAACAAATGGCATACTCTCTATCAGTGTCCATACCAATTTAACAACTGTTAACGTTATGATGGATCCAGAATGAAATATGAGGACTTGGAGGTGATTTTTGGATTGATGAAGATGAACGATGACGAAATAGCCTTGACCTTCGGGTCATATTTCAAATGACTAAAACAGGAGCTTTACCATGACTAATTGAGGTAGCACCTTTGATCGGACACACTTCTCCGATACTATTTCTATGACTATGATGATGATTTGGGCCCTTTTTGAATTGGGAGTGTGTTCGGAGGTAGGTGGTAGTGGCTGCTGTGTGTTACCACCGGTCCGAGAGTGCAATTGATAGAATCCTACCCTGGGCATTGCCTCGAGTGCCTTGTCATATTTATCCTTATCTATCCCTATACGATTTTGATTTGTATCGTACCTACGGAGTGCCCTCTGATGCCATTGGTTACGGTGGGTTTACGGTACTGTATAGACTACGGTATTATAAACGGTGTAAGGGTAAAAATGTAATCCCGCTTATGCTATTTTCATTATTTTTACTTTACTGAATAGACTTTACAATAATAGCATATTATATATATATATATATGTATTAGTTTAATGAATCCTTGAGAGATGGAAAATCCTGTAACATCTCTTGAGTTACTGTACCCATGACACTCAGGTTATTTTTTATTTTAATTTGACTAATATAAGAGTGATTTAGTGCTGATCCGAGTGTTTGTTGTGTTTTCTTTTTATGCAATACGCTCGGGTCAGCAGAAGTTGCAGTTGACGAAGATTGCAATAGCTTGGAGGATGAAGACGAGGATTTGGTATACATCAATTATAAGTATTTCCGTTGCATTACTGTATATACTTGTATTAGTGTAACTATGATGCCTGGAGAATGTAACTCGAATGTATATGTTTTTAAATGTTTTTGAATCATTATTTGTGTATTATATATTTTTCTTCCGTTGTGAGATTCTGTGAATTGTTTCCTCTTCTTTCTTCTTTTTCTTCTTTTTCCCAATAACTACCTGTGTTGGTGATTTGTTTGGGTCGACATTTGTGGTTTATTGTCGATTTGAACGATCAAAAAAATGAAGGTCATTACAGTTGGTATCGGAGCTTTGGTTGGCGACAACCTTGGCTTTGTTTGGGAACTTACTCATTAGAGATAGGATTAGTAATATCGTAGAATGAGTTTGAGTGATATACGAGAGAGCGTACTTGTATTTTGGATATAAAATGGTTTATATTGTGTTGACTTGTTCTGTTGAATATTTATGGATTCTGGTCGATGTATGGGATGCCATAGAATTGATAGGAATTTATAAATAATCAAGCATAATGCATCGACATAATATGGTTTTCAATTATATTTTATATATATCAAATATATTATTGGTTTTATGTTAATCTACATTTGATATTAGTAGGTAATAATATTAAGTTTTTACCTATTATGGTTGATTAGATAATAAATCTAATAAGAAAAATTTAATGGTTAGAAAATATTTGAAAATGAAATAATACCTTTAAGTATAATTGGTTGCAAAACAATTTGAGATTAAAATAGAAATGAACTTGAGGACTTGATTATGGTGCTTTTGAAAATAGATTTGCCAAGATTTTTGAAGAAAATATAGTAATATAAGTATGTTTGAAATGAAAATTGTTTTAAAAGATTTTAAACAAAATAAGTGTGAAATCTCTACTTAGACCTTAGAAATGACTTCGGTAATGAGTGCACGCGTTATCGATGTTTATTTTGAAGAGTCTGAGTGGGGGAGAGACTACTCAATGATTATTATAACGTGTTGACCATGGATTTTGAATTTAATTCCATATGGTATAAATTTTATATTAAAGTATTAGTATATGTTATTTAAAATTGAATTTAAATTTAACCAGAATCGAAGTTCCTATGTTCTTTGTTAATCAAAGATTTGGATTTAAACTTTTATATGGCGTGATTTCCTATAAAAAAATAGTATAAACACATAGGTTATTCTAAAAATTAGTTTATAAACCTAGGATCTAAGATTTAAGTTCATACTAACTAATAATATTGATCGGAGGAATAAAATAACTTGATTCATTAGGATCTTAGGCATCGAAACCATGAAATGGACTTAAGTATTAAGAGAGAAGTAGTCGTTGAAATGCTTAAGTATGAGCGATAATAAGTTTAAACAAATTTCAAATTTGGTCGATATAAGTGTTAGAAAGTTGAAATTAACCACGAATTAAAATTCAACTGAAGTCGACTAAAATGAATTACAGTATTTGGTTGCACAATAAAAATGATAACTCATGATTTGGTAATTAGTAAGTATATTAAGCTAGTCGGGTAGGAGTTGAAAAGAACTAAAGTTATGTCGTTGATAAATTATGAATTTTCAAAAAAAATTAAAATGAAGGAATTAAATGGTGTATTAGTGTACATGTGAAATGAAAACATTGTGTTGAATGAAAATTAAGTTAATTTGAGTAGAGAATTGAGTTAAATAAAGTTTAACTTAGTAAATCAAATAACAATGGTTTGGAACTAAGTATAAACAAATTCGAGTCATGAATAATCCTTAATTCAATTCATGATCTGTGAACCAACTAAATAAATTGAGTTAATGGAATAAAATTTAATTTAAAATGAAAAAGGGAATAAGTGAATAAGAAACAATTAAATGAATGAATAGAAGTACCAAACAAGAGAAATGAGATGCAAATATGAAATTTGGCTTATTCGGAATAAGACAATAGTTAAACGAATCCTAAATCAGGAATTAGAGTTATTGAAATGTGATATAAGATTAAAAAAATTGAGTTGAATGAATTCTAACTTGGAAATTGAAATACTGAAGTGAGATAAACTTGATTTGAGTTAATTAGCCGAATTAAAAGAAATCAACTTAGGAAAATTAAATAAGTTGTTTTAGAGTTTATATGGATTGTTGGATTGAATAGGTATAACTTGATTCATAGGAACAACTGAAGGGTAAACCATTGCATTAATAAGTGATAACCAAATCTAGTGGTCATGGTTTGCTATTGTAATAACCTGGAAATCTGAGCCAATTTAAAATTTTTATTTTGACAATTTTAATTAATTTTGAATATTTAAAATGAATTATTTTAAATAATAACGACGAGAAATTTATTTTGAATAGAATTCGAACGTATATATTTATATAGATCGTCGTTAGAATATAAATATTTACTTTTAATTATAAAAGGAATTGAAAATGGCGCGGTAGTTTGAAAATTCGATTTCAAAGTTCAAATGACTGTACAGGATTCAAAGCAAATCGGATGTTAGTGAAACCAAAAATATTTGAATCTATTTATGAATATCTTTCCAACGAATCCGAAAAATTGAAATTTCATAGCGGGAATCAAAAGATATGCCCAGTTGAAAATTCAGAATAGTCGCTATAGAATTATGGCCCTTAAAAATGGAAATTTTGCAAATGACCTCAGTTTTCAATGAAACTACTTTTGTTGGATCCGGGATGTCTAGTTATTGCTAGTTTCCAAAATTCGTAATTTTTCGAATCAATATGTGAGCGTGGCAAAGGAAAATTCATTTGACCAGTTTCGGTTGATTTTAATCGACTGGAAAATGACCATTTTTCAAACGGTCTCAGAATTCTACGAAATTGGTTTTGTTAGGACCGTATCGTCAATACGAAGTTAGAAAATATTTTTCGAGAATTTTTAGAGTCAGTATGCGGACCCGGTAGATTGAAATGCGCGTTCAAATTCAATATATAGTGTTATATTTTGATTTTGACAAAAACTGGTCAAAACAGTCGAATCTTCCTATGATACATATTCCATTGTGTTCAGAATGGGGGTATTATGCTAGGGACGACAATCGTTAAACCCGATGCGGAGCTCGTTTGAAAAGTCAACTATATAGGATGATAAAATAATAAAATATAATTATATATAATAGAAAGAACCTCCCAAGAACTTTCTCTTTCCCTGACCCATTTCAAAAAAAAAAAAAAAATAAACCTGGCCTGCCTATCAATGACGGACGCCCCCCTCGATCGATGATCCGCCTGTCGCGGTGGCGCAGCCACCCTCACCTCCGACCCCCCTCTCTCCCTCCTCTTTCTTCTCCGCTTCATGCCGCCCCCCCCCCCCCCCCCCCCGCCCAAACCCAATTTGAATCCCTGCCCAAATATAAGCCACCTCGCTTCGATTTGCGCACCCTCCGCCAGTTCGAGCCCGAAGTTCCAGGTAGCGCCGGAGAGCTTGTGCGGAGGTGGTTCCCGTGAAGTCATCTGATCGTCGTCCAAGGTCTCGGACTTCGTGCGAATGTCAACCCTAGGTTTTGATCATGGTTCGCATATGGTCCAGAAGGAAAACGTGGAGATTAAGGTGATCCTTTTAACACTCTTATAAAATTTGAAGATGTAGAGAGGGAAAAAGAAAATAATTACATATTTCAAAAAAATTCAGTTATTTTATTTATTTATAAAGCATTGTTTAGAAAATTTTAATATACTTTGTTTAAAAATATAATTTTTATATAAGGTACGAAGTTAAAAATATAATTTTTATATAAGGTACGAAGTTAAAAATATAATTTTTATATAAGGTATGAAGTTAAAAATATAATTTTTATATAAGGTACGAAGTTAAAAATATAATTTTTATATAAGCTATGAAGTTAAAAATACAATTTTTATATAAGGTACGAAGTTAAAAATATAATTTTTATATAAGCTATGAAGTTAAAAATATAATTTTTATATAAGGTATGAAGTTAAAAATATAATTTTTATTTATATTGATATAACTTGAGAAGTAGCATATGTTTTACGAAAATAAAAATATAATCTTTTCTATGTATATAGCGTTGTAAAAATATAATCTTTTCTATGTATATAGCGTTGTAAAAGTATAATCTTTTCTATGTTTTTAGCATTGTAAAAATAAAATCTTTTCTATGTATATAGCGTTGTAAAAATATAATCTTTTCTATATATAGCGTTGTAAAAATATAATCTTTTCTATACAAGTAGCGATGTTAAAAATGTGATTTTTAACATGTACTCCGTGAAACAGATCTCGTGGAAAACACGGCGAAGATTTTCTACATATGAAGAGTCGCGGCGTTTGGTTTAGCTCTAGGTGAGAACTCCTCACCTTTAATTTATTTCTAGTTTAAAATATATACTAGGATGCAGACGGTGCTTAGTAGCACCCGACACCCGTCGTCCACAGACCATGGATGACTTGTTTGTTTGATTGCTGTGTTGTGAAATTTGATTATGTGATGTGGAATGAAATAAAATATTTTATAGTGGAAAATATTTTTTTGTTAAAAATATAATTTTTAACGTGTATATAAAATGAATATTTATAAACAAATCGACGATTTGTTTATATACACTGATTTGACTGATATTGATTGGGACGATAAATTTTACACATCGCCCAACTGCACAAATAAAAATTTGTGTTTGTTGATTTGAAACCCCACACGGGTATTGGGATGATATTTGACGTACACTAATCCCGATTGTTTAGTTGTATGTCAATCAATGGGTTGACAGACTGTGTAAGCGTTAATTATTGATATTTAATGCTTATGCAGTTGTGTGGTGCACTCTGGATGATGGTTGATTATTTATCGTTGCTATTATATACATGTGTTGTATAAAATCCATATAATTAACATTATATGGTAATTGATTGGGCCTCATTCCAATTTATAAAATAAATTCTTGTGTTGAATAGAAAATATATTCATGTGTTGAATAGAAAATATATTCATGTGTTGAATAGAAAATAAATTCACGTGTTGAATAGAAAATAAATTCATGTGTTGAATAGAAAATATATTCATGTGTTGAATAAAATAAATATTCATGTGTTGAATAGGATAAACATTCATGTGTTGAATAAAAGCCGTGTTGATTAGATTGACGCCATTTTGACGTGAACGAGATTTATATCAATTTTATTCATTTTATAATGAATATAGAAAAGGAAGTGATTTCAAAATAAAACATTTTGAAAATATTATCATTTGTATATCGATGATGTGGAATATTCAATTTTGATTTGAAATTGAATATGAAGTTGAAATCGTTTTGAAAACGAATTTAAAACGATTTATAAAATACGTTTTAAAAGGAAATCGACGAAATATATACTATATATATACATTATATATATAATGGCCTGAATAGAACGCGCCTTACTACGGTAGTTCGCGAATTTTGACCATTGACTTCGAATGGATATTGCGGGAGATCCGACCGTCGGATTCTCCTAAAACCGGAACCGTTGGGTTTGTATCGAAAAGAGCTATCTAACGAATATTAGAAATTTGAAATCTAACAGTTGGATTTGCAATTATGTCCAAATCAAATTTGGAAAAGGTCGTTGTAAGTGTAGTTCGATGGTCATTGATGGAAATCGACTGTATGGGCCTTGATAAAATTATTAAAAATAGTAATAATTTGTGTAAAATCATAAGAAATGATTTGTGAAGAACTAGGATGAAAAATTCCAATTTTGAAAAGATAAAAATAGATTTTTATCGAAATGAACTAGTTTTGAACTAGAATTATAATTCCATTTATTTTTAAAATAAATAAATTGGTAATTGATTGGGCCTCATTCCAATTTAGAAAATAAATTCTTGTGTTGAATAGAAAATATATTCATGTGTTGAATAGAAAATAAATTCATGTGTTGAATAGAAAATAAATTCATGTGTTGAATAGAAAATATATTCATGTGTTGAATAAAATAAATATTCATGTGTTGAATAGGATAAACATTCATGTATTGAATAAAAGCCGTGTTGATTAGATTGACGCCATTTTGACGTGAACGAGATTTATATCAATTTTATTCATTTTTATAATGAATATAAAAAAGGAAGTGGTTTCAAAATAAAACATTTTGAAAATATTATCATTTGTATATCGATGATGTGGAATATTCAATTTTGATTCGAAATTGAATATGAAGTTGAAATCGTTTTGGAAACGAATTTAAAACGATTAATAAAATACGTTTTAAAAGGAAATCGACGAAATATATACTATATATATACATTATATATATAATGGCCTGAATAGAACGCGCCGCACTACGGTAGTTCACTAATTTTGACCATTGACTTCGAATGGATATTGCGGGAGATCCGACCGTCAGATTCTCCTAACACCGGAACCGTTGGGTTTGTATCGAAAAGAGCTATCTAACGAATATTAGAAATTTGAAATCTAACGGCTGGATTTGGAATTATGTCCAAATCAAATTTGGAAAAGGTCGTTGTAACTGCAGTTCGATGGTCGTTGATGGAAATCGACTGTATGGGCCTTGATAAAATTATTAAAAATAGTAATAATTTGTGTAAAATCATAAGAAATGATTTGTGAAGAACTGGGATGAAAAATTCCAATTTTGAAAAGATAAAAATAGATTTTTATCGAAATGAACTAGTTTTGAACTAGAATTATAATTCCATTTATTTTTAAAATAAATAAATTGGATTTGAAATGGTTTTGAAAATAACCAGAATTTCCAATAATTGAATTATAATGGATTTGAATCGAAGTTGTCTTTGGAATATTTCGATGTTGGATTTCGTGATTATACAGATATTGTTATGGAAATTTGAAAGATATATTTATATCATTACTTCCAATACAATATTTATTTGTCGTAGAATTTGATATTGAATATAAGCCGATATATTTTCTATTCAGAGCCTTGTATTTAATATCAAATTGGACTTGGGTTTGTCGTGAATGGTTTCTACATTAACACTGTTCTTAAACCCAGTTGAGAAAAAGATTAAATCATTTTATTTATATTTAATGAAGTGTACCAATTAAATGGTATTTAATTGGAATTGAATTTGAATTGATTTTTGGGTTTATCGTGAACAGTGTTTTAAATAACACTTGTTCTTTAACCCGATAATGAATTGAATGTGATTTTGGGTTTATAGCGAACCGTGTTTTAAATGACATTGGTTCTTTAACCCAATTAAAGACAGGATGTGATTTCCCAAGTTAAATAATCATTAATATTGATTTTTGGGAAGATTAAAACCAAGTGGAGTTTTAATGAATCTTTAATTAGATTGAAATAATCGAGGATGTAGTATCACCAGTTTTGCTCCAAGCGATAGTTAAATCTTTAATTAGATTTGAACGTGAAATGGTAATCGAATTTACCAATAACACCGTGGTGTTAGATATGAAGTATGACCAGTTTTACTTCATGGGATGAATAGGTTGGGATTGGGAAGGAAAATAAATAATTACTTCGGTGTGGTTCACTAATCCCGACTAGTTTGAATTGATATTCAAAAGAAGATTAAAGAATAAATTTAAAGAATTTACGTTTGATAAAATTAATGGGAACCTTTCCCTAAGAATGTGAAATTTAGAAACTAACTGAAGATTAGTTAAGATGAATGGTTCCTGGGTATTGATCTGATGTTAGTTTCGGCCTTCGGGGTTAATATTTCGGGAGTTGTTCTCTTACTAATTTACGGTTAGTGGCTGATGAATTGGAATGAGGCGTATGTTGTGTTTCTGTAACACTTGTTTATTATATATGCGTGTTATTCAGGAAGACCGGGTTTATCCCATTCTGAATAATTGATTCGACGTGGTGTCGAAGATGAAGATGGTGGTTGAAGACCGGAGGTCTTCACGTCGTTTGGGTCATTACTGATGATCTTGATTGGGCCGTACACCCAAGAGGAGGGAATCAGTTAGTGATTGTCCAGACGTACTTGGAGATTGAGGGATATGCGGGGTACTAGGTGCCTCCGTTTTCGTTCAGACCCAGAACGAACTTGTAAATGTACTGTGTGTCCAACATTGGATTTTCTTCTGTGTGATTGATTTCTATTAAATATATATGTTTGACGGCGGAGAATTTATTCTCTTGCTTAACGCCCTTCTCTGAGACGTACGAGCTCAATGGTTATATATTGATGGATATCAAACGCATGGAGTGAATTGCCTGTGTGGCATGCCTAAGTGGCAATATGATCAAGGCTTTTGTTGAAAAGCAGAGTCTTGTGGTTGATGATCAAAGCACGGCCTATGTGGCATAGCTTTGTGTAGCGTTGATTCGCGAGCCTCACACCCCGGTTGTGAACCAGAAACGGGAGAGGACCTCCGGGAGGACATGCGTTTCTTTCTAGTTAGAAGTGGGGTCAGTGGTTTGACACGCCCCGACGAGTTTGACTTATGTGGTTGTTGCTGTTGCGAGGCACCTCGGATATATCGGTGATTGTGTGGAGCCGATGGAGTCATTTGGCTCATTTACACCCCAAAGGGTGAGGAAACGCAGTGTTCAGGAATTTTAATCCACATCGGTGGACCAACCCTGTCACTCCAAGGGTCACTCGAGCTCTGATCCTAAGGCTCGGGCTAGAGAGTCTCGAATCAGTGAGGACTATCTTTCGCCTCGGTTCACAGATGGAAATCCAACTTCCAATATGTGACTTTGCGGTTTTGATTGTATACCTATATATGGCGTCATAGTGGTATGGGGCACTTATGCCATCTATTGTTGATACTTATGATTGAAATTGTTATGAAACTATACACTTATAGTAACATCAAAATAATATGTTTTTAAACGTATCAAGCATTCTTTGGCTATTATAAGGTAAAAACCCTATCCTCCGGCTTGCGTTGCATTGTGTGATGGGACCTGGGTCTTATAATAGCTTCATTTTTCTTTATTTAGCATTGCGCTGTTTGTTTTATGCACTGGTATTCTTGGGAGGAAACCCATTCCGTGTTATACGACGTGGTCCCTTGATATACCTAACTTTAAAATAAAGATTAATAACTGTTTTAGTTCTCACACCAGTCACATGACTGACCTGGAGTTTATTGTTTTAACCTAAACCCTGGGTGCCCTTATTTTCCGCACGGGCAGCTAGTAGTTTTGGTTTTGCAGATTTATATTTACAGGAACCTGGTTTACAGCTGGAATGATATCCGAAAAGCTCTATATCCGTATATCTCTTTCAGTTGTGCTTTGTATTGTTTTTCCGCTGCGATGTATTTAAATGTAATTTAAATATCTGATATTTTATGTGTAATATTTATTAATACTCTGTATATTCTTGTAATCTGATGGAATTGTTGTAATTAACAATGCAATGTTCTTCTGTCTGTGTTCTTTTGTGTGTTGTTCTCAAAGTATCCGCTCTTTCCTTACCGGGGAACTTACGGGTCCTTACAGCTATGGTATGGGAATTCAAAGGTTGAGATTTCAACTCAAATAAATCAACATTTAAAGGAAATTTGGTTGGAATAAAAAGGCATGAAAGCGATTTTAAAGTTTATTTGGAAAATAAAATCATTAGCAAGGGAAATAGATGTAAATAGAATTGGCAAATGAAATATGAAACGAAGTTAAACTTAGTCGAATTGAGTGAATTGAACCAATACGGGTTAGGGTAGAAAACCAAATCAAAATCAATTGAAAATTAAGTACTTAGAGAAGGAATGAGTTATCAAAATCAATTCATGGTAATGAATTAAGGATTTAATACAATCAAGTTTGTTGGAAAAATTAAAATTAATTCAAGTTTTAATTGTAATTTAATGCTTGGAATGAAAACGGAATAATTTATAGAAAATATATCGGAATGGAGTAAACAAATTGAATTCGAATCAATTTCTCAAGTAAGGAAATAATAACCAAAATTTGAAGTGTTAAAGATTTACCAAATTTTTGGGAGTCGAAAGATAGAAACTTCAAATAAAATAAATTGATGTTATGCAAAAACCTAAAATATTAGACGAGCTGAAGAAAAATAGGCATAACTTTTGAATGGATTATCAGAATTCCACGATTCCGGACTTCTTTTGAAACATTAGAATCTGAGATAAACTTTTTTTTATAGACCCATGTCGAAATTTTCATGTTTACTAGGCTGAAATTCAAGTTTTAGTCGTAGTACTAGGTGCAGGAAATTAAAAACTGAACTGTATATCAATATTGTTTTGACCATAACTTCATAACGGAGCATTGGATTTTGATGAGCTTGTACATTTCAGGAAGCCCAAGATATAAACTAGAATTTTTTCTTGATGTGCTGAGTAAAATTTTGCTGTTTAAAGGGTTAAAAACTGGGTTGAACAACTCAGGCCTGCATTATTCATTGTGTGGGCTGAAGCTTTCACTTTTGCTAAAACAGTCATAACTTTTGAACGGATTATCCAAATTTGACGAATCCGGGCAATTCGAAAAGCCTGAAAAGAATGGAATAACTTTTGCCAAGTGTTCTTTAGTCAAATTCCAACATTTAAAGGGTGATAAACCTCATTTTGTCCACTGGTCTGTCGTCAACATTTTGGTTTTACAATTAAAATGATTGGCATATGTTGTGTAGGTTGTATACATTTGCTATATGCATATGTAAGTATGTAGCAGGGGTAAGGAAGTCGCGCTACGCTTTCGAGCATGCTTTACACTAAATTCTATATTGCTAAATAAATAAAATTTGCAAACAACGCGAAAAGGCACGTCTTTATGTTATATGCTCGTGGGGTTATATATATGTGTCGTTTTCCCCATTTTGGGATGCCTCATCGTGTGATGATATGTATATTTGGATTTGTATATGTGTTGTTATTTTTTCGGACCTCTCCGTACAAAGAAGGTGCTGCCAAAATTTTCCATAATTTCGGGAGTTAGAAAATTTGTGAGATTTTACAATCACATAAATTATTTTATAAATGTTGTTTTATTAGTATGGATTTGAAAGTATGATTTGTTTAATACGTTATTTCGTTCTCTTTTCGAGGACAAAAAGATTTTAAGTAAGGGAGATTGTAACAACCCATAATTTTCAGTATATTTAAATTTAGATTTAAAATAAATAAATGGAATAATATTAGATAAAAATCAAATTTTGATAACGATAAATTAGTTGAATTGAGATAAGAAAATTTGGTATGAGTTATGCTTAGAGAATGTTGTAACTTGGAAATAAATATTTATTTATTAGATGAATTCTGAGTTGTTAACTTATAACTGAAATTCAAATCTACATTCAGATAATCAAATTTAGGACTTATGATTTGTGAAATCAATTTATAAAAATTTATTTAAGTTATAATTTAATTAGAATGGAATTTTGTAGATATATAAATTGATTTAAAATAGTTAAATGTATAATTGAATATTTTATGAATTAACTAACTGTAAAAATTTAACTGTTTTGGCAACCCTCTCAAAATTCGACTAAACCAGTTTCATCGGATCCAGAACGCTGAATTATTTTAGAGTTTCAAATTTTGCTGCAATCGGACATGTCGTTTAATCGTACGGAATAAAACAAGAAAGGAACCAGTGTAATTTGATAATGGTTACTGTTCACACTAGACCTTGTATATATACAAATAAACTTCTGTTCCAACACACCAGCCCATTCTTCACATATATGTATACTTTCCTCCTTCAATTATCTCTAATGGCAGAAATGATTTCTCAAAACCCTAGAAATTAAAAATACAAGCTTTGAAAAAAAAATCTCCTCAAACCATAGCAAATTACATATCAAATCGAAGGCCTCGACGATACAAAGCTACGGTTACCCTCTGTTTCAACATGAAGCGCACGGATTCACCAGAAATCTTGGTCAAAGTTCTGTTTTTTTCGAAACCCTAAGATGGATTTTGGGGTTTTTCGATTTAAAGCTTAATAGGAAATTTGGGCTTCTGGGTATTGTTTGTATCATCGTCTGGAATGCATTGCACTTGGTCTCATCAGCTATTATTCACCGTGGCGCCGGAATTTGGTGGTTGAAGATCCGATAGGGCGGAATTAGGGTTCGACGGCGGGAGCTCCCTTGTAGACCAGAGACGACGATGCTGGTATAGTTAGATGCGGTTTTTGGTGAAGATCATTTTGGTGGTGGTCTCGGAAATTCCGGTGGTCGGAATCTAGGGCCAGAGGCGGTCAAAGGAGCGGTATTGATGGGTTTATCCATGGTTTCACTGTAGCACGAGATGAGCGGGAAGAAAGAACCGGAGGGAGGGGGCCTGTTGACATGTAAATTTTTGATAGGTGAGAATATATTTTAGTAATTTTTATATATCTTAAATTAAAATGGTAAAACAATGATAACTTTCACACATTAACTCGGATTTGGACGCGGTTGGATGCGTTGGGATCGTGGCGGAATTACGGACGATCAGAGACTAGTTTGGCTGCATTTGGAAACTATGAAATTTTGGGCTTTGGTTTGGCGTTCGATCCGCTAGGACCCAAAAGTGAGTGATTTTCTCACTCACGATTAACTGAATTGTTCCCATATTTATTGAATTAAATTATGAAATAAGTTTGGTTGCATGGTTGTGTTTGATTATTGATGTGTTGCTTAAAAACTGACATGTAAGTGTGTTAACATGCAAATCTAGGTCGATGATTAGTTATTTAATTAAATTAAATTTCTAGTTGGAAATTCTAATCCTTGCTAATCCTGAAACAGTTTGGTAATGATCAGTAGAATGGAATGGTTGTGATGGATGTTTGCTTGAAATTTATTACTAAATTGATATTGACACTGCTAGTGCTCCGTGTTCAGTATATTGTATTGCATGTTTATTGTGACGATTAATCCCATTTTTACCTTAGATGTTACGGGCATCGAATAAACTAGGGATTAATCGATTAAAAATAAATTAAGAACACAGATTGAAATGATAAATATCTGTGACCCCGATTTGGATTGAAATGATATATCCATCCCTGAAATATCGAAGAATTAAATTTAAAATCAATTGGCCATATGATAGCAAATTATATATGGACATCGGTCGGTTAAATGATTTTTAAATATTTGGAATTTGTTGGACGGATATTTTATTTTTTTTAAAAAGAAATGTGCCAATACTCGATTAATCCATTTTCTTTAAAGATCTAAACTTGGAATGTTTATAAAAAAAGGGGTTTAGGAAATTAGCCCAAACAAAGTGGAAATTCTTAAATTGGGATTTGAATATAATTTGGAATTATTCAAACTAATGGTGTAGATTTGAAGGTAATAAATTCTCATGGAATTTAATTTTGGAATAATGGAAATCAAGGGTATTCAGAGTTGTTTTAACTCAGTTTTGAACATAGATTTGAATTCCTGAAATCGAACTATTGTTTTGAACGATGTTTGAAAATGAGATATGGAAACTAAATGAAATCCATTGAGACTAGAGTATAGATTTAAGTATTTGAAATTCAGAAGAAAGGAACAATTACAGTTTAAAGGATTTTATTTTATAAGATTATATATAGATATACCCTGCTTGATTTCAAATAAACTATTCTTTTTCTTAAATTTATTTATTAAAACTTTTAACCTATAAACTATTTTGTTGTAAATGAGTTTCCCTTATATTTTATTACTTAAAATCATTTAGTAAAATTTTAATTTATGTATATAAATAGCGATTTAATATATCTTATTTTATTCTAAGTATTATATTCTATATATATTTTATAGAAAGATTTTTCTTTATAACACCTATTTTCATAATTATATTTATGAATTGTAAATTTCTTTCAAATGGAAAGTGTTTGGATTTAAACCGTTGGTTCAAATGGAGTTGAGATAAAGTATATTCTATTTGAATTTGAATCGATTTTTTTAAACCGATTTTTAAATATAGAAATGTAAAATTATATTCCACTTGAAAATAAACGGGATTTCCAAATGATTGAAATGAGCTGATATGGAAAAATATATATATATATATTCTATTTGTATATGAATGAATTTCGAATGTAAATCGATTTGAAATAACTATAATCTTTTGAGGTGAAGTATATTCTACGTGAATATAGATTGATTTTTGAAATATTATATGAGTATAATATAATGATATAGGAATATATTCTAGTTTAGAATATAATCGATTTTAGTATGATTTATGATATTGGCTATGATATTATATTCTATTGAATATAAATTTGGTTCGAGCAAAATATAATATTTTGATATAAAAGCGAACCTTTGTGAGAAGTAAAAGAACCGAACGATGTGGAAAATGTAAACGTTGGTTGTTAAAGAGACCGGAGTCGACAAATGGCATACTCTCTGTCAGTGTCGATACCACTTTAAAAACTATGAACGTTATGACGTATCCAGAATGAAATATGATGACTTGGAGGCGATTTTTGGATTGATGAAGGCGAACGATGATGAAATAGCCTTGACCCTCGGGTCATATTTGAAATTACTAAAACAGGAGGTATATCGTGACTAATTGAGGTAGCAACTTTGATCGGACACACTTCTCTAATACTATTTCTATGACTATGATGATGATTTGGGCCTTTTTTTATTTGGGATTGTGTTCCAAGGTGGACCGCAGTGGCTGCTATGCGTTACCACCGGTCCGGGAGTGCAATTGGTAGAATCCTACCCTGGGCATTGCCTCGAGTGCCTTGTCATATTTGTCCTTATCGAGCCCCATACGATTTTGATTTGTATCATACCTATGGAATGCTCTCTGATGCCATCGGTTACGGTGGGTTTACGGTACTGCATAGATTACGGTATTATAAATGGTGTGAGGGTAAAAATGTAATCCCGCTTACGCTATTTTCATTATGTTTACTTCACTGAATAGACATTACAATAATAGCATATTATACTATGTATGTATTAGATTAACGGATCCTTGAGAGATGGAAAATCCTGTAACATCTCTTGAGTTACTGTACTCATGACACTCAGGTTATTTTGTATTTTAGTTTGACCTAAATGAGAATGATTTAGTGTTGATCCGAGTGTTTGTTGTGTTTTCTTTTTATGCATTACGCTCGGGTCAGCAGAAGTTGCAGTTAGCGAAGATTGCAATAGCTTGGAGGATAAAGACGAGGATTTGGTATATATCAATTATAAGTATTTCCGCTGCATTACTGTATATACTTGTATTAGTGTAACTATGATGACTAGAAAATGTAACTTGAATGTATATGCTTTTAAATGTTTTTGAATCATTTTTGTGTATTGTATATTGTTCTTCCGCTGTGAGATTCTGTGAATTGTTTCCTCTTCTTTCTTCATTTTCTTCTTTTTCCCAATAAATACCTTTGTTGGTGATTTGTTTGGGTCGACATGTGTGGTTTATTGTTGACTTGAATGGTCAAAAAAATCCAGGTCGTTACAGAAATGATACATACCCGATTCACTGTATAAATTTAGGAAACGAATTGAATCAATTTGTGATGCGAGCTGAAATGATATATACCCAGGATTCGAAATTTCAAATCTCATGTTGAAATGATATATATCCGTATTACGTTGCCTAGGTAGAATATTATATATGGACATCATTGGTCTATTTTGAAATAGTTTCTTAAAGTAAATATATTTTAGTTATAATATTATTTTTTAAAATGTAAATTATTTAAATTATTTTATAAGTAATTCAATAAATCTTTTATTATAATTAAAGATTATTTAAATTTTAAATCTAATATATAAATATTGATTTTTTACAAAAATATAAATATATATTTTTCTTTATACTTTACATTGAGAAAGGTTTAAAGAGAGATTCAAAATATAATTTTAAATTAATGTGTTTAATGACTAAATTGAAAAGTCAAATTTTAGCTATATTGATATTAATAATAAAATACAATTTAGAAAATGATGAAATGAATTTTATATGAAATTGGTTAAGATAATGAAACTTAATAGTTTGATTTGATAATAATTTATGAAATGAATGGTTTGAATCTAAATATAATTAAAGTAATATTTAGAATTGATTGAACTTGAAATCTTAGATTTAATAGTAGTTTGTAATGAAAGATATGTTATTTAAAGTAAAATTGAAATTTTGAGAACTTGATCGAAGTAATAAAATATGAACCCAAATTGAGTAATACCTATAATTTATTTGAATTTGAATATACTGTTAAGTTGGAATTAATTTGAAGTGAAGTTTTGGTAACTGAATTAATTATAAGTTGTAATTGAACATATGGATTTATGGTTCAGATTGGATTATTATATAAAACTAGATTTTAAAACTATTATTATTTTATATAAATCTAATTTGGATAATTTTATACAAATTATTATTTAATAACTATTTATATTATATTTAACTATTAAACATCTTATAACTAATTAAATTCAATTATTTTATTCAACTATTACATTTTATATTTTATAATCATTTTAACCAATTTATTTTATAAAAATCTATTTATTTTTAAATTAAAATACTTTATATTATATTAATTATTTTAAATAAAAGTTTATTTCTGATCCGAGCTATTAGATCCGAATTGTTCAGTACGAAGATTTTTGAATAATGATAATTGTTACAAAATTTTAATTCAAATGAAATTCTCATTAACAAATTATTTGTAAATATGAAATATGAAGCCCTGAATGGAATCAAATAATGAATCGACTGAAATGTTGTTTATGACATTTGAGTATTGAACTTAATTATTTAAATATAAAACCAATATTTAGAGTTAACTGATTGAAACCAATATTTGAAGTTGATTGATTTGTGATGTTTAAAATATGATTTCAAATATAAATGACCACGGTGTGAAATAAGCGCTTGGTTGTTAAAGAGACCGGAGTCGGTATTAACATACTCTCTATCAATAGCGATACCACTTTAACTACTTTGAATGTGGTAGAGAATCCAGAATGAAGCAGGTTGATTTGGAGGCGATTACTGGATTTGAAGAAAGGGAATGATGACGGATAGGCCTGACCTTCGGGTCATAATTGAAATAACTAAAACATGAGCCATACCCAGGCCAATGTGAGTTAGCTACTCTTAGAAGTCATGCTTCTTCGATACGATGTATATTACTTTGTGACTAATTTGGGCGCCTTTGAATTTGGGAGTATAATCTAAGGTGGGCGGTAGCTTATGCCTATGCATTACAAGCAGCCTAGGTCCGCAATCCGGTAAAATCCTACTGATGGGTATTGCCTCGATGCCTTATAATATTTGTCCTGATCGAGCCCCCTATGACTTTGATTTATGTTGTACCTATGGAGTGCCATATGATTCCATTATTTATGGTGGGTTTACGGTGTAAGGGTAAAAATGTAATGTAATGACCTACGAGAATTTGAGCCCGAATTCCGACAATAACAGACCCCGTATCACTTGTCCGAACCTAAGTATCGAAAACATAGATTGTTATTAGAAAAAATATAGAGGGTGAGATAAGAAAGAAAAAAAATTTAGAATTGAAGAAGAAGAAGAACCGACACAAAACCGAGTCTCACATCGCAGCGGAACAAAATATAATACATAAATATATCTTTATTGAGAGCTTGCAAAATACTTACAATCCTCAAGTACATCAACACATCTGGACAGTTATAATAACCTGCCCTTATACACAACACACAATGGAATATTATCTATATAATATCATACTTCTAAACTCTTCCATCTTGTATCTTCACGGCATCCGATAACCTGAACTAGTACAACCCGGTCTAACCCGAGCATTCCCAACACCGGATCAGTCTGGAGAACCAGAGTGAGAGAAACACACTAAGTTTAAAGGTATCACACAATTTGATTTTTAAAGTCATCTTCTTTTCGAAAGAAAAGGATAATCATAAGACCAAATCCACACATAAATACAGATTGTTTTTACCTTACGATAACCCAAAATGGTTTTGAAATCAATATCTTTTCTGATATTATAATATTGTCTAAATACAAGTAAGTATCAATCTAGCAGAACGCTTTCGTATCACGCTCTACATATGCAGTTGTTAACCGGCTTTTTTGTCTAGTTCCCAAATGTATGCAAGACACGCTTGTATCAACATATCACGTTATATTACAACCCAGAGGCGTCGCCAATATCATTCAAGGTCCAGTACCAGAAGACTTGAGTCTGGCCTATAGCAGGATATCGCATCCTTCGAATGCGACCTCCATCAGTATCCGCCCTCATCCAAGCCGAAGGCGAGCCTTGCTCCGAGCCGTAGGTGAGCCGTCAAGCGCGTCCAAGCGCAGCGCCGGTGGGGGTCCAGGGCCCTACAGTCCCAGCAGCAATCGACCTAACCGGTTAGGTCGAAACTGTGTGCACCGCCTGATTCATTCGATTTATGCCAACAAGTGTGTTTCCCAGAATTACCAGATCGACTCAAAGTCAGGATTCAGGCAGCAACTTCGGTGAACCTCGCCGCCCCTCCAAAACATTGCCAAACAAAGACCTCAAACCCCAAAGACCTCGCAGTCCAAGTCGTGAACGCGAAACTCGGTCCACCAAAACACCTACACCCATGGCCTTCGCACCACCCATAAGGAGACCTTCGTACCCCTCGGGGTGCGAAATTCGCATCCAACGGGTGCAAAATTCGCACCCATCCAGGTGCAAAATTCTTACCCCGGGTTGCGAATTTTGCACCCTAGGAGGTACAAATTTCGCACCCCCCATTGTGTACGAATTTCACACCCCATGAGGTGCGAAATTCGCACCCCAGGGCTGGGTGCGAAATTCTTGCATATGCAGGCCCCAGGTGCGAATTTTTGGGTATGGTCCCCTATTTCTACCTACTCTCACCTACTCCTAACTAACCCCTTTCCTATAAATACCCCATGACTTCACACTTGAAAGGGGTTGGAGTTTGAGACTTTGGGACCTCTGGAGAGCTCCATTAATGGCATCTCTTATTTGTGGAAGAAGAAGGGCAAAAGTGTCTTTTTCCAAATATATTAAATATATGATAATTATGACATCATATACGATAACGATGACATCATGTCTTCGAGATGACATCACATAGACTTAGAGATGACATCATTTAGCTTAGAGATGACATCATATGGCTTTAAAATGAATGTAACGAGATGTCATGTGAGGGTCTCAACCTTGTAACTTTTTGTGATCAATAATATTCCAACAACGCTTCAAAGTGGACGTAGGCCCCTCACGAGGCCGAACCACTATAAATCTCTTGTGTTATTTACTGCTTTCCGCTCTTGTCTATACGACCAAATTAACTTATTCCTAGTAATTGAAATCTTTGGTGTTTACGACATTTTTTCCGTCAACATTTGGTGCTTTCACTGAGAATTGAACTCAATTTTGTGCCTTTGTCGCACGTTGTCATCTCGACCCCCGACGAGCTTTAGATTACTTGTTAAACCTTCCGTCGAGTCCACTCACAATGGCAAAGCGACCAAAGAACCCAATAGTCGGCTCTTTAGCTGCAGCCGAGGCCGGTACATCCCAACAAACTCAACCGACGGATATCCCGACCACCTATGAAACTATCTCTCCTATTGTGACCCTCGATGCGCCCGCAACACAAGCTCAAATACGCGCTCTTAATGTAAAATATTAGAGCACAACAATCGAGCTTAATCAAGCATTGTGGAATAACGTCGACCTTATGAGACAACTTCAAGAAAGTCAGCGCATCGTCGCTCGACTTCAACTAGCTCGGAACAATGCTCGACCTCGACCAACTGTCTCAGAAACTTCCCCTTCCGAGTTGAGGCGCTCGCATCAAAGAAGGAGGTTTAGTCTCATCAACAACATCGCCATTCACACCAACGCCCTTGATAACGACAACGGCGACTGAACTATTGTCACGTATAGCGAGGGTGCACAATACCGAGACTGCTCTTGCTTGATAATCAATGACGGACCAGGTCCTACCAACCAACCCCTTCCTCGACATAACCCAACGCTCACTAATCAGGGTGATGGGCCCGCTATTCCAATGTCCCGCGGTCCTCCAAAATAGGATCCGCATCACCCTACTCTACCTCAGCGTCTACACCATGACCCAATCACAGATGTCGAGGACATGGAGGATGATGATTTGGACATCCAACATAGAAGTCACCCTTGCAACTGAACTCCGGAACCTCGCCAAAACCCATGGGTCACGATGGCGGATCCCTATCAAAATTATCTTCCCGACATGGTCCAAAGAATCATAAGGGAACGTGCACGATTCATGGGAAGCGCACATTAGGCGTACCCCCTTCACAAGAAGGGTAAATGAAGCTGAGTGGCCGCGATGGTTCAGCATGCCACAGATGTCGCTTTACGATGGCACCACCAATCCCTTGCCTTCCTAAATCGATATAAATAGCATATGGACTAAAGCCTGGCCAACAATCTTGTCAAATGCAATTGCTTTTCAGTTTTCTTATCTAGAACCGCTCTATTATGGTTATCTCACCTTCCACTTGATTCCATTAACAACTTCGGCTAGTTGGCGACAGAATTGGTCAAGCTATTCACGGTGCATATCCCGACTCCAAAGAACAACCTCACCCTGTCCAACCTATACCAAGGGCAGCCTAAGTTGCTCAAAAGCTACCTCTCCAGGTTCAATATCGCACTCGCTGAGGTCGAGGATCCAGACCCTTGCACTATACTCTTCCAGTTAGCAAAGGGTGTCCTCACTACTTCCGAATTTATGGCATGGATCGATCAGAAGTAGCCAAAAAGCCTAGATGCTTACCATGAAAAGGCTAGGCAATACTTATGTCAAGAAGAAGTGAGACGAAACCGACTCCCCTGGGCCGGTCTACCCAACAATCCACATGCGGATACCATAAATGATAGCGTCAAAGGGAAACAAATAGCGAAGCTCTTCGATAATGACAAAGGGGCAGGTCCCCACAAACAAAGGCCGAATAACAGTAGGAAATGTGGCGGCAACAACAGCCAGGTTCCTATGAAACCAAAGAAGCCCGGCCCCCATCGGGCATACGAGACCTACACCCCACCAAATGAAGACTTAGAAGCAATCTACCTAGAAACATGTAACACTCTTCAATACAAGAAGCCGTACAACAGGGAAACCACTAATCATGAGAAGAATACCAGCAAGTACCGTCAACATGTTCGGGCATAATACCAGCGATTTCCGTCAAATCAAAGACGCAATCGAAAAGCTTATCTGCGAGAAGCACCCTGAGCAGTACATCCAAAAAGCATCATGACTCTCACCGGTATTAAGCAGAATTTTGGCAAAACCTAACACTTACCCCGTTAGCCGCAATTGACGCTGGTACCTCTCACCAGCCCCGAGTGGTAGAGGACCCACTGGAAACGGATCTCCTTCCACTTGTGGACCCCGAAGCTCTTACGACTCAAGCACAGATTCAAACGCTTAATAGGAAATATGAGAATACAGATCTCGCGCTAGCTGTTGAAGATTAACATCAACCTTATATGCCAACTTCAAGAAATTCAACACATCATCATTCTACTTCAGCTTGCTCAGAACAACGCCTGCTCGCGGCACACCGCATCGGAAATTTCTTCTTTCGAATCTAGGGGCCACGTCGATGAAGAAGGTTCAGCCTCAGTAAAAACATCGCCTTCCGCTCTAACACTCATACGACGATAGTAACGGCAATAGAAATGAGATGATGATCGAACCATCATCAGCTACGGCCAAGGAACACAGTAACAAATCAGTTTCGAGTAACCAACCTTCTACTCGGAAGAGCCCAACTATCGCCACTCACAACTAGACTCCTACTCTTCCAGCGGGTTGCCGGGCCAGAATACTTCCGGACCAGGATGCACACCCGCTCGCCCAACCTCGACAGCCAGACCATCCATGACATGAAAGAGGGCGAGTCAGATATGTACAACAGAAAACGTCGATTGAATGGAACTCCTGAAATTCGTCAAATTAACGGGTTCCATTAGAAAATCCCCCTTTGGCATATCTCCCAGATGTGGTCCGAATAATCATAAGAGATATGCGAAGAAATGCCGACCACTCAAGAGAAACCTAGTTGAGGAGTAATCCCTTCACTAGGATTGTACACAAAGATGACTGGCCCCAACACTTCAACATACCACATGTGGCATTCTATGAAGGCGCGACTGACCTCTTATCTCAGCAATGTCAGAATCACAATAAAAAAGGAACGCGTCATCCTGGCCGTCCCTAGCTCTGACGCTCAAACCCCCGCTAGGCTAACTCAAACTGCTGCGAGTCCGAACTTATCGCCTACACTTCCAGCATCCAACTATGCCCAAGTTCACTTCATCCGACTTCCACGACATCATGTAATCGAAGTTGGAGACTCACGGATTGTCGAAGACCTTCCGGCAAGAAGGCGCGCTAGGCTTCATGGTCCTGGATTAGATTACGACCTCTATATCTTTGTCGGAGCCCAACCTCCAATTATCGCTGACACGATCCATGGATCCATGAGGGAACCACGGGGGAACGCCCACAATGTCTTCGAAACCAGTACAAGGTGTAACCCATTCACTTCGACATGCCAACACTTACCCCCATGCTTAAAGAAGCCATGATTCTCAAAGCTTCATTAGCCGCCACAAATGGCACATGGGTTCACTACACGTCTCCAATGCCATAAAGTGCAAGTGCTTCCCCGTCCTTATGAAAGATAGCTCTATCCGGGTTCTCTCAACTTCCACCTTGAACTATCTCGACTCTCTACTAACTCGCCAGGAGATCGGTCACACTGTCCAGGATGCACGCATTAATGCCCAAAGATATCCTCTCAATCTTGAACATTTACCAAGGCACCCATGAAACTCTTAAAGGCAATCTCGCAAGATCCCACACTGCCTTGGCTGAAGTCAGGAAACCTACTACTTGAATCGCGCTCGTCTAGCTTACAAAGGGCATACCACCTGATTCCAAACTCAGAGCATGGACCGATAAAAAACAATCAAAGATTCAGGAGATCTTCTACATGAATGTCGACTACTTCCTATGCTGAAAGTTAGCATAAAGGAATCGAGCTTCTCACCTCAACATCCTGCCGCGTGGCGACGCCCAGGGCGCCAACAACTATAATTCAACCACTCTTCACGATCTTGCTCGCGTCGGGAAAGGTAGTTGCGACAATGAAAGGAAACGCCTTCAGCTTCATTCTTCCGCAGCTGTACTTCTTTCAGGGACACCCCCGGGAAATTCTACCTCACATCATGCAATTTCCAACCATGTAGAAGGCTAAGACCTAAAAGTCCGACGAGCACACCAAGGGACTCTACATGATATTGTCGGTTCTACAACATCCGCGGACACAACACAAACATGTTTCATCACTTGTAGAACGACAGCGAGGATCTCATCCGTATGGGAACTCCGAGTCACTCACCGCTCATCGAAGACTCCCATTACACAAGATCTCTTAGCCACTCGACGCTCTTCGAAGGTTCTCACTACGTGGGACCTTCGAGCCACTCGATGCTCATCGAGGATCCCCATTGCATGGGATCTATGAGCCACTTAGCACTCATCAGATATTCCGACTAAATATTACCTCGACCGACAACTAATCCCTCAAGATCGTCCCCCACCACATTAGGACTACAGCTTCCATGGTGTAGTTGACTTTAGGTTGTCATTGGAGATACCAGTTTGCTACTCCTCCCTGCCTATGCCTCCCACATTGGAAGCATAACATAAACCAAAGGCGAACTTTCTCCTATAAAAGAAACCTCCTTTTCGTTGTGCCATGTCCTTTTTGTTCCTCCAAACGGCGCTCCAGACCCCCTCGAATTAGCGGGGGGCACACTGGGAATCATTACTAGAGAAACGTTCTTAAGCAAGCCCAAGAGTTCCAGTCCACTGTCAGCACCACAATCATCCTCTATGATACAACAATCCCTGAGGTTATCATTGGAGATATCGGCCATCGACTCATTAACAACATCAGCTCGCCCATAAATTTTTTTTAAGAAGCGAGAGAGATAATTCAGTATCATAAAGAAGGCATACATATTAATGTTTAAAGGTCAAAAAATGGGACCTCAAGCGCAATTTCAGAGGGAAATGCCTGTTGGTTAAGGGTCGCAACCTTTTCAATAGTCGTTACCATTGCAATTCAAACAGAATCATCCATTCACGGATAGATACCTTATTCCAACCTATGTATATATAGGCCTGCCAAAAAAAGTGAAATGAAAATGCAAAGCAAGGCCACTTCTCAAAGACACACCTCTTCGCTGTATTATAGCCATCCTCCTAAATCTAATGCTCCGCAACTTGTGGTCACGACTGGAAATTCAACCGAATGCCCGCACGAATGCACATCGGCAACCTCATCTTCAAACGAGTCTTTTCTCCACTTGTAAGCCTCGATCCTCGTTAGGAAGGCCCATACTCATACAGCGAAAGCTCAGCAATGGAACTTACAAACTCTCAACCGTGAACGGAGTCGAGCTTCCGACGGCGCGGAACAACGAACACCTTCGCCGCTACTTTACGTGGCTTAATGTGTGGTTGTTAATACTTTCCAATGATATTTTGTTTTCCTACAATTCAAAGCATTGTAAAGACTATGACTGCCAAAGTCATCGGTAGAAATGATGTACAGTTTCTTGTGTCCCTTTCGTGCTTACTCCTCGCTTACTTCGTGCAAGACTTGTTTGACTAACCACTACAACCGACTTCCATACAACAATTCCGGATCGCCGCATCAGTACCCAAATCACGGATGCCAATGCCGGCATCCAATCCTCGAGCCCACATCGACGACAAACACCACTGGCTATGACTGACACCCAGAGCACGGGAGCCGGCATTGCTATTCGAGTCACCGGCCCGCGGCACGACCAAGTATAAATAACCACAAACTCGAATCTCGGCCCAGCACCAAGAACGAGGATAAATCGTTCAGCCTTCTAGTCCCAGGGCTTGGGGGCAACCCATCGGCCAATCTAACGCGAGGCTACCTACTCGCATGGCTTCAACCGATCCCTCGGGTCGGGATTTGGGCGTTTGTCGAATCTCGACGCAGCACCGAGATCGACATTAAAACGTTTTCTCTCCGAAGCTCTAAAGGCTTAGGTGCAGCCCATGGCCACGATCGGAACCTATGGGCAGATGATCCGGGCTTTTCTCTAGCGAATAAATGACGTCGTCTCTCGCTACAACCCGATGAACGACGGGAGAGCCACACACCCGGCGGCCCACATAACGCGACGTCATACGCCTTTGCTACACTTGGGATTAACCCCGGGCAACCCAAAACAGAAGGCGCTCAGACTGGATTCGAAAACTACGGGTGTCTTGAGATGAGGGGAACTTACTAGAAGCCAACGATCTTTCACACCTTTCTGCAATAATCGATCCAGAGCGCGGTCTCCAATCGCATTTCTGTTGGTGTAACAACAAGTACGCTTGTGCAAGTACGGGACGCTGGAAAACATGAGAAGAACATTCGAACACTTAACACGAAATGCGATCTTTACTAATTTAGATTTCAATTTCACACACACGAACATCAAGTAGTCTACATGTCTAACATATTTTCTCTCTGATGAAAGGGTGTACATGAATACCACATCGTGTCTTTAAGAACCGAAAGCGAGGACTGCACTCACATATGCTATAGGTTTACCTAACCCGAAGTATCTATAATTCCTTTAACAATTATTGATGCTACTCATCCTTCCCTTTTCTTTTTTCTGTACAGGTTCGACACTAGGAAGGTCACCACCAGTGATGAGCCCCTTCCTTCAAGAACCGCTTCTTCCTCCTTTACTCTTCATAGGGTAACGGATTTGTGAGACATCGATGTGCGCCTCCCTCCATCATCCTCGCCGGTTGTAATTATCATAACCTCCCCCAAGGATAAAACATGGCAACGACTTAGATGTAACAAACAAGGACCAGTGAAGCTTGGGTTTCTCCCCAAGCCTTCCGGGTGCCCAGTTCCGCACTCTTCTCGACATCTTCAACGGCCTTATGATCAGCTAGCTTCTTGGCCTGGAGTCACATAACTGCATCCGCTTCAAGTTTGCTAATGGTCCTCTCACCCTCTTTTGGTGGGCGTCATCGACGGATTTCCTTTTTCCTAGCCTACTCAAAGCCCCTCTCCTTCTCCGCCTCAATATCATCCTACTTCTCCACCACAATGGCAGATTTCTCCTCGGCATCCTGCCTAGCCTTTTCCCATGCATCTTGTGTGGTAGCCTCATCCTATCCGTCTTCCCTCCGACTGCTCAGACTTTGCCACCAACCGGGCTTCCTGGTCTTCCACCATCGCTTGCATTGTTTACACACATACATCAGCTATGCCCATCGCATGAGCGCTTCGACCAACCACGACTTATCCTCCTCCAAGGAGGTTCATATAAATATTGGATCCAGAAGACATGTGTTCTCCTACTTCTCCAGAGTGTTCCCGATGTAACTCCAACCGCGATTTGGACGCTTGAGGAGGCACGAGGGAAAAGCCTGGTGTCACCTCCGCTCCAAGGGGGAAGTCCTGCAAAAGAAGCAATTACTTGACTGTTGAGGGTTCGTCGCCCGCGTCATATTTAGTTACAAGTACTCGAGCTCGGGGGCAGTCCCCCACCTATATCTGCACCAGCTTACTCATCGCAGGAACCAAGGAGGATCCCCACCAGCTTCCGTGCTGGCATTTCCATCGCCACAACCGTCGGAGCAACCGTTCTTAAAGAGGAACATACACCTCACCACGAGGATGATCTAAACCCAAAAGCTTGGGTCCCGGAAACTTCTAACCTCCCGCGAATACTAGGCAGACCGGGCGTAGAAGCCCGGACCAATTAAGGAAAGAGGGAGCAATACAACAACCATTTCCCCGAGGAACTGGAGAATTTAGACAAGTTCTCAGTATGCGAAATTAAAAATTCATATCTCGATGCAAGTTCTCAAGATTCGATGGCCAGTTCATTGGGTTCACAAAGTCTCAACGCCCTGCTAGCAAACTCATACTTAAGCTGATTCACACCCCTCGATGCAACACCTTCCTACCTTCAAGCATATCAGAACGCGGTGACGACACCTAGTTTTAATAACTATGGCAGTGATTACTGGTAACCATCAACACCATTCTCAGGTCGGAAAATGGTTACAACATAATTAGGTTGGAACTAACGACTCAACCGTATGTTTACATCTTATGGCATGACTGAGTAGTCGGTCCGAATAAGTCCATTTCCAGAATCATTCGCCAACCATTTGTGTTACGTTCAACTTCAATTACAAACCAGACATGAAACTTTGAGCATTGATCCTAACTTCCTAGCTCGTCCCTGATGCCGAGCAAAATATAGAAGATACTCGGGCTTGGGGCCAGCCTACCGATTATCGCACCGGCCTGGCAATCTCAAGACCCGATCAGATCCCCTTCAATCCCAGCACTAGCGTCATCTTCACAACATCCCTTGGAGCCACCATCTTGAGAGCGCCTTCACATCGCAACAAAGGAAATCCAGAGCCAGAGTCCAGGCCGTGGAGGCTTTTCAGCTTTCCGTCAGTGCCCGGACTCTACAAAAAGCAGGCGCTCCAGAACAAGATGGAAACCTTTAGCCTCAACAACTAACGCCATGGCCATCACCATCTTCCAGCGCAATGCCTGAGTCAAGATGCAACTGCGTCGTGTTTGGGTTTTTGATCGGACCCCGAGCCTAACATCTCAACTATGTGTCGCCATCCTACATAAGCATTCAGGCCGACATTCCGAGTAAGTCCATTCCTCGAGGACCGCATTGCGAGACCAAAGCCCACTAATCACTGCCCGCTCATCGGGCGCCATGCAAATGTTTCATTTTACTAGCCCAAGCTTGGAGCCAAGACTAAGTCAACCGAGTGCAAAGTTATGCGTCGTGCTCCCACGCACTTGCTAGATTATCATGTCCCTCAAACCGACTTCGACAACTTGAAAAACCAGGAGGGTTTATTAAGTGTTTGGGATACGAAGTCCAATCTATATTCACTCGTACTTGGCGACCTTTATTCGAATTCCTAATTTCATTTCCCAAGATCCACCGCTCCACGTTCTTGAGTGCCAAATCCGAAATCCCTCTTACTTTCCATATATCTCTTCCCTTCTCCCCAAAACCTAACAACACTGCGGACATCCAAAGTACAAAAGGAATATTTTGGTATCCTCCATGCCTTAAGCTGATTTTCTGTCCGGAGAAGAGAAGAAAGGACGCAACTACATCCAGGGGACCAACATGCCCGAAACGAATGTCCAAGGATCGGAATTCATGATCGTATACCAAGCTACGATCATATTCACTTAACTTTGAAGCTCCAACCACCAAGTCAATCACGACTCAGCGATCACTCACGTACTCATGAAATGTCCAATCGTCGAGGTGCATGTGCTTAGCATTTGGGTCCGACCTCGCCTCAGAAGAAAAACTATGCGACTACATGCCATGACATATGTCAAGTATTGTCCTAACAACGACATCTGCATATGCGAGCTGCTGAAACTTTGATTAGTTGGACCAGCTTGGATGGATGAATGACATTGGTCTCGCAAATCCAAGTAATCCAGTGGATACTCCATGCAATCAAGCTCTTTCCCAATAACGTTTCAACAACCACTTAGGGCGATCGCGTGCCTAGGCCATGGCAATGACCATGCATACACACTTTGGAAATCTCAACCGAGTAGACAGACTTGATTCAAATGCATGCCCATAAGACTTAAGGGTTCAACTATACACACCAAGCGGTTGGCTCCTGATCCTAAAACCATTTCGAAAGCTAAGCTTACACAATCGCAAGCCCAGGCCTTACAATTCACTTTCATGTTACCTATTCCAGCTTAGATCGCATTGCACAAAACCATGAAGTAAACACCTTGGACAGGCTCCAACCCAAGCCGCAAGACTCAAGTAAGTCAAAGCTCTTAGCAATGTTGGAATTCTAAACCCATATCAACATATTTCGACAAGGCGTCCCAACCGTTGTAAAGCAGTGCGCTCTCGGCATACAACCCAAGAGGAAGGTCATAACCAATCGCTAAGCACTAAATGGAGATGTTTGCGCCCATATTAGACTCATCTCACTTCAAAGCACGTCCTGTTAACACAAAACATAATTTGAGAGGGAAAATGTTAACTGGCTTTTTGGTCTGGCTCCCAAAAGTACGCAAGACATGCTCGACTCAACATATCACGTGATATTACAGCCTAGAGGCATCACCAACATCATCCGAGGTCCAGTGCCAGAAGATTCGAGTCTGGCCACTAGCAGGATGCCGCATCCCTCGAACGCATCCTCCATCAGTATCCGTCCGCATCCGTGCCGAAGGCGAGCCGTGCTCTGAGCGAAAGGCGAGCATTTAAGCGGGTCCGGGCATAGCACTGGTGGGGATCTGGGGCGCCACGGTCCCAGCAGCGATCGACCTAACCTATTAGGTCGAAATTGTGGGCACCGCCCGATTCGTCTGATCTTCACCAAGAAGTGTATTGGCTAGAATTACCAGATCGACTCAAAGTCAGGATTCAGCCAGCAACTTCCGTGAACCTCGCCGCCCCTCTAAAACATTGCCAAACCAAGGCCTCGAACCCTAAAGACCTCGCAGTCAGAGCCGTGAACCCGAACCTCGGGCCACCAAAACACCCACATCGGTGGCCTTCGCACCACCCATAAGGCGACCTTCGTACCCTCGGGGTGCGAATTTCGCACCCCGGGAGGTATGAATTTCACACCCACCATGGGGTACGAAATTTGCACCCCGCGATGTGTGAAATTCGCACCCCAGGGCTGGGTTCGAAATTCTGGCATATGCAGGCTCCAGGTGCAAATTTCTAGGCGTGGTCCCCTATTTCTACCTACTCCCAACTACTCCTACCTAACACCTTTCCTATAAGTACCCCATGAATTCACACTCGAAAGGGGTTGTAACTTGAGACCTTGGGACCTCTAGAGAGCCCCATTAATGGCATCTCTTATTTGAGAAAGAAGAAGGGAAAAAGCGTCTTTTTCCTTGTATATTAAATATATGATAACTATGACATCATATACGATAATGATGATATTTTGTCTTAGAGATGACATCATATAGCCTTAGAGATGGCATCATATAGCTTAGAGATAACATCACATGGCTTTAAAATGAATGTAATGAGATGTCATGTGAGGGTTTCAACCTTTTAACTTTTTGTGATCAATAATATTCCAACAACGCTTCACAGTGGACGTAGGCCCCTCACGAGGCTGAAACACTAAAAATCTTTTGTGTTATTTACTTCTTTCCACTCTTGTCTATACGACCAAATTAATTATTCCTGGCAATTGGAATCTTTGGTGTTTACGACATTTTTTGCCATCAACAATAGTATACAATCAAAACCGCGGGCACTTATTGGAGAATGGATTTCCTGGAAAGATATGGGACCACCTTTCCGGCAATGTACCTCCGAAGATGAATACATTGGGGTTCAACAAGAACATCTTGCAACCCAAGATAAACATGACCAGCCCCTCACTTCTCTTGAGAGTACCGAATATATCATTACCATGGTTGGGGGCCAGCCAACCGAACCGATAGCATACAAACAAAAATATAAAAAGGGACAACCGAAGACATTTGATGTAATGGCCCGTAAATCCGTACTATTTGAGTTGACTACATACATCACACGTCCAACCCAAATATCACAGAAATACGAATCATTTTTTTGGAAGAAAAAGGTAGAAGAAGAACAGAAATAACAACACAGAATCTCACATCGCAGCGGAACAAAATATAATATATCATAACTTTTGAAGTACAAAATTTTTGCTATGTAACATATCATCATCAGAGTACAACACTTACAACACAGCGGAAAAGCAATAACTAAAAAATGCTAAAGCCTCCTGCTCCAAGCCCTTTAGATATATCAGAAAAATTCCTAAACTAGTTGACTGCCTGTACAAATTTGGACACCCAAGAGTTCAGGTAAAAAACAAAAAAACTCTGGGTCAGTCATGTGATTGGTATGAGTATACAATTTAAAAAAGTTTGAGAAAATAAACGATATTTCATAAGACCACATCGTATAACACGGAACGGGTTTTTGACTTATGAGATTCCAAAAAACTAGACTAAACTTGTAACAACCCGAAAATCTGGGCCAGTTTAAAATTTTTATTTTGGTAATTTTAGCGAATTTTGAACATTTAAAATGAATTATTTTAAAATAATTTCGACGAGAAATTTATTTTGAATAGAATTCGAACGTATATATTTTATACGTCGTCGTTAGAATATAAATAATTATATATAATTATAAATAGAATTGAAAATGGCGCGGTAGTTCGATAATTCGATTTCAAACTTCAATTGAATGTACCGGGTGCAAAACAAACCGAATTTTAGTTAAACCAAAATTAATAGGATCTATTTGAGAATATCTTTCCAACGAATCCGAAAAATCGAAATTTCATAGCGGGAATCAAAAGATATGTCCAGTTGAAAATTCTGAATAGTCGCTATGGAATTCAGGCCGTTAAAAATGGGAATTTTGCAAATGACTTCGGATTTCGACGAAACCACTTTTGTTGGGTCCGTGATGTCAAATTATTGCTAGATTCCAAATTTCATATTTTTTCGAATCAATATGTGAGCGTGGCAAAGGAAAACGCGTTTGACCAGTTTCAGTTGATTTTAGTCGACTGGAAAATGACCATTTTTCCAACGGTCTCGGAATTCGACGAAACTAGTTTTGTTAGGACCGTATCGTCAATACGAAGCTAGAAAATATTTTTCTGGGATTTATAGAGTTCGTATGTGACCCCAGTAAATTGAAATGCGCATTCAAATTCAATATATAGAGTAATATGTTGATTTTAACGAAAACTGATCGAAATGATCGAATCAACCTATGATACATATCCCATTGTGTTCGGAATGGGGGTAATACGCTATGGACGACAGGCGGTGGGCCTCGTTTAGAGGTCATATGTAAAAGTCAACCTTTTGGGATTAAATAATTAAAATAAAAAAAACTCTTCCTCTCCCCCCCTTAAATTCCTCTGGCCCCCCTTTGATTTTCAATCGACTTTCAGAAAAAAAGAAAAAAAAAGGGGAAAGGAGAGCGACGGGGGGGGGGGGGGGGGGGTGGGGGAGCCGCCGCTGCATCGCCCCCCTCGATCGATCACCGTCGCGCCCTGGTGGCGCGACCACCAACCTCCCCCCCCCCCCCCCCATCGATCTGCTCCCTCCTCCCTCCTCTTCAATTTGAATGCGATACCCCCAAGACCCCACGCGCTTCGACCTCCACCTCCACCGCCTGCCACGGCTCCGCCACCCCCTCCCCTCGAAGCCAGCTGCGCTTCCTCCTACACCAACCACCGGCCACCCTAGCCACTTCAGCCTGCTGTAAGTTTTTATTTATCGATTTTTGTCAGTTTAAAGTTTTTTTTAATCCGTTTTAATATGATTTCAGTTTAGTTAAATCAGTTCTTGTTTAAATCAGTTTATTTTTATTATACAATAGCATATAGAATGTGATTGTTTCATAATAGTAAAAGAAAAAAAAAATAGATATAATTTTTGGCTAGAAAAGATTAGATTTTTAAAATAGAAAAGATTAGATTTTTTAAAATAGAAAAGATTAGATTTTTTTAAAATAGAAAAGATTAAATTTTTTTAAAATAGAAAATATTAGATTTTTAAAATAGAAAAGATTAGATTTTTGAAATTTGAAAAGGCAAAATCTTTATATTTGAAAAGGCGAAATCTTTATATTTGAAAAGGCGAAATCTTTATATTTGAAAAGGCGAAATCTTTATTTATATAGTAGCGTTGTAAAATAGAATTTTTATCTATATAGTAGCGTTGTAAAAATAGAATTTTTATCTATATAGTAGCGAAGTAAAAATTCGATTTTTATATATTGAATAGAGAAGTAAAAATTCGATTTTTATACATTGAATAGCGAAGTAAAAATTCGATTTTTATATATGGAACAGAAATATAAAAATGTGATTTTTGTATATGTAGTGGCTATGGGCAATGAAAGTGACAAAAGGCGAGAACGACAAGATTTTCTACAATAGAAGTGTCGTGGAGTTGGGATAGCTATTGGTGAGAACTTCTCACTCTAAATTTCTTTTTTCTAGTTATATATATATACTAGGATGCAGACGGTGCTTAGCAGCACCCGACACCCGTCATCCACAGACCATGGATGGCTTGTATGCTTGTTTGATGTGTTGTGAAATTTGTTTGTGTTGTTGATGTGAAATCGATAATATAAATTAATGTGTTGAAAGGAAATAAAATATTTATATAGTTAAAATATTTATCGTTAAAAATATAATTTTTAACGTGAAAGTGAATAAATAAATATTTATAAACAAATCGGCCGATTTGTTTATATACACTGATTTGGCCGATATTGATTGGGATGATAAATTTTACACATCGCCCAACTGCACAAATAAAAATATGTGTTTGTTGATTTGAAACCCCACATGGGTCTTGGGATGATATTTGGCGTACACTAATCCCAATTATTTAATTATTGTCGATCGATAGGTCGACAAACTGTGTAAGCGTCGATTATTTATATTATGCAGTTGTGTGGTGCACCTTGGATGATGGTTGATTGTTTATCATTGCTATTTTATACATGTGTGTATGGAATCCATACAATTAACGTTATATGGTGATTGATTGGGCCTCATTCCAATCGGGAAAATAATGAATATTATAAAAGAAAATTCATGTGTTGAATATAAAAATAGTCATGTGTTAACGATGATCATGTGTTGAAACTATTCATGTGTTGAGTAAAATATTTTAAATAATAAAAATTACATCTTTATCGTATTTACAATTAGAATCTACTTCACGGTGGAGTCTAATTAAAATCAAACGATAGATACCATATTTTTATAAAATATTTTACGTAACAAAAATAGTGATGTGTTGACAGTACTCATGTGTTGAGATTAGTCGTGTGTTGAAAGAAATATAAATTCATGTGTTGAATAGAATATATATTCATTTGTTGAATAGAATAACGAATTATTGAAATATAAAGTCGTGTTGATTAGAGATGCGTTATTTTGACGCGAACGATATTTATATCGATTTTATTCGTTTTATAATGAATATTGAAAAGTGATTTCAAAATTTAATATTTTGAAAGGAAATTCAAATTAAATTAGATTAAAATTCAAACTGAAATTGAATTGAAATCAATTTGAAATGAATTTGAATCGAATAGAAAATGAATTCGATTCGAACTGAATAGAAAATGAATTTGAATTCGAATTGAATAGAAAGTGAATTCGAATTCGAATTGAATAGAAATGAATTCAAATTGAATTAAATTGAATTGAATTAAAAACGAATTGAAATCGAATTGAATGAAATTTAAAACGAACTGAAATTGAATTGAAATCAATTTGAAATGAATTCGAATTGAAGTAAATAGAAGGTAAATTCAAATTGAATTGAATTGAAACGAATTAGAATTTGAATTGAATTGAAACGAATTTGAATTCGAATTAAATAAAATTGAAATGAATTCGAATTGAATTGAAATCAAATCGATTTGAAATTGAAGATGAAGTTGAAATTGTTTTTGAAACGAATTTAAAACGATATATAAAATTCGTTTTAAAAGGAAATTGATGAAATATATATATATATTATATATATATATATATAATGGCCTGAATAGAACGCGCCGCACCGGCGCAGTTCATGAATTTCGACCATTGACTCGAATTGACGTTGCAGGAGATCCGACCGTCGGATTCTCCTAAAACCAGAACCGTTGGGTTCGTATCGAAAAGAGCTTTCCAATGAATATTAGAAATTTAAAATCTAACGGTTGGATTTGGAATTATGTCCAAATCAAATTTGAAAAAGGTCGCTGTAAGTGCAGTTCGATGGCCGTTGATGGAAATCAACTGTACGGGCCTTGATAAAATTATTAAAAATATTGATAATTGGTGTAAAATCATAATATGTGAATTGGAAAAAATTGGGCTGAAGAATTCCACATTTGAAAAGATAAAAATAGATTTTTATCAAAATGAACTAGTTTTGAACTAGAATTAAAATCAATTTATTTTTAAAATAAATAAATTGAATTTGAAAGTGATTTTAAAAATAATCATTATTCCCAATACGTGAATTGGACTGGAGCTGAATCGAAATTATCTTCGGAATATTTCGATATGGGATTTCGTGACTATACAGATATTGTTATGGGAATTTGAAAGATATATTTTGTATCGTTATTTCCGATACGATATTTGTTGGTTTCAGAATTTGATATTGAATATAAGCCGGTATATTGTCTATTCAGAGCCTTGTATTTAATATCAAATGTGATTTGGGTTTATCGTGAATCGTGTTTTAGATGACATTGGTTCTTTAACCCAGTTAAAGGCAAGATGTTGATTTTTGAAAAGATTAAAACTAAGTGGAGTTTTAATGAATCTTTAATTAGATTAAAATATGAATTGATAATTTAAATTACCAAATCTGATAGGTGATCAAGAATGGAGTACCACCAGTTTTGCTCCAAAGCGATAGTTAAATCTTCAATTAGATTTGAACGTGAAATGGTAATTAATTTTACCGATAACACCGTGGTGTTAGATGTGGAGTATTACCAGTTTTCTGCATGGGATATATAGGTTGGGATCGGGAAATAAAATAAATAATTACTTCGGTGTGGCTCGCTAATCCCGACTAGTTTGAAATGATATCCAAAGGAAGATTAAAGAATAAATTTAGAAGAATTTATCTTCGATAAAATTAAGGGGAACATTTCCCTAAAAATGTGATTTTGTGAATAAAAGAATATTCTGAATTGGAATGAGGCGTTTGTTGTGTTTGTGTAACATTTGTTTATTATATACGTGGGTTATTCAGAAAGGCCGGGGTTATACCCATTTTGAATAACCGATTCGACGAGATGTCGAAGATGAAGACGGTGATTGAAGACCGGAAGTCTTCACATCGTTTGGGTGATTACTGATGATCTTGATATGGGCTGTACACCCAGGATGAGGGAATCAGTTGGTGATCGTTCAGACGTACTTGGAGATGGATGGATATCCGAGGAAAGTGCCTCCGGCTTCGTTCAGACCCAGAACAAACTTGTAAATGGATTGTGTGTCTTACATTGGATTTTATTCTGTGTTGATTGATTTCTATTAAATATACATCTGTTTGGCGGCGGAGAATTTATTCTCTTGCTTAACGCCCTTCTCTGAGACGTACGAGCTCAGAGGTTGTATATCGATGGAAATCAGTCGCATGGAGTGAATTGCCAATGTGGCACGCGTAAGTGGCAATTGATCAGGGCTTTTGTTGAAAAGCAAAGTCTTGTGGTTGATGATCAAAGCACGGCCTGTGTGGCGTAGCTTTGTGTATAACTTGAATTCACGAGCCTCACACCTCGGTATGAGTCAAAAACGGGATACGGACCTAAGGAGTGCACGACGTTTCTTTCTAGCTAGGGTGGTGTCAGTGACCTACCAGCCCTAACATTTATATACTTTTCACCTGTGTGGTTGTTGGATACGAGCCGCCTTGGATATAGGTCTATAAGGACCGGGAAACGTGTGTTCAGGAATAATTAATCCTCAAAAGTAAGAGAGGACCGGCCTTGGAGGTTCCAAAGGATCAGAGTGGGGTCATGAGGCATTGCTAGAGTGTCTCGAACGCGGAGAGGAGCTTGCCCCTTGCCTTGGCTCATGACGAAAATTCAATTTCCAATACGTGATATTGCAGTTTTAATTGTAGAACTAGTAAGGCGACATGATAGATGGTACCCATGCCGCCTATGATTGATATTTATGATTTGAAATTGTTTTGACACTATACACCTATAATAGTATCAAATAATGTGTTTTAAACGTATCAAGCATGCTTTGGCTGTTATAAGGGAAAACCCTATTCTCCGGCTTGCGTTGCATTGTGTGATGGGACCTGGGTCTTATAACAGTTTCATTTTTCTTTATTTAGCATTGCGCTGTTTGTTCTATGCACTGGTATTCTTGGGAGGAAACCCAT
Source organism: Allium sativum (assembly GCA_030737875.1). NCBI lineage: Eukaryota > Viridiplantae > Streptophyta > Magnoliopsida > Asparagales > Amaryllidaceae > Allium > Allium sativum. The sequence continues at coordinate 461,443 of CM060925.1, read as the reverse complement.
TCCGTGTTATACGGCGTGGTCCCTTGAATCACTCTCTTTTAAAGTAAAGTTTTAAATAACTGTTTTTGTTCTCACACCAGTCCCATGACTGACCTGGAGTTTATTGTTTTAACCTAAACTCTGGGTGCCCCTATTTCGACACGGGCAGCTAGTAGTTTTGGTTTTGCAGATTTATATTCATAGGATCCTAATTTACAGCTGGAACGATGCTCGGAAAGATCTGTATCCGTGTATTACTTTCAGTTGTGTTTTGTATATTTTTCCACTGCTATGTAATTTATTGTAATCTCTGATATTTGTTGAATGTAATTTATTCATTTATACTCTGTATATTCTTGTATCTGATGGAATTGTAGTAATAACAATGAAATGTTCTTCCGTCTGCGTTATATTTTGTCCTGTTCTTAAAACGATCAGGGGTTTCGAACGGTCTTAGTCGGTTTAACGATCGATTCGGATCGAGCGATATTCCTTGCCGTTACAAAACTTTCAAAAATCCTTTTGAAAGTAACGATAATCTTTATATCAAATCTCTTTTGATATTATAATAGTATCTAAATCAAAATAAATAGAAATCTAGTGGAACGCTTTCATCTCACGCTCCACATACATAACATACAATCAAATTTGCAGGCACTTATTGGATAATGAATTTGCAACTATGACAAGGTATGGGACCACCTACCGATAGTGTACCTCTAGAGGAGAATACACTGGGTTCAATAAGAACATTTTATAACCCAGCCACACATGACCAACCACTCATTTTGCTTGAGTGTATCGGATGTATATAGCCAACGGTTGGGATCAACAACCATTTTCCCGAATGGGACAACATCGAATAGATTAAAGAATGAAATGAATTTTTCTAGATAGGTGATAATACACCCTAATGGAAGCTACCGAATTAGCTATGCTGCTTGCCCGATTTTTTCATTTCCCGGTTGTTGAGGCCTAAGGATACGATTACTTACCATTCATTAATAACACAATCACTTTAAATGTCACATTTTCAAATCCGTTAATCAATAATTGATTTGCACAAATACATTCTGGATATTATGCTAAGAGAATAAATTCTCTGCTACCATATATATTTGCACAGACCAACATATGCGATCATTGTAAACACTCTGTCAGACATTCATCCATATATGTTTGTTCTGGGATTGAACAAAACCGAAGGAACGATTTCCATTAATAGAAAAATCCCTTGCACTGTACTCCGTCTTTGATTATCTTCATATAATCTGATTCGCAACGCTACAACCAATACAGAGTGGTTCTCGGATAATAATCCAACCGGTCTCTCCATATTGACAACGATATTGGCAAATACTTCGATAGTCGGTTATTCAACTATCAAAGAAAAACAAACATCCATTCAAAGCATCAAACAATCACTGGGTCCTTAATTAATATTTCATTCATTAATTAAATCACTTCTCCATTTCCTTATCAATATTTGTTAACCAAACATTTTCAATGATCATCTTGGCCTCTTACCTATTTGGAAAACATTTCCATAAATCGCCTTCTTTTATTTTCTATACATAGAAAATATTTCCTATTTATAATTAGAAACATTCCAATTACTTCTCTCTTTCCCGACCATTCATTTCTATACATAGGAAATATTTATTTTTATATTTCCAAATTCCACTTACTTGGGTTAAAACGAATGATGTGTAAAACATTGTTACAACAACCCAAATTACTACATTCAACTAAATCTTATTCAAAACATTTCTCTTTGAGACGAAATCTTTTTATTTATCAGTTAATCGTGAAATCAATCAAGTTGGGCGGAAAATTACCTCTAAGACCTTGACCGTAAACATCCTTAACTTCAAAACAGACAAGACTGAAACACCCCACCTCCGTTAGGGTCACTCTCAAAGGGAATGCCCTAATTTTGGTGGAGGTTTATAAGTATAGGTCACAGATATACAAGACAGATATAAGAACACATATTTTTGAACAGCGGAAAACAACAACTTTTATTTTATTAAAATACGTGTTACACAAACCATGCCATAATTGTCTTACAATTCTTCCGAAAACATAACATCTTCATAACTGTCTTGATTACATTATTTAAAGAAGCATAAAGAAAACATAAATAAACTGCATAAGTCCCATAATTGCTGCCCAAAGCCATAGTCTAAAACGAAAAAGATCCAAGCAATACATTCTTTCTCTTCAAGCTGGATGTGAAAGCTGGTCAAGCTGCGGTATTCCCTCCCTGTGGACCTGGGGGGGGGGGGGGGAAACGAAAGAAAAGAAGGCGAAAGAAGAGTAGAGTCAGACATAAAGCCTGAGTAAGTCTAGGACTATTCAGTCTATGAGTAATGAACTGGGTATGATAAGTATAAACTTGTAATGAGAAAGCACCATAAACTAAGTTAAGTTGTCTAGGGTCGAATGCACTATCGTACCCCATGTTAATCTCTGTACCCATATAAACTAGTTCCCAACAGGCACCCCATAGTCAGGGTAAAGTGATCCATTTCTGATGATCGGCTCCTACTCGCCTAGTTACATGTGCCTTACGGCCCCCGATGTTGTAGTTACCTATGCTGGTCCCACCATGGGGTGTATCAAGTCCCATGGTGGCGGCCCGACACAATCCTAGAATGCACAGGTATGCTACTGGTGCCCAGTGCCTTATTTTTCTACGCTGGAGTGTGTGCACGCCCGCACCCCGTTAGAACCTACACTGTTGCACCACCGCCGTCGATTTGACCTCTTACAGTCAGCCCAGTAATCGTGCCACACCCTACCTAGTTCAGGGTATCCTGATACACCTTGTAGGGTTACTGCTGAAAAGGGTCCCCCGCTACTAGGTTTTCTATTTCTAGCCAACATGCTAAGTTGGTTAAGTGTTTTGTAAACCTAACCCCAAATCAGTCTGTATAGTTTAGCATGTTCCATTTTGATTGAGTATTAATTCAATTTACTTAATCCTATCAATCCTGACTCAGCCTTAATTGTCTTATTAAAGCCTTGACCTCTCACATTAGACATGTATTGTTGTGGCCGCCTGTTGCCGGTTGGGTCCGGGCAGTCTTACGCCACAACTCAGTCTAACCTCGGGTCCTTATTGGGCTCCGTGTTTAACCGTCCACATTGGATAGGTATTGTTGTGACTACTGGACAACCGGGCGGTTTCGGGCAGGTTTACATCACAACTCAATCCAACCTCGGGTTAAACACATCGTATTTTCTACATTTACATATTTTATCTCTTTCCTTTTTATATTTAATTATTTGCGGCCCATTATTCAAATTCACCTTTATTGGTTTAAAATTTATTTATGCCACTTAATTATTTTCAAGGTTGTTGGCATGCGTCAAACATGCCAACACATATATTAACCCAATCGTCGTTACCCCCGTTTTTACACATTCGCTACAATATAAGATATGTTGGGTTTAACATTTAAACCCAACTTAGCCATATGGAAAGGGGAGGCTTATAACATGGTGTTTATATATTCTAAGTGACATAAAAGGCGAGTGTGAGCGCATGAACTTGCAACATAGCGATTTAATTAACATGGATTAGGCATGTGTGAACTTGCATGGTAACAACATATAATCATGGCATAAACATACTTAAACATGAATCATTCTATTCATATAATCATAACATAAACTTACACAGACATGAATCATGGTTTTTAATTTATTCATGTAAACTTGCAATTGGAATGTAAATCCAACTTAATTTATGTGCTACCTATATCGCCATATGATTTTTATAACAACATAGGCCTAAACATGGTTTCAACTAGGCATAACACCAAACATAGTTTGATCATGTTCATAAAAATGCTTACTTTTGTTTCTAATACAAAAGTATGATTTGCCAATTCCAACATAGATTCATATAAACCATAGTACTTAGTCAAGTCCAATTACACACTAAAAGTGATCATAAAAGTATGTACATCATATTAGCATAATGGTGAATCATATTCTTGCATGAATCCCAAATAAACTACTACAACATATGATTGTTAACATGAATCATATACTTGCATGAATCTAAATTAAATCACTACAAATATGTAGTTGCCAATTTCCAACATAAATCCAATACTTGCAAATATCCAATCGTTATACCACAACAATTCCAAATCGTTTAGAATCAACGCAACATACAAACGTAGATTATTATCGCCACAAATCGATTACAATTCTATTTCTCATTTTACACAAATCAAACGCAATTATTTATTCACATCGGAATAGCACTCTACTTACAACGTATGACGAATCTTCAATTCAGGAATCTGAATTCTGAATTTGGAGATGCTATCCTTTGTTGTAGGCGTTGCTTTGATTTTAATTGACGTTGCTTTAAGCTTTCGAATTATCTCCTAATTGTCTCTCAATTTCTGACGGCTATTCCTAGTCTCTCCTCAGCAGCATGACGGTCTCATCTCCATTTTTGTTTATGTGAATTAGGGTGAGTCTTAGGTCCTTTTTATAGAGTTTTAGAGTTGATTCGGACCGTCGATGGAGCTTGGTTTAATAATAGCCGTTCGTTCAAAGGAGAGACCAACCAGGAGCTGACATCTAGCCCTATTGACAAGGCAAGGCTCCGAAAATCGACCAAACACAGACTAGGCCAGCCGGGGGGCTGGGTTCGACCTGGCTCAGTGGCCAGGTCGACATGCCAGTCGACACCGTGTCGACTTGGCAGTCGACACGGGTGACCCAGGTCGACTGCCCAGTCGACCTGGTTAGCCCTAGGTCGACTTCCAAGTCGACCTGGGTGCCTTGGGCGGGAAAATTCCCGCCCTGGCCAATTGGGCCCGATTTTTGAATTTCAAATTGATTTTTCTGAGCTGTTTTGGTCTGTTTGATTTTTAAACTGAATTTTGAAACTTCCGGAGGCCATATCTTCCTCATACGGAGTCTGTTTTATGCAAACTCGACTCTATCTCAAGCAGAATTCTGAGACGAACGCAATGGCGTATCCCGTTTCCCTTAATTCTTTGATTTGAAATTAGTTATACTTTAGTTTGTAAATTTCACTGTTAGAGAATACACGGGGTGTTACAAAGACCATTATTCCCGAATAATCAACACCATAAAAACCAATTATTCATTTTTAAAATGTATATAAGTTTCCCATTCTATTTTTATTATATTAAATTTATTGCTTTCCTTTTTGTTTATAACATTCTATTTTAATTTCGTTTCATTATCGAATTATATATATATCGATATATCGATTTCTAATTATCAAATCTTCTTAAAATATTCTAACTCCTTAAATTTTCGGAAAATTTCGCCATAGCTTCCTTTGTACGGGTCACTCGGTACAACTACAAAACGCCTCTCTGGACCCTTTCCATTCAAAAAGAAAATAAAAAAGCCAAGCGGCTTGCCGATTCGGCGCATAAAATCTCATATTAAATTAAATATGTACCTTTTAATCGGGCATTTCAATTTATACCTCTTCATATACTTCATTCCAAACCTGCTTAACACATATCCAAATATTCCCATTTGGTTTCAACTCATTCCATCGTCTTAACCCAATTCGCTAATTTATTTTCTAATTAATAATTTGCCTATTTCACTTCTTTGTTTGAACATAACATGTTCAACTACAATATCAATTTGCTTATACACAAATTGAATTCCATTTTCGATTCAAGTTCCCTTTCCGATTTCGAATATAATTTCTCAAATCACCATTACTTATTCAGAGACCAATTTCATATTAAATTTCGATTAACTAATTATTATTCATATTAATTAGTTCTATTCAATAACAAAAAAAATCTGATTTTTGTCTCAAAAATCATTTTACTTACTTCACTGGAGTTCATATTTATTTTATTTCTCCAGTCTTGATTTTTCTAATGGAAATTCGAATTTTATTTACTTAAAATCCTTTTATTTATTTAAATAAACCGTTATGGTTTTATAATGGTTTTGGCGCTGTTTTTCTGAAAATTGGATTTTGACATAACTCAAAATCAATAAGACGAAATCCAGATTTTTCTCTTCCATTAGAAAACTATTATCAAATTGGTCCTGACGATTCTTGTTTCAAAGAATTCCGACTCAAATTGAGTTTTATATACTCAATTGAAGTTCGAAACGCCAATTTATGAACTACCGCGCTGCGGCCTGTTCGTTTTAATTATATTTAAAATAAACATTGAACTTCATTTAAAAATAAGACTTCAACTCCATTCTAATGTATTTAAATATTAATTCAGCCCATTTACCAAACCCAACTTTGTATTCTCGATTATCCATATCCTTCGATTACTTCATAACTCAGTTATAAATTTATCTATAACTTAATCTTCTATATCAAATTCTAATTTATTTAGAAATAAATTATTTTAAATAAATTCGAACTGATCGAATTCAGATCATAAATCCTTGCGGATTTATTTTGGTTCAATTTATATTCTGGACATTAGAATAAATTTCATCATTTAGTTCTTTAAACGATTCCCCATTCCTATTTTTGAATTCACATTTGAATTTAAATATTCAAATGATAATTTTTCCGCTTCATTTATAAACATCATTTATAAATTCATTCCAGTTCTCTAATTATCCAATGAAAATCATTCCATTTTATTTATAAGCACTATTTATAAACTTACCTCAATTTCCGGTATTATTTAATTTATAAACATTATTTATAAATTCAATACTTGTTTTATTTATTTGAAACAAGTAAATATCTTTATAATCCATTCGAGATTTAAATTCTATATTTTAAAAATAGATTTCCCATTTTAAATCTCGAATATCCTTTTACAGTATTTTATGAATTAACATCTCGGCCCCAATGATATTTAAACATTTTAAAACACCCAATTATCAATCATAGGGTTCTAACACATCATATATGATAAGATGTATGAAATCAAACAATGAATAATAATATTTTTGAGGAATCCAGTTGGATTCCTCCATCCTGTTTTCCTGCATCCACAGATGTTAGCCAACATAAATAATACTCATCCTACTTCGAGGCAGGATATCACGGTATAAAAGGTCATCCACTATATAGCATGGGATGTATAGTGTCATTCGCTAATGATACTGGGGGCATCCGCTAATGGTATTGCGGGAATCCAACTGCCAATATATATATATATATATATATATATATATATATATATATATATATATATATATATAATGGCCACAAAAACCAAGCCTAAATAACTAATATATTTTTATAATAGCCACAAAAATATTTAAACACATCCAAACAACCAACAATTATTTTTAACGATAAAAATAATTCTAAATAATAAATTTGAGTGTGATTTACTCACTGTGACTTTATTGTCTAAATAACCATTTAGTTGAATTAAACAGTGTTTAATTTAACCAAAAAGCACCAACTGCCTCTCTGTCATTCCAATCCAATTCCATGATATTGTATTTTGACGATACGAAACCAACTCACCTCGTTATACTGAAATCTCACTCATATTTCTATTTTTGAATTCTTTTACCAGTTAAAAATAATTGTTTGTTGATTGTTTGGATGCTTTAAATATTGTTTGTTGCTGTGAAAAATATATTAGTTATTTAGGTTTAGTGGTTGCTATTATATATTTATTGGTGGATGGATTTCCCGTAGTATCTTTAGCAGATGCCTGCGGTACCATTAGCGGATGATTACCCTATACGCCCTACGCTATGATAGTGGATGACCTTCTATAACGTGATATCCTGACTCAAAGCAGGATGGGTATTATTTATGTGACTAAAGTCTGTGGATGCAGGAAAACAGGTTGGAGGGATCCAACTGGATTTCTCAAAAATATTATTATTTGTTTGTTCTCATATATATTGTCACTTATGATGTGTTAGAAAATCCATGGTTGATAATTGGTATTTTTGAAATTTAAAGGGAAAAATCAATTTATCTAAAATAGAAACCGAATTTCAATTGGGCTATAAATATATTAACTTGTTTTGAATATATAAAACTAGTAGTGAATTTATAAATGTTGTTTATCAATTAATAAATGTGATATTTGAAACAAATTTATAAAAAGTGTTTATAAATAAAGTGGAAAAATTATCATTGGATAATTTGAATATTTAAATTCCAAAGTGAATTTAAAAATAGAAATGGGGAAATCGTTTTAAAGAAATAAACAATGGAATTTATTCTGATGTTCATAATATAAATTGAACTAGAAATAAATCTGTAAGGATTTATGATTTGAATTCGATTAATTTGAATTTATTTAAATAGAAGTTAAATTGAATATGAAAATAAATTGGGTGTTATATATATATAAGTTATTATAAATAGAAATTTCCAAAATATGATTTTTGTTTTAAATAGATTTCGAAATAGACTTGTTTGCATATAAAACAAGGAAATTTATAAAATGGTGTTTATAAATATAATGAATTAATTATCATTGGACAACTTGAATACTTAAATTCAAATATGAATTTAGAAATAGAATTTGAAATCATCCGAAAGGGAACAACGGTTTTTATTCTGCAATTCAGAATATCAAAGGGATGGAGTTTCAAATAGAAATTTGAAAGGGAACTACTTTAAATATATGAAACAAGGAAGTCGAATTTATAAATAGTGTTATAAATTTGGTGAAATAAATTATCATTTGGATAATTTGAACCATTTAAATTCAAATAGGAATTTAATAGTAAATTGGGAAGAGTTTTGAAAACAAAACGACTGATTATATTTTGGAATTCGGAATATAAGCTGAATTGAGAAGAATTCAAAGGGTTTATAATTGAAATTCGATTATATCAAATTTTATAAATAATTTATTTATAAAAGGAATTGGAATTAAATATAGAAGATTGAAGGATAAATAAATTTATTACAGAGTAAGGGAAAATCGACAATTATAGATAATCAGAAATATTAACTTGAATTTGGAAAATTGGTTTAAAATATATTAAAATATATTAGAATGGAGTTGAATTTATTATCAACGAAGTTTAAATGTTTATATATATTAATATAATAAAAACGAACTCGCCGCAGGGCGGTAGTTCGTAAATTGGCGTTACGAACTTCAATTGAGTATACAAGACTCAATTTAAGTCGGAATTCTTTGAAATAAGAATCGTCAGGACCGTTGGAATAATAGTTTTCTAATGGAAGAGAAAAATATGGATTTCGTCAAATAGATTTTGAGTTATGTCAAAATAAATTTTCAGAAAAACAACGCCAGAACCATTATACAGCCATAACGGTTTATTTAAATAAATAAAAGGATTTAAAGGAAATAAAATCCAAATTGCCATCAGAAAAATCCAGACTAGAGATATAAAATAAATATGAACTCCAGTGAAGTAAGTGAAATAATTTTTGAAATAAAAAATTAGATTTTTAGTTATTAAATAGTTTTGACTAGTTTGAAGAATAAATAGTTAATTGTGATTTGAATCAAAATTAGGCGTTGGATAACTGAAAAAGATTTGAAAATTTTTATTTGAAATCAAATATGTAACTCGAGTTGAAAATGGAATTAGATTGAGTTCACGAATAGATTAAAATATATTTGAATGTGATATGTTCAAATAAGAAGTGAAACAGGCAAATATAGCTAATTAGAAAATAAATTAGCGAATTGGGTTAAGATGAATGGATTGAGTTGAAACCAAACGGAAATATTTGGATATGTGTTAAATAGGTATGGGATGAAGAGAATAAAGTATATAAATTTACTGCCCGACAAAAAGGTACATGTTTAAATTCCATATGAGGTTTTATGCGCCGAATCGGCAAGCCACTTGGCTTTTTATTATTTTTTTGAATCGAAAGGGCTTAGAGAGGCGAGTTGAGGTTTGAACTATCGACCAGTACAAAGGAGGTTATGGCAAAATTTTCCGAGAATTTAAGGAGTTAGAATATTTTTAAGAAAATTTGATAGTTAGAAATCAATGTATCGATATATATAGAATTTGATAAGGAAATGAACTTGAAATTATAATACTATAAACAAAAGGAATCTATAATTAAATCTTGTAAAATTAGAAAGAGAAACGTGTACGGGTTTAAAAATGAATAATAGGGTTGTATGATGTTGATTATTCTAAGTAAGTGGTGTTGTCAGTTTTGAAGTTAAGGATGTTTTCAGTCAAGGTCTGAGAGGTAGTTATACCCCAACTTGATTGATTTCATTTTTAATTGATAAATTGCAATATCCAGTCTCGAAGAGAAGTGTTTGAATAAGAGTTAGTTGAATAAATTATTTTGGGTTGTTGTAATGATGTTTTACACAACATTCATTTTAACCCAAGTGGTGGAATTTTGGAAATTTAAAAGTAAATATTTCTTGAGTATAATTAAAGTAGTCAGGAAAGAGATAAGTGATTGAAATTGGTTTCAACTACAAATAGAATATATTTTCTAAGTATAGAATACAAAAGAAGACGATATATGGAAATGTTTTCCAAATAGCGTAAGAGGCCAAGTTGATTATTGAAAGTATTTGTTTAACAAATATTGATAAAGAAATTGAGAAATGATTTAATTAATGAAATATTAATTAAATGGCCCAGTGATTTGTTTCATGCTTTGAATGGATGTTTGTTTTTCTTCGATAGTTAAATAACCGACTATCAAAAAGTTTGCCAATATCTTGGTCAATATAGAGAGACCGGTTGGATTATTATCCGAGAACCACTACGTATTGGCAGTAGCGTTGCGAATTAGATTATATGAGGATAATCGTAGACGGAGTAAAGTGCAAGGACTTTTTCTATTAATAGAAGTTGTGCCTTCGATTTCGTTTAGTCCCAAAACGAAGTGTATGGACGAGTGTTTGACAGAATATTTCCAGTGATTGCATATATTGGTCTGTATAAATATATATGGTGGCAGAGAATTTATTCTCTTAACATAATATCCAGAATATATTTGTACAAATCAATTAGTGATTAACGGATCTGACAATATGGCATTCAAAGTGATTGTGCTATCAACGAATTGCAAGAAATCGTAACCTCAGGCCTCAACAACAGGGAAATGACAAAAATCAGGCAGGCAGCATGGCTATGTGGGTCGCTCCCATTAGGGTGTATAATCACTTATCTAGAGAAATTTCTTTTACTTCTTTAATCTATCGATGCTGTCCCTCTTCGGGAAACTGCTACTGATCCCAACCGTTGGTGATATACACTCGATACACTCAAGCGAAATGAGTGGTCGGTCATGCATGGGCCGGGTTGCAAGACGTTCTTGTTGAACCTGGTGTATTCCTCTCTATAGATACACTATTGGAAGGTGGTTCCATACGTTGTCATAGTCGGAATTCAATCTCCAATAAGCGCCCTGCGGTTTTTGATTTTATATTATATATGGAGTGTGAGATGCAAGCGTTTCGGTAGATTGTTATTTATTTGATTTAGACACTATTATAATATCACTTGATTTTCGTTTCAAAGTGTTTTGGGTTATAGTAAGGTAAAAACCGTCCATATTTATGTGTGGTCTGGTCTTACTATTATCCTTTCTTTCGAAAGGATTTTGAAAGTTAAACAAATGGTTGGAGTTTACTCACACCAGTCCCATGACTGACCCAGACTTTATTTTGTTTGTTTTCCCTAAAATCTTAGGTGCCCATATTTGTACGGGCAGTCAAGTAGTCGGGATTTTTCAGATTCACTTGGAAGAGCTGGAAGCAAGAGGCTTCACCAGTTAGCTATAGACTATCGTATTCCGCTATGTACCATGTTCGTATCTGGAAACAGGTGTTTATAACTATTCCAGAAATAGTTGTTATGCTCTGATGATGGTATGTATATAAAGTTACCGAAATTTATTTCAAAGTTTATGTTACCTAATATATTTTATTCGTTCCGCTGTGAGTTTGTGACTTTCGTTTTCTTCTATTCTAATATTTCTTTCTTTCTATTTCTCATCCTCTAACTCCTTTCCAATAATGATTCGTATTTCTGTGCAATTTAGGTTGGACGTGTGGTGTTATTAGTCAACTGAGATACTACGGATTTGCGGGCCGTTATAGTTGGTATCAGAGCTTAGGTTGAGCGAATACTTAGGCTTCGGTGGGATGTGCTCATTAGAGATAGGGTCAGTAGTACCCTACAATGTGTTGAGCGTATACATATGAGAGGGCGTATTTGTTAATTGGTATAAAAACTATTTTATATTGTGTTGGCTAGTCTGTTGGGTGGTTTATGAATTCTAGTCGAATCGTGGGATGCCACGACGTCGATAAGAGTTTGTAAATACTTGAACAGAAGATTGAACATGATATTGTTTTTAAGTGGGTAAATGAAATAATTTTACCCAAAATTTTACTTTGATAGAAAAGGAATAATTTTCTTAAATTATTATAGTATATTGATCAGTTGATTTATATTATTATAATCAAATAAGATTATAAGATTGGATTGGTTATCTATAACCAAATAAAATTTGTATGTAAATGAAATATAGAAATGAGATGAACTGTAATTGGATTTGAAACAGAATTTGGAATTTCTATCTTGGGAAGTTGGAAAATATTTTCTGGAGTATATTAGAACAATATAGCTTTATTTTAGAAGGATTTTTGAATAAAAATCATTTTGAATGTATTCTGAAAGTGTTAAATTACTGAACTCACTTCAGTGGTTGGAAAATAATTCTGATGATGACTGTAGCAGCCTCAGTGTTCATTTTCGAGTTATAAGTGATGGATTGCTACCTTAGAAAAAATTTGGTTTAAATTTGTTTGAAAGAAAACAAGATGGGTTAAAAATTCAAATGTTTCGAATTTGAGATGGTTATAAATATATGTATATATTTATGGGATTCCAACAATGATTTGAAATAGAGACCCGGGAATTTGAGTTCTGAAATTTAAATTTTTCCTAATCAAGATAAATGGATTGAAAGGAATAAATTGATTAAAACCAACTGAAATGAATTTGAAAACCTATGAACTAATAACAAAAAGATTTGGTAGAACTAAAAATTTGTTGAAATATGAATAGTTGAATTTCATCATAAGTGGAATTTGAAAATTAATGGGTTTTGAGCATTTTTCCCACCTTAGTAATTTCGGGGATGAAATTCTTTTAAGAGGGGAAGAATGTAACGACCCGGATTTTCGAACAATTTATTTTAAATATTTAATATCGTTTAGATATTGAGTTTATAATATAAATGAATTTTTATATTCAGTTATCGAGTAAATAATTGAAATACGATTTATTTCGAATATAAATAGTTATCGAAATACGAGAATTTGAAATAATTCAATTTGATATTAAAACGGAGTCAAATGATTCAAATGAGTAATGTAAATTCTGTTTCAATATATACAGTAATAATAAATAGTTTATTATCGAAGGATTAATGGTTTCTGAATTTAAATTATATTATATTAATTTAATATGGTATGTACATTAAAATTAAATTTCAGTATATATACAGTTCAATTCAAAATGACGTTATAACATTGAAATGTCGGTCGGTACATTGAAATAGTGGTTCGTGTGTGAGCCCTGAGATATTTTTATGGATAAGATCAGAATCGAATCAGTAATCAAATCATAATCCGTTTAAATAAAATTAAGATTTCTTTATATCAAATCGTATTAATTATAAAATCAAATCAAATCTAATTAAAACATTTTTAATATCAAATCAAAATCTATCTTAATATTTTCAAAATCCCACAGCAGACCAAATTCCTTAATGGCAAAGGCTCCTCCTTCTATAAAACTACACCTCACAGTTTCCATTTTTCTTTAAGGCAATTGAACGTGAAAACTTCAGAATGGAAATTCTCTTTTCTCTAAAAAAACAAAAAAATGGCCGAGTTAAATCAAAATCAAACGAGCTTCATTAATGGAAAAAAAAATATGTAGGAACAGCAAATTCGAATTGCGATATGGGATCGTGTATTGAAATTCGCCAGTAGCTCGACATTGGGCGCTCACGAATTAACAGTTATTTAGGGCTGTTTGTCATTGAAATTCAGAGAGGGAATCGATCGAAGGAAGGCTCGCTGGGATCTCGACATTGAGTAACCACTAGGGTTCGTTGCGAGTCATTTTGGGGGAGAAATAATGGAGCGTGATGGTGGTTCGGTAGAGCAAGGACGGTTCAAAAATCAGGGCAGCGTGATTTTCTGGGCAAGGATCTTCATTGATGATATTATCGTGGGATTTGGTTCCACAAACATTTGCGAGTTATGGTAAAGGAGGGCTCGAGTTCTAATGCGAGGTTTGTAAGATGGACAACAGCTATAGCTAGGGATTGGAAGGCCGTCAGTATGTTGTTGGGATGTTCAGAAGTGGGTTTGTGGCATTGTTTTGGATATCAGTTTACAATGACATTCATGGTGCAACAATAGGACAGTTTGGAAGGGGGGATATGAAGTGATGAAGGCGACAACAATGCCTTCCTGAGCACAAAGGGTCGATGTGGATAAACAAGGATATATGAGATTCCGTACTGTGAGGGATGTACTATTTTAATTTTGGAAAAATAATGGCAGATGGATGGTGTGAAAGGGTTCGGTAACGGGAATGGCTCAACAACATGTTTTGAATTGGATTAAGGGATGGATTTAAAACCTTAAACAGTTGTTAGTTTATTTTAATAATAGTAATTAGGTTTGAGGTTAGTGATATTATAAATTGAAGCTTATGTAATGAATATGGAAATTAGTATAATTTCACTAGCTGATTAAATAAAATTGTATAAACCAATATATTTAGCTAGTGAATAAAATTAATTGACTAATTGTTTGAGTATGAAATTAAGGTTTAATTTGGAATTGATTTACATGAGTAATTAATTAAATTAGCCTAAGTCGATAACTAAAATTTGATTAATATTGTTTTACATTAAAATAGACATATGAAGTAATCTATCGGAACCAGCTTGGGCATTTTAATTTAAATCGAATATCATTCGATTTGAATTAAAATTTGTATCAGATCTGACAAATAAATCAGGTAAGTAAATCTCACTCACATTTTTATTTTTGAATTCTTTTACCAGCTAAAAATAATTGTTTGTTGATTGTTTGGATGCTTTAAATATTATTTGTTGCTGTTAAAAATATATTAGTTATTTAGGCTTCGTGGTTGCTATTATATATATTGGTGGTTGGATTTCCCATAGTATCATTAGCGGATTCCTGCGGTACCATTAGCGGATGATTACCCTATACGCCCCATGCTATGATAGTGGATGGCCTTCTATACCGCGATATCCTAACTCGAAGCAGGATGGGTATTATTTATGTGACTAATGCATGTGGACGCAGGAAAACAGGTTAGAGGGATCCAAATGGATTCCTCAAAAATATTGTTATTTGTTTGGTCTCATATATATTGTCATATATGATGTGTTAGAAAATCCGTTTTTGATAATTGGTATTTTTGAAATTTAAAGGGAAAAATATATTTATCTAAAATAGAAATCAAATTTCAATTGGGCTATAAATATATTAAATTGTTTTGAATATATAAAACAAGTAGTGAATTTATAAATGTTGTTTATCAATTAATAAATGCGAGATTTGAAATAAATTTATAAACAGTGTTTGTAAATAAAGTGGAAAAATTATCATTGGATAATTTGAATATTTAAATTCAAATGTGAATTTAAAAAAAGAAATGGGAAAATTGTTTTAAAGAAATAAACGATGGAATTTATTCTGATGCTCAGAATATAAATTGAACTAGAAATAATTCCGTAAGGATTTATGATTTGAATTCGATTAATTCGAATTTATTTATATAGAAGTTAAATTGAATATGAAAATAAATTGGGTGTTATATAAAAAAAGTTATTATAAATAGAAATTTCCAAAATATGATTTTGGTTTTTAATATATTTCGAAATAGACTTGTTTACATATAAAACAAGGAAATTTATAAAACGGTGTTTATAAATATAATGAATTAATTATCATTGGATAATTTGAATATTTAAATTCAAATATGAATTTAAAAATAGAATTTGAAATCATTCGAAAGGGAACAACGGGTTTTATTCTATAATTTGGAATATCAAAGGGATGGAGTTTCAAATAAAAATTTGGTGAAGTAAATTATCATTTGGATAATTTAAACCATTTAAATTCAAATCGAAATTTAATAGTAAATTGAGAAGGTTTTGAAACCAAAACGATTGATTATATTTTGGAATTCGGAATATAAGCTGAATTGAGAAGAATTCAAAGGGTTTATAATTGAAATTCGGTTATATCGAATTTTATAAATAATTTACTTATAAAAGGAATTTGAATTAAATATAGAAGATTGAAGGATAAATAAATTTATTATCGAGTAAGGGAAAATCGACAATTATAGATAATCGAAAATATTAAGTTGAATTTGGAAAATTGGTTTAAAATATATTAAAATATATTAGACTGGAGTTGAATTTATTATCAACGAAGTTTAAATGTTAATATATATATATATATTAATATAATTAAAACGAACTCGCCGAAGTGCGGTAGTTCGTAAATTGGCGTTCTGAACTTCAATTGAGTATACAAGACTCAATTTAAGTAGGAATTCTTTGAAACAAAAATCGTCAGGAGCGTTGGAATAATAGTTTTCTAATGGAAGAGAAAAATTTGGATTTCATCAAATAGATTTTGAGTTGTGTCAAAATCAAATTTTCAGAAAAACAACGCCAGAACCATTATAAAGACATAACGGTTTATTTAAATAAATAAAAGGATTTAAAGGAAATAAAATCTGAATTACCATCAGAAAAATCCAGACTGGAGATATAAAATATATATGAACTCCAGTGAAGTAAGTGAAATGATTTTTGAAACAAAAATCAGATTTTTAGTTATTAAATAGTTTTAACTAGTTTGAGGAATAAATAGTTAATCGAGATTTGAATCAAAATTGGGCGTTGGATAAGTGAAAGAGGTTTGGAAATTTTTATTCGAAATTAAATATGTAACTCGAGTTGAAAATGGAATTATATTGAGTTCATGAATAGATTAAAATATATCTAAATCTGATATGTTCAAATAAGAAGTGAAACAGGCAAATATAGCTAATTAGAATATAAATTAGCGAATTGGGTTAAAACGAATGGATTGAGTTGAAACCAAATGGAAATATTTGGATATGTGTTAAAAAGGTATGGGATGAAGAGAATGAAGTTTATAAATTTAGTGCCCAACAAAAAGGTACATGTTTAAATTCCATATGAGGTTTTATGTGCCGAATCGGCAAGCCACCTGGATTTTTGATTTTCTTTTTGAATGGAAAGGGCCTAGAGAGGCAAGTTAAGGTTTGAACTATCGATCGGTACAAAGGAGGTTATGGCGAAATTTTCCAGGAATTTAAGGAGTTAGAATATTTATAAGAAAATTTGATAGTTAGAAATCAATGTATCGATATATATAGAATTCTATAAGGAAACGAACTTGAAATTATAATACTATAAACAAAAAGAATCTATAATTAAATCTGGTAAAATTAGAAAGCGAAACGTATAAGGGTTTAAAAATGAATAATTGGGTTGTATGATGTTGATTATTCGAGATGAGTGATCTTGTCCGTTTTGAAGTTAAGGATGTTTTCAGTCAAGTTCTGAGAGGTAGTTATACCTCAACTTGATTGATTTCATTTTTAATTGATAAATAGAAAGATCCAGTCTCGAAGAGAAGTATTTGAATAAGAGTTAGTTGAATAAATTATTTTGGGCTGCTGTAACGATGTTTTACACAACATTCGTTTTAACCCAAGTGGTGGAATTTTGGAAATATAAAAGTAAATATTTCCTGAGTATAATTAAAGTAGTCAGGAAAGAGATAAGTGATTGAACTTGTTTTCAATTGCAAATAGAATATATTTTCTAAGTATAGAATATAAAATAAGACGATATATGGAAATGTTTTCCAAATAGCATAAGAAGCGAAGATGATTATTGAAAATATTTGGTTAACAAATATTGATAAAGAAATGGAGAAGTGATTTAATTAATGAAATATTGATTAAACGGCCCAGTGATTTGTTTCATGCTTTGAATGGATGTTTGTTTTTCTTCGATAGTTAAATAACCGACTATCGAAGTGTTTGCCAATATCATTGTCAATATGGAGAGACCTGTTGGATTATTATCCGAGAACCACTCCGTATTGGCAGTTGCATTGCGAATCAGATTATATGAGGATAATCGAAGATGGATTAAAGTGCAAGGACTTTTTCTAATAATAGAAATTGTGCCTTCGGTTTCGTTTAGTCCCAGAACGAAGTGTATGGACGAGTGTCTGACAGAGTATTTCCAGTGATCGCATATGTTGGTCTGTATAAATATATATGGTGGGGGAGAATTTATTCTCTTAGCATAATATCCAGAATATATTTGTGCAAATCAATTAGTGATTAAAGGATCTGACAATGTGGCATTCAAAGTGATTGTGCTATCAATGAATTGCAAGAAATCGTAGCCTCAGTCCTCAACAACCGGGAAATGACAAAAATCGGGCAGGCAGCACGGCTATGTGGGTCGCTCCTATTAGGTTGTATAATCACCTATCTAGAGAAATTTCTTTTACTTCTTTAATCTATCGATGCTGTCCCTTTTTGGGAAACGGTTGCTGATCCCAACCGTTGGTGATATACACTCGATACACTCAAGTGAAATGAGTGGTCGGTCATGTGTGGGCTGGGTTGCAAGAGGTTCTTGTTGAACCCAGTGTATTACTCTCTAGAGATACATTATCGGAAGGTGGTTCCATACCTTGTCATAGTCAGAATCCAATCTCCAATAAGCGCCCTGCGGTTTTTGATTTTATATTATATATGGAGCGTGAGATGCAAGCGTTTCGCTATATTGTTATTTATTTGATTTTAACACTATTATAATATCACTAGATTTTCATATCAAAGTGTGTTAGGTTATAGTAAGGTATAAACCATCCATATTTATGTGTGGGCTGGTCTTACTATTATCCTTTCTTTCGAAAGGATTTTGAAGGTTAAAAAAATGGTCGGAGTTTACTCACACCAGTCCCATGACTGACCCGGAGTTTATTTTGTTTGTTTTCCCTAAACTCTTGGGTGCCCATATTTGTATGGGCAGTCAAGTAGTCAGGATTTTTCAGATTCACTTGGAAGAGCTGGAAGCAGGAGGCTTCACCAGTTAGCTATAGACTATCATATTCCGCGGTTTACCATGTTCGTATCTGGAAACAAGTGTTTATAACTGTTCCAGAAATAGCTATTGTGCTCTGATGATGGTATGTATACAAAGTTACCGAATTGTATTTCAAAGTTTATGTTACTTAAAATATTTTATTCGTTCCACCGTGAGTTTGTGACTTTCGTTTTCTACTATTCTAATATATCTTTCTTTCTTTTTCTCATCCTCTAACTCCCTTCCAATAATGATCGTATTTCTGTGCAATTTGGGTTTGACGTGTGGTGTTATTCGTCAACTCAGATAGTAGGGATTTGTGGGCCGTTACAAGTTTCAAAGCCTTATTCGATCATTTGGAGAAGATATTAATTTAAATCAATATAAGTTAAATTCAAAATAATTAATTCTTAGATAATAAATTAATATTATTATTCTAATTCAAACAGAAGTTTGTATTGATTATCTAAACTGTTTTCAATTCAGTTTTAAATCTTGATTTCAATTAAGTTCATTTTCGTATTACGATGATTATATATATATTCAAAATAAATCATAATTTGATTATTTAATTGATAACTCAATATAAAAATTGAATTTATATTATTACCTCAATATTTAAAAGCATATTAAATATTTAAAATAACCTGTTCGAAAATCTGGGTCGTTACATTCTCCCCCCCTTAAAAGAATTTCGTCCCTGAAATTACTAAGGTAGGAATAATGCTACCACCCATATTAACTTTTCAACAACTTATTAATGCTGAAACTCAACTCGTCAAATTTCAACAAATTAAATTCAAACCAAACTTTTCGTTTCCATTTATATGGCACACCATATATGTTTATATTCATATAATCTTAATGATTAACAATTAGTATATTCACATTCAATTCATATCCCATTCATATGCATTTAATCTCATTCAAATTTGATTCTAATCAATTTATTCACATTGATTCATTTAACTTGCTTAAGTTAAATTTAAATTTCAAAATTCAAATTCTCGGGTTTTTATTTTAAATCCTTATGAAACCACATAAATATAGACATATATTTATAACCATCTCAAATTCAAAACATTTGAATTTTCAAACCAAATCATTTTCTTTCAGACAAAAATCTATTAAAACTTTTCTTAGGTAGCAATCCATCACTTAGAAACTCGAAAATGAGCATTGATGATGCTGCAGTCATTATCAAAATTATTTTCTAGCCACTGAAGTGAGTACAGTGCTTTATCACTTTCAAAACCCATTCAAAAATGATTTTTATTCAAAAATATTTTCAAACTAAAACTATATTATTCTAATATGCTTCAAAAAATATTTTTTCAAACACCTAGGGTTTTAAATTATTAATTCTGATTCTAAATCCAATTTCAGTTCATCTTATTTGTATATTTTATTTATATACAAATTTTATTTGCTTATAAATAACCATTCCAATTTTATAATCTCGTTGATTGTAATAACAACCAACACATCCATGTATATTTTAATAATTTCAAAAAATTATTCTTTCTATATCAAAATAGAATTTTTGGGAAAATTTATTTCATTTACCCATTTCAAAACAATACTATGTTCAACCTTCTGTTCAAGTATTTATAAACTCTTATCGACATTGTGACGTCCCACGATACGACCAGAATTCATAATCCACTTAACAGATTTGCCAACACAACATAAAAATAATTTTTATATCAATTTCCAAATACGATCTCTCGTATATATACACTTAACTCATTCTAGGATACTACTGACCCTATCTCTAATAAGCACAACCCTACCAAAGCCTAGATATTTGCTCAACCTAAGCTCTGATACCAACTGTAATGGCCCGCAAATCCGTACTATTTGAGTTGACTACATACATCGCACGTCCAACCCAAATATCATAGAAATACAAATCATTTTTTTAGAAGGAAAAGGTAGAAGAAGAATAGAAATAACAACACAGAATCTCACATTGTAGTGGAACAAAATATAATATATCATAACTTTTGAAGTACAAAATTTTTGCTGTATAACATATCATCATCAGAGTATAACACTTACAGCACAGCGGAAAAACAATAATTAAATAACGCTGAAGCTTCCTGCTCCAAGCTCCATTAGATATATCTGAAAAATCCTGAACTACTTGACTGCCCATACAAATTTGGACACCCGAGCGTTTAAGTAAAACAAAACAAAATATACTCCGGGTCAGTCATGGGACTGGTATGAGTAAACAAAACAGTTTGAGAAAATAAACGATATCTCATAAGACCATGCCGTATATCACAGAACAGGTTTTTCTTTTATGAGAATCCAAAACACTTGATTTAACTTTCAAAATTCCTTTTGAAAGAAACAATAATCTTTATATCAAAACTCTTTTGATATTATAATAGTGTCTAAATCAAATAGAAATCTAGTGGAACGCTTTCATCTCATGCTCCACATACATAATATATAATCAAAACTATAGGCACTTATTGGATAATGAATTTCCAACTATGACAAGGTATGGAACCACCTTCCAATAGTGTACCTCTAGAGGAGAATACACTGGGTTCAACAAGAACATCTTGTAACCCGACCACACATGACCGACCACTCATTTCGTTTGAGTGTATCGAATGTATATCACCAACGGTTGGGATCAGCAACCGTTTTCCCGAATAGGACATCATCGAATAAATTAAAGAATGAAATGAATTTCTCTGATAGGTGATAAAATACCCTAATGGAAGCTACCCACTTAGCCATGCTTCCTGCCCGATTTTTGTCATTTCCCGGTTGTTAAGGCCTGAGGATACGATTACTTACCATTCATTGATAACACAATCACTTTGAATGTCACATTGTCGGATCCGTTAATCATTAACTGATTTGCACAAATACATTCTGGATATTATGCTAAGAGAATAAATTATCCACCACCATATATATATATATATATATATTAGTATAGACTAACATATGCGATCATTGGAAACACTCTATCAGACATTCGTCCATATATGTTCGTTCTGGGATTGAACGAAACCGAAGACACGATTTCCATTAATAGAAAAAACCCTTGCACTCTACTCCGTCTTTGATTATCTTCATATAATATAATTCGCAACGCTACAACCAATACGGAGTGGTTCTCGGATAATAATCCAACCGGTCTCTCCATATTGACAACGATATTGGCAAATACTTCGATATTCAGTTATTTAACTATCGAAGAAAAACAAACATCCATTTAAAGCATCAAATAATCAAAGGGTCCTTAATT
This sequence comes from Allium sativum, assembly GCA_030737875.1. Taxonomy (NCBI): domain Eukaryota; kingdom Viridiplantae; phylum Streptophyta; class Magnoliopsida; order Asparagales; family Amaryllidaceae; genus Allium; species Allium sativum. The sequence continues at coordinate 439,031 of CM060925.1, read as the reverse complement.
AATATTTCATTCTTTAATTAAATCACTTCTCCATTTCCTTATCAATATTTGTTAAGCAAACATTTTCAATAATCATCTTGGCCTCTTACGCTATTAGGAAAACATTTCCATATATCGCCTTCTTATATTTTCTATACTTAGAAAATATTTCCGATTTATAATTAGAAACATTCCAATTACTTCTCTCCTTCACGACCATTCATTTCTATACATAGGAAATATTTATTAATATATTTCCAAATTCCACTTACTTGGGTTAAAACGAATGTTGTGTAAAACATTGTTACAAAAATCCAAATTACTGCATTCAATTAAATATTATTCAAAACATTTCTCTTCGAGACTGAATCTTGTTATTTATCAGTTAATAATGAAATCAATCAAGTTGGGGTAAAATTACCTCACAGACATTGTAACGACCCAGAAATCCTGAACAAATTAAAAAAAAATTAATTGGTTATTTTAGTGTATTTTAAATATTTAAAATAAATATTTTGAATAATAACGACGAAAAGCAAGTTGGAATCGATGTTTGAAAATAAATATAATTACTTTGAATTATAAACAAGGCCTGAAATGGCGCGGCAGTTTCAAATTTTCATTTCAAACTTTGACTGACTGTACCGGGTGCAAAACAAAACGGATTTAAGTGAAACCAAAAATATTTAAATTTGTTAGTGAATATCTTTCTAACGAATCTGAAAAATCAAAGTTTCATAGCGGGATGTTAAATTTTTGCTAGGTTTCAAATGTCATAATTTTGGAAGCTAGTATGTGAGCGTGGAAAAAGAAAATGTGTTTTGTCGATTTCTATTAAATTGGATCGACCAGAAAATGGCCATTTTGCAAACGACCTCGGAATTCGACGAAACCAATTTTGTTGGATCCGGGATGTCAAATTATTGCTAGGTTTCAAATTTCATATTTTTTGAAGCTATTATGTGAGCGGGGCAAAAGAAAACGTGTTTTGGTCAATTATAGTTAAATTGGATCGACCAGAAATGGCCATTTTTCAAACGGTCTCAGAATTCGACGACACTAGTTTCGTTGGGACCGTATCGTCATAACATGGCTAGATTTATTTTTCTGGAATTTTTAGAATCAGTATGTGGCCCCGGCAAATTGAAATGTACGTTCAAATAAAAAATTGAATGTTTTATATTTTAATTTGAATAGAAACTGACTCAAATAGTCGAATGGGCCTACAAAACATATCCCATTATGTTCGGCATCGGGGTATTTAGCTAGGGACGACAGCCGTTGGGTTTGAATTGGTGTTCGTGTGTGATAAGGGGTATTTTTGGATTTTTAAAATTTATAAATATAAAAAAAATCATTGGTCCATATTTTCTTTCTCTCTCCCCGTTGTATCGATCGAAGGCGAAAACAGTTTGTTGGCTTCCCGATCATTTTCCGGCCAATCCACTTAGAATTAGGCCTTGCTCCAGTTGGGAATTCTGTAGCCCTCTCCACCACCTTCAAATCCATACCCACCACCCTTCGTCTCGTTGCCTGTACAATGAGAATCACCTCGCCAAAGATCGCGTCTTCAATCTGCCGCCGACGTCAGCACATGCCACTGAAGTGGGCCCCCTTCCTGGCGCACGTGCGCCTCTCCATGCCCTACGATGTGGCACTATCTGATCCTCTAACCATTACACCGTTTGATCGAAAAATGAAAACCTAGTTTGGAACAAACTATTGAAGGTACGACCTATATTTATTTTAACTGATTTTGACAAATAAAAGCGTTGCAAGCATGTTTAATCGAATAAAAATCATATCTTTTTCGTTTCTTGATGAAATTCAGTGAAACAAGAGACAGTCGACTAGTGTGGACGTCTTCTACATTCTAGAAGAGACCGCATATTTTTCTGAGCCTTCTGCTATTTTTGGTGGAGTGGAACCCAATGTGAGATTTCTAAATTATAAACGATATGGAAAACGATGATGTATAAATTATATAGTCGATGTATGAGTTATATAAGCATTGTACACCTCTAGTATAAGCGTTGTATAAGTTGTACGTTCGATATATAAGTTATATATGCATTGTAAAAATTATATATGTGTTGAAATAGAAGTGAAATGCTTATATAATATATATATATATATATATATATATATTTGCGCCCCTCGTCCACAAACTATGGACAATACTTATCGGTTGTGATTGATGTGAAAATTGGTTGATTACGAATGGTTAATTAGAATTGTTTGTGGTTGAAATTGATTGATTGTGATTGAAAAATACCCGTTTTTGGTTGAGAATTATTTGGTTGAAACCACATAGGATTGGTTTGTGGAAATGAAAAAATATATATACATGCCGCCTGCGTGCGAACTAGATGCATGAATTCCCCATTGTCAAAAGCTGCGAGGCTTTAAGGTAGAGCGATGAGCCGTACTAGGGACGACCCCGGTTTTAACTACCCTGCCGTTATGCTGCCGAAATTTTGAATAATATTCATGGGTTAGAATTATTTTCATGTGTTGAAACTATATTCATGTGTTGAATAGAAATTCATGTGTCGAACGTCATTTGTGTTTTGAAATAAATTGTTTCATAATAAAAATTGTATTTTTATCATCTATTTGAACTATATAAAATAGTCGTGTTTTGTAAATAAATTGTTTTAACAATAAAAATCACATTTTTATCTTTTGTATATGACTATAGAAAACCCTTCATGTGTTGAATAGAAATTCATTCGAATAGAAATTCATGTGTTGAATGGTATTCGTGTTTGAAATAAATTGTTTTATAATAAAAATCATATTTTTGTCATCTATATGAACTATATAAAATAGTCGTGTTTTGAAATAAATTATTTTGTAATAAAAATCGTATTTTTATCATCTATATGAACTATATAAAATAGTCGTATTTTGAAATAAATTGTTTTACATTAAAAATCACATTTTTATTATATACATGAATTGTTAAAAATAGTGAAGTGTTGAAATAAAAGTCGGTTAGATAAAAATATCATTTTTATCTAATATGTGAAAAGAATATCGTTTTGAAATCGAAGAATAGATTATATATAATTAAAATAAATCGAATAACGAAGCTGCAGTTCATGTTTTGAAACCGTTATTTCAAACAATTAGTGCAGGAGATCCGACCATCGGATTTTCCCGAAACCGAAACCGTTGGGTTTGCTTTGGAAATATCTTTCCAAAGACACCAACTTTGTAAAGATCCAACGGTTGGATTTTCTGGAATGTTTAATCCAAATCTAAAGAAAAATAGCTCAAAAATCGATTATATTTATATATATGTATAAATATAATTAAATTAAATCGAATAACGACGCTGCAGTTCGTATTTTGAAATCAAAAATTCAAACGATTGTACCGGGAGATCCTACCGTCGGATTTTCCCAAAACTGAACCGTTGGATTCGTTTTGAAAAGATCTTTTTAATGATATAAAATTTGTGAAGATCCAACGGTTAGATTTTCAGATATGTGTAAATCAAATCTGAAGAAAAACAGCGCCACGGCCGCGTTATGGCCCAAAGCGTCGTTTGAATAAATTGGCTATTTCTAATTAAATAAAAATAGTGATAAATCGTTATAAAATATTATAAACGTAATGGAATGTAAAATTTAGAAATTAACTGAAGGTTAGCTAAGTCGAATGGTTTCCTGGGTTTTGATATGATGTTTGTTTCGACCTTCGGGGTTAATATTTGGGAAATCGTTCTCTTACTGATTTACGGTTGGTGACTAATGAATTGGAATAAGGCGTATGTGTGTTTGTGTAGCACTTTTTCATTTTATACGCGAGTTGTTCAAAAAGACCGGGTTCATTCCATTCTGAATAACTGAATCGACGATAAGAAATCGATGATGAAGACGGTGGTCGAAGACCGGAGATCTTCACCTCGTTTGGATGGTAACTGATGTCCTGATTGGGAGGCATCCCGAAATATGGATAATGAGTAGTGATTGTCCAGAAGTACGTGGAGATCGATGGGTTTGCGAGGTATATTGTGCCTCCGGTTTCGTTCAGTCCCAGAACGGACCTGCAAAAGGACGGTGCGTCTGACATTGGAATTCATTCTGTGTAATTGATAGCCATCGGTTGAACAGTGTGAATTGCCTGTGTGGCATGCTAAGATGCAGCGATCAGGGCTTCTGTTGAAAAGCAAAGTCTTATGGTGGATGATCAAAGCACCGCCTGAGTGGCGTAGCTTTGGGTATAACGTGAATTCGCGAGCCTCACACCCCGGTATGAATAAGAAACGGGAGAGGACATCAGGGAGGGCATGCGTTTCCTTCTAGCTAGAGGTGGTGTCGGTGCTTAAACTGGCTGACATTTATACTATTTTCACCTGTTTGGTTGTTGCTGTTGCGAGGCGCCTCGGTTATATCGGTCGATCCGGGACCAATGGAGTCATTCGTTGGCTCATTTACGCCCCACAGGGCGGGGAAACGCATTGTTCAGGCATTTTAATCCACATCGGTGGACCGGCCCTGACGATCCAAGGGTCGATGCGCTCTGACCCTGAGGCTCGGGCTAGAGTGTCTCAAAGTCGGTAAGGACTATCTTTTGCCTTGGTTTATGATGGAAATTCAATTTCCAAATACGTGGCTGTGCGGTTTTGATTGTATACCTATATATGGCGACATAGTGGTATGGGGCATTAATGCCGTCTATGATTGATATTTATGATTGATTATAAAATTAGAAACTAACTGTAAACGAGATAAGATGGGTGGTTTCCTGGGTATTGGTCTGATGTTGGTTTCGGCCTTCGGGGTTAATACTTAGGGGATCGTTCTCTTACTATTTAAAATTGGAGTCTGATTAAGAATTAAACGACAAATTTTACATTTTAAAAGATTTGTTTTTGCTCGTATCAAGCATATTTTGGTCGATATAAGGTAAAACTCTATACTCCGGTTTACGTTGCATTGTGTGATGGGACTTGAGTCTTATATCGGCTTCATTTTTATAAAAAGCATTGCGATGTTTAAAAGATTTAATTGTTTTAAAGAACTGGCGGTCCAATGGAGTAAACCGGTTCCGCGAAAGTGGCGTGGTCCTGTGATTAGCCATGTTATAGATTGTGTTAAGTAGATTTCTCATACCAGTCCCATGACTGACTCGTAGTTTGTTTCACTTGCAAACTCGGGTGCCCCTTTTTCTACACGGGCAGCCTTGTATTCATTTTACAAGACTCTTTCTGGATAGCTGGAGCTGAAGATGGATTCTATCATTTTTTTTATTTTTTTATGCTGTTCAGCTCCTATTGTACATATTATGTTTGTTTCCGCTGTAGACATTTATGTATAGTTGAACTGTATTTGTACTAAGTATGATCCTGTATACTGTGTAACTCTGATGATTATGTTTATCCAGTGTATTATTTGTTCATTATCTGGTGTATTTATTTATTTATGTTCTGCTATTATCTGTTTATGTGTTATATTCCAAAGATTACCCTTGGCACCATGGTTCGGGGTTTTGGGGTCGTCACAACGTGGTATCAGAGCTTTGGTTAAGCTTGGCTCTGATATATAACATGTTGACGAACTCGTCAGAAAATAGAACCAGTAGTGTTCCAGGACGAATAACTCATTACAGATAGGATCAGTAATATCCTAGTATGAGTATAGCAGAATAACTCGTTAGAAATGGGGTCAGAAGTGCCCTAGAACGAGTTGAGAGTTATATGTTTATAAATAACATATTTGTGATTATATATATAGTCTGGTTTTAGTAATATGATTTTTGAATATATAAAAGATATATTTTTGAAAAGTTAAAAACAAATTGATTGTTGTTTGTGTGGTGTGATAATGGATTTGATTGATTAAATTATTAGAATGATAGTTAATTTAATTAATACGAAAATGAATAGTAAAATTTATTCGATTAAATCACACATTGAACTGATTTAAAAATAGATAGCAATATATACATGTGCATTATATATGTTTGAACAGGTAAATGGATAGTTGTTGAGTAATGAAATTATTTGCGTGCCCGACAAATAGGTAAACCTTAATGAGTTGGATGCGAAATATTATTATATCAACTCGTGTGAATGCCATTGAATGCGGAGTGCTGGTTGTTCTATGTGTAATAATAAATGTCGCCATAGGATAGTAACAATTAATTTTGAACTACACTACATGGCATGATTCTTGAAGATTGGCATACTTCATCATATACCACATAAGCATTTGGAGCTTGTGTGACGAGGTGGAAGATTTACCATACGAGCGAGAGGCTTGTATGGCGATGTCTATACATTACAGGTTGAACTGATGACTGATATGGACCATATAAAATATAACGCTAAATTGCTAGATTAATAAAAATCCCACATGGGTCTGGAGTTGAGAATAATCACGTCTCTCTAGTTATTAGATACGGCACATGGTTTATATATTTCCCACAGGGGACGAGGTGACGAGAATTTATTCTCTGGAGCAATTAAAAATACACACTCCCTCAGGCTTAGACAGGGTGACGAGAATTTATTCTCTGGAGTTATTATCTATACACGCTCCCCTATAAACACCAGAATAAATCACTATAAATATGTATATTCTTTATAGGATTTATTGGGTACCTAATACGGCCCAATAAATTTCCCAACCCCTCCCCGTACAAAGGAGGTTATGGCGAAATTTTTTGAAAATTCCGGGTGTTAGCCAAATTTTTGAAGAATTTGAAAATTCTCAAAAACTGAAAAGTTGGAGAATGGAAGCTAGATTGAACGTAGAGTTGATTAATCAAACCACTTTCGACTTTGTTCCTTTTCGAGGATGAAAAGTTTTAAGTGGGGGAGATTGTAACGACCCGGAAAATCTGAACCAATTTAAAAAAATTTAATTGGCTATTTTAGTGAATTTTCAATATTTAAAATAAATATTTTGAATAATAACTACGAAAAGTAAGTTGGAATCGACGTTTGAAAAAAAATATAATTACTTTGAATTATAAACAAGGCCAGAAATGGCGCGGCAGATTCAAATTTTCATTTCAAACTTTGACTAACTGTACCGGGTGCAAAACAAAACGGATTTTAGTGAAACCAAAAATATTTAAATCTATTAGTGAATATCTTTCTAACGAATCTTAAAAATCGAAGTTTCATAGCGGGAAGCAAAAGTTATGGCCAAATGAATTTTCTGAAAGGTCGCTATGGAGTTTATATAGCCCGTGAAAATGGCCATTTTGCAAACGACCTCGGAATTCCACGAAACAACTTTTGTTGGATCCGGGATGTTAAATTATTGCTAGGTTTCAAATTTCGTAATTTTTGAAGCTAGTATGTGAGCGTGGCAAAAGAAAATGTGTTTGGTCGATTTCTATTAAATTGGATCGACCAGAAAATGGCCATTTTACAAACGAACTCAAAATTCGACGAAACCACTTTTGTTGGATCCGGGATGTCAAATTATTTCTAGGTTTCAAATTTCATAATTTTTGAAGCTTGTATGTGAGCATGGCAAAGGAAAACGTGTTTTGGTCAATTATAGTTAAATTGGATCGACCAGAAATGGGCCATTTTTCAAACGGTATCAGAATTCGACGAAACTAGTTTCGTTAGGACCGTATCGTCAAAACATGGCTAGATTTATTTTTCTGGAATTTTTAGAATCAATATGTGGCCCCGGCAAATTGAAATGTACGTTCAAATCAAAAATTGAATGTTTTATATTTTAATTTGAAGAGAAACTGAGTTAAACAATCGAATGGGCCTACGAAACATATCTCATTGTGTTCGAAATGCGGTATTTAGCTAGGTACGATAGTCGTTGGGTTTGAATTGGTGTTCGTGTGTGACAAGGGGTATTTTCGGATTTTTAAAATTTATAAATAAAAAAAAATCATTGGTCCATATTTTCTTTCTCTCTCCCCGCTGTATCGATCGAAGACAGAAACCGTTCGTTGGCTTCCCGATCATTTTCCGGCCAATCCACTTCGAATTAGGCCTTGCCCCAGTTGGGAATTTTGTAGCCCTCTCCACCACCTTCAAATCCATACCCACCACCCTCCGTCTCGTCGCCTGTACAAGGAGAGTCACCTCGCCAAAGTTCGCTTCTTCAATCCATCGCCGACGTCAGCACAGGCCACCGAAGTGGGCCCCCTTCCTGGCGCACGTGCGCCTCTCCACGCCCTACGACATGGCACCCTCCGATCCTCCAACCGTTACACCGTTTGATCGCAAAATCAAAACCTAGTTTTGAACAAACTATTGAAGGTACGACCTATATTTATTTTAACTGATTTCGACAAATAAAAGCGTTGCAAACATGTTTAATCGAATAAAAATCATATCTTTTTCGTTTCTCGACGAAATTCAGTGAAACAAGAGATAGTTGACTCGTGTGGACGTCTTCTACATTCTAGAAGAGACAGCATATTTTTCTGAGCCTTCTGTTATTTTTGATGGAGTGGAACCCAATGTGAGATTTCTAAATTATAAACGATATGGAAAACGATGATGTATAAATTATATAGTCGATGTATGAGTTATATAAGCGTTGTACACCTCTAGTATAAGCGTTGAATAAGTTGTACGTTCGATATATAAGTTATATATGCGTTGTAAAAATTATATATGTGTTGAAATAGAAGTGAAATGCTTATATAATATATGTATGTATGTGTGTATATGTATATATATATATATATATATATACGCCCCTCGTCCGCAAACCATGGACGATATTTATCGGTTGTGATTGATGTGAAAATTGGTTGATTAAGAATGGTTGATTAGAATTGTTTATGGTTGAAATTGATTGATTGTGGTTGAAAAATACCCGTTGGTGGTTGAGAATTATTTGGTTGAAACCACATAAGATTAGTTTGTGGAAATGAAAAAAAAATATACATGCCGCCTGTGTGCGAACTAGAGCATGAAATCCCCATTGTCAAAAGCTACGAGGCTTTAAGGTAGAGCGAGGAGCCGTATTAGGGACGACCGCGGTTTTAACTACCCTGCCGAAATTTTGAATAATATTCAATGGTTAGAATTATTTTCATGTGTTGAAACTATATTCGTGTGTTGAATAGAAATTCATGTGTCGAACGTCATTCGTGTTTTGAAATAAATTGTTTCATAATAAAAATCGTATTTTTATCATCATATTTTGTAAATAAATTGTTTATTAATAAAAATAACATTTTTATCTTTTATATACGAACTATAGAAAACCCTTCATGTGTTGAATAGAAATTCATTCGTTGAATAGAAATTCATGTGTTGAATGGTATTCGTGTTTGAAAAAATTGTTTTACAAACAAAATCATATTTTTGTCATCTATATGAACTATATAAAATAGTCGAGTTTTGAAATAAATTGTTTTATAATAAAATGTAAAGACACGTAACTTCCCCGGTGAGGAAAGCGCGGATAGTTCGAGAACAAGCCACATCAGAACGCAGACGGGAGAACATTTCATCGTATATTACAACAATTCCATCGGAGTGCAAGAATATACATAGTATAAATGAATATTACACATTCGATAAATATCAGAGATTACAATAAATTACATAGCAGCGGAAAATAATACAATACACAATTGAAGGAGATATACGGATACAAAGCTTTCCGGATATCATTCCAGCTGTAAACCAGGATCCTGTGAATATAAATCTGCAAAACCAAAACTACTAGCTGCCCGTGTCAAAATAAGGGCACCCAGAGTTTAGGTTAAAACAATAAACTCCAGGTCAGTCATGGGACTGGTGTGGGAACTAAAACAGTTATTAATCTTTTTTAAAGTTAGGTAAATCAAGGGACCTCGCCGTATAACACGGAACGAGTTTCCTCCCAAGAATACCAGTGCATAAAACAAACAGCGCAATGCTAAATAAAGAAAAATGAAGCTATTATAAGATCCAGGTCCTATCACACAATGCAACGCAAGCCGGGGGATAGGGTTTTTACCTTATAATAGCCAAGAATGCTTGATACGTTTAAAACAAATCTTTTGATACAATAATAAGTGTATAGTGCATAAAACAACTTCAAATCATAAGTATCAATCATAGACGACATAAGCGCCCCATCCCACTATGTCCCCATACTAGGCTCTACAAATAAAACCGCAAAATCACATATTGGAAGTTGGGTTATCATTTATGGTATGAACCGAGGCTAGGGATCGTCCTCTACCGATTCGAGATGCTCTAGCCCGTGTCTCAGGAACAGCCGCAACTGCCCCCTGGATCATCAGGGCCGGTCAACACGGAGTGGATTATAATGCCTGAACAATACGTTTCTCCACCCTATGGGGTATCAACGAGCCAATAAATGACTCCATTGGCTTCACATAGTCACCGATCTATCCGAGGCGCCTCGCAACAGCAACAACCACATAAGTCAAACTCGTCAGGGCGTGTAAAACCACTGACTCCACTTCTAGCTAGAAAGAAACGCATGTCCCCCCTGAGGTCCTTCTCCCGTTTTTAGTTCATACCGGGTGTGAAACTCGCGAAGTAAACGTTACACAAAGCTACGCCACAAAGGCCGTGCTTCGATCATCAACCACAAGACTTTGCTTTTCAATAGAAGCCTTGATCATTTCCCACTTAGGCATGCCACAAAGGCAATTCACTCTATGCGTTTGATATCCATCAGTATATAACCCCTGAGCTCGTACATCTCAGAGAAGGGCGTTAAGCAAGAGAATAAATTCTCCGCCGCTAAACAGATATATATTTAATAGAAATCAATCACACAGACTAAAATCCAATGTCAGACACACAATCCATTTACAAGTCCGTTCTGGGTCTGAACGATACCGGAGGCACCTAGTACCCCGCATATCCACCGATCTCCAAGTACGTCTGGACGATCACCAAATCTTTCCATCTTCTTGGGTGTACATCCCAATCAAGATCATTAGTAATTATCTAAACGACGTGAAGACCTCCGGTCTTCGACCACCGTCTTCATCTTCGACTTATCGTCGTATCACTTATTCAGAATGGGATAGACCCGGTCTTCCCGAATAACTCGCGTTACAATAAACAAGTGTTACACAAACACAACATACGCCTCATTCCAATTCATCAGTCACTAACCGTAAATTAATCAAGAGAATAATTCCCCAAATATTAACCCCGAAGGCCGTAACCAACATCAGATCAATACCCAGGAAATCACTCTGCTTAGCCAACCTACAGCTAGTTTCTAAATTTCACATTCTTAGGGAAAGGTTCCCATTAATTTTGTCAAAGATAAATCCTTTAAATTTATTCTTTAATCCACTTTTGAATATCAATTCAAACTAGTCGAGATTAACGAACCTTACCGAAGTAATCATTGGTTTTAATTTCCCAATCCCAACCTATTCATCCCATGAAGTAAAACTGGTAATACTTCATATCTAACACCACGGTGTTATCGGTAAATTCAATTACCATTTCACGTTCAAATCTAATTCAAGATTTAACTATCGCCTGGAGCAAAACTGGTGATACTCCATTCTCGATCTTTTCAATCTAATTAAAGATTCATTAAAACTCCACTTAGTTTTAATCTGTGACTGGGTTAAAGAATCAGTGTCATTTAAAACACGGTTCACGATAAACCCCAAAATCACATCACATTTCAATCGGTCCCTAACCGTAAATTTGCAAGTGAGCAATTCCCTAAGTATTAACCCCGAAGGCCGAAACCAACATCAGATCAATACCTCTGAAACCATTCAACTTAACTAATCTCCAGTTAGTTTCTGATTTCTTATCTCCGTGGGCCTAAGAACAATATTATTGAAGATACCGTTCAAGACAACCCAAAATCACATTCTATTAAATATCGGCTTAAAGAACGAGTGTTATTTAAAACACCATTCACGATAAACCCAAGAATCAATTCGAATTCAATTCCAATTAAATATTATTTAATTGGTACACTTCATTAAATCTAAATAAAAAGATTCAATCTTTTTCTCAACTGGGCTTAAGAACAGTGTTAATGAAGACACCATTCACGACAAACCCAAATCAAATTTGATATTAAATACAAGGCTCTGAATAGAAAATATATTGGCTTATATTCAATATCAAATTCTACGACCAACAAATATCGTATTGGAAATAACGATATTATTATACCTTTCAAATTTCCATAACAATATCTGTATCATCACAAAATCCAACATCGAAATATTCCGAAGACCATTTCGATTCAAATCCATTCCAATATAATTATTGGAAATTCTGGTTATTTTCAAAACCATTTCAAATCCAATTTATTTATTTAAAAATAAATAGAATTATAATTCTAGTTCAAAACTAGTTCATTTCGATAAAAATCTATTTTTATCTTTTCAAATATGGAGTTTTTCATCCCGATTCTTCCGAAATCATTTCTTATGATTCTACACAAATTATTGATATTTTTAATAATTTTATCAAGGTTCGTTCAGTCGATTTCCATCAACGGCCATCGAACTACACTTACACCGAGATTTTCCAAATTTGATTTGGACATAATTCCAAATCCAACCGTTAGATTTCTAATTTCTAATATTTGTTAGAAAGCTCTTTTCGATACGAACCCAAGGTTCCTGTTTTAGAAGAATCTGACGGTCGGATCTCCCGCAATATCCGTTCGAAGTCAGTGGTCGAAATTCGCGAACTACCACGGCGCGGTGATTTCTATTCAAGCCATTATACTATATATATATAATATATATAATATATACTACATTGATTTCCTTTTAAAACGTATTTTATAAATCGTTTTAAATTCGTTTTCCAAACGATTTCAACTTCATTTCAAATTCAAATCAAAATTGATTTTTCCAATGTAAATTCATTTTAAATTCATTCCAAATTGATTTCAATTCAAATCGATTTGAATTCATTTTCTTTTCAATTCAATTCAATTCGAATCCGTTTTATATTCAATTCAATTCGAATTCATTTTATATTCAATTCAATTCGAATTCGTTTTATATTCAATTCAATTCGAATTCGTTTTATATTCAATTCAATCTAATTCGAATTTCAATCCTATTCAATTTAAATTCATTTCTATTCAATTTCAATTCTATTCAATTCGAATTCATTTCTATTCAAAATATCAGATTTTGAAATCACTTTTGATGTTCATTATAAAATGAATAATATCGATATAAATATCGTTCACGTCAAAATGGCATAAATCTAATCAACACGGCTTTATATATTCCTATTTTCAAATATTCTATTTTTAAATATTTCCTTTTCAAATATTTCTATTCAAATATTTCTTTTTCAAAACTAGAATGAGGACCAATCAATTACCATATAATGTTAACTATATGGATTTTCTACAACACATGTATACAATAACAACGATGAATAATCAACCATCATCCAAAGTGCATTCTACACTGTATAAGCGTCAAATATAAATATTCAGCGCTATAACAGCCTGTCAATCTATCAATCGACATACAACTAAACCATCGGGATTAGTGTACGTTCAACATCATCCTAATACCCGTGAGGAATGTCAAACAATCAAACACATATTTTATTTGTGCAGTTGGGCGATGTGTAAAATTTATCGTCCCAATCAATATCAGTCAAATGTGTGTATATAAACAAATCGTCCGATTTGTTTATTTTTATTTCATTTCTTTACACGTTAAAAATTCTGTTTTTAACTATAAAATATTTTCCACTATAAAATATTTTATTTCAACTATATAAATATTTCATTTCATTTCACATAAAATCACACAATCAACTACACATCAAGATCAAACAAACAAGCATACGAGCCGTCCATGGTCTGTGGACGACGGGAGTCGGGTGCTACTAAACACCATCTGCATCCTAGTATATATTTCAACTAGAAACAAAATTAAAAAGTGAGAAGTTCTCACCGAGGGTTCCACTGCTCCATAGAAATTTCTGAAATTCCGAAAAGTCTAGATTCGCTCGTACTTCCAACGTAGTCTTCTCCACGCTGTTCACATTAAAATCACATTTTTAACATGATGTTCATGTATTTTTATAACGTCCTCTTCATAATAAAGATTATATTTTTATTCTCTACATACAATAAAAATTATATTTTTAATGCTTCTATAATATACAAATCATATTTTTAATCTTCACATCATATAAAGATTATATTTTTATTCTTTACATCATATTAAAATTATATTTTTATTCTTTACATCATATAAAAATTATATTTTTATTCTCTTCATTATATAAAAATCATATTTTTATTATCTTCATTATATAAAAATCATAGTTTTATTTTCGCCACTATATAAAAATCATATTTTTACTTTGCTCTCTAGAAAATAAAATTCACATTTCCCATACGGTGGATATATTATTTAAAATTACTTCTCTCATATGATGTCCTTTATATAAAAATCTTGTTTTTATATATTATAAAATATCGCCTTTATATATTATAAAATACCGCCTTTATATATTATCGAAATCATATCTTATATAAATGATAAAAATCGTGTCTTTTTATTGTTAAAAATCATATCTTTCTTTTGCTCTTCTACAATAAGAAAGATCACATTTTTACACAACGTAAAGCGATAAAAATCACGTCTTTATTATTTTAAAAATCTAATATTTCCGGTTTCAAAAATCGAATCTTTTCAAAAGCAAAAATCAAATCTTTACTAACAAAAGATCAAATCTTTTACTAACCAAAGATATTTAAATTTCCATTATTTTATAAACAAACTCATGTCTTTTATTTCAAAATCAAACTCATGTCTTTTATTTCATAAAACTAATTTTAAAATCTATGTTATTTACATATAAATACTGATCTAATCTATGTCATTTACACACAAATTAGTTAAACTAAAAATAAATAAAAGAAGAAAACTCACGGCAAATGGTTAGGTTGATGAACTGCGGGGAGAGGAGCGGCGTCGGAGAGGTCTGATGGGGTCGGGGCGGCCTTCAAGTTGGCGGCGTCTAGGGTTTCTCCGTCTTTGGGGAACTGGGGTCTCGAACGGAGGAGGGGGGGAAGGAGGCGACGCGGAGATGGAGAGGGGTCGCGCGAGGCCAGAGGTGGCGCTGTTCCACCTGACGCGGCGGCGGATCGCCCCGATGGGCGACGGCGAATCGCGGTTGTGCGGCGATCGAATTGGAGTTGAGCGGGTTTTTTTTCTAAAGCTGGGAGGGTCGGGTTTGATTTGGGGGAGAAAGGTTTAAGGGGGGGTATATGTTAATATAGTTTTATATATTATTATTTTATTATTTAATCCTCAAAAGGGTTGACTTTCAACTCGAACCCCAAATCAAGCCCAACGACTGTCGCTCCTAGCTAATTACCCCCATTCCGAACACAATGGGATATGCCACCTAGGCCAATTCGGCCGTTACGATCAGTTTTCATCAAAAAAAAAATATAAATCAGTATATATTCAATTTGAACGCGCATGTCAATTTACCGGGGCCACATGCTAACCAGAAAAATTCTAGAAAAATATTTTCTAGCTTCGTATTGACGATACGATCCTAGCAACACTAGTTTCATCGAACTCTGAGACAGTTGGAAAAATGGCCAATTTCCAGTCGATTAAAAATGACAAAACACGTTTTACTTTGCCACGCTCACATATTGATTCGAAAAATTATGAAATTTGGAATCTAGCAATTACAGGACATCACGGATCCAACAAAAGTGGGCTCGTCGAAATCCGAGGTCGTTTGCAAAATTTCCTTTTTCAAGGGCCTGAATTTCATAGCGACTATTCGGAATTTTCAGCTGGACATATCTTTTGATTCCCGCTATGCAATTTCAATCATTCGGATTCGTTGGAAAGATATTCTCTATTAGATTCAAATATTTTTGGTTTCACTAAAATCCGGTTTATTTTGCACCCGGTACATTCATTTGAATTTTGAAATGGAATTATCGAACTACCGCGCCATTTTCAATTCCTTTTATATATACAAATAATTATTTATATTCTAACGACGATCTATATAATATATATGTAACAACCCGAAAATCTGAGCTAGTTTAAAATTTTTATTTTGGCGATTTTAGCGAATTTTGATTATTTAAAATGAATTATTTTAAATAATATCGACGAGAAATTTATTTTGAATATAATTCGAACGTATACATTATACGCGTCGTCGTTAGAATATAATAATTATATATATAATTATAAATAGAATTGAAAATGGCGCGGTAGTTCGATAATTCGATTTCAAACTTCAATTGAATGTACCGGGTGCAAAACAATCCGGATTTTAGTGAAACCAAAAATAATGGGGTCTATTTGATAATATCTTTCCAGCGAATCCGAAAAATCAAAATTTCGTGGCGGGAATCAAAAGATATGTCCAGTTGAAAATTCTGAATAGTCGCTATGGAATTCAGGCCCTTAAAAATGGACATTTTGTAAATGACCTCGGATTTCGACGAAACCAGTTTTGTTGGGTCCGTGGTGTCAAGTTATTGCTAGGTTTCAAATTTCATAATTTTTCGATTCAATATGTGAGCGTGGCAAAGGAAAACGTGTTTGACCAGTTTCAGTTGATTTTAATCGACTGGAAATTGGCCATTTTTCAAACGGTCTCAGAATTTGACGAAACTAGTTTTGTTAGGACCGTATTGTCAATACGAAGCTAGAAAATATTTTTCGAGAATTTTTAGAGTTAGTATGTGCCCCCGGTAATTTAAAATGTACGTTTAAAATTCAATATAGTGATTTAAATGTAAATTCCACGGAAACTGATCGAAATGGTCGAATCATCTTACGATACATATCCCATTGTGTTCGGAATGGGGGTGAAACGCTATGGACGACGGTCGTTGGGCTCGATTTGAGATTCGCATGTAAAAGTCAACTTTTTTAAATTAATTAATTAAAAAAAAAAAGAGAAAACCCTCTTCCCTTTTTATACGTTGCCCTCCCTTCTTCAGATCAATTCGATTTAGAAAAAAAAAAAAAAAAAACCCCGACGATCCTTCTCAGATCGAAAAAGGGCGACGCCCTCGCCATCGCCACCGTCGGAGACCCCACCGCCGCGCCCAGTCAACCGCTGTTCGAGCAGCGTCGCACCACTGGAGACCGCACCCACCTGGCGCCTCCACCGGCCTCCCCTCCAAGTCCGACCGTCGGCAGTTCTTCCCCCCCTCTCTTTCCAGACCTCGGCGGCGCTGAACCCCCCCCCCCCCTGTAAGTTTTTATTTATTTTATTTTATTAGTTTATTTTATTTTTATTTTATATAAACAGAAAATAAACTGTTTTTTTTAGGATGAATAAACTGTTTTTTTAGGATTTTTAAACTGTATTTTTTTTGGATTTTAAACTGAATTTTCTAAAAGGTTTAAAAACCGAATTTTTTTTAAAAAAAGGTTTTAAAAAAAACTGATTTTATTTTTAGATTTTAAATAAGAAAAGATTTAAAATTTAGAATAAGAAAAGATTTAAACTTTAAAAAGAGAAAGGTTTGAACTTTAAAATAGAAAGGATCAGATTTTTTTTTTGAATGAAAAGATCGTATTTTTAACAATGAAAAGATTCGAGTTTTATAGAATCAAGATTTGATTTTTAGCATTAATAAAAATAGGTTTTTTATATGTTGAACTTCGAATTAAAAATAGGTTTTTTATATGTTGAACTTCGAATTAAAAATAGGTTTTTTATATGTTGAACTTCGAATTAAAAATATGATTTTATATATTGAACATTGAAATAAAAATTCGATTTTTATATATTGAACATTGAAATAAAAATTCGATTTTTATATATTGAACATTGAAATAAAAATTCGATTTTTATATATTGAACATTGAACTAAAAATTCGATTTTTATATATTGAACTTTGAACTAAAAATTTGATTTTTATATATTGACCTTCGAAATAAAAATATGATTTTTAAATATTGAATAGCGAAGTAAAAATTCGATTTTTATGTATGTAGTGGCTACGGGCGACGAAGCTGACGAAGATGCGAAAACAATGAAGATTTCTATCAAAGAAGAGTCAAGATGATTGGATAGCTATCTGTGAGAATTTCTCACCTTTCAATTTAATTTTTCTAGTTATATATATATACTAGGATGCAGACGGTGCTTAGTAGCACCCGACACAATCGTCCACAGACCATGGACTTGTTTGTTTGGTTGCATAGATTAGTTGAATTATTTGTTTGAATTGAATTATTTGGTGAGATGAAATTGATTTGATTGATTTGTGAATGGCGTGGGCCTTCACTAGACCGGGGATAAGGCTAGGCCTTGTCCCGTTCCTAGTATCGTGCCGTTGTGCCGCCGAAATTTTCTAAAATAAGTTAGAAAAATAAAATATCATTTTATTTAAAAAATGAACTGAATAGAAATTCATATGTTGGAATAAAATGTTTTGTCGTTAAAAATATAATTTTTAACGTGAATGTGAATAAATAAATATTCATTTACAAACCAGACGGTTTGTTTATGTACACTTATTTGAATGACATTGATTGGGACGATAAATTTTACACATCGCCCAACTGCACAACTAAAATCTGTGTTTGATTGTTTGAAACCCCACACGGGTGTTGGGATGAAATATGAATTTCACTCATCCTGATTGATTAAATATGTCGATCGATTGATTGACAGGCTGTTATAAGCGTTGAATATCTATATTTGATGCTTATACAGTGTAGTGCGCTTTGGTTGATGGTTGATTATTTTTCAATGCTATTATATACATGTGTTGTATGGAAATCCATATAATTAATTCTATATGGTAATTGATTGGGCCTCATTCCAATTTGAAAAATAAAGAAAATTTGAAAATAGAAATTATGAAGCCGTGTTGATTAGATTGACGCCATTTTGACGTGAACGATATTTATATCGATTTTATTCATTTTAAAATGAATATTGAAAAGTGATTTCGAATTGAAAACGATTTCGAAATGAATTGAATTGAAAACGATTTCGAAAGGAATTGAATTAAAAACGATTTCGAAATGAATTGAATTGAAAACGATTTCGAAAGGAATTAAATTAAAAACGATTTCGAAAGGAATTGAATTAAAAACGATTTCGAAATGAATTGAATTGAAAACGATTTCGAAAGGAATTGAATTAAAAACGATTTCGAAATGAATTGAATTGAAAACGATTTCGAAAGGAATTGAATTAAAAACGATTTCGAAAGGAATTGAATTAAAAACGATTTCGAAATGAATTGAATTGAAAACGATTTCGAAAGGAATTGAATTGAAAACGATTTCGAAAGGAATTGAATTGAAAACGATTTCGAAATGAATTGAATTGAAAATGATTTCGAAATGAATTGAAAACGAATTCAGATTGAATTGAAAGCAAATTGAAATGAATTCAAATTGAATTGAAATTTGAATTGAATAGAAATGAAATTTAAAACGAATTTATAGAGAAAAATTCAATTTTGATTTGAATTGAAACGGAAGTTGAAATTGCTTTTGAAACGAATTTAAAACTATTTATATAATTCGTTTTAAATAGAAATCGACGAAATATATTATACATATAATATATATATACAATATAATGGCCTGAATAGAACGCGCCGCGCCGCGGCAGTTCGTGAATTTCGACCATTTATTTCAAATGGACATTGCGGGAGATCCGACCGTCGGATTCTCCTAAAACCGGAACCGTTGGGTTCGTATCGAAAAGAGCTTGCTAACGAATATTAGAAATTAGAAATCTAACGGTCGGATTTGGAATTATGTCCAAATCAAATTTGAAAAAGGTCGCTGTAAGTGCAGTTCGATGGCCATTGATGGAAATCGACTGTACGGGCCTTGATAAAATTATTAAAAATAGTAATAATTTGTGTAAAATCATAAGAAATGATTTGTGAAGATTTGGGATGAAAAACTTCATGTTTGAAAGGATAAAAATAGATTTTTATCGAAATGAACTAGTTTTGAACTAGAATTATAATTCTTTTAATTTTTAAGTAAATAAATTGAATTTAAAAAGGGTTTTAAAAATAACCAGAATATCCAATGATTGCATTGGAGTGGATTTGAATCGAAATTGTCTACGGAATATTTCGATGTTGGAATTCGTGATTATACAGATGTTGTTATGGAAATTTGAAAGATATATATTTATATCGTAATTTCCAATACGACATTTGTTAGTCGTAGAATTCGATATTGAATATAAGCCGATATATTTTCTATTCAGAGCCTTGTATTGAATATCAAATGTGATTTGGGTTTGTCGTGAATGGTGTCTTCACTAACACTGTTCTTGAACCCAGTTGAGAAAAGATTAAATCTTTTTATTTAGATTTAACGAAGTGTACTAATTAAATGATATTTAATTGGAATTGAATTGATATTGATTTTTGGGTTTATCGTGAACAGTGTTTTAAATAACACTCGTTCTTTAACCCGATAATTAATGAATGTGACTTTGGGTTTATCGCGAAACGTGTTTTAAATGACACGGATTCTTTAATCCAGTTAAAGATTAAAACTAAGTGGAGTTTTAATGAATCTTTAATTAGATTGAAATGATCGAAAATGGAGTACCACCAGTTTTGCTCCAGGCGATGGTTAAATCTTTAATTAGATTTGAACGTGAAATGGTAATTGAATTTACCGATAACACTGTGGTGTTAGATATGAAGTATTACCAGTTTTACTTCATGGGATGAATAGGTTGGGATTGGGAAATAAAATAAATGATTACTTCGGTGTGGTTCGCTAATCCCGACTAGTTTGAATTGATATTCAAAGGAGATTAAAGAATAAATTTAAAGAATTTATCTTGGATAAAATTAATGGGAACTTTTCCCAAAGTATAGGAATATTTGAATAAAATAATATTCTGAATTGGAATGAGGCGTATGTTGTGTTTGTGTAACACTTTTATAATATATACGCGAGTTATTCAGAAAGACCGGGTTTATCCCATTCTGAATAACTGATTCGACGTGGTGTCGAAGATGAAGACGGTGGTCGAAGACCGGAAGTCTTCACGTCGTTTGGGTGATTACTGATGATCTTGATTGGGCTGTACACCCAAGAAGATGGAAACAGTTAGTGATCGTCCAGACGTACTTGGAGATCGATGGATATGCGGGGTACTAGGTGCCTCCGGTTTCGTTCAGACCCAGAACGGACTTGTAAATGGACTGTGTGTCTGACATTGGATTTTAGTCCGTGTGATTGATCTCTATTAAATATATATCTGTTTGGCGGCGGAGAATTAATTCTCTTGCTTAACGCCCTTCTCTGAGACGTACGAGCTCAGGGGTTATATATTGATGGATATCAAACGCATGGAGTGAATTGCCTGTGTGGCATGCCTAAGTGGCAATTGATCGAGGCTTCTGTTGAAAAGCAAAGTCTTGTGGTGATGATCAAAGCAAGGCCTTTGTGGCGTAGCTTTGTGTAACGTTGATTCGCGAGCTTCACACCCGGTATGAACCAAAAACGGGAGAGGACGTCAGGGAGGGCATGCGTTTCTTCCTAGCTAGAAGTGGCGTCAGTGGTTTTACACGCCCTGACGAGTTTGACTTATGTGGTTGTTGCTGTTGCGAGGCGCCTCGGATTGATCGGTCGTTCTCGAACCGATGGAGTCATTTAGTTGGCTCGTTTACGCCCCATAGGGCGGGGAAACGCATGTTCAGGGTTTAAGTTTAATCCACATCGGTGGACTGGCCCTGAGGATCTAAGGGTCACTCGAGCTCTGATCCTGAGACTCGGGCCAGGCAGTCTCGAATCGGTTGAGGACTATCTTTTGCCTCGGTTCATAGACGGAAATCCAATTTCCAAATACGTGACTTTGCGGTTTTATTTGTAAACCTATATATGGCGACATAGTGGCATGGGACGCTCATGTCGCCTATGATTGATACTTATGATTTGAAGTTGTTTTATACACTATGCACTTATAATAGTATCAAATGATTTGTTTTAAACGTATCAAGCATTCTTTGGCTGTTATAAGGGAAAACCCTATCCCCCGGCTTGCGTTGCATTGTGTGATAGGACCTGGGTCTTATAACAGCTTCATTTTTCTTTATTTAGCATTGCGCTGTTTGTTTTATGCACTGGTATTCTTGGGAGGAAACCCGTTCCGTGTTATACGGCGTGGTCCCTTGATTTACCTAATGATTTAAAATAAAGATTAATAACTGTTTTAGTTCTCACACCAGTCACATGACTGACCTGGAGTTTATTGTTTTAACCTAAACTCTGGGTGCCCCTATTTTGACACGGGCAGCTAGTAGTTTTGGTTTTGCAGATTTATATTCGCAGGATCCTGGTTTATGGCTGGAACGATATCCGGAAAGCTTTGTATCCGTATATCTCATTCTAGTTGTGTATTGTATTATTTTTCCGCTGCTATGTATTTAAATGTAATTTAGATCTCTGATATTTCTGTGTAATATTCATTTATACTCTGTATATTCTTGTAATCTGATGCATTGTTGTAATATACAATGAAACGTTCTTTTGTATGCGTTCTGTTTTGTCCTGTTCTCAAAACAATTCGTTCTTTCTCTTCTCTTCGGAGACCGGGGAAGTTCGGGTCGCTTCATTTGGTATCAGAGCTTTGGTTTACAAAGCAGAGAACAAGGCACATTAGAATAATACGAAAGAATTCATCAGATATTGGATTAGCAATATCCAATGAGGATGACTCGTTAGAGATGGGATCAGTAATATCCTAGAACGAGTGTGAAGAGTATATTTTTCAAATGAAACCAATTTTGTTTTGAAAATTTAAATCAATTATTCGTATTTGATTATCTATTTATATTGAGTTGGACAGTCCAGTATATAAAGATTTTGCGTATACATCTGATCCACGTGTATTTGAAATTTCAATATACTGGATAGATATAGAATCACACTCTAGTCGCCCGAAGATGATTCTGATGATAGTTCGAACATCATCAGAATTGGTATTCGTGTTTCGAAGGTGTGATATCTATATATTTCCTATTGACTGGTGTGAGAACCAAAATTAGATAGGGCCTATTGTTGTGATTTGGCATCAAAAATTTGATTTTTGTATATGTATCAAAATTATCAATTTGAAAAGCTAATCAACTAATTGATTGATGTTTGTGTTGTTTGTTTATTTGTTTGCTAATTTTGAACCATTTAGCCTAATTGTTTCAAATATTGAACGATATTGAAAATTAGTCGCATTTGCTTGCATATACATATATATCATTGAACAGGTAATAGCAAGGAGGCTAGAGCAGAGAATAAAATTTGTTTGCCCGACAAATAGGTACATGTTTACTACATAATTTACTGTTTTGTTTGGGTGATGATGATTTTATGAGCCTATTGGCTAGCCGCTTGGCTTTTTCTTTTTCTTTTTGAGATCTGAAGGACCGGGGAAGCTATTTGAAATTCCCCGATGCTCCCGGTGCAGGGGAGGTTATGGCGAAATTTTTCAAAAATTTAGGGTGTTAGCCAAATTTTTGAAATTTGGAAAATTCTCAGAAACTAAAGAGTTGGAGAATGGAAGCCAGATCGAGCGTAGAGTTGAATTAATCAAACCACTTTCGACTTTGTTCCTTTTCGAGGACAAAAAGTTTTAAGTGGGGGAGATTGTAACAACCCGAAAATCTGGGCTAGTTTAAAATTTTTATTTTGGCGATTTTAGCGAATTTTGATTATTTAAAATGAATTATTTTAAATAATATCGACGAGAAATTTATTTTGAATATAATTCGAACGTATACATTATACGCGTCGTCGTTAGAATATAATAATTATATATATAATTATAAATAGAATTGAAAATGGCGCGGTAGTTCGATAATTCGATTTCAAACTTCAATTGAATGTACCGGGTGCAAAACAATCCGGATTTTAGTGAAACCAAAAATAATGGGGTCTATTTGATAATATCTTTCCAGCGAATCCGAAAAATCAAAATTTCGTTGCGGGAATCAAAAGATATGTCCAGTTGAAAATTCTGAATAGTCGCTATGGAATTCAGGCCCTTAAAAATGGACATTTTGTAAATGACCTCGGATTTCGACGAAACCAGTTTTGTTGGGTCCGTGGTGTCAAGTTATTGCTAGGTTTCAAATTTCATAATTTTTCGATTCAATATGTGAGCGTGGCAAAGGAAAACGCGTTTGACCAGTTTCAGTTGATTTTAATCGACTGGAAATTGGCCATTTTTCAAACGGTCTCAGAATTTGACGAAACTAGTTTTGTTAGGACCGTATTGTCAATACGAAGCAAGAAAATATTTTTCGAGAATTTTTAGAGTTAGTATGTGCCCCCGGTAATTTAAAATGTACGTTTAAAATTCAATATAGTGATTTAAATGTAAATTCCACGGAAACTGATCGAAATGGTCGAATCATCTTACGATACATATCCCATTGTGTTCGGAATGGGGGTGAAACGCTATGGACGACGTTCGTTGGGCTCGATTTGAGATTCGCATGTAAAAGTCAACTTTTTTAAATTAATTAATTAAAAAGAAAAAAAAAAGAGAAAACCCTCTTCCCTTTTTATACGTTGCCCCCCCTTCTTCAGATCAATTCGATTTAGAAAAAAAAAAAAAACCCCGACGATCCTTCTCAGATCGAAAAAGGGCGACGCCATCGCCACCGTCGGAGACCCCACCGCCGCGCCCAGTCAACCGTTGTTCGAGCAGCGTCGCACCACTGGAGACCGCACCCACCTAGCGCCTCCACCGGCCTCCCCTCCAAGTCCGACCGTCGGCAGTTCTTCCCCCCCTCTCTTTCCAGACCTCGGCGGCGCTGAACCCACCCCCCCCCCCCCCCTTGTAAGTTTTTATTTGTTTTATTTTATTAGTTTATTTTATTTTTATTTTATATAAACAGAAAATAAACTGTTTTTTTTAGGATGAATAAACTGTTTTTTTTAGGATTTTTAAACTGTTTTTTTTTGGATTTTAAACTGAATTTTCTAAAAGGTTTAAAAACCGAATTTTTTTTAAAAAAAGGTTTTTAAAAAAACTGATTTTATTTTTAGATTTTAAATAAGAAAAGATTTAAACTTTAGAATAAGAAAAGATTTAAACTTTAAAAAGAGAAAGGTTTGAACTTTAAAATAGAAAGGATCAGATTTTTTTTTTGAATGAAAAGATCGTATTTTTAACAATGAAAAGATTCGAGTTTTATAGAATCAAGATTTGATTTTTAGCATTAATAAAAATAGGTTTTTTATATGTTGAACTTCGAATTAAAAATAGGTTTTTTATATGTTGAACTTCGAATTAAAAATAGGTTTTTTATATGTTGAACTTCGAATTAAAAATATGATTTTATATATTGAACATTGAAATAAAAATTCGATTTTTATATATTGAACATTGAAATAAAAATTCGATTTTTATATATTGAACATTGAAATAAAAATTCGATTTTTATATATTGAACTTTGAACTAAAAATTCGATTTTTATATATTGAACTTTGAACTAAAAATTTGGTTTTTATATATTGACCTTCGAAATAAAAATATGATTTTTAAATATTGAATAGCGAAGTAAAAATTCGATTTTTATGTGTGTAGTGGCTACGGGCGACGAAGCTGACGAAGATGCGAAAACAATGAAGATTTCTATCAAAGAAGAGTCAAGATGATTGGATAGCTATCTGTGAGAATTTCTCACCTTTCAATTTAATTTTTCTAGTTATATATATATACTAGGATGCAGACGGTGCTTAGTAGCACCCGACACAATCGTCCACAGACCATGGACTTGTTTGTTTGGTTGCATAGATTAGTTGAATTATTTGTTTGAATTGAATTGTTTGGTGAGATGAAATTGATTTGATTGATGTGTGAATGGCGTGGGCCTTCACTAGACCGGGGATAAGGCTAGGCCTTGTCCCGTTCCTAGTATCGTGCCGTTGTGCCGCCGAAATTTTCTAAAATAAGTTAGAAAAATAAAAATATCATTTTATTTAAAAAATGAACTGAATAGAAATTCATATGTTGGAATAAAATGTTTTGTCGTTAAAAATATAATTTTTAACGTGAATGTGAATAAATAAATATTCATTTACAAACCAGACGGTTTGATTATGTACACTTATTTGAATGACATTGATTGGGACGATAAATTTTACTCATCGCCCAACTGCACAACTAAAATCTGTGTTTGATTGTTTGAAACCCCACACGGGTGTTGGGATGAAATATGAATTTCACTCATCCTGATTGATTAAATATGTCGATCGATTGATTGACAGGCTGTTATAAGCGTTGAATATCTATATTTGATGCTTATACAGTGTAGTGCACTTTGGTTGATGGTTGATTATTTTTCAATGCTATTATATACATGTGTTGTACGGAAATCCATATAATTAATTCTATATGGTAATTGATTGGGCCTCATTCCAATTTGAAAAATAAAGAAAATTTGAAAATAGAAATTATGAAGCCGTGTTGATTAGATTGACGCCATTTTGACGTGAACGATATTTATATCGATTTTATTCATTTTAAAATGAATATTGAAAAGTGATTTCGAATTAAAAACGATTTCGAAATGAATTGAATTGAAAACGATTTCGAAAGGAATTGAATTAAAAACGATTTCGAAATGAATTGAATTGAAAACGATTTCGAAAGGAATTGAATTAAAAACTATTTCGAAAGGAATTGAATTAAAAACGATTTCGAAATGAATTGAATTGAAAACGATTTCGAAAGGAATTGAATTAAAAACGATTTCGAAATGAATTGAATTGAAAACGATTTCGAAAGGAATTGAATTAAAAACGATTTCGAAAGGAATTGAATTAAAAACGATTTCGAAATGAATTGAAAACGATTTCGAAAGGAATTGAATTGAAAACGATTTCGAAAGGAATTGAATTGAAAACGATTTCGAAATGAATTGAATTGAAAACGATTTCGAAATGAATTGAAAATGAATTCAGATTGAATTGAAAGAAAATTGAAATGAATTCAAATTGAATTGAAATTTGAATTGAATAGAAATGAATTTTAAAACGAATTTATAGAGAAGAATTCAATTTTGATTTGAATTGAAACGGAAGTTGAAATTGCTTTTGAAACGAATTTAAAACTATTTATATAATTCGTTTTAAATAGAAATCGACGAAATATATTATATATATATATTATATATATAATATAATGGCCTGAATAGAACACGCCGCGCCGCGGCAGTTCGTGAATTTCGACCATTTATTTCAAACGGACATTGCGGGAGATCCGACCGTCGGATTCTCCTAAAACCGGAACCGTTGGGTTCGTATCGAAAAGAGCTTGCTAACGAATATTAGAAATTAGAAATCTAACGGTCGGATTTGGAATTATATCCAAATCAAATTTGAAAAAGGTCGCTGTAAGTGCAGTTCGATGGCCATTGATGGAAATTGACTGTACGGGCCTTGATAAAATTATTAAAAATAGTAATAATTTGTGTAAAATCATAAGAAATGATTTGTGAAGATTTGGGATGAAAAACTTCATGTTTGAAAGGATAAAAATAGATTTTTATCGAAATGAACTAGTTTTGAACTAGAATTATAATTCTATTTATTTTTAAGTAAATAAATTGAATTTAAAAAGGGTTTTAAAAATAACCAGAATATCCAATGATTGCATTGGAGTGGATTTGAATCGAAATTGTCTTCGGAATATTTCGATGTTGGAATTCGTGATTATACAGATGTTGTTATGGAAATTTGAAAGATATATATTTATATCGTTATTTCCAATACGACATTTGTTAGTCGTAGAATTCGATATTGAATATAAGCCGATATATTTTCTATTCAGAGCCTTGTATTGAATATCGAATGTGATTTGGGTTTTTCGTGAATGGTGTCTTCACTAACACTGTTCTTGAACCCAGTTGAGAAAAGATTAAATCTTTTTATTTAGATTTAACGAAGTGTACTAATTAAATGATATTTAATTGGAATTGAATTGATATTGATTTTTGGGTTTATCGTGAACAGTGTTTTAAATAACACTCGTTCTTTAACCCGATAATTAATGAATGTGACTTTGGGTTTATCGCGAACCGTGTTTTAAATGACACGGATTCTTTAATCCAGTTAAAGATTAAAACTAAGTGGAGTTTTAATGAATCTTTAATTAGATTGAAATGATCGAAAATGGAGTATCACCAGTTTTGCTCCAGGCGATGGTTAAATCTTTAATTAGATTTGAACGTGAAATTGTAATTGAATTTACCGATAACACTGTGGTGTTAGATATGAAGTATTACCAGTTTTACTTCATGGGATGAATAGGTTGGGATTGGTAAATAAAATAAATGATTACTTCGGTGTGGTTCGCTAATCCCGACTAGTTTGAATTGATATTCAAAGGAGATTAAAGAATAAATTTAAAGAATTTATCTTGGATAAAATTAATGGGAACTTTTACCAAAGTATAGGAATATTTGAATAAAAGAATATTCTGAATTGGAATGAGGCGTATGTTGTGTTTGTGTATCACTTTTATAATATATACGCGAGTTATTCAGAAAGACCGGGTTTATCCCATTCTGAATAACTGATTCGACGTGGTGTCGAAGATGAAGACGGTGGTCGAAGACCGGAAGTCTTCACGTCGTTTGGGTGATTACTGATGATCTTGATTGGGCTGTACACCCAAGAAGATGGAAACAGTTAGTGATCGTCCAGACGTACTTGGAGATCGATGGATATGCGGGGTACTAGGTGCCTCCGGTTTCGTTCAGACCCAGAACGGACTTGTAAATGGACTGTGTGTCTGACATTGGATTTTAGTCCGTGTGATTGATCTCTATTAAATATATATCTGTTTGGCGGCGGAGAATTTATTCTCTTGCTTAACGCCCTTCTCTGAGACGTACGAGCTCAGGGGTTATATATTGATGGATATCAAACGCATTGAGTGAATTGCCTATGTGGCATGCCTAAGTGGCAATTGATCGAGGCTTCTGTTGAAAAGCAAAGTCTTGTGGTGATGATCAAAGCAAGGCCTTTGTGGCGTAGCTTTGTGTAACGTTGATTCGCGAGCTTCACACCCGGTATGAACCAAAAACGGGAGAGGACGTCAGGGAGGGCATGCGTTTCTTCCTAGCTAGAAGTGGCGTCAGTGGTTTTACACGCCCTGACGAGTTTGACTTATGTGGTTGTTGCTGTTGCGAGGCGCCTCGGATTGATCGGTCGTTCTCGAACCGATGGAGTCATTTAGTTGGCTCGTTTACGCCCCATAGGGCGGGGAAACGCATGTTCAGGGTTTAAGTTTAATCCACATCGGTGGACTGGCCCTGAGGATCCAAGGGTCACTCGAGCTCTGATCCTGAGACTCGGGCTAGGCAGTCTCGAATCGGTTGAGGACTATCTTTTGCCTCGGTTCATAGACGGAAATCCAATTTCCAAATACGTGACTTTGCGGTTTTATTTGTAAACCTATATATGGCGACATAGTGGCATAGGACGCTCATGTCGCCTATGATTGATACTTATGATTTGAAGTTGTTTTATACACTATGCACTTATAATAGTATCAAATGATTTGTTTTAAACGTATCAAGCATTCTTTGGCTGTTATAAGGGAAAACCCTATCCCCCGGCTTGCGTTGCATTGTGTGATAGGACCTGGGTCTTATAACAGCTTCATTTTTCTTTATTTAGCATTGCACTGTTTGTTTTATGCACTGGTATTCTTGGGAGGAAACCCGTTCCGTGTTATACGGCGTGGTCCCTTGATTTACCTAATGATTTAAAATAAAGATTAATAACTGTTTTAGTTCTCACACCAGTCACATGACTGACCTGGAGTTTATTGTTTTAACCTAAACTCTGGGTGCCCCTATTTTGACACGGGCAGCTAGTAGTTTTGGTTTTGCAGATTTATATTCGCAGGATCCTGGTTTATGGCTGGAACGATATCCGGAAAGCTTTGTATCCGTATATCTCATTCTAGTTGTGTATTGTATTATTTTTCCGCTGCTATGTATTTAAATATAATTTAAATCTCTGATATTTCTGTGTAATATTCATTTATACTCTGTATATTCTTGTAATCTGATGCATTGTTGTAATATACAATGAAACGTTCATTTGTATGCGTTCTGTTTTGTCCTGTTCTCAAAACAATTCGTTCTTTCTCTTCTCTTCGGAGACCGGGGAAGTTCGGGTCGCTTCAATATACGTTCGAATTCTATTCAAAATAAATTTCTCGTCATTATTATTTAAAATAATTCATTCTAAATATTCAAAATTCATTAAAATTGACAAAAAAAATTTAAATTGGCCCAGATTTCCGGGTTGTTACAATCTCCACCACTTAAAACTTTTCGTCCCCGAAAAGGAACGATCCCCGAAAGTTGTTTAATAATTCAACTCAACTTCCATAATTTTGAATACGGCTTAAGTTCTTCAACTTTTCAGTTTCTAAGAACTTTTCAAATTTTTCAAAAATTTGGCTAACACCCTAAATTTCCGAAAAATTTCGCCATAAGCTCCCCTGCACCAGGAGCACCGGGAAAATCCCAAAATTGCCATACAGGCCCTTTGATCTCAAAAAGAAAACGAAAAAGCCAATCGGCTCATAAAATCATCATCACCCAAACAAAACAGTAAATTATGGTAAACGTGTACCTATTTTCGGGCAAACAATTTTATTTCTCTGCTCTTGCCTCCTTGCTATGACCTGTTCAATGTAAGTACATGTATATGGAAGCAAATGCGATAAATTTCCAATACAATTCACTATTTGATACCATTTGGCTAAAGGTTCAACATTTTAGTTAATCAAACTATAATCAAACAACACAATCAGCAATCATTTAGTTGATTAGCTTTTCAGATTCATAATTTTGATATATAATCAAAAAATCATGTTTTTGATGCCAATTCACAACAATATATCCTATCTAATTTTGGTTCTCACACCAGTCTAATGGAAATATATAGAAATCTCACCTTCGTCACTCGAACATATATCCACTGATGATGCAACTGCTATCATCAGTGTCATATCCGGGCAACTAGAGTGTGACTCTATATCTATCCAGTATATTAAAACTTCGAATATCCGTGGATCAGACGTATATGCAAAATCTATATATACCTGGTAGTCCAAATCAGTATAAAATAAATAATCAAATACGAATAATTGATTTAAAATTTCGAAACGAAATTGTTTTCACTTAAAAAAAATATACTCTTCACACTCGTTCTAGGATACTACTGATCCCATCTCTAACGAGTCATTCTCATTGGATATTACTAATCCAATTTCTGATGAATTCTTTCGTATGGTTCTAATGTGTCATGTTCTCTGAGCTCTGTAAACCAAAGCTCTGATACCAAATGTAAAGACCCGTAACTTCCCCGGTGAGGAAAGCGCGGATAGTTCGAGAGCAAGCCACATCAGAACGCAGAAGGGAGAACATTTCATCGTATATTACAACAATTCCATCAAAATACAAGAATATACAGAGTATAAATGGATATTACACATTCGATAAATATCAGAGATTACAATAAATTACATAGCAGCGGAAAATAATACAATACACAATTGAAGGAGATATACGGATACAAAGCTTTTCGGATATCATTCCAGCTGTAAACCAGGATCCTGTGAATATAAATCTGCAAAACCAAAACTACTAGCTGCCCGTGTCAAAATAAGGGCACCCAGAGTTTAGGTTAAAACAATAAACTCCAGGTCAGTCATGGGACTGGTGTGAGAACTAAAACAGTTATTAATGTTTATTTTAAAGTTAGGTAAATCAAGGGACCTCGCCGTATAACACGGAACGGGTTTCCTCCCAAGAATACCAGTGCATAAAACAAACAACGCAATGCTAAATAAAGAAAAATGAAGCTATTATAAGACCCAGGTCCTATCACACAATGCAACGCAAGCCGGGGGATGGTGTTTTTACCTTATAATAGCCAAGCATGCTTGATACGTTTAAAACAAATCTTTTGATACTATAATAAGTGTATAGTGCATAAAACAACTTCATGTCATAAGTATCAATCATAGACGGCATAAGCGCCCCATCCCACTGTGTTGCCATACTAGGCTCTACAAATAAAACCGCAAAATCACGTATTGGAAGTTGGGTTACACTTTATGGTATGAACCGAGGCTAGGGATCGTCCTTTACCGATTCGAGACGCTTTAGGCCGTGTCTCAGGAACAGCCGCAACTGCCCCCTGGATCGTCAGGGCCGGTCCACACGGAGTGGATTATAATGCCTGAACAACACGTTTCTCCACCCTATGGGGTGTCAATGAGCCAATAAATGACTCCATCGGCTTCACGTAGTCATCGATCTATCCGAGGCGCCTCGCAACAGCAACAACCACATAAGTCAAACTCGTCAGGGCGTGTAAAACCACTGACGCTACTTCTAGCTAGAAAGAAACGCATGTCCCCCCTGAGGTCCTTCTCCCGTTTTTAGTTCATGCCGGGCGTGAAACTCGCGAAGTAAACGTTACACAAAGCTACGCCACAAAGGCCGTGCTTCGATCATCAACCACAAGACTTTGCTTTTCAACAGAAGCCTTGATCATTTGCCACTTAGGCATGCCACACAGGCAATTCAATCTTTGCGTTTGATAACCATCAATATATAACCCCTGAGCTCGTACGTCTCAGAAAAGGGCGTTAAGCAAGAGAATAAATTCTCCGCCGCCAAATAGATATATATTTAATAGAAATCAATCACACAGACTAAAATCCAATGTCAGACACACAATCCATTTACAAGTCCGTTCTGGGTCTGAACGAAACCGGAGGCACCTAGTACCCCGCATATCCATTGATCTCCAAGTACGTCTGGACGATCACCAAATGTTTCCATCTTCTTGGGTGTACATCCCAATAAAGATCATCAGTAATTATCCAAACGACGTGAAGACCTCCGGTCTTCGACCACCGTCTTCATCTTCGACTTATCGTCGTATCTGTTACTCAGAATGGGATAAACCTGGTCTTCCCGAACAACTCGCGTATATGATAAACAAGTGTTACACAAACACAACATACGCCTCATTCCAATTCATCTATCACTAACCGTAAATTAATCAAGAGAATAATTCCCCAAATATTAACCCCGAAGGCCGAAACCAACATCCGATCAATACCCAGGAAATCACTCTGCTTAGCCAACCTACAGCTAGTTTCTAAATTTCACATTCTTAGGGAAAGGTTCCCATTAATTTTATCAAAGATAAATCCTTTGAATTTATTCTTTAATCTACTTTTGAATATCAATTCAAACTAGTCGGGATTAGCGAACCTTACCGAAGTAATCATTGGTTTTAATTTCCCAATCCCAACCTATTCATCCCATGAAGTAAAACTGGTAATACTTCATATCTAACACCACGGTGCTATCGGTAAATTAAATTACCATTTCACGTTCAAATCTAATTAAAGATTTAACTATCGCTTGGAGAAAAACTGGTGATACTCCATTCTCGATCTTTTCAATCTAATTAATAGTTCATTAAAACTCCACTTAGTTTTAATCTGTGACTGGGTTAAAGAATCAGTGTCATTTAAAACACGATTCACGATAAACCCCAAAATCACATCACATTTCAATCAGTCCCTAACCGTAAATTAGCAAGTGAGCAATTCCCTAAGTATTAACCTCGAAGGCCAAAACTAACATCAGATCAATACCTCTGAAATCATTCAACTTAACTAATCTCCAGTTAGTTTCTGATTTCCTTATCTCCGTGGG
The DNA here is from genome assembly GCA_030737875.1 of Allium sativum. NCBI lineage: Eukaryota > Viridiplantae > Streptophyta > Magnoliopsida > Asparagales > Amaryllidaceae > Allium > Allium sativum. Next base: position 405,343 of record CM060925.1, on the reverse strand, counting down.
TCTAAGAATAGTATTATTGAAGATACCGTTCACGACAACCCAAAATCACGTTCTATTAATTATCGGGTTAAAGAACGAGTGTTATTTAAAACACCATTCACGATAAACCCAAGAATCAATTCGAATTCAATTCCAATTAAATGTTATTTCATTGGTACACTTCATTAAATCTAAATAAAAAGATTCAATCTTTTTCTCAACTGGGCTTAAGAACAGTGTTAATGAAGACACCATTCACGACAAACCCAAATCACATTTGATATTAAATACAAGGCTCTGAATAGAAAATATATCGGCTTATATTCAATATCAAATTCTACGACCAACAAATATCATATTGGAAATAACGATATTAATATATCTTTCAAATTTCCATAACAATATCTGTATCATCACGAAATCCAACATCGAAATATTCCGTAGATCATTTCGATTCAAATCCATTCCAATATAATTATTGGAAATTCTGGTTATTTTCAAAACCATTTCAAATCCAATTTATTTATTTAAAAATAAATAGAATTATAATTCTAGTTCAAAACTAGTTCATTTCGATAAAAATCTATTTTTATCTTTTCAAATATGGAGTTTTTCATCCCGATTCTTCCCAAATCATTTCTTATGATTTTACACAAATTATTGATATTTTTAATAGTTTTATCAAGGTTCGTTCAGTCGATTTCAATCAACAGCCATCAAACTGCACTTACACCGACCTTTTCCAAATTTGATTTGGACATAATTCCAAATCCAACCGTTAGATTTCTTATTTCTAATATTCGTTAGAAAGCTCTTTTCGATACGAACCCAACGGTTCCGGTTTTAGGAGAATCCGACATTCGGATCTCCCGTAATATCCGTTCGAAGTCAATGGTCGTAATCTGCGAACTACAGCGGCGCGGCACGTTCTATTCAAGCCATTATATTATATATATATATGTATATAATATATATAATATATACTTCGTCGATTTCCTTTTAAAACGTATTTTATAAATCGTTTTAAATTCGTTTTCGAAACGATTTCAACTTCATTTCAAATTGAAATCAAAATTGAATTTTCCAATATAAATTCGTTTTAAATTCATTTCAAATTGATTTCTATAATGACCCGCATTTTTAGAGATATATAATTAGTTTATTTAATTATATAATTGGTGATTTAGAGAAGTTAATGATCGTTTAATTAAATAATATTGAATATTTAATAAATATTTATAATATAATAATATATTATAATGTCGAAATAGTCGGAAATAGTGAAATTCACAATATCGTGTGAATTGAATAGCATACGAGATTTGGTGGAGTTTCGATTCAAAATATAATAACGATTTTATTGAATCGACGACAGTTGAACGTATAGTTTATAATATATTTATAAACGAGCTCGAAATGGCGCTGCAGTTCGCTATTTGGTGATGTGAACTTCAACTGAGCATACAGGGTTCGTTTTAAACCGGATTTCTGTGAAACAAGAAACGTGTGGAGCTGGTGGAGTATATCTTTCTAGTGGAAGAGAAATATCGGGATTTCGTCGTGTACATTTTGAGATATGTCCAAATCAAATTTTAAAATAGTCGCTATAAAATCGTTTATCGACCGTAATGATTTATTCGTTATAACTAGAGATCGGGCTTGAATTTAGATAAGGTTCTTTTGGGAAATAGTGATAATTTAATTTTTAGAATTTTACTATAATTTTTAATTAATTAAATAAGCAACATTTTATTTGGAGTATTTCGCACCCTGAAATCAACATTTTGAAGTTTCAAAACATGAGTCCATCTACCGGTATTATTATATTTTTGGGACCGTGACACACTGTTCGTCACAACGGTATTTTTATCTCTGTCTGTTGCGATTCGTAAAGCAATGGAATTTAGCATAACGGAGACGGTAAGAACTTATTTCTAGAAAACAAAAGCAATAACACCCCCCCAAGCCACCCAGACAGCCACATTAAGTAGTCATTGAGTTTGAGTAAATCTCCACTCAGTCATATCGGTACATATAGTACCACGTACCACGTTTCTTAGCCTTTTAGTATCATTGGTTTTATATACACCCACGTTCACATCATGATCTGTTTCGTTAGCAACCAAGTAAATACTCCTACCTAAAAACGTTATAACCTAATCACAAAGTCTTCCACTGTAAAATCAAAATAAGGCCGCCGGTTTATTTCTCAAGCAAAATAGCAACTTCAGAAAATCATATTAAATCAAATTCCTAACGAAATCGAGAGATGTCAGTTTTGTTTGAGTCGTATGGGGCAGGGCTTCACGTTGATGTCAAATTTGTTGAGAACAACATCATTTCCTGTCGTTTAAAAAGTGGACAGCGGAGGTAGGGTTACAGTTTTTGGGGAGTAGAAGCCTCGATTCGTGAATCCGAGTCCGGATTTGAGTCGAGCGAGGCGCGTAGCTTCTCAGTGCATCACTCTGTGGGAATCCGTGCTTTTAAATATCGATCGCCATACTATTGCAGCGAGGAAAGCGGGACGATGTGGTTTGAAGTGGTGAAATCGAGTTCACTAAAATGTACATAGGGACGAAGAGACTGGAATGAGATGAAGTTGGGAGGTGGTTCCATATGATTCGGTGATGAATGGAGGGAGAACGTGTGGATTGAAGAAGATGAAATGGCCATCGATTTACAGTAGTAGCTCACGGTGCTTTTTGGGAAGAAGGATTATTCGGGCCTGGAAATATTGAAGGTAAATAGGCCGGCACATTTCCCTAAAGCCCAAATGATTTAAATTAAGTTTCTTTATTAAATTTAAATAAGTGTTAAACTTGTGTACGCAATAACTTGATCATACAATATCAGATTGACGAACCGTAAGTTGCGTTGGGGTCGTATGGACGGGAGCAACGCAATGAGACTGGCCGAGAGTGAATCCGAGCTCGTTTCAATTTATGGCGAAATAAATTGTCCGACTGAATCAAATAGCAGTTTATCGTTCTTCAACGATGAACTGCAAATGTGAGTAAAACTCACCAACTCTGAACAGTTATATTTTTATAATGTATTCTTAGAACTCTTAATCATTTGTTGATTGCTGTGTGTTGGTTGATTGATTGAACTGCGAGTCAGTTAGTGGAAATTATATATATATATATACATATATATATATATACACATATATATATATATATATATAAACCGTTAAATATTTATATTTGATGCCGTTATCAGAATAAATCTGTACTGAACTAAAAGTGATGTTGATTTTATTGTGTAACATCTGTGATGCAGGGAAACAGGTTGGAGGGACCCAACTGGGTTCCTCAATATATAAATACTGTTTTGTTTTATATATTGTGTTACACGATGGGATATGAAATCTGTTGATGATTTTATATGTGTGAATGATACTGATCATTGTTGTATGGTATGTTAAATACCATGACATACCGGAATGTAAATAAGGGAATTTTCAAAGTGATATTGAAAATAGCATATTTATAAAATGGGATATTTATAAATAAGAGATATTTATAAAGTGGAATATTTATAAATAAGGAATATTTATAAATTGGGATATTTATAAATAGGAGATATTTTAAAAAGGAAATAAATTCAAAACATTTCTTTTTGAATGGAAAGGCCTGTGTGGCTAGTTTGGGGATTTTCCCGATGCTCCCGTTACAAAGGAGGTTATGGCGAATTTTCCCGAAAATTTAAGGAGTTAGAATATTTCAAGAATAAATTTGAAAGGGAATATTTGTAAACCATTTACAAATAGAATTGAAAAGGAAACGTTATAAAAAGGAAATCATTTTTTAAGTGTAAAACCGTTATTTAAAAGTAAATCTTTTCAAATGAATAAAACGTTGTTAAAAAGGAAATCTTTATTAAGTGAATAAAGTTAATCGAATATAGACATTCGAAAGGAGAAATCGAATATGGTATTCGAAGTTAGTTAATCGAATATGGTATTCGAAGTTAGTTAATCGAATATGGTATTCAAAGTTTGTTAATCGAATATGGTATTCGAAGTTAGTTAATCGAATATGGTATTCGAAAGATAGTGAATCGAATATGGTATTCGAAGTTAGTTAATTGAATATGGTATTCGAAAGTTAGTTAATCAAATATGGTATTCGAAGTTAGTTAATCGAATATGGTATTCGAAGTTAGTTAATCGAATATGGTATTCGAAGTTAGTTAATCGAATATGGTATTCGAAAGTTAGTTAATCAAATATGGTATTCGAAGTTAGTTAATCGAATATGGTATTCGAAGTTAGTTAATCGAATATGGTATTCGAAGTTAGTTAATCGAATATGGTATTCGAAGTTAGTTAATCGAATATGGTATTCGAAAGTTAGTTAATCGAATATAGTATTCGAAGTTAGTTAATCGAATATGGTATTCGAAGGTTAGTTAATCAAATATGGTATTCGAAAGTTAATTAATCAAATATGGTATTCGAAGTTAGTTAATCGAATATGGTATTCGAAGTTAGTTAATCGAATATGGTATTCGAAAGTTAGGTAATCGAATATGGTATTCGAAAGTTAGTTAATCGAATATGGTATTCGAAGTTAGTTAATCGAATATGGTATTCGAAAGTTAGTTAATCGAATATGGTATTCGAAAGTTAGTTAATCAAATATGGTATTCGAAGTTAGTTAATCGAATATGGTATTCAAAGTTAGTTAATCGAATATGGTATTCGAAAGTTAGTTAATCTAATATGGTATTCGAAGTTAGTTAATCGAACATGGTATTCGAAAGTTACTTAATCAAATATGGTATTCGAAGTTAGTTAATCGAATATGGTATTCGAAGTTAGTTAATCGAATATGGTATTCGAAGTTAGTTAATCGAATATGGTATTCGAAAGTTAGTTAATCAAATATGGTATTCGAAGTTAGTTAATCGAATATGGTATTCGAAAGTTAGTTAATCAAATATGGTATTCGAAGTTAGTTAATCGAATATGGTATTCGAAAGTTAGTTAATCAAATATGGTATTCGAAGTTAGTTAATCGAATATGGTATTCGAAAGTTAGTTAATCAAATATGGTATTCGAAGTTAGTTAATCGAATATGGTATTCGAAGTTAGTTAATCGAATATGGTAGTCGAAGTTAGTTAATCGAATTAGTTAATCGATTAGAGTTAAATGGAGTTAATCGATTAGAGTTAAAGGAAAAAGAGTTAATCGAATATAGTTTATTCGAATAAAGGAAAAAGAGTTAATCGAATATAGTTTATTCGAATAAAGGAAAAAGAGTTAATCGAATATAGTTTATTCGAATAAAGGAAAAAGAGTTAATCGAATATAGTTTATTCGAATAGAGTAAAGGAGTTAATCGAATATAGTTTATTCGAATAGAGTTAAAGGAGTTATCGAATATAGTTTATTCGACAGGAGTTAAGTGAATTGGTAAAGCTAAACTAAGTGAATTGGTTAAGTGAATTGGTTAAGTTAACCAAAGTGAATTAGTCGAGTTAATCAAAGTGATTAGTTCAGTTAATCGAGATAAGTAAATCAAGTTAGGTTAATCGAGTTGAATTAGTCAGTCGAGTTAATAAATTGAGTTAGTCAAACCATGTAAAACCAGTTAAGTTAAATAAGTTGAGTTGATCAGGTGGTTCGACCAAGTTAGTCGAGCCTAGTTAATCGAATCGAATTGGTCGAACCAAGTAAGTCGAGTTAGTCGAGTCAAGTTAAGTTAGTCGAGTTAGTTTCATCGAAAGGAGTTATCGATGTTAGTTTCATCGAAAGGAGTTATCGATGTTAGTTTCATCGAAAGGAGTTATCGATGTTAGTTTCATCGAAAGGAGTTATCGATGTTAGTTTCATCGAAGGGAGTTATCAGTTATAGTTTAATCGAAGTGAGGTTTTTCAAATATGAGATATTTGAAAAGGAAGAGTTATCGAATATAGTTTATTCGAAAGTAAGATTTTCAAATATGAGATATTTGAAAAGGAAGAAGTTAATCAAATATGGTATTCGAAAGAAGAGTTAATCAAATAGAGATTTCTCGAAGAGAGTTAATCGGCAAATTCGATTATATCGAATTCGGGAAAGTACTTATACTTTCCAGTGTCTAAAATAGAGATTTATTTATTTATAAATAAATAAATAAGTGTTAGGTTAAGTATTCACTAATAAGAATAGAAGTTATAATTAAAGTTAGATAATTCGGAAGTAGGGATTATAACGTTATCGTTATAACCAATGTTTTAAATATAGAAGTAGATTAGTAAAAATTGGATCCGAGAAAGGCGTAAAGAAGTTGTTAAAGATTAAAAGATAACGTTGTTCAGTTAAGGTCTGAGAGGTAATTATACCCCAACTTGAGTGACTTCCTTCTTAACTAAGAAATGGTAAGGTTTGATCGTAAAGGAGTTTTGGAAATGTTTTCCAAACGAGAATCAGAAATGTTTTCTGATAAAAGAAAATAAGAATTTAGAATATAGGGAAATAGGAGATAAGTAATTAAATGAACTAAAGAGATTAATGTTAAATGATGTTTGTTCGATATAATTTCCATCTGGAAATAATATCGTTGTTTGCACACATGTTTTTCTTTGATAGTTAACTCACAGACTATCGAAGTGTTGACCATTTTAACGTTGTTAATATGGAGAGACTGGTTGGATTATTATCCAAAGAACCACTCTGTACTGGCATAAGCGTTCGAATCATATATGCCAAAGATAATTGAAGACGGTGTAAAATGCAAGGGCTATCCTGTTTACAGAATAGTGCCTTCGGTTTGTCCAGTCCCAGGACAACTTGTATGGACGAAGGTCTGACAGAGTATATCCAATGGATCGCGTAAGTTGATCTGTTCAAACGTATTCACGTTGGTGGCGGAGGAATTCGTTTCTCTTAGCTGTATACCCGTGTTATTTTTGGATAAGTCAATTTGTGATTTGGCGGGTATGACGATGTGACATTTCTAAGCGAATGAAGATGGATGTCTGACATAGTATTTCCAGACGGTCACGTACATTGATTTCTTCAACTATACCAAGAGTGGAAGCGGAGAAGGAAACTTCTTTTAGCTGACACGTAATGTATGGTTGTAGACGTCAATTAGTGATTCAGATGGATCTGACAATGTGGCATTCGAAGTGAATCTGATGTGATGATAAAGCGTAGCTTCTAGCCTCATCAACCGGTAAATGACAGAAATCGGGCAGGCAGCATGGCTAAGTCGGTCGCACCGAAGTAGGGTGTATAATCACCTATCTAGAGAATATTCATTTGTTTCTTAAATCTATCAATGTTGTCCCATATATATACGGGAACGGTTGCTGATCCCAACCGTTGGTGATGTACATTCGATACACTCAAGCGAAATGAGTGGCCGGTCATGTGTGGCTGAGTTACAAGATGTTCTTGTTGAACTCCAGTGTATCGTTCCTAGAGTACACTGATCGGAAGGTGATTCCATACCTTGTCATAGTTGGAAACCCAATCATCCAATACGTGCTTGCGATTTTGATTGTATACTATATATGTAGAACGTGAGATGAAAGCGTTTCTGCTAGTTGATATCTATTTGTACATAGACATTATTATAATATCAAAAGGTTTTTGATATAAAGATATTTTGGATTCTCATAAGCGAAAAACCCATTCCGTTCTGCGGCGTGGTCTTATGAGATATCGTTTACTTGTTCATATACTTGTTTAAACTGTTTTACTCATACCAGTCCCATGACTGACCCGGAGTTTATTTGTTTTGTTTTCCCTAAACTCTTGGGTGCCTAATTTTGTACGGGCAGTCAAGTAGTCAGGAATTTACAGATACTGGAAGAGCGTGGAGCAGGAGGCTTCTGGATCATATAGCTATAGTTTATTTCCGCTGTGTTGTAAGTGCTGTACTCTGATAAGTGCTATTGTATACATAACTGTTATATTTCAAAGTTATGTTATCTATTATATGTTATTCGTTCCGCTGTGAGGTTCGTGTCACTCTGATGTTGTGTTCTTCTTCTTCTTCTATTCTAAGTTTCTATCTTATCTATTCTCACCTTCTAATTTCTTTCATTAATTACCGGGATTTTTCGATGTTTTGGTTATCGACGTCGAGCTTACGTCGATAACCAAAGTCACTCATAATCCGGGTCATTACAGTTGGTATCAGAGCTTAAGTTAAGAATTACTTGGCTCTGTGGCGTGACTCGGTAGAGATAGGGTTAGTAACACCCTAGATTGAGTTTGAGTGTATATATACGAGTGCGTATTTGTATTTGATATAAAAATGGTTTTATATTGTGGAGATTCATTGGCTGAGTTGTTTATGAGTTCTGGTCGATCAGTTTGATCCACTGTATCGGTAGGAGTAAATAAACGCTTGAATACGATGAACCGTCATCGTATGTTTTAAAAAGAGGGTAAACGAGATAGTTTTACCCAAGGTATATTTGATTTATATATATATTGAATTTATAATATATGAGATATATTGGTTGTTATTATAATCGAGTAAGATTATAAATATAATGGTTATATAAATAATCGATCAAAATTCATATAAGTGAAGTATATGAAATCGAAGTGAATTAAATCTGAAATTAAAGTCAGAATTGAAATAAAAAATAACTGGAAATTCAGATAAGTGTTTGTAATTGAATCTGGATTAGATATATGTGAATTTTAAAATCCAGGGAGGTTTTAAATTTGTTTTAATAAGGATATTTTGAACTAATTCAAGATGGAAGTATTAAGTTGGAGTTTTGAAAAGAAATATAGTATTGAACTCACTTTGATCGCTGGAAAATAATTCTGATGATGGTGTACACATCATCAGTGTGATTTTCAAGTTGTAAGTGATGGATTACTACCCAAGATTTTATTTTAAAATCTGTTTTGCGAAAACAAGTTTTTGAGAATTCAAATGTTTTAATTGGTATTATGATTTCAAATTGACTTGAAATAAAAGCCCAGGAATTTAAATTCTAGAATTTAACTTTAACTTGTTAAGTTAAGTGAAAACTGGGGTGATAAGAGAATAATCTGAAATGGGATTAAGTTGATGAGTTAAGAATTTGAAATTTAGCTGGACTTAGAATTTGAAAATCAAGAATGAAACTTGAGATTGATAATGGGATTCGACTTGAGAATAAGCGAATGATTTGGTTTGACGATATAAAAGTGATTGAGTTGATTGGGATGGCATTTGTATATGCCGAGTTGATAACAGATGGTAGGGATATAATGATATGCCCAACAAAAAGGTACAAGTTTATATTTTATATGAGTTTGGAATTTATGAGCTGAATTGGCAAGCCGTTTGGCGTTTTGATTTTCTTTTGGGTTGAAGAAGGCCCAGAGAGGCGAGTTGGAGTTTGAGCTATTGACCAGTACGAAGGAGGTGCTGGAGAAATTTTCCGAAAATTTAAAGTGTTAGAAAATTTTCAGGATTTTTGAAAATTTTAGTTGGTCGGAATGAATAAATATTTTAGTCGATATTAATTGGTTCAGTTGAAATCAAAAATAAGGGGTAAACAAATCTTAGGAGTTCCAATAGATAGGGTCGTCCTCTAACTTAGCAATTTCGAGGACGAAATTATTTTAAGTGGGGAAGAATGTAATGACCCGCATTTTTAGAGATATATAATTAATTTATTTAATTATATAATTGGTGATTTAGAGAAGTTAATGATTGTTTAATTAAATAATATTGAATATTTAATAAATAATTATAATATAATGATATATTATAATGTCGAAATAGTCGGAAATAGTGAAATTCACAATATCGTGTGAATTGAATAGCATACGAGATTTGGTGGAGTTTCGATTCAAAATATAATAACGATTTTATTGAATCGACGACAGTTGAACGTATAGTTTATAATATATTTATAAACGAGCTCGAAATGGCGCTGCAGTTCGCTATTTGGTGATGTGAACTTCAACTGAGTATACAGGGTTCGTTTTAAACCGGATTTCTGTGAAACAAGAAACTTGTGGAGCTGGTGGAGTATATCTTTCTAGTGGAAGAGAAATATCGGGATTTCGTCGTGTAGATTTTGAGATATGTCCAAATCAAATTTTAAAATAGTCGCTATAAAATCGTTTATCGACCGTAATGGTTTATTCGTTATAACTAGAGATCGGGCTTGAATTTAGATAAGGTTCTTTTGGGAAATAGTGATAATTTAATTTTTAGAATTTTACTGTAATTTTTAATTAATTAAATAAGCAACTTTTTATTTGGAGTATTTCGCACCCTGAAATCAACATTTTGAAGTTTCAAAATATGAGTCCATCTACCGGTATTATTATATTTTTGGTACCGTGACACACTGTTTGTCACAACGGTATTTTTATCTCTTTCTGTTGCGATTCGTAAAGCAATGGAATTTAGCATAACGGAGACGGTAAGAACTTAGTTCTAGAAAACAAAAGCAATAACACCCCCCCAAGCCACCCAGACAGCCACATTAAGTAGTCATTGAGTTTGAGTAAATCTCCACTCACTCATATCGGTACATATAGTACCACGTACCACGTTTCTTAGCCTTTTAGTATCATTGGTTTTATATACACCCACGTACACCTCATGATCTGTTTCGTTAGCAACCAAGTAAATACTCCTACCTAAAAACGTTATAACCTAATCACAAAGTCTTCCACAGTAAAATCAAAATAAGGCCGCCGGTTTATTTCTCAAGCTAAATAGCAACTTCAGAAAATCATATTAAATCAAATTCCTAACGAAATCGAGAGATGTCAGTTTTGTTTGAGTCGTATGGGGCAGGGCTTCACGTTGATGTCAAATTTGTTGAGAACAACATAATTTCCTGTCGTTTAAAAAGTGGACAGCGGAGGTAGGGTTACAGTTTTTGGGGAGTAGAAGCCTCGATTCGTGAATCCGAGTCCGGATTTGAGTCGAGCGAGGCGCGTAGCATCTCAGTGCATCACTCTGTGGGAATCCGTGCTTTTAAATATCGATCGCCATACTATTGCAGCGAGGAAAGCGGGACGATGTGGTTTGAAGTGGTGAAATCGAGTTCACTAAAATGTAGATAGGGACGAAGAGACTGGAATGAGATGAAGTTGGGAGGTGGTTCCATATGATTCGGTGATGAATGGAGGGAGAACGTGTGGATTGAAGAAGATGAAATGGCCATCGATTTACAGTAGTAGCTCACGGTGCTTTTTGGGAAGAAGGATTATTCGGGCCTGGAAATATTGAAGGTAAATGGGCCGGCACATTTCCCTAAAGCCCAAATGATTTAAATTAAGTTTCTTTATTAAATTTAAATAAGTGTTAAACTTGTGTACGCAATAACTTGATCATACAATATCAGATTGACGAACCGTAAGTTGCGTTGGGGTCGTATGGACGGGAGCAACGCAATGAGACTGACCGGGAGTGAATCCGAGCTCGTTACAATTTATGGCGAAATAAATTGTCCGACTGAATCAAATAACAGTTTATCGTTCTTCAACGATGAACTGCAAATGTGAGTAAAACTCACCAACTCTGAACAGTTATAGTTTTATAATGTATTCTTAGAACTGTTAATTATTTGTTGATTGCTGTGTGTTGGTTGATTGATTGAACTGCGAGTCAGTTAGTGGAAATTATATATATACATATATACATATATACATATATATATATATATATAAACCGTTAAATATTTATATTTGATGCCGTTATCAGAATAAATCCGTACTGAACTAAAAGTGATGTTGATTTTATTGTGTAACATCTGTGATGCAGGGAAACAGGTTGGAGGGACCCAACTGGGTTCCTCAATATATAAATACTGTTTTGTTTTATATATTGTGTTATACGATGGGATATGAAATCTGTTGATGATTTTATATGTGTGAATGATACTAATCATTGTTGTATGGTATGTTAAATACCATGACATACCGGAATGTAGATAAGGGAATTTTCAAAGTGATATTGAAAATAGCATATTTATAAAATGGGATATTTATAAATAAGAGATATTTATAAAGTGGAATATTTATAAATAAGGAATATTTATAAATTGGGATATTTATAAATAGGAGATATTTTAAAAAGGAAATAAATTCAAAACATTTCTTTTTGAATGGAAAGGCCTGTGTGGCGAGTTTGGGGATTTTCCCGATGCTCCCGTTACAAAGGAGGTTATGGCGAATTTTCCCAAAAATTTAAGGAGTTAGAATATTTCAAGAATAAATTTGAAAGGGAATATTTGTAAACCATTTACAAATAGAATTGAAAAGGAAACGTTGTAAAAAGGAAATCATTTTTTAAGTGTAGAACCGTTATTTAAAAGTAAATCTTTTCAAATGAATAAAACGTTGTTAAAATGGAAATCTTTATTAAGTGAATAAAGTTAATCGAATATAGACATTCGAAAGGAGAAATCGAATATTGTATTCGAAGTTAGTTAATCGAATATGGTATTCGAAGTTAGTTAATCGAATATGGTATTCGAAGTTAGTTAATCGAATATGGTATTCGAAGTTAGTTAATCGAATATGGTATTCGAAGTTAGTTAATCGAATATGGTATTCGAAAGTTAGTTAATCGAATATGGTATTCGAAGTTAGTTAATCGAATATGGTATTCGAAAGTTAGTTAATCTAATATGGTATTCGAAGTTAGTTAATCGAATATGGTATTCGAAGTTAGTTAATCGAATATGGTATTCGAAGTTAGTTAATCGAATATGGTATTCAAAGTTAGTTAATCGAATATGGTATTCGAAGTTAGTTAATCGAATATGGTATTCGAAGTTAGTTGATCGAATATGGTATTCGAAAGTTAGTTAATCGAATATGGTATTCGAAGTTAGTTAATCGAATATGGTATTCGAAAGTTAGTTAATCAAATATGGTATTCGAAAGTTAGTTAATCAAATATGGTATTCGAAGTTAGTTAATCGAATATGGTATTCGAAGTTAGTTAATCGAATATGGTATTCGAAAGTTAGTTAATCGAATATGGTATTCGAAAGTTAGTTAATCGAATATGGTATTCGAAGTTAGTTAATCGAATATGGTATTCGAAAGTTAGTTAATCGAATATGGTATTCGAAAGTTAGTTAATCAAATATGGTATTCGAAGTTAGTTAATCGAATATGGTATTCGAAGTTAGTTAATCAAATATGGTATTCGAAAGTTAGTTAATCGAATATGGTATTCGAAGTTAGTTAATCGAATATGGTATTCGAAAGTTAGTTAATCAAATATGGTATTCGAAGTTAGTTAATCGAATATGGTATTCGAAGTTAGTTAATCGAATATGGTATTCAAAGTTAGTTGATCGAATATGGTATTCGAAAGTTAGTTAATCAAATATGGTATTCGAAGTTAGTTAATCGAATATGGTATTCGAAAGTTAGTTAATCAAATATGGTATTCGAAGTTAGTTAATCGAATATGGTATTTGAAAGTTAGTTAATCAAATATGGTATTCGAAGTTAGTTAATCGAATATGGTATTCGAAAGTTAGTTAATCAAATATGGTATTCGAAGTTAGTTAATCGAATATGGTATTCGAAGTTAGTTAATCGAATATGGTAGTCGAAGTTAGTTAATCGAATTAGTTAATCGATTAGAGTTAAATGGAGTTAATCGATTAGTGTTAAAGGAAAAAGAGTTAATCGAATATAGTTTATTCGAATAAAGGAAAAAGAGTTAATCGAATATAGTTTATTCGAATAAAGGAAAAAGAGTTAATCGAATATAGTTTATTCGAATAAAGGAAAAAGAGTTAATCGAATATAGTTTATTCGAATAAAGGAAAAAGAGTTAATCGAATATAGTTTATTCGAATAAAGGAAAAAGAGTTAATCGAATATAGTTTATTCGAATAGAGTAAAGGAGTTAATCGAATATAGTTTATTCGAATAGAGTTAGAGGAGTTATCGAATATAGTTTATTCGATAGGAGTTAAGTGAATTGGTTAAGCTAAACTAAGTGAATTGGTTAAGTTAAACAAAGTGAATTAGTCGAGTTAATCAAAGTGATTAGTTCAGTTAATCGAGATAAGTAAATCAAGTTAGGTTAATCGAGTTGAATTAGTCAGTCAAGTTAATAAATTGAGTTAGTCAAACCAAGTAAAACCAGTTAAGTTAAATAAGTTGAGTTGATCAGGTGGTTCGACCAAGTTAGTCGAGCCTAGTTAATCGAATCGAATTGGTCGAACCAAGTAAGTCGAGTTAGTCGAGTCAAGTTAAGTTAGTCGAGTTAGTTTCATCGAAAGGAGTTATCGATGTTAGTTTCATCGAAAGGAGTTATCGATGTTAGTTTCATCGAAAGGAGTTATCGATGTTAGTTTCATCGAAAGGAGTTATCGATGTTAGTTTCATCGAAAGGAGTTATCGATGTTAGTTTCATCGAAGGGAGTTATCAGTTATAGTTTAATCGAAGTGAGGTTTTTCAAATATGAGATATTTGAAAAGGAAGAGTTATCGAATATAGTTTATTCGAAAGTAAGATTTTCAAATATGAGATATTTGAAAAGGAAGAAGTTAATCAAATATGGTATTCGAAAGAAGAGTTAATCAAATAGAGATTTCTCAAAGAGAGTTAATCGGCAAATTCGATTATATCGAATTCGGGAAAGTACTTATACTTTCCAGTGTCTAAAATAGAGATTTATTTATTTATAAATAAATAAGTGTTAGGTTAAGTATTCACTAATAAGAATAGAAGTTATAATTAAAGTTAGATAATTCGGAAGTAGGGATTATAACGTTATCGTTATAACCAATGTTTTAAATATAGAAGTAGATTAGTAAAAATTGGATCCGAGAAAGGCGTAAAGAAGTTGTTAAAGATTAAAAGATAAACTTTGACCATTTCGAAATTATAACGTTGTTCAGTTAAGGTCTGAGAGGTAATTATACCCCAACTTGAGTGACTTCCTTCTTAACTAAGAAATGGTAAGGTTTGATCGTAAAGGAGTTTTGGAAATGTTTTCCAAACGAGAATCAGAAATGTTTTCTGATAAAAGAAAATAAGAATTTAGAATATAGGGAAATAGGAGATAAGTAATTAAATGAACTAAAGAGATTAATGTTAAATGATGTTTGTTCGATATAATTTCCATCTGGAAATAATATCGTTGTTTGCACACTTGTTTTTCTTTGATAGTTAACTCACAGACTATCGAAGTGTTGACCATTTTAACGTTGTTAATATGGAGAGACCGGTTGGATTATTATCCAAAGAACCACTCTGTATTGGCATAAGCGTGCGAATCACATATGCCAAAGATAATTGAAGACTGAGTAAAATGCAAGGGCTATCCTGTTTACAGAATAGTGCCTTCGGTTTGTCCAGTCCCGGGACAACTTGTATGGACGAAGGTCTGACAGAGTATATCCAATGGATCGCGTAAGTTTATCTGTTCAAACGTATTCACGTTGGTGGCGGAGGAATTCGTTTCTCTTAGCTGTATACCCGTGTTATTTTTGGATAAGTCAATTTGTGATTTGGCGGGTATGACGATGTGACATTTCTAAGCGAATGAAGATGGATGTCTGACATAGTATTTCCCGACGGCCACGTACATTGATTTCTTCAACTATACCAAGAGTGGAAGCGGAGAAGGAAACTTCTTTTAGCTGACACGTAATGTATGGTTGTAGACGTCAATTAGTGATTCTGATGGATCTGACAATGTGGCATTCGAAGTGAATCTGATGTGATGATAAAGCGTAGCTTCTAGCCTCATCAACCGGTAAATGACAGAAATCGGGCAGGCAGCATGGCTAAGTCGGTCGCACCGAAGTAGGGTGTATAATCACCTATCTAGAGAATATTCATTTGTTTCTTAAATCTATCAATGCTATCCCATATATATACGGGAACGGTTGCTGATCCCATCTGTTGGTGATGTACATTCGATACACTCAAGCGAAATGAGTGGTCGGTCATGTGTGGCTGAGTTACAAGATGTTCTTGTTGAACTCCAGTGTATCGTTCCTAGAGTACACTGATCGGAAGGTGATTCCATACCTTGTCATAGTTAGAAACCCAATCATCCAATACGTGCTTGCGATTTTGATTGTATACTATATATGTAGAACGTGAGATGAAAGCGTTTCTGCTAGTTGATATCTATTTGTACATAGACATTATTATAATATCAAAAGGTTTTTGATATAAAGATATTTTGGATTCTCATAAGGGAAAAACCCGTTCCGTTCTGCGGCGTGGTCTTATGAGATATCGTTTACTTGTTCATATACTTGTTTAAACTGTTTTACTCATACCAGTCCCATGACTGACCCGGAGTTTATTTGTTTTGTTTTCCCTAAACTCTTGGGTGCCTAATTTTTTACGGGCAGTCAAGTAGTCAGGAATTTACAGATACTGGAAGAGCGTGGAGCAGGAGGCTTCTGGATCATATAGCTATAGTTTATTTCCGCTGTGTTGTAAGTGTTGTACTATGATAAGTGCTATTGTATACATAACTGTTATATTTCAAAGTTATGTTATCTATTATATGTTATTCGTTCCGCTGTGAGGTTCGTGTCACTCTGATGTTGTGTTCTTCTTCTTCTTCTATTCTAAGTTTCTATCTTATCTATTCTCACCTTCTAATTTCTTTCATTAATTACCGGGATTTTTCGATGTTTTGGTTATCGACGTCGAGCTTACGTCGATAACCAAAGTCGCTCAAAATCCGGGTCGTTACAATTTCAATTCAAATCGATTTTAATTCGATTTGAATTCATTTTCTTTTCAATTCAATTCAATTCGAATCCGTTTTATATTCAATTCAATTTGAATTTGTTTTATATTCAATTCAATTCGAATTCGTTTTATATTCAATTCAATCTAATTCGAATTTCAATCCTATTCAGTTTAAATTCGAATTCATTTCTATTCAATTTCAATTCTATTCAATTGAATTCATTTCTATTCAAAATATCAGATTTTGAAATCACTTTCGATGTTCATTATAAAATGAATAAAATCGATATAAATATCATTCACGTCAAAATGGCGTAAATCTAATCAACACGGCTTCATATATTCCTATTTTCAAATATTCTATTTTAAATATTTCCTTTTCAAATATTTCTATTCAAATATTTCTTTTTCAAAACTGGAATAAGGCCCAATCAGTTACCATATAATGTTAACTATATGGATTTTCTACAACACATGTATACAATAACAACGATGAATAATCAACCATCATCCAAAGTGATTTCTACACTATATAAGCATCAAATATAAATATTCAACGCTATAACAGCCTGTCAATCTATCGATCGACATACAACTAAACCATCGGGATTAGTGTACGTTCAATATCATCCTATTACCCGTGTGGAATTTCAAACAATCAAACACATATTTTATTTGTGCAGTTGGGCGATGTGTAAAATTTATCGTCCCAATCAATATCAGTCAAATGTATGTATATAAACAAATCGTCCGATTTGTTTATTTTTATTTCATTTCTTTACACGTTAAAAATTCTATTTTTAACTATAAAATATTTTCCACTATAAAATATTTTATTTCAACTATATAAATATTTCATTTCATTTCACATAACATCACACAATCAACTACACATCAAGATCAAACAAACAAGCATACGAGCCGTCCATGGTCTGTGGACGACGGGTGTCGGGTGCTACTAAACACCATCTGCATCCTAGTATATATTTCAACTAGAAACAAAATTAAAAAGTGAGAAGTTCTCACCGAGGGTTCCACTGCTCCATAGAAATTTCTGAAATTCCGAACAGTCTAGATTCGCTCGTACTTCCAACGTAGTCTTCTCCACGCTGTTCACATTAAAATCACATTTTTAATATGATGTTCATGTATTTTTATAACGCCCTCTTCATAATAAAGATTATATTTTTATTCTCTACATACAATAAAAATTATATTTTTAATGCTTCTATAATATAAAAATCATATTTTTAATCTTCACATCATATAAAGATTATATTTTTATTCTTTACATCATATTAAAATTATATTTTTATTCTTTACATCATATAAAAATTATAATTTTATTCTCTTCATTATATAAAAATCATATTTTTTATTATCTTCATTATATAAAAATCATAGTTTTATTTTCGCCACTATATAAAAATCATATTTTTACTTTGCTCTCTAGAAAATAAAATTCACATTTCCCATACGATGGATATATTATTTAAAATTACTTCTCTCATATGATGTCCTTTATATAAAAATCTCGTTTTTATATATTATAAAATATCGCCTTTATATATTATAAAATATCGCCTTTATATATTATCGAAATCATATCTTATATAAATGATAAAAATCGTATCTTTTTATTGTTAAAAATCATATCTTTCTTTTGCTCTTCTACAATAAGAAAGATCACATTTTTACACAACGTAAAGCGATAAAAACCAAGTCTTTATTATTTTAAAAATCTAATATTTCCAGTTTAAAAAATCGAATCTCTTCAAAAGCAAAAATCAAATCTTTAACTAACAAAAGATCAAATCTTTTGCTAACCAAAGATATTTAAATTTCCATTATTTTATAAACAAACTCATGTCTTTTATTTCAAAATCAAACTCATGTCTTTTATTTCATAAAACTGATTTTAAAATCTATGTTATTTACATATAAATACTGATCTAATCTATGTCATTTACACACAAATTAGTTAAACTAAAAATAAATAAAAGAAGAAAACTCACGGCAAATGGTTAGGCTGATGAACTGCGGGGAGAGGAGCGACGTCGGAGAGGTCTGAGGGGGTCGGAGCGGCCTTCAAGTTGGCGGCGTCTAGGGTTTCTCCGTCTTTGGGGAACTGGTGTCTCGAACGGAGGAGGGGGGAAGGAGGCGACGCGGAGATGGAGAGGGGTCGCGCGAGGCCAGAGGTGGCGCTGTTCCACCTGACGCGGCGGCGGATCGCCCCGATGGGCGACGACGAATCGCGGTTGTGCGGCGATCGAATTGGAGTTGAGCGGGTTTTTTTTCTGAAGCTGGGAGGGTCGGGTTTGATTTGGGGGAGAATTGTTTAAGGTGGGGTATATGTTAATATAGTTTTATATATTATTATTTTATTATTTAATCCTCAAAAGGGTTGACTTTCAACTCGAACCCCGAATCAAGCCCAACGATTGTCGCTCCTAGCTAATTACCCCCATTCCGAACACAATGGTATATGCCACCTAGGCCAATTCGGCCGTTACGATCAGTTTTCATCAAAATAAAAATAAAAATCAGTATATATTCAATTTGAACGCGCATGTCAATTTACCGGGGCCACATGCTAACCAGAAAAATTCTAGAAAAATATTTTCTAGCTTCGTATTGACGATACGATCCTAGCAACACTAGTTTCATCGAATTCTGAGACAGTTGGAAAAATGGCCAATTTCCAGTCGATTAAAAATGACAAAACACGTTTTCCTTTGCCACCATCACATATTGATTCGAAAAATTATGAAATTTGGAATCTAGCAATTACAGGACATCTCAGATCCAACAAAAGTGGGTTCGTCGTAATCCGAGGTCGTTTGCAAAATTTCCTTTTTTAAGGGCCTGAATTTCTGTAACACCCCACACCCGCTATGGTCACTCACTAAGGGAATGTCATAGCATCGGTGGAGTATTTTAGTGAATATAGAACAGAAAAATTACACCAAGACAGATATAGATAGTGCTTGAAATTTAAAACATCATCTCATAACAGCGGAAATAAACATGTCTGGTTACATCATAAAGCCATGATAAAAGTCAAGTACAATATCTGTCAAAATAAAGAAGTACATAATCCCACTCTCTCATACAATAGCCATGACAAAAGAAAAGATAACTGGATAACTGGAGCTTTACATCTACCCAAGCTCCCCAAAGGCTGGAACAGCAATCCGATCAAGCTCTACTACCGCTAGGATCCACCGTAGGACCTGAGGGTTGGGAAAAAAAAGATAAAACAACGGGGTCAGACATAAGTCAGAGTGAGCCCTATAAACTTAACAATACAATTATTAAAGTAATTAGGGTATGACATGAACTCGGTATGGTACCTTTGGGGATAATGACTACACTAAATAGCCAACAACATAGGATGAACTAAGATAACCGTCAGGACGCATCTACCCACCCAAGGATTATTACTAACTGCACCTCACCAGTCATTCCTACTTAAAGGTTGATCCCTTCCAAGGACTTAGAAAATTTCCCCCAATAATTTCATGTACTCCTAGCCCACTACATAGGTGCCGTCTGCCCCTATCTCCACTAGGTGTACTCAGTAATTCTTACCCAGTAGTTTCGTGTACCCCTACATAGGTGCCGTCTGCCCCTATCTTTATTAGGTGTACCCACTACTCCCCATCGATCGGCTCCCTACCATAGATACCCGTGCTGGTCCCACAGTGGGGTGTATCACTCCCCTAAAGTGGCTACCCAATACTATCAACGGTGCACGGCTTTATATCTACACGATGCAACAACGACTTATCTACCAGCCCGGGCCCACACACGCATATGAAACCCGTTGGACTTGCGTTGCCACCGCTAACCCTTTTTGGCCTCTTATAATCAAGCCCAATATGCGTGTCCCGTCACTCGACATGGGTCGAGCCCACAAAGATACGTTTGGGATATTGGTTGAAATGGGCCCCCCCACAAGCTACCCACTTAAGCTTGTCAAATATCTAGTGTATCCCACTTAACCCTTTAATCATGTTTAATTACATGTTTCCACTTGGTTAAGTATTCTAATCGTATTTTCTATTGCCACCCAAGGCAACCCACTAGATTCCACATGCCACCCAAGGCAACCACAAAGTTTCCTCATGCCACCCAAGGCACCCACTTAACCCCTCATGTCCCACTACACGCTACCATGGTTAAGTGTTTCTTAATTAATTAAGACCGTGATCTCCCATAAAGACCTCCCACATTAGACTGGCTGTTATGACCGCCTGGTTAAGCCGGTAGAACCCGGGCAGTCTTACGTCATAACAGAGTCTAACCTCGTGTCTTTACCTTAATCACGTATTTAATTTATGGCTAAGACCTCTCACATTGGGCTGACATTTGTAGCAACTGGTTAAGCCGGTCGGGTCCGGGCAGTTTTACACTACAAATGAGTCCAACCTCGTGTCTTAGTCGATTAATTACACCTAATTAATCACACCCATATTAATTATCCCTAATTAATATCAAGTTTACCATAACATGGGTAGACCTAACTCAATAGGTAAATTCCCATGGGGTAGACCTAACTCAATAGGTAAATTCCCACTTATGGTAATTTTTTTTTTTTATGGTATGCTTAATCATACCCAATCATCCATTTATTAACATATTTACCCACCCCATCGTTCCCCACGTAAATCGTTCTCATTTCATGACATAATAAAAGGGGAAGATCCATCACAAATATCATGGGTTTAGCATATAACTTTGTCATGGGTTAAGAGGATGTCAACTTGCATATATGAACACATATTAACCCAACTTGCTCTTAAGCATCTACATAACTTGCATAATTATTCATATGACCTCATAAGCATGCATAACATGGTAATCTTGCATTTGAGCATACACCTAACTTGCATAATCATTCACATAACTTCATATGCATGCATAACATGTTAATCTCGTATTTAAACATACACATAACTTGCATATTTATTCACATAACTTCATAAGCATGCTTAACATGTTGCATAACAGATCAATGTCCAACTTAGTGTTTTGCCTCATAATCATCATTGAACATAGCACCAAACTTGCATAAAGATATAACATTAAACTTGCATAAAAATGTTATGAACACATATACTAAACTTGCATGACATAGAGCATATAACTTGCAAAACACATGACATATACAATATTAAGCTTGCATAAACACATTGATCCACAAACATAACCATACATCATCATATCCTATCTTAATCAATTTAACAATTGATTATTAAGGGGATAGAAGCTCACCAAAACAAAATTAGCAAACTAATGAAGAAGATTAAGAGGCTAAAAGTTGATTTGGAATGCTATCCCTTCTCTAATTTTGATGGAGGCCCTCTCAAGTTTCAATTTGCCATAGTTTAGTTACTAGATTTAATTATGAATGAATTAGGGTAGGGTTAGGGTCTTATTTATAGGATTAGGTGAGTGTTTTAGGCCCTTAGGTTAACCCTAGATTAGATTAGGACCCTTAGATTTAGGAAATTTCTAGAACCAGCCCTCCTAGCCAGCCTAGAACCCAACCTGGTGCAACCTGGTGTACCCAGGTTCAATGGACGGTGCCACCCTGTCGACAGGCAAGTCGACACCCCTGTCGACAGGCCTGTCGACAGCCCTATCGACATGGGTTGGGCGGGAAACTTCCCGCCTGACCCCGCCTGACCCATCCCAAATCTGAATATTTGAATTTTCAAATCTGTTTTAGTTTTAAATTTTTCTGCAAACTTCTTTGGGCCATAACCAGGCCATACGGACTCCGATTCTCGAAAACTCGGACTCTATTTCGCGTTTTTTTCCGAGACGAACGCAATAACGCAGCCCGTTACCCCCAATTCCCATATCTAAGATTATTTAACTTGTAATTAGTGAATTTTAGTATTAACTAAAATTCGGGGTGTTACATTCCCCCCTCCTTAAAGGATTTCGTCCCCGAAATCTCTAAGCTAAGGAGAATGCATATCCTACCATCCAAACAACCATCTACTCAAATCATCAAACACGGGCATCCATTGTCCTTAGAACAATTTCTAATGATGTATGAGCATATGCAAAGAATGTGTGTATATGCTCCCTATCTAATGTATGAACATATGCAAACCATGATAGTGCCATGCATCCATTATGTATGCGAGAAAACCCTATCGACACATACAATATCTACATGAGTGCACAATCATTCACCAAAATGCATCATCCATGTGATAACACAACCATTATACATCCATAAATATATTTTCCTACACCCAATTTGATGCAATATGCAATATGAAGTGACTGAGCCGATCTAGTGCCTAGAGTGTGTGTATATGCATCCACGAGCAACCACTAGCAAACACTTGCATCCACTTGCATCCATCAACCATAACATGTCTCAAACACATGTTTCAACCGTAGGTTTACCCTATCTAAAGGTCAAAGGTACTAACGAGAGGACATACCAAAGATAAGATAAGTACTAGACAAGTGATAAAGGAGAAAGTAAAGACATACCCTCAAAAAGAAATGGGTACAATGAACGCATCTTCGCTTCCGTCTCCCAAGTTGCGTTGCTCTCATCTTCTCCCCATTGCACCTTGACTAGTTGAACCTCTCTGTTTCTTAACTTCCTGGTCTCTGACCCAAGGATGCGAGTAGGAGCTCGTCTAATAGTCGCATCACGCTCTATCTCTATATCTCTAAGCAAGCTCGGCTCTACCACCTCTGCGGTCTCATGTAAGCATTTCCTCAGATGTGACACATGGAATACATCATGAACACCACTAAGTCTGTCGGGCAACTCCACCCTATATGCCATCCGTCCAATCCTTTCCTTGATAGGAAACGGCCCAACAAACCTTGGTGCTAACTTCCCAACGGATCCGAAGCGAACAACATTTCTCAACGGAGATACCTTAACAAAAACCATATCCCCAACCCCAAACTCAAGATCCGTCCTTCTCTTGTCCGCATAAGATTTTTGCCTATCTTGCGCTGCTTTCATCCTTCTTCGAATCAAATCGATCTTCTCGGAAGTCTCTCTAATCATATCAGGCCCAAGCAAGATCTTATCCGTAGACTCCCACCAACACGTAGGAGATCGACAAGGCCTTCCATAGAGAGCTTCGAAACGAGCCATACCAATACTGGACTGAAAGCTGTTATTATATGCGAACTCCACTAATGGAAGATGCTCTTCCCATGTACCTCCAAAATCTAAGATACAAAGTCTCAAAAGGTCTTCTAGAACACGATTCACCCTCTCAGTCTGGCCGTCTGTCTGAGGATGATATGCGGTGCTCAGACACAATTGAGTCCCCACTGCCTCTTGCAAACTTCTCCAGAACTCACTAGTGAAGATAGGATCTCGATCACTCACTATGCTAGAGGGTACCCCATGCAATCGAACTATCTCTCGAAGATATACTGAAGCTAGCCATGGAGCGGTCCTCTTGCTCTTCACAGGTATGAAATGGGCGCTCTTAGTAAGTCTATCTACCACCACCCAAATTCCTGTATTACCCTTTCTCGATCTGGGTAACCCGTCAATAAAATCCATCGAGACGCTATCCCACTTCCACTGCGGAACTTCCAATGGATGAAGCAACCCACCTGGTTTCCTTTGTTCCGCCTTCACTTGCTGGCACACCAAACATCGAGCGACATACTCGGCTACATCTTTCTTCATACCGGCCCAGAAGAAAACCCTCTTCATGTCTTGGTACATCTTATCCCCACCGGGATGAATGGTCATCCTAGAACGGTGTGCATCATCAAGAATAACCTTCCTCAACCCTTCATCTTGCGGTACACAAAGTCTACCATCTCTACGCAAGCACCCCCTGTCGTCTAGGGTGCACCTACTCAAATGGCTGGACGACTCCCCCCTTATGAGCTTCTCCATCAACTCAACCAACTGTGGGTCGTCCCTCTGTGCTTCTTCAATCCGCCCCAAAAGAGTAGGTCTAACTTCCAAGGAAGCTAGTAAACCGGGTACATAGTCAATGGAAGGTCTGAAATCAAACATCGAGATAAATTCCAAGCTTTGTCGTTCCACGAACAATGGACTCAAAGACAACCTCTTTCTGCTCAAGGCGTCCGCCACCACGTTGCCCTTGCCAGGGGTATACGCTATCTCGAAATCATAAGATGCTAGGAACTCCATCCACCTTTGCTGTCTTAAGTTTAGATCCTTTTGAGAGAACAGGTACTTCAAAGATTTATGGTCAGTGAACAACTCGAATCTCTCACCAAGAAGATAATGGCGCCAGATCTTAAGCGCAAAAACAATAGCGGCCAACTCTAGATCATGGGTAGGGTAATTTTTCTCATGTGGCCTTAACTGCCTTCCACCATAGGCTATTACCCTTCCCTCTTGCATTAAGACTGCGCCAAGTCCTGTCCCACAGGCATCGGTATAGACAACAAATGGCTTGCTCCCATCCGGCAACACTAAAACTGGAGCCGTGGTTAAAGCTCTCTTTAACCGTCGGAACGCATCATCACAATCTACATCCCATGCAAAAACAAGATTCTTCTTCGTTAAGCGGGTTAATGGGGCTGATATCTTCGCGAAGTCTTTAATAAACTTCCTATAATAACCCGCCAACCCCAAGAAACTTCTTACTTCGGTAGCATTTCTAGGAACCTTCCAATCTTGGACTGATACTACCTTCGCGGGATCCACAGCTATCCCTTCCTTGGAGACCACGTGCCCCAAGAACCGCACTTCCTTCCTCCAGAAGTGACATTTAGAGAATTTAGCCTTAAGGCTATATGCTCGAAGAGTCTTCAATACTTCCCCAAGATGTAGGGCATGCTCTTCTTCACTCTTAGAAAATACTAAGATATCATCCACAAAGACCACCACGAATTTATTAAGGAACTCCCTGAACACCCTACTCATCAAATCAACGAAATATGCAGGGGCGTTCGTCAACCCAAATGGCATCACCAACCACTCATAGAAACCATCCGGAGTTCTAAAGGCAGTCTTGTCTATGCTATCCTCAGCCACCCTCAACTGATGAAACCCCGTGGCCAAGTCCAACTGAGAGAATACTGAAGCGCCAACCAACTGATCAAAAAGATCATCTATTCTCGGCAATGGGTGTCTATTCTTCTTTGTGAGCTTGTTGAGTTCTCTATAGTCTACACAAAGTCTGAGGGACCCATCTGCCTTCGTAGCAAATACTACTGGAGCACCCCACTCCGATATGCTCCGTCTTATGAACCCCTTCTCAAGCAACTCCCCTACTTGCTTATGGAGTTCCCTCCTCTCACGAGGAGCCATGTGGCGCACTGGTAAAGATACAGGTTTAGCATTATCCACCAAATATATTCGGAAGTCAATCTCCCTCTTCGGAGGTAAGCCCCTCACCTCCTCAAACACATCCGGATATTCCCGGACCACTCTAACAGATTGCAAACTCTCGACCGAAGCGTCAAGCGATTCAAGATAACTTAGCATAACAGAATCCCTGGGATTACAAGAGATCTCAAGAGTGTTACCCAAGCGGGTCATGAGCCTAACAACTCTCCTTTCGCAATCAAGAACGGCACCATTACTGGATAACCAGTCCATGCCCAAAATCAACCCATAACCCGTGAAGCCCAACACAAAAGCATCACATCTAAACTCTATGCTAAGTATAGAAATCTTCAAACCCAAACATACCATGGACAAATAAGTGGAGCCCCCAATTGGGTTTGAAACAACCAAGGGATCATCTACCAGACTGGTGTCTAAGTGCAGTAACTCAACTAATGATGATGAAATAAACGAATGCGATGCGCCTGAATCAAACAATGTACGGACAGGATGATCAAATAGAAAAACCAGACTTTCCACGGAAATAGTTCTACCTCTCTCCTGAATCGGTGGAACCACGAGAGCCTGTACTTGCCCCCTAGCCTGACTCGGTGCCATAAGAGCTTGCACCTGTCCTCCTGAGGTAGATCCCGTCCTTTGCCCCTTCTTAGGGCAATCTTTCACTAAATGCCCTGCTTCGCCACAGTGGAAGCAGCCGGTCTTCTTCTTCTTGCGACAATCCTTGCTTAGATGACCAGGTGTCCCACAATTGAAACACTTCTTCTTTTTGCTCTTGCTACCGTTGCCTTTCCCACCTTTGCTCTGCTGCTGTTGAGGTCTCTTTTGATCTCCCTTCTTTTCGGGTGCCTTATTAGCATTAGGACCCTTCTCTTCCTCATACATGAGTGCCATGTCAACTAGCTTCTCAAAGGTGGCCCCCATAGGGATATGAGTCATAGCCAACCCATGCATAGGTTCATTCAAGCCTTTCACAAACCGCAAAGCCTTCTTCTCCGGTGTATTCACCATATCTAGGCCAAACCTTGCCAACTGATTAAACTTGTTAACATATTCCTTCACCGAAAGATTTCCTTGCTTTAGAGTCAAGAATCTCTCCATATACAAGTTCTCTTCTGCCCTTGAGAGAAACTTTGCCACAAATCTTTGCCTGAAATCCGCCCAAGAGTCAACGGGGCGTTCTCCATTAGTGACCTCCCACCAGAATGAGGCCTCTCCCTTCATTAACCAAGCAGCCAACTTGACTTTCTTTCCTTCTTCCATCTCAAAGATATCTATCAACTCTTCCACCTCCTTAAGCCAATCTCTAGCCTCCACAAAAGTTTCAGATCCTTGAAAAGGTTTCCCTCCCATGGCTTTAAACTCCTTACAAGTCTTAGCAAAAGTATCCGTGCGAGGAGGAGGGGGAGGAGGAAGATCGGGTGCTACGGTTGGTGGAGGAACATTTGCTGGACCCGTAGTGGTGGCCCTAGCCTCCATCAATCTCCTATACCATACTGGTATCGTCACACCCTCCGGAAAATTAAGATTCTCGGCCATGCTGAAACGAAAAAGGAAAGATTCAAAACGGAGAATTCGAAGGATATAGATATGGCTATTGGGGATTATGCTTTTCTTTCAAAAACTTTTCTCTTTAAAAGACATGTTTTTGAAAATATCTTTTCCAAAAATGTTTTAGAAAAATAGTTTTCTAAAAAATTTTATCTGTTCCGGTAACCTTTGCTCTGATACCACGTGTAACACCCCACACCCGCTATGGTCACTCACTAAGGGAATGTCATAGCATCGGTGGAGTATTTTAGTGAATATAGAACAGAAAAATTACACCAAGACAGATATAGATAGTGCTTGAAATTTAAAACATCATCTCATAACAGCGGAAATAAACATGTCTGGTTACATCATAAAGCCATGATAAAAGTCAAGTACAATATCTGTCAAAATAAAGAAGTACATAATCCCACTCTCTCATACAATAGCCATGACAAAAGAAAAGATAACTGGATAACTGGAGCTTTACATCTACCCAAGCTCCCCAAAGGCTGGAACAGCAATCCGATCAAGCTCTACTACCGCTAGGATCCACCGTAGGACCTGAGGGTTGGGAAAAAAAGATAAAACAACGGGGTCAGACATAAGTCTGAGTGAGCCCTATAACATTAACAATACAATTATTAAAGTAATTAGGGTATGACATGAACTCGGTACGGTACCTTTGGGGATAATGACTACACTAAATAGCCAACAACATAGGATGAACTAAGATAACCGTCAGGACGCATCTACCCACCCAAGGATAATTACTAACTGCACCTCACCAGTCATTCCTACTTAAAGGTTGATCCCTTCCAAGGACTTAGAAAATTTCCCCCAATAATTTCATGTACTCCTAGCCCACTACATAGGTGCCGTCTGCCCCTATCTCCACTAGGTGTACTCAGTAATTCTTACCCAGTAGTTTCGTGTACCCCTACATAGGTGCCGTCTGCCCCTATCTTTATTAGGTGTACCCACTACTCCCCATCGATCGGCTCCCTACCATAGATACCCGTGCTGGTCCCACAGTGGGGTGTATCACTCCCCTAAAGTGGCTACCCAATACTATCAACGGTGCACGGCTTTATATCTACACGATGCAACAACGACTTATCTACCAGCCCGGGCCCACACACGCATATGAAACCCGTTGGACTTGCGTTGCCACCGCTAACCCTTTTTGGCCTCTTATAATCAAGCCCAATATGCGTGTCCCGTCACTCGACATGGGTCGAGCCCACAAAGATACGTTTGGGATATTGGTTGAAATGCCCCCCCCCCCCCACAAGCTACCCACTTAAGCTTGTCAAATATCTAGTGTATCCCACTTAACCCTTTAATCATGTTTAATTACATGTTTCCACTTGGTTAAGTATTCTAATCGTATTTTCTATTGCCACCCAAGGCAACCCACTAGATTCCACATGCCACCCAAGGCAACCACAAAGTTTCCTCATGCCACCCAAGGCACCCACTTAACCCCTCATGTCCCACTACATGCTACCATGGTTAAGTGTTTCTTAATTAATTAAGACCGTGATCTCCCATAAAGACCTCCCACATTAGACTGGCTGTTATGACCGCCTGGTTAAGCCGGTAGAACCCGGGCAGTCTTACGTCATAACAGAGTCTTACCTCGTGTCTTTACCTTAATCACGTATTTAATTTATGGCTAAGACCTCTCACATTGGGCTGACATTTGTAGCAACTGGTTAAGCCGGTCGGGTCCGGGCAGTTTTACACTACAAATGAGTCCAACCTCGTGTCTTAGTCGATTAATTACACCTAATTAATCACCCCCATATTAATTATCCCTAATTAATATCAAGTTTACCATAACATGGGTAGACCTAACTCAATAGGTAAATTCCCATGGGGTAGACCTAACTCAATAGGTAAATTCCCACTTATGGTAATTTTTTTTTTTTTTATGGTATGCTTAATCATACCCAATCATCCATTTATTAACATATTTACCCACCCCATCGTTCCCCACGTAAATCGTTCTCATTTCATGACATAATAAAAGGGGAAGATCCATCACACATATCATGGGTTTAGCATATAACTTTGTCATGGGTTAAGAGGATGTCAACTTGTATATATGAACACATATTAACCCAACTTGCTCTTAAGCATCTACATAACTTGCATAATTATTCATATGACCTCATAAGCATGCATAACATGGTAATCTTGCATTTGAGCATACACCTAACTTGCATAATCATTCACATAACTTCATATGCATGCATAACATGTTAATCTCGTATTTAAACATACACATAACTTGCATATTTATTCACATAACTTCATAAGCATGCTTAACATGTTGCATAATAGATCAATGTCCAACTTAGTGTTTTGCCTCATAATCATCATTGAACATAGCACCAAACTTGCATAAAGATATAACATTAAACTTGCATAAAAATGTTATGAACACATATACTAAACTTGCATGACACAGAGCATATAACTTGCAAAACACATGACATATACAATATTAAGCTTGCATAAACACATTGATCCACAAACATAACCATACATCATCATATCCTATCTTAATCAATTTAACAGTTGATTATTAAGGGGATAGAAGCTCACCAAAACAAAATTAGCAAACTAATGAAGAAGATTAAGAGGCTAAAAGTTGATTTGGAATGCTATCCCTTCTCTAATTTTGATGGAGGCCCTCTCAAGTTTCAATTTGCCATAGTTTAGTTACTAGATTTAATTATGAATGAATTAGGGTAGGGTTAGGGTCTTATTTATAGGATTAGGTGAGTGTTTTAGGCCCTTAGATTAACCCTAGATTAGATTAGGACCCTTAGATTTAGGAAATTTCTAGAACCAGCCCTCCTAGCCAGCCTAGAACCCAACCTGGTGCAACCTGGTGTACCCAGGTTCAATGGACGGTGCCACCCTGTCGACAGGCAAGTCGACAGGCATGTCGACACCCCTGTCGACAGGCCTGTCGACAGCCCTGTCGACATGGGTTGGGCGGGAAACTTCCCGCCTGACCCCGCCTGACCCATCCCAAATCTGAATATTTGAATTTTCAAATCTGTTTTAGTTTTAAATTTTTCTGCAAACTTCTTTGGGCCATAACCGGGCCATACGGACTCCGATTCTCGAAAACTCGGACTCTATTTCGCGTATTTTTCCGAGACGAACGCAATAACGCAGCCCGTTACCCCCAATTCCCACATCTAAGATTATTTAACTTGTAATTAGTGAATTTTAGTATTAACTAAAATTCGGGGTGTTACAATTTCATAGCGACTATTCAGAATTTTCAACTGGTCATATATTTTGATTCCCGCTATGCAATTTCAATCATTCGGATTCGTTGGAAAGATATTCTCTATTAGATTCAAATATTTTTGGTTTCACTAAAATCTGGTTTATTTTGCACCCGGTACATTCATTTGAATTTTGAAATGGAATTATGGAACTACCGCGCCATTTTCAATTCCTTTTATATATACAAATAATTATTTATATTCTAACGACGATCTATATAATATATACGTTCGAATTCTATTCAAAATAAATTTCTCGTCGTTATTATTAAAAATAATTCATTCTAAATATTCAAAATTCATTAAAATTGACAAAAAAAAATTAAATTGGCCCAGATTTCCGGGTTGTTACAATCTCCACCACTTAAAACTTTTCGTCCCCAAAAAGGAACGATCCCCGAAAGTTGTTTAATAATTCAACTCAACTTCCATTATTTTGAATACGGCTTAAGTTCTTCAACTTTTCAGTTTCTAAGAACTTTTCAAATTTTTCAAAAATTTGGCTAACACCCTAAATTTCCGAAAAATTTCGGCATAAGCTTCCCTGCACCAGGAGCACCGGGAAAATCCCAAAATTGCCATACAGGCCCTCTGATCTCAAAAAGAAAAAGAAAAAGCCAATCGGCTCATAAAATCATCATCACCCAAACAAAATAGTAAATTATGGTAAACATGTACCTATTTGTCGGGCAAACAATTTTATTTCTCTGCTCTTGCCTCCTTGCTATGACCTGTTCAATGTAAGTACATGTATATGCAAGCAAATGCGATAAATTTCCAATACAATTCACTATTTGATACCATTTGGCTAAAGGTTCAACATTTTAGTTAATCAAACTATAATCAAACAACACAATCAGCAATCATTTGGTTGATTAGCTTTTCAGATTCATAATTTTGATATATAGTCAAAAAATCATGTTTTTGATGCCAATTCACAACAATATATCCTATCTAATTTTGGTTCTCACACCAGTCTAATGGAAATATATAGAAATCTCACCTTCGTCACTCGAACATATATCCATTGATGATGCAGCTGCTATCATCAGTGTCATATCCGGGCAACTAGTGTGTGACTCTATATCTATCCAGTATATTAAAACTTCGAATATCCGTGGATCAAACGTATAAGCAAAATCTATATATACCTGGTAGTCCAAATCAGTATAAAATAAATAATCAAATACGAATAATTGATTTAAATTTTCAAAACGAAATTGTTTTCACTTAAAAAAAATATACTCTTCACACTCGTTCTAGGATACTACTGATCCCATCTCTAACGAGTCATTCTCATTGGATATTACTAATCCAATTTCTGATGAATTCTTTCGTATGGTTCTAATGTGTCATGTTCTCTGAGCTCTGTAAACCAAAGCTCTGATACCAAATGTAAAGACCCGTAACTTCCCCGGTGAGGAAAGCACGGATAGTTCGAGAGCAAGCCACATCAGAACGTAGAAGGGAGAACATTTCATCATATATTACAACAATTCCATCAAAATACAAGAATATACAGAGTATAAATGAATATTACACATTCGATAAATATCAGAGATTACAATAAATTACATAGCAGCGGAAAATAATACAATACACAATTGAAGGAGATATACGGATACAAAGCTTTCCGTATATCATTCCAGCTGTAAACCAGGATCCTGTGAATATAAATCTGCAAAACCAAAACTACTAGCTGCCCGTGTCAAAATAAGGGCACCCAGAGTTTAGGTTAAAACAATAAACTCCAGGTCAGTCATGGGACTGGTGTGAAAACTAAAACAGTTATTAATCTTTATTTTAAAGTTAGGTAAATCAAGGGACCTCGCCGTATAACACGGAAAGGGTTTCCTCCCAAGAATACCAGTGCATAAAACAAACAACGCAATGCTAAATAAAGAAAAATGAAGCTATTATAAGACCCAGGTCCTATCACACAATGCAACGCAAGCCGGGGGATAGTGTTTTTACCTTATAATAGCCAAGCATGCTTGATACGTTTAAAACAAATCTTTTGATACTATAATAAGTGTATAGTGCATAAAACAACTTCAAGTCATAAGTACAAATCATAGACGGCATAAGCGCCCCATCCCACTGTGTCGCCATACTAGGCTCTACAAATAAAACTGCAAAATCACGTATTGGAAGTTCGGTTATCATTTATGGTATGAACCGAGGCTAGGGATCGTCCTCTACCGATTCGAGACGCTTTAGGCCGTGTCTCAGGAACAGCCGCAACTGCCCCCTGATCGTCAGGGCCGGTCCACACGGAGTGGATTATAATGCCTGAACAACACGTTTCTCCACCCTATGGGGTGTCAATGAGCCAATAAATGACTCCATCGGCTTCACATAGTCATCGATCTATCCGAGGCGCCTCGCAACAGCAACAACCACATAAGTCAAACTCCTCAGGGCGTGTAAAACCACTGACGCCACTTCTAGCTAGAAAGAAACGCATGTCCCCCCTGAGGTCCTTCTCCCGTTTTTAGTTCATGCCGGGCGTGAAACTCGCGAAGTAAACGTTACACAAAGCTACGTCACAAAGGTCGTGCTTCGATCATCAACCACAAGACTTTGCTTTTCAACAGAAGCCTTGATCATTTGCCACTTAGGCATGCCACACAGGCAATTCAATCTTTGCGTTTGATAACCATCAGTATATAACCCTTGAGCTCGTACGTCTCAGAGAAGGGCGTTAAGCAAGAGAATAAATTCTCAACCGCCAAACAGATATATATTTAATAGAAATCAATCACACAGACTAAAATCCAATGTTAGACACACTGTCCATTTACAAGTCCGTTCTGGGTCTGAACGAAACCGGAGGCACCTAGTACCCCGCATATCCATTGACCTCCAAGTACGTCTGGACGATCACCAAATGTTTCCATCTTCTTGGGTGTACATCCCAATCAAGATCATCAGTAATTATCCAAATGACGTGAAGACCTCCGTTCTTCGACCACCGTCTTCATCTTCGACTTATCGTCGCATCTGTTACTCAGAATGGGATAAACCTGGTCTTCCTGAACAACTCGCGTATATGATAAACAAGTGTTACACAAACACAACATACGCCTCATTCCAATTCATCTATCACGAACCATAAATTAATCAAGAGAATAATTCCCCAAATATTAACCCCGAAGGCCGAAACCAACATCAGATCAATACCCAGGAAATCACTCTGCTTAGCCAACCTACAGCTAGTTTCTAAATTTCACATTCTTAGGGAAAGGTTCCCATTAATTTTATCAAAGATAAATCCTTTGAATTTATTCTTTAATCTACTTTTGAATATCAATTCAAACTAGTCGGGATTAACGAACCTTACCGAAGTAATCATTGGTTTTAATTTCCCAATCTCAACCTATTCGTCCCATGAAGTAAAACTGGTAATACTTCATATCTAACACCACAGTGCTATCGGTAAATTAAATTACCATTTCACGTTCAAATCTAATTAAAGGTTTAACTATCGCTTGGAGAAAAACTGGTGATACTCCATTCTCGATCTTTTCAATCTAATTAATAATTCATTAAAACTCCACTTAGTTTTAATCTGTGACTGGGTTAAAGAATTAGTGTCATTTAAAACACGGTTCACGATAAACCCCAAAATCACATCACATTTCAATCAGTCCCAAACCGTAAATTAGCAAGTGAGCAATTCCATAAGTATTAACCTCGAAGGCCGAAACCAACATCAGATCAATACCTCTGAAATCATTCAACTTAACTAATCTCCAGTTAGTTTCTGATTTCCTTATCTCCGTGGGTCTAAGAATAGTATTATTGAAGATACCGTTCACGACAACCCAAAATCACGTTCTATTAATTATCGGGTTAAAGAACGAGTGTTATTTAAAACACCATTCACGATAAACCCAAGAATCAATTCGAATTCAATTCCAATTAAATGTTATTTCATTGGTACACTTCATTAAATCTAAATAAAAAGATTCAATCTTTTTCTCAACTGGGCTTAAGAACAGTGTTAATGAAGACACCATTCACGACAAACCCAAATCACATTTGATATTAAATACAAGGCTCTGAATAGAAAATATATCGGCTTATATTCAATATCAAATTCTACGACCAACAAATATCATATTGGAAATAACGATATTAATATATCTTTCAAATTTCCATAACAATATCTGTATCATCACGAAATCCAACATCGAAATATTCCGTAGATCATTTCGATTCAAATCCATTCCAATGTAATTATTGGAAATTCTGGTTATTTTCAAAACCATTTCAAATCCAATTTATTTATTTAAAAATAAATAGAATTATAATTCTTGTTTAAAACTAGTTCATTTCGATAAAAATCTATTTTTATCTTTTCAAATATGGAGTTTTTCATCCCGATTCTTCCCAAATCATTTCTTATGATTTTACACAAATTATTGATATTTTTAATAGTTTTATCAAGGTTCGTTCAGTCGATTTCAATCAACGGCCATCAAACTGCACTTACACCGACCTTTTCCAAATTTGATTTGGACATAATTCCAAATCCAACCGTTAGATTTCTTATTTCTAATATTTGTTAGAAAGCTCTTTTCGATACGAACCCAACGGTTCCGGTTTTAGGAGAATCTGACAGTCGGATCTCCCGTAATATCCGTTAGAAGTCATTGGTCGTAATCCGCGAACTACAGCGGCGCGGCGCGTTCTATTCAAGCCATTATATTATATATATATGTATATAATATATATAATATATACTTCGTCGATTTCCTTTTAAAACGTATTTTATAAATCGTTTTAAATTCGTTTTCGAAACGATTTCAACTTCATTTCAAATTCAAATCAAAATTGAATTTTCCAATATAAATTCGTTTTAAATTCATTTCAAATTGATTTCAATTCAAATCGATTTTAATTCGATTTGAATTCATTTTCTTTTCAATTCAATTCAATTCGAATCCGTTTTATATTCAATTCAATTCGAATTTGTTTTATATTCAATTCAATTCGAATTCGTTTTATATTCAATTCAATTCAATCTAATTCGAATTTCAATCCTATTCAGTTTAAATTCGAATTCATTTCTATTCAATTTCAATTCTATTCAATTGAATTCATTTCTATTCGAAATATCAGATTTTGAAATCACTTTCGATGTTCATTATAAAATGAATAAAATCGATATAAATATCGTTCACGTCAAAATGGCGTAAATCTAATCAACACGGCTTCATATATTCCTATTTTCAAATATTCTATTTTAAATATTTCCTTTTCAAATATTTCTATTCAAATATTTCTTTTTCAAAACTGGAATGAGGCCCAATCAGTTAACATATAATGTTAACTATATGGATTTTCTACAACACATGTATACAATAACAACGATGAATAATCAACCATCATCCAAAGTGATTTCTACACTGTATAAGCATCAAATATAAATATTCAACGCTATAACAGCCTGTCAATCTATCGATCGACATACAACTAAACCATCGGGATTAGTGTACGTCCAATATCATCCCAATACCCGTGTGGGGTTTCAAACAATCAAACACAGATTTTATTTGTGTAGTTGGGCGATGTGTAAAATTTATCGTCCCAATCAATATCAGTCAAATGTGTGTATACAAACAAATCGTCCGATTTGTTTATTTTTATTTCATTTCTTTACACATTAAAAATTCTATTTTTAACTATAAAATATTTTCCACTATAAAATATTTTATTTCAACTATATAAATATTTCATTTCATTTCACATAACATCACACAATCAACTACACATCAAGATCAAACTAACAAGCATACAAGCCGTCCATGGTCTATGGACAACGGGTGTCGGGTGCTACTAAACACCGTCTGCATCCTAGTATATATTTCAACTAGAAATAAAATTAAAAAGTGAGAAGTTCTCACCGAGGGTTCCACTCCTCCATAGAAATTTCTGAAATTCCGAACAGTCTAGATTCGCTCGTACTTCCAACGTAGTCTTCTCCATGCTGTTTACATTAAAATCACATTTTTAATATGATGTTCATATATTTTTATAACGCCCTCTTTACAATAAAGTATATATTTTTATTCTCTACATACAATAAAAAATATATTTTTAATGCTTCTATAATATAAAAATCATATTTTTAATCTTCACATCATATAAAAATTATATTTTTATTCTTTACATCATATAAAAATTATATTTTTATTCTTTACATCATATAAAAATTATATTTTTATTCTCTTCATTATATAAAAATCATATTTTTATTATCTTCATTATATAAAAATCATATTTTTATTTTCGCCACTATATAAAAATCGTATTTTTACTTTTCTCTCTAGAAAATAAAAATCACATTTCCCATACGATGGATATATTATTTAAAATTACTTCTCTCATACGATGTCCTTTATATAAAAATCTCGTTTTTATATATTATAAAATATCGCCTTTATATATTATAAAATATCGCCTTTATATATTATCGAAATCATATCTTATATAAATGATAAAAATCGTATCTTTTTATTGTTAAAAATCATATCTTTCTTTTGCTCTTCTACAATAAAAAAGATCACATTTTTACGCAACGTAAAGCGATAAAAATCAAGTCTTTATTATTTTAAAAATCTAATATTTCCGGTTTCAAAAATCGAATCTTTTCAAAAGCAAAAATCAAATCTTTAACTAACAAAAGATCAAATCTTTTACTAACCAAAGATATTTAAATTTCCATTATTTTATAAACAAACTCATGTCTTTTATTTCAAAATCAAACTCATGTCTTTTATATCATAAAACTGATTTTAAAATCTATGTTATTTACATATAAATACTGATCTAATCTATGTCATTTACACACAAATTAGTTAAACTAAAAATAAATACAAAGAAGAAAACTCACGGCAAATGGTCAGGTTGATGAACTACGGGGAGAGGAGCGGCGTCGGAGAGATCTGAGGTGGTCGTAGCGGCCTTCAAGTTGGCGGCGTCTAGGGTTTCTCGGTCTTTGGGGAACTAGGGTCTCGAACGGAGGAGGGGGGAAAGGAGGCGACACGGAGATGGAGATGGGTCGCACGAGGCCAGAGGTGGCGCTGTTCCACCTGACGCGGCGGCGGATCGCCCCGATGGGCGACGGCGGATCGCGGTTGGGCGGCGATCGAATTGGAGTTGAGCGGGTTTTTTTTTCTGAAGCTGGGAGGTTCGGGTTTGATTTGGGGGAGAATGGTTTAAGGGGGGTATATGTTAATATAGTTTTATATATTATTATTTTATTATTTAATCCTCAAAAGGGTTGACTTTCAATTCGAACCCCAAATCAAGCCCAACGACTGTCGCTCGTAGCTAATTACCCCCATTCCGAACACAATGGGATATGCCACATAGGCCAATTTGGCCGTTACGATCAGTTTTCGTTAAAATCAAAATATAAATTAGTATATATTCAATTTGAAGGCGCATTTCAATTTACCGGGGCCACATACTAACCAGAAAAATTCCAAAAAAATATTTTCTAGCTTCGTATTGATGATACGGTCCTAACAACACTAGTTTCATCGAATTCTGAGAACGTTGGAAAAATGGCCAATTTCCAGTCGATTAAAATTGACAAAACACGTTTTCCTTTGCCACACTCACATATTGATTCGAAAAATTATGAAATTTGGAATCAAGCATTCACTTGACATCACGGATCCAACAAAAGTGGTTTCGTCGAAATCCGAGGTCATTTGCAAAATTTCCTTTTTCAAGGGCCTGAATTTCATAGCGACTATTCAGATTTTTCAACTGGACATATATTTTGATTCCCGCTACGCAATTTCAATCTTTCGGATTCATTGGATAGATATTCTCTATTAGATTCAAATATTTTTGGTTTCACGAAAATCCGGTTTATTTTCCACCCGGTACATTCATTTGAATTTTGAAATCGAATTATCGAACTACCGCGCCATTTTCAATTCCTTAT
The DNA here is from genome assembly GCA_030737875.1 of Allium sativum. Classification (NCBI taxonomy): domain Eukaryota; kingdom Viridiplantae; phylum Streptophyta; class Magnoliopsida; order Asparagales; family Amaryllidaceae; genus Allium; species Allium sativum. The sequence continues at coordinate 366,559 of CM060925.1, read as the reverse complement.
AAATATAAATAATTATTTATATTCTAACGACGATCTATATAATATATACGTTCGAATTCTATTCAAAATAAATTTCTCGTCGTTATTATTAAAAATAATTCATTTTAAATATTCAAAATTCATTAAAATTGCCAAAAAAAAAATTAAATTGGCCCAGATTTCTGGGTTGTTACATAAACATCGTATTTTATCATCTATATGAACTATATAAAATAGTCGTGTTTTGAAATAAATTGTTTTACATTAAAAATCACGTTTTTATTATATACATGAATTGTTAAAAATAGTGAAGTGTTGAAATAAAAGTCGGTTAGATAAAAATATCATTTTTATCAAATATATGAAAAGAATATCGTTTTGAAATTGAAGAATAGATTATACTTATATATATATATATATATATAATTAAAATAAATCAAATTTTCCCGAAACCGAAACCGTTGGGTTCCCTTGGGAAATATCTTTCCAACGACACCAACTTTGTAAAGATCCAACGGTTGGATTGTCTGGAATTTTTAATTCAAATCTAAAGAAAAACAGCTCCAGAATCGATTATATATATATATATATATATATATAATTAAATTAAATCGAATAACGACGCTGCAGTTCGTATTTTGAAATCGAAACTTCAGACGATTGTACCGGGAGATCCGACCGTCGGATTTTCCCAAAACTGGAACCGTTGGATTCGTTTTGAAAAGATCTTTCTAATGATATAAAATTTGTGAAGATCCAACGGTTAGATTTTCAGATATTTGTAAATCAAATCTGAAGAAAAACAGCGCCACGGCCGTGTTATGGCCTGAAGCGTCGTTTGAATAAATTGGCTATTTTTAATTAAATAAAAATAGCGATAAATCGTTATAAAATATTATAAACGATATGGAATGTGAAATTTTGAAATTAACCGAAGGTTAGCTAAGTCGAATGGTTTCCTGGGTTTTGATCTGACGTTGGTTTCGGCCTTCGGGGTTAATATTCGGGAAATTGTTCTCTTACTGATTTACGGTTATTGACTAATGAATTGGAATAAGGCGTATGTGTGTTTGTGTAGCACTTGTTTATTTTATACGCGAGTTGTTCAGAAAGACCGGGTTTATCCCATTCTGAATAACTGAATCGACGATAAGAAATCGATGATGAAGACGGTGGTCGAAGACCGGAGATCTTCACCTCGTTTGGATGGTAACTGATGTCCTGATTGGGAGGCATCCCGAAATATGGATAATGAGTGGTGATCGTCCAGACGTACGTGGAGATCGATGGGTTTGCGAGGTATATAGTACCTCCGGTTTCGTTCAGACCCAGAACGGACTTGTAAAAGGATGGTGTGTCTGACATTGGAATTCATTCTGTGTAATTGATAGCCATCGGTTGCACGGTGTGAATTGCCTATGTGGCATGCTAAGATGCAGTGATCAGGGCTTCTGTTGAAAAGCAAAGTCTTGTGGTTGATGATCAAAGCACCGCCTGAGTGGCGTAGCTTTGTGTATAACGTGAATTCGCGAGCCTCACACCCCGTTATGAACCAGAAACGGGAGAGAGCATCAGGGAGGGCATGCGTTTCCTTCTAGCTAGATGTGGTGTCGGTGCTTAAACTGGATGACATTTATACTATTTTCACCTGTGTGGTTGTTGCTGTTGCGAGGCGCCTCGGTTATATCAGTCGATCCGGATCCGATGGAGTCATTCGTTGGCTCATTTACGCCCCATAGGGTGGGGAAACGCATTGTTCAGGCCTTTTAATCCACATCGGTGGACCGGCCCTGACGATCCAATGGTCGATGCGCTCTGACCCTGAGGCTTGGGCTAGAGAGTCTCGAAGTCGGTAAGGACTATCTTTTTCCTTGGTTCATGACGGAAATTCAATTTCCAAATATGTGACTGTGTGGTTTTGATTGTATACCAATATATGGCGACATAGTGGTATGGGGCATTAATGCTTTCTATGATTGATATTTATGATTGATTGTAAAATTAGAATCTAACTGTGAACGAGACAAGATGGGTGGTTTCCTGGGTATTGGTCTGATGTTGGATTCGTCCTTCGGGGTTAGTACTTAGGGGATCGTTCTCTTACTATTTTACAGTTGGATTCTGATCAAGAATTAAACGATAAAATTTACATTTTAAAATATTTGTTTTTGCTCATATCAAGCATGTTTTGGTCGGTATAAGGTAAAACTCTATCCTCCGGTTTGCGTTGCATTGTGTGATGGGACTTGAGTCTTATATCGGCTTCATTTTTATAAAAAGCATTACGATGTTTAAAAGATTTAATTGTTTTAAAGCACTGACAATCCAATGGAGTAAACCCGTTCCGCGAAAGTGGTGTGGTACAGTGATTAGCCATGTTATAGATTGTGTTAAGTAGATTTCTCATACCAGTCCCATGACTGACTCGTAGTTTGTTTCACTTGCAAACTCGGGTGCCCCTTTTTCTACACGAGCTGCCTTGTATTCAGGTTTTAGCAGGCTCTTTCTGGATAGATGGAGCTGAAGATGGATTCTATCATTTATTTACTTTTTATGCTGTTCAGCTCCTATTGTACATATTATGTTTGTTTCCGCTGTAGACATTTATGTATAGTTGAACTGTATTTGTACTAAGTATGATCCTGTATACTGTGTAACTCTGATGATTATGTTTATCCAGTGTATTATTTGTTCATTATCTGGTGTATTTATTTATTTCTGTTCTGCTATTATCTGTTTATGTGTTATATTCCAAAGATTACCCTTGACACCGTGGTACGTGGTTTTGGGGTCGTCACAGACCTTGACCGAAAACAATCTTAACTGCAAAACAGACAATATTATTATTCCCGAATAATCAACACTATAAAAACCAATTATTCATTTTTAAAATGTATATACGTTTCCCTTTCTATTGTTATAAAAATAAATTTATTGATTTCCTTTTAGTTTATAACATTCTATTTTAATTTCGTTTCATTATCGAATTCTATATACATATCGATATATCGATTTCTAATTATCAAATCTTCTTAAAATATTCTAAATCCTTAAATTTCCGGAAAATTTCTCCATAACCTCCTTTGTACGGATCACTCGGCATAACTACAAAACGCCTCTCTGGGCCCTTTAAATTCTAAAAGAAAATCAAAAAGCCAAGCGGCTTGTCGATACGGCGCATAAAATCTCATAATAAATTAAATATGTACTCTTTATATACTCCATTCCAAACCTGCTTAACACATATCAAAATATTCCCATTTGGTTTCAACTCAATCCATTCGTCTTAACCCAATTCACTAATTTATTTTCTAATTGGCTATTTTGCCTATTTCACTTCTTTGTTTGAACATGTTCAAATATAATACCAATTTGCTTATACATAAATTGAATTCCATTTTCGAGTCAAGTTCCCTTTTCGATTTCGAATATAATTTCTAAAATCACCTTTGCTTATTCAAAGTCCAATTTCATATTAAATTTTAATTAACTAATTTTTATTCAAATTAGTCTGTTCATATTTATTTTATATATCCAGTCTGGATTTTTCTAATGGAAATTCGGATTTAATTTACTTAAAATTCTTTTATTTATTTAAATAAACCATTATGGTTTAATAATAGTTTTGGCGCTATTTTTTTGGAAATTGTATTTTGAAATGACTCAAAATCAATAAGACGAAATCCAAATTTTTATCTTCCATTAGAAAACTATTATCAAATCGGTCCTGATGATTCTTGTTTCAAAGAATTCCGACTTAAATTGAGTTCTATATACTCAATTGAAGTTCGAAACGCCAATTTATGATCTGTCGTGCTGCGGTGCATGTAATGTCCCAGATTTCCATAACATCAGAGTTGACTATATACATCATACGTCCAACCCAAATATCACGAAAATACGAGACATTTTTTTTTTAGAAGAAAGAGGTAGAAGAAGAACAGAAATAACAACACAGAATCTCACATCGCAGCGGAACAAAATATAATATATCACATCTTTGAAATACAAAATCTTAACTGTATAACATACACTTATCAGAGTACAACACTTACAACATAGCGGAACAAACTATAACTAGATAACGCTGAAGCCTCCTGCTCCAAGCTCCTTTAGATATATCTGAAAAATCCTGAACTACTTGACTGCCCGTACAAATTTAGGCACCCAAGAGTTTAGGTAGAACAAAACAAATAAACTCCGGGTTAGTCATGGGACTGGTATGAGTAAACAGTTTAAAACAGTTTCAGAAAACTAAATGATATCTCATAAGACCACGCCGCATAACACGGAACGGGTTTTTCCCTTATGAAAATCCAAACACTTGATTCAACTTTATATCAAACTCTTTTGATATTATAATAATGTCTAAATCAATTAAATAACAATCTAGTGGAACGTTTGCATCTCACGTTCCACATATATATATACAATCAAAACCGCAAGCACGTATTGGGTATTTGGTTTTCCAACTATGACAAGGTATGGAATCACCTTCCGCTGGTATATCTCTAGAGGAGAATACACCGAGTTCAACAAGAACATCTTGCAACTCAGCCACACATGACCGACCACTCATTTCGCTTGAGTGTATCGAATGTATATCACCAACGATTGGGATCAGCAACCGTTTCCCGAATGGGACAGCATCGACAATAGATTTTTTAAGTAAATGAAACTCTAGATCAGGTGGTTATACACCCTAATAGGTGCGACCTACATAGCCATGTTGCTTGCCCGATTTCTGTCATTTACCGGTTGATGAGGCTAGAAGCTACGCTTTATCATCACGCCAGATTCACTTTGAATGTCACATCGTCAAATCCATCAAATCACCGATTGACGTCCTCAACAGTACAATACGTGTTAGCTAAAAGAAGTTTCCTTCTCCGCTTCCACTCTTGGTACGGTTGAAGAAATCAATGTACGTGACCTTTCTGGAAATACTCTGCCAGACATTCATCCATACACGTCACCCAGGAACAGGATGAACTGAAGGCACTATTTCTATTTATAGAAAAGTCCTTGCACTCTACTCCGTCTTCGATTATCTTTATATAATCTGATTCACACGCTACTGCCGATATGGAGTGGTTCTTCGGATAATAATCCAACCGGTCTCTCGATATTGACAACGATGGTCAAAACTTCGATAGTCTGTGATTTAACTATCGAATAAAAACAAGTGTTTCGATAGTCGATGATTTAACTATCGAATAAAACAAGTGTTCATCCAAACATCCAACAATCACTGAACCTTTAATTAATGTTCCATTAATTAAATCTCTTTTCTATTTCTTTATCAATATTTGTTAATCAAATATTTCAATAACCATATTGCACTTTTACATTCTTTGGAAAACATTTCCATATATCTCCTTCTTTTTATTTTCTAAACTTTAGAAAATATTTATGCTATTTATAATTGGAAAATATTCCAATTACTTATCTCTTTTCCCACTCGTTTATTTCTATACTTAGAAAATAATCTATATTCTATTTCCAAGCTTACATTTCATTTGGGTTAAAACAGATGTTGTGTAAAACATCGTTACGACAACCCAAATACAGTATTTAACTAATACTTATTCCACATTGATCTTCGAGCCTAAATCTTGCTACTTATCGGTATATCATGAAATCAACCAAGTTGGGGTATAATTACCTCTCAGACCTTGACTGAATAACATTTAACGTCAAAACAGACAAGACTACTTACTCGAATAATCAATACCATACAACTGATTATTCACCTTTAAATACATATACACTTTCTCTTTCTATTCCTATGAGATTTTATTCTTATACTTCCTTTTTCATTATACTACTCTATTTCTAAGTTCGTTTTCTTATCGACTTCTATATATTTTGATATGTAAATTTCTAACTATCAAATTATCTTAAAAATATTCTATCTCCTTTAATTCCCGGAAAAATTCGCCATAACCTCCTTTGTACCGGGAGCATCGGGAAATTTCAAATAGCTTTCCCGGTCCTTCTCATCTCAAAAAGAAAATGAAAAAGCCAAGCGGCTAGCCGATACGGCGCATAAAATCTCATATGGAAATTAAATACGTACCTTTTTGTCGGGCATTCTATTTATTTCACTTCTATACTTTATTCCATACCTGTCTCCTGTATGTCTATACCTGTCCAATCTATTTTAACTATACCAATCGTTTTAAGTCAATTTGTTAATTAAATCTGTTAATTAACTTTTCAGTCTATTTCACCTTCATATTTGAACATGACATGTTCAAATATATTTTTAACTTGCATTTTAACAAATTCTAATTATACTCATACTCTCGTTTCCTTATCGACTACTCTATTCAAATTCCAATTCAATTCTATTTGAATTCTCTTTATTTAAACTTCATTTGAATTCTATTTTCAAATTCTATAGTTTAAAGTCCATTTGAATTCTATATTCAAATTCTATAGTTTAAAGTCCATTTGAATTCTATATTCAAATTCTATAGTTTAAAGTCCATTTGAATTCTATATTCAAATTCTATAGTTTAAAGTCCATTTGAATTCTATTTTCAAATTCTATAGTTTAAAGTCCATTTGAATTCTCTGCATTATTTATAAACAACGTTTATAACTTCAATTCAAATCCCACCTTTCCATTTATAAACAACGTTTGTAAAATTCGATTCAAACCCCATCTTTCCATTTATAAACAACGTTTGTAAAATTCGATTCAAATCCCATCTTTTCATTTATAAACAAAGTTTATAAATTCGATTCAAAACCCACCTTTCCTTTATAAACAAAGTTTATAAATTCGATCACTTGTTTTACATACCTTCAAAACAAGTTAATATTTTCTATAGTTTATTTAAAATTCGAATTCTATTTGTAAAAATAGAATTCACTTTTTAAATCTCAAATACTCTTTTCGATATTTTTATAAATCAATATTCAAGCCCCATTGATATTTTAAATAATCAAATCAACCAATTCTCAATCATTTGATTTTCTACACATCATATATGAATATATATGAAATCCAACAAACAACAAACAGATAATATATTTTTGAGGAATCCAGTTGGATTCCTCCAACCTGTTTTCCTGCATCCACAGATGTTAGTCAACATAGTAATACCCATCCTGCTTCGAGGCAGGATATCGCGGTATAGAAGGTCATCCACTAATCATAGCGTGGGGCGTATAGGGTAATCATCCGCTATGAAACTGCGGGCATCCGCTAATGAGACTGCGGGAATCCAACCAATCAATCAACCCAATATATATATAATAGTCCTAAATAACTAATATATATTTTTTTAAACAATCAGACAGCATCCAAACAAACACAGACAATTATTTTTAATGATATAAAAATAATTTCTAAATAAGTGGTGAGTGAGGTTTACTCACATGATTTTTGCTGAAATATCCTGTGTAATTCCCAAATCATCTCGGCTATGCATTGTCTTGGATAAGTAAATTTTGTACCTACCATTAATTTAATTCAATGGTAAAATGATTTTTAATTTAAACTAACTTATCCTATAAATAAATTTATTCTATGTATTTTCACACACTTAACCATATACATTTCAATGCTTACTTAAATAAATAAACAACAACTTAAATTACCTTTTCTCCATTTTTTTTTCTTTTCGAGTTTGAGCATTAATTTTATAAATAAAAAGGTCATTTGGCTATAAAATTAATAAATTAAATTAAATTTACCTTAATCAGTATCTTCTCGGTGAAAGATGTCGAGGTCGCTTTCCTCTTCTTATGGTCGGACTCCCTTTTACACTTCCATTGCCACTGCAAATGCCACAAGATCAAACTCCTTTCAATGCCAGACAATCCTTTCCACCTCGTCGAACCCTAATGGTGCCTGCGACTTCCAACAGGCCTCTCGCCATGAAATTTCGAACATCATAACCTCCCAGAATTAATTACCGTACCTCAAGACACCTTCGAGCTTCACAAACCCTCAACGCCTCTTCCTATTACCATCGCGTTTCCCAGTTAACCCCTCGCATCCTCCTCCTCTTGCATTTAAATCTGTTGAACCCTTTCACTGTATCGCCAACTCTCCTCCTTCAAATCCACTATCGCACCCTTCAACGCAAGGGCCACCGCATCCTTGTCGAACTCTAGAAAAGATGTGGTCTTCGATAGGTGAATCGATTACTCCCTCTTCCAATCGCAAGTGCTCCCAGTCCCATCATTGTGCTTAAGAAAGCAACGCGAGGCCTTCAATCGGTGATTTGTTTTGAGGAAACTAAAATGAAGGGTCGGCTTTGTATTGAAGAGGGCTGATTTCGATTTTGATGGCCATTTTGATTTTGAGCTGAAGCTTTTCGGTTTGGGATTTAATCAAATGAATTAAAAGGGAGGAGCGGTTTTTATAAAGGAGAAAGAAAGGGGCGTGGTTGCTTTATTCCCTTTTGAAATCTCTGATGCTTAAGGGAGCCACGGGTTTGGCTTTGGTCCACCAAATTTTGATATTTTTAATTTTAAATTTAATTAAATTGAAAACCGTATCCTTTGATTTAAAATATTCAAAATGCCGAACTCCTTTCTGAACCCAACAACTGGCATTTCTAGGGTTTACCCACCATTCCGGACACACTGGGATAGGTCACGAAGTCCAATTCGACCATCTGTTGAAGATATTAATTTAAATCGATTTAATTTAAATTTCAAACCATTTAAATTCTTCGATAATTATTGAATATTATTATTCTAATTCAAACAGAATTATGTATTGATTATCTGAACTATTTTCAAATCAGTTTTCACTTTGAATTCAGTTATTCGTTGATTCCTTATTTTGATAATTTAATATATACGATATTAAATCGAAATCGATATTTAAATCGATAACAAAAATATAAAAATTCATTTATATTATCAACTAAATATTTAAATCCATTCTAAATATTTAAAATTAGTTGGTCGAAATCCCGGGTCATTACAATCTTCCCCACTTATAATAATTTCGTCCTCGAAATTGCTAAGGTAGAAAAAGTGCCACCAACCCATTAACTTTTCAGAAGTTATTTATGTTGATACTCAACATTTCCAACTTCCTTACGTAACTCTCTTTCGAATAGATCCCTATTCGATAACTCCTCCCTTCGAATAACTATATTCGATAATCTCTCTTTCGAATAACTAGATTCGAAAACCTTTCTTTGAATCAACTATATTCGATTTACTCTATTCAATTTCTCTTATCAATTAACTCTATTGGATTTAACTCATTTCGATTAACTCCATCGAATAACTAAATTCGATAACTCCTTCGAATAACCAATATTCTATAACTCGCTTTGATTAAACTAATCGATAACTCTTTTCGATTAAACTATAATCGATAACTCATTTCGATTAGCAAATAATCGATAACTCCTTCCGAATAACCAAATTCGATAATTCCTTTCGAATAAACTATATTTGATAACTCCTTTAATTCTATTCGAATAACTAATATTCTATTTAACTTCATTCGCTTGACTCTAGATCGCAGCGATCACAATGGTTACGCCTGATTCCCCCAGGAAACATCCGACCGCCCTAGGCTATCTGCAGCCCTGCGAATTACGCTAGCAGTCGTACGAAATGGCAACTTATCCTGAGTAACTATTTTTGACTAACTCTATCTCAATAACTAGATTCGATCCACTTTAATTGAATAACTAACATTCCATTAAATCCTAATTCGATTTACTATGTTCAATTAACTCTATATGGTTAACTCTTAATTTGAATAACACATATTCGATAAATTCTAATTGAATAACTAATATTCAATTTACTCTACGGATTAACCCTAACTGATTTACTCTAACTGGTTAATTCTTACTCTAATCGATTTATTCTAACTTTAATCGATTATTTCTATCTCTAATCGACTTCTCCTATTCGAATAACTCCTATTGGATAACGTTTATTCATTTATAAAGATTTACTTTTAGTAACGGTTCTTCACTTCATAAATGTTCTCTTTAATAACGTTACTTCACTTATACAAGTGTTGTGTACCCCTTCTATTTAGAACTATCGGTGTTAAAACCAATATCTCTCCTCTATATAAGTTCAGACTTATATATTCCATCTATCGAGTGATAAATATTTAATTTAATTTATAAACTGTTATTTATAAATTTATCTCTTCTATTTATCTGTTAAAAACCGATTTCCATTTTCTATTTATCTTCTGAACATTCCTTTGGTTAAATTCTATTTATTTAACAAATGAATATCTCATTTATAACATTCTATTTATTTACTATAAATAAATATTTCCATTGAATCTATTTGTAAATGTTTTTACAAATATTCCCTTCTAAATTCTATTTGTAAATGTTTTTACAAATATTTGTCCTTCTATTTGTTTGCGCATAACTCCCTTTGTATTGTGTTACAAATATATTTCCTTTATATTTGATTTACAAATATATTTTCTTGTTAACTTTTTTTTTTGGTTTTCCTTTATTCATTCCCAATTCATATTTCATTCACATTGATTTTACCCAATTTATCCATTTCGATCCATTTAACTTACTTAAGTTAAATTTAAATTCAATCATTCAACTTCCCATTAGCTAGTTGCTAATTAACCGTTTTGCCTATTTCACCCTTTTCATTTGAATATAAATTGTTCAAATATATGTCAACTTAATTATAAACTAATCTAATTATATTTTCAACTCGAGTTATATATTCGATTTCGAATATAAATTCTCAATCTCTTTCATTTATTCAAAAACCCAATTTCGATTCAAATTCCCTTTAACTAATTATTTTCCAATTTAGTTAATCCTATTTAACCATTTAAAATATGATTTTTGTCTTAAAAATCATTTCACTTACTTCACTGGAGTTCATATTTATTTTATAACCCAAGTCTATATTTTCCTCATGGCCATTCGGATTTTATTTACTTTAAAAATCCCTTTACTTATATATATAAACCATTGTGGTTTTTAATGGTTTCTGGCGCTGCTTTTCTAAAAAAATTATTTTGACATAACTCAAAATCTATACGACGAAATCCAGATTTTTCTCTTTCATTTGAAAACTATTGTTCAACCGGTCCCGACGATTCTTGTTTCAAAGGATTCCGACTTAATTTGAGTCCTGTATACTCGATTGAAGTTCGAGTCGCCAATTTATGAACTGCCGCACTATGGCGAGCTCGTTTTAATTATATTTATAAATATAAAAGTTTTAACTTCGTTTATAATTAAATTCAACTCCATTCTGATATATTTTCAATATATATCAAATCCATTTCAACATAATATCCCCGATCTATTTCTCTTCAAATATTCAAGTCCTCTACATCTACAATAGTCAAATTCCATTTGAATTTCTTTATTCAAACTCTATATTTGAATTTCCTTCTATTCAATTTCTATTTGAATTTTCTTCTATTCAAATTCTATTTGAAATCCTTTATCTTCAATCTCTATTTGAAATCCTTTATCCTATTTCTATTTAAATTCCTTATTCAAATTCCTATTTGAAATCCTTTTGAATTTAAATTCTATTTAAACCCCTTTTGTTTTCTTTGAATTCTATTTAACCATTCTCCATTTGGATTCTAATATTCAAATCTCTATTTGAATTTTCTTTATTCAAATCCATTTGAATTCCTTTGAATTCAAATTCAACAACAACAACAACAAAGCCATATATTTCTATTTGAATTCCTTTGAATTCCTTTTGAATTCAAATTCCATTTCAATTTTTCTTATACAATTTCTATTTGAATTTTTCCTTTATTCAAACTCATTTGAATTCCTTTAAATTCAAATTCTATTTCACTTCTATTTGAATTATATATATATTAAAATTCCTTTATTTTACTTCTATTTGAAATCTATATTTCATTTCCCATTTCAAAATTCCTTTTGTAACGACCCAGATTTTTGACCGTTTAAATCGACAATAAACCACACATGTCGACCCAAACAAATCGCCAACCCAGGTAGTTATTGGGGAAACATAAGAAAAAGAAAGGAAAGAAGAAAAACAATCACAGAATCTCACAGCGGAAGGATCACATATAATAGACAAATAAATATTCAAAAGCATTTAAACGTATACATTCGAGTTACCACATTTAAATCATCAGAGTTATATACTTACATACAGTAATGCAGCGGAAATAAAATGTAGTGGATACATATATATCAACTCCGTCTTCGATTCCAAGGCAAAACAATCTTCAATAACTGCAACATCTGCTGACCCGAGCATATTGCATAAAAGAAAACACAACAAACACTCGGATCAGCACTAAATCATCTCATATTAGTCAAATTAAAATACGAAATAATATCAGTGTCATGGTGCAGTAACTCAAGAGATGTTACGGGATTTTTCCATCTCTCAAGGATCCGTTAAACTAATACATACATAGTATAATACGCTATTACAATAGTGTTTATTCAGTAAAGTATAATATATCGAAAATAGCGTAAGCAGGATTCCATGGTCCCCTTACACCGTTTATACCATTGCCGTACAGTTTGCATATAACACACCAGTACGTCGGTGGATAGGGATGCGCCGTGATACGACAAATGTTAAATCAAAATCGTAGGGGTTCGATCAGGATAATATGACAAGGCACTGAGGAAATACCCCGGTAGGATTCTACCGAATTGCGGACCCAGGCCGGTGGTAACGCATAGCCGCAACTACCGCCCACCTCGAACGACATTCCCATATTCAAAGGTGCACCCGAATCAATCACAACAGTAATAGAGATGGTTTCGAAGGAGCGCGTTCGATCAGAGATGCGATCTCATTAACCTGGGTATGGCTCCTGTTTTAGTCATTTCAATTATGACCCGAAGGTCAAGGCTAATCCATCATCGTTCTCTTTCTTCAAATCCAGTAATCGCCTCCATACCATCCTTCTTCGGTTCTGGAACTTCCACCGCGTACACAGTTGTCAAAGTGGTATCGACACCGACAGAGAGTATGCCTTATGTCGACTCCGGTCTCCTTGACAACCGAACGTTTACATTTTTCACACCGGTCAGTGATTTTACTTTCCAAGGAGTTCGTATTTCATATCGAAAATATCATGTTCAAAAATCATTTTCATATTCTAAACAGGATATTATTCAAATGGGATTTCCACTTACGCATAACATCTTGAACTAATTCCAACTTAAATAAAATTTTGAATATCAAAATAAGTAACAATATATTAAATAACTAAAATATAAAATTAAATAGTTTGATATAATAGTTTGTAACAAAATTAAATTTATTCAATTTATTAAAAAATATATATAGTTTAAAGCATTAAAATAATTCGTAAATAATTAATTAATTAAAAATAATTTATAAAATAATAATTTATAAAATAAATAGTTATAAAGAAAATTAAATACTATAGTTGGAATTAGAAACGTTCGACCAGAATTCGTTTACACTTGCAGTTGTATTTCAACTTCAGGTAACTCAAATTCAAAATCACTATCCCAATCGACTTCATTTACATTTTCATTCATTTCAAATTCATCAATTCAATTCAGATGGTTAACCCTAACCCGTATTCCCATTCCAAAGATCTCAATTCATAACAAATAAACCGGATTCGATTTCGATCATTTCAATCTGTTTAAATTTCCACTTCATATTCATTCCAATGAAAACAATGCAATTCCAAAGACACAAATTTGAATTTCAAACCATATTCCCATTTCCAAGATTCAGTTTATAACATAATTTTAATTTTCAATTCAATTTCTTCGTTTCAAATATTCTTCTTCATAACGAATACGGAGTTCACAATCAATATTTAATCCAAATCGAGATTGATTTAACGTACATCTCAAAAGCCGACAAAACAATTCAATTTCGAGAAATTCGAATTTAAAATAAATTTCACCTGATATTTAACTATAATTACAACACAATTTCATTTCCTTTTTATTTGAAAATTCAAAGTTCAAATTTGAAGGAAATAAACTTCAAAGCATCACTTATATTGTCGTTAACAATAATTTCAAAATTCATGGTTAAACAAAATTTTATTTAACCGACCGGTGTCCGTATATAATTTTCTATCCTACGGCCAAGTGATTAAACTTTAATTTCTCGATATTCGGGATGGATCTATCATTTCAATCCAAATCGGGGTCACAGAGATGTATCATTTCACTCTGTGTTCTTAATTCATTTTATCGATAAATCCCGGGTTTATTCGATGCCCGCAACATCAAGGGTAAATTGGGATTTATCGTCACATGGGCACACAACATCATATACTGCATAACAGAACAGTCCGAGCAATATTCATCCAGAAATCAAATCAATCAAAGCAGCTATCACATCGTTTTATTCAACCGAAAATTGGATCATTTTACTAGTCATCAAGTGTCAGAATTTCAATTGGAAATTTAAATTTAATTCAAATAACTAATTATCGATTTTCATTGCATGTAACACACTGGCATGTCAATTTCAAGCAATCATTCACTAAATCAAACACAACCAAGCAACCAATTTATTTCATACTTTAATTCGATAAATATGGGATAAATTTAGTCTTACGTGAGTGAAGAAACACTCACCTTTGCGCTACAATTGCATCGAACGTCCAGAAAAGGCTCAAAATTTGACAGTCTCAGATCGCAACCAAACCAACGCCAAAACGTCCGCAATTCCGCCACGATCCCAACGCAACAAACCGTTCGTCAATCCGAGTCCGTATGAAGAAGATATCAGTGTTTTTCTATGCGGATATAAATATATATAAAAATAAATAAAAGTAAAACCTCACCACTCAGAATATGCCACGTCACCACCCGAATTGCTTCTTCCCGCTCTCCCTTCGTTCGGCTACAGTAAATTGACGGAAAAAAAAACCCAACCCGCCTCCTCTTTGAACGCCTCTAGCTCGGAACTCCGACCACCAGGCGGCGCAAGACCACCTCCATCGTCGAGCTCACCCCGAGGCGCACCCACCGACACCAGGCCCGCCACCTCCGGCGGCCTCCATCTCTGGCACCGAACCCATACAAAACCGCAAATTCTGACCTTCTATCCCCAAATTCCGGCGCCACACTTGATTTCACGACCTCCGGCCACCACCGTTGGCTTCCTGACGACGAACTCTACAAAACCCATATCCTAGAATCTCCGATTACATCCTCAATCAAAAAGCCCCAAATCCGAACCCTAATTTTCGAAAAACAGCATCTTTGACCGCGATTTCCGGCCAACTCCTTCACTGCATGTCAAAACTGATTGTAGATCTGGATTCTACTCGTCGAGATCATCGATTTGATATATAATTCGATGGGTTTCGGGAAGATTTTATCTTTGAGGTGAATTTTGTTTTTAAAATAAAAATTAAACATATTTTCAGCCATTAGAAAATAAAATAGATGAGGAAGGAGGAAATGGGCTGATGGGATAAAGTGGGTTTCATTTATATACAATTATAAGGTCCAAACATTAGAGACAACCAATTATCCTATTACACAAATTTTAAATCGCATTTTCTCCCGTACGATCAAACGGTAAGTCGGAAAATTCTAAAAATTGGAATCCTGCAATAATTCATCGTTCCGGATCCAATGGCGCCAGTTTCGTCAAATTCCGAGACAGTCGCCAAAACAGCTAATTTCACAGTTAATTAGATAAATAAAATATTCAAAAATTCAATTAACTGATAAAATTCAAATTTAAATATTTATAAATTCATATTTAAATCAAATTTACAATTTAGATAAATTTACAAATTTATTTCGCATATATTTTATTCCATATTTAATTTAATTCAAATTTCAAATTTGAATTTCAAATTAAATATAACCAAATTAAATTCCAACCTCAACTTAAATTTCAAATTAAATATCCTTAAAATTCAATTTAAATCAATTTATAACTTAAATAAAATTTTATAAATAAAATTCACATATTTTAAGTTCCCACATATAATTATTTAAAATTAACAAATCCGGAATTCAAATTTAAATCTCAAACGCTTATAATTTCTTTTTATAAATTCCATAGCGACCTTTCGAAATTTTGATTTAGTCATAACTTGCAAATTATCCGGCGAAATTTCAATTTCTTACATTCTCTGGAAAGATATGATTAATTCGATCCTAACGTTTCCAGTTTTACCCAATTCTGATTTACAATGGATTTTATAAAATTTTCCAAAGTTTGAAATCGAATTTTCAAATTACCGCGCCATTTCAAGCTCGTTATATAATTAAAATAAATTTATTCATTTTCTTCTTCGATTAAAATAAATTTTCCGTCGTTATTATTTAAAATAAATTACTTTAAATATTCAAAATCCTATAAATTAACCAAAATGACATTTTCAAATTGGTTCGGATTTTCAGGTCGTTACATTCTCCCCCACTTAAAATCTTTTCGTCCTCGAAAAGAGAACGAAACGATATCAAGCGCATATCAATTCAAATTCATATTTAAAAACAATATTTCCAAACAAGTATAGTTGTAAAATCCGTAAATTTTTCTAACTCCCGAAATCACGGAAAATTTCGGCAGCATCTCCTTTGCACGGAGAGGTCCGGGAAAAAATCCCAATACACATATAACCCAAAATACATCTCATCCAATGATGAGGCATCCCAAAAGTGGGGAAAACAAAATATAAAACTCTCAAAACCATATACCACAAGTACGTACCTCCTTTAGCGTTATATTGCATTTTTATTTACCTTAGCATTTAGCATTTTAGCGCAAGCGAGCTTTGAGGCGAAATGCGACTTCTTACACCTGCCAAATACTTACATACACATGAAAATCAAACATATATACAATATATAGCAAATGCATACAAACATACATATCAAAATTTCATCGTTTCAATTGCAAAACCATAACATCCGTTATAGGTCAGCGAACAAATCGCTGATTATCACGTATTAAAAGTTGGAATTTGGCAAAAACATACTAGGCGAAAGTTGTTGCTCTCGTTTCAGGCTTCCCGAAATATCCGGACTCATCAAATTCAGATAATCGGTTTAAAAGTTATGGCAGTTTTACCGCAAGTAAACGCTTCAGCCCGAGCACCGGAAAAATGCAGGTCTAAATGTTCAGGTCAGTTTTCAGCCCTCTAAATCTCAAAATTTTACTTAGCACATTAAGGAAAAGTTTTAGCTTACACTCTGGTCTTTCCGAATTGTACTCGCACACTAAAATCCGACGTTTCGTTTGGGAGTTATGATCAAAACAATATCGAGGTACACCTCTGTTTTTAATTTTCTGTACATACAACTATGTCTAAAACTTGAATTTCAGCATAGTAAACATGAGAATTTCAGCGGGCACTATTAACGAAAGTTTTAACTCAATTTCTAAGGTTTCCAAAAAGTCCGGAGTTGTCAGATTCCGATCAGCCCATCAAAAGTTATAGCCATTTTAATTTCAGCTTATCGATTATTTTGGATTTTCTCATAACGTTGGTTTATTTTTATTTGAAATTTCAAATTTTCGATTCCAACATTTTGTAAATCCTTAACACTTAACGTTGTTATCACCTCATTTCAATAATTGAATCTACATTCAATTGCTTACTTTATATTCGATATTCTTTCTATTCAATTTCCGGTTTTGTTTCAAGTATTATATTTTGATTAAACTTGAATTCACTTTAAAATTTTCGACGAACTGGGTTCACTTGACCCTTATTCCATTAACCAATTTATTTATTCGACGTACAAGTCATGATTTGAATTAACGACTGTTCACGACTCAATTTCATACTTAATTCTCAAACTATCATTATTCGATTCACTCTACTTTAATAAGTTATACTTTATCTGATTAAATATTTTCACAATCCCTATTCAAGAGTTCCGTGACGACCCCTCATCTCTTACATCCATTCCAGATTTTCGAAGTCTAAAAATTTTCAACAAAACAAGTATATTAACCTTGGATTGATGTCGTTAATCAGGACGAACTTAATGGCTTGATTCCGGTTTTTAACCTAAGTTCAAAATAACTTATATATTTATACTATTTTGTATAAGACATGACATAAAATTTTAAACCCAAATCTTTAATTACCAAACATATAAAAATTTTCAAAATATGTTTACCTTAAATTTCAACTTTAAATAACATATTCTAATACCTTTATCAAAATTCATAACATATGAACTTAAAATTTTATATCATATGGGATTTAAATCCAAATCCTTTACTTAACAAATTATACTAACATCTGAGCAGTCTCCCCCACTTAGACTCTTCAGAATACACATCGATAATGCGTGCACTCATTACCGAGGTCGTTTCTAAGGTCTAAGAAGGGATTACACTCATTTCGTTTAAAACCCTTCCAGTACTATTTCCAAAACTATTCTATAAAATAATAGTATTTCAAAACTTTGGTAAATTATTATCAAAGCCCGGAATCAATTTCAAGTTCATTTCTACATTCATTAAATTTTTCTTATTTGATTTACGATTTAATCAACCCTAATGGGTAATTACTTTATTATCACCCACTAAAACAAATACATACACATTTGAACCATAATATATATTTAATATATTTTAAAATATAATCGAAAACCATATTATGTTAAGTCATTCTGTCCAAGCATTTAGAAATTCCTATCGATTCTATGGCGTCCCATATATCGACCAGAATCTATAAATATTCAACAGAACAATTAACACAACATAAAATCATTTTATATCCAAAATACAAATACGCTCTCTCATATATTCACTCGAACTCATTCTAGGGTGTTACTAACCCTATCTCTAATGAGTTAATTCCCAAACAGAGCCAAGGTTATCGATAACCATCGCTCTGATACCAACTGTAACGACCCAGATTTTTGACCGTTTAAATCGACAATAAACCACACATGTCGACCCAAACAAATCTCCAACCCAGGTAGTTATTGGGGAAACATAAGAAAAAGAAAGGAAAGAAGAAAAACAATCACAGAATCTCACAGCGGAAGGATCACATATAATAGACAAATAAATATTCAAAAGCATTTAAACGTATACATTCGAGTTACCACATTTAAATCATCAGAGTTATATACTTACATACAGTAATGCAGCGGAAATAAAATGTAGTGGATACATATATATCAACTCCGTCTTCGATCTCCAAGGCAAAACAATCTTCAATAACTGCAACATCTGCTGACCCGAGCATATTGCATAAAAGAAAACACAACAAACACTCGGATCAGCACTAAATCATCTCATATTAGTCAAATTAAAATACGAAATAATATCAGTGTCATGGTGCAGTAACTCAAGAGATGTTACGGGATTTTTCCATCTCTCAAGGATCCGTTAAACTAATACATACATAGTATAATACGCTATTACAATAGTGTTTATTCAGTAAAGTATAATATATCGAAAATAGCGTAAGCAGGATTCCATGGTCCCCTTACACCGTTTATACCATTGCCGTACAGTTTGCATATAACACACCAGTACGTCGGTGGATAGGGATGCGCCGTGATACGACAAATGTTAAATCAAAATCGTAGGGGTTCGATCAGGATAATATGACAAGGCACTGAGGAAATACCCCGGTAGGATTCTACCGAATTGCGGACCCAGGCCGGTGGTAACGCATAGCCGCAACTACCGCCCACCTCGAACGACATTCCCATATTCAAAGGTGCACCCGAATCAATCACAACAGTAATAGAGATGGTTTCGAAGGAGCGCGTTCGATCAGAGATGCGATCTCATTAACCTGGGTATGGCTCCTGTTTTAGTCATTTCAATTATGACCCGAAGGTCAAGGCTAATCCATCATCGTTCTCTTTCTTCAAATCCAGTAATCGCCTCCATACCATCCTTCTTCGGTTCTGGAACTTCCACCGCGTACACAGTTGTCAAAGTGGTATCGACACCGACAGAGAGTATGCCTTATGTCGACTCCGGTCTCCTTGACAACCGAACGTTTACATTTTTCACACCGGTCAGTGTTTTTACTTTCCAAGGAGTTCGTATTTCATATCGAAAATATCATGTTCAAAAATCATTTTCATATTCTAAACAGGATATTATTCAAATGGGATTTCCACTTACGCATAACATCTTGAACTAATTCCAACTTAAATAAAATTTTGAATATCAAAATAAGTAACAATATATTAAATAACTAAAATATAAAATTAAATAGTTTGATATAATAGTTTGTAACAAAATTAAATTTATTCAATTTATTAAAATATATATATAGTTTAAAGCATTAAAATAATTCGTAAATAATTAATTAATTAAAAATAATTTATAAAATAATAATTTATAAAATAAATAGTTATAAAGAAAATTAAATACTATAGTTGGAATTAGAAACGTTCGACCAGAATTCGTTTACACTTGCAGTTGTATTTCAACTTCAGGTAACTCAAATTCAAAATCACTATCCCAATCGACTTCATTTACATTTTCATTCATTTCAAATTCATCAATTCAATTCAGATGGTTAACCCTAAACCGTATTCCCATTCCAAAGATCTCAATTCATAACAAATAAACCGGATTCGATTTCGATCATTTCAATCTGTTTAAATTTCCACTTCATATTCATTCCAACGAAAACAATGCAATTCCAAAGACACAAATTTGAATTTCAAACCATATTCCCATTTCCAAGATTCAGTTTATAACATAATTTTAATTTTCAATTCAATTTCTTCGTTTCAAATATTCTTCTTCATAACGAATACTGAGTTCACAATCAATATTTAATCCAAATCGAGATTGATTTAACGTACATCTCAAAAGCCGACAAAACAATTCAATTTCGATAAATTCGAATTTAAAATAAATTTCACCTGATATTTAACTATAATTACAACACAATTTCATTTCCTTTTTATTTGAAAATTCAAAGTTCAAATTTGAAGGAAATAAACTTCAAAGCATCACTTATATTGTCGTTAACAATAATTTCAAAATTCATGGTTAAACAAAATTTTATTTAACCGACCGGTGTCCGTATATAATTTTCTATCCTACGGCCAAGTGATTAAACTTTAATTTCTCGATATTCGGGATGGATCTATCATTTCAATCCAAATCGGGGTCACAGAGATGTATCATTTCACTCTGTGTTCTTAATTCATTTTATCGATAAATCCCGGGTTTATTCGATGCCCGCAACATCAAGGGTAAATTGGGATTTATCGTCACATGGGCACACAACATCATATACTGCATAACAGAACAGTCCGAGCAATATTCATCCAGAAATCAAATCAATCAAAGCAGCTATCACATCGTTTTATTCAACCGAAAATTGGATCATTTTACTAGTCATCAAGTGTCAGAATTTCAATTGGAAATTTAAATTTAATTCAAATAACTAATTATCGATTTTCATTGCATGTAACACACTGGCATGTCAATTTCAAGCAATCATTCACTAAATCAAACACAACCAAGCAACCAATTTATTTCATACTTTAATTCGATAAATATGGGATAAATTTAGTCTTACGTGAGTGAAGAAACACTCACCTTTGCGCTACAATTGCATCGAACGTCCAGAAAAGGCTCAAAATTTGACAGTCTCAGATCGCAACCAAACCAACGCCAAAACGTCCGCAATTCCGCCACGATCCCAACGCAACAAACCGTTCGTCAATCCGAGTCCGTATGAAGAAGATATCAGTGTTTTTCTATGCGGATATAAATATATATAAAAATAAATAAAAGTAAAACCTCACCACTCAGAATATGCCACGTCACCACCCGAATTGCTTCTTCCCGCTCTCCCTTCGTTCGGCTACAGTAAATTGACGGAAAAAAAAACCCAACCCGCCTCCTCTTTGACCGCCTCTAGCTCGGAACTCCGACCACCAGGCGGCGCAAGACCACCTCCATCGTCGAGCTCACCCCGAGGCGCACCCACCGACACCAGGCCCGCCACCTCCGGCGGCCTCCATCTCCGGCACCGAACCCATACAAAACCGCAAATTCTGACCTTCTATCCCCAAATTCCGGCGCCACACTTGATTTCACGACCTCCGGCCACCACCGTTGGCTTCCTGACGACGAACTCTACAAAACCCATATCCTAGAATCTCCGATTACATCCTCAATCAAAAAGCCCCAAATCCGAACCCTAATTTTCGAAAAACAGCATCTTTGACCGCGATTTCCGGCCAACTCCTTCACTGCATGTCAAAACTGATTGTAGATCTGGATTCTACTCGTCGAGATCTTCGATTTGATATATAATTCGATGGGTTTCGGGAAGATTTTATCTTTGAGGTGAATTTTGTTTTTAAAATAAAAATTAAACATATTTTCAGCCATTAGAAAATAAAATAGATGAGGAAGGAGGAAATGGGCTGATGGGATAAAGTGGGTTTCATTTATATACAATTATAAGGTCCAAACATTAGAGACAACCAATTATCCTATTACACAAATTTTAAATCGCATTTTCTCCCGTACGATCAAACGGTAAGTCGGAAAATTCTAAAAATTGGAATCCTGCAATAATTCATCGTTCCGGATCCAATGGCGCCAGTTTCGTCAAATTCCGAGACAGTCGCCAAAACAGCTAATTTCACAGTTAATTAGATAAATAAAATATTCAAAAATTCAATTAACTGATAAAATTCAAATTTAAATATTTATAAATTCATATTTAAATCAAATTTACAATTTAGATAAATTTACAAATTTATTTCGCATATATTTTATTCCATATTTAATTTAATTCAAATTTCAAATTTGAATTTCAAATTAAATATAACCAAATTAAATTCCAACCTCAACTTAAATTTCAAATTAAATATCCTTAAAATTCAATTTAAATCAATTTATAACTTAAATAAAATTTTATAAATAAAATTCACATATTTTAAGTTCCCACATATAATTATTTAAAATTAACAAATCCGGAATTCAAATTTAAATCTCAAACGCTTATAATTTCTTTTTATAAATTCCATAACGACCTTTCGAAATTTTGATTTAGTCATAACTTGCAAATTATCCGGCGAAATTTCAATTTCTTACATTCTCTGGAAAGATATGATTAATTCGATCCTAACGTTTCCAGTTTTACCCAATTCTGATTTACAATGGATTTTATAAAATTTTCCAAAGTTTGAAATCGAATTTTCAAATTACCGCGCCATTTCAAGCTCGTTATATAATTAAAATAAATTTATTCATTTTCTTCTTCGATTAAAATAAATTTTCCGTCGTTATTATTTAAAATAAATTACTTTAAATATTCAAAATCCTATAAATTAACCAAAATGACATTTTCAAATTGGTTCGGATTTTCAGGTCGTTACACCTTTGAAGTTATATAAATATATATATACTTATATCTATCTCAAATTCAAAACATTTGAATTTTCCAACAACTTGTTTCTTTTCAACAAATTTCCATCAAAACTTTTCTAAGGCAGCAATTCATCACTTAGAAACTCGAAAATGAACACTGATGATGTTGCGACCATCATCAGAATTATTTCCCAGCTACTGAATGAGTTCAGTGCTTCATTTCTTTCAAAATCCATTCAAATGATTTTTATTCAAAAATCCTTCCAAAATAAAGCTATATTCTTTTAATATACTTTTTCCAACTTCCCAGGATTTTATATTTTGAATTCTGGTTGGAATTCAATTTCAATTTATCACATTTGTATATTAGATTTTATATACAAATTCCATTGGTTATATATATAACTATTTCATTTTTATAATCTAATTTGATTATAATCCTAACAATCAACTTAACTATTTGAAAACAATATCATGTCCAATCTTCTGTTCAGGTGTTTATAAATTCCTATCGACTTCGTGGCGTCCCACGATTCGACCAAAATTTATAATCCACTCAACAGACTAGTCAACACAATATAAAAAAAAGTTTTTATATCAACTAACAAATACGCTCTCTCGTATATATATACACTCAACTCATTCTAGGATACTGCTGATCCTATCTCTAATGAGCACATTTCCACACAGCCTAGGTATTCGCTCAATCTCGCTCTGATACCAACTGTAATGTCCCAGATTTCCATAACATCAGAGCTGACTATATACATCATACGTCCAACCCAAATATCACGAAAATACGAGACATTTTTTTTTAGAAGAAAGAGGTAGAAGAAGAACAGAAATAACAACACAGAATCTCACATCGCAGCGGAACAAAATATAATATATCACATCTTTGAAATACAAAATCTTAACTGTATAACATACACTTATCAGAGTACAACACTTACAACATAGCGGAACAAACTATAACTAGATAACGCTGAAGCCTCCTGCTCCAAGCTCCTTTAGATATATCTGAAAAATCCTGAACTACTTGACTGCCCGTACAAATTTAGGCACCCAAGAGTTTAGGTAGAACAAAACAAATAAACTCCGGGTCAGTCATGGGACTGGTATGAGTAAACAGTTTAAAACAGTTTCAGAAAACTAAATGATATCTCATAAGACCACGCCGCATAACACGGAACGGGTTTTTCCCTTATGAAAATCCAAACACTTGATTCAACTTTATATCAAACTCTTTTGATATTATAATAATGTCTAAATCAATTAAATAACAATCTAGTGGAACGTTTGCATCTCACGTTCCACATATATATACAATCAAAACCGCAAGCACGTATTGGGTATTTGGTTTTCCAACTATGACAAGGTATGGAATCACCTTCCGCCGGTATATCTCTAGAGGAGAATACACCGAGTTCAACAAGAACATCTTGCAACTCAGCCACACATGACCGACCACTCATTTCGCTTGAGTGTATCGAATGTATATCACCAACGATTGGGATCAGCAACCGTTTCCCGAATGGGACAGCATCGACAATAGATTTTTAGAAGTAAATGAAACTCTAGATCAGGTGGTTATACACCCTAATAGGTGCGACCTACATAGCCATGCTGCTTGCCCGATTTCTGTCATTTACCGGTTGATGAGGCTAGAAGCTACGCTTTATCATCACGCCAGATTCACTTCGAATGTCACATCGTCAAATCCATCAAATCACCGATTGACGTCCTCAACAGTACATTACGTGTTAGCTAAAAGAAGTTTCCTTCTCTGCTTCCACTCTTGGTACGGTTGAAGAAATCAATGTACGTGACCTTTCTGGAAATACTCTGTCAGACATTCATCCATACACGTCACCCAGGAACAGGATGAACTGAAGGCACTATTTCTATTTATAGAAAAGTCCTTGCACTCTACTCCGTCTTCGATTATCTTTATATAACTGATTCACACGCTACTGCCGATATGGAGTGGTTCTTCGGATAATAATCCAACCGGTCTCTCGATATTGACAACGATGGTCAAAACTTCGATAGTCTGTGATTTAACTATCGAATAAAAACAAGTGTTTCGATAGTCGATGATTTAACTATCGAATAAAACAAGTGTTCATCCAAACATCCAACAATCACTGAACCTTTAATTAATGTTCCATTAATTAAATCTCTTTTCTATTTCTTTATCAATATTTGTTAATCAAATATTTCAATAACCATATTGCCCTTTTACATTCTTTGGAAAACATTTCCATATATCGCCTTCTTTTTATTTTCTAAACTTTAGAAAATATTTATGCTATTTATAATTGGAAAATATTCCAATTACTTATCTCTTTTCCCACTCGTTTATTTCTATACTTAGAAAATAATCTATATTCTATTTCCAAGCTTACATTTCATTTGGGTTAAAACAGATGTTGTGTAAAACATCGTTACGACAACCCAAATACAGTATTTAACTAATTCTTATTCCACATTGATCTTCGAGCCTGAATCTTGCTACTTATCGGTATATCATGAAATCAACCAAGTTGGGGTATAATTACCTCTCAGACCTTGACTGAATAACATTTAACGTCAAAACAGACAAGACTACTTACTCGAATAATCAATACCATACAACTGATTATTCACCTTTAAATACATATACACTTTCTCTTTCTATTCCTACGAGATTTTATTCTTATACTTCCTTTTTCATTATACTACTCTATTTCTAAGTTCGTTTTCTTATCGACTTCTATATATTTTGATATGTAAATTTCTAACTATCAAATTATCTTAAAAATATTCTATCTCCTTAAATTCCCGGAAAAATTCGCCATAACCTCCATTGTACCGGGAGCATCGGGAAATTTCAAATAGCTTTCCCGGTCCTTCTCATCTCAAAAAGAAAAAGAAAAAGCCAAGCGGCTAGCCGATACGGCGCATAAAATCTCATATGGAAATTAAATACGTACCTTTTTGTCGGGCATTCTATTTATTTCACTTCTATACTTTATTCCATACCTGTCTCCTGTATGTCTATACCTGTCCAATCTATTTTAACTATACCAATCGTTTTAACTCAATTTGTTAATTAAATCTGTTAATTAACTTTTCAGTCTATTTCACCTTCATATTTGAACATGACATGTTCAAATATATTTTTAACTTGCATTTTAACAAATTCTAATTATACTCATACTCTCATTTCCTTATCGACTACTCTATTCAAATTCCAATTCAATTCTATTTGAATTCTCTTTATTTAAACTTCATTTGAATTCTATTTTCAAATTCTATAGTTTAAAGTCCATTTGAATTCTATAGTTTAAAGTCCATTTGAATTCTATATTCAAATTCTATAGTTTAAAGTCCATTTGAATTCTATATTCAAATTCTATAGTTTAAAGTCCATTTGAATTCTATATTCAAATTCTATAGTTTAAAGTCCATTTGAATTCTCTGCATTATTTATAAACACCGTTTATAACTTCAATTCAAATCCCACCTTTCCATTTATAAACAACGTTTGTAAAATTCGATTCAAACCCCATCTTTCCATTTATAAACAACGTTTGTAAAATTCGATTCAAATCCCATCTTTTCATTTATAAACAAAGTTTATAAATTCGATTCAAAACCCACCTTTCCTTTATAAACAAAGATTATAAATTCGATCACTTGTTTTATATACCTTCAAAACAAGTTAATATTTTCTATAGTTTATTTAAAATTCGAATTCTATTTGTAAAAATAGAATTCACTTTTTAAATCTCAAATACTCTTTTCGATATTTTTATAAATCAATATTCAAGCCCCATTGATATTTTAAATAATCAAATCAACCAATTCTCAATCATTTGATTTTCTACACATCATATATGAATATATATGAAATCCAACAAACAACAAACAAATAATATATTTTTGAGGAATCCAGTTGGATTCCTCCAACCTGTTTTCCTGCATCCACAGATGTTAGTCAACATAGTAATACCCATCCTGCTTCGAGGCAGGATATCGCGGTATAGAAGGTCATCCACTAATCATAGCGTGGGGCGTATAGGGTAATCATCCGCTATGAAACTGCGGGCATCCGCTAATGAGACTGCGGGAATCCAACCAATCAATCAACCCAATATATATATATATATATATATATAATAGTCCTAAATAACTAATATTTTTTTTTTTTAAACAATCAAACAGCATCCAAACAAACACAGACAATTATTTTTAATGATATAAAAATAATTTCTAAATAAGTGGTGAGTGAGGTTTACTCACATGATTTTTGCTGAAATATCCTGTGTAATTCCCAAATCATCTCGGCTATGCATTGTCTTGGATAAGTAAATTTTGTACCTACCATTAATTTAATTCAATGGTAAAATGATTTTTAATTTAAACTAACTTATCCTATAAATAAATTTATTCTATGTATTTTCACACACTTAACCATATACATTTCAATGCTTACTTAAATAAATAAACAACTTAAATTACCTTTTCTCCATTTTTTTTCTTTTCGAGTTTAAGCATTAATTTTATAAAAAAAAAGGTCATTTGGCTATAAAATTAATAAATTAAATTAAATTTACCTTAATCACTATCTTCTCGGTGAAAGATGTCGAGGTCGCTTTCCTCTTCTTATGGTCGGACTCCCTTTTACACTTCCATTGCCACTGCAAATGCCACAAGATCAAACTCCTTTCAATGCCAGACAATCCTTTCCACCTCGTCGAACCCTAATGGTGCCTGCGACTTCCAACAGGCCTCTCGCCATGAAATTTCGAACATCATAACCTCCCAGAATTAATTACCGTACCTCAAGATACCTTCGAGCTTCACAAACCCTCAACGCCTCTTCCTATTACCATCGCGTTTCCTAGTTAACCCCTCGCATCCTCCTCCTCTTGCATTTAAATCTGTTGAACCCTTTCACTGTATCGCCAACTCTCCTCCTTCAAATCCACTATCGCACCCTTCAACGCAAGGGCCACCGCATCCTTGTCGAACTCTAGAAAAGATGTGGTCTTCGATAGGTGAATCGATTACTCCCTCTTCCAATCGCAAGTGCTCCCAATCCCATCGTTGTGCTTAAGAAAGCAACGCGAGGCCTTCAGTGGGTGATTTGTTTTGAGGAAACTAAAATGAAGGGTCGGCTTTGTATTGAAGAGGGCTGATTTCGATTTTGATGGCCATTTTGATTTTGAGCTGAAGCTTTTCGGTTTGGGATTTAATCAAATGAATTAAAAGGGAGGAGCGGTTTTTATAAAGGAGAAAGAAAGGGGCGTGGTTGCTTTATTCCCTTTTGAAATCTCTGAAGCTTAAGGGAGCCACGGGTTTGGCTTTGGTCCACCAAATTTTGATATTTTTAATTTTAAATTTAATTAAATTAAAAACCGTATCCTTTGATTTAAAATAATCAAAATGCCGAACTCCTTTCTGAACCCAACAACTGGCATTTCTAGGGTTTACCCACCATTCCGGACACACCGGGATAGGTTACGAAGTCCAATTCGACCATCTGTTGAAGATATTAATTTAAATCGATTTAATTTAAATTTCAAACCATTTAAATTCTTCGATAATTATTGAATATTATTATTCTAATTCAAACAGAGTTATGTATTGATTATCTGAACTATTTTCAAATCAGTTTTCACTTTGAATTCAGTTATTCGCTGATTCCTTATTTTGATAATTTAATATATACGATATTAAATCGAAATCGATATTTAAATCGATAACAAAAATATAAAAATTCATTTATATTATCAACTAAATATTTAAATCCATTCTAAATATTTAAAATTAGTTGGTCGAAATCCCGGGTCATTACAATCTTCCCCACTTATAATAATTTCGTCCTCGAAATTGCTAAGGTAGAAAAAGTGCTACCAACCCATTAACTTTTCAGAAGTTATTTATGTTGATACTCAACATTTCCAACTTCCTTACGTAACTCTCTTTCGAATAGATCCCTATTCGATAACTCCTCCCTTCGAATAACTATATTCGATAATCTCTCTTTCGAATAACTAGATTCGAAAACCTTTCTTTGAATCAACTATATTCGATTTACTCTATTCAATTTCTCTTATCAATTAACTCTATTGGATTTAACTCTTTTCGATTAACTCCATCGAATAACTAAATTCGATAACTCCTTCGAATAACCAATATTCTATAACTCACTTTGATTAAACTAATCGATAACTCTTTTCGATTAAACTATAATCGATAACTCATTTCGATTAACAAATAATCGATAACTCCTTCCGAATAACCAAATTCGATAATTCCTTTCGAATAAACTATATTTGATAACTCCTTTAATTCTATTCGAATAACTAATATTCTATTTAACTTCATTCGCATGACTCTAGATCGCAGCGATCACAATGGTTACGCCTGATTCCCCCAGGAAACATCCGACCGCCCTAGGCTATCTGCAGCCCTGCGAATTACGCTAGCAGTCGTACGAAATGGCAACTTATCCTGAGTAACTATTTTTGACTAACTCTATCTCAATAACTAGATTCGATCCACTTTAATTGAATAACTAACATTCCATTAAATCCTAATTCGATTTACTATGTTCAATTAACTCTATCTGGTTAACTCTTAATTTGAATAACACATATTCAATAAATTCTAATTGAATAACTAATATTCAATTTACTCTACGGATTAACCCTAACTGATTAACTCTAACTGGTTAATTCTTACTCTAATCGATTTATTCTAACTTTAATCGATTATTTCTATCTCTAATCGACTTCTCCTATTCGAATAACTCCTATTGGATAACGTTTATTCATTTATAAAGATTTACTTTTAGTAACGGTTCTTTACTTCATAAATGTTCTCTTTAATAACGTTACTTCACTTATACAAGTGTTGTGTACCCCTTCTATTTAGAACTATCGGTGTTAAAACCAATATCTCTCCTCTATATAAGTTCAGACTTATATATTCCATCTATCGAGTGATAAATATTTAATTTAATTTATAAACTGTTATTTATAAATTTATCTCTTCTATTTATCTGTTAAAAACCGATTTCCATTTTCTATTTATCTTCTGAACATTCCTTTGGTTAAATTCTATTTATTTAACAAATGAATATCTCATTTATAACATTCTATTTATTTACTATAAATAAATATTTCCATTGAATCTATTTGTAAATGTTTTTACAAATATTCCCTTCTAAATTCTATTTGTAAATGTTTTTACAAATATTTCTCCTTCTATTTGTTTGCGCATAACTCCCTTTGTATTGTGTTACAAATATATTTCCTTTATATTTGATCTACAAATATATTTTCTTCTTAACTTTTTTTTCTGGTTTTCCTTTATTCATTCCCAATTCATATTTCATTCACATTGATTTTACCCAATTTATCCATTTCGATCCATTTAACTTACTTAAGTTAAATTTAAATTCAATCATTCAACTTCCCATTAGCTAGTTGCTAATTAACCGTTTTGCCTATTTCACCATTTTCATTTGAATATAACTTGTTCAAATATATGTCAACTTAATTATAAACTAATCTAATTATATTTTCAACTCGAGTTATATATTCGATTTCGAATATAAATTCTCAATCTCTTTCATTTATTCAAAAACCCAATTTCGATTCAAATTCCCTTTAACTAATTATTTTCCAATTTAGTTAATCCTATTTAACCATTTAAAATATGATTTTTGTCTTAAAAATCATTTCACTTACTTCACTGGAGTTCATATTTATTTTATAACCCAAGTCTATATTTTCCTCATGGCCATTCGGATTTTATTTACTTTAAAAATCCCTTTACTTATATATATAAACCATTGTGGTTTTTAATGGTTTCTGGCGCTGCTTTTCTAAAAAATTTATTTTGACATAACTCAAAATCTATACGACGAAATCCAGATTTTTCTCTTTCATTAGAAAACTATTGTTCAACCGGTCCCGACGATTCTTGTTTCAAAGGATTCCGACTTAATTTGAGTCCTGTATACTCGATTGAAGTTCGAGTCGCCAATTTACGAACTGCCGCACTATGGCGAGCTCGTTTTAATTATATTTATAAATATAAACGTTTTAACTTCGTTTATAATAAAATTCAACTCCATTCTGATATATTTTCAATATATATCAAATCCATTTCAACATAATATCCCCGATCTATTTCTCTTCAAATATTCAAGTCCTCTACATCTACAATATTCAAATTCCATTTGAATTTCTTTATTCAAACTCTATATTTGAATTTCCTTCTATTCAATTTCTATTTGAATTTTCTTCTATTCAAATTCTATTTGAAATCCTTTATCTTCAATCTCTATTTGAAATCCTTTATCCTATTTCTATTTAAATTCCTTATTCAAATTCCTATTTGAAATCCTTTTGAATTTAAATTCTATTTAAACCCCTTTTGTTTTCTTTGAATTCTATTTAACCATTCTCCATTTGGATTCTAATATTCAAATCTCTATTTGAATTTTCTTTATTCAAATCCATTTGAATTCCTTTGAATTCAAATTCAACAACAACAACAACAAATCCATATATTTCTATTTGAATTCCTTTGAATTCCTTTTGAATTCAAATTCCATTTCAATTTTTCTTATACAATTTCTATTTGAATTTTTCCTTTATTCAAACTCATTTGAATTCCTTTAAATTCAAATTCTATTTCACTTCTATTTGAATCATATATATATTAAAATTCCTTTATTTTACTTCTATTTGAAATCTATATTTCATTTCCCATTTCAAAATTCCTTTGAAGTTATATAAATATATATATACATATATCTATCTCAAATTCAAAACATTTGAATTTTCCAACAACTTGTTTCTTTTCAACAAATTTCCATCAAAACTTTTCTAAGGCAGCAATTCATCACTTAGAAACTCGAAAATGAACACTGATGATGTTGCGACCATCATCAGAATTATTTCCCAACTACTGAATGAGTTCAGTGCTTCATTTCTTTCAAAATCCATTCAAATGATTTTTATTCAAAAATCCTTCCAAAATAAAGCTATATTCTTTTAATATACTTTTTCCAACTTCCCAGGATTTTATATTTTGAATTCTGGTTGGAATTCAATTTCAATTTATCACATTTGTATAATAGATTTTATATACAAATTCCATTGGTTATATATAACTATTTCATTTTTATAATCTAATTTGATTATAATCCTAACAATCAACTTAACTATTTGAAAACAATATCGTGTCCAATCTTATGTTCAAGTGTTTATAAATTCCTATCGACTTCGTGGCGTCCCATGATTCGACCAAAATTTATAATCCACTCAACAGACTAGTCAACACAATATAAAACAGTTTTTATATCAACTAACAAATACGCTCTCTCGTATATATATACACTCAACTCATTCTAGGATACTGCTGATCCTATCTCTAATGAGCACATTTCCACACAGCCTAGGTATTCGCTCAACCTCGCTCTGATACCAACTGTAATGTCCCAGATTTCCATAACATCAGAGTTGACTATATACATCATACGTCCAACCCAAATATCACGAAAATACGAGACATTTTTTTTTTAGAAGAAAGAGGTAGAAGAAGAACAGAAATAACAACACAGAATCTCACATCGCAGCGGAACAAAATATAATATATCACATCTTTGAAATACAAAATCTTAACTGTATAACATACACTTATCAGAGTACAACACTTACAACATAGCGGAACAAACTATAACTAGATAACGCTGAAGCCTCCTGCTCCAAGCTCCTTTAGATATATCTGAAAAATCCTGAACTACTTGACTGCCCGTACAAATTTAGGCTCCCAAGAGTTTAGGTAGAACAAAACAAATAAACTCCGGGTCAGTCATGGGACTGGTATGAGTAAACAGTTTAAAACAGTTTCAGAAAACTAAATGATATCTCATAAGACCACGCCGCATAACACGGAACGGGTTTTTCCCTTATGAAAATCCAAACACTTGATTCAACTTTATATCAAACTCTTTTGATATTATAATAATGTCTAAATCAATTAAATAACAATCTAGTGGAACGTTTGCATCTCACGTTCCACATATATATACAATCAAAACCGCAAGCACGTATTGGGTATTTGGTTTTCCAACTATGACAAGGTATGGAATCACCTTCCGCTGGTATATCTCTAGAGGAGAATACACCGAGTTCAACAAGAACATCTTGCAACTCAGCCACACATGACCGACCACTCATTTCGCTTGAGTGTATCGAATGTATATCACCAACGATTGGGATCAGCAACCATTTCCCGAATGGGACAGCATCGACAATAGATTTTTAGAAGTAAATGAAACTCTAGATCAGGTGGTTATACACCCTAATAGGTGCGACCTACATAGCCATGCTGCTTGCCCGATTTCTGTCATTTACCGGTTGATGAGGCTAGAAGCTACACTTTATCATCACGCCAGATTCACTTCGAATGTCACATCGTCAAATCCATCAAATCACCGATTTACGTCCTCAACAGTACATTACGTGTTAGCTAAAAGAAGTTTCCTTCTCTACTTCCATCTTGGTACGGTTGAAGAAATCAATGTACGTGACCTTTCTGGAAATACTCTGTCAGACATTCATCCATACACGTCACCCAGGAACAGGATGAACTGAAGGCACTATTTCTACTTATAGAAAAGTCCTTGCACTCTACTCCGTCTTCGATTATCTTTATATAATCTGATTCACACGCTACTGCCGATATGGAGTGGTTCTTCGGATAATAATCCAACTGGTCTCTCGATATTGACAACGATGGTCAAAACTTCGATAGTCTGTGATTTAACTATCGAATAAAAACAAGTGTTTCGATAGTCGATGATTTAACTATCGAATAAAACAAGTGTTCATCCAAACATCCAACAATCACTGAACCTTTAATTAATGTTCCATTAATTAAATCTCTTTTCTATTTCTTTATCAATATTTGTTAATCAAATATTTCAATAACCATATTGCCCTTTTACATTCTTTGGAAAACATTTCCATATATCGCTTTCTTTTTATTTTCTAAACTTTAGAAAATATTTATGCTATTTATAATTGGAAAATATTCCAATTACTTATCTCTTTTCCCACTCGTTTATTTCTATACTTAGAAAATAATCTATATTCTATTTCCAAGCTTACATTTCATTTGGGTTAAAACAGATGTTGTGTAAAACATCGTTACGACAACCCAAATACAGTATTTAACTAATTCTTATTCCACATTGATCTTCGAGCCTGAATCTTGCTACTTATCGGTATATCATGAAATCAACCAAGTTGGGGTATAATTACCTCTCTGACCTTGACTGAATAACATTTAACGTCAAAACAGACAAGACTACTTACTCGAATAATCAATACCATACAACTGATTATTCACCTTTAAATACATATACACTTTCTCTTTCTATTCCTACGAGATTTTATTCTTATACTTCCTTTTTCATTATACTACTCTATTTCTAAGTTCGTTTTCTTATCGACTTCTATATATTTTGATATGTAAATTTCTAACTATCAAATTATCTTAAAAATATTCTATCTCCTTAAATTCCCGGAAAAATTCGCCATAACCTCCTTTGTACCGGGAGCATCGGGAAATTTCAAATAGCTTTCCCGGTCCTTCTCATCTCAAAAAGAAAAAGAAAAGGCCAAGCGGCTAGCCGATACGGCGCATAAAATCTCATATGGAAATTAAATACGTACCTTTTTGTCGGGCATTCTATTTATTTCACTTCTATACTTTATTCCATACCTGTCTCCTGTATGTCTATACCTGTCCAATCTATTTTAACTATACCAATCGTTTTAACTCAATTTGTTAATTAAATCTGTTAATTAACTTTTCAGTCTATTTCACCTTCATATTTGAACATGACATGTTCAAATATATTTTTAACTTGCATTTTAACAAATTCTAATTATACTCATACTCTCGTTTCCTTATCGACTACTCTATTCAAATTCCAATTCAATTCTATTTGAATTCTCTTTATTTAAACTTCATTTGAATTCTATTTTCAAATTCTATAGTTTAAAGTCCATTTGAATTCTATATTCAAATTCTATAGTTTAAAGTCCATTTGAATTCTATATTCAAATTCTATAGTTTAAAGTCCATTTGAATTCTATATTCAAATTCTATAGTTTAAAGTCCATTTGAATTCTCTGCATTATTTATAAACAACGTTTATAACTTCAATTCAAATCCCACCTTTCCATTTATAAACAACGTTTGTAAAATTCGATTCAAACCCCATCTTTCCATTTATAAACAACGTTTGTAAAATTCGATTCAAATCCCATCTTTTCATTTATAAACAAAGTTTATAAATTCGATTCAAAACCCACCTTTCCTTTATAAACAAAGTTTATAAATTCGATCACTTGTTTTATATACCTTCAAAACAAGTTAATATTTTCTATAGTTTATTTAAAATTCGAATTCTATTTGTAAAAATAGAATTCACTTTTTAAATCTCAAATACTCTTTTCGATATTTTTATAAATCAATATTCAAGCCCCATTGATATTTTAAATAATCAAATCAACCAATTCTCAATCATTTGATTTTCTACACATCATATATGAATATATATGAAATCCAACAAACAACAAACAGATAATATATTTTTGAGGAATCCAGTTGGATTCCTCCAACCTGTTTTCCTGCATCCACAGATGTTAGTCAACATAGTAATACCCATCCTGCTTCGAGGCAGGATATCGCGGTATAGAAGGTCATCCACTAATCATAGCGTGGGGCGTATAAGGTAATCATCCGCTATGAAACTGCGGGCATCCGCTAATGAGACTGCGGGAATCCAACCAATCAATCAACCCAATATATATATAATAGTCCTAAATAACTAATTTTTTTTTTAAACAATCAGACAGCATCCAAACAAACATAGACAATTATTTTTAATGATATAAAAATAATTTCTAAATAAGTGGTGAGTGAGGTTTACTCACATGATTTTTGCTGAAATATCCAGTGTAATTCCCAAATCATCTCGGCTATGCATTGTCTTGGATAAGTAAATTTTGTACCTACCATTAATTCAATTCAATGGTAAAATGATTTTTAATTTAAACTAACTTATCCTATAAATAAATTTATTCTATGTATTTTCACACACTTAACCATATACATTTCAATGCTTACTTAAATAAATAAACAACAACTTAAATTACCTTTTCTCCATTTTTTTTCTTTTCGAGTTTGAGCATTAATTTTATAAATAAAAAGGTCATTTGGCTATAAAATTAATAAATTAAATTAAATTTACCTTAATCACTATCTTCTCGGTGAAAGATGTTGTAACAACCCGTATTTTCAATAACCTGTAATAACATAAATCGAGGCAGAATTTAATTCTAAAATGGGAATCAAGGGAAACGGGCTATGCCATTGTGTTCGTCTCGGAAAAATACACGAAATAGAGTCCGAGTTTTCGAAAATCGGAGTCCGTATGACCAAGATATGGCCTCGCGAAGTTTCACGAAAATTCCCAAATTAAAGTATACTTAATTAAGTGAAATGGGTTGTGTAGATATATATATATATATATTGATATATATATATATATATATATATATATATATATATATATAATTGAAAATTTAATAAATAAATATGCAAAAATGCTCAAAACAGCGAATTGGGAGAGGGGAATAACCGAACCGGCCGATTTTTGAAGTCGACCCGAGCCCGCTGGGTCGACTAGGGGTTAATCCAGGGTGTTTGGCTGTCAACCCGTGGGCCGATTCGCTCAAGTGCAGATTTTGCATTTGAATGGTTCTCATGGTCCATCTTTAATCTAAAGGCCCTAGATGGTTCCTACACTTGACTTCTTCCCCAAGACATGCTTTGATGGCTTGGATTGAATCTAGGGTTAATCCTATGGCCTAAAACACTTGCCTAATCTATAAATAAGACCCTAACCTACCCTAATTCATTCATAATTAAACCTAGTGACTAAACTATGGCAAAATGCTAGCTCTCATGGCCTCCACTAATTTTATGAAGAGGGTTGCATACTAATCACTCTCTAATCAACTTCTAATCCCTTCTTAGCATCTTAATCTTCTTCATTTGGTGTTCAAAGTTGCTAGTTGTGAGTTTCTATCACTTTGATGATCTTTTGGTAAACTAATTAGATGAGATGTGATGAGATTTATGGTTTTGTATGTGGGTTAATGAGCTTTGAATCATATGATATGATGTTAGCATTAATCTTATGTTTATGCATGTTGAGTATGTAAGCTTATGCAAGTTTAATATGATGTATGTTATGTTTGCATGATGCTAAATATGCAAGTTGTGGGCTATGTAATCATATGCATGTTATGCAAGTTCATGGTAATATGCTATGCAAGTTACATGTTTGTTAATATGCAAGTTACATGTTTGTTAATATGCAAGTTACATGTTTATTAATATGCAAGTTCATGATGACACATTATGCAAGTCTATAAGCTAATATGCAAGTTTGTTATGCAAAATGAATATGTAAGTTATGTGACATATTATATGCAAGTTATGTGACATGTTATGCAAGTTCATATGCAAGTTATGTGTTTGTTAATATGCAAGATGGCACCTTTGAAACATGTTCATTCATATGCAAGTTGACACCTTTTATATGTGTTATATCATGAACGAAATTACGTGGGAACGATGGGGTAATTAAATGCATAAGTTAATAAGATTGTGTGAAATTAATATAATTATGCATAACACAAAATAAATAAACATAGTATGGGAATTTGCCTATTTGGTTAGGTGTACCCATACTATGTGTTGGGAATTTACCTATTGAGTTAGGTCTACCCCATGGGAATTTACCTATTAAGTTAGGTCTACCCATGTTAAGAAAACTTGATTAATTAGGGATAATTAATATAAAATTATGAGGGTGATTAATTAGGTGTAATTAATTGACTAAGACACGAGGTTGGACTCAGTTGTAGCGTAAAACTGCCCGGACCCAACCGGCTTAACCAGTTGCTACAAATGTTAGCCCAATGTGAGAGGTCTTAGGCACAAACTAAATACGTAATTAATGTAAAGACACGAGGTTAGACTCTGTTATGACATAAGGCTGCCCGGACCCAACCGGCTTAACCAGCGGTCATAAAAGACAGTCTAATGTGAGAGGTCTTTACAAAGGTTACGTTCTTAATTAATTAATTAAGAAACACTTAACCACATTAGCATGTAGAGGGACATGAGGGGTTAAGTGGGTGCCTCGGGTGGCATGAGAAAATCTAGTGGTTGCCTTGGGTGGCAATAGAAAATACGATTAGAATACTTAACCAAAATAGAACATGTAATTAAAACATGATTAAAGGGTTAAGTGGGATATACTAGAAAAAGGGACAAGCTTAGGTGGGTAGCTTGTGGAGGCCCATTTCAACCAGTAACCCATACGTATCTTTGTGGGCTCGACCCATGTCGAGGACGGGACACGCATACTGGGCTTGACTGTAAGAGGCAAACGGGTTAGCGGTGGCAACGCAAGTCCAACGGGCTTCATATGCGTGAGTGGGCCCGGGCTGGTAGGTAAGCCGTTGTTGCATCGAGTAGATATAAGCCGTGCACCTTTAGTTTCATCAGGTTGCCACATTGGGGAATGATACATCCCACGGTGGGGCCAGCACGGGTATCTACGTTAGGGAGCCGATCGAATGGGAAGTAGTGTGTACACCTAGTGGATTGTAGGGCCCCGTGGCGCCTACTTGGTCACCTAGGGGTACGCAGGTACTAATTAGTAAATTTTGTAAGTCCTTGGGTGGGATCAACCTTTAAGTTAGGAACGACTGGTGTGGTGCAGTTTAGTAATTTACCTTAGGGAGGGTAGATGCGTCTTTATCCTTTATCTTCGTTTAGTTGACTGCTTAGGGTAGCCATTCATCCCTATATGTTACCGTATATCAGTTTATGTCTTCTCTGGTTACTTTAACGATTGTATTGTTAAAGTTATAGGACTCGCTCAGACTTATGTCTGACCCTGTTGTTTTTATCTTTTTCCCAACCCTCAGGTCCTACGGTGGATCCTAGCAGTACTGGAGCTTGATCGGATTGCTGTTCCAGTCTTTAAGAGCTTGGATAGATGTAAAGCTCCAGTTATCCAGTTATCTTTTCTTTTGTTTGGCTATTGTATGAGAGTGGGATTATGTACTTCTTTATTTTGATGGATATTGTACTTGACCTTTATTGTGGTTTTATGATGTAACCAGACATGTTTTACTTCCGCTGTTATGAGATGATGTTTTAAAATTTCAAGTACTATTTATATCTGTCTTGTTGTAATTTTTCTGTTCTATATTCACTAAAATACTCCACCGATGCTATGGCATTCCCTTAGTGAGTGATCATAGCGGGAGTGGGGTGTTACACGTGGTATCAGAGCTTAAGGTTACCAGAACAGATAAAATTTTTGAGAAAAACTACTTTCTAAGAGTATTTTCGAAGAAAGTATTTTTTAAAAGCATGTCTTCTAAGAGAAAAAGTTTTTGAAAAAGAAAAGCATAATCCCCAATAGCCATATCTTTATCTTTCGGAATCTCCTTTTTGAATCTTTCCTCTTTCGTTTCAGCATGGCTGAAGATCTTAACATCCCGGAGGGTTTAGTTATACCACTATGGTATAGGAGGTTGCAAGAGGCTAGGGCCGCGGCTGCGGGTCCGGCCAATGCTACTACACCAGAGACAACCGCTCCTCCTCCTCAGCCTAGAGTGGATAATTTTGCTAAGGTTTGCAAGGAGTTCAAGGCTATAGGAGGAAAACCTTTTCTTGGTTCAGAGACTTTCGTAGAGGCTAGAGATTGGCTTAAGGAAGTGGAAGAGTTGCTAGATATCTTTGAAGTGGAAGAGGGAAAGAAAGTCAAGTTGGCGGCTTGGTTAATGAAGGGAGAGGCCTCATTCTGGTGGGAGGTCACTAATGGAGAACGCCCTGTTGACTCTTGGGCAGATTTTAAGCAAAGGTTTGGGGCTAAGTTTCTCTCAAGGGCGGAAGAGAATCTGTTTATGGAGAAGTTCTTGAATTTGAAGCAAGGGAATCTCACGGTGAAAGAATATGTCAACAAATTCAATCAATTAGCAAGGTTTGGCATAGAGTTGGTGAATACACCGGAGAAGAAGGCTTTGAGGTTCGTTAGAGGCTTGAACGAACCATTGCAAGGAATAGCTATGACTCACATTCCTATGGGGGCCACTTTTGAGAAGCTTGTCTACATGGCACTTATGCATGAGGATGATAAGAATTCTAAGGCACCAGAGAAAAAGGGGGATCAGAAGAAACCGCAACAGCAACAACAAGGCAAGGGCGGAAAAGGCAATGGTGACAAAAAAGAAGACGAAGAAGAAGTGCTTCAATTGTGGAACACCAGGACACCTCAGTAAGGATTGTCGCAAAAAGAAGAAGACCGGTTGCTTTCATTGTGGTGAAGCAGGGCATCTTGTGAAAAACTGCCCAAAGAAGGGGCAGAAGACGGGGTCTACCTCAGGAGGCCAGGTGCAAGCTCTTATAGCACCACCTCAGTCAGGGGGGCAAGTTCAGGTTCTCTCAGTTCCACCGATTCAGCAGAGAGGTAGAACTATTTCCGTTGAAAGTCTGGTTTTTCTGTTTGATCATCCAGTTCGTACTTTGTTTGACTCTGGCGCATCGCATTCTTTTATCTCATCATCGTTAGTTGAGTCACTGCACTTAGACACCAGTCTAGTTGATGATCCCTTGGTTGTCTCAAACCCAATTGGGGGCTCCATATATCTGTCTATGATATGTTTGGGTTTGAAGATTTCTATACTTAGCGTTGAGTTTAGATGTGATGCTTTTGTATTGGGCTTCACGGGCTATGGGTTGATCTTGGGCATGGACTGGTTATCCAGTAATGGTGCCGTTCTTGATTGCGAAAGGAGAGTTGTCAGGCTCATGACCCGCTTGGGTAACACTCTCGAGATCTCTTGCAATCCCATGGAATCTGTTTTGCTAAGTTATCTTGAATCGCTCGATGCTTCGGTCGAAAGTTTGTGTTCTGTCAGAGTAGTCCGGGAATATCCGGATGTGTTTGAAGAAGTAAAGGGTTTGCCTCCGAAGCGGGAGATAGATTTCCGAATTTATTTGGTGGATAATGCCAAACCAGTGTCTTTGCCAGTACGCCACATGGCTCCTCGTGAGAGAAGAGAACTTCATAAGCAAGTAGGGGAGTTGCTTGAGAAGGGGTTCATAAGGCGAAGTATATCGGAGTGGGGAGCTCCAGTAGTGTTTGCCACGAAGGCGGATGGGTCCCTCAGACTTTGTGTGGATTATAGGGAACTTAATAAGCTCACGAAGAAGAATAGACACCCATTACCGAGGATAGATGATCTCTTTGATCAGTTGGTTGGCGCGTCAGTATTTTCGCAGATGGACTTAGCTACAGGGTTTCATCAGTTAAGAGTGGCGGAGGACAGTATAGAGAAGACTGCTTTCCGGACTCCGGATGGTTTTTATGAGTGGCTAGTGATGCCATTTGGGTTGACAAACGCCCCCGCATACTTTGTTGATCTCATGAGTAGAGTGTTCAGAGAGTATCTGAATAAGTTTGTAGTAGTTTTTGTGGATGACATCTTGGTCTTTTCCAAGAATGAAGAAGAGCATGCCTTACATCTCAAGGAAGTGTTGGAGACTCTTCGAGCGCATAGTCTTAAAGCTAAATTCTCTAAATGCCATTTTTGGAGAAGAGAAGTGCGATTCTTAGGGCATGTGGTCTCTAAGGAAGGGATAGCTGTGGATCCCGCAAAGATAGTATCTATCCAGGATTGGAAAGTTCCTAGAAATGCTACCGAGGTAAGAAGTTTCTTGGGGTTGGCAGGATATTATAGGAAGTTCATCAAAGACTTCGCGAAGATATCTGCCCCATTAACCCGCTTGACGAAGAAGAATCTGGTTTTCTCATGGGATGTAGATTGTGATGATGCTTTCCGACGGTTAAAGAGAGCTTTGACCACCGCTCCAGTTTTAGTGCTTCCAGATGGGAGTAAGCCGTTTGTTGTTTATACCGATGCTTGTGGAACAGGATTAGGCGCAGTCTTGATGCAGGAGGGAAGGGTAATAGCCTATGGAGGGAGACAATTGAGAGTGCATGAGAAGAATTACCCTACCCATGATCTAGAGTTGGCCGCGATTGTTTTCGCACTTAAGTCTTGGCGCCATTATCTTCTTGGTGAGAGATTCGAGTTGTTCACCGACCATAAATCATTGAAGTACTTATTCTCTCAGAAGGATTTAAACTTAAGACAGCAAAGGTGGATGGAGTTCTTAGCATCCTATGATTTCGAGATAGCGTATACCCCTGGTAAGGGTAACGTGGTGGCAGACGCCTTAAGTAGAAAAAGGCTATCTTTGAGTCCATTGTTCGTGGAACGACGAAGCTTGGAGTTTCTTTCTTTGTTTGACTTCAGACCTTCTGTTGATTTTGTACCTGGTTTGTTGGCATCCTTGGAGGTTAGACCTACTCTTTTGAGACGGATTGGCGAGGCTCAGCGAGACGACCCACAGTTGGTTGTGTTGGTAGAGAAGCTTATAAGAGGGGAGTCGTCCAGCCATTTGGGTAGATACACCATAGATGATAAGGGATGGTTGCATAGAGACGGTAGACTTTGTGTACCGCAAGATGAGGGTTTGAAGAAGGCTATTTTGGATGATGCACATCGTTCAAGAATGACTATTCATCCCGGTGGAGACAAAATGTACCAAGACATGAAGAGAGTTTTCT
Organism: Allium sativum; assembly: GCA_030737875.1. Classification (NCBI taxonomy): domain Eukaryota; kingdom Viridiplantae; phylum Streptophyta; class Magnoliopsida; order Asparagales; family Amaryllidaceae; genus Allium; species Allium sativum. Next base: position 323,481 of record CM060925.1, on the reverse strand, counting down.
TCTGGGCCGGTATGAAGAAAGATGTGGCCGAGTATGTGGCTAGATGCTTAGTGTGCCAACAAGTTAAAGTGGAGCAAAGGAAACCCGGTGGGTTGCTACACCCATTGGAAGTTCCACAGTGGAAGTGGGATAGTGTCTCGATGGATTTCATCGACGGGTTACCGAGATCGAGGAAGGGCAATACGGGAATTTGGGTTGTGGTAGACAGACTTACCAAGAGTGCCCATTTTATACCCGTAAAGAGTAAGAGGACCGCTCCATGGCTTGCTTCAGTCTATGTTAGAGAGATTGTTAGATTGCATGGCGTACCATCCAGCATTGTGAGTGATCGAGATCCTATTTTCACTAGTGAGTTTTGGAGAAGTTTGCAAGAGGCGGTAGGGACTCAGTTGTGTTTGAGCACCGCATATCATCCTCAGACGGACGGTCAGACCGAGAGGGTGAACCGTATCTTAGAAGATCTTTTGAGGCTTTGTATCTTGGATTTTGGAGGTACATGGGAAGAACATCTTCCTTTGGTGGAGTTCGCATATAATAACAGCTTTCAGTCCAGTATTGGTATGGCTCCTTTCGAAGCTCTTTATGGAAGGCCTTGTCGATCTCCTACATGTTGGTGGGAATCTACGGATAAGATCTTGCTTGGGCCGGATATGGTTAGAGAGACTTCAGAGAAGATTGATTTAATTCGAAAAAGGATGAAAGCAGCGCAAGATAGACAGAAATCTTATGCGGATCGGAGAAGGACGGATCTTGAGTTTGAGGTTGGGGACATGGTTTTTGTCAAAGTATCTCCATTGAGAAATGTTGTTCGCTTTGGGTCCGTAGGGAAGTTAGCACCGAGATTTGTTGGGCCGTTTCCTATTAAGGAAAGGATTGGACGGATGGCATATAGGGTGGAGTTGCCCGACAGACTTAGTGGTGTTCATGATGTATTCCATGTATCACATTTGAGGAAGTGCTTACATGAGACCGCGGAGGTGGTAGAGCCGAGCTTGCTTAGAGATGTAGAGGTAGAGCGTGATGCGACGATTCGACGAGCTCCTACTCGCATCCTTGGGTCAGAAACTAGGAAGTTGAGGAACAGAGAAGTTCAGCTAGTTAAAGTGCAATGGGGAGATGACGAAAGCAATGCTACTTGGGAGACGGAAGCAAAGATGCGTTCTTTGTATCCATTTCTTTTTGAGAGTATGTCTTTTAACTTCTCCTTTATTGCTTGTCTAGTACTTATCTTATCTTTAGTATATCCTCTCGCTAATACCTATGACCTTTAGATAGGGTAAAACCTATGGTTGAAACATGTGTTTGAAACATGTTATGGTTGATGGATGCATATGGATGCAATTGTTTGCTAGTGGTTGCTCGTGGATGCATATACACACACATTAGGCACTAGATCGGCTCAGTCACTTCATGTTGCATATTGCATAAATGGATGTGGTAGTTAGATTGATGGATGTATCATGGCTGTGTTATCATATGGATGATGCATTTTTGTGTATGGTTGTGCACGCATGTAGAAATTTGTATGTGTCAATAGGGTTTCGCATACATATTGGATGCATGGCACTATCATGGTTTGCATTAAGGAGGTTTACTGTATCAGTAACCGCCTGATTTTCGCATTAGGTAAGTACATATACACACACTTTTGCATATATCCATCCAGCATTTAGAATCTTGTAAGGACAATGATTGCTCGTGGATGATGCTTTGAGTAGATGGATGATTGGATGGTAGGATACGTTCTTCCTAACTTGAAGATTTCGGGGACGAAATCCTTTAAGGAGGGGAGAATGTAACAACCCGTATTTTCAATAACCTGTAATAACATAAATCGAGGCAGAATTTAATTCTAAAATGGGAATCAAGGGAAACGGGCTATGCCATTGTGTTCGTCTCGGAAAAATACGCGAAATAGAGTCCGAGTTTTCGAAAATCGGAGTCCGTATGACCAAGATATGGCCTCGCGAAGTTTCACGAAAATTCCCAAATTAAAGTATACTTAATTAAGTGAAATGGGTTGTGTAGATATATATATATATATATATTGATATATATATATATATATATATATATAATTGAAAATTTAATAAATAAATATGCAAAAATGCTCAAAACAGCGAATTGGGAGAGGGGAATAACCGAACCGGCCGATTTTTGAAGTCGACCCGAGCCCGCTGGGTCGACTAGGGGTTAATCCAGGGTGTTTGGCTGTCAACCCGTGGGCCGATTCGCTCAAGTGCAGATTTTGCATTTGAATGGTTCTCATGGTCCATCTTTAATCTAAAGGCCCTAGATGGTTCCTACACTTGACTTCTTCCCCAAGACATGCTTTGATGGCTTGGATTGAATCTAGGGTTAATCCTATGGCCTAAAACACTTGCCTAATCTATAAATAAGACCCTAACCTACCCTAATTCATTCATAATTAAACCTAGTGACTAAACTATGGCAAAATGCTAGCTCTCATGGCCTCCACTAATTTTATGAAGAGGGTTGCATACTAATCACTCTCTAATCAACTTCTAATCCCTTCTTAGCATCTTAATCTTCTTCATTTGGTGTTCAAAGTTGCTAGTTGTGAGTTTCTATCACTTTGATGATCTTTTGGTAAACTAATTAGATGAGATGTGATGAGATTTATGGTTTTGTATGTGGGTTAATGAGCTTTGAATCATATGATATGATGTTAGCATTAATCTTATGTTTATGCATGTTGAGTATGTAAGCTTATGCAAGTTTAATATGATGTATGTTATGTTTGCATGATGCTAAATATGCAAGTTGTGGGCTATGTAATCATATGCATGTTATGCAAGTTCATGGTAATATGCTATGCAAGTTACATGTTTGTTAATATGCAAGTTACATGTTTGTTAATATGCAAGTTACATGTTTATTAATATGCAAGTTCATGATGACACATTATGCAAGTCTATAAGCTAATATGCAAGTTTGTTATGCAAAATGAATATGTAAGTTATGTGACATATTATATGCAAGTTATGTGACATGTTATGCAAGTTCATATGCAAGTTATGTGTTTGTTAATATGCAAGATGGCACCTTTGAAACATGTTCATTCATATGCAAGTTGACACCTTTTATATGTGTTATATCATGAACGAAATTACGTGGGAACGATGGGGTAATTAAATGCATAAGTTAATAAGATTGTGTGAAATTAATATAATTATGCATAACACAAAATAAATAAACATAGTATGGGAATTTGCCTATTTGGTTAGGTGTACCCATACTATGTGTTGGGAATTTACCTATTCAGTTAGGTCTACCCCATGGGAATTTACCTATTAAGTTAGGTCTACCCATGTTAAGAAAACTTGATTAATTAGGGATAATTAATATAAAATTATGAGGGTGATTAATTAGGTGTAATTAATTGACTAAGACACGAGGTTGGACTCAGTTGTAGCGTAAAACTGCCCGGACCCAACCGGCTTAACCAGTTGCTACAAATGTTAGCCCAATGTGAGAGGTCTTAGGCACAAACTAAATACGTAATTAATGTAAAGACACGAGGTTAGACTCTGTTATGACATAAGGCTGCCCGGACCCAACCGGCTTAACCAGCGGTCATAAAAGACAGTCTAATGTGAGAGGTCTTTACAAAGGTTACGTTCTTAATTAATTAATTAAGAAACACTTAACCACATTAGCATGTAGAGGGACATGAGGGGTTAAGTGGGTGCCTCGGGTGGCATGAGAAAATCTAGTGGTTGCCTTGGGTGGCAATAGAAAATACGATTAGAATACTTAACCAAAATAGAACATGTAATTAAAACATGATTAAAGGGTTAAGTGGGATATACTAGAAAAAGGGACAAGCTTAGGTGGGTAGCTTGTGGAGGCCCATTTCAACCAGTAACCCATACGTATCTTTGTGGGCTCGACCCATGTCGAGGACGGGACACGCATACTGGGCTTGACTGTAAGAGGCAAACGGGTTAGCGGTGGCAACGCAAGTCCAACGGGCTTCATATGCGTGAGTGGGCCCGGGCTGGTAGGTAAACCGTTGTTGCATCGAGTAGATATAAGCCGTGCACCTTTAGTTTCATCAGGTTGCCACATTGGGGAATGATACATCCCACGGTGGGGCCAGCACGGGTATCTACGTTAGGGAGCCGATCGAATGGGAAGTAGTGTGTACACCTAGTGGATTGTAGGGCCCCGTGGCGCCTACTTGGTCACCTAGGGGTACGCAGGTACTAATTAGTAAATTTTATAAGTCCTTGGGTGGGATCAACCTTTAAGTTAGGAACGACTGGTGTGGTGCAGTTTAGTAATTTACCTTAGGGAGGGTAGATGCGTCTTTATCCTTTATCTTCGTTTAGTTGACTGCTTAGGGTAGCCATTCATCCCTATATGTTACCGTATATCAGTTTATGTCTTCTCTGGTTACTTTAACGATTGTATTGTTAAAGTTATAGGACTCGCTCAGACTTATGTCTGACCCTGTTGTTTTTATCTTTTTCCCAACCCTCAGGTCCTACGGTGGATCCTAGCAGTACTGGAGCTTGATCGGATTGCTGTTCCAGTCTTTAGGAGCTTGGATAGATGTAAAGCTCCAGTTATCCAGTTATCTTTTCTTTTGTTTGGCTATTGTATGAGAGTGGGATTATGTACTTCTTTATTTTGATGGATATTGTACTTGACCTTTATTGTGGTTTTATGATGTAACCAGACATGTTTTACTTCCGCTGTTATGAGATGATGTTTTAAAATTTCAAGTACTATTTATATCTGTCTTGTTGTAATTTTTCTGTTCTATATTCACTAAAATACTCCACCGATGCTATGGCATTCCCTTAGTGAGTGATCATAGCGGGAGTGGGGTGTTACAGATGTCGAGGTCGCTTTCCTCTTCTTATGGTCGGACTCCCTTTTACACTTCCATTGCCACTGCAAATGCCACAAGATCAAACTCCTTTCAATGCCAGACAATCCTTTCCACCTCGTCGAACCCTAATGGTGCCTGCGACTTCCAACAGGCCTCTCGCCATGAAATTTCGAACATCATAACCTCCCAGAATTAATTACCGTACCTCAAGACACCTTCGAGCTTCACAAACCCTCAACGCCTCTTCCTATTACCATCGCGTTTCCCAGTTAACCCCTCGCATCCTCCTCCTCTTGCATTTAAATCTGTTGAACCCTTTCACTGTATCGCCAACTCTCCTCCTTCAAATCCACTATCGCACCCTTCATCGCAAGGGCCACCGCATCCTTGTCGAACTCTAGAAAAGATGTGGTCTTCGATAGGTGAATCGATTACTCCCTCTTCCAATCGCAAGTGCTCCCAATCCAATCGTTATGCTTAAGAAAGCAACGCGAGGCCTTCAGTCGGTGATTTGTTTTGAGGAAACTAAAATGAAGGGTCGGCTTTGTATTGAAGAGAGCTGATTTCGATTTTGATGGCCATTTTTGTAACAACCCGGAAAATCTGGGCCAGTTTAAAATTTTTATTTTGGCAATTTTAGCGAATTTTGATTATTTAAAATGAATTATTTTAAATAAAAACGACGAGAAATTTATTTTGAATATAATTCGACGTATATATTATATACGTCGTCGTTAGAATATGAATATTTATTTATAATTATGAATAGAATTGAAAATGGCGCGGTAGTTCGATAATTCGATTTCAAACTTCAATTGAATGTACCGGGTGCAAAACAATCCGGATTTTAGTGAAACCAAAAATAATGGAATCTAATAGTGAATATCTTTCCAACGAATCCGAAAAATCCAAAGTTCGTAGCGGAAATCAAAAGATAAGTCCAGTTGAAAATTCTGAATAGTCGCTATGGAATTCAGGCCCTTAAAAAAATGGACATTTTGCAAATGACCTCGGATTTCGACGAAACCACTTTTGTTGGGTCCGTGATGTCGAATTAGTGCTAGGTTTCAAATTTTATAATTTTTCGAATCAATATGTGAGCGTGGTAAAGGAAAACGCGTTTGACCAGTTTCAGTTGATTTTAATCGACTGGAAATTGGCCATTTTTCCAACGGTCTCGGAATTCGACGAAACTAGTTTTGTTAGGACCGTATCGTCAATACGAAGCTAGAAAATATTTTTCTGCAATTTATAGAGCTAGTATGTGATCCCGGTAATTTGAAATATACGTTTAAAATTCAATATAATGATTTAAATGTAAATTCAACGGAAATTGATCAAAGTGATCGAATCAGCTTGCGATGCATATCCCATTGTGTTCGGAATGGGGGTGATACGCTATGGACGACAGGCGGTGGGCCTCGTTTCGAGGTTGTATGTAAAAGTCAACTTTTAGAAATTAAATAATATAAAATAAAATAAAATAAAATAAGAAAAAAAAAGAAAACCCCTCCCCCCTTATTTCATTCTGGCCCCCCCCCCCATTTCTTCGTTCGCTCAGACAAAATAAAAAAAAACGACGAGAGAGGAAGGGGGAGGAGCCGCCGCTCCTCCCACCGTCGCGCCCACCCAAGGGGGTGCTGACCACCGCAGCCCCCACCCGATGCAGATCGACGCACCCCTCCCCCAAAACCCGCTGCAGCCCTATCGCCCCCCCCCCCCCCCCCCAATCCTGTGAGCGCCGCCGCCGATGAGGAGAAGATCCCCCCCCCATCCTCCGAAGCAGAAGATCCCCCCCCCCCATCCTCCGACGAAGCAGAAGACCCCCCCCCCCCCCCCATTCAACCGATCTTCTGTAAGTTCCCTGATGTTGTTTTTTTTATTTACTTGAAACCTGTTTTTTTATTTATTTTGAAAACTGTTTTTTTTTATTTGATTTTTAAAACTGAATTTCTAATGATTTTAAAAACTGATTTTATTTTAAAAGGTTTAATCTTTTAATAAAAAAAAAAGATTGTTTTGAAAACATATATGAAATTGTTTTGAAAATATATGTTGTTTTTAAAAATAAAAACAACTTTGTTTTAAAAAAAAAAAAAAAAAGATAACAACTTTGTTTTTAAACAAAAGATATGAACTTTAAAAATGAAAAGGCGAGTTCTTTAGAAATGAAAAGGCGAGTTCTTTAAGAATGAAAAGGCGTGTTCTTTGAAAGTGAAAAGGCGAAATCTTTATTTTAGAAAAGGCAAAATCTTTAGGTGGAAAATAGCGTGATAAAAATATAATTTTTATCTATATAACATAGTAATAAAAATTCGTTTTTTATCTGTTGAAAAGCAAAATAAAAATTCGATTTTTATATATTGAACTTTGAAATAAAAATTCGATTTTTATATTTGAAATAAAAATTCGATTTTTATATATTGAACTTTGAAATAAAAATTCGATTTTTATATATTGAACTTTGAAATAAAAATTCGATTTTTATATTTGAAATAAAAATGCGATTTTTATATATTGAACTTTGAAATAAAAATTCGATTTTTATATATTGAACTTTGAAGTAAAAATTCGATTTTTATATATTGAATAACGAAGTAAAAATTCGATTTTTATATATTGAATAGCGAAGTAAAAATTCGACTTTTACATATATAGTGGCTACAGCAACGAAGATGACAAAGATGCGATAGCGATGAAGATTTCCTGCAAAAGAAGTGCCGTGGAGCTAGGATAGCTATAGGTGAGAATTTCTCACCTTTCAATTTATTTTTCTAGTTTTATATATATACTAGGATGCAGACGGTGCTTAGTAGCACCCGACACAATTGTCCACAGACCATGGACTTGTTTGTTTGGTTGCATAGATTAGTTGAATTATTTGTTTGAATTGAATTGTTTGGTGAGGTGAAATTGATTTGATTGATGTGTGAATGGCGTGGGCCTTCACTAGACCGGGGATAAGGCTAGGCCTCGTCCCGTTTCTAGTATCGTGCCGTTATGCCGCCAAAATTTTCTAAAATATGTTAGAAAAATAAAAGGATCATTTTATTTAAAGAATGAATTGAATAGAAGTTCATATGTTGGAATAAAATGTTTTGTCGTTAAAAATATAATTTTTAACGTGAATGTGAATAAATAAATATTCATTTACAAACCGGACGGTTTGTTTATGTACACCTATTTGAAGGACATCGATTGGGACGATAAATTTTACACATCGCCCAACAGCACAAATAAAATAGGTGTTTGATTGTTTGAAACCCCACACGGGTGTTGGGATAAAATTTGAAATTCACTCATCCTGATTGATTAAATATGTCGATCGATCGATTGACAGGCTGTTATAAGCGTTGAATATCTATATTTGATGCTTATACAGTGTAGTGCACTTTGGTTGATGGTTGATTATTTTTCAATGCTATGATATACATGTGTTGTATGAAAATCCATATAATTAACTTTATATGGTAATTGATTGGGCCTCATTCCAATTTGAAAAATAAATAATATTATAAAATAAAAGTTCATGTGTTGACAGTACTAATTCATTGAGATTGGTCATGTGTTGAACGAAATATTTTGATAATAACAACTATTTTGAAAAAGAAATATTTGAAATAGAATATTTGAAAATAGAAATTTATGAAGCCGTGTTGATTAGATTGACGCCATTTTGACGTGAACGATATTTATATCGATTTTAAAACGATTTCGAAATGAATTGAATTGAAAACGAATTCAAAACGATTTCGAAATAAAATGAATTGAAAACGAATTCAAAATGAATTGAAAACGATTTCGAAATAAAATGAATTAAAACGAATTCAAAATGAATTGAAAACGATTTCGAAATGAATTGAATTGAAAACGAATTCAAAACGATTTCGAAATAAAATGAATTGAAAACGAATTCAAAATGAATTGAAAACGATTTCGAAATAAAATGAATTGAAAACGAATTCAAAATGAATTGAAAACGATTTCGAAATAAATTGAATTGAAAACGAATTCAAAATGAATTGAAAACGATTTCGAAATGAATTGAATTGAAAACGAATGCAAAATGAATTGAAAACGATTTCGAAATGAATTGAATTGAAAACGAATTCAAATGGAATTGAAAGCGAATTGAAATGAATTCAAATTGAATTGAAATTCGAATTGAATAGAAATGAATTTTAAAACGAATTTATAAAGAAGAATTCAATTTTGCCTTGAATTGAAATGGAAGTTGAAATAGATTTTGAAACGAATTTTAAAACTATTTATATAATTCGTTTTAAATAGAAATCGACGAAATATATATTATATATATTATATATATAATATAATGGCCTGAATAGAACGCGCCGCGCAGCGGTAGTTCGTGAATTTCGACCATTGATTTCAAACGGACATTACGGGAGATCCGACCGTCGGATTCTCCTAAAACCGGAACCGTTGGGTTCGTATCGAAAAGAGCTTTCTAACGAATATTAGAAATTTGAAATCTAACGGTTGGATTTGGAATTATGTCCAAATCAAATTCGAAAAAGGTCGCTGTAAGTGCAGTTCGATGGCCATTGATGGAAATCGACTGTACGGACCTTGATAAAATTATTAAAAATAGCAATAATTTGTGTAAAGTCATAAGAAATGATTTAGAAAGAATTGGGATGAAAAACTCCCTATTTGAAAAGATAAAAATAGATTTTTATCGAAATGAACTAGTTTTGAACTAGAATTAAAATTCTATTTATTTTTAAATAAATAAATTGAATTAGAAAAGGGTTTTAAAAATAACCAGAATATCCAATGATTGCATTGGAGTGGATTTGAATCGAGGTTGTCTTCGGAATATTTCGATGTTGGAATTCGTGATTATACAGGTGTTGTTATGGAAATTTGAAAGATATATTTGTATCGTTATTTCCAATACGACATTTGTTAATCGTAGAATTTGATATTGAATATAAGCCGATATATTTTCTATTCAGAGCCTTATATTGAATATCAAATGTGATTTGGGTTTGTCGTGAATGGTGTCTTCACTAACACTGTTCTTGAACCCAGTTGAGAAATGATTAAATCTTTTTATTTAGATTTAATGAGAGTGTACCAATTAAATAATATTTAATTGGAATTGAATCGATATTGATTTTTGGGTTTATCGTGGACAGTGTTTTAAATAACACTCGTTCTTTAATCCGATCATTAATGAAATGTGATTTTGGGTTGTCGTGAACGGTATCTTCAATAATACAGTTCTTAGACCTAAAGGAGTTAAGAAAATCAGAAACTAACTAGAGATTAGTTAAGTTGAATAGTTTCCGAGGTATTGATCTGATGTTGGTTTCGGCCTTCGGGATTAATACTTAGGGAATTGCTCACTTGCTAATTTACAATCAGGGACTGATTGAAATGTGATGTGATTTTGGGTTTATCGTGAACCGTGTTTTAAATGACACTGATTCTTTAACCCAGTCACAGATTAAAACTAAGTGGAGTTTTAATGAATCTTTAATTAGATTGAAATAATCGAAATGGAGTATCACCAGTTTTGCTCCAGGCGATAGTTAAATCTTTAATTAGATTTGAACGTGAAATGGTAATTGAATTTACCGATAACACCGTGGTGTTAGATATGAAGTATAACCAGTTATACTTCATGGGATGAATAGGTTGGGATTGGGAAATTAAAACAAATGATTACTTCGGTAAGGTTCGCTAATCCCGACTAGTTTGAATTGAGATTCAAAAATAGAATAAAGAATAAATTCAAGGAATTTATCTTAGATAAAATTTATGGGGACATTTCCCTATGAATGTGAAATTTAGAAACTAACTGTCGGTTAGCCAAGCAGAACGGTTTTCTGGATATTGATCTGATGTTGGTTTCGGCCTTCGGGGTTAATATTTGGGGAATTATTCTCTTGATTAATTTACGGTTAGTGACTGATGAATTGGAATGAGGCGTATGTTGTGTTTGTGTAACACTTTTATAATATATACGCGAGTTATTCGGAAAGACCGGGTTTATCCCATTCTGAATAACTGATACGACGATAAGTCGAAGATGAAGACGGTGGTAGAAGACCGGAGGTCTTCACGTCGTTTGGGTGATAACTGATGATCTTGATTGGGCTGTACACCCAAGAAGATGGAAACAGTTTGTGATCGTCCAGACGTACTTGGAGATCGATGGATATGCGGGGTACTAGGTGCCTCCGGTTTCGTTCAGACCCAGAACGGACTTGTAAATGGACTGTGTGTCTGACATCGGATTTCATTCTGTGTGACTGATATCGGTTGCATAGGATGGCTTGCCTGTGTGGCATGCTAAGATGCAAATGATCAAGGCTTCTGTTGAAAAGCAAAGTCTTGTGGTGATGATCAAAGCACGGCCTTTGTGGCGTAGCTTTGTGTAACGTTTACCTCGCGTGTTTCACACCAGGTATGAACCAAAAACGGGAGACGGACCTCAGGGGGGACATGCGTTTTCTTTCTAGCTAGAAGTGGCGTCAGTGGTTTTACACGCCCTGACGAGTTTGACTTATGTGGTTGTTGCTGTTGCGAGGCGCCTCAGATTGATCGGTCGTTCTCGAACCGATGGAGTCATTTAGTTGGCTCACCTACGCCCCAAAGGGCGGAGAAACGTATTGTTCAGGCATTATAATCCACATCGGTGGACCGGCCCTGACGATCCAAGGTACGGTTGCGGCTGTGCCTGAGACACGGGCTAGAGCGTCTCGAATCGGTTGAGGACTATCTTTTGCCTCGGTTCATAGATGGAAACCCAATTTCCAAATACGTGACTTTGCGGTTTTAGTTGTAATCCTATATATGGCGACATAGTGGGATGGGGCGCTCATGCCGCCTATGATTGATACTTATGATTTGAAGTTGTTTTATACACTATGCACTTATAATAGTATCAAATGATTTGTTTTAAAACGTATCAAGCATTCTTTGGCTGTTATAAGGGAAAACCCTATCCCCCGGCTTGCGTTGCATTGTGTGATAGGACCTGGGTCTTATAACAGCTTCATTTTTCTTTATTTAGCATTGCGCTGTTTGTTTTATGCACTGGTATTCTTGGGAGGAAACCCGTTCCGTGTTATACGGCGTGGTCCCTTGATTTACCTAATGATTTAAAATAAAGATTAACGGTTTTAGTTCTCACACCAGTCCCATGACTGACCTGGAGTTTATTGTTTTAACCTAAACTCTGGGTGCCCTTATTTTGACACGGGCAGCTAGTAGTTTTGGTTTTGCAGATTTATATTCACAGGATCCTGGTTTACAGCTGGAATGATATCCGGAAAGCTTTGTATCCGTATATCTACTTCTAGTTGTGTATTGTATTATTTTTCCGCTGCTATGTATTTAAATGTAATTTAAATCTCTGATATTTCTGTGTAATATTCATTTATACTCTGTTTATTCTTGTAATTTGATGCATTGTTGTTATATACAATGAAATGTTCTTTTATATGCGTTCTGTTGTGGCTTGTTCTCGAACTATCCGACGCTTTCCTTTACGGGGAAGTTACGGGTCTTCACAATTTTGATTTTGAGCTGAAGCTTTTCGGTTTGGGATTTAATCAAATGAATTAAAAGGGAGGAGCGGTTTTTATAAAGGAGAAAGAAAGGGGCGTGGTTGCTTTATTCCCTTTTGAAATCTCTGAAGCTTAAGGGAGCCACGGGTTTGGCTTTGGTCCACCAAATTTTGATATTTTTAATTTTAAATTTAATTAAATTAAAAACCGTATCCTTTGATTTAAAATATTCAAAATGCCGAACTCCTTTCTGAACCCAACAACTGGCATTTCTAGGGTTTACCCACCATTCCGGACACACTGGGATAGGTCACGAAGTCCAATTCGACCATCTGTTGAAGATATTAATTTAAATCGATTTAATTTAAATTTCAAACCATTTAAATTCTTCGATAATTATTGAATATTATTATTCTAATTCAAACAGAATTATGTATTGATTATCTGAACTATTTTCAAATCAGTTTTCACTTTGAATTCAGTTATTCGCTGATTCCTTATTTTGATAATTTAATATATACGATATTAAATCGAAATCGATAACAAAAATATAAAAATTCATTTATATTATCAACTAAATATTTAAATCCATTCTAAATATTTAAAATTAGTTGGTCGAAATCCCGGGTCATTACAGTGCATTTGCTTTAATTACATTTTAAATAAACGTTAAAATTTGTTTAAAAATAAAACTTGTAACAACCCGCTATTTTTTTACGATTTAAATTTCGATTTAGATTGATATTTTATTTTGAATTTTTTTTCCATAACGGGAATTTGAAATTTGAAATACGTACAGTGAGATGTAGAAGCTGTGAAAATTTCGTTGAAAAATTTGAATGTTTTCAATCGCGCAATTTTCAGTGCATAGCTACGCAAAACAGTTCAAATTTTCGCAATTTTAAAAGCTCTCTTAAACTAGTTCGTAAAAACATGAAAAGTATTCTATTCGTTGTCAGTAATCCAACGACGAAATTCATTTTGCGAAAATCGGACGTTTTGACCTCCGTTTTACGTCCGCATTTTTACGTTAAAAGGGGCCCGTAACGCGTTTTTGAACGGAGCATCCTGACACTGAAAATTATATACCGTTGTATCCGTCTTGTCGCGCTGATTTCCGCAATATACTCATTTGTCAGTTTCGGTGCTCGGTTCGTGCTGAAATTGTAAAAATGCTTCCACGGTTCATTTTTGAAACGGAGCCATCTGAGTTTGATGTGTCCTTTTTCCGATTTTACATACTTTTCTAACCATTTTGGGTCTGCAAAATCTGTCTTTTTATTTTATTGTGCCATCGATAAATTTTTTTATTTCTTTCTCTTAGGCTTGTATGGACACGTTTTTATACATGAATGCACGCATGGTTCTTCCTTTCACCACTTTTATTTACTTCCTAGAAGACTAAATGAAATCTTACCATGCATGGACCTATACATTACATGATGCCTAAAACTGTTATTCTATGTTAAATTGAATTATGTCTCATTTCCCTTTTATCGGCAAACACTCGGTTGTTTAATAATAATATTATTATTATTTTCGAAATAAACGTTCATTCACCCTTTAACTAATAATCCATATGTTTCCCGTTTAAATTTTATTTTTAGAAACTGTTGATTCTATATAATATTCCGTTCATTTCCCTTTTAAGTTTAAAACAATACATTAAATATTTAAAATATTTGTTTTTTATAGTTTTAAAACCGTTCAAAACTTTGTTACTATTACATTTGGTCTGTTTTGAATCTTTAAAACCGTCATGTTCCATCAGCTTCAAAGGTGCTGCATTTTTCCATGAGAATCGTTCTTTCCCAAGGTCGGTTACACATGTTTTCACAACAACTCATGTTCCCCATTCTCATTTTAAAATTTGCTCCCTTTTAATTCATTCCATTCCCACTGCTTAATTATTCCCTCTTACCTTCCTTTCATCGCCATGTCTCCACCAAACCTCCACACCACATTCTACCCTTCTCCCTCTCACATGGCCGAGTCAACCCACTCATAATGAGTCACCACTTCTGTAAAGCCGACAAGCCCTCCACACATTAAAAAAAAGCCGAGCTCCATTGGATCCGAACCACTCAAGACATCCGCCCTCTCCCTCTCTCTCCCCTGAGACGATGTCCGATCTCCAACCAAGCATTTACGCCTCCCCCATGAAGCCTCCGACAGATTTGCTCCGCCCCTCTGCCAATCCCGTTCAATTGCTCCTCAACGAGACAGCCGTGCCCGCTGTCTAGATCCAAACCTCTACCTTTGCCGAACCCTGACCGTGCCCAACAATCACCGTGAAATCCTGCTCCAAAACCCCTCACCGCTACATCCAACAGCTCCGCCTCCTGCTGACCGCGCCCGTCATACCAACCCCATCCTTCCACAGATTTGCCTCGCATGCTGCAAAATCCGCCCGACACCAAGCTCAGCCTCACGAACCCGTTACTCAACCATTTTGACGAGTCTAGTGTGCGACGTGTACGTGAGTTGGTCCCTGCATGTGTTTTTTTTTTGTTTGTGCGTGAGTTGTGCCAGTGGTGTATATGTCAGTGAGCATATATAGTGCGTTGCAAGAGTAGAGTTGGTAATGTAACGAACTGGGATTTTCGACCCAGAAAATCAACATAAAATCCATGTTAATTATTCAGGCATCGAACATTCCAGGTCATTAATAGAAAGAAATTAGAGGGTGAGAATAGATAAGATTGAAATTTAGAATAGAAGAAGAAGAACATAATCAGAGTAAACACGAATCTCACAGCGGAACGAATAAAATATATTATACAACATAACTTTGAAATAAAACAGTGTGTATATATATATATACAATAACATTATCAGATACAACACTTACACACAGCGGAAATAACAATAGCTATATAGTTCTGAAGCCTCCTGCTTCAAGCTTCTCCAAGCGTATCTGTGAAGACCTGAACTACTTGATTGCTCGTACAAATTTGGGCACCCAAGAGTTTAGGGAGAAAACAAAACAAAATAAACTCTGGGTCAGTCATGGGACTGGTGTGAGTAAACTCAAATCATCGGTTTAACTTTTCAAAATCCTTTTCAAAAGCAAAGATAATCGTAAGACCAATCCACACATAAACACGGACGGTTTTTACCTTACGATAACACAAAACAGTTTTGGAAATTGATACTTTTCTGATATTATAATAATGTCTAATCACAAGTAATTAACAATCTAGCAGAATGCTTGCATCTCACGTTCCACATATATAGTATACAAACTAAAACCGTGGGCTCTTATTGGAAATTGGATTCCGACCTTGACAAGGTATGGGACCACCTGCCGATAGTGTATCTCTAGAGGAAAATACACTCGGTTCAAAAAGAACATCTTGCAACCCGGCCCTCACATGACCGACCACTCATTTCGCTTGAGTGTATCGAATGTATACCACCAACGGTTGGGAGCTACCCACCGTCTTCCCGAAAAGGGACAACATCGAATAGACAAAGAATGAATTGGATTTTCTGTAGATAGGTGATATACATCCTAATGGGAGCGACCCGCATAGCCATGCTGCCTGCCCGATTTCTGTCATCTCCCGGTTGATGAGGCTTGAGGTCATTTCATATCTTTGAAACACTTGACCACCATTCACTTTGAATGCCACATCGTCATACCCGTCAAATCACAAATTGATTACCTCAAAAACACCATGGGTATAAAGCTAAGAGAAACGAATTCCTCCGCTACCAAACGTAAGTACGTTTGAAGAGATCAACTTACGCGATCCGTTAGATATACTCTGTCAGACATTCGTCCATTCACGTTTGTCCTGGGACTGGACAAACCGAAGGCACTATTATGTAAACAGGATAGCCCTTGCATAACTCCGTCTTGATTATCTCCATCATATTTAATTGCAACGCTAACGTCCGTACAGAGTGGTTTTCAGATAATATATCTGATCTCTGTCTCTCTATATTGACAACGATACAATGGTCAAAAACTTCGATAGTTGGTGATTTAACTATCAAAGAAAAACAGGTGTGCAAACAACGATATCATTTCCAGATGGAAATTCTATCGATCAATCATCAATCCACATTTATCTCTTTCTATAAAATTATCTTTAATTTATCCATCTCCCCATTTCTATCTATTTGTAAATTCTTATTTTCTAAATTTTGAAAATATACTTTATAGATCATTAGGGAAACATTACCGTATTTACTTCCTTTTCTTATTTCCTGTATTGGAAAACATTTCTGATTCTTATTGGGAAAACATGTCCAAATCTCCTTTACTGGATTTAAACAGATGTTTAAATAAAAACATCGTTATGCCAACTTAACCCATTACGGTCATTAACTCAATTTACTTAACCAACTTCCACTATCGAACCTTATCCATTTCTTAGTTAAAACTGAAGTCAATCAAGTTGGGGTATAATTACCTCTCAGACCTTAACTGAGCGACATTTCTAACTTCGAAATAGACAAAATTCAACTTCCAACACCTTTAACACACTTCGAATAACTTATATTCGATTACTCTTCTCGAATTAACTATATTCGATACTCTGCTTCAATAAGTTATATTCGATAACTCTACTTCGAATAAACGATATTCTATTATTTCTTTTTTTACTAACTCTATTCAACCTACTAATAATCGACTACCTCGCACTAGATTAGTTCCATTCGAATAACTCTAATTCGATTTAACTCCAATTGATTTACGCTAATTGATTTACCATAACTGGTTAACTCTAGCTAATTAACTCTAACTGGTTAACTCTAACTGATTTACTCTGATCGATTAACTCTAACTCGACTAACTCGACTTATTTAACTCAATTTGACTAACTCAACTTAATTATCTCAACTTGACTAACTCGGCTTAATTAACTCAATTTGATTTACTACTATTTGATTTAACACCATTCGCTTGACTCTAGATCGCAGCGATTATAATGGTTACGCCTGATTCCCTCAGGAAACATCCGATCGCCGTAGGCTATCTGAAGCCCTGCGAATTATGCTAGCAATCATACGAAATGCCAACTCATTCTAAATAACTATATTTGACTAACTCTATCTCTAATAACTATATTTGATCAACTCTAATTGAATAACAAATATTTAGTTTAATTATAATTCAATTAACTAAATTCAATTAATTCTATCTGGTCAACTCTTTATTTGAATAACTAATATTCGACTCCTCCAATGATTAACTCTATTCTATTACAAATATTTCCTTTTCTATTGGTCTATATTTATTTCATATAACTATTTTCTTTTATTTATTCCCTAAGAAAAATATCTCCTTTTATAACTTTATTTATTTTCTAAATAAATACTTATATTTAATCTATTCGTAAATATTTCACAAATATTTCCTCTTTAAATCCTTTTCGGTTTACTTTCCTTTGTCCAAAGTATTCCATTTATTTCCTACAGTTCTGCTTCCATAAAAATCCATTTTTGATTCGATCAAAAGTCTTATTTCAATATACCCTTCAAATTTTATTTTATATAAAATCCTTTGATTTTATATATATAAATATTTTATTTCAAATTATAGTTTGAAATTTTCCTTTTCATGTTCTTGCATTTTTCTTTGGTATTTTAAAGTACCAAATAACGATGATCAACACCCACAATCAACAACAGGTTATAAATCACATCGTATATCACAATATGCGAAAAACAGAAGAAGAAAATTTTTGTTGAGGAACCCAGTTAGGTCCCTCCAACCTGTTTCCCTGCATCCACAGATGTCAGTCAACATAGGTAACATGAAGGTAAAATATTCTGATAAACAGAATCAATATTTCAATACGATTTATATATATCGTTATCGATATTTTCAATCAGCTGACTAGCAGTTCAACCAAACAGCCAACACACATCAAACAACCATTATTTATAAATTCTAAAAATATTTTATGAAAATGTTAATTGAGCAGAGTTAGTGAGATTTACTCACCTTGGACGGTTATCGTTAAATAACGATAATTGGTCGTTGATTTGAATCAGGCGTTTAATTTCACCATAAATCCAAACGAGCTTCAATTCATTCCCGGTCGGTTTCATGGTGTAGCCACCGTCCATGCGATCCTGACGGATCTGTTCGTTCGCAATTCTGATATTGTACGAGTGAAATATCACATTTATATGTTTATACACTATTTAAATAGATTAAAAACTTAATTTTATAAAAGAATTCGGGCCTTACTCTGAATTCCCGGCCCAACCAAATCATGCAACCGTGTTTACCCGCAACCTCTCTTCGTTTAACATTTTTTTCCTTCTTCTTAAGACTGGGCTTTACATTTTCAATGGTTGGCCCATTTGCCAAACGTAAAATACCTGACCGCATCTGTACTTCTCCTCCTCCAACAATTTATTGAAACCGTCCTCCCTGCTAATTCGAACAGCACTCCGTCCCTTTTTTCACGCCCCGTTCTTATACCTAACTTTTTGAAGTCCAAATTAAGAGCTACCACTCAACTCCACTTCATCTTCTCATTTTACTGATGCCGCCTCCAGTTAAAAACCCAATCACTCTCCAAACACAAATATCAGATCCAGCATACACTTTGACTGCACCATGGATTATAACCGACTGCTCCTTTATTGACATGCCATGAATAGTTTTCTCGTCCTAAAAAAATTGCAACCTCCTGTGCATCCATTTCGCCACTTCACTAACCTCAAGCTTCCCACAAACATGACGTCGGCTTCTTCTCCCTTCATGTCAGCCCAGTATAACATCTTCTCGCCACAAAAATAATGTCCACCTTCCTTGCAAATACACCCGCACCAAGCTTTGGCGTTAAACTCCTCTCGCCTCCCAGAACCTCGCACGCTACTTCGTTTTAGACACAAACTTCCGACCTTCCATAACCGTGAGCTGAAACCCGAATTGAGGCATCAAATTCTTCTATCCTTAATCCTAGTATTTGCTGTCGAAAGCACGAGTTGCTAGAATGACGTCGGACCTTCCAACATGTATGTCATATCGAAGAGAATCCCGTCAGGATCTCAAACATATTTTTTTTTCTTGAGATTTTTAGATGAGGATAGAGTTTGTTGTTGATTTTTGAGACGATCGAAATATTCGGTTTCTCTCTAGAAATGGTGAACTGAAGAAAGCAAAGGAGGTGATCGAGTATTTATAGAACAAGGCTACTTGGCACGCACGCTGTAGATTGTTTGGCAAGCACGGTATTTGGATAGCTGTAGAAATAGGTAGGCTTTATGATGAGTTTTCACTTCTTCCAGTGGTTTGATTTGGAGAGACGCAAACAGAAAATAGGTTAGGGTGGTTTTTGGTCAAGATAGGCATGTGGAAGATGAAAAGAAATATCAGAGAGCGGCTTTTTCTTGTCCACGCATATATGAATGTGACCATGCATGCTGTATGCGTTAGGCAGTACATTAGCATAGTACTGGGCAAAGTTTTCTTTTTCTCTCTCTCCCTCTCTCTCATTTTTTTTGGGTATGCATGGAAGATGCTGTTCTCATATGTATGGAAGAGATTCCACTTGAGAAAGATGAAAACATAATAATTTGATGACTCGTGCCAAGTGTTGTGGTTGCAATGGATACAATGATCAGTTTCACTTTAATTTAACAAGCGTTTAGCTTACATGCATTATGTAATTAGGATGGACTATATAGAAAAGAAGGTATGGTTGTAAGGGTAGTGTTTGCGTCCATAATAGTGCATGTATTTTATGTTTCAGTTAAATGAATGAACACGTTTCCAAAAAGATTTTTTTTTTCTCCTCTGCGAATCGTTACGGACAAAAATATAAGTAGGATTGTGTTCAGCGATGTGCCCCGATCTCAAAAATATAATAATATCGGTAGGTTGATTTATATTTTGAAACCCCAAAATATTGATATAGGGTGCAAAATACTCCAAATAAAAAGTTGCATATTAAATTAATTAAAAATTACAGTAAAATTCTAAAAATTAAATTAACACTACGTCTCAAAAGAATCTTGTCTTAATTCGAATCCAGTATGCAGTTATTTCAAATAAACTGTTGCGGTCGATGAACGATTCTATAGCGACTATTTGAAAATTTGATTTGGACATATCTTGCAATGTTTATGATGAAATCTCCCTTTTCCACTTCCATTAGAAAAATATAGTTAAACAGATTCCAATGTTTCTTGTTTCGCAGAAATCCAACTAATAACGGATCCTGTATACTCAGTTGAAGTTCAAATCGCCAAACAGCGAACTATCGCGCCATTTCGAGCTCTATTTTAATTATAATATAATTATACGTTCAAATCGCCGTTAAAATAATATATTCGTTATTCTAACTCAATTCTAAACTGAATTAAATATCATAGATGATCCAATTCACACCATTTTGGGAATTCCACTATTTCTGACTATTTCAGAAATTAAATATATTATTATGTTATTATATTAATTAAATATTCAATATTATTTAATTCTGGTCACTTTAAATAACCAAACCATTATTTAATTAATTAAATAAATTAATTATATCGCTGAAAAATGCGGGTCGTTACATTCTTCCCCCCTTAAAATAATTTCGTCTTCGAAATTGCTAAGGTAAAAAACAGACCCTATTACTGGTTTAAAAATTATGTGTTTAATTCTTAACTTTAGTTTTAACTGAACCAATTTAATTTGAATTAAAATATTAATTAATTCTTATCAAGGATAATTTTCTAAAATCCTGAAAAGTTTCTAACACCCGAAATTTTCGAAAAATTTCGCCAGCACCTCCTTTGTACCGGTCAACAGTTCAAACCCCAACTCGCCACTCTAGGCCTTCTCCAATCCAAAAGAAGATCAAACAGTCAAGCGGATTGCCAAATTTGCCTATAAATCACCAAATCCATAAAAATAAATGTGTACCTTTTTGTCGGGCTTATCATTAAATCCTTTCACTTGCTTCTACTCAGTACCTGCTGATCATATATCCATCTATACCGATCGATTTCCAATCAATTTCAATCAATCTAATCTCAACACAATTATTCGCTTATCCAAAGTGAAATTCCATTTTAAACTCGAGTTCAATTCTCGATTCCAAACTCCTAACTCACCAATCCAATACCATTTCAGATTCCTATCTCACAACTCGAAATCTGATTTTACTTCATATATTATATTCCAATTAAATTTCATTTTAATTGGTTTCAATTCAATGCATATTTGCTTTAATTTGTTTTTAATTCAGAAGATCTTTTCCTGGGAGTTATAAATAACTTTGCTTTTCACAAAAATCAAATATTCCCTTTTCGAGATTCAAAACAACTTGTTTTCTCAAAACAATTCAACACAAAATCTTTGGTAGTAATCCGTCACTTACAACTTGAAAATGAACACTGATGATGTGGCCAGCATCATCAGAGTTATTTCCCAGCTACTGAAGTGAGTTCATTACTGTACCACTTTTCCAAAATCATATTTAGCGAATTCTATTTTGCAATTATTTCAAAATACCATTCACAATGCTTGTAAATAATTTAAAATCTCCCAATATTTTAAAATCCTCATATAGTTAATCCACATCCATTTATAAACACTTATTCAATTTTCCAAGGTTTTAATTTCAAATTATGATTTTATTTTCAGATTTAATTCATCTATTTTTATATTATACGAACTCAAATTGGTTATTTATATATACATATCAATTATAATCAACCAACACATCCAATATATGATAATAATTCCAAGATATACCTTTTTTTATCAAAATATATTTTGGGTAAATTATTTCATTTACCCTTTTTCAAAACATACCGTGTCGGTGTATCGTACTTGAGTGTTTAGAAACCCCTATCGATACAGTGGATCAAACTGATCGACCAGAATTCACAAATTACTCAACAAATAAATCTCCATAATATAAAATCATTTTTATTCAATCTACAAATACGTTCACTCTTATATATACACTCAGACTCAATCTAGGGCATAACTAACCCCATCTCTACCGAGTCATGCCACAGAGCCAAGGTAATCACTTAACCTTCAGCTCTGATACCACTGTAACGAACTAGGATTTTCGACCCAGAAAATCAACATAAAATCCATGTTAATTATTCAGGCATCGAACATTCCAGGTCATTAATAGAAAGAAATTAGAGGGTGAGAATAGATAAGATTGAAATCTAGAATAGAAGAAGAAGAACATAATCAGAGTAAACACGAATCTCACAGCGGAACGAATAAAATATATTATACAACATAACTTTGAAATAAAACAGTGTATATATATAAACAATAACATTATCAGATACATCACTTACACACAGCGGAAATAACAATAGCTATATAGTTCTGAAGCCTCCTACTTCAAGCTTCTCCAAGCGTATCTATGAAGACCTAAACTACTTGACTGCCCGTACAAATTTGGGCATCCAAGAGTTTAGGGAGAAAACAAAACAAAATAAAATCTGAGTTAGTCATGGGACTGGTGTGAGTAAACTCAAATCATCGGTTTAACTTTTCAAAATCCTTTTCAAAAGCAAAGATAATCGTAAGACCAATCCACACATAAACAGGGACGGTTTTTACCTTACGATAACCCAAAACAGTTTTGGAAATCGATACTTTTCTGATATTGTAATAATGTCTAATCACAAGTAATTAACAATCTAGCAGAACGCTTGCATCTCACGTTCCACATATATAGTATACAAACAAAAATAGCGGGCTCTTATTGGAAATTGGATTCCGACCTTGACAAGGTATGGGACCACCTGCCGATAGTGTATCTCTAGAGGCAAATACAATGGGTTCAACAAGAACATCTTGCAACCCGGCCCTCACTTGACCGACCACTCATTTCGCTTGAGTGTATCGAATGTAGACCACCAACGGTTGGGAGCTACCCACCGTCTTCCCGAAAAGGGACAGCATCGAATAGACAAAGAATGAATTGGATTTTCTGTAGATAGGTGATATACATCCTAATGGGAGCGACCCACATAGCCATGCTGCCTGCCCGATTTCTGTCATCTCCCGGTTGATGAGGCTTGAGGTCATTTCATATCTTTGAAACACTTGACCACCATTCACATTGAATGCCACATCATCATACCCGACAAATCACAAATTGATTTCCTCAAAAACACCACTGGTATAAAGCTAAGAGAAACGAATTCCTCCGCCACCAAACGTAAGTACGTTTGAAGAGATCAACTTATGCGATCCGTTAGATATACTCTGTCAGAGATTCGTCCATTCACGTTTGTCCTGGGACTGGACAAACCGAAGGAACTATTATGTAAATAGGACTGCCCTTGCATAACTCCATCTTCATTATCTCCATCATATTTGATTGCAACGCTAACGTCCGTACAGAGTGGTTTTCAGATAATATATCTGATCCCGGTCTCTCTATATTGACGACGATACAATGGTCAAAAACTTCGATAGTTGGTGATTTAACTATAAATGAAAAACAGGTATGCAAACAACGATATCATTTCCAAATGGAAATTCTATCGATCAATCATCAATCCACATTTATCTCTTTCTATAAAATTATCTTTAATTTATCCATCATTTCTATCTATTTGTAAATTCTTATTTTCTAAATTTTGAAAATATACTTTATAGATCATTAGGGAAACATTACCGTATTTACTTCCTTTTCTTATTTCCTGTATTGGAAAACGTTTCTGATTCTTATTAGGAAAACATGTCCAAATCTCCTTTACTGGATTTAAACAGATGTTTAAATAAAAACATCGTTATGCCAACTTAACCCATTACGGTCATTAACTCAATTTACTTAACCAACTTCCACTATCGAACCTTATCCACTTCTTAGTTAAAACTGAAGTCAATCAAGTTGGGGTATAATTACCTCTCAGACCTTAACTGAGCGACATTTCTAACTTCGAAATAGACAAAATTCAACTTCCAACACCTTTAACACACTTCGAATAACTTATATTCGATTACTCTTCTCGAATTAACTATATTCGATACTCTGCTTCAATAAGTGATATTCGATAACTCAACTTCGAATAAACGATATTCTATTATTTCCTTTTTTACTAACTCTATTCAACCTACTAATACTCGACTACCTCGCACTTGATTAGTTCCATTCGAATAACTCTAATTCGATTTAACTCCAATTGATTTACGCTAATTGATTTACCATAACTGGTTAACTCTAGCAGATTAACTCTAACTGGTTAACTCTAACTGATTTACTCTGATCGATTAACTCTAACTCGACTGACTCGACTTATTTTATTCAATTTGACTAACTCAACTTAATTATCTCAACTTGACTAACTCGGCTTAATTAACTCAATTCGATTTACTACTATTTGATTTAACACCATTCGCTTGACTCTAGATCGCAGCGATCATAATGGTTACGCCTGATTCCCTCAGGAAACATCCGACCACCGTAGGCTATCTGCAGCCCTGCGAATTACGCTAGCAATCGTACGAAATGGCAACTCTTTCTAAATAACTATATTTGACTAACTCTATCTCTAATAACTATATTTGATCAACTCTAATTGAATAACAGATATTCAGTTTAATTATAATTCAATTAACTAAATTCAATTAATTCTATCTGGTCAACTCTTTATTTGAATAACTAATATTCGATTCCTCTAATGATTAACTCTATTCGATTACAAATATTTCCTTTTCTATTGGTTAATATTTATTTCATATAACTATTTTCTTTTATTTATTCCCTAAGAAAAATATCTCCTTTTATAACTTTATTTATTTTCTAAATAAATACTTCTATTTAATCTATTCGTAAATATTTCACAAATATTTCCTCTTTAAATCCTTTTCGTTTTACTTTCCTTTTTCCAAAGTATTCCATTTATTTCCTACAGTTCTGCTTCCATAAAAATCCATTTTTGATTCGATCAAAAGTCTTATTTCAATATACCCTTCAAATTTTCTTTTATATAAAATCCTTTGATTTTATATATGTAAATATTTTATTTCAAATTATAGTTTGAAATTTTCCTTTTCACGTTCTTGCATTTTTCTTTGGTATTTTAAAGTACCAAATAACGATGATCA
This sequence comes from Allium sativum, assembly GCA_030737875.1. Classification (NCBI taxonomy): domain Eukaryota; kingdom Viridiplantae; phylum Streptophyta; class Magnoliopsida; order Asparagales; family Amaryllidaceae; genus Allium; species Allium sativum. The sequence goes on along the minus strand of CM060925.1, from coordinate 298,028 downwards.
ACACACACAATCAACAACGGGTTATAAATCACATCGTACATCACAATATGTGAAAAATAGAAGATTTTTTTTTTTGTTGAGGAACCCAGTTAGTTCCCTCCAACCTGTTTCCCTGCATCCACAGATGTCAGTCAACATAGGTAACATGAAGGTAAAATATTCTGATAAACAGAATCAATATTTCTATACAATTTATATATGTCGTTATCGATATTTTCAATCAACTGAATAGCAGTTCAACCAAACAGCCAACACACAGCAAACAACCATTATTTATAAATTCTAAAAATATTTTATTAAAATGTTAATTGAGCAGAGTTAGTGAGATTTACTCACCTTGGACGGTTATCATTAAATAACGATAATTGTTCGTTGATTTGAATCAGGCGTTTAATTTCACCATAAATCCAAACGAGCTTCAATTCATTCCCGGTCGGTTTCATGGTGTAGCCACCATCCATGCGATCCTGACGGATCTGTTCGTTCGCAATTCTGATGTTGTACGAGTGAAATATCACATTTATATGTTTATACACTATTTAAATAGATTAAAAACTTAATTTTATAAAAGAATTCGGGCCTTACTCTGAATTCCCGGCCCAACCAAATCATGCAACTGTGTTTACCCGCAACCTCTCTTCGTTTAACATTTTTTTCCTTCTTCTTAAGACTGGGCTATACATTTTCAATGGTTGGCCCATTTGCCAAACGTAAAATACCTGACCGCATCTGTACTTCTCCTCCTCCAAAAGTTAATTGAACCTGTCCTCCCTGCTAATTCGAACAGCACTCCGTCCCTTTTTTCACGCCCCGTTCTTCTACCTAACTTTTTGAAGTCCAAATTAAGAGCTACCACTCAACTCCACTTCATCTTCTCATTTTACTGATGCCGCCTCCATTTAAAAACCCAACAAAAACCCACTCACTCTCCAAAAACAAATATTAGATCCAGCATACACTTTGACTGCACCAAGGATTATAACCGACTGCTCCTTTATTGACATGCCATGAACAGTTTGCTCATCCTAAAAAAATTGCAACCTCCTGTGCATCCATTTCGCCACTTCACTAACCTCAAGCTTCCCACAAACATGACGTCGGCTGCTTCTCCCTTCATGTCAGCCCAGTATAACATCTTCTCGCCACAAAAATAATGTCCACCTTCCTTGCAAATACACCCGCACCAAGCTTTGGCGTTAAACTCCTCTCGCCTCCCAGAACCTCGCATGCTACTTCGTTTGAGACACAAACTTCCGACCTTCCATATCCGTGAGCTAAAACCCGAATTGAGGCATCATATTCTTCTATCCTCCATCCTAGTATTTGCTGTCGAAACCACAAGTTGCTAGATTGACGTCGCACCTTTCAACATGTATGTCATATCGAAGAGAATCCCGTCAGGATCTCAAACACATTTTTTTTTCTTGAGATTTTTAGATAAGGATAGAGTTTTTTGTTGATTTTTGAGACGATCGAAATATTGGGTTTCTCTCTGGAAATGGCGAACTGAAGAAAGCAAAGGAGGTGATCGGGTATTTATAGAACAAGGCTACTTAGCACGCACGCTGTAGATTGTTTGGCAAGCACGGTATTTGGATAGCTGTAGAAATAGGTAGGCTTTAGGATGAGTTTTCACTTCTTCCAGCTGTTTGATTTGGAGAGACGCAAACAGAAAATAGGTTAGGGTGGTTTTTGGTCAAGATGGGCATGTGGAAGATGAAAAGAAATATCAGAGAGCAACTTTTTCTTGTCCATGCATATATGAATGTGACCATACATGCTGTAGGCTTAGGCAGTACATTATCATAGTACTGGGCAAAGTTTTCTTTCTCTCTCTCTCTCTCTCTCTCTTTTGGGTACGCATGGGAGATGCTGTTCGCATATGTATGGAAGAGATTCCACTTGAGAAAGATGAAAACATAATAATTTGATGACTCGTGCCAAGTGTTGTGGTTGCAGTGGATACAATGATAAGTTTCACTTTAATTTAACAAGCGTTTAGCTTACATGCATTATGTAATTAGGATGGACTATATAGAAAAGAAGGTATGGTTGTAAGGGTAGTGTTTGCGTCCATAATAGTGCATGTATTTTATGTTTCAGTTAAATGAATGAACACGTTTCCAAAAAGATTTTTTTTCTCCTCTACGAATCATTACGGACAAAAATATAAGTAGGGTTGAGTTCAGCAATGTGCCCCGATCTCAAAAATATAATAATATCGGTAGGTTGATTCATATTTTGAAACCCCAAAATATTGATATAGAGTGCAAAATACTCCAAATAAAAAGTTGCATATTAAATTAATTAAAAATTACAGTAAAATTCTAAAAATTAAATTAACACGACGTCTCAAAAGAATCTTGTCTTTATTCGAATCCAGTATGCAGTTATTTCAAATAAACTGTTGCGGTCGATGAACGATTCTATAGCGACTATTTGAAAATTTGATTTGGACATATCTTGCAATCTTTATGATGAAATCTCCCTTTTCCACTTCCATTAGAAAAATATAGTTAAACAGATTCCATTGTTTCTTGTTTCGTAGAAATCCAACTAATAACGGATCCTGTATACTCAGTTGAAGTTCAAATCGCCAAACAGCGAACTGTCGCGCCATTTCGAGCTCTATTTTAATTATAATATAATTATACGTTCAAATCGCTGTTAAATTAATATATTCGTTATTCTAATTCAATTCTAAACTGAATTAAATATCATAGAAGATCCAATTCACACCATTTTGGGAATTCCACTATTTCTGACTATTTCAGAAATTAAATATATTATTATGTTATTATATTAATTAAATATTCAATATTATTTAATTCTGGTGACTTTAAATAACCAAACCATTATTTAATTAATTAATTAAATAAATAAATTATATCGCTGAAAAATGCGGGTCGTTACAGGTAAGCAGTTCTAATTTATAAAATAATTTTTTTGTTGTTTATATAATATTTTATAAAATAATTTTTGTGTTTGATTTGTTGAATCGATTTGGGTAAGTTGAATTTTTAAAAATATATATTATTAATTCTGTGTATATACATATATATTAAATATATATAAGGCTTTTGAAAAAGGAATTTGTTATGTTTATTTCGAGTTGAGTTCGTGTTGAGTTCCAACACCCAATTCCGAAACCCAGATAGCTATCACAATCCGTTGAGGAATTTCCTGGTCTCCTCATAAATAATAAAATATTGAGTGGCGTATAGTTGAATCCATTTGGAATTGTGCCGGAAAGTCATCGCTCTATTCAATGTCAAACCATCAATCGTCGTCTTCATTTCTGTGCCATGAAAGGTTAGTTTATCTCACCCCAGACTTACATTTTTCATGGATGATAGATCAATAACGAACTGTTATATGAAATGTAAAGGATTGCTGATAGAAATTTGATTTGATATATATGCACATTTCATTTGCGACACGATATATTCATACAACACGTAGTTGCACTGATGATATATGTTGTGATTTTTTGTTTGTGATTGTTGATACCCCTAGTTTAGGAAAAATTACTAAGGGTTGAAATAATACGAACCCGAACGGACATAAGAATAGGGAAAAAACATTATGGATTTAAAGGATAGACCTAAATGGTTTTATTGAATTTGGGATCGCGGGTTGAAATGATAGACCCGTAGAAATTTTATAAATTGCGGGTTGAAATGATAAATATCTGTATCACTTGACCATAGGGTAGAAAACTATATACGGACACCGTCGGTCATGTTTTCGAAGTAAAAGGAGTTTTATTTTAAAGTATTTACTTAAGTCCTTATATTTTTATTTTTATATTTTATTTAAATTTAAATTATTTTGTATATTTTAAATTATGTGTTTTAAAATGATTTATTTGTAAATAGGGATTTAAATGTTTATTTAAGATTTTGCTTGAAAATGTATTTATTTTAAACCATATAATTTATTCCTATAAGTATTCTAACCTTTTTATATTATTTTAACTTTATATATGTTTATAATCTATTTCTAATTTATTTTAGAATTTTATAAACTTATATATATACATATATATTTTCAAAGTTAATTTTCTTATATATATATTTTATAACTTTAATAATAAACTCAAGATGGATAAGTTAGATTTCACGATTTTCGAAGATTAAAGACGTAATTTTATATAACGATAACTGAATAACGAATGGACTCATATTAAGTTAGGAATTTGCGTTGATACAAAATTTTAGTAGAAATAAATTTGAATTGCGTAAATTAATGTTTAAATTGAAATTTATAACTGATATAAATTGAATTTGAATAGTTTTAAATTATGAACTTTGATAAGAAATGAATGTGAAATGGGTAAATTGATTTATTTTGAATTTATAATCGATATGAATTGAATTCAATTTTAAGTGATTAATTATGAATTGGAATATATATATTTTATATGCGGAATTGATTTTTATATCGTTTCGTTTGAATTAAGAATTTGCTAAATCAATGTATAAGAACGGTTTTAAATCGTAATTTGGTTGAATGGAAATATAGGATTTTGATTTGAAATGTAGAAGTAACCGTTTTGAATTATATGACTTGAATTACAAAACTTGATATGTTTTGTTTAAATTGTAAGTGTAAGTTTTGAATTGAATCTCATATTTCGAATTTCGAACCAAAGTGTTGGATTCAAATGAACCGACTTGAAACGATTTCTTATAAAGGAAAATTTTGAATCATTTGAATAGTTTCGAACTTGAATTTTTGTGAATATAAGCCGAACCATAATTTTAATCGAAGTTAAAGGTTTTGATATCGATTTAAACGAAAATTGAGATACTTAAGGTATAACTTAAATATAAGTCGATTTTGGATTTGAGATTCCATATGCGAATATTTTCAGAAATTTTATCGAAGTTAAAATGTTATAGTATTAGTTTATACTATATTTGAAATCTTTTGATATGTTTCGAAATCGATTTGATTAGCGGTAAATGAGTTGTTTCCAAAATTAAATATATTCGAAGTTAGATATTTAAACGTGATTTCAAATTTGAATATGAGATTTTGTATAATTAATTTTTATAAAGTGATTTATAAAATAATTATCATGGTGTGAAAATGTAAACGATTGATTGTTGAAGAGACCGGGATCGGCTATTGTCATACTCTCTACCAATACCGAAAACCACATTAACAACTGTTTACGCGGTGGAGTTCCAGAATGAAGGGGATGATTTGGCGAACGACTCTATTTTGTATTTCATATTAATTATGAGACCCTAACTACCTTGAGTCAGCTTGATGTGGCTAAAACAGGAGCTACACACAGACCAAGTGAGGTCATACCTCTTATCGAGCACACTTCTTCGATGTTATTCTATTACTGTTGAGATTCGATTTGGGCCCTTTTGATTATGGGAGTGTATCGAGGTGGGCGGTAGTATCTACTATGCGTTACCACCAGTCTGGCTCTGCAAACGGTGAATCCACCCTGGCATTCCTTGCGTGCCTTGTCACATGCCTTACACGAGCCTACTACAATTTTGTTTTGTACTATTTTATATGGAGTGCCCTCTGATCAACCTCTAGTTTACGGAGGAATTACGGTACTGTATATACTACGGGAATATATAAACGGTGTAAGGGTAATAATGGTAATCCCGCTTATGCTATTTCGATATTTTACTTTACTGATAGACACTATTGTATATTGCATATTATATAGTATTAGTTTGACGGATCCTTAGAGGATGGTGATCCCAATCATCCTTTAAGTTACTGATTGCATTTCATCTAACATTTCATTTTAATTGATTTAATTCCACGAGAATGTTAGTCCTGATCCGAGTTGTTTTGTTTGCATTATTTCTTGGGTCAGATCGAGTATTACAGCTTTTGAGATTCACTTTCGGAGTTGGAGTTTATATTGGATTGCTCACCTGTATCTACCTGTTCTGTTGGTCCAGTCATCCAGCTATTTCTATCGTTTCTATTTCAAATTGTTATCATTTATTTATGTATCTGAAATTTATTGTTTAATTCTTCCGCTGCATTATTTATGTAAACTCTGATGTAAATTTATTTAGTAGCTTCATGAACTATATTGTATTTTGTATTTTCCGCTGCGAGATATTATATTGCTCTGTATCTGTGATCTGTGATTCTGTGATTTATTCTGTTTACCCCGAAGCTAATAACAATATGTTGTTTTGGACGTTTTGAGTTGACATGTTTTGTCGATTCGGCACGATCAAAATGTCGGGTTGTTACATGTGGTATCAGAGCTTTGGTTTATCAAAGCTTTAGCCTATGGGGTATAAACTCATTAGAGATAGGGTAGTGATAACCTAGAATGAGTGGAATCAGTCATAGAATAATTCTTGAGAGAGTGTATTTTGAAAGCATAAATAGTTTTTTTAAAAAAATAAAATGGTTTTAAATGCTTTAAACAAATATTTACGGATATAAAATTTTGTTCAATATTTAAATCTTCTTCTGAAAATTCATTTCCATTTGAATCCATCCTCCTTCTTAGATTTTCTTTGATTAGGTTCTTTCGTTCGTTCAGCTTTTAACTCGAATTTTTTTACTTATCGTGGTCCATTGCAAGGTAAGAAGTAGAAGGAGAGTATAAGTCTTATCGCAAGTTAATTCTTATTTAAATATTGATTTAAGATGTATACTTTGAAAGGTATTATAATATAAGATTTTCATGATACAATATTGAAATTTTATTATATATTTGATATATATTTGCAAATGATATTATGTTTTGGTAATACTTGTATTTTGAAAGATTTGACGTTTATACTATAGGATGATATATTTTTCTAAATTATATATTTTATATAGATTTTGTAAGAAAATAATTTTATCTTGGTTGATATATAATGGTATTGTTTATTAATGTGTGTATATATATAAAAATTTATAAATTTAAATAGGTTATAAAGATTTTAATTTTGATGCATATATTTGTTTAAACTTGTGGAATTAAACTAGTTATAATATTGATAATTTGGGTTTGAAAAATATTTTGGTATAGTATAGGATAATATTGTTATATATTGATTTAATAACATTGTTGCGTATTTACTTAGGATAGAGTTTAATTTTGATAAATAAATGAGTGGGGGAGAGATATAATTTTCCCTATTTCGAATTTTAATGATTTAAAATATATTATTTGTAATATATTATTTGGAAATTTGTTATATATTATATTTGAAATATTGAAAACGTTTTGAGTACTTGCTTGACGTTAAAGTTGGCCTATCGAATACCTAGTGATTTGGGTATACGTCTGATCAACTTATATGTTAATTCCTATATGTATTAGATAGATATAGAGTCACACTCTAGTCGCTTGAAAATGATTTTGGTGATGACTGCAGCATCATCGATATCTATTTTCGGATTTCGAAAGGGGGATGGATATATATTGCCAATCAAGGCGTCGAGTGAATACTTAAAACTAATTTTTTTTTGAAAATATTTTAACTTTTGATTTATATATATTTCAAGTTATGTATATAGGTATGATAATAAATATAAACCATCGGTTTTAAATATATTAATTATTTAATTATTATTTCTCCACCTCATTCCTTTTCAGGACGAAAAGTTTTGAGTAAGGGGAATGTAACAACCAGCTATTTTTTTACGATTTAAATTTCGATTTAGATTGATATTTGAAATTTGAAATACGTACAGTGAGATGTAGAAGCTATGAAAAAATTTCGTTGAAAAATTTGAATGTTTGTCGATCAAGCAATTTTCAGTGCAAAGCTGCGCAAAACAATTCAAATTTTCGCGATTTTAAAATCTCTCTAAAACTAGTTCGTACAAACATGAAAAGTATTCTATTCGTTGTTAGTAATCCAACGACGAAATTCATTTTGCGAAAATCGGATGTTTTGACCTCCGTTTTACCTCCGCTTTTTTTACGTTAAAAGGGGTCCGCAACGCGTTTTGGAACGGAGCATCCTGACACTGAAAATTATATACTGTTGTATCCGTCTCTTCGCGGTTATTTCCGCAATATATTTATTTGTCAGTTTCGGTGCTCGGTTCGTGCTGAAATTGTAAAAATGCTTGTACAGTTCATTTTTGAAAGGAGCCATCTAAGTTCGATGTGTCCCTTTTACGATTCTACATACTTTTCTAGCCATTTTGGGTCTGCAAAATCTGTCTTTTCATTTTATTGTGCCATCGATAAATTTTTTTTATTTCTTTCTCTTAGGCTTGTATGGACACGTTTTTATACATGAATGCATGCATGGTTCTTCCTTTCGCCAATTTTATTTACTTCCTGGAAGACTAAATGAAATGTTACCATGCATGGACCTATACATTACATGATGCCTAAAACTGTTTTTCTATTTTAAATTGAATTATGTCTCATTTCCCTTTTATCGGCAAACACTCGGTTGTTTAATAATAATATTATTATTATTTTAGAAATAAACGTTCATTCACTCTTTAACTACTAATCCATATGTTTCCCGTTTAAATTTTATTTTTAGAAACTATTGATTCTATATAATATTCTGTTCGTTTCACTTTTAAGTTTAAAACAATACATTAAATATTTAAAATATTTGTTTTTTTAGTTTTAAAATCGTTCAAAACTTTGTTACCGTCACATTTGGTCTGTTTTGAATCTTTAAAACCGTCACGTTCCATCAGCTTCAAAGGCGCTGCATTTTTCCATGAGAATCGTTCTTTCCCAAGGTCGGTTACACACGTTTTCACAACAGCTCATGTTCCCCATTCTCATTCTAAAAGCTGCTCCCTTTTAATTCATTCCATTCCCACTGCTTAATTATTCCCTCTTGCCTTCCTCCCATCTCCATGTCTCCACCAAACCTCCACACTGCATTCTAGCCTTCTCCCTCTCACGTGGCCGAGTCAACCCACTCATCATGAGCTCGCCACTTCTGTAGAGCCTACGAGCCCTCCACACATTAAAAAAAAAGCTGAGCTCCATCGGATCCGAACCACTCAAGACATCCGCCCTCTCTCTCTCCCCTGAGCCGATGTCCGATCTCCAACCAAGCATCTGCGCCTCCTCCATGAAGCCTCCGACAGACTTGCTCCGACCCTATGCCAATCCGGTTCAGTTGCTCCTCACCGAGACAATTGTGCCCACTGTCCAGATCAAAACCTCTGCCCATGCCGAACCCTGACCGTACCCAACAACCACCGTGAAATCCTACTCCGAAACCCCTCACTGCTACATCCAACAGCTCCGCCTCCTGCTGACCGCGCCCGTCAGACCAACCCCGTCCTTCCCCAGATTTGCCTCGCATGCTGCAAAATTCGCCCGACACCAAGCTCAACCTCACGAACCCGCTACTCAACCATTTTTATGCGTCTAGTGTGCGACGTGTACTTGAGTTGGCCCCTGCATGTGTTTTTTTTTTTGTGCGTGAGTTGTGCCAGTGGTGTATATGTCAGTGAGCATATATAGTGCGTTGCAAGAGTAGAGTTGGTAAGCGGTTCTAATTTATAAAATAATTTTTGTGTTGTTTATATAATATTTTATAAAATAATTTTTGTGTTTGATTTCTTGAATCGATTTGGGTGAGTTGAATTTTTAAAAATATATATTATAAATTCTGTGTATATACATATATATTAAATATAAATAAGGCTTCTGAAAAAGGAATTTGTTATGTTTATTTCGAGTTGAGTTCGTGTTGAGTTCCAACACCCAATTCCGAAACCCGGATTGTTATCCCAATTCGTTGAGGAATTTCCTGGTCTCCTCATAAATAATAAAATATTAAGTGGCATCTAGTTGAATCCATTTGGAATTGTGCCGGAAAGTCGTCGCTCTATTCAATGTGAAACCATCAATCGTCGTCTTCATTTCTGTGCCATGAAAGGTGAGTTTATCTCACGCCTGACTTACATTTTTCATGGATGTTAGTGAAACGACCTGGAATCCCCCTAACGGGAAATCAAGGATTGAGTTCAGCACAAGCCACATCGGAATGCAAACAGAAGAACACTTCATTGTTAATTACAACAATTACATCAGAATACAAGAATATACAGAGTATAAACAGATAAAATACATTCGACAACTATCAGAGATTTCAATACATTACATAGCAGCGGAAAAATAATACAAAACACAACTGAAAGTAATACACGGATACAGAGCTTTCCGAGTATCGTTCCAGCTGTAAACCAGGTTCCCGTGAATATAAACCTGCAAAACCAAAACTACTAGCTGCCCGTGTGGAAATAGGGGCACCCAGAGTTTAGGTTAAAACAATAAACTCCAGGTCAGTCATGTGACTGGAGTGAGAACTAAAACAGTTATTAATCTACAATCAAAACCGCAAAGTCACGTATTGGAAGTTGGATTCCCATTTCTGAACCGAGGCAAAAGTTAGTCCTCTACCGATTTGAGACTATCTAGCCCGAGCCTCGGGATCAGAGCTTGAGTGACCCTCGAATCGTCAGGGCCGGTCCGCCGATGTGGATTAAAATGCCTGAACACTGCGTTTCCCCGCCCTTTGAGGCGTAAATGAGTCCAATGACTCCATCGGTCGCGGATCGACCGATATATCCGAGGCATTTCGCAACAGCAACAACCATATAAGTCAAACTCGTCAGGGCGTGTAAAACCACTGATGCCACTTCAAGCTAGAAGGAAACGCCTGCCCTCCCTGATGTCCTCTACCATTTCTGGTTCACAACCAGGGTGTGAGGCTCGCGAATCAACACTACACAAAGCTATATGCCACACAGGCCGTGCTTTGATCATCAACCACCAGACTTTTCTTTTCAACAAAAGCCTTGATCATTTGCCACTTAGGCATGCCACACAGGCAATTCACTTCATGCGATTGATATCCACCAATATATAACCTCTAAGCTCGTACGTCTTAGAGAAGGGCATTAAGAAAGAGAATAAATTCTCCGCCGCTAAACAAATATATATTTAATAGAAATCAATCACAGAGACAAAATCCAATGTTAGACACACAGTCCATTTACAAGTTCGTTCTGGGTCTGAACGAAACAGAAGACATCTGGTACCTCGCATATCCATCGATCTCCAAGTACGTCTGGACGATCACTAACTGATTCCTTCCTCTTAGGTGTACGACCCAATCAAGATCATTAGTAATTATCCAAACGACGTGAAGACCTCCGGTCTTCAACCACCGTCTTCATCTTCAACACCACGTCGAATTAGTTTTTCAGAATGGGATAAACCCGGCCTTTCTGAATAACTCGCGTATATAATAAACAAGTGTTACAAAAACACAACATACGCCTCATTCCAATTCAGAATATTCTTTTATTCAAATATTCTTATACTTTAGGAAAGGTTCCCAATAATTTTATCAAAGATAAATTCTTTAAATTTATTCTTTAATCAATCCATAGCGAACCACACCGAAGTAATCATTTATTTTATTTCCCAATTCCAACCTATTCATCCCATGAAGTAAAACTGGTCATACTTCATATCTAACACCACTGTGTTATTGGTTAATTCAATTACCATTTCAAGTTCAAGTCTAACTAAATATTTAACTATCGCCTGGAGCAAAACTGGTGATACTACATTTTCGACCATTTCAATCTAATTAAAGATTCATTAAAACCCCACTTAGTTTTAATCTTCACAGAAATCAATATCATGTCTTTAACTGGGTTAAAGAACCAACGTTATTTAAAACACAGTTCACTATAAACCCAAAATTACATTCAATTCATTATCGGGTTAAAGAATAAGTGTTATTTAAAACACTGTTCACGATAAATGCAAAAATCAATTCAAATTCAATTCCAATGAAATGCCATTTAATTGGTACACTTCATTAAATCTAAATAAAAAGATTTAATCTTTTTCATGACTGGGTTTAAGAACAGTGTTAATGAAGACTCCATTCACGACAAACCCATATCCCATTTGATATTAAATACAAGGCTCTGAATAGAAAATATATCGTCTTACACTCAATATTAAATTCTACGACCAACAAATATTGTATTGGAAATAACGATATAAATATATCTTTCAAATTTCCATAACAATATCTGTATAATCATGAAATCCAACATCGAAATATTCCAAAGATAATTTCTATTCAAATCCATTCCAATTCAATTATTGGAAATTCTAGTTACTTTCAAAACCCCTTTCGAATTCAATTTATTTATTTCAAAAATAAATTGATTTTAATTCTAGTTCAAAACTAGTTCATTTCGATAAAAATCTATTTCTATCTTTTCAAATATTAAATTTTTCATCCTAATTCTTCACAAATCATTTCTTATGATTTTACACAAATTATTACTATTTTTAATAATTTTATCAAGGCCCGTACAGTCGATTTCCATCAACGGCCATCGAACTGCAATTACAACGACCTTTTCCAAATTTGATTTGGACATAATTCCAAATTCAGCCGTTAGATTTCAAATTACTAATATTCGTTAGAAAGCTCTTTTCGATACGAACCCAACGGTTCCGGTTTTAGGAAAATCCGATGATCGGATCTCCTGTAATACCCATTCGAAGTCAATGGTCGAAATTCGTGAACTGCCGCGGCGCGGTGCGTTCTATTCAGGCCATTCTATATATTTAATATATATATTATATATATTTCGCCGATTTCCTTTCAAAATGTATTTTATAAATCGTTTTAAATTCGTTTTCAAAACGATTTCAACTTCGTTTTCAAATTCAAATCAAAATCGAATTTTTCAATATAAATTCATTTTAATTTCATTTCAAATCGATTTCAATTCAGTTTCAATTTAATTCGAATTTCAATTCATTTCAATTTAATTCGAATTTCAAATCTATTCAATTTAATTCGAATTTCAATTCATTTCAATTTAATTCGAATTTCAAATCTATTTAATTTAATTCGAATTTCAAATCTATTTAATTTAATTCGAATTAAATTCATTTCAATTTAATTCGAATTTCAATTCATTTCAATTTAATTCGAATTTCAATTCATTTCAATTCATTTCAATTTAATTCGAATTTCAGTTCATTTCAATTTAATTCAAATTTCAAATCTATTCAATATAATTCGAATTTCAAATATATTCAATTTAATTCGAATTAAATTCATTTCAATTTAATTCGAATTTCAATTCATTTCAATTCAATTCGAATTTCAATTCATTTCAATTTAATTCGAATTTTGAAATCGCTTTCAATATTCATTGAAAAATGAATAAAATCGATATAAATATCGTTCACGTCAAAATGGCGTCAATCTAATTAACACGGCTTCTATTCAACACATGGATTCATTTTCTATTCAACACATGTATCTATTTTCTATTCAGAACATGAATTTATTTTCTATTCAACACATGAATTTATTTTCTATATTGGAATGAGGCCCAATCAATTACCATGTAATGTTAATTATATGGATTTTCTACAACGCATGTATATAATAACAATGATAAATAATCAACCATCATCCAGAGTGCACCACACAACTGCATAAGCATTAAATATAAATATTTAACGCTTATAACAGCCTGTCAATCAATCGATCGACATACGACTAATTATTGGGATTAGTGTACGTCAAATCTCATCCCAATACCCGTGTGGGGTTTCAAATCAACAAACACAGATTTTTATTTGTGTAGTTGGACGATGTGTAAAATTTATCGTCCCAATAAATATCAGTCAAATCAGTGTATATAAACAAATCTCCGATTTGTTTATTACTATTTATTTTATATACACGTTAAAAATCATATTTTTAACTATAAAATATTTTCCACTATAAAATATTTTATTTCACTCACCATCACACAATCAAATTTCACTACACAGCAATCAAACAAACAATTCATCCATGGTCTGTGGACGATGGGTGTCGGGTGCTGCTAAGCACCGTCTGCATCCTAGTACATATTTCAAACTAGAAATAAATTAAAGGTGAGGAGTTCTCGCCCACTAGGTAAACAAAACGCCACGACTCTTCTTATGTAGAAATCTTCGTCGTGCTAGCCTTTTGTCAATTTCACTGTCCGTAGCCACTACATATATAAAAATCCCATTTTTATATTGTTGCTATGCATATAAAAATCGCATTTTTATAATGCTACTATATAGATAAAAATTATATTTTTATTGCGATGTTTTATATTTAAAATTCACTTCTTTTTATAATGATATGCATAATAAAAATCTCGTATTTTTTTATAACAAAAATTTCATCTTTTCTATTATAAAAATTCGATCTTTTCTATTTCAAAAATCCGACCTTTTATATTTCAAAAATCCGATCTTTTATATTTCAAAAATCCAATCTTTTATATTTCAAAAATCCGATCTTTTATATTTGAAAAAATCATGGCTTTAACTTAATAAAAACCAACCCTTTCTTAACTATAAAAATTTAACCTTGATACTCTAGAAAAATCTAACTAAAAATCACAACTTTTATCATGAAGAAAAATCTGAAATATTAGCATCTATAAAAATCTGAAAATAAACCACGTTTTAATCTATATAAAGATCTGAAATTAACACAGTTGTATTCATATGAAAAAAATGAATTTTCAAAATATATTAAAACAAATAAAATATAAAACTTACAGTTAAACATGGTGAAAGCTGAGTGGGTTTGCTGTTCGAGTGGAGGTGGCTAGGGGAGGCGTGGCTCCCTGGCCAGCGAAGGTCGCAGGTGTCGGTTGTCTCGATTGGGGCGTTGACGGTTTTTAGATGGGGGTTTAGGGCTCGACCGGTTCGGAGAAGGGAGAGGGGGCGTGCGAGCGGGAGGCGGCGGCACCGGTGGCCGGTGATGTGGCTGTGGAAGGTTGGGGCGAGGGGGCGACGGCCTCAATCGAGAAATTTAGATCTGACGTGGAGTGGGAGAAAGAAAATAGAGGGGGTGTTATATAAATTGTTTAATTAATTTAGTTTATTTTCTCCACCAAAAGTTGACTTTTCACCCGAACTCGAAACGAGACCCAACGAATATCGTCCCTAGGGTAATACCCCCATTCCGAACACAATGGGATATGTATCGCATGCCAATTCGACCGTTACGATCAATTTCCATTGAATTTCATATATAATTCTTTATATATTCAATTTAAACGCACATTTCAACTTACCGGGGCCACATACGTTCCTAACAAAACTAATTTCTTCAAATTCTGAGACCGTTTGAAAGATGGTCATTTTCTGGTCGACCCAAATTGATTGAAACTGGTAAAACACGTTTAACTTCGCCACGCTCACATATTGATTCAGAAAATTATGAATTTTGGAACCTGGCAATAATTTGACATCCCGGATCCAACAAAAGTTGTTTGGTCGAAAACGAATGTCGTTTGCTAAATCACCATTTTTCAGGGCCTTTATATATATTAAAATATATATAAATTCCACAGCGACTTTTCTGAATTTTAAACTGGACATATCTTTCACTCTATAAAGTGAAATCTCAGTTTATTAGATCCATTTGAAAGATATGATTAAACAGATTCTAATATTTCTTGTTTCGTTCAATTCTAAGTTAAAACGAATTCTGTATATTCATTTGAAATTCGAAATCGAATTTTTGAACTACCGCGCCATTTCAGGCTCGTATTATAATTAAAATAAATTTATTCATTTTAACTTTGTTGAAAATAAATTTTCCATCGTTATTATTTAAAATAATTCATTTTAAATATTCAATATTCATGAAAATTGCCAAAATAAATTTTTTAAATTGGCTCAGAATTTCCGGGTTGTTACCGTTAGATCAATAATGAACTGTTATATGAATTGTATAGGATTGCTGATAGAAATTTGATTTGATATAGATGCACATTTCATATGCGACACGATATATTCATACGACACGTAGTTGCACTGATGATATATGCTCTGATTTTTTGTTTGTGATTGTTGATACCCCTAGTTTAGGAAAAATCACAAAGGGTTGAAATAATACATACCCGAACGGACATTAGAATAGGGAAAAATCATTATGGGTTGAAATGATAGATCTAAACGATTTTATTGTACTTGGGATCGCGGGTTGAAATGATAGACCCGTAGAAATTTTATAAATTGCGGGTTGAAATGATAAATATCCGTATCACTTGACGATAGGGTAGAAAACTATATACGGACACCGTCGGTCATGTTTTCGAAGTAAAATGAGTTTTATTTTAAAATATTTACTTAAGACTTTATATTTTTATATTTATATTTTAATTAAATTTAAATTATTTTGTATACTTTAAATTATGTGTTTTAAAATGATTTTATTCGTAAATAGGGATTTAAATGTTTATTTAAGATTTTACTTGAAAATGTATTTATTTTAAACCATATAATTTATTCCTATAAGTATTCTAACCTTTTTATATTATTTTAACTTTATATATGTTTATAATATATTTCTAATTTATTTTAGAATTTTATAAACTTATATACATACATATATGCTTTCAAAGTTAATTTTCTTATATATATATATATTATAACTTTAATAATAAACTCAAGATGGATAATTTAGATTTCGTGATTTTCGAAGATTAAAGACGTAATTTTATATAACGATAACTGAATAACGAATGAACTCATAATAAGTTAGGAATTTGCATTGATACAAAATTTTAGTAGAAATAAATTTGAATTGCATAAATTAATGTTTAAATTGAAATTTATAATTGATATGAAATTTAATTTGAATAGTTTTAAATTATGAACTTTGATAAGAAATGAATGTGAATTGGGTAAATTGATTTATTTTGATTTTATAATCGATATGAATTGAATTCAATTTTAAGTGATTAATTATGAATTGGAATAAATATATATTATATGCGGAATTGATTTTTATGTCATTTGGTTTGAATTAAGAATTTCCTAAATCAATGTATAAGAATGGTTTTAAATCGTAATTCGGTTGAATGGAAATATAAGATTTTGATTTGAAATGTAGAAGTAACAGTTTTGAATTATATGACTTGAATTACATAACTCGATATGTTTTGTTTAAATTGTAAGTGTATGTTTTGAATTGAATCTCATATTTCGAATTTCGAACCAAAGTGTTGGATTCAAATGAACTGACTTGAAACGATTTCTTATAAAGGAAAATTTTGAATCATTTGAATGGTTTCGAACTTGAATTTTTGTGAATATAAGCCAAACCAAAATTTTAATCGAAGTTAAAGGTTTTGATATCGATTTAAAACAGAAATTGAGATACTTAAGGTATAACTTAAATATAAGTCGATTTTGGATTTGAGATTCCATATACGAATATTTTCTGAAATTTTATCGAAGTTAAAATGTTATAGTATTAGTTTATACTATATTTGAAATCTTTTGATATGTTTCGAAATCGATTTGATTAGCGATAAATGAGTTGTTTTCAAAATTAAATATATTCGAAGTTAGATATTTAAATGTGATTTCAAATTTGAATATGAGATTTTGTATAATCGATTTTTATAAAGTGATTTATAAAATAATGATCATGGTGTGAAAACGTAAACGATTGTGTGTTAAAGAGACCGGGATCGGCTATTGTCATACTCTCGGCCAATACCGAAAACCACTTTAACAACTGTGTACGCGGTGGAGTTCCAGAATGAAGGGGATGATTTGGCGAACGACTCTATTTTGTATTTCACATTAATTACAAGACCCTGACTTCCTTGAGTCAGCTTGATGTTGCTAAAACAGGAGCTACGCACGGACCAAGTGAGGTGATACCTCTTATCGAGCACACTTCTTCGATGTTATTCTATTACTGTTGAGATTCGATTTGGGCCCTTTTGATTATGGGAGTGTATTGAGGTGGGCGGTAGTAGCTACTATGCGTTACAACCAGTCCGGCTCTGCAAACGGTGAATCCACCATGGCATTCCTTACGTGCCTTGTCACATGTCTTATACGAGCACGCTACGATTTTGTTTTGTACTGTTTTATATGGAGTGCCCTCTGATCAACCTCCAGTTTACGGAGGAATTACGGTACTGTATATACTATGGGAATGTATAAACGGTGTAAGGGTAATAATGGTAATCCCGCTTACGCTATTTTGATATTTTACTTTACTGATAGACACTATTGTATATAGTGTATTATATTATATAGTATTAGTTTGACGGATCCTTAGAGGTTGGTGATCCCAATCATCCTTTAAGTTACTGATTGCATTAACAATTCATTTGAATTGATTTACTTCCACGAGAATGTTAGTCCTGATTCGAGTCGTTTGGTTTGCATTATTGCTCGGGTCAGATCGAGTATTACAGCTTTTGAGATTCACTTTCAGAGTTGGAGTTTATATTGGATTTCTCATCTGTATCTACCTATTCTGTTGGTCGAGTCATCCAGCTATTTCTATTGTTTCTATTTCAAATTGTTATCATTTATTTATGTATCTGAAATTTATTGTTTAAGTCTTCCGCTGCATTATTTATGTAAACTCTGATGTAAATTTATTTAGTAGCTTCATGAACTACTATTGTATTTTGTATTTTCCGCTACGAGATATTATATTGCTCTGTATCTGTGATCTGTGATTCTAAGATTTATTCTGTTTACCCCGAAACTAATAACAATCTATTATTTTGGACGTTTCGAGTTGACATGTTTTGTCAATTCGGCACGAGCAAAATGTCGGGTCGTTACAAAACTTCAACTCCATTTTAATATATTTAAATATTAATTCAACCCATTTACCAAACCCAACTTAGTATTCTCGATTATCCATATTCGTCGATTACTTCATAACTCAGTTATAAATTTATTTATAACTTAATCTTCTTTATCAAATTCTAATTTATTTAGAATTAAATTATTATAAATAAATTTGAACTAATCGAATTCAAATCATAAATCCTTACGGATTTATTTTTGTTCAATTAATATTCTGGACATCAAAATAAATTTCATCGTTTAGTTCTATAAAACGATTCCCCATTACTATTTTTGAATTCACTTTTGAATTTAAATATTCAAATCATCAAATGATAATTTTTCCTCTTCGTTTATAAACATCGGTTATAAATTCGTTCCAATTCTCTAATTATCCAATGGAAATCATTCCATTTTATTTATAAACTTACCTCAATTTCTGGTATTATTTAATTTATAAACATCGTTTATTAATTCAATGCTTGTTTTATTTATTCGAAACAAGTAAATATCTTTATAATCCATTCAAAATTCAAATTCTATTTTTGAAAAATAGATTTCCCATTTTGTATCTCGAATATCCTTTTTACAGTATTTTATAAACTAACATCTCGGCCCCAATGATATTTAAACATTTAAAAACACCCAATTATCAATCACAGGGTTCTAACACATCATATATGATAAGATGTATGAAAACAAACAATTAATAATATTTTTGAGGAATCTAGTTAGATTCCTCCATCCTGTTTTCCTGCATCCACAGACGTTAGCCAACATAAATAATAACCATCCTGCTTCAAGGCAGGATATTGCGGTATAGAAGGTCAGGCACTATCATAGCATGGGACGTATTGGGTCATCCGCTAATGATAATGCGGGCATCCGCTAATGGTACTACGGGAATCCAGCCACCAATATATACATATATATATACAATAGTCATGAACACCAAGCCTAAATAACTAATATATTTTTATAATAGCCACAAAAATATTTAAACACATCCAAACAACCAACAATTATTTTAAACGATAAAAATAATTCTAAATAATAAATTTGAGTGAGATTTACTCACCGTGATTTTATTGTCGAAATAACCATTTGGATAAAGTAAAAAATGTTTAATTTAACCAAAAAGCACCAACTTCCTCTCCGTTATTCAAATCCAATTCCATGATATTGTATTTTGGCGATACGAAGCCAACTCACCTCGTTATACTGAAATTTGTTATCAGATGAATTTTATACGAGCATTCTAAGCTTTGAACAAATTAAATTATCCTTTAAAGTTTTAATTATTGAATTAAAACAAATTACCTATTCTAGTTACTTTTATATAGCCTTGTTCACAGTCACTACCCGATCCAGTCACTATATCAGCCGTCCCTCCTCAATTCCTCCATTCGATTAACCTTAATTCATGTAATATGTCATTTATAATATAACTCATCAAACCATTTAAATAAAATAAAATTTAATTACTAAAAAAAATATACCTTGCCAAATTTCCTTTCCAATTACGGCTACTTACAGGAGAAACCCAACTGCCGTCCTTTTTCTATTTTCTCCATTTCCAGTAAAACTCCAACCTTGGCCAATGACAACTCCTTCCTCCCCATTACTCGCTCCTCATCATTTTGCCTTAGACAACAGTGCCTACACCATTACTGTCATCGTACAAACTTGGATCGAGAATCCCCAAAAACCAATCGCAACTTTCATTTTCAGGTAAACTAACCACTTCTCTTTTTCCCCGTTCACTCGACTTCCTACGCTGACCGTCCCACAACTGCAAGTCATGCTGTAATTTCTCAACTCGCCTCCATTGTCATTGATCTTCCCCTGAAATCGTACACCCTAAATCACACATTCGCACACCTCAAAACCAGATCGAGATTCACTTTACCTTGCATCCATGAAATGACGCTTACTTCCCTTCCGCTACATCACAAACATGAGCTTCAATGCCCTCCATTTCTACCCCAAAACCCTATTGCGACTCACTAATATTTCCTGGTACCTTATCCTTGCTTCCCCTTGTCACGGCAGCTTAACTCGCACTGTAACGACCGTAACTTCCCCGGTAAGGAAAGCGCGGATAGTTCGAGAACAAGACACAAAAGAATGCAGACAAAAGAACATTTCATTGTTATTTTACAACTATTCCATCAGAATACAAGAATAAACAGAGTATAAATGAATAAATATTACACAGAAAATATCAGAGATTACAATAATTTACATAGCAGTGGAAAATAATACAAAACACAACTGAAGGAGATATACGGATACAAAGCTTTCCGGATGTCGTTCCAGCTATAAACCAGGACCCTGTGAATATAAATCTGCAAAACCAAAACTACTAGCTGTCCGTGTCAAAATAAGGGAACCCAGAGTTTAGGTTAAAACAATAAACTCCAGGTCAGTCATGTGACTGGTGTGAGAACTAAAACAGTTATAAATCTTTATTTTAAAGTTAGGTAAATCAAGGGACCACGCCGTATAACACGGAACAGGTTTCCTCCCAAGAATACCAGTGCATAAAACAACAGCGCAACGCTGAATAAAGAAATAATGAAGCTATTATAAGACCCAGGTCCCATCACACAAAGCAACGCAAGCCGGAGGATAGGGTTTTTACTTTATAATAGCCAAAGAATGCTTGATACGTTTAAAACAGATTATTTTGATAGTACTATAGGTGTATAGTGTCAAAAACAATTTCAAATCATAAGTATAAATCATAGACAGCATAAGCGCCTTATCCCACTATGTCGCCATATATAGGATTACAACTAAAATCGAAACGTCACGTATTTGGAAATTGAATTTCCATCTTTGAACTGAGGCAAGGGATCGTCCTCTACCGAATTCGAGACAATCAAGCCTATGTCTCAGTGAAGTACTCAGTCAAGCCTTTGGAGCGACAGGGCCGATCCACCGACGTGGATTAAAATTCCAGAACACTGCGTTTCCCCGCCCTATGGGGCGTAAATGAGCCAACGAATGACTCCATCGGTCCCGGATTGACCGATATATCCGAGGCGCCTCGCAAACCAACAACCACATAAGTCAAACTCGTCAGGGCATGTAAAACCACGGACGCCTCTTCTAGCTAGAAGGAAACGCATGCCCTCCCTGAGGTCCTCTCCCGTTTCTGGTTCACAACCGGGGTGTGAGGCTCGCGAATCTACGCTACACTAAGCTACGCCACAAAGGTCGTGCTTTGATCATCAACCACAAGACTTTGCTTTTCAACAGAAGCCTTGATCATTTGCATCATAGCATGCCACACAGGCAAACCACTCCATGCAACCGATATCTATCAATCACGCAGAATGATATCCGATGTCAGACACACAGTCCATTTACAAGTCCGTTATGGGTCTGAACGAAACCGGAGGCACCTAGTACTCCGCATATCCATCGATCTCCTAGTACGTCTGGACGATCACCAACTGATTCCCTCCTCTTGGGTGTACGACCCAATCAAGATCATCAGTAATTATCCAAACGACGTGAAGACCTCCGGTCTTCAACCATTGTCTTCATCTTCGACTAATCGTCAAATCAGTTATTCAGAATGGGATAAACCGGTCTTTCTGAATAACTCACGTATATAATAAATAAGTGTTACACAAACACAACATATGCCTCGTTCCAATTCATCAGTCTCTAACCTTAAATTAACAAGAGAATAATTACCTAAATATTAACCCCGAAGGCCCAAACCAACATCAAATCAATATCCAGAAAACCATTCTGCTTAGCTAACCGACAGTTAGTTTCTAAATTTCACATTCTTAGGGAAAGGTTCCCATTAATTTTATGAAAGATAAATCCTATAAATTTATTCTTTAATCTACTTTTGAATATCAATTCAAACTTGTCGGGATAAGCGATCCATACCGAAGTGATCATTTATTTTATTTCCCAATCCCAACCTATTCATCCCATGAAGTAAAACTGGTAATACTTCATATCTAACACCACGGTGATATCGGTAAATTCAATTACCATTTCACGTTCAAATCTAATTAAAGATTTAACTATCGCCCGGAGCAAAACTGGGGATACTCCATTCTCGTTCTTTTCAATCTAATTAAAGATTCATTAAAACTCCACTTAGTTTTAATCTTTAACTGGGTTAAAGTATCAGTGTCATTTAAAACACGGTTCACGATGAACCTCAAAATCACATAACCTTTCAATCAGTCCCTAACCGCTAATTAGAAAGTGAGCAGTTCCATAAGTATTAACCCCGAAGGCCGAAACTAACATCAGATCAATACCCCAGAAACCATTCAACTTAACTAATCTCCAGTTAGTTCCTGATTTTCTTAACTCCTTTTTGGTTCTAAGAACAATATTATTGAAGATACCGTTCACGACATCCCAAAATCACATTTCATTGATTATCGGGTTAAAGAACAAGTGTTATTTAAAACACTGTTCACGATAAACCCAAAAATCAATACCAATTCAATTCCAATTAAATATTATTTAATTGGCACACTTCATTTAAATCTAAATAAAAAGATTTAATCTTTTTCTCAACTAGGCTTAAGAACAGTGTTAATGAAGACACCATTCACAACAAACCCAAATCACAATTGATATTAAATACAAGGCTCTGAATAGAAAATATATTGGCTTATATTCAATATCAAATTCTAGGACCAACAAATATCGTATTGGAAATAACGATATATATATATATATATCTTTCAAATTTCCATAACAATATCTATATAATCATGGAATCCAACATCGACATATTCCGAAGATAATTTCGATTCAAATCCATTCCAATGCAATTATTGGAAATTCTGGTTATTTTCAAATCCAATTTATTTATTTTAAAAAATAAATAAATTATTATTCTAGTTCAAAACTAGTTCATTTTGATAAAAAACTATTTTTATCTTTTCAAATATGGAGTTTTTCATCCCAATTCTTCACAAATCGTTTCTTATGATTTTACACAAATTATTACTAATTTTAATAATTTTATCAAGGCCCGTACAGTCGATCTCCATCAACGGCCATTGAACTGCACTTACAGCGACCTTTTTAAAATTTGATTTGGTCATAATTCCCAATCCAACCGTTAGATTTCAAATTTTTAATATTCTTAGAAAGCTCTTTTCGATACGAACCCAACGGTTCCGATTTTATGAGAATCCGACGGTCGGATCTCCCGCAATATCTATTCGAAGTCAATGGTCGAAATTCGCGAACTGTCGCGGCACGGCGCTTTCTATTCAGGCCATTATATAATATATATAAATATATTATACATATTTTGGCGATTTACTTTTAAAACGTATTTTATAAATCGTTTTAAATTCGTTTTCGAAACGATTTCAACTTCATTTCAAATTCAAATCAAAACTGAATTTTTCCTCTTAATTTCATTTTAAATTCATTTCAAATTGATTTTTATTCAAATCGATTTTTAATTCAATTTCAGTTCGTTTTCAGTTCGATTCAATTTCTATTCGATTTTGAATTTATTTCAAATCGATTTCAATTCAATTTCAACTCAATTCGTATTCATTTCAATTTGATTGCAACCCGAATTGAATTCTATTCATTTTTAATTCGAATTTCAAACCATTTCAAATTTCAATTCATTTCAATTTAATTTGAATTTCAAATCTATCCAATTTCAAATCTATTCAATTATTCATTGAAAAGTGAATAAAATCGATATAAATATCATTCACGTCAAAATGGCGTCAATCTAATCAACACGACTTCATATATTTCTATTTTCAAATATTCTATTTCAAATATTTCTTTTTCAAATATTTCTATTCAAATATTTCTTTTCAAATATTTCTTTTCAAATATTTCTATTCAGAAGTGAATGAGGCCCAATCACTTACCATATAATCTTAATTATATGGATTTTCTACAACACATGTATAAAATAACAACGATAAATAATCAACCATCATCCAGATTGCATTTTACACTCTATAAGCATCAAATATAAATATTTAATGCTTATGACAGTCTGTCAATCAATCGATCGACATACAACTAATTATTTTGATAAGTGTATGTCATGTATCGTCCCAATACCCATGTGGGGTTTCAAACAATCAAACACAGATTTTATTTGTGCAGTTAGGCGATGTGTAGAATTTTATCGTCCCAATCAATATCAGTCAAATGTGTGTATATAAACAAATCGTTCGATTTGTTTATATTAATTTATTTCATTTCATATACACGTTAAAAATTCTATTTTTAACTACAAAATATTTTGAACTATATAAATATTTTATTTCATTTCCCCTTACATCACACAATCAACTACACATCAAAATCAAACAAACAAGCATACAAGCCATCCATGGTCTGTGGACGACGGGTGTCGGGTGCTACCAAACACCGTTTGCATCCTAGTATATATTTCAAACTTAGAAAAATTAAATTAAAGGTGAGAAGTTCTCACCGACTAGCTAAACCAAACGCCTCGACTCTTCATAAGCAGAAATCCTCCGCCATTTCTTCTTCCATCACTTTTGTCATCCGTATTCAAAATTTCGTTCGGAGGGGGAATGAGGGTCGTTGGAGACGGAGAAACGCGACTGTAGGGCTTCAGGTCGAACCAGAGGGGGCTCGGAGCTGTGACGGTCCAGGGCGGCGCCGATTTGGGGATTTCGGGGTTGGGGTTGCTGGTTTGGTTCGGATAGGGGTGAAGGGGGTAGCAGTCGGAGCTGCGGTTGCTCGTAGGGGTGGCGCAGTGGGGGATTTGGGTGCTGGGGTTCTCGCTGATCGATTTGAGCTGGAGGGGCGTCTCGGGTGTCTCGCGAGCAGCGGAGGAGGTAGGGTAGAGGGCGACGGTGCTGCGTAGAGGTGGTGATAGGGTGTACGCGGGTCAATGCACGGGGCGGTGGGCGCCAGAGTGCGCGGCGGCGAGCCCCCCTTGCGATCACCGATCGCGATTTGCCCCACCCCCCATTTTCTTTTTCCTTTTTTATTTTATTTGCTGGTCAACGGTTCTGAGGTGGAAAGGGAATAAGGAAGGATTTTATATATAATTATTTAATTATATTAATTTCCCAAAATGCAACTTTCATTTTCGAACTCGAAATCGAACCCACCGCCTGTCGTCCATAGCTAATTACCCCTATTCCGAACACAATGGGATATGTATCGCAGACTAATTCGACTGTTTCGATCATTTTTCGTCAAAATCAAAATATAACTCTATATATTGAATTTGAACGCGCATTTCAATTTGCCGGGGTCACATAATAACTCGAAAAATTTCAGAAAAATATTTTCTAGCTACGTATCGACGATACGGTCCTAACAAAACTAATTTCGTCAAATTCTGAGATCATTTGAAAAATGGCCATTTTCCAGTCGATTAAAATCAACTAAAACTGGTCAAACGTGTTTTCCTTTGCCCCGCGCACATATTAATTCGAAAAATTATGAAATTTGAAACCTAGCAATAACTTGACATCCTGGATCCAACAAAAGTGGTTTCGTCGAAAACCGAGGTCATTTGCAAAATGGCTATTTTCAAGGGCTGAAATTCCATAGCGACTATTCTGAAATTTCAACTGGACATATCTTTTGATTCCCGCTATGAAATTCCAATCTTTCAGATTCGTTGGAAAGATATTCACAAATAAATTCTAATATTTTTGGTTTCACTAAAATCCGGTTTATTTTGCACTCGGTACATTCATTTGAATTTTGAAATCGAATTATCAAACTACCGCGCCATTTTCAATTCCTTTTATAATTTAAAATAAATATTTATATTCTAACGTCGAGCTATATAAATATATACATTCGAATTCTATTGAAAATAAATTTCTCGTCGATATTATCTAAAATAATTCAGTTTAAATATTCAAAATTCATCCAAATTGACAAAATAAAAAATTTAAACTGGCTTGCACTTCCGGTTTGTTACATTCTCGCCCACATAAAATTTTCGTCCCTGAAAAGGAACGAAGCCGAAAGTTGTTTAACTAATCAACTCAACTTCCATTATTTTCGTACGGCTTAAGTTCTTCAACTTTTCAGTTTCTAAGAACTTTTCAAATTCTTCAAAAATTTGGCTAAAACCCAAAATTTTCGAAAAATTTCGCTAAAACCCAAAATTTTCGAAAAATTTCGCCATAACCTCCCCTGCACCGGGGACTTCGGGATATTTCATATAGCCTCCCATGGCCTTCTTCAATCCAAAAGAAAAAGAAAAAGCCAATCGGCTCATAAAATCATCATCACCCAAACAAAACAGTAAATTATGGTAAACATGTACCTATTTGTCGGGCAAACAATTTTATTCTTCTGCTCTAGCCTCCTTGCTATGACCTGTTCAATGTAAGTACATGTATATGCAAGCAAATGCGACCAATTTTCAGTACAATTCACTATTTGGTTCAATTAGGCTAAATGGTTCAAAATTTCAAACAAATAGACAAACAACGCAACCATCAACCAATTAGTGGATTAACGTTTCAAATTCATAATTTTGATACATATACAGAAAATCATGTTTTTGATGTCAAATCACCACAATAAGCCCTATCTAATTTTGGTCCGCACACCAGTCTAATGGAAACATATAGAAATCCCACTTTCGAAACTCGAACAAAAACACTGATGATGAGATCTCAATCATCAGTATCTTCTCCGGGCGAGTAGAGGGTGATTCTATATCTATCCAGTATATTAAAACTTCGAATACCCGTGGATCAGACGTATATGCAAAATCTATATATAATGGATTGTCCAAATTGAATACAAATAATTATTCAAATTCGTATAAAACGATTTAAATTTCAAAACAAAATTTGTTTTCATTTTAAAAATATACTCTTCACACCCGTTCTAGGATACTACTGATCCTATCTCTAACGAGTCATTCTCATTGGATATTACTAATCCAATCTCTGATGAATTCTTTCTTTTGGTTCTAACGTGTCTTGTTCTCTGAGCTTTGTAAACCAAAGCTCCGATACCAAATGTAACGACCATAAATTCCCCGGTAAGGAAAGCGAGGATAGTTCTAGAACAACACACAAAAGAACGCAAACAGAAGAACATTTCATTGTTATTTTACAACAATTCCATCAGAATACAAGAATAAACAGAGTATAAATGAATAAATATTATACAGAAAATATCAGAGATTACTATAATTTACATAGCAGTGGAAAATAATACAAAACACAACTGAAGGAGATATACGGATACAAAGCTTTCTAGATATCGTTCCAGCTGCAAACCAGGACCCTGTGAATATAAATCTGCAAAACCAAAACTACTAGCTGCCCGTGTCAAAATAAGGGCACCCAGTTAGGTTAAAACAATAAACTCCAGGTCAGTCATGTGACTGGTGTGAGAACTAAAAAAGTTATAAATCTTTATTTTAAAGTTAGGTAAATCAAGGTACCACGCCGTATAACACGGAACGGGTTTCCTCCCAAGAATACCAGTGCATAAAACAACAGCGCAATGCTAAATAAAGAAATAATGAAGCTATTATAAACCCAGGTCCCATCACACAATGCAACGCAAGCCGGAGGATAGGGTTTTACCTTATAATAGCCAAAGAATGCTTGATACATTTAAAACAGATTATTTTGATAGTACTATAGGTGTATAGTGTCAAAAACAATTTCAAACCATAAGTATCAATCATAGACGGCATAAGCGCCCCATCCCACTATGTCGCCATATATAGGATTACAACTAAAATCGAAACGTCACGTATTTGGAAATTGGATTTCCATCTGCGAACCGAGGCAAGGGATCGTCCTCTACCAAATTCGAGACAATCTAGCCCATGTCTCAGACAAGTACTCAGTCAATCCTTTGGTGCGACAGGGCCGGTCCACCGATGTGGATTAAAATTCCTGAACACTGCGTTTTCCCGCCCTATGGGGCGTAAATGAGCCAACGAATGACTCCATCGGTCCCGGATCGACCGATATATCCGAGGTGCCTCACAAACCAACCACCACATAAGTCAAACTCGTCAGGGCATGTAAAACCACTGAGGCCACTTCTAGCTAGAAGGAAACGCATGCCCTCCCTGAGGTCCTCTCCCGTTTCTGGTTCACAACCGGGGTGTGAGGCTCGCGAATCTACGCCACAAAGGCTGTGCTTTGATCATCAACCACAAGACTTTGCTTTTCAACAGAAGCCTTGATCATTTTCATCTTAGCATGCCACACGGCCAAACCACTCCATGCAACCGATACCTATCAATCACGCAAAATGGTATCCGATGTCAGACACATAGTCCATTTACAAGTCCGTTCTGGGTCTGAACGAAATTGGTGGCACCTAGTACCCCGCATATCCATCGATCTCCAAGTACGTCTGGACGATCACCAACTGATTCCCTCCTCTTGGGTGTACGACACAATTAAGATCATCAGTAATTATCTAAACGACATAAAGACCTCCGGTCTTCAACCATCGTCTTCATCTTCGACTAATCGTCGAATCAGTTATTCAGAATGGGATAAACCCAGTCTTTCCGAATAACTCGCGTATATAATAAATAAGTGTTAAACAAACACAACAAACGCCTCATTCCAATTCATCAGTCACTAACCGTAAATTAACAAGAGAATAATTCCCTAAGTATTAACCCCGAAGGCCGAAACCAACATCAGATCAATATCCAGAAAACCATTCTGCTTAGCTAACCGACAGTTCGTTCCTAAATTTCACATTCTTAGGGAAAGGTTCCCATTAATTTATCAAAGATAAATCCTTTAAATTTATTCTTTAATATACTTTTGAATATTAATTCAAACTTGTCGGGATTAGCGATCCATACCGAAGTGATCATTTATTTTATTTCCCAATCCCAACATATTCATCCCATGAAGTAAAACTAGTAATACTTCATATCTAACACCACGGTGTTATCGGTAAATTCAATTACCATTTCACGTTCAAATCTAATTAAAGATTTAACTATCGCCTGGAGCAAAACTGGTGATACTCCATCCTCGATTATTTCAATCTAATTAAAGATTTATTAAAACTCCACTTGGTTTTAATCTTTAACTGGGTTAAAGAATCAGTGTCATTTAAAACACGGTTCACGATAAACCTCAAAATCACATAACCTTTCAATCAGTCCCTAACCGCAAATTAGCAAGTGAGCATTTCCCTAAGTATTAACCCCAAAGGCCGAAACCAACATCTGATCAATACCCCAGAAACCATTCAACTTAACCAATCTCCAGTTAGTTCCTGATTTTCTTAACTCCTTTCTGGGTCTAAGAACAGTATTATTGAAGATACCGTTCACGACAACCTAAAATCACATTTCATTGATTATCGGGTTAAAGAACAAGTGTTATTTAAAACACTGTTCACGATAAACCCAAAAATCAATATCAATTCAATTCCGATTAAATATTATTTAATTGGTACACTTCATTTAAATCTAAATAAAAATATTTAATCTTTTTCTCTACTGGGCTTAAGAACAGTTTTAATGAAGACACCATTCACAACAAACCCAAATCACATTTGATATTAAATACAAGGCTCTGAATAGAAAATATATTGGCTTATATTCAATATCAAATTCTACGACTAACAAATATCGTATTGGAAATAACGATATATATATATCTTTCAAATTTCCATAACAATATCTGTATAATCACGAAATCCAACATCGAAATATTCCGAAGACAATTTCGATTCAAATCCATTCCAATGCAATTATTGGAAATTCTGGTTATTTTGAAAACCATTTCAAATCCAATTTATTTATTTTAAAAAAATAAATAAATTATTATTCTAGTTCAAAACTAGTTCATTTTGATAAAAATCTATTTTTATATTTTCAAATATGGAGTTTTTCATTCCAATTCTTCACAAATCATTTCTTATGATTTTACACAAATTATTACTATTTTTAATAATTTTATCAAGGCCCGTACATTCGATTTCCATCAACGGCCATCGAACTGCACTTACAACGACCTTTTTCAAATTTGATTTGGACCTAATTCCAAATCCAACCGTTGGATTTTAAATTTCTAATATTCGTTAGAAATCTCTTTTCGATACGAACCCAACGGTTCCGGTTTTTGGAGAATCCGACGGTCGGATCTCCCGCAATATCCATTCGAAGTCAATGGTCGAAATTCGCGAACTGCCGCTGCGCGGCGCGTTCTATTCAGGCCATCATATATATAATATATATATATATTTCGTCGATTTCCCTTTAAAACGTATTTTATAAATCGTTTTAAATTCATTTTCGAAACGATTTCAACTTTATTTAAATTCAAATCAAAATTTAATTTTTCCTCTTAATTTCGTTTTAAATTCATTTAAAATTGATTTTTATTCAAATCGATTTTTAATTCAATTTCAGTTCATTTTCAATTCGATTCAATTTCTATTCGATTTTGAATTTATTTAAATCGGTTTCATTTCAATTTCAATTCAATTCGTATTCATTTCAATTTGATATCAATCCGAATTCAATTCTATTCAATTTTAATTCGAATTTCAAATCATTTTAATTTATTTTGAATTTCAATTCATTTCAAATCACTTCAATTTAATTCGAATTTCAAATCTATCCAATTTCAAATCTATTCAATTATTCATTGAAAAATGAATAAAATCGATATAAATATCGTTCACGTCAAAATGGCGTCAATCTAATCAACACGGCTTCATATATTTCTATTTTCAAATATTCTATTTCAAATATTTCTTTTTCCAATATTTCTATTCAAATATTTCTTTTCAAATATTTCTTTTAAAATATTTCTATTCGGAACTGGAATGAGGCCCAATCACTTACCATATAATGTTAATTATATGGATTTTCTACAACACATGTATAAAATAACAACGATAAATAATCAGCCATCAACCAGAGTGCATTCTACACTGTATAAGCATCAAATATAAATATTTAACGCTTATGACAGTCTATCAATCAATCGATTGACATACAACTAATTATTAGGATTAGTGTATGTCATGTATCGTCCCAATACCCATGTGGGGTTTCAAAAAATCAAACACATATTTTATTTGTGCAGTTGGGCGATGTGTAGAATTTTATCGTCCCAATCAATAACAGTCAAATGTATGTATATAAACAAATCGTTTGATTTGTTTATATTAATTTATTTCATTTCATATGCACGTTAAAAATTCTATTTTTATATTTTTAACTATATAAATATTTTCTTTCATTTCCCCTTACATCACACAATCAACTACACATCAAAATCAAACAAACAAGCATACAAGCCGTCCATGGTCTGTGGACGACGGGTGTCGGTTGCTACTAAACACCGTCTGCATCCTAGTATATATTTCAAACTTAGAAAAATTAAATTAAAGGTGATAAGTTCTCACCGACTAGCTAAACCAAATGCCTCGACTCTTCATAAGTAGAAATCCTCCGCCATTTCTTCTTTCATCACTTTCGTCATCCGTACTCAAAATTTCGTTCGGAGGGGGAATGAGGCTCGTTGGAGACGGAGAAAGGCAGCCGCAGGGCTTCAGGTCGAACCAGAGGGGGCTCGGAGCTGTGGCGGTGCAAGGCGGCGCCGATTTGGGGATTTCGGGGTTAGGGTGGCTGCGTTGGTTCGAATAGAGGTGAAGGGGGGTGGCAGTCGGAGCTGCGGTGGCTCGCAGGGGTGGCGCTGTGGGGGATTTGGGTGCTGGGGTTCGCAGATCGATTTGAGCTGGGTGGGCATCTCGGGTGTCTCGCGAGCAGCGGAGGAGGTAGGGTGGAGGGCGACGGTGTCGCGTCGAGGTGGTGATAGGGTGGAGGTGGTGTGACGACAAGGAATTTCGCTCGATCCGAACCAGTCGTTAAACCGATCTAGACCATTCGAACCCCTGATCATTTGAGAACAGGACAAATCCGAACGCAGACGGAAGAACATTTCATTGTTATTACAACAATACCATCAGATACAAGAATATACAGAGTATAAATGAATAAATTACATTCGATGAACATCAGAGATTAAAATAAATTACATAGCAGCGGAAAATAATACAAAGCACAACTGAAGGTGATATACGGATACAGAGCTTTCTGGATATCATTCCAGCTGTAAACCAGGATCCTGTGAATATAAATCTGCAAAACCAAAACTACTAGCTGCCCGTGTCGAAAATAGGGGCACCCAGAGTTTAGGTTAAAACAATAAACTTCAGGTCAGTCATGTGACTGGTGTGAGGACTAAAACAGTTATTTAAAACTTTACTTTAAAAGAGAGTAATTCAAGGGACCACGCCGTATAACACGGAACGGGTTTCCTCCCAAGAATACCAGTTCATAGAATAAACAACGCAATGCTTTTTCGAAAAATGAAGCTATTATAAGACCCAGGTCCTATCACACAATGCAACGCAAGCCGGAGGATAGGGTTTTCCCTTATAATAGCCAAACATGCTTGGTACGTTTAAAACAAATGATTTGATACTATAATAAGTGTATAGTGTCAAAACAATTTGTAACGACCCGGATTTTGAGCGGCTTTGGTTATCGACATAAGCTCGACGTCGATAACCAAAACATCGAAAAATCCCGGTAATTAATGAAAGAAATTAGAAGGTGAGGAAAGATAAGATAGAAACTTAGAATAGAAGCAGAAGAAGAACACAATATCAGAGTAACACAAACCTCACAGCGGAACGAATAACATATAATAGATAACATAACTTTGAAATATAACAGTTATGTATACAATAGCACTTATCAGAGTACAGCACTTACAACACAGCGGAAATAACTATAGCTATATGATCCAGAAGCCTCCTGCTCCAGCTCTTCAAGTATATCTGTAAAATCCCGACTACTTGACTGCCCGTACAAATTTAGGCACCCAAGAGTTTAGGGAAAACAAAAAAAGTAAACTCTGGGTCATTCATGGGACTGGTATGAGTAAAACAGTTTAAACAGGTATATGAACAAGTAAACGATATCTCATAAGACCACGCCGCAGAATGGAACGGGTTTTTCCCTTATGAGAATCCAAAATATCTTTATATCAAAAACCTTTTGATATTATAATAATGTCTATGTACAAATAGATATCAACTAGCAGAAACGCTTTCATCTCACGTTCTACATATATAGTATACAATCAAAATCGCAAGCACGTATTGGATAATGGATTTCCAACTATGACAAGGTATGGAACCACCTTCCGATCAGTGTACTCTAGGAACGATACACTGGAGTTCAACAAGAACATCTTGTAACTCAGCCACACATGACCGACCACTCATTTCGCTTGAGTGTATCGAATGTACATCACCAACGGTTGGGATCAGCAACCGTTCCCGTATATATATGGGACAGCATTGATAGATTTAAGAAACAAATGAATATTCACTAGATAGGTGATTATACACCCTACTTCGGTGCGACCGACTTAGCCATGCTGCCTGCCCGATTTCTGTCATTTACCGGTTGATGAGGCAAGAAGCTACGCTTTATCATCACATCAGATTCACTTCGAATGCCACATTGTCAGATCCATCAAAAATCAATAATTGACGTTTACAACAGTACATTACGTGTCAGCTAAAAGAAGTTTCCTTCTCCGCTTCCACTCTTGGTACGGTTGAAGAAATCAATGTACGTGACCTTTCTGGAAATACTCTGTCAGACATCCATCTTCATTCACTTAGAACATCACATTGTCATACACGCCAAATCACAAATTGACTTATCCAAAAATAACACGGGTATACAGCTAAGAGAAACGAATTCCTCCGCCACCAAACGTGAATACGTTTGAACAGATCAACTTACTCGATCCATTGGATATACTCTGTCAGACCTTCGTACATACAAGTTGCCCTGGGACTGGACAAACCGAAGGCACTATTCTGTAAACAGGATAGCCCTTGCATTTTACTCCGTCTTCAATTATCTTTGGCATATATGATTCGCGACGCTTATGCCAATACAGAGTGGTTCTTTGGATAATAATCCAACCGGTCTCTCCATATTAACAACGTTAAAATGGTCAAAACTTCGATAGTCAGTGAGTTAACTATCAAAGAAAAACAAGTGTGCAAACAACGATATTATTTCCAAATGGAAATTATATCGAACAAACATCATTTAACATAAATCTCTTTAGTTCATTTAATTACTTATCTCTTGTTTCCCTATATTCTAAATTCTTATTTTCTTTTAGCAGAAAACATTTCTGATTCTCGTTTGGAAAACATTTCCAAAACTCCATTACGATCAAAACTTACCATTTCTTAGTTAAGAAGGAAGTCACTCAAGTTGGGGTATAATTACCTCTCAGACCTTAACTGAACAACGTTATAACTTCGAAATGGTCAAAGTTTATCTTTTAATCTTTAACAACTTCTTTACGCCTTTCTCGGATCCAATTTTACTAATCTACTTCTATATTTAAAACATTGGTTATAACGATAACGTTATAATCCCTACTTTCGAATTATCTAACTTTAATTATAACTTCTATTCTTATTAGTGAATAATTAACCTAACACTTATTTATTTATAAATAAATAAATCTCTATTTAAAACACTGGAAAGTATAAGTACTTTCCCGAATTTGATATAATCGAATTCACCGATTAACTCTCTTCGAGAAATCTCTATTTGATTAACTCTTCTTCGAATAACCTATATTCGATTAACTCTTCTTCGAATAACCTAAATTCGATTAACTTCTTCCTTTGGAATATACTATATTTGATTACTCCTTCTCGAATAAACGATATTCGATAATCTCTCTTCGAATAACTAATATTCGATGACTCTTCCTTTTCAAATATCTCATATTTGAAAATCTCACTTCGATTAAATTATAATCGATAACTCCCTTTGATGAAACTAACATCGATAACTTCTTTCGATAAAACTAACATCGATAACTTCTTTCGATGAAACTAACATCGATAACTTTAACTCGACGAACTTAACTCGACTAACTTAACTTGACTCGACTAACTCGACTTACTTGGTTCGACCAATTCGATTCAATTAACTAGGCTCGACTAACTTGACTAACTTAACTCGATTTACTTGGTTCGACCAATTTGATTCGATTAACTAGGCTCGACTAACTTGGTCGAACCACCCGATCAACTCAACTTATTTAACTTAACTTATTTCTCAACTCGATCAACTCGATTAACTCCTATCGAATAACTAATATTCAATTAAACTCCATTCGCTTGACTCTAGATCGCAGCGATCACAATAGTTACGCCTGACTCCCTCAGGAAACATCCGACCGCCGTAGGCTATTTACAGCCCTGCGAATTTCGCTAGCAGTCGTACAAGATGGCAACTTACCCTGAATACTATGTTTGACTAACTCTATCTCAAATAACTATATTTGGTTAACTCTAGTTCGTTTTAACTCTAATCGATTAATTCTAACTGGTTAACTCCAACTGGTTAACTCTAACTGATTAACTCTAACTGGTTAACTCTATTTGACTAACTCGACTTGACTAACCCCTTTCGAATAACATATTCGATTAACTAACTTCGAATACCATATTCGATTAACTAACTTTCGAATACCATATTCGATTAACTAACTTCGAATACCATATTCGATTAACTAACGTTCGAATACCATATTCGATTACTAACCTCGAATACCATATTCGATTAACTAACTTCGAATACCATATTCGATTAACTAACTTTCGAATACCATATTCGATTACTAACTTCGAATACCATATTCGATTAACTAACTTCGAATACCATATTCGATTAACTAACTTCGAATGTCTATATTCGATTAACCAACTTCGAATACCATATTCGATTAACTAACTTTCGAATACCATATTCGATTAACTAACTTCGAATACCATATTTGATTTCTCCTTTTTATAACGTTTATCCATTTTAAAAAGATCCCCTTTTTAACACGTTTATTCATTTATAAAGATTTACTATTAGTAACGGTTCTTCACTTTATACATGTCGTTTTAATAACGTTTTCCTTTATAAACCAATTTCCTTTTTATTAACCCTATTTATTTTCTAAATATTCCCCTTTCAATTATATTTGTAAATGGTTTACAAATATTTCTTTTCTCTATTTTATTCTATTTGCAAATGGTTTGCAAATATTCCCTTTTCAAATTTATTCTTAAAAATATCCTAACTCCTTAAATTTCCGGGAAAATTCGCCATAACCTCCTTTGTATCGGGAGCATCGGGAAAATCCCCAAACTCGCCACACAGGCCTTTCCATTCAAAAAGAAATGTTTTGAATTTATTTCCTTTTCAAATATCTCCTATTTATAAAGATTCCAATTTATAAATATTCCTTATTTATAAATATTTAAATTTATAAATATCTCTTATTTATAAATATTCCAATTTATAAATATTCTGTTTTCAATATCACTTTGAAAATCCCCTTATCAACATTTCGGTATGTTATGGTATTCAATCATATCAAATCACGATGTTCAATATCATCCAAACACATATAATCGCCAACAGATTATATATCACTTTATATATCACAATATATAAATCATAGTAAAAATAACTGTTGAGGAATCCAGTTGGATTCCTCCAACCTGTTTCCCTGCATCACAGATGTTAAACAATATAGATAACATCACTTTCAGTTCCATATGATATATTCTGTTAAACAGAATCAATATAGAAATTCAACTAACTGACTAGCAGTTCAATCAAACAGTCAACACACATTAAATCAGACAATTTCTAACAGTTCTAAAAATACAACATGAAATTATAAACTGTTTAGAGTTGGTGAGATTTACTCACATTTGCAGTTCATCGTTAAAGAACAATAAACTGTTGTTTGATTTGAATAAAACAGTTTATTTCACCATAATTTCATACGAGCCCCAATCCACTTCCAGTCAGCTTCACTGTGAAGCTCTCGTCCATACGGTCCCAACGTGACTGACCGTTCTGAATTCTGATCATGTATGACCATGTTATCGTTATTACAAATTGAACACAATTTAAATTAAATTAATACTTTAAACCTTTCTTTTCATTGGGCCTTCACCTTATTTTAAAATCCTTGGCCCATCTTCCAACATAGCAGACCCGTACAAGATATTTCCTCCTTCACCGAATTTCTTGGCTCTAGGAAATCCACGCAACTCCAGTATTCTCTTCACCATTAGCGCCAATAACTCCACCTCGTTCAACCTCCCTTCTTCAACGAAAATCCAAACTAAAAACTCCAACATTTCTCACATCGAAAACACTATCCATTCGTACCCATTTTTCCGAACTCGAACCATTTCTGTACCTCGACATTTTGTACCCAAAACAGCCTGAATGTCCAACACAACAACGGTCTTTAAGCTGCCGCCTCAGTCACTAGAGGTCGTCGAGTCCGACCCCTCAGCCACCAAACAAAACCCCAAGCCGACCTCCTCCGCATCATCAACCCCCTACCCAACTCGACAATCACAATGCCCCCAAAAACCAAACCCTAGAAATCCACGGTGAAAAACCCGACCCCAGAACTGATTGTCGAACTCATCTATATAGGTATCAAATTGGAGAGAAGGAAGCCAGGAATCAATATACAAGTATATTAGAATTTATTTGATTTGAATTGTATTTGTTTTTGATTTTCGAAGAGATCGACTTTTGCTGTGAACAAATAAACACGGCGGAATAAAAGTGTTGACCAAACGTGAACTGAAATTAGGTTAAGGAAGGAAGTAGTGGTATTTATAGTGTTTGTAAATATCTAGATATTTTTCTTTTAACCTTTTTATATCTGTTTTTGCCCTTTTAAAATTCGTGTGATCACCTATGATACCCAAAAATCACCAAACTGGACATGCAGCTACAGTTCGACATTACGGTCCCAACGAAACTGGATTCGTCGAATTCCGAAATTGTATGCTCACACAACGTATTTTTAACTGTCAAAATACTGACTGTTTCTCACTTTAAAAATCCGTACGGCCACACACTAACTCTAAAAATCACGAAACTAGAAATCTAACAACTATTTGACATTGCGGATCCAACAAAATTAGTTTTCGTCGAATTCCGACTCCGTTTGCAAAAGTGGCAATTTTTAACGCTCTAAATAGCCTATTTAAATATATAAATATATTTAAATATAATTTAATTTAATATTTAAAAATAAATATTATCGTCTATATTCACTGAGGAATACCATACAGCTCCAGGCTAATTATATACTTGCTATTCCGAGTCCAGATTGATTCGATATTCAATTTACATTGAAAAATCCTTTTATAACGTATATAAAGCGTTTCGAATTATAAAGGAATTTCACAGCGACTTTTCTGAAATTTGATTTGGACGTACATCAAAATCTACACGACGAAATCTCGATTTTTCTCTTCCATTAGAAAAATATACTCCACCAGCTCCATACGTTTCTTGTTTCACAGAAATCCGGCTTAAAACGAATCCTGTACATTCAGTTGAAGTTCGAATCGCCAATTTACGAACTGCAGCGCCATTTCAAGCTCTATTATAATTATATTATAATTATACGTTCAAACCGTCGTCGATTGAATATATTCGTCAATATAATTCAACTCTAGGCTGAATTAAATCTAAGGGACGACCCCGTTCACAGAATATTGTGATTTCCAATATTTTTTATTATTTCTGAATTAAATATATTATTTAATTATTTAAATTAATTAATTATTCTATATTATTTAATTAAACCTCTATTTAATTCACTATATCACTATTTATATAATTAAATAAATTAATTATATCCCTGGAAAATGCGGGTCATTACAATCTTTCCCACTTAAAATAATTTCGTCCTCGAAATTGCTAAGTTAGAGGACGACCCTATCTATTGGAACTCCTAAGATTTGTTTACCCCTTATTTCTGATTTCAACTGAACCAATGAATATCGACTAAAATATTTATTCATTCCGACTAACTAAATTTTCAAAAATCATGAAAATTTTCTAACACCTTAACTTTTCTGAAAATTTCGCCATAACCTCCTTTGTATAGCCCTATCGGTAAAACCACAACTCGCCTCTCTAGGCCATCTCCAACCCAAAAGAAAATCAAACAGCCAAGCGGCTTGCCAATTCGGCTCATAAATTCCAAACTCATATCAAATATAAACTTGTACCTTTTTGTCGGGCATTTCATTATCTCGTTTCCATCTGCTATCAATTTAGCAGATACCAATGCCACCCCAATTAAATTCCAATCAGTTTTAGCACCAACACAACCATTCGCTTATATCCAAGCCAATTATCATTTCAACTCGAGTTTGATTCTCGATTTCAAACTCTTAACTCATCAGTACAAGACCATTTCAGATTATTCTCTTATCACCCCAGTTTTTACTTAACTTAACAAGTCTAATTTAAATTTTAGAATTTAAATTCCTGGGCTTTTATTTCAAGTCAATTTGAAATCATAATACCAATTCAAAACATTTGAATTCTTAAACACTTGTTTTTGCAAAACAAATTTGAAAATAAAATCTTGGGTAGTAATCTGTCACTTACAACTCGAAAATCACACTGATGATGTGTACACCATCATCAAAATTATTTTCCAGCGATCAAAGTGAGTTCAATACTATATTCCTTTTCAAAACTCCAACTTAAACACTTCCATCTTGAGTCAGTTCAAAATATCCTTATTAAAACAAATTTAAAACCTCCCAGGATTTTAAAATTCACCTATATCTAATCCAGATTCAATTACAAACACTTATCTGAATTTCCATTTTTTAATTTCAATTCTAACTTTAATTTCAGATTTAATTCACTTCGTAATACTTATACGAAATTTGATTGGTTATTTTCATAACCGTTTCACTTTTATAATCTAACTTGATTATAATAACAACCAACACATTATAATATTTCATATATATATATACTTCGGGTAAAATTATTTCATTTACCCTCTTTTCAAAACATACTGTATCGACCCATCGTATTCGAGTGTTTATTTACTCCTACCGATACAGTGGATTAAACTGATCGACCAGAACTCATAAACAACTCAGCCAATGAATCTCCACAATATAAAACAATTTTTATACCAATAACAAATACGTTCACTCGTATATATACACTCAAACTCAATCTAGGGTATTACTAAACATATCTCTACTGAGTGACGCCACAGAGCCAAGTAATTCTTAACTTAAGCTCTGATACCAACTGTAATGACCCGGATTTTGAGCGGCTTTGGTTGTCGACGTAAGCTCGACGTCGATAACCAAAACATCGAAAAGTCCCGGTAATTAATGAAAGAAATTATAAGGTGAGGAAAGATAAGATAGAAACTTAGAATAGAAGAAGAAGAAGAACACAACATCAGAGTAACACGAACCTCACAGCGGAACGAATAACATATAATAGATAAAATAACTTTGAAATATAATAGTTATGTATACAATAGCACTTATCAGAGTACAACACTTACAACACAGCGGAAATAACTATAGCTATATGATCCAGAAGCCTCCTGCTCCAGCTCTTCAAGTATATCTGTAAAATCCCGACTACTTGACTGCCCGTACAAATTTAGGCACCCAAGAGTTTAGGGAAAACAACAAAGTAAACTCCGGGTCAGTCATGGGACTGGTATGAGTAAAACAGTTTAAACAGGTATATGAACAAGTAAACGATATCTCATAAGACCACGCCGCAGAACGGAACGGGTTTTTCCCTTATGAGAATCCAAAATATCTTTATATCAAAAACCTTTTGATATTATAATAATGTCTATGTACAAATAGATATCAACTAGTAGAAATGCTTTCATCTCACGTTCTACATATATAGTATACAATCAAAATCGCAAGCACGTATTGGATAATGGATTTCCAACTATGACAAGGTATGGAACCACCTTCCGATCAGTGTACTCTAGGAACGATACACTGGAGTTCAACAAGAACATCTTATAACTCAGCCACACATGACCGACCACTCATTTCGCTTGAGTGTATCGAATGTACATCACCAACGGTTGGGATCAGAAACCGTTCCCGTATATATATGGGACAGCATTGATAGATTTAAGAAACAAATGAATATTCACTAGATAGGTGATTATACACCCTACTTCGGTGCGACCGACTTAGCCATGCTGCCTGCCCGATTTCTGTCATTTACCGGTTGATGAGGCTAGAAGCTACGCTTTATCATCATATCAGATTCACTTTGAATGCCACATTGTCAGATCCATCGAAAATCACTAATTGACGTTTACAACAGTACATTACGTGTCAGCTAAAAGAAGTTTCCTTCTCCGCTTCCACTCTTGGTACCACTACAACAAATATACCATATTACAACGGTGCAAAAACGTTGTAAAAAGTTTTTACAACGGTGGAGCCACCGTCGTCTCTTAAGAAGTTGTAATAGACTAGAAACTTTTACAACTTTTTTGCACAGTTGCGGCACCGTTGTGAAAT
This sequence comes from Allium sativum, assembly GCA_030737875.1. Classification (NCBI taxonomy): domain Eukaryota; kingdom Viridiplantae; phylum Streptophyta; class Magnoliopsida; order Asparagales; family Amaryllidaceae; genus Allium; species Allium sativum. Next base: position 255,913 of record CM060925.1, on the reverse strand, counting down.
GTATATTTTACAACTTTTTTCCACCGTTGTAACAACTTTTATTACAACTATTATGCACCGTTGTTGTTATAATTTTTACAACTTTTTATAACCGTTGTCATATATTATAATTATTATTTTACAATTGTAATATATCCACAAATTATATACATATTACTGACAAAAGAACTCATTTCAAACATATTATCTTCAAAACTTAATATATCAAACAAACTTAAAACATGAACCAAAACAATTTATTAATATTTTCAAACTCTCATCATTTTTTTTACATAATACGCTTACAAAACACAATACATACAGTGCAACACTTCAACAAGGTACATAAGATTAGTGGCATCAATCAAAGACGATTTTTGACTGCCAACATCTCTCTATTCCAATCATCAAATTCTGGTTTTCTTGCGCACGTTCCAAGCAGGCATTTCGCAGAGTGACCAAATTCTCCTGATTTTTGTATTGCCCGATAAACAAGAACTCCTTCAGATTTCAAAATTGATGGTGATAGCTGCGTAACCTGATAATTACGAACAAAAGTATACACCAACAAACAAATCATGTGGTGAATTGCTAATGAAGAAGAAAATGACTATTTCTATTTCTAACATAAACAATCAATAACAAGAAGGGGAGTGCAAAAAAAATTCTTACCAAGTCATGCAGTAAAGTAGACTGCTCTTTAAAAAGTTTGGGTAGATGTTTTCTCATGACTTGCTCGAATTTACAAGCATAACTGCATGGAACTCCATACCAGATTTTTGGATCACCATGGTGCATATAATTTAATGAGTACATACGGTGATCTTCCACATGCTATGATACACATGAAAAAAAGAAGTTTTAAGCGATGAACCACATGTATATCCATGTTAAGCAATGACCACTTGTCTTCAAAATAGCCTGCAAATTTCAATAAGACATATACATCTGCCATTCATATTTTAATATGAATAAAATGTTAAATGTTGTGTGAAAAGTAATGAAGTGCAGTGATATCTTTTGCCTCCTGTCTCTATGTTGCTATTAGTATGGCTAGATGCATAATGATCGGCAATTCTTTACTTATATAGAAATATTGTTATTCACAATTGTTTTTCCTGAATTGGACTTCTATTTACATGTTGGTTCTGACAACGCATGCGAACTATGAATATTTCTTTTTATATGTTTCCGCTCATTGCCAAACGTGGGAGAACACAAACCAGTGTTGATGTTCAGACCAAATTTACTGGACAAGGACAAAGGCAGAAAGAAAATTAAAGTTTAATAGCTTTTAAAACTTCACATTAATAATACAAGTCACAGTGAGGTGTCACATAAGTAAGCAAAGGCTTTTTCAGCAAAGGTCCAAACATTTGTTCACAAGCAGATAGAGACACATGCTATACCTAGTGTAAGGAGTTAAACAAAACATTCAGGTTTAAGTAATTTTTGTATAACGCCGTTAGTGTTCATGTTAAAATTTCCCTTACTATTGAAATTTGCAAATATCAATACGGTGGCCTAATGCGGACCCAAACGACCAAAATCAAGTAGGAGACGATGCAATAATTTTTAGCAAAACATATTTAAAAAGGGAAACACTAATATATGTGTATAACTAAACATGCCTACCCATGTCTCAGGTAACAGTTATCCACTAACACAACACCTATAGCGTTACATACTCGTGAATAGCCAACACAGGCAACGACAAAATCGGTAAACTGGGCGGCGTCAAAGAACAAGGTAAAAATGTAGGTTTCAATGCAACCCAAAACAGTGAGTTGCTAGACAATACTCCATGCAAACTCAATACTATGAATGCACTGTAGGGAGCAATGTAAAAACAGGGCTGATTCGGCTGTCATTCGTGTTCCTGTTCGGTCCAAATTAAGTGAAGCAATGACGCCAGCAAAATGATGTATTACGGTGGCAACAATTTCAGCAAACAAACCCCAAATTACAGTCAACAACAAGTCAAATCTAACTCTAATTCCTATTGAAATTAACATGCTCGAACAAATTAAATCGTGAGATTATACTCACTTTGAAACCGGCGAAGAGATGGAACCGCAGGCGGCAGTGACAGCGGAGGCAACTTAGAATCTGGAGCAGTGGTGCGGTAAATCCTGGAAGGATCTGAGGTGGCTCGGCGTCGGAGGTTGCTGAACGTCGGCGACGGCCTAGATTTCGGAAGGATCTTTGGCATAGGGTTCGACGAACATAGGTAGGTGACGGTCTGAGGATGAAGAGGAGCGGAGGCCGATGGAGTAGGTGCTGGCTTCGGCTATGGTGGCAGTGGCATCAGGCGGCCGCCATGGGTTTAGATTTGGAGAAAACGATTTTTTTCTGTTGATTTGGGGAAACATTTGGAAAAGAATCGACTAATATAATAAGAAAGGGAAGGGAAGGCAAAAGTAATAAAAAGGGGAGGACGGTGGAAACATCTAGAACACCTGTACGAAGTAAAATGAAAAGGGGACAAGTATAAACAAGTTTCAACAAATAAGGACAAATGTAAACAAAATTGATCAAACATTATTTTTATTAATAATTTTTTTTAAACAAGTGCCAAATGTGAATCAATATGTTTTCTAAAGTGTACACCATATATTCATACTACACACACACACACAATAATATGGTATATACTTACATTCCAAATACCATGTCAAATAAATATTTTAAAAACCAAATTCTAAACCAAATTTATTTAAATTAAATATTCAAGTTAAATTGAAACAAAATTTTGTAATTTCTCAAAACATATATTTCAAGTATAAATACCATTTAAATACCCTATGTATATATGACATACTAGTATATTACTAATATTTAATAGGCCTCTATTACAATTGGTAGAAAAAAGAGATGCTGAAAATAATTTTGTAAAATTTTGTAATAAAACCGTTTTAATTATTAATTACCAAAATTAATTACTGGGGAGTTGGAAAAATCGGACGGACGAACATAAGCAATAAAAAATAATCGATTGGACGAGAATTGACTGGATATATTAAGCGTAAAACGTTTGGTTCGGAGGGAAATTCGAATTTCCCAGAAAAGAAGCGCGGCACAAAAGTATTGGTTCGGAGGGAAATTCGAATTTGAGCTAAATTTTCAATTTAAGCATAAAACGTTGATACGGATACGGATAGTTTTATAAAAACAGTATTCATTTAGACACACAATGGATGAATAAAATCTTTTATTTATTGATTTAAATATACTACTGTTATTATTTAGAATTATATTTTAATGTTTAATTAGTATTTAATTAATTATTACTTATTAAAATTCAACAGTTATTACCATTGCCTGTTGAATTCAAATTCAACAGTAGACAAAATGTACCGTTTCGGACGGGGCGCTGCCCCCTGGACCCCCGCGACCTGACCGGGCAGGTCGAACCCCGTTTGCGGGGGCGTTGCCCCCGCACCCCCACCTAGGGGGGTTGCCACCCCCCTGGACCCCCCCGGACCCCCCTCCGTAGGGGATCATATTCGACAAAAGGTTTTGGTAAACCTTTCAACATTATCAATTATAAATTAAGAGTATTTGGTATTATTTAGTATTATATTTTAATTACTGATTATTTTTATTATTTAACATTAATTTTCAACTTTGGTTAATATTTATTTTCAAACAATTTTTTTTTAATTATTAGTTACTATTATTAATTACTTATCATTATCATTATCTAATAGTAATTACTATTGTTGTTGTTAATTATTTAATAATTTTATTTATATTGTAATTTAATTATTGTTACTTATGTATTATTCATGATTAGCATTAATTAGTATATTTTAATTATTAACTATTTAATAGTAATTATGTAATATTAACGATATTTTTTAATTATTCTTCTTAATTGCTAAGTATTAATAGTAATTATTAGTTATTAATTATAAATAATCAATATAAATGTAATTGTTTAATAATAATTGACTATTAATAGTAATTATTACTTATTAACTATTAATTATTTAATAATAATTGACAAATATAATTTATTCCTAAGTTAATTATTAATTATTATTATTAAGTATCAATATAATTAGTTATTAAATATAGATATTCTAAACATGAAGTTTGCACTAGGCATCTCAATTACAACGAATAAAATGAAAAGTTGTGATCTATATGTTTATTACAACAGTGTGTTTTGCAAGGTTGTAAAAAAGGATCTATTACAACGGTGCCTTTGCACCGTTGTAAAATTAAAGTTGTAATATGGTAATATATATGTTCTTTACAACAGTGATTATTGCACCGTTGTAAAAAAGAATCTATTACAACGGTGCTTAATGCACCGTTGTAAATTAAAGTTGTGATATGGTAATATATATGTTCTTTACAACAGTGATTATTTTACCGTTGTAAAAAACATTTATTACAACAGTGTGTTTTCCACTGTTGTAAAAAAGGATCTATTACAACGGTGCTTTATGCACCGTTGTAAAATTAAAGTTGTAATATGGTGTTTTTGTTGTAGTGTACGGTTGAAGAAATCAATGTACGTGACCTATCTGGAAATACTCTGTCAGACATCCATCTTCATTCACTTAGAACATCACATCGTCATACCCGCCAAATCACAAATTGACTTATCCAAAAATAACACGGGTATACAGCTAAGAGAAACGAATTCCTACGCCACCAAACGTGAATACGTTTGAACATATCAACTTACGCGATCCATTGGATATACTCTGTCAGACCTTCATCCATACAAGTTGCCCTGGGACTGGACAAACCGAAGGCACTATTCTGTAAACAGGATAGCCCTTGCATTTTACTCCGTCTTTAATTATCTTTGGCATATATGATTTGCGACGCTTTTGCAAATACAGAGTGGTTCTTTGGATAATAATCCAACCGGTCTCTCCATATTAACAACGTTAAAATGGTCAAAACTTCGATAGTCGGTGAGTTAACTATCAAAGAAAAACAAGTGTGTAAACAACGATATTATTTCCAAAATGAAATTATATCGAACAAACATCATTTAACATAAATCTCTTTAGTTCATTTAATTACTTATCTCCTGTTTCCCTATATTCTAAATTCTTATTTTCTTTTAGCAGAAAACATTTCTGATTCTCGTTTGGAAAACATTTCCAAAACTCCTTTACGATCAAACCTTACCATTTCTTAGTTAAGAAGGAAGTCACTCAAGTTGGGGTATAATTACCACTCAGACCTTAACTGAACAACGTTATAACTTCGAAATGGTCAAAGTTTATCTTTTAATCTTTAACAACTTCTTTACGCCTTTCTCGGATCCAATTTTACTAATCTACTTCTATATTTAAAACATTGGTTATAACGATAACGTTATAATCCCTACTTTCGAATTATCTAACTTTAATTATAACTTCTATTCTTATTAGTGAATAATTAACCTAACACTTATTTATTTATAAATAAATAAATCTCTATTTAAAACACTGGAAAGTATAAGTACTTTCCCGAATTTGATATAATCGAATTCGCCGATTAACTCTCTTCGAGAAATCTCTATTTGATTAACTCTCTTCGAGAAATCTCTATTTGATTAACTCTTCTTTGAATAACCTATATTCGATTAACTTCTTCCTTTCGAATATACTATATTTGATTACTCCTTCTCGAATAAACGATATTCGATAATCTCTCTTCGATTGACTAATATTCGATGACTCTTCCTTTTGAAATATCTCATATTTGAAAATCTCACTTCGATTAAATTATAATCGATAACTCCATTTGATGAAACTAACATCGATAACTTCTTTTGATAAAACTAACATCGATAACTTCTTTCGATGAAACTAACATCGATAACTTTAAGTCGACGAACTTAACTCGACGAACTTAACTTGACTAACTTAACTTGACTCGACTAACTCGACTTACTTGGTTCGACCAATTCGATTCGATTAACTAGGCTCGACTAACTTGACTAACTTAACTCGACTTACTTGGTTCGACCAATTTGATTCGATTAACTAGGCTCGACTAACTTGGTCGAACCACCCGATCAACTCAACTTATTTAACTTAACTTATTTCTCAACTCGAGCAACTCGATTAACTCCTATCGAATAACTAATATTCGATTAAACTCCATTCGCTTGACTCTAGATCGCAGCGATCACAATGGTTACGCCTGACTCCCTCAGGAAACATCCGAACGTCGTAGGCTATTTACAGCCCTGCGAATTTCGCTAGCAGTCGTACAAGATGGAAACTTACCCTGAATACTATGTTTGACTAACTCTGTCTCAAATAATTATATTTGGTTAACTCTAGTTCATTTTAACTCTAATCGATTAATTCTAACTGATTAACTCCAACTGGTTAACTCTAACTGATTAACTCTAACTGGTTAACTCTATTTGACTAACTCGACTTGACTAACCCCTTTCGAATAACATATTCGATTAACTAACTTCGAATACCATATTCGATTAACTAACTTTCGAATACCATATTCGATTAACTAACTTCGAATACCATATTCGATTAACTAACTTTCGAATACCATATTCAATTAACTAACTTCGAATACCATATTCGATTAACTAACTTTCGAATACCATATTCGATTACTAACTTCGAATACCATATTCGATTAACTAACTTCGAATACCATATTCGATTAACTAACTTTTGAATACCATATTCGATTACTAACTTCGAATACCATATTCGATTAACTAACTTCGAATACCATATTCGATTAACTAACTTCGAATGTCTATATTCGATTAACCAACTTCGAATACCCTATTCGATTAACTAACTTTCGAATACCATATTCGATTAACTAACTTCAAATACCATATTCGATTTCTCCTTTTTATAACGTTTATCCATTTTAAAAAGATCCCCTTTTTAGCATGTTTATTCATTTATAAAGTGTAATGACCCGTATGTTTGACGGTGTAATAATTAACTTATTTAATTATTTAAATAACGAATATATTATTTAATCGTCGACATTAGAACGTATAATTATATTATAATTAAAATCGAGCTTGAAATGGCGCTGTAGTTCATTATTTGACAATTCGAACTTCAACTGAATGTACAGAATTCGTTTTAAATCGGATTTCCGTGAAACAAGAAACGTGTGGAGCTGGTGGAGTATATCTTTCTAATGGAAGAGAAAAATCAGGATTTCGTCGTATAGATTTTGAGATATGTCCAAATCAAATTTTAAAATAGTCGTTATAGAATCGTTTATCGACCGTAACGGATTTATTCGATATAACTAGAGATCGGGTTTGAACTTAGACAAGGTTCTTTTAGGAAATAGTGATAATTTAATTTTTAGAATTTTACTATAATTTTTATTTAATTTAATAAGCAACTTTTATTTGAAGTATTTCGCACCCTGAAATCAACATTTTGAAGTTTCAAAATATGAGTCCATCTACCGGTATTATTATATTTTTGGGATCATGGCATAGAGCTCCATACAACGGTATTTTTACTTCTGTCCAGAGCAGGTCATTCGTGGGTGGAGTTGTATGTAATACGGTATCCTAACTATTAAAACCGAACAAACTAAAATATCCTAATCTAATTTCTAGGTCAATACAAAGGCCACGTCCTCCTTCTTTTCAACCGGCCTTCTCATTTACTCTCAGCAACGTGGAGATCCATCCTCCAACCATTTCAAAGAAGAAACCCTATAAATACCTAACTATTCTAAACCTAATCAGATATATTTTTCCACAGCTCAAAATACACGGCCGCCACCAAAAATCATTCTTCCAAACTAATTAAAAATCAAACTTTGCTTCAATCACTAGAAAGGAATCCTTCATTCGAATCACTTGCAGATGGTGCAGCGTAATACTCGAAACTCGATGTACGGGCGCGACGGGTTCAAGCTGATTTCGGTGAACTCACGCGATGTGGAGGGCTGTCGCTTCTGGTGTGGGAAGATGGGTTTAATTGGTGATGAAGGAGGCAGTATGGAGGTTCGGTTGTGTGGAGAGTGGGATGTTGAAGAGTTGGTTGGCCTTGCTTTGAAGTGGTGGAATATGAGGTATATTACTGTCGCGCAAATACAGTATAGGTATGGGGGTGCGAGTTGTCGGATACAGGGATAGATGAAGCAACAAAGAGAAGGTTGTGGTGTGGCATGTTTGATGTTTTATTGATCGATGAAGGACCAGACATGGGGTTGAGTTGCTGTGGTGGGGTTCAGGCGTTTAACTAGGAGGGGAAGGAGGTTGTTTAGTCGGGTCTGGGTATTCAAGAATTGGCGGGCCGTACAAGGTTGAATGGGGTTTAAGAAGTAAAGGCCCAGTAATGTTTAATCAAGTAGGAATTTGTTAATTGTATGTTACAACGGGTTAGCGTGGTAAGAAGAAAGTTATTGTGCTGGTGCGTCATAATTATGTGGTGAAGCAGTTGATGCCGTGAACTTTCATAAGCGAGCAACAGTTCCGATGGGAGCCAGAACAAAGAAGGAATAGCGCCTGTGCCATTTTCTAACACATAATGGAACGGAACAACTGCATCCGAAATTATACGATGGACACTACGCAGTGGAACTGAAGGTGAGTGGATGGGAGCTAGTTTGAAATTATGGTGAAGTAAACTGTTTGATTCAAATCAAATAACAGTTTATCGTTCTTTAACGATGAACTGCCAAAGTGAGTAAAACTCACTAACTCTGTACTTTATTTTTGATAACATTTTGATTGATTGTTGTATCGATAATTTGGACTGTTAAATAGATTTGATTGAAAACATAGATATAGATATATATAGAAAATCGTCAATCAAATATTCAGTCTGTTGGTCAGTACATTTCATATTAAAATGAAATATGATATATATTATACTGTGTAACATCTGTGGATGCAGGGAGACAGGTTGGGGGAATCCAACTAGGTTCCTCAACAATTATTTTACTGTTTTCATATATTGTGATATATGTTGTGATTTGTATTCTGTTATTGATTATGGATGTTAGAACGATATTGATCATCGTTGTTTGATATTTTGAATATCATAAGAAACCCTGAGTTGTGAAATGGAATATTTCAATGTATATTGAAATAAAGGAATTTTATAAAATCACAGGATTTTATAAAAGGAAAGTATTTATAAAACGAATAGAGTTTTAAAAAAGGGAAAAAAATGTTGATAAAACAAATAGAATAGGAAAAAGGAATATTTCAATGTATATCGAAATAAAGGTGTTTTATAAAATCAACCGATTTTATAAAAGGAAACAATTTGAAAATAGAGTATTTATAAAACGAACACGGTTTTATAAAAGGAAGTATTTATAAAACAAATAGAGTCTTATCAAAAGGGATATTTATTTAGAAAATAAATAGAATTGAAAAGGGGAATATTTATTTAGAAAATAAATAGAATAAAGAAATATTTATTTAGAAGATAAATAGAAGTTATAAATAGGAAATATTTGTAATGGTAAATAGAAGTTATAAATAGGAAATATTTGTAACAGTAATTAGTAGTTATAATTAAGAGAATATTTGTAACGGTAAGTAAACGTTATAAAAAGGAAATAGTTGTAACGGAAAACGTAGTTTATCAAAAGGAGTTAATCAAACGTAGTTTATAAAAAGGGGTTAATCGAATATAGAAAATAAGAAGTGAAGTTAAACAAAAATTAGAAACTGACTAGAGATTAGTAAGTTGAATAGTTTTCTGAGTATCGATCTGATGTTGGTTTCGGCCTTCGGGGTTTATACTCAGAGAATTGTTCTCTTACTAGTTTACAGTTAGGGACTAATAGTTGTGAAATGGTAGTGATGCGTAAATGAGGATTGGAAATGTTTTCCAATGTTGAAAATGTATATTTTCTAGTTTTAGAAAATAAGGAAATATGAATATATATATATATATGATTGATGATTGGATCGATAATTCCATTTGGAATTAAGATCGTTGTTTGTACACCGACATATTTTCATTTGATAGTTAAATCACAGACTATCGAAGTTTTGACCATTTTACGTTGTTAATATAGAGAGACCGGTTGGATTATTATCCGAAGAACCACTCCGTATCGACATAAGCATTGTGATCAAATACGATGAAGAAATTTAAGGCGGAGTAAAGTGCAAGGGCTGTCCTGTTTACAGAATAGTGCCTTCGGTTTCGTTCAGTCCCAGAACGAACGTATATGGACGAATGTCTGACAGAATAGTTCCAATAATCGAAAGAGTTGGACTGTACAAATATATATAGTGGCCAACGGATTTATTCCCTTCGCATAATATCCAGAATCTATTTGTGCAGATCCAACTAATGATTAACGGATCTGATAATGTGGCATTCAAAGTGATCGTGTTATCAATGAATGGAAAGTAAGCGTAGCTTCTAGCCTCACATCTGGTAAATGACAAAAATCGGGCAGGCAGCATGGCTAAGTCGGTCGCACCGAAGTAGGGTGTATAATCACCTATCTAGAGAATATTCATTTGCTTCTTTAATCTATCAATGTTGTCCCATATATATACGGGAAACGGTTGCTGATCCCGACCGTTGGTGATGTACATTCGATACACTCAAGCGAAGTGAGTGGTCGGTCATGTGTGGCTGAGTTGCAAGATGTTCTTCTTGAACTCCAGTGTATCGTTCCTAGAGTACACTGATCCGAAGGTGGTTCCATACCTTGTCATAGTTGGAAACCCAATCATCTAATACGCACCTTCGGTTTTGATTGTATACTATATATGTAGAACGTGAGATGCAAGCGTTTCTACTAGACTGATATCTATTTGTATTTAGACATTATCATAATATCAGAATGATATTGCTTTTCAAAGATGTTTGGATTCTCATAAGGGAAAAACCCGTTCCGTATTCACGGCGTGGTCTTATGAGATATCATATAGCCGTTTAAATGATTTGAGTTTACTCACACCAGTCACATGACTGACCCGGAGTTTATTTGTTTTGTCTTCCCTAAACTCTTGGGTGCCTAAATTTGTACGGGCAGTCAAGTAGTCGGGATTTACAGATACACTTGGAGAGCTTGGAGCAGGAGGCTTCAGCAGTCGATAGCTATTATTTATTCCGATGTGATGTTATATGTTGTACTCTGAAAATGGTATGTATAAACAGTTATAACTTTGTATTTCAAAAGTTATGTTATATTTTATTCGTTCCGCTGTGAGATTCGTGTTACGCTGTTGTTGTTGTTGTCTTCTTCTTCTTCTATTCTAAGTTTCTATCTTATCTATCCTCACCCTCTATCTTCTTTCTATTAGTTTTCTTGAATTTCTAGCGCAATTTGGGGTTGGACTTGTGTTATTTAGTCAGCTCTAATTGGACCGGATTTTCGGGTCATTACAGTTGGTATCAGAGCTTAAGTTAAGCGAATTACCTTGGCTCTGTGGCGTTACTCAGTAGAGATGGGGTTAGTAATACCCTAGATTGAGTTGAGTGTATAAATACGAGTGAACGTATTTATTATTTGATATAAAAATTTGTTTTATATTGTGGAGCTTTATTGGTTGAGTGGCTTATGAATTCTGGTCGATAGTGGGGCACCACAATATCGATAGGGGTTTCTAAACATTCGAATACGATGAACCAACATGATATGCTTTGAAATTAACATAGTAAAATTGGTTGTATTGGTTGTTAGTATAATCAAAAGAAATTATAAAAAGGTGAAATGGTTATAAATAACCAATCAGAATTCATATAAGTAAAGTATATGAAATAAGATGAATTAAATCTGAAATTAAATCAGGATTAGGAATTAAAATAAGGAAATTTTAAGTTCCTGGGAGATTTTGAAAATGTTTTCAAATTGGAAGTGTTATAGTATTGAACTCACTTCGATAAACTGGGAAATAACCCTGATGAGTGTGGCCACATCATCAGTGCTCATTTTCGAGTTCTAAGTCGGATTACTACCAAAGGTTGTGTTTTTGAATTGTTTAAGGAAAACAATTGTTTAGAAATTCAAAGGTTTTGAATTGGTATTATGATTTAAAATTGATTTGAAATAAACCCAGGAATATAAATTCTGGAATTAAGATATAACTTATGAAGTTAAATAGATTAAAATATTGAAAGTGATTATAATAAATTTGAATTAAACTTGGACAAGGTTATATATAATATGGAATTATATTGGGATGATATCGAGTAAGTTGATTGATTTTATAAGGATTTGGAATCAAGAATTGTACTTAAGTTTGAAATGGAATTTGACTTGAGTATAAGCAATTGCTTGAGTTTGAGGATAAAAACTGACAGGAGATGGATTGGAATGACATTGGTATATGTTAAATTGATAACCAATGGGAATGGTATAATGATATGGTCAGCAAAAAGGTACAAGTTTATATTTCATATAAGTTGGAATTTATGAGCCGATTTGGCAAGCCGCTTGGCGTTTTGATTTTCTTTTGGGTTGGAGAAAGCCTAGAGAGGCGAGTTGGAGTTTTACCGATAGGGCTGTACAAAGGAGGTTTTGGCGAAATTTTCCGAAAAATTTAGGCGTTAGAAAATTTTCAGAATTTTTGAAAATTGAGTTGGTCGGAAGGAATTAATATTTTAGTCAATATTAATTGGTTCAGTTGAAACTGAAATTAAGGGGTAAACCGATAAATATTTACCTAATAGATAGGGTCATCCACTACCTTAGCAATTTCGAGGACGAAATTATTTTAAGTGGGGAAGAATGTAATGACCTGGATATTTGACGGTGTAATAATTAACTTATTTAATTATTTAAATAACGAATATATTATTTAGCCGTCGACGTTAAAACGTATAATTATATTATAATTAAAATCGAGCTTGAAATGGCGCTGCAGTTCGTTATTTGACAATTCGAACTTCAACTGAATGTACAGAATTCGTTTTAAATCGGATTTCCGTGAAACAAGAAACGTGTGGAGCTGGTGGAGTATATCTTTCTAGTGGAAGAGAAAAATCAGGATTTCGTCGTATAGATTTTGAGATATGTCCAAATCAAATTTTAAAATAGTCGCTATAGAATCGTTTATCGACCGTAACGGATTTATTCGATATAACTAGAGATCGGGTTTGAACTAAGACAAGGTTCTTTTGGGAAATAGTGATAATTTAATTTCTAGAATTTTACTATAATTTTAATTAATTTAATAAGCAACTTTTATTTGAAGTATTTCGCACCCTGAAATCAACATTTTGAAGTTTCAAAATATGAGTCCATCAACCGGTATTATTATATTTTTGGGATCATGGCACAGAGCTCCATACAACGGTATTTTTACTTCTGTCCAGAGCAGGTCATTCGTGGATGGAGTTGTATGTAATACGGTATCCTAATTGTTAAAACCGAACAAACTAAAATATCCTAATCTAATTTCTAGGTCAATACAAAGGCCACGTCCTCCTTCTTTTCAACCGGCCTTCTCATTTACTCTCAGCAACGTGGAGATCCATCCTCCAACCATTTCAAAGAAGAAACCCTATAAATACCTAACTATTCTAAACCTAATCAGATATATTTTTCCACAGCTCAAAATACACGGCCGCCACCAAAAATCATTCTTCCAAACTAATTAAAAATCAAACTTTGCTTCAATCACTAGAAAGGAATCCTTCATTCGAATCACTTGCAGATGGTGCAGCGTAATACTCGAAACTCGATGTACGGGCGCGACGGGTTCAAGCTGATTCCGGTGAACTCACGCGATGTGGAGGGCTGTCGCTTCTGGTGTGGGAAGATGGGTTTAATTGGTGATGAAGGAGGCAGTAGGGAGGTTCGGTTGTGTGGAGAGTGGGATGTTGAAGAGTTGGTTGGCCTTGCTTTGAAGTGGTGGAATATGAGGTATATTACTGTCACGCAAATACAGTACAGGTATGGGGGCGTGAGTTGTCGGATACAGGGATAGATGAAGCAACAAAGAGAAGGTTGTGGTGTAGCGTGTTTGATGTTTTATTGATCGATGAAGGACCAGACATGGGGTTGAGTTGTGTGGTGGGGTTCAGGCGTTTAACTAGGAGGGGAAGGAGGTTGTTTAGTCGGGTCTGGGTATCCAAGAATTGGCGGGCCGTACAAGGTTGAATGGGGTTTAAGAAGTAAAGGCCCAGTAATGTTTAATCAAGTAGGAATTTGTTAATTGTATGTTACAACGGGTTAGCGAGGTAAGAAGAAAGTTACTGTGCTGGTGCGTCATAATTATGTGGTGAAGCAGTTGATGCCGTGAACTTTCATAAGCGAGCAACAGTTCCGATGGGAGCTAGAACAAAGAAGGAATAGCGCCTGTGCCATTTTCTAACACGTAATGGGATGGAACAACTGCATCCGAAATTATATGACGGACACTACGCACTGGAACTGACGGGGAGTGGATGGGAGCTAGTTTGAAATTATGGCGAAGTAAACTGTTTGATTCAAATCAAATAACAGTTTATCGTTCTTTAACGATGAACTGCCAAAGTGAGTAAAACTCACTAACTCTGTACTTTATTTTTGATAACTGTTGATTGATTGTTGTATCGATAATTTGGACTGTTAAATAGATTTGATTGAAAACATAGATATAGATATATATAGAAAACCGTCAATCAAATATTCAGTCTGTTGGTCAGTACATTTCATATTAAAATGAAATATGATATATATTATACTGTGTAACATCTGTGGATGCAGGGAGACAGGTTGGGGGAATCCGACTAGGTTCCTCAACAATTATTTTACTATTTTCATATATTGTGATATATGTTGTGATTTGTATTCTGTTATTGATTATGGATGTTAGAACGATATTGATCATCGTTGTTTGATATTTTGAATATCATAAGAAACCCTGAGTTGTGAAATGGAATATTTCAATGTATATTGAAATAAAGGAATTTTATAAAATCACAGGATTTTATAAAAGGAAAGTATTTATAAAACGAATAGAGTTTTAAAAAAGGGAAAAAAATGTTGATAAAACAAATAGAATAGGAAAAAGGAATATTTCAATGTATATCGAAATAAAGGAGTTTTATAAAATCAACCGATTTTATAAAAGGAAACAATTTCAAAATAGAGTATTTATAAAACGAACACGGTTTTATAAAAGGAAGTATTTATAAAACAAATAGAGTCTTATCAAAAGGGATATTTATTTAGAAAATAAATAGAATTGAAAAGGGGAATATTTATTTAGAAAATAAATAGAATAAAGAAATATTTATTTAGAAGATAAATAGAAGTTATAAATAGGAAATATTTGTAACGGTAAATAGAAGTTATAAATAGGAAATATTTGTAACAGTAATTAGTAGTTATAATTAAGAGAATATTTGTAACGGTAAGTAAACGTTATAAAAAGGAAATATTTGTAACGGATAACGTAGTTTATCAAAAGGAGTTAATCAAACGTAGTTTATAAAAAGGGGTTAATCGAATATAGAAAATAAGAAGTGAAGTTAAACAAAAATTAGAAACTGACTACAGATTAGTAAGTTGAATAGTTTTCTGAGTATCGATCTGACGTTGGTTTCGGCCTTCGGGGTTTATACTTAGAGAATTGTTCTCTTACTAGTTTACAGTTAGGGACTAATAGTTGTGAAATGGTAGTGATGCGTAAATGAGGATTGGAAATGTTTCCAATGTTGAAAATGTATATTTTCTAGTTTTAGAAAATAAGGAAATATGAATATATATATATATATATATATATATATGATTGATGATTGGATCGATAATTCCATTTGGAATTAAGATCGTTGTTTGTACACCGACATATTTTCATTTGATAGTTAAATCACAGACTATCGAAGTTTTGACCATTTTACGTTGTTAATATGGAGAGACCGGTTGGATTATTATCCGAAGAACCACTCCGTATCGACATAAGCGTTGTGATCAAATACGATGAAGAAATTGAAGACGGAGTAAAGTGCAAGGGCTGTCCTGTTTACAGAATAGTGCCTTCGGTTTCGTTCAGTCCCAGAACGAACGTATATGGACGAATGTCTGACAGAATAGTTCCAATGATCGAAAGTGTTGGACTGTACAAATATATATGGTGGCCAACGGATTTATTCCCTTCGCATAATATCCAGAATCTATTTGTGCAGATCCAACTAATGATTAACGGATCTGATAATGTGGCATTCAAAGTGATCGTGTTATCAATGAATGGAAAGTAAGCGTAGCTTCTAGCCTCACATCTGGTAAATGACAAAAATCGGGCAGGCAGCATGGCTAAGTCGGTCGCACCGAAGTAGGGTGTATAATAACCTATCTAGAGAATATTCATTTGCTTCTTTAATCTATCAATGCTGTCCCATATATATACGGGAAACGGTTGCTGATCCCGACCGTTGGTGATGTACATTCGATATACTCAAGCGAAATGAGTGGTCGGTCATGTGTGGCTGAGTTGCAAGATGTTCTTGTTGAACTCCAGTGTATCGTTCCTAGAGTACATTGATCGGAAGGTGGTTCCATACCTTGTCATAGTTGGAAACCCAATCATCCAATACGCACCTGCGGTTTTGATTGTATACTATATATGTAGAACGTGAGATGCAAGCGTTTCTACTAGACTGATATCTATTTGTATTTAGACATTATCATAATATCAGAATGATATTGCTTTTCAAAGATGTTTGGATTCTCATAAGGGAAAAACCCGTTCCGTATTCACGGCGTGGTCTTATGAGATATCATATACCTGTTTAAATGATTTGAGTTTACTCACACCAGTCACATGACTGACCCGGAGTTTATTTGTTTTGTCTTCCCTAAACTCTTGGGTGCCTAAATTTGTACGGGCAGTCAAGTAGTCGGGATTTACAGATGCACTTGGAGAGCTTGGAGCAGGAGGCTTCAGCAGTCGATAGCTATTATTTATTCCGTTGTGATGTTATATGTTGTACTCTGAAAATGGTATGTATAAACAGTTATAACTTTGTATTTCAAAAGTTATGTTATATTTTATTCGTTCCGCTGTGAGATTCGTGTTACTCTATTGTTGTTGTTGTCTTCTTCTTCTTCTATTCTAAGTTTCTATCTTATCTATCCTCACCCTTTATCTTCTTTCTATTAGTTTTCTTGAATTTCTAGTGCAATTTGGGGTTGGACTTGTGTTATTTAGTCAGCTCTAATTGGACCGGATTTTCGGGTCATTACATAAAGATTTACTATTAGTAACGGTTCTTCACTTTATACATGTCCTTTTAATAACGTTTTCCTTTATAAACCAATTTCCTTTTTATTAACCCTATTTATTTTCTAAATATTCCCCTTTCAATTCTATTTGTAAATGGTTTACAAATATTTCTTTTCTCTATTTTATTCTATTTGCAAATGGTTTGCAAATATTCCCTTTTCAAATTTATTCTTAAAAATATCCTAACTCCTTTAATTTCCGGGAAAAATCGCCATAACCTCCTTTGTATCGGGAGCATCGGGAAAATCCCCAAACTCACCACACAGGCCTTTCCATTCAAAAAGAAATGTTTTGAATTTATTTCCTTTTCAAATATCTCCTATTTATAAAGATTCCAATTTATAAATATTCCTTATTTATAAATATTTAAATTTATAAATATCTCTTATTTATAAATATTCCAATTTATAAATATTCTGTTTTCAATATCACTTTGAAAATCCCCTTATCAACATTTCGGTATGTTATGGTATTCAATCATATCAAATCACGATGTTCAATATCGTCCAAACACATATAATCGCCAACAGATTATATACCACTTTATATATCACAATATATAAATCACACTAAAAATAACTGTTGAGGAATCCAGTTGGATTCCTCCAACCTGTTTCCCTGCATCATAGATGTTAAACAATATAGATAACATCACTTTCAGTTCCATATGTTATATTCTGTTAAACAGAATCAATATAGAAATTCAACTAACTGACTAGCAGTTCAATCAAATAATCAACACACAGTAAATCAGACAATTTCTAACAGTTCTAAAAATACAACATGAAATTATAAACTGTTTAGAGTTGGTGAGATTTACTCACATTTGCAATTCATCGTTAAAGAACAATAAACTGTTGTTTGATTTGAATCAAACAGTTTATTTCGCCATAATTTCATACGAGCCCCAATCCACTTCCAGTCAGCTTCATTGTGAAGCCCTCGTCCATACGTTCCCAACGTGACTGACCGTTCTGAATTCTGATCATGTATGACCAAGTTATCGTTATTACAAATTGAACACAATTTAAATTAAATTAATACTTTAAACCTTTCTTTTCATTGGGCCTTCACCTTATTTTAAAATCCTTGGCCCATCTTCCAACATAGCAGACCCGTACAAGATATTTCCTCCTTCACCGAATTTCTTGGCTCCAGGAAATCCACGCAACTCTAGTATTCTCTTCACCATTAGCGCCAATAACTCCACCTCGCTCAACCTCCCTTCTTCAACGAAAATCCAAACTAAAAACTCCAACATTTCTCATATCGAAAACACTATCCATTCGTACCCATTTTGCCGAACTCGAACCATTTCTCTACCTCGACATTTTGTACCCAAAACAGCCTGAATGTCCAACACAACAACGGTCTTTAAGCTGCCGCCTCAGTCACCAGAGGTCGTCGAGTCCGACCCCTCAGCCACCAAACAAAACCCCAAGCCGACCTCCTCCGCATCATCAACCCCGTACCCAACTCGACAATCACAATGCCCCCAAAAACCAAACCCTAGAAATCCACGGTGAAAAACCCGACCCCAGAACTGATTGTCGAACTCATCTATATAGGTATCAAATTGGAGAGAAGGAAGCCAGGAATCAATATACAAGTATATTAGAATTTATTTGATTTGAATTGTATTTGTTTTTTATTTTCGAAGAGATCGACTTTTGCTGTGAACAAATAAACACGGCGGAATAAAAGTGTTGACCAAAAGTGAACTGAAATTAGGTTAAGGAAGGAAGTAGTGGTATTTATAGTGTTTGTAAATATCTAGATATTTTTCTTTTAACCTTTTTATATCCGTTTTTGCCCTTTTAAAATTCGTGTGATCACCTATGATACCCAAAAATCACCAAACTGGACATGCAGCTACAGTTCGACATTACGGTCCCAACGAAACTGGTTTCGTCGAATTCCGACATCGTATGCTCACACAACGTATTTTTAACTGTCAAAATACTGACTGTTTCTCACTTTAAAAATCCGTACGGCCACACACTAACTCTAAAAATCACGAAACTGGAAATCTAACAACTATTTGACATTGCGGATCCAACAAAATTAGTTTTCATCGAATTCCGACTCCGTTTGCAAAAGTGGCTATTTTTAACGCTCTAAATAGCCTATTTAAATATATAAATATAATTTAAATATAATTTAATTTAATATTTAAAAATAAATATTATCGTCTATATTCACTGAGGAATACCATACAGCTCCAGGGTAATTATATACTTGCTATTCCGAGTCCAGATTGATTCGATATTCAATTTACATTGAAAAATCCTTTTATAACGTATATAAAGCGTTACAAATTATAAAGGAATTTCACAGCGACTTTTCTGAAAATTGATTTGGACGTACATCAAAATCTACACGATGAAATCTCGATTTTTCTCTTCCATTAGAAAAATATACTCCACCAGCTCCACACGTTTCTTGTTTCACAGAAATCCGGCTTAAAACGAATCCTGTACATTCAGTTGAAGTTCGAATCGCCAATTTACGAACTACAGCGCCATTTCAAGCTCTATTATAATTATATTATAATTATACGTTCAAACCGTCGTCGATTGAATATATTCGTCAATATAATTCAACTCTAGGCTGAATTAAATCTAAGGGACGACCCCGTTCACAGAATATTGTGATTTCCAATATTTTTGATTATTTCTGAATTAAATATATTATTTAATTATTTAAATTAATTAATTATTCCATATTATTTAATTAAACCTCTATTTAATTCACTATATCACTATTTATATAATTAAATAAATTAATTATATCCCTGGAAAATGCGGGTCATTACACAATTTCAATCATAAATATAAATCATAGACGGCATAGCATCCCATGCTACTATGTCGCCATACTAGGCTCTACAAATAAAGCCGAAATATCTCGTATTGGAAATTGGATTTCCGTCATGAGTCGAGGCAAGGGGCAAGCTCCTCTCCGCTTCGAGACACTCTAGCAAATGCTCAGGACTACACACTCTGTGCAGCCACTGGATCGGTTGGGCTGGTCCTCACTTACGTTAGAGGATTATTTATGCCTGAACACACGTTTCCCGGTGCTTACAGACTTATAATCGAGGCGCCTCATTCCAACAACCACAAAGGTGAAAAGTATATAAATGTCAGGGCTGGTAAGTCACTGACACCACCAAAGCTAGAAAGAAACGTCATGTTCTTCCAATGGTCTGTATCCTGTTTTTAACTCATACCGAGGTGTGAGGCTCACGAATTCACGTTAAACACAAAGCTATGCCACAAAGGCCGTGCTTTGATCATCCACCACAATACTTTGCTTTTCAACAGAAGCCTTGATCCCTGCAACTCAGCGTGCCACACAGGCAATTCATGCCATGCAATTGATATCTATCGATATATAACCTCAAAGCTCGTACGTCTCAGAGAAGGGCGTTAAGCAAGAGAATAAATTCCCCGCCGCCAAACTGATATATATTTGACAGAAATCAATCAACACAGAATAAAATCCAATGTCAGACACACAATCCATTTACAAGTTCGTTCTGGGTCTGAACGAAACCGGAGGCACTTTCCTCGCATATCCATCGATCTCCAGGTACGTCTGGACGACCACCAACTGATTCCCTCATCTTGAGTGTACAACCCAATCAAGATCATCAGTAATCACCCAAACGATGTGAAGACTTTCGGTCTTCAACCACCATCTTCATCTTTGACATATCGTCGAATCGGTTATTCAGAATGGGTATAAACCCGGCCTTTCCGAACAACCCGCGTATATTAAAAACAAATGTTACACAAACACAACATACGCCTCATTCCAATTCATTAGTCACTAACCGTAAATTAGCAAGAGAACAATTTCCCAGATATTAACCCCGAAGGCCGAAACCAACATCAGATCAATACCCAGGAAACCATTCTTCTTAACTAACCTACAGCTAGTTTCTAAATTTCACATTCTTAGGGAAAGGTTCCCATTAATTTAATCCAAGATAAATTCTTTAAAATTTATCCGTTAATCTTCCTTTGGATGTCGTTTCAAACCAAATTATGGTTTTCTAAACTAGTCGAGATTAGCGAACCACACCGAAGTAATTATTTATTTTATTTCCCAATCCCAACCTATTCATCCCATGAAGCAAAACTGGTAATACTCCATATCTAACACCACGGTGTTATCGGTAAAATTAATTACCATTTCACGTTCAAATCTAATTAAAGATTTGACTATCTTTTTGGAGCAAAACTGGTGATACTCCATTCTCGCTCACTTTCTATACTTGATAATTTAAATTATCAATTCACATTTCTATCTAATTACAGATTCATTAAAACTCCTTTTACTGGGTTAAAGAACTAATGTCGTTTAAAACACAGTTCACGACAAACCCAAATCACATTCTAATTATTATCGGGTCAAAGTACAAGTGTTATTTAAAACACCCTTCACGATAAACCCACAAATCAATTATATTTACAACCCATTTCAAATCCAATTTATTTATTTAAAAATAAATGGGTTTTAATATTAGTTCAAAACTAGTTCATTTCGATAAAAATCTATTTTTCTCTTTTCAAATATGGAGTTTTTCATCCCAATTTTTCCCAAATCATTTCTTATGATTTTACACAAATTATCGATATTTTTAATAATTTTATCAAGGCCCGTACAGTCGATTTCCAACAATGGCCATCGAACTGCACTTACAGCGACCTTTTCCAAATTTGATTTGGACGTATCTCCAAATCCAACCGTTAGATTTCAAATTTCTAATATTCGTTAGAAAGCTCTTTTCGATTCGAACCCAACGGTTCCGGTTTTAGGAGAATCCGACGGTCGGATCTCCCGTAATGTCTATTCGAAGCCAATGGTCGAAATTCGCGAACTACCGCAGCGCGGCGCGTTCTATTCAGGCAATTATATTATATATATAATATATATTTCGTCGATTTCTATTTAAAACGAATTATATAAATAGTTTTAAATTCGTTTCAAAAACAATTTCAACTTCCATTTCAATTCAAATCAAAATTGAATTTTTCCTTATAAATTCGTTTTAAAATTCATTTTTATTCAATTCAATTTGAATTCATTTCAATTCGTTTTCAATTCAATTCTAATTCGTTTTATATTCAATTCAATTCGTTTTATATTCAATTCAATTCGAATTCGTTTTATATTCAATTCAATTCGAATTCATTTTATATTCAATTCAATTCGAATTCGTTATATATTCAATTCAATTCGAATTCATTTTATATTCGGTTCAATTCGAATTCGTTATATATTCAATTCAATTCGAATTCGTTTTCAATTCAATTCAATTTGAATTCGTTATATATTCAATTCAATTCGAATCCATTTTATATTCAATTCAATTCGAATTCGTTATATATTCAATTCAATACGAATTCATTTTATATTCAATTCAATTCGAATTCGTTTTCAATTCAATTTGGTTTTCTATTCAGTTCAATTCGAATTTCTTTATCTATTAAATTCAATTCAAATTGGCTTTCTATTCGATTCAATTCAAATTGGTTTTCTGTTCAGTTTATAAAAACGAATATAATCGATATAAATATCGTTCGCGTCAAAATAGCGCATCTCTAATCAACACGGCTTTATCTATTTCAATAACTTCATTATTCTATTCAACAAATGAATCTATATTTTTGTCAACACATGACTAATCTCAACGAATGAGTATTGTCCATGTCTGACTATTTTTGTTATTTAATATATTTTATAAAAATTATGGTATCTATCGTTTGATTTAAATCAAACTCCAACCGTAAACTAGTAAGAGAACGATTCCCTAAATATTAACCCGAAGGCCAAAACCAACATCAGATCCATATCTAGGAAACCATTCATCTTATCAATTTTCCAGCTAGTTTCTAATTTTATATATGATAAAGATGTAAATTTTATTGTTAAAATATTTCGTTCAACACATGACTTATCTCAACGGATGAGTACTGTCAACACATGAACCTTTATTTTATAATGATAAAGATGTAAATTTTATTGTCAAAATATTTCGTTCAACACATGACTAATCTCAACGGATGAGTAATGTCAACACATGAACCTTTATTTTATAATATTCTTTATCTTCTAAATTGGAATGAGGCCCAATCAATTACCATATAGCGTTAACTACATGGATTCCATACGACAAATGTATATAATAGCAACGATAAATAATCAACCATCATCCAAAGTGCACTACACTGTATAAGCATCAAATATAGATATCTAACGCTTATAACAGCCTGTCGATCCATCGATCGACATACAACTAATTATTGGGATCAGTGCATGCCGTATTTTATCCCAATACCCGTGTGGGGTTTCAAACAATCAAACATAGATTTTATTTGTGTAGTTGGGCGATGTGCAAAATTTATCGACCCAATCAATATCAGTCAAATCAGTGTATATAAATAAATCGGCCGATTTGTTTATAAATATTTATTTATTCACTTTCACGTTAAAAATTATATTTTTAACGATAAATATTTTATTTTAACACATGAATTTTTATTCAGTTCATTTACAAAATAAAAATGATATTTTTATTTTTCTAACTTATTTTAGAAAATTTCGGCGGCATAACGGCACGATACTAGAAACGGGACAAGGCCTAGCCTTATCCCCGGTCTAGTGAAGGCCCACGCCATTCACACATCAATCAAATCCATTCCATTTCACCAAACAATTCAATTCAAATCAAATGATCCAACTAATCTATGCAACCAAACAAACAAGTCCATGGTCTGTGGACGATTGTGTCGGGTGCTACTAAACACCGTCTACATCCTAGTATATATATATAACTAAAAAAAGAAATTTTGAAAGGTGAGAAGTTCTCACCGATAGCTATCAATACCACGACTCTTCATATGTAGAAATCTTCGTCGTACTCGCCTCTTATCACTTTCGTCGCCCGTAGTCACTACATATGTAAAAATCACATTTTTACTTCGCTATTCAATATATAAAAATCGAATTTTTACTTCACTATTCAATATATAAAAATCGGATTTTTATTTCGCTATTCAATATATAAAAATCGAATTTTTACTATGTTATTCAATATATAAAAATCGAATTTTTACTATGCTATTCAATATATAAAAATCGAATTCTTACTTTGCTATTCAATATATAAAGATCGAATTCTTACTTTGCTATTCAATATATAAAAATCGAATTTTTACTCTCACGCTATATGGATAAAAATTCTATTTTTACAACCATGTTACATAGATAAAAATTCTATTTTTATCACGCTATTCTTCATATAAAGATTTCGCCTTTTCAAATATAAATATTTCACTTTTTCAAATATAAATATTTCGCCTTTTCAAATATAAATATTTCACTTTTTCAAATATAAATATTTCGCCTTTTCAAATATAAATATTTCACTTTTTCAAATATAAATATTTCGCCTTTTCAAATATAAATATTTCGCCTTTAACTTCTACTCCCAATGTAATGATTGAATTTTTATTCACTATACATATAAAGGTGATATTTTTACTATCTTACCTATATAAAAATTATATTTTTATACTTCTACAATATAAAAGATTATATTTTTATTATTTATATAATATGAAAATTATATTTTCAACCTCTACCAACGATAAAAATTATATTTTTAACTTCCTTATCATATAAAAATCATATCTTCAACTCTCCGATCGAATAAAAATTCTATCTCTAATTTTCCTATCGAATAAATTCAGTTTAAAATCAAATAAAATGATAACTGAAAATAGAAAAATAAAATTAAAACTTACATAGAAATAGAAGGGAGAAGAGCAGCGTTCACTGTCGGAGGGGGGGGGGGTTGACTGTCGCAGAAGAGGAAAGGGAAGGGGGAGGGAGGAGAGTGGGGCGGCGGGTCAGAGGGAGGTGCGGTGGCCTTAGGGGGGGGTGCAGTGGGGTCTGGGTCGGATTGGGGGTGGGTCTTCTCGTCTGGAAGGAGCAGGGGAGGAGGAGGAAGAAGGAGGGCGGCGCAGCAGAGGATGGGGGAGGGTGCCTCGCGCGGCGGCGCGATGGTCGATTGGGGGAGCGGCGTCGATTTGTGAATCGGGATTTTCTTTTTTTTTTCCTCTGACGAATTGAAGAATAAAAGAGGGGGGGGGGCAGAGGAAATAAAGGAGAGGAAGGAGGGATTTTAATTTTTAATTAATTTATTTATTTAATTTCAAAAAGCAACTTTTATTTTCGACCTCGAAACGGGACCCACCTCCTGTCGCATAGCTAATTACCCACATTCCGAACACAATGGGATATGTATCGCAAGCTGATTCGATCGTTACAATCAGATTTCGTCAAAATCAGCATATAACTCTATATATTGAATTTGAACGCGCATTTCAATTTACCGGGGTCACATACTAACTCGAAAAATTCCCAAAAAATATTTTCTAGCTTCGTATTGACGATACGGTCCTAACAAAACTAGGTTCGTCGAATTCTGAGACCGTTGGAAAAATGGTCATTTTCCAGTCGATTAAAATCAACTTAAACTGGTCAAACGCGTTTTCCTTTGCCACGCTCACATATTGATTCGAAAAATTATGAAATTTGTAATCTAGCAATAATTTGACATCATGGATCCAACAAAAGTGGTTTCGTCGAAATCCGAGGTCGTTTGCAAAATGTCTATTTTAAGGGCCTGAATTCCATAGCGACTATTCAGAATTTTCAACTGGACATATCTTTTGATTTCCGCTATGAAATTTTGATTTTTTGGATTCGTTGGAAAGATATTCTAAATTAGATCCTAATGTTTTTGGTTTCACTAAAATCCGGATTGTTTTGCACCTAGTACATTCAATTGAAGTTTGAAATCGAATTATCGAACTACCGCGCCATTTTCAATTCTATATATAATTATATATAATTATTTATATTCTAACGACGGCGTATATAATATATACGTTCGAATTATATTCAAAATAA
This sequence comes from Allium sativum, assembly GCA_030737875.1. Taxonomy (NCBI): domain Eukaryota; kingdom Viridiplantae; phylum Streptophyta; class Magnoliopsida; order Asparagales; family Amaryllidaceae; genus Allium; species Allium sativum. The sequence goes on along the minus strand of CM060925.1, from coordinate 229,782 downwards.
ATTTCTCGTCGATATTATTTAAAATAATCTATTTTAAATATTCAGAATTCACTAAAATTGCCAAAATAAAAATTTTAAACTGGCCAAGATTTTCGGGTTATTACAATCTCCCCCACTTAAAACTTTTCGTCCCCGAAAAGGAACGAAGTCGAAAGTGGTTTGATCAATCAACTCAACGTTCGATCAGGCTTCCATTCTCCAACTTTTCAGTTTCTGAGAATTTTCAAAAATTCAAAAATTTGGCTAACACCCTAAATTTTCGTAAATTTTCGCCATAACCTCCCCTGCACCGGGAGCCACGGGAAAATCCCGAAATTGCCATACAGGCCTTCTGATCTCAAAAAGAAAAAGAAAAAGCCAAGAGGCTAGCCAATAGGCTCATAAAATCATCATCACCCAAATAAAACAATAAATTATATAAGAAACATGTACCTATTTGTCGGGCAAACAAATTTTATTCTTCGGCTCTAGCCTCCTTGCTATGACCTGTTCAATGTAAGTACATGTATATGCAAACAAATGTGACCAACTTTCAATATAGTTCAATATTTGATTCAATTAGGCATAATGGTTCAAAATTATCAAACAAATAAACAAATAACACAAACATCAATCAATTAGTGAATTAGAGTTTTAAATTCATAACTTGATATATATACAAAAATCATGTTTTTGATGCCAATTCACAACAATGTATTCTAGCTATATTTTGGTTCTCACACCAGTCTAATGGAAATATATAGATATCACACCTTCGAAACACGAACATAAATATTGGTGATGGAGCTCCATCATCAAAATCATCCCCGAGCGACTAGAGTGTGATTCTATATCTATCCGGTATATTAAAACTTCGAATATACATTCATGACGCGTATATGCAAAATCTTTATATATTGGAATGTCCAAATTCAAAATAAATAAATATTCAAATACGTTTAAAACGATTTAAATTTTCAAAACAAAAATGTTTTCATTTGAAAAATATACTCTTCACACTCGTTCTAGGATACTACTAATCCTATATCTAACGAGTCATTCTAATTGGATATTACTAATCCAATATCTGATGAATTCTTTCGTATGGTTCTAATGTGTCTTGTTCTCGAGCTCTGTAAACCAAAGCTCTGATACCAAATGTGACGACAAGGAATTTCGCTCGATCCAAATCAGTCGTTAAACCGATCTAGACCGTTCGAAACCCCTGATCGTTTGAGAACAGGACAAATCAGAACGCAGACGAAAGAACATTTCATTGTTATTACAACAATACCATCAGATACAAGAATATACAGAGTATAAATGAATAAATTACATTCGATGAATATCAGAGATTACAATAAATTACATAGCAGCGGAAAATAATACAAAGCACAACTGAAGGTGATATACGGATACAGAGCTTTCCGGATATCATTCCAGCTGTAAACCAGGATCCTATGAATATAAATCTGCAAAACCAAAACTACTAGCTGCCCGTGTCGAAAATAGGGGCACCCAGAGTTTAGGTTAAAAAAATAAACTCCAGGTCAGTCATGTGACTGGTGTGAGGACTAAAACAGTTATTTAAAACATTACTTTAAAAGAGAGTAATTCAAGAGACCACGCCGTATAACACGGAACGGGTTTCCTCCCAAGAATACCAGTGCATAGAATAAACAACGCAATGCTTTTTCAAAAAATGAAGCTATTATAAGACCCAGGTCCCATCACACAGTGCAACGCAAGCCGGAGGATAGGGTTTTCCCTTATAATAGCCAAACATGCTTGGTACGTTTAAAACAAATCATTTGATACTATAATAAGTGTTAAAACAATTTCAATCATAAATATAAATCATAGACGGCGTAACATCCCATGCTACTATGTCGCCATACTAGGCTCTACAAATAAAGCCGAAATATCTCGTATTGGAAATTGGATTTCCGTCATGAGTCGAGGCAAGGGGCAAGCTCCTCTCCGCTTCGAGACACTCTAGCAAATGCTCAGGACTACACACTCTGGGCAGCCACTGAATCGGTTGGGCCAGTCCTCACTTACGTTAGAGGATTATTTATGCCTGAACACACGTTTCCCGGTCTTTACAGACCTATAATCGAGGCGCCTCATTCCAACAACCACAAAGGTGAAAAGTATATAAATGTCAGGGCTGGTAAGTCACTGACACCACCAAAGCTAGAAAGAAACGTCATGTTCTCCCAACGGTCCGTATCCCGTTTTTAACTCATACCGAGGTGTGAGGCTCGCGAATTCACGTTATACACAAAGCTACGCCACAAAGGCCGTGCTTTGATCATCCACCACAAGACTTTGCTTTTCAACAGAAGCCTTGATCCCTGCAACTCAGCGTGCCACACAGGCAATTCATGCCATGCGATTGATATCTATCGATATATAACCTCTAAGCTCGTACGTCTCAGAGAAAGGCGTTAAGCAAGAGAATAAATTCTCCGCCGCCAAACAGATATATATTTGACAGAAATCAATCAACACAGAATAAAATCCAATGTCAGACACACAATCCATTTACAAGTTCGTTCTGGGTCTAAACGAAACCGGAGGCACTTTCCTCGCATATCCATCGATCTCCAGGTACGTCTGGACGACCACCAACTGATTCCCTCATCTTGGGTGTACAGCACAATCAAGATCATCAGTAATCACCCAAACGATGTGAAGACTTCCGGTCTTCAACCACCGTCTTCATCTTCGACATATCGTCGAATCGGTTATTCAGAATGGGTATAAACCCGGCCTTTCCGAACAACCCGCGTATATTAAAAACAAATGTTACACAAACACAACATACGCCTCATTCCAATTCATTAGTCACTAACCGTAAATTAGCAAGAGAACAATTTCCCAAATATTAACCCTGAAGGCCCAAACCAACATCAGATCAATACCCAGGAAACCATTCTTCTTAACTAACCTACAGCTAGTTTCTAAATTTCACATTCTTAGGGAAAGGTTCCCATTAATTTTATCCAAGATAAATTCTTTAAAATTTATCCTTTAATCTTCCTTTGGATGTCGTTTCAAAACAAATTACGGTTTTCTAAACTAGTCGAGATTAGCGAACCACACCGAAGTAATTATTTATTTTATTTCCCAATCCCAACCTATTCATCCCATGAAGCAAAACTGGTAATACTCCATATCTAACACCACGGTGTTATCGGTAAAAATAATTACCATTTCACGTTCAAATCTAATTAAAGATTTGACTATCGTTTTGGAGCAAAACTGGTGATACTCCATTCTCGCTCACTTTCTATACTTGATAATTTAAATTATCAATTCACATTTCTATCTAATTACAGATTCATTAAAACTCCTTTTACTGGGTTAAAGAACTAATGTCGTTTAAAACACAGTTCACGACAAACCCAAATCACATTCTAATTATTATCGGGTCAAAGAACAAGTGTTATTTAAAACACCCTTCACGATAAACCAACAAATCAATTCTATTTACAACCCATTTCAAATCCAATTTATTTATTTAAAAATAAATGGGTTTTAATATTAGTTCAAAACTAGTTCATTTCGATAAAAATCTATTTTTCTCTTTTCAAATATGGAGTTTTTCATCCCAATTTTTCCCAAATCATTTCTTATGATTTTACACAAATTATCGATATTTTTAATAATTTTATCAAGGCCCGTACAGTCGATTTCCAACAATGGCCATCGAACTGCACTTACAGCGACCTTTTCCAAATTTGATTTGGACGTATCTCCAAATCCAACCGTTAGATTTCAATTTTCTAATATTCTTTAGAAATCTCTTTTCGATACGAACCCAACGGTTCCGGTTTTAGGAGAATCCGACGGTCGGATCTCCCGTAATATCCGTTCGAAGCCAATGGTCGAAATTCGCGAACTGCCGCAGCGCGGCGCGTTCTATTCAGGCCATTATATTATATATATAATATATATAATATATATTTCGTCGATTTCTATTTAAAATGAATTATATAAATAATTTTAAATTCGTTTCAAAAACAATTTCAACTTCCATTTCAATTCAAATCAAAATTGATTTTTTCCTTATAAATTCGTTTTAAAATTCATTTCTATTCAATTCAAATTTCAATTCAATTTGAATTCATTTCAATTCGTTTTCAATTCAATTCTAATTCGTTTTATATTCAATTCAATTCGTTTTATATTCAATTCAATTCAAATTCGTTTTATATTCAATTCGAATTCGTTTTATATTCAATTCAATTCGAATTCGTTATATATTCAATTCAATTCGAATTCATTTTATATTCAATTCAATTCGAATTCGTTATATATTCAATTCAATTCGAATTCATTTTATATTCAATTCAATTCGAATTCGTTTTCAATTCAATTCAATTCGAATTCGTTATATATTCAATTCAATTCGAATTCCTTTTATATTCAATTCAATTCGAATTCGTTATATATTCAGTTCAATTCGAATTCATTTTATATTCAATTCAATTCGAATTCGTTTTCAATTCAATTTGGTTTTCTATTCAGTTCAATTCGAATTTCTTTATCTATTCAATTCAATTCAAATTGGTTTTCTATTTGATTCAATTCAAATTTGTTTTCTATTCAGTTTATAAAAACGAATATAATCGATATAAATATTGTTCGCGTCAAAATAGCGCATCTCTAATCAACACGACTTTATATATTTCAATAACTTCGTTATTCTATTCAACAAAAGAATCTATATTTTTGTCAACACATGACTAATCTCAACGAATGAATACTGTATATGTCTGACTATTTTTGTTATTTAATATATTTTATAAAAATTATGGTATCTATCGTTTGATTTAAATCAGACTCCAACCGTAAACTAGTAAGAGAACGATTCCCTAAATATTAACCCCGAAGGCCGAAACCAACATCAGATCCATATCCAGGAAACCATTCATCTTATCTATTTTCCAGCTAGTTTCTAATTTTATATATGATAAAGATGTAAATTTTATTGTTAAAATATTTCGTTCAACACATGACTTATCTCAACGGATGAGTACTGTCAACACATGAACCTTTATTTTATAATGATAAAGATGTAAATTTTATTGTTAAAATATTTCGTTCAACACATGACTAATCTCAACGGATGAGTACTGTCAACACATGAACCTTTATTTTATAATATTCTTTATCTTCTAAATTGGAATGAGGCCCAATCAATTACCATATAGCGTTAACTACATGGATTCCATACGACAAATGTATATAATAGCAACGATAAATAATCAACCATCATCCAAAGTGCACTACAATGTATAAGCATCAAATATAGATATCTAACGCTTATAACAGCCTGTCGATCCATCGATCGACATACAACTAATTATTGGGATCAGTGCATGCCGTATTTTATCCCAATACCCGTGTGGGGTTGCAAACAATCAAACACAGATTTTATTTGTGCAGTTGGGCGATGTGTAAAATTTATCAACCCAATCAATATCAGTCAAATCAGTGTATATAAACAAATCGGCCGATTTGTTTATAAATATTTATTTATTCACTTTCACGATAAAAATTATATTTTTAACGATAAATATTTTATTTTAACACATGAATTTTTATTCAGTTCATTTAAAAAATAAAAATGATATTTTTATTTTTCTAACTTATTTTAGAAAATTTCGGCGGCATAACGGCACGATACTAGAAACGGGGCAAGGCCTAGCCTTATCCCCGGTCTAGTGAAGGCCTACGCCGTTCACACATAAATCAAATCCATTCCATTTCACCAAACAATTCAATTCAAATCAAATAATCCAACTAATCTATGCAACCAAACAAACAAGACCATGGTTTGTGGACGATTGTGTCGGGTGCTACTAAACACCGTCTGCATCCTAGTATATATATATATATATATATATATATATATATATAACTAAAAAAAGAAATTTTGAAAGGTGAGAAGTTCTCACCGATAGCTATCCAATACCACGACTCTTCATATGTAGAAATCTTCGTCGTTCTCGCCTCTTATCACTTTCGTCGCCCGTAGTCACTACATATGTAAAAATCACATTTTTACTTCGCTATTCAATATATAAAAATCGAATTTTTACTACACTATTCAATATATAAAAATCGAATTTTTATTTCGCTATTCAATATATAAAAATAGAATTTTTACTATGCTATTCAATATATAAAAATCGAATTTTTACTATGCTATTCAATATATAAAAATCTAATTCTTACTTTGCTATTCAATATAAAAAAATCAAATTCTTACTTTGCTTTTCAATATATAAAAATCGAATTTTTACTCTCACGCTATATGGATAAAAATTCTATTTTTACAACGATGTTACATAGATAAAAATTCTATTTTTATCACGCAATTCTTCATATAAAGATTTTGCCTTTTCAAATATAAATATTTCACTTTTTCAAATATAAATATTTCGCCTTTTCAAATATAAATATTTCGCCTTTAACTTCTACTCCTAATGTAAAGATTGAATTTTTATTCACTACACATATAAAGGTGATATTTTTACTATCTTACCTATATAAAAATTATATTTTTATACTTCTAAATTATAAAAGATTATATTTTTATTATTTATATAATATGAAAATTATATTTTCAACCTCTACCTACGATAAAAATTATATTTTTAACTTCCTTATCATATAAAAATCATATCTTTAACTCTCCGATCGAATAAAAATTCTATCTCTAATTTTCCTATCGAATAAATTCAGTTTAAAATCAAATAAAATGATAACTAAAAATAGAAAAATAAAATAAAAAATTACATAGAAATAAAAGGGAGAAGAGCAGCGTTCACTGTCGGAGGGGGGGGGGGGGGTTGACTGTCATAGAAGAGGAAAGGGAAGGGGGAGGGAGGAGAGAGGGGCGGCGGGTCAGTGGGAGGTGCGATGGCCTTAGCGGGGGTGCGGTGGAGTCTGGGTCGGATTGGGGGTGGGTCTTCTCGTCTGGAAGGAGCAGGGGAGGAGGAGGAAGAAGGAGTGCGGCGCAGCAGAGGATGGGGGGTGCCTCGCGCGGCGGCGCGATGGTCGATTGGGGGGGCGGCGTCGATTTGTGGATCGGGATTTTCTTTTTTTTTCCTCTGATGAATCGAAGAATAAAAGGGGGGGGGGCAGAGGAAATAAAGGATAGGAAGGAGGGATTTTAATTTTTAATTTATTTATTTATTTAATTTCAAAAAGCAACTTTTATTTTCGACCTCGAAACGGGACCCACCGCCTGTCGCCCATAGCTAATTACCCCGATTCCGAACACAATGGGATATGTATCGCAAATTGATTCGATCGTTACAATCAGTTTTCGTCAAAATCAGCATATAACTCTATATATTGAATTTGAACGCGCATTTCAATTTACCGGGGTCACATACTAACTCGAAAAATTCTCGAAAAATATTTTCTAGCTTCGTATTGACGATACGGTCCTAACAAAACTAGGTTCATCTAATTCTGAGACCTTTGGAAAATGGCCATTTTCCAGTCGATTAAAATCAACTGAAACTGGTCAAACGCATTTTCCTTTTCCATGCTCACATATTGATTCGAAAAAATATGAAATTTGGAATCTAGCAATAATTTGACATCACGGATCCAACAAAAGTGGTTTCGTCGAAATCCGAGGTCGTTTGCAAAATATATATTTTTAAGGGCCTGAATTCCATAGCGACTATTCAGAATTTTCAACTGGACATATCTTTTGATTCCCGCTATGAAATTTTGATTTTTCGGATTCGTTGGAAAGATATTCTCAATTAGATCCTAATGTTTTTGGTTTCACTAAAATCCGGATTGTTTTGCACCTGGTACATTCAATTGAAGTTTGAAATCGAATTATCGAACTACCGCGCCATTTTCAATTCTATATATAATTATATATAATTATTTATATTCTAACGACGACGTTTATAATATATATGTTCGAATTATATTCAAAATAAATTTCTCGTCGATATTATTTAAAATAATCTAGTTTAAATATTCAGAATTCACTAAAATTGCCAAAATAAAAATTTTAAACTGGCCCAGATTTTCGGGTTATTACAGGTGGCGTCAGCGCAGGGGGCGGTGGGCGTAGAGCGCGCGGCGGCGAGCCCCCCTTGCGATCGCCGATTGCGATTTCCCCTCCATTTTCTTTTTTCTTTTTTATTTTGTTTGCGGGTCAACGGTTCTGAGGTGGAAAGGGAATAAGGAAGGATTTTATATATAATTATTTAATTATACTAATTTCCCCAAAAAGCGACTTTCATTTTCGAACTCGAAATCGAACCCACCGCCTGTCGTCCATAGCTAATTAACCCCATTCCGAACACAATGGGATATGTATCGCAGGCTGATTCGACTGTTTCGATCAGTTTTCGTCAAAATCAAAATATAACTCTATATATTGAATTTGAACGCGCATTTCAATTTACCGGGGTCACATACTAACTCGAAAAATATCAGAAAAATATTTTCTAGGTTCGTATTGACGATACGGTCCTAACAAAACTAATTTCGTCAAATTCTGAGATCGTTTGAAAAATGGCCATTTTCCAGTCGATTAAAATCAACTGAAACTGGTCAAATGCATTTTCCTTTGCCCTGCGCACATATTGATTCAAAAAATTATGAAATTTGAAACCTAGAAATAATTAGACATCACGGATCCAACAAAAGCGGTTTCGTTGAAAACCGAGGTCGTTTGCAAAATAGCTATTTTCAAGGGCTGAAATTCCATAGCGACTATTCTGAAATTTCAACTGGACATATCTTTTGATTCCCGCTATGAAATTCCAATCTTTCGGATTCCTTGGAAAGATATTCAAAAATAGATTCTAATTTTTTGGTTTCACTAAAATCTGGTTTATTTTGCACCCGGTACATTCATTTGAATTTGGAAATCGAATTATCGGACTACCGCGCCATTTTCAATTCCTTTTATAATTTAAAATAAATATATATATTCTAACGTCGAGCTATATAAATATATACGTTCGAATTCTATTCAAAATAAATTTCTCATCGATATTATCTAAAATAATTAATTTTAAATATTCAAAATTCATCCAAATTGCCAAAATAAAAATTTTAAACTGGCTCGCATTTCCGGGTTGTTACACGCACCTCAATTTTAATTTATTCGAATTTGATACTCGGGTTTTTTTTCTTTTCTTTTTAATGGAAGACCCGATTTTGATTTGAGGATTCAACGAAAAAAAGGAAAAGGAACTTCGGTTTATAAAAGGAAATGGTTTTGCGTGGAGCTAGCTTCCTTTGATTTAGGCAACGAACGAATGTGGTGGCTCCTTTCTTTGATTTCAATTATTCTACCATTCGAATTTTCTGAGAAAACCAAAAATGAAGAGATGCAATGAGGTAGCGATTATATAAACGATGGATACTTAAATATTTAAGAACTTAAGTCTGCGCAATGTACTGTGCGTTTTAAGACTTAAGGTAGAAGAAAACTAGTTTTAGCTTAGGGAGGAAGGAACGTATTTAAAAATATTATTTATATTTTATTTTAATTTTAATTAAAATAGATACCCTTTAATTTTAAATTATCACGTTGATTTCAACTTCTATTTGAGCCCAACAACAGGCCCTCCTAGGGTTAAACCACTACTCTGAACCCATTGGGACAAGTTTCAAAGCCTTATTCGATCATCTGGAGAAGCTATTAATTTAAATCAATATAAATTAAATTTCAAACAATTAATTCTTTGATAATAAAATAATATTATTTTTCTAACTCAAACAGAAGTTTGTATTGATTTTATGAACTGTTTTTAATTCAGTTTTAAATCTTGAATTCAATTAAATTCAATTTCATGTTACGACAATTATATATGTTCGAAATAAATTGTAGTTCGATTATTTAATCAATAACTCAATATAAAAGTTGAATTTATATTATCACCTCAAAATTTAAATGTATATTAAATATTTAAAATAACCTGTTCGAAAATCCGGGTCGTTACATTTGATTTCCCTAGATAAGGTAATAATATACCCTTTTGATGGGTGCGCCCATATAGCCACGTGACCTACCCGATTTTGTGCCATTTCCCGGATGATGAAGCTTGAGGTTATAAATCTTATGGAACATCTAGTCACCACGCACTTTGGATGCCACATCGTTAGATCCGCCAGAAAATCACTAATTGACATCCACAAAAATACTCTAGTTGTTAAGCTAAGAGAAAGGCATTTTCCCCGCCATCAACTATGGTACGTTCGAAGAAATCGATGTACGTGATCCCTTTGAAAATACTTTATCAGACATCCATCCATACAAGTCATCCAAGAATAGGATGAACCAAAGGCACGCTCCTACTACATCCGAGGTATCACCCTATGGATCGGTAGCGAGTAATCCTTGCACTCCGTCGATTTCAACTACGACAGGATCACCATTAGAATATCTTCGGGTGCGACTCCAGAGAATTCGACAAGTAGCCCTTTCGCTAATGAAGATCCACGGTCTTCATTTGCTCCATCTTCAGTCTGCATCTTCCACATATTTGCTGGTTTAGAATGGTTTTTGATTATAAATTCGATCTCAGTCTTTCCGTACCAACAACCGTATGGGTCAGATTTTGATAGTCGGTTATTTAACTATCAAAAAAACAATAATGAGAATAAAATGAGTTCATTGATTTAGTACTAGGCATCACTTGGCCTCTTTAATTTAAAAAAAATTAATGAAGGTTAATTTAAAACTCTTAAATCTGTAAATATAAGAATATGGGTTTACACTTCTTATCCAACATAATATTATTCTCAAAACTGTCTTATTTCAATACTTGGGGAAAATATCCAATAATCATATTTAATTTTTTATCTTACTATAATTTGCTAAACATTAGATACCTCATTACTCATTATCTATAATTGGGAAATAAATTCAACTTATCGCCCATAAAACAACGTTACGAAATCTCTTTGATTATTATTTGAAATAATAACCAACCCTTATTCTTTTTAAAATAAACCCATTCTAAAAATTCACTTTTCATTTTCTTTTACCTCAAATATATCGTTATAATTTCTCGCAATCCTCTTTTATTTCCTTCACATTGGAAATATTATTATACATATAATATATTCTCAAACCTTCTTATTTCCATTACTTTGGAAACTTCATTATATATATAAATATCTTCGAATCTTTTTATTTCCGTTACTTTGGAAATCTCATTATATTCTCAACTCTCCCGATTAACGTTGCGTTATTATTTCTCATATGGAAATAATAATTTATTCTAAACCTCTTTCCCATTACAAACTAATATCATCCTCAGATAATCCTGGAGTCGTTCAAGTTGGGGTATTTATTACCTCTCAGACCTTGATTAACAATGTTCTTATCTTAAGATAGACATGAGTTGTAATTCAAAACCTGATATTTATTCTAATATCAAAAAATCTCATTAAAGAATTTTATTTAAAATATGGTTTATAAAACCTTCTTACCTTTGGAACTATCTCTTTTTAAATATAACTTATCTTTACTTAACATGTTGATGAAGTAATTACTCAATGAAATCACTTCTTAACCGTAACTTCTTTTAAAGAATTCATTTTATAACTCGAATTATTATTACTAAATCCCATTTATCAAATCCATTACCAAATTCAATTACAAATCTCATTTAATCGTTCCTTTTTTAAAATCTCATTTCGTTCCCGTTCATTTCTCTCAATCGCATTATTTAATAACGTTAATTTAAAATTTATGTTTTAACCACAACTCTTTCTAGAAACCTTGTTTACACAACTCGGGTTTAATCTACCTCTTTATCTGTATTTCCTTTGCTTAATTCAAATATTAAGTAAACATTAAATTTAATCTATCGTATTCACTTAAAATTCCTTTTATAAGTTTGATATAAAAATTCGGGTTCTAATATAAAACTCATTCATAAACTCCGTTCATAATTCAATTAGATTCCATTTAAGCCTTGATTACTTTTTAAATGAATTCCAATTAAAAATTAACCTCTTCAATTATTATTAGTTAAAATAATAATTTACTTCAATCATTAACTACTACAGAAGTAGTTAATTCCTTTACAAACTGAAATAAATGGAAAATTTTCTTTTTAAAATATTATTAAAATTTAAACAAATATTTGTTAAACTATTTTATTAGATTTCTTTAAACCAAATTAATTAAATAACCAATCTCAGTTAAAATGGCTGACTTAGTCAACCCAAACACGATTAATTCATTAATCAAGTGTAATTAGTTCCCACTTTAAATTAAGGGTACTTTTGGCTCATATCCCTATTATAGTTTCAAATACACTTCACGTCCCTCCTTAAGTTTCCATACACTTCCGCCAGCTATTTTTTCCTTGTGCCTCCTATTTTAAAAACTTCCACCTCCTTCAATTTCTAGCCAAAAAAATGTGGCTATCAGTAAAAAAAAGAAAAAAAATCTAAAATCGGGAAATATTTCCGGAAGTCCATGCCAATTAAAATAAAAAAGTTGCATAATGTATACAACTATTACCAATAGTTGAACACATGTATGCAACTATTACATAAAGGAAATTCAGCTAACATTTTTCTTGTAGATATGTTGCACACATGTGTTTATGTTTTCTCTTTTATTTGCATGCTAATGCAAATAAAAATGAACTGAGTTGCACTGGTATGAATTATTGCACATTTTTATGCTCGAATTATGGAATAATTGCACTGAAATATGCAAGTAAATCAACGTAGATGCAAAAATTTGAATACTTGCACATATGTATGCAATAAAATTCATACGTGCATAATATTTTTCTTTTAACTACACTTTTCGTTGTTTTCTTTGTCTTTCCGTGTTTTTGATGTTTTTTGGACTGAATTTTTGGTCAAATGCATAATTTATTTAAATATTAATTTACGTATTTTTTTATTTTTTTTACCTATTTTTGAAAAATAGGTTCTAAAATTATAATAAGTTTATGACCGAACCTGTGCCTAACTAAGTTTGGTTTTAGTGATGTGTGCCTAATATTCATTTAAAATAATTAATAATATAATTAATTTAAATAATTCCATTTAATTGTTTCTTAAAAACAATTATCAAAATCTTAACTGTTAGGTTAATTTCCTGTTCTCTTGCTTATAAATCTGATAAATATCAAAATTTGCTTTATAAAATCATCTTATAATTAAATATAAACTTAAATGATAAATAATAAATATTTATTTCTATTAAAATTTTATTTCAATTAATAGATTTAAAAATCTATCTTCAGTTATAAAATAGATTTTATAACTTCACTTTTATCGATTCACCTGACCGTAAATCCATATTTAGAAAACGATTGATTTATAGGCCATATACTGCCAATCACTCAACTAATATTGCCCATTGGTTAAAACAAAACAACGGTTGAATTCCAGATCAACGGTCAATAACCAAATCAATCGCCCAATCAAAACAGTTCATATGATGATAATATGAAAATAAATAATATTAAATATATTAAGGAATCCCGTTGGATCCCTCCAACCTGTTCTACTCTGCATCAGATTAGATTATCTCACATAAATTCATTTTAACTAATTATTTCAATAATAGTAAATAACAACTATTTATATCAACCAATTAACAAAACAATTCAAACAATTAAACACATTTATTTAATAAACGTGACCCACAAGGTAAGTTACCTCCATTGGATCCAACCGTTAAAATAACAATTTTGTTTTTAACTGAAATCGAACAACGTTTAATTTCATTAGTTCAATCAATATACGAATATGAACAAATTTAACAGAAAAATCAACAGTGTAACACCCCACACCCGCTAAGGTCACTCATTAAGGGAATGCCTTAACTTTGGTGGAGCATTTTAAGTGAATATAGAACAGAAAAATTACACAAGACAGATATAAATACTTGAAAAATCTAAAACATCATTTCATAGCAGCAGAAGGTAAACATGTTTAGTTACAACACCATAAAGAGTCAAGTACTAAATATCCATCCTGATAAAACATAAGTACATAATCCCACTACATAAACAATAGCCATAAAAGAAAAGATAAGCTGGGCTTTACATCACGGTCCAAGCTCCAGAAGATAGATAAAGAAGTCTGATCAAAGCCCACTAGTGCTAGGCCCACTCTGAGAACCTGAGGGTTGGGGAAAAAGATAAAAACAACGGGGTCAGACATAAGTCTGAGTGAGCCCTATAACCTTAACAATACAATCATTAAAGTAATTAGGGTATGATATAAACCTGGTACGGTACGACTGGGGATAAATGACTACACTAAGTAGCCAACTCGACTTAGGATAAACTAAGATAACGGTAAAGACGCGCCTATCCACCCAAGGATAATTACTATATTGCACCACCCCAGATCTACCCACCCAAGGGTAATTCCTACACTGCACCACACCAGTTCTACCCACCAAGGGTAATTCCTACTTAAAGGTTGATCCCACTAAGTGTACTTAGTAATTTTACCCAGTAGTTTCTTGTACCCCTAGCTGACTACATAGGTGTCGTCTGCCCCTATCTGCACTAGGTTTACCCACTACTCCCCAAGCGATCGGCTCCCTAACGTAGATACCCGTGCTGGCCCCACAGTGGGGTGTATCACTCCCCAAAGTGGCAACCCGATAATCAATGGTGCACGGCTTATACCTACACGATGCAACAACGTCTTACCTACCAGCCAGGGTCCACACACGCATATGAAACCCGTTGGACTCGCGTTGCCACCGCTACCCCATTTTGACCTCTTACAGTCAAGCCCAGTACGCGTGTCTCGTCCTCGACTTGGGTCGAGCCCAATAAGATACATATGGGTTACTGGTTGAAATGGCCCACACAAGCTACTGCTTAAGCTTGTCATTTTATCTAGTGCATCCCACTTAACCCCTTTTTATAATCATGCCCACCTACATGTTAAGGTTTGGTTAAGTCATCTAATCATATTTTAATTGCCACTCAAGGCCCCCACAAGCTACTACTTAAGCTTGTCAGTTAATCTTATTTCAATTGCCACTCAAGCCCCCCACAAGCTACTACTTAAGCTTGTCATTTAATCTAGTGCATCCCACTTAACCCCTTTTTCATAATCATGCCCACCTACATGTTAAGGTTTGGTTAAGTCATCTAATCATATTTTAATTGCCACTCATGGCACCCACTAGATTTCTACATGCCACCCAAGGCACCCACTTAACCCTTTAATCATGTTTAGTTACATGTTCCCCTTTGGTTAAGTATTCTAATCTTATCTTCTATTGCCACCCAAGGCAACCACTAGATTTTCCCATGCCACCCAAGGCACTAACTTAACCCTTTAATCATGTTTAATTACATGTTCCACTTCGGTTAAGTATTCTAATCGTATTTTCTATTGCCACCCAAGGCAACTACTAGATTTTTCCACATGCCACCCAAGGCACCCATTTAACCCCCCCCCCCCATGTCCTCTACATGCTAATATGGTTAAGTGTTTCTTAATTGATTAAGAACGTAACCGTTGTAGAGACCTCTCACATTAGACTATCTCTCATGGCAGCTGGATTTGTCGGTCGGGTCCGGGCAGCCTTACGCCATAACCGAGTCTAACCTCGTGTCTTTACACTTGTCACGTATATAGTTTGTGCCTAAGACCTCTCACATTGGGCCAATCATTTGTAGCCGCTGGATATGCCGGTCGGTTCTGGGCAGTCTTATGCTACAAAAGGGTCCAACCTCGTGTCTTAGTCCATTAATTACACCTAATTAATCACCCCCATAATTTGTATTAATTATCCCTAATTAATTACAAATTTAACGATGTACATAATTGACTCAATTATGTCCATCCACTTTATGGTATGCATAATCATACCAACTTCACACCATTTCATTAACATGTTTATTAACCCCATCGTTCCCCACGTAATTCGCCAACATGACATAAAAGGGAAGATTCATCACAAATACAATGGGTTCAACTTGCATAACATTAGCATCAACATGGGTTTAAAGGTGTCAACATGCATATAACATCAACCCAACTAGCATAAATAATCAACCCAAACATGCATGAATCACATATGTCATAAAGAGGTTAACTTGCATAAGTGTCTTATATCATTCAAAGGGGTAAACTTGCATATGTATGTATGACATACAAAGGTGTTAACTTGCATATGTATGCATATCATACTAAGGTGTAAACTTGCACATGTTACTTGCATATCTTCAAACACCAAGCTTGCATAACATGTCATATGTGAACTTGCATATAATCATACACCAAACTTGCATACATATCATAGATGAACTTGCATATAATCATACACCAAACTTGCATAACATATCATGTATGAACTAGCATATAATCATACACCAAACTTGCATAACATATCATGTATGAACTTGCATATAATCATACACCAAACTTGCATAACATTTCATGTATGAACTAGCATATAATCATACACCAAACTTGCATATCATGGTGTCATAATGGATCAATGTTTCTCATATGACTTGCATATCTTGCATAACATCATAAACACCTAGCATATGACTTGCATAACTTGTATAACATCATGAACATGTATCATATGACTTGCATAACTTCATGAACATATATCATATGACTTGCATAACTTGCATAATACCTCAAACACATAGCATATGACTTGCATAACTTGCATAACATCATGAACATGTATCATTTGACTTGCATAACTTGCATAACTTCATGAACATATAGAACATAACTTGCATAACATGCATAACATCATTAACACATAGCATATAACTTGCATAACATGCATTGATCCACATTCATAGCCATAACCTCATCATATCCTATCATAATCACTTCAATAATTGGTCATTAAGGCTATAGAAAACTCACAACTTGTTGATTAGCCTTCTTATGAATATATTAAAAGATTGAGACGAAGCCACTAAGCTATCAACTCAAAAACTCCAAATAAGAATGCTCCAAATGAAAACCCTTGAGCCAAATCAATAATAAAGATCCTAGCTTTGATAAAGAAAAGCCTTGAATCAAACTTAGAAACACTTAAGCAAGCTTAGGAACTCTTATACTTCTTTAGAAACTTTCTCATATGATTAGAGATGGAGATTATGACAAGAGGATGAGGGTGGAGGCCATGAGAGAACATTTTGGCATAGTTTAGCTATAGGATTGAATATTGAGCATTTAGGTTTAGGTTAGGGGTCTTTTTATAGAAGACTAGGATAGTTTTAGCCATAGGATAAACCTTAGTTTAGATCCTAGCCATCAAAGCATGTCTTGGGGAAGAAGTCAAGTGTAGGAACCATCTAGGGCCTTTAGATTAAAGCTGAACCATGAGAACCATTCAAATGCAAAATCTGCATTTGAGCGAATCGGCCCACGGGTTGACAGCCAAACACCTTGGATTAACCCCTAGTCGACCCAGCGAGCTTGGGTCGACCTCAAAAATCGGCCGATTCGGTTATTCCCCTCTCCCAATTCGCTGTTTTGAACATTTTTGCATATTTATTTATTTAATTTTCAATTATATATATATATATATATATATCAATATATATATATATATTTCTCTACGCAACCCATTTCACTTAATTAAGTATACTTTAATTTGTGAATTTTTATGTTCAAATTACGGGGTGTTACAAACAGTCAACCATTAGCAACCACAGCACACAATTATAAAACCTAACTTATATAAAATATAAGTGGGAAAAACTGAGTGAGTTTAACTCATCTTGTTCTGATTCGTTGTTTAAATGACTTATTTCAGTTAAATTAAACTAGCGTTTAATTTAATTGAAAAACTCAGCTGGTTCCAAACACGTCCAATACTGTTCCACGGTGTAGTGGTTGTCACAGCGATTTTGATGCCATCTAGTTTGTCAAATTCTGATAATACAATCACAAGTTAAAATTATTATAAGTTTACACTATTTAGGTATATAATAATTAATTACTTTTCCTAAGTATGGTTTAATTAAATTAATTACATTGATTAGTAAATAAATCAAGGCCGACTGTTTATCCCTTGCATTTGCTCTTCGTTATCATGTTCGATGCTCAAACCGTTCGAACCCCTTCCAGGAATAATACACATCTTTTAACCAATTTATAATATATTTAATTAAATTTAGTAAAAGCTTAATAACAATTTAATTACTTTTTGAAACAATACTGGGCAGATTCATCCTTCACGTTGTTCCAGCTTCAGCACTTCCATCTATGTTCTTTCACGTTTCCTCGCACTGTACAATACAAGCATGCACAAATTCAATTGCTGTAAACGATATGACTTAAAAACTTAGATTCTTTAATTAGTAAATTAACAAAACAATTTTTACTTTGTTACATGATTTCCATAGGACAAACTTTTCTCTTTTGATTTTTTCTTCTTTTCTTCATTGTACCATCGTTGGAAGCAAAGAGATAGCCGATCCATTTTTGTAAAAATCGAAATGCTCTAGACAAATTTTGAAAATGGATCCTTCTTTTTCCTTCATACTGCATCTTTACTAAACGGTACTCCACGCAGAACCCAACTCGACCCAATTCCAAAACCGTTGTGACCACTCCGGTTCACTAAAGTCTGATCCAACACATCCAGATGTTGCGCCTCACCGCTACTGTCCCCTATCAGTAATAGTTCGACACCCAGCGATTCCATTCACACTATTTTCGAATTCGAGCGTCGTTGATTAGAACACAAATTCTGGCCACAAAAACTAACTAAAATCTATCTCCACCGTACATCTGGCTGATCTCAACTAGTATAACAACTTTGTAGGTATATATTTTGTGTAATACTGATCGGATTTTGAGTTTTTGAGGGGGACAGATTCAAGCTTTTCTGCCATTAAAAGATGATGAAGGCGGCGTAAAAACAGTTTGAACGCGCAAGAGAAATCCATAGGGCTCTTGACCTGCTTTTTTTTATATAGAGTGGAAAAATAATAAAATATTATTAACTTATACTTTGCCGCTAAGTAATGTTTAAAAACTATCATATACGACTTTCAATTAAGGTAAAAATCCGAATCCTAGAAAAAACAAAAAAATCCGGACTCGATGGGACAGGTTTTGTCGAATTTCGAGGTCGTCTGTGAAAAGTCCTTTATAAATCGTAAGCTAAAAATCACGCGTTTAAATTTCCCATGATCACAAAATAATTCAAATATCAACTTGAAACTTTAAAATTATACTAGACCTTTTCTTTACGGATCCAATGAAATTAGTTTGGCTAAAATCGGAGTTCGTTTGGCCAATCATTTATTTCTTTAAAGTTACCCCTGTCAAATAATATAACCGATTAAATAAAAACAAAGGCGTTTGACGCTGCCACGTTAAAATGGTAAGTTCAATTGACATGAAAATTGAAATCTTATAATAATTAATTTATATAAATCCAATGGCATAAGTTTCGGCGCATTCCGAGACTGTTTCCCTGTACGCTATTTTTATGAGCCAAACGCTATTTTGGATACCAAAATACCCGATGTCCAAAAATAACAAACTATCTGCCTATTCTGACTCTAAACGTCGATACGAACTCAAGGGAATTGGTTTTGTGGCTTAGTTCGATCGTCTTCTCATGTTATACACAAATACCCCTCTATTACTTTATATTAATTTAATTACGCGCTATAGAAAATGACTAGACGTTTATGACTACCGTGGTCACTTACGACATCGGTTTGCCACGAAATTTTATACCATACAATAATTTAACGTTATGGTTCCAATAAAACTAATTTCATCGAAAACGGAGGCCTTTTACAAAATAGCTATTTTAAGGCATATATAATATTATATAAATTCTAAAATAATCGAATTAAATAATAATAACTTATTATCATCATAAATATCCAAATGGAATATATCTTTATCTTCAAATATAAAATATACAACTCAGTGTTATCATTTTTGAGTTAAACGGTACCTGAATTATATTATAAATCCTTAAATTCATTAAATAACCGTTATCGTTTTATTAACGATTTCCATAGTGGTTATTTTAAAATTTAAATTAGACATAACTAACAATCTATAACACGAAATCTAAATTTTTCTCTTTCATATGAAATAATTATTAATAAGATTCAAACATTTCTTGTTTCACGGAAATCCGACTTAAAACGGATTCTGTATATTCAATTAAAGTTCAAAACTCAATATTATGAACTACCACGCCATTTTGAGCTCGTTTTAAATTAAATGTAAATTTAACATTTAAACTTCGTTTTATAAACGAATTCAATATTAAAATCAGGTAATATTCCAAATATAATATTTAAAATAATAAATTAAATAAAATATTCAACTAGCAAAAATACAGGACATTACATGTAATCCCGTTTACACTATTTTTAGTAGTATATTTAACCATAGACACTATTATAATAGCATATTATATTATATGATATATATTTTAATGGATCCTTCGAGGATGGAAATCCCAAACATCCTTTAAGTTACTGATGCATTTCATTGAATATTTCACATGAGTTGACTCACTGATATAAGAATGTTAGTCCTGATTCGAGTTGATTTGTTTTGCATTATTGCTCGGGTCAGACCGAATATTGCAGTATTGAGATTTCCCATTTCGAAGATGGAGTCTATTGAATACGTCATCTTTATCTACTTGTTCTGGTTATTTCTTCTCTGTATTAGAAATTCTTGTATTTGGACTTCTGCTGTATTTGATTGTGTATGTAACAACCCGTATTTTAATAACGTGTAATAACCATAATCAGGGAAGAATTAATTTTTAAAATAAGAATCAAGGGCAACGGGTTATTCCATTGCGTTTGTCTCGAAATTCTGCTTGGAAACGAGTCCGAGTTTTCGAAAATCGGAGTCCGTACGACCAAGTTATGACCCTTCGAAGTTTTCAGAAATTTTCAAGTTCAAAACAGCTCAGAATTCAAATTCAAATTTCGAATTCAAACCCAGAACGGACTGGGTGGGAAATTTCCCGCCCAGGACCAGGTCGACCTGGGGGTCGACCATAGTGTCGACCTGCCCAAGACCAGGTCGACCATAGAGTCGACCTGGGGGTCGACCTGGTGACAGAACCCATTTTTGAGTCTAAGTTCATTTTGATGTTTCTGGCCTCGTTTCTGTCTACATTCTTTGGCCTGACCCTATATAAACAACCCCTAACACTAGTCTCTCTACACAAAATTCTCTCTGACCTTATGCTGCTCAAATTCTGGTTGAAAAATTAGAGAAAGGGACTACTTCTTCTACATCGAAACTACGTTAAGAGATTTGCTGATTTGGGGATTTCTGTTAGGACTCGACTAAGCATATAAAGATTCAACATCGACTTTCTTTTTCTAATTCTTGAACCACGATTTGTAAGCCCCAGTTACTTTTAGATTTAAACTGTAAACGTAATATGAATATGTTGTAAATTAAAATTGGACCTGTGTATGATGAATGTTTTACATCCAATCTTGTTCATCTTGGATCTTGACTTTTGGGTATATTACTATGACATTGATTTGGGGCCTATTCATGTTGTAAATAAAAAAGAAAAACCCCTCGTATTATCATGCCTGCAATGTTGAATCTGCTATTTGTCACAAGTTTATGACTCTAACCTTATGTCAACCGTTACCATGACTATCACCTTATGTCAATTGTTATCTTGACTAGTACCTTATTTTGCTAGATTTGGAATTTTACTGTTTGAGGCCGATAATCCATATGCCAGTAATGTTGTAATCATTTATCTCAGGTTATGCCATGCTAAGCTAGTAATCACTTTTGCCACCTTATACCCGTCCCTTTTTATGTTATTCCCCAATTAGATTTATTGGTATCGATTCGAGTTTACCTGCGATGGGAGTGCGATTTGGGTAGATTATGTAAAATATGAATTGGCTTTGAACCTGAACATGAACGTTATTATAACTTGAACCTGTATATAGACAAGAACTTGACATGAAATTTACATGAAACCTGACATGAAACTCGACATGAATTTTGACACGAAAACTTGAACATGGACATGATACTTAGATAAACTTGAAAATGGCCAACTCGAGGTTGGGTTGAGTTTGCAGTGTAAATCTGCCCGGAACCGCCCGACGAATCCAGTGACTGCAAACAATAGGATCCAATGTGGGTAGTTGGTCATATCGCACCTAAAACCTGAGGTTAGACTATGTTGTGGTGCAAATCTTTCCGGAACCGCCCGGCAAATCCAGTGACCACAACAACTAGTCTAATGTGAGAGGTTGGGGTGCATTAATGAATTTATGCTACAGGGTAGGGTTAAGTCATGAACCGCTTGAATATACTTAACCAATTTGACACGATGATTTGATAGGTTTAAGTCATGAACCATTTGAACACACTTAACCAACTTGATACATGATTTGGGTAGGGTTAAGTCACAAATTTGAATGACAACACTTAACCCAATAGAAACCCTAGTTACGCGGTCCTTTTTAGCAGTAACCCACTTAGATGTATCACGCTACCATGGGACTAGGCAGGGTGGGGCACGATTACTGGTCTGATTGTGAGCGACCAGAACGATGGCTGAGTAGGTGCGCCATTGTAGGTTCAGGAGGACTATGTTCGTGCACATAGTCCCGAGTTGAAAAAGCAGGCATTGGGCATAAGTAGGTTTACACTGTGCGTGCTTGATTCGTGCCGGTGGTTGGCACACTAGGGCTTGATACACCCTATGGTGGACCTAGCACAGGTGACTACATTTGATGATTGGGCCGTATGACACAGATACGTGACGAGCTAGAACTTGTGGGGAGCCGATCGATTAGTTGATCGTACCGTAGGACCCCGTAATGGGTCACTTCATGATATTGGGCCAAGGGATCATTTCATGGTT
This sequence comes from Allium sativum, assembly GCA_030737875.1. Classification (NCBI taxonomy): domain Eukaryota; kingdom Viridiplantae; phylum Streptophyta; class Magnoliopsida; order Asparagales; family Amaryllidaceae; genus Allium; species Allium sativum. The sequence continues at coordinate 206,909 of CM060925.1, read as the reverse complement.
AAATCTTGACATGGGTAGAATACTAGTACATTTGGTGCAGCGAACCTTGAACATGCGATGCTGTACTTGATTTATCTCGTTATCTTTGTTTATCATGCCAGACTTATCATCATCGTTATGTTTATTTTCAGTTTATACCTGTCTTGTTACCTTTATTAGTTTTTATACTAAAAGTCACTAGGACTTACCAGTCTTTATGACTGTCCTGTTTTCTTTCGCCTCATTTTCTTTCGTTTCCCCCTCAGGTTCTCAGGGAGGAAACTCTAGCACTTAGCTTGGATATCTCTTGCTTTCTGCTCAGCTCATGTACGGTTTGGTCTTGAGCTATGCTATGGATGCTTTTCGCTCTCTTTGGGGAATATATTACTTTTTCTATTTCAAGTTTATGCTTCTTTATTTAGAACTTGTTGTAATGGAATAATGACAGTTGGTGTCTTCGATGTAAGAGGTTTGACTCTATTTTGAAATAATGAAAGTTGGTTTTTGATTCTTCCGCTGTTTTAAATTTATGTTCTGTATTGTGATATCTCTGTGCTTGTTTACCTAGATAATACTCCACCAAAACTAGTGCATTCCCTTTGTGAGTGACCCAAACGGAGGTAGGGTGTTACATTTGGTATCAGAGCCAGGTTACCAGACGGGATAAAAGTTTTAAAAACCTTCTAAAACTATTTTCCAAAACCGAATATAAAGGCGCATTTTTCAATAAATGTTTTATGTTTAAAAAAGGATATTCCCCAAAAGCCATTAGCGCTTTCCTTTGTTTCCTCGTATGAATCTTTTTCTTTTCGTTTTCAGCATGTCTGATCTTAACCTTCCTGAGGGATTACCCGTACCTGGATGGTTCCGAAGGTACTTAGAAGCTAGGGTGAATGGCGCCGGCCTGGAAGACATCCCTCCTCCTCCTCCTCCCCCAGTGGTCGCGGTTCCTCCTCCTCCTGGTACCGCCTTTGCCAAAATATGCAAAGACTTTAAAGCAATGGGCGACAAGAACATTGTTGGAATTGAAACCTTTGCTGAGGCACGAAACTGGCTAAAGGAGACTGAAGACTTGTTTATTATCTTTTATGTGGAGGACCATAGGAAAGTTCAGTTGGGAGCATGGTTGTTGAAAGAGGAAGCTGCATTTTGGTGGGAAGTCACCAACGCTACCAGGCCAATTGAGACTTGGGCAGACTTTAGAGAGAGGTTTGGGCTTAAATTCTTATCGTCAGCAGAAGAGAACCTTCAGATGGAGAGGTTCCTAGCACTCAAGCAAGGGGACATGTCTATTAGGGAGTACGTGAATAAGTTTAATCAACTTGCTCGGTTTGGTTTGGACTTGGTCAACACGGCCCAGAAAAAGGTTGTACGCTTTGCTCGAGGATTGAACGAGCCACTACACAGTTTGGCCATAACTCATATACCCATGGGGGCGACCATTGAAAGCTTGGTGGATATGGCTCTACTTCATGAGGAAGACAAAAATAGCAAGAAGGCGGTTAAGCCTAATGAGACTCAGAATAAGAAAGTTGACTTCAAGAAGGGAGGCAAAAAGAATAACAAGAATAACATGGGAAACAACAACAATAATAACAAGGCACGTGAGACAAGGAAGTGTTACTTTTGTGGTATTACGGGACATCTAGCTAAAGACTGTAGAAAGAAGAAGAGAAAGTTAGGTGAATGCTTTAATTGTGGAGATACTGGACACATCAGCAAAGATTGCCCTAAGAAGCAAGGGTAGGGGCAAGGGCAGGCCCAGCGAGCAGGACCTTCTGGAGGACAGTTGCATGCTCTTAACACCACTCCAGCACTTGACCGAGGTAGTAATATTTCCGTAGAAAGCCTTGTTTACATTTCTGAATTTCCTGTTCGAAACTTGTTTGACTCTGGCCCATCGCATACTTTTATTTCTTATGATGTTGTTGAAAACCTACACCTAAGTACTAGTCTAGTTGAGGATCTCGTTATAGTTTCAAATCCAATTGGGGCTCCGCTCATTTATCTATGATTTGTGTGGATTTGAGAATTTCTATCTTAAGCGTAGAATTCACGTATAATGCTTATGTTCTCGGATTTAAGGGATACAGATTGATTCTAGGCACGGATTGGTTGTCCAATTATGGAGCCATTATTGATTGTAAATAAAGGGTAGTGAGGCTCATGACTCACTTTGGTAATACCCTTGAAATTTCTTGTAACCCTAAGGGTCCGGTCATGTTGTGTTATCTTGAATCTCTTGACTCGTCCATCGACAATTTGCAATCTGTAAGAGTGGTCCAAGAATATCCAGATGTCTTTGATGAGGTGAGGGGGTTACCTCCTAAATGCGAGATAGACTTCCGAATTTATCTTATTGATAATGCTAAGCCAGTTTCATTGCCTGTTAGGCACATAGCCCCGCGAGAAAGAAGAGAGCTCAGTAAACAAGTTAAGGAGTTGCTTGAGAAAAATTTCATAAGATGAAGCATATCTGAATGGGGTGCTCCGGTGGTATTTGCTACTAAGGCGGATGGTTCGCTTTGTCTATGCGTAGATTATCATGAGTTAAACAAGCTAACTAAGAAAAATAGGCACCCACTACCAAGAATCGACGATTTGTTTGACCAGCTTATGGGAGCATCTGTTTTCTCTCAACCTGATCTAGCCACAGGTTTCCATCAACTTAGAGTGGCTGAGGATAGCATTGACAAAACTGCATTTAGGACTCCAGATGGGTTCTTCGAATGGCTTGTCATGCAGTTTGGGTTAACGAATGCACCCGCGCATTTTGTAGAATTGATGAGTAGGGTGTTTCGGGAGTTCCTTAACAAGTTTGTAGTGGTTTTCGTGGACGATATTCTGATCTTCTCAAAGGATGAAGAAGAGCATGCTAGGCATCTCAAGGAAGTCATGGATACGCTTAAAGCACACCAGTTAAAGGCTATCTTCTCCAAATGCCATTTTTGGAGGAAGGAAGTTTGGTTTCTTGGACATGTAGTTTCTAAGCAAGGCATAGCTATGGACCCCGCAAAGGTACTTGCGGTTCAAGACTGGAAAATTCCTAAGAATGCAACGGAGGTAAGAAGCTTTCTCGGTTTGGCAGGCTACTATAGGAAGTTCATTAGGGACTTCGCTAAGATTTCAGCCCCTCTTACTAGGTTAACGAAGAAAAACCTAGCGTTTGCATGGGACATAGAATGTGAGATTGCTTTTCAGAGACTTAAGAGAGCCCTCACCACAACTCCAGTTTTGGCATTACCCGATGGAGGTAAGATGTTTACCGTGTACACAGATGCATGTGGCACGGGATTACGCGCAGTCCTAATGCAAGAAGGGAAAGTGGTATGCTATGGGGCTAGACAACTTAAAGTTCATGAGAAGAACTATCCCACACATGACTTGGAGTTGGCGGCGATCGTTTTTGCACTTAAATCTTGGCGCCATTATCTTCTTGGGGAGAGGTTCGAGCTGTATACTGGCTACAAATCACTTAAGTACCTCTTCTCACAGAAAAATTTGAGTCTGAGACAACAATAGTGGATGGAATTCTTGGCATCATATGACTTCGATATAGCTTATACCCCTGGCAAGGGTAACATGGTGGCACATGCGCTAAGTAGGAAAAGGTTGACTTTGAGCCCCTTGTTTGTTGAAAGAAAAAGTCAAGAGTTTATAGCAACCTTTGATTTTACACCTGCTTTAAGTCATTGACTGTTACGTTAGCATCTCTTGAGTTAAGACCTACACTTCTAGATCAAGTAGGGACTTCACAGAAGGAAGACCCACAAATAGTCGAAATCATGGACAAGCTGATTAGTGGTCAGACGTCAGGTCACCTCGGTAGGTATGCCATAGATGACAAGGGATGGCTAAGGCATGATGGAAGGCTATGTGTCCCACAAGTGGGAGACTTAGTAAGGAAAGTTCTCGAAGAGGCGCACCACTCGAAGATGACTATACATCCCGGAGGGGATAAAATGTACAGAGAAATGAAACACATATTCTTTTGGGCTGGAATGAAAAAGGACGTGGCAGAGTTCGTTTCAAAGTGCATGGTGTGCCAACAAGTAAATGCCGAGTCGAAGAAGCCCGGTAGGCTATTACATCCTTTGGAGGTTCTGCAATGGAAATGGGAGAGTATCTCGATGGATTTCGTGGATGGACTGCCTAGGTCAAGGAAGGGAAATACTAGCATATGGGTCATAGTTGATAGACTCACGAAAAGTGCTCACTTCATTCCGGTGAAAAGCAAGAGGACCGCATCATGGCTAGCGTCTACTTACCTTCGAGAGGTAGAACGGTTGCACACGGTTCCTTCTAGTATAGTTAGTGATCGTGACCCGATTTTCACTAGCCAGTTTTGGAATAGTCTGCAAGAAGCAATGGGTACACGACTTAGCTTAAGCACGGCCTATCACCCGCAGACGGATGGACAAACCGAAAGGGTAAATAGGGTATTAGAGGATCTTTTGAGACTATGCATTCTTGACTTTGGTGGTACTTGGGAAGACCATCTTCCTCTCGTGGAGTTTGCATATAATAATAGTTACCAAGCTAGAATCGGAATGGCACCGTTCGAAGCCCTGTATGGAAGATCGTGCAGGTCGCCAACTTGTTGGTGGGAGACGATAGACAGGCTTATACTTGGGCCCGACAAGATAAGGGACACTTCTGAGAAGGTTGAGTTGATACAAAGATGGATGAAAACGGCCCAAGATAGACAGAAATCTTATGCGGACAACAGAAGGACAAACCTAGAGTTCGAAGTCGGAGACATGGTCTTTATAAAAGTTTCTCCTTTACGCAATGTAGTTCGTTTTGGAGTGGTCGGAAAGCTAGCACCAAGGTTCGTAGGACCGTTCCCTATCACTGAGAGGGTTGGGCGGATGGCCTATAAGGTAGAATTACCCGAGAGGCTGGCCGGAGTACACAATGTCTTCCATGTCTCGCATCTCCGAAAGTGCTTAAATGAATCAGCCGAAGTGGTTGAGCCAAGCATCCTTGAAGGAATAGAAGTGGAAAAAGAAGCAACATTGAGGTGAGTACCGATTCGTATCTTAGGAACGGAGATCAAGAAGCTAAGGAATCGAGAAGTCAAGCTAGTTAAAGTTCAGTGGAGTGAAGCCCAAGAAGACGCAACTTGGGAAACCGAAGAGAGATACGCGCGCTTTACCCATTTCTTTTTTAGGGTACATTCTCGATCTCTTTTTCCTATAAACTTGAAAACCTTTTCGTATCATGCTTTTACTAGCTACGTTTGTATTATGGTTGATGTTTGCAAATGGTTGCAAGTGTTTGCAAGTGATTGCTAGTGGATGCATGACACACATTAGGCACTAGATCGGCTCAGTCACATTTTCATGTTGCATATGCATGAGTGCTATACTTGTACATGGATGGAACTTGTTATGCTATCACTTGGATGTTGCATATGAATGAATGTTTGTGCACTAATGTAGAGATTATAAAGTATGATAGGAATTTTTGCATACATGTTTGATTCATTACACTAACATATTTTGCATTAAGGAGGTCTAGTGAATTAGTAACCGCCTGATCTTTTGCATTAGATAAGTACATATACACACACTTACTGCATATGTTCATACAACACTAGAAATCTTTTAAGGGCAATGGTTGCCTGTGGATGATGTTCTGAGTAGATGGATGATTGGATGGTAGGACACATCCTACCTAACTTAGAGATTTCGGGGACGAAATCCTTTAAGGAGGGGAGAATGTAACAACCCGTATTTTAATAACGTGTAATAACCATAAATCAGGGCAGAATTAATTTTTAAAACAAGAATCAAGGGCAACGGGTTATGCCATTGCGTTCGTCTCGAAATTCTTCTTAGAAACAAGTCCGAGTTTTCGAAATTCGGAGCCCGTATGACCAAGTTATGACCCTTCGAAGTTTTCAGAAATTTTCAAGTTCAAAACAGCTCAGAATTCGAATTCAAATTTCGAATTCAAACCCAGAATGGACTGGGCTGGAAATTTCCCGCCCAGGACAAGGTCGACCTGGGGGTCGACCATTGTGTCGACCTGACCCGGACCAGGTAGACTTAGAGTCGACCTGGGGGTCGACCTTTTGACAGAACCCATTTTTAACCCATTTTTAAGTCTGAGTTCGTTTTGATGTTTCTGGCCTCGTTTCTGTCTACATTCGTTGGCCTGACCCTATATAAACAACCCATAACACTAGTCTCTCTACACAAAATTCACTCTGACCTTATGCTGCTCAAATTCTGGTTGAAAAAATAGAGAAAGGGACTACTTCTTCTACATTGAAACTACGTTAAGAGATTTGCTGATTTGGGGATTTCTGTTAGGACTCGACTACGCATATAAAGATTCAACATCGACTTTCTTTTTCTAATTCTCGAACCACGATCTGCAAGCCCCATTTACTTTTAGATTTTAACTATAAACGTAATATGAATATGTTGTAAATTGAAATTGGACCTGTGTATGATGGCTGTTTTACATCCATTCTTGTTCATCTTGGATCTTGACTTTTGGGTATATTACTATGACATTGATTTGGGGCCTATTCATGTTGTAAATCAAAAAGAAAAACCCCACATATTATCATGCCTGCAATGTTGAATCTTCTATTTGTCACAAGTTTATGACTATCACCTTATGTCAACCGTTGCCATGACTATCACCTTATGTCAACTGTTAACTTGACTAGTACCTTATTTTGCTAGATTTGGAATCTTAATGTTTGAGGCCAATATTCCATATGCCAGTAATGTTGTAATCATTTATCTCAAGTTATGCCATGCTATGCTAGTAATTACTTTTGCCACTTTATACCCATCCCTTTTTATGTTAATAGCTAATTAGATTTATTGGTATCGATTCGAGTTTATGTGCGATGAGAGTACGATTTGGGTAGATTAGGTAAAACATGAATTGGCTTTGAACTTGAACATGAACGTTATTATAACTTGAACCTGTATATGGACAAGAACTTGATATGAAATTTACATGAAACCTGACGTGAAACTTGACATGAATTTTGACATGAAAACTTGAACATGGACATGACACTTAGATAAACTTGAAAATGGCCACCTCGAGGTTGGGTTGAGTTTGCAGTGTAAATCTGCCCGGAACCGCCCGGCGAATCCAGTGACTGCAAACAATAGGATCCAATGTGTGTAGTTGGTCATATCGCACCTAAAACCCGAGGTTAGACTATGTAGTGGTGTAAATCTTCCCGGAACCGCCCGACAAATCCAGTGACCACAACAACTAGTCTAATGTGAGAGGTTGGGGTGCATTAATGAATTTATGCTACTAGGTAGGGTTAAGTCAAGAACCGCTCGAATATACTTAACCAATTTGACATGATGATTTGATAGGGTTCAGTCATGAACCGCTTGAACACACTTAACGAACTTGATACATGATTTGGATAGGGTTAAGTCACGAATTTGAATGACAACACTTAACCTCATTAGAAACCCTAGTTACGCGGTCCTTTTCAGCAGTAACCCACTTCGATGTATCACGATACCCTGGGATTAGGCAGGGTAGGGCACGATTACTGGGCTAATTTTAAGCGACCAGAACGACGGCTAAGTAGGTGCGCCATTATAGGTTCGGGCGGACTATGGTCATGCACGTAGTCTGGAGTTGAAAAAGCAGGCATTGGGCGCCAGTAGGTTTATACTGTGCGTGCTTGATTCGTGTCGGTGGTTGGCACCCTGGGGCTTGATACACCCTATGGTGGACCTAACACAGGTGACTACATTTCATGATTGGGCCGTATGACACAGACACATGACGAGCTAGAACTTGTAGGGAGCCGATCGGTTAGTAAATCGTATAGTAGGACCCCGTAATGGGTCACTTCATGATATTGGGCCAAGGGATCATTTCATGGTTAAATCTTGACATGGGTAATATACTAGTACATTTGGTGCAACAAACCTTGAACATGCGATGCTATACTTGAGTTATCTCGTTATCTTAGTTTATCATGCAAGACTTATGATCATCCTTATGTTTATTTTCAGTTTATACCTGTCTTGTTACCTTTACTAGTTTTTATACTGAAAGTCACTAGGACTTACCAGTCTTTATGACTGACCTGTTTTCTTTCGCCTCTTTTTCTTTCGTTTTCCCCCTAGGTTCTCAAGGAGGAAACTCTAGCACATAGCTTGGATATCTCTTGCTTTCTGTTCAGCTCATGTACGGTTTGGTCTTGAGCTATGCTGTGGCTGCTTTTCTGCTCTCTTTGGGGAATAGATTACTTTTGCTATTTCAAGTTTATGCTTCTTTATTTAGAACTTGTTTTAATGGAATAATGACAGTTGGTATCTTGGATGTAAGAGGTTTGACTCGATGTTGAAATAATGAAAGTTGGTTTTTGATTCTTCCCCTATTTTAAATTTATGTTCTGTCTTGTGATATCTCTGTGTTTGTTTACCTAGATAATACTCCACCAAAACTAGTGCATTCCCTTTGTGAGTGACCCTAGCGGAGGTGGGGTGTTACAGTGTAACTCTGATATTATGTATAAGTTTTAAATTTTATTTATAAGCTTCATGAACTACTATTGTATTTTATTCATTTCACTATGAGATATTTTGGTTTTTTGTGATTTTGTTATTTGATTAATTTTAACCTCATAACAATAACAATTTATCATTTCGAACGGTTCGAGTTGGTTTACTTACCGCCTTGAAGCAGTTAAAAAAGCAGGTTGTTACAAATTGTTGTTGAAATTTAATCTATGTACAATATGTCGGTTAAAAAATATTAGTTAGAGTATCTTCAACACTAATGTTAATTCACTATAATTTGGATGTTACATTATTATTTTAACATTTTTTATTTAAACATTATCTTCAATACTATATATTTTGTTGATATAATTGAAAATTTACTTGATATTGTCTTTTTCAATGTCTTTTTCTAGACATTCTATTCCATATGACACATCTTTTTCTCTCTGTCTACTAGTAGGCTTTAACCAACATATTTTTTCTCTTAATTATGAGAAAATTACACCTATTCAATTTTTTGTGTATCTAAACTTTTGCATTGGAAAATGATATTACTCATGAATGTCAACTATTTTCACATCCTCTTAACAATGTATATTATCCTTTGACATATAGATTTTTGATGACAATAAGCGAGGTATGGAGTAGAGATACTCTTAATGTCATTTGTAAGTTTTTTAAAACTTTAGTCAGTACTGGTTACGAAGTATATGCGGAGTATTATTTGATCCGCAAAATGTTTTTTGTTAATCAACGTAGTTAAAAGTTATCTGCAACAACACAAATATATGTACATGTTACTGACATTGATTAAGTACTTTAAATTGATGAACATATGTCAGGTAGAATAGTTTAGGCTAAAAGGAATGCAGTTAAAAATATTGACTACCACCCAGTTCTTGGTTATCATTATATTAGATATAAAGCTGGCACATACGAAAGAAACACGTTTATAAAGCCGTTGGTTTCAGAAATAAAATTGCAAATGTTTAACATATGTGCATTCATATTGCAATTTTTAACATTTGGTAATGAATTTTAAAAAGAGATGGTAAATATTTGTAATGACCCGGAAAAAGGAGATCTTGGTTATCCGATATACAACACATATCGAACATCCAAGGATCGAAAATAACCGGATGGTTAATGAAAGAAATTAGAGGGTGAGGAAAGATGAGATAGAAACTTCGAATAGAAGAAGAAGAAGAAGAAGCTACAACATCAGAGTAACACGAATCTCACAGTGGAACGAACAACATATAATAGACAACATATCCTTGAAATAAAACCAGTATATGTATACAGTAACATTATAGAGAACAACTCTTACAACACAGCGGAAATAACTATTGTTATATAATCCTGAAGCCTCCTGCTCCAAGCCCTCCAAGTATATCTGTAAAATCCTGACTACTTGACTGCCCGTATAAAATTGGGCACCCAAGAGTTTAGGGAAAACAAACAAAATAAACTTTGGGTCAGTCATGGGACTGGTATGAGTAAAACAGTTAAAAACAGGTTGTGCAATTAGACGATATCTCATATGACCACGCCATATAACAGAACGGCTTTTTCCCTTATGAGAATCCTAAATAATCTTTATATCAAAACTCATTGATATTATAATAGTGTCTACCGACCACAATATAATAATCAACTAGCAGAAACGCTTTCATCTCACGTTCTACGTATGTAGTAAACAATCAAAACCGCAAGCACGTATTGGGTAATGGATTTCCAACTATGACAAGGTATGGAACCACCTTTCGCTAATGTAACTCTAGAGAGGAACACACAGGGTTCAACAAGAACATCTTGCAACCCGGCCACACATGACCGACCACTCATTTCGTTGAGTGTATCGAATGTATATCACCAACGGTTGGGATCAGCAACCGTTTCCTGAATGGGACAGCATCGAAAATAGTTTTTTAGAAGTAAATGAAACTCTAGATCAGGTGATTATACACCCTAATAGGTGCGACCTACATAGCCGTGCTGCCTGCCGGATTTTTGTCGTTTCCCAGTTGTGAGGCTAGAGGCCACGCTTATCTTTGACAGATCGCAGGTTTATTCACTTTGAATGTCACATCGTCAAACCCGCCGAATCACAAATTGATTTCCTAAAAAATACAATGGTATACAGCTAAGAGAAACGAATTACTCTGCCACCAAACGTATATACATTTGAAGAAATCAACTTACGCGATCTATTACATATACTCTATCAGACATTCTTCCATACAGGTCGTCCTGGGACCGGACAAACCGAAGGCACTATTCAGTACAACCATCTTAGGCAATCTTTCCCTAAGATTTATACAATAGCCCTTGCACTTGACTCCGTCTTCAATTATCTTTGGCATATATGATTCGCAACGCTTATTCCAATAATGATTGGTTCTTCGGATAATAATCCAACAGGTCTCTCCATATTAACAACATTCAAATGGTCGAAAACTTCGATAGTCGGTGAGTTAACTATCAAATAAAAACACGTGTGCAAACAACGATATTATTTCCAGACGGAAATTATATCGATCAATCATCATTTAACATTTCTCTCTTTAGTTCATTTACTTACTTATCTCCTGTTTCCATATATTCTAAATTCTTATTTTTCTATTCTCAGGAAACATTTCTGTAACACCCCGTATTTTCTGGAAAAAAAAGGTTAATTATGAAGAAGTTATTAAGCCTTGAAGTTTGTATGCATATGAGAGAAATATATATAGATATATACAAAAATTAAATAAATAAACATGCAAAAAAGGTTCAAAACAGCGAATTGGGAGGGGGAATAACCGAACCGGCCCATTTTTGAGGTCGACCCAAGCCCCGCTGGGTCGACTAGGGGTTAATCCAGGGTGTTTGGCTGTCATCCCGTGGGCCGATTCGCTCAAATGCAGATTTTGCATTTGAATGGTTCTCATGATTCAGGGTTAATCTAATGGTCCTAAATAACTTCCTACACCTATATATACATCCCTAACCTAAACCTAAATCTCATATACAATTCTCTAGCCTCCATTGCTCTCTTCCTCTCTAAAAATAAATAAATCAATGGCGTCTCTACTCTGCTGACACCTAAGCTAGGACTTGTGCTTCTTCTTCCTCCAATTCTGATTAGGATTAAAAGAGAACAACGACAACACCATTTTCTTTTTGAATCCAACCAATGCAAGTGCAGTTATTTTCCGATATAAACTTGAATCATAATTGTGACATGATTGTAAATCTGAATATGAGATTGTGTATGTTCTGTTCTGATCTATTTTATTCTGAATCTCTTCTTCTTTCTGTTCTATAGCCAGGCTACTACGAGCCTGCGCCAATCTCCTAAGAGATTAACATACGCTAAAATATTTGGGACCATAAAATGAATAATGCATGAAATGGGCATGACCGATATGTGATTGCGTTGAGGAAATAACATAGGTTGAACTTGGAACTTAGGACATAAATCTAAGGCATATAATTGAACCTATGACTTGAGTTTGTGGCATAAAGAATATTGAACATATGACTTGAGAAGTTGGTTAATCTGTGACTGATTTAAGAAAAAGGACATAGGTTGTAAACTAGATTTAGATCTATGCATATTCTGTGAATTGGAAGAAGAGGAACAATGGTATGTTAACATATGACTTGAGACAAAGAAAATATGGTTTAGGTATAAAGATTTACATTAAAGTAGGATATCTATCAAATGTGAATAATACCTAAGTAGGAGATTTATATGTGAATCTTTTGTACTAGGCAAGTTGAACTAAATTGGGATGTGTAAATTATGACCTTAATCTGTGACATGCAAATTTAATGCAAACATGGGGTATATGATCATATTGTGAATCATGACTATTATTTATGCATGTGAACTTAGGCAAGATTTATAATTAGGCAAGATATGTTGTGAAACTTTAAGGAATGAATAATCTGTTATATTTGCCTAATTTGCTAGTTCTGCTATATTTGCCTAATCTGCTAGTTCTGTTATATTGCTTGATCTGCTAGTTCTGCCCTACTGCCTAGTCTGCTAGATCTGTTCATCTGCCAAATCTGTCATCTGCTAATTCTGTTAAGAATGCCAACCTAAATATGTTGAGATTCCTAATCCGTTATCTGCTAAATCTGCCAGTTGCTTAATCTGCTGAATCCGTTAAGTCACCTAAACCTATTATCTGCTATGTCTGTTAAGTTGATATATTCAGTCTGTTATTGACATAATCTGAATTATCTATGAATAATTGACATGTATATTAGGCGTGGGTATAAATGGTAAATCATTAATTAATTGGCCACAAAGATAAACATGGCTAACTCGAGTTTAGAATGAGTTTGCGGCGTAATTCTGCCCGGAACCGCCCGGCATATTCCAGTGGCCGCAAACAATATGTTCTAATGTGAGAAGTTAGTCATAACGTGCTTGAAACCCGAGGTTAGACTCGGTTTGCGACAGAAATCTGCCCGGAACCAACCGGCCTAACCAGTAGCCGCAAACTGTCAGTCTAATGTGAGAGGTCTGGGCATTAATAATTAATTAATGAAAATCTGAGATAAACATGATGTCTAAAACGTGTTGGGCGGATAGGATTAAACCCACTAGACTGATGAATTTAATAAATCTGTTCCGTGAATCTGTAGGCCCAATTATAAAGTTAGACAAATCTGTAAGTCTGTTAATCTGTAACTGGTTAATCGGTAAGTCTGTTAAATCTGTATATCTGATCCGTTAGTCTGAAAACTTGTCTGTGAACTGGTTGATCTGAATTCTGTATGTCTGAACTTGTAAACAAGTTAATCTGAAATCTGTTAGTCTGGGGACACAAGGTCAAGAGGGGAATTACTTGTGTCATCTATTGTTTGAGACCCATATTAGTCAGTAACACTTTCTAGTATCAAAACTTTGACCCAACTGTAGGTAGGGTCCGGGCACGCTTACTGAACTAATTATAAGCGGTTCATTCTGATAATGGCGAGGGGTGTTGATGGTGCGTTCCAACTGGGTCATGTGCGTGCATGGATCCTGGTCTGCCTCTGAGGATGTAAGACACCGTGACATCTGTAAATAGGTCTGTGCCAATTGGTTGTCACTTTAGGGAGTGATACACCCTACTGTGGGGCCGACACATGATATTTATGTATTAGGGAGCCGATCGCTTGGGGTAGGGTTTTAGCGTACACTTAGTTCTGTCTGTTTCTTTTGGTACCGTCTGTTTCTGTTGCGTGGTAACACCTGTCTGTTTCTGCGTGGTACCGTCTGTTCGGGTGGTAAAGGCCCAATACTAGTGTACACCTAATTCTACATTCTGTTTCCGTAGGGATTAATCTGTTTCTGCTTCTGTCTGTTTCTGATCGGGTAGTAAAGGCCCATTATTAGCATTCTGTTTCTGTTAAATTATTCTGTACCCGTTTCTGTTTCAGTTTAGACATTAGGGTGACACCTAATTCGGTTATACTAGTATTAGTGCAGAGAAGTGTAAAGCAATAGCTTATATCATTCTGTTCTTCTGTCATATCTGCTACATCTGTTACAGTTATCTCTCATCCAGTTTTATTTTTATGTCATGTTATTATTATCTGTTCATAACTGAAAATCACTAGACTTGCCAGACTTTTGTCTGACCCTTGTTGTTTCGCCTCCTTTCTTCCGTTTCTTCCCCCCCGGGTTTTGTAGAAGCGAATACTCTAGCTTGATCCAGATTTCTTCCGCTTGTAGTGCTTAAAGTATGGCTTGTCTTCTTCTGTGGGGATTATGATTTTAAACTATGCATTCTGAAGGCTTTTGTACAAGACTGATATTTTGTACTTGAATTCTGATATTGTGATCTGAAAGGATGTAACCAACGTTCTGTTTGAAATAAAGTTATCATTTTTCAAGTACTGTTTATCTATCTTGTAGTATTCTGTTTCTGTTTACTAAAATGCTCCACCAAAGTTAAGGCATTCCCTTTGTGAGTGACCTTAACGGAGGTGGGGTGTTACACTTGGTATCAGAGCTGAAGGTTACCAGATTTGATAAAAAGTTTTGAAAACTATTTTCAAAAAGGATTTAAAAAGGAAGTATTTTCAAAAGTAAAGCTTATTTTTGAAAAATAAAATAAATAATCCCCAAAAGCCATATATCTTTCTTTTGATTCTTTGTTTCGAGTTCCTTCCTCTTTCCCTTTTGAATCTCTTCCTCCGCGTATAGATGCTTTTTCTAAGATATGTAAGAACTTCCGTGCGATGGGCGGAAAATCGCTTTATGGGAATGAGACGTTGTCGAGGCTAGATGTAACACCCCGTATTTTTTTAAAAAAAATTAAAAATGAAATAAAATATATGAAAATATGCTTATGATAGGTAAATAGTGGTGATGCATAAGGAGAATTAATTAATACATGGAAGAGAAGAAAAATTAGTTCGATAACGGCGTATGTAACGGAAAAGATAGAAAAATAAGGATAACTAATTCAAGAATCAGGAATTAGGTAAAATGGACATCACCATTGCGTTCCTCTCGGAAAAATACATGAAATAGAGTCCGAGTTTTCGAAAATTGGAGTCCGTATGACCAAGATATGGCCAAAACAAGATTTCAGCAGACTTTCTGGCAGACTACCTGTGTCGACTGTAGTGTCGACACCCAAGTCGACCTGCCCCCCATGTGTCGACTGTAGTGTCGACTCCCCCCTGTACAGGTTGACCTGGTCGGCCTGGGGTGGCCCAGAACCCATTTTTGAGGCCCGGGACGAGTTTTGATGGTCCGGATGGGTTTTCGGGTTAATCCGATGGCTGAAATGAATTGCTACACCTATAAAAGAACACCTAGACCTAGCCTAACTCACACAAATTCATATGACACCTAAACGCTGCTGGAATCTCTCTTGAGCGATGGCCGCCGTCTCCAAATTAAAGCTTAAGCGTTCAAACTCAAATCAAATCAAAGATCAATTCTTCTACAACAAATTCAAAGGGATAAATCAATGACACTGCAACTTCCTAAGACAAATTCACTTCTTAATTCATTAGCCGTTCTCTGTAAGTTCTAGTTGCTTTCCGATTTAAATATTTAATTATAATGTGGCCATGAATTAAAGTGGAATTGGATTAAGTATGATCTATTCCTCTTGCTTTTTGAATCTTTAGTTTTGAGACTTGTCTACCTTTATTCTCATGACAAGTTTGTGATTTATTCAGCAGTTTTCTTGATTCGTAATGATGTTATCATCAAGTTCTAATCTTTATGCTTATCATGATGTTATTTTTCTCTCTGATCTATTTATTATGCAAATTTCTACCTCCCCCTATTTATTTTCTTTTGATGAACCTTGGTAAACTTCGGACCTTGGCCTAAAATCGCGATTCGCATACGAGATGTATACGGGGGAATAATGGGATTATTGCCTATAAGAATATGATTAATAATTGGCAACATGAAATTGGATGTTATCATTTTATTTGCAAGTTTGGGGTAGATCTGTAAATTTTGGTATAATCCTGTTATGATAAAATTTTCATAAATATTATATACATGGAATTCGACACCAATTGGATCTATGTAATGTAACATGAAATTTGGTATATATAACATGTATGTAATTTGGCATGTAAAATAAAATTATGAGTTTTGGAGCCTATGTAAATTAAATCAAATGATTGGGCTTATGTTAATTAGGCATGTGTAGACTTGGAAATTTGAGCATGAAAGCGATTGTAAACTTTATAATTGGCATAAACATGTATTATGAACTTGGGCAACTGGCAAGAATTGAAATAAAAAGATTATAGTTTGGGATAACTACATCATGAATCATCAGATTTGGGTTTATTTGGTATGAAACCTAATACATGGAATTTTGGCTAGATCTTGACATGTGAAAAAAAACACGAAACTTGGTACATATGTAAACTGACTAGAATTGGGTACATATATTAGTTGGTATGTAACAGCCTTAAAAGAGGGATAAATATAAATTGAGATAAACTGCCTTTAATGGCATAAGATAAATTGTGATAAAATTGGTATGATTTTTCATACCATTAATAGATGGACATAATTGAGTCAATTATGGACATCGTTAAATTAGGAATTAATTGATAATTTGAATAGGGGAAATAACTTCAAATTGGCGTAAAATATTATAAGTGATAATCAATGCTTAGGACACGAGGTTGGACTCATTTGTGATGTAAACCTGCCCGGAACAGCCCGGCGAATCCTGTAGTCACAAATGTCAGCCCAATGTGAGAGGTCCTAGGCCCAAATTAAAAGCGTAACAGTTGTAAAGACACGAGGTTAGACTCTTTTATGGTGTAAGACTGCCCGGACCCGCCCTGCAAATCCAGCAGCCATAAATGTCAGTCTAATGTGAGAGGTCTTTATAAGGTTACGGCCTTAATGAATTAAGAAATACTTAACCAGATAAACATGTTGTAACACCCCGAATTTTCTGTTAACATTAAGGTTACAAAAATAATAATAAGTGAGTAAAGGGGGGATGTATCTAATATGCATACCAAAATAATAATAAGTGAGTAAAGGGGGGATGTACCTAATGTGCATATAAAAATAATAATAAGTGTGTAAAGGGGGGATGTATCTAATGCGTACATATTTATATGGATAAACAAATAATAGTAAATGTTGATAATGTACATTAAGAGAGTAATTATGGCAGAAGTAAAGTTAGGAATTATTTACATATAGGATTTGTCCTATGAGAAATGTGTACATTGTAGAGTATATATATATATGCTAAAACATGAAATTACATGTAATTGAAATAGTAATTATGGCATAATTCAAAATGGGGGTAATTTGCATGCATAGTAATTATGGCATAATTCAAAATGGGGGTAATTTGCATGCATATTAATTATGACATAATTTAAAATGGTAGTAATTTACAGTCCTTAATTGTGAACATAATTGGCCTCTTTTGAAATTGATGGCCTTGATTAACCCTAGCATTATCAGACGGCTCAAATTAAAATGCAACTCTATAAAAAGACCCTAGGTCTCCAACTAAATATTCACATGAAAATAAGAGTTGAAGCCGCCATGCTGTCGAATGAGAATTAGAGGGAGCCTCCATTTGAAAGAGACGAACAACAAAGTTAATACAAGTAAAAGATTAAAGCTTCTGCAACGATTCTACAACAATTAAAGATTCTTTCTTTAATCCAATCAAGGCAAGCACAGTTATTTTCCGATATAAACTTTAATTGTAATTGTGACATGATTGTAAATCTGAATTTGAGGATGTTTTGTTCTGGTCTATTTTATTCTGTATTTCTTTCTGCTTTCTGTTCTATAGCCAGGCTACCACGAGCCTGAGCCAATCTCATAAGAGATTGACATACGCAAAAATATTTGGGACAATGTAATGAATAATGCATAATTGGACTAATCTGTGACTGATTTTGAGTAAAGGATATAGGTTGTAAACTAGATCTAGATCTGTGCATATATGTCAGTTTGGGATTATCATATGATAATATATGACTTGTAAATTTGGAATATAAGGAAAATTAAAAATTAAGATCTGAATTAAAAGACATAATACATGTTAGATCTAGACCCTTGGGCATATTTTATATAACGGACTATGACTTGAACAAAAAGGAAGGTGTGGCTTAGGCGTAAAAGATCTACACCAAAATAGGATAATTATTAATGTGGACACGCCTAATATGGATATTGGATATTTGGCATAATTCATACCATGATTTGGGGACATAATTCAATATTTGATTTTTAAGAATATGATACATGAACCTAGATTTGTGGCACATTTTAAGATATGTGATTTAGGTGTGGGGATTAAAATCTATAATAAGATTTGATGACTATTAAGTGTGAACACACCTAAATAGGGATTTTTGGATATATGACATGCATTGTAATTAATGGTTATATTTGGTATAATTTATATGTGAATCTGCTGTACAATGCTAATTTAACCAAAATTGGAACATATGTTATGTGGTAAATTATGTCCATATTCTGCGCTATGTAAGTTTATGCAAACATGGAAGTATATGATCATATTGTGAATTTGGATATTTAATCTAGATTTTTATAAAATGTAATATAAAATCTAGATTAGGCTTAACTATTGATTTGGAACGCCAAATATATGACATAGTAATTTTGGGCATGGCTATTATGGCAAGTTTGGGAAGGTGGGGTACAGCCTACTCTGATTAATAATTTGAAATTACATGTAACTGTCATGTTAGCATAATCATGGTTAGTGACATTTAATTTGGTATAAGTTACATACCAAAAATTATAAACATGATTTGAAGGGAAGGTGGGCCATAATAATAAATGTTTATTAATGTAAATTATGGAGTAAGTAAATTAGAAATAATTTATGTGTGAATAAAAGGCTATAAATTGGCATACCTTTATAGTGAATTTATGAATAGATTAATGACACATATACCTGAATGTTCTAGGGTGACAGAGAGGATAGTGTCTAGGCTTGGGTTTGGAAAATAGAAGTTTCCTGCCCTCCCTGGCTATCCCTAACTGATCCGATGGACGGGATGGTTACCTTAAAAACCTAAATTGAAAATTAGATGCATGACAACTGTATGGACACGAGGTTGGACTCATTTATGGTATAAGACTGCCCGGACCCGCCCGGCGAATCCAGCAACCATAAATGGTAGCCCAATGTGAGAGGTCCTACAGGGTTGCGGTAGTAATATGATTAGGCTAATGACACTTAACCAATATAGTATGAATGGGTGGGTTAAGTGATATGATTAGGCTAATGACACTTAACCAATATGGTAAGAATGAGTGGGTTAAGTAATATGACATCAAAAACGTGTTGGGTGGATAGGGTTAAACCAACTAGACTAATATATGTGATAAACCCGTTCATAAATCTGTAGGCCCAATACAAAATTAGACAAATCTGAAAATCTGTTAAATCTGTACATCTGACCCGTTAGTCTGAAAACTTGTTGATTGGATTTTCTGATCTGTGAACTGGTAAATCTAAACTCTGTATGTCTGAACTTGTAAACAAGTTAATCTGAAATCTGTTAATTTGGGGACACAAGGTTAGGAGGTAATTTACTTGTGTCATCTGTTGTTTGGGACCCATATTAGTCAGTAACCCTTTCTGGTATCAAAACTTTGACCCAACAGTAGGTAGGGTCCGGGCACGCTTACTGAACTAATTATAAGCGATTCATTCTGATAATGGCGAGGGGTGTTGATGGTGCATTCCAACCGGGTCATGTGCGTGCATGGATCCCGGTCTGCCTCTGTGGATGTAAGACGCCGTGACATCCATAAATAGGTCTGTGTCGTTCAAAGGTTGCCACTTTAGGGAACGATACACCCTTCTGTAGGGATGGCACAGGGTATTTATGTATTAGGGAGCCGATCGCTTGGGGTAGAATTTAGGGTACATCTAATTCTATCTAATTCTGTTGGGGTACCGTCTGTTTCTGTTGGGTGTAATACTTATCTGCTTCAGTGTGGTACCGTCTGTTCGGGTGGTAAAGGCCCATTATTTCTGTTCGGGTGGTAAAGGCCCAATACTAGCACTCTGTTTCTGTTTCTGTACCATATGTTTCTGCTTGGGCGGTAAAAGCCCATTTACTAGTACTCTGTTTCTGTAGAAATTATTCTGACTCCGTTTCTGTTGTAGTCTAAACGCTAGGGTAACACCTAATTCTATTATACTAGTATTAGTGCAGAGAAGTGAAAAGTAATAGCTTATGTAATTCTGTTTCTTCTGTTTAACTCAAGTATATCTGTTGCTTCTGTTACGTTATCTCTTGTCCAGCTTTATGTTCATGTCATCATTACTATTATCTGTTCATAACTGAAAATCACTGGACTTGCCAGACTTTATGTCTGACCTTGCTTGTTTTCGCCCCTTTTCTTCCGTCCCCCCCCCCCCCCCCCCAGGTTTTCTAAGGAGGGAATACTCTAGCTTGATCTGGATTCCTTCTGCTTGAAGTGCTTAAAGTATGGCTTGGCTCATGATAGCTTCTGTTCTGTGGGGATTATGCTTTTAAAGTTTTGTACTCTGATAGTCTGAACAAGGCTGATATTTATGTACTTGAGTTTTTGATAAAGATGTAACCATACTGATTTCTGTTTTCCGCTATAATAAAGTTATTATTTTTCAAGTACTGTTTATCTGTCTTGTAATATTATGTTCTTTTTACTAAAACTCTCCACCAAAGTTAAGGCATTTCCTTTGTGAGTGACCTTAACGGAGGTGGGGTGTTACACTTGGTATCAGAGCTGAAGGTTACCAGATTTGATAAAGAATTTTTGAAAACTATTTTCAAAAAGGTTTTGAAAAGGAATTATTTTCAAAAGTAAAGCTTATTTTGAAAAACATAGTCCCCGAAGCCATATATCTATCTTTTGATCCTCTGTTTGAATCTTTGTTTCCTTCTTTCTTGAGTCTCTGGGGCTCCCGGCTTTCTGGGAGGTAACCTCATCGAAGGGCAGAGTAGTGCCCGACTTCCATCGATAGCCGTAGTAGTTTCACCTGCGTCTAGTTTTCTTTCAAGCTTTGTAGGGTTTTCTGCACGATGGAGGAAGCCTTCGAGGGACTGGTCAACATGCTACACAAGTATAGTAAAGATGAGAATGAGGTAGTTTGGCTAAGGAGCACAACTCAAGGATAAGAAACTCATGGATATGAACTTGGTTCAAAAAAAGAAGGCAAAAAGGAAACGCGAAAGAGGGAAGAAAAGTCTGAAGATAAGGAGGAGAAAAGTGCTTTACTTATGGAAGCTCGACTCATCTGAATAAGGATTGCAGGAAGAGGAAGGGCACTTGCTTCAACTATGGTAAGATGGGACACCTCACTAGGGACTGCCCGTAGAAACGAGGACAAGGATAAAGGACATGACCTACTTCTGGAAGACAGGCGAATGCTCTTGTGGTTGGTAGATAGGATAGAAGCAGGGAAAAATTTCTATAGAAAGTTTAATTTCCTTATCTGATCATTGAATAGAACTCTTTCTGATTCTGACACTCTGATTCTGTAGTTGGGTCTCTGTACTTTAATACTAGTCTTGTTTCTAATCTGATTATAATCTCGAACCCCATAGGGGGTACGACTCATCGGTTTTTGATAGATTGGGGTTTGAGGTATATCTGTGTTAGGCGTCAAGTATGACGCATACATTCTGAATTTTGTGGAATATGATTTTATCATGCTTAGCTTCCTAAGAATCATTAAGGGAACCTGATATGTACCAGTAGTCCGCAAATATCTGAATATTTCTGATAAGATTTCCAGTTCTGACATTTTCTAAAGAGGGTAATCCTCTGGGTGTCAATCTGATGTTGATTTCGGTCTTCGGGGTTGATACTTAGGGGAATTATTCTCTCAACTAATGTCTGATGGGAACCAAGTTTTTGTTTTATCTGTACTCGCTTCCATCACTCGACTATATCCTATCGATCGAGTATTCAACCTATAGATAGGAATCCTATGGATGTAAACATGTGTTTGAGACATGTTATGTTTGATGGTTGCAAGTGGATGCAAGTGGTTGCTAGTGGTTGCTCGTGGATGCATATACACACACTAGGCACTAGATTGGCTCGAAAACACTCTCATACTGCATATGGATGTGTGAGCATTTTAATTTTTTATGGATGAAAATTGGTTGAAACAGCACGTGGATGTTGCATATGAGTGAATGGTTGTGCACTCATATAGAAATAATATGTATCAAATAGGAAAATTTGCATACATAATGGATTCATAACACTGACATAATTTGCATTAAGGAGGTAAACTGAATCAGTAGACCGCCTGATTTTGCATTAGATAAGGACATATACACACACTTTGCATATGATCATGAAGCATTAGAAGTCTTTTTAAGGACAATGGATTCCTGTGATTGAATGGTTGAATAGATGGATGATTGGATGGTAGGACACATTCTTCCTAACTTGAAGATTTTGGGGACAAAATCCTAAAAGGAGGGGAGAATGTAACACCCCGAATTTTCTGTTAACATTAAGGTTACAAAAATAATAATAAGTGAGTAAAGGGGGGATGTATCTAATATGCATACCAAAATAATAATAAGTGAGTAAAGGAGGGATGTATCTAATATGCATACAAAAATAATAATAAGTGAGTAAAGGGGGGATGTATCTAATGTGCATATAAAAATAATAATAAGTGTGTAAAGGGGGGATGTATCTAATGTGTACATATTTATATGGATAAACAAATAATAGTAAATGTTGATAATGTACATTAAGAGAGTAATTATGGCAGAAGTAAAGTTAGGAATTATTTACATATAGGATTTGTCCTATGAGAAATGTGTACATTGTAGAGTATATATATATATATGTATATATGCTAAAACATGAAATTACATGTAATTGAAATAGTAATTATGGCATAATTCAAAATGGGGGTAATTTGCATGCATAGTAATTATGGCATAATTCAAAATGGGGGTAATTTGCATGCATATTAATTATGACATAATTTAAAATGGTAGTAATTTACAGTCCTTAATTGTGAACATAATTGGCCTCTTTTGAAATTGATGGCCTTGATTAACCCTAGCATTATCAGACGGCTCAAATTAAAATGCAACTCTATAAAAAGACCCTAGGTCTCCAACTAAATATTCACATGAAAATAAGAGTTGAAGCCGCCATGCTGTCGAATGAGAATTAGAGGGAGCCTCCATTTGAAAGAGACGAACAACAAAGTTAATACAAGTAAAAGATTAAAGCTTCTGCAACGATTCTACAACAATTAAAGATTCTTTCTTTAATCCAATCAAGGCAAGCACAGTTATTTTCCGATATAAACTTTAATTGTAATTGTGACATGATTGTAAATCTGAATTTGAGGATGTTTTGTTCTGGTCTATTTTATTCTGTATTTCTTTCTGCTTTCTGTTCTATAGCTAGGCTACCACGAGCCTGAGCCAATCTCATAAGAGATTGACATACGCAAAAATATTTGGGACAATGTAATGAATAATGCATAATTGGACTAATCTGTGACTGATTTTGAGTAAAGGATATAGGTTGTAAACTAGATCTAGATCTGTGCATATATGTCAGTTTGGGATTATCATATGATAATATATGACTTGTAAATTTGGAATATAAGGCAAATTAAAAATTAAGATCTGAATTAAAAGACATAATACATGTTAGATCTAGATCCTTGGGCATATTTTATATAACGGACTATGACTTGAACAAAAAGGAAGGTGTGGCTTAGGCGTAAAAGATCTACACCAAAATAGGATAATTATTAATGTGGACACGCCTAATATGGATATTGGATATTTGGCATAATTCATACCATGATTTGGGGACATAATTCAATATTTGATTTTTAAGAATATGATACATGAACCTAGATTTGTGGCACATTTTAAGATATGTGATTTAGGTGTGGGGATTAAAATCTATAATAAGATTTGATGACTATTAAGTGTGAACACACCTAAATAGGGATTTTTGGATATATGACATGCATTGTAATTAATGGTTATATTTGGTATAATTTATATGTGAATCTGCTGTACAATGCTAATTTAACCAAAATTGGAACATATGTTATGTGGTAAATTATGTCCATATTCTGCGCTATGTAAGTTTATGCAAACATGGAAGTATATGATCATATTGTGAATTTGGATATCTAATCTAGATTTGTATAAAATGTAATATAAAATCTAGATTAGGCTTAACTATTGATTTGGAACGCCAAATATATGACATAGTAATTTTGGGCATGGCTATTATGGCAAGTTTGGGAAGGTGGGCTACAGCCTACTCTGATTAATAATTTGAAATTACATGTAACTGTCATGTTAGCATAATCATGGTTAGTGACATTTAATTTGGTATAAGTTACATACCAAAAATTATAAACATGATTTGAAGGGAAGGTGGGCCATAATAATAAATGTTTATTAATGTAAATTATGGAGTAAGTAAATTAGAAATAATTTATGTGTGAATAAAAGGATATAAATTGGCATACCTTTATAGTGAATTTATGAATAGATTAATGACACATATACCTGAATGTTCTAGGGTGACAGAGAGGATAGTGTCTAGGCTTGGGTTTGGAAAATAGAAGTTTCCTGCCCTCCCTGGCTATCCCTAACTGATCCGATGGACGGGATGGTTACCTTAAAAACCTAAATTGAAAATTAGATGCATGACAACTGTATGGACACGAGGTTGGACTCATTTATGGTATAAGACTGCCCTGACCCGCCCGGCGAATCCAGCAACCATAAATGGTAGCCCAATGTGAGAGGTCCTACAGGGTTGCGGTAGTAATATGATTAGGCTAATGACACTTAACCAATATAGTATGAATGGGTGGGTTAAGTGATATGATTAGGCTAATGACACTTAACCAATATGGTAAGAATGAGTGGGTTAAGTAATATGACATCAAAAACGTGTTGGGTGGATAGGGATAAACCAACTAGACTAATATATGTGATAAACCCGTTCATAAATCTGTAGGCCCAATACAAAATTAGACAAATCTGAAAATCTGTTAAATCTGTACATCTGACCCGTTAGTCTGAAAACTTGTTGATTGGATTTTCTGATCTGTGAACTGGTAAATCTAAACTCTGTATGTCTGAACTTGTAAACAAGTTAATCTGAAATCTGTTAATTTGGGGACACAAGGTTAGGAGGGAATTTACTTGTGTCATCTGTTGTTTGGGACCCATATTAGTCAGTAACCCTTTCTGGTATCAAAACTTTGACCCAACAATAGGTAGGGTCCGGGCACGCTTACTGAACTAATTATAAGCGGTTCATTCTGATAATGGCGAGGGGTGTTGATGGTGCATTCCAACCGGGTCATGTGCGTGCATGGATCCCGGTCTGCCTCTGTGGATGTAAGACGCCGTGACATCCATAAATAGGTCTGTTTCGTTCAAAGGTTGCCACTTTAGGGAACGATACACCCTTCTGTAGGGCTGGCACAGGGTATTTATGTATTAGGGAGCCGATCACTTGGGGTAGAATTTAGGGTACATCTAGTTCTATCTAATTCTGTTGGGGTACCGTCTGTTTCTGTTGGGTGTAATACTTATCTGCTTCAGTGTGGTACCGTCTGTTCGGGTGGTAAAGGCCCATTATTTCTGTTCGGGTGGTAAAGGCCCAATACTAGCACTCTGTTTCTGTTTCTGTACCATATGTTTCTGCTTGGGCGGTAAAAGCCCATTTACTAGTACTCTGTTTCTATAGAAATTATTCTGACTCCGTTTCTGTTGTAGTCTGAACGCTAGGGTAACACCTAATTCTTTTATACTAGTATTAGTGCAGAGAAGTGAAAAGTAATAGCTTATGTAATTCTGTTTCTTCTGTTTAACTCAAGTATATCTGTTGCTTCTGTTACGTTATCTCTTGTCCAGCTTTATGTTCATGTCATCATTACTATTATCTGTTCATAACTGAAAATCACTGGACTTGCCAGACTTTATGTCTGACCTTGCTTGTTTTCGCCCCTTTTCTTCCGTTCCCCCCCAGGTTTTCTAAGGAGGGAATACTCTAGCTTGATCCGGATTCCTTCTGCTTGAAGTGCTTAAAGTATGGCTTGGCTCATGATAGCTTCTGTTCTGTGGGGAATATGCTTTTAAAGTTTTGTACTCTGATAGTCTGAACAAGGCTGATATTTATGTACTTGAGTTTTTGATAAAGATGTAACCATACTGATTTCTGTTTTCCGCTATAATAAAGTTATTATTTTTCAAGTACTGTTTATCTGTCTTGTAATATTCTGTTCTTTTTACTAAAACTCTCCACCAAAGTTAAGGCATTTCCTTTGTGAGTGACCTTAACGGAGGTGGGGTGTTACACATGTGGTGGGACATGGGGGTTAAGTGGGTGACATGTGGAAATACGAATAGTAATACTTAACCAACGTAACATGGTAATTAGACCAGTGGTAGGGTTAAGTAAATAAGAACACTTAATCAATATGATATAAACGGGTGGGTTGAGTAATATGATTAGGTTAATATGGACACTTAACCAATTTAATAAGTTGACCACGGGAGTGGGTAAGGTTAAGCAAATGTTTAACCATTATAACATGATTAAACTGGACTATAGAGTGAGGTTAAGTTAATGAGAACACTTAACTAATACAATGGGTTAATTAGACAAGTGGTTGCGGTTAAGTTGTAACACTTAACCAACATAACAGGACAAGCGGGTGGGTTAAGTTAACTTGAATAAGTTGATAACACATAACCATTATAATATGACTAGTGGATGGGGTTAAGTTAACATGCACTTAACCAATCTGATGTGATGCGTGGTAGGGTTAAGTAACACATGGGGTTAAGTTAATAAGAAAATTCTTAACCAATGTAACCAGATAGACAAACGGGGTTAAGTTAATAAACCACACTTAACCAATCAAACATAATAAGCGAGAAAGGTTAAGTTAACTAAGGTAAACACTTAACCATGGTAACATAATGAGTAGAAGGGTTAAGTACATATCGGGTTGGTGGGTAATATTAGTAAATATAGGCCCACATACACTTAACCATTAAATACACATGCTTGAATATGTAGCGGGGTTAAGTGCACATCAGGGTTAGTGGGTAATATCAGAAAATATAGGCCCACAGACTTAACCATTAGAAAAACCTAGTAACGGGGACCCATTTCTGCAGTAACCCACATTAGGTATCAACGGAACCCTGAGCTAGGCAGGGTGGGGCACGATTACTGGGCTGATTATAAGAGGTCAAATTAGCGGTGGTTGGTGCAGCAGTGCAGGTTCTAACGGAGTGCGGGCGTGCACACACTTCGGCGCAGAAAATTTAGCCACTGGGCATCAGTAGGTATAAAGCTGTGCATCTTGATTGTGTCAGGGTTGCCACCATGGTACTTGATACAACCCATGGTGGGACCAGCACAGGTATCTACAAGTATGGTGCCTCGTGACACAAACGAGAACTAGGTCAAGTAGGGAGCCGATCGATAAGGTAGTAAGGGTGCATTGAATATATACATGGCCATTGGGGTGATCGAGGTGGAATCCTCAAAATCGATGTACACCTGAAGGCTACCATAATTGCGGGGATTGGGATCACGTTGTAATTATTATATAACACGGGCTACTAGTTGGGACACTAGTAGGGGGTACGGATCCTTGTTACACAGGACATTAGTTGGGACACTAGTAGGAATACAGATCATTCCATGTAAGACACTTATGAGGATGCTAGTTAGGTGGTGCAGAGCAAATAGATATCATTTTAATGATGAAACTTAGAAACCTTACGATGTTATTCTTGATAGAAACCATGCGGTGGGATACTTGATAGGAATTATGGGATGATATACTTGTTCATCGTGCACGAAGATTATCTTGTTACCTTAGTTTATCTTGTTATCATAGTTTATCTTGATATCTTAGTTTATCTTGCCTACCTTGTTATCATGCTTATGTTTACTTTAAGTTTATTCATGCCATGTTATCTATACCTATTTTTATGCTGAAAGTCACTAGGACTTACTCAGTCTTTATGACTGACCCATTTTGTTTCGCCTCTTTTTCTTCCATTCCCCCCCCCTCCAGGTTCACAGGGTAGGAATACAGCTTAGTTCGGATCTTACCAAGCTCCAAGGCTCTTTCATGTATGGCTTGGATTTCTCTTGGCTATGGCTTGCTTTGCTTTTTTGGGGAATACTGCAGTTTGTTTTTATGCTTCTTTGTTTTTGAACAAGACAGATATTTTAACTATGAAATTGGGTATTGGAAGTTGATGGGCTTTTCTTGTAAACATTTATATTTAATAAATGATTTGAAGTACTTCCACTTTATTTTCCGCTGTTTTATATATGTTTGTCTTGTAATATTTCTGTTCCAGTACCTATAATACTCCATTGAAGTTAAGGCATTCCCTTTGTGAGTGACCTTAACAGATGTGGGGTGTTACATTTGGTATCAGAGTAGAAGGTTACCAGACTGGGCAAAAGTTTTCAAAAACCTTCTGAAATTGTTTTCAAAACATTTACAAAGAAGCAAATTTTCAAGAAAATTTTTTTTTAATTAAAAGGCATATTACCCAAAGCCATATGCACTATCTTTTGATTCTCTCTTGAAATCTCTTCTCTCTCTTTTCACCATAGTTTCATAGGCATCCGACACATGTCGGAGGGCAAAGGAGTGCCAAACCACCATCTGTAGCCGTAGTAGTTCCATCTGCGTCTAATCTTATTTCATGTTGGGTTGAGTGTCGTGCGTTGGAGGTAGCTTCGAGAGACTTGTTAACAAACTATACGAGGACAGTAAGAACAAGAAACTAGTTGTTATAGCTTAATCCATGAAGGAGGAAAAAGGTGAGAGGAAAGAGATCAATGTGAAAGAATAGTAAAACCCATGACAAGAGAGAGTATCTTTAGTGAGAAGGGACATGTAGTTAAGTATTGTAGGACAAGGGCAAGGGACAAGATCGTCGAGAGGACAATTGAATGCTCTCACTACTAGCGTACCTAAGAGAGTTGTAACGTTTCTGTTAAAGGTTTAGCTTTTCTTTTCTATCATCCCACTAGAAATTTGTTTTTGTACATCGCATCCTTTTAATTCTGCTTCGAAAGTTGAGTCTCTGCACCTTAGTACTAGCATGGTCGAGGATCCCATTTTTGTCTCAAATCCTGTTGGGAAATCGCCTCATTTATTTATGACTTGTTAGGATTTGAGAATGTCTATGCTAAGTGTTGAGTTTAGAAGGAATGCTCATGTTTTAGGTGAGCTATGGGTTGATTCTAGGGATGAAGAGGTTATCCGATAAGGGTGCCATTCTCGGTTTCGAAAGGAGGGTAGTTAAACTTTTGACTTGCCTCGGTAATACCCTCGAAGTCGCATGTAACCTTTAGGGTTCTATTATGATTAGTTACCTAGAATCTCTTGATTCATTAGTTGATCCGCTCGAGTAGTGTTCGCCACTAAGGCGGATGGGTCATTTCGCTTATGCATGAGTTATAGAGAGTCACCTAAGTAAGTACATTGGGCAACATGGTCGACATTTGTTTATTTTCGAGAGATAATTCATCTATGTGGAATACTTTCTAGTAAATTTTGGAGAGCTTGTGTGAAACCATGAGTACGCTTTTATGTGTAAGCCGAGTATACAAAAAGGAGAATAAGTGAAAGTGGAACGAGAAGCAATAGTGAAATGGGTTCCAACTCATATTTTGGAAACAATAATTAAGAAGCTACGAAATTGTGAAGTTAAAGATGGTCAAAGCACAACGGAGTTAAGCCCAAGGGAATGTGGCTTAGAAGATTGAAGACTATATTTGTGCATCATATCTCTTTATAAGGGTATATCCTTGATTCATTTTTCCTATAGAGCTTACTTGCATGCTATCTTTCGTGTATATCCTCTCGGTCCTATTCTCAATCCAATTTCTGTTGCAAACCCCATAGGGAGTATGACTCATCTGTTAGTAACACATGTTGGGTCTTGAGGGTGTTCGTTGGGTTGAATAAAGTTTTTTTGGGTGTTATAGGATACGGGTTGGTCTTAGGAAGGGATTTCCTTGTGACATAATAGGAGTCCATCATGCTTAGTTTCCTAGAATCATATATATTGGTTGGGATGAGTAATTCTTTGGGTGTCAGTCTGATGTTGATTTCGGTCTTCGGGGCTGATGCTTAGAGAGTTCTTCTCCTAATCAATATATATATGGCATAGATTTCCAGTTTTGACATTGCCTAATGGGCATAAAGTTTTTACTTGCTTCTATCATTCGACTATATCTTTAGATCGGAACAATTGGGTGTAAATATGTGTTTGAGACATGTTATGATTAATGGTTGCAAGTGGCTGCAAGTGGTTGCTAGTGGTTGCTCGTGGATGCATTTACACACATTAGGCACTAGATCGGCTCAATCACCTTTCATATTGCATATGCACGAGTGTTTACACTTGTTTGTGGATGAAATTGAATGTGTTATCACGTGAATGTTGCATATGGATGGATGTTTGTGCACACATATAGTGTTTATGTGACTAGGACTATTTGCATACATGTTGGACTCATGGCAATAAACATATTTTGCATTTAGAAGATCAATCAGGCCTGATCATTTGCATTAGACAAGGAACATATACACACAATTCTTGCGTATGTTCATATAGCATTAGAAATCTCTTAAGTACAATGAATGCCTGTGATTGATGATTGAGTAGATGGATGATGGATGGTAGGACACATTCTTCTTAACTTGAAGATTTCGGGGACGAAATCCTTTAAGGAGGTGAGAATGTAACACCCCGTATTTTTTTTTAATATAATTAAAAATGAAATAAAATATATGAAAATATGCTTATGATAGGTAAATAATGGTGATGCATAAGGAGAATTAATTAATACATGGAAGAGAAGAAAAATTAGTTCGATTACGGCGTATGTAACGGAAAAGATAGAAAAATAAGGATAACTAATTCAAGAATCAGGAATTAGGTAAAATGGACATCACCATTGTGTTCCTCTCGGAAAAATACGCGAAATAGAGTCCGAGTTTTCGAAAATCGGAGTCCGTTTGACCAAGATATGGCCAAAACAAGATTTCAGCAGACTTTCTGGCAGACTACCCGTGTCGACTGTAGTGTCGACACCCAAGTCTACGTGCCCCCCCTGTGTCGACTTTAGTGTCGACTCCCCCCCTGTACAGGTCGACCTGGTCGGCCTGGGTTGGCCCAGAACCCATTTTTGAGGCCTGGGACGAGTTTTGATGGTCCGGATGGGTTTTAGGGTTAATCCGATGGCTGAAATGAATTGCTACACCTATAAAAGAACACCTAGACCTTGCCTAACTCACACAAATTCATATCACAGCTAAATGCTGCTGGAATCTCTCTTGAGCCATGGCCGCCGTATCCAAATTAAAGCTTAAGCGTTCAAACTCAAATCAAATCAAAGATCAATGCTTCTACAACAAATTCAGGGGGATAGATCAATGACACTGCAACTTCCGAAGACAAATTCACTTCTTAATTCATTAGCCGTTCTCTGTAAGTTCTAGTTGCTTTCCGATTTAAATATTTAATTATAATGTGGCCATGAATTAAAGTGGAATTGGATTAAGTATGATCTATTCCTGTTGCTTTTTGAATCTTTAGTTTTGAGACTTGTCTACCTTTAATCTCATGACAAGTTTGTGATTTATTCAGCAGTTTTCTTGATTCGTAATGATGTTATCATCAAGTTCTAATCTTTACGCTTATCATGATGTTGTTTTTCTCTCTGATCTATTTATTATGCAAATTTCTATCTCCCCCTATTTATTTTCTTTTGATGAACCTTGGTCAACTTCGGACCTTGGCCTAAAATCGCGATTCGCATACGAGATGTATACGGGGGAATAATGGGATTATTGCCTATAAGAATATGATTAATAATTGGCAACATGAAATTGGATGTTATCATTTTATTTGCAAGTTTGGGGTAGATCTGTAAATTTTGGTATAATCCTGTTATGATAAAATTTTCATAAATATTATATACATGGAATTCGACACCAATTGGATCTATGTAATGTAACATGAAATTTGGTATATATAACATGTATGTAATTTCGCATGTAAAATAAAATTATGAGTTTTGGAGCCTATGTAAATTAAATCAAAAGATTGGGCTTATGTTAATTAGGCATGTGTAGACTTGGAAATTTGAGCATGAAAGCGATTGTAAACATTATAATTGGCATAAACATGTATTATGAACTTGGGCAACTGGCATGTATTGAAATAAAAAGATTATAGTTTGGGATAACTACATCATGAATCATCGGATTTGGGTTTATTTGGTATGAAACCTGATACATGTAGTTTTGGCTAGATCTTGACATATGAAAAAAAACATGAAACTTGGTATATATGTAAACTGACTAGAATTGGGTACATATATTAGTTGGTATGTAACAGCCTTAAAAGAGGGATAAATATAAATTGAGATAAACTGCCTTTAATGGCATAAGATAAATTGTGATAAAATTGATATGATTTTGCATACTGTTAATAGATGGACATAATTGAGTCAATTATGGACATCGTTAAATTAGGAATTAATTGATAATTTGAATAGGGGAAATAAATTCAAATTGGGGTAAAAGATTATAAGTGATAATCAATGCTTAGGACACGAGGTTGGACTCATTTGTGACGTAAACCTGCCCGGAACCGCCCGGCGAATCCAGTAGTCACAAATGTCAGCCCAATGTGAGAGGTCCTAGGCCCAAATTATAAGCGTAACAGTTGTAAAGACACGAGGTTAGACTCTTTTATGGAGTAAGACTGCCCGGACCCGCCCGGCAAATCCAGCTGCCATAAATGTCAGTCTAATGTGAGAGGTCTTTATAAGGTTACGGCCTTAATGAATTAAGAAATATTTAACCAGATAAACATGTGGTGGTACATGAGGGTTAAGTGGGTGACATGTGGGTGACATGTGGAAATACGAATAGTAATACTTAACCAACGTAACATGGTAATTAGACCAGTGGGTAGGGTTAAGTAAATAAGAACACTTAACCAATATGATATAAATGGGTGGGTTAAGTAATATGATTAGGTTAATGTGGACATTTAACCAATTTAATAAGTTGACCACGGGAGTGGGTAAGGTTAAGCAAATGTTTAACCATTATAACATGATTAAACTGGACTATAGAGTGAGGTTAAGTTAATGAGAACACTTAACTAATACAATGGGTTAATTAGACAAGTGGTTGGGGTTAAGTAGTAACACTTAACCAACATAACAGGACAAGCGGGTGGGTTAAGTTAACTTGAATAAGTTGACAACACATAACCATTATAATATGACTAGTGGATGGGGTTAAGTTAACATGCACTTAACCAATCTGATGTGATGCGTGGTAGGGTTAAGTAACACATGGGGTTAAGTTAATGAGAAAATTCTTAACCAATGTAACCAGATAGACGAACGAGGTTAAGTTAATAAACCACACTTAACCAATCAAACATAATAAGCGAGAAAGGTTAAGTTAACTAAGGTAAACACTTAACCATGGTAACATAATGAGTAGAAGGGTTAAGTACATATCGGGTTGTTGGGTAATATTAGTCAATATAGGCCCACATACACTTAACCATTAAATACACATGCTTGAATCTGTAGCGGGGTTAACTGCACATCAGGGTTAGTGGGTAATATCAGAAAATATAGGCCCACAGACTTAACCATTAGAAAAACCTAGTAACGGGGACCCATTTCAGCAGTAACCTACATTAGGTATCAACGGAACCCTGAGCTAGGCAGGGTGGGGCACGATTACTGGGCTGATTATAAGAGGTCAAATTAGCGGCGGTTGGTGCAGCAGTGCAGGTTCTAACGGAGTGCAGGCGTGCACACACTTCGGCGCAGAAAATTTAGCCACTGGGCATCAGTAGGTATAAAGCTGTGCATCTTGATTGTGTCAGGGTTGCCACCATGGGACTTGATACACCGCATGGTGGGACCAGCACAGGTATATACAAGTAGGGGGCCGCGTGACACAAACGAGAACTAGGTCAAGTAGGGAGCCGATCGATAAGGTAGTAAGGGTGCATCGAATATATACATGGCCATTGGGGTGATCGAGGTGGAATCCTCAAAATCGATGTACACCTGAAGGCTACCATAATTGCGGGGATTGGGATCACGTTGTAATTATTATATAACACGGGCTACTAGTTGGGACACTAGTAGGGGGTACGGATCCTTGTTACACAGGACACTAGTTGGGACACTAGTAGGAATACAGATCATTCCATGTAAGACACTTATGAGGATGCTAGTTAGGTGGTGCAGAGCAAATAGATATCATTTTAATGATGAAACTTAGAAACCTTACGATGTTATTCTTGATAGAAACCATGCGATGGGATACTTGATAGGAATTATCGGATGATATACTTGTTCATCGTGCCCGAAGTTTATCTTGTTACCTTAGTTTATCTTGTTATCATAGTTTATCTTGATATCTTAGTTTATCTTGCCTACCTTGTTATCATGCTTATGTTTACTTTCAGTTTATTAATGCCATGTTATCTTTACCTATTTTTATGCTGAAAGTCACTAGGACTTACTCAGTCTTTATGACTGACCCATTTTGTTTCGCCTCTTTTTCTTCCGTTCCCCCCCCAGGTTCACAGGGTAGGAATACAGCTTAGTTCGGATCTTACCAAGCTCCAAGGCTCTTTCATGTATGGCTTGGATTTCTCTTGGCTATGGCTTGCTTTGCTTTTTTAGGGAATACTGCAGTTTGTTTTTATGCTTCTTTGTTTTTGAACAAGACTGATATTTTAACTATGAAATTGGGTATTGGAAGTTGATGGGCTTTTCTTGTAAACATTTATATTTAATAAATGATTTGAAGTACTTCCACTTTATTTTCCGCTGTTTTATATATGTCTGTCTTGTAATATTTCTGTTCCAGTACCCATAATACTCCATTGAAGTTAAGGCATTCCCTTTGTGAGTGACCTTAACAGATGTGGGGTGTTACATTTGGTATTAGAGCAGAAGGTTACCAGACTGGGCAAAAGTTTTCAAAAAGCTTCTGAAATTGTTTTCAAAACATTTACAAAGAAGCAAATTTTCAAGAAAATTTTGTTTTAATTAAAAGGCATATTACCCAAAGCCATATGCACTATCTTTTGATTCTCTCTTGAAATCTCTTCTCTCTCTTTTCACCATAGTTTCATAGGCATCCGACACATGTCGGAGGGCAAAGGAGTGCCAAACCACCATCTGTAGCCGTAGTAGTTCCATCTGCGTCTAATCTTATTTCATGTTGGGTTGAGTGCCGTGCGTTGGAGGTAGCTTCGAGAGACTTGTTAACAAACTATACGAGGACAGTAAGAACAAGAAACTAGTTGTTATAGCTTAATCCATGAAGGAGGAAAAAGGTGAGAGGAAAGAGACCAATGTGAAAGAATAGTAAAACCCATGACAAGAGAGAGTATCTTTAGTGAGAAGGGACATGTAGTTAAGTATTATAGGACAAGGGCAAGGGACAAGATCGTCGAGAGGACAATTGAATGCTCTCACTACTAGCGTACCTAAGAGAGTTGTAACGTTTCTGTTAAAGGTTTAGCTTTTCTTTTCTATCATCCCACTAGAAATTTGTTTTTGTACATCGCATCCTTTTAATTCTGCTTCGAAAGTTGAGTCTCTGCACCTTAGTACTAGCATGGTCGAGGTTCCCATTTTTGTCTCAAATCCTGTTGGGAAATCGCCTCATTTATTTATGACTTGTTAGGATTTGAGAATGTCTATGCTAAGTGTTGAGTTTAGAAGGAATGCTCATGTTTTAGGTGAGCTATGGGTTGATTCTAGGGATGAAGAGGTTATCCGATAAGGGTGCCATTCTCGGTTTCGAAAGGAGGGTAGTTAAACTTTTGACTTGCCTCGGTAATACCCTCGAAGTCGCGTGTAACCTTTAGGGTTCTATTATGATTAGTTACCTAGAATCTCTTGATTCATTAGTTGATCCGCTCGAGTAGTGTTCGCCACTAAGGCGGATGGGTCATTTCGCTTATGCATGAGTTATAGAGAGTCACCTAAGTAAGTACATTGGGCAACATGGTCGACATTTGTTTATTTTCGAGAGATAATTCATCTATGTGGAATACTTTCTAGTAAATTTTGGAGAGCTTGTGTGAAACCATGAGTACGCTGTTATGTGTAAGCCGAGTATACAAAAAGGAGAATAAGTGAAAGTGGAACGAGAAGCAATAGTGAAATGGGTTCCAACTCATATTTTGGAAACAATAATTAAGAAGCTACGAAATTGTGAAGTTAAAGATGGTCAAAGCACAACGGAGTTAAGCTCAAGGGAATGTGGCTTAGAAGATTGAAGACTATATTTGTGCATCATATCTCTTTTTAAGGGTATATCCTTGATTCATTTTTCCTATAGAGCTTACTTGCACGCTATCTTTCGTGTATATCCTCTCGGTCCTATTCTCAATCCAATTTCTGTTGCAAACCCCATAGGGAGTATGACTCATCTGTTAGTAACACATGTTGGGGCTTGAGGGTGTTCGTTGGGTTGAATAAACTTTTTTTGGGTGTTATAGGATACGGGTTGGTCTTAGGAAGGGATTTCCTTGTGACATAATAGGAGTCCATCATGCTTAGTTTCCTAGAATCATATATATTGGTTGGGATGAGTAATTCTTTGGGTGTCAGTCTGATGTTGATTTCGGTCTTCGGGGCTGATGCTTAGAGAGTTCTTCTCCTAATCAATATATATATGGCATAGATTTCCAGTTTTGACATTGCCTAATGGGCATAAAGTTTTTACTTGCTTCTATCATTCGACTATATCTTTAGATCGGAACAATTGGGTGTAAACATGTGTTTGATACATGTTATGATTAATGGTTGCAAGTGGCTGCAAGTGGTTGCTAGTGGTTGCTCGTGGATGCATTTACACACATTAGGCACTAGATCGGCTCAATCACCTTTCATATTGCATATGCACGAGTGTTTACACTTTTTTGTGGATGAAATTGAATGTGTTATCACGTGAATGTTGCATATGGATGGATGTTTGTGCACACATATAGTGTTTATGTGACTAGGACTATTTGCATACATGTTGGACTCATGGCACTAAACATATTTTGCATTTAGAAGATCAATCAGGCCTGATCATTTGCATTAGACAAGGAACATATACACACAATTCTTGCGTATGTTCATACAGCATTAGAAATCTCTTAAGAACAATGAATGCCTGTGATTGATGATTGAGTAGATGGATGATGGATGGTAGGACACATTCTTCTTAACTTGAAGATTTCGGGGACGAAATCCTTTAAGGAGGGGAGAATGTAACACCCCGTATTTTTTTTAATATAATTAAAAATGAAATAAAATATATGAAAATATGCTTATGATAGGTAAATAATGGTGATGCATAAGGAGAATTAATTAATACATGGAAGAGAAGAAAAATTAGTTCGATTACGGCGTATGTAACGGAAAAGATAGAAAAATAAGGATAACTAATTCAAGAATCAGGAATTAGGTAAAATGGACATCACCATTGCGTTCCTCTCGGAAAAATACGCGAAATAGAGTCCGAGTTTTCGAAAATCGGAGTCCGTTTGACCAAGATATGGCCAAAACAAGATTTCAGCAGACTTTCTGGCAGACTACCCGTGTCGACTGTAGTGTCGACACCCAAGTCTACCTGCCCCCCTGTGTCGACTGTAGTGTCGACTCCCCCCCTGTACAGGTCGACCTGGTCGGCCTGGGTTGGCCCAGAACCCATTTTTGAGGCCCGGGACGAGTTTTGATGGTCCGGATGGGTTTTAGGGTTAATCCGATGGCTGAAATGAATTGCTACACCTATAAAAGAACACCTAGACCTTGCCTAACTCACACAAATTCATATGACAACTAAATGCTGCTGGAATCTCTCTTGAGCCATGGCCGCCGTATCCAAATTAAAGCTTAAGCGTTCAAACTCAAATCAAATCAAAGATCAATGCTTCTACAACAAATTCAGGGGGATAGATCAATGACACTGCAACTTCCGAAGACAAATTCACTTCTTAATTCATTAGCCGTTCTCTGTAAGTTCTAGTTGCTTTCCGACTTAAATATTTAATTATAATGTGGCCATGAATTAAAGTGGAATTGGATTAAGTATGATCTATTCCTGTTGCTTTTTGAATCTTTAGTTTTGAGACTTGTCTACCTTTAATCTCATGACAAGTTTGTGATTTATTCAGCAGTTTTCTTGATTCGTAATGATGTTATCATCAAGTTCTAATCTTTATGCTTATCATGATGTTGTTTTTCTCTCTGATCTATTTATTATGCAAATTTCTATCTCCCCCTATTTATTTTCTTTTGATGAACCTTGGTCAACTTCGGACCTTGGCCTAAAATCGCGATTCGCATACGAGATGTATACGGGGGAATAATGGGATTATTGCCTATAAGAATATGATTAATAATTGGCAACATGAAATTGGATGTTATCATTTTATTTGCAAGTTTGGGGTAGATCTGTAAATTTTGGTATAATCCTGTTATGATAAAATTTTCATAAATATTATATACATGGAATTCGACACCAATTGGATCTATGTAATGTAACATGAAATTTGGTATATATAACATGTATGTAATTTGGCATGTAAAATAAAATTATGAGTTTTGGAGCCTATGTAAATTAAATCAAAAGATTGGGCTTATGTTAATTAGGCATGTGTAGACTTGGAAATTTGAGCATGAAAGCGATTGTAAACTTTATAATTGGCATAAACATGTATTATGAACTTGGGCAACTGGCATGTATTGAAATAAAAAGATTATAGTTTGGGATAACTACATCATGAATCATCGGATTTGGGTTTATTTGGTATGAAACCTGATACATGTAGTTTTGGCTAGATCTTGACATATGAAAAAAAACATGAAACTTGGTATATATGTAAACTGACTAGAATTGGGTACATATATTAGTTGGTATGTAACAGCCTTAAAAGAGGGATAAATATAAATTGAGATAAACTGCCTTTAATGGCATAAGATAAATTGTGATAAAATTGGTATGATTTTGCATACCGTTAATAGATGGACATAATTGAGTCAATTATGGACATCGTTAAATTAGGAATTAATTGATAATTTGAATAGGGGAAATAAATTCAAATTGGGGTAAAAGATTATAAGTGATAATCAATGCTTAGGACACGAGGTTGGACTCGTTTGTGACGTAAACCTGCCCGGAACCGCCCGGCGAATCCAGTAGTCACAAATGTCAGCCCAATATGAGAGGTCCTAGGCCCAAATTAAAAGCGTAACAGTTGTAAAGACATAAGGTTAAACTCTTTTATGGAGTAAGCCTGCCCGGACCCGCCCGGCAAATCCAGCTGCCATAAATGTCAGTCTAATGTGAGAGGTCTTTATAAGGTTACGGCCTTAATGAATTAAGAAATATTTAACCAGATAAACATGTGGTGGTACATGAGGGTTAAGTGGGTGACATGTCGGTGACATGTGGAAATACGAATAGTAATACTTAACCAACGTAACATGGTAATTAGACCAGTGGGTAGGGTTAAGTAAATAAGAACACTTAACCAATATGATATAAATGGGTGGGTTAAGTAATATGATTAGGTTAATCTGGACATTTAACCAATTTAATAAGTTGACCACGGGAGTGGGTAAGGTTAAGCAAATGTTTAACCATTATAACATGATTAAACTGGACTATAGAGTGAGGTTAAGTTAATGAGAACACTTAACTAATACAATGGGTTAATTAGACAAGTGGTTGCGGTTAAGTAGTAACACTTAACCAACATAACAGGACAAGCGGGTGGGTTAAGTTAACTTGAATAAGTTGACAACACATAACCATTATAATATGACTAGTGGATGGGGTTAAGTTAACATGCACTTAACCAATCTGATGTGATGCGTGGTAGGGTTAAGTAACACATGGGGTTAAGTTAATGAGAAAATTCTTAACCAATGTAACCAGATAGACGAACGAGGTTAAGTTAATAAACCACACTTAACCAATCAAACATAATAAGCGAGAAAGGTTAAGTTAACTAAGGTAAACACTTAACCATGGTAACATAATGAGTAGAAGGGTTAAGTACATATCGGGTTGTTGGGTAATATTAGTCAATATAGGCCCACATACACTTAACCATTAAATACACATGCTTGAATCTGTAGCGGGGTTAACTGCACATCAGGGTTAGTGGGTAATATCAGAAAATATAGGCCCACAGACTTAACCATTAGAAAAACCTAGTAACGGGGACCCATTTCAGCAGTAACCCACATTAGGTATCAACGGAACCCTGAGCTAGGCAGGGTGGGGCACGATTACTGGGCTGATTATAAGAGGTCAAATTAGCGGCGGTTGGTGCAGCAGTGCAGGTTCTAACGGAGTGCAGGCGTGCACACACTTCGGCGTAGAAAATTTAGCCACTGGGCATCAGTAGGTATAAAGCTGTGCATCTTGATTGTGTCAGGGTTGCCACCATGGGACTTGATACACCCCATGGTGGGACCAGCACAGGTATATACAAGTAGGGGGCCGCGTGACACAAACGAGAACTAGGTCAAGTAGGGAGCCGATCGATAAGGTAGTAAGGGTGCATCGAATATATACATGGCCATTGGGGTGATCGAGGTGGAATCCTCAAAATCGATGTACACCTGAAGGCTACCATAATTGCGGGGATTGGGATCACGTTGTAATTATTATATAACACGGGCTACTAGTTGGGACACTAGTAGGGGGTACGGATCCTTGTTACACAGGACACTAGTTGGGACACTAGTAGGAATACAGATCATTCCATGTAAGACACTTATGAGGATGCTAGTTAGGTGGTGCAGAGCTAATAGATATCATTTTAATGATGAAACTTAGAAACCTTACGATGTTATTCTTGATAGAAACCATGCGATGGGATACTTGATAGGAATTATGGGATGATATACTTGTTCATCGTGCCCGAAGTTTATCTTGTTACCTTAGTTTATCTTGTTATCATAGTTTATCTTGATATCTTAGTTTATCTTGCTTACCTTGTTATCATGCTTATGTTTACTTTCAGTTTATTCATGCCATGTTATCTTTACCTATTTTTATGCTGAAAGTCACTAGGACTTACTCAGTCTTTATGACTGACCCATTTTGTTTTGCCTCTTTTTCTTCCGTTTCCCCCTCCCCCCCCCCCCCCCCCCGCAAGGTTCACAGGGTGGGAATACAGCTTAGTTCGGATCTTACCAAGCTCCAAGGCTCTTTCATGTATGGCTTGGATTTCTCTTGGCTATGGCTTACTTTGCTTTATTGGGAAATACTGCAGTTTGTTTTTATGCTTCTTTGTTTTTGAGCAAGACAGATATTTTAACTATGAAATTGGGTATTGGAAGTTGATGGGCTTTTCTTGTAAACATTTATATTTAATAAATGATTTGAAGTACTTCCACTTTATTTTCCGCTGTTTTATATATGTCTGTCTTGTAATATTTCTGTTCCAGTACCCATAATACTCCATTGAAGTTAAGGCATTCCCTTTGTGAGTGACCTTAACAGATGTGGGGTGTTACACTACAAGTTGGCTGAACGAAGTGGAGGACTTGTTGGTACCTTTGAGATAGACGATGGGAGGAAGGTTCAACCAGCTGCTTGGTTAATGAAGGATGAAGCTTCATTTTGGTGGAACGTCACGAATGGAGAACGTACATGGGAGACATGGATAGGACACACGATAAGAAAGTGGATCCAATGAAGGGCACTTGCTTCAACTGTGGTGAGATGGGACACTTCACTAGGGACTGCCCGAAGAAACGAGGACAAGGGCAGAGGGCAAGACCAACTGCTGGAGGGAAGGCGAACACTCTCGAGGCTAGTGGATAGGATAGGATTAGGAAAACTTTCTGTAGGAGGTTTAATTTCTTTATCTGATTGTTGAGTTAAAACTCTTTCTGATTCTGGAATTTTGATTCTTTAATCGATACTCTGCACTTTAATACTAGTATTGTTTCTGATTCCGCTGTAGACTCAAACCCATAAGGGTTATGATTAATCTACTTGTGATAAATTGGGGTTTGAGAGATATCTGTGTTAGGCGTCAAGTAGGATGCATACATTCTGGGTTTTATCATGCTTAGTTTTCTAAGAATCATTTGGTAATCTGATCTGTACTAGTAGTCTGTAAATATCTGAATATCTCTGATAAGGTTAAGATTTCCAGTTTTGACATTGTCTAAAGAGTGTAATCCTCTGGGTGTCAATCTGATGTTGATTTCGGTCTTCGGGGTTGATACTTAGGGGAATTATTTTCTCAACCAATGTCTAATGGGAACCAAGTCTTCGTTTTATCTGCACTCGCTTCCATCATTCGACTGTATCCTATCGATCGAATCTTCGAACTTTAGGTAGAAACTAATGGGTGTAAACATGTGTTTGAGACATGTTATGTTTGATGGTTGCAAGTGGATGCAAGTGGTTGCTAGTGGTTGCTCGTGGATGCATATACACAAATTAGGCACTAGATCGGCTCGAAAACACTCTCATACTGCATATGGATGTGTGAGCATTTTCAATTTTTGTGGATGCAAAATGATTGACTCAGCACATGGATGTTGCATTTGGATGAATGGTTATGCACTCATATAGAAATGATGTGTATCAAATTGGATTTCTTGCATACATATTTGGACTCATGACACTAACATGATTCGCATTAAGGAGGTCAACTGGATCAGTAGACCGCCAGATTTTGCATTAGATAAGAAACATATACACACACTTTGCATATGTTCATACGGCATTAGAAACCTTTTAAGGACAATGGATGCCTGTGATTGAATTGTTGAATAGATGGATGTTGGATGTTAGGATACATTCTTCTTAACTTGAATATTTCGGGGACGAAATCTTTTAAGGAGGGGAGAATGTAACACCCCGTATTTTCTGGAAAAAAAATGGTTAATTATGAAGAAGTTATTAAGCCTTGAAGTTTGTATGCATATGAGAGAAATATATATAGATATATACAAAAATTAAATAAATAAACATGCAAAAAAGGTTCAAAACAACGAATTGGGAGGGGGAATAACTGAACCGGCCCATTTTTGAGGTCGACCCAAGCCCCGCTGGGTCGACTAGGGGTTAATCCAGGGTGTTTGGCTGTCATCCCGTGGGCCGATTCGCTCAAATGCAGATTTTGCATTTGAATGGTTCTCATGATTCAGGGTTAATCTAATGGTCCTAAATAACTTCCTACACCTATATATACATCCCTAACCTAAACCTAAATCTCATATACAATTCTCTAGCCTCCATTGCTCTCTTCCTCTCTAAAAATAAATAAATCAATGGCGCCTCTACTCTGCTGAAACCTAAGCTAGGACTTGTGCTTCTTCTTCCTCCAATTCTGATTAGGATTAAAAGAGAACAGCTAAAACACCATTTTCTTTTAGAATCCAACCAAGGCAAGTGCAGTTATTTTCCGATATAAACTTGAATCATAATTGTGACATGATTGTAAATCTGAATTTGAGATTGTGTATGTTCTGTTCTGATCTATTTTATTCTGTATCTCTTCTTCTTTCTGTTCTATAGCCAGGCTACTACGAGCCTGTGCCAATCTCCTAAGAGATTAACATACGCTAAAATATTTGGGACAATAAAATGAATAATGCATGAAATGGGCATGACCGATATGTGACTGAGTTGAGGAAATAACATAGGTTGAACTTGGAACTTAGGACATAAATCTAAGGCATATAATTGAACCTATGACTTGAGTTTGTGGCATAAAGAATATTGAACAAACGACTTGAGAAGTTGGTTAATCTGTGACTGATTTAAGAAAAAGGACATAGGTTGTAAACTAGATTTAGATCTATGCATATTCTGTGAATTG
Organism: Allium sativum; assembly: GCA_030737875.1. Classification (NCBI taxonomy): domain Eukaryota; kingdom Viridiplantae; phylum Streptophyta; class Magnoliopsida; order Asparagales; family Amaryllidaceae; genus Allium; species Allium sativum. The sequence goes on along the minus strand of CM060925.1, from coordinate 162,951 downwards.
GAAGAAGAGGAACCATGATATGTTAACATATGACTTGAGACAAAGAAAATATGGGTTAGGTATAAAGATTTACATTAAAGTAGGATATCTATCAAATGTGAATAATACCTAAGTAGGAGATTTTTGTCAATAGCTATATTTGGTATAATTTATATGCGAATCTTTTGTACTAGGAAAGTTGAACTAAATTGGGATGTGTAAATTATGACCTTAATCTGTGACATGCAAATTTAATGCAAACATGGGGTATATGATCATATTGTGAATCATGACTATTATTTATGCATGTGAACTTAGGCAAGATTTATAATTAGGTAAGATATGTTGTGAAACTTTAAGGAATGAATAATCTATTATTTGCCTAATTTGCTAGTTCTGCTATATTTGCCTAATCTGCTAGTTCTGTTATATTGCTTGATCTGCTAGTTCTACCCTACTGCCTAGTCTGCTAGATCTGTTCATTTGCCAAATCTGTCATCTGCTAATTCTGTTAAGAATGCCAACCTAAATATGTTGAGATGCCTAATCTGTTATCTGCTAAATCTGCTAGTTGCTTAATCTGCTGAATCCGTTAAGTCGCCTAAACCTGTTATCTGCTATGTCTGTTAAGTTGATATATTCAGTCTGTTATTGACATAATCTGAATTATCTATGAATAATTGACATGTATATTAGGCGTGGGTATAAATGGTAAATCATTAATTAATTGGCCGCAAAGATAAACATGGCTAACTCGGGGTTAGAATGAGTTTGCGGCGTAATTCTGCCCGGAACCGCCCGGCATATTCCAGTGGCCGCAAACAATAGGTTCTAATGTAAGAAGTTAGTCATAACGTGCTTTAAACCCGAGGTTAGACTCAGTTTGCGACAGAAATCAGCCCGGAACCAACCGGCCTAACCAGTAGCCACAAACTGTCAGTCTAATGTGAGAGGTCTGGGCATTAATAATTAATTAATGAAAATCTGAGATAAACATGATGTCTAAAACGTGTTGGGCGGATAGGATTAAACCCACTAGACTGATGAATTTAATAAATCTGTTCCGTGAATCTGTAGGCCCAATTACAAAGTTAGACAAATCTGTAAGTTTGTTAATCTGTAACTGGTTAATCGGTAAGTCTGTTAAATATGTATATCTGATCCGTTAGTCTGAAAACTTATATGTGAACTGGTTGATCTGAATTCTGTATGTCTGAACTTGTAAACAAGTTAATCTGAAATCTGTTAGTCTGGGGACACAAGGTTATGAGGGGAATTGCTTGTGTCATTTATTGTTTGGGACCCATATTAGTCAGTAACCCTTTCTGGTATCAAAACTTTGACCCAACAGTAGGTAGGGTCCGGGCACGCTTACTGAACTAATTATAAGCGGTTCATTCTGATAATGGCGAGGGGTGTTGATGGTGCATTCCAACCGGGTCATGTGCGTGCATGGATCCCGGTCTGCCTCTGAGGATGTAAGACGCCGTGACATATGTAAATAGGTCTGTGCCAATTGGTTGTCACTTTAGGGAGTGATACACCCTACTGTGGGGCCGACACAGGATATTTATGTATTAAGGAGCCGATCGCTTGGGGTAGGGTTTTAGGGTACACTTAGTTCTGTCTGTTTCTGTTGGTACCGTCTGTTTCTGTTGGGTGGTAACACATGTCTGTTTCTGCGTGGTACCGTCTGTTCGGGTGGTAAAGGCCCATTACTTGTGTACACCTAATTCTACATTCTGTTTCCGTAGGGATTAATCTGTTTCTGATCGGGTAGTAAAGGCCCATTATTAGCATTCTGTTTCTGTTAAATTATTCTGTACCCGTTTTTGTTTCAGTTTAGACATTAGGGTGACACCTAATTCGGTTATACTAGTATTAGTGCAGAGAAGTGTAAAGCAATAGCTTATATCATTCTGTTCTTCTGTCATATCTGCTACATCTGTTACAGTTATCTCTCATCCAGTTTTATTTTCATGTCATGTTATTTTTATCTGTTCATAACTAAAAATCACTGGACTTGCCAGACTTTTGTCTGACCCTTGTTGTTTCGCCTCCTTTCTTCCTTTTCTTCCCCCCAGGTTTTGTAGAAGGGAATACTCTAGCTTGATCCAGATTTCTTCCGCTTGCAGTGCTTAAAGTATGGCTTGTCTTCTTCTGTGGGGATTATGATTTTAAACTATGCATTCTGAAGGCTTTTGTACAAGACTGATATTTTGTACTTGAATTCTGATATTGTGATTTGAAAGGATGTAGCCAACCTTCTGTTTGAAATAAAGTTATAATTTTTCAAGTACTGTTTATCTGTCTTGTAGTATTCTGTTTCTGTTTACTAAAATACTCCACCAAAGTTAAGGCATTCCCTTTGTGAGTGACCTTAACGGAGGTGGGGTGTTACAATTTCTGATTTCTTATTTGGAAAACATTTCCAACACTCCTTCACTATCAAACCTTACCATTCATTAGTTAAGAAGGAAGTCAATCAAGATGAGGCATAATTACCTCTCAAACCTTAACTGAACAACGTTTTAACTTCGAAATAGTCAAAGTTTATCTTTTAAACCTTTAACAAACTTCCTTACGAAACTCTCGAATTCTATTTACGAATCCACTTCTTTTATAGAAACATTGGTTATAACGATAACGTTATAATCCCTCCTTTCGTAATATCTAACTTAACATCTACTTTTATTTTTTGCTTTGAATAATTAACCTACTCTCATTTATTTATAAATAAATAAATCCTGATTTAAACACCGTAAAGTAAATAATACTTTCCCGAATTCGATATTATCGAATTCGATGATTGACTCTATTCGAATAAATAATATTCGATTAACTCACTTCGAATAACTTATATTCGATAACTCTTTCTTTCAAATAAACGATATTCGATAACTCCTTTAACTCTATTTGAATAAACTATATTCGATTAACTCCTTTAACTCAATTTGAATAAACTATATTCGATTAACTCCTTTATTTCTATTCGAATAAACTATATTCGATTAACCCCGTTAATTCTATTCGAATAAACTATATTCGATTAACTCCTTTGGATTTACTCATTTGGATTAACTTGGTTAGATTAATTCATCTTGACTAACTTAACTTAACTCAACTTATTTAACTCATATCGAATAACTAATATTCGATTAACTTATATTCGAATAACTAATATTCGATTTACTCGACTGGACGAACTTAACTCGACTAACTCGACTCGATTAACTCGACTTGACTAACTCGACTCGACTAGCCATATTCGACTAACTCGATTAACTTGGTTTGAATAACTCGATTCGATTAACTCATTTCGAATAACTACATTCGACTAACTCCTTCGAATACTAAATTCGATTAACTCCTTCGAATACTAATTCGATTTAACTCCTTCGAATGCTAAATTCGATTTAACTCCTTCGAATGCTAAATTCGATTAACTCCTTCGAATACTAAATTCGATTAACTCCTTTTCATTAACTCTATTTATTTTTCCCAATTAATATTCTTTTATTCTATTTATTTTCTAAATAAATATTCCTTTGATTTAATTCGATTTATTTAACAAATAAACATCTCTTTTATAATCTATTTATTTGACAAATAAATATTTCCTTTATCTTTCTATTTATAAGTGTTTTACAAATATCTCTTTTTCGATTTCATTTGTAAAGGTTTTACAAATATTTCTCTTTCGATTTCTGTTTCACAAATATGTCCTTGTATATTTGTTTTCGCAAATATTTCCTTGTATATGTTTATTTATTTTCTAAATAAATAATTCGTTTATGATATCCTATTTATTTGCTATACAAATAATTCGTTTAATATCTCCTATTTATTTAACAAATAAATATCTCCTTTATAAAATCTTATGATTTTATAAATATTTCCTTTTATAAATATTTCATTTATAAAGATTTCCCTTTATTTATAATTCCATTTATAAATATTCTCTTTTATAAAATCTTATGATTTTATAAGCATTTCCCTTTTTATAAAATCTTTTGATTTTATAAATAAATTCCTTCTTTAAAAGCTTTGGATTTTTAAAATAAACCCCTTTTATAAAATCTTCTTTTATTTTATAAATATTTTATCCTTTATAAAATCCTTTGATTTTATAAATAATTTACTTTCAATATTCACTTTGAAAATTCCCTTTTCAACATTTCCGGTATGCTAGGGTATTTAACATATCCAATCATGTTGACCAATATCGTCCAAACACACATAATCGACAACAGATTATATACCATATCATATATTACAATATATGAATAGAACAGTATTATAAATATTGAGGAACCTAGTTGGTTCCCTCCAAACTGTTTCCCTTCATCACAGATGTTAAACAAGCATGAATATAAAATATTCTATTATACAGAATCAATATTCGATTAACGATTTATATATTTATATCGTTATCTATGATTCCAATCAATACACAAACAATTCAACCAAACAGTTAATTCACAGCAATCAGTCATCATTTATCAGTTCTAAATATACGTTATAAAAATAGAACTGTTCAGAGTTGGTGAGTTTTACTCACATTGGACGATCATCGTTAATAACGATAACCATCGCTTGATTTAGACGGACAATTTATTTTGCAATAAATTGTCACGAGCCCCAATTCACTTCCAGTCAGTTCCATGGTGTAGCTCTCATCCATACGATCCCAATGGATCATGTTTCGTCGGATTCTGATAACGTATGACAAAGTTACTATCGTTACCAGATTTAAATGATCTAATACAACATATAATACTTAACTAATTTTGTCATTATTATTAATTATCATTAACTTGATTAATTTCCCATTTTCTTTGCTCATTCCATTTCTTCGAATAGAGAATATGGGAATTTGAAATGATCAATTTCATCCATTAACTTGTGTTGGTTCCAACACAAGGTAGCTTACCCCTACACCTTCAAAATCCTTGCCATCACTTTCATATCGATACTTCACTTCTTTCACAGAAATCACAACACCATCTCGTTACTGCCTCCTACCACATCACTCTCCAACGTCCATATTTCACACAACCAGATCAACCCATTCTTCCCCCCATCACATGTAACGGCTGGAAATTTCCGAGACGTTAGTGAAAGAATTTAGAAGGTGAGAAAGAAAAGATAGAACTAATAGAATAGAAGAAGAAGAAGAACATCAGAATCATCAGAGTAACCTGAATCTCACAGCGGAACGAATAACATATAATATATAACATAACTTTGAAGTAAACAGTTATATATATACAATAGCACTTATCAGAGTACAACACTTACAACACAGCGGAAATAACTATAGCTATAGAATCTTGAAGTCTCCTGCTCCAAGCTCTCCATGTATATCTGTAAATCCCGACTACTTGACTGCCCGTACAAATTTAGGCACCCAAGAATTTAGGGAAAACAACAAAGTAAACTCCGGGTCAGTCATGGGACTGGTATGAGTAAAACAGTTTAAAACAATTGAACAGGTATATGATATCTCATAAGACCACGCCGTGAATACGGAACGGGTTTTTCCTTATGAGTATCTAATCAACTTTGACAAGCAATATCATTGTGATATTATAATAATGTCTAAGTACAAATAGGTATCAATCTAGCAGAAACGCTTGCATCTCACGTTCTACATACATAGTATAAAATCATAAACCGCAGGGCGCTTATCGGAGAATGGATTCCAACAGACATGGTATGGGAGCACCTTCTGAATAGTGTACGCGAGAGGTGATACACTCAGGGTTCAACAAGAACGTCTTGCAACCCGGCCACACATGACCGCTCACTCATTTGCTTGAGTGTCGCGAATATATTGCCACCACGGTTATAGGCCATCAAACCGTCATCCGAAGATACAGAATCAAAAAGAAGTACAAATATGAATATTCACTAGATCGGTGACAATACACCCTGCTTGGGGATGACCCAACTAGCCATGCTGCCTAGCCCAACTTTTGTTACTTCCTGGTGTGAGGCTAGAAGCTACGTCTATCTTCAGAACATCTGATCACCATTCACTTTGAATGCCACATCGTCATACCCGCCAAATCACAAATTGACTTATTCAAAAATAACACGGGTATACAGCTAAGAGAAGCGAATTCCTCCGCCACCAAACGTGAATACGTTTGAACAGATCAACTTACGCGATCCATTGGATATACTCTGTCAGACCTTCTTCCATATACGTTGTCCTGGGACTGGACAAACCGAAGGCACTATTCAGTATATCCATCTTAGTCACTGTTATCTAAGACTTATACAACTGCCCTTGCACTTTACTCCGTCTTCAATTTATCTTTGGCATATATTGCTCGCAACGCTTATGCCGATACAGAGTGGTTCTTTGGATGATAATCCAACTGGTCTCTCCATATTAACAACGTTAAAATGGTAAAAACTTTGATAGTCTGTGCTTCAACTATCAAATGAAAACATGTCGGTGTACAAACAACGATCTTATTTCCAAATGGGAATTCGATCGATCAATCATCAAATGTTCATATTTCCTTACTTCATATATTTAGAAAATATATGTTATTAATCATTGGAAAACATTTCCATAGCTTATTTTCATATCACTATTATTTCGCAACTATCAGTCCCTAACTGTAACTAGTATGAGAACAATTCTCTAAGTATCAATACGGAAGGTCGAAACCAACATCAGATCGTCACTTAGAAAACCGTTCAACTTACCCTCTCCAGTCAGTTTCTGAATTTGCTTAACTCTATTTCTTAAATTCTTATCATGAAAACATTTCATTTTCTATGTTTAGAAAGCATATCTGGCTATATTTGGAAAACGTTTCCAAAACTCATTTACGGATTTCCAATGAACGTTGTATAAAACATCGTTACGCTTAATCCATTAATCGCTTATTACTTAACTATATTTCAAATCAACCTTTTCTATCGAACCACAACTATTCCTTTGTCAATTCTGAAGTCAATCAAGTTGGGGTATAATTACCTCTCAGACCTTAATTGAACAACGTCCTTTACTGTGAAATAGATGAAGCTCGTCACTCACTTTTTCCAATCATCTGTTACGCAAATTCTCGGATTCAGGTTACGAATCTACTTCTTATATGACAGTGTTTGATTATAACTATAACATTATAATTCCTACTTCTGCAGTATCTAACCTAAATTATAACTTTATCTCCTAACTCGAATAATTTAATAGACACCTAATTTCTAAATCAATAACTAAATCTTGATTTAAACCCTGGAAAGTAAATAGTACTTTCCCGAATTCGCTATAATCGAATTCGACGTATAACTCTCTTTCGAGTAATCTTAACTCTTCTTCGAATAACCTATATTCGATTATCTCTCTTCGAATAACTCATATTCGAAATCTCTCTCTTTCGAATAAACAATATTCGATCTCTTTCTTTCGAATATGCTATATTCGAAAATCTCCTTTCGATTTACTAATCGATAACTCCTTTCGATCAAACTAAAATCGATAACTCCTTTAACACTATTCGAATAACTAATATTCGACTAACTCCTTTGGATTAACTCTTCGATTTACTCCTTCGGATTAACTAACTTCGAATAACTCCTTTGGATTAACTCTTCGACTAACTCCTTCGGATTAACTCCTCGATTAACTAACTTCGAATAACTCCCTTGGATTAACTCTTCGACTAACTCCTTCGGATTAACTCTTCGATTAACTCCTTCGGATTAACTCTTCGAATAAATAATATTCGATAACTCTTCTCAAATGAATCACATTTGATTTCTCCACTCGAATAAACTATATTCGATAACTCTTCTCAAATGAATCACATTTGAATTCTCCACTCGAATAAACTATATTCGATAACTCTTCTCAAATGAATCACATTTGATTTCTCCACTCGAATAAACTATATTCGATTACTCTTCCCTCGAATACACTATATTTGATAACTCTACTCGATTAACTCCACTTGGATAACTCTAACTGGTCAACTCTAACTGGTCAACTCTAACTGAGTAACTCTAACTGATCAACTCTAACTGGTCAACTTTAACTGGTCAACTTAAATGGTTTAACCTAACTGGTTAACTCCAATGGTTTAACCTAACTTGATTTACTTGTCTCGATTAACTGAACTAATCCACTTAGTTTAACTTAGTTAATTCACTTTGATTAACTCTAACCGATTTACTTAGTTTAACTCAGCTAATTCACTTTGATTAACCCAACTAATTTACTTCGATTAACCAATTAGTTTAACTTGACTAATTCACTTAGTTTGACGCAACTAATTCACTTTGATTTACAAATTAGTTTAACTTAACTAAGTCACTTAGTTTGATGCAACTAATTCACTTTGATTTACCAATTAGTTTAACTTAACTAATTCACTTCGATCAACCGCTTAGTTTATCTTAACTAATTTACTTTGGTTAACTTAACCAATTACTTTGATTAACTCGACTAACTCGCTTTAGTTAACCTAACAAATTACTTTGTTTAACTCTATTCGAATAAGTAATTCGAATCACTCTCATGTGTTTAACTCTATTCAAATATCTAATTCGAATAACTCATTTCGAATAACTAAATTCGATTAACTCCTTTTATTTACGTTTATTCATTTCAAAAGATTTCCTTTTTACAACGTTTATCCATTTATAAAGATTTACTTTTTACAACGTTTATCCATTTATAAAGATTTACTTTTAGTAACGGTTCTTCACTTTATAAATGTCCTTTTAATAACGTTTCTACTTCTCTATATAAGTCCAGACTTATATATATTCCATTTATCAACGATAAATAATTTATTTAATTTATAAAACATTATTTATAAATTAATCTACTTCAATTTATCTGTTTAAAACAGATTTCCTATTTAATATCTCATTTAAATCCATATCGTGTTATACCGTGTGCGAAGCACGGGTTTTAAACCTATCCTTGTATAATTCTATTTATTTTCCGAACAAGTGTTCCTTTATTTATTTCCTAAATAAATATTCCTTTATTCCATTTATTTATAATCTAAATAAATGTTACTTTATTTATTTCCTAAATAAATAAATGTTTTCATTTTATACAATCCTATCGATTTTATAAATAAGATTTATTTTCAATATAAACATTGAAAATTCCCTTTTTACATTCTAGTATCACCTACGGTGTTTAACGTGTCGTATAACAATGATCGGTATCATTCAAACATATGAAATCAATAACAGATTTCATAGCACATCATATATCACAATATATGAAAAACGGTAAAATAAATGTTGAGGAATCCTGTCGGATTCCTCCAACCTGTTTCCCTACATCACAGATGTTAGACAATATAGATAACATCACTTTCAGTTCCATATGATATATTCTGTTAAACAGAATCAATATAGAAATTTAACTAACTGTCTAGCAGTTCAATCAAACAATCAACACACAGTCAAACAGACAATTTTAACAGTTCTAACAATACAACATGAAATTATAAACTGTTCAGAGTTAGTGAGATTTACTCACATTGGACGCGTTAACCGTTAAATGTCGGTTTGTGTTATCTGATTCAGTCGGACAATTTATTTCGCCATAAATTGTAACGGGCTCGGATGGACTTCCCGTCAGTTCCAGCGTGTAGTGTCCGTCCATACGATCCCAACGCGACTTACGGTCCGTCAATCTGATGTCGTATGACCAAGATACGCATTTAATAAGTTTGTGTACATTTTTAAATAAATAAACATGGAATTAATTAAACTAAATGGGCTTTACCGAACACAACCGGCCCAAATCCTTTTCTCAGACCCAACCCGAATGTCCATCTTCCCCAATTACTAATTTCCGTGAACTCCTGAAGCATACCACAGCCATTCTCGCATGTCCTCTCCCGTCCATACCACCTCATCACTTCTCAAATCCTTAAAACAAGAATGCCATTATCCTCCTCTTCTGATTTCGCATCTCCCTAAACCCATCGATCAAAACTCGCATCACTTTACCCCATTTCTGTTCTCAGCTCAACATCGTGACCTCTCCTCCAACCCTTCTCGTCCAACTCGAGATCAACCACCGGAAGCGTCGACCTGCTCGCAGTAGCTCCCTTGCGACATCCAACCAAGTAGAATAAGATCACCGCTCTCCCTTATTTTAAAACATGAACTTCGAACCACCATTTGCCATGCGTTGAACTTCCCATACCACAAATACCACGTCAGTTCCTGTATCGTGACCCTAGCATTTCATTTCCATTTCCCTTACAACCCTCACACTTCTCTTGCTGCTTTAACACGTCGCACCCACAAAGAAGACCACAAACTCCATCAAACTTTCGAATACCATAGACCTGGAGCTACTTCGGTTTCCGTAGCTCGAGCTCGCATCATCCAACTCAAGGCCGTTGGCCACCAGATCCTCCATGTCTTTGCGTCGATATGGGCTTAGGATCTATAGTGGGAGAAGTGTTTTTATTTATTTTATTTTCTTTCTTTCGCTGGTTGAAAAACAAAACATTATAAAGCAGCTTTCGGACATATATATATAGTGTAAGCTGTCACCTTGCATTGGAGTGAAGAGAGGACGTGGCTTCATGGATACCAACCGTGATTTGTGTGTTTAAAGAATAGGCAAACGTGTATGAACATGGGTCCTTAAAATCTTAGGCGTGTACTGCTTTTACGTGTCCTGCTAAGGATCCTATTGTTCATGTATTTTATAAATATATATATGTTTACGTTACAACTATGTGTGCTCTGTTATTTCAATTTTCGTTCATATCGGGCCGCTACAGACAGAAGTGAGAGTACAGTCGCGCTTAGTGAGGTGTCACGATCCGAGAAATATAAAAATACCGGTAGATGGACTCATATTTTGAAACTTCAAAATGTTGATTTCAGGGTGCGAAATACTTCAAATAAAAAGTCGCTTATTAAATTAATTAAAAATTACAGTAAAATTCTAAAAATTAAATTATCACTATGTCTCAAAAGAACCTTGTCTAAATTCAAACCCGATATTCAAATATTTTGAAAACCCTTTTATAACGTAAATAAAGCGTCGCAAATTATAAAGGAATTCCACAATGACTTTTCTGAAATTTGATTTGGACATAACTCAAAATCTACCCGACGAAATCCCGATTTTTCTCTTCCACTAGAAATATATACTCCACCAGCTCCACACGTTTCTTGTTTCACAGAAATCCGGCTTAAAACGAATCCAGTACATTCAGTTGAAGTTCGAATCGCCAATTCGCGAACTGCAGCGCCATTTCAAGCTCGATTTTTAATTATAATATAATTATACGTTCAAACTGCCGTTTATTTAATATATTCGTTATTTAAATAATTAAATAACTTAATTATTATACCTTACAAAACGCGTCATTACAGACTTCCCCACTTAAAATAATTTCGTCCTCGAAATTGCTAAGCTAGAGGATGACCCTATATATTGGAACTCCTAAGATTTGTTTACCCCTTATTTCTGATTTCAACCGAACCAATTAATATCGACTGAAATATTTATTCTTCCGACTAACTAAAATTTTCAAAAATTCTGAAAATTTTCTAACACTTTAAATTTTCAGAAAATTTCGCCATAACCTCCTTTGTACAGCCCTATCGGTAAAACCACAACTCGCCTCTCTAGGCCTTCTCCAACCCAAAAGAAAATCAAATCGCCAAGTGGCTTGCCACATCGGCTCATAAATCTCATGCCTATATCAAAAATAAACTTGTACCTTTTTGTCGGGCATATCAACTTAATCACCTTCACCTGTTTCGACCCAACATATACCAATGTTATCTCAATCCAACCTTCAACTCAAACACTTGGTTCTATCCAAGTCAAATTCTATTCAAACTCCAATATCAGATCTCAAACTCTTAACCCATCAACTTAATTCCAATCCAGGTTATTCTCTAATCAAATCCCGATTTATTTAATTGGTTCAAGTTAAATTTTAATTTACTATTTGTTTTTACCATCTTGATTCATTCAACTTAACAAGTTAAATTTTAAATTTCAAGATTTAAATTCCTGGGATTTATTTCAAATCAAATTTCAAATCCTAACACCAATTCAAAACTTTTGAATTTCTACACAACTTGTTTTCTCAAAACAATTTGAAAACAAAATCCTTGGTAGTAATCCTCCACTTAGAAACTCGAAAATCACACCGACGATGTATCGATCCATCCTCGGAATTATTTTCCAGTCATCCAGGTGAGTTAGATACTATATTTATTTCAAATTGAAAAACATTTTCAAAATCTCCCAGGAACTTAAAATTTCCTTATTTTAATTCCAAATTCTAATTAAAATTTCAGATTTTAATTCAACTGATTCCACGTATTTTACTTATAGGAATTCTGATTGGTTATATATATATATAACCATTTAATTTATAATCTTACTCGATTATAATGACAACCAATATATCAAATATATTAAAATCTTGATATATATATATATATATATATATCTATATCAAAATATACTTTGGGTAAAGTTAAATTCACTAACCCTTTTTCAAAACGTATCGTGACGACCCATCGTATACAAGTGTTTATTTATTCCTACTGATACAGTGGATCAAACTGATCGACCAGAACTCATAAACAACTCAGCCAATGAATCTCCACAATATAAAACTATTTTATATCAAATACAAATACGCACTCGTATATATACACTCAATCTCAGTCCAGGGTATTACTAACCCTATCTCTACCGAGTCACGCCACAGAGCCAAGTAATTCTTAACTTAAGCTCTGATACCAACTGTAACGGCTGGAAATTTCCGAGACGTTAGTGAAAGAATTTAGAAGGTGAGAAAGAAAAGATAGAACTAATAGAATAGAAGAAGAAGAAGAAGAAGAACATCAGAATCATCAGAGTAACCTGAATCTCACAGCGGAACGAATAACATATAATATATAACACAACTTTGAAGTAAACAGTTATATATATACAATAGCACTTATCAGAGTACAACACTTACAACACAGCGGAAATAACTATAGCTATAGAGTCTTGAAGTCTCCTGCTCCAAGCTCTCCATGTATATCTGTAAATCCCGACTACTTGACTGCCCGTACAAATTTAGGCACCCAAGAGTTTAGGGAAAACAACAAAGTAAACTCCGGGTCAGTCATGGGACTGGTATGAGTAAAACAGTTTAAAACAATTGAACAGGTATATGATATCTCATAAGACCACGCCGTGAATACGGAACGGGTTTTTCCTTATGAGTATCTAATCAACTTTGACAAGCAATATCATTGTGATATTATAATAATGTCTAAGTACAAATAGGTATCAATCTAGCAGAAACGCTTGCATCTCACGTTCTACATACATAGTATAAAATCATAAACCGCAGGGCGCTTATCGGAGAATGGATTCCAACAGACAAGGTATGGGAGCACCTTCTGAATAGTGTACTCTAGAGGTGATACACTCAGGGTTTAACAAGAACGTCTTGCAACCCGGCCACACATGACCGCTCACTCATTTGCTTGAGTGTCGCGAATATATTGCCACCACGGTTATAGGCCATCAAACCGTCATCCGAAGATACAGAATCAAAAAGAAGTACAAATATGAATATTCACTAGATCGGTGACAATACACCCTGCTTGGGGATGACCCAACTAGCCATGCTGCCTAGCCCAACTTTTGTTACTTCCTGGTGTGAGGCTAGAAGCTACGTCTATCTTCAGAACATCTGATCACCATTCACTTTGAATGCCACATCGTCATACCCGCCAAATCACAAATTGACTTATTCAAAAATAACACGGGTATACAGCTAAGAGAAGCGAATTCCTCCGCCACCAAACGTGAATACGTTTGAACAGATCAACTTACGCGATCCATTGGATATACTCTGTCAGACCTTCTTCCATATACATTGTCCTGGGACTAGACAAACCGAAGGCACTATTCAGTATATCCATCTTAGTCACTGTTATCTAAGACTTATACAACAGCCCTTGCACTTTACTCCGTCTTTAATTTATCTTTGGCATATATTGCTCGCAACGCTTATGCCGATACAGAGTGGTTCTTTGGATGATAATCCAACCGGTCTCTCCATATTAACAACGTTAAAATGGTAAAAACTTTGATAGTCTGTGCTTCAACTATCAAATGAAAATATGTCGGTGTACAAACAACGATCTTATTTCCAAATGGGAATTCGATCGATCAATCATCATATGTTCATATTTCCTTACTTCATATATTTAGAAAATATATGTTATTAATCATTGGAAAACATTTCCATAGCTTATTTTCATATCACTATTATTTCGCAACTACCAGTCCCTAACTGTAACTAGTATGAGAACAATTCTCTAAGTATCAATACGGAAGGTCGAAACCAACATCAGATCGTCAATTAGAAAACCGTTTAACTTACCCTCTCCAGTCAGTTTCGTAATTTGCTTAACTCTATTTCTTAAATTCTTATCATGAAAACATTTCATTTTCTATGTTTAGAAAGCATATTTGGCTATATTTGGAAAACGTTTCCAAAATTCATTTACGGATTTCCAATGAACGTTGTATAAAACATCGTTACGCTTAATCCATTAATCGCTTATTACTTAACTATATTTCAAATCAACCTTTTCTATCGAACCACAACTATTCCTTTGTCAATTCTGAAGTCAATCAAGTTGGGGTATAATTACCTCTCAGACCTTAATTGAACAACGTCCTTTACTGTGAAATAGATGAAGCTCGTCACTCACTTTTTCCAATCATCTGTTACGCAAATTCTCGGATTCAGGTTACGAATCTACTTCTTATATGACAGTGTTTGATTATAACTATAACATTATAATTCCTACTTCTGCAATATCTAACCTAAATTATAACTTTATCTCCTAACTCGAATAATTTAACAGACACCTAATTTCTAAATCAATAACTAAATCTTGATTTAAACCCTGGAAAGTAAATAGTACTTTCCCGAATTCGCTATAATCGAATTCGACGTATAACTCTCTTTCGAGTAATCTTAACTCTTCTTCGAATAACCTATATTCGATTATCTCTCTTCGAATAACTCATATTCGAAATCTCTCTCTTTCGAATAAACAATATTCGATCTCTTTCTTTCGAATATGCTATATTCGAAAATCTCCTTTCGATTTACTAATCGATAACTCCTTTCGATCAAACTAAAATCGATAACTCCTTTAACACTATTCGAATAACTAATATTCGACTAACTCCTTTGGATTAACTCTTCGATTTACTCCTTCGGATTAACTAACTTCGAATAACTCCTTTGGATTAACTCTTCGACTAACTCCTTCGGATTAACTCCTCGATTAACTAACTTCGAATAACTCCCTTGGATTAACTCTTCGACTAACTCCTTCGGATTAACTCTTTGATTAACTCCTTCGGATTAACTCTTCGAATAAATAATATTCGATAACTCTTCTCAAATGAATCACATTTGATTTCTCCACTCGAATAAACTATATTCGATAACTCTTCTCAATTGAATCACATTTGATTTCTCCACTCGAATAAACTATATTCGATAACTCTTCTCAAATGAATCACATTTGATTTCTCCACTCGAATAAACTATATTCGATTACTCTTCCCTCGAATACACTATATTTGATAACTCTACTTCGAATGAGTGATATTCGACAACTCTACTCGATTAACTCCACTTGGATAACTCTAACTGGTCAACTCTAACTGGTCAACTCTAACTGAGTAACTCTAACTGATCAACTCTAACTGGTAAACTTTAACTGGTCAACTTAAATGGTTTAACCTAACTGGTTAACTCCAATGGTTTAACCTAACTTGATTTACTTGTCTCGATTAACTGAACTAATCCACTTAGTTTAACTTAGTTAATTCACTTTGATTAACTCTAACCGATTTACTTAGTTTAACTCAGCTAATTCACTTTGATTAACCCAACTAATTTACTTCGATTAACCAATTAGTTTAACTTGACTAATTCACTTAGTTTGACGCAACTAATTCACTTTGATTTACAAATTAGTTTAACTTAACTAAGTCACTTAGTTTGACGCAACTAATTCACTTTGATTTACCAATTAGTTTAACTTAACTAATTCACTTCGATCAACCGCTTAGTTTATCTTAACTAATTTACTTTGGTTAACTTAACCAATTACTTTGATTAACTCGACTAACTCGCTTTGGTTAACCTAACAAATTACTTTGTTTAACTCTATTCGAATAAGTAATTCGAATCACTCACATGTGTTTAACTCTATTCAAATATCTAATTCGAATAACTCATTTCGAATAACTAAATTCTATTAACTCCTTTTATTTACGTTTATTCATTTCAAAAGATTTCCTTTTTACAACGTTTATCCATTTATAGAGATTTACTTTTTACAACGTTTATCCATTTATAAAGATTTACTTTTAGTAACGGTTCTTCACTTTATAAATGTCCTTTTAATAACGTTTCTACTTCTCTATATAAGTCCAGACTTATATATATTCCATTTATCAACGATAAATAACTTATTTAATTTATAAAACATTATTTATAAATTAATCTACTTCAATTTATCTGTTTAAAACAGATTTCCTATTTAATATCTCATTTAAATCCATATTGTGTTATACCGTGTGCGAAGCACGGGTTTTAAACCTATCCTTGTATAATTCTATTTATTTTCCGAACAAGTGTTCCTTTATTTATTTCCTAAATAAATATTCCTTTATTCCATTTATTTATAATCTAAATAAATGTTCCTTTATTTATTTCCTAAATAAATAAATGTTTTCATTTTATACAATCCTATCGATTTTATAAATAAGATTTATTTTCAATATAAACATTGAAAATTCCCTTTTTACATTCTAGTATCACCTACGGTGTTTAACGTGTCGTATAACAATGATCGGTATCATTCAAACATATGAAATCAATAACAGATTTCATAGCACATCATATATCACAATATATGAAAAACGGTAAAATAAATGTTGAGGAATCCTCGGATTCCTCCAACCTGTTTCCCTACATCACAGATGTTAGACAATATAGATAACATCACTTTCAGTTCCATATGATATATTCTGTTAAACAGAATCAATATAGAAATTTAACTAACTGTCTAGCAGTTCAATCAAACAGACAATTTTAACAGTTCTAACAATACAACATGAAATTATAAACTGTTCAGAGTTAGTGAGATTTACTCACATTGGACGCGTTAACCGTTAAATGTCGGTTTGTGTTATCTGATTCAGTCGGACAATTTATTTCGCCATAAATTGTAACGGGCTCGGATGGACTTCCCGTCAGTTCCAGCGTGTAGTGTCCGTCCATACGATCCCAACGCGACTTACGGTCCGTCAATCTGATGTCGTATGACCAAGATACGCATTTAATAAGTTTGTGTACATTTTTAAATAAATAAACATGGAATTAATTAAACTAAATGGGCTTTACCGAACACAACCGGCCCAAATCCTTTTCTCAGACCCAACCCGAATGTCCATCTTCCCCAATTACTAAATTCCGTGAACTCCTGAAGCATACCACAGCCATTCTCGCATGTCCTCTCCCGTCCATACCACCTCATCACTTCTCAAATCCTTAAAACAAGAATGCCATTATCCTCCTCTTCTGATTTCGCATCTCCCTAAACCCATCGATCAAAACTCGCATCACTTTACCCCATTTCCGTTCTCAGCTCAACATCGTGACCTCTCCTCCAACCCTTCTCGTCCAACTCGAGATCAACCACCGGAAGCGTCGACCTGCTCGCAGTAGCTCCCTTGCGACATCCAACCAAGTAGAATAAGATCACCGCTCTCCCTTATTTTAAAACATGAACTTCGAACCACCATTTGCCATGCGTTGAACTTCCCATACCACAAATACCACGTCAGTTCCTGTATCGTGACCCTAGCATTTCATTTCCATTTCCCTTACGACCCTCACACTTCTCTTGCTGCTTTAACACGTCGCACCCACAAAGAAGACCACAAACTCCATCAAACTTTCGAATACCATAGACCTGGAGCTACTTCGGTTTCCGTAGCTCGAGCTCGCATCATCCAACTCAAGGCCGTTGGCCACCAGATCCTCCATGTCTTTGCGTCGATATGGGCTTAGGATCTATAGTGGGAGAAGTGTTTTTATTTATTTTATTTTCTTTCTTTCGCTGGTTGAAAAACAAAACATTATAAAGCAGCTTTCGGACATATATATATAGTGTAAGCTGTCACCTTGCATTGGAGTGAAGAGAGGACGTGGCTTCATGGATACCAACCGTGATTTGTGTGTTTAAAGTATAGGCAAACGTGTATGAACATGGGTCCTTAAAATCTTAGGCGTGTACTGCTTTTACGTGTCCTGCTAAGGATCCTATTGTTCATGTATTTTATAAATATATATATGTTTACGTTACAACTATGTGTGCTCTGTTATTTCAATTTTCGTTCATATCGGGCCGCTACAGACAGAAGTGAGAGTACAGTCGCGCTTAGTGAGGTGTCACGATCCGAGAAATATAAAAATACCGGTAGATGGACTCATATTTTGAAACTTCAAAATGTTGATTTCAGGGTGCGAAATACTTCAAATAAAAAGTCGCTTATTAAATTAATTAAAAATTACAGTAAAATTCTAAAAATTAAATTATCACTATGTCTCAAAAGAACCTTGTCTAAATTCAAACCCGATATTCAAATATTTTGAAAACCCTTTTATAACGTAAATAAAGCGTCGCAAATTATAAAGGAATTCCACAGCGACTTTTCTGAAATTTGATTTGGACATAACTCAAAATCTACCCGACGAAATCCCGATTTTTCTCTTCCACTAGAAATATATACTCCACCAGTTCCACACGTTTCTTGTTTCACAGAAATCCGGCTTAAAACGAATCCAGTACATTCGGTTGAAGTTCGAATCGCCAATTCGCGAACTGCAGCGCCATTTCAAGCTCGATTTTTAATTATAATATAATTATACGTTCAAACTGCCGTTTATTTAATATATTCGTTATTTAAATAATTAAATAACTTAATTATTATACCTTACAAAACGCGCCATTACACCACAACACTCCCACTACAGTCCTTTGTTTCTTTTATTTTCTTCCATTTATCCTCTTATATAAAACTGGGCTTAACCTTCTCTTTTGGCCCAAACCACAACCACTCAATCCACGTACAGCTTCTTCCTCAAAAAGATCGGCTCCTCCCAGTTCTTCATCATGCCATTGCCACACTTTCGAGGATTGATTTCCCCTTCTATTCTTCATAAATCCTCAAACTAATTTCACCAAACCTCTCCTTGTCAAACTCTCCTCCTCTCCATACCTATCTCCTATAGCTGGCGCCCAACTTCACCAATCCGTCAAACTCAGTTTTCCACGCATACAGAAAAAAAACACATCGACACTTTTCGAAGTCAAATCCCTCCATACTTCCCCAATACTAGCTGAAATCTACTACAAACCCAAAACGAACCTTAAGAACATGTTTTAACGCCATAATCTCCCAAACAACCTAACCCTAGTTTGCACTGTGAAGAACCAGCAAACAAGAGTTGATGTCGCACCCAATAAAAGCCATACTCGATTGAAGAGAATGGTAGCAGAAGTTTAAAATATATTTATGTGATGATTTATCAATTTTTGTTGATTTTCTTTTGATTTTTCTTATTGAGGATTTTCCACGTTTTGTGTTTGTCTGATGGCAGCTTAGGGAACGAAGATAATGAATCAGGTTAGAGGGGTTAAACATGTTATATAAGGTATTTTGTTGATGAGGTGGCACAAGTAGGACCAAGTGTATTAATATATTTGCTCATTTAAAACTCTGAAAATTCCTAGGATCTCATCTGATACCCAAAAATCATGAAAACTGACATGCGGCTACAGTTCGACATTTCGATTCCAAGAAACTGGTTTCGTCGAATTCCGACTCCGTTTGCTCACACAACGTATTTTTAAAGGTCAAAATATCGAGTGTTTTTCATATTAAAATCCCGTACGGCCACATACTGACTTCAAAAATCATGGAAATAGAAATCTAGCAATAATTTAATATTGCGGATCCAACAAAATTAGTTTCGTCGAATTATGAGGTCATTTGCAAAACTGGCTATTTTTAAAGCCCTAAATAACCCATTTAAATATATAAATATATTTAAATATCTAAATATATTTAAATATAATTAAATTAAATATTTATAAATAAATATTATTGTATATATCCACAGTGGAATACCATAAAGCTTCGGAATATTTCTAACTAAATTTACAGCACGATATTTCAAAGTTCCCAGTTATACCGATATTCGATTTATATTAAATTCCTAAATAAATCGATATAAATTATAAAGGAATTCCACAGCGAATTTTCTAAAATTTGATTTGGACATAAATCAAAATCTACACAATGAAATCTCGATTTTTCTCTTCCACTAGAAAAATTTACTTCACCAACTCCTAACGTTTCTTGTTTCACAGAAATCCGACTTAAAACGAATCCGGTACATTCAGTTGAAGTTCAAATCGCCAAATCGCGAGCTACCACGCCATTTCGAGCTCTATTATAATTATAATATAATTATACGTTCAACTGTTATTCAAATAATATATTCTTTATTCTAATTCAATTCTAAACTGAATTAAATATCAGAGATGATCCAATTCACACCATATTGTGAATTCCACTATTTCTGACTATTTCAGAAATTAAATATATTATTATATTATTTATTTTAATTAAATATTAAATATAATTTGGTTAACGACCATTTGAATTCTAAACCACTATTTATATAATTAAATAAGTTAATTATATATTGTAGAAAATACAGGTCGTTACATTCTTCCCTACTTAAAATAATTTCGTCCTCGAAATTGCTAAGGTAGAAAACCAACCCTATTAACTGGTTAGAGCTTATTTGTTCACTTCTTAACTTCAATCTCAACTGAACCAATTAAATTTTTATTAAAATATTAATTAATTCTTATCAACGAAAATTTTCAAAAATCTTGAAAATTTTCTAACACCTTAACTTTTTTTAAAAAATTGCCAGCACCTCCTTTCTACTGGTCAATTGGTCAAACTCTAACTCGCCTCTCTGGGCCTTCTTCAACCCAAAAGAAAATCAAACAGCCAAGTGGCTTGCCAATTCGGCTCATCAAAATCTCATACCTAATATATATATATATATATATATATATATATATATATATATATATAAACTGGTACCTTTTTGTTGGGCATATCATCATATCCTTTACATCTGTTATCAATTCAGCAGATACAAGGGTCATCCAATTCAAACTCCAATCTGTTTATTACCCAACCAAATCATTCGCTTATACCAAAGTCGAATTTCATTTCAAACTCGAGATTCATTTCGATTCCAAACTCTTAACTCCACTAATCTGGTTCCATTTCAAATTCCGATCCCATAAATCCAAATTTCTCGATAACATTCTAATCTAGTTCAACTTTAATTTAATTATGCAAATTTCAATTCAGTTTGGTTCTAATTTAAACAATATTTTCTTTGGGAGTTTTAAATAGCTTTGTTTTTCTCAAAAACAAAACTTTCCTTTGCAAGATTCAAACAACTTGTTTAACAATTTTAAAAACAATCTCTTTGGTAGTAATCCATCACTTACAACTCGAAAATGACTACTGATGACGCTGCAGTCATTATCAGAATTATTTTCCACTTATCGAAGTGAGTTCAATACTATATCACTTTCAAAACCATTTATAAACACTTCCATTTTGAAATACATTTCAAAAATACCATTTACAATGCTATAAAACAACTTAAAATCGCCCAGGGTTTTAAAATTCTCATATACTTAATCCAAATCATTTATCTATACTTATTCAAATTTCTAGGGTTTTACTATCAATTCTGATTTTAAATTCAAATTTAATTCAATTCAATTTCATATATTTCACTTATATGAATTCTGATTGGTTATATATAACCATTTCATATTTTATAATCTTGTTTGATTATAATCACAACCAACACATCCTACATGTGATAATATATCACATATCCGTGCTTTGTTTATATCAAATATAATTTGGATAAAATTATTTCATTTATCCTCTTTTTAAAAAATACCATTATGGTTCATCGTATTCAAGTGTTTATAAAATCCTACCGACACAATGGATCAAACTAATCGACCAGAACCCATAAACAACTCAACCAATAAATCTCCATAATATAAAACAAATTTTTATATCAATAACAAATATGTTCACCTGTATATATACACTCAAACTCAATCTAGGATATTACAAACCCCGTCTCTACTTAGTCACGCCACAGAGCCAAGGTGATAACTAAACCTTAAGCTCTGATACCAACTATAACGACCCGAAAAAGGCGATCTTGGTTTTCTGATATACAATACATATCGAACATCTAAGGATCGAAAATAACCAGATGGTTAATAAAAGAAATTAGAGGGTGAGGAAAGATGAGATAGAAATTTATAATAGAAGAAGAAGAAGCTACAACATCAGAGTAACACGAATCTCACAGCGGAACGAACAACATATAATAGATAACATATCCTTGAAATAAATCAATATATGTTACAATAACATTATCAGAGTACTACACTTACAACACAGCGGAAATAAATATAGCTATATAATCCTGAGCCTTCTGCTCCAAGCCCTCCAAGTATATCTGTAAAATCCTGACAACGGGATTGCCTGTATAAAATTGGACACCCAAGAGTTTAGGGGAAACAAACAAAATAAACTCTGGGTCAGTCATGGGACTGGTATGAGTAAAACAGTTTTAAAAAGTTTGAGCCATTAGACGATATCTCATAAGACCGCGCCGTATAACGGAAAGGGTTTTTCCCTTTTGAGAATCCTAAATAATCTTTATATCAAAACTCATTGATATTATTATAGTGTCTATCAACCACAATATAATAATCAAATAGCAGAAACGCTTTCATCTCACGTTCTACATATATAGTATACAATCAAAACCGCAAGCACATATTGGGTAATGGATTTTCAACTGTGACAAGGTATGGAACTACCTTTCACTAGTGTACCTCTAGAGATGAATACACCGGGTTCAACAAGAACATCATGCAACCCGACCACACATGACCGACCACTCATTTCGCTGAGTGTATCGAATGTATATCACCAAGGGTTGGGATCAGCAACCGTTTCCCGAATGGGACAGCATCGACAATAGATTTTTAGAAGTAAATGAAACTCAAGATTAGGTGATTATACACCCTAATAAGTGCGACCTACATAGCCATGCTGCCTGCCCGATTTCTGTCATTTCCTGGTTGTGAGGCTAGAGGCCACGCTTATCTCTGACAAATCACACGTTTATTCACTTAGAATGTCACATCGTCATATCCGCCAAATCACAAATTGATTTCCTTAAAAATACAACGGGTATACAGCTAAGAGAAACGAATTCCTCCGCCACCAAACATATATATGTTTGAAGAGATCAACTTACGCGATCTATTGCATATATTCTGTCACACATTCTTCCATACAGGTCGTCCTGGGACTGGACAAACTGAAGGCACTATTCAGTACAACCATCTTAGGCAATCTTTACCTAAGATTTATACAACGGCCCTTGCACTTGACTCCATCTTCAATTATCTTTGGCATATATGATTCGCAACGCTTATGCCAATACGGAGTGGTTCTTCGGATAATAATCCAACCGGTCTCTCCATATTAACAACGTTAAAATGGTCGAAAACTTCGATAGTCGGTGAGTTAACTATCAAAGAAAACACGTGTGCAAACAACGATATTATTTCCAGATGGAAATTATATCGATCAATCATCATTTAACATTTATCTCTTTAGTTCATTTATTTACTTATCTCCTGTTTCCATGTATTCTAAATTCTTATTTTTCTATTCTCAGGAAACATTTCTGATTTCTTATTTGGAAAACATTTCCAAAACTCCTTCACTATCAAACCTTACCATTCCTTAGTTAAGAAGGAAGTCAATCAAGTTGGGGTATAATTAACTCTCAGACCTTAACTGAACAACGCTTTAACTTCGAAATAGTGAAATTTTATCTTTAAAATCTTTAACAAACTTCCATACGAAACTCTCAGATTCTATTTATGAATCACTTCTTATACATAAACATTGGTTATAACGATAACGTTATAATCGCTCCTTTCGAAATATCTAACTTAACATCTACTTTTATTTCTTGCTTTGAATAATTAACCTACTCTCATTTATTTATAAATAAATAAATCCTGATTTAAACACCGGAAAGTAAATAATACTTTCCCAAATTCGATATTATCGAATTCGATGATTAACTCTATTCGAATAACTAATATTCGACTAGCTCACTTCGAATAAATTATATTCGATAACTCTTTCTTTCGAATAAACGATATTCGATAACTCCTTTAACCCTAATCGAATAAACTATATTCGATTAACTCCTTTAATTCTATTCGAATAAACTATATTCGATTAACTCCTTTAATTCTATTCGAATAAACCATATTCGATTAACTCCTTTAATTCTATTCGAATAAACCATATTCGATTAACTCCTTTAATTCTATTCGAATAAACCATATTCGATTGACTCCTTCGGATTTACTCATTTGCATTAACTCAGTTTGATTAACTCATTTTGACGAACTTAACTTAATTAACTCGACTTATTTAACTCAACTTATTTAACTCCTATCAAATAACTAATATTCGATTATCTTATATTCGAATAACTAATATTTGAGTTACTTGACTGGACGAAGTTAACTCGACTAACTCGACACGATTAAATCGACTTGACTAACTCGACTCGACTAGCCATATTCGACTAACTTGGTTTGCCTAACTTGATTCGATTAACTCCTTTCGAATAACTACATTTGACTAACTCCTTCGAATACTAAATTCAATTAACTCCTTCGAATACTAAATTCGATTTAACTCCTTCGAATACTAAATTCGATTTAACTCCTGCGAATACTAAATTCGATTTACTCCTTCGAACACTAAATTCGATTAACTCCTTTTCATTAACTCTATTCATTTTTTTCCAATAAATATTCTTTTATTCTATTTATTTTCTAAATAAATGTAACACCCCGTATTTTTTGTGAACGTATAAGTAACAAATTAAAGTATACTTAATTTTTAGGAGAAGAATTAAGGGAAACGGGTTGCGCCATTGCGTTCGTCTCGAAATTCTACTTGAGATAGAGTCCCAGTTTGCGTAAAACGGATACCGTATGAAGGAGATATGGACGAACGAAGTTAGGCAGAAAAACCGGAAACAGGCCAGAAATGCACTGGCGCACTTGTGAAGTGCGCCAGCACAAAAATTCACTGGTGCACTTGGGAAGTGCGCCCATGTCGAGCTAGAAACCTGCACCGGGTTCTAGAGAGTTCTATTGACGATTTTTGATGTGCTGGACGAACCTGATGGCTTCTAGGGTGATCTAATGGTTCTGAAACACTCTCTACACCTATAAATATGTGATTAACCTAACCCTAATTCATAGAATATTGTCTATGACACCATTATGCTACCAAACTCTCTCTTAAACCCTAGCCGCCGCCTCTAAATCTAATCTCAAGTGTTCATTCACAATTCAAATTAAAGTTTAGAGTTGCAACAACAATCGAAGAAGATTAATCAGCGTTTCTGCATCAAATTCGATTTATAATCCTTTTCTTTAGCCACGAAAGGCAAGTACAGTTATTTTCCGATATAAACTTTAATTATGATTGTGGCATGAATTGTAAATCTCAATCTGAGGTTATGTCTGTTCTGTTCTGTTTAGATCTATCTTATTCTGTATCTCTTTCTTCTTTCTGTTCTATAGCCAGGCTACTACGATCCTGCGCCGAATCTCATAAGAGATTAACGCACGAACGCTAAATTTTGGGACAAATAATGAATAATGCATAATTAGATCTGAAACTGTTGCCTATGAGACTATTATTGCCTATGACTATGTTTCATGACTATGAGACTATTGCCTATGACTATGATTCATGCCTATGAGACTATTGCCTATGACTATGATTCACGCCTATGAGACTACTGCCTATGACATTGAATAAGAAACTATTGTGATTTGTCGCCCATGACTATTGTAGTTAGTTTCTTACGCCTATTCCCTTAATGATACTAGATCTCATATTTAGTATGTAACTTTGCTAGTTTATTCCCATTCACTGTTATGTACATCGAGCCTAGTGGGGCCATTATCATTGTATTTGGTTCATTATTTCATGCCTATTCTTTCTTGTGCTTATCTCCTATTCCTTTTGCTAGGGCCATTTCATGAGTACTTAGAGTACTTGTTGAAACATTGGGTGTAGCTTAATTAAGTTAATAAATATGTTGGCATAATTTGAATTGGCTATGATAGAGAATGATTTACATGCATATTAGTCTTGGAAAAAAAAATGCTAAACTAGAATATTAAATCTAGTTTTGACATGAACTATAAATGGGAATATTAAGGCTAAGATTTGGGGCATATATTGTATTATGAATTATGACCTTGATTTAGGTTTGTAAGTTTAGGCTAAATCTATGATTAGGCAAGATAGGTAAATAGAGTTTTAGATATATATAATCTACTAAATCTGTTATCTGCTAAATCCGTTAAATTGCCTAATCCGTTATCTGCTAAATCTGTTATTGCCTAATTTGCTAGTTCTGTTATATTGCCTAATCTGCTAGATCTGTTCATCTGCTAAATCTGTCATCTGCTAAGTCTGCTGAAAATGCCTAATCCGTTATATGCTAAATCTGCTAAATTGCTAAATCTGCTAAATCTGTTAAGTCGCCTAATCTGTGAAATCTGTTATCTGCTAAGTTGATATTTAGTCTGTTATTGACATAATCTGAATTGCCTATAGTTATGAATAATTGACATGTATATTAGGCATGGGCATAAATGGTAAATTATTAATTAATTGGCCGCAAAGATAAACATGGCTAACTCGAGGTTAGAATGAGTTTGCGGCGTAATCCTGCCCGGAACCGCCCGGCACATCCGGTGGTCGCAAACAATAGGTTCTAATGTGAGAAGTTAGTCATAACATGCTTGAAACCCGAGGTTAAACTCAGTTTGTGGCAGAAATCTGCCCGGAACCAACGGGCCTAACCAATAGCCGCAAACTGTCAGTCTAATGTGAGAGGTCTGGGCATTAATATTTAATTAATGAAAATCTGAGATAAATATGATGTCTAAAATGTGTTAGGTGGATAGGGTTAAACCAACTGGACTAATGAAATTAATAAACCCGTTTCATGAATCTGTAGGCCCAGTACAAAGTTAGACAAGTCTGTAAATCAGTTAAATCTGTATGTCTGATCCGTTAGTTCGAAAACTTATTAACTTGATTTTCTGATCTGTGAACTAGTTGAGCTGAACTCTATATGTCTGAATTTGTAAACAAGTTAATCTGAAATCTGTTAGTCTGGGGCACAAGGTTAGGAGGGAAAATACTTTTGTCATCTGTTGTTTGGGACCCATATTAGTCAGTAACCCTTTCTGGTATCAAAACTTTGACCCAACAGTAGGTAGGGTCCGGGCACGCTTACAGAACTAATTATAAGCGGTTCATTCTAATAATCGCGAGGGGTGTTGATGGTGCGTTCCAACCGGGTCATGTGCGTGCGTGGATCCCGGTCTGCCTCTGAGGATGTAAGACGCCGTGACATCTATAAATTGGTCTGTGTCATTCAAAGGTTGCCACTTTAGGGACTGACACACCCTTTTATGGGGCTGGCACAGGGTATTTATGTATTAGGGAGCCGATCGCGTGGGGTAGGATTTAGGGTACACTTAGTTCTGTCTGTTCTGTGGGGTACCATTTGTTTCTGTTGGGTGGTAACACCTGTCTGTTTCTGCGTGGTGCCATCTGTTAGGGTGGTAAAGGCCCATTTACTAGTGTACACCTAATTCTAACATTCTGTTTCCGTAGGGATTATTCTATTTCCGTTTTTGTCTCTGTTCGGGTGGTAAAGGCCCATTACGAGCATTCTGTTTCTGTACTTTCTGTTCGGGTGGTAAAGGCCCATTATTAGCATTATGTTTTTGTACCTTCTGTTAGGGTGGTAAAGGGCAATTATTCTGTTTCTGTTTAGACATTAGGGTAACACCTAATCCTGTTATACTAGTATTAGTGCAGATAAGTGAAAAGTAATATTATCATGTTTCTCCTGTTTAACCTAAGTATATCTGTTATTCCTGTTTCCTGTTATCTCTCATCCAGTTTTATTTTCATGCCATGACATTATTATCTGTTCATAACTGAAAGTCACTGGACTTGCCAGACTTTATGTCTGACCCTTCTTGTTTCGCCTCTTTTCTTCCGTCCCCCCCCCCCCCCCCCCCCCAGGTTTTCAAGGTGGGAATACTCTAGTTTGATCCGGATCTTTCTTCCTGCTTGGAGTGTTGAAGTGCTTAAAGTATGGCTTGTCTATTTCTGGCATCTTTGGTGGGGATTATGATTTTAAATTTTGTACTCTGATGGCTTTTGAACAAGGCTGATATATATGTACTTGAGTTTTTGGTAAAGTTGTAACCAAACTGATTTCTGTCCGCTGCAATAAAGTTATAAAGTTTTTCAAGTATTATTTTTATATCTGTGTTGTAATATTCTGTTCTGTTTACTAAAATGCTCCATCAAAGTTAAGGCATTCCCTTTGCGAGTGACCTTAACGGAGGTGGGGTGTTACACTTGGCATCAGAGCTGAAGGTTACCAGATTTGGGTAAAGTTTTTTTTGAAAACTATTTTCAAAATGGTTTTGAAAAGAAATATTTTCAAAAATAAAGCTTATTTTGAAAAACATAATCCTCAAGAGCCATATATCTTTCCTTCGGTCCTTTTTGTATTGAATCTTTCCTTTTTCGTTTTAGCATGTCTGAAGCATCTGAGATACCAGATGGTGTTCATGTACCCGGTTGGTTTCGTCAATACCTTGAGGCTATGACCGCCGCCGCAGGTCAAACAAATGATTCCCCTCCTCCGCCCCCTCCTTGTGCAATTGCTTTCTCAAAGATCTGTAAAGACTTTAGGGCCATGGGTGGAAAGGATTTCAGGGGAACTGAATCATTCGTGGAAGTGGGGAACTGGCTTAAAGAAACTGAGGATCTGTTCGTTATCTTCAAGGTGGACGATAGGCAAAAGGTACAGTTGGCGGTATGGTTGCTCAAAGACGAAGCTTCCTACTAGTGGGAAGTCACTAACGCCGAGAGGCCGGTTGAAACATGGACGGATTTCAGAACAAGGTTTGAGACGAAATTCCTCTCGCAAGCCGAACGAAGTCTACAATTTGAAAAGTTCTTATCTCTTAAGCAAGGAAGTATGACGGTCAAGGAATACATCAACCAGTTCAACCAACTGGCTAGGTTCGGACTGGATTTAGTCAACACTCAGCATAAAAAGGCTCTCCGCTTTGTTAAAGGATTGAACGAGCCACTACACAGCCTAGCCATGACCCATGTACCCATGGGAGAGACTTACGAGAAATTGGTGGACATGGCACTACTGCACGAGGAAGATAAGGGCCAAAAAGAGACAAAGAAGGAAGAACCACAGAATAAGAAAGCATGGCCCAAAAAGGAAACACAAAAGAAGGATGAGAAGTCTGAAGGTAAGAAGGAGAAAAAGTGCTTTACTTGTGGAAGCTCGACTCATCTGAACAAGGATTGCAGAAAAAGGAAGGGAACTTGCTTCAACTGTTGTGAGATTGGACACTGCACTTGGGATAGCCCGAAGAAACGAGGGCAAGGGCAGAGGGCGGAACCTACTTCTGGAGGACAGGCGAATGCTCAAGTGACTGGTAGATAGGGTAGAAATAAGAAAATTTATGTAGAAGGTTTAATTTTCTTATCTGATTTTTGAGTTAAAACTCTTTCTGATTCTTGCATTTTGATTCTGTAATCGATACTCTGCACTTTAATACTAGTATTGTTTCTAAATCCACTGTAGACTCAAACCCCTAAGGGTTAGGACTCATCTGTTTGTGATAGATTGGGGATTGAAAGATATATGTGTTAGGCGTCAAGTAGGACGCATACGTTCTGGTTTTTATCATGCTTAGTTCGGTAATCTGATCGGTACCAATAATCTGTAAATGTCTGAATATTTCTGATAAGGTTATGATTTCCAGTTTTGACATTGTCTAAAGAGGGTAATCCTCTGGGTGTCAATCTGATGTTGGTTACGGTCTTCAGGGCCGATACTTAGGGAAATTATTCCCTCAACCATGATCTAATGGAAACCAAGTTTTTGTTTCATCTTTACTCGCTTCCATCATTCGACTGTATCCTATCGATCGAATCTTCGAACTTTAGGTAGAAACCAATGGGTGTAAACATGTGTTTGAGACATGTTATGTTTGATGGTTGCCAGTGGATGCAAGTGGTTACTATTGGTTGCTTGTGGATGCATATACACACACTAGGCACTAGATCGGCTCGAAAACACTCTCATACAGCATATGGATGTGTGTGCATTTTCAATTTTGTGGATGCAAAATGATTGATTCATTACACGGATGTAGCATTTGGATGAATGATTGCGCACACATATAGAAATGATGTATCAAATAGGATTTCTTGCATACATAATTGGACTCATGGCACCAACATTGTTCGCATTGAGGAGGTCAACTGAATCAGTAGACCGCCTAATCTTTGCATTAGATAAGAGACATATACACACACTTTTGCATATGTTCATACAACATTAGAAGTTTTCTAAGGAAAATGGATGATGGTTGAGTAGATGGATGATTGGATGGTAGGACACATTCTTCTTAACTTGAAGATTTCGGGGACGAAATCCTTTAAGGAGGGGAGAATGTAACACCACGTATTTTCTGTGAACGTATAAGTAACAAATTAAAGTATACTTAATTCTTAGGAGAAGAATTAAGGGAAACGGGTAGTGCCATTGCGTTCGTCTCGAAATTCTGCTTGAGATAGAGTCCGAGTTTGCGTAAAACAGATACCGTATGAAGGAGATATGGACGAACGAAGTTAGGCAGAAAAACCAGAAACATGCCAGTAATGCCCTGGTGTACTTGTGAAGTGCGCCAGCACAAAAATACACCGGCGCACTTGGGAAGTGCGCCCATGTCGAGCCAGAAACCTTCACAAGGTTCTAGAGAGTTCTAATGACAATTTTTGATGTGCCGGACGGACCTGATGGCTTTTAGGGTGATCTAATGGTTCTGAAACACTCTCTACACCTATAAATATGTGATTAACCTAACCCTAATTCATAGAATATTGTCTATGACACCATTGTGCTACCAAACTCTCTCTTAAACCCTAGCCGCCGCCTCTAAATATAATCTCAAGTGTTCATTCATAATTCAAATTAAAGTTTAGAGCTGCAACAACAATCGAAGAAGATTAATCAGCGTTTCTGTATCAAATTCGATTTATAATCCTTTTCTTTAGCCACGAAAGGCAAGTAAATTTTTTTTCCGATATAAACGTTTATTATGATTGTGGCATGAATTGTAAATCTGAATCTGAGGTTATGCCTGTTCTGTTTTGTTTAGATCTATCTTATTATGTATCTCTTTATTCTTCCTGTTCTATAGCCAGGCTACTACGAGCCTGCGCCGAATCACATAAGAGATTAACGCACGAACGCTAAATTTTGGGACAAATATTGAATAATGCATAATTGGACATGAAACTGTTGCCTATGAGACTATTATTGCCGGTGACTATGATTCATGACTATGAGACTATTGCCTATGAATATGATTCATGCCTATGAGACTATTGCCTATGACTATGATTCACGCCTATGAGACTACTGCCTATGACATTGAATAAGAAACTATTGTGATTTGTCGCCCATGGCTATTTTATTTAGTTTCTTACGCCTATTCCCTTAATGATACTAGATCTCATATTTAGTATGTAACTTTGCTAGTTTATTCCCATTCACTGTTATGTACATCGAGCCTAGTGGGGCCATTATCATTGTATTTGGTTCATTATTTCATGCCTATTCTTTCTTGTGCTTATCTCCTATTACATTTGCTAGGGCCATTTCATGAGTACTTAGAGAACTTGTTGAAACATTGGGCGTAGCTTAATTAAGTTAATAAATATGTTGGCATAATTTGAATTGGCTATGATAGAGAATGATTTACATGCATATTAGTCTTGGACAAAAATGGTAAACTAGAATATTAAATCTAGTTTTGACATGAACTGTAAATGGGAATATTAAGGCTAAGATTTGGGGCATATATTGTATTATGAATTATTACCTTGATTTAGGCATGTAATTTTAGGCTAAATCTATGATTAGGCAAGATAGGTAAATAGAGTTTTAGATATATATAATCTGCTAAATCTGTTATCTGCTAAATCCGTTAAATTGCCTAATCCGTTATCTGCTAAATCTGTTATATTGCCTAATTTGCTAGTTCTGCTATATTGCCTAATCTGCTAGATCTGTTCGTCTGCTAAATCTGTCATCTGCTAAGTATGCTGAAAATGCCTAATCCGTTATATGCTAAATCTGCCAAATTGCTTAATCTGCTAAATCTGTTAAGTCGCCTAATCTGCGAAATCTGTTATCTACTGAGTTGATATTTAGTCTGTTATTGACATAATCTGAATTGGCTATAGTTCTGAATAATTGACATGTATATCAGGCATGGACATAAATGGTAAATTATTAATTAATTGGCTACAAAGATAAACATGGCAAACTCGAGGTTAGAATGAGCTTGCGGCGTAATCCTGCCCGGAACCGCCCGGCACATCCAGTGGCCGCAAACAATAGGTTCTAATGTGAGAAGTTAGTCATAACATGCTTGAAACCCGAGGTTAGACTCAGTTTGTGGCAGAAATATGCCCGGAACCAACTGGCTTAACCAGTAGCCGCAAACTGTCAGTCTAATGTGAGAGGTCTGGGCATTAATATTTAATTAATGAAAATCTAAGATAAATATGATGTCTAAAACGTGTTGGGTGGATAGGGTTAAACCAACTGGACTAATGAAATTAATAAACCTGTTTCATGAATCTGTGGGCCCTGTACAAAGTTAGACAAGTCTGTAAATCTGTTAAATCTGTATGTCTGATCCGTTAGTCTGAAAACTTATTAACTTGATTTTCTGATCTGTGAACTAGTTGACCTGAACTCTGTATGTCTGAACTTGTAAACAAGTTAATCTGAAATCTGTTAGTCTGGGGGCACAAGGTTAGGAGGGAAAATACTTGTGTCATCTGT
This sequence comes from Allium sativum, assembly GCA_030737875.1. Lineage (NCBI taxonomy): Eukaryota > Viridiplantae > Streptophyta > Magnoliopsida > Asparagales > Amaryllidaceae > Allium > Allium sativum. The sequence goes on along the minus strand of CM060925.1, from coordinate 129,661 downwards.
TGTTTGGGACCTATATTAGTCAGTAACCCTTTCTAGTATCAAAACTTTGACCCAACAGTAGGTAGGGTCCGGGCACGCTTACTGAACTAATTATAAGCGGTTCATTCTAATAATGGCGAGGGGTGTTGATGGTGCGTTCCAACTGGGTCATGTGCGTGCATGGATCCCGGTCTGCCTTTGAGGATGTAAGACGCCGTGACATCTATAAATAGGTCTGTGTCATTCAAAGGTTGCCACTTTAGGGAATGATACACCCTTTTATGGGGCTGGCACATGGTATTTATGTATTAGGGATCCGATCGCGTGGGGTAGGATTTAGGGTACACTTAGTTCTGCCTGTTCTGTGGGGTACCGTCTGTTTCTGTTGGGTGGTAACACCTGTATGTTTGTGCATGGTACTATCTGTTATGGTGTTAAAGGCCCATTTACTAGTGTACACCCAATTCTAACATTCTGTTTCCGTTTCTATCTCTGTTCGGGTGGTAAAGGCCCATTGCTAGCATTCTGTTTCTGTACTTTCTATTCGGGTGGTGAAGGCACTTTATTAGCATTATGTTTCCGTACCTTCTGTTAGGGTGGTAAAGGCCCATTATTCTGTTTCTGTTTAGACATTAGGGTAACACTTGACCCTGTTATACTAGTATTAGTGCAGAGAAGTGAAAAGTAATATCACCATGTTTCTTCTGTTTAACCTAAGTATATATGTTATTCCTGTTATCTCTCATCCAGTTTTATTTGCATGCCATGACATTATTATCTGTTCATAACTGAAAGTCCCTGGACTTGCCAGACTTTATGTCTGACCCTTGTTGTTTCGCCTCTTTTCTTCCGTTCCCCCCCCCCCCCCCCCAGGTTTTCAAGGAGGGAATACTCTAGTTTGATCCGGATCTTTCTTCCTGCTTGGAGTGCTTGAAGTATGGCTTGTCTTTTTCTGGCATCTTTGGTGGGGATTATGATTTTAAAGTTTTGTACTCTGATGGCTTTTGAACAAGGCTGATATATATGTACTTGAGTTTTTGGTAAAGTTGTAACCAAACTGATTTCTGTCCGCTGCAATAAAGTTATAAAGTTTTTCAAGTATTATTTTTATATTTGTCTTGTAATATTCTGTTCTGTTTACTAAAATGCTCCATCAAATTTAAGGCATTCCCTTTGCGAGTGACCTTAACGGAGGTGGGGTGTTACAATAAATACTCCTTTAATTTAATTCTATTTATTTAACAAATAAATATCTCTTTTATAATCTATTTATTTAACAAATAAACATTTCCTCTATCTTTCTATTTATAAGTGTTTTACAAATTTCTCCTTTTCGATTTCATTTGTAAAGGTTTTACAAATATTTCTCTTTCGATTTCTGTTTCACAAATATGTCCTTGTATATTTGTTTTCACAAATATTTCCTTGTGTATCTTTATTTATTTTCTAAATAAATAATTCGTTTATGATATCCAATTTGTTTACTATATAAATATTTCGTTTAATATCTCCTATTTATTTAACAAATAAATATCTCCTTTATAAAATCTTATGATTTTATAAATATATCCTTTTATAAATATTTCATTTATAAAGATTTCCCTTTATTTATAATTCGATTTATAAATATTCTCTTTTATAAAAACTTAAGATTTTATAAGCATTTCCCTTTTTATAAAATCTTTTGATTTTATAAACAAATTCCTTCTTTAAAAGCTTTGGATTTTTAAAATAAATCCCTTTTATAAAATCTTCTTTTATTTTATAAATATTTTCTCCTTTATAAAATCCTTTGATTTTATAAAGAATTTATTTTCAATATTCACTTTGAAAATTCCCTTTTCAACATTTCCGGTATGCTAGGGTATTTAACATATCAAATCATGTTGACTAATATCGTCCAAACACACATTATCAACAACAGATTATATATCACGTCATATATTATAATATATGAAGAGAACAATATTATAATTATTGAGGAACCCAGTTGGGTCCCTCCAACCTGTTTCCCTGCATCACAGATGTTAAACAAGCACGAATATAATATATTCTGTTAAACAGAATCAATATTCGATTAACGATTTATATATATATCATTATCTATGATTTCAATCAATACATAAACAATTCAACCAAACAGTTAACACACAGCAATCAGTCATCATTTATCAGTTCAAAATATACGTTATAAAAATAGAACTGTTCAGAGTTGGTGAGTTTTACTCACATTGGACGGTCATCGTTAATAACGATAACCATCGCTTAATTCAGACGGACAATTTATTTTGCAATAAATTATAACAAGCCCCAATTCACTTCCAGTCAGTTCCATGGTGTAGCTCTCGTCCATACGATCCCAATGGATCATGTTTCATCGGATTATGATAACGTATGACCAAGTTACTATCTTTACCAGATAAAATGATCTAATACAACATAAAATAATTAATTAATTTTGTCATTATTATTAATTATCATTAACTTGATTTATTACCCATTTTCTTTGTTCATTCCATTTCTTCGACTAGAGAATTTGGGTATTTGAAATGATCAATTTCCTCCATTAACTTGCGTTGGTTCCATCACAAGGTAGCTTACCCCTACACCTTCAAAATCCTTGCCATCACTTTCATATCGATACTTCATTTCTTTCACAGAAATCACAGCACCATTTCGTTACTTCTTCCTACCACATCACTCTCCAACGTCCATATTTCACACAACCAGATCCACCCATTCTTCCCCTCGTCACAACACTCCCATTACAATCCGTTGTTTCTTTTATTTTCTTCCATTTATCCTCTTATATAAAACTGGGCTTAACCTTCTCTTTTGTCACAAACCACTACCACTCAATCTACATACAGCTTCTTCCTCAAAAAGATCGGCTCCTCCCAGTTCTTCATCATTCCATTGCCACACTTTCAAGGATTGATTTCCCCTTCTATTCTTCATAAATCCTCAAACTAATTTCACCAAACATCTCCTTGTCCAACTCTCCTCCTCTCCATGCCAATCTCCTCTAGCTCGCGCCCCACTTCACCAATCCGTCGAACTCAGTTTTCCACGCATACAGAAAAAAAACACATCGACACTTTTTGAAGTCAAATCCCTCAATACTTCCCCAATACTAGCCGAAATCTACTACAAACCCAAAACGAACCTTAAGAACATGTTTTAACGCCACAATCTCCTAAACAACCTAACCCTAGTTTGCACTGTGAAGAACCAGCGAACAGAAGTTGATGTCGCACCCAATAAAAGCCATACCCGATTGAAGAGAATGGTAGCAGAAGTTTTAAATATATTTATGTGATGATGTATCAATTTTTGTTGATTTTCTTTTGATTTTTCTAGTTGAGGATTTTCCACGTTTGGTGTTTGTCTGATGGCGGATTGGAGAACGGAGATAATGAATTAGGTTAGAGGGGTTAAACGTGTTATATAGGGTATTTTGTAGATGAGGCGGCATAAGCAGGACCAAGTGTATTAATATATTTGGTCATTTAAAACACTAAAAATTCCCACGATCATATCTGATACCCAAAAATCATGAAAATTGACATGCAGCTACAGTTCGACATTTCGGTCCCAACGAAATTGGTTTTGTCGAATTTCGACTCCGTTTGCTCACACAACGTATTTTTAAAGGTCAAAATATCACATTAAAATCCCGTACGGCCACATACTGACTTCAAAAATCAGGAAATTGAAATCTAGTAATAATTTAATATTGCGGATTCAACAAATTAGTTTCGTCGAATTATGAGGTCGTTTGCAAAACTGGCCATTTTTAAAGCCCTAAATAACCCATTTAAATATATAAATATATTTAAATATAATTAAATTAAATATTTATAAATAAATATTATCGTATACATCCATAGTGGAATACCATAAAGCTTCGGAATATTTCTAACTGAATTTACAGCTCGATATTTCAAAGTTCCCAGTTATAACGATATTCTATTTATATTAAATTCCTAAATAAATCGATATAAATTATAAAGGAATTCCGCAGCGAATTTTCTAAAATTTGATTTGGACATAAATCAAAATCTACATGACGAAATCTCGATTTATCTCTTCCACAAGAAAAATATACTTCACCAGCTCCTAATGTTTCTTATTTCACAGAAATCCGGCTTAAAACGAATCTGGTACATTCAGTTGAAGTTCAAATCGCCAAATCGCGAACTGCCACACCATTTCGAGCTCGATTATAATTATAATATAATTATACGTTCAACTGTCATTCAAATAATATATTCGATATTCTAATCCAATTCTAAACTGAATTAAATATCACAGATGATCCAATTCACACCATATTGTGAATTCCACTATTTCTGAATATTTAAGAAATTAAATATATTATTATATTATTTATTTTAATTAAATATTCAATATAGTTTAGTTAATGAACATTTGAATTCTAAACCACTATTTATATAATTAAATAAGTTAATTATATATTGAAGAAAATACGGGTCATTACAATGTTAGTCATTTTATTGCGTTGATCACAATAATAGTACAGTACTCATCATAACAGTATGTAATAGATGCTGGAATACATATTGTGAGCACTGTCATATTTTGTTTTACCAGTTTATATTATGCATTCACGTAACAAATCATAAGTCAAATATATAAAACAAAATATGACAAAACCAATAGATTTAATCATGCAATGATCATCAATGTCCTCAAGCAGTTTCCAAAATTAGTTCAGCATTAACATACAGTGTAACAACCCACGTCCATTAATGTCACTGTGACGGCCCGCCCCGCACCAACCGACATTTACTCCATAAGTGCGCTGTACACATGTCCAGTTTGCACGGAACGGGTCGTGAGAAGGAAAGGGAAGAAGGGAATGAACTAATCAAGGAACCTGTAGAATGTCTCACAGCGCATGGAATAAAATATAATAATAAAATACTTGACATAAAACAGGTGAGACAGTGCATAAGCTGATAACTAAAATCAATATCCATCATCAGAGCAGCGGAAATCCAAATACAGCTTATTACAATTTTCCCAATTTACTGTCTCTAAACAAAAGAAAGCTAAAGTAGAAGATGCACCACCAATACCCAAGTAGTGATCTTCAACAACACAGGGAGAATACTATGTATATACTACGTGGAAGCCTCCTGCTCGTCTCCGGATCATCTACCCGTGCATCACCAGCTAAACTATCTCTAGTCTGCTCGTGTGAGCACCCAGAGTAATAAGAGGAGACATAAAACTCTGGGTCAGACATAAAGCCTGGTATGAGCGATAAGCATCTAAACAAAACAATAACAAGTATACTAAACCATACCTGAACCTGGACCTGCAACCAAAGAGTTAGTACCACATACCGTACAATACTCTAAGGTGCCATAATAAATAGTGTAAGAATACGGGGGTGGGGTGTGCATGTCATAATGATAGCAAACAAATCAACTATAGCAACCATCCTCACATCTCTCACTCAGTGCGTAAAGCATACGACATCTACCACCTTGGAACACTAGACAAATTGAGGTAACGACGAATCCCGACTTGTAGGAACCCTGTTGTGACCAAGCTAAACATATGGAGTCATGACCAAACATTTCAATGACCCATTTCATTGGTCGTAGCGCTTGGTTCTACCAATGCCATAATGGCCCTGAATCCGCCTCCGTACCTCCTACCATAGTGGTCCAAAGCTATAGATATCGATAACCCCTTAGCACGCGTCCCGCGGCAAAGCCCAACCATGAAGCGAACTCGTTGATTCCCGTCTGAATCTTGAGCTCTAACTTCTCATTTGGACTTCCTTTGCATCTCGGGTTATTTGTCAATACTGGGTTGGGTCGGGTTCTCCTTCTAGCCATCGGTTTGGGTCGGGTCCTCTACTTCAGGTCGATTCGTAGTCTTCTCCTGTAGCGGTTCGGGTCCACAGCGTCGCATCGGTTCGGGTCGGGTCGGGTGTCCTCCTCCGGGTCGGGTCGGGTGTCCTCCCTTCCAGTTCGTGCTTCCGTTCCGATCCGCTCCCTCGTTTCTTCACGTATTTCGATCCGATCCCTCCTTGCCATCTGGTCTGCGTGGCCTTCCCTCTTGCTAGTTCTCCCAAGTGTTTACTTCCGATCCGAGCCCTTCATCTTTAAGTTAGTCCGATCCCCAGCTTAACAACATGGCCTTCCTTTTTGCCAAGTTTCCTTTGCACCAGGTTCCAGTTCGGGTCGGGTTCCTTACCCAGATCTCCGATCCGATCCGAGCCCATATCCGATCTGATCTGAAACCATGCACAACTTTCAGCAACTTTTTCCATCAACTTGTTTACGCCATTCGACGACGTTTTTGACAAATCTAACACTTCTAATAAATCATAAAACACACCATAGAGTCATAGCAACATGTAATAGCAACCACAAACAGCAGAACAACAATTCAAATGAATCAAAATGGATCAAAATTGGCTAAAACCTCACATTTTCACATAATCCCTCTTAATCATGTTTAAGCACACACTTAGTAAAACTTAATCAAATCGTCTAAATTTTTTAACAGAGGCATAAAATATCATTTAAGAATTTATAAACATTTTTCCAGAATTTATTAGTGTATAAATTCGCTAATCTTCACTAATTACCCTTAATTAACTGTAATTAGTGTCAAAACGATGCTATCACTCACCTTGGCCACAAATGAAACACCAAATCTGAAATACTCTCTGTTTGGGTCAAATTCCTATGTATAGCAGCAGCTCCAACCTTGCTCTGTTGCTATTTGGCCTTGTTTTGATGTAGTTTAGGCTTAATCTTCACTAAAAATGTGTTTTGGAGTGGTTTTAGAGGATGGAAGCCATTACTAGGGTCTCCAGAAGGTTTGTGGCGACTCAAAACTGAAATGAAAGTGATTTCCTAACCCTAATCAGTCCTCCTATACCTCTAAACCCGAAATTCCCCTTTGCGCCTAGTTGCTAATCACCCGGTTAAGCCCAATTAAGCTGTTTTTCACCATCTGAAACTTGTTTCAGCCATATCTCCCAAACGGTGAGTCCGTTTGGCTAATGTGACCACTTTACGGAAAGAGAAACCATCATCCGGAGCCAATGGAGGTGGTTTCAGGTCAAAATTCCTTTCCAGTCAAAAGTTATGGCCAAAACAGTGCCAACTAGGGGTAAAATGGTCATTTAAAAATCGTGAAAAATCATGAACATGGGAAATGACTCCAATAGTCGTCTCCCAAGGTTACATGACCATACGACTTCGTATGTGAAAGAAATAAATATCCTACGATCCTGTGATGAGTAGAATACAGGTCATTACACTCTCCCCCCCTTAAGAAATTTCGTCCCCGAAATTCCTTAACCCAAAACATACAAAGGATCCCGCATGCCTAACAACCACATACATCAAACATGCAAAACAAGCAAAACAAACATATCCTAGCATGCGGAAAACTAAATCGAAGTCAAAATCTTACCAGGCAAAGAGTTCTGGGTGTGTCTTCCTAATGTTCTCCTCTGTCTCCCAAGTACAATCATTCTTGTCCTCGCTCCACTGTACCTTGACTAGCTTCACCGCATTTCTTCGAAGTTGCTTCATGTCGTGCTCGACAATACGGGCCGGCTTGCGGTTCCCAACCGCCTCGGGTTCTACTTCGAAGTCCTCTAACTGATCAGGTGAAATAGTCATATCTGAGTCGTGAACGAACTTCCTTAGTTGGGAAACATGAAATACGTCGTGAACTCCCGCCATCTTCTCCGGTAAGTCAATTCTGTATGCTAAATTTCCGACTAGTTCAAGAACAGGGAATGGGCCAACAAATCTTGGTGCCAACTTGCCTCTCCTGCCAAATCGTATTACGCTCTTCAACGGAGAAATCTTGACAAACACCAAGTCACCAACGGAGAATTTTAGGTCTCTTCTCCTCTTATCAGCATAACTCTTCTGCCTATCTTGGGCAACCTTCATTCGTTGTTGAATGATCTTGATCTTATCTGAAGTTTCCCTCACCACATCTGGTCCAAGCATAAACTTCTCGCCAGTCTCTATCCAACATGATGGTGAGTTGCACGGTCTTCCGTACAAAGCTTCAAACGGAGCCATACCGATACTGGATTGGTAGCTATTATTATATGCAAACTCTACTAGATGCAAATGGTCATCCCATGATCCACCAAAATCCAATATACATCCTCTCAAGAGATCTTCCAAAATACGGTTCACCCTCTCCGTCTGACTGTCGGTCTGAGGATGATAGGCGGTACTGAGATGTAAATCTGACCCTAGAGCCTCTTGTAAGTTCTTCCAAAACCCACTAGTGAACAACGGGTCTCGGTCACTCACAATGCTTTTGGATACTCCATGAAATCTCACTACCCACTTCATATACAATTCTGCCAACTTGGTTGTCGTTCTGGTCGATTTGACTGGTATAAATCTTGCGCTCTTAGTCAATCGATCCACAATTACCCAAATGCTATCATATCCCGATCTAGTCCTTGGTAAACCATCAATGAAATCCATCGAGACTTGCTCCCATTTCCATTCGGGAATTTCTAAGGGCTGTAACAACCCACTAGGCTTCTTTTGCTCGGCTTTAACTAGCAGGCAATTCATGCACTTGGATATAAACTTCCCAACGTCTCTTTTCATCCCTTCCCAGTAGTAGGTCTGCTTCATATCTCGATACATCTTTTTACCACCGGGGTGTATAGTCAGTTTTGAGTGATGACACTCTCTAAGCACTTCATCTCTCAATCCATTGACATTGGGTACAACAAGCTTTCCATTCTTTCTAAGCCATCCATCTCGATCAAGCCCATACTTGCTCATCTCCTCATCGATACCCTTCTCTAACTTGGTGATGATTTCCAATAGGTTAGGATCGTCCCTCTGAATAGAGCTGATCCGCTCAATTAAAGTGGGTCTGATCGTCAAACTTGCTAACATTTCTGGATCCAATTCGCACTTTGGTCTGAAATCAAACTCCGTGATATACTCCAGTTGCTTCCATTCAAGGAACATGGCCCCTAAGCTGGCATGTCTTCTACTCAATGCATCAGCCACCGCATTGCCCTTTCCCGGTGTATATGCGATGTCGAAATCATAGGAAGCCGAGAATTCTAACCACCTTTGTTGCCGGAGATTTAAATCCTTCTGGGAGAAGAGATACTTTAACGACTTATGATCTGTAAACAGCTCAAATCTTTCTCCTAAGAGATAGTGTCTCCACATCTTCAACGCGATCACGATCGCTGCCAATTCCAAATCATGGGTAGGGTACTTCTTCTCATGCGGTTTCAATTGCCGACTTGCATAAGCTACAACCCTACCGCCTTGCATCAATACAGCACCCAGTCCAGTACCACATGCATCTGTGTATACCGTCATCTCTTCATCCCCCTTAGGAATGACTAACACTGGTGCGCTTGTCAACTTGTCCTTTAGACTCTTGAATGCATTCTCTCACCTTTCATCCCAGACAAATGCTTGATTCTTCTTGGTCAACTGGGTCAATGGTGCTGCTAACTTGGAGAAACCTTGGATAAACTTACGATAATATCCAGATAACCCCAAGAAACTTCTTACATTTGTTGCATTCTTGGGCGTAGGCCAATCCTGTACCGTAGCCACCTTCGCCGGGTCCACGGCAATACCATTCTCTGATACAACATGGCCCAAGAACCTCACTTCCCTCTTCCAGAAGTGACACTTAGAAAACTTTGCTTTCAGTTGGTATTTTCTCAACACCTCCATCACTACTCTTAAATGTTCCTTGTGTTCTTCCTCTGTCCTCGAATAGAACAAAATATCATCAACGAACACAAGGACAAACTTATTCAACTGATCTCTGAATACCCTATTCATAAGATCCACAAAATATGTTGGGGCATTGGTCAGCCCGAATGGCATGACCAACCATTCATAAAATCCAGACGGCGTCCGAAATGCCGTTTTGGCTATACTCTCAGCTTCCACTCTAAGCTGATGAAAACCTGTCGCGAGATCCAACTGAGAAAATACTCTCACGCCACTCAACTGATCGAACAAATCATCTATCCGCGGTAGAGGATACTTGTTCTTCCTCGTCGCTTTATTCAACTCGCGGTAGTCTACACACAAACGAAGGGAACCATCCGCCTTGGTAGCAAACACAACTGGTGCTCCCCATTCAGAAACACTCCTTCTGATAAATCCCTTCTTCAAAAGATCGCTGACTTGCACCTCGAGCTCTCGCTGCTCCCTTGGTGCCATACGACGAAGTGGCATCACTATAGGTCTGGCATCCTTTACCAAATCAATACGAAACTCAATCTCTCGGTGTGGTGGGAGTCCGGTAACTTCTTCGAAAACATCCGGATACTGGCCAACCACGGGCAAACCTGACAACTCACTATGCGGAATGTCGAGAGAGTTTAGAAAACTAGCCAATACCCCCTTACTGGGTAGACCACCAAACACTATCCTCCGTCCATCATCCGCTCTAGCTGTCACCAAAAAGCCCTCACAGTCTACCACCACCCCGTATCTTTTGAGCCAATCTACTCCCAAAATAATGCCAAACCCAGTAAAGCCCAAAACAAAGCAATCACAAACAAACATGCATCCATGACTCGATAAGACCACATTACGACAAATCATGCTAAGGCTAGTCGAACCACCAATCGGGTTCGTCACTACTAAAGGTCTATCGACAATCTTGGGCTCCAATCCCAACCTATCAACTAGGTCACTAGATATGAAAGAACTGGAAGCTCCGGTATCAAATAAAACTCTAACAGGAACATCATAAACAGAAAGCATACCTTGAATGACGACATTCTTTCCCTTCTCCGCCGTAGTTGGGGCATTCGACGAAGAAGGAATAGCATTGAGAGCATATGCTTTCACCATTTGCTTTTCTTTAGGTGGCTGTGGACACTTGTCCTTGTGGTGTCCCATTTGGCCACAGTTGAAGCACTTCCTATCCGCTGGCTTGGCCCGACAATTACTAGCATAATGGCCCTTCTTACCACAGCTGAAGCACTCAACATCTTGCTTATTCTTTTTCTTCTGGCCATCCTTAGTCTGACTCTGCTTTCTCTTATTCTGGGAACCACCCTTGCCTCCACCACTTGCTTGTGGCTTTGGCTCATTTGCGGATGCAACCTCAGTCTTCGGCTTAGGGTAGAGGCTTTCTGATCTTAATGCTTTCCCCACAATCGATTCAAACGTCTCATCGATGTGGTTAATAAGTCTTTCCCCCAAGTACTGATCGAAACCAGTTATGAATTTCTCATTCTTTTTCTCGGCAGTATCAATAAGAGATAACCCATATTTTGACAAAGTGTCAAATTCAGCAATGTACTCTGAGACAACTCTGCCATTCTGCTTGAGCTCCAAGAATTTCTTAAACAGCACTGACTTCTGAGCAGCCGGAATGAACTTTTCGCTAAAGCGAGCCTTAAACTGCTCCCAAGTAATCTGATCTTCGGGAGTAGCTGCCTTTATAGCATTCCACCAATTCATTGCCCGCCCTTGCAGCTGACGGGACGCTAGCTTTCTCTTCATCGCATCCTCGATACCCAAATCCTCGAAGATATGTTCGCAACTATCCAACCAATCCTGAACATCCGTGGCCGACTCAGTTCCGTGGAACGAATTCCCACCAAGACTAGTATAATCCTTATTCAGCTTGGCGAAGTCGACTCTTGGCGCCTGCACTATTGGACCACCACCATTTCCACCATTGGGAGCTGCCCTCTGTACATCTCTAAGCATCTCTCTCATGAGGTCAGTAAACATTGTCCTCACGTCAGCAGCATTCCCATTATTGGCTCCCCTACTAGCACCTCTAGTATATCGGCTCATCGTAAATCTGAAAAAGGAAACGATTAACGACTCCATAGTGGTGCTAGTGCAGTACGACTTCATCCTTATACTACTAATAGTATATATATATATATATAGCTTTTAAAAACCAAAGTAATCACAAATACGCTCTCTCGTATACGTATATTATCTCCCCCGGATAACTTCCCTAGGTTAACTACGCAACCTAGAGCTCTGATACCAAGTGTGACGGCCCGCCCCGCACCAACCGACATTTACTCCATAAGTGCGCTGTACACATGTCCAGTTAGCACGGAACGGGTCGTGAGAAGGAAAGGGAAGAAGGGAATGAACTAATCAAGGAACCTGTAGAATGTCTCACAGCGCATGGAATAAAATATAATAATAACATACTTGACATAAAACAGGTGAGACAGTGCATAAGCTGATAACTAAAATCAACATCCATCATCAGAGCAGCGGAAATCCAAATACAGCTTATTACAATTTTCCCAATTTACCGTCTCTAAACAAAAGAAAGCTAAAGTAGAAGATGCACCACCAATGCCCAAGCAGTGATCTTCAACAACACAGGGAGAATACTATGTATATACTACGTCGAAGCCTCCTGCTTGTCTCCGGATCATATACCCGTGCATCACCAGCTAACCTGTCTCTAGTCTGCTCGTGTGAGCACCCAGAGTAATAAGAGGAGACATAAAACTCTGGGTCAGACATAAAGTCTGGTATGAGCGATAAGCATCTAAACAAAACAATAACAGGTATACTAAACCATACCTGAACCTCGACCTGCAACCAAAGAGTTAGTACCACATACCGTACAATACTCTAAGGTGCCATAATAAATAGTGTAAGAATACGGGGGTGGGGTGTGCATGTCATAATGATAGCAAACTAATCAACTATAGCAACCATCCTCACATCTCTCACTCAGTGCGTAAAGCATACGACATCTACCACCTTGGAACACTAGACAAATTGAGGTAACGACGAATCCCGACTTGTAGGAACCCTGCTGTGACCAAGCTAAACATATGGAGTCATGACCAAACATTCCAATGACCCATTTCATTGGTCGTAGCCCTTGGTTCTACCAATGCCATAATGGCCCTGAATCTGCCTCCATACCTCCTACCATAGTGGTCCAAAGCTATAGACATCGATAACCCCTTAGCACGCGTCCCGCGGCAAAGCCCAACCATGAAGAGAACTCGTTGATTCCCGTCTGAATCTTGAGCTCTAACTTCTCATTTGGACTTCCTTTGCATCTCGGGTTATTGGTCAATACTGGGTCGGGTCAGGTTCTCCTTCTAGCCATCGGATCAGGTCGGGTCCTCTACTTCAGGTCGGTTCGTAGTCTTCTCCTGTAGCGGTTCGGTTCGGGTCCACAGCATCGCATCGGTTCGGGTCGGTTATTCCACTTCGGGTCGGGTCGGGTGTCCTCCTCCGGGTCGGGTCGAGTGTCCTCCCTTCCAGCTCGTGCTTCCGTTCCGATCCGCTCCCTCGTTTCTTCACGTATTCCGATCCGATCCCTCCTTGCCATCTGATCCGCGTGGCCTTCCCTCTTGCTAGTTCTCCCAAGTGTTTACTTCCGATCCGAGCCCTTCATCTTTAAGTTAGTCTGATCCCCAGCTTAACAACATGGCCTTCCTTTTTGCAAAGTTTCCTTTGCACCAGGTTCCAGTTCGGGTCGGGTTCCTTACCCAGATCTCTGATCCGATCCGAGCCCATATCCGATCCGATCCGAAACCCTGCACAACTTTCAGTAACTTTTTCCAGCAACTTGTTTACGCCATTCGACGACGTTTTTGACAAATTTAACACTTCTAATATATCATAAAACACACCATAGAGTCATAGCAACATGTAATAGCAACCACAAACAGCAAAACAACAATTCAAATGAATCAAAATGGATCAAAAGTGGCTAAAACCACACATTTTCCCATAATCCCTCTTAATCATGTTTAAGCACACACATAGTAAAACTTAATCAAATCGTCTAAATTTTCTAATAGAGGCATAATATATTATTTAAGAATTTCTAAACATTTTTCCAGAATTTATTAGTGTATAAATTCGCTAATCTTCACTAATTACCCTTAATTAACCGTAATTAGTGTCAAAACGATGCTATCACTCACCTTGGCCACAAATGAAACACCAAATCTGAAATACTCTCTGTTTGGGTCGAATTACTATGTATAGCAGCAGCTCCAACCTTGCTCTGTTGCTATTTGGCCTTGTTTTGATGTAGTTTAGGCTTAATCTTCACTAAAAATGTGTTTTGGAGTGGTTTTAGAGGATGGAAGCCATTACTAGGGTCTCAAGAAGGTTTGTGGCGGCTCAAAACTGAAATGAAAGTGATTTCCTAACCCTAATCAGTCCTCCTATACCTCTAAACCCGAAATTCACCTTTGGGCCTAGCTGCTAATCACCCGCTTAAGCCCAATTAAGCTGTTTTTCACCATCTGAAACTTTTTTCAGCCATATCTCCCAAACGGTGAGTCCGTTTGGCTAATGTGACCACTCTACGGAAAGAAAAACCATCATCCGGAGCCAATGGAGGTGGTTTCAAGTCAAAATTCCTTTCCAGTCAAAAGTTATGGCCAAAACAGTGCCATCTAGGGGTAAAATGGTCATTTAAAAATCGGGAAAAATCATGAACATGGGAAATGACCCCAATAGTCGTCTCCCAAGGTTACATGACCATACGACTTCGTATGTGAAAGAAATAAATATCCTACGATCCTATGATGAGTAGAATACGGGTCGTTACAGTCACTCACTAAGGTAATGCATTAACTTTCATGGAGCGTTATAAGAGTATAGAACAGAATATCACAAGACATGTATATAAAATGGTACTTAGAAATTCAAAATTTATTCATTGCAGCCGAGAAACAAAACATGTTTAGTTCCAACATCAAAACCATATACTAAAGCCGAGTACACAAATATCCATCTTGAATAAAATTATTATCAGAGTACATAAAGTAAAACCATAATCCCACTCCAAATAGCCATAAAGAAAAAAGAGATAAAACTGAGCATTAATTTCAACACTTCCAAGCACTTCTAGTAGAGAGAGAAAGAGATCCAAATCAAGCTTCACTAGTCCCACCCCGAGTATATGAACCCGTAACTTTCTCGTGAAGGAAAGCCCGGATTACTTTGAGAACAAGCCACATCGGGACACAAACAGAAGAACATTACATTGTTTATTACAACAATTCCTTCAGAATACAATAATATACAGAGTATTAATAAATATTATACATCATAAAATATCATAGATTTAAATACATTACTGCAGCGGAAAAATAATACAAAACATGACTGAAAGTAATACACGGATACAGAGCTTTCCGAATATCGCTTCAGCTGTAAATCAGGATCCTGCAAATATAAATATGCAAAACCAAAACTACTAGCTGCCCGTGCGGAAAATAGGGGTACCCAAAGTTTAGGTTAAAACAATAAACTCCAGGTCAGTCATGTGGCTGGTGTGAGAACTAAAACAGTTACTTAAAACATTACTTTAAAATAAAGAAAATCAAGGGACCATGTTGTATAACACGGAACGGGTTTCCCCCCAAGAATACCAGCGCATATAACAAAATAGCGCAATGCTTTTTGGAAAAATGAAGCTATTATAAGACCCAGGTCCCATCACACAATGCAACACTAGCCGGAGGATAGGGTTTTCCCTTATAATAGCCAAACATGCTTGGTACGTTAAAAAAAATCATTCGATACTATTATAAGTGCATAGTGTATAAAAAAACTTTAAATATAAATGTATCAATCCTAGACGGCATGGGTACCATATATTATGTCGCCATACTAGGCTCTACAATCAAAACCCCAAAGTCACGTGTTTGTAAGTTGGATTTCCATCTGTGAACCAAGGCAAGGGATCGTCCTTATCGAATTCGAGACAATCTAGCCCATGTCTCAGGAACAGCCGCAACTGCCCTATGGATCGTCAGGGCCGGTCCACCGATGTGGATTATAATGCATGAACACTGCGTTTCCCTGCCCTTTGGGGCGTAAATGAGCCAAATGACCCCATCGGCTCCACATAGTCACTGATATATCTGAGGTGCCTCGCAATCCAACAACCACACAGGTGAAAATAATATAAATGTCAGGGCTGGTAGGTCACCAACACCACCCTAGCTAGAACGAAACACATGCCCTCCCTGAGGTCCTCTCCCGTTTCTGGTTCACAACCGGGGTGTAAGGCTCACGAATTAACGCTACACAAAGCTATGCCACACATGTGGTACTTTGATCATCAACCACAAGACTCTACTTTTCAACAGAAGCCTTGATCATTTGCATCTTAGCGTGCCACACAAGCAAACCACTCCATGCAAGCGATATCCATCAATCACACAGAATGATATCCAATGTCAAACACACAGTCCATTTACAAGTCCGTTCTGGGTCTAAACGAAACCGGAGGCACCTTGTACATCGCATATCCATTGATCTCCAATTACGTCTGGACGATCACCAACTAATTCCCTCCTCTTGGGTGTACAACCAATCAAGATCATTAGTAATTATCCAAACGTTGTGAAGACCTCCGGTCTTCGACCACCGTCTTCATCCTCGACACATCGTCGAATCAGTTATTCAGAATGGGATAAACCCGGTCTTTCTGAATCACTCGCGTATATAATAAACAAGTGTTACACAAACACAACATATGCCTCATTCCAATTCAGAATATTCTTTTATTCAAATATTCTTACACTTTGGGAAAGTTTCCCATTAATTTTATCAAAGATAAATTCTTTAAATTTATTCTTTGATCTTCTTTTGAATATCAATTCAAACCAAATTATGCTTTATCCAAGCTAGTCGGCTTAGCGAACCTTACCGAAGTAACCATTCGCTAAATTTCCTAACCCCAACCTATTCATCCCGTGAAGTAAAACTGGCCATACCTCATATCTAACACCACAGTGTTATCGGTAAATTCAATTAACATTTCACGTTCAAATCTAATTAAAGATTTAACTATCGCCTGGAGAAAAACTGGTGATACTCCATTATCGATCATTTCAATCTAATTAAAGATTCATTTAAAACTCCACTTGGTTTTAATCTTCCCAAAAATCACTATCAATGATTATTTAACTTGGGAAATAATATCCTGTCTTTAACTGGGTTAAATAACCAATGTCATTTAAAACACGGTTCACGATAAACCCATCACATTCCATTTACAATGGAATCTTAATGGAAAACAAATCGATATATATATAATCGATATAAACTTCCATATCCGACTAATAATATAAATTGAATAACGGCAAAGCCTCTTAAATTTCAGACATATTAGTTGTCTTCCTCCCCAGAAATTCACTTCGATTACTACCTAATCGAATTCCATTCCATTACAATTTATTTTATTAAATTGGAAAACTTTACTTTGGAAAATCTCCTTTAAATCTTAACAAAAGATTTATAAATTCCAAATCACATTTCACTGTAAATCGGGTTACAGAACGAATGTTGTTAAAACACAGTTCACGATAAACCAAATTCACACTCCATTAATTATTGGGTTAAAGAACAAGTGTTATTTAAAACACCGTTCACGATAAAACCAAAAATCAATTAAAATTCAATTCCAATTAAATACCATTTAATTGGTATACTTCATTAAATCTAAATAAAAATATTTAATTTTTTCTCAACTGGCTTTAAGGACAGTGTTAATGAAGACACCATTCACGACAAACCCAAATCCCATTTGATATCAAATACAAGGCTCTGAATAGGAAATATATCGGCTTATATTCAATATCAAATTCTACGAACGACAAATATCGTATTGGAAATAACGATATAAATATATCTTTCAAATTTCCATAACAATATATGTATAATCATGAAATCCAACATCGAAATATTCCAAAGGCAATTTCGATTCAAATCCATTTACAATTTATTTCGAAATTCTGGTTATTTTTAAAACCTTTTCAAATCCAATTTATTTATTTCAAAAATAAATGGATTATAATTCTATTTCGAAACTAGTTCATTTCGATAAAAATCTATTTTTATCTTTTCAAATATGGAATTTTTCACCCCAATTCTTTCCAAATCATTTCTTATGATTTTACACAAATTATTGCTAATTTTAATAATTTTATCAAGGCCCGTACAGTCGATTTCCATCAACGGCCATCGAACTTCACTTACAACGACCTTTTCCAAATTTGATTTGGACATAATTCCAAACCCAACAGTTAGATTTCATATCTCTAATATTCGTTAGAAATCTCTTTTCGATACGAAGCCAATGGTTTCGGATTTAGGAGAATCCGACAGACGGATCTCCTGTAATGTCCATTCTAAGTCAATGGTCGAAATTCGCGAACTACCACAGCGCGACGCGTTCTATTCAGGCCATTATATATATATATATAATATATTACATATTTCGTCGATTTCTTTTTAAAACGTGTTTTATAATTCTTTTTAAATTCGTTTTCAAAACAATTTCAACTTCATATTCAATTTCAAATCAAAATTGAATGATAAAATTTCCATTTATTTGCTGAATAGAAAGATTAACATTCCATATCATCGATATATAAATGATAGTATTTTCAAAATATTATATTTTGAAATCAATTCCTTTTCGATATTCATTATAAAAATGAATAAAATCGCTATAGATATCGTTCACGTCAAAATGGCGCATTTCTAATCAACACGGCTTTATATAATTCAATAACTTCGTTATTCTATTTAACAAATGAATATTTTCTTCAACACATGAATATATATTTTATTCAACACATGAATTTTCTTTTATTCAACACATGAATATATATTTTATTCAACACATGAATTTTCTTTTATTGAATACATGAATATTATTTATTTTCCAACTTGGAATGAGGCCCAATCAATTACCATATAATGTTAATTATATGGATTCCCTACAACACATGTATATAATAGCAACGATAAATAATCAACCATCATCCAAAGTTCACCACACAACTACATAAGCATTAAACACAAATAATTAACGCTTGCACAATCTATCAACCTATCCATTGACATACAACTAAACAACTGGGATTAGCGTACGCCAAATATCATCCCAACACCCGTGTGGGGTTTCAATCCACAAACACTGAATATTATTTATGCAGTTGGGCGATGTGTAAAATTTATTGTCCCAATCAATATCATTCAAATTGTGTATATAAACAAATCGTCCGATTTGTTTATAAATATTTATTTTATATACACGTTAAAAATTGTATTTTTAACTATAAAATATTTATTCAATCCACATCACACAATCCATTTTAACAACACATCAATCAAACAACCAACTCAACCATGGTCTGTGGACGAAAGGTGTCGGGTGCTGATAAGCACCGTTTGCATCCTAGTATATATTTTAACTAGAAACAAATTAAAAGTGAGGAGTTCTCACCCAAGCTATACCAATCGCCTCGACACTTCTACTGTAGAATATCTTCGCCGTGTTTCCAACGAGATCTGTTTTCACGTGGGTTTACATTAAAAATCACATTTCTAAACAATCATGTTTATAATTAAAAATCACATTTTTATTTCAATGCCTTCTTTATAAAAATCATTTTTTTTCTTCACTATTTCAATATAAAAATAATACCATTATATCGCTCTATTCATAATAAAAATTATATTTTTATTTCAAAACCATATGTATAAGAATCGTATTTTCCTACCGCTACATCTTATAAAAAAACGTATATTTATATAATTAAAAATCAAATCTTTTCTATCATAAAAATCAAATATTTAACATCTCTTTATACGTATAAAAAAAATTCAATCTTTATCATATTAAAAATCGAATTTTTTTATCGCATTAAAAATCAAACCTTTTTATTAAGAAAAGTCCTACGTTTTTATCTTAGAAAAATCCTATTTTTACATGTTTAAAAAATCATAGCTCTTCATCGAAATAAAAATTACAGCTTTCACTGAAATAAAAATCGCAGCTTTCATTGAAATAAAAATCGTACCTTTCATCCTTCAAGGGTTTTGATTTGGCGGTGAAAAAAGGGGTGTTTCACTGCGATTAAGGCGGGGGTGGACGTGGGGTCGCTGACTGGGCGGCGCAGGTGGTGGTTGAACTGCTGATGGTCGGTGGCGGCACTAGTGGCCGACGTGGTGGTCCACGTGGACTGGCGGTGGGAGTGTTTCTCGAATTGGGTATTTTTAAGTGGGGGGGGGGGGGGCTCACAGGGAGGGCAGTCGGAGCGTCAATGGTGAAGGAGGGAGGTCCGGTGTAACACCCCATGTCCATTAATGTCACTCACAAAGGGGAATGCATTAACTTCTATGGAGCGTTTAATTGAATATAGAACAGAAAATCACAACAAGACAGATATGAAATAGTACTTGAAAATTTAAAACTTTATTTATTGCAACGGAAGGTAAATATGTTTGGTTACATCACCAAAACCCAAAGACTAAAGTCAAGTACATAATATCCATCTTGACAAAATCAGAGTACATAATATAAAAAGCATAATCCCATAAATAGCCATAAAAGAGATAGGTTGAGTGAGACGACCCGAAATCCCGTTCTCACGGAAACAAGGGTTATCTTTGGAATATAACACAGGAACAGATAATAGCAGAACAGAATTAAATAAATACACCAGATAATGAACAATAGAATATACTGGATAAAAGTAATCATCAGAGCTACACAGTATACAGGATCTTACTTAGTACAAATACAGTTCAGCTATACATAAATGTCTACAGCGGAAATAAACAAAATATGTACAATAGGAGCTGAACAGCATAAAAAGAAATAAATGATAGAATCCATCTTCAGCTCCAGCTATCCAGAAAGAACCAGCTAAAACTGAATACAAGGCTGCCCGTGTAGGAAAAGGGGCACCCGAGTTTGAGAGTGAAACAAACTACGAGTCAGTCATGGGACTGGTATGAGAAATCTACTCAACACATATATAATATGGCAAATCACAGGACCACGCCACTTTCTCGGAACGGGTTTACTCCATTGGATTGCCAGTGCTTCAAAACAAATTTTTTTCTTTTGAACATCGCTATGCTTTTTATAAAAATGAAGTCGTTATAAGACTCAGTTCCCATCACACAATGCAACGCAAACCGGAGGATAGAGTTTTTACCTTATAACGGTCAAAATATGCTTGATACGAATAAAACAAAGGCATTTGATATTATTGCTAGTGTTTATATGTTTTGAAAACAATTTCAAATCATAACTATCTATCATAGACGGCATTAATGCCCCATACCACTATGTCGCCATATATAGGTATGCAATCAAAACCGCACAGTCACGTATTTGGAAATTGGATTTCTGTCATGAACCAAGGCAAAAGATAGTCCTTATCGAATTTGAGACGCTCTAGCCCGCCCCTCAGGAACAGCCGCAACTGCCCCTTGGATCGTCAGGGCCGGTCCACACGAAGTGGATTATAATGCCTGAACAATGCGTTTCTCCACCCTTTGGGGTGTAAATGAGCCAACGAATGACTCCATCGGACCCGGATCGTCTGATCAAACCGAGGCGCCTCGCAACAGCAACAACCACATAGGTGAAAAGTATATAAATGTCAGGGCTGGTAGGTCACTGACACCACCCTAGCTAGAAAGAAAACGCACGTCCCCCCTGAGGTCCTGCTCCCGTTTCTGGTTCATACCGGGGTGTGAGGCTCGAGAATTCACGTTATACACAAAGCTACGCCACACAGGCGGTGCTTTGATCATCACCACAAGGCTTTGCTTTTCAACAGAAGCCCTGATCACTGTATCTTAGCATGCCACACAGAATAAATTCTATGTCAGACACGCAGTCCATTTACAAGTCCGTTCTGGGTCTGAACGAAACCGAAGGCACTAAATACCTCGCAAACCCATCGTTCACCACGTACGTCTGGACGATCACCACTCATTATCCATATTTCGGGATGCCTCCCAATCAGGACCTCGGTTACCATCCAAACGAGGTGAAGATCTCCGGTCTTCGACCACCGTCTTTATCTTCGACCTTCAATCGTCGGTCAATTATTTGAAATGAGAATTAACTCGGCCTTCTCAAATAATTCACGTATATTTAGAATTTCAATTCGATTTATTTCAATTGTTAAATTATTCGACAACACCAATTTTGTTCTTTAATGTAATTTTCACACCAAACACACTCAACCATCAAATATCACATAAATCAAGCAAATTCAGTTTATTTCCACTCCATATTGTTTATGGTATTTTATAAATATTTATCGCTATTTTTATTTATTTTAAAATAGCCAATTTATTCAAAACGACGCTTCGGGCCATAAAGCGGCCGTGGCGCTGTTTTTCTTCAGATTTGATTTACACATATCTGAAAATCTAACCGTTGGATCTTCGCAAAATTTACATCATTAGAAAGGTCTTTTCAAAACGAATCCAACAGTTCCCGTTTCGGGAAAATCCGACGGTCGGATCTCCCGGTACAATCGTTTGAAATTTCGATTTCAAAATACGAACTGCAGCGTCGTTATTCGATTAAATATATAATTATATATATATATATATATATAAATATAATCGTTTCTGGCTCTGTTTTTCTTCAGATTTGAATTAAACATTCCGGACAATCCAACCGTTGGATCTTTACAATGTTGATGCCGTTGGAAAGATTTTTCCAAGGCGAACCCGACGGTTGTGGTTTCGGGAAAATCCAATGGTCGGATTCCCCGTACTAGTTGTTTGAAATCATGGTTTCAAAATACGAACTGAACGTCTTCGTTTCGTTTTAATTTTATTTATATTTATATAAATATAGTTCATTCAATGATTTCCATATCGTTTTCACTTCAAATATTTTTCTAACACCTTAAAATTTTGGAAAATTTCGCCATAACCTCCCCTGCACCGGGAGCATCGGGAAATCGCAAATAGCTTTCCCGGTCCTACTAATCTCAAAAAGAAAAAGAAAAAGCCAAGCGGCTAGCCAACAGGCTCATAAAATCATCACCCAAACAAAACAGTAAATGTGTACCTATTTGTCGGGCACAAAATTTTATTCCTCTTCTCTAGCCCCTTTGCTATAACCTGTTCAATGAATATGTATGTACATATATATACAGTTCTTATCATTTATCCTTTTCTATTCAACTTCATATTTGATTTCTATTTGGTTTAAAAACACCATTCATTCTAATGTTACATAAATAGGTGCAAATCATTTCATTAGCTAATTAATGAATATTTCAACTCATATATGTTTATTTTGAACAAGTGGCTATTTTTAACACTTCACATTCCAACGATTTTTTGCATACAATAAAAATGTGATTTTTATTGTAAAACAATTCATTTCAAAACACTATTTTTCTATATAGTTCATATAGGTGACAAAAATAGGATTTTATATATAGATAAAAGGTGATTTTTATCATCAAACAATTTATTTCAAAATATGAATACCATTCAACACATGAATTTCTAATCAACGAATGAATATCAATTCAACACATGAATGTTTTCTATAGTTTCTATATATAGATAAAAATGTGATTTTTATTATCAAACAATTTATTTCAAAATATGAATACCATTCAACACATGAATTTCTAATCAACGAGTGAATATCAATTCAACACATGAATGTTTTCTATAGTTTCTATATATAGATAAAAATGTGATTTTTATTATCAAACAATTTATTTCAAAATATGAATACCATTCAACACATGAATTTCTAATCAACGAATGAATATCAATTCAACACATGAATGTTTTCTATAGTTTCTATATATAGATAAAAATGTGATTTTTATTAGCAAACAATTTATTTCAAAATATGAATACCATTCAACACATGAATTTCTAATCAACGAATGAATATCAATTCAACACATGAAGGTTTTCTATTCAATGAATAAATATAGTTTAAGCATATGAAAATAATTCAAACACACGAATATTATTCAAAATTTCGGCAACATAACGGCAGTGTAGTTAAAACCGGGACCGTCCCTAGTACGGCTCCTCGCTCTACCTTAAAACCTCGCGGTTTTTGACAATGGGGATCATGCATCTAGTTCGCACGCAGGCGGCATGTATATATTTATTTCATTTCCACAAACTAATCCTATGTGGTTTCAACCAAATATTTCTCAACCACAAATGGGTATTTTTCAACCACAATTAACCAATATCAATCACAAACCATCGCAAACAATCATTCGCTATCAATCAATTTTCACAACCATTTCAATCAATAAATATCGTCCATGGTTTGTGGACGAGGGGCGTATATATATATATATATATATATATATATATATATAGCAATTCACTTTCATTTCACACATATATATATATATTTTTAAATCAGAAATCTCACCAATAGCTATCCAACTACGATTCTTCCTTTATAGAAATCTTCGCCAATCTCGCCTTTTGTCGCTTCGTTGCCCGTATTCTCTACATATGTAAAAATCGAATTTTTACTATGTTATTCAATATATAAAAAATCGAATTTCAAAAATATAGATTCCGCCTTTTCAAAAATAAAGATTATATTTTTAATATTCCTATGGTGTAAAAATTATATTTTTATTACTTTAAAAATATAAAAATCATATCTTACTTCTTCTACTTAATAAAAATTCCGTCTTTTCTATTTTAAAAATATGATCTTTTCTATTCTAAAAATTTGATCTTTTCTATTCTAAAAATTTGATCTTTTCTATTTTAAAGTTCTATTCTTTTTCTATTCAAAGTTTAAATCTTTTTCTATTCAAAGTTTAAATCTTTTTCTATTCAAAGTTTAAATCGTTTTCTATTCAAAGTTTAAATCTTTTTCTATTCAAAGTTTAAATCTTTTTCTATTCAAAGTTTAAATCTTTTTCTATTCTAAAGTTTAAATCTTTTTCTATTCTAAAGTTTAAATCTTTTTCTATTCAAAGTTTAAATCTTTTTCTTTTAAAGTTTAAAAATCCTTTTGAAATTCTTTTGAAAATCAGTTTTTAAATTCTTTAAAAATCTGTTTTTATACCCTTTAAAAATCAGTTTTTATAACCTTTTAAAATCAGTTTTTATAACCTTTTAAAATCAGTTTTTATAACCTTTTAAAATCAGTTTTTCAGAATTAAAAATAAAAATAAAATAAAAATAAAACAACTTACATCGATTTGCGAAGAAAGGGGGGAGTCGTCAGAGTCAGCGCTGGAGGTGGGGCGGCCTTCAGTTCGTCGGCGGTGGGAGGTTGTCAGACTGGGGGGCTCTCGAATCGCGTCGCGATGGCTTCGAGGGGGAGGGCGAGGTCACTGGCGGTTCGAGGGTGGGGCTTCGGTGGAGGCGGTCGTGGGTGGGGCTTCCGTGGAGGCGGCGTCGCCGATCGATTTAGGGTTCTCTTTTTTTTTTTTTCGAACTGAAGAGAGAGAAGAGGGAATGGGGGGGTTTATATAAAATATATATATTTAATTATTTAATTATTTAATTTTTCAAAAAGTTGACTTTTACATACGACCTCTAAACGAGGCCCACTGCCTGTCGTCCATAGCGTTTTACCCCCATCACGAACACAATGGGATATGTATCGTAAGCTGATTCGATCGTTTGAATCAGTTTCCGTTGAATTTAAAGTGTACTTCTTTATATATTCAATTTAAACGCACATTTCAATTTAGTGGGGCCACATACGAACTCGAAAAATTCCAGAAAAATATTTTCTAGCCTCGTATTGATGATACGGTCCTAACAAAACTAGTTTCGTCGAATTCTGAGACCGTTTGAAAAATGGCCAATTTCCAGTCGATTAAAATCAACTGAAACCGGTCAAACGCGTTTTCCTTTGCCACGCTCACATATTGATTCGAAAAATTATGAAATTTGAAACCTAGAAATAACTTGACACTGCGGATCCAACAAAAGTGGTTTCGTCGAAATCCGAGGTCATCTGCAAAATGTCCATTTTTAAGGGCCTGAATTCCATAGCGACTATTCAGAATTTTCAACTGGACATATCTTTTGATTCCCGCTATCAAATTTCGATTGGTCAGATTCGTTGGAAAGATATTATCAATTAGTTTCCATTATTTTTGGTTTCACTAAAATCCGGATTGTTTTGCACCCGGTATAGTCCGACAAAGTTTGAATTCAATTTTTGAAACTGCCACGCCATTTCAGGCCTTGTTTATAATTATAATTAATTATATTCGTTTTCAATTGTTGATTCGTACTCAGTTTTCATTTCCATTATTTAAAATATTTATTTTAAATATTTTAAAATCCATTATTTTAGCCAATTTAAAAATTTTAAATTGGTTTAGATTTTCTGGGTCGTTACAATCTCCCCCACTTAAAACTTTTCGTCCCCGAAAAGGAATAAAGTCGAAAGTGGTTTGATAAATCCATAATCATACAACACAACCAACCAATTTGTGTCTAACCTTTCTAAAATATTCTGATCAAATCCTATTTTCCTTTAAAAATCATTCAGGGTATAGAATATAAAAGTGCACATCCATGAAAAGAAAATAACAACAGAGTAGAGAATTAAATGGTAATGCAAAGTATGACAAATGTACCTTGCACCGGAGTCAATCAGAGATATCTACTCGGCATCTGGGGTAAGCTTTCTGAATGCTCTCCTCAGTTTCCCAAGTACAATCTCGCGGATCTCCACTCCATTGCACTTTGACTAAGCGAACCTTCTTGTTCCTCAGCTCTTTGGTTTCTTTGCCGATAATCTTTTGCGGCTCTCGCCTCACAGCTAATTCTGGAGTAATTTCAATATCCTGCTGAGCTGCTTCTTCCACGATCAAGTCTGGATCATGAACGTGCTTTCGAAGTTGAGATATATGAAATACATCATGCACTCCAGGCAACCAGCCTGGCAATTTAACTTTATATGCGAGAGTCCCAATCCGTTCCAGAATAGGAAACGGACCGATGAATTTGGGTGCCAACTTTCCAGTTTTACCGAACCGGATAACTCCTCTCATCGGCGATACTTTCAAATATACATAGTCGCCAACTTCAAAGGATATATCTCTTCTTCTTCTATCGGCATAGCTCTTTTGTCGGCTTTGAGCGGCGAGTAATCGCTTCTTAATAAAATCGACTTTGTCGGCAGCTTCTCGGATCATATCAGGACCCAATACGAGTCTATTCCCTGGCTCGACCCAACAAGCAGGAGATCGGCACGGTCTACCGTACAATGCTTC
The DNA here is from genome assembly GCA_030737875.1 of Allium sativum. Classification (NCBI taxonomy): domain Eukaryota; kingdom Viridiplantae; phylum Streptophyta; class Magnoliopsida; order Asparagales; family Amaryllidaceae; genus Allium; species Allium sativum. Next base: position 102,603 of record CM060925.1, on the reverse strand, counting down.
GAATGGCGACATTGTCAGACTCGCCTGGTAGCTGTTGTTATAAGAGAATTCAGCCAAATGCAGATGGTCTTCCCATGATCCACCGAAATCTATAACACAAGCCCGCAATAGATCTTCTAAAATGCGATTCACCCTCTCAGTCTGACCGTCTGTCTGAGGATGATAAGCGGTGCTCAAGTTTAACTTCGTTCCCAGCTCGACTTGAAATGCTTCCCAGAATTTGCTAGTGAATATTGTATCTCTATCACTTACTATACTGAGCGGCACTCCATGCAGTCTAACTATTTCCCTGAAGTATATCTGCGCCAGGCTCTGAGCGGTTCTGTTTGATCTGACAGGTATAAAATGGGCGGTCTTCGTGAAGCGATCTACGATCACCCAAATACTGTCATTTCCCTTTCTGGTTCTGGGCAAACCATCAATGAAATCCATAGAAATATGTTCCCACTTCCAGCCAGGAACTTCTAGCGGTTGTAATAATCCAGCCAATTTCTGTTGGTCGCTCTTGACTAGCTGGCAAGTAGGGCATCGGCTAACATATATCGAGATGTCTCTTTTTAACGACTTCCACCAGAATGTGCGCTTGATATCGTTATACATTTTATTCACACCCGGATGGATACTGAGCTTAGATTTGTGGCATTCATCAAGCACATCCCATCTGAGTTCAGGAATTTCTGGAACGCAAATTCGTCCTTCTAACCTCAGAATCCCTTCGCTGTCTAACTGGAAATCCGAAGCATTGCCTTTACGAATTCGCTGACTTATTCCTTTGATAAATTGGTCATCTTCTTGGAGAGCCGATATCTTATCAATCAACGAAGTCGCAATGATGAAACTGGCGATCATTTCATTCTTTCGGCTTAACGCATCAGCCATGACATTGGCTTTTCCTGGAGTATATATAATTTCAAAGTCATATGCTGCAAGAAACTCCAGCCAACGTTGCTGCCTCAAGTTCAAGTCCTTCTGAGTGAACAGATACTTTAACGACTGGTGATCTGTAAACAGTTCAAATCTCTCGCCCAGAAGATAGTGTCTCAAGATTTTCAAAGCGAACACAATAGCCAATAACTCAAGATCATGAGTTACGTAGTTCTTCTCGTGTGGCTTCAGTTGACGGCTAGCATAAGCAATTACTTGGCCTCTTTGCATTAACACTGCGCCAAGGCCTTCTCTAGAAGCATCAGTCCAGACTTTTAAATCTTGGTTGCCATCGATAATGGTTAACACTGGAGCAGTTGTCAACCTTAACTTTAGCTCCTCAAAAGCCTCCTCACTCTCTTGAGTCCATTTGAATTAAGAATGCTTCTTTGTAAGCTTCGTTAAGTGACCAGATATCTTCGAAAAGTCTTGAACGAACTTTCGGTAATAGCTAGCCAATCCGAGAAAACTGCGGACTTCAGTGGGAGTACTAGGCTGTTTCTAGTTCTGAATAGCTGTGATTTTACTTGGATCCACAGCGATTCCTTCTTTTGATACACGTGGCCCAGAAATTTCACTTCATCTTGCCAGAATATACATTTAGAAAACTTGGCTTTTAACACATTCCTTCTGAGGATTTCTAGAACCTGTTCCAGATGCTTTTCATGTTCGGCCTTTGATTTAGAGAAGATTAGAATATTGTCAATAAAAACACGGACAAATTTATTCAAAACTCCTCTGAACACTCTATTCATTAGATCGACGAAGTAAGCTGGAGCGTTACATAAGCCGAACGGCATTACTAACCACTCGTAGAATAAGTCGGGACCTCTGAACGCTGTCATTGGAACACACTCTTCGGCAATTCGAAGTTGATGGAATCCTGTAGCTAGGTCCATTCTGGAGAATACTTGTGCTCCATTTAGTCGATCCAACAAATCATCAATACGGGGCAATGGATATTTGTTCTTTATGGTCTGCTTGTTTAAATCACGATAATCCACACATAGCCGTAGAGTACCGTCAGATTTCGGGACAAATACCACTGCTGCACCCCAATCAGAGAAACTAGGCCTGATCAGACCTTTCCATACCAGCTGTCGTGTTTGATTGTCTAATTCCTCCTTCTCTTTCAAGGACATTCTTCGAATAGCATGAACTACCGGCCTTGCATTGGGAATCAAAGCAATCTTGAAATCTATTTCTCTCCGCGGAGGTAAGCGAACAACTTCTTCGAACACATCCGCATAATTCTTGACGACAGGAATATCTTTGATGAGGTCGGGAATATTCTCTGCGATCTCAGGGACATTTTCTATTTGAGCTGGAGAAACATTTAGAGCTGCCCAGAAGTCTTTTCTATTAGCATTTTGACCTTCACACGGTATGGTTATATAACTCCCTGATTTAATCTTAGCTCTAACAACTCTCTCGGCGCATCTAACTTCTGCTTCATATTTGGTTAACCAATCCAATCCCAGAATAAGATCGAATTCATCAAAATTCATGACGACAGAGATAATAGGGAATTTATAGCAAGAGAAAGAGACGGGTAACATTCCTTTCTTATGGAGGTCTTCATACTGATAAGCCATATAAATCATTTCTGAAAAAGGGAGCTTCACATGCCCCAACACTTTATTCTGATATCTCCTTTGAAGCCCGTAAATAAATCTCAGATTTTTCCTCTTTGTATTCTGAATCAGATGGGGAGCAAAGTGAGCAAGTTCATTGAATTTCTTGTGATATTCTGGGATGGTCATATCGCCTTGAATTAGATAGGAAAATTCATCACATAATCTCTCGGTTGCTTCGGGAGGAGTAAAACTTCCTAAGAAAATCACTTTGAATCTGTCCCAGGTGATATCACCTTCTGGATTATCCCTAATAACTGAATCCCACCAAAACAAAGCTTCTTCTTTGAGTGCCCAAGACGCCAGTAATCTTTTCTGATCGTCTCTCAGCTTTAAACCCTCAAAGATCTTCTCTGCAGAATGAATCCAAGCTTGTGTTTCCATAATGGACTCCTTGCCTAAGAATGGCGATCCCCCAAGATTTCGAAATCTCTTGTATAGAACTTCTATATTGGATTCTGGCTGCGGGAGCACAACTGGCTCATTAGCTGGTCGAGCCATACGATTATTTCTTCTGTTCCTGCCACTCATTTTCTAGTACTTCTGCAATTAGCAGATCAAGTGTCAGGTCACAGAAAAGAAAATTTTCAAACATAGAAACATATACTTCAAGTGTAAATGTGTCTATTGAGGTGTAATTTCATTCTGCTTTACTCGTACTAGGATTTTACTGATCCTATCTGTATAGAGTTACCCGTCCTAGAACACTACTGGTTCTATTTCTGACGAGTTCGTTCAAATGTTATATTCCAGAACTAAGCTTAACCAAAGCTCTGATACCACGTTGAGACGACCCGAAATCCCGTTCAGACGGAAACAGTGGTTATCTTTGGAATATAACACAGGAACAGATAATAGCAGAACAGAATTAAATAAATACACCAGATAATGAACAATAGAATATACTGGATAAAAGTAATCATCAGAGCTACACAGTATACAGGATCTTACTTAGTACAAATACAGTTCAGCTATACATAAATGTCTACAGCGGAAATAAACAAAATATGTACAATAGGAGCTGAACAGCATAAAAAGAAATAAATGATAGAATCCATCTTCAGCTCCAGCTATCCAGAAAGAACCAGCTAAACCTGAATACAAGGCTGCCCGTGTAGGAAAAGGGGCACCCGAGTTTGAGAGTGAAACAAACTACGAGTCAGTCATGGGACTGGTATGAGAAATCTACTCAAACATATATAATATGGCAAATCACAGGACCACGCCACTTTCGTGGAACGGGTTTACTCCATTGGATTGCCAGTGCTTCAAAACAAATTTTTTTCTTTTGAACATCGCTATGCTTTTTATAAAAATGAAGCCGTTATAAGACTCAGTTCCCATCACACAATGCAACGCAAACCGGAGGATAGAGTTTTTACCTTATAACGGTCAAAATATGCTTGATACGAATAAAACAAAGGCATTTGATATTATTGCTAGTGTTTATATGTTTTGAAAACAATTTCAAATCATAACTATCAATCATAGACGGCATTAATGCCCCATACCACTATGTCGCCATATATAGGTATGCAATCAAAACCGCACAGTCACGTATTTGGAAATTGGATTTCCGTCATGAACCAAGGCAAAAGATAGTCCTTACCGAATTCGAGACGCTCTAGCCCGCCCCTCAGGAACAGCCGCAACTGCCCCTTGGATCGTCAGGGTCGGTCCACAAGAAGTGGATTATAATGCCTGAACAATGCGTTTCTCCACCCTTTGGGGTGTAAATGAGCCAACGAATGACTCCATCGGACCTGGATCGTCCGATCAAACCGAGGCGCCTCGCAACAGCAACAACCACATAGGTGAAAAGTATATAAATGTCAGGGCTGGTAGGTTACTGACACCACCCTAGCTAGAAAGAAAACGCACGTCCCCCCTGAGGTCCTGCTCCCGTTTTTGGTTCATACCGGGGTGTGAGAATCGCGAATTCACGTTATACACAAAGCTACGCCACACAGGCGGTGCTTTGATCATCACCACAAGGCTTTGCTTTTCAACAGAAGCCCTGATCACTGCATCTTAGCATGCCACACAGAATAAATTCTATGTCAGACACGCAGTCCATTTACAAGTCTGTTCTGGGTCTGAACGAAACCGGAGGCACTAAATACCTCGCAAACCCATCGATCACCACGTACGTCTGGACGATCACCACTCATTATCCATATTTCGGGATGCCTCCCAATCAGGACCTCGGTTACCATCCAAACAAGGTGAAGATCTCCGGTCTTCGACCACCGTCTTTATCTTCGACCTTCAATCGTCGGTCAATTATTTGAAATGAGAATTAACTCGGCCTTCTCAAATAATTCACGTATATTTAGAATTTCAATTCGATTTATTTCAATGGTTAAATTATTCGACAACACCAATTTTGTTCTTTAATGTAATTTTCACACCAAACACACTCAACCATCAAACATCACATAAATTAAGCAAATTCAGTTTATTTCCACTCCATATTGTTTATGGTATTTTATAACTATTTATCGCTATTTTTATTTATTTTAAAATAGCCAATTTATTCAAAACGACGCTTCGGGCCATAAAGCGGCCGTGGCGCTGTTTTTCTTCAGATTTGTTTTACACATATCTGAAAATCTAACCGTTGGATCTTCGCAAAATTTACATCATTAGAAAGGTCTTTTCAAAACGAATCCAACGGTTCCCGTTTCGGGAAAATCCGACGGTCGGATCTCCCGGTACAATCGTTTGAAATTTCGATTTCAAAATACGAAATGCAGCGTCGTTATTCGATTAAATATATAATTATATTTATATATATATATATATAAATATAATCGTTTCTGGCGCTGTTTTTCTTCAGATTTGAATTGAACATTCCGGACAATCCAACCGTTGGATCTTTACAAAGTTGGTGCCGTTGGAAAGATTTTTCCAAGGCGAACCCGACGGTTGTGGTTTCGGGAAAATCCAATGGTCGGATTCCCCGTACTAGTTGTTTGAAATCATGGTTTCAAAATACGAACTGCACGGCTTCGTTTCGTTTTAATTTTATTTATATTTATATATTTATATAAATATAGTTCATTCAATGATTTCCATATCGTTTTCACTTCAAATATTTTTCTAACACCTTAAAATTTTGGAAAATTTCGCCATAACCTCCCCTGCACCGGGAGCATCGGGAAATCGCAAATAGCTTTCTCGGTCCTTCAAATCTCAAAAAGAAAAAGAAAAAGCCAAGCGGCTAGCCAACAGGCTCATAAAATCATCACCCAAACAAAACAGTAAATGTGTACCTATTTGTCGGGCACAAAATTTTATTTCTCTTCTCTAGCCCCTTTGCTATAACCTGTTCAATGAATATGTATGTACATATATATACAGTTCTTATCATTTATCCTTTTCTATTCAACTTCATATATGATTTCTATTTGGTTTAAAAACACCATTCATTCTAATGTTACATAAATAGGTGCAAATCATTTCATTAGCTAATTAATGAATATTTCAACTCATATATGTTTATTTTGAACAAGTGGCTATTTTTAACACTTCACATTCCAACGATTTTTTGCATACAATAAAAATGTGATTTTTATTGTAAAACAATTCATTTCAAAACACTATTTTTCTATATAGTTCATATAGGTGACAAAAATAGGATTTTATATATAGATAAAAGGTGATTTTTATCATCAAACAATTTATTTCAAAATATGAATACCATTCAACACATGAATTTCTAATCAACGAATGAATATCAATTCAACACATGAATGTTTTCTATAGTTTCTATATATAGATAAAAATGTGATTTTTATTATCAAACAATTTATTTCAAAATATGAATACCATTCAACACATGAATTTCTAATCAACGAATGAATATCAATTCAACACATGAATGTTTTCTATAGTTTCTATATATAGATAAAAATGTGATTTTTATTATCAAACAATTTATTTCAAAATATGAATACCATTCAACACATGAATTTCTAATCAACGAATGAATATCAATTCAACACATGAATGTTTTCTATAGTTTCTATATATAGATAAAAATGTGATTTTTATTATCAAACAATTTATTTCAAAATATGAATACCATTCAACACATGAATTTCTAATCAATGAATGAATATCAATTCAACACATGAAGGTTTTCTATTCAATGAATAAATATAGTTTAAGGATATGAAAATAATTCAAACACACGAATATTATTCAAAATTTCGGCAGCATAACGGCAGGGTAGTTAAAACCGGGACCGTCCCTAGTACGGCTCCTCGCTCTACCTTAAAACCTCGCGGTTTTTGACAATGGGGATCATGCATCTAGTTCGCACGCAGGCGGCATGTATATATTTATTTCATTTCCACAAACTAATCCTATGTGGTTTCAACCAAATATTTCTCAACCACAAATGGGTATTTTTCAACCACAATCAACCAATATCAATCACAAACCATCCCAAACAATCATTCGCAATCAATCAATTTTCACAACCATTTCAATCAATAAATATCGTCCATGATTTGTGGATGAGGGGCGTATATATATATATATATATATATATATTTACATATAGCAATTCACTTTCATTTCACACATATATATATATATTTTTAAATCAGAAATCTCACCAATAGCTATCCAACTACGATTCTTCCTTTATAGAAATCTTCGCCAATCTCGCCTTTTGTCGCTTCGTTGCCCGTATTCTCTACATATGTAAAAATCGAATTTTTACTATGTTATTCAATATATAAAAAATCGAATTTCAAAAATATAGATTCCGCCTTTTCAAAAATAAAGATTATATTTTTAATATTCCTATGGTGTAAAAATTATATTTTTATTACTTTAAAAATATAAAAATCATATCTTACTTCTTCTACTTAATAAAAATTCCGTCTTTTCTATTTTAAAAATATGATCTTTTCTATTCTAAAAATTTGATCTTTTCTATTCTAAAAATTTGATCTTTTCTATTTTAAAGTTTAAATCTTTTTCTATTCAAAGTTTAAATCTTTTTCTATTCAAAGTTTAAATCTTTTTCTATTCAAAGTTTAAATCTTTTTCTATTCTAAAGTTTAAATCTTTTTCTATTCAAAGTTTAAATCTTTTTCTTTAAAGTTTAAAAATCCTTTTGAAATTCTTTTGAAAATCAGTTTTTAAATTCTTTAAAAATCTGTTTTTATACCCTTTAAAAATCAGTTTTTATAACCTTTTAAAATCAGTTTTTATAACCTTTTAAAATCAGTTTTTATAACCTTTTAAAATCAGTTTTTCAGAATTAAAAATAAAAATAAAATAAAAATAAAACAACTTACATCGATCTCCGTAGAAAGGGGGGAGTCGTCAGAGTCGGCGCTGGAGGTGGGGCGGCCTTCAGTTCGTCGGCGGTGGGAGGTTGTCAGACTGGGGGGCTCTCGAATCGCGTCGCGATGGCTTCGAGGGGGAGGGCGAGGTCACTGGCGGTTCGAGGGTGGGGCTTCGGTGGAGGCGGTCGTGGGTGGGGCTTCCGTGGAGGCGGCGTCGCCGATCGATTTAGGGTTCTCTTTTTTTTCTCGAACTGAAGAGAGAGAAGAGGGAATAGGGGGGTTTATATAAACTATATATATTTAATTATTTAATTTTTCAAAAAGTTGACTTTTACATACGACCTCTAAACGAGGCCCACTGCCTGTCGTCCATAGCGTTTTACCCCCATCCCGAACACAATGGGATATGTATCGTAAGCTGATTCGATCGTTTGAATCAGTTTCCGTTGAATTTAAAGTGTACTTCTTTATATATTCAATTTAAACGCACATTTCAATTTAGTGGGGCCACATACGAACTCGAAAAATTCCAGAAAAATATTTTCTAGCCTCGTATTGACGATACGGTCCTAACAAAACTAGTTTCGTCGAATTCTGAGACCATTTGAAAAATGGCCAATTTCCAGTCGATTAAAATCAACTGAAACCGGTCAAACGCGTTTTCCTTTGCCACGCTCACATATTGATTCGAAAAATTATGAAATTTGAAACCTAGAAATAACTTGACATGCGGATCCAACAAAAGTGGTTTCGTCGAAATCCGAGGTCATCTGCAAAATGTCCATTTTTAAGGGCCTGAATTCCATAGCGACTATTCAGAATTTTCAACTGGACATATCTTTTGATTCCCGCTATCAAATTTCGATTGGTCAGATTCGTTGGAAAGATATTATCAATTAGATTCCATTATTTTTGGTTTCACTAAAATCCGGATTGTTTTGCACCCAGTATAGTCCGACAAAGTTTGAATTCAATTTTTGAAACTGCCACGCCATTTCAGGCCTTGTTTATAATTATAATTAATTATATTCGTTTTCAATTGTTGATTCATACTCAGTTTTCATTGCCATTATTTAAAATATTTATTTTAAATATTTTAAAATCCATTATTTTAGCCAATTTAAAAATTTTAAATTGGTTCAGATTTTCTGGGTCGTTACATTGAGCTTTACTTCAGCAATCCAAATCCAAGTGCTCCTAAAGAGATCCAAATCAAGCTTCCCACCCTAAGAACCTAGGGGGGGGGGGAAGGAAGAAAAGAGGTGGAAACAAAGGGGGTCAGACATAAAGTCTGACAAGTCCGATAACTCCAACAATATAATTATCAAAGTAACTAGGATAAGACATAAGCTTGGTAAATAAGGAAATGACTGTGAATTAACTGCAAGACCAAGCAACCAAAAATAATAGGATGAGCAAAGATAACGTTAAAGACGCTTCCTAATCAATATAGGGTAATTACTATACTCTACCGTACTGTACTGTACTAACACTAACTGCACCCATACTAGTCACTCTAGAAACTTGAACCCTCTTGACTAAATAGAATGATGATAGCTTCGTGTACTACTAGATGTACTCACTATCCCCACTAGATGTACCCCTTCAATGGTAATTCCATGTACTCCTAGCTGACGTCATAGGTGTCGCCTGCTCCTATCTCCACTAGATGTACCGACTACCCTGCCCCATTCGATCGGCTCCCTAACTCGTAGATACCCGTGCTGGTCCCACAGTGGGGTGTATCACTCCCCTAAAGTGGCAACCCAATACAACATAAGGATGCACGGCTTATACCTACACGATGCAACAACGCCTTACCTACCAGCCCGGGCCCACGCAAGCACATGACACCGTTGGACTTGCGTCGCCACCGCTAACCCATTTTGGCCTTTAACAATCAGGCCCAGTAGGCGTGTCCCGTCCTCGACTTGGGTCGAGCTCACAAAGATAATTAATGGGCTACTGGACTGAAAAGGGCCCCCACCAAGCTTCCCACCTAGGCTTGGTCCCCTCTAATACATCCCACTTAACCCCATGTCCACTTACATGTATAAATTTGGTTAAGTGTTTTCTAATTTTACCTAGTCTCACCCTTTTTTTTAATTAACAGGTTGTATTGTTAAGTCTGTGGGCCTATATACACAAATATTACCCACCTACCCAAGATTTACTTAACCCACTCATTCCGTATAACCCAGTTTACTTAACCCCCAACTTAAACTTAAGTTCTTACAGTCCCTAGGGATCAAATTTGGTTAAGTAGTCCATTTCATTTACCATGTCCATTTTTAATTAATTAATCAATTAATTAAAACCTTTCCCTTCATAGGTGTCAATACCTATTTTATCCAATAATTTGAATTACATGTCATAATTGTTTATATTCAAATTACTCCATTTTTCTGATCGTATTTCTCATGACATCCTCATGTCACCCACATGTCACCCACTAGATTCCTCTTGCCACCCAAGGCACCCACTTAACCCCCTCATGTCCCACTACATATTTACTTTGGTTAAGTGTTTCTTAATTTATTACCATCGTAACCCCTGTAGGACCTCTCACATTAGACTGACATTTGTGGCTGTTGGATTTGCCGGGCGGGTCCGGGCAGTCTTACACCACAAACGAGCCTAACCTCGTGTCCATACAATGGTTATGCATTTAGTTTGGGCCTTTGACCTCTCACATTGGGCTACCATTTGTGGTTGCTGGATTTGCCGGGCAGGTCCGGGCAGTCTTACACCACAAATGAGTCCAACCTCATGTCTTAGGCAATTAATTACACATAACTAATTTCCCCCAATATTTGAATTACTTTCCCTATTCAAATTACAAATCATTTCCATATTTATTTATGTATAAATATGTCACCTTAATTATGTCCACTTTTTATGGTACATAAATTGTACCAATTTACATCTCAAATTAATTTCATGCCTTTTTAGGCATTTGTGCCAATTCCCAATATTTAATATCCCTATTCAAATTCAAATTAATCTATGTCCATAATTAAACAATGTCCATTACTACACATTAATTTTCCAATTAATGCCTTCATTAAATCTTTCGCCTTTTAAGGCTATTCACCTTAATTAATATCTCAAATTCGTTATATGCCTCATTTACATGCCAATTCACATTTATTAACATAATCAATATTTTCATCCCATATTTGGATTAATTATTCCTAATCAAATATGTTAATAAAATTCCAATTATCTTTATGACCATAATTCACATTAATTATGTCCATATATCACTTTGCCAATTAATATCTCAATTTACATATATGCCTCTTTTAAGGCTATTACATGCCAATTCACATTTATTAACATAATCAATATTTTTCCCATAACCCCCGCAGCGTCCGTTCGCATAGAATATATGATAGACTAAGAAATAGTCTAACTCATGTAAAAGGGAAAACACCACATATTCACATAACATACAAAATAGGCCTAACTTGCATATGAGAATTTACCACATAACTTGCATAAAATCATAGATCTAAACATAGGCCTAAAAGGTATGAACCTGCATGTTATGAATAAGATTTTCATCACAAAATTTACATAGGCAATAACCACAAACTTGCATAACATGATTCATATTCCAAACTCATATTTTTATATAAACTTGCATATGTGATTTATGCAACATAACAATGGTGTAAATTTACCTCTAAACATATAAACTAGCATGTAAAGATTTAGCATATAACTCATACATGTCATAGCCTAACTTTTGATCTAAAATAGATGTCATAATCTTTACTAACTTGAATGTGATTTATGTCTAAATCAACATCTAAACTTGCATACATACATATGATCTATCATAAGAATCAACATAACCAAACTAGCCTTTAAACAACATGATGATTTGATTATACATAAGCCAATCATAGAATTACAACATAGATCATAACTTTACAACATGTATGATAACATCACAATTTAACAACATAATCATATCATACGGTCAATAATTCACATCATATCCATATAATCCACAATTATATCTAATCTTACTTAATTTAATAATTATCTTGATTAGAGAAATCGAACTTGCCTTTCGTGGTTAAAGAATTATGAACAATTGATCAAACTTGATGTAGAATTGTTGTAGCGACGTTAGTTGATTCGTTGTTGAAGCTCTAAGCTTGAATTAGGTTGAATTGATTAGCTATCTTCCTATTTAGTTGGCAGCGGCTACACTGAGTTCCATGGCGACGGCATAACGGCTTTAGTTTCAATTTTAATTAGGTTTAGGGTTAGCATTAGGATGTATTTATAGTTGTAGGAAGTTATTTAGGACCATTAGATTAACCATGAACCATGAGAACCAACCAAATGCAAAATCTGCATTTGAGCGAATCGGCCCACGGGTTGACAGCCAAACACCCTGGATTAACCCCTAGTCGACCCAGCGAAGCTCGGGTCGACCTCAAAAATGGGCCGGTTCGGTCATTCCCTCCTCCCAATTCGCTGTTTTGAACTTTTTCGCATATTTATTTATTTAATTTTTAATTTATATATATATATATATATATATCAATATATATATATTTCTCTGCGCAACCCATTTCACTTAATTCTTTTCTAAAAATTAAGTATACTTTAATTTGTGAATTTTAATGTTATAAAATTATGGGGTGTTACATTCTCCCCTCCTTAAAGGATTTCGTCCCCGAAATCTCCAAGTCAAGAAGAATGTATATCCTACCATCTAATCGTCCATCTACTCAACCATCAAACACCAGCATCCATTATCCTTAAAAGACTTCTAATGCTTTATTGTTTATATGCACAGTGTGTGTATATATCCATATCTAATGCAAAATTAGGCGGTCTACTGATTCAGTCGACCTCCTTAGTGCAATTCATGATAGTGCCATGCGTCCAATATGTATGCAAAAGATTCCTAATGATACATATTAATTCTATATGCGTGCACAACCATCCACACGAATGCAGCAACCATATGATAATACAACCATTATACATCCATTTTACTAAATACATCCATATATATGCAATATGCAATATGAAGTGACTGAGCTGATCTGGTGCCTAATAGTATGTGTATACGCATCCACGAGCAACCACTAGCGAACACTTGCATCCACTTTGCATCCATCATACATAACATGTCTCAAACACATGTTTCAACCATAGGATTTCCCTAACTGAAGGTCAAAGATACTAGCGAGAGGACATACTAAAGATAAGATAAGCACAAGCTAAGCGATAAAGGAGAAATTAAAAGACATACCCTCGAAAAGAAAAGGGTACAATGAACGCATCTTCTCTTCCGTCTCCCAAGTAGCATTACTCTCATCGTCTCCCCATTGTACTTTGACTAGTCTGACCTCTCGATTTCTCAACTTCATGATCTCCGACCCAAGAATGCATGTAGGAGCTCGTCGAATCGTCGCATCACGCTCTATTTCCACCTCTATAAGCAAGCTCGGCTCCACTACCTCCGCGGTCTCGTGTAAGCACTTCCTCAAATGTGATACATGGAATACGTCGTGTACACCACTAAGTCTCTCAGGCAACTCCTCTTATCCGCATAAGATTTCTGCCTATCTTGCGCTGCCTTCATCCTTCTTCGAATCAAATCAATCTTCTCTGAAATCTTTTTAATCATATCGGTCCCAAGTAATATCTTATCCGTAGATTCCCACCAACGTGTAGGTGAACGACAAGGTCGTCCATAAAGAGCTTCGAAAGGTGCCATGCCAATGCTAGACTAAAAGCTATTATTATATGCGAACTCCACCAATGGAAGATGCTCTTCCCATGTACCCCCAAAGTCTAGGATACATAGCCTCAAAAGGTCCTCTAGAATACGATTCACCCTCTCGGTTTGGTCGTCCGTCTGAGGATGATATGCGGTGCTCAAACATAACTGAGTCCCTACCGCTTCTTGTAAGCTCCTCCAAAATTCGCTAGTGAAGATAGGATCGCGATTGCTTACTATGCTAGAAGGAACACCATGCAAACGAACTATCTCTCGGACGTATACAGAAGCTAACCATGGAGCAGTCCTCTTACTCTTCACGGGAATAAAATGGGCGCTCTTAGTAAGTCTATATACTATAACCCAAATCCCCGTATTACCCTTCCTCGATCTTGGTAATCCATCAACAAAATCTATCGAGATACTATCCATGTAAACTCATCGCAACTATCCATCTCCCACGCAAGCCGTCCTATTCGAACTCGATATCCCCCAAGCATAAGCCCCAAAGGCCTAAACCAATATCAGACAAGCACCCAAGGAATACCTCCTCCGATTTCAGACAGTCTACGTGATATGATACTAGCAAAACAAATAATTGGGCACTTAACCGACTCTGGTTGTCCTCGCCAGTCTTGCTTCAAAACCATCACTAATCACCTAACTGACTTTGCATTATCCCCTAGGCACACACGAATACCTTGTGCCTCTAGGTAAACCCCGCACTTCATCGAAGACGTCACTATAATCACGGACCACACGAAAAGATTCCAAATCACCGTTGGATACGTCAAGAGATTCGAGACAGCTAAACGTCACTGAACCCCTAGGTCACAAGAAATATGAGGGTATTTCCATAATGAATCAATAGTCTAACTACCATCCTTTCACTATCTAGGATGGCACCCCGCCTGGGTAGCCAATCCACCCCTATAATCAAACTATAGCCCGTGAAACCAAGGACGAAGGCGTTGCATTCAAATACAATGTCCAAGATAGACACTCTCAAATCCCGACAAACCATTGAAGGATGAGCCGAACCACCAAAAAGATTTGAGACTAGGATGGGATCCTTAAATAGACTAGTATTTAGGTGCAGTGTTTTCAACTAACAAAGCAGATACTAACGAGTATAAAGCGCCAGAATCAAACAAAGTTCGAATAGGATGATAAAGTAAACCAAATTTCTACCTGGACGGTCTACCCCTATCAGGTACACCAGCCGTGAGGGAATATAACTACCCTCCAGAAGATCCTGTACTTTGCCCTTGCCTCTTTGGACAATCCTAATAAGGTGTCCTATTTCTCCAAAAGGACAACTACTAGCCTTCTTGTTCACATTCCCCATTCGTGACCTTCCACCAAGTTGAGGTTTCGTCCTTCATTAACCAACAGCTATTTGAACCTTCCTCCCATCATCTACCTCAAAGGTATCAACAAGCCTTCCACTTCCTTGAACTAACTTCTAGCCCGTCAAACGTCTAAGTCCCTTGAAGTGGTTTTTCGCCCTTCGTATGGAACTCTCTATTTATCTTAGAAAAAGCATCTATACGCGGAGGGGAAATCCAAAAAAGAGAAAGAGGAAGAGATTCAAAACGGAGAGTCGAAGGAAGGATATATGGCTCTTGGGGATTATGTTTTTTAAAACAAACCTTTCTTTCAAAAATACTCTTCTACAAACATATTTTTGAAAGTATTCTTTATAAAATGCTTTTGAAAAATAGTTTCTCAAAATATCTTATCTGTTCTGGTAACCTTCAGCTCTGATACCACGTGTAACACCCCATGTCCATTAATGTCACTCACAAAAGGGAATGCATTAACTTCTATGGAGCGTTTTAAGTGAATATAGAACAGAAAATCACAACAAGACAGATATGAAGTAGTACTTGAAAATTTATAACTTTATTTACTGCAACGGAAGGTAAATATTTTTGGTTACATCACCAAAACCCAAAGACTAAAGTCAAGTACATAATATCCATCTTGACAAAATCAGAGTACATAATATAAAAAGCATAATCCCATAAATAGCCATAAAAGAGATAGGTTGAGCTTTACTTCAACAATCCAAATCCAAGTGCTCCTAAAGAGATCCAAATCAAGCTTCCCACCCTAAGAACCTGAGGGGAGGGGGGAAAGGAAGAAAAGAGGTGGAAACAAAGGGGGTCAGACATAAAGTCTGGCAAGTCCGATAACTCCAACAATATATTTATCAAAGTAACTAGGACAAGACATAAGATTGGTAAATAAGGAAATGACTGTGAATTAATGGCAAGACCAAGCAACCAAAAATAATAGGATGAGCAAAGATAACGTTAAAGACGCTTCCTAATCAATATAGGGTAATTACTATACTCTACCGTACTGTACCGTACTGTACTGTAGTAACACTAACTGCACCCATACTAGTCACTCTAGAAACTTGATCCCTCTTGACTATATAGAATGATGATAGTTTCGTGTACTACTAGATGTACCCACTATCCCCACTAGATGTACCCCTTCAATGGTAATTCCATGTACTCCTAGCTGACGTCATAGGTGCCGCCTGCTCCTATCTCCACTAGATGTACCCACTACCCTGCCCCATTCGATCGGCTCCCTAACTCGTAGATACCCGTGCTGGTCCTTCAGTGAGGTGTATCACTCCCCTAAAGTGGCAACCCAATACAACTTAAGGATGCACGGCTTATACCTACACGATGCAACAACGTCTTACCCACCAGCCCGGGCCCACGCACGCACATGACCCCGTTGGACTTGCGTTGCCACCGCTAACCCATTTTGGCCTCTAACAATCAGGCCCAGTAGGCGTGTCCCGTCCTCGACTTGGGTCGAGCTCACAAAGATACTTAATGGGCTACTGGACTGAAAAGGGCCCCCACCAAGCTTCCCACCTAGGCTTGGTCCCCTCTAATACATCCCATGTGACGACCCCCAAACTTCCACAAGTGAAAGCAAGGAGAAATCATTTGGAATACAACATAAATACAGTACAACAAGTCACAGAAAACAACATAGCACAGGAAATCCATATAATAACAACATTATAGCAGCGGATATACAATGTCATCAGCAATAGAAAATCCACAGTCACAGAATCTAAATTATTACAGCAAGTTTTCAGAGAATTGCATAAGTTCCAACTCCAAATAAAAGAACGTGGAATGGAAGTAAGTCTGAAAATAAAAGGAAAGAAAAATGCGATAAGCGAAAAGATAGGTCTTCAAGCTCCATCACCTTATCTTCACCCAAAAGCAACTCCAAGCGAAAAGATAAAAGTAGCTCCAAAGAAACTCCAAGCAGAAAAAGAACCTGTCTACTTGGCTGCCCGTGTAGAAGAGAGGGCACCCAAGTTTGTAAAAAAGTGAAACAAACAATGGGTCAGTCGTGGGACTGGTGTGAGAGTTCTTAACTAAAATTACTCATACTAATAAGGCAAATCTAAGGACCACGCCGCTAACGCGGAACGGGTTGTACCAATGGATTGCCGTGCATAACTACAGTGTCAGTACAAATAAATAAAACGTAACACAGCGCAATGTCTTTTGAAAAATGGAACCACCATAAGACTCAGGTCCCATCACACAATGCAACGCACACCAAGAGGATAGAGTTTTACCTTATGGTGGTTAAACATGCTAAATACGCCAAATACGAAACTAATATTATTATTATTAGGGTGTATATGTTTTTAAAACAATTCAAAGCAATGTATTAATCCTAGGAAGCATAGGTACCATATATTATGCCTCCAATACTAGTAATACAAATCAAATCCGTCGGGGTCGTATTGGAAATTTGGGTTTCCATCATGAGTCTAGGCTAGGGAGGACTCCTTACCGATTCGAGACACTCTAGTTAATGCCCCAGGATTGCCCGCAGTTAACCCTTGGAAATGGCAGGGCCGGTCCTCACATACAGCTTAGAGGATTAGTTATTCCTAAGCACACGTTTCCCGGTCCTATAGGACCTATCCGAGGCGCCTCATTTCATCATCCTCCAAAAAGTAAAATGATTACTAACTAGAAAGAAACGTGCTACTTTCCCTGCGTTCCCTTCCCCCTTTTTAGACTCTACCGGTTTGTGAGGCTCGTGAGGTCGTGTATACCATACCACAGGATTTTGCTTTTCAACCAGAAACCCTGATCATTTCATCTTAGCACGCCACACCGTCATTCCATACCGTACCATCGACCGTCTGCCAACATATAAATGGGTGTTAAGTAGAGGATGAATTCTCTACCACCAACATTTTTACATTAGCGGAAAATCGACAACATGATATTTAATGGGATACGGTGTCAGACATACCATCCATTTACACCCATGCTCTAGGTCTGAACTAGGGTCAAACCCGTGAAATCAACGCGTACGTTTGGGCAATTACCCCGACTCGTAAATCGGGAGCTACCCAATTCAGAGTCTTGGTCGTTGTCCATTCGAGGGAAGATTTACGGTCTTCATACGCCGTCTTCATATTTAGATTCTTGAAATCGTAAAATCGTTTGGAATGGGATGAACCCGGACTTCCCAAACAATCTCGCGTTCATAATTTAGAGAAAAACACATTTCATGTCGTTATGTTGTCTTATAACGCTAAATCCTTGCCTTAATTATTTAATATAATTAATTTCTTTAATTAACGACGCTTCAGGTCAGAGGCGACTCTGGCGCCGTTCTCCATCCATTTTGATTTTTACTTTTCTCAAGATCTAACCGTTGGATTTTAGCGTAGCTTATATCGTTGGAAAGGTATTTCCAAGACGGTCATAGCGGTTTCAGTTTTGTGAAAATCCGACGGTCGGATCTTCCGGTATAATCATTTGAAAGTTCGATTTCAAAACGCGAACTACCGCGCTCGATTCGTTATATTTTGATTATTTATATAAATATATATATATATAATTAGTTCGTTAAACTCATCGCCCTTATATATATAATCTCCTTTCCCTCTTAACTTTTACTTTTTTTACTTGCATTACAATTTGTTTAGAATTAGACGATGATCCTTTTCTTTTAATCTACCACCATTATTATTTATTTTAATATTTTATAATTTACATTTGAAAATGTAAATTATAACGTACCATTCTTTTAATTCCTTGTATATTTCTTTTCCCATTACATTTTGAACAAGGGACATTTTCTATGGTGTAACCCTCATACATTATAAATAATGTAAATCTTTCTCCTACGTTTCATTTCTTTTTATTTGACATAAAAAAAATTAATTCTTGCATGTAGTTTCATTTCTTTTATTTAACATAAAATAAATGTTAAATTTTCCTATGGGGTAAATTCTCTTTTTATTTACATTATAAATAATGATGTTTTATCTTACCATGCAATTTCTCTTTTATAAACATTATAAAAATGTATTTTATCTTACCCTGCAATTTCTATATCGTTGACATGACAAAAATATTCTTTTTCCTACGATGCCTTTTCTATTCTTACTAACATGACAAAATATCATTTTATGCAAATGCAAATTCTATCTTTCTATTTTGACAAAATATCATTTTATGCAAATGCAAATTCTATCTTTCTATTTTGACAAAATATCATTTGATGCAAATGCAAATTCTATCTTTCTATTTTGACAAAATATCATTTTATGCAAATGCAAATTCTATCTTTCTATTTTGACAAAATATCATTTTATGCAAATGCAAATTCTATCTTTCTATTTTGACAAAATATCATTTTATGCAAATGCAAATTCTATCTTTCTATTTTGACAAAATATCATTTTATGCAAATGCAAATTCTATCTTTCTATTTTGACAAAATATCATTTTATGCAAATGCAAATTCTATCTTTCTATTTTGACAAAATATCATTTTATGCAAATGCAAATTCTATCTTTCTATTTTGACAAAATATCATTTTAAGCAAATGCAAATTCTATCTTTCTATTTTGACAAAATATCATTTTATGCAAATGCAAATTCTATCTTTCTATTTTGACAAAATATCATTTTAAGCAAATGCAAATTCTATCTTTCTATTTTGACAAAATATCATTTTATGCAAATGCAAATTCTATCTTCCTATTTTATTCATGAATGCATAAAAATATTATTTATCCTCCAATGCACTTTTGTTTCAATATAGCAAAGATATTATTGTTACCACACGATGAAAATTTCAATTCTAACATTTAAAAAAAAAAGTATTTTTCTTTTTTCATACGGTGTTCATTTTCTAATATTGACAAAGACGTCAATTACATACGGTGCTCATGTTCTAATTCTAATATTGACAAAAATGTCAATTACATACGGTGCTCATGTTCTAATTTTAATATTGACAAAAATGTCAATTACATACGGTGCTCATGTTCTAATTTTAATATTGACAAAAATGTCAATTACAAACGGTGCTCATGTTCTAATTTTAATATTGACAAAAATGTCAATTACAAACGGTGCTCGTGTTCTAATTTTAATATTGACAAAAATGTCAATTACATACGGTGCTCATGTTCTAATTCTAATATTGACAAAAATGTCAATTACATACGGTGCTCATGTTCTAATTTTAATATTGACAAAAATGTCAATTACATACGGTGCTCATGTTCTAATTCTAATATTGACAAAAATGTCAATTACATACGGTGTTCATGTTCTAATTCTAATATTGACAAAAATGTCAATTACATACGGTGCTCATGTTCTAATTCTAATATTGACAAAAATGTCAATTACATACGGTGCTCATGTTCTAATTCTAATATTGACAAAAATGTCAATTACATACGGTGTTCTTGTTCTAATTTTAATATTGACAAAAATGTCAATTACAAACGGTGCTCATGTTCTAATTTTAATATTGACAAAAATGTCAATTACAATTACATTGCCAATTTGTTCCCAAAACTTACTGTCAAAACACTACGCTACATGCAACGTCAATTTTTACATGTCATAACATCGCAAAATATATGGTCTCAATTTCTTGTGTCATAACATCCAACAATTTATGGTGACAATTTTATCATGTCATAACATCGCAAATATAATGGTGTCAATTCATCGTTATAGCATGGCAAATATAATGGTATCGAATCCATCGTTATAACATAGCAAATGAGATGGTATCAAATCCATCGTTATAGCATAGCAAATGATGTGATGTCCAATTTCTAACCACATATACACTTAACAATTTGTTTATTCAAAAATAAATTTGTGGTTTAGATCTCTCACCTCAACCAAGCAAATCCAAAAATCTAAACCACTTCAGAAATTTCCCAAATCAGTCCTGAAACGCAGCCTTCTGAATTACGAATCCGTCGGATCTGAAATTTTCAGAATCCGAGTTCGTATGAATAAGTTAGCAATGTTTTAATAGATCTGACTTTTCACTACTGTTTCTGTCACGACCAGAAGCGTTACAAAATCTGAACTAAAATATACCTTTCAATTTTCAGAATTCGTTCAAATCTTTGGATCCAATTTTCGCGAGCTACAGACGATGAAATCGCGAACCGTTTGTTGGACGTCGACAGGCTACGAGAGAGCTACGCGCGCCGGAAAGAGGAGGGAGTGCGGCTGGACGTGGTGGGGCCCACGGCCGTGCGTGCGGCGGTCCTTTGGGCGCACGGTGGTGGCTCGACGGTCAACGAGGGCGAGTGAAACTGGTACCCACTTGAAGGCTTGGTTTCCTCTTCGATTTGAGCACAAGTTTGCAAGAATCCGTTGAGAGACGAGAGAGAAAAGTGAGTTTGAAGTTTTGATCAATTATGGGTTTCGGCGGCCATCAAAATGGAAGGAGGAAGACGACGTATACCCGTATACGGACGTATTTATATAGGTATTTAGGGTTTTCTAATGATTATTTTTAATTAATTAATTAATTAATTAATTCGTGAAAATAGTGTTAACTCAAACGATCTCCGATTCGCGCCCAACGACTGTCGATTTTAATGTTTTCACGCCTTCTGAACACGATGGCGCTATCCGCATGGTCCAATTCTGAAGTTACAGACTGGTTTCCTTTTATTTTCAAATTAAATTGTTTAATTTAAATTCGAACGTACATAATTTCCTGAGGCCACATACTGACTCAGAAAAATCCAGAAAAATTATTTTTGGCTTTCTTATGACGATACGATCACTACAAAATTCGTTTCGTTCAATTCTGAGCACTTTTGAAAAATGGCTATTTTCACGTCGTTCAATTTCAACTGTATTTGACCAAACACAGTTTCTTACGCCACGCTCACATATTAAATCGAAAAATTCTAAAAATTGAAACTTAGCCATATTATGACATTCCGGATCCAATGAAAGTGGTTTCGTCGGATTCCGAGGTCGTTTGCAAAATGGTCATTTTCAACTGCTTCAAAGTTATTTAAAATTTGAAATTTGAAATTTCGACTCAAAAAACCCAACAAAATATCTTAAAATAAAATTTTCAAACTGGTTCAGATTTTCGGGTCATTACAATCTCCCCTCCTTAAGAACTTTTCGTCCTCGAAAAGGAAAAAGGAAAACAGAAAAGTAGGAATCAGCACAGAAAATACTGAAATGATTAAGCGTACCTCAAAATAAAATCTAATCTGAGATATCCACTCTGCATTTGGGATAGGCCTTTTTGAAACTCTCCTCAGTCTCCCAAGTGCAGTCCCTAGGATCGCCACTCCACTGCACTTTGACTAGGTTGATTCTTTTATTCCTCAGAGCTCGGGTTTCTTTGCCAATAATCTTTATCGGCTCTTTCCTCACCGTTAGACTTGGAGTAATATCCATGACTTGCTGATTTAGCTCATCTTCAATCAAATCTGGGTCATGCACATGCTGGCGGAGTTGGGACACATGAAACACATCATGCACTCCTGGCAGCCAGTCGGGCAGTTGCACTCGATAAGCCAGAGTACCAATCCTTTCGAGAATAGGGAATGGACCAATGAATCTTGGCGCCAATTTCCCAAACTTCCCAAATCGAATCACACCCCTTAGAGGAGAAACCTTCAAGTACACATGGTCACCAACAGAGAATTGCAAATCTCTTCTACGCTTGTCTGCATAGCTTTTCTGTCGGCTTTGGGCAGCCAGCAACCGCTTCTTAATTTTATCAACTTTGTCTGAAGCTTCTCGGACCATGTCTGGACCTAAAACAAGGCGATCTCCTTTTTCAATCCAACAGGCTGGCGATCTACATGGCTTATCATATAAGGCTTCGAACGGAGCCATCTTCAAACTTGCCTGATAGCTATTGTTATATGAGAATTCAACTAAATGCAAGTGATCCTCCCAAGAACCTCCATAATCGAGTATGCAAGCTTGCAACAAATCTTCAAGAATGCGATTCACCCTCTCAGTTTGGCCGTCTGTCTGAGGGTGGTATGCGGTGCTGAGATTTAATTTTGTTCCCAATTCATTTTGGAATGCCTCCCAAAACTTGCTAGTGAAGATAGGGTCACGGTCACTAACAATGCTGCTAGGAACACTATTTAAAACAAAAGATTTTCTTTGGTTAGACATGAAAATTTTTATTTAGAAAATGATGGAAAAAGGAAAGATTTAGTCTTAATACCCATATAGCCTGACTATTTCTTTGAGATAAATTTGTGCCAGACTTTGAGCAGTTCTGGTGGACTTGACAGGTATGAAATGAGCGACCTTGGTGAAGCGGTCCACGATCACCCAAATGCTGTCATTCCCTTTCTTAGTACGGGGCAAACCATCTATAAAATCCATGGAGACTTGGTCCCACTTCCCTTCGGGTACTGGCAATGGCTGCAACAATCCTGCAGGCTTTTGTTGATCGCTCTTCACTCGCTGACATGTAGGACATCTACTCACGTAAATGGATATATCCCTCTTCATATCTTTCCACCAAAACGTGCGCTTTAAATCATGATACATCTTGCTAACGCCTGGGTGGATGGAAAGCTTTGATTTGTGCCCTTCATTTAAAACTTCCCTGATGAGCTCTGGGATTTTTGGAACACAGATCCTCCCTTGCAACCTAAGGGCTCCCTTTTGATCTATTTGAAAGCTCGTGCTCTCTCCTTCTTGAATACTCTTAATCATTCTTTGAATAAACTTATCTTCCTTTTGAAGGGTAGAAATTTTATCAATCAAAGAAGGGGTAACTATAAAGTTTGCGACCATGGCAGCTTTTCTACTGAGTGCGTCTGCCACAACATTGGCTTTCCCTGGCGTATACAAGATGTCGAGATCATACGCCGCAAGAAATTCTAGCCACCTTAGCTGCCTTAAATTCAAGTCCTTTTGATCGAAGAGATATTTCAAAGATTGATGGTCTGTGAATAATTCGAATTTTTCGCCTAAGAGGTAGTGCCTCCAAATT
Organism: Allium sativum; assembly: GCA_030737875.1. Lineage (NCBI taxonomy): Eukaryota > Viridiplantae > Streptophyta > Magnoliopsida > Asparagales > Amaryllidaceae > Allium > Allium sativum. Next base: position 78,654 of record CM060925.1, on the reverse strand, counting down.
TTTAAAGCAAAAACTATGGCTAAAAGTTCTAGGTCATGGACACGATAATTTTTCTCATGCGGCTTTAGTTGACGGCTTGCATATGCAACAACTTTGCCCCTTTGCATCAATACTGCGCCAAGACCCCCACTTTGAGAAGCATCGGTGTAGACAGCTAAATCTTGGTTGCCATCGATGATGGTTAACACGGGAGCAGTGGTCAAACTCACCTTTAGCTTTTGGAAGGACTCCTCACACTCTGCTGTCCAAATGAACTTGGTGTTTTTCTTTGTGAGCTGTGTTAAAGGGCCAGATAGCTTGGCAAAGTTTTGGACGAACTTTCTATAATATCCAGCCAACCCTAGGAAACTTCTTACTTCAGTGGGTGTAGTGGGCTGCTTCCAATCTTGAATGGCGGAAATTTTGCTTGGGTCCACAGCAATTCCTTCTTTTGACACAACATGGCCCAAGAATTTTACCTCCTCTTGCCAAAATGTGCATTTTGAAAATTTTGCTTTTAGAACATTTCTTTGCAGAATCTCTAGCACTTCTTTTAGATGCCCTTCATGCTCCTCCTTGGTTTTAGAAAAGATCAAGATATCATCAATGAAGACTAGGACGAATTTATTCAAGACCTCTCTGAAGACCCTATTCATCAAGTCAACAAAATAGGCTGGAGCATTGCACAGACCGAACGGCATTACCAACCATTCGTAGAATAAGTCAGGCCCTCTGAAAGCGGTCAAAGGGATGCATTCTTCGGCTATGCGAAGTTGGTGGAAACCTGTGGCTAGGTCCATTTTCGAAAACACCTTGGCTCCATTTAAATTGTCCATCAGATCATCTATACGAGGCAAGGGATATTTGTTCTTTAAGGTTTGCTTATTGAGATCGCGGTAATCCACACAGAGCCTCAGAGTGCCGTCAGATTTAGGGACAAACACCACAGCTGCACCCCAATTGGAAAAGCTAGGCCGTATTAATCCCTTCTTTAGGAGCTGTTTGGTTTGGGCACTCAACTCTTCTTTTTCTTTAAGAGTCATTCTTCGAACAGCATGAACTACCGGCCTTGCATTAGGGACAAGATCGATTCTGAAATCGATTTCCCTTCGCGGTGGTAAACTATCTACTTCTTCAAATACGTCCGCATAATCCATGACAATGGGAATATTCTCTGAAGATATGGGCGTGACTTCTAAGGAAGACCAAAAAGCTTTCCTGTCTGGCTTTAAGCCCTGGCAAGGTATAGCAACGGTGCTTCCGAAACCTGGTTTTGCCTTCACTACTCTTTCAGAACATAGTACTTCAGCGTCATATTTTGTTAGCCAATCAAGACCAAGGATAATATCAAATTCGGAAAAATCCATGATGATCAAGTTAAATGGAAATTTGAAACGAGAGTAGGATACTGGCACTTTACAGAATAATCCTAGAGAGATGGAATCTCCTACAGGATTATGAACATTAATTGGCTCTTTAAGGCTTCGTTGTTTTATTCTCAACTTTTTAACTGCGTTGCTAGAAATAAAACTCCTTGACGCACCCGTGTCAAATAAAGCAGTAACAGGAATATTTTTAATAGAAACAGTACCATCCAGAACATCAGACTTACCTCCCTCAGTAGGTGTAGAGGAAGATGGTGTACCCGCTCCCTCATAAACATGTGCAATCTGAGCTCCTTTCAACAGTGGGCAATTGGCCTTAATATGGCCCTTTTTATGGCAGTTGTAGCAATCTTTGCTATCATCACATCTGGCCCTCTTCGGACCCCTGCAGTCTTTGCTATAATGCCCGAACTTCTGACAGTTGTAACATTGGACCTTGGATTTGTCAAATGTCTTAGCAGCTCCAGAATTACTGCCTTCAGCTTTCTTTTCTGGTTGTTTCCTTTTGTTGTTGTTGGCTAAGCTCCTCTCTCTGTCCTGCTGAGAAACCTTCTTGTCATTCACTTCATAACGGCAAGCGAACTCCACCATTTTATTGAAGGAAAGGTCGATGTGGGCAGTGACTCTGTCAATATATTTCCTTGCAAGGCCATTTATGAATCTCTTATTCTTCTGAAAGTCATCACGAATCAGTTCAGGTGCGTAACGGGAAAGGTCCTCGAACCTACGAACATACTCTGAAATGGACTTGTCGCCTTGCCTCAGATTGGCGAATTCGTCGTGTAGCCTTTCTACTTCCTGCCTCGGAATGTATTTGTCGTTGAAAAGCTCTTTAAATCTATCCCAAGACATATTATCTTCGTCGCCTCCAATGTTGACTACCTCCCACCAGTTTTGCGCTTCGCCTTGAAGATGCCATGCTGCAGTAAATCTCTTTCTCTGATCATCCAATCCCAGTCCTCCAAATATCTTTTCACAATTTTTCAGCCACGCCTGAGCTTGTACCACAGTCTCAGAACCGGTGAATGGAACTCCACCCAAATTCTTGAACTTCTTCGCCACCTTGTCCAAGTCAAAGGGTGGCGGCGGTGGTGGTGGTTGTTGTTGGACAGTGGGCTCCTCAGTTTCAGTGGTATTTTGCCTTCTCCTAGCGGCTCTAGCAGCTCTTGCAGCAGCGGTACTCATTCTAAGTTAGTTCTGTACAATCAAGGGAAGAGTCAGAACAACCTTAATGACGATGATTTTTAAGAAGTGATAAGGAAAAAGGATAGATAAAAGATGGTGATAAGGTGACCGACTATTATGTATTCTTATGAAATGTTCGCCGTAGAATAATGTGATTCTACGTAAACGAGTTACTATAAATATGTTATATCCCGCTTTGTAAACCAAAGCTCTGATACCAACTGTGACGACCCCCAAACTTCCACAAGTGAAAGCAAGGAGAAATCATTTGGAATACAACATAAATATAGTACAACAAGTCACAGAAAACAACATAGCACAGGAAATCCATATAATAACAACATTATAGCAGCGGATATACAATGTCATCAGCAAAAGAAAATCCACAGTCACAGAATCTAAATTATTACAGCAAGTTTTCAGAGAATTGCATAAGTTCCAACTCCAAATAAAAGAACGTGGAATGGAAGTAAGTCTAAAAATAAAAGGAAAGAAAAATGCGATAAGCGAAAAGATAGGTCTTCAAGCTCCATCACCTTATCTTCACCCAAAAGCAACTCCAAGCGAAAAGATAAAAGTAGCTCCAAAGAAACTCCAAGCAGAAAAAGAACCTGTCTACTTGGCTGCCCATGTAGAAGAGAGGGCACCCAAGTTTGTAAAAAAGTGAAACAAACAATGGGTCAGTCGTGGGACTGGTGTGAGAGTTCTTAACTAAAATTACTCATACTAATAAGGCAAATCTAAGGGCCACGCCGCTAACGCGGAACGGGTTGTACCAATGGATTGCCGTGCATAACTACAGTGTCAGTACAAATAAATAAAACGTAACACAGCGCAATGTCTTTTGAAAAATGGAACCACCATAAGACTCAGGTCCCATCACACAATGCAACGCACACCAAGAGGATAGAGTTTTACCTTATGGTGGTTAAACATGCTAAATACGCCAAATACGAAACTAATATTATTATTATTAGGGTGTATATGTTTTTAAAACAATTCAAAGCAATGTATTAATCCTAGGAAGCATAGGTACCATATATTATGCCTCCAATACTAGTAATACAAATCAAATCCGTCGGGGTCGTATTGGAAATTTGGGTTTCCATCATGAGTCTAGGCTAGGGAGGACTCCTTACCGATTCGAGACACTCTAGTTAATGCCCCAGGATTACCCGCAGTTAACCCTTGGAAATGGCAGGGCCGGTCCTCACATACAGCTTAGAGGATTAGTTATTCCTAAGCACACGTTTCCCGGTCCTATAGGACCTATCCGAGGCGCCTCATTTCATCATCCTCCAAAAAGTAAAATGATTACTAACTAGAAAGAAACGTGCTACTTTCCCTGCGTTCCCTTCCCCCTTTTTAGACTCTACCGGTTTGTGAGGCTCGTGAGGTCGTGTATACCATACCACAGGATTTTGCTTTTCAACCAGAAACCCTGATCATTTCATCTTAGCACGCCACACCGTCATTCCATACCGTACCATCGACCGTCTGCCAACATATAAACGGGTGTTAAGTAGAGGATGAATTCTCTACCACCAACATTTTTACATTAGCGGAAAATCGACAACATGATATTTAATGGGATACGGTGTCAGACATACCATCCATTTACACCCATGCTCTAGGTCTGAACTAGGGTCAAACCCGTGAAATCAACGCGTACGTTTGGGCAATTACCCCGACTCGTAAATCGGGAGCTACCCAATTCAGAGTCTTGGTCGTTGTCCATTCGAGGGAAGATTTACGGTCTTCATACGCCGTCTTCATATTTAGATTCTTGAAATCGTAAAATCGTTTGGAATGGGATGAACCCGGACTTCCCAAACAATCTCGCGTTCATAATTTAGAGAAAAACACATTTCATGTCGTTATGTTGTCTTATAACGCTAAATCCTTGCCTTAATTATTTAATATAATTAATTTCTTTAATTAACGACGCTTCAGGTCAGAGGCGACTCTGGCGCCGTTCTCCATCCATTTTGATTTTTACTTTTCTCAAGATCTAACCGTTGGATTTTAGCGTAGCTTATATCGTTGGAAAGGTATTTCCAAGACGGTCATAGCGGTTTCAGTTTTGTGAAAATCCGACGGTCGGATCTTCCGGTATAATCATTTGAAAGTTCGATTTCAAAACGCGAACTACCGCGCTCGATTCGTTATATTTTGATTATTTATATAAATATATATATATATATATATATAATTAGTTCGTTAAACTCATCGCCCTTATATATATAATCTCCTTTCCCTCTTAACTTTTACTTTTTTTACTTGCATTACAATTTGTTTAGAATTAGACGATGATCCTTTTCTTTTAATCTACCACCATTATTATTTATTTTAATATTTTATAATTTACATTTGAAAATGTAAATTATAACGTACCATTCTTTTAATTCCTTGTATATTTCTTTTCCCATTACATTTTGAACAAGGGACATTTTCTATGGTGTAACCCTCATACATTATAAATAATGTAAATCTTTCTCCTACGTTTCATTTCTTTTTATTTGACATAAAAAAAATTAATTCTTGCATGTAGTTTCATTTCTTTTATTTAACATAAAATAAATGTTAAATTTTCCTATGGGGTAAATTCTCTTTTTATTTACATTATAAATAATGATGTTTTATCTTACCATGCAATTTCTCTTTTATAAACATTATAAAAATGTATTTTATCTTACCCTGCAATTTCTATATCGTTGACATGACAAAAATATTCTTTTTCCTACGATGCCTTTTCTATTCTTACTAACATGACAAAATATCATTTTATGCAAATGCAAATTCTATCTTTCTATTTTGACAAAATATCATTTTATGCAAATGCAAATTCTATCTTTCTATTTTATTCATGAATGCATAAAAATATTATTTATCCTCCAATGCACTTTTGTTTCAATATAGCAAAGATATTATTGTTACCATACGATGAAAATTTCAATTCTAACATTTAAAAAAAAAAGTATTTTTCTTTTTTCATACGGTGTTCATTTTCTAATATTGACAAAGACGTCAATTACATACGGTGCTCATGTTCTAATTCTAATATTGACAAAAATGTCAATTACATACGGTGCTCATGTTCTAATTTTAATATTGACAAAAATGACAATTACATACGGTGCTCATGTTCTAATTTTAATATTGACAAAAATGTCAATTACAAACGGTGCTCATGTTCTAATTTTAATATTGACAAAAATGTCAATTACAAACGGTGCTCATGTTCTAATTTTAATATTGACAAAAATGTCAATTACATACGGTGCTCATGTTCTAATTTTAATATTGACAAAAATGTCAATTACATACGGTGCTCATGTTCTAATTCTAATATTGACAAAAATGTCAATTACATACGGTGCTCATGTTCTAATTTTAATATTGACAAAAATGTCAATTACATACGGTGCTCATGTTCTAATTCTAATATTGACAAAAATGTCAATTACATACGGTGCTCATGTTCTAATTCTAATATTGACAAAAATGTCAATTACATACGGTGCTCATGTTCTAATTCTAATATTGACAAAAATGTCAATTACATACGGTGCTCATGTTCTAATTTTAATATTGACAAAAATGTCAATTACAAACGGTGCTCATGTTCTAATTTTAATATTGACAAAAATGTCAATTACGATTACATTGCCAATTTGTTCCCAAAACTTACTGTCAAAACACTACGCTACATACAACGTCTATTTTTACATGTCATAACATCGCAAAATATATGGTCTCAATTTCTTGTGTCATAACATCCAACAATTTATGGTGACAATTTTTATCATGTCATAACATCGCAAATATAATGGTGTCAATTCATCGTTATAGCATGGCAAATATAATGGTATCGAATCCATCGTTATAACATAGCAAATGAGATGGTATCAAATCCATCGTTATAGCATAGCAAATGATGTGATGTCCAATTTCTAACCACATATGCACTTAACAATTTGTTTATTCAAAAATAAATTTGTGGTTTAGATCTCTCACCTCAACCAAGCAAATCCAAAAATCTAAACCACTTCAGAAATTTCCCAAATCAGTCCTGAAACGCAGCCTTCTGAATTACGAATCCGTCGGATCTGAAATTTTCTGAATCCGAGTTCGTATGAATAAGTTAGCAATGTTTTAATAGATCTGACTTTTCACTACTGTTTCTGTCACGACCAGAAGCGTTACAAAATCTGAACTAAAATATACCTTTCAATTTTCAGAATTCGTTCAAATCTTTGGATCCAATTTTCGCGAGCTACAGGCGATGAAATCGCGAACCGTTTGTTGGACGTCGACATGCTACGAGAGAGCTACGCGCGCCGGAAAGAGGAGGGAGTGCGGCTGGACGTGGTGGGGCCCACGGCCGTGCGTGCGGCGGTCCTTTGGGCGCACGGTGGTGGCTCGACGGTCAACGAGGGCGAGCGAAACTGGTACCCACTTGAAGGCCTTGGTTTCCTCTTCGATTTGAGCACAAGTTTGCAAGAATCCGTTGAGAGACGAGAGAGAAAAGTGAGTTTGAAGTTTTGATCAATTATGGGTTTCGGCGGCCATCAAAATGGAAGGAGGAAGACGACGTATACCCGTATACGGACGTATTTATATAGGTATTTAGGGTTTTCTAATGATTATTTTTATTTATTTAATTAATTAATTAATTCGTGAAAATAGTGTTAACTCAAACGATCTCCGATTCGCGCCCAACGACTGTCGATTTTAATGTTTTCACGCCTTCTGAACACGATGGCGCTATCCGCATGGTCCAATTCTGAAGTTACAGACTGGTTTCCTTTTATTTTCAAATTAAATTGTTTAATTTAAATTCGAACGTACATAATTTCCTGAGGCCACATACTGACTCAGAAAAATCCGGAAAAATTATTTTTGGCTTTCTTATGACGATACGATCACAACAAAATTCGTTTCGTTCAATTCTGAGCACTTTTGAAAAATGGCTATTTTCACGTCGTTCAATTTCAACTGTATTTGACCAAACACAGTTTCTTACGCCACGCTCACATATTAAATCGAAAAATTCTAAAAATTGAAACTTAGCCATATTATGACATTCCGGATCCAATGAAAGTGGTTTCGTCGGATTCCGAGGTCGTTTGCAAAATGGACATTTTCAACTGCTTCAAAGTTATTTAAAATTTGAAATTTGAAATTTCGACTCAAAAAACCCAACAAAATATCTTAAAATAAAATTTTCAAACTGGTTCAGATTTTCGGGTCATTACATCCCACTTAACCCCATGTCCACTTACATGTATAAATTTGGTTAAGTGTTTTCTAATTTAACCTAGTCTCACCCTTTTGTTTAATTAACAGGTTGTATTGGTTAAGTCTGTGGGCCTATATACACAAATATTACCCACCTACCCAAGATTTACTTAACCCACTCATTCCGTATAACCCAGTTTACTTAACACCTAACTTAAACTTAAGTTCTTACAATCCCTAGGGATCAGATTTGGTTAAGTAGTCCATTTCATTAACCATGTCCATTTTTAATTAATTAATCAATTAATTAAAACCTTTCCCTTCATAGGTGTCAATACCTATTTTATCCAATAATTTGAATTACATGTCATAATTGTTTATATTCAAATTACTCCATTTTTCTAATCGTATTTCTCAATACATCCTCATGTCACCCACTAGATTCCTCACGCCACCCAAAGCACCCACTTAACCCCCTCATGTCCTACTACATATTTACTTTGGTTAAGTGTTTCTTAATTTATTACTATCGTAACCCCTGTAGGACCTCTCACATTAGACTGACATTTGTGGCTGCTGGATTTGCCGGGCGGGTCCGGGCAGTCTTACACCACAAACGAGCCTAACCTCGTGTCCATACAATTGTTACGCATTTAGTTTGGGCCTTTGACCTCTCACATTGGGCAACCATTTGTGGCTGCTGGATTTGCCGGGCGGGTCCGGGCAGTCTTACACCACAAATGAGTCCAACCTCGTGTCTTAGGCAATTAATTATACATAATTAATTTCCCCCAATATTTGAATTACTTTCCCTATTCAAATTACAAATCATTTCCATATTTATTTATGTATAAATATGTCACCTTAATTATGTCCACTATTTATGGTACATAAATTGTACCAATTTACATCTCAAATTAATTTCATGCCTTTTTAGGCATTTGTGCCAATTCCCAATATTTAATATCCCTATTCAAATTCAAATTAATCTATGTCCATAATTAAACTATGTCCATTACTACACATTAATTTTCCAATTAATGCCTTCATTAAATTTTTCGCCTTTTAAGGCAATTCACCTTAATTAATATCTCAAATTCGTTATATGCCTCATTTACATGCAATTCACATTTATTAACATAATCAATATTTTCATCCCATATTTGGATTAATTATTCCTAAACAAATATGTTAATAAAATTCCAATTATCTTTATGACCATAATTCACATTAATTATGTCCATATATCACTTTGCCAATTAATATCTCAATTTACATATATGCCTCTTTTAAGGCTATTACATGCCAATTCACATTTATTAACATAATCAATATTTTCCCATAACCCCCGCGACGTCCGTTCGCATAGAATATATGATAGACGAAGAAATAGTCTAACACATGAAAAAGGGAAAAACACCACATATTCACATAACCTACAAAATAAGCCTAACTTGCATATGAGAATTTACCACATAACTTGCATGAAATCATAGATCTAAACATAGGCCTAAAAGGTATGAACCTGCATGTTATGAATAAGATTTTCATCACAAAATTTACATAGGCAATAACCACAAACTTGCATAACATGATTCATATTCCAAACTCATATTTTTATATAAACTTGCATATGTGATTTATGCAACATAACAATGGTGTAAATTTACCTATAAACATATAAACTAGCATGTAAAGATTTAGCATATAACTCATACATGTCATAGCCTAACTTTTGATCTACAATAGATGTCATAATCTTTACTAACTTGCATGTGATTTATGTCTAAATCAACATCTAAACTTGCATACATACATATGATCTATCATATGAATCAACATAACCAAACTAGCATTTAAACAGCATGATGATTTGATTATACATAAGCCAATCATAGAATTACAACATAGATCATAACTTTACAACATGTATGATAACATCGCAATTTAACAACATAATCATATCATACGGTCAATAATTCACATCATATCTGTATAATCCACAATTATTTCTAATCTTACTTAATTTAATAATTATCTTGATTAGAGAAATCGAACTTGCCTTTCGTGGTTAAAGAATTAGGAACAATTGATCAAACTTGATGCAGAATTGTTGTAGCGACGTTAGTTGATTCGTTGTTGAAGCTCTAATGTAATGACCCGCTTGTCAGGGGTATTATAATTAATTTATTTAATTATATAAATAGTGACTTAGGGAATTAAAACGTCATTAATTAAATTATAGAAAATATTTAATTAAAATTAAATAATAGAACAATATATTTAATTCAGAAATAACCAGAAATAGTGAATTGACAATATAATGTGAACTGGGTCATCCCCGAGATTTAGTTCAGCTTAGAGTTGAGATATATTAGCGAATATATTCAATCGATGACAGTTTGAACGTATAATTATAATATAATTAAAACAGAGCTTAAAATGGTGCGGCAGTTCGCTATTTGGCGATTCGAACTTCAACTGAATGTACATGATTCGTTTTAAGCCGGATTTCCGTGAAACAAGAAACGTGTGGAGCTGATGGGGTATATCTTTCTAGTGGAAGAGAAAAATCGGGATTTCATCGTGTAGATTTTGATTTACGTCCAGATCAAAATTCAGAAAAAGTCACTGTGGAATTTCCTTTATACTTTGCAACTCTTTATTTATGTTATAAAAGGATTTTCGATATAAACTGAATATCGATAAATCTAAAATCTAAAAATATCAAGCTGTAAATTCTGATATGATTTTCTGGAGCTGTACGATATCATATGTGAAGATATGCGATAATATAAATTTATTTATTTTTAATGTAATAACATTTAAATGTATTTATATATTTAAATGGGTCATCCAAAGCTTTAAAAATAGCCGGTTTTGCAAACGAAGTCGGAATTCGACGAAACCAGTTTTGTTGGATCCCCAATATCAAATAGTTGTTAGATTTACAGTTTCGTGATTTTTAGAGTCACTGTGTGGTCGTACGGATATTTAGAGTGTAAAACAGTCAGTATTTTGATGGTTAAAAATATGCTGTGTGAGCATACGAAGTCAGAATTCGACGAAACCAGTTTCGTTGGGAACGTAATGTCAAACTCTAGCTACACGTCCAGTTTGGTGATTTTTGGGTATCATATGCAGTCACAGTGATTTTTAAGGACCAGAGAAGAGTGTAAAATCGATAAAATAAAATATAAAATCAAATTTAAAATAGTCCCCCTATTTTTCTGTGATCCCACACAGGCCACGCACCGACCCTTCTCATCCACAAGTGTTACCAACCACCATCACATCTATATAAGGTCGACAATGAATTTTACAGTGAAAGTTTCAAAAGTAGAAAAATCCAAACAACTAAAATAAAATTCCTAAAATCTTGAATCAAGTTTTGTTGAGATCATCAGACTCTGAGCTTCGATCCAGCACCATGCACTTAGGGTGCGACGCCTCCTTGGGTTGCTCGAAAATCAACGGTAAAAGTAGGGCTACGTTTGGTGAGCAATCAGAGAAATATTGCAAAGTTTGGAGTTCGAATTCGATATCGTTGGGAAGTTTAGCTTCTAGTGGGAGGTCTTTTGGGCTATTCGATGGGAAATGGGGACACCGTGTTATCAGGCGGACGAGCTGAAGCCGCGACATCCAGGGGGTGCGAGTTCATTGTTTATGAGTGGAGTAGGAAGAGGAGTAGGAGAGAAGCATGCTGGTGTTTTTAGTTCGAGATTTAATGAAGAGGAGAAGGTGAATTTCGGATCTGAAGTTGGAGGATTGGTGGAGTTTTGCTTCCGGAGGTCACGGCCGAACTGATTGAGGAAGAAAGGAGTAAAGGAGTGGGTAAGGGCTTTTAAGGGATGTAGTGGGCCGAGGTTAAAATGGGTGAGGCCCATTCTTAAGTAAACCATTTAAGTTTTTATTTAAATAAATAGTTTATTAACTTGTATAGTTCGTATCTTCTTCATACGAAATCAGAATCACAAAACGTAAGTTGCGTTGGGATCTTATGGACGAGAGCTCCACAACGAGACTGACCGCGAGTCAATTGGAGTTCGTCACAATTTATAGCGAAATAAATGGTCTGAATCAAGCGATGGTTATCGTCATTGACAATGATCGTCCAATGTGTGTAAATCTCCCCAACTCTGAATAGTTCTATTTTTACAGTGTATTCTAAGGACTGTTAATTATTGTCTGTTGACTGTGTGTTGACTGTTTGATTGAACTGCTAGTCAGTTAGTAGAAATTATATATATATATATATATATATAAACCGTTAAATATTTATATGTGATTTTGCTATTAGAAAATTTCACAGTGATGTGAAATCGATGTTAATTATATTGTCTAACATCTGTGATGCAGGGAAATAGGTTGGAGGAATCCAACTGGATTCCTCAACATTTATTTTACTGTGATTTATATATTGTGATATATAAATGTGATATATAATCTGATAATGATTATGTGTGTTTGGACGATATTCATCGTTGTTATATGGTGTGTTAAATACCATAAGAAATAACAGGATGTAGAAAAGAGATTTTCAAACTATAATTTGAAAATAATTTATTTATATAAAATCGATGGATTTTATATTATAAAGAAAAGGGGATTTTGAGTATAAAGGAAAAATATTTGTTAATCGAGTATAAAGGAATTTATGTGTTAATCAAATATAAAGGATAAATATATTTATGAAGACAAATATAAAGGATATATATATATATTTGTAAATCAAATATAAAGGAATATATTTGTCAAATATATAAGAAGAGAAATATTGTAAACCATTTGAATAAATAGAATAAGGGTTTATTTATTTAGGGATTTAATAAATAAAATAAGGATGACATTTATTTATTTGAATAAATAGAATAAAGGAGACATTTATTTGTTAAGTAAATCTAGTTAAACCAAAGGAACATTTATGGTTAAGTTAATCGAAGAAATTCAGTTAAGTTAAACTAAGTGAAATGGGTTAAGTTAATCGAAGAAATTTAGTTAAGTTAAACTAAGTGAAATGGGTTAAGTTAATCGAAGAAATTTAGTTAAGTTAAACTAAGTGAAATGGGTTAAGTTAATCGAAGAAATTTAGTTAAGTTAAACTAAGTGAAATGGGTTAAGTTAATCGAAGAAATTTAGTTAAGTTAAACTAAGTGAAATGGATTAAGTTAATCGAAGAAATTTAGTTAAGTTAAACTAAGTGAAATGGGTTAAGTTAATCGAAGAAATTTAGTTAAGTTAAACTAAGTGAAATGGGTTAAGTTAATCGAAGAAATTTAGTTAAGTTAAACTAAGTGAAATGGGTTAAGTTAATCGAAGTGAAATAGGTTAAGTTAATCGAAGTGAATTGGTTAAGTTAATCGAAGTGAATTTGTTAAGTTAATCAAAGTGAATTAGTCGAAGTTAATCCAAAGGAGTTGGTCGAAGTTAGTTAATGTAAAGGGGTTAGTCGAAGTTGAGTTAATCAATTTAAGTTAAGTTGAATAAGTTGAGTTAACCGGTTATAGTTAGAGTTAACTAATTTGAGTTATTCAATTGGAGTAAATTGGGTAGAGTTATCGAATGTCACTTATTCGAAGTAGAGTTATCGAATATAGTATATTCGAGAGAGGGTAATCGAATATTGACTATTCAAAGTGAGTTAATCGAATAGTGGATATTCGAAGGGAGGAGTTATCAGATCTAGTTATTTGAAAGTATTTAATCGAATACAGTTTATTCGAATAGTGTTAGAGGAGTTAATCGAATACAGTTTATTCGAATAGTGTTAGAGGAGTTATCGAATATAGTTTATTCGACAGGAGTCAAGTGAATAGAGTTAATCAATTAGAGTAAGTCGATTAGAGTAAATCCAATAGGGTCTGTCCACTAGGGTTAATTGAAAAGAGTTAATCGAATATAGTTATTCGAAAGAAGGGATAAGTAAGGAAGTTAGTTAAAGAATTTAAAGTGAACTTTGTCTATTTTAAGGTCAGAAATGTTGTTCAGTTAAGGTCTGAGAGGTAGTTCTATGTGACGAGAAGGAATTTCGCTCGGTCCGAACCAGTCGCTAAACCGACCCAGACCGCTCGAAACGCCCTATCGTTGAGAACACGACAAAGTAGAACGCATATAAAAGAACATTTCATTGTATATTACAACGATGCATCAGATTACAAGAATATACAGAGTAGGAATGAATATTACACAGAAATATCAGAGATTTAAATTACATTTAAATACATAGCAGCGGAAAATAATACAATACACAACTAGAAGGAGATATACGGATACAAAGCTTTCCGGATATCATTCCAGCTGTAAAACCAGGATCCTGTGAATATAAATCTGCAAAACCAAAACTACTAGCTGCCCGTGTCAAAATAAGGGCACCCAGAGTTTAGGTTAAAACAATAAACTCCAGGTCAGTCATGTGACTGGTGTGAGAACTAAAACAGTTAATCTTTATTTTAAAGTTAGGTAAATCAAGGGACCACGCCGTATAACACGGAATGGGTTTCCTCCCAAGAATACCAGTGCATAAAACAAACAGCGCAATGCTAAATAAAGAAAAATGAAGCTGTTATAAGACCCAGGTCCTATCACACAATGCAACGCAAGCCGGGGGATAGGGTTTTCCCTTATAACAGCCAAAGAATGCTTGATACGTTTAAAACAAATCATTTGATACCAATATAAGTGCATAGTGTATAAAACAACTTCAAATCATAAGTATCAATCATAGGCGACATGAGCGTCCCATGCCACTATGTCGCCACATATAGGTTTACAAATAAAACCGCAAATGTCACGTATTTGGAAATTGGATTTCCGTCTATGAACCGAGGCCAGGGATCGTCCTCTACCGATTCGAGACAATCTAGCCCATGTCTCAGGAACAGCCGCAACTGCCCCATGGAGCGACAGGGCCGGTCCACCGATGTGGATTATTATGCCTGAACACTACGTTTCCCCGCCCTTTGGGGCGTAAATGAGCCAACGAATGACTCCATCGGACCCGGATCGTCCGATCAAACCGAGGCGCCTCGCAACAGCAACAACCACACAGGTGAAAAGTATATAAATGTCAGGGCTGGTAGGTCACTGACACCACCCTAGCTAGAAAGAAACGCATGCCCTCCCTGAGGTCCTCTCCCGTTTTTGGTTCACAACCGGGGTGCGAGGCTCGCGAATTCACGTTACACAAAGCTGTGCCACACAGGCTGTGCTTTGATCATCACCACAAGACATTGCTTTTCAACAGAAGCCTCGATCAATTGCCACTTAGGCATGCCACACAGGCAATTCAGTCCATGCGTTTGATATCCATCAATATATAATCCCTGAGCTCGTACGTCTCAGAGAAGGGCGTTAAGCAAGAGAATAAATTCTCCGCCGCCAAACAGATATATATTTAATAGAGATCAATCACACGGACTAAAATCCAATGTCAGACACACAGTCCATTTACAAGTCCGTTCTGGGTCTGAACGAAACCGGAGGCACCTAGTACCCCGCATATCCATCGATCTCCAAGTACGTCTGGACGATCACTAACTGTTTCCATCTTCTTGGGTGTACAGCCCAATCAAGATCATCAGTAATTACCCAAACGACGTGAAGACTTCCGGTCTTCGACCACCGTCTTCATCTTCGACACCACGTCGAATCAGTTATTCAGAATGGGATAAACCCGGTCTTTCTGAATAACTCGCGTATATATTATAAAAGTGTTACACAAACACAACATACGCCTCATTCCAATTCAGAATATTCTTTTATTCAAATATTCCTATACTTTGGGAAAAGTTCACATTAATTTTATCCAAGATAAATTCTTTAAATTTATTCTTTAATCTCCTTTGAATATCAATTCAAACTAGTCGGGATTAGCGAACCACACCGAAGTAATCATTTATTTTATTTCCCAATCCCAACATATTCATCCCATGAAGTAAAACTGGTTATACTTCATATCTAACACCACGGTGTTATCGGTAAATTCAATTACCATTTCACGTTCAAATCTAATTAAAGATTTAACTATCGCCTGGAGTAAAACTGGTGATACTCCATTCTCGATCTTTTCAATCTAATTAAAGATTCATTAAAACTCCACTTAGTTTTAATCTTCGACTGGGTTAAAGAATCGGTGTCATTTAAAACACGGTTCACGATAAACCCAAAATCACATTCATTAATTATCGGGTTAAAGAACGAGTGTTATTTAAAACACTGTTCACGATAAACCCAAAAATCAATATCAATTCAATTCCAATTAAATATCGTTTAATTGGTACACTTCATTAAATCTAAATAAAAAGATTTAATCTTTTCTCAACTGGGTTCAAGAACAGTGTTAGTGAAGACACCATTCACGACAAACCCAAATCACATTCGATATTCAATACAAGGCTCTGAATAGAAAATATATCGGCTTATATTCAATATCAAATTCTACGACTAACAAATGTCGTATTGGAAATAACGATATATATATCTATATCTTTCAAATTTCCATAACAACAACTGCATAATCACGAAATCCAACATCGAAATATTCCGAAGACAATTTCGATTCAAATCCACTCCAATGCAATCATTGGATATTCTGGTTATTTTTAAAACCCTTTTCAAATTCAATTTATTTATTTAAAAATAAATAGAATTATATTCCTAGTTCAAAACTAGTTCATTTCGATAAAAATCTATTTTTATCTTTTTCAAATATGGAGTTTTTCATCCCAAATTTTCCCAAATCATTTCTTATGATTTTACACAAATTATTACTATTTTTAATAATTTTATCAAGGCCCGTACAGTCGATTTCCATCAATGGCCATCGAACTGCACTTACAGCGACCTTTTTCAAATTTGATTTGGACGTAACTCCAAATCTAACCGTTAGATTTTTAATTTCTAACATTCATTAGAAAGCTCTTTTCGATACGAACCCAACGGTTCCGGTTTTAGGAGAATCCGACGGTCGGATCTCCCGTAATGTCAGTTTGAAATAAATGGTCGAAATTCACGAACTGCCGCGGCGCGGCGCGTTCTATTCAGGCCATTATATTATATATATATAATATATATAATATATATTTCGTCGATTTCTATTTAAAACGAATTATATAAATAGTTTTGAATTCGTTTCAAAAACATTTTCAACTTCCATTTCAATTCAAATCAAAATTGAATTCTTCTTTATAAATTCGTTTCGAAATTCATTTCTATTCAATTTAAATTTCAATTCAATTTGAATTCATTTCAATTTTCTTTCAATTCAATTTGAATTCGTTTTCAATTCAATTCATCTCGAAATCGTTTTCAATTCAATTCATTTCGAAATCGTTTTCAATTCAATTCATTTCGAAATCGTTTTCAATTCAATTCATTTCGAAATCGTTTTCAATTCAATTCATTTCGAAATCGTTTTCAATTCAATTCATTTCGAAATCGTTTTCAATTCAATTCATTTCAAAATCGTTTTAAATCGATATAAATATCGTTCACGTCAAAATGGCGTCAATCTAATCAACACGGCTTCATAAATTTCTATTTTCGAATATTCTATTTCAAATATTTCTTTTTCAAAATATTTCGTTCAACACATAACCAATCTCAATGGATGAGTACTGTCAACACATGAACCTTTATTTTATATTATTCTTTATTTTTCAAATTGGAATGAGGCCCAATACCATATAACGTTAATTATATGGATTTTCATACAACACATGTATATAATAGCATTGAAAAATAATCAACCATCAACCAAAGTGCACTACACTGTATAAGCATCAAATATAAATATCTAACGTTTATAACAGCCTGTCAATCAATCGATCGACATATTTAATCAATCAGGATGAGTGAACTTCAAATTTCATCCCAACACCCGTGTGGGGTTTCAAACAATCAAACAAATATTTTATTCGTGCAGTTGGGCGATGTGTAAAAGTTATCGACCCAATCAATGTCCTTCAAATAGGTGTACATAAACAAACCGTCTGGTTTGTAAAGGAATATTTATTTTATTCACTTCACGTTAAAAATTATATTTTTAACGATAAAACATTTTATTTTATCATATGAATTTCTATTCAGTTCATTCTTTAAATAAAATGATATTTTTATTTTTCTAACATATTTTAGAAAATTTCCGCGGCATAACGGCACGATACTAGAAACGGGGCGAGGCCTAGCCTTATCCCCGGTCTAGTGAAGGCCCACGCCATTCACACATCAATCAAAGTCACCAAACAACCAAATTCAAATCACATCACATAACTAATCTATGCAACCAAACAAACAAGTCCATGGTCTGTGGACGATTGTGTCGGGTGCTACTAAGCACCGTCTGCATCCTAGTATATATATATATATATATATATATATATAACTAGAAATAGAAATTGAAGAGTGAGAAATTCTCACATATAGCTATCCAAGCTCCACGGCACTTCATTGATAGAAATCTTCATCGATACCGCATCTTCGTCATCTTCGTTGTCCGCTTTCACTACCTATGTAAAAATCGAATTTTTATTTCGCTATTCCCTATATAAAAATCGAATTTTTATTTCGAAGTTCAATATATAAAAATCATATTTTTATTTTGCTATTCAATATATAAAAATCGAATTTTTACTTTGCTACGTTATATAGATAAAAATTATATTTTTATCACGCTATTTTCCATATAAAGATTTCGCCTTTTCAAAAATAAAGATTTCGCCTTTATAGAACATAGACTTCGCCCTTTTAAATTTAAAGATGATATTTTTAATATTCCTATCATGTAAAAATTATATTTTTTAATTCTCTACCTAACCAAAAATCATATTTTTACATCTTCTATATAGTAAAGATTATATTTTTAAAAATCCCGTCTTTGTTGTTATAAAGATCTCAACATATTCTAATTAAAAATCTAACCTTTCTGCGTTAAAAATCTGATTTTTACTTTGCTAAAATCCCATATAAAAATCCAACCTTTCTTGTGTATAAAGATCAAATTTTTATCACGACGCACATAGAACAAAAGTATACTTTTACTCTACTTTTAAATAAGTAAAAAAAATCGTATTTTTATTTCTTTATCTTCCTAGGAAAAATCTAATTTTTCATCACATTAAAATTCAAACCTTTGTTCGATTAAAACCCAAATCTTTGTCCACTAACATCCTACATAGAACTGGTTTTCATTTTTATATAACGAATTATTTTATATATATAAATTTAAAGAAATAAAAATAAATTAAAATAAATTAAATAAAAACTTACAGTGGAAATCGAGGGGGAAGGGGAAGCAGGCGATGGACGGTCAGTGAGAAGGAGGGAGGGATGCGCGGCGCCTTCCAGGTGGTCGGGCGGCCTTCTGGCGATGATGGGGCCCGCTCAGGGGCTGGGCGCGTTGATCGTTATTGGGGGGGGGGGAAGAGAGTGGAGCGGAGGAGAGAGGGCGGCGCAGTGGCCCCGCCTTGGGCGGCGCGTCGCCAGGCCGCGATGGCCTTCGGTGGAGGAGCGACAGCTCCTCCCCTTTTTTTTTTCTGTTGAATGAATTTAATCGGGGGGGGGGCAGAGATAAAGGAAAGGGTTTTGTTTTTTTTTTATTATTTAATTATTTAATTCAACCTAAAGTTGACTTTTTCATACGACCTCGAAACGAGGCCCACCGCCTGTCCTCCACAGCGTTTTACCCCCATTCCGAACACAACGGGATATGTATCGTAGGTTGATTCGTTCGTTTCGATTAGTTTCCGTTGAATTTACATTTAAATCACTATATTGAATTTTAAACGTACATTTCCAATTACCGGGGTCGCATACGAACTTTAAAAATCCTAGAAAAATATTTTCTAGCTTCGTATTGACGATACGGTCCTAACAAAACTAGTTTCGTCGAATTCTGAGATCGTTTGAAAAATGGCCATTTTCCAGTCGATTAAAATCAACTGAAACTGGTCAAACGCGTTTTCCTTTGCCACGCTCACATATTGATTCGAAAAATTATGAAATTTGGAATCTAGCAATAATTTAACACTGCGGATCCAACAAAACTGGTTTCATCGAAATCCGAGGTCGTTTGCAAAATGTCCATTTTTAAGGGCCTGAATTCCATAGCGACTATTCAGAATTTTCAACTGGACATATCTTTTTATTCTCACTATGAAACTTTGATTTCCCGGATTCGTTGGAAAGATATTATCAATTAGATCCTAATGTTTTTGGTTTCACTAAAATTCGGATTGTTTTGCACCCGGTACATTCAATTGAAGTTTGAAATCGAATTATCGAACTACCGCGTCATTTTCAATTCTATTTATAATTATATATAAATATTTATATTCTAACGACGACGTATATAATATATACGTCCTAATTATATTTAAAATAAATTTCCGTCGATATTATTTAAAATAATTCATTTTAAATAATCAAAACTCGCCAAAATTGCCAAAATAAAAATTTTAATCTGGCCCAGATTTTCGGGTTATTACAATCTCTCCCACTTAAAACTTTTCGTCCCCGAAAAGGAACAAAGTCGAAAGTGGTTTGATTAATCAACTCTACGTTCGATCTGGCTTTCATTCTCCAACTTTTCAGTTTCTGAGAATTTTCCAAATTTTCAAAAATTTGGATAACACCCTAAATTTTCGAAAAATTTCGCCATAACCTCCCCTGCACCGGGAGCATCGGGGAATTTCAAATAGCTTCCCCGGTCCTTTGGATCTCAAAAAGAAAAAGAAAAAGCCAAGCGGCTAGCCAATAGGCTCATAAAATCATCATCACCCAAACAAAACAGTAAATTATGTAGTAAACATGTACCTATTTGTCGGGCAAACAAATTTTATTCTCTGCTCTAGCCTCCTTGCTATGACCTGTTCAATGCAAGTATATGTATATGCAAGCAAATGCGACCAATTTTCAACACAATTCAAAATTTTTTTCAATTAGGCTAAATGGTTCAAAATTATCAAACAAATAAACAAACAACACAAACATCAATCAATTAGTGAATTTAACCTTTCAAATTGATAATTTTGATATATATAAAGAAAATCATGTTTTGATGCCAAATCACAACAATGTATTCTAGCTATATTAGTTTTGGTTCTCACACCAGTCTAATGGAAATATATAGAAAATCACACCTTCGAAACTCGAACATAAATGTTGATGATGCGATCGCTATCATCAATATCATCTTCGGGTGACTAGAGTGTGATGCTATATCTATCCAATATATTAAAACTTTGAATATACGTTTGCAAGGTGTATATGCAAAATCTTTATATACTGGACTGTCCAAAATCAATATAAATAAATAATCAAATACGAATAGTTGATTTAAATTTTCAAAACAAACTTTGTTTTCACTTTAAAAATATACTCTTCACACTCGTTCTAGGATACTACTGATCCTATCTCTAACGAGTCATTCCCATTGGATATTACTAACCCAATATCTGATGAATTCTTTCGTATAGTTCTAATGTGCCTTGTTCTCTAGCTTTGTAAACCAAAGCTCTGATACCAACTGTGACGAGAAGGAATTTCGCTCGGTCCGAACCAGTCGCTAAACCGACCCAGACCGCTCGAAACGCCCTATCGTTGAGAACACGACAAAGTAGAACGCATATAAAAGAACATTTCATTGTATATTACAACAATGCATCAGATTACAAGAATATACAGAGTAGGAATGAATATTACACAGAAATATCAGAGATTTAAATTACATTTAAATACATAGTAGCGGAAAATAATACAATACACAACTAGAAGGAGATATACGGATACAAAGCTTTCCGGATATCATTCCAGCTGTAAAACCAGGATCCTGTGAATATAAATCTGCAAAACCAAAACTACTAGCTGCCCGTGTCAAAATAAGGGCACCCAGAGTTTAGGTTAAAACAATAAACTCCAGGTCAGTCATGTGACTGGTGTGAGAACTAAAACAGTTAATCTTTATTTTAAAGTTAGGTAAATCAAGGGACCACGCCGTATAACACGGAATGGGTTTCCTCCCAAGAATACCAGTGCATAAAACAAACAGCGCAATGCTAAATAAAGAAAAATGAAGCTGTTATAAGACCCAGGTCCTATCACACAATGCAACGCAAGCCGGGGGATAGGGTTTTCCCTTATAACAGCCAAAGAATGCTTGATACGTTTAAAACAAATCATTTGATACCAATATAAGTGCATAGTGTATAAAACAACTTCAAATCATAAGTATCAATCATAGGCGACATGAGCGTCCCATGCCACTATGTCGCCACATATAGGTTTACAAATAAAACCGCAAATGTCACGTATTTGGAAATTGGATTTCCGTCTATGAACCGAGGCCAGGGATCGTCCTCTACCGATTCGAGACAATCTAGCCCATGTCTCAGGAACAGCCGCAACTGCCCCATGGAGCGACAGGGTCGGTCCACCGATGTGGATTATTATGCCTGAACACTACGTTTCCCCGCCCTTTGGGGCGTAAATGAGCCAATGAATGACTCCATCGGACCCGGATCGTCCGATCAAACCGAGGCGCCTCGCAACAGCAACAACCACACAGGTGAAAAGTATATAAATGTCAGGGCTGGTAGGTCACTGACACCACCCTAGCTAGAAAGAAACCATGCCCTCCCTGAGGTCCTCTCCCGTTTTTGGTTCACAACCGGGGTGCGAGGCTCGCGAATTCACGTTACACAAAGCTGTGCCACACAGGCTGTGCTTTGATCATCACCACAAGACTTTGCTTTTCAACAGAAGCCTCGATCAATTGCCACTTAGGCATGCCACACAGGCAATTCACTCCATGCGTTTGATATCCATCAATATATAACCCCTGAGCTCGTACGTCTCAGAGAAGGGCGTTAAGAAAGAGAATAAATTCTCCGCCGCCAAACAGATATATATTTAATAGAGATCAATCACACGGACTAAAATCCAATGTCAGACACACAGTCCATTTACAAGTCCGTTCTGGGTCTGAACGAAACCGGAGGCACCTAGTACCCCGCATATCCATCGATCTCCAAGTACGTATGGACGATCACTAACTGTTTCCATCTTCTTGGGTGTACAGCCCAATCAAGATCATCAGTAATTACCCAAACGACGTGAAGACTTCTGGTCTTCGACCACCGTCTTCATCTTCGACACCACGTCGAATCAGTTTTTCAGAATGGGATAAACCCGGTCTTTCTAAATAACTCGCGTATATATTATAAAAGTGTTACACAAACACAACATACGCCTCATTCCAATTCAGAATATTCTTTTATTCAAATATTCCTATACTTTGGGAAAAGTTCACATTAATTTTATCCAAGATAAATTCTTTAAATTTATTCTTTAATCTCCTTTGAATATCAATTCAAACTAGTCGGGATTAGCGAACCACACCGAAGTAATCATTTATTTTATTTCCCAATCCCAACATATTCATCCCATGAAGTAAAACTGGTTATACTTCATATCTAACACCACGGTGTTATCGGTAAATTCAATTACCATTTCACGTTCAAATCTAATTAAAGATTTAACTATCGCCTGGAGTAAAACTGGTGATACTCCATTCTCGATCTTTTCAATCTAATTAAAGATTCATTAAAACTCCACTTAGTTTTAATCTTCGACTGGGTTAAAGAATCAGTGTCATTTAAAACACGGTTCACGATAAACCCAAAATCACATTCATTAATTATCGGGTTAAAGAACGAGTGTTATTTAAAACACTTTCACGATAAACCCAAAAATCAATATCAATTCAATTCCAATTAAATATCGTTTAATTGGTACACTTCATTAAATCTAAATAAAAAGATTTAATCTTTTCTCAACTGGGTTCAAGAACAGTGTTAGTGAAGACACCATTCACGACAAACCCAAATCACATTCGATATTCAATACAAGGCTCTGAATAGAAAATATATCGGCTTATATTCAATATCAAATTCTACGACTAACAAATGTCGTATTGGAAATAACGATATATATATATCTATATCTTTCAAATTTCCATAACAACAACTGCATAATCACGAAATCCAACATCGAAATATTCCGAAGACAATTTCGATTCAAATCCACTCCAATGCAATCATTGGGTATTCTGGTTATTTTTAAAACCCTTTTCAAATTCAATTTATTTATTTAAAAATAAATAGAATTATATTCCTAGTTCAAAACTAGTTCATTTCGATAAAAATCTATTTTTATCTTTTTCAAATATGGAGTTTTTCATCCCAAATTTTCCCAAATCATTTCTTATGATTTTACACAAATTATTACTATTTTTAATAATTTTATCAAGGCCCGTACAGTCGATTTCCATCAATGGCCATCGAACAGCACTTACAGCGACCTTTTTCAAATTTGATTTGGACGTAACTCCAAATCCAACAGTTAGATTTTAAATTTCTAACATTCGTTAGAAAGCTCTTTTCGATACGAACCCAACGATTCCGGTTTTAGGAGAATCCGACGGTCGGATCTCCCGTAATGTCAGTTTGAAATAAATGGTCGAAATTCACGAACTGCCACGGCGCGGCGCGTTCTATTCAGGCCATTATATTATATATATAATATATATAATATATATTTCATCGATTTCTATTTAAAACGAATTATATAAATAGTTTTGAATTCGTTTCAAAAACATTTTCAACTTCCATTTCAATTCAAATCAAAATTGAATTCTTCTTTATAAATTCGTTTCGAAATTTATTTCTATTCAATTTAAATTTCAATTAAATTTGAATTCATTTCAATTTGCTTTCAATTCAATTTGAATTCGTTTTCAATTCAATTCATCTCGAAATCGGTTTCAATTCAATTCATTTCGGAATCGTTTTCAATTCAATTCATTTCGAAATCGTTTTCAATTCAATTCATTTCGAAATCGTTTTCAATTCAATTCATTTCGAAATCGTTTTCAATTCAATTCATTTCAAAATCGTTTTAAATCGATATAAATATCGTTCACGTCAAAATGGCGTCAATCTAATCAACACGGCTTCATAAATTTCTATTTTCGAATATTCTATTTCAAATATTTCTTTTTCAAAATATTTCGTTCAACACATGACCAATCTCAATGGATGAGTACTGTCAACACATGAACCTTTATTTTATATTATTCTTTATTTTTCAAATTGGAATGAGGCCCAATCAATTACCATATAACGTTAATTATATGGATTTTCATACAACACATGTATATAATAACATTGAAAAATAATCAACCATCAACCAAAGTGCACTACACTGTATAAGCATCAAATATAAATATCTAACGCTTATAACAGCTTGTCAATCAATCGATCGACATATTTAATCAATCAGGATGAGTGAACTTCAAATTTCATCCCAACACCCGTGTGGGGTTTCAAACAATCAAACAAATATTTTATTCGTGCAGTTGGGCGATGTGTAAAAGTTATCGACCCAATCAATGTCCTTCAAATAGGTGTACATAAACAAACCGTCTGGTTTGTAAATGAATATTTATTTTATTCACTTCACGTTAAAAATTATATTTTTAACGATAAAACATTTTATTTTATCATATGAATTTCTATTCAGTTCATTCTTTAAATAAAATGATATTTTTATTTTTCTAACATATTTTTGAAAATTTCGGCGGCATAACGGCACGATACTAGAAACGGGGCGAGGCCTAGCCTTATCCCCGGTCTAGTGAAGGCCCACGCCATTCACACATCAATCAAAGTCACCAAACAACCAAATTCAAATCACATCACATAACTAATCTATGCAACCAAACAAACAAGTCCATGGTCTGTGGACGATTGTGTCGGGTGCTACTAAGCACCATCTGCATCCTAGTATATATATATATATATATATATATATATATATATATATATATATATATATATAACTAGAAATAGAAATTGAAGAGTGAGAAATTCTCACATATAGCTATCCAAGCTCCACGGCACTTCATTGATAGAAATCTTCATCGATACCGCATCTTCGTCATCTTCGTTGTCCGCTTTCACTACCTATGTAAAAATCGAATTTTTATTTCGCTATTCCCTATATAAAAATCGAATTTTTATTTCGAAGTTCAATATATAAAAATCATATTTTTATTTTGCTATTCAATATATAAAAATCGAATTTTTACTTTGCTACGTTATATAGATAAAAATTATATTTTTATCACGCTATTTTCCATATAAAGATTTCGACTTTTCAAAAATAAAGATTTCGCCTTTATAGAACATAGACTTCGCCCTTTTAAATTTAAAGATGATATTTTTAATATTCCTATCATGTAAAAATTATATTTTTTAATTCTCTACCTAACCAAATATCATATTTTTACATCTTCTATATAGTAAGGATTATATTTTTAATACTTTAAAAATCCCGTCTTTGTTGTTATAAAGATCTCAACATATTCTAATTAAAAATCTAACCTTTCTGTGTTAAAAATCTGATTTTTACTTTGCTAAAATCCCATATAAAAATCCAACCTTTCTTGTGTATAAAGATCAAATTTTTATCACGACGCACATAGAACAAAAGTATACTTTTACTCTACTTTTAAATAAGTAAAAAAAAATCGTATTTTTATTTCTTTATCTTCCTAGGAAAAATCTAATTTTTCATCACATTAAAATTCAAACCTTTGTTCGATTAAAACCCAAATCTTTGTCCACTAACATCCTACATAGAACTGGTTTTCATTTTTATATAACGAATTATTTTATATATATAAATTTAAAGAAATAAAAATAAATTAAAATAAATTAAATAAAAACTTAAAGTGGAAATCGAGGGGGAAGGGGAAGCAGGCGATGGACGGTCAGTGAGAAGGAGGGAGGGATGCGCGGCGCCTTCCAGGTGGTCGGGCGGCCTTCTGGCGATGATGGGGCCCGCTCAGGGGCTGGGCGCGTCGATCGTTATTGGGGGGGGGGGGGGGGGAGAGAGTGGAGCGGAGGAGAGAGGGCGGCGCAGTGGCCCCGCCTTGGGCGGCGCGTCGCCAGGCCGCGATGGCCTTCGGTGGAGGAGCGACAGCTCCTCCCCTTTCTTCTTTTTTTTTTCTTTTTTCTGTTGAATGAATTTAATCGGGGGGGGGGGGGGCAGAGATAAAGGAAAGGGTTTTTTTTTTTAATTATTTAATTCAACCTAAAGTGGACTTTTTCATACAACCTCGAAACGAGGCTCACCGCCTGTCCTCCATAGCGTTTTACCCCCATTCCGAACACAATGGGATATGTATCGTAGGTTGATTCGTTCGTTTCGATTAGTTTCCGTTGAATTTACATTTAAATCACTATATTGAATTTTAAACGTACATTTCAAATTACCGGGGTCGCATACGAACTTTAAAAATCCTAGAAAAATATTTTCTAGCTTCGTATTGACGATACGGTCCTAACAAAACTAGTTTCGTCGAATTCTGAGATCGTTTGAAAAATGGCCATTTTCCAGTCGATTAAAATCAACTGAAACTGGTCAAACGCGTTTTCCTTTGCCACGCTCACATATTGATTCGAAAAATTATGAAATTTGGAATCTAGCAATAATTTAACACTGCGGATCCAACAAAACTGGTTTCATCGAAATCCGAGGTCGTTTGCAAAATGTCCATTTTTAAAGGCCTGAATTCCATAGCGACTATTCAGAATTTTCAACTGGACATATCTTTTTATTCTCACTATGAAACTTTGATTTCCCGGATTCGTTGGAAAGATATTATCAATTAGATCCTAATGTTTTTGGTTTCACTAAAATCCGGATTGTTTTGCACCCGGTACATTCAATTGAAGTTTTAAATCGAATTATCGAACTACCGCGCCATTTTCAATTCTATTTATAATTATATATAAATATTTATATTCTAACGACGACGTATATAATATATACGTTCTAATTATATTTAAAATAAATTTCCGTCGATATTATTTAAAATAATTCATTTTAAATAATCAAAACTCGCCAAAATTGCCAAAATAAAAATTTTAAACTGACCCAGATTTTCGGGTTATTACATTCTACCCCAACTTGATTGGCTTCGTTTTAACTAAGAAATGGTTATGGTTCGGCAGTAAAGGATGGTTAAGTGAATTTAGTAATTAAAGGAAATGATTTGAGTTGGCATAGTGATGTTTTGTCTAAACATCTGCTTAATCCAAAATAGGAATTTTGGAAATGTTTCCAGTGTTAATAACATATATTTTCTAAATCTAGAAAATAGCAAATGTTAAATATAGGGAACCAGGAGATGTAAAATGAACTAAAGGGATTAATGATTAATGATGTTTAATTGATATTATTTCCACCTGGAAATAATATCGTTGTTTGCACACTTGTTTTTCTTTGATAGTTAACTCACAGACTATCGAAGTTTTGACCATTTTAACGTTGTTAATATGGAGAGACCGGTTGGATTATTATTCAAAGAACCACTCTGTATTGGCATAAGCATTGCGAATCTTTTATTCCAAAGATAAGTGAAGACGGAGTAGAGTACAAGGGCTATTGGATAAGTCTTAGATAATAATGACTAAGATGGATATACTGAATAGTGCCTTCGGTTTTTCAAGTCCCAGGACAACGTATATGGAAGAAGATCTGACAGAGTATATCCAATGGATCGCGTAAGTTGATCTGTCCAAACGTATTCACGTTGGTGGCGGAGGAATTCGTTTCTCTTAGCTGTATACCCGGGTTATGTTTGGATAAGTCAATTTGGGATTTGGCGAGTATGACGATGTGATATTCTAAGTGTATGGATGAATGTCTGACAGAGTATTTCCAGAAAGGTCACGAACATTGATTTCTTCAACTGTACTAAGAGTGGAAGCGGAGAAGGAAACTTCTCTTAGCTGACACATGATGTATGGTTGTAGACGTCAAATCAGTGATTTTGATGGATCTGACAATGTGGCATTCGAAGTGAATCTGATGTGATGAGAAAGCGTAGCTTCTAGCCTCATCCACCGGTAAATGACAGAAATCGGGCAGGTAGCATGGCTATGTAGGTCGCACCTATTAGGTTGTATAATCACCTGATCTAGAGTTTCATTTATTTCTATAATCTATTGTCGATGCTGTCCCATTCGGGAAACAGTTGCTGATCCCAACCGTTCGTGATATACACTCGATACACTCAGAGAAATGAGTGGTCGGTCATGTGTGGCCGGGTTGCAAGATGTTCTTGTTGAACCCAGTGTATTCCTCTCTAGAGGTACACTAGCGAAGGTGGTTCCATACCTTGTCATAGTTGGAAATCCATTATCCAATACGTGCTTGTGATTTTGATTGTATACTATATATGTAGAACGTGAGATGAAAGCGTTTCTGCTAGTTGATATCTATTTGTACATTGACATTATTATAATATCAAAAGGTTTTTGATATAAAGATATTTTGGATTCTCATAAGGGAAAAACCTGTTCCATTCTGCGGCGTTGTCTTATGAGATATCGTTTACTTGTTCAAACTGTTTTTAAACTGTTTTACTCATACCAGTCCCATGACTGACCCAGAGTTTACTTTGTTGTTTTCCCTAAACTCTTGGGTGCCTAAATTTGTACGGGCAGTCAGGTAGTCGGGATTTATAGATATACTGGTAGAGCTGGAGCAGGAGGCTTCTGGATCATATAGCTATAGTTTATTTCCGCTGTATTGTAATTGTTGTACTCTGATAAGTGCTATTGTATACATAACTGTTATATTTCAAAGTTATGTTATATATTATATGTTGTTCGTTCTGCTGTGAGATTTGTGTTACTCTGATGATGTAAGTTCCTTTCTTCTTCTATTCTAAGTTTCTATCTTGTCTATCCTCACCCTCTAATTTCTTTCATTAAATACCAGGATTTTTCGATGTTTTGGTTATCGACATTGAGCTTATGTCGATAACCAAAGTCGCCGAAAATCCGGGTCGTTATAGTTGGTATCAGAGCTTAAGTTAAGAATTACCTTGGCTCTGTGGCGTGACTCGGTAGAGATAGGGTTAGTAAAACCATAGATTGAGTTTGAGTGTATATATACTAGTGCGTATTTGTATTTGATATAAAATGGTTTTATATTGGGGAGATTCATTGGTTGAGTTATTGATGAGTTCTAGTCGATCAGTTTGATCCACTGTATCGGTGGGAGTTTAAAAACACTCGAATATGATGGGTCGTCATGATATGTTTTGAAAAGAGGGTAAATTAAAATAAGTTTACCCAAGGTATATCTTGATATAGAGAAGATATATTGGAATTATAATATATAGGATGTGTTGGTAGTAATTATAATCAGATAAGATTATAAAATGTGAAATGGTTATATATAACCAATCAGAATTGATATAAGTGAAATATATGGAATTGAAATGAAGTAAATCAGAATTTAAATCAGAATTAGAAATTTAAAACACTGGAAATTGGAAAAGTGTTTCTAAATGAATTTGGACTAAGTATATGAGAAATTTAAGATCCTGGGAGATTTTAAATTGTTTAAAGCATTGTGAAGGATATTTTGAACTGCTTTCAAAATGGAAATATTCAGAAATGGTTTTGAAAAGTGATATAGTATTGAACTCACTTCGATAGCTGGGAAATAATCCTGATGATGAATCGCGACATCATCAGTGTTCATTTTTGAGCTGCTAAGTGACAGATTACTACCAAAGAAATTGTTTTTAATTGTTTTGAGAAAAACAAATTGTTTTGATATTCCAAATTGAATATTTTGATTTTTGGAAAAGGTTAAGCTGTTTAAAAACTCCCAGAAACAGATTATGTGAATTTAAACAAATTAAAGTAGAATTTGTAAAAGCCAATAGAATTGAGATTGGATTAAAAGCCAATTAAGTATAAATTGTATTGAAATAGATTGATGTCAAGTGGAATTAGACTTGATTAGAGATAATCTGGAATTATATTGGACTGGTGAGTTATGGTTTTGAAATCAAGAATAGTGCTTGAGTTTGAAATGAAATTCGACTTAGGTATAAGCGAATGGTTGTGTTAAAGATAAATTGATTTGAGATCAAGTTGGAATGACGTTGGTATATGTTGAATTGGTAGCAGATGCAAAGGACATAGTGATATGCCCGACAGAAAGGTACAAGTTATATTTGATATAAGCATGAGATTTATTAGCCGTATCGGCTAGCCGCTTGGCTTTTCTATTTCTTTTGGGATTGGTGAGGGCCATGGGAGGCTATGTGAAATATCCCGATGCTCCTGGTACAAAGCAAGTTATGGTGAATTTTTCCGGGAATTTAAGGAGTTAGAATATTTTTGAGAAAATCTGATAAGTTGAATTCTATATATCAGTATATATAGAGAAGTCGATATGGAAACGAACTTAAAAGGAGAAAGAGTATAAATGTTTAAAAGAGAATAATTAGTTGTATGGTATTGATTATTTGAGTAAGTAGTCTTATCTGTTTTGACGTTATAAATGTTATTCAGTCAAGGTCTGAGAGGTAGTTATACCCCAACTTGATTGGTTTCATTATTAACAAATAAATAGTAAGATTTCAGGCTCGAAGATCAATGTTGGATAAAAGTTAGTGGAATATAGTATTTGAGTTGTCGTAACGATGTTTTACACAACATACGTTTTAACCCAAATAAGCTAAGCTGGGAAATAGTTTGATTTTCTTTTGGGGTGGAGAAGGCTCAGAGAGGCGAGTTGTGGCTTTACCGTTAGGGCTGTACAAAGGAGGTTATGGCAAAATTTTCCGAAAATATTAAAGTGTTAGAAAATTTTCAGAATTTTTGAAAATTTTAGTTAGTCGGAAAGAATTAATATTTTAGTTGATATTAATTGGTTCAGTTGAAATCATAAATAAGGGGCAAAAAAATCTTAGGAGTTCCAATATATAGGGTTGTCCTCTAACTTAGCAATTTCGAGGACGAAATTAATTTAAGTGGGGAAGATTGTAATGACCCGCATTGTCAGGGGTATTATAATTAATTTATTTAATTATATAAATAGTGACTTAGGGAATTAAATCATCGTTAATTAAATTATAGTAAATATTTAATTAAAATTTAATAATAGAATAATATATTTAATTCAGAAATAACCAGAAATAGTGAATTGACAATATAATGTGAACTGGGTCATCCCCGAGATTTAGTTCAGCTCAGAGTTGAGATATATTAGCGAATATATTCAATCGACGACAGTTTGAACGTATAATTATAATATAATTAAAACAGAGCTTAAAATGGCGCGGCAGTTCGCTATTTGGCGATTCGAACTTCAACTGAATGCACAGGATTCGTTTTAAGCTGGATTTCTGTGAAACAAGAAACGTGTGGAGCTGATGGAGTATATCTTTCTAGTGGAAGAGAAAATTCGGGATTTCATCGTGTAGATTTTGATTTACGTCCACATCAAAATTCAGAAAAAGTCGCTGTGGAATTTGCTTTATATTTTGCAACGCTTTATTTATGTTATAAAAGGATTTTCGATATAAACTGAATATCGATAAATCTAAAATCTGAAAATATCAAGATGTAAATTCTGATATGATATTCTGGAGCTGTAAGATATCATATGTGAAGATATACGATAATATAAATTTATTTATATTTAATGTGATAATATTTAAATGTATTTATATACTTAAATGGGTCATCCAAAGCTTTAAAAATAGTCGGTTTTGCAAACGAAGTCGGAATTCGACGAAACCAGTTTTGTTGGATCCGAAATATCAAATAGTTGTTAGATTTCCAGTTTCGTGATTTTTAGAGTCACTGTGTGGCCGTACGGATTTTTGGAGTGTAAAACAATCCGTATTTTGATGGTTAAAAATACGCTGTGTGAGCATACGAAGTCAGAGTTCGACGAAACCAGTTTCGTTGGGACCGTTATGTCAAACTCTAGCTACACGTCCCGTTTGGTGATTTTTGGGTATCATATGCAGTCGCGGTGATTTTTAAGGACAAGAGAAGAGTATAAAATCGATAAAATAAAATAGAAAATCAAATTTAAAATATTCCCCCTATTTTTCTGTGATCCCACACAGGCCACGCACTGACCCTTCTCATCCACAAGTGTTACCAACCACCACCACATCTATATAAGGTCGACAATGAATTTTACAGTGAAAGTTTCAAAAGTAGAAAAATCCAAACAACTAAAATAAAATTCCTAAAATCTTGAGTCATGGTTTATTGAGATCATCAGACTCTGAGCTTCGATCCGGCACCATGCACTTAAGGTGCGATGCCTCCTTGGGTTGCTCGAAAATCAACGGTAAAACTAGGGCTACGGTTGGTGAGCAATCAGAGAAATATTGCAAAGTTTGGAGTTTGAATTCGATATCGTTGGGAAGTTTAGCTTCTAGTGGGAGGTCTTTTGGGGTATTCGATGGGAAATGGGGACACCGTGTTATCAGGCGGACGAGCTGAAGCCGCGACATCCTGGGGGTGCAAGTTCGTTGTTTGTGAGTGGAGTAGGAAGAGGAGTGGGATAGAAGCACGCTGGTGTTTTTAGTTCGAGATTTAATGAAGAGGAGAAGGTGAATTTCAGATCTGAAGTTGGAGGATTGGTGGAGTTTTGCTTCAGGAGGTTACGGCCGAACTGATTGAGGAAGAAAGGAGTGGGTACGGGCTTTTAAGGGATGTAGTGGGCCAAGGTTAATATGGGTGAGGCCCATTCTTAAGTAAACCATTTAAGTTTTTATTTAAATAAATAGTTTATTAACTTGTATAGTTCTTATCTTCTGCATACGAAATCAGAATCACAAACCGTAAATTGCGTTGGGATCTTATGGACGAGGGCTCCACAATGAAACTGACCTCGAGTCAATTGGTGTCCGTCACAATTTATAGCAAAATAAATGGTCTGAATCAAGCGACGGTTATCGTCATTGACAATGATCGTCCAATGTGAGTAAATCTCACCAACTCTGAATAGTTCTATTTTTACAGTGTATTCTTAGGACTATTAATTATTGTCTATTGACTGTGTGTTGACTGTTTGATTGAACTACTAGTCAATTAGTAGAAATTATATATATATATATATATATGTATATATATATAAACCGTTAAATATTTATATGTGATTTTGCTATCAGAATATTTCACAGTGATGTGAAATCGATGTTAATTATATTGTCTAACATCTGTGATGCAGGGAAACAGGTTGGAGGAATCCAACTGGATTCCTCAACATTTATTTTACTGTGATTTATATATTGTGATATATAAATGTGATATATAATCTGATGATGATTATGTGTGTTTGGACGATATTCATCGTTGTTATATGGTGTGTTAAATACCATAAGAAATACCAGGATGTAGAAAAGAGATTTTCAAACTATAATTTGAAAATAATTTATTTATATAAAATCGATGGATTTTATATTATAAAGAAAAGGGGATTTTGAGTATAAAGGAAAAATATTTGTTAATCGAGTATAAAGGAATTTATGTGTTAATCAAATATAAAGGATAAATATATTTGTGAAGACAAATATAAAGGATATATATATATATATTTGTAAATCAAATATAAAGGAATATATTTGTCAAATATATAAGAAGAGAAATATTGTAAACCATTTGAATAAATAGAATAAGGGTTTATTTATTTAGGGATTTAATAAATAAAATAAGGATGACATTTATTTATTTGAATAAATAGAATAAAGGAGATATTTATTTGTTAAGTAAATCTAGTTAAACCAAAGGAACATTTATGGTTAAGTTAATCGAAGAAATTTAGTTAAGTTAAACTAAGTGAAATGGATTAAGTTAATCGAAGAAATTTAGTTAAGTTAAACTAAGTGAAATGGGTTAAGTTAATCGAAGAAATTTAGTTATGTTAAACTAAGTGAAATGGGTTAAGTTAATCGAAGAAATTTAGTTAAGTTAAACTAAGTGAAATGGGTTAAGTTAATCGAAGAAATTTAGTTAAGTTAAACTAAGTGAAATGTATTAAGTTAATCGAAGAAATTTAGTTAAGTTAAACTAAGAGAAATAGGTTAAGTTAATCGAAGAAATTTAGTTAAGTTAAACTAAGTGAAATGGGTTAAGTTAATCGAAGAAATTTAGTTAAGTTAAACTAAGTGAAATAGGTTAAGTTAACCGAAGTGAAATAGGTTAAGTTAATCGAAGTGAATTGGTTAAGTTAATCGAAGTGAATTTGTTAAGTTAATCAAAGTGAATTAGTCGAAGTTAATCCAAAGGAGTTGGTCGAAGTTAGTTAATCAAAAGGGGTTAGTCGAATTTGAGTTAATCAAGTTAAGTTAAGTTGAATAAGTTGAGTTAACCAGTTATAGTTAGAGTTAACTAATTTGAGTTATTCAATTGGAGTAAATCGGGTAGAGTTATCGAATATCACTTATTCGAAGTAGAGTTATCGAATATAGTATATTCGAGAGAGGGTAATCAAATATTGATTATTCAAAGTGAGTTAATCGAATAGTGGATATTCGAAGGGAGGAGTTATCAGATCTAGTTATTTGAAAGTATTTAATCGAATACAGTTTATTCTAATAGTGTTAGAGGAGTTAATCGAATACAGTTTATTCGAATAGTGTTAGAGGAGTTATCGAATATAGTTTATTCGACAGGAGTTAAGTGAATAGAGTTAATCAATTAGAGTAATTCGATTAGAGTAAATCCAATAGGGTCAGTCCACTAGGGTTAATTGAAAAGAGTTAATCGAATATAATTATTCGAAAGAAAGGTTAAGTAAGGAAGTTAGTTAAAGAATTTAAAGTGAACTTTGTCTATTTTAAGGTCAGAAATGTTGTTCAGTTAAGGTCTGAGAGGTAGTTCTACCCCAACTTGATTGGCTTCATTTTAACTAAGAAATGGGTATGGTTCGGCAGTAAAGGATGGTTAAGTCAATTTAGTAATTAAAGGAAATGATTTGAGTTGGCATAGCGATGTTTTGTCTAAACATCTGCTTAATCCAAACATAGGAATTTTGGAAATGTTTCCAGTGTTAATAACATATATTTTCTAAATATAGAAAATAGCAAATGTTAAATATAGGGAACCAGGAGATGTAAAATGAACTAAAGGGATTAATGATTAATGATGTTTAATAAATATTATTTCCACCTGGAAATAATATCGTTGTTTGCACACTTGTTTTTCTTTGATATTTAACTCACAGACTATCGAAGTTTTAACCATTTTAACGTTGTTAATATGGAGAGACCGGTTGGATTATTATCCAAAGAACCACTCTGTATTGGCATAAGCGTTGCGAATCTTTTATGCCAAAGATAAGTGAAGACGGAGTAGAGTACAAGGGCTATTGTATAAGTCTTAGATAACAGTGACTAAGATGGATATACTGAATAGTGCCTTCGGTTTGTCCAGTCCTAGGACAACGTATATGGAAGAAGATCTGACAGAGTATATCCAATGGATCGCGTAAGTTGATCTGTCCAAACGTATTCACGTTGGTGGCGGAGGAATTCGTTTCTCTTAGCTGTATACCCGGGTTATGTTTGGATAAGTCAATTTGTGATTTGGCGGGTATGACGATGTGATATTCTAAGTGTATGGATGAATGTCTGACAGTGTATTTCCAGAAAGGTCACGAACATTGATTTCTTCAACTGTACCAAGAGTGGAAGCGGAGAAGGAAAATTCTCTTAGCTGACACATAATGTATGGTTGTAGACGTCAAATCAGTGATTTTGATGGATCTGACAATGTGGCAATCGAAGTGAATCTGATGTGATGAGAAAGCGTAGCTTCTAGCCTCATCAACCGGTAAATGACAGAAATCGGGCAGGTAGCATGGCTATGTAGGTCGCACCTATTAGGGTGTATAATCACCTGATCTAGAGTTTCATTTATTTCTATAATCTATTGTCGATGCTGTCCCATTCGGGAAACGGTTGCTTATCCCAACCGTTGGTGATATACATTCGATACACTCAAAGAAATGAGTGGTCGGTCATGTGTGGTCGGGTTGCAAGATGTTCTTGTGGAACCCAGTGTATTCCTCTCTAGAGGTACACTAGCGAAGGTGGTTCCATACCTTGTCATAGTTGGAAATCCATTATCCAATACGTTCTTGCGATTTTGATTGTATACTATATATGTAGAACGTGAGATGAAAGCGTTTCTGCTAGTTGATATCTATTTGTACATAGACATTATTATAATATCAAAAGGTTTTTGATATAATGATATTTTGGATTCTCATAAGGGAAAAACCCGTTCCGTTCTGCGGCGTGGTATTATGAGATATCGTTTACTTGTTCAAACTGTTTTTAAACTGTTTTACTCATACCAGTCCCATGACTGACCTGGAGTTCACTTTGTTGTTTTCCCTAAACTCTTGGGTGCCTAAATTTGTACGGGCAGTCAGGTAGTCGGGATTTACAGATATACTGGAAGAGCTGGAGTAGGAGGCTTATGGATCATATAGCTATAGTTTATTTCCGCTGTGTTGTAAGTGTCGTACTCTGATAAGTGCTATTGTAAACATATCTGTTATATTTCAAAGTTATGTTATGTATTATATGTTGTTCGTTCCGCTGTGAGATTTGTGTTACTCCGATGATATAAGTTCCTTTCTTCTTCTATTCTAAGTTTCTATCTTGTCTATCCTCACCCTCTTATTTCTTTCATTAACTACCAGGATTTTTCGATGTTTTGGTTATCGACATCGAGCTTATGTCGATAACCAAAGTCACCGAAAATCCGGGTCGTTACATCTTAGCTTGAATTAGGTTGAATTGATAAGCTATCTTCCTCTTTAGTTGGCGGCGGCTACACTGAGTTCCATGGCGACGGCATAACGGCTTTATTTTCAATTTTAATTAGGTTTAGGTTTAGCATTAGGATGTATTTATAGGTGTAGGAAGTTATTTAGGACCATTAGATTAACCCTGAACCATGAGAACCAACCAAATGCAAAATCTGCATTTGAGCGAATCGGCCCACGAGTTGACAGCCAAACACCCTGGATTAACCCTAGTCGACCCTGCAGGGCTTGGGTCGACCGCAAAAATGGGCCGGTTCGGTCATTCCCTCCTCCCAATTCGCTGTTTTGAACATTTTCGCATATTTATTTATTTAATTTTTAATTTATATATATATCAATATATATATATTTCTCTGTGCAACCCATTTCACTTAATTCTTTTCTAAAAATTAAGTATACTTTAATTTGTGAATTTTAATGTTATAAAATTACGGGGTGTTACATCCGGCGTTGTTCGGCGGCGCCAGCCAAGGCGGTGGCGGCGGTCTGGACGGGGCGACGGGGAGCAGTGCGGTTTTTTTTTATCTCGATCTGTTCTGAAGCGAATGACGTGGGGAGGAATACAGGAGATAAAGGAGTTGACTTTTTTGATTTAATTATATATTTAATTAATTTAATCTACCAAAAAGTTATCTTCCTTTTCGAACTCCAATTGAGGCCTAACGACTATCGTTCTTAGCTAATTACCCTCATTCTGAACACAATGGGATATGTATCGTAAGCTGATTCGATCGTTACAATCAGTTTTCTTCAAAATCAAAATATAAATATATATATATATTGAATTTGAACGCGCATTTCAATATACCGGGACCACATACGGACTCTAAAAATTCACGAAAAATATTTTCTTGCTTCGTATTGACGATACGGTCCTAACAAAACTATTTTCCTCAAATTCTGAGACCGTTTGAAAAATGGTCATTTTCTGGTCGATCGAAATTGACTAAAACCGTCAAAACATGTTTTTCCTTCGCCACACTCACATATTGATTCAGAAAATTACGAATTTTGGAATCTAGCAATAATTTGACATCACTGATCCAACAAAAGTGGTTTCATCGAAAACGAAGGTCATTTGCAAAATTTCCATTTTTAAGGGCTAAAATTCCACAACTTCTATTCTGAATTTTCATCTGGGCATAACTTTTTATCCCCGCTATGAAATTTCAATTTTTCGGATTCGTTGGAAAGTTATTCTCTATTAGATTCAAATATTTTTGGTTTCGCTAAAATCCGGTTTATTTTGAATCCTTTATATTCATTTAAAATTTGAAATCGAATTTTCGAACTAAGGCGCCATTTTCAATTCCTTTTATATTTTAAAATAAATATTTATATTCTATCGACGATTCAAACATATATTTCCTTTCTAATTCTGTTCAAAATAAATTTCTCATCATTATTATTTAAAATAATTCATTTTAAATATTTAAAATTCATCAAAATAACTAAAATAAAAACTTTAAATTAGCTTGGATTTTTAGGTTATTACAATCTCCCCCACTTAAAACTTTTCGTCCCCAAAAAGGAACGAAGCTGAAAGTTGTTTACTAATCAACTCAACTTTCATTATTTTCTTTACGGCTTAAGTTCTTCAACTTTTCAGTTTCTTAGAACTTTTCAAATTTTTCAAAAATTTGGCTAACACCCTAAATTTTCGAATTTTTTTTCCATAACCTCCCCTGCACGGGATCACCCGGAAAATCTTGAAATTTCCATACAGGCCTCTCCAATCCAAAAAGAAAAAGAAACAGTCAAGCGTCTAGCCAATCGGCACATAAAATCATCCAAAACCCAAGAAATTAGTAAACATGTACCTATTTCTCGGGCAAACTATTTTATTCTTCTGTTCTAGCCTCCTTACTATGACCTGTTCACACACACACACACACACACACATATATATATATATATATATATATATATATATATATATATATATATATATATATATACATGCATGCAAATTCAAACAATTTTAAATTCAGTCCAACATTGGGACAATTTGGCTAAATGGTTCAAATTTTAATTAATCAACTAATAATCAAACAACACAATCAGCAATCAATTTGTTGATTATCATTTCAAACTCTAACTTTGATATATAGTCAAAAAATCACATTTTTGGTGCCAAATCACAACAATAGACTCTATCTAATTTTTGTTCTCACACCAGTCAATTGGAAATATATAGAAATCCCACTTTCGAAACACGAACATAAATACGGATGATGTCCGGACATCACCAGCATTATCCCCGAGCAACTAGAGCGTGATTCTATATCTATCCAGTGTATTACAACTTCGAATACCCGTGGATCAGACGTGTATGCAAAATCTTTATATATTGGACTATCCAAATTCACTACAAATAATTATTCAAATACGTTGAATAAGCTTTAAATTTTCAAACAAATATTGTTTTCATTTTAAAAATATACTCTTCACACTCGTTCTAGGATACTACTGATCCCATCTCTAACGAGTCATTCTCATTGGATATTACTAATCCAATCTCTGATGAATTCTTTCGTATGGTTCTAACGTGTCTTGTTCTCCGAGCTCGGTAAACCAAAGCTATGATACCACATATAAGAACTCGTAACTTCCCCATGAAGGAAAGCCCGGATTACTTTGAGAACAAGCCACATCGGGACACAAACAGAAGAACATTTCATTGTTTATTGCTACAATTCCATCAGAATACAAGAATATACAGAGTATGAATAAATATTACACATCATAAAATATCATAAATTTAAATACATTACTATAGCAGAAAAATAATCCAAAACATAACTGAAAGTAATACACGGATACAGAGCTTTCCGAATATCGCTTCAGCTGTAAATCAGGATCTTGCAAATATAAATCTGCAAAACCAAAACTACTAGCGGCCTGTTTGGAAAATAGGGGCACCAAGAGTTTAGGTTAAAACAATAAATTCCAGGTCAGTCATGTGACTTTTGTGAGAGATAAAACAGTTATTTAAAACTTTGCTTTAAAATAAAGTAAATCAAGGGGCCATGCCGTATAACACGGAACGGGTTTCCTCCCAAGATTACCAGTGCATATAACAAAACAGCGCAATGCTTTTTGAAAAAATGAAGCTATTATAAGACCCAAGTTCCATCACACAATGCAACACAAGTCGGAGGATAGGGTTTTCCCTTATAATAGCCAAACATGCTTGGTACGTTAAAAACAAATCATTCAATACTATTATAAGTGCATAGTGTATAAAACAACTTCAAATATAAATGTATCAATCCTAGACAGCATGGGTACCATATATCATGTCGCCATACTAGGCTCTACAATCAAAACCGCAAAGTCACGTATTTGGAAGTTTGATT
The DNA here is from genome assembly GCA_030737875.1 of Allium sativum. NCBI lineage: Eukaryota > Viridiplantae > Streptophyta > Magnoliopsida > Asparagales > Amaryllidaceae > Allium > Allium sativum. The sequence goes on along the minus strand of CM060925.1, from coordinate 37,778 downwards.
TCCATCTGTGAACCAAGGCAAGGGATCGTCCTTACCGAATTCGAGACAATCTAGCCCATGTCTCAGGAACAGCCACAACTGCCCCATGGATCGTCAGGGCCGGTCCATCGATGTGTATTATAATTACTGGACACTGCATTTCCCCGCCCTTTGGGGTGTAAATGAGCCAAATGTGTACATCAGCTCCACATAGTCACCGATATATCCGAGGTGCCTCACAATCCAACAACCACACAGGTGAAAATAATATAAATGTCAGGGCTAGTAGGTCACTTACACCACCCTAGCTAGAAGGAAACGCATGCCCTCCCTGAAGTCCTCTCCCGTTTCTGGTTCACAACCAGGGTGTGAGGCTCGCGAATTAACGCTACACAAAGCTGTGCCACACATGTGGTGCTTCGATCATCAACCACAAGACTCTGCTTTTCAACAGAAGACTTGATCATTTGCATCTTAGCATGCCACACAGGTAAACCACTCAATGGAACCGATATCCATCAGTCATACAGAATGTTATCCAATGTTTGACATACAGTCCATTTACAAGTCCTTTCTGGGTCTGAACGAAACTGGAGGCACCTTGTACCTCGCATATCCATCGATCTCCAAGTACGTTTGGACGATCACCAACTAATTCCCTCCTCTTTGGTGTACAGCCCAATCTAGATCATTAGTAATTATCCAAACGATGTGAAGACCTCCGATCTTCGACCACCGTCTTCATCCTCGACACATCTTCGAATCAGTTATTCAGAATGGGATAAACCCGGTCTTTCTGAATAACTCGTGTATATAATAAACAAGTGTTACACAAACACAACATACGTCTCGTTCCAATTCAGAATATTCTTTTATTCAAATATTCTTACACTTTGGGAAAGGTTCCCATTAATTTTATCAAAGATAAATTCTATAAATTTATTCTTTAATCTTCTTTTGAATATCAATTCAACCCAAATTATGCTTTATACAAACTAGTCGGGATTAGTGAACCTTACCGAAGTAATCACTTTTTAAATTTCCCAACCCCAACCTATTCATCCCATGAAGTAAAACTGGTCATACCTCATATCTAACACCACAGTGTTATCGTTAAATTTAATTACCATTTCACGTTCAAGTCTAATTAAAGATTTAACTATCGCCTGGAGCAAAACTGGTGATACTCCATTCTCGATCATTTCAATCTAATTAAAGACCCGCTTAAAACTCCACTTAGTTTTAATCTTCCCAAAAATCACTATCAATGATTATTTAACTTAGGAAACCATATCCTGTCTTTAACTGGGTTAAAGAACCAATGTCATTTAAAACACGGTTCATGATAAACCCAAAATCACATGCCATTTACAATGGAATCTTCATGGAAAACAAATCGATATATATAATCGATATAAACTTCTGTAACACCCCGCATTTTTAAGTATAATTAAAAATGAAATAAAATATATGAAAATATGCTTATGATAGGTAAATAATGGTGATGCATAATAAGAATTAATTAATACATGAAAGAGAAGAAAAATTAGTTCGATAACGGTGTGTGCAACGGAAAAGATAGTAAAATGAGGATAATTAATTTAAGAATCAGGAATTAGGTAAAATGGACATCACCATTGCATTCCTTTCGAAATTTTACATGAAATAGAGTCTGATTTTTCGAAAATCGGAGTCCGGATGAAGAAGTTATGGCCTGTAGAAGATTCAGAAGGTTTCGGTCAGCACAGAACTGGGCAGGTCGACCTGGGTGCCAGGTCGACCAGGGGATCGACCTGAGAGTCGACCTCCACCATGCGGGTCGACTATAGTGTCGACCTCCCCCCCCTACAGGTCGACCTGGTCGGCCTATTTCGGTCCAGAACACGTTTTTGAAGCCCAGGGACGATTTTTGATGGTCCGTATTGGTTTTAGGGTTAATCTGATGGCTGAAATGAACTGCTACACCTATAAAAACAACCTAAGACCTAGCCTTCCCGACGCACAATTCTATTCTGCTTCTTCTCTGCCTCTGTTCTAAATAAAAATAAAAATGGCGTCGCTGCTCTGTTGGAATCAAAACTAGAAGCTAATCAACATCAACCTAAGCAACTCAATTCAAATTAGAGATTAAAGCTTCTGCAACGATTCTACAACAACTAAAGTTCTTTCTTTAATCCAATCAAGGAAAGTACAGTTATTTTCCGATATAAACGTTAATTCTGATTGTGACATGAATTGTAAATCTGAATCTGAGGTTATATCTGTTCTGTTCTGTTTAGATCTATCTTATTTTGTATCTCTTTCCTCTTTCTATTCTATAGCCAGGCTACCACGAGCCTGAGCCGATCTCATAAGAGATTAACATACGCTAAAATGTTTGGGAAAACAAAATGAATGATGCAGAAATTGGGCATGACCAATAGGTGACTGATTTGAGGAAAGAACATGGACTGTAGTTAGAACATAAATTTGAGACATATGACTGGACATGTTGTATTTATAACATAAATGGGTATTGAACATATTATTTGTGATAAAAAGAATATGGCTTAGGTATAAAGATTTACATGAGAGTAGGGTATCTATCAATGTAAATAAACACCTAAGTAAGGGATCTTTGGGATATATGACATACATAGTAATAGATGGCTATATTTGGTATATAATCATATTGTGAACCATGACAATTATTTAGGCATGCAAACTTAGGCCAAATTTATAATTAGGCAAGATGGGTCAATAAAACCTTAATGAATAATAAAATCTGCTATTTAGTTCTGCTATATTTGCCTAATCTGCTAGTTTGTTACATTTCTTAATCTGCTAGTTCTGCTCTACTGCCTAGTCTACTAGATTTGTTCGTCTACCAAATCTGTCATTTGTTAAGTCTGTTGAAAATGCCAAATCTGCTAAACTAAATCTGTTGAGATGCCTAATCTGTTATCTGCTAAATCTGCTAGTTTTCTTAATCTGTTGAATCCATTAAGACGCCTAATCTGCCAAAATCTGTTATCTACTATATCTGTTAAGCTGAGATATTCAGTCTGTTATTGACATAATCTGAATAATTGACATGTATATTAGGCGTTGGCATAAATGGTAAATCATTAATTAATTGGCCGCAAAGATAAACATGGCTAACTCGAGGTTAGAATGAGTTTGCGGCGTAATTCTGCCCGAACCGCCCGGCATATTCCAGTGGTCGCAACAATAGGTTCTAATGTGAGAAGTTAGTCATAACATGCTTGAAACCCGAGGTTAGACTCAGTTTGCGATAGAAACCTACCCGGAACCAACCGGCCTAACCAGTAGCCGCAAACTGTCAGTCTAATGTGAGAGGTTTGGGCATTAATATTTAATTAATGAAAATCTGAGATAATTATGATGTCTAAAACGTGTTGGGTAAGGTTAAACCAATTGGACCAATGAATCTGATAAACCCGTTTCGTGAATCCGTTGGCCCAATACAAAGTTAGATAATCTGTAAACAGTTAATCTGTATGTCTGTTAATCTGTAACCAGTTAATCTGTAAGCCTGTTAATCCGAACATCTGATCCGTTAGTCTGAAAACCTGTTAACTTGATTGTCTGATCTGTTAACTAGTTAATCTAAACTTTGTATGTCTGAAACTTGTAGACAAATTAAGCTGAAATCTGTTAGTCTGGGGACACAAGGTTAGGAGGGGAATTACTTGTGTCATCTGTTGTTTGGGACCCATATTAGTCAGTAACCCTTTCTGGTATCAAAACTTTGACCCAACAGTAAGTAGGGTCCGGGCACGCTTACTGAACTAATTATAAGCAGTTCATTCCGATAATGGTGAGGGGTGTTGATGGTGCGTTCCAACCGGGTCATGTGCGTGCATGGATCCCGGGCTGCCTCTGAGGATGTAAGACGCCGTGACATCTGTAAATAGGTCTGTGCCAATTGGTTGTCACTTTAGGGAGTGATACACCCTACTGTGGGGCCGACACAGGATATTTATGTATTAGGGAGCCGATCGCTTGGGGTAGGGTTTTAGGGTACACTTAGTTCTGTCTGTTTCTGTTGGTACCGTCTGTTTCTGTTGGGTGGTAACACCTGTCTGTTTCTGCGTGGTACCGTCTGTTCGGATGGTAAAGGCCCATTACTAGTGTACACCTAATTCTACATTCTGTTTCCATAGGGATTAATCTGTTTCTGCTTCTGTCTGTTTCTGATCGGGTGGTAAAGGCCCATTATTAGAGTTCTGTTTCTGTGGAAATTATTCTGTACCCGTTTCTGTTTCAGTTTAGACATTAGGTGACACCTAATTCTGTTATACTAGTATTAGTGCAGAGAAGTGTACAGAAATAGCTTATGTCATTCTGTTCTTCTGTTATATCTGCTACACCTGTTACAGCTATCTCTCATCCAGTTTTATGTTCATGTCATGTTATTATTATCTGTTCATAACTGAAAATCATTGGACTTGCCAGACTTTTGTCTGACCCTTGTTGTTTCGCCTCCTTTCTTCTGTTTCCCCCCCCCCCCAGGTTTTGTAGAAGGGAATACTCTAGCTTGAACCAGATTTCTTCCGCTTGCAGTGCTTAAAGTATGGCTTGTCTTCTTCTGTGGGGATTATGATTTTAAACTATGCATTCTGAAGGCTTTTGTACAAGACTGATATTTTTTACTTGAATTCTGATATTGTGATTTGAAAGGATGTAACCAAGTTTATTTCGGTTCTGTTGAAATAAAGTTATAAAATTTTCAAGTACTGTTTTATCTGTCTTGTAAGTTTCTGTTCTGTTTACTAAAATGCTCCACCAAAGTTAAGGCATTCCCTTTGTGAGTGACCTTAACGGAGGTCGGGTGTTACAACTTCCATATCCGACTAATAATATAAATGAAATAACGACAAAGCCGTTTAAATTCCAGATATATTAGTTGTCTTCCTCCACAGAAATTCACTTCTGTTATTACCAAATCGAATTCCATTCCATTCCAATTTATTTTGTTAAATTGGAAAACTTTAATTTGGAAAATATCCTTTAAATCTTAACAAAAGATTTATAAATTCCAAATCACATTTCACTGTGAATCGGGTTAAAGAACGAATGTCGTTAAAACACAGTTCACGATAAACCCAATTTACATTCCATTAATTATCGGTTAAAGAACAAGTATTATTTAAAACACCGTTCACGATAAACCAAAAAATCAATTCAAATTAAATTCCAATTAAATACCATTTAATTGGTATACTTCATTAAATCTAAATAAAAAGATTTAATCTTTTTCTCAACTAGGTTTAAGAACTGTGTTAATGAAGACACCGTTCATGACAAACCCAAATCCTATTTGATATTAAATACAAGGCTCTGAATAGAAAATATATCGGCTTATATTCAATATCAAATTCTATGATCGACAAATATCGTAATGGAAATAACGATATAAATATATCTTTCAAATTTCCATAACAATATATGTATAATCACGAAATCCAACATCGAAATATTCCAAAGGAAATTTTGATTCAGATCCATTTCCACTTTATATATTGGAAATTCTGGTTATTTTTAAAACCCTTTCAAATCCAATTTATTTATTTCAAAAATAAATGGATTATAATTCTATTTCAAAACTAGTTCATTTCGATAAAAATCTATTTTTATCTTTTCAAATATGGAATTTTTCACCCTAATTCTTTCCAAATCATTTCTTATGATTTTACACAAATTATTGCTAATTTTAATAATTTTATCAAGGCCCGTACACTTGATTTCCATCAACGGCCATCGAACTGCACTTACAGCGACCTTTTCCAAATTTGATTTGGATATAATTCCAAATCCAACCATTAGATTTCAAATCTCTAATATTCGTTAGAAAGCCCTTTTCGATACGAACCCAATGGTTCTGGTTTTAGGAGAATCCGACGGTCGGGGCTCCCGTAATGTCCATTCAAAGTAAATGGTTGAAATTCGTGAACTACCGCAGCGCGGCGCGTTCTATTCAGGCCATTATATATATATATAATATATATTATATGTATTTCATCGATTTCCTTTTAAATCGTATTTTATAAATCATTTTAAATTCGTTTTCAAAACAATTTCTACTTCATATTCGATTTCAAATCAAAATTGAATATTCCATATCATCGATATATAAATGATAGTATTTTCCAAATATTATATTTTGAAATCAAATCCATTTCGATATTCATTATAAAAATGAATAAAACTGCTATAGATATCGTTCAAGTCAAAATGGCGCATATCTAACCAACATGGCTTTATATATTTCAATAAATTCGTTGTTTTATTCAACAAATGAATATTTTCTTCAATACATGAATTTTCTTTTATTAAACACATGAATATATATTTTATTCAACACATGAATTTTCTTTTAGTCAACACATGAATTTTCTTTATTTTCCAACTTGTAATGAGGCCCAATCAATTACCATATAATGTTAATTATATGGATTCCCTACAATACTTGTATATAATAGCAACGATAAATAATCAACCATCATCCAAAGTGAACCACACAACTGCATAAGCATTAAACATAAATAATTAAGGCTTACACAGTCTGTCAACCTACCGATTGACATACAACAAAACAATTGGGATTAGTGTACGCCAAATATCATCCCAACACCCGTGTGGGGTTTCAATCCGCAAACACTGAATATTATTTGTGCAGTTGGGCAATGTGTAAAATTTATCGTCCCAATCAATATCATTCAAATGTGTGTACATAAACAAATCGTCCGATTTGTTTATAAATATTTATTTTAAATACACGTTAAAAATTATATTTTTAACTATAAAATATTTATTCAATCCACATCACACAGTCCATTTTCATAACACATCAATCAAACAACCAAGTCATCCATGGTCTGTGGATGACGGGTGTCGGGTGCTGTTAAGCACCGTCTGCATCCTAGTATATATTTCAACTAGAAACAAATTAAAAGTGAGGAGTTCTCACCGAAGCTATACCAATCGCCTCGACACTTCTACTATAGAATATCTTCGCCGTGTTTCCAACAAGATTTGTTTTCACGCGAGTTTACGTCAAAAATCACATTTCTAAACAATGATGTTTATAATTAAAAATCACATTTTTATTTCAACGCCTTCTTTATAAAAATCATTTTTTTTTCTTCGCTACTTTAATAAAAAAATCATACCTTTATATCGCTATCTTCATAATAAAAATTATATTTTTATTTCAAAACCATATGTATAAAATCATATTTTCCTACCGCTACATCTTATATAAAAACGTATTTTTATATAATTAAAAATCAAATCTTTTCTATCATAAAAATCAAATCTTTAACATCCCTTTATACAAATAAAAAAAATCAATCTTTATCATATTAAAAATCGAATTTTTTTTATCGCATTAAAAATTTAACCTTTTTATTAAGAAAAATCCTACCTTTTGATCTCAGAAAAATCCTATTTTTACGTGTTTAAAAAATCATAGCTCTTCATCGAAATAAAAATCACAGCTTTCACTGAAATAAAAATCGCAGCTTTCATTGAAACAAAAATCGTACCTTTCATCCTTTAAGGTTTTTGGTTTGGTGAAGAAAAAAGGGGGTTTTTTCACTGTGATTAAGGAGGGGGTGGACGCGGGGTTGCTGACTGGGCGGCGCAGGTGGTGGTGGAACTGCTGATGGTCGGTGGCGACACTGGTGGCCGGCGTGGCGGTCCACGTGAACTGGCGGTGGGAGTCTTTCTCGAATTGGGTTTTTTTAAGTGGGGGGATTTCGCAGGGAGGGCGGCCAGAGCGTCGATGGTGAAGGGGGGAGGTCCGGCGTTGTTCGGCGGCACCAGCCAAGGCGGTGGCGGCGGTCTGGAGGGGGCCACGGGGAGCGGTGTGGTTTTTTCTTTCTTTCTTTTTTATCTCGATTTGTTCTGAAGTGAACGACGTGGGGAGGAATAAAGGATATGACTTTTTTAATTTAATTAATTTAATCCACCAAAAAGTTATCTTCCCTTTCGAACTACAATCAAGGCCCAACGACTATCGTCCCTAGCTAATTACCCTCATTCTGAACACAATGGGATACGTATCGTAAGCTGATTCGATCGTTACAATCAGTTTTTGTCAAAATCAAAATATAAATCTATATATTGAATTTGAACATGCATTTCAATTTACCGGGGCCACATACGAAATCTAAAAATTCCCGAAAAATATTTTCTAGCTTCGTATTGACGATTCGGTCCTAACAAAACTATTTTCATCAAATTCTGAGACCGTTTGAAAAACGAACATTTTTTGGTTGATCGAAATTGACTGAAACCGTCAAAACACGTTTTTCCTTCGCTATACTCACATATTGATTCGGAAAATTACGAATTTTGGAATCTAGCAATAACTTGACATCACATATAAGGACCCGTAACTTCCCCGGTAAGGAAAGCGCGGATACTTCGAGGACAAGACTAATCAAAACGCTGATAGAAGAACATTTCATTGTTATTACAACAATTCCATCAGATTACAAGAATTTACTGAGTATGAATAAATATTATACAGAAAATATCAGAGATTTAATTACATTTAAACACATCACAGCGGAAAAATAAAATAAAACATGACTGAAAGATATATGCGGATATAGGGCTTTCCGGATATCATTCCAACTGTAAACCAGGTTCCTGTGAATATAAATCTGCAAAACAAAAACTACTAACTGCCCGTGTCAAAATAAGGGCACCCATAGTTTAGGCTAAAACAATAAACTTCAGGTCAGTCATAGGACTGGTGTGAGAACTAAAACAATTATTAATTTTTATTTTAAAGTTAGGTAAATCAAGGGACCACGCTGTATAACACGGAACGGGTTTCCTCCCAAGAATACCAGTGCATAAAACAACAATGCAATGCTAAATAAAGAAAATGAAGCTATTATAAGACCCTGGTCCCATCACACAATGCAACGCAAGCCGGAGGATAGGGTTTTCCCTTATAATTGCCAACCATGCTCGGTACGTTAAAAACAAATCATTTGATACTATTATAAGTGTATAGTGTCAAAACAATTTCAATCATAAATATCAATCATAGATGGCATGGGTACCATATATCATGTCGCCATACTAGGCTCTACAATCAAACCCGCACTGTCATGTATTTGGAAATTGGATTTTCGTCTGTGAACCGAGGCAAAAGATAGTCCTCTACCGAATTCGAGACAATCTAGCCCATGTCTTAGGTCAGAGCTCGAGTGACCCTTGGATCGTTAGGGTCGGTCCACCGATGTGGATTATTATGCCTGAACACTACGTTTCCCTGCTCTTTGGGGCGTAAATGAGCCAAATGACTCCATCGGCTCCACACAGTCACTGGATAAATATAATCATCAGAGTTACACAGTATACAGGATCATGCTTAGTACAAAATACAGTTCAGCCATACATAAATGTCTACAGCAGAAAACAAAACATAATATGTACAATAGGAGCTGAACAGCATAAAAAGAGATAAATGATAGAATCCATCTTCAGCTCCAGCTATCCAGAAAGAGCCTACTAAAACCTGAATACATGGCTGCCCGTGTAGAAATAGGGGCACCCGAGTTTGCAAGTGAAAAAAACTACGAGTCAGTCATGGGACTGGTATGAGAAATCTACTTAACACAATTTACAATATGGCTAATCGCAGGACCACGCCACATTCGCGGAACGGGTTTACTCCATTGGATTACCAGTGCTTTAAAACAAATAAATCTTTTGAACTTCGCAATGCTTTTTATAAAAATGAAGCCGATATAAGACTCAAGTCCCATCACACAATGCAACACAAACCGGAGGATAGAGTTTTATCTTATATCAACCAAGATATGCTTAATACGCGTAAAGTAAAATCACTTAAAATGTAACTTTATCGTTTAATTCTTAATCAGACTCCAACCGTAAACTAGTAAGAGAACGATTCCCTAAGTATTAACCCCGAAGGTCGAAACCAACATCAGACCAATACCCAAGAAACCATCCGTCCTAGCTCGTTTCCAGTTAGTTTCTAATTTTAGATACAATCATAAATATCAATCACAGACGGCAAGGGTACCATATATCATGTCGCCATATATATATATATATATATATATATATATATATATATATATATATATATATATATACAATCAAAACTGCACGATGTCGTATTTGGAAATTGGATTTCCGTCATGAACCAAGGCAAGGGATTGTCCTCACCGCTTCGAGACAATTTAGCCTACCATGTCTCAGGAACCAGATTCAGGTGGGCCCTTGGAGCAACATGGCCGGTCCACTCGATGTGGATTAAACTTAAACCCTGAACACTACGTTTCCCAGCCCTTTTGGGCGTAAATAAGCCAACAAATGACTCCATCGGCTTCACATAGTCACCGATATATCCGAGGCGCCTCGCAACAGCAACAACCACACAAGTAAAAGTAATATAAATGTCAGGGCTGGTTGGTCACTGACACCACCCAAGCTAGAATGAAATGCATGTCCTCCCTGAAGTCCTCTCCCGTTTCTGGTCCGTACCGGGGTGAGAGGCTCGCGAATTTACGTTATACACAAAGCTATGCCACACACGCAATGCTTTGATCATCCACCACAAAGCTCTGCTTCTCAACAAAAGCTTTGATCATTGCATCTCAGCATGCCATAAGGCAATTCATGCCATGCAACTGACCTATATCAATCACACAGAATGAAATCCAATGTCAGACACACAGTCCATTTATAAGTCCGTTCTGGGTCTGAACGAAACCGGAGGATCTTTATTCCTCGCATATCCGTACAATCAACATGTACGTCCGGGTGGCTGCTACTTCAACCCCTTCAAGGTAGGTACTCCCATCATGAGCATCAGTAGCACCCCTCCATTCGACCTGAAGATCATCGGTCTTGCACCGTCTTCATATCTCCGACTTTCACTCGTCGATCAATTATTTGAAATGAGAATTAACTCGGCCTTTTCAAATAATTCGCGTATATTTAGAATTTCAAATCAATTCATTTCGATGGTTAAATTATTCAACATTACCAATTCTGTTCTTTAATGTAGTTTTCACGCCAAACACATTCAACCATCAGATATCCCATAAACCGAGGAAATTCAGTTTATTTCCATTCCATATCGTTTATAATATTTTATCACCATTTATCGCTATTTTTATTTAATTAAAAATAGCCAATTTATTCAAAACAACGCTTCAGGCCATAACGCGGCCGTAACGCTGTTTTTCTTTAGATTTGATTTACACATATCTGAAAATCTAACCGTTGGATCTTTACAAATTTTATCTCATTAGAAAGTTCTTTTCAAAATGAATCCAAGGTTTCAGTTTTGGAAAAATCCGACGGTCGGATCTCCCGCACTAGTCGTTTGAAGTTACGATTTCAAAATACGAACTGCAGCGTCGTTATTCGATTTAATTTAATTTAATTATATTTATATTTATATATAAATATAATCGATTCTGGCGCTGTTTTTCTTCAGTTTTGAATTAAACATTCCATCCAATCCAACCGTTGGATCTTTACAAAGTTGGTGCCGTTGGAAAGATATTTCCAAGGTGAACTCAACGGTTGTGGTTTCGGGAAAATCCGATGGTCGGATCTCCCGCAATAATCGTTTGAAATCACGGTTTCAAAACACGAACTGCAGCTTCGTTATTCGATATAATTTGATTATATATATATATATATATATAATCGATTCTTCGATTTCAAAACCTTATCCATTTCATACATTTGATAAAAATGATATTTTTATCCAACAAACATTTATTTCAACACTTCACTATTTTTAACAATTCATGTATATAATTAAAATGTGATTTTTATTGTAAAACGATTTATTTCAAAACACGACTATTTTATATAGTTCATATAGATGATAAAAATATGATTTTTATCATAAAACAATTTATTTCAAAACACGGCTATTTTATATAGTTCCTATAGATGATAAAAATATGATTCTTATTATAAAACAATTTATTTAAAACACGAGAACCATTCAACACATGAATTTCTATTCAACGAATGAATTTCTATTCAACACATGAATTCGGTTTCAACACATGAAAATAATTTCAAGAAATGAAAATAATTATAACACGTGAATATTTCAGAAAATTTCGACAGTACAATGGTAGGGTAGTTAAAACCGGGACCGTCCCTAGTACGGCTCCTCGCTCTACCTTAAAACCTCGCGGTTTTTGACAATGGGATTTCATGCATCTAATTCGCACGCAGGAGAGCATGTTTTCTTTCATTTCCACAACCTATTCTAATTTTTTTTTCAACCACAAATGGGTATTTTTCAACCACAGTCAATCATTCTCAACCACAAACAATTCTATCAACCATTCGCATTATTCACGAATTTTCACATCAACCATATAATCCAAACAATATCACAACCAATAAATATCGTCCATGGTCTGTGGACGAGGGGAGTATATATGTGTATATATATATATATATATATATATATATTCGTATATAAATATATTTCAATTCACTTAAATTCATTTCAATGTCATTTCATCGCATATATAATTTTTACAATGCATATATATCTTATACATCGAACATACAACTTATACATGAGGTGTACAATGCTTATATAACTCATACATCGACTATATAATTTATACATCATTGTTTTCCATATCGTTTATAAAATAGAAATCTCACATTGGGTTCCACTCCACCAGAAATAGGAGAAGGCTCAGAAAAATATGCGGTCTCTTCTAGAATGTAGAAGACATCCACACGAGTCCACTATCTCTTGTTTCACTGGATTTCGTTAACATAGAATGATTTTTACAGTGAAATAAAAAACCGTAGCGCTTTAAAGTACTATAGAATAGTTGAAATTATAATCAACCATTACCTTTCAATATCCTTCAAAACTAGGTTTTCGATTAACTTCTAATCCGTTGCGTTAGCGGCTGATCGAGTTGCTCCACGTTGTAGGGGGTCGAGCGGGCTTCCAAGCGATGGTGCTGACATGGAGTTCGACGACGGCTAGTGGCTTGGGCGGAGCTCGAAACGCAGCGACTGGGGGGACTCGATCCACGATGAACAGGCAACGATGGAGTTCGAAATCTACATGGATTTATAGGTGGTGGAGGGATCTACAAAAAGCTCCGAAGGACCATGGGGTTCTGTTGCGTGGAGGAGGAGTTACGGAGGAGAGAAGGAGTGAAGAGGAGGCGCCGTTCGTTTCAGGTGTCGGGGAGAGAGAATATTGAATGGGCCAATGAGATATTTTTATTTATTTATATATTTTTAAATTTCCAAAATACCCCTTGCCACATGCAAACTCCAATCCAAACCCAATGACTATCGTCCCTATCTAAATACCCCTATTCCGAACATAATGGGATATGTTTCATAGGCCCATTCGACTGTTTCGACTAGTTTTTCTTCAAATTAAAATATAAAACATTTAATATTCAATTTAAACGTACATTTCAATTTGCCGGGGCCACATACTGATTCTAAAAATTCCCGAAAAATAAATCTAGCTATGTTTTGATGATACGGTCCCAACAAAACTAGTTTCGTCAAATTCTGAGACCATCTGAAAAATGACCATTTTCTGGTCGATCCAATTTAGCTGTAATTGACCAAAACACATTTTTTTCTTTGCCATGCTCATATACTAGCTTCAAAAATTATGAAATTTGAAACCTAGCAATAACTTCACATCCCGGATCCAACAAAATTGGTTTCGTCGAATTCCGAGGTCGTTTGCAAAATGTCAATTTTCAAGGGCGATATATTCTCTATAACGACCTTTATGAAAATTCATTTGGCCATAACTTTTGACTCCCGCAATGAAACTTCAATTTTTCAGATTCGTTAGAAAGATATTCACTAACAGATTTAAATATTTTTGGTTTCACTAAAATCTGATTTATTTTACACCCGGTACCGTCAGTCGAAGTTTGAATTGAAATTTCGAAACTACCGCGCCATTTCAGGCTTTGTTTATAATTCAAAGTAATTTTATTCAATTTCAAACATAGATTCAAACTACTTTTCTTCATTATTATTTAAAATATTTATTTTAATTAATTAAAATTCACTAAAATAGCCAATTTAAAATTTTTAAACTGGTTCAGATTTTCCGGGTTGTTACAATCTCCCCCACTTAAAACTTTTCGTCCCCGAAAAGGAACAAGGTCGAAAGTGGTTTGATTAACCAACTCTACTTCCAATCTGGCTTCCATTCTCCAACTTTTCAGTTTCTGAGAATTTTCAAAATCTTTAAAAAATTTGTTACCACCCTAAATTTTCGAAAAATTTCGCCATAACCTCCTTTGTACGGGGGACTTCGGGATATTTCAAATAGCCTCCCATAGCCCTCACCAGTCCAAAAGAAAAAGGAAAAGCCAAGCGGCTAGCCAGTCGGCTCATAAAATCATCAAATCCCAAGAAATACAATAAACATGTACCTATTTGTCGGGCAAATAATTTTATTCCTCTTCTTAGTTGTTTATCCATAAACTGTTCACACATATATAATGCACATGTATATATTTCTATCAATTTCTAAATCAGTTCAATATTTGATCAATTGCATACATTTCTTCATTTGCTTATTGATTAAATTAACTATCATTCTAATAATTCAGTTAATCAAATCCACAATCACACAATGCAAGCATCAAACAATTTGTTTTTAACTTTTCAAAATTACACTAATTAATTCATATACTCTTTTAAAATCATTTAGACTATATAATTAAAAAGTTTACATGCATGAAAAGGAAACAACAACAAAGTAGAGAACAAAACGGTAATGCAAGGATATGGTAAATGTACCTTGCACTAGAGACAATCAGAGATATCCACCCTGCACTTAGGATAGGCTTTCTTAATGCTTTCCTCTGTTTCCCAAGTACAATCTTGCGGATCTCCACTCCATTGCACTTTGACTAAGCGAACCTTCTTGTTCCTCAGTTCTTTGGTTTCTTTACCAATAATCTTTATCGGCTCTCTTCTCACAGCCAATTCTGGAGTAATTTCTATATCCCGTTGAGTTTCTTCTTCCACGATCAAGTCTGGATCATGAACGTGCTTTCGAAGTTGAGATACGTGAAACACATTATGCACTCCCGGCAACCAATCAGGCAATTGAACCCTATAAGTGAGAGTTCCAACCCGTTCTAGAATAGGAAACGGACCAATGAATTTAGGCGCCAATTTCACTATTTTACCGAACCGGATTACTCCTCTCATCGGAGATACTTTCAAATATACATAATTGCCAAAAGCAAATGATATATCTCTTCTTCTTTTATCTGCATAACTTTTTTGTCAGCTTTGAGCTGCGAGTAATCGTTTCTTAACGAAATTAACTTTGTCTGCAGCATCGCGAATCATATCAGGTCCCAATACGAGTATATTACCAGGTTCTACCCAACAAGTAGGAGATCGGGACGGTCTACCATACAGTGCTTCGAATGGTGACATTGTCAGGCTCGCTTGGTAGCTATTGTTTTATGAGAACTCGGCCAAATGCAAATGGTCTTCCCATGATCCACCAAAATCAATAACACAAGCTCGCAATAAATCTTCTAAAATACGATTCACCCTCTCAGTTTGACCATCTGTTTGAGGATGATATGCGGTGCTCAAGTTCAGCTTCATTCCCAATTCTGCTTGGAATGCTTCCTAGAATTTACTAGCAAAAATCGGGTCACGATCACTAACGATGCTCATAGGAACTCCGTGAAGTCCAACAATTTCCTTGAAATAAACCTGCGCCAGACTCTGAGCAGTCCTATTCGATTTGACAGGTATAAAATGGGCGGTCTTCATGAAACGATCTACGATCACCCAAATACTGTCATTTCATTTCCTGGTTCTGGGAAAACCATCTATGAAATCCATAGAAATCTGTTCCCACTTTCCACCTGGAACTTCCAAAGGTTGCAACAATCCAGCGAGCTTCTACTGATCGCTTTTGACTTGCTGACAAGTAGTACACCGGCTAGCATATAAGGAGATGTCTCGTTTTATAGATCTCCACCAGAAAGTGCGTTTGATATCATTATACATCTTGCTCACTCCTGGATGGATACTAAGCTTGGCTTTGTGACATTCATCCAATACTTCTCTTCGAAGTTCAGCAATGTTTGGCACACTTATTCGACCTTTCAACCTTAGGATTCCCTCGTCATCTATTTGAAAACTCAAGGTCTCGCCTTTCTGTTTTTTCTTTGATTCTTTGAATGAAGTGGTCATCCTTATGAAGAGCAGATATTTTATCAATCAATGACGTTGTAATGATAAAACTAGCAATTATTACATTCTTTCTACTTAGAGCATCAGCCAAAACATTGGCTTTCCCTGGAGTGTACAAAATCTCAAAATCGTACGCCGCAAGAAATTCTAGCCAACGTTGCTGCCTCAGATTCAAGTCTTTCTGAGTGAACAAATATTTCAATGACTGATGGTCTATATACAGTTCGAATTTCTCACCCAAAAGATAGTGCCTCAAGATTTTCAAAGCGAATATGATGGCTAACAACTCAAGATCGTGAGTAACGTAGTTTTTCTCATGCGGTTTCAACTGACGGCTAGCATAAGCAATCACTTGACATCTTTGCATTAACACTGCACCAAGGCCTTCTCTAGAAGCGTCAGTCCAGACTTTCCAGTCCTCGTTGCTATCTATTATTGTTAACACTGGAGCGGTGGTCAATTTTAATTTCAGCTTCTGGAAAGCTTCCTCACATTCTGAAGTCCAATTGAATCTCGAATGTTTCTTAGTCAGTTTCGTTAAGGAACTAGATGTCTTCGCGAAATCCTTAATGAATTTCCGATTATAACTGGCTAACCCCAGAAAACGTCTGACTTCTGTGGGTGTACGAGGCTGTTTCCAGTTCTGAATAGCAGTGATTTTACTGGGGTCCACTGAAATTCCTTCTTTTGACACGACGTGGCCTAGAAATTTGACTTCTTATTGCCAGAATATACATTTGGAAAACTTTGCTTTCAACACATTCTTTCTCAGAATTTCTAACACTTGTTCCAAATATTTTTTCGTGCTCACTTTCTGACTTAAAGAAGATCAGTATATCATTAATGAAAACCAGAACAAATTTATTCAATACTCCTCTGAATACCCGATTCATTAGATCGACAAAATATGTTGGAGCGTTACATTGGCCGAACGGCATTACTAACCACTCGTAGAATGAATCCGGCCCTCTGAATGATGTCAAAGGAACACACTCTTCGGCAGTACGAAGCTGATGGAAACTTGTAGCTAGGTCCATTCGCGAAAACACTTGTGCTCCATTCAATCGGTCCAACAAATCATCAATCCGCGACAATGGATATTTGATTTTCAGCGTTTGCTTATTCAAGTCACAATAATCTAAACATAATCTGAGAGTACCATCTGACTTTGAAACAAATACCACTACTGCTCCCCAATCAGAGAAACTAGGCCTGATCAGACCCTTCCATACTAGCTGTCTAGTTTGATTGTCTAACTCTTCTTTCTCCTTCACGCTCATTCTTCGAATAGCGTGAACTACTGGCCTTGCATTCGAAACTAAAGAGATTTTAAAATCAATTTCTCTATGCGGAGGTAAGCTAACAACTTCTTTGAACACATCTGCATAGTTCTTGACAACTGGGATATTTGCAATATCGACCTGAATATTCTCTGTAACGAAAGGAACAGGTTCTATTTGAGCAGGAGAAACATCTAAAGCTGACCAAAATTCCTTTCTATCAGAATTCGGTCCTTCATAGGGAATGGTTATATAATTGCCTGATTTAGCCTTCGCCCTTACGACTCTGTCGGCGCATTTAACCTCAGCTTCATATTTGGTTAACCAATCCATCCCTAGAATAAGATCGAATTCTGTAAAATTCATGACAATAGAGATAGCAGGGAACTAATAACAAGAAAAAGAAACGGGCACCCCACAAATCCAACTAAGATCAAGGGAACCTCCAACCGGATTATGAACAGTCATGGGTTCTTTGAGCTTTCTCAAATTCAAATCTATCTTCTTAACTGCATTCTTTGCAACAAAGCTTCGCGACGCGCCTGTATCAAATAGTACTTTAACTGGAATGTTTTTGACAGTAAGCGTGCCTTCTAACACATCTGGTCTTGCCTGACTAGCCGAGGGTTCAGAAGTTTCTGCTACTTTATTTACCTGAACCACTTCAGATTTCTGTGATAGTCAGCAATTTTTCGAAATGTGACCAACTTGGTGGCACTTATGGCATCCCGGACCCTCTCGAGCCTTCTTACTGGACTTAGACCCATCCTTCTTTCGACTGCTCGAAGATTCACAGTTCCTCATCGAATTCCCTTGCTTATTATACTTTAAACTAACGACTGCTTTAACCTTTTTCTGATCGACTCTAGGCTTCTTTCTGAACTCAGACTTCGTACTGGCCTCAGGCTGTGCTCTTGTTTCTAGGCTATCAGTTTCGAGTTTTCTTTTGCTGCTAGAACTGACTTCCTCTTCGTCTCGCAACATACCTTTTCTATCGAGATCCTCATACTAGTAGGCCATGTATATCATTTCAGAAAAAGGAAGCTTCACATGCCCCATTACTTCATTCTGGTATTTTCTTTAAAGACTATTAATAAACCTTAGATTCTTCATCTTGGGCTTTTGATTTAGATGAGGGGCAAAATGAGAAAGTTCATTGAATCTCTTATGATATTCTGGGATATCCATATCTCCTTGTATCAAATAGTAGAATTCATCACATAACCTCTCACTTGCTTCTGGAGGAGTAAATTTTTCACTGAAAAGCCCTTTGAATCTATCCCAGGTGATATCACCTTCTGGATTTTCTTTAACAATTGAATCCCACCAGAACAAAGCTTCATCATTGAGTGCCCAAGATGTCAGTAATCTTTTCTGGTCATCCCTCAGCTTTAAACCTTCAAAAAATTTCTTAGCAGAACGAATCCAAGCTTGTGTTTTAGCAATAGATACTTCGCCCAAGAATAGTGCTCCACCCAGATTTCTATATTTCATAAATAGAGCTTCTATATCTGGGTCTGCATTCCTTCTGTTTCTGGCACTCATTTTCTAGTACTTCTGCAAATATCAGACCAAGTGTCAGGTCAACAGAAAAGATATTATAAAGCATAGAGACATACACTTGAATGTAAACGTGTCTATCGAGGTGTATTTCATTCTGCTATACTCTTACTAGGATATTACTGATCCTATCTGTAATGAGTTACTTGTCCTAGAACACTACTGGTTCTATTTCTGATGAGTTCGTTCATATGTTATTTTCCAGAACTAAGCTTAATCAAAGCTCTGATACCACGTTTGTGAAAACCCCAAACCCCGACTGATGGTGCAAGGTTAATCTTTGGAATATAACACATAAACAGATAACGGCAGAACAGAAATTATTAAATACACCAGATAATGTACAATAGAATACACTAGATAAATATAATCATCAGAGTTACACAGTATACAGGATCATGCTTAGTACAAAATACATTTCAGCTATACATAAATGTCTACAGCGGAAAACAAAACATAATATGTACAATAGGAGCTGAACAGCATAAAAAGAGAAAATTGATAAAATCCATCTTCAGCTCCAACTATCCAGAAAGAGCCTGCAAAAACCTGAATACAAGGCTACCCGTGTAGAAATAGGGGCACCCGAGTTTGCAAGTGAAACAAACTACGAGTCAGTCATGGGACTAGTTTGAGAAATCTACATAACACAATTTACAATATGGCTAATCACAGGACCACGCCACTTTCGCATAACGGGTTAACTCCATTGGATTGCCAGTGCTTTAAAAAAAAATCTTTTGAACATCTCAATGGTTTTTATAAAAATGAAGCCGATATAAGACTCAAGTCCCATCACACAATGCAACACAAACCGGAGGATAGAGTTTTATCTTATATCGACCAAGATATGCTTAATACGCGTAAAGTAAAATCACTTAAAATGTAACTTTATCGTTTAATTCTTAATCAGACTCCAACCGTAAAATAGTAAGAGAACGATTCCCTAAGTAATAACCCGAAGACCGAAACCAACATCAGACCAATACCCAAGAAACCATCCATCCTAGCTCGTTTCCAGTTAGTTTATAATTTTAGATACAATCAAAAATATCAATCATAGACGGCATGGGTACCATATATCATGTCGCCATATATATATACAATCAAAACCGCACGATGTCGTATTTGGAAATTGAATTTTCGTCATGAACCAAGGCCAGGGATCTTCCTCACCGCTTCGAGACAATCTAGCCAACCATGTCTCAGGACCCGGACTCTGGTGGGCCCTTGGAGCAACAGGGCCGGTCCACTCGATGTGGATTAAACTTAAACCCTAAACACTACGTTTCCCCGCCCTTTAGGGCGTAAATGAGCCAATAAATGACTCCATCGGCTTCACAGAGTCACCAATATATCTGAGGCGCCTCGCAACAGCAACAACCGCACAGGTGAAATTAATATAAATGTCAGGGCTGGTAGGTCACTGACACGACCATAGCTAGAAAGAAACGCATGTCCTCCTTGAAGTTCTCTCCCGTTTCTAGTCCATACCGGGGTGTAAGGCTCGCGAATTTACGTTATACACAAAGCTATGCCACACAGGCAGTGCTTTGATCATCCACCACAAAGCTCTGCTTCTCAACAAAAGCTTTGATCATTGCATCTCAGCATGCCACACAGGCAATTCACGCAATGCAACTAACCTATATCAATCACACATAATGAAATCCAATGTCAGACACACAGTCCATTTACAAGTCCGTTCTGGGTCTAAACGAAACCGGAGGATCTTTATTCCTCGCATATCCGTACAATCAACATGTACGTCCGGGTGGTTACTACTTCAACCCCTTCAAGGTAGCTACTCCCATTATGAGCATCAGTAGCACCCCTTCATTCGACGTGAAGATCATCGGTCTTGCACCATCTTCATATCTCTGACTTTCACTTGTCGATCAATTATTTGAAATGAGAATTAACTCGGCCTTTTCAAATAATTCACGTATATTTAGAATTTCAAATCAATTCATTTCAATGGTTAAATTATTCGACATCACCAAATCTGTTCTTTAATGTAGTTTTCACGCCAAACACATTCAACCATCAGATATCAAATAAACCGAGCAAATTCAGTTTATTTCCATTCCATATCGTTTATAATATTTTATCACTATTTATCGCTATTTTTATTTTTTTTAAAATAGCCAATTTATTCAAAACAACGCTTCAGGCCATAACGCGGTTCAGTTTCTAACCGTTGGATCTTCACAAATTTATACATAACCGGGTGGGAAGCTCTGTTTTTCTTCAGATTTGATTTACACATATCTGAAAATCTAACCGTTGGATCTTCACAAATTTTATCTCATTAGAAAGATCTTTTCAAACGAATCCAACGGTTTCAGTTTCGGGAAAATCCGACGGTGGATCTCCCACACTAGTCGTTTGAAGTTACGATTTCAAAATATGAACTGTAGCGTCGTTATTCGATTTAATTTAATTATATTTATATTTATATATAAGTATAGTCGATTCTGGCGCTGTTTTTCTTCAGATTTGAATTAAACATTTCAGACAATCCAACCGTTGGATCTTTACAAAGTTGGTGCCGTTGGAAAGATATTTCCAAGGCGAACCCAACGGTTGTGGTTTCGGGAAAATCCGATGGTCGGATCTCCCGCACTAATCGTTTGAAATCACGGTTTCAGAACACGAACTGCAGCTTCTTATTCGATTTAATTTGATTATATATATATATATATAAGTATAATCGATTCTTCGATTTCAAAACCTTATCCATTTCATACATTTGATAAAAATGATGTTTTTATCCAACAAACATATAATTTCAATACTTCACTATTTTTAACAATTCATGTATATAATTAAAATTTGATTTTTATTGTAAAACGATTTATTTCAAAACCTGACTATTTTATATATTTCATATAGATGATAAAAATATGATTTTTATTATAAAACAATTTATTTCAAAACACGACTATTTTATATAGTTCATATAGATGATAAAAATATGATTTTTTATTATAAAACAATTTATTTCAAAACACGACTATTTTATATAGTTCATATAGATGATAAAAATATGATTTTTTATTATAAAACAATTTATTTAAAAAACGAGTACCATTCAACACATGAATTTCTATTCAACGAATGAATTTCTATTCAACACATGAATTCGGTTTCAACACATGAAAATAATTTCAACAAATGAAAATAATTTTAATACATGAATATTTCAGAAAATTTCGACGGCATAACGGCAGGGTAGTTAAAACCGGGACCGTCCCTAGTACGGTTCCTCGCTCTACCTTAAAACCTCGCGGTTTTTTATAATGGGGATTTCATGCATCTAATTCGCACGTAGGCGAGCATGTTTTCTTTCATTTCCACAATCTATTCTAATTTTGTTTTCAACCACAAATGGGTATTTTTCAACCACAGTCAATCATTCTCAACCACAAACAATTCTATCAACCATTCGCATTATTCACCAATTTTCACATCAACCAAATAATCCAAACAATATCACAACCAATAAATATTGTCCATGGTCTATGGACGAGGGGAGTATATATGTATATATATGTGTGTATATATATAAATATATTTCAATTCACTTCAATTCATTTCAATGTCATTTCATCGCATATATAATTTTTACAACGCATATATATCTTATACATCGAACATACAACTTATACAACGCTTATACATGAGGTGTACAACGCTTATATAACTCATACATCGACTATATAATTTATACATCGTTGTTTTCCATATCGTTTACAAATTAGAAATCTCACATTGGGTTCCACTCCACCAAAAATAGCAGAAGACTCAGAAAAATATGCGGTCTCTTTTAGATTTAAATTTTTTAAATTGGTTCAGATTTTCCGGGTTGTTACACAATGCTACACAAAGCTATGCCACACAGGTCGTGCTTTGATCATCAACCACAAGACTTTGCTTTTCAACAGAAGCCTTGATCACATTGCCACTTAGGCATGCCACATAGGCCATTCACTCCATGCATTTGATATTCATCAATATATAAACTCTGAGCTCGTACTTCTCAGAGAAGGGCGTTAAGCAAGCGAATAAATTCTCCGCCGCCAACCAGATATATATTTAATAGAAATCAACCACACAGAATAAAATCCAATGTCAGACACCCAGTCCATTTACAAGTCCGTTCTAGGTTTGAACGAAACCGGAGGCACCTAGTACCCCGCATATCCATCGATCTCCAAGTACGTCTGGACGATCACTAACTAATTCCCTCCTCTTGGGTGTACGGCCCAATCAAGATCATCAACAATCACCCAAACGACGTAAAGACCTCCGGTCTTCGACCTCCGGTCTTCGACCACTGTCTTCATCTTCGACACCACATCGAATCAGCTATTCAGAATGGGATAAACCCAGTCTTCCTGATTGACTCGCGTATATAATAAACAAGTGTTACACAAATACAACATACGCCTCATTCCAGTTCAGAATATCCTTTTATTCAAATATTCTTATACTTTGGGAAAGGTTCCTATTAATTTTATCAAAGATAAATTCTTTAAATTTATTCTTTAATCAATCCAAACTAGTCGGGATTAGCGAACCACACCGAAGTAATCATTTATTTCCCAATCCCAACCTATTCATTCCATGAAGTAAAACTGATCATACTTCATACGTAACACCACGGTGTTATCGATAAATTCAATTACCATTTTACGTTCAAATCTAAATAAAGATTTAACTATCGCCTGGAGCAAAACTGGTGATACTCCATTTTCGACCATTTCAATCTAATTAGCAATTCATTAAAACCCCACTTAGTTTTAATCTTCACAGAAATCAATATCCTGTCTTTAACTGGGTTAAAGAACCAATGTCATTTAAAACACGGTTCACTATAAGCCCAAAATCACATTCAATTCATTATCGGGTTAAAGAACAAATGTTATTTAAAACACCATTCACGATAAACCCAAAAATCAATTCAAACTTAACTCTTATTAAATACCATTTAATTGGTACACTTCATTAAATCTAAATAGAAAGATTTAATATTGTTCTCAACTAGGTCTAAGAATAGTGTTAACGAAGACACCACTCACGACAAACCCAAATCCCATTTGATATTAAATACAAGGTTATGAATAGAAAATATATCGGCTTATATTCAATATCAAATTCTACGACCCACGAATACCGTATTGGAAATAACGATATAAATATATCTTTCAAATTTCCATAACAATATCTGTATAATCACGAAATCCAACATCGAAATATTCCAAAGACAATTTCAATTCAAATCCATTCCAATTCAATTATTGGAAATTCTGGTTACTTTCAAAACCATTTCAAATCCAATTTATTTATTTTAAAAATAAGTGAATTTATAATTCTAGTTCAAAACTAATTCATTTCGATAAAAATCTAATTTTATCTTTTCAAATGTGGAGATTTTCATCCCAACTGTTCGTAAATCATTTCTTATGATTATACACAAATTATTACTATTTTTAATAATTTTATCAAGGCCAGTACAGTCGATTTCCATCTACGGCCATCGAACTGCACTTACAACGACCTTTTCCAAATTTGATTTGGACATAATTCCAAATCCAATCGTTAGATTTCAAATTTCTAATATTCGTTAGAATGCTCTTTTCGATACGAACCCAACGGTTCCGGTTTTAGGAGAATCCAACGGTCGGATCTCCCGTAATATCCATTCGAAGTCAATGGTTGAAATTCGCGAACTACCGCGGCGCGGCGCTTTCTATTCAGGCCATTCTATATATATATATATATATATATATATATATATATATATTATATTTCGTCGATTTCCTTTCAAAACGTATTTTATAAATCGTTTAAATTCATTTTCGAAATGATTTCAACTTCCTTTTCAAATTCAAATCAAAATTGAATTTTTCAATATAAATACGTTCTAATTTCATTTCAAATCGATTTCAATTCAATTTCAATTTAATTCTAATTTCAATTCATTTCAATTTAATTCGAATTTCAATTCATTTCAATTCAATTCGAATTTCAATTCATTTCAATTTAATTCGAATTTCAATTCATTTCAATTTAATTCGAATTTCAATTCATTTCAATTTAATTCGAATCTTGAAATCACTTTAATTTAATTCAAAATTTGAAATACTTTCAATATTCATTGAAAAATGAATAAAATCGATATGAATATCGTTCACGTCAAAATGGCATCAATCTAATTAACACGGCTTTTATTCAACACATGAATGTTTATTCCATTCAACACATGAATATTTTTCAATTCAACACATGATTATTTTTCAATTCAACACATGAATTTATTTTCAATTCAACACATGAATTTATTTTTAATTCAACACGTGAATTTATTTTTAATTCAACACCTGAATTTATTTTTAATTCAACACGTGAATTTATTTTCTATTCAACACATGAACTTATTTTCTATTTTGGAATGAGGCCCAATCTATTACCATATAATGTTAATTATATGGATTTTCTACAACACATGAACTTAATTCAACACGTGATTTTCTACAACACATGTATATAATAGCAACGATAAATAATCAACCATCATCCAGAGTGCACCACGCAACTGCATAAGCATTAAATATAAATATTTAACGCTTATAACAGCCTGTCAATCAATCGATCGACATACAACTAATTATTGGGATTAGTTTATGTCATATATCATCCCAATACCCGTGTAGGGTTTCAAATCAACAAACGCATATTTTATTTGTGCGGTTGGGCGCTGTGTAAAATTTATCATCCCAATCAATATCAGTCAAATCAGTGTATATAAACAAATCGTCCGATTTGTTTATAAATATTTATTTTATATATATACGTTAAAAATCATGTTTTTAACTATAAAATATTTTCCACTATAAAATATTTTATTTCATTCACCATCACACAATCAAATTTCACTACACAACAATCAAACAAACAAGTCATCCATGGTCTGTGGACGACGGGTGTCGGGTGCTACTAAGCACCATTTGCATCCTAGTATATATTTCAACTAGAAATAAAATTAAAAGTGAGGAGTTCTAACCGACTAGCTAAACCAAACGCCACGACTCTTCATATGTAGAAATCTTCGTCGTGCTCGCCTTTGGTCAATTTCATCGTCCGTAGCCACTACATATATAAAAATCACAATTTTATATTGTTGCTATGTATATAAAAATCACATTTTTACACTGCTTCTATGTAGATAAAAATTCTATTTTTATACCGTGTTCATATAATAAAGATTATATTTTTCTACCGCCATTCTCTATATAAAAATCACATTTTTATATATAGAGATCGTATTTTTATATCTCTACTACCTAAGTAAAAATTTCACCCTTAGAACGCTACTTCTCTGATAAAAATTATATTTTTATCTTGCTAGTAATATACAAAAATTATATTTTTATTACTCTACATGAATAAAAATCATATTTTTATTCATCTTATGATATGATGATCGAATTTTTATAATCTATATAATATAAAAATCATATTTTTATTTGTTTACTTCCAACTTAAAAATCATATTTTTCCTTATCCATTCTAATGATAAAAATCAAATTTTTACATTGCTATATATATGATAAAAATCACGGTTTTTATTCGCTACTTCATACAAGGAAAAAAATTATATTTTTACAACGCCACTTTCTATATAAAAAGATTCTATTTTTACAGTGCTATTATATATAAAAAGATTATATTTTTATAATGCTATTCTATATAAAAAGATTATATTTTTACAATGCTATTCTATATAAAAAGATTATATTTTTATTATTTTCAAAAATCAAATAATATCTAACTTTATATGTTATAATCAGATATATATGAACAAAATCAAATAAAAATCAGATTTTTCTATATAATAAACACGAAAAACTCACTATATACGGTTGGAGGGGGTCGGGGGATGCCGCGTCGGATCTCCGGTGCAGTGGTGGTCGTCCATTAGCGGAGTAGGCTGAGCAGTGTCCGGGGAGGGATTAGCGGCGGCTGCATTCTCGGTTTGGGGGGGGGTCTTAGGGTTTGGGTTTTGGGGCTTTAACGGGGACAGAGGAAGGGGAAGGAGGAGGCGCGCGCTCGGGAGGGTGTGCGACGCGGCTCAAGCGGGGGTGCGTCGGAGGGAATGGCGGCGGCCTCGAGCACTTTCTTCTCTTTTTTTCCATTTCGGTTTGACTGAGAGTAGAGAGAGAAGAGAGAGGATATGAGGGAAAGAATATATAATTATATATATATTATTATTTTTAATTTCAAAAAGTAACTTTTTATTATGAACTTCAAATCGAACCCACCGACTGTCGTCCCGAGCTAATTACCGCCATTCCGAACACAGTGGGATATGTATCGTAAGCTGATTCGATCGTTTCGATCAGTTTTCATCAAAATCAAAGTATAACTCTATATATTGAATTTAAACACGCATTTCAATTTACCGGGGCCACATACAGACTCTAAAAATTCCCAAAAAATATTTTCTAGCTTTGTATTGACGATACGGTCCTAACAAAACTAATTTCGTCAAATTCTGAGATCGTTTCAAAAATGGCCATTTTCTGGTCGATCGAAATTGACAGAAACTGTCAAAACACGTTTTCCTTTGTCAGGCTCACATATTGATTCACAAAATTACGAATTTTGGAATCTAGCAATAACTTGACATCCCGGATCCAACAAAAGTGGTTTCGTCGAAAACAGAGGTCGTTTGCAAAATTTCCATTTTAAGGGCCAAAATTCCATAGCGACTATTCTGAATTTTCATCTAGGCATAACTTCTTATTCCCGCTATGAAATTTTGATTTTTCGGATTCGTTGGAAACATATTCTCAAATATATTCGAATATTTTTGGTTTCGCCAAAATCCGGTTTATTTTAAATCCTGTACATTCATTCGAATTTTGAAATCGAATTATCGAACTACCGCGCCATTTTCAATTCCCTTTATATTTATAAATAAATATTTATTTTCTAACGACGACGTATATAAATATATACATTCTAATTCTATTGAAAATAAATTTCTCGTCGTTATTATTTAAAATAAATCATTTTAAATGTTCAAAATTCACTAAAATCGCCAAAATAAAATTTTAAATTGGCTCAGATTTCCGGGTTATTACAATTTCCCCCACTTAAAACTTTTCGTCCCCGAAAAGGAACGAAGCCGAAAGTTGTTTAACTAATCAACTCAACTTTCGCTATTTCCATTACGGCTTAAGTTTTTCAAATTTTCAGTTTCTAAAGACTTTTCAAATTTTTCAAAAATTTGGATGACGCTCTAAATTTTCGTTCGCTATAGCCTCCCCTGCACCGGGTACTTCGGGATATTTCAAATAGCCTCCTATGGCCCTCACCAATCCAAATAGAAAAAGAAACAGCCAAGCGGCTAGCCAATCGGCTCATAAAATCATCCAAACCCAATAAATTCGTAAACATGTACATATTTGTCGGGCAAACAATTTTATTCTTCTGCTCTAGCCTCCTTGCTATGACCTATTAAATGCAAGTACATGTATATGTATGCAAATACGACAAATTTTCAATACAATTCACTCTTTGGTCAATTTGGCTAAATGGCCCAAATTTTAATTAATCAACAAATAATCAAACAACACAATCAGCAATCAATTAGTTGATTAGCTTTTCAAATTCATAACTTTAATATATAGTCAAAAATCACATTTTTGGTGCCAAATCACAACAATAGGCCCTGTCTAATTTTGATTCTCACACCAGTCAATAGGAAATATATAGAAATACTACATTCGAAACTCGAACATGAATACTGATGATACGATCTCTATAGCGATCATCAGAACCATCTTCAGCGACTAGAATGTGATTCTACATCTATCCAGTGTATTAAAACTTCAAAAATACACGGATCAGACATATATGCAAAATCTTTATATATTGGATTGTCCAAATTCAATATAAATTAAATAATCAAATATGAATAATTGATTTAAATTTTCAAAACAAAAATTGTTTTCATTTTAAAAATATACTCTTCACACTCGTTCTAGGATACTACTGATCCCATCTCTAACGAGTCATTCTCGTTGGATATTACTAATCCAATCTCTGATGAATTCTTTCGTTCGGTACTAACGTGTCTTGTTCTCGAGCTTTGAAAACCAAAGCTCTGATACCAACTATAAGGACCCGTAACTTCCCCGGTAAGGAAAGCGCGGATACTTAGAGGACAAGACCAATCAGAACGCAGACATAAGAACATTTCATTATTTATTACATCAATTCCATCGGAATACAAGAATATATAGAGCATGAATAAATATTATACAGAAAATATCAGAGATTTAATTACATTTAAATACATTGCAGCGGAAAAATAATACAAAACACGACTGAAAGAGATATACGGATACAGAGCTTTCCGGATATCATTCCAGCTGTAAACCAGGTTCCTGTGAATATAAATATGCAAAACCAAAACTACTAGCTGCCCGTGTCAAAATAAGGGCACCCAGAGTTTAGGTTAAAACAATAAACTCCAGCTCAGTCATGGGACTGGTGTAAGAACTAAAACAGTTATTAATCTCAACAATAATAAGTGATCATCCAGACATACTTGGAGATCGATGGATATATAACCTCTGAGCTCGTACGTCTCAGAGAAGGGCGTTAAGAAAGAGAATAAATTCTCCGCCGCCAAACAGATATACATTTAATAGAAATCAACCACACAGAATAAAATCCAATGTCAGACACACAGTCCATTTACAAGTCCGTTCTGGGTCTGAACTAAACCGGAGGCACCTAGTACCCCGCATATCCATCGATCTCCAAGTATGTCTGGATGATCACTAACTGATTCCCTCCTCTTGGGTGTATGGCCCAATCAAGATCATCAGCAATCACCCAAACGACGTGAAGACATCCGGTCTTCGACCACCGTCTTCATGTTCGACAACACGTCGAATCAGCAATTCAGAATGGGATAAACCCGGTCTTCCTGAATAACTCGCGTATATAATAAACATGTGTTACACAAACACAACATACGCCTCATTCCAATTCGGAATATCCTTTTATTCAAATATTCTTATACTTTAGGAAAGGTTCCCATTAATTTTATCAAAGATAAATTCTTTCAATTTATTTTTTAATCAGTCCAAACTAGTCGGGATTAGCGAACCACACCGAAGTAATCATTTATTTCCCAATCCCAACCTATTCATCCCATGAGGTAAAACTGGTCATACTTCGTATCTAACACCACAGTGTTATCAGTAAATTCAATTAACATTTTACGTTCAAATCTAACTAAAGATTTAACTATCGCCTGGAGCAAAACTGGTGATACTCCATTTTCGACCATTTCAATCTAAATAAAGATTCATTAAAACCCCACATAGTTTTAATCTTCACAGAAATCAATATCTTGTCTTTAACTGGGTTAAAGAACCAATGTCATTTAAAACACGGCTCACTATAAACCCAAAATCACATTTAATTCATTATCGGGTTAAAGAACAAGTGTTATTTAAAACACCGTTCACGATAAACCCAAAAATCAATTCAAACTCAATTCCAATTAAATACCATTTAATTGGTACACTTCATTAAATCTAAATAAAAAGATTTAATCTTTTTCTCAACTGGGTTTAAGAATAGTGTTAATGAAGACGCCATTCACGACAAACCCAAATCCCATTTGATATTAAATACAAGGTTCTGAATAGAAAATATACCCGCTTATATTCAATATCAAATTCTACAACCCACAAATACCGTATTGGAAATAACGATATAAATATATCTTTCAAATTTCCATAACAATATCTGTATAATCACGAAATACAATATCGAAATATTCCAAAGACAATTTAGATTCAAATCCATTCCAATTCAATTACTGGAAATTCTGGTTACTTTCAAAACCATTTCAAATCCAATTTATTTAATTTAAAAATAAATGAATTTATAATTCTAGTTCAAAACTAGGTCATTTAGATAAAAATTTATTTTTATCTTTTTAAATATGGAGATTTTCATCCCAACTCTTCACAAATCATTTTTTATGATTTTACACAAATTATCACTATTTTTAATAGTTTTATCAAGGCCCGTACAGTCGATTTCCATCTACGGCCATCGAACTGCACTTACAGCGAATTTTCCAAATTTGATTTGGACATAATTCCAAATCCAACTGTTAGATTTCAAATTTCTAATATTCGTTAGAAATCTCTTTTTGATACGTACCCAACGGTTTTAGTTTTAGGAGAATCCGACGGTCGGATCTCCCGTAATATCCATTCGAAGTCAATGGTCGAAATTCGCGAACTACCGCGGCGCGGCGCGTTCTATTCAGGCCGTTTTATATATATAATATATATATTATATATATTTCGTCGATTTCCTTTCAAAATGTATTTTATAAATCGTTTAAATTTGTTTTCAAAACAATTTCAAATTCAAATCAAAATTGAATTTTTCAATATAAATTCGTTTTAATTTCATTTCAAATCGATTTCAAGTCAATTTCAATTTAATTCGAATTTCAATTAATTTCAATTTGATTCGAATTTCAATTCATTTCAATTTAATTCGAATTTCAATTCATTTAAATTTAATTCGAATTTCAATTTGTTTCAATTTAATTCGAATTCCAATTCATTTCTATTTAATTTGAATTTCAATTCATTTCAATTTAATTCGAATCTTGAAATAACTTTAATTTAATTCGAATTTTGAAATCCCTTTAAATATTCATTGAAAAATGAATAAAATCGATATAAATATCGTTCACGTCAAAATAGCGTCAATCTAATCAATACGACTTTTATTCAACACATGAATGTTTATTCAATTCAACACATGAATATTTTTCCACTCAACACATGAATATTTTTCAATTCAACACATGAATTTATTTTCAATTCAACAAATGAATTTATTTTCAATTCAACACATGAATTTGTTTTTAATTCAACACGTGAATTTATTTTTAATTCAACACTTGAATTTATTTTTAATTCAACACGTGAGTTTATTTTCTATTCAACACATGAATTTATTTTCTATTTTGGAATGAGGCCCAATAAATTACCATATAATGTTAATTATATGGATTTTCTACAACACATGTATATAATAGCAACGATAAATAATCAACCATCATCCAGAGTGCACCACGCAACTGTATAAGCATTAAATATAAATATTTAACGCTTATAACAGCATGTCAATCAATCGATCGACATACAACTAATTATTAGTATTAGTGTATGTCATATATCATCCCAATACCCGTGTAGGGTTTCAAATCAACAAACACATATTTTATTTGTGCGGTTGGGCGATGTGTAAAATTTATCGTCTCAATTAATATCAGTCAAATCAGTGTATATAAACAAATCGTCCGATTTGTTTATAAATAGTAATTATATATATATATATATACGTTAAAAATCATGTTTTTAACTATAAAATATTTTGCACTATAAAATATTTTATTTCATTCACCATCACACAATCAAATTTCACTACACAACAACCAAACAAACAAGTCATACATGGTCTGTGGACGACGGGTGTCGGGTGCTACTAACCACCGTCGGCATCCTAGTATATATTTCAACTAGAAATAAATTTAAAAGTGAGGAGTTCTCACTGACTAGCTAAACCAAATGCCACGACTCTTCATATGTAGAAATCTTCGTCGTGCTCGCTTTTTGTCAATTTCGTCATCCGTAGCCACTACATATATAAAAATCACAATTTTATATTGTTGCTATGTATATAAAAATCACATTTTTACACTGCTTCTATATAGATAAAAATTCTATTTTTATACCGTGTTCACATAATAAAGATTATATTTTTCTCTCGCCATTCTATATATAAAAATCATATTTTTATATATCGAGATCGTATTTTTATATCTCTACTACCTATGCAAAAATTTCTCCCTTACAACGCTACTTCTCTGATAAAAATTATAATTTTGTCTTGCTAGTAGTATAATAAAAATTATAATTTTATTACTCTACATGAATAAAAATCATATTTTTATTCTTCTTATGATATAAAGATCTAATTTATATTATCTATATAATATAAAAATCATAGTTTTATTTGTTCACTTCCAACTTAAAAATCAAATTTTTCCTTAATCATTCTAATGATAAAAATCGTATTTTTACTTTGCTATATATATGATAAAAATCACGTTTTTTATTCTCTACTTCATATAAGGAAAAAATTATATTTTTACAACGACACTTTCTATATAAAATGATTATATTTTTACAATGCTATTCTATATAAAAAGATTATATTTTTATAATGCAATTTATATAAAAAGATTATATTTTTATAATGCTATTCTATATAAAAAGGTTATATTTTTATAATGCTATTCTGTATAAAAAGATTATATTTTCATAATGTTATTCTATATAAAAAATTATGTTTTTATTATTTTCAAAAATCAAATAAAATCTAACTTTATATGTTAAAATCGATCTATATGAACAAAATCAAATAAAAATCAGATTTTTCTATATAATAAACACAGAAAACTCACTGTATACGGTTGGAGGGGTTCGGGGGATGCTGCGCCGGAGCTCCGGTGCAGTGGTGGTCGTCCATTGGCGGAGTAGGCTGAGCAGTGGCCGGGGAGGGACCAGCGGCGGCTGCATTCTCGGTTTGGGGGGGTCTTAGGGTTTCGGTTTTGGGGCTTTAACGGGGACAGAGGAAGGGGAAGGAGGAGGCGCGAGCTCGGGAGGGGGTGCGGCACGGCTCAGGCGGGGGTGCGTCGGAGGGAACGGCGGTGGCCTCGAGCACTTTCTTTTTTTCTTTTCGTTTCGGTTTGACTGAGAGTAGAGAGAAAGGGGAGAGGATATGAGGGAAAGAATATATAATTATATATATATATATATTTATATATATATTATTATTATTTTTAATTTCAAAAAGTAACTTTTCATTTCGAACTTCAAATCGAACCCACCGACTATCGTCCCTAGCTAATTACCCCCATTCCGAACACAATGGGATATGTATCGTAAGCTGATTCAATCATTTCGATCAGTTTTCATCAAAATCAAAGTTTAACTCTATATATTGAATTTGAACACGCATTTCAATTTACCAGGGCCACATATGGACTCTAAAAATTCCCAAAAAATATTTTCTAGCTTCTTATTGATGATACGGTCCTAACTAAACTAATTTCGTCAAATTCTGACATCGTTTGAAAAATGGCCATTTTCTGGTCGATCGAAATTGACAGAAACTATCAAAACACGTTTTCCTTTGCCACGCTCACATATTGATTCAGAAAATTACAAATTTTGGAATCTAGAAAAAACTTGACATCCCGGATCCAACAAAAGTGGTTTAGTCGAAAACAGAGGTCGTTTGCAAAATTTCCATTTTTAAGGGCCAAAATTCCATAGCGACTATTCTGAATTTTCATCTGGGCATAACTTTTTATTACTGGTATGAAGTTTCGATTTTTCAGATTCGTTGGAAAGATATTCTCAAATAGATTCGAACATTTTTTTGTTTCGCCAAAATCCGGTTTATTTTTAATCCTGTACATTCATTTGAATTTTGAAATCGAATTATCGAACTACCGCGCCATTTTCAGTTCCCTTTATATTTATAAATAAATATTTATTTTCTAACAATGACGTATATAAATATATACATTCTAATTCTATTCAAAATAAATTTCTTGTCGTTATTATTTAAAATGAATCATTTTAAATGTTCAAAATTAACTAAAATTGTCAAAATAAATTTTTTAATTCGGCTCAGATTTCAGGGTTATTACATCACAGATCCAACAAAAGTGGTTTCGTCGAAAATGAAGGTCGTTTGCAAAATTTCCATTTTTAAGGGCCAAAATTCCACAACAACTGTTCTGAATTTTCATCTAGGCATAACTTTTTATCCCCGCTATGAAATTTCAATTTTTCAGATTCGTTGGAAAGATATTCTCTATTAGATTCAAATATTTTGGTTTCGCTAAAATCCAATTTATTTTGAATCCTGTACATTCATTTGAAATTAGAAATCCAATTTTCGAGCTACCGTGCCATTTTCAATTCCTTTTATATTTTAAAACAAATATTTATATTCTATCAACGATTCAAACATATATTTCCTTTCTAATTCTATTCAAAATAAATTTCTTGTCGTTATTATTTAAAATAATTCATTTTAAATATTCAAAATTCATCAAAATAGCCAAAATAAAAATTTTAAATTGGCTTGGATTTTCGGGTTATTACACTGAGAACCTGGGGGGATGGGGGAAAGGAAAGAAAAGAGGCGAAACAAACAAGGTCAGACATAAGGTCTAGCGAATCCAGTGACTTTAACTATATAATTAGTAAAGTAATAGGATAAGGACATAAACTGGATATAAGAAATGACTGTAGCATAAGCAAGTGCGACAAAGTGAACGAGATGAACATGGTATAAAATCGATTGCGCTTCTAATCATTTTAAGATAAATCCTACACCGCACCAATGTTAGTTACACCGCACCATTACTAGTCCTATACTGAAAGTTGATCCCTCTTACTAATCATAATAATGGTAGTTTCGTGTACTCCTAGCTGCTATCGTAGGTGCCGCCAGCTCCTACCTCCACTAATTGTACCCACTACCCTCCCCATTCTAATTACAACATTTATTCATAGTTTGGTAGTTGTACTCCTAGCTGCTGTCATAGGTGCCGCCTGCTCCTATCTCCACTAGTTGTACCCGCTACCCTCCCCATTCGATCGCCTCCCTGACTCAAAGATACCCGTGCTGGTCCCACAGTAGGGTGTTTCACTCCATAAAGTGGCAACCCGATACTACTAAAATGCACGACTTATATCTACACGATGCAGCAACATCTTACCTACCAGCCCGGACCCACGTACGCACATGACTCCGTTGGACTTGCGTTGCCACCACTAACTCTTAATTGACCTCTTACAATCAAACCCAGTAAGTGTGTCCTGTCCCCGACCTAGTTCGAGCTCACATAGATACATAATGGATTACTGGTTGAAAAGGGTCCACACACTTGACACAAGCTTCCCACCTACGATTGGTCCCCTCTAGAATTTCCCACTAAACCTCTTCTTATTCCCATGTCTTCTTACATGTTTCACCTTTGTTAATTCCTTCTAATTATATTTCACATGTCACCCATGTCATCCACTTAACCCTATTATTATACCCATGTCTTACTACATGTCTTATCTCGGTTAAGTGCTCTTAATTATGTTTCACATGCTACCCATGTCACCCACTTAACCCTTTTATTATACCTATGTCTTTCTACATGTCTTATCTTGGTTAAATGTTCTTAATTAATTCATTAAATCTGTAATTGTGTAAAAACCACCCACATTAGATTGCCGTTTTGCGGTTGCTGGATATGCCGGGCGGTTCCGGGCAGACTTCTACCGCAAACTGAATCTAACCTCGTGTTTTAGCACTATTAAGCCTCTAATTTATGCCTTTGACCTCTCACATTAGATTACCAAATTGCGGTTGCTGGATGTGTCGGGCGGTTCCGGGCAGTCTTATACCGCAATTCGAATCTAACCTCGTGTCTTAGGCGTTTATTATTACATTCTTGATTCAAGTCCCAATTTTAAATCTTGGATTAAAATATATTCCAATCACCCATAATTTCAAATCTAAATTATGTTTATAATTTTAATCCAAAGTAGGCTTATAATCCTATGTATACATGTTATGCCAAATTACGCCGAAATTAATTTGCGTTCATTGTTATTAACAATTTAGGTCAACCCTCATGTATATATATCATACATAATTATGCCCAAATTGATTTACGCCAATAATCTTATGTATACAAATTTGTACCAATTCGTGCCTCAAATCAATAACATGATTTCAAGTCTTTTTATGCCCAACTACATGTTATTCAATAATTTCCCCAAACTTTTCCCACAACGTTTCCATGTCATTCATATGTATAATAATATGTTAGGCTCGCAGTTAGCCTAATATCATAAAAAGGAAAAGAAGAGAAGAGGGGAAGAGAACTATGACATCAAAAAGTGGCATAAAAATAAGCATAAGAAGTATGAATTGGCATAGAACAATAAAATAGATCTAATTAGGCATATGAACTGGCATAGAGCAATAAAATAGATCTAATTAGGCATATGGAGCATAACCTAACATAGAACAATAAGATAGATCCAGTTAGCATATGGAACATAAACTGGCTTAGGACAATAAGATAGATCCAATTAGCATATGGAACATAAACTGACATAGAACAATAAGATAGATCAAATTAGCATATGGAACATAAACTTTAGGTATGAATCTAAAAGATAAGAATTCACCAAACATAATATGATTTATCTTACAGGCATGTTCATAAAGTCCAATTCACAAACTTATCACAGTTACTTTTAATAAATTATATGTGAAAGTGACGGACTCACAGTGGTAGAAGAGAAAATAGATCTGAATTCTGAATTTGATTAGCTAAACCGTTGCTGTAGAATTCCGTTCGTATCTTCCGATATGAATACTCTATTCTGATTATCTTTAGTGCAGAGGAAAGATTAGTTTAGGTTATGGCAGCATGGAGGCATATGAATTAGTGTAATGAAATTAGGTTTAGGTCTAGATGTGTTTATA